>CM053153.1:39085000-41585000 GCA_028571685.1 Heterohyrax brucei
AAAAGAAAAAAAAAAGATGTGGTTCACGAGGTCTCTGTGAGTCAGAACTGACTTAACAGCAATGGGCATACTGTGGGATTCTGAGCAACAATTTAAAAATATCTAGCAGATATATAAAAAAGTACAGCATAGAATGATGGATGGAAAAAGTTGAGGAAAAATACGTACTAGTGACAGTTTTATATAAAAACAAACAATCATGTTACATGTTTTTTTACAAGAACACACACACACACACAAAATGCTAACAGAAAGCCTGGACTAGAAGAATGGCCAACACACAAATAACAATGCTTGTCTCTCGGGGGGGAGGGCAGGGGACCATGAGCAGGTGGCCAAAGAGGTCTTGTCTACAACATTTCTACTCTTCTAATACATTACTTGTAAAACAGACTTTGCTGTCGTTGTTGTTAAACAGAGGTATAGTGCCTAATTGCCACTACTGATCATTCTCATCAGGACCACAAAAGATGCATTCTGACAAAATAGGAGAAAAATGTGGATAAGAACTCACATTCTTTGCAAGTCCAGATTTCCTAGACTGGCTGAGACTAAAAGACTTCCTGAGATATCACTCTGACATGCTCATTAGATCGTCAACAGAAAAGACTCTCGGAGGTGACCTTTCAGCTACATAACAGATGAGCTCACAAAATAAACACTCTCACCGTTGAGAACTGCGCTCCTTTAAAAGATCATCTATATGAGACCGAAAGTCAACAGTGACTCCCAAGTAATGATGAGAAGGTGACAAGAAGGTGACAGGGCAGAGAAATGTATTGCTAGAAATGGAACCAGAAGAAAAAAATGAGAACACTCACTCACCATGTAAAAAGACAGAACCACAATGCCACAGAACAACTGGTATAGAATTCTTAAATGGAAACCTGATCTGCTGTGTGGAACTTCACCAGAAAGTCAATGAAATAATACTTTTTAAAAGAAAAAAAAAAAACGGAGCTATGGCATACTCTGCAGTCCCTGGGTAGTACAAACAGTTAAGCACTCAGTCGCCTACTAGTGGGAAGGCTGGCAGTTCAAATTCACCCAGGGGCGTCTCTAAAGACAGGCCTGGCAATCTGCTTCTGAGGGTCACAGCCTTGCAAACCCTGCAGGAGCTGGCCTCCTCTGTGCACATGGGGTCACACTGGGTTGGAATTGACTTGACAGCAACTAAGAACAACGACACAGCATGCTCTGTCTTTTTTCATCAGTAATAGCTTTAGACCTAACACAGAGTATTTGATTATTTTTAGTTTGGTATCACATTTAATCATCAACAGGCTATCAAAAACCAGAACCAAATGTAAGGACACACAAGGACAAGAAGAACACTGATACCTTACTGTTGGCCTCTTCCATAAAAAGAGATCTATGTTGTCAATCACTTTAAAATCTGGGGATGAGATGTCTGACCCGCTGTTAAACAGTCAAATTGTAACAGTCACGAAGCCACATTACTGTTCATGACAGGAAATATGAATGGGAAAATAACAGTTGTTTCTAAGAACCTGGGAGTAACTTGAGTGACTGAAATTGGGCATGGTCAGTCCCCATAGAGACAGAGATTCTTGATCAGTGTATAACAGAATAAAATGAAACTCATATCTGTGGGCTCCAGCTGATGCCAGCCTCATGCTCAGAGCTAAGGATGCTAACATAGCAAGACTGTGAACAGGTCCCTAGGTGACTAACAGCTCAGAACTGGTGTCAGGCTGGTCTCCCAACTTGATTTCATTCTCACTTGCCTTCTATGGAGATGTTCTGATTCCCAACTATTACAGCAGAAGAAATCAAAGTGCAGGGAGACTAAGTAACCTGCCTGTGGTCCCACAGGTGGTGCCAAGCCCAAGCTTCTACCCCAGACCTACCGACTCTAAAACCTTTGCTGTCACACGCATTTGTGTTTACCCACATCATTTACAAAAAATCTACAAAGAATCAAATTCTCCTTTTTCAGGGATCAGCAATAATGAAGGGTCTATGATGTCATCCAAACACATAAAAGACTTTTTGTTGTCTTAAAAACAGTCCACAGCTCAAATGTCTTACTCCTCCAGGATGGTGCAGATCTTTGAAAACCTTTAGAATTTGAGTAGTTTGGCTCCAGAATCAAGGAGATCACAGCAGAAGTGCAGTCAGTGACGAAATGAGTGTTTCATTAAATGATCTCACGTTTTCTACTCAGACCTGTGAAGCTGTCCTCCTGGCAGGTCCTCAGAGCTCTGGGTCACCCACTGAATATTCCGTGCTTATCCTCTGTACTCTGAAGCCTCAACCCAACTCCCCTCCTGCACTCCACTACTCCCCTTTCTCAGCTCCAGCCCCAGCAGGATCATGGCAACCTGCTCTGAGGTGCAAAATGAGTCAGGGAAGCTCAAAATGCAGACATTTGGTGACCCAGTCGAGGAAAGAGAGCCAAATTACTGTTGGGGAGAAAGTGGCTGGAAACAGAGGCAGAGACACACCAGTCCAAGGGTCTGGTGAAGTTTACTCGAAGAGAAAGAGAGTGGGGTCTCAGCCAAGTGGCTCAGCCTGCTGCTCCCAAGTAGGGCAAGATTTTTATAGTTTTAAACATCTGATGAGGTAGTGTGGAGTGAGGGGGGTTCTGGTTTGATAAAGAAAGAAGGGGAAGAGGGCTGATTTGATGTAAAAGTTATTTATGTTTTTTTGGTCATACCAGGCAGGGCATATCAGGCTGTTTTTCGTCATAGCTGTGGGGCATGCATACCATGCTGTTTTCAGTTAATGGCAGGGTTTGATCGTTGGATAAGATGACCTCCCTGAACTTCAGAGACAGAGTTCCCTCAATGACCTCCCTGAATTTCAGGGACAGAGTCCCATCAATTACAAGGACCAGAGGGGTAGCAGAATGGGGACTTCCTTCTTCATTGGCAGTCAGGGCCATCGTTCAGAATATGGATCTGACTCTGGCCAACCTTTCACTGACTTTTCAATGCCCTTTGAATAAAGTCCCAAATCCCTGCTTGCCCACATGGCCTTTGCAAGCTGGGCCCTGCCTTTCTCTCTAGCATCATTGGTTTATGCTCGACTCCTGCTCTTTATTGTGACTGTTAGGTTGAGTTGATGTGGACTCACAGTGACCCTATGTGGCAGAATAGAGCTAGCTATCTCATAGGGGTTCCTTGGTTGCAGTCTTTACAGAAGCAGATGGCCAGGTCATTCTCCCATGGAGAACAACCAACCTTTTGGTTCGCAGCCAAACACTTAACCATTGGGTACCATAAGGGCTACTTACTGGACGTAAAAGGTACTCACAACCATTATAACACTGTTCCTTCTTCTCAGAATGCCTTTCCCTTCTCCTTCCCTGATCTCCCCTTGGCCTGGCTACTTCTCCATCTTGTCTTATACATGGATCTTCAGGAGTCTGTTTTAGTCAGCTAGTGCTGCTTTAACAGAAATATCACACAAATGGGTGGCTTTAATAAGAGAAATTTTATTTTGTCACAGTCCAGTAGGCTAAAAGTCCAAATTCAGGACGTCAGCTCCAGAGGAGGGCCTTCTCTGCCGGATCATCTAGAGGTAGGTCCTTGTCATCAGTCTTCCCCTGGACTGGATGCTTCTGAGGCACAGGGACCCCGCTCCTGACCAAAGGACATCCTCCACTCCCAGCATTGCTTCTTGGTAGGAGGTCCCCAAACCTCTTTATCAGCTTCTTTACTTTATATCTCAAAAGACTGCCTCAAGGCACAAAAGAATCTTACACACTGAGTTCTGCCCCACCAGCTGCTGCCCATCCACCCTTATTAACATCATGGAGGCAGGATTTACAACGTGGAGGAACATCACACAGTACCAGGAGTCATGGCCTAGCTAAACTGCTACATAGATTTTTGGGGGAACACAAGTCAGTCCATGACAGGATGTCCCTAGCTTCCCCTCCATGTGAGACTGGGCCCCTCTCATAGCCTCCCCAGCAGACTGTGAGTTCCTGTCTTTGGAACATTCCACATGGAATTGTCTCTCCTCTGTCTGCCTGCACCACCACTAGTCTAGGAGCTCAGGCATGCATTCAGCACTTGAGAAATGTCTGTTGAAGTCTTGAACTGCTGAGCAGGTTGGGAGTGGCAGGTGTCACCACAGCAGGAAGAAGCTCCATGTAGACCTCTGTGTGTGAAAGTGTCTTCTTCCCTGATGTAACAAACCACTAGAGTTCCAAAGAAAGCAAGTGCAAACACGAAATCTGCTGCTCTTCTAGTACAGTCAAGATCCTGGGCAGTGACACACACACAGACAGTGAAATCAGCCTCAACAGGGACACACCATGTGCCTACAGCCACTCACCCTACCCACCCCTTCAGATGGCAGTGCTCCCTGGGGGCTCTGATCAAGGCTGGCATCTGCCTGTCCTAGATTCAAGGCTGTAAGCAAATGTGACAACAGTTCTATCAGCTGTCGCCAGAGTCTCCCCTTGGGAGCTGGCACTGCAGAAAGGATCGCAACTTATCTTCCTCAAGAACGTCAGACCCATCTGGTCACACCAGTTCTCCAATAACCTCAGCGCAGGAAAGGTCACCCTGAACTCAGCTATAAGAAGAGGTGGTGGCAGGGCCGCAGACTGCTGGTTGGGGCTGGTGGGGTGTGGGAGTGAGGATGAGTCATACCTGGCTTTCCCTTGCTTTCCAACAGATGACCATGTCACTGCTGGAAAGGGCAGCTTTGACAGTGGGACTCTGGTAAGACGCTGAGGGCCTGGCCCTGGCCCTTCCGTTCCAGGTCCGAGGCTCTACAGGGTCAGCTTTGTTCAAGAGAAGAGGAAATGTCCCCAGCCTCCAAAATGCTCCCTCCTTCTCACCAATGCTTGGAATTCCTTACCCAGGGAACAGTCTCTTTACACTATTGTAGCTAAGATGAACAATGCAGTTAGCTCCAGGAGAAGGGACTGTGGTAACTTAATGTCACATTCTTCCGTAACAGAGATTAAATAACCGATGTTACATTCTGTATATTTGCAACTTCTATCCACTTCTAATCTTTTAAAGGCAAAGGATTCTTGTTTGTTAGGATAACCTCAAGGCTAGCTGACTTTGGGGCTGCAGAATCCAAGGACTGAACCTGTGGAAAGGAAGTCAAAGAAAGGAGAGATTAAGGTGGTTTATCGTACAGGGTTTAGGTGAAGGAGCGTTGTAGGCAGTACAAATGCTTAATTAACATGCTTGGCTGCTAACCAAAAGGCTGGAAGTTTAAGGCCACGCAGAGGCACTTCAGAAGAAAGGCCTGGTGGTGGTCAGCTTCTGAAAACCCACAGCCTTGACAACTCTATGGAGCTCAGTTCTACTCTTGCACACACGGAGTCACCGTGAATCAGAAGTGGCATGACAGCAACTCCCAGTGACACTGATTCTGGAGCACAGCAGTGGTTGACGAAACCCTTCCTCCCTTTTATGGTGGAAAATGTCTTGTTGCAATGAACTGAGTAGGATGGCCTTCGTGATCTCTTCTACTTAAATATCTTCCTGGCTTTCTCCTCTCCCTTGCTCTTTACACTCTCCAGTTGCCTAACCAGAGAATGTCCTGCACAGCCGCTCATCCAGGTACCCTTTTCACACCCCAACTGAAAACTCCATCAATCACTCACCATCCCAGAGATCACCCTACTTAACTTTCCTCAGTGCTCATCTGCCAGCCCACCTCACCCTTCAAAAACCTTTCAGTCTTTGTTTCTGGCCGAATGGAACACACATTCAAATCTGCTTCCCCCTCAACAGTAGTCTTACTCTGTCTTAGTGTTTTCTGCTTGCTTCCAGCAGTCCTTCTCTCACTTCTTGCAACAGTGCTTTTAAATTAACTCATGCTAACCGGACGGCACTTGGTTTGGCATGCTAACTTGTTTTGTCTGGTGCAATTTTTTTTAACAGCCATTTCTCTGAATTTGACTCCCTCTTAGGGCTGCAAGTGTTGGTAAGTTACAAGTCTTCACATTCATTCAGGAGCATCCTTGGTGCTCCACCTGCCACGATGGTAGGAAGAAGTAGGAAGCAGTAGAGTGGATACTGCTTTTGGAGCCAGGGAGGCCTGAGTTCAAATCCCAGGACAGCCAAACGAAGGAACAAATCAGTCTTAGAAGGAATACAACCAGAATGTTTCTTAGATGTGAGAATACCAGGACTTTAATTTGCTTTCTTTGGACATGTCATCAGGAAAAGCCAATCACTCAGAAAGGATACCTTGTTTGCTAGAGAGTCAGTGAAAACGAGGAGCTAGATTACACACAACAGCCTCCAAAGTGGACCCAAACATACCAGCAATCACGTTGAGGAGGCAGGACTGGACAAGGTTTCGTTTGTTGTTCATGGAGTCTCCATGAGGCATATGCAACTCGATGGCAACTGACGATAACGGCAGCAGTGTCTGTTGTCTACCAAGTACCAAACGCTCTGCCGTGTGTGGCATCTCTGCTTCTGCAAGGTGGATACTGCCACTCCCATTTCACAGACTATGAAGAGGCCTAATAACTTGCCCAAAGACACACAATGAGCCAGTGGTGGAATCAGGATTCAAAACCCACACTGGTGTGACTCTTAAAAAACCTCTTTTCCATCTACTATCCTTGTCATTTCTCCCTTTCTTAGCACCACTAAGCCTCAATTTCCTTGAGCATAAAATGAGAATAATAATCACTGCATCAAAAATTTGGTCATCAAGGAAAAACCAGTAGGTGACCCTACTGGCTCTGTGCCCAGTACACAATCAGTGTTAGTCACACAATTTCCTGTCCTCAGCCATGACAAGGTGCAAATAACAAGAAGAAGCAACTAATCAGGTGAAAGAAACTAGGGAAGAAGGGACAGAACACATCTCCCAAGATCAACTTTGCCAGGGTCACAGCTTTGGCCCACATCCAGTTAGAGTGTAGCAATCTCTAAAGAGACTATGATCCACAAGTAAGAGAACCCAGGAGGCAAAACAGGAGGTCAGAGGGCTGAGCACCATGGGACCCTAGAGAGCAGACTGCATGCTATTGGGGAACTGACATAGGACATACATGACTGTCATGGATTGCACTGTGCTTCCCTAAAAGTGTGTATAGCAATTTGGTTGGGCCATGAATCCCAGTATTTTCTGATTATCCTCCACTTTGTGACTGTCCTATGCTGTCAATCCTAATCTCCGCCTGTGGTTAATAGGCTGGATTATACTTAAGAGGATTAGGGTAGGACTGTAACACACTTCCTAAGGTCACCTCCCTGCTCCCATGTAAAGGGAGTTTCCCTAGAGGGTGGCTTGTACCACCTTTTATCCTACAAGAGACAAAAGGGAAGCAAGCAGAGATTGGGGACCTCACACCATCAATAAAGCAGCACTGAGCACAGAGTGCTTCCTTTGGACCTGAGGTTCCCGTGCTCAGGTATTCTCAGACTAAAGAAAGACCGGTGGAACACAAGGACCTCCCTGCAGACAAGCAAGAGTAAACATGCTCCCCTGGAGCTGGCACCCTGAAGTCAGACTTCTAGCCTACTGGACGGTGTGAGAATAAACTTTCCATTATTAAAGCCCTCCACTTGTGGTATCTCTGTTATAGTAGCACTAGATGACTACAACAGAATTTGGTACTGAGAGAGAGGGATGATACACCAAAAGATGCCTAAAACGTACAAGTGGTTTCGAGACTGGGACTGGACAGAAGACTCAGAAGGAACTCAAGAGAACTGTTAACCCCAGAGAAGGTACAGATGGTGAGAAGCAACAGTGAACCAGCAAAGCAGAACCAGGAGTCGACCCACAGAGAGGGCTGAATGCCTGTGTGCAGGAGGCTTCCTGGTGGGATCGGGTGCCTCTGGGTACTTATTGCTAGAGCTAGGCTTGCTGACCCATGGAAGGAGAGAGCTGAGTGCCAATATGCAAGAGGCTTCCCAGTAGTGTGGGGTGCCTCAAGGCACTCATCAGTGGAGCTATAAAGCTTTGGAACAGTTGCCCCAGGAGGGTAGATGTAGACATAAGTCTCTGAGGCCATCAGAAGCAGACACTGAAGAGACCAGGAACACAAGAAGCTGAGCTGCCTCAGTCTCAACAGTTATGGCCATGACCTAAGGGCTTCCAAAGGGTTCCATGGCCTCTGGTGTTTCTAAGGGTGGAGTTTCGACTGAGATGGACTAGGAAAATATTGCAGCTAAAGCCAAGGGAGCAGAGTTGCTGTTCCAGGGGGCCTGGAAAGTGGAGCTGAAGCCCAGGGCTCAAGGGCCACCACTCAGAATCCAGAGAGTGTGGCCAATACCTAGAGTACAGAGAGAAGGGCTATTGTGTAAATTGTGTCAGAGAACAAAGGATTATTTAAAGCCTTGAGGAGTAATGTAATATATTCTGCTAACTTGGTATCATTATGCCTTCTTTCCCTGAGATTTCTCCCAGTGGTAATGGAAATGTATAGCTTGTGTGTGCCTGTTCTGCCACTGTACTTTGGAAGCAGGTAACTTGTGTTCTAGATTTCACAGCTGAAAAGGAATTTCTGGATTTTGGACTTGGACTTATGGCTTTTGCTATGCTAAGAATATGTTTTGCATGTTGTGAGGATGTGATTTGGGGGGTGACAGAGGGTGGAATGTCATGGATTGAACTGTGTCCTCAAAAATGTGAGTAGCAATTTGGCTGGGCCATAATTCTTGGTATTGTGTGAAGTTCCTCCATGCTGTAAATCCCACCTCTATGATATCAGTGAGGGAGGATGAGAGGCAGTTGTGCTGGTGGGGCAGGACTCAGTGTGTAAGGCTGTACTGTGCCTTGAGGCTATCTTTTGTGATATAAAGGAAAGGGAAGTAAGTGGATAACTGGGGACTTCATTCCATCAGGAAAGAAGCAGCACCAGGAGCAGTGCACTTCCTTTAGAAAGGACCCTGGGGTCCCTGAGCCTCAGAGTCTTCAGAACCAGCAGAGAAAGCCTTCCCCTTGAGCTGATGCCCTGAATTTGGACTTGTAGCTTACCACACAGTGACAAATTAATTTCTCTTTTGAAAGCCATCCATTTGTGCTATTTCTCTTAAAGCACCACTAGATGACTAAGACAACAATGTTTGTGACAAGAATTAGAAAAAAAAGCATAATTTTTACAAGCTGTCTGTGTGTTTCATTGTTATCTGGAGGGACAGAAACTTTGGGGTTTTTCAAGTTACCAAGCTGGGCCTTTGTTATGGGGTGGAGAAAAGGACAGAGCCAGAAAAATACAGACCACAGGGGCATGGGTGCAGAGGGGTCACGTGGCCAGGCACTCAGTATTTACAGTACCTTTCCAATGTGCCAGGCTGTGTTCTAGGGGATGGAGAGAATGAGATGAAGGCGACAGTCCCAGTTCTTGCCCTCTGGCAGTAGTGTCTGGGATGCGAGGAAGAGAAGATGCTAAGACATGTTGCTAATGACAAGCTGCCAGACAGGTAATGACCAAAGAGGATAGAGACCACATCATGGGTGGACTATATTAAGGAATTTGAACATCTGTCCTGTAGGCAATAAAAAACCTAGAACGGTGTGGAAGATCCATTCACCTGAATGGCTCAGGACTGGAGACAGGCACTCCAGATAGGAAAACCTGCCTTTGTGATATTCCTCCTTCTGGAGTTGTCGTTAGCCATCTAAATGTGTCTTTGAGGTGATTATCTTCCCAGCTGGGCTCACCACTTGGAAATCACTCCAGAAGACTGTGGCTGGAAATTAATCACTTCAGAAAGATAGTTTTTGCCCCCCCCCCCCAAAAAACCACTCATGACAACTACAATTGTGTATTTAGAAAGAAAACGAAAAGAAAACCAATATAAATTAATTAGGATAATCACCTATAACCATAATCTAGGTAAAAAAGTTTCAGTAACAATGTCACAGCCAGAATGGAGACTTAAGCTAGACAGCCTACTCAGTGTTACAGACTGAATTATGTACCCACCAATAGGTGTTATAAATCCTAACCTCTATGCCTACAGTTACACATAATTCCATTTGGGAATGGGTTGCCTTCACTATGTTAATGAGGTAGGAGCAGAACTGCAGGAAGATTGATGCTAAGCCACATGGAGATTTCCAAGGAATCAGGAACCAGCTGAAGAGAAAAGGACCTTCCCCCAGAGCTTCTCCGACAAAGAGAAAGCTTTCTCCTAAAGCTGGCACCCCAAATTTGGACTTCCAGCCTCTTAAACTGGGAGAAAATAAATTTCTGTTTGTTAAAATCACCTACGTGTGACAGTTCTTATAAAGCACTGGATAACTAAGATAAACAGCCACACAAAACAGCGATGCTGTGGATTTTCTGTTCAAAGTATAAAACAAAAACTCCTCCTTGACTGATTTCTACCACCCATCTGTCATTTGTTAGACTGTGGTGGTCTGCATGTGGCTGCGATAGTGGAAGCTATGCCACAGGTACTTCAAGTACCAGCAGGGTCACCCAAAGTAGATAAGTTTTAGTAGAACTTCCACACAGAGTAGGAAGAAAGACCTGGTGATCTACTTCTGAATATTAGCCATTGAAAACCCCATGGGTTAGAACAAAATATTGTTGATACAGTGCTAGAAGATGAGCCCTGTTGGATGGGAGGTTCTCAAGTTACAGTAGCCAAAATAATGGACTCGAGTCTACCAGCTATTATGGATTGAACTGTGCTCCCTTAAAATATTTATTGGAATCCTAACCCCTATACTTGCGAATGTAATCCTACTTGGGAATACAGTTTTTTTGTTACGTTAATGAAGCTACATCAGTATTAGGTGTGCCCTATACCTAATCACTTCTGGCTTATACAAAGAACAGATCAGACACAGAAGCAAGCAGAAATAGGGGGAAGAGAGATGCCCCATGAGAATTACCAAGGAATCCAGGAATGCTAGGGCCACAGAAGCTGAAAGACACAAGAATCTTACCCTACTGCCAACAGCCACAGAACCTTCCCCTTTAACTGGGGTCCTGAATTCAAACTTCTCACCTCTTGAACTAGGAGAAAACAAATTTCTGTCCTTTCAAGTCACCCCCTTGTGGCATTTGTGTTCCAGCAGCACTGGCTAACCAAGACACCAACCACCGTGAAGATGCTGCAGGCAACACTTCTTCCTGCTGTGTGTGAGTTGGGATGATTTGATGGAACTGCCCCATAGGGTTGCCAAAGAGTGGCTGGCGGATGCCAACTGCCACCTTTTGGTTAGCAGCCAACTCCTTAACTGCTGTACCACTGGGTTTAATTCTACCTTATTCTTCTCCTGAGAAACCAAATTAAAGTGCCCCTCCTTTCAACAAGTTACTGCAGGGTTGTGGGAGTAGATACAGTTGGCTTTGCATGAAATCATATTATCATTCTTGATATTTACAGAAGGAGGGAGCGTTTCCAGCAGAATGGTTGGACCTCATCATCTCAGGAGTTAATAATCTGCTTGTGTAACTAGACCTCACCCTAAATACACAGATTCCATTTTAAAAAGAAGTTTTACTGGTTTCTGCATAACAGGGCCAGGGGGTATAAAGCCTAACTTAAGATAGATCACAAGCCCTTACAGGGATTTTTTCATAAAGCAGATTTTCTTCAAAAACTAGTGCTATTCTGAAAAAAAAAAAAATAGTGTCTTGGTTTCTTAGTACCATTATTACAGAAATACTGCAAGTAGGCAGCTTTGACAAACAGAAATTTATTTTCTCACAATTGGGAAGCTAGAAGTCTGAATTCAGGGCTCTAGCTCATGGTAGAATGCTTCCTCTTTGTCAGTTTAATGACACCCCTCGTTAACATAACAAAGAAACTTCCATTCCAAATAGGGTTACATACATAGGTATACCCACTGCCATTGAATCCAGTGGATTGTGACTCCTAGAAAACCCATAGGGCAGGGAAGAACTGCCCCCACAGAGTTTCCAATGAGTGCTTCGAGGATCTGAACTGCCTACCTTCTGGTTGGAAACCCTAGTGGTGTTGTGGTTAAGTGCCACTTATGCTAACTGAAAGGTTGGCACTTCGAATCTGCTAGGTGCTCTTTGGAAACTCTATGGGGCACTTCTACTTTGTCATATAGTGTCACTAGGAGTCGGAATTGATGGCAGTGGGTTTGGCTTTTTTTGGTTATCTTTTGGTTAGCAGTTGTAGCACTTAACCACTAAGCCACTGGCGTTTCCATATGTAGGTTCAGGACTTAAGATCTACATTACATATTTTGAGGGACAATTCAATCCATAACAAATAGCAAAACTGATCTTTATTCAAGTTTCTATTCAAAGTATCCAGTTCAGTTCTCAGCATTAAACCTAGCCCTATGGAAAACTTCATGAACCTAAGGCTATACAGACACTTAGAAATGTTCCTAATCCTGGGGACTCTCTTTAAACTCATTATTCAGAGCTCCACTCCACAGTACTGACCCAGAAAAAGCATGGTTCATACATGATGAGAAGATGCCCACTCTGAGAACCTTGTTCCCCATCTTTGTCCTAATAAATTTCTCTCTCAGAGGAAGAATCCAGCTTCACTGTTTTAGCTCACCTCTGATATCCAGCTCCGCTCCTATCAGTATTTGCTGAGTCCCAACACATGCCAGACATTTCACCAGACTCTGGGGACTCGTAAATGGGTAGGTTATAGTCTTTACCCTCAAGGTAACTTACACCCTGTAAGAGAATCAGAAATTGAAATCCATGTAACCCTTGTAAATCAAGTCATCTTTGTGGTCTGGCCTCTAAATACCAAAGAAAACAACTCAACACACATAAATTACTACAAAGTAATCAAGACACTTGCTGCTCTTGTCATCAAAGCAAAGGAGTCTCGGTTATAATGCACTGCAACATTTGATAATATCCTCAGATACTGAATTAGCAATCTTGATGGGCATAATGAAAACCTAAGAGCAGAGTTCAAAGAGATAAAGGAAGACAGATGAAAGCGGGCAAGACTGGAGGCAGGACTATGACACTCACAGAGGCAAGAGGTAATGAGGGCCTCAGCTGAGACAATGGGATAGAAGGCAGGGGCCGAACAGGAAAGGATGGAGTCAAGAGAGACTTGGTGGCAGAAGACTTGGTGGCGGAAGTGAAGTCGGCAGTCTCTCAGAACCACATGTGGTCTACCTTTTCCAGAGAGAAGAAGTCTCTCAAGTCACTCTAGACTCAGTAGGGTCATGCATCGCTTCAGGTCCACCACATGTTCTGTGAAGTAGGACATGATGTAACTTGGTCTTTGCACAAACGTTGTATCACATACTTAGCAAAGCTATGTCCCATTCTCGAATCAGGATTTCTGAACGCCATCATAAACTGATGGGATCACGTAAGTATGGCCAGATGTTGCCCAAATGGACTACAGGCAGGAGGTACGTCACTATGTCCTAACTAATCACGTTACCTTCAAGCTAATTCCTTTTCCTGACTCTCCCATTTCTGTAGCTGTGCCACAGTTTTCTAGCCTTAAAAATTTATCCACTACTATTTCCTCTTCCTTCTCCTTCATGCCCTATAACCAAATCTGGCACTATGTCCTGTTACCTCTTCCTTTTATCTATCTCCCTTTTACACATCTCTCCCTTTACGCTCCCTGTAGAGAGGTCTGAGTTCGTCCCTCGGTTACTGCAATCCCCTGCTGCTGGTCTCCGTAACCACAGTCTCTTCCCACTCTCCAGTACATTCTAATCCTCACAGGAAGACAATTATTCCAGAAGCATGGTGTTCTTCCTCACACCATGTAGTGCAAGACTCAGATCCAAACACCTTTACCTGATCTTCAAGTGCTCCGTCCCGTGGGTTCATTTAAGTCATCTAGGCTTTGTTCTAATGACATGCCCAACCTTCCAATGAGGCTGGGATCCTTACGCTCTCCATAAATGCCAGGCTAACGCCTAGCTGTCTTATTGCTTAGACTGGTCCCCTATGTGAAGCATCCTTCCTCCCTCCTGCCTTCACCTGTTCACATCTGGTGAGGGACAACCACTGATCAGTGTCTTGCTGAACATCTTCTGCATCTGTAGTTGATACACACAGGTTAGCCCTAAATGATTCCTTGCTTATCCCAGGTGCCCAAGTTCTCTCTCTCCAGCCTGGCTATTCATTACTTCAGGAAAAAAGTGTCTCACCTTGCCCCACTACCTCTGCTACCCTGGCAGAAGAAGAAAGATCTCATAGGAGCTTTCGCATTTTAGCTCTTGCTCTTATTTACACTGAGTTTTCCTTAAATAATGCATGGGAAATCCAACAATAATTTTTCTCATGCAATCTGTACTCTTTTCATTTTTAATTATATATTTTAAGACTAAAGATGTTTTATTTAAAGTGAAAGTGTAACTTCAGTTTAAGTCTTACAACCCCTTGGCAATCAAATAAACAAATAGTATCACTATCACTATAAATAGTGTGTATAGTCCTCTTTCTCCTCTAGTTTAGTTTTTAAGCGGTTTTAAAATTAAATGGAAGAGAACTTATACTTACAGGAAGTCACTGAACCAGATGCTTTATTTTACTTAAGCCTGGCTACTGCATTGTGAGACAGGTACAAGACATACTTCCCTTAAAGTTTTGATTTTTATTTAAAACTTACATTTAAAATAGTACTTAGATAGTGTCATGGATTGAATTGTGCCCCTCCAAGAATGTATGTGTTGGTTTGACCTGGCTATGAGTCCCAATGTGGGGCCCTTCCTCCCATGCATTGAGAATCCTGCCTCTGTGAGATTGATGTTGGAGAATGGGCAACAGTTGTGTTAGTGAGGCAGGTCTCAAGCTACAAGTTTGTGGGTTATAAGAGAGAAAAGTGAGGCAAGGAAGTTGGGAACCTCATACCACAAAGAGAGAAACACCAAGAGCAGAGCACGTCCTTTGGACCCGAGGTTCCTGTGCTGAGATGCTCTCACTGGGTTTGGACTCAGCCTACTGGACTGTGATGATTTCTCATGCTGAATGGAACTACGATTTATAAATGAATTTGCAGTTTACCAGACTGTGTCAATAAAGCTTCTCTTCATGAAACCTTCCATTCGTGGTATTTTCTGTTAGAGCAGTACCAGGTGGCTAAGACAGATATGTTGAGGAAAATACGCTTTGAAGTCCAATGGGAACAGAAAGCATTTCAAACACCATTTTTGACTACTCAAAGAAAACAGGGGAACATTGTTTTAGAAGGTTGTCTATTAAAATAAAGATGTTAGATTTCACAATAAATTTTAGAGAAAATTTAAAACATGAATAAATTAAAATACGGTGTCTGTATTCACAGTTGACTACATTCTGACACCAAGCAAAAGTCAAACAAAGTGATTATAAATTTCAGGTATTAGAGGTCACGGAAGGGGAGTATATGGCTAACTACATGTGTCTATAACAAGTACACCTGAAGAACATGCAGGCAGATTGTCTTTCTATTGCAGTATACATATCGAGTAAGTATGGTGAGAAGATACAATCCCAACTCACACCTCTCCTTGTGAGAAGATACAATCCGGGTGCACACCTCTCCTGACTTCAGACCAGGCAGTGTAGTCTTGTTCTGTTCATATGACTACTTCTTGATCCATATACAGATCCCTTATGAGCAGAATTAGGAGTTCTGGAATTCCGACTTACACAATGTTATCCATGATTTGTCACGATCCACACAGTAGAGTGCCTCTGCACAGTCAGTGAAACACAGGTAAACATCTTTCTGGTATTCCCTGCTTTCAGCCAAGATCCATCCGACAGTAGCAGCGATATCCCTTGTTCCGCATTCTTTTCTAAATTCAGCTTGAATTTCTGGAAGTTCCGTGTCAATGTCCTGCTACAATCACTTTCGAATAATCTTCAGCAAAATTTTACTTGTATGTAATAGTAATGATAATACATGATAAGTTCCTCATTCTGTTGGATCACCTTTCTTTGGAATGGGCACACTCTGGATCTCTTCCTGTTGGTTGGCCAGCCACCAGACAAGAGCACACCTCCAGCACTGCAAACAGAACCTGATCCAGTACAATCCCTTTTTTGTTTGTTTAGTTGGTTTAGTTCAGCTATTTGCCTTTGAGAGTCCTGACGCACAGTATACGCCACAAGCCCTGACCTTCAGGAGCACTTACTCAAGCTCCGTGGTCCCTGGAGATCAATTCACAGGAGTCCCTCTCTTGTTTGCGCTTAAGCTGTGATCTGCACTGGAGTTCAGACAGGTGAGGACAAACCAGTGGGCTGCTGGGAGCAGATGCGCAATGGGGACGAAAATAACTCTTCCTCAGGGAAGAAGGCAGCCAGCCCAGCAAGGTTAACACAGCATCAAAGAAGAGCTAAGCGCCAAAAGTCAGAGTGTAGGAGAAATGTAAGGTCTGTCCCCTAGATCCGTCTTGTCTACGATCTGACTCCATGGAGAGGAGGACGCCACACGCAAAAACTCAGTTGTTTGCCAAGCACTTATCTAGATCCTAGCGTACAAGAGTCACTACTTGGGAGCCTCTCTAAGGTTGTAGTTGTTAGGTGCCACTGAGTCAGTTCTGACTCACAATGACTCATAATAAAATGAAACACTTTGGTCCTGTGCCATGCCACAAACATTGTTACACATGAGCCGAGTGTTGCAGCCACTGTGTCAACCCACCTCTGATAACAAAGAGCAGGGAGAGAGGCTCTGCTCCAACTTGACAAAGGAACTCTGCTTACACTGGGGTGGGTAACTCTTTGCTGTAGAGGGGTGTCCTGATCATTGCAGGATGTACAGCAGCACCCCTGGCCTCAATGCCACTGAGACATCAGTGTCACCAGCTATGACAACATGAATGTCTCCAGATATGACCCAAACTGCCCCAGTTGAAAAGCACTGCTCCAGAGTTTAGTGGCTGCAGCAGCAACTAAGTGGGGACTTCAGAGTCCCCTTGAAGTGGCAGCTGCTGAAAATAAATGTGCCTGGAACACACACCAGTGCCTGAGATGTGTGTACTGCTGGGGGCTGAGGAGTTCTGAAAGCAGAGAGTGAAAAAGAAAAAGAATGGAAACAAAGAGGACCCCACGGTAGGAGAACAGCAGAAGGCCAGTCTCACATGTGAGATACACCTTGGGGACCCTCTAAAAGAATTTCAGAGACTCTGCAGAAGAGCTGGCTGGGGTACTGAGAAGACACGAGGTTACAGGAAATAGTGAGATATGTTTATTGCTTTTAACATGAGACCATTTGTACCCAACACCAGTAAGAGTTGAGGGAATCTGGATTAAACCTGGAAAATCCCCTAAGTCTGGGTAGCCTGGCTCAACATAACCCACTTCTGTTTTCTCCATAAATTTACTTACAGATTTATGTACAGCCACAGGGTAATAAACTCCAGAAATCACTGTTTAAATGCCATGTGGCCTCTGTCTCCAGCGCCTGGACATTGTAGTATGTGTACCAAGAGACGCAGGCAGCTGGAAGGTGCCTTAGGAGCAAATTTCATCCCAAGTCTCCAGGGCGATCGGCCTGGGTGCAGAAGAAGAGGCCTTGAGACAGAAGGGGTATCTGTGGGCAATGGGAGCAGACTGTGGTAACAGAAGCAGAGCCCTTTGGAATTTTCAAAAGGAACCAGATGCAATTATTCGTCACTTTTTTGGTGGCCTCTCACATGTTTAACGCTGTAGTGCCCTAGTGGAATGAAGGACCAGTGCTGAGAGAGCTGCGTGGCCGCTGCATACTGGCCCCAAGTTGTGTCCTTCCTTATGCAGAGTGTGGGGTGCCCGTCAGCTCCCACAAAGCTGCTGGGCGCCAAACTCAAATTTGCACACATTCAATTGTTTTTAATTTGTCCAACTAAGCAGACTGTTAGCTACTAAGAGCCCTCCTGCTTTATATCATCCATGAAACTGGACCCAACATCAACTAGTCCTAGACAAGCTAAAACCCTGTCGTTTTAAGCACTGTGTGGTGCTTCTGGAGTCTCTGTTGTTGTTACGAGGTTCTGTCAAGTGGGTTCTGGCTCACACCAATCCTATGTACAACAGATGGAAATAATGCCTGGTCCTGGGCCACTGCCATGATCATTGCTATGCTTGAGCCCGTCATTGCGGCCACTGTGTCAACCTGTCAAGTTAAAGGTTTTCCTCTTTTTTACTGGTCCCCTACTTTACCAAGCATGAGGCCCTTCTCCGGGGACTGATCCCTCCTGTAACATGTCAATAGTACTGAAGATAAAGTTACACCGTTCTCGCTTCTCAGGATCATTCTGGTTGTACCTCCTCCCATACAGATTAGTTCCTTCTTCTGGCCATCTGTGGCATATTCACTATTTTTCACAACACTATAACTCAAAGACATCAATTCTTCTTCTGTTTCAAAGACATTAATTCTTCTTCTGTCTTCCTAATTCACTGTCCAGGTTTCACATGTGTATGAGATGATTAAAAATATCATGGCTTAGGCTAGGCATACCTTAGTCCTCAAAGTGCTATTTTTGCTTTTTATCACTTTAAAGAGATCTTTTTGCAGCAGATCTGCCCAATGCAATATGTCACTTGATTTCTTTGAGTGCTGCTTCTATGGCTGTTGATTGTGGATCCAAGTGAAATGAAGTCCTTGACAACTTTGTTTTTGTTCTCAGTTTATCATGATGTTGTTTATTGGTCCAGTGTGAAGATTTTCATTTTCTTTATGTTAAGGTACAATCCAAATCCAAACTGAAGGCTTTAGGCTTTAATCTTTGTCAGTAAGTGCTTCAGATCCTCTTTTACTTTCAGCAAGCAAAGTTATGCTGTCTGCAGATCACAGGTTGTTGATGAGTCTTCCTCCCTTCCCAATGCTGCATTCTTTTCATATTGTCCAGCTTGTTTGATCATCTGCTTTGCATACAGATTGAATAAATATGGTGAAAGGATACCACCCTGGCACACACCCTTCGCGACCTTAAACCATGTGGTATCCCCTGCCAGAGTCCCTGGGTGGTACATATGGTTCAATTGCTTGGCTGCTCACTAAAAGGTTGGCGCTTTGGGTCCAGCCAGACAGGCCCCAATAAAAAAGAATTATCCAGCCCCAAAATGTTAATAGGGTAAAGGCTGAGAAAACTTTGTCTACAGTTGCAACCTTATTTGCACATTTGATGAGGCAGGACACAAATATTTTATAATTCTGTGAACCAATCAAGTGTGACGAGTTTATCTCTGGTAACTCAAAACCCACTCACGTCAAGTCCGTTCTGACACATAGTGTCCCTACAGTCAGAATAGAACAGCCCCATAGAGTTTCCAAGGAGCGTCTGACGGATATGAACTGCTAACCTTCTGGTTAGCAGACATAGCACTTAACCACTATGCCAGAAGAGAGACGATAACTCCAAAGTTTATGGGTTTTGTGACCTGTAAGATATAATAACTAGTTTCATATTTTGTTTAGCAGTCTTTCCTTCTTTCCACTGTTTTTTCAATCATTTTTTTCATATTCTCTTCTTTTTCTGAGCTATTTATTTAGTTTGGATTTGTTAATATAATCCAGCCATCTTATTCTGATTTCCCCAATTTTACTTGGTCTCATCTGAGACCAGCCTTTTTCCTGTTTCCCTACAGTACTTGCTACTATCACACTACATGTTTCTTTTTTTTTTTTAAATCTGTATCCCCATACTTAGAATTTAAGCTTAAGGGCAGTGTTTTTTTTTTTTTTGGATTTTTTTGTATGCGTCACTACTATATTTCCCAGCACCTAGAACAGTGTCTAAAACAAAATAAATGCTCAATAAATATTTATTGAATTAATTTAGAGTTCTTTTTCCTGAGGACGACAGAGAGAGAGAGAATACCCTTTCGAGTGAAATGGTAGTAACAGTAGATGACAGGACTTTTACACATCCTGATAGCAAAATAAAAAGCTGGTTAACACTATATACTATGCAGACACATACCTTTACTTTTCTTTTTTAATAGTGCCTATGAATACCAGGAAACTGCCTTTGGGCGATTCTTGGCTTGGCCATCCCTAGTGAGTGCCAGCAATCTGGATGAAACAAAAAGCCTGGCCACCAATGGGACTTTTGAAATCAGATCTTGGTGGAGAAGGCCTGCCTCAGCCAGAGCTGAGCCATGATGTTTGAGCACTGTTTAGTCATTGAAATAAACTTACTCTGTGCTGGTCTCTGCTTTACAAATGTCATCCCACTCAGTTAACCCTTAGAACAGCCTCTTGATATTGCTATATGCCTTTTGTAAGTAAGGAAGTCGAAGCTCAGCAATATAAAAGAACTTGCCCAAGGTCACACAATGGTTAGCCAGATGCAAACCAGACTTTGGCTTTCTCAAAAACCCTTCCTTGAGGCCCCTTAGTCCCAGACTTTCAGAACTCACAGACCAATACTCAAAGCAATTGCCACCATGTGAATGGTCACATATAAACATAACGAATCATGCCCCAGATAAGTTAACTTACAATGTTAACCACCAGAAAGGTCAATTAAGCAAAACAAAGAAATTTTCAACACCACACACACAAACACAACAAAATGACAGCAGTAAACATAGATCTATCAATAATCACATTGAATGTAAATGGCTCAAATGCACCAGTAAAAACAGAGTGGAGCCAAGCCAAGTGCCGTCGAGTCGGAACAACAACACAGCCCATCAATATGCTACCTGCAAGAGACACAAAATAGACCCGACATTAATATACTAAAACTTGAAGGATGGAAGAAAAATATCAAGCAAACAATAACCAAAAACCAGCAGGAGTAGCAACAGTAATTTCTGATGAGAAAGATCTTAAGGCAAAATCCACCATAAAAGATAAGAAAGGACATAATATAATGATTAAAGAGTGAATCCACCAAGAGAATACAACCATAATAAATATATGCAAACCCAATGAAATAGCATCAAAGTACATAAGCAAATTTGAACAGCATTTAAGAGGAGTAGGCCATTCCACAATAATGATACAAAACTTTAACACATGACTTTCAGTAAAGGACATAACAACTAGAAAGAAACTCAACAAAGATACCGAAGACCTAATTGCCACAATCAACCAACTTGACCTCATAGATATATACAGAACACTCCACCAAACAGCTGCAGAGCTTATATTCTTTTCCAAGGCACATGGATTATTCTCCAGAAAAGCCTGCATTTTAGGCCATAAACAAAACAAAAAACCAAACCCACTGCTGTTGAGTTGATTCTGACTCACAGTGACTCTAAAGGACAGAGTAAAACTATTCCACAGGGTTTCCAAGGAGCATCTTGTGGATTTGTACCACCAACCTCTTGATTAGCAGCTATAGCTTTTAACCTTTACATTACCAAGATTTCACAACATGAACTGCAATAAAATCCAAAACATTGAAATAATGCAAGTATTTTCTCTGATCACAACACTATAAAAATTAAAATAAGTCACAGGAAGAGCAAGGAAATAAAATCGAATAAATGGAAACTGAATAACACCTTAATTAAAAAATCAATGGGTAATAGGTGAAATTTAAAATTTTCAAGAGTTAAAAGAGAATGAAAACACACATTATCAAAACCTTTGGAATACAGCAAAAGCAGCACTCAAAGGACAATTTATAGCAACAGATACATTGAGAAAGAAGGGCCAAATTCAAAACATTAACACTACAGTTTGAACAAATAGAAAGTGTGCCACAACAGCAAATGGTCCCAACTCAACAGGAACAGATGCTCACCGAGGACCAAAATGACATGGGGTAAAGACAACCCAGAAGATAGAGAGACCTACATGAGTGGGTGCCTACATAGACTTGGGACCGGAAGAACCAGATGGTGCCCGGCCACCACCAGTGATAGCCGCGATGGAGCTCACTAAGTTGAGTCTCACTACCAACACAAGAATAAAAAGGGGTGCACCCTGAGATCTCCACTAAAAGACCACAACTGATGGTCCAGTGGCTTCAGGGTTCCCCTGGGAGCATGGGCCCTGGCCTTGATGCTGCCCTTCCCCATAAATCATAATGAAGGTCCACTCTTCGGACACAAACGGATTGGACTTGGTGATGCAGAGTGACCATATATTGTATTCACTTTATGATTCTGTGCATCTATAGGATGTCATCCTGCTGACCTCTGGCTGGAGTACAGGGTGTGGGTAGAGAGGAGGGGGAAAGGAGACTGTTGGGAGGATGAGACATGTATAAAGCAGAGAAGAATAGTGTGCTGTCACCAGGCAGGGAAAGCAGTGGAAGCTGCCTATAGGTGGACATGTAAATTTATATGGGAATGTACATTTTCACTCAGTCATAATAAAAATAAAATAAAAAGAAAGTGTGCCACAAAAGAAGCCCACAGTCACCAAAGGAAAGGAAATGATACAGATTTGAGCAGAAATAAATGAAATAGAGAACAGAAAAACAGTAGAATTAACAAGACCTGAAGTTGGTTCTTTGAAAAAAATCAACAAATCAATCATCAAACAGACAAAAGAAAACCAGGAGAGAAGCTAATGACCCAAATAAGAAAAGAGATGGGGAACATTACAACAAACCCAACTGCAGTAAGGATAATAACAGAACACTATGAAAAATTGTAGCCTAAGACATCTGAAAACCTGGAGGAAATAGACAAATTTCTAGAAACACACTATCTGCCAAAACTAATGCAAACTGAGATAGATAATCTCATAGCAAAAGAAGAAATTGCAGAGGTAATTTAAGAAACAAAACGAAAAGAAGCTCCAGCCCAGATAGCTTTGCTGGAGGATTCTGCCAAACATTCAGAAAAGAGCTCAATACTACTAAAAATATTTTGGAGCATAGAAAAGGAAGGAATACTCTTGAATTCACATTATGAAGTCAGTATAACCCTGATACCAAAACTGTACAAACATCTCACAAAGAAAATTACAGACCAATATCCCTCATGAATAGACATGCAAAAATTCTCAGCAAAACTCTAGCCAACATAATTCAATAGCACATCAAAAATTATATAATGACCGGTGAGATTCATAGCAGGTATGCAAGGATGGTTCAAACATTAGAAAATCAATCAACATAATGCACTACATAACTAAAACAAAAGAATCACAGGATCATCTGAATAGATCCAGGAAAGGCATTTGATAAAGCCCAATATCCATTCCTGACTTAAAAAAAAAAAAAAAACACTGTTAGGAAAACAGAATAACAGAAAAATTCCTCAGCGTAATAAAGGGCATTTATACAAAACCAACAGCCAACATTACTTCCAATGCACAGAAACTGGAAGCATTTCCCTTGAGAACAGGAACCAGACAAGGATAACTGTTATCTTATTTAAAATTGTACTAGAAGTTCTAGCTACAGCAATAAAGCAATACAAAAAAGGACATATAAATGGGCAAAGAAGAAGTAAAAGTATCCTAATTTGCAGAAAATCCCAAAGATTCTACAAGAAAGCTACTAGAACTAAAAGAAAGATTCAGCAAAGTAGCAGAATCCAAAAACAGCATACGAAAATCAGTTGGATTCCTATACAACAAAGAGTTTTGAACAGAAAACCAGTACCATTTACTATTGCTATGGCCCATGAGATAAAGAATTTAAGAATAAATCTAACCAGTGACATAAAAGACATACACAAAGAAAACTACAAAACATTACTGCAAGAAACCAAAACAAGTCTACATAAATGGAAAAACATACCATGTTCATGATTAGGAAGATTCAACATTGTGAAAACGTCAATACTGTCCAAAGCGATCTACAAATATGATGCAATCCCAATCCATATTCCAGCAACATTCTTTACAGAGATGGAGAAACTAACCACCAACTTTATATGGAAAGGAAAGAGGCCTCAGATAAGTAAAGCAACACTGAAAAAGAACACTGTAGGAGGCTTTATGTTATCTGATCTCATAATATACTACATAGCCACAATAATCAAAACAGCCTGGTACTGATACAATGACAGGGAGACCAATAGGAGAGAACTGAAAACCTATATGTAAACCCATCCACCTATGTTCAGCTGATTATTGACAAAGGACCAAAGACCACTAAATGGGGGAGAGACATTATCTTCAGTAAGTGGTGAATGCAAAACTGGACGTTCATCTGTTAAATTTATAGAAAACATCAACATCTTAACCATAAAAAGACAATGCAATTAAAAAATGGTCAAAAGGTATAAACAGACAGACATTTCACCAAAGAAGACATTCTGGCAACTAAAAGATATATGAAGAAATGCTCACAATCATTAGCTATTACAGAAATGCAAAGCAAAACTACAATGAGATACCATCTCATTCTGACATTACTGGCAACAATTAGGAAAAAAAAAACAGAAAATAACCCACGTTGGCAAGGTTGTGGAGAATTCTTATACACTATACACTATACTTACACATTATACTAATACATTATATTGGTGGGAGTGTAAAATGGTACAATCACTTTGCAAAATGGTATGGAGCTTCCTCAAAAAACTAGAAACAAGAATACCATATGATCTCACAACTCTACTCCTAGGTGCGTGCCCTAAAGAAATAAAAATCAGGACACGAATAGACATACACATCCATGCTCACTGCAGCATTACTTGAAATAGCAAAAAGATCAAAATAATTTAACAATATCAACAGATGAATGGGTTCACACACAGTGATACATACACACAGTACAATGGCTTGCAACAATAAAAAATAATGATGAATCAAGAAGCATTTCATAACATGGAGGAATTTGGAGCTCATTATGCTGAATGAAATAAATAAATCACAAAAGGACAATTATTGTATGGGATCAGTACTATAAAAGTAACAACAAAAAAGTTTACAAACAAGAAAAAACATTTTTTGATGGTTACCAGGGGTGGGAAGGGGAGGCAGGGGATATTATCATTTAGCCAGAATACATCAGTTAATAACAGTTAATGGAAACACAATACATTACATGGGGGTAGTCAGTATGACATGACCAAGGCAAGAAGGGACACAGAGGAATGTGAGAATAAAGGGCAACTACAGACACCCTGGTGGCATAGTGATTAAGAGCTTGGCTGCTAATCAAATAGTCAGCAGTTCAAGCCCACCAGCCACTCCTTGGAAACCCTACGGGGCAGTTCTACTCTGTCTTTTAGGGTCACTATGAGTTAGAATCAATTCAACAGCAACTTTTTTTTTTTACAGTAACTACTATAACTTTGACAGTCGTATGGCAACCGTATTAACAAACAATAGTACATGAATAGGCAAACAGGTAGATGAGCCAAGAGGTGTAGGAGAATGTTAAGGGAACACAAAACTAAAAAACCAAACCCAGTGCCATCAAGTCAATCAATGCAACTCAAAGCAACCCTGCAGACACAATGCAACTGCTCCACAGAGTTTCCAAGGAGCGCCTGGTGAATTTGAACTGCTGACATTTTGGTTAGCAGCTATAGCACTTAACCACTATACCACCAGGATTTCTTAAGTGTCTTAGTCAGCTAGTGCTGCTCTAATAGAAATACCACAGAGTGGATGGCTTTAACAAAGGAAAGTTTATTCCTGCACAATCCAGTAGGCTACAAGTCCAAATTCAGGATGTCTGCTCCAGGGCAAGGCTTTCCTCCTTGTCGGCTCAGGAGGAAAGTCCTTGTGTTGTATCAGTCATTGTTTGGGGAGCATCAGGGTGCAGGAACTTTGGGTCTGAAGGACATGCTCTTCTCGTGGTACTGCCTTCTTGATGGTGTGAGGTTCCCATATCTCTCTGTCAGATTTTTCTCTTTAAAGCTGACCACCTCAAGGCACAAAACAAACTTACCCAGGGAATCCTGCTCTGCCAACACAACTGTTGCCCATCCATCCTCACTGACATCATACAGGCAGGAACTCCAACATAGAGGAACATCACACAATACCAGGAATTACAGCACATCCAAATTGTTACAGACTTTTTAGGGAATACATTCAGTCCACGACACTAAGGGAACATATTCACTGGCAAATCCAGGCTTGGTGGTGGATCTTTCTACACACATGACTGTGGATGATGTTCAGACAGAGCACACAGGGGTACCGTCCGGGGTAGTTGGTGGGGGGGGTTGGGGAGTTAAGCAGAGAGATGAGTAACTGAAACAGCTTTGTCACATTCTAAGACGCTCTCTTCCAGACACTGGTCTATCTTGGCCTCTCAAGCCCCTCAACAATGTCTATTTATACACTATCCCCACATGAAAACTTGCATCAAAGAAAATTAAAGCTCAGGTAGCAAAATAAATCTCCGCAGCACTTTTAGGGGCAACATGTTGCATGCCATCAAGTTGATTCCAACTCCTAGCAAATCCTTATGCCAGAGTAGAGGTGCTCCCAAGGGTTGTGCTGGCTGTCATTTTTAGAGGAACAGATAGCCAGAGCATTTCTTCTGCGGAGCCACTGGTGGGTTAGGACTACCGATCCTTTGGGTTGCAGCCGAGCCCAAACTAGGGCTCCTGCCTAGCACAACGCTGGACTTACGTGACTTCTGGAGGTGAAAAAGGATTGCACTTTCACCCCAGTTGTCACTCGTTCTCATAATCAGATACCAGGTTTGTTTCATGAGCCAATTATTAGAATTAACCCAAAGGATGTGTCTTTTCAGAGCCCATTTAGATTAAAAGCATCGTAATGTGCCCCATAAACCCTGGTGGCCTAGTGGTTAAGTGCTATGTCTTCTACCCCACGCTCCAGCAGTTCAAACCCACCAGGTGCTCTTTGGAAACTCTGTGGAGCAGTTCTTCTCTGTTCTATAGGGTCGCTATGAGTCAGAGTCAACTCAGTGGCAGTGGGTTCGGATTTTAAAGGTGTCCCGTGACTGTGGCAAAACCAGCCACTTTGGGCATTGTGGATTATCCGTGCAGTTTAGATGCCATAGGTAGTATTATACACACAAACAATAGATCAAATTGGTGTTATTTTCTTTTAAGAAGATTATTACCAGGCTCTTGAAGAGGTACAAGCACCTCATTGGTGGTCAGTTAGTGTGTTCATTGGATTTGAACAAATTTAGCAACCTAGAGATGCATCTAAATATATTTATTGAGGCACTTGGGGAACTTTTAAGAAAAAATAAAACCAGGTCTTCTGGGATAACAGTAAAATCACTGTCTCTTTCTCCCCGATATGCTGTGTCAATGGGGACAAGGGCACCCCCTTACTGATTTTCTTGGCTGGGTCCAAAAAGTGCAATCTGCACCCAGATCCTCCCCTCTCCCACCCACACACACTGTTTCCATTTCAAACTCTGATTTGAGGAGGACAGACAACAAAGAAAATACCCGGAAAAACAGGTCTGCAATAGCAGTCTGGGGAAACAAGCCCTTTCCTGCTCTTTTTCAATAACGAGCATTTGGCTTCTGCCTCCTTTTCATCTGCCTCCCTGTCCTCCTGTTCTCCCACTCTCTGGAGCAAGAGCAACTGAAGGGCAGTTCTACAGCCTGGCCACAGCAGAGACTGGCAGAGTCAGAGGCGAAAGATGCAAGTGGATTTTAAGAAGCTAGCGAGCAGTGAGATGCTGAGTGGCAGGAATTTAAATTATAGATCCCTGAAGAGCATCGTGCAAAGATGACCTCCTTTCCCCCAGGCATGTCTTTGTCCTGCACCCATGGCATCTGGCTGGTCATTTTAGGGAAGGAAAACCAAACAATGGAAGGGCTCTGTCGATGGCAGACTTATGACAGCTGAGCAGGCACTGAACTTGCACAACTGGACGTGGGAAGAGCACAGAGTGACACAATCACAGTCATAATAAGTGAAGGCTAGCACTTCTCAAAGGAGCCCTAGTGTTGCAGTGGGTAAGTGCTCAGCCAATAACCAAAAGACTGGTGGTTCAAACCTACCCAGTGGCTCTGTGGGAGAAAGATCTAACAATCTGCTCCTATAAAGATTACAGCCAAGGAGATTCTATGGGACAGTTCCACCCTGTCGCATCGGGTTGCTGTGAGTTGAAATCGTCTTGATGGCACCCAACAGTAAGAAGCATTTATCAAGCACTTACTGAGAAAGGCGTGCTTGACATACATTATACCATTCATTCTGCACCAAGTTCTACTTTAACAGCATATGCTGTTCCTTATGTTAGACTCTCCTCACGCTTAGCAAACTCTCCACATTCTTCAGTTTTTTATTATAGAGATATGTTTTGTTATAAGGAAACTGTGATACCTTTAAAAAGGTAAGTGTCTTACTAACTGTGTGCCCTTATGTGCAAACTGGGGGTAACCTGACCTCACAGAATTGCTTCCAGTGTTCCATGATTCTTATTCCTCAGTTAGAACAGTTCCTAGCCTAAAGTGTGTAAAACACTGCATACAAGACCAGTCAAACCTCATGATTCACAGACTGTATTTGCAAATTTCCTGTTGGCTAAAATTTATTTGTAACCTACACTCACTACTCACAGGGCTTTTGCTCTCATTCCTAGATACATGCAGTGTGGTGAAAAATTTGAATCACCTGATGTGCACGTTCTTGCTGGGTGGGAAGAAAACAGCGCTCTGCCTTCCTGTTTTGGTCCTCAGGCTGTCAACGAGCATCCTTTTGGTGCAAACGGTTTGCCGTCAGCTACTAACTGAAAGGTTGGTGGTTCATGCCCACCCAGGGGCACTGGTGGCAAAAAGGCCTGGCAATCTGTTTCCATAAAGATTACAGCCAAGAAAACCCTATGGAGCACAGTTCTACTCTGTGACACATGGGGCTGCCATGGATTGGTTTAGTTTTTTGGTTTTGTGGTTTTGTGGTCTGGTTAGTGGCACTTTTGTTTTTGTTGCATTTTTGTGCTTTTTATTGAGGATTTCACTGTTTCATCTTCCCCGGGCACAGTGCTGATGTGGGGGTGGCTGTTCCTGCAATGCTGTCCCCTAACATTCACAAAGCTGTCCCTGCTCTTCATCCACGATTTAGCCCCAATACCACCTCCTCAAAAGAGGCCTTCTCTGACCCCCAATGTCCGTTCGGTCTCCCTCCTCAGCTCCAGTTACTCTTTATTTCATCATCTTCATATCCTTCAGAGTACTTTATCAATCACTACAATTATTTTGGTTACTTCTCTGCCTGTGCCCACAACTTCAGTGTAAGCTCTGCGAGCTGTGTTATCTGTCTTGTTCACTGTCACAACACCAGCACTGTAACAGTGCCCACCGACAGTAGGGAGTGAACAATATATTTGGGTGGAAAGACAGAGAAAGAATAATGAGAGAAAAGAAAGTCATTCTCTGAGAAATACATAAAACTCCAACTGAACTTATGGCTTTGGAATAGACATGTAGGAAACAATGAGAGAAGACAAGGACACTTGCCTTGTCAAGTGCCCCCACAGGCAGCAAGGTCAGTGGTGGGGTCAAGGGTGGGATCCGCATAGAGCAGTGACCATTGTTGAGAGTGTGCACAAAAGCAATAGTCCTGGGACTGGAAAGAGGGCAACTGGCCACTACGACCATTCCTTTCAAAGGCAGTCTGTTGGATCTGGCCCCTTGTTTTCTGTACAGAAACACTGAAAGAAGTCAAAGAAAACCATTCCCGAGTTCGCACAGGGACAATGAAGAGGTGACCATGGTGAAGCTGAAAAGGAACGCCCAGTAGGAGGGGCAGGTGTATGGAAGGGGAGGTTCACTTGGTTTGGGACAAGATGAACTGCAGGCACCCGGCTGAAGGTGGTAGGGAACCAGGGGCGGGAACCAGGAGGGAGGTGCAGCCAGGCAGCCATCAGCTCAGGGGATAGCGGAAGTCAGAGGAGTCGCTGAGGTCACCAGGGCAGGGCCTACTGAGCGAGGAAAGAGAGCTGCGGGGGGGGGGGGGGGGGGGCACGAAGGGTGCACACGCCTGGGGGTGGAGGCGGGTGCTAAGTCCAGGAAGGAACAGCCAAAAACAGAGGCTATGGCAGAAAAGCTGTAATCAGAGGTAGAAGAACAACAGTGACATTGTGAAATTAAGGGAGAAGTTTGATTTCTTGAGAGGGTAGGCAGCGTGGGCCGAAGGGAATGGATAGATCAGGGGTGGTGAAAGCTGAAAAGCAGTCAAAGGAGAGGAGCCTACATCATGTACTGGGACAAGGTCCTTAGCAGCCTCTGTGAAAAGACCTTCAAGGGATTAGGGGAAACAGAAATGTCCTGTAATGCAGCCTATTGCCTGTGCAGGCACCCAGATGGACCCCTCTGTGTCACCCCTGGACACCCTGGTGGTGTAATGGGTTAAGTGCTATGTCTGCTAACCAAAAGGTCGACAGTTCAAATCTGCCACGTGCTCCGTCGAAACTCTATGGGGCAGTTCTACTCTGACCTATAGGGTCACTGTGAGTCAGACACGACTTGATGGCAGTAGGTTTAGTTTGGTTTTGGTGTCACCCCTGTGGAAGACAGTGCCAACTGTGGTAAATATGCTAACACTCATGATGCTTATTGTAACATTAAGGTCAAAGTCCCTTGTTTTTGATGTAGGAGTTTCAGATCTTCTTCCAATATCCATGAAACTGTGATGGGCTGACTGGTAGGGTAAAATCTCAGATCCTTCAGAACTCTTGAAACCACAATGATCTTCTAGAACTTTGTTCTTCTCCCACCAAGAAGTGGAGTCTAATTCTTCTCTGCTTGAATCTGGGCACACTTATAACCAACAGAATGCAGAAACAATGCAGCATGACTTCCGAGACTAGCTCATAAAAGGCTTCTGTCTTAGTAGCTGAGACACACACTGGAGCTCTGAGCAGTTAGGTAAACAGTCTGCGTACCTAGAGGCAACCATGTTGTAAGGAAGCCCAAGCTAGACTATGCAAAAAGACTACTTGCAGAAGCCCTGGGACTACACTAAAAGCAAGAGGTGCCCAGCCAACTTCCAGATGCTCCATCTGACAGCAAAATCCCAGTAATTTTATCCACAAAAATTGATTTCAGATAACTCCAGGGACTTACACCTTTCTCAAAACATCTCACCTGTCCTCAAAGGCTGAAGATTTGCCACTAGTGACCATGGTTGAAAGAACATGCCCAGAGATGTAAACAGCAGTTACATTAACAAGAGAGGTCTATAAAATTGGGTAATGCCTTCAAATAATCTTTTCTGAGATGTAAAAGAGAGAGGCAAGTAGAGAGACATGTGGACCTCATACCACCAAAAAAGCAGTGCCAGGAGCACAGCACATTGAACCTGAGGTTCCTGTGCTGAGATGCTCTCAGACCAAAGGAAGATTGATGCAATGCACGGACCTTCCTCCAGAGCTGATAGAGACAGAAACGGCTTCCCCTGAACCTGGTACCCTGAATTTGGATTTGTGGCCTTCTGGACTATGAGAAAATAAACTGTGTTAAGCCATCCACTTGTGGTATTTCTGTGATAGCAGCACTAGATGATGAAGACAGACTGGAAACAAGCTCAATGTCTATCAGAAGGAGGCTGGTTTAACAAACTAGGGCACATCTACACAACTGAGCACAATGTAGCTATAACAAGGAAGGAGGAACATAACTGTACACTCCTTCAAAGTGATCTCTGTGATACACTGTTATGTGTAGAGGCCAAAGCACAAAGCAGTGAGTATAGGATGCTACCTTTTATCTTCTAAAAGGAGAATATATGAATATATATACATGTGGTTTCTTTTTATTGTTCCAGGGGAAAACTAAATCAAAACTAATAAAATGGTGATCCATAGGAGAAGAAAGAGATCACAGTAGAGGGGACAAGGATAAGAAACAGACTTTGTAAAATACAGCTTGTTTTGCATATCTGTCATTGGAACTGTTTCTAAATATAAAATGAAATGAAAGAAACAAACAAGCAAAAACAGCAATTTCTGAAGAATCAAAAGCAAAATGAAACAAATAAGCCTACCTATATACCAAATGTGGTGGCATAATGGTTAAGTACTACAGCTATTAACCAAAAAGTCAGCAGTTCGGATCCATCAGGTTCTCCTTGGAAACTCTATGGGGCAGTTCTACTCTGTCCTATAGGGTCACTATGAGTTGGAATCAAATCGACGGCAATTGATTTTTCTGTCTGTTTGTTTTTTATATGCCAAGTCACGGCTTAGAGACACAGGAAGAAACTATTTCAAGTGACTCTGAAACACAGTATTCTAACTGTATATCATTAATGGGTATATCCTAATCCAAAATCCAAAAACATCTTTAAAATATTTTCAGTAATCATACTGTTAGATATATAAGATATATAATAACACCGCTTCAGAATAAACCAACTGGTGAAGGTAAGTGAAAGCACAGATGAAACAAGATTTGCCATGTATTGCTAAGTGTTCAAGTTGGGTGATAGGTGTATGGAGATTCCTTATACTATTTTCTCAACTGATAAAACAAAAAACCAAACTTACTGCCAAAGTCAATTCTGACTCATAATGACCCTATAGCTACATGTGTGTATATACACGTGTGTGTTGTTGTTGTTGTTATTGTTATTGTTGCTAGTTACCACCAAGTAGGTTCTGACTCAGAGTGACACTGTGTACAATGTAACGAAAAACTGCCCGGTCCTGCACCATACCGACAATAGTTGTTATGATTAAGTCCGCTGTTGCAGCCCCTGGGTCAGTGTATCTTGTGGAGAGTCTTCCTCTTTTTCACTGTGCCTCTGCTTTACCAACTGTGTTAGTTATGCTGCTATCGCAGAAATATCACAGATGGATGGCTTTAACAAAGACACATTTATTTGCTGATAGTCTAGTAAGCTAGATGTCCAAATTCCGGGAGTCAGCTCTAGGGGAAGCCTTTCTCACTCTGAGGTTCTGCAGAAAGGTCCGTCCTGCCAGTGTTCCCTTGGTCTGGGAGCATCTCAGCACAGGAACCTGCTTTCTAGGTGGTGTGAGGTCCTCGGTCTCCACTTGCTTCCCTTTCATCTCTTGTAAGATAAAAGGCAGTAAAGGCCACACTCCAGAGAAACTCCCTTAACACTGGATCAGGGAGGAGACCTGGGTAAGGGTGTAACAGCTGCGTCCTAATCCTCTTTAACATAAAACTACAATCGCAAAATGGAGGACAACCACACAGTACTGGGAATCATGGCCTAACCCAGTTGACACGTGTTTTGGGGGACACAATTCAATCCATGACACCAAGGATGACGTCCTCCTTCATCTTATTCCTCCTGATGACATATCCAAATTTTGCGAGATGAAGTCTTGCTATCCTTGCTTCTAAAGAACATTATGGTTGTACTTTTTCAAAGACAGATGTGTTCACTCTTTTGGGAGTCCACATTCTGTATCCTTCACCAACACAATAAATGACAGCCATCAATCCTTCTTTGGTCTTCCTAATTCATTGCTCAGTTTTCACAGGCATGTCAAGTAATTGAAAACTTCATGGCTTGGATCAGAAGCGTCTTAGTCTTCAAAGTAATAGCTTTGCTTTTGAACACTTTAAAGAGGTCTTTTGCAGAAGATTTGCCTAATGCAATGTTACTTAATTTCTTGACTGCTGCTTCCATGGGTGTTGACTGTGAATCCAAGTAAAATAAAATCCTTGCCAACTTCAATCTTTTCTCTGTTTATCACGATGCTACTCATCAGTTCAGTTATGAGGATTTTTGTTTTCTCTTTATAGAAGTGTAATCCACAATGAAGGTTGTGATCTTCGATCTTCAACAGCAAGTGCTTTAAGTCCTCTTGAAATAAGTAAGGTTGTGCTATCTGCATATCAAAGGGTTTTAATGACTCTTCCTCCAATCCTGATATCCTGTTCTTCATATACTCCAGCTTCTCAGACTGTTTTCTCAGCACACAGATTAAGTACAGTGAAAAGATACAACCTGACACACACTTTTCCTGATTTTAAGCCATGCAGTATCTTCTTGCTCTAGTCACATGACTGCCTCTATGTCTAAGTACAGGTTCCTCATGAGCACAACTGTTCTGGAATTCTCACTCTTTGCAATGTCATCCTGAGTGTGTGATGATCCAACCAGTTGAAGGCCTTTGGATAGTCACTAAAATACAGGTATCTGGTGTTCCCTGCTTTCAGCCAAGATCCATCTGACATCAGCAATAATATCCCTGGTTCCACCCACTCTTCAGAATATGGCTTGAATTTTTGGCAGTTTCTGTTTACATGTACTGCTGCAGCTGGTATTCAACAATCTTTAGCAAATTTTACTTGTATGTGATACTAATGATATCGTTCAATAGTTTCTGCATTCAGCTGGATCACCTTTCCCTGCAATGGACATAAATAGGAATCTCTTCCAGCCATTTGGCCAGGCAGCTATCCCTCAAATCTCTTGTCATAGATGAATGAGCACTTCCAGCACTGCATCTATTTGTTGAAACATTTCAGTTGGTATTCTGTCAATTCCTGGAACCTTGTTTATTGCCAGTGTCTTCACTGCAGACTGGACTTCTTCCTTCAGTATTATTGCTTCTTGATCATATGCTACCTCCTGAAACGGCTGATCATCAACTAGTTCTTTTCGATGCAGTGACTCCGTGCACTCCTTCCAGTTTCTTCCCATATACCCTGCATCATTCAATTTTTGTCCACAGAATCTTCCAGTATTGTAACTTGAGTTTGAATTTTCCCTCAGCTCTTTCAGGTTGAGAAAGCTGAGCATGTTCTTCCCTCTTGGTTTACTTACTCCAGGCTTTCTTATATTTCATTATAATAATTCATTTTTTCCAGCTACCCTTTGAAATCTTCTCTTCAGCTTTTACTGCATTGTTTCTTCTGTATGCTTTAGTTACTCCAAGTTCAAAAGCAGCTTGCACAGTCTCGTCTTACACCTGTTTGGGTCTTTTCTTTCTTTCCTTTCATTTCAATGACCTCTCGCTTTCTTCATATATGATATCTGTAATGTTGTTCCACAGTTCCTCTGGTCATCAATCATTCGTGCTCAATTTATGTTAAATCTATTCTTGAGATGGCCTCTAATATCACACGGGATATAATTAGTGTCATACTTTGGTTCTTGTGGACTTGTTCTAATTTTCTCCAGCTTCAACATTAACTTACTTATAAGCAATTGATAGTCTACCCTGCAATTGGCCGTTGGCCTTGTTCTGACCGATGATGTTGACCTTTTCTGCCATCTCTTTCCATAGATGTACATGTATGTGTGAAATTCTGAAACTGTGTGTGTTTAAAGTTTTATGTTAAAGAACAAAAATGCTTAAGGTTCCAATTAAGGCATTCCAGAATTGTTCTGAGAACTGTAACCAAATGATGTCTGCTGGAAATAGACAACACTCAGTTGATGGTATAAACTCTGAGGGGTGTGTGTGATTAAGCCACTTTCTCATATAATCTTCGTACATTTCCCATTGATGTCCTGCTTAAGGTTAGGGTGGTTTTAGAATTCCTGGTGGTACAAAGATTAAGGACTTTGTTGTGAACCAAAAGGTTGGTGTCTGAACCCATTAGCAACTCTGCAGAAGAAAAGAACTGGCAACCTAGGGAACCCTAAAGGGCAGTTCTGCTTTGTCCTGTAAGGTCACTATGAATTGGAATCAAATTGATGGCACACAACCACGTGAGATTCTAGAATCCCAAAGATAGATAGTGTTTGATTTTTATATTTACATGCAACAGAAAATAAGGCTAAAGAGAATGTGACATGGTCTCTGAGTCCCTTTGTTATCATGCCTTTCCTCTAAGAGTCCACTGGCTATTCTGTGAAGCCTTATGTAACGCCTAGGGGCTCCGTGTCCCTGCAAAGGAGCACCTGATCTAGAAAAGTAAACATCCTAACAGCAACCCATTCATCAGCTGCCCAGACTCAGAGCAAACCAGACGTGCAGTGACTTTTAAAAATCCCCAGCCCCACTGTTACAGTCTCTGGTGATGATAAGAGCTAAGAGAGTGAGCAAAGTACAGGCAGGCGTGAAGGAGATGATTATTTCTCACACTTGTGGCAGCATCACACCATTAGGAGCATTATCTGAATTACGATCAGCTGGGAAAAGCTACGCAGGCCACCAGGGGCCAGGTGGCTGGGTGCTGCAGGGATAGAACAGTCCCTACATTCCTGGGAGCCTGAGCGGACAGAGGGGAAGTTAATTTTCAGGTGTCCCCTGCTTTACTGGGGGTGGTGGCACAGTAACATTTTCTTCCAAAATCCTACAAAACTCCAGAACATGCTTTGTCCAACAGAATCTCTAATATCTTAATGTTATCAGAGATCTTTTAATAACCTTTAAAAACTGTCTTCAAGTGAAAAATCAGCATTATCCTGCTTAATCACTCTGTTGATTCCACAAACATTGTTCAAGAACTAAGTATGTGACTAGATACTCAGAGGTGGTTTGAGGTTTGGGACCAGTAACTGCAGACTACAGAAACAGAAAAGCTCTTTCTTTTCTCTCGTTGCTGTCTCTGCGGTTAATCAGCAGCTCTGAAACCTGACTGTGTCTCAGAATCACCCAGCTACAGGAGAAGGCAAGTGACGGTCCACAGGCCGAATCTCATCCACTGCTTGTTTTGGTAAAGTTTTACGAAACACAGTCACATTCCCTCATCTATGCATTGTCAATAGCCATTTTCACACTAAAATAGCAAAAGATGAGTAGCTGCAACAGAGACTTGTATGACCCAGAAAGCTTAAAATTTTCACTCTTTGTCCTTTCGCAGAGAAAGTGTGCTAGGACTTCTCTATACATGAGTCATGGGCCAGCAGCATCAGCACTGCCTGGTAACTTGTCAGAAATGCAGAATATTAGGCTCCATGTTCTGACCTGAAACCCAAAACCCACTGATATCGAGTCAATTCCAACTCATAGCAACTCTGTAGGACAGAGTAGAGCTGCTCCATAGAGTTCTCAAAGAGTGCCTGAAAGATTTGAACCGCCAGTCTTTTGGTTTTGCAAACAGAGCACTTAACCCCTACATCACCAGGGTTTCTAAACAAGAAAGCTTGTTAAATCTACAGGTTTCTAGCCCAGCTCTACCCTACCATATCAGAAACTGAGAGATGAAGTGGTTTTCATTATTGTCGTTTTGGGTTTTGGTGGTGGTGGTGGTTTGTTTCCTAGGTGAATGTGATACGCAACCACTACCTACCAGTTAGCACTGGATTTATTCCACCTCGTGGTGACCCTATGTTTGTCAGAGCAGACCTCTGGCCCACCAGGTTTTCACTGACCAATTTTTGAGAAGTAGATCACCACACCTTTCTTTTGAGGCACCTGTGGAACTTTCTGGTGAGCAGCCAAGGTGTTTAACCATTTGTACCATTTAACCATTTAACCATTTGCAGAAACATGCAGCAACTAGGGAAGCAGAAAGATGAACAAGGTTATCACTGTCCCTGCCCATAGAGGTCACTCCCAGGCCTCCCAGCAGCCAGGAGAGCCGGCCGCTGAAGGCTCCTGGCTGAGTGCCTCTCTGGGCATTCCCTCTGTGGAAGAACGCTGCTGTATCCAACATCGCTTCCTTTTGCAGGAAAGAGCCTGCATGCAATGCCTGGCTGACACGGCTGTTAAAAAGGCCTACAGCCCCACCACAGTGAGGAGTGCTTGCTCTGAAGTGCCCCCCACAGCTCCAGAGCCCCCCAGGAGACCAGTGGAGGCCTCCATTGCAATAGCCATTCATCTTCACCCTCTGCCCAATCCTGCGTCTTCTTCCTGCTCACAGGGGTTGTTCCCTAGAGCTCTCCCAAGTAAACGCCTGGGCCAACGTCTGTTTCCTGACACAGACTTTAGGACTATGCAGTGTGAGAGCAGAGATAAGCCACGATCATAAACAGGAACATTCAAAACAGCAGAACTGTCCCAAAAGATGTGCGCTAGAGATGGAAGCATGGGAGAGCAAGGCTATGCGAGGTGACGAGGGGACTGGGGATGCAGCAGCCCAGGCAAAGGGCACAGCTCCTGAGTCCAGCTAAGGGGACAGGGCTTTTAGATGGTTAGTAGAAGATGCCATTTGTTATAGATTGAATTCATCCTCCCAAAACTGGTGTTGAAATCCTAACCTCTACGCCTATATGGTCACTATGAGTCAGAATTGACTTGCCAGCAGAGGGTTTGGTTTGGCTTGTTTTATATGGTTGAATAGGAAACTCTAATGCTGTAGTAGTTAGGTACTACAGCTGCTAAACAAAGAGTTAGCAGTTCAAACATACCAGGTCTTCCTTGGAAATTCTCTGGGGCAGTTCCACTCTGTCCTATAGGGTTGCTATGAGTCAGAATTGACTCGACAGCAATGGGTTTGGTTTGGGTTTTTTGGTATACCTTTGGCTGGAGCCCTGGTAATGTAGTGGTTAAGAGCTAGGCTGCTAACCAAAAGGTCGGCAGTTCGAATCCACCAGTTGCTCCTTGGAAACCTTATGGGGCACTTCTACTCAGTCCCGTAAGGTCACTCAGACTGAATCCAAGGGGTGGCAGTGGGGTTGGGGTTTTATACCTTCAGAAGTATATCCTCTTGGGAATAGTTATCTTTGTTGTGTTAAGGAGGTCATATCATCATTACAAGGGTGTGTCTTAAACCTATTCACTTTTGAGACAGAAAAGGAGCCGATTAGGCACAAAGAAAACCAAAAAAACAAACCCAGTGCCATCAAGTCATGCTCGAGTCACAGTGAGCCTACAGGTCAGACTAGGACTGATCCATAGAGTTTCCAAGAAGTGCCTGGTGGATTTGAACTGCTGACCTTTTAGTTAGCAGATGTAGCACTTAACCTACTGTGCCACCAGGGTTCCCAGGCACAAAGAAGCATGCACAAACCCAGGAGGGAAGTACTGGGTCTACAGAAATTGAAAGAGATCTCGCCCCAGCTCCAGCACACCGAATTTGGACTTCTAGCCTCCGAAACTGCAAGAAAGTAAATTTCTGGTCTCTAAAACCACCCTCTAGTGTTTCTGTCATAGCAGCCCTAAGACAAGCCCGGAGACAAAGGCCTAAATGCCAGACTAAGAGTTTGGATTTCAGTAGGCAATGTGTAATTATGAAAGGCTTTTGAGCAAAACAGGACAATAACTATCCCTGCAAGCTTCAGGAATGGTCACCTGGCAACCACATAAAGGGGGCCGGAGTGGTGAGGCTGGAGGGATGGGGGACTGGCCAGAGCTGCTACAGATGTCGAGGACCCCACCTACGGGGCTGCAGAAAGGCAAGACTTGGGGCTCAGACTGGTGAGCTAAACCCCGCGCTGACACCCCCTGCCTGCCCTTAGCCAAGTCACCTCATCCCTCTGACTTTCCCCCTCTATATAATGCAGGCAGCAGAATTAAGTAATAAACATGCAATGCCTGCACAAGATGGCCACACAATAAATGGCAGCCACATTCGTGAGGCCAGTGGCTGCGTATTTGTGTTGGCACACACACCGCTTCTCACCCCGCAAATCTGATCCTGGCTACTAGGAAGCCTGCTCTTGAAGTTAATCTCGGAGGTTAATAATTTAATGAGGTCTCAGCTGCTAACAGGACTGTTGCTGACGGAGGTGCTTAATCCTGAATCAGTGGGAAAGCAAAGGCAGCTTCCACTGTAACCACCCCATGCCCTGTTGCTATGGCGATCGGTTTCCCAAACAGCCTTGCTTTTCTACAAATCCTCTCTGCCTCCTTATGCCCGAAAGAGCCTACAAGCCCTAGAGACAATAGCGGGATGATTTCTTTTTCTCAACTTCCACTGGAAACACTATCAGCTCTTTAAATGAAAGACAATTGGCTGTCTGCCGCTCCAACAGCAGCCCCCAGGCTGCGCCGCGGTGTGATGCTGCCCAGCAAGCCTCCGCGAATGTTCTCCCTAATTGGAAATTTGTGCCACAGAATATCAGCTGGCACACCAGTCCTCTGGCTGGCACGAACCTTGCAGGAAAATGAAGCAAAGAACAAAGGAATGTATGCATCTTACGTACACAACACAGCACATTCTGAATGATTAGGTTGAATTATGGTATTATTGTATAATTTTAAACATTAGCCCACGTAGATTTAACACATACAAACTTTTTAGCAAGTATTGACATGAACTCTACTGACACATGGGACTTCTAAAAATACAGTGGTTGTTGTAACAAAACCTTAATACTAACAATTACTTAAAAAAAAAAAAAAAGATGAGAAGGTAAGGAGGCAGGAAACCTACATTCCTGGAAATGGAAACAATGAGAATGTTCATGCCTTGCGATGAATGTAACCAATGTCACTGAACAATCTGTGTAAAAATTGTTCAATGGGAACCTAATCTGCTGTGTAAAGTCTCACCAAAAACACAATGAAACATAATTTAAAAAAAAAATCTAATAGCATCATGTCCCCTCAGCTTCTGACAAACCTCTCTCCCTATTTCCCTACTTCCTTTCCTTCCCTTCCTCTTGCTAAAACAAAACAAACAAACAAAAAAACACTAAACCTACTTTTGCCAAGTCAATTCTGACCCATAGCAACCCTACAGGACACAGTAGAAATACCTCAGAGTTTTCAAGGAGCACCTGGTGGATTCAAACTGCCGGTCTTAACCACTAGGCCACCAGGGTTTCCTCTCTTTTCTCTGACTATAGTCTTAGGATCAAAGGTATTGCCACTCCGCTAGCTGCCAGCCATAGCTGTTCTCCCTTTTTATCATTTGCCAAAAGAATCTGGGTACTTTTAGGGTAAGCACTAAAGAGTTCTGTCTAGTGAGGCCAAAGCAAAGTCAGCTGGGTTCTGGGAAAGCTACAGTTTTACAAATAAAAAGGAAGACATGCAGGCAAGCTATTTCTTTCTGCCCTTCACCCTTCTCCTTACCGGAATGAGATGGCACAGCATCCCTTAAGCATGAGGATAAAACCTACACGCTAAAGCCAGCAGAGCAATTAACTAAAAGGTACCCAGGTCCTTAACAGCACTTGAGCAGCACACCTTATCCATCTCCAAACTTCTTAAGTGCGAAAAATTAACCCCCTACAAACGAAGTCATAGTTCATCTGATTTCTAGTCCATGCAGCCAAACCAATTCTTAATAGATGCTAAAGGTGAGAAAATGTCCTTTGATTCAGTGACCATTTCCTGAGTGCCTTCTCTGTGTCAGGCACTGCTAAGGATGGGTCTACAACAGTGAGGGCAGCAATCAAGGCCCTTGACTTCATGGAATGAGGGAGTCAAGAAAAACAGATTCACAAAACAAGGGCAGACCGTAGTGTCAGGAAGGAAATAGCCAGCCTGTAACTTGGGAAGGGAGTTGGTCCCTAGGTGGTGCAAATAATTAACACGCCAAGCTGCTAAGGAAAAAGGTGGGGTTCAAGTCTGCCCACAGGCCAAAGAGAGGCCTGGCAATCTACTTCTGAAAAATCAGCCACTGAAAACTCTGTGGATCACAGTTCTACTCCGACATACCTGGAAGCATCATGAGTAGAGTCCACTCCACTGCAACTGGTTTTAACTGGGCAAAGCTGGTCTTTCGGAGGGGATGGTGTCTGAACTGACAGCTGAAAGGTGTAAAGGGGATGCTGGGAGCTAGCACACTCCAGCAAGTATAAAGTCCAAGTCATAGAAGTCTGCAGTATTCAAAGGAGAAGCAGGAATCTAATGTGATCTGAATGCCCTCAATGAAGGAGAAAGAACAGTATACAAGGTCCTACAGTTAAGTCCTTGAACTTAATCATTCTAAGTGCTACATACTTCATTGCTGAGTATCATATGGTCAGCTCTGAAGTACTCCCCTCGGAAAGCTATGCACCAACACCAGCTCCTAGTCTGCCCTCCAAAGCAATTTTGGAACTCTTTCTGGAATGGCCATTGTGCACAGTGACACAGTGGCAAACTCGTGAAGTTAATTGTATAGCTGTCTGTGAGGGAGTTTGTAGTCAGTAAACAAATAACTGTATTGGAACACCCTCCCTACTCATCTGATTGGCCCCCAGTGACTTTTTTCTCTACCCAAAGATAAAGGAAATTTTGAAAGGAAGACATCTGGATGACATTCAAGACATCAATGGTAATACTGTGACAGCTCTGGTGGCCATTCCAGAAAAAGAGTTCCAAAACTGCTTTGAAGGGTGGACTAGGCGTTGGCTTCAGTGCATAGCTTCCCAAGGGGAGTACTTTGAAGGAGACTGTAGTGATAATCAACAGTGAGGTGTGTAGCACTTTTTCTAGGATGACTTTGTGAACTTAATTGTCAGATCTTCATAAATGAAACCAGAGAAGCAAGTAGGTCCTGAGTCACACAGGCAGGCCCTTGTAGGCCATGAGAAGGGCCTGGGATTTTATCTCCCATGCAGTGGGAAGCTATCAGAGTATATTAAAGGGGAGAATAGCAGGACCTGGATATGTTTTTAAATGATTACTTTCCCTGTGACATGAAGAATGAGCTGTCAAGGGCAAGAATGGAAACAGGTTATCACAGAGGCCCAATTAAAAGATGACAGTGGCTTGGATCAGGGTAGGGCATGCGGAGATAAAAAGTAGACCTTCATCCAAACAGAAGTGCCTTTGTTGTCCTTGTATATGATTATAATCAAAAAACCAAACCCGACTCCGACCCCTAGCAACCCTATAGGACAGAGTAGAACTGCTCCACAGAGTTTCCAATGAGCACCTGGCAGATTCGAACTGCCAGCCTTTTGGTTAACAGCCAGAGCACTTATCCACTATGTCACTAGGGTTTCCTGCATATGATTAGAACAAGGAACAAAGTCATCAATGCACTTAGAATCCAAAGAGAACAACTGGAAGAAAATGACCAAAGATGTTAGAACAACTGTGAGGTAGCAATAATAAAGATACACAAGGATTAACAAGTAAGTTTGCAAACTCATCCTAGAAAAAGTGCTACATACTTCATTGCTGAATATCACCCTGGTCACGTTTGAATTACTCCCCTTGGGAAGTTGTGCACCAAAGCCAGCAAATAGTTTACCCTTCAAAGCAATTCTAGGACTCTTTCTGGAATGCTCATTAGAGCTGTTATCAGACAAAGTCTGACAATTAGGTTCATGAACTCATCGTAGAACAAGTGCTTTGAAGGATGGATTAGGTGCTGGCGTCAGCATGCAGCTTCCCAAGGGGAGTACTTCAAAGGTGACCATCATGATTATTCAGCAATGAAGTATGTAGTACATTTTTTAGGATAAGCTCATAAACTTAATTGTCCAACTTCATATAGTGGGTGACTGGAGGAGACGATGGGAGAATTCACAGCAGATCTTCAATTTTTCTCAGTATTCAGAGGCAAAGAAGGGGACAGTATGGGAAGCTACTGCATTTAAGACTGTCACAGCACATTAATAAGAAAAGGATAGAATTCCCAAGAAGTTGTGAAGATGACTGATTTTGAAGTATGAATTTCTCTCGGACACCAGGACTTAAGATTTTTTCCACCAGTGCCGGGCAGCTCAGACCCAGAGACAGAAAGAGCAGAGGGGAAGGGTGGCCCAGGGTTTGATGCCAAGGTAGACAGCACTGAAATGCTTGTCCCTTCATAGATGTGAGCAGAGGCAGGTCTGCACAAGTGATTTGCAATGAACTACTAAACTCCAGTACAGCAGTTCAAAACTCCCCAGGGGCTCTACAGAAGAAAGGCTGACAACCCTGTTTCCATCAAGACCACAGCCTAGAAAACCCTTTATGAAATAGCTCTACTCTGTAACACACAGGCCACCATGAGTTAAAACGGCCTCAACAGCAACAGGTTTGGGGTTTTGTTTTTTTTTGGTTTTCCTATTTGTGAACTCATTAATTCTGCAATAATTCTCATTCTACACATGTGGAACTTGAAACCCAGAGAAGCTAAGAAACTTGCTCAAGTTCACACTGGTGGCAAATGCCTGCTGTTAAAGTCTAATCCTTTAACCAGTGGGCTGTATTCCCTCCAGACAAAGGAACGAATCAGGTGAGAGATAAGGAGAGCAGAAAGAGGTCCCAGGACCAGAAGTCATGATGAGTGTTCAAAGCTGGCTCCCTAGGGGAGAGGAAACATACGAAGTCACAGACAGAGAGGCCACATCTGGTAAGGTGGTGCTGTGGGTGTGGCCTTTACTTCTTTGCTCTTCCATTCAAACTAGACAGTTACGGGCTCTGCTGCGAACCCAAGGGTCAGCGGTTCAAACCCACCCAGCAGCTCCGAGGGGGACACAACAGCCTAGTAAACCATAGAAGGAAGTCCTACTCTGTCCCACGGGGTCACTGTGAGTCTCAACTGACTTGATGATACCAAACAACAATTCCAAACATTTTCCTAAAAGTAGAGAAACAAAAACAAAATTTTGAGGAGCCTTTGAGCATCCAAGCAATTTGAGGGACTTTTCCTGTAGTCCTAACCTTTGAATGCAACAACAACAAACCAATCCAGCTGCCACTGAGCCAGTTTCCCATGTGTGTCAGAGAACTGTGCTGTACAGGGTTTTTGATCACTATCATCTTTCAGAAGTAAATCAACAGGCCTTTCTTCTAAGGTGCCTCTGCATGGATTTGAGCCACCAACCTTCTGGTTAGCAGCTCGGTGCTTAACCATTTACATCACCTGGAGACTCCTCCTTCAAATACAACCCCCACAAAAGATGCAACATGCACTGTATATAAAGGACCTGAAGAATGAAACCTAAATGTTGGCAGAGACATTATTCTGTGTGTTTTTCTGTAGTTTCTAATTTATTTTTCCCCTGTGAGGAACATACCCAAAGACGTCTCATCTTCAGTGAGCCTACCAGCTGATTTGGATGCAAGGGATTTTCTGAACAGCCCCTGCAGCACAGCTGTAGAGATAGATGGGCACAGGGCAGGTAGCACAAGCAGGAGGTGGCATTACTGCCCCCAAGCTGGAGGTATCCTCAAGGGCTCAAGTCTTCAGCCTTGTTCACGTCAGCAGGAGGCTTCCATTCCAAGGGGTTAATACTTTCAAAAGAGCGAAAGGCAGATGGGGTGAAGAGGCAGCTAAATCTGTAGTTAGTGGCTACAGGAAAATGGACACTACCCTGGATTTAGAAGCAGGAACTTGAATTCTGACGCAGATTCTTCCACTGCCTTGCTCACTCTCTTAATCTCACACAAGTCTTGGTTTTCTCACCTGGCAGGTCTTGACAACAATGTAAATTTACGAGGTTATTGAGAGGCTTATGTGAGCTAATTTTTTTTAACAGTCACAGATGTAAATAAATGCTTGATCAATGCTATATTTGAACCTACATGGCAAGCAAATAGAGCTACTCTCAGAAGGCGGTGTTGAGGAAGTGGCAGCGGAATACTGTCTTACTATGCAACCAACTAGGCAGACAAGAACTGATGGAACAGATGGAAAGAAGTCTGTGGAAGAAAGAAAATGTCATCTCAGCAGCCTGCAGGAAGGCAGAAATGGACACAGAGAAGTGAGATTCTTTCACCTGAGGGATCAAGTGAAGCCACAGTATTGGGCACAGAGACACCACGGTGAATGAAAGACACCCTACCTAACCCAACAGGGCTTGTCATCCTTGAGGGGGACAGACATTAGTCAATAATTATTTAGAGTACACCAAGGTTCACGGCAGCACTTTTCATAGTAGCCCAAATGTAGAAACAACCAAAATGTCCATCAATAGATGAACAGATAAACACCACGTAGCACATGATGGGATATTACTATTCAGCCCTAAATGGGAATGAAGTCCTGACGCATGCCATAACATGGATGAACCTTGATAACAGTATGCTGAAGGCGAATACTGTATGATCTCCCTTACATGAACTAAGCAAACATATAGAACCTAAAAATCATTACTGTTTATTCAGGGTGAGAGGGAAGAGAGAAGGGAGAGTTTTTGCATTGCGAGCATGGAGTTTATGTTCATGGTGGTGGAATACTTTCAGCAACAATGGTTGTACAACCTGAAGAATATAATTGATGCACTGAATTAGACATATAGAAATTGCTATAAATAAAATAGAGCAATATAATTATTTGGAAACCTAACCACACATAGTAAAAGATGTACAGAGGGAGCTGGAAGGGTAGAAGGAGAGAAGGGTTAAGCACAAGTCCAGGCAGGTTGCCTGTGGGTACTCTCAGGGAGGGACCTGGGACAATCAGGATGCCTTCCTTCACCTCCCCTGGCTGTGAATCACCCGCAGGACCAGTCCATACCCTCTTCCATGTGAATGCAGAGGTCTGTACACACAATGGGGGAGCCCTGGTGGTGCAGTGGTTAGGAGCCTGGCTGCTAACCAAAGCATCAGCAGTTTGAATGTATCCACCAGGTGCTCCTTGGAAACCCTATGTGGCAGCTCTAACCTGTCCCACAGAGTCACCATGAGTCAGAATCAACTCAATGGCAACAGGTGTTGGTTTCACGGGTACACACACTGTTGCTTCCTCAGAGCCCCCACTTTCAGACTCTTCAGGCAGAATGAACTGCTTGGTCCTCCACACTCCGTCAGTATGTTCCCTCATGCCGTTCCAGCATGTACATATTACCTGAGGTGTGTCCACCTTTACGTGTGTCTCCTCTGTGTTAACTTCTTGAGGCCGAGAAACATCTCTCACTCCTCTCCGTACTAAAGGTATACTGAATGACCAAAAGAGCAAATGAATGTCCTGTATCTTTAGTCTGTAAGTACAGGAAGCAAAGGCCTAGAATGTTGTCTTCATCGCACTATCAAAATGAATCAATGTCAGCAACTGTGAACATTAAGCTGAAATCAATAAGATGAATATGCACAAAATCCCAAATCTGGGTTACTAAGATCAATACTACAAATGCAGGACTCCCGCGAAAAAATTATTCATTCATTCATGAGATCACACTTAAGACTCTGAGTCCCACCAGCTCTAAAATCAAGTATCCTATAACTGATCCCCAATTATTTGGGAAGGCAGTATTCAAGAGTATGGACTTTGGGATCAGATAAGAGCTGGGTTCCAGTCCTGGCTCTGCCTCGGTAGCTGTGTGAACCGGTAGAACTTACTTACACTTTCCAAATCTCATTTCCTCACTTATAAAAAGAGTAATAGTTCCTTCCTCATTCAGACTGTGAGGATTAAGGTAATCTACAGAAAGCACTAGGCCCTTGATAAGTCATCAGCATAGTATTGGCCCCTGGTAAGGCGTCCGTAAATGTGAGCTAGTGGTAATATTGAGGGTTCCTCGGTTCATCCAACTGTCACTCAGTTTATGTAAGGTAAATCATTTTGCTCTGAGCCTCTAAGTCTGTACGCTTCAGTACACCAGAGCAATAGTTATAGCAATTTAAAACTAAAAACTAAGGGTATTTTAGGAAAATGTTTAATGTTTTATTCCCTAGAAGAGAAAAAAAAGGTAACGGAACAAATGGGGATATTTAAGGACATTAATTTAAGGAACTTGTGATTACAGCTAGGTGAGGCCAGGAAGTTATTAATGTATGGAATAGCAGAGCAATGCTAGGTCACCAGGACCTCAGAGAGCTGCTTTCCTTGGGGGAATGCTCCTAGATAAAAGAAGTAAAAACTAACCCAGCAAACTGATTTTATGAAGACTAAATCATGCCAGACCAATTCCTTCTGAGACACAGAGACAGGCTTTGATGGAAACAATGGATATCAAATACGGTGGCTTTAGTTAAGTCTTAAGCTCCAACCTATGCAATAATCTAATCTAAAAAACTTTACTGAACTCTCAGTAGAGATGATCTCTGAAAAGCAACAGCCAGAAGCTCAGTATCACTTAGGGAGGGAGAAGGAGGCAAGAAACCTTCCTTTGTGGGATGGCAGAAATATGCCCTCTCTCCTCAGCGAAATGCAGAATCCACCTATCCAACACACATTTACTGAACACTTGTTGTCCTAGTCACCTAGTACTGCTGTAACAGAAAATACTACAAGTGGAAGGTTTCATGTAGAGAAGCTTTATTGAGACAGTCCAGTAAGCTGCAAATCTATTTACAAATTGTTAAGTCCATTCAGTAAGAGAATTTATCACAGTCCAGTAGCCAGCCAAGCCAAGTGCCATCGAGTCGGATCTGACTGAGTCCAAATCCAGTGAGAGTGTCTCGGCATAGCAACTCAGGTCCTAAGGACATGCTCTGCTCTCGGTGATTCTCTGTTGGTGGTACGAGGGTCCAAACTTCTGCTCACTTCTCTCCCTTATATTCCACAAGCTTGTAGCTTGAGACCTGCCTCACTAACACAACTGTTGCCCATTCTCAATCATCAATCTCACAGAGGCAGGATTCACAACACATGGGAGGAAGGGCACCATATTGGGACTCACAGCCAAATCAAATCAACACTGACATTTTTGAGGGGACACAATTCAACCCATAACACTTGTCATATGATGTCAGTGTGGACAGGCCTAACAGAAAATGAAGTTAGATTTAAAGGCCAAAGCCAAAGCCACTGTCTTTGAGTCAATTTCTAGCAACCCTATAGGTCAGAGTAGATCTGCCCCAGAGAGTTTTCAAGGAGCGTCTGGTGGACTTGAACTGCTGACCTTTTGGTTAGCAGACATAGCACTTAACCACTATATCACCAAGACTTAGAGGCAGATATGCCCCAATGGAGGAAGCCCCGGCAGGGCTTTGGGGCCGTGATTAAGGGCTGGGCTGCTAAGCAGAGGGTCAGAAGGTTGGAAGTTTGATGGTTTGAACTCACGAGCCTCTCCTGGGGAGACAAAACTGGCAGTCATGTTCGATAAGCATCACAACCTTTCGTTGGAGGGGTACAGAAGCTGGTCAAGTGGACCTGAAGAACACGGGTTAGAGGAGAGGAATGTGCTGTCACACTCTGGAGAAGGTAGTAGGGTCACGTGGCAAAGTGTTGTATGCAAGTTTTTGTATGAAACTGATTGTGATTGTAAACTTCCCCTTAAACACAATAAATATTACAGTCTTAGAAGCCCTGTAGGGCAGTTCCACTCTGTTCTGTAGGGTCCCTATGAGTCTGAATCAACTCCGTGATGATGAGTACATTTAAATAGCGCTTTTTGACAGCCATGGTTGTGCATTTAAGGTGGGGTAGGGGGAGAGCTTTGAATGGGATTCCATTCAAAGAAACAGGCCAGGTGTTTCAATAAAGTGGGTAAAGGAGGAGAGTTTTTTTTTTTTTTAGAGAAACTGTGGGATCATAAAGGCACTTAAAAGGATCTAGTTTAAAAAGCAAGAGAGAAAACAGCACCAGCAAGAACGGCAAGGAAGAGAAAAGGGAGACAGACTCTAGGAAGAGTGGACAGGACTGAAGATCAAGTTCATGCCAAGGTTAGGTTTAAAAACGATGCCTATTTATTCAGAGAACATTCATTAAATTCCAACCACCCATCACATAGCTTTAAGCACAGAAGACATTCAGGCAAATTAGATCTACTCTCTGCCCCCCAAGTTCCCGATGCTGAGGTGGCCAGGAGAAAAACGACATCAATTTGACACTAAAGAAGAACACCCAAGGGCCCAGAAAGAAAAGACTCTTGAAGACTAGGAGTTGGGGGTAAGTAAGGGTTCTGAAGTGACTGGGGGATTGTCCAACCCTAGGCAATGTAACTCAGGCTCATTTGCCTTGGGTAGATGACCTCCAGAGACCTCTTTCAGCTCTAGAATTCAAGTGATGGAATCATTTTTATTGGTTTTGAGCACTGGATTCTCCGGAATCTTTTGCATTTGCCCCTGTCCCCCATCAGAAAAGAACTCATGAAGAGAGAAAAAAGTCCTGACTTCCTATCACAGTGCAGACATGGTAGGCCAACAGCTGCTCCCTGGCAACGTGAGACGGAGTTCATCAGTGGAAAATTGGCATGATGAGCAGGAAGTAGAAGAGAATCAAGAATCTCACTAATCTCCCTGGGTATCTAAACCCAAGAGATGTATAGCTTACAAGGATGACCCACTCTGGCTCTGAAAAAGCCTCAGGAATCAAAACACTTTTTCCAGTCTCTTGGGAAGGGCAATCTTGAGTTTCAGACTGTCATTCCTCCCCCCACCCCCCCACCCCCCGGGCTAAAGGACATCTCTACGGAATTGAAAGGATCCTGTCCATGAGAGTTTTGCCAGTGTTCACGTGCTGTCCTGGGACTGAAGCTTGGATGATGCAAGTGGACCAAGTCACCTGCCTGGTGGTGCTGTCTCATGTTTGGTAGGGTACTGTGAAAGAGAGCACTTGTCCCAGGCCTTACTTGTTGCAGGAACCTGATCTCATGACGGGCGGGATGTGACTGACTAAGGATGGCAGAGTAACCAACAATTAAGCATTGGAGAAGACCTGACGATCATATACAAAGACTGCCAATTAAGTTCACAAACTCATCCTAGAACAATGGCTACACACCTCATCACTGAATATCACTATAGTCACCTTCGAAGCACTCCCCTTGGGAAGCTATGCACTGACGCCAGCACCTAGTCCACCCTTCAAAGCAGTTTTAGAGCTCCTTTTTCTGGAGTGGCCATCAGAGCTCTCATCATATTACCCTTGATGTCCTGAATGTCATCAAAATATCCTTCTTTCAATATTGCCTTTATATTCGGGTAAAGAAAAAAGTCTTTGGGGGGTCAGATCAGGCAAGTAGGGAGGATATTCCAATACAGTTATTTGTTTACTGGCTAAAAACTCCCTCACAGACAACTATACAGCTAACTTCAAGAACTTGCCACTGTGTCACCATGCATAATGGCCATTCCAGAAAGAATTCCAAAATTGCTTTGAAGGGAGGACCAGGCATTGGCATTGGTGCATAGATTCCCAAGGAGAGTACTTCGAAGGTTACCTTAGTGACATTCAGCAGTGGGGTATGTAGCACTTAGAACAATTAAAGTTCTCTGACTTAATAGTGAGACCTCCTTTGTACATACTTAAAATCAGTTGCCCCTGGGTTGATTCTAACTCATGGTGATTCTATGCATGTCAGAGTAAGATTGTGCCCTACAAGGTTTTCAGTGGCTGATTTTTCAGAAGCAGACTATCAGGACTTTCTTCTGCGGTGCCTTTGGGTGGCCCTGCACACCCAATCTTTAGCTAGCAGTCTAGTATGTTAACCACTGGCATCACAGAGACTCCTTGTATATATTTAGCCATCCCATAATGACTCACAAACACAGTCACCACAGCAACCATTCCCTAGAACTGTACTTGATGTGCTTTTTCCCACAATAGATCTTTTTAGCCTTGCTTCTGTGTAGTGCAGTTTGGGACTTTGACTCTTGAGAAGTGCCACACCTGCTGGGAAGATGCCACCAGAGCTAACCCTCACCAGGCCCCTTTAGGAAGTTTAAGTCTAAGTCATCATTTGGAAATGTGATGCTCGTCACTGTGAGTCGGGAATATTAGAGACATACAGGTGTTATGTCCTACACAGCTTTCATTGAGCATTCTCATTAAAACTGAAATCACAAAGTTCATGTGATGAGTTTTGATCCTAAAAGATGGACAGACCGGTTTTCAAGATGAAGATGACATCTGTTGTTTAGGAGGCATGGATTTAGGATTGCTTATCTTTTAGTCCACATTTCTTTTTTCCTCCTTATAATATGTGCTATTTTCAAATTAGCCTTATGTCATGTTTCACATTAGGTTTCATGACTTGGAAATGTAATAAAGGTAAACAGTTAAAATACTCTTACTTGATCAGTCATCTGGCTTTTGACAATACCCATGTAATAAGCAATAAGATTTTTTTCGTTTCAATGTCATGTTTACAATTAAAGTTCAGTCTGTAACCAGTAGCCTCTCTTCATCTCTACCCTATAATTATTAGTACACTTTTTTTTCCTTTAATACCCTGATTTTGGCTGGACCAGAAAGTTCTTTGTATATCTTTTATTTCTGTGAAACAAGGAATGGCCTAGGATTTCCCTTACAGCCATAGTCCAGTTTTATGTCCTTACTCATATAAAACATTCAGGTACCACGGGCTGGGACAAACTACTCAAAAAGTATGCTTAAGTGCAAAACCAGTGGTGGGGAGGGTGAGCGTTTATGTAGCCCTGCAATCAGAGTCTGGTTTTTGCAGCCCACGAGGGGGCTCGTTCCCAACAGTGAGAAAAGACAAACCGACAAGGATGACTTCACCCAATCGCGGTCAGTAGACCGGCCCGTAAGTCGAAGGCAGAAGGGCCAGGAGGCTAGTGGATGGAGAAATGACCCAGCCAGGCACGCAGGTGGACAGAGCGGGAGATGGAACACAGTAGGGCAGAGACGACCCTCGCGAGTCAGTGGCGTGGAGTAGGCAGAGGATAGGCTAGGGGAATAGGTGTGCGTGCGACACAGGCTGCGGTCCCACCTCATCCATCCCCCGGCCAATGAACGTGCACAGGCGGGGGCAAGGGCGTGTGGGGTTTCCCGAAGCTCAGGAGATTCGCTGTCCCGGTGCGAGGGCTCCCGCCGACCCCCGAACCTCGCCCTCCCACTCTCCCGCCCCCACCCCCAGCACTGAATTCTCAGGGGAGACTGCGCCGCGCACCGCCTCCGGCGGCTGCAGCCCCCCGGGTTCCCACTCCCCTGAGCCCTGCCTCTCCGGGGCCCCGAGAGCGCGCCCAGGTGGGGTCCAAGGTGCAGGGCCACTCACCTGCGTGCAGGCCGCCCGCCTCGGGGCCGCTGTCGGGGGCGGCGACGCTGGGCGGCGATTCCGAGTCGGTGTAGGTGAGCCAGGTGGACTCGGTCTCCCGGGTCCAGCTCTCGTAGTAGCGGGGCTCGATGGCGTCGGCCCGGCTCCCGCCGCAGCCCATCCTCTCGCGCTGCGGGCGCGCCCGGCGGCCGCGCGGCTGGCGGCTCAGCCCCGGCGGCGCAGCCCCGGCCGGCGAGGAGGCGGCGGCGACACCGCGTCCACGCGCCCGCCCGCGCCGCAGCCGGGCGCCCTCTCCCCGCCCGCCCCTCCTCTCGCGCGCCAAGGCCCGCCGCTTCCCCACCTGTTTCCTCAGCTCCCCTCGCCGTCGCTGCTCCCCTAACCAGCCTTGAATTACCCGGTCGCCCGCAACCCACACTGAGCGCCCTAGGCAGCCTGGGCTCAAGACTAGCGGCCCTAGGATAGGGGGAGAAATAGGAGGTCCCTGAGGGGCTCAGCTTCGCCCTCCGTGGTTACCCCTCCCAGCCTCTTGCCTATCCATCCAGCCACCCTCCCTCCCGTGGTCCACCCATCCATACCAACATCCATTCTTGGGGAGAACTGAAGCATTTAAAAGGGACCTCAAGTTACCTGGACACCTGTTCGGAAAGCCATTGAGAGGGACAACTCGAGGAGACAGAATTAAAGAAGAGTCAGGACCAAAGAAACAGAGTGGGACCTCAAAAGCGGGGATTCAGGGAAGGACCCCTCCTGCCAGGTACTGCCCAGTGATTTGAATAGAAATATAAACATGTCCAGAATGCAGTGGTTGTGAACCATCAAGTCAATTCCAAGTCATAGCAATCCAGTTTGACAGAGTAGAACTGCTCCATAAGGTTTTCTTGGCTGTCATCTATGGAAGCAGATCACCAGGTCTTTCTTCTGCCGAGCTACTGGGGGTGTTCTAACTTCCTACCCTTTAGTCACCAGAAGACAGAAGACAGATATGACATGCTGCCAAGCTTGAGTCGGGCATGGTTACTCATTCCACATCTCTGAGAATCTGCTGTGTATATTTTAAGCTTCTCAAGCCTAAAGATACGATCTCATACACTTTAGAGACTCCAAGAAGGGTTAATACAGTGCCTTCAGACAGTCAGTGCTCACTGAGTATTTATTTGTTTAAGGAATGAATAACAGGAGACAACAGGGGGACATGGTTAAGGGTGTGGGCTCTGGAGCTGGACGCACTGAGTTTGAAACCTGGCTCCGACACTTTCCAGCTAGGTGAACTGAGGCAAGTTGCTTAACTTTTCTGTGCTTCAGTTTCCCTGTCTGTAAATAAAAACAAACCCCTCTGCCATCGAGTCGATTCCAACTCATAGCAACACTATAAGTAGGGATCTTTAATTATGTATGTGTAAAGTGCTTAGAAGATACTTGGCATGTAGAAAGCACTCAGTTAGCTAACTACACTTTTGAGACAAGGAGTCTGAAATTACTGTGCATTTTCAGCTGAAATAATACTTGGAAATCTGTCTTGCACACTGTAGTAGTTTGGTAAATGTTAGTCTTTCCACTTCCTTTCATTTTGCCTTCTATTACAGTATTACAACAGATAACTTTCCTGTAAATAAAATCTCTTATTACTGTTCCTACATATAATTGTCATCTGAAGAGCAAAGTATCCATTTTTTTCATGGAATATGTTCTGGTCATTACATAAAAGCCATAGAATCAGAGAAATTTTGTTTGTTTTTATTGTCATTGAGTTAGCTCCAGCTCACCATGACTACATGAGGTTGGACAATTAAGTTCATGAACTCATCCTAGAAAAGGTGCTACATACCTCATTACTGAATATCACTAGTCGCCTTCCAGGTACTCCTCTTGGGAAGCTGTGCATTGATAACAGTATCTAGTTCACCCTTCAAAGCAATTTTGGAACTCTTTTTCTGGAATGGCCATCAGAGCTATTGTTGTACAAGGTCTGACAATTAAGTTCGCATACTCATCCTAGAAAAAAAATGCTACATACTTCATTGCTGAATATCACTTCAATCACCTTCAAAGTACTTCCCTTGGAAAGCTATTCTCTGACGCCAATGCCTAGCCCACCCTTCAAAGCAATTATTCCCAGGGTGAGTTCGTGAACTTAATTGTCACAACTTGTCCAACAACAGCTCTGATGGCCATTTCGGAAAGAGTTCCAAAACTGCTTTGAAGAGGGGACTAGGTGCTGGTGTCGTTGCATTGATTCCCAAGGGGAGTACTTCGAAGATGATCATAGTGATATACAGCAATGAGGTATGTAGCACTTTTCCCAGGATGACTTTGTGAACTTAATTATCAGTCCTTGAGTCGGATCCGACTCGACGGCACTTGGCTGTATATGAAACAGAACAAAGGGTGACTTGGTCCTGAACCATCTTCAAAATCACTGATATGTTTGAGTCCACTCATGTGACTGTGATCTAGTGCCTTCCAACCTAGGAGGCTTGTTTTCCAGCACTGTAACAGACAATACTCTTGTGATCCATAGGATTTTCCCTGGCTAATTTTCAGGAGTAGATTAGTCTGGAAGCTTCTCTGAAGCCTGTCCACCATGGGTAAACCTGCTGGTGTTTGAAATACCAGTGGCATATCTTCTAGCACCATAGCAACACACAAGCCACCACAGTATAACAAACTGACATACTTAGTGACTAGCTGATCTCATCCTTTGATTTTACCAACAAGGAAATCCTAGCTCAGAGAGGTTTGCAGAATTGCCTAGAGTCTAGCACAGTGCAATTTTACCCAGAGCTTGGGATCTCTGACTGATGGCTCTACACTCCTACAGTTACCATGCTGTGGTTGGCATTGGGTTTATTCTTGAACCTTGAGATACAATAACCAACTGCCGCCGAGTCAGGTCCAACTCATAGCAATCCCAGAGGTCAGAGTAGAACTGCCCCTTAGAGTTTCCAAGGAGCACCTGGTGGATTTGAACTGCCAGCCTTTTTGGTTAGCAGACGTAGCACTTAACCAACTATGCCACCAGGGTTTCCTGAGATATAATAGGTTACTTTAAACCATCTATTCAGAATTTATAACTTGACCAGCAAAGGAAGAGGCAGGGTCATGCACTGGTCATCAAGTCTGGAAACAATAAAAGATATGTATGTTCTCAAGGGAAGGTTATGTAATGCAAGAGACCTTGCAATGGAATTTGAAAGCCTCAGCCGAAGTCATCCGAAGCAATGAAGTAAGTTATGCCCCTAAAGCTGTTGTTAAAAGGTATTTGTAATGTGATGGGATTCTCAAACCAAAACATCTGTAACTTTAAGGTCTATTATTCTGGGTACCACTTACGGCTTGTTTCCATGGAAACTCTCAGAGTAGTAGACTTTAGGACCCAAAGCCATCCCACCTCAGGGGTCTTATTTCTGTGACCCAGCTTCACTGGCTCTGCCAAACTATTGTAAGCTGGAGAAAAAAGACCAGCAGTGAAGCAGATAATCAGGGTCCATGAATGAACAGAAGGCTCAGTAGGAAACAAAACCAGCCTGCGGGATCAGTCACCTGAAACAGGGCAGAAGTAGATTCACTGCACTCAGAGTGTCAGTTTGTCCAACTGGCAAAGCAATACAAATAAGAAACAATAGCAGCACTAATTCTGGCCAATACAGTGCAGACTCCAGATACTCTGGGACACCAAATCCCAGTAGGTCCCCCACTGTGCCGGATTCCACCAGCGTACCAAAACTGGAGCCCCGTGCCCTCTCTCTGGGTGATTTTAAAGCAATTTCCACTGAGCCCCTCAGCTCAAGTCCCCAGTCTTAGCTCACTGGTACCTCCTCGCTAAGCTAGAAATTATAATTAAATTGTAAAGAAAGAGAGCTCAAAGTTAGAACCTCAGAGCACAAAACTTGAATTCATTCCCTACATCTGGAAAGTCAGAAGTGTCACTTGTCATTAATCAACTCATGCGTCCGTCACCTTTGAAGCACTGCTGCATGCCTGGGGAGGTGAGTGGTTCATGTGGAATGCAGATGATGCGTTATGGCATATATTATGACAAACAGAAATGGAAACAAGAAAGTGACACAGAAATATTAAATGGCAAGTGGATAAATAAGACTGACTTGGCTTGAGAGCTTAGAACTGTGAAAGAGAAAACTGTACAAACAAAAAATAAATAAATAAAAGAAAAAAGAATATTTGTCTATGTTTCCAAAAAATGGTTTACATAGGACTGACGTCTAATTCTCCCTCCATTAGTCTTCTAATAGTTGTCATGAGAAGAGAGGTCAGCTTCTTTGGCTTGATTCTAAACACATTTAGGCATTTCAGTGGATGCAAAGTTCTTCAGAATCTACTTCAGTGCTGGGATTAATGTTGTACAGCACTTTATCATACTCCAAATTAATACACAGGGGAAAAAATACACTTTCTGAAATTTCAGAATTTCTGCTTTTATTATACTTCTTTGTATAGCCAAAAAGCCAAAGCCACTGCTGTCAAGTCGATTCAGAGCCATAGCAACCCTACAGGTCAGAGTAAAACTACCCATAGAGTTTCCAAGGAGCACCTAGTGGATTTGAACTGCCCATTTTTGGTTAGGAGATGTGGCACTTAACCACTACAGTACCAGAGTTTTCTTTAGTATAGTGCTGGCTGGTTATACAATGTGGTGACTACCTGATCCACTCTGTCACACAGGGACTAGCAGCCAAATACTGTCGGAAATGGCATGGGGAGGAAAGTGTGGCCAAGATGTGGCAGACTGTTTTTTTTTTAACAATAGAACACTTTCAAACTGTAGATTAGAATCTTCAAAGAAGAGTGGAATGAATGTGTTAAAGGTGAGAATAGATTTCAAAAAGGCATTTATTTTCAAGAAAATTTTTAAAACCCAGAGAAGAACCAAGGAAGGTTTCCATGAAACATCCACATAGCATGACACACTCATAAGGACCTGCAGAGTCCTCACTATCTCTTCTGAGGTTGCACTGGGCAAATTAATAACATTGTCCTCTGTGCTACCATTCACCTGGAAAGATGGAGTAATTTGCCAAACATTACTATAACTGTCTGGAAAAAGAAGAGTAAGGCCGCAAACATGGACTCTTACTATGCTTCAGAGTGGCAGAAAGGCTGATCCTAGCGTCTGCCACTTCCCGGTGTGTGTTAGGATGAATAGTTCCCACCGAACTACTAAAGATGAAGGAAAAATTTGGAAAGGGCAATGACTGGACATGGTGAGCTTATTTAATGTCATTGAACTGTACAGGTGGAGATCATTGAAATGGCGCATGCCTGTTACCTATATATTTAACACAACAAAAAAAAAGTAAAACCTTTTTTAAGAAGTTAAAAGGACTAATGGCTCCATTTCAATACATCAAGCTTCTCTGGTTTTATCTCCACATTTTACCCATAGAGATTTAGCAGTATGTAAATCTGAAAAGTAATCTGAGAGTCACCAGGCAACTGTAAGAATAACCTGATGAAAGAAGAACTAAAATAAATGGAATAGCTTTTAGATGATGCAATTGGCAGGATAGGGTAGTTAACAATACCAGGAGCCCAAGCGTGCAAGGCTTGGGTTTCTAAACCAAGAATGGGATGTGAAACAGAATGTTCTCATCTCTGACAACTGGCTCAGAGCCAGAGGACAGTTCTTTCCTGGGGCTTTCTCAGAATTTTTTTTTCCTTTATTTATTTATTGTGATTGAGTGAAACTGTACAATCCTGTATAAATTTGCATGCCCGCCTGGGTGCAGCTCCCACTGTTCTCCCTGCCAGTGACAGCACACTCCTCCTATCTGGTCTGTACATGTCATATCCTCCCAGCAATCTCCTGTGCCCTCCTCTCTGCCTTCTTCCCCTGCTCCAGTTAGAGGCTAGCAGGACAACATCCTATAAATGCATAGAACCACAAAGTGCACACACGATATGGTCACTCTGTGTCGCTGAGTTCAATACATTCCTGTCTGAAGGATTGACCTCAGTAAGGATTTATGGACAGGGGTAGCATGAGGACCAGGGACCAAGCTCCCAGGGGAACCCCGTGGCCCCTGGACCATCAACTGCAGTCTTTTAGTGGAATTCTCAGGTTGCACTCCTTTTTATTTTCGTGTTGCCAGTGAGACTCAACTTTGTGAGCCCCAGCCCGGCTATTCCTGGTGGTGGCCAGACACCATCGGGTTCCTCCAGTCAGATGTCGATGTAGTCACCCACTCACATGGGTCTCTCTGTCTTCTGGACTCTCTTTCCCCCATGTTGTTTTGGTCCTTGCTGATCATCTGTTCCTGTTGAATTGGGACCATTCGGTGTACCTCAGACGGCAGCTTGCTAGCTTTTAAAACCCAGACGCCACTCACCAATATGGGGTGCAGAAGACTCTTTTAGCAATATGCCAGTTATGCCAATTGGCCTTGATGTCCCCTGGGTTCTCAGAAATTTTAATGTAGCACCAAAGTAGGCCACTGAATTGTGATTCTTTCTCTGAAAGGAAAGGCAGCCCTTTCTCAAAATCTTACTTTGCTGTTGGCTTAATTATCAGCAATTAACCTGGACCTCCAGGAGTCCCCGGGTGTTGCAAGTGGTTAAGTGTTTGGCTGCTAACCTAAAGGCTGGCAGTTCGAATCCATCCAGAGGTAACTTGGAAGAAAATCCTGGCAATCTACTTCCAAAAGATCATAGCCATTGAAAACCCCATGATAGCGCAATTCTGTTGTAAAATGCATGGGTTTACCACGAGTTGGAATCAACTTCACAGCAGCTTGTTTTAGTTAACCTGGATCTCCAGTTGGAAACCCTGATGGTGTCATAGTTAAGTCTATGTCTGCTAAACAAAAGGTTGGCAGTTCAAATCCACTAGACACTCTTTAGAAACTATGGAGCAGTTCTACTCTATCCTACACAGTTGCTATGAGTTGGAATTGACTTGATGGCAGTGAGTTTGGTTGTCCTTTTTTTTTCTTGGTGGCCCTGTGATCGCAGAAGACATACTGTACCCCTTACTTCCTTATGCGGAATCATTCACCTACTCAGTCAAGTCAAGTGAAAACAAATCCCAAGCAAGTGAAAAGAACACATTTATTTTACAGATCCTGGAAGACCTATGGGAGCAGTTCTTACTCTGTTGTATCAAGTCACTATCAGTAGGAATTGACTGGGCATCACACAAAGACAACAACACAGGCCAGGGCAGGTTGTGAACTGCGCTTATGTTGATGAGAGACCACACCACAGCAAAACTCAGGGAAACAGATGGTGCCTTTCACTTATCATTTCCTACATGAGCAAAAAAGGGTCACAGCCATTTATTACATCGGTGTTATTTTGCTTATTGCTTTTATGATTGACGCTTTTGTCAGATAAGATAGAGAGGAGAGGATAGGCTGCCAGGAAGTCAGGCCATTTCACAAACCTGTCCCTTTAAAGTTAATGTGAAAATGAGATTCAATTTGCTTTTTGCTAGTCTTCAGCCAACAGAAGAGTAATTGCTTTATCCTAAATGAAAAACATGGCTTGCAGATTACAGGAAATGGGAAGAAGAAAAATAAATGGGCAAGGCAGACAAGTCTTTCATTTTGTAATAATTCAGTGAGATGCTGCCTCTTGAGGGAGCAGGAAACCTTGGTGGTGTAGTGGTTAAGACCTACAGCTGCTAATCAAGAAGTCAGCAGTTTGAATCCACCAAGTGCCCCTTGGAAACTCTATGTGGCAGTTCTGCTCTGTCCTATAGGATTGCTATGAGGTGCAATCAACTCAGGGCTCTGGGTTTGGTTCCCTGATTTTGAGAGAGCAGGCAGAGGTAGGCAGCCCATAAGGCCTTTTAAAGTTGGAGATAATCCATATTCAGGAAGTTTCAGGCACACAGCCTGTAGGAAGTGAATTGTCCTTGCCAAGCCAGCCAAGTGCCGTCAAGTCGGATCCGACTCATGGTGAGTTGTCCTTACTCTGCCTAAATATGGCGTAGTTAAATCAAGGATTATGAGACACCAGTCGTTCATTGGTAGAATTCTTACTTGCTACATGGAGACCTAGGTTCAATCCCCAGCCAATGCACCTCAAGTGTAGCCAGTGCCTGTCTCTCAGTGGAGGTTTGTGTGTTGTGATAATACTAAACAGTTTTCAGTGAAACATCCAGACCAAGATGGACTAGAAAGAAAGGCAGAACCAGGCAGCACTCCATTCCGTGGTGCATGAGGCTGACCCAGTGATAGCTGTGGGTTTTTTTTCCCAAACATACCTATGTTCAAATTCAGGCTCTGACACTTACTGTGAGACCTCGAGCATCTTTATGTGCTTCAGTCTCCTCATCTATGAAACGGGAATAAGAATGGTACCTGTTCCACAATGTCATTGTGAAGAAGAGATGGTATATAGAAAGCCCTTAACACAGATCCTGACATGTAGTGTCTTAATCATGCAGTGCTACTCTAACAGAAATGCCACCAGCGGATGGCTTCAACAAAAGGAAGTCAATTCTCTACAGTCCACTAGGTTAGAAGTCCAAAATCAGGGCCTCAGCTCCAGGGGAAGGCTTTCTCTCCCCACTGGCTCTGGAGGAAGGTCCTTGTCATCTCTCTTCTCCTGGTAGAGGAGCTCCTCAGCACAGACACTTCAGGTCCAAAGGACATGCTATTCTCCTGGCTCTATTCCTTGGTGGTATGAGGTTCCCCTGCCTCTCTGCTCACTTCCCTCTTTTATATCTGAAAAGAGATTGACTTAAATACAATATAGTCTTGCAGTTGGAGTCTTGGCTTACTAATATAACTGCCTCTAATCTTGCCTTATTAACATCACAGAAGTAGGATTTCCAACACGTATGAAAACACATCAGGTGACAAAATCACGGACAGTCACAGAATACTGGGAATCACGGCCGAGCCAAGCTCAGAAAACATTTTAGAGTACACAGTTCAATCTAAAAGATGTAGCAAGCGTTTAAACAATGGTGGCTATTAGTTTAGTCTTAAAAAAGCTTTTATTTTTATCATTGTTATGTCTATGCCTGACTGGAGCAACTGAGATTTCTTCACAACATTTTACTTTGCTGTTTGCTTAATTATAACCCATTTACCTGGGCCTTCAATAGTTGGAGAGGTGTGATATGTCTTATCTCCTTTTGCCTGCCCTTACATGCTCACTCACGATGTCCTTACAGCCCTTGCATTCTCAGGAAAGGATGAGTAAGAGGAGGACAAGCTCAGTTACCTCCAGTGAGGTACTGGAGGTACAGAGGCCTTACTTCCTTTCTCTGGTCAGAGACACTCAGCTTGCAGGCAGGACCTGGCTTCTGTAAAGACCCAAGCTATGGTTTGCACCCTGAAATGACTGTGGATTTGAACTGCACCTGGTGGATTTGAACTGCTGATCTTTTGGTTAGCAGACATAGCGCTTAACCACTATGCCACCAGGGTTTCCCATGCCTCAACATAGAGAAAACAAAAATCCTCACAACTGGACCAATAAGCAACATCATAAAGACAGAAAAGAGACTGAAATTGTCCAGGATTTCATTTTACTTGAATACACAATCAATGCCCACAGAAGGAGCAGTCAATATATCAAATGATGTATTGCATTAGGCAGATCTGCTGCAAAAGACTTCTTTTAAATGTTGAAAAGCAAGGATGCCCTTTCAAGGACTAAGGTGCACCTGACCCAAGCCATGTTTCCAATGGCTTCATGTGCACACAAAAGTTGGACAATGAATAAAGAAGGCAGAAGAATTGGTGCACTTGAATTATAAAGTTGGTAAAGAATATTGAATATACCACAACCTAGATTGAAGTGTGTTCCCCTCAAATATGTGTGTCAATTTTGCTAGATCATAATTGTGTGATTGTCCACCATTGTGTCATCTGATGTGATTTTCCTGTGTGTTGTAAATCCTATCACTATGATGTTAATGGGATGGATTAGCAGCAGTAATGTTGATTAGATCTACAAGATTAGACTGTGTCTTGAGCTAATCTCTTTTGAGATATAAAAAAGAAAAAATGAACAGAAAGACAAGGAGACCTCAGACCAATAGGAAAGTAGCACCAAGAGCAGGGTCCGTCCTTTGGGCCCTGTGTCTCTGCCTCTAACAGGTTCTTTGACCAGGGCAGACTGAGGACAAAGAACTTCCTTCAGAGCTGACAGAGAGAGAAAGAATTCTCCTGGATATGACATCCTGAATTCAGACTTCTACCCCACTAGAGTGTTAGAGAATAAACTTCTGTTTGTTGAAGCCATCCACTTACAGTATTTCTATTATAGCAGCTCTAGATAACTGAGACAATCACGGACTGCCAAAAGAATGAACTGCTCAGGGGGCATCTGAGTGGGCTGGAATTCCTGATAAGAGGCTGAATATACAAACAGACAGTGGCTAGACCACATATAAAAATAGAGCTTGACCCACAGTCTGCAGCAATCATTCCAGGGAGCCAAACCACAGCCTCTGCAGCCAGAGGCCCAGAACCGTCAGGACTTGGTCAATAACTGGAGGCTTCTCTCGTTTTGGCCTCCACTTCCAAATCTGCTCCCCTAGCCTGTCACACAGGATGCCTCCATGTCTTGTTTGCCCATTGGCAGCTTCTCCAACCAACCACCTCTAATCAAGGCAAATTGGAAGTCTTTCCTTTTTCTCCTGTATAGCTTTCCCACTCCCTTGCCCGCCTCTGAGTCTCTGATGCAAGTGATGGTGCTGACTCTCTTGGACGCTCTGAATAAACTGCTTCTGCTTATTCTCATTTGGGTGATCTTTTTTCCACACTGCTGAGTGGATAAGACCAGAGTCACAGAGACACTCTTAAAATTACCTTGTTTATATGCCTAGGCTGATTCTGTCTGGGCGCAAAGTGATCACCTAGGACCACATACAAGGATTTTCTTAAAAACTTTCACATAACTTAGCTCATGAAAGTCTTATGAAGTAAGCATTATCAGTATCATCCCCATTTTACAGATTGGAAAACTGAGGCCTACGTCACATGGATTACCCAAGAACACACAGCCAATAGACAATAGAGATGAGACTCAAACCCAGGTCTTTTGACTCTAGTCTGTGTCTCTTTCTGATTTTTGTTTTCCCTATCCTCCAAAACAACATGCCTTTCACTAGCTCTCCTTACCCTGTCCAGCTCCCACATGTTAACGCTTCCAAAGTTCTCACCTTAGCCTCCATCTCTCTTCCTCTCCATATGCTTTCCAGTGGTTCTTGATTACTTCCTTGCCTTGAGCTAGGTTTCTCTCTCCAGCCCAGACCTCTTCCTGAGTGCCACGCCTATATATCTAGTCGCCTCCCCATGGCGCCCCCACACGACCTTCAGTGTTTCCAAAATGAAGCTCAACATGCTTGTCAGCAAACTGCTGCTTCTTCTGTATCTCCTAGCTCAGTAGCAGCAGCTTCCATTTGGTAAGCATAAGATAGTTGGTATTATCATCCCGTTTTACAGAAGAAAGTGAGGCTCACAGCTATTAACTTATTTGCACAAGGTCATAGTACTAAGCAAGGGGCGGAGCCAGAATTCAAACTGAGATCCACCACTGCCATTCACTCTGTTGTGCATGTCAGAAGTCACAATGTCAAGCTTGACTCCTCCCTCCCAGCCCTACTGTCTTCAGCCTCCTTAATGTTTCTCAGGGGATACATTTTCTCTACTCCAATTGTCATTCCTTTTCTTCGGCCCCTAATTATTTCTCCCCCACCGCTGAAACAGCTACCTAACAAATTTCTTTGTCTCTAAGAGAAACTCCCACTACAAATCCTGCCTCCACAAGAATCAGTTCAGTAACAAGCACCTGATCATTGCACTTCCCTGAATTAAAACTTCCAAAGGCTTCCTATTACCTCCAGAATAAAATCTCAGCTCCTTGTTTCTGCCCTTGCCCTCCACCCAAGTGATCTCTTGTTAGGTCTCTGCAAGAAACAAAAAAGAGGGGGGCTCCCATCTCTTCCACATTTCCTGCACCGATCAGTACATAGGCACCCTCATTGCCTACTGCATGGGACCAGGCCATCTACACTGTATTCCAGTGAACTACAGAATAATCCTGACTGAGAGCCATTCGTATGCAAAGCAGAGAGAATTGAATTATGCAGGAACAAGTCTACAGTAATTCATCAAGCTACTGTTTACCCAACAGGTTGTGTTTATCTTTTCTTTGGAAACAAGTCTTTTGCTTTTACAACAAGGTGGCCAGTGAGGCACCAGGACTGCAGGACACACGTGCTAGTGAATCATTAGTCATTCCACACCTCACTGAAGAGGAACAGCACTTCATCAGCCTTCCAAAAGGGTGGGCAACTGAGAGTGGTTAATTTGCTCTCAGAAGACAAAAGATTCTGTTGTTGGCTACACGTTTGTATGTTAAAGGCTCTGAGCAAACAACCAGTGCGGAAACTGGAGGAATTCTGCTTTCTGGGATGGTGTTCTTCTTTGTACATCTGTCTGTGAAGATCTTCTGGATGAGATTTCTCTGCAAAACAGTGTGGGGAAGCACCGGTTCAGAGAGAAGATGCCCTAAAGCTTCTAGAATGTCACCTACTCTAACAGCAGGGTGCAAGCACAGGCCTACCACTCCCTGCCTGGGACCTTGTCTGGACCTTTCTTCGGTTGTTAACCCTTGCTGGCCTTTCAAGATTCGGTTCACATGTCACTTCCTCCTAGAGGCCACTTCTCTGCCTCTCTCTGTCTCTCTCACATACATACACACTCACACATCTATGATACATAACCATTATATGACCTCATAACACTCCTCTGTGAAGTGGAATTTATAGACTCAAGGCTATAAAGCTCTGACTTCATATCCAGCCGGATTCAAGTTCAGTAGGAAAGCAGTCATGTGGCTTCTCCAATAGGCCCATAGGTCATGTGTTCAGCTCTGACATAACTACTGTGGCTGAGGAAATAGATTGCAGAATTGTAGTAGACCTAGATGACAGGTATCACCTCTAAGATTGGGAGAAGGTGGCCCCCCAGTAAGAAAGAAGGGGAAGGCAATGGATACAGGATCCCATATCACAAAGGTCTGTCAGAGTGCATAACTTAAAACTAAATGCATTGCCATAGCAACCCTATAGGACAGGGTAGAACTGCCCCAGAGGGTTTCCAAGGAGCAGTTAGTGGAGTCAAACTACCAACCTTTTTAGTTAGCAATCAAGCTTTTAACCACTGTGCTACCTACCAAGGCTCCTCACAGCACGTAGCCCAGAGACAAGGCCCCCCCAAATACTCTACTTACTTATCTGTCTTCCAGGCAGACTGTGAATTTCCCAGTGACAGAATGGGGTCTGTTTATATGCAGCACCTAGCACTCTTCCTACTATTCTTGATACCCTACAAATGATGAATGGAGACACAAAGAAGCTCAGAACAAGACTCCTGCTTTCAAGAAGTTTATGATTTAGTCAAAGAGTCAGGATTTATACAATAAAAGTCAACTAACCAAAGAAACAACATCTAAGCACCAAATGAATGATTCAGGTATTAAGTGTCAAAGAAATTCAAAGAAGGAGCAGTTGAAGAAAGGGTCTAAGGAAACTAGCCATTAGGGTCCTACTCTCCACAGCCCTCAGGTGGAGAAAGCTACCAAAGGATGCTGACATCACAGAAAAGCTAGGTTTAAATGAGATAATACCTACAAAGCTTTTATCATGAAGCTTGACTCATGATCACTATTTGCCAAGTGCTGAATGTGTATCAGCTAGCCACTGCCACATAATGGATCACCCCAAAATTCGGTGATTAAAAAGGTTCTAAGATTAAACCCAACTTTAACTACTGCATAACTCTTAAACTTCCTCTACATCTGAAACAACTACAACTACTGTAGTGTATCCCTCTTTTAAAGTGATAGTGTTATAGTTGTCATGATATGATCACAGATTCCCTCATTTTAATACTGTAGCTTTAAGTTTGGTGACTTTCCTGATTAGAATTTTGGATGACGTATCCTGAATTGTCACCTTAAATATACATTTAATGGTTCTGCTTTTCTAAGGGAAGAGCTTCTTTCAATATTTCATGTAATTTTGGTTTAGTTTTCACGAAGTCGCTAAACTTTATCTTCAAAAATCTTAATTTCTCCATTATATTTGATAGACAATTTTGCAGGATAAATAATTCTTGGATGGAAGTTTTCTCCTTCAGGGCTTTGAATGTATATTCCCAGTGTTTTCTAGCCAGCATTTTTTCTGCAGAGAAATCAGACGAAAGCCAACAGGGTTTCCCTTGGAGTGTTAGCTTTGCTTTGAGCCTTACTGCCTTCAGAAGCATCTGTTTATGTTTCAACTTATTAAGCTTGATTATAATATGTCTTGGTGTCTTTCTTTGGGGGTCTAGCTTTTGTGGTGTTAGATAAATATCTTGGATACCTATGTTCTCTTTGCTCATAATCTCAGGAAATTTCTGTGTCAGCATCTCTACAGCAATACTGTCTACATTGTCATTAATTCCCCCTCATTCAGGAACTCCAATTAAATGTAAATTATTCCTCTTAATGGAGTCCCACATGGTTCTTAATGCTTCTTCATTTTTCTTATTTCTTTTCTCTGGTTTCACCTCATAAATGCTGGTGTCAGTTGCTCTGTCTCCAAGGTCACTGAGTCTAACTTCTATCTGTTCAGTCCTACCCTTTTGGCTTTGGACTGAATTATCTAACTCTGTAATTTTGTTATTGATCTGATGTATTTCAGATCATTGATGGTCCATCAGTTCAAATAGCTTACTAAATTTTTCATATGGTTCTACTGCATTTTGTTTAATATCCAGGAGGGTTCCGTATATAAATCTTTTGTGCTCAACCTCTGATAGATTCAGAAAGGTTTCTTCATCTGGGAATTTTTTTGAATCTTTATTTTGCAAATTTTCTGGAGCATTTGAAGGCTGCTCCTTCACATGGTTAATTATGGTCTGCTGCCTGCGTACCATCTAGACACATTGATTTCTCTGGTATTGGAGCTAAGATAATTGTTGGTCACTAGCTGTCTCTAATACTATAGCATCTTTAAGTCTCTGGCATCCCTCCCTGTCATTTGGTGAAATGTTGGGATGCATTTGTCTGATTTTGCCATCATCCCCAAATTCCTTAAACCTTCTCACTGGCCCAGATAGGAAGGTAACAAAGGAAGAAGGAAGCTTCAAGCACGCATATGCTGCCCTACACATGGACAGAGTAGATGGCTATGTCTATATGCGTGAAAACCATTGGTTAGCCACCACACCTGAGATTTCCTCCATTCCTGACATTCCCTAAAGGTCGTCCTAGGAAGTGTGTTTACCTAAGCCAAGGAAGGAAGGAGTCTAGGGCTGGGAGGTGACATGGAGCCTGGGGAATCCCACAGTTGTGATGGGCACCTAAGTGTCAGAGATCCGGAGGGAGGTATCCCAAATCTAAAAACAAACTTCAACTATCACAGCTTGTCTGCACCCAGCCCCGTTGTTAGTTGCTATCGAGTGGCTCTGACTCACAATGATGCCCCATAGGCAGGGTAAAACTGCTCCATAGGGTTTCCAAGGCTGTGACCTTTCAGAAGTAGATCGCCAGGCCCACCTTCCAAGGCACCTTGGATCCAGACAGCCTTACACACAGTGATTAGTTTCAAAGGGACCATAGGGGCCAGTCAGAAAAACAGAAAGCACACAAGTTGTTTTAAATTTCAGTGTTGGTAATGGAGGACTTAGAAACCCTGGTGGCATAGTGAGTTAAGTGCTATGTCTGCTAAAAGGTTTGCAGTTCAAACCCACCAGGTGCTCCTTGAAAACTCTATGGGACAGTTCTACTCTCACCTATAGGGTTGCTATGAGTCAGACCCGACTCGACGACAGTGGATTTAGTTTTCAGTAGAGGACTGAACTTTTAAATTAAAAAAATTTCTGAAGCAACATAGAAACCCTGGTGGCCTAGTGGTTAAGTACTATGTCTGCTAACCAAAAGGTTGGCTGTTCAAATCTACCAGGCATTCCTTGGAAATTCTATGTAGCAGCTCTATTCTGCCCTGTAGGGTTGCTATGAGTCAGAATTGACTAGAAGGCAGTGAGTTACTGAGGCCTTTACTGTATTCATAGACATAGTAAATGCAGGAAGCAACCATTACTCCTGTGGTTGGAGGAACAAAGGACTTGAGTTTGGGGTCAACAGAGATTAAATGCTTAGAAAAAGGGCTCCAAAAACTGGAATACAGACTCTGAGAAGGAGACATTGCCCAGGTGATGTTTCGCCCCTCTGAGGAGGAGTGTTCAAAGAGATTGGAGAACAGAACCAGTTAAGCTGCCAAGAGCAAGAGTTGGGGGAAATATTAACAGAAATGATAGGCAAGCAGAAAGGAAGCCCCTTCTCCTTCCTCCAGTCTTCAGCCTCCCCCTGGTTCTCTGTTTGTGGCAGAACCTAAGACGGAACCAGCTGACACTGCGGGGGCAGGGGGTGTTGGGGAAGAAAGCAGTTTGCAGCAAGCATCACAGAGCTTGGGGTAGAAGAAACTCAGAGACAATAGGCTTGTAGCTGGCTCAGGCTGTGTTTCAGTATACACGCAGGGACTGTGCTGTTAGTGCTAATTAGGACTACTCTTCAGGGAGGTAATTCAGTTGACAATTCACCAGGATTCCCCTTGTGTTTTGGTTAACAACAAATCAGCCGCTAAACTTTGCCAAATGAAAGTACTGTAATTTCCATGGGACTATCTTTAAATTCCTCTTTTACCTTCATTTTGTTGCTAAGCATATCAGTGATTTTTTTAATTTCAAATATTGTAATTTGCAGTTCTATGGTTTCCATTGGAAACTTTGGTGGTATAATAGTTAAGTGTTATAGCACTTAAGTGGTTAAGTGCTATGCTTTTCAGGCACTCCTTGGAAACTCTATGGGGCAGTCCTATTTTGTCCTAGAGAGTCACTATAAGTCAGAATCAACAGCAATGGGTTGGATATGGTTTCCATTTGGTTCTCTTTGTTGTTTCTGTTTCTTTCCTGAGATTTCCTATTTTGACAGTCATTAAGCATATTTTCCTTTATGTCTTTGAATATAGTTACAAACATTGATTTAAAAGTCTTATCTGCTCATTCCAACATATGGTCAACTCTGGGTCGGCCTTTACTGGTTGTCTTTTCCCTTGAGAATGGGGTATATTTTCCTGTTTCTTAGCATGATGAAAAATTTTAGATTGTATCCTGGACAGTGTAATTGCTATGCTGTAGAGATTTTAGATTCTGTAATATTCTCCCAGTAAATATAAATTTTGTTTTAGCAGAGGATTAACTTGTTGGATTGAAACTTCAAACTGTGTCTTGTGTTGAGGCTCAAACCTCAATTCAGTTCTTCTACCCTTCACTGGGCTATTTAAACAAAATCGGCTACTTAAAATCTAACCATGCACGGATCAGGGATAGAGTGTGGCTTAAGCAAAGTCAATCAAAGATTGTCTGCTATGTAAATATTGCTGAAACAAGCCCACGTTTCACCGTGGTTTCTGTACTGGGGAGATGGGAGCATGAGAGATGAAGAGAGCTAGGGAACATCTTTCCCATCACATGAGGTAAAGTTTGTTGAATCAAGAGAAGCAAAGTATTCTATTTCAGCTAATGCAAGTTTCAGTTAGGTTTCCATCACTCTCAATCAAAGAAATCCTTACTAATGCTGACAGTAATATATATGAGGTCTGACAATTACACTGGCTTTGACAATTATGTTGGCAAACTTAATTGTTCTAAATGTTACACTTTTCATTGCTATCACTACAGTCATCTTCTAAGCACTCCCCTTGGGAAGTTATGCACTTTCACCAGCATCATGTCCACCCTTCAAAGAAATTTTGGAACTCTTTCTGGAATGGCCATTGTGTACAGTGGCACACTGGCAGGTTTGCAGACTTAATCATGCAGTTATCTGTGAGGGAGTTTTTAGCCAGTAAACAAATAACTGCATTGGAACACCCTCCCTATTCACCGCATCTGTCCCCTAATGACTTTTTTCTTTATCTTTTTTCCTTATCTGAAGATAAAGGAAATACTGAAAAGGAGACATTTTCATGATATTCAGGACCTCAGTGGTAATAACATGATAGTTCTGATGACCGTTCCAGTCAAAGAGCCCCAACATTACTGTGAAGGGTGGACTAGGCACTGGCATCTGTACACAGCTTCCCAGTAGGAGTATTTCAAAGATGACCATAGTGATATTCAGCAAGGAAGTATGTAGCACTTTCTCTAGGATGAGTTCACAAACTCCTGGATCAATTTGTAGTACTCAAGATAAGTCATCAGATTCTCCATAAACCATGCAGCTATTCTGACAATATTTTATGATTTAATAAATTCCTACCAATTTCAACTTCTCTAGAAACCTAAAGATACTGGTGTCTTCACCATAATATCCTCTAATCATTTCAATCTGCAAATCTCATAGCAAAGTACAATTTAAGGAATAGTTTTATTTCCTTCTCTGAAGGCAAAGAGAATTTCTTAAATGGAGACATGCACTTCTATTGTTAAATCTAGATTTGATCTAAATGAAGTTAATAAAAGAGAACAACACACCCTAACACCTTATAGTCTGGTAATTGTTTAAAACAGATTTTGTGAATACTTGTTTGAAAGTACACTCTGCTGGTTCTTTTATTCCTAGGAGAAGAGCTTCAAATGTTAACATTCATTTAATTATAACTTCTTTATTGAGCCATGAGTCGGATCCGACTCGACAGCACTTGGCTGGCTTTTATTGAGCAAGGAAGACTCATCATCCTACGAAGAGAAAGGAATTGGATTCACTCTGACCACTGCCTCTTTAAACAGCTTCAGGCAGATTGTTTCCCTTTCATGCAAAGTTGAGTCACTTTCATTTCCTCTGTTTCCCACCAGCACCTTGAGGGATGGATAGGTTGAGTATTGCCATGATCATCACTCCTATGTTACAGATGGAAATGGAAGTTACATAGCTAGAAACAGAAAAAGAGGGTGACTGAACCAGCATTCAAACTCCATCTGAGTGTTCTTCCATGGCAATAGGCTAGTGTGGGGCTGGGATTACCCTGCGATGGCCGCCTGTGACAGTCATCAGCATCTCATGGCCCATGGAGATCCTGACATCTCCTTCACTGACCATCTCCAGTTATATTGAGCTCTGGCCTTAATTCAGATACACCAGGCTTCCTCGTGCTAACGTATCTTTTGCTAGAAATTTCTCACCCATCTCACATCCCTAAGGCTTCTCCTTTTCCTTTTTCAGGTTTCAGTGTCTGTGTCAGTGTCTCTCTTGAGCCACCCCAAAGCCCAAGTTGCTGTTCACATAGACCAGGATTAGCTGAACACCCAGAAACAAACCACACTGGCTTCAGGCATGGGCAGTGGAGGTAAAGGACAGTCCCTCCTGAAGGAACACCTATTGTCCCAGGCCTACCAATGTAGAGTGAACTCAGACAACAAAATGACCTTGGACACCTCTTTAACTAGTCTAATTCTCAAGTCTCTCCTTCATAAAATAAGTAATTCTTCCTTTACAGAGTTGTTGGAAAGGAAAGGAAAGAAATGAAATATAAAAGCCTAGCACAATGCCTAGAACATAGTAAGTATTTAAGAAATATAAACTACCATTATTGTTATCATCAGTATGTTTGGAAACATGGATGCTGCCCTTGTTTTCTGCATCAGTTTGTTATTAAAAACTAGGCCACTATAGGAAAGTTAGCTTTATGCAAAAATGGAGGATGACTACATCAGATCACTATATTATTGCATAATTTCCAAACTGCATTATAACATAACTGACAAACCACTGAGAATCATGGCCAAGCCGACTTGACATACAACCTTAACCATCACAGCCAGCGTTATGTTTGCCTCATACCTCGGTATTAGTTACTGCCAGAGTACATCACTGTACTATGCAACCAATAGTTACATAGTAGTTTTTCACTGTTGTTGTAAGTGCAAAATGTCAGATAATGAAATGGGTGTATTGTAATTGTTCCTGAAATACTGACTCATGGGGTTGGGAGAGTTGGGGGAGAGTGGGAGCAGAGTGGGAGTTTTTTGAGGGTAAAGAATAGACCTCAGCTTTCTCAGTGTCTTAACACAGCATGGCCTCAGAGCGAACAAATGAATTAAATTATTTAGTACAGATACAAACTGAGGTTGCCGATAAGTCCACAATGTTGACGTTTCTCAGCCACTGCTTATCTTTACTGTGTTTCCTCCCCTTCTTCCTCCTGTTGCCTCAGCCTCCGTCTTAAGCACTCTGGAGGCAGGGGCAGATGGGTTTAATGTAAATCCAGACACTCTGAAGTGTTTCAGATTTCCAAAGTCACAAGGGAACCTTAGGATGACCTGGTGGAAGGCTGAGCCTGGCGGGGCCTTCCCTCAAGCTGTCAAGACCAACGTTTACCACCACATACCCGTTTTCACCTCAGACTTTCCCAGCACGCTTTTCTCAACTATCTCACCTCTAGAGTTAAAAAAAGCCTCCATTAACTTTGAGCTGATTCTGACTCATGGTGAGCTCATATACATCAAAGTAGAACAATGCTCCAGAGGGTTTTCAATGGCTGAGTTTTCATCATCATGTCACCAGGCCTTTCTTTGAAGGTCCTTTTGGTTAGCTGTCAAGTGCTTTACTCATCTGCACCACTCCAGGACACTGCTCTGGAGTTACTGGTAGAGAAATCAGGTGGTTTCCCTTCCCAAGGTTTTAGGATCAGAAAATTCTTGTTGCGTCTCCCTTTCTCCCCAAGCCTTCAAGGAAACCCAAGTATAAGATGGATCAAAATTTGATTAATGTACAAAGTCCTCTTTTAAAGCCTCTCTGGTTTCCCATTCTGCTATCTGATGAGCTTACAACATCTATTTTGAAACACAGAGTTAAAATTCAGGGCCCACCGCCTGTCTGACCCTTTGTCCAGAGTGAGGAGATCAGTCGGCCTCTGTCCAGCTGCTCCTGTCCTCGTGGCACGGGAGCTTGAGTGACAAAGACAGAAGCAGCAAACACTGACAAGAGGAAAGTGAGTCTCCCAGACCCTGCACCGTCTTGTTTTGAGAGAAGATTTCACTTAACCCAATACAAAACCTGGTAAGTGTTTCTCCCAAGTGCATCAATGGGAAGGAACTGGAACTGAGGAGACTTATGTATTTACTCATTTTAAAATAAATGAAATATGTAAGGACAGAGTTGTCTTTTTTCTGTCTTTGAGAAGGAAGTGTTTAATATTTGCATCACCTCAGACACGTGTGAATCACAACCCTTCCCCCCCCCGTAAAAGTGTCCTGATTCATCACGAAACCTGCCAGCTGCAGGCTGCAGCTTTTTCTTCTAACAGCGCAGCTCTCCCCAGAGGACTCTGGGAACACACCACTCCCAGCTGCTTTGAGATCTTCATGTCATTAAACCAGCTGCCTGTGTACATCTCCTTTGGAGATTTGGGCAGGCTAGGGATAACCTTAATGCCGTCTTTGATCTTGTCACATGGTCAAAACCTCTGCAGAAGGGTCTGCTCTCCTGATACCACATGAATCAGGTCACCTCAACTAACGCAGCAGCTGCATTTTTCTCTTATTTCAAATTTTGCACATAACGAAACAAACTATTTTTCTTTTGGAAGCATAATTTACATGCAATTAACTTACAGCACCCATTTTACATATACAGTTGGCATTTGGACAAATGGATACATCCATACAACCACCACGTCAGTCAAGACATAGAACATTTCTATCACCATCACAAGTTCTCTATTGTGTATTTGCTGTCAGTCTCTCCACCTCCCACCCAGGCCACAACTAAGCTTTTCTCTATCATTGCGTGTCGGTGCTGCCCATTCTAGAACCCCATGGAAATGGAATTAAATGGCATGTACTCTTTCGTGTATGGCTTCTTTAACTCAGCTTAACGGTTTTCGAGAATTGCCAATGTTATTTCATGTAACAATTACACCATCTGTCTTAATGGTGGAATAGCATCTCACTCTATGAGTATATCACAATTGATTTACCCAGTCTGCTGCTAATAGGCGTTTGGGTTGTTTCGGGGTTTTGGCTATTGTGAATGAAACTACTGTGAACGTTAACGTGCAACTCTTTCTGTGGGCACATGCACTCATGTCTCTTGTCCCTGTAACTAGGAGTAAAGCAAAATGCATTCTTAAGAATTCATCAAATGTGGCACAAAACCTCTGGGGAGAAGTGAATATTGCTGGCAGTTAGAAAAGTATCATACAGTGAAAATCTAAATAATGTGAGTTCCTGTGGGATGAGCAGCATGGCAGTTACGGAATGCCCTGGAATATAGGGATTTAATGCTTTCTTACTCTTCCTCAGACAAAGAGAGCTTGGACAAGCCCTTACCTCTTGCAAGCCCCACACAGTGAAAATAACACTAGGTGATCCTTACTTCACCAGGCTTAAGATTATCTCTTGGAAAATATTTGAGCCTTTAAGAGAACTTTAGTAATAAAAAGCCAGTGAGACATTCACTGTACTTAGAAACTCACATTGAGAACAGGAGGCCATGCACAGAAGAGACACATGGGAGGTACACAGTGAAACCTTTTGCAGACAAAAGAAACCATTTTTCATCCCAGCTACCAGTCTGGAGCCTGTTTCTGGAGGAGCAAAGGTGGGGGCTGGGAGTGAAGGCTGTCATCGCCCTGCAGCCTTTGTCTCATGCAATGGCCTCTGTACTATTTCTATTCTGAGGAACCCCTTTTCCTGCTCATTTGTAGTCACGAGGGGGCTGCTCCTAGAAACCACCCTTCTTTCCTCCCACCGGTAACTCAACAGTTTTGATTTTTGTTTTGGACTCTGTAGGCAGTCATTCAGAAAACATAAAAAGTCCCTAATTTACCCCTCACCTCTGAAGGCCCCCAGAGTCAGGGGGGACACAAAACCTTTGCCACTGTGCCTAGGCATTGTTTTGGTTCCATGCACCAACCCCTGTAACAGCCACCCTTCACCTCTGAAGGCCCCCAGAGTCAGGGGGTACGCAAAACCTTGGCCACTGTGCCTAGGCATTGTTTTGGTTCCATGCACCAACCTCTGTGACAGCCACCAAGAAACTCATGAGCTTCAAACACAGCCACGACCTGTAGCTTTTTTCCTGAACTGATTCCACTATTATGCTCTCTGAAAAGAGACGTCTGTTAGTTGTTTGATTCAACCATGGTAGTGCTTTCTCTAAAAGACTACCAATTTCTAAATGTTTGTAGCTGAAACTGGGTGGCTTCTCTTTCTAATGAACTCAAGTGACCCTCTTTCCAGATGGTGGCAGTTATAATTATGCCTCACTGAACTCCCAGAGAGGACTGTTTAAAATTGGGGGACGTCAAAGGTGACCTTCATTACAACCCCTTATTCACCCATGCTTGGCTTCTGGGGAAGAGAAAGACCTTTCTCAACAGATCTCCTCTTCCACCCACCGGCTAGGAGAGATGTACTGTGACTGTCCATAGATGTGTTACCACCTCATTCATTTTGGTCCTGGGTGGAGTAGCTGACTCAGTGGGTGCATGCTGGTGAGTCTGTGTTTGGTGATGAGTGACTCTGCAGGAGCAGGAAAGCGAGTGATACTCTTATTATTTCAAATCACTTACACCCACCACGATGAGTCACCAGAACCTCTCTGCCTGGGATTTTGCATCAGTCTCAAAAATATACCTCTGCAAAGCTTTCCACTCTCCGTAGCATCTCTGTTCCCTCATGCAGGGCCTCCTTAAAAGGCAAGTCGGTGTCGATCTTGAGCACAGCTAATTGTATGCGTCTAAATGCTGCCTGTGTACTGCCTCTTGCCGACTACAGTAACGTGGTGCCTTTGCCTAGCCCTTGACAGCCCTCAAGCCTGAGCTCTGAGTGAGGCCGTTTTACATCCAAGAAAACCAAGGCTTCAGGAGGCTGAGGGACTTGATCCAAAGTAGCCAGAGAGGTTGCTACCTCCTAGCCTAATCCCGGACTTTCTGGGGTGGCACAAATGGTTTACTCTCGGCAACTAGCCAAAAGATTGGCAGTTCAAGCCTACCCGGTAGCACTTCAAAAGCAAGGCCTGGCAATCCGCTTCCTTGAAGATTGTTGTTGCTGAATGACATCAAGTCAATTCCAGCTGATAGCAGCCCCGTGTGGCAGAGAACTGCTCCGATAGGGTTTTCTAGTTTGTTTTTTTGGTTGTTTGTTTTATTTTTTATTTAACATGACTGAGTAAAAATGTACATTCCCATATAAATTTACATGCCCACCTATATGCAGCTTCCACTGCTCTCCCTCTCTGGTGACAGCAAACTATTCTTCTCTGCTCCATACATGTCTCATCCTCCCAACAGCCTCCTTTCCCCTCCTCTCCACCCACTCTCCTTCCTCCAGCCAGAGGTCAGCAGGATGATATCCTATAGATGTATAGAACCATAAAGTGCATCCAATATATGGTCACTCTGCATTGCCAAGTCTAATCCATTCCTGTCCAAAGAGTGGACCTTCGTTATAATTTATGGGTAAGGGTAGCATCAGGGCCGGGGGCCATGCTCTCAGGGAAACCCTGAAACTTCTGGACCATCAACTGAGGTCTTTTAGTGGAGATCTCAGGGTGCACATCTTTTTATTCTCGTGTTGCCAGTGAGACTAAACCTAGTGAGCTCCATCGTGGCTATCACTGGTGGTGGTCTGGGCACCATCCAGTTCTTCCGGTCCCAAGTCGATGTAGGCACCCACTCTTGTGGGTCTCTCTGTCTTTTAGGTTGTCTTTACCGCATGTCATTTTGGTCCTCGGTGAGCATCCGTTCCTGCTGAGCTGGGACCATTTGCTGTGTCCCCGGATGGCAGCTTGGCAGCTTTTAAGACCCCAGATGCCACTCACCAATGTGGGGTGCAGACAGCTCTCTTAGCAAAAAGCTAGTTGTGCCAGTTGGCCTCAATTTCACCTAACAGCATGGTCCCCTGCCCCCTGCCCCAGCTACTCCATCCTTGCAAATTGGGTTAAGATGGAAGGAGTACTCAAGTTATGCTGAAGTCCACTTAATGTTGTTCTTGTTGCCAACCAGATTTCTAGAAACTATCTAAACTAAACCCTCCCCCCTCACCCTCCCTTCCTTCCTCCCTTGCAGCTGTCAGAGTTTTTTCTTCTATACACAAGTCTGTTTTTGAGATCTTATCATAGAGGTCTCATACAATATTTGTCCTTTTGTCGCTGACTACTTTCACTCAACATAATGTCTTCCAGTTAAAACCAGGTTAGGAGATGTTTCCTGAAATCATCGTTATTCTTTATCATTGCATAGTGCTCCATTGAGTATATGTATCATAGTTTACCTATCCATTCTTCTGTTGTTGGGCATCTGGGTTGATTCCATCATTTTACTATTGTGGACTGTGCTGCAATAAACATTCTGGTGCATGTGCCCGTTGGTGTGAAAGACCTTGATTCTGTAGGATATATTCCAAGTAGTGGAATTACTGGGTCAAATGGTATATCGATATCCATTTTTTTAAGGAAGTGCCAGATTGCTTTCCAAAGAGGCTGGACCATTTTGCAACCCCACCAACAGTGTAGGAGGGTTCCACTTTCTCCACAGCCTCTCCAGCATTTGTTGTTTTGTGTTTTCTGGATCATGGCCAATCTTGTTGGGGTGAGATGGTATCTCATTGTTGTCTTGATTTGAATTTCTTTAATAACTAAAGATCGTGAACATGTCCGCATGTGTTTTTTGGCTGCCTGGATCTCCTCTTTAGTGAAACGTATGTCTGTCTCCTTTGCCCATTGCTTAATTGGATGGTTTATCTTCCTATTATTGATATTTTGTAGTATCTTATAGATACTACAGATTGTGGAGATCAGGCGTCGGTCTGACTAGTTTGTTTTTATGGGAACAGAGTGTGGGGTTCTGACCCCCGCAGAGCTGCTTTGTGAGTTTGAACCAGGAACCTCTTGGTTAGCAGCCCAAAGGTTAACCTTTGTGCTACTAGGGCTCCATTTGTAAAGATTATCACTAAGACACTGCAGAGTAGCAGCTCTACTCTGTAACACCTGGGGTCACCACAAGTTAGGATCAGCTGGATGCCAGTGAATTTAGTTGGCCTAATTCTGAACCAGCAAGAAGGGGAGAAAGACCTTTGGCTCTGAAACCGTGGTGTCTCAGTCATCCAGTGCTGCTTTAACAGAAACACCCAAGTAGATGGATTTAGCAAAGAGAAATTCTCTCAGTGTGGTGTTGGGGAGAAAGTGGCTTAAAACAGAGGCAGAGACACACTAGTCTGAGGGTCCAGTGAAGTTTATTTGAAGAGAAAGAGAGTGGGGTCTGAGCTGAGCGTGGTTCAGCCCACCACCCTGGACAGCAGGGCAAGTTTATTTTTATAGTTTTAATGTTCTGATGAGGTAGTGTGGGGTGAAGGGATTTATGGTTTGATAAGAAAAGAAAGAGAAAAGGGGTTACAAGAAATTCTTGTTAGGGGATTTATGGTCTGAAAAGGAAGAAGTGTTGATTACAAGGGGGAGGGGTCAAGTTTTGTTGATGGTCAAGATTTGATAAGGGAAGATGTTTGATTAGGAGGGTGGGGGTGGCAGACATAAAGTTATTTATGGCTGTATGGTTACACCAGGTGGGGCATACCAGGCTGTTTTCAGCTAGTAGTGAGGACTGATCATTGGATAAGACAACCTCCCTGAATTTCAGGGACAGAGTTTCCTCAGTGACCTCCCTGAATTTCAAGGACGGAGTCCCCTCAACTAGTAGGCTACAAGTAAATTCAGGGAATGAGCTCCAGGGGAAGACTTTCTCTGTTGGCTCTGGAGGAAGGTCTTTGTCATCAATCTTCCCCAGGACTTGGAGGTTTAGAGGCATAGGGACCCCAGGTCCTTTCCAAAGGATGCCCTCTGGTGCCAGCACTCCTCTTGGTGATGTGAGGTTCCCAACTGCTTGCTTGCTTCCCTTTCCTTTATCCCAAGAGATTGCCTCAAGACACAATATAGTCTCAACACACAGAGTCCTGCCCTACCAACATACTGCCACCCATCCTCACTCTTTAACATTATAGAGGCAGGGTTCACAGCATATAGGAACATCACACAATACCAGGATTCATGAGCTAGCCAAAGGGCTACACACGGTTTGGGGGGGGACATAATTCAATCCATAGCACATGAACTCCTGAACAAATGCACTAGCAGTGAGGCAAGTGGGCACACAAAAATCCACTTTGGCTGGAAGGATTCTACCACCTTACACTGGATTGGAAATCACAGAATGAGTCAAATCATTTCCTTCTTGTCTTATAAGACATGTTTCAGATCATGGTCAAATTGCCCTCCCTGCCCGCAAATCCAAAACAAAAGCCTTCCTAGAAATGCTTGGCTGTTTCAAGAATGATAGTGACTGTACCTAAGGAAAGGAAAGATTTCCAAACAGGGTGGCAGGATGGCCCAGTGGTTCTAAGGTCATCTCACTGTGACTAGGCAAGCTGCAGAGACACCCAGTGTGACATTAGACAAGGACCTTTTGACTGAACCTAGTTTCTTACAGGTATTATCACCACAGCATTGTTCTGAAAATAAATGAGATTATGAATATAAAGCATTTAGATCAACTACAAAGCCTTGTATAAGTGTTGCTGTTAATGGTATAAATCTTCAATAGCTATCTCATGGTACTTATTTGGAAGATATTTGATATTCCAAGTAATAACCTGGATCTCCTTTTTTAAGAACCTTCCTTTGTAGGGGCTTATAGGTAGGTATCTTAACCTCTATATCCAATCATGCTACCCAAACAAACCTCACACAGTGAAAACATTTATTTTGCATTTTCATGTGGCTGACTGGGGCCCTCTACTGTCTGAGGAATCCCAACTACTTGTTTTTGTTTTCCACCCAGAGACCTTTGGAAGCCTTCTAAGAGGAGTCCTGGTAAGCCTCGGGAGGACTGGTTAACCCATCAGAACAGGTCACACAACCTCGAGAACTGAGAAAAGCTGCCCTCTCTGTAGAAAAGGGCAACCTCTCCAAGGCCAAGTTGAGATTTCTTGCTGCTTCTCCTGTATTCTATAGTACTCTTACAGCCCCCCCCAATCTCCATCCTTCTCACAAAGAAATGAGAATTCTCTTGCTACACCTGTGTACTTGAAGTGCCCTTGGACTTCTTTAGTATCTAGATACGAACAAGAGTTACCACGGCAGTCACCACATTGTTCCCACTCTGCTCTGACTGGGGAAGGCATGGGGCCTGTGAGCCCCACCTAGTCACCTCCCAGTTAGCAATCAGTTCTAGTGGCAGACAACAGAGGGATCAAGTCCCATGATGGTGGCAACGGCTGGAGCAGAGACATGCCATGCATGGCGGCCTGCACAGAATACACTCCCACTGCTGATGCACCACTCGGATGAAAACCGCGGGTCTACGGGTTTGCTCACTTGGGAACTGTAGCAAGGAAGACAATGACAACAATAACAGACAGACATTTGTACAATGCTTACTCCGTGGCACTATGCTAAGCACATTATGTATATGAAGACTTCGCTTCTTCCCTTAGACCCCAGGAAGGACAGCAGTCTGAGTCCCCTCCGGGTCCTGGGAGGAGGAAACACACCCGTTAGAAGAAATGGAGAAAGAAAGCATGTTCTCTCTTCTGGAACATCAGCAACCTGGAAGCCCTCCCTGTCTCCTGTCTCCTCTGAAGTGCTCCTGCCTCAGAGCAATCCAGTCTTTCTTCTGTTTGTCAAATCTAGCATCCCCCAAATATTTTTCTTCCTGCAATGTCCAGTCTCCACCCCCACATCATCATGCCACTGAAGCATTCTATTTATGTATGTATTACATCTCTAGATAAAAGAATCCAGGCTATTTCCTCCCATGTATTTTCATCTTGCTTCCTCATGGTCCATATTGTAGATGAGGTCATCAATACAATGAAATCAGATTGACTGGCTGGGAGCAGATTATTTTGCCACTTTTCTATATCTTTTCAGTTGTGTGTCAAATCTAGGGTTGGTCGCTGCACACTTATTTATAACCTACCTGTGAGGTTCACAACAATTTTCCCAGCTCTGTGATCATCAACGATTTCAATTTCCCCAACACAACCATGCTTCATCATCATAGTCAGAACCTTAAGGATGACTTTGGAGCCTTGACCTGATAAGATTCCCATGTTTGTCTGTCTTCTTGGCATAACTGACACTCCCAAGAGCAACTGCCAGGATGTTCCTGAATGCCATCACGGAGGCAGGGATGAGGAGGGGAGGGGGAGCTCAGGAGCTCCTCGCAGTCTCATTGTTCTCTAAATCATCATCACCACCCCAGACCTAAGCAGCCACACTCCAAGTCCTCTGGCCCAGTAGGACAGCTAAATAAAAAGCAATGATCAGGGTTCAAATCATTTCCTTTTTTCTTTGCATCTTCCACAGCTATCAGTGACTAACATGCAGGAGGCACTTAGTAAATGAGTCTTCAGAAAATGTGTGAACGACATCATCATCCCACCCAGTGCACTCAACTCTCGCTTGAAGAAGTTCAGCATGTAGGCGATAAACAGCTGGTGGGCATTTCTAATCGGAAGATGATGAAAATAATTATTGGATAAATGTTAGCCGAGTAGTGACATTGTGAAAAAGAAATATATTGACATAGTGGAATTATAAAAGCTTTGTTCCATCTACCAAGGATACTTTGAGGGTAGATATGTGGATGATAAGGGCACAGACTGGATATTCTTCGGTATCCCTGATGGGTTCAGCAAACACTTGTGACATGGTGGTTAAGTGTTACAGCTGCTAACCAAAAATTGGCAGTTCAAATCCACCAGGTGCTCCTTGGAAACTATGGAGGAGTTCTACTCTGTCCTATAGGGTCACTACGAGTCAGAATGGACTCGATGGCACTTGGTTTGTATTATTATTTTTCTGGTTTTGATGAGTCCAAGGACTTCATACTGCCTGCATAGGATTCCCAAAGCTGTAGTTTTCACAGTAGCAAATTGTCACATCTTTCTTCCACAGAGCAGCTGGTAGGTTCAACCACTCACTTTAACTACTTTGCTACAAAAGTTCCTGAAAGACTTGATAGTTTATCAAAATTTCACAGTGCAGTAACTGTCTAGCTATAAAACTTAGAGCTATTTATCACATGTGAGTCTCTGAATAATCTCTTCAACCCTGAGCTCTAGCAGCCCGAGCCCCCAATGCCACCATCGTGCCCGAGAGAAAAGTCCAACATGACAAAACACAAGGGAGAGATGAACCGCAATACCCAGTAGCAGGGCCACCTGCTAAATCTATTCCTATGCAAGAGAGAAAAGCTACCCCAAGGAAGCTTGTCTACATCATGGAGATGCCATGTCAACGACGGGAGCTGAAGGCTCTGCAGACATCAAGAGAAGGGCTGCGCTTTTAAAAATAATGGATAATAAATGTGTAGTTTCAATGTTATTTCATAATTTCTTCCACTGTAAATTTTAATCACTGATAATTTTATCTGCAACAGTAAAAGTTATTTTTGGCATGTGTTTACTGTCTTTGGGGAAGGGGCAATGTCACCGATGGGAAAGTGCTGGAGGTGGAAGGAAAATGAAATAAAACAGAATTCTCTCTCCTAGTTTTAGAATTTTTGTGGTTTCCTCAAATTTCCTACACATCAGCTGCGTGATCTGTAGGTAACATTAAAATCAATCCTCTTCCACACAAACACATAGACAGGCTTGGACTTTCTACAATCAAGTGTGTTAGACAGCATCAGCCAGCCATCGTTCTGAGGGGCATCAATAAAGAGGCATTATTCTACACTGCCCTTGTCCAAAGAGGGACCCTCCACAACCTGACTGTGCATAAGCTCTGGAACACAGTCTCCAACTTTCTCTCTGGTTCACTCCAGCTCATGGGAACCCTGGTGGTGCAGTAGTTAAGTTCTCAGCTGCTAACCAAAAAAGTAGTCAGCTGGAACCCACCAGCCACTCTGCAGAAGATGTAGCAGCCTGCCTCTGTAGAGAGTACAGCCTAGGAAACCATATGGAGCAGTTCTACTGTCCTGTGGGGTTGACACGAGTCAAAATCAACTCCGTGGCAACGGGTTTTCACTTAGCTCAGCCATGCTGAAACATGCAGTTTTCAAATGCAGCCAGGCAATCTTCTGCTTCAGGACATTTGCACTTGCTGTTCCTTCTACCTGGATGGTCCTACTCCAGATAGTTGAATGACTTCCTCCTTCATTCACTTTCTCATAAATGATGACATTCTGTTTGAAACTACAGTCCTCTCCCTCCATCTCCCAGGACTCCCCAGCTTTATTTGTCCATTGTACTTCCTACATTTCCTGTTTCACTCCATGTACTTGATATTTGTCCTTACCTTTTAGAATTAAACTCTTTGAGGGCAGCAATCTCCTTTTTTTTTAATTGAAGCAAAATTCACATGACAAAAAAATTTACCTTTTTCAAGTGAGTGATTCAGTGGTGTTCAGTACATTCTGATTTAGGAAATAACATTACAGTCATTATTTCCTGTCCTTGAGCATAGAGAATGTGACCCAGCTGGAGCTGTCTCACAAAGACACATCAACTGGGCCCTGAACATTTCAGATGAAGCAATCAAGCAGAACACAAAAGACTTCTCAATCTTATTGTCTTCTGTTAGCATTAAAAAAAAAAAAACAAAAAACAAAAAACCCACTGCCACTGAGTCGATTCTGACTTGCAGCGACCCTATAGGACAGAGTAGAACTGCCCTGTCGGGTTTCCAAGGAGAGCCCAGAGGATTCGAACCGCTGACCTTCTGGTTAGCAGATGTAGCACTTAATCACTATACCATAGGGTTTCCTCTGTGAGCATTTAGTCAATAGAAAACTTGCTGAAGCAACAAAGACCCTCCTGACTATCTCACTAAAACCTGTACTAATAATTGTTATGAAACACAATTCAGCATGTAGGAGCACAGTTTCTAGCCAATCTGTGAAAAGATGAAACTTTCAATGGTTTTGTCCATTTGTAATGTTAATATATCCTGCTGACTCTGGCAGGTATGGCTGTGACAGCATACAAGGGTCAACAATTAAGTCTGCAAACTTAAGCGCTGAATATCACCACAGTCGCTGTCACAGATTGCACTGTGTCCCCCTAAAATGTATGTATTGATTTGACTTGGTTATGAGTCCTAGTATGGTGCCATTCCTCCCATGCGTTGTGAGTCCTGCCCTGTGATACTGACGATGAAGAATGGGCAGCAGTTGTGCTGGCGAGGCAGGACTCAAGTTACCAGCTGTGGGACATAAGGCAAAGAAGTGAGCAGAGAGTTGGGAACCTCATACCAAGAAGCAGCACCAAGAGCAGACCACATCCTTTGCACCTGAGGTTTCTGTGCCAAAATGGTCCCCTTGAACTTGGGCTCAGCCTACTGTACTGTTATAAATTCTCTTATTGAATGGACTGGTAACTCATAAATGGATTTGTGGCTTACTGGACTGTGTCAATAATATTTCTCTTCATAAAGCCTTCCACTTACGGTATTTTCTGTTAGAGCAGTACCAGATGACAAACAGAATTTGGTACCAGCAGAGTGGGATGCTGCTCTAGCAAATACTTAAAATGTGGGAGTCATTTTGAAACTGAATGGATAGAAGGCTCAGAAGGAAATGAAGAAGGTGCAGATGGTGAGAAACAAGGAGCAGAGGACTAGTGGCAGCAGCAGAACCAGAAGCAGAACTTGAGCCAACCCATGGAGCATCAGACCAAAGTGCCTGTACACAGAGGCTTCCTGGTGGAGCAGGGTGCCTCCAGGCAGTTGAATGGGTGGAGCTAGCCTTGCTGCCCCATGGAATAAGAGAGCTGAATGCCTTCGTGCAGGAGGCTTCCTAGCAGAGTGGGGTGTCTCCAGGCATGTGAATCAGTCGACCTACAGAGCTTTGGGACACTTGCCCTTGCAGGGCAGACTCAGGCCTGAGGCCTAGGCCATAAGGCCCTAGGGAGCAGAATCTGAAGAGACAATAAGCAAGAGAAGATGAGCTGCCTCAGTCTCAAAAGGTATGGCCATGACATCAGAGGTTTGAAAGGGTGGAACCAGGTCTTTCTGTGTTTTGTCAGAGTGGAACTGCCACTCTTTGGGCTTAGGGTGCACCTAAAGCCAACAAGGCCAAGTTGCTGTCCAAGTGGGCCTTTCTATGCAGAGTTGTAGCACAGGGCTGGGGTTCTCCATTCGGAATCCAGACAGTGTGGCCAACACCTAAGTCTCGAGGGCAAGACTAATGTATAAAATGTCTCACCGAAGCCCGTGCCTAATCCACCTTCAATGCAATTTTGGAACTCTTTCTGGAATGGCCATTGTGCATGGTGGCACAGTGGCAAGTTAGCAAACTTAATTTTATAGTTGTCTGTGAGGGAGTTTTTAGCCAGTAAACAAATAACAGTGCTGGAACAGCTTCCCTGCTCACCTGATCTGGACCCAATGACATTTTGTTTACCTGAAGATATCTGGATGACATTCAGGACATCAAGTGTAATACAGTAACAGCTCTGATGGCCATTCCAGAAAAAGAGTTCCGAAATTGCCTTGAAGGATGGACTAGGAGCTGGTGTTGGTGCATAACTTCCCAAAGGGAGTACTTCACAGGTAACCGTGGTGGTATTCAGCAATGAGGTATGTAGCACTTTTTCTACATAAAGATGAGTTCATGAACTTGATTGTCAGGCCTTGTACAGAGGGATTTCATTCCTGTTTTATAGGCTGCTATCTCCATAGTACCTAGCCCCAGCACATGATAGGCTCTGAAAATGCTTGTTAAATTAATCAAATGAAAATTATCTACTGAGTTTGAAAATTGGCTTTGCTGTTTTGACAGCTCACAAAAGGGAAAAGTTTAAAAGCTGTTGATGGTTATTAGTGATTTTTACCCATGTCCTCCATGAAATATTAATACTATGAATGCTTGACAAACATCTCCAAAAGGATGAAAAAGAAAAATGTGTTGTCATAGAATTGATTAACCCAATAAGATAGAATAGGACTGCCTCATGGGGTTTCCAAGACCATAATCTTTACAAAAGCAGACTGCTGCATCTTTCACCAATGGCACAGCTTGTGGCTCAAACCCCCAGTCAGGTTCTTTAACGGATGTGCCACTACTGGCACTAAAGGTCCTTCTAAAAAGATTAGACTTCAAAAAAAAAATGAGTGTAAGGGTTAAAATACTAACTGATACTGTTTGCTTTCTGGTGTTTCTTCTTCTCTCTGCCTCATCCTCTTCACCACCTCCACCGCCCCCACCACTCCAGCTGCAACACACACATACCCCCTTGGTTTCTCCCCATTTAAGCAACTAGACTGTTCTGCAAATTGAAAAATGCTCAGGGAAAAGAGAAAAACAGAGGAGTCTGTTTTGAGCAATTTCAATTTTGAAAAAAATTCCAAGCATGGAGAAATCATGACGAGTATGATTCCATGATGACTATGATAGATCAGATTTTTCTACCTTCAGACCAGAAAAAGACTTCCCGGGTTATGCAGAGAGGAAGCGATGAGGGCAGCAAGAATGATGGGAAGAAACGGAGAGGGTATGCATCCTAATCCAAAACAAGGAGCCCACGAGCCTGAGAAGGCCACGGGTTTGGGTGCCAAGTCAGCATCCTCAGGCTCGAGCCCAGGTGGCACCACCATGACATAGGAGTTTTCTGGACAGCCTTCCTACTGGCTTCCTGTTATAAAGTTTTGACTGCAAGTAACATCTCTCTGAAGGTAGCTTAACAGCAGAGATACATAAGTCAACATACATGAAATCTTAAGAAAAAAATCTTAAGGTTGGTTTTGAAGTTCAATGATATCATCAGTGTTTTGAAGTTCAGTGATATCATCAAGGACCCAGGCTCTACCTTCTGCTATTTTAGAGGGTTTTCTTCAGGCTTGTCACCTCATGGGTGGAAGATGGTTGCCACAGCTCCCAGCATCACACCCTCATGCGTCTGCATCCAAATACTGAGCAAAAAGAAGCACAGAAGAAGAGGTTTTTTTCGAACACCTTTCTTTCAGCAGGTAGAAAATCTCTCCTAGAAGCTCTTTAGCAACTTCCTCTTGAATCTTATAGATTAGGACACACCCTTTTCTCCCACATTGCAGGCTAGGAATATCTGGCATATTTAGTCTCTAATGCGGGAGGTGAGCTCTTCTGACAGGGAGGAAGGAGAAAGGAATACGGAAGATTCTGTACAACCAACAACGCATGCAACAGCTTCTCAATACCAAGTTTTCTGTTATCCATTAGCCATCCTCCAAAAGCCCACCTGTCTACGCTGAAGACTTTGACCTTTCGGAATTACCTTTTAATGTCCCAGTATACCTTTAAGGTCTCCTGGAGGAGAGGGGTACCTAGGTACCTATAGGAGTTATGGCATGGGTAAAAAATATTTCACAGTTGTACCTGAGCAGGGCTAACTGGAAGATTGCTGTAGAGTTACTCCCTTACTACTCCCTCTCAGCCAAAATAGCAGGCCACCCCAACCTCCTGGACATAAGCAATCCTTCTAGAACATCCAGGGCTCTGAATCAGCCTCTTCAAGCCCCGCCATCACAACGATCACTAGCAAAATCCCATGTGTGTAAGTGCAGAACTGAAGAGTTTCCTGAAAGCGTTACGTTTTCCAATCTTCAGTCTCAGTAGAGTAACTCAAGTAAAAGTATGAATTAAAAATAGAGCCTGATTCTGAGAATACTGGTGTATGGGTTCTAGTTCAGTAAATAGGCAAAGGTGGTTGTTACTTTTCTCTTTAGGACTCACTGTTTAGCAGAGTTGAAGAGCACAAATACTGCTTCAATAAGCAAAAACAGGTTTGAATCAGTCCATCATCTGTATCTAGGTCCATTTCCTTTTCTATTAAAAGGGAACAGTGCAAACACTTGCAGGAAAATTAAGAGTAAATGATTAAGTGCAGTACATAAAAATACACTATAAAAATGAAAAAAGATGGAATACAAAAAAAATAAATCATGACTATGCTATACACACACTTACATATAAGTTCTGATGATTAAGTTTGCCAAGTCATCCTGGAAACAGTGCTGCATACCTCATTGCAGAATATCAATCACCACTGCTAATTCCAAGTACTTCCCTTGGGAGGTTATGCACTGATCCCAGCACCTAGTGAACCCTTCAAAGCAATTTGGGAACCCTTTTTCTGGAATGGCTATCAGAGCTGTAGTATTACCCCTGATGTTCTGAATGTCATCCAGATGTCTTCCTTTCAATGTTTTCTTTCTCTTCAGGTAAAGAACAAAGTCACTGGGGACCAGACCAGGTGAGTAGGGAGAGTGTTCCAGTACAGTTATTCGCTTGCTGGCTAAAACCTCCCTCGCAGCCCTTCCTTCTTCTTCCCTCCTTCCCAGCCTCTCTCACCTTTTCTCTTACTCTCTTTCTTTTTTTAAGAAAGTGCTGACCGGAATACTGCTTTCACAACTTCCTAATGGATCTTGACCTAAAGTTTGAAAAACTGGATTAAATGGTGGTTATAAATTAATAAAGATTAATACAAAGGATACTTTCAAAGTCACTTACAGTATCCATGTTAAGGGGATAACACTAATTTCCATATTACCAACTATAATAGCAGGCGTTTTGGGGGATTCTTCCTTTACTTAAATCCAACACACACACACACACACACACACGTTTAAATTAAAAGAACACTGAATTTGAAGACATCCTTACTGTAACAACTGCACACCTCATGGACCACTCCTCACTCAACACCCTGAACCTCTTCCCAGTGGTAACTGCTTTCCAGACTTTTCCTGGGCATTCACTTACACTTAGGCCTAGAAGGAGTTGTGTCCTATGTTTTAATAGCATAAAGTCACGTGTTACAGTGCTCTTTAACTTGTTTTTTCACCTATGAACTAATAGTAGCTAACACTCATTGAACATGTGTGCAAGGCACCATGCTAAGTACATGGTATTCAGATGTTCTGGAAGAATTATTCAAATGTTCCATTAGATTCATAGAAAACCGTTTCTCAGAAAGTGATCTGCACTTTTCAGTGTTAAGTAATTCCCAAGACAGTTTTTGCCTATAAATAGGAATACCATGGCTTCATATTGATTGGGAGACCTTCCTCAGTTTATATGCGAGCCACGTTTTCTTTCCTGTTAGCCTCTCTCTTCACTGAGTTCAGAGCCTCCCAGTCACGATGCTGGTTTTCTTCAACATCTGGGGATCTCTAACGGAAACTCTGCTAGTGTAGTGGTTAAGCGCTACATCTGCCAACCAAAAGCTCGACAATTCAAATCCACCAGCTGCTCCGTGGAAATTCTATGGGGCAGTTCTATTTTGTCCTATAGGGGTTGCTATGAGTTGCAATGGACTCAGTGGCTGTGGGTTTGGTTTGAGGTCAGTTTGGGAGCGCTGCCTGTTTAGCAGGATTCCTTCCCTTTTCTTGATGGTGCAGTAGCCCCACTGAACCCTGCCCTGCCTTGCAGGTACAAGTCTTCACATTGTCCTGCCTACACCTCACTAAGCAGCCTTGGTGGTACAATGGTTAAGCACTCAGCTTCTAATGGAAGTTGGCAGTCTGAAGCCCCAGGTGCTCGGTAGGCAATCTCTTTGCCAGAGAAAGACCTGCAATCTGCTTCCACGAAGACTGTTACGTGCCACTGAATTGATTTTGCCCTTATAGGGCAGAGTAAAGATTACAGCCTAGGAAACCCTACAGGACAGTTCTACTCTGTCACATCAGATCAGCCTGAACTGGAGTTGACTTGAGGGCATCTAACGACAACATCTCCCTTCCAGCAGACTTGTCTCCTTCCTGGAAATGGAAAAAAAAAAAGTTAACCTATTACCTGAACTAGAAGAAAGGTTCTTTCCCTAAGCTGTAGGAATTCTTTGATCTTCAGATGAACTCTACATTATCGGAACATAGAAGTTCTCCAATTTCACCTTCACTCACTGTGTGAAGACTCAAGCTTCTCACCAACTTGACTGAACACTCCTTAAGCAATAAAGGGAGTTTACTGGCTCCTGAGACTTCAACATCCAGGTGCACATTGGGCTTCAGGCAATCCTGAATCCAGGGGCTCCAGTTACAACAGCAGTAATCCATTAGTTTGCCTTTATTAGTCAGACTGCCTACCATCCTGGTGACATCAAGGTAAATATCTCCATCTCTGGGCTATCATCCATTTCTCTCTCCCAGTGGAAAGAGAATGGTTTCTTTCTCAATAGTTACAGCAACACTCAGGACTATGTCATACAGGCCTACCATGGGAAGGGAGAAAATGAGACTCAGAGAGGCTAGGTAACTTGTCCAAAGTCACACAGCTACTAATGGCCAAATTAGGATTTAATTTGAACTCCTGTCAATAACCAGAGATTAAAATCTATTTTTAACCCTACTGTGTATAATGTAGAGATGGGGACAGAAGTGTTAGCTTAGAAACACTGATGGAATTTGATGACCAATGAAAAGCTGCTAAATTGCAGGAGAAGAGAGATCTCAGCTTGATTGACTAGTTGTGTGCTAGGCAGGGCTTTGAATCTGTTAACTCTGTTTCAAAAGCTACTAAGACTTTGCATTTCTAACAAATTACCAGGCAATGCTAATGCTGCTGGTTAAGGACCAAGCCTGAGAATCACTAGTGTAACAAAAGCCATACCAGACCCATTGCCATTAAGCCAATTCTGACTCAACAGCAACTCCATAGTCTGAAGTAGAACTGCTCCATAGGGTTTCCAAGGAGTAGCTGGTAGATTTCAAACTACTGACGTTTTGGTTAGGAGCTGAGATCTTAAGCCCTGCGCCACTATGGCTCCATTAGCAGAACCATGGTTCTCAAAATTTATTTTTACACGTAAGAATCACCAGGGGATGCTGTTAAGTTGTAGATTCCGATTAGGCATTTCTGGGGTAAAAATTGAATTCTTATGAGGAATTTTAACTCCTGGTGCTGTGATGGGGAGACAAGGGGGAGACTTAGTGCTTCTCAGCCAGAGGCAGTGCTACAGCCTCGTGGGTGTTTGGAAATGTGAGGATGTTTTGTTTGTTTTGGTTGTTATAGTGACTTGGTGGGACCAAACAGCCTTCAAGGAACAGGACAGTCGTACTCAACAGAGACCTGTCACATCCCAAATACCAAAAGCACTCCCTGTCAAGAAACTTCTGCCATACTGGAGACAGGTAGGAATGAGAGCTGGAGATTTCAGAATTATCTGCAAATAGAAGATTCTAGAATCTGTGAAACAGACCAGATGATACCAAGGGGAGCATGTAATAATCAAGTCTTTGGAAAAACCAGCAATGCTGGTATGTAAGGCAGTGATCCCCAAAGTGTGGCCCCCAAACCAGTATCATCAACCTCACTTGGAATTCTGTTGTAAATACAAAACCTTGGCCCCTGCCACCCCAGACCCAGTGAATCAGAAACTCCTGGTATAGTGGTGAGGTTTGTGTGTCAGCTTGGCTGGACCATAGTTGACAGTGACTTGATAGTGGTGTGAGGGTGTGGTCACTTCCACAATGAAATCTGCTATTACGTGATTGCCTCCATGATGGGATCTGCTGTGAGTAACCAACTAATCAGGTGAGAGGGAGTTTCCTTGAGTGTGGCCTGAATTGAATATAAGTGGATATTCTGGCAAGGTGTCTACATCCTGTAGCAGGTTCCTGTTCATCTGATTTCTAGTTCTTGGGACTTAACCTGCAGGTCTTGCCTGCCAATTTGGGGACCTGTCCACCTTTATAGCCTGTAACCAAGTGCCCCACAGTCTGACCTGTCAATCTTGGGCTCACCATCCCCTGTGGCTACATGCATCAGGAAAAGCCTCTATCCTGACCCATGGACTTGGGACTTTCTAGCCTCTACAACTGCATTTCTTCCCTGGATAAGGACAGCATGCTTGAAAGAATGGAAGGTCAGCAAAGAGGAAGACCCTCGGTGGCACAGATTGACACACTGGCTGCAACAACAGGCTTAAGCATAAAAATGACTGTGGGCATGGTGCAAGACTGGGCAGTGTTTTGTTCTGTCGTGCACAGGGCTGCTGTGAGCTAAAACCAACTCGACAGCACCTAAGAACACAATTGCACGAGCCATTTCTTTGACGTAAATCTCTCTCTTTACATATATGCCTGTACACAGAGTTTACTGGTTTCCCTTCCCTAGAGACCCCAGTGTGAGACACCTGGGCTGAGACCAGCTATCCGTAGTGCAACAAACCCACCAGGTGATTCCGATGCAGTCAAGTTTGAGAATGCCTGGTGTCAGGATTGGACACAGAAAATGGAAGGAAAAGTCAAGCAAGAAAGAAGAACTCAAAGGTGCAGGGGGAAAGTAGCAGTTCAAGCCCACAAATGCTCTAGAGACAAGCAGTATCTTCATTTGACTAACCAGGATACTATCAATGTTGTTTCACTGGATGAGGCAAAAGCAACTTTCAGCATGCTGAGGTCTTATTTGGAGGCTGAAAAGACAAAGGGATAGGTAGTAGCTTGAGACAGATGTAGAGCTGAGGAAAGAGTTTTAGGTTGAAAGACACGTAACCATGCATGCATAACCCATGCACAGAGGTAAGAAAAAAAACAAAACAGTAAAGAGGAGAAAACTGTAAGAGCAAATGAAGTGTCAGAGGCCTCTCTGTCAGAAGCATTAGAAAGTATAAGATCTGGCAATTCAGTCCACGAACTCAACTGTTCTGAGTGTTGCATGTATCACTGCTGGGTATCTCTGGTCACCTTCAAAGAACTCCCCTTAGGAAACTATGCACCAACACCAGAGCCTAGTTCACCCTTCAAAGCAATTTTGGGAGTCTTTCTGGAATGGTCATTGCGCAGAGTAGCATGGTAACAACTTCTCAAACGTAACTGTTTAGTTGTCTCTGAGGGAGTTTTTAGCCAGTAAACAAATCACCATATTGGAACACCCTCCCTACTCACCCGATCTGGCCCCCACTGACTCTTTTTCTTTACCTGAAGATAAATATTCAAAGGAAGACATTTTGATGGCATTCAGGACATGAAAGGTAAGCTCTGATGGCCATTCCAGAAAAAGAGTTAAAAATTGCTTTGAAAGGTGGACTAGGTGCATAGCTTCCCAAGGGGAGTACTTCAAAGGTGACCATAGTGATATTCAGCAATGACATATGTAGCACTTTTCCCAGGATGAGTTTGTGAACTTTACTGGCAGTTCTTGTAGGATCACAGCAGCGTGTGTGTGGGCTGTGAAGGTGGCAGGGAAACACTGGCTGGAAGAGGACAGATCTTTCCAGAATTGACAACAGAGGGAAGAGTTGTTGGGAGATGTTAGGAAATCAGAGTTATTAAGCATCTCATGTGATTTCCAGAAAAGCACTGGTGGTTCAGTGATTAAAATTCTCACCTTCCATGTAGGAAACCCACGTTAAATTCCCAGCCAACAGACCTCAGACACAGCCACTCCATCAGTAGAGACTTCTTTTTCACTAATAATGCTGAAAAGATTTCAATGGAGCCACCAGACTGGAGGAAAGGTCTAGTGACCTACTTCCAACAAACCAGGTGAACATCCTGTGCATCAGAACGGTCCGATCTGAAGTCTATCAGGGAATGCTGCGGGGCCGGGCAGTGTTTCACTGAATTGTGCGTGGGGTTGCCGCCAGTGGGCAGCTGACTCAAGAGTAGCTAACGGTGACAACATGGTTCCAGCAGGCTCCATGGACTAACGCAGAGCTGGAAGGAAATCAGATCTTGAGCAGAGCTGAGAAGGGACCTTGAGAAAAGTAGAGAAGAACTAAAACAACTCTTAGAGGAGGATGGGAGACAGCTGACCAATCAAAGAGCATGTAGAGAACATGCTGGAAAGGGTGTATGATGCGAATGACTAGACAGACTAGACAAAGAGCAGCATCCAACTTTGAAAATAATGGTGTAACTATACATGGAGATTTTGATCCTTTTTCTTTTGGTTCAATTTCTAAATATATCAAAAAAAAACTAATAACTCCCAGTGCAGGACTGCGTGGTGTGCTTACCAAGAAAGCAAGGGCTGCCTACAACTGTGTGATTTTGTCACTCACTGCCCTCAACTTCCAGAAAGGGTTTGAAGTGGCTCCTTAATTACATGAAGTTTCAGGTAAGGAGCCCTCTCAGTAGGAAATCTTAGCAAAAAAACAAAACCAGATTCATGGGAGAGGGGTTCTGAAAGGAACTGAGTGACACAGGAAGACTACTATCTGTCCGTCATCAACACTGCCTCCTCGTGGTACTGTGGTTGCTTGTATGCTGCTATAATGCTGGAAGCCATGCCACTAGTATTTCAAATACAAGCAGGGTCACCCATGATGGGCAGGCTTCAGCAGAGGTTCCAGACCAATTCAGACAAGGAAGAAACAGCTGGAGATCTACTTCCAAACACTCACCAATGAAAACCCTACGTGTGATGAAGAGGTGAACAATAAGGCCCCTAGTCTGCAAGGCAGTAATAAGACTCAAGGATGCTGGTGATCATGAGGATGGCATGGAACCCAGCAGCAGTGTTCCACTCTGTTGTACACAGCATTACTGTGTGTCAGAGCCAACTGGATTCAGTAACACCACCATCAAAGGAAGAAAAGACGCACACGGCAACCAAAGCCAATGAGAAACAGTCAAAAGGGAATCAAATGTTAAAACACAGACTTTACAACAATGGGTAAGAACAAGGGGAAAATCTGGAAACAACGAAAAAGCAAGAAAATAAGGGTGTAGACAATGGCCACAAACAACAAAAGGTAAAAAGGAAACACTCCTTGTGGAGTTTCAGTCTTTTGAAGGAGGCTGACTAAATGAAACGACACACCGTGTACCACCTTACAGCTGAAGAGTTGATTCTCCCAGCCAGGAGGAACTGAAACTGTATGTCTGGCTGTAAAGATAAGAGCTTTCCAGAATCATTTGTGCCGTTCTGACACATGGGCAAGCAGCCAATTAAAATCTGGAAGGCTGTGACAAATGGAAAATTTTACACTTCCTTTCAATTTAAGTACCAAATTACACAGCTCCATTCCAGAACTAACACTAACCCTTCTCAAGCAATCAATTGCTACATTCCAAATGATCCTGCTGTCTCCTAAATTGCAGTGTTTCCCATAAAGAGCACAAAGGATCTGAGATAGCTGAGTCAAAAAAAAAAAAAAAAAAAAAACCTTAAATAACTGTAGAAGCAGATGCAAGAGAGACATTAAAAGTACCAATTGTTTATACGACAGTTACATTTCTTAGAGAATGGCATTCTGGTCTGCCAGCAAGAGACCGTAACACTCAAGCAAAGCTCTAAGGAAAATGGAAGTGAGAAATACAGACATATTTGAGAAATGAGAAACCAGAATGCAGAAAAAAAAAAATTGTTGTCATGTGTTAGCTATTGTCAAAGGGTATCCTGTGACTAACACGGCTGCAGGCCAGCCAGTCATGCGTCAAATGCTCTTTAAAATTCCAAGTAATTTTATAAACAGAATCATCATGATTCCAAAGACATCAGAGCAACTGCTACAGAAATCAGTAATAAAGTTTACAAGTGACTATCTCTTGCCTGGATCCTGATGGGTGTCCACGGGAGAGCATCATGTTTGTACTTGAGAACAGAGTCCAGTACACCTCCTGGCAAAGGATCTAGGTGATAAATTGATCCATTTCAGAAATGGCACCAAGTGCCTACTCAGAGTGCGTCAAGCACCAGGTAAGAAACTGGGGTTACAGGCAGATGCATAAGATCACTGCCCCTGACCCCAGAAGTGTGTCAATTAGAGCCTACAAGGAGTCCCCTTTGTTATTAAAATTAAATCGTAGACCCTGCCTCATTTGTATTTGCTGGAGTCCTGGTGATGCAACTCAAGCCTTGAATTTTTTCTTCTGTTCTTTCAGCTTGAAAATTGCTGAGCCGTTTTCTCTCCCGTTCTTTGCACAAGCGATCTCTAGCCACCCTTCGTTCTTTCATCATTTCTTTCATTTGTTCTAGCTACTGGATGTTCAAGTACAAGTTGCAGTCTCTTCCCGTTGAAATGAGACATACGTAACTCCATTTTGAGAAAGGGTACAGTGAAAATTCAGGGTATTAAAGTAAAAGGCTCCAGGAACCAACTTAGCAGGAAATAACAAGAAACACCATAGAGTAATCTCACCTTTATCTGTCTGTCACAAGACAAAGCCTGGAGACAGCCTTGCAAATAATGCCTGGAGCCAGCCCTAACCACAATCTGGTAAAACATCCATTAACGGTTACCTTTTACAACCTACGGAAATTCCATGTGGATGAGAACATTCACAAATGGGGTTGACACATTTACCCACAGCTACATTTTGTAACTTGCAGAAATTCCATATGGCCTCAGCCAATCAATGCAGAGGTCAGCTCCCCTTCCCTACTTTGTGGTTTCATGGCTTAAATGCTGGGTGCTAAGGAAGCTTGGGGTCATCTCCTGCTCTGCGTAGTTTCATGCATCCCTGGTGTACCAGTCTTTTTCTTATTGGGCACATTTTTAATAAAACTTAACTTTCAAAAAAGAAACTGTGTCGCGTCTTGAAATCCAGACCCTAACATTCCAACATCCATTTTTGTCTTTTCTTTCTTTTCCTGTCTCTGTAACAATAGGAAAGAAATGACCTCTGGCATTCTTCACATGGGGCATCCTTGGTATCATTTACAACTCATCTGGTTTTTGGTCATTAGTGTTCAACACGTCACATTCTTTGAGTTTGGTTTCTTGTTTCCGGTATCTTACGTGAGTTTAAATGAATTTTTCTTTAATGTACATCTATTTAGAAGGCAAATGCCTTGTTGAAGAGCTATGGGCATCATGTTGTTGCTGTTAGGTACCATGCAGCTGGCAGCTGATCGCAGCCTCGTGTACTATAGAGCAAAACACTGCCCGTTCCTGCATCATGCCCGTCATTGCTAGCTTGAGCCCAGTGCTGCAGCCACTGTGTCAGTCCATCTCTTTGAGGGTCCTCCTCTTTTCACTGACATCTTTCCCAGATAGCCTCAACTCAGGTGGGATTGACTCAAGGTTGTACTTTAGTTCTGGTAGACCTGTTCTAATTTTCTTCAGTTTCAGCTGATACTCTGTTCCTCAATTGGCCCCTGGCCAATCAATTCAATCTGTATGCCAATCTGTATACCTATTCAATCTGTGTACCAAGCAAATAATCCAAGAAGTTGGACTATATGAAGAATAGGGCATCAAGATGGAAGGAAGACTCATTAACAACCTTGCTTGCTAAATTCAAGAGAACTTAAGGTACCTGATGAAGATCAAAGACCAACAGTCTTCAGTATGGATTATGTCTCAACATAAAGAAAACAAAACCGTGTACAACTGGACTGATAAGCAACATCATGATAAATGCAGAAAAGACTGCAGTTGCCAAAGACTTCAATCCACCATCAACACACATGGAAGTGGCAGTCAAGAAATCAAAACACTCACTGCATTTGGAAAATCCACTGCAAGACTCTTCAAAATGTTGAAAAGTGAAGCTGTCACCTTCAGGACTAAGGTGCATCTGACCCATGGTATTTTCATTCTCTTATCCATGTGAAAGCCAGACCATGAATAAGGAAGACAAAACCGACACCTTTGAATATTAGAGGAGGATACTGAATATACAGACTGCCGAAAGAAGGAACAGATCAGTCTTGGATAAAGTACAACCAGATGCTCTTCAGAAGCAAGATGGCAAGACTACACCTTACATACTTTGGACATGTTGTCAGGACGGGAGGCATCAGCCCCTGAAGGAGGACATCATGCTTGGTAAAGCAGACGGCAGTGAAAAGAGGAAGACCCTCAATGAGATGGACTGACACAGTGGCTGCAACATTGGGCTCAAGCTAACAATGACTGGGGCATGACGCAGGACCAGGCAGTATTTTGCTCTGTAGTACACGGGGCTGCTATCAGCTACCAGCCCCATGGTACCTAATTGTAACAACACAATGCCCGTAGCTCTTCAAGAAGACATTTACCTTCTACATAGATGTACATTAAAGAAAAATTCATTTAAACTCACATAAGACATAGAGAGCCAGAAACGAAACTCAAAGAATATAAAACAGGATGGTAATAATACTGAAAACAGCAGCTAACATTTTGAATGCCTCCTGTGTGCCAAGCCCCTTGCCAGAAATGTGTACCCATTCTGAGGCTTAAAGCTCACAACCATTCTGTTTTGTTACCATAATTATCCCTCTTGTACAGATTAAGATATGGATTCAGACCTCAGAAGGGGATCACACTTTGACAGAACACAGGTCTGACCCTGGCCCATGTGACCAGCTCTTGGCACAGAGAGGGGACACAGGAGAGAAAAGCAAACCACTGAGGCATTCATAATGAGCATCAGTGGTCTGAATTTCCCCATCAAAGAGGCCCTGGTCAAATAAAAACACAAACACTATTCCCTTTGAGAACACACACAAGAGAAGCCAAATTAAAAAAGATGGAAAAAAGCCAGTTTGAACAAAGGGCCTTTATTTTGTGCTAAATGCGGATTCTTCAGTTGTACACAGTGACTTGACACTCCTCTGGCAGCAGCGCCGGGGTGAGATGAAGGTGAGCAAGATGAGGACACAGGGGCCCGTTAGGAGGCTGTGACGCAGACTAAGAAATTAGGCCAGCGGATGTGGGGAAGGCGCACAATGAGGTGGCGGGCGCAGGGGCTACATGAGCCTGGACGCGGAAGTGAGAGGGGCGATGAAGAGGGATGAGGTGGGAGCATGGGGCTGAAGGCAAGCAGCTCATTTCTGACACTCCTTCCTCCTCCAGCCACCCGTCCTACTGTCATGCCACTGGTCTTGAGGGTGACTGTGGTCCATGCTCAAGTACCACTGCTGAAGAAACCCTCTGTCTAAGAGTGCTGATGGTGCAAACAATTAAGTCATCAAGTGTTTGACCAGCTGAAAGGATGATGATTCCATTCTCCTCTCACCCCAAATCAGAAGCTGACAGTGGTGATCTGCTTCGGAAAGGGCACAGCCTGGAAAATCCTATGGGGCGGTCCTCCTCTGTACACACGGGGTCGCCGAGTAGGAATCAAGTCAACAGCAACTAATAACATAAGACAGTGCTCTCTCTTTTGTCTATTTGCCTCTTTCTGAGGATACTCTGTAAGTTATTAGCCTGTGTCATGGACGAGTATCCCCCAAAAATGTGGGCAGCCATTTGGCTAGGCCATGACTCCTGGTATTTTGTGATGTTCCTGTGAGCTGTCCACCGTGCCTCTACAAGGGAGAACAGGCAGCAGCTGTGTTGATGGGGCAGGACTCCAATGCGTACGATCATATTACGTTAAGGCAACCTCCTGAAGTAAAGGAGAGGGCAGCAATCGGAGCTGGGGACTCTACACCACCAAGGACTGCCTGGAGCAGAGTGCATCCTCTGGAAAGGACCTAGGGTCTGCGCGCCTCCGAAGCTCCCAGTTCAGGGGAAGGTGGATGACAAAGACTTTCCTCCAGAGCCAAAACAGCAAACCTTCCTCTGGAATCTAATGCCCTGAATGTGGACTTGTAGCCTACAGGGGCAGAGTAAGAGGGTTTCTCAAAGCCATCCACTTGTTTTATTTCTGTCATAGCAGCACTAGATAACTGAGCCTGCTTACTAGAGATCTTACTGTTTTGCCATGTTATGAACCTCTTAAATTCCTGGAAGAGTAGACAGACCAATATTATCTTTCAAGAACCTGAGCGCAGCATCTCCTTCAAGTCTCCTGACTAAGCAGGCACAGCCAGTGTCCTCCATCCAACGCACACTAAGTGAGCACTGATTGACGGAAGAGATTACATCGCCATTCCACTCACACAGCTGTGTTTTCAGTTCTGCTGATTCAATATTTCCCACCACAAACAGCTTTTGGTCTCCCAGTACTGCAACTCGATTTCCTTCATGCACACAGGGGCACAGAGTGTACGTAGCTGTCTTTTATGGTCGAAAGGAATGCTGCTGCCTGTGTGGCAATCTGAGGCACATCAACAATGATTCAGAAAGCAATCTCCTTGCTCCTCAGCCCTGTTGGGAAATTACATCCAGCAGTCAAAGTGAACAGAAGCTGACTCTTCTATTAAGGATCTGAGACATGCTGGGAACCCAAGCACAGAATGGCTCACTACTCCACTGGGACCAACTAGCCCTGCAATTTCCAACACAGTAGCCACCAGGCCCACGGGGCTGCGTAAAATTAAAGATTCAGTTTATAAGTCATACTAACCCCATTTGAAGTGCTCCACTGCTACATGCAGCTAGGAGCTATTGAATTGGGTAGCAGAGATACACAATTTCCAACGTTACAGAGAATTCTGGACAACGCTGAGCCAGATCAATTATGCAGTCAGATTTGGAAAAATCCAGGTCTATGCTTTACCTTGAATGACACTGTGGGTTGGCTTTTCTGGAAAAATACCTTGAAGTCAGTATGGTTTGAGACTTTGGATCTCAGAGATCAATAAAATACTTTAATTCTAGATGACTGCCCCAAAGTAAGGCTGCCACCCGATGGTATCAGCCCCATGAAAGCAAGCAACTTTCTCGGCATTTGACTGTCACTGGCTGACATTAGTCTACAGAAAACTGTCTGACGAACCACTGGTCTACCACTACTATTACACACACATACAGAGGCTGGATAAGTCACAAAAAACGAGTGTTCCAACATTTTCTGATTTACATTAAACAAACACTTAAAATATTTCTAATCACAATGCTGTCAAGTGTTTCAGCTTCTCCATATTGACAGGATGTCTCATAATCAACCGTGAGGAGTGGGGAAGTGGGGACAGAAAGGGTTGAGGAAGCCCCCCTACCACCAGCACCACCAAAGGGGAAAAATAAATTGCCTTCAACTCCGGGCGTCTACCCGTTTGCTTTTTTCAATGACACAGGAGCGCCCTCTTCTGGTTAACACACAGTCCTTGTGTAGTCCTAATTTTTATTTTAAAAAACAGGCAACTTTAAGGTTCTAATAAAGTAATAAACCTGCACTGAACTATAACCACTCTCAGAATTGGTCCAAATACATACATAGTCAAACACAAAACCTGGCAAGCTCTGTTGAAGAAAAAGACTATTACGAAATAAAACACATGAAAGCTACCCTTTCAATTTGATATTCGGGGTGGTATTCTGTTCTTCCTTCCTCTGCCTTAAAAAAAAAAACTTTAAATTTAAGCTAGTGTTGTCATACACTGTTTTTTCTTTTCTCTAACACCAGTAAGTTTTGCTGCATCCAACTTTTTTTTTTTCAGTGTTTTTCAAATGGACCAGTGGTTCTTCAGACACTTTTCTGCAGACTGATGTCAGCCAGTGACAGTTTTCACCGAAGGTAAAATGAAAAAATAATATGTCTCTGTGTGTGCTCACTCATGGAGCAAATCCTACGAACTAGGCGTTGTTTCAGCTCCTGGAGACAGAATGCTGAGCAGTAAATGCCGAGAAAGTCGCCTGCCTTCACGGGGCTGACACCATCGGGTGGCAGCCTCACTTTGGGGTAGTCATCTAGAACTGAAGTCAACGTTTACTCAAATCAAAGATGACAAGGCCAGGAGGGGAAGGGAAGCCAGATCAACAGAAACAGACCAAACAAAACGCAAATAATGAGACAGAGGACAATTGTGAAAACTCACCAATGTCGCAGAACAATTTATATAAAAATTGTTAAATGGGAACCTACTTTGTTGTGTAAGCTTTCACCTAAAATACATTTTTTAAAAAGTGAGTCCTCCACTGAAAGATACAATGTGACCTTGATCACTTTTAGTTTTCCAAAATTTCAACCTGATACTTGATGACCCTGCAAAGGTGAAGAATACCTACGCTGATCCATAAAGGGCTTTATTAACAGTGGCCTGTGTGAACTACAAAGACTATTACGAAGACTAAGATGCTCACAAACCTTAACTAGACGATCCAACCGGAGGACTTCATAGGGCTCGTGTTTTGAAAGGCAATCTCCAATAGTAATTGGTTGACCACTAGCATCAGATTCTCCTAGGTAGTGCTTAAAAATGTGTTCTTGGTCGTTCAAGACTATTAATTACATCTTTGCAGAGTGTGGCAATGAATCTGCATTTTTATTAAATTCCTCTAGCCAAGAACAGTTGTGGCTGTAATGACCAATTTTAAACATTAAGCAACTCCATCAGGAAACGGCCTCTCCATGTTTGCCACTCACCTCCTGCTTCTGGTTCAGGCTTTTCTGGTCTTGTCTCGCCCCTTTTCTTAGCATGATGCTGTCCTGTTTCTCCTCCGCCTTTACTTCTTCTCTAAGGGACCGCAACCCCAGGTGACACTCCCTACTGTTAATCGCCTCTCTGGCTTTACTTAGTTCCCCTTTTCTCTCATGGGTCATGGGACTCAGAACTAAAAATACTCTTAGGGTAAATCCAATAGTGAGTTAAGATGGTTCTGATGTCCCCTTTTCCTTTTGTTGAAGCCAGAATTGCATTTGTATATTAATAGAAAGATTCTAACATTACCTGTACACTATAAAGACCGTGATGAAACTTTCATTATCCAAATAGGTCAACTTCAATTTACAGACAAGTACTACATGAAGCAAGTTGTCAGTAAGTTTCTTCTAGAATATAAAAAATATAAATACCATGACAGATTTTCTAGGCCAAACTATCTTTTACTGGTGTTAGATGACTTTTTTTTTCCAAGGCAGGCTTTTCATTATAAGCTATTCAGCAATATTCGTGTAGTGGTTTTTCACCTTGTGCATTATTTTTGTTAGAAAAAAGGCAGTTGAGACAGAAGAATAACTTCACATCTAGATCACTTTTTCATATTTTATTTCCAAGATGTGGGACTATGTAACTTTGACACGAGAACAAAGAAATGCTGACATTTGCTGAATTATTTGTTACGTACAGAGTGATATTTTAAAGGTACTACGTGGTGCATGCTTACTGAAAAGCCATGTGCTGTTCCATGCAGACTACACAGTTTCTGCATAATTAAGAACAACTTGAGCAGGGTAATATCAGAGGTAAGAAATAACGTTCTCGGTTGAATAACTTAGAAATTACTATCAAAATTGGCATGCAACAACCAGACATAGCATCACCTATTTACAACAAAAACACTCTGGGCACCTGGGTTCCTATAGAAAAACGAACAGAATTTACTATCTGATCATCCATACCTAGTACCTTTTTTCTAGCACTCTCTATCCTGGACTACGGTTCAAGGTTAAATGAATCTCACACAGTACCTACCTAGTGGAGCATAACAGGTATGATGTGAAGGATAAACTCCTGCAGTAAGAAATCTTAGGTTCCAGTTCTTACTGTGACTCAAAATTTGTACTAAGCCATTTCAATTCTTTGAACCTAAATCTGCATATAGGTAAAAGGAAGACCCAGCAGTCCTCCCACCAAGAACAGCATGGGGAAGGGATGAGGTAATGGACATAAAAGCAGCTCTGATAGACAAGGTTAAATGAATCTCAAGTTATCTGAGCTCTATCGTAGAGGCGAACCAGCAGACTCCTTGGCAAACAAAACAAGTGAACGGGGACAGTCCTTTCCCAGCAGTCTTAGCCACCATGACCAATACAATGCTCAGGGACACTCAAAAGGCTTTAACGTAAGTTACAAACTAACTCAAAGTTAAGTTCCCTACACACACACCCAATCACCTCTCTAACCTTAAAACCCTGCAACGATATACACCTTCAAACTCCCAAAAGGGGCAACACATGCTGCTCTACGGTGACGGTATGCACAGGTGTGTGCTCTCACAATGCCTTGGGCACCATCGGAGCACTGCATGTGAGTGTGGGAACTCAGTAACTCCTCACAACAGCCCTACCAATCAGACAGGACAATGATCTCCAACCGACAAATGAGTGCCTGAGGCCCAGGGTCCACTCTGCCCAGGATTGCAGGGCTAGGCAGCAGCAGGGCTGGGGGTGACTGTTTCTACATCTGGCTCCAGATTCCACTCTCAGCCACTCTGTTATATTGTATCCCTGATAGAAATCAAAGTCCCACAGTCACAAAACTATGCTAGGATTTTAAATCTAAAACAGTCCCTTTACCTACTCCTATCAAAAGAATAAAACCCAGTGCCGTCAAGTTGATTCCAGCTCACAGCGACCCTACAGGACAGAGGAGAACTGCCACAAAGAGTCAAGGAGCACCTGGTGGATCTGAACAGCCGACCTTTTGGTTAGCACTCATAGCACTTAATCACTACACCACCAGTGTTTCCATCAAAACAATACTGAAGTCTAAATAAAATCTTAGAAGTTACTGTGTGGACCCATCAATCTTTCACTTTGATCCGCAAAACATCCACTCCTATGATAGAAATTACTCCATGTTTCAGATACTAAGACTCAAGGCTATCCACTCATCTGTTTGCTGTACTGTAGTGGCGCGCGTGCTATAATGATGCTGGAAGCTATGCCACCTGGTATTTCAAACACAGCAGAGTCATCCATGTAGACAGGTTTCGACAGATTAAGACAGATTAGGAAGAAAAGCCTGGTGATCTATGTACAGAATCCAACCAATGAAAATCCTATGAATATCTATAAAAGAATTTAACTGAATAATATTCTTAATAATAAAAGAATATTAACTGAAAGTCCATGAAAGAATATTAACTGAGACAGTGCTGAAAGACAAGCCCGCTAGGTTAGAAAACCCACTGCTATTGATTCTGACTCATAGCAACCCTATAGGACAGAGCAGAACTGCCCCACAGGGTTGGCAAGGAGTGCCTGGTAGATTTGAACTGTCAACCTTTTGGTTAGCAGCCACAGGTTACAAGGCACTCAAAACACAGTAGCTATGAGAATGGAAATAAACATGCTAATGATCCCGAAGATGGTGCAGGATCAGGCAATGTTTTGCTCTACCTGGATCCACCACAGCCAACTCGAAGGCAAATAATGGCAAAATTCAAAGAACACAAAAAATAGAGAACCAGCAGTTTCTGACATCAAAACCAAAAACTTCCAGTTTTATTGTTCTGGACTGAATTATGTTCCCCAAAAATGTGTTTACCAATTTCGCTGGGCCATGATCCCAAGAATTGTGCTGTTTCCCCATACGTTGTACACCATGCCTGTATGATGTCAATGAGGGAGGATGGTTGGCAGTTGTCCTGGTGAGCCGGGACTCAACCTGTGAGACTGTATTATACCTTAAGGCAATCTCTTGGGATATAAAAGAAGACAGGAGCAGAGAGTGGGGGACCTCGTACAACCAGGAAAGCAGCACCAGGAGAAGGGCACGTCCTTTGGGCTCAGGGTCCCCGTGCCTGAAAAGCTCTCAGTCCAGAGAAAGGCTGACGACAAGGACCTTCTTCCACAGATGACTGAGAAAGCCTTCACGGGAGGGTGATGCCCTCAACTTGGACTTTTAATCTACTTCACTGTGCAGAAACAAATTTCTCTTTGTTATAGTCATCTATCTGTGATAGTCCTGTGACACACGCAATGCACAATTGAGACATTACTACTGTCAAAGGAAAAACAAGTCTAAAATACACATTCCACACATCCTGAATTTAGAATTCAAACAAAGAACCTTGCAATATGTGTCCAAAATTGATATATATACCCTATGATTCTACAAAAGCCTACTACTTATAGGCTGTCTCCTACAGAAATAACTAGCTAGAATGTGCAAAAAAAAATCTGTGCAAATATGTTTACTTTAAGTAATGTTTATAACAGTAAAAACTAAAAACAGCCTGAAAATCCATCAACAGGTAAATGGCTAAATGTATTATGGCACAGACATGACAGATCATCATGCAGCCATTTAAAAGAATGAGGTAGCTCTAGATACGACACATAACTTGAGCATAATAAGCAAAAACAGCAAGTGACAGGATATTTTCAGAATGTTCCTTTCTTTATTAAAAGTAAATAAACTATGGCCTGTGTGTGACATATGCAGTAGGTATACAAACAAGGCCTGGAAGAACATGAGAACATAAACACTGAGAGTGGAAATAAGTCTGTATTTGTTTGAAGTTATAATTATCTTGACATTATTTAAAAGTAAATGGATCTTGGAGCCTATGTGATTTTCTAAACAGAGGGAATAAAACAAAATGTGAACTTCCTTCTATTTATAAACCCACTAGAACAGAGTAAGGGTTGCACTGCCACAAAACTCTTTTAAAAACTCTTTCAGGATGCTCAGCTGAATCCTCTTGGAGACTCTGAAGGCCAGCAAGGCCTCTGTTTTCATGCTTTGTCCTAAATGGAGGCTTTTATAATTACAGATCTTAAAAGGAAACAAAGACTTAGGAAAAAAAGACTAAGGTAGATAGTTTTGCTATACTTTATTCAAAATCAGCCTCATTTCCTCATGGTTTGAGAACTAGAAGTTTAGTGAACAACAAAAAAACCCACAATTTGTTGAAAAATAATCAAGTTTGTGCTCTGACCCAAATGTGGCCTAATGACATCACTGCGAGTCCAACACACACCGTCGCCTCAGCGCACAGCAAGCGCTAGAAGGGACACAGCCAGTTAGCTACGACACCACCTATCAGGCTCGCAGACTGAACTGGAGGCTTCGTAAGTCACACACGTCACAAAGCACCTTTGCACAGGTCACTTTATTCTCTCCCGTGGTTGTTGACAGAGCTCGAAGAACGCAATTTGAAACATTCAGAAAGCACATACTTGAATATTGTCACATTTCTTTACACCACAATTCAGTAACTACTGAACAGTTATGTCAACTAAATACAGTGAACAAAATGATACAAGTGTTTACACCATTCCCTCGTAAACAAGGTCTCTGGGCACAATAGTGACAAATGGAATTGATGCATACCACAGTATCAATGAGGAAAGACCTTCTCTTTAAATAAACTATCTTGTTTATAAATAAACTCTTGATTTTTTTTCTTAGTACACATTTACAGACCTGATCGATAAAAACGAACAATATCTAAGTTTTCCCTTAAGAAGAAAATGCTGAGAGACGGACCACTATGAGAGAAGTCACCCAGGAAGAGGGCCGGGAGCAAGCCTAGGGCAGCACAGCTAAAGGTACTATGACACGGTGGACTACCTCGGTCAGCGCACACCAACACGGGACAAGAGGGTCTGGCGAGGAGCTCGTTTTTACTTGAATTCCAGCAAGTTGCAATCAATCTTGTAGTATACGTAGGGGTAGTACTCCTGTTGACTGAGGTTCAAGCCTGGAATATCCACAGGTGCCTACAAGAAAAACCAGACAGTTACTCACTTATCTAGTTCACCTACCGCCATTGAGCCAGCTCCCACTCACAGTGACCCACAGGGCTTCCAAGGCTGTAGATCCCTACGGAGGCAGGCTGCCTTGTCTTCTTCCTGCACAGCCACTGGCGGTCTCCAAATGCTGACCCTTCTTAGGTTAGAAGTCGAGCACTTTAGCCACTGTGCCACCAGGGCTGCTGACTATGTAATTATCGAGTTCAATGAAGGAAGGAAAAAAAATACTACCATTTACCTTTTTAACTGAACACCTATACTCTTAAGTTTATAGACTTATGCTAACTGAACCTAAGTTCGGTATTACCATCTCCCTTTTGCAAATGAGGAAACCCTGGTGGCTAGTGGTTAAGTGCTACTGCTGCTAACCAGAAGATGGGCAGTTCAGATCCACCAGGCACTCCTTGGAAACTGTATGGGCTAGTTCTCCTCTGTCCTGTTAGGGTCACTATGAGTCAGAATCAACTCGATGGTACTAGGTTTGGTTTTTGTTTTTGCAAATTAGGAAACTGAGTCTTAGGAAGGGTGACAGCGACTTAGCACAGCCAGATTCAAGCTCTCTTTGACTGTGTGTTAAAGCAGGACTCCACCACTCTTCTTCATATATTCTGTAAAAAATTACTTTCTACATCAAGGCTTAGGGCACTGAGTTTATCAGGACTGAGTCTGTGTCATATATGGCTTAGAAAATGCTGGGTAAAAGTCATCTAAATGTGGTTTTAAAGCTAACACACATTACACACATGTTGTAAGAATTTATTGGTAGGAAATCATGTAATGAATAGTAAGGCCTAATATTTACACCACAATTCTATGAAAATGTAGAAACTCATTTCCTGAATTTTCTTCTTTCTGGCCAAGAAACACTGGTTTTTCATGGGTCTAACTACCTAACACACACATAGAGTGTGAGAGCCTGTCAACTTAGGAAGAAGGATGGTTGTCTTTAAAATGCTCATCTACTGACTCCACAGTTTTTGGCTTTTTAGTTATCTTCACAATTTATAGTTTTTGTAAACAACTAGTATGCACTGGTTGCTCCTCTATTTCTGCAGCTATAAACATTTTACCTATGGCAAGATAATGAGTGGCCTTTAGAAACACTAAGAAGCCAAGCACTTAACGAGCGTAAAACAAGGTAGAGTATTTCAACATAAAAAACACCAGACCAGAACAAGACGGTGCCTGATTACCACTACCAACCACTCTGAACCAATGCATGGTTCCAGACAGAATGGGAGAAAACTGTACAACAAGCCTCCAATTCCTAAAAACAGCCAGACTTACTGGACTAGTAGAGACTTGAGGATCCCCCAACATAATCACCCTATAAACTTGGAACTGAACCCACTCCCAGAGGTCACCTTTCAGCCAAATGATGGGCTCATAAAGTAAAAATCACCCATGAGTACCATGCTCCTTTAAATAATCAGCTATGTAGTATCAAATGGTCAATATTTACCATAAAGCAAAGATGAGATGGGGAGGGGAAAGGGGCCAGGGAAGCTAGGTTAAAGGAAAGAGAACAACCAGAATGGAAATAATGAGAAGGCTGACACAATGCACAGAATATAATCAATCTCACTGACTACTATGTACAGAAATTAAAGGAAACCTAATTTGCTGTGTAAACTTTCACCGAAAATATAATCAAAAATGTTACCACTGGGGAAACTGGATAAACTAGAGTTTACAATATTCCTTTTTACACCACAATCTGTAAATACCTCAATATAAATTTCCTTTAAAGAAACAAACAGCAAAAGGACAAATAACTGTATGAGACCACTATTATAAGGACTCAAGAAAAGGTTTAAACACAGAGGGAAACATTCTTTGATGGTTATGGTGGAGGGCAGTATTCAATAGATAACTGACAAGAATTAGAGAGACAATACACAGCCAAGTAGAAGTCAGGATGAATGGATTAAACCCAAAGCTTAGAAGTATTCTAAATAAACACTTCAGAGGACAGAGAAGCAGAAGCAGAGGTCCGGGAACCATGGTTTCAGGGGACATCATGTCAACTGGCATAACAAAGTTTATTAAAATATTCTGCACCCCACTTTGGTAAGTGGTGTCTGATTTCTTAAAAAGCTAGCCAAGTGCCATCTAAGATGCATCCAGTGGTCTCAACCCACCTACAGTAAAGGAGAAAGAAGAGCATCAAAGACACAGGGAAAGTGTGAGGCCCATGAGACAGAAAGGGTCACATATACGAGAGACCACATCAACACTGGACTAGAGGAACTAGATGGTGCCTCACCGTCGTCAAAGACTGCCCGTACAGGGAACTTGACAGAGTCCCTGATGTGACACAGAACATGAACTCCAGTAAAAAAAGCAGACTTGAAGGTCTAACAGACTGGAGGGTCCCCAAAAGACATGGTCCCCAGACTCTGTTAACCTACAATTGAAACCATTCTGGAAGCTAACTCCTCAGACAAAGACTGAACTGGTACATAACACATAAAATGATATTGGTGAAGAGTGTGCTTCATGGCTTTGGTAGATACAGGACACTAACTGGGAGCTCCTGTCCGGAGGAAAGATGGGAAGACAGACGAGGACCGGAACCGTTGGAATGGACACAGGAAATTTGGGATGGAGAAGAGGAATATGCTATCACAGTGCGGGGAGAGCAGCTCGGATCACATGACAAGCTGTGTGAGTTTCTGTATGAGAAACTGACTGGAAGTATAAACTTTCAATTGAAACACAGTAAAAATTAAGGAAAAAAATAACTGTGTCCTTTGGACCCAGGGTACCTGTGAGGAGACTCTCTTAGACCAGAAGATGATTTGTGACAAGGACCTTCCCTCAGAGCTAAGAGAGAGAAAGCCTTCCCCTAGAGTGCACACCCTGAATTCAAACTTACAGCCTCCCAGACTGTGAGGATCAATTTCTCTTTGTTAAAGTCATTCATTTGTGGTATTTGTGTCACAGCAGCACTAGATAACTATGACAATTTGGCATATAGTAAGCATGCAATAAATGCTGAGTATTATTTTTGAAAAATTATAAATGTTCCAAAATTTATAAACCTCACTCCTAAAGCCAGCAGCTTGCTCGATGAGGAAACCTTAGAGGCCTTCTCATGAGTGGAAGACCACAAGAATGTTACTAACTCCACAAGCCATAACAATGCTCTGAAGATCCTTGGCTACACAGTCAGAATAGAGAAAATCAAAGAGAGGCAATCAAGCCATCACGTTTATCAATGGACTGCCTTTAAAAGTATAAGGCCATAATTCTGAGAGTATCTTTACTGAAACCAGCAGAAGATCCACCACATCCTGCTGTGCAAATACAAAGCATTAATCTCCAGAACAGCTGCACTGTATGCTAAAAACAGAACTAAACAAGTATCACCTGAAGAATAGTAATAGGGGTAACATATTGAAGAGTAATAGGAAAAGAAGAAAAACAAACTATTTGCAGGTAATGCTGATGCCACAACTGAGAAAACAAAGAAGATCTACGATACACTAATTCAAACAGTAACTTCTCTTGTAAAGAGAGAAATGTGAACTAAAACTACACCGAAATACTATTTCTCGCCCATCAGACCTGCAAGATCCACTGCAGAGGCTGTGGGAAAAGGCACTCTGACACTCTACTGGTGGGAATGCAAAATGGTACAAGACCTAGACCTGGGAAGGGCAATTCTGAAGCATCTCACAAAAACAATTTCCACTTCTGCGAGTTCATCTAACAATGATACCTCCAACAATATGAACACAGTGTTTAACTCTGTGGTGTTATGAAGTCTACAGGCTCCCTCTAAGGTACTGTATCTGAAAGAAAGCCTTAGGTGTAAAGGTTTAGAAGACGACGCTCACGGTCTTTGTGCCTAGAGCATCCCTCAGAAAGTCTACCAAGTCTTTGGGATAATCAGAGGCCATCAAGAATGCACAGAGTTCTATACTCACTCTGAAAACCCTATTTATATAAAGAAATAATGTAACCATATGCATCTTCATTTTATATACTCACAACTGTAAAGAACAGAAAAAACAATCTTCATATACTATAGCTTAGCTCTACCTGTTTCAGTGGTATCTTTAACAGGCTTACTCTAGTTACTCAGAAGTAATATGTCTATGAGCATTTGAGAGACAGATAAGCATTACAAAAGATGTCATTTCATCCTTCCAGCAATACTCCACAGGAGGCACTATTGTTATCCCCATTTCATAAGGGAGAAAACTAAGGAAGTAACATACTAGCAATTGTCTTAGATCATTGCCACTGAGTGGTAAAATCAGAACCTGAACTTGTTCACAGCTGTTTTAAACCACTATATTCTGCTGTTCTTCAAGCATCTTACAGAAAGTCTAAGATTTCCAGGTTTCAGAATTCAGTGATATCAAACATACAATTATTAACCATGTATATACGCTAACTTAAGGATCACATAACAGGTTGTGTTCTGGGTAAAAGGTAAAGAGTGAGCAACACAATAAAATAGTTTTTGATAAGATTCATAAAGTCATTGATTTTTTTCCCCCCGAAGTAACCCCTCAACCTAGAAGAGAAGAAGTCTCAAGTCCTGCATTTCTAGATCCTCCACTTGTCTACTGGTCCTACACAAAGGCCTTCAAACATCCTAGACTGCAGGATTTTCATGAAATCCATTCTACTGGGGCTTTTTCTTCTGGGATTTATTTTCCCCATCACACTATTTCACTTAATAAGTTCTTGTCTGCCAAGAGCACAAGTTTGGGTTTTGTTTTTAATGATTTGGGGCCTTTTGTTGTTCCTGTTTCAGACATCTAACTGCTTAAATTAGTGTTGATCAAAACACAGTCCGTGAGCAGGTCCTAGTCTACCAACTGTTTGTTACTGTCTCACAGTAAAGTGAGCCCACAGCTAGAAGTTCATAGTTAGAAACTTTCATAACAATCTGACAGGGTAGCTGTCTTTTCAATCTAATGGATAAATCTGGACTTGTATTTTGCACACGTAACGAAGTAATTAACACAAACAAAAGATGTATTTTTTTTTTTCCCAGAAGGATGCCCTCTACCTGGAAGACTTCAAGTCCCAAGTGCTAATTTCAATTCTTAGACACTCCACTCACTAGCCTGGTGGCTCCTATGCAGAAGCTTTACAATGTCTTAGGACTGTAATTCTGCACCTAGAGAAGACAGGTGCCAGTAGGTACATGTCACTGATTTCTTTCAAAAAATTAAAGGCTAAATTAAAGAAAAATTGTGCTGAAAACCTGAAGCAAAATGCCAATCTAATATGCACATATTAGCTACATGAGACTGTCAATAGAAACTTTTTTTAAGTTCTACGACAAAACAAGTTTAAGAACAAACAAAAAACACTGAAAACATTTTAGACACTAGTTAAATCTGTACGGGTAATTAATCAATTTTAATAAGAAGCTGGAAAAAAGTTTAAGTACACACCAGGTCAGGCAGCAGCCCTACATTAGCTAGCCAAGCTTAAGTTCCTCACAACATGTGTGAGCCATGTGATACTACATGCTAGCTTGGCCTTTAACAAACTAAAGAGTTAATTGAAGATCTCAGATAACTAGATTAAGTATCACAGTATTTACTGTCCCTTTTTTATCTCCTCTCAGTAGCTTCTCTGAAATTCATTCCAGTCCTTACTCTACCAAGACCATCTAGTGAGTACTTACATCAATAATAGCTGCTGCACTGCTGTCCAGATGTTTATATAATTCATATAACACTTCTCTAAGTTTCTTGATTGTTTTCTTATTGGGTTGAAGCAGCATTGCTTGAAAGTTCACTGGCAAACCATACCTTATAAGAAAGCAGAAAAACAGTATATAATACCAGCAAACTCATAAACAGATTTTCTTTTTAAAGCAAATGTTCACATACAGTTTTCATCATGGTTAAAGGAGAAAGAGAATCTCATTTTAATGGCCATCTTTTTAAGTCCAACTAACAGACACAAATTCCGACATTCTCTGGTCCTCACAGAAACCCTGGTGGCACAGAGGTTAAGTGCTATGGCTGCTTACCAAAAGGTCAGCAGTTCAAATCCACCAGGAGCTTCCCTGGAAACTCCACGGGGCAGTTCTACTCTGTCCTGTAGGGTTGCTAGGAGTTGGAATGGATTCGACAGCAGTGGGTTTCTGGTCTGTCCTCAGTGTCTCCTAGAAATCCCTCCTTAACAAACAAGAACCAATTCTCCTTTAGGAATTACTTTCATTACTGCTGAATTTTTAGGACAATCTGTCCATACCTTCAGGAAACAGGGCAGTATGTAAGCTTAGTAAGTGCTTCAGTAACAATAAAGAACATGTGAAGGCTGCATCTACGTTAACAACTTTGAGAAGATTTAAAAATACAGGGAGTATAGCTGCAGGTCAGTTATTTAACTCTATTACAAGCAACATATACAGACAATCACAAGATGATCGAGATGTTTAAGTATCTCCAAATGTGAATATATTTTAGGTTAGTATACCAAAATTACAGGTCAAACATTTGAGGAGCTTCCTTTGAAAGAAAAACCCGCTGAGTTGATTCCAACTCATAACAACCCTATAGGACGAGAAGAACCACCCTGCTGGGTTTCCGTGGCTATAATCTTAAGGGAAGCAAAATGCCACATGTTCCTCCTGCAGTGTGGTCGGGAGGCTTGCATTGCTGATCTTTCACCTAGCGGCCAAGAGCTTAACCACTGCACCACCAGGGCTCCTTCCTTTTACACAAACAGTGGCTAATATTTTATGATCTACTTTTAACCTGAATGTTATGTAAGAATCTGGGATGATAGCAGCACGGATTTCTAAATGGGATGGTAAGGCACAAGGACCAAGTTGAAGAGTACTGACAATTTCTCCCTCAGGATTCACCCTCTAGTTTCTCAATACAACTGTGTTATAATGCAGGACCAATGTACAGGAACCTAAGAACCCTTGGGTCCCAAGTTTCTCAAATTTACTTTCTTTACCTCAAAACAGACTCGACAAACACCCTTAATGCTTTCACATGAATCCATGCAATAAATGCCTCACTGAAATTCACTTTCAGCCACCGCACAAGTGGTCCCTATAAAGAGAGGGGGGGGAGTCAGTTACCTGAAAGTTGATCTTGAAAATGCAATTAGCAAGAACAAATATTTTTAAAGAAAAATATCCACTCAGGAATCTAGACAATTAAGTCACCTTATATTTCACTTGGCTATATTTCACTTAAAAAATATCATGAATGCTATTATTATTATGTTGGACACTTTTTCCTTAAAGTAAAAGGTCACCACTACTTTAATAGATGTTAAAATGCATAGAATCAAACACACAAAAAGGGACAAGTGGTAATGAAAGTAGTTTAAACTGCAACAAAATACAGCAGCATCCTAGGTTTGAAAACTAAAAGTAATACTCCAAAACATTTAAATGTACTTATAGTATTAATTCAATTCACAACTTCTCAAGAAAAAAACAGTTACATAGGTAGGTCATTTAATATTCCTAAGCCTCAGTTTTCTTATCTGTAAATTACAGGGTTGATGTAGATCTCGAAAACCTCTACATGCTCTAAAATTTTAACAAATTCATTATGCAATATGAGTTCTTTTTGAATTTGCTAACTAAAAAATACCTCTTTAACAGATTTCACATAACATCTCTTCTTTTTTGAAAGAGATCAACTATCAACTCAGTTAACAGTTACCCGGATACGTCTGGGGTCTTAAAAGCTGCCAAGCTCCCATCCAAGGGCACAGCAAATGGTCCCAGCTCAGCAGGAACAGATGCTCACCAAGGACCAATATGATATAGGGTAAAGACAACCCAGAAGATAGAGAGACCCACATGAGTGGATGCCTACATCAACTTGGGACGGAAGAACCGGATGGTGCCCGGCCACTATCAGTGATAGCCGTGATGTAGCTCACAAAGTTGAATCTCACTGGCAACACAAGAATAAAAAGGGGTGCAGCCTGAGATCTCCACTAAAAGACCACAACTGATGGTCCAGCGGTTTCGGGGTTCTCCTGGGAGCACGGCCCCTGGCCCTGATCCTGCCCTTGCCCATAAATCGTAACAAAGGTCTACTCTTCAGACACGAGTAGACTGGACTTGGTTATGCAGAGTGAACATATATTGGATGTACTTTATAGTTCTATACATTTATGGACGTATAGAGGTCATCCTGCTGACCTCAGGCTGGAGGAAGGAGAGTGGGTGCAGAGGAGGTTTCTGGAAAGGAGACTGTTGGGGGGATGAGACATATATGAAGCAGGGAGAGCAGTGGAAGCTGCATATAGGTGGGCACGTAAATTTATACAGGAATGTACATTTTCACTCAGTCATATTAAATAAATAAATAAAGTTACCCAGATAACACTGGGCACATGTGGATACACCAATTGAAGGAGAAACTCTAATAGAAAAAAAGGTGGAAACCTTGAACCAAAATATCTGTTCTTAAACAGGGTTTTGGATCTTTTTTAATAAGCTGGCTACATAAGCCAAGGGAGATGATGTAGTCTGTAAAGCACATGAAATCATTTTAAATGGTATTTGGTTTTATTTGCTTTCCTATTACAAGAGAAACCCATTTTCACTCATCAGTTTCCCCTCCCACAAAGCGTACAGTCTTCACAGGAACCCTTCTCCAGTGGACGGCAGCCGCCGCCGAGAGCTGAGAGAACGCCACCCCTGCTCCCCCACTGTGCCTGCAACACTCACTCTTCAACGAACGGCTTCAAAAAAAGACTGGGGCATTAAAATCATTTGCCTCAAGAAAACAGAAGTTTTTACTGCAGACAGAAGTTTCTGTTGAACTAAAATAATACCCTACTTGCTACAGAAGTATTAACTGAAACACTGCATTTAAAATCAAATTTGGATGAGGATTTAGGAGGAACAATTAATTTTAAGGTCTGCTTTTTGCGATAACTACTCACAAATCAAAGTCTGCTTAGAGAAAATTCATTCTGCTTATGCAATAGGAAAAAAAAAACCTGAAACACAAATGTCTTAAAAGGAAAACCAGAGCAGCTTTGCCTTCTGTTCAATCAAAGCCATTCCCCTTTTACTTGTGCCCAACACTGATAATACTAAATATTAAGAACACATACAAATTGCTTTTTCTTGTCAGTAGAAAGCCTGTTCATTTCTTCTTTATCTGCTTTCATCTCTTCTTCATTATACTGGAAGTCACGGACGATGAATCTAGATGGAGGAGGGGGACAAAACTGTTCAAGCTGTGTGTGGTTGATCTGAAAACTTGAAAAACATCAAAAATACTAATAATCTTACTTGTTTTCCCTGGCTTTATGTCTGAAGTCATCAACTGCCTTCCTAAACAAGGTGACATTACAAAGGTAGCTGTCTTGGTCCTCTGAGAGAACACTATGAGAAAAAGGAAAAGTCCATTAAAAGATTTCCATTTCCTTCTCTCCTTCACATAAAAGGCAGAATTCAGAAACTGGGAGGAAGAGCAACAGCAGGGTCTAACAGCCCGGCTCAGCACCACAATTCTATTTATCTGCATTGCTTCAGACACTGAAGACATAAACTCAGAGGTAACAAAGGTGATTTTCAACCTGTCAGTGTCAAGTGTTAGGCTGACCTACATAAACCCGCCAAGTAGGTGGCAAGCTTCCAGCATCTTTCCTTCCTTGTTAGGACCTCCTCCTCCTCTGGAGAGTACCCCCATCTCTCCATCCCAGCCTGTTTCCCGGGCCCCTGGCCAATCCTCTCTGCTCTGCCATACCTTAGACCTTTCCTCTGAGCCCCCATGGCCTAATCAAACATCGATGAATGCAATGGTCTACGTAATCTCTGAAAACACACACTCAGGTGTGCCCTGGGGGTCCAAGCTTAGGGTGAGAAGGCCCAAGTGGGGTCAGCACTTGTATCTGGTCACAGGGGATGGACACCACTGGTAAGAGTTCTCCAGACAGACCTACCAGGAAATTTTACCTGTCATGTAAGGCTGTAATGCTTTGGAGGAAAGCTCATGTATAGCACGATTCTAATTTGGATTTCGGAAAGTACTGCCAGCTGCTTATACATGAAAACCCACAGGAGCCTACATGAGGCTCAGGCTGCCCAACAGTAACGGTCCTGGGGTGGGAGAACATTACAGGAGGGTGGTGCAGATCTCTTCACTTTTCATGTTTCCAGGATGTTTGTGTTTTTATTTATGATTGTGACTTTCACAATTAAAAAGTAATGAAAGTTTTGTGAAACTGAGGATTGCATACAGAATTCAGATATTTTGTTAAACACACACGTTCAAAAGAAAAAGAAAAATCTAATTTTGTTTTTTCAGGAGACCTAAGGACTGCCTGGTTAAGCAAATAAATTCAAGAGGTGACTACAATGCTTAACTCACAACGCTTTTAATAACAGAATGCACCCCGGCTCCTGTCAGCCAGCCACAGAGTCAACAGCCCCGCAGTGTGACCACCCTGCAGCAGGACCACCCTCAGTGTAACCTGCCACGCTACCAGTGTGACTGCTGATCACTGCCATCACGGACAGTGAATAAATTTAATTGCTCTTACTTGGTAATATTTTAAGTCTTCCTTCAAACCATGGCTTTCTCAAAACCATGACCTTTACGCTTCTTGTTCCCGTTACCTATCGAGCCCAAAAGGCAGCTGCCAAGTGAACAGAGTTGTCAGTAATAAAATCTTGTTTTTTTTTTTTTGTGGCAGTTTTAACTCAGTGGTAATAAAATCTTTTTTTGCCAGAACTCAGTAAGTGATGTGCAAACTGGCTGAGATCAAAACAATGCAAATCCAACTTGACAGGCTATTTCAGACCCGTAAACAGTACTCCATCATTATATTAATCCTTTACATTTGTACAGCACTTTGCTACTCCGACAGCCCTTTCAAATGTATCTGATGCTGGCACAGCCTTACTAGGGAAGAGGATTTCTATCACGCAGATTCGTATCTGTCACATGGAGTCCCAGGGCACAAAGTTGCCTGACTTACTCCAAATCCTTACATACTGTAAGAAGCCCAGAGAAAAAGTTCATCCTGTTTTAGAAATAAGTCTCATTGTACCACCTTATTAAAGATTAAAAAAGCACTTGCTTTTCCTTCTAATCTTCAAGAAAGGTATCTCTTAAAACCTTACACAAAGCAAAAAAATAGAACTCTAAGTGTAACAGATTCTGTCATTTCACATGTACTAGGCCTCTATACAGGGCAAGCTCACGTTATATATTAGGAATAAATACTAAGACATGTTTCCCTGAATTCAAGCAGATGAGTCTATGCAGGAAACAATACATACAAAAATAAGTTCCTACATATAGTTTTGGGGACTACGGTAAAACATGCTAAAAGCCAGAACCTGTGTAGACAGAAACCTGTCAGAGAAGGAAACATTAACTGTTTTCCACTAAACACAGAATGACAGACAAATGGTGAGCACACTGTGTTATTAAGGATGTGTAAGACCCAGAAAACTCAGGCAGTCCCAGGAAGTTCCAGCTCTCACAGGCGTCACTGCTTCCCAGAAGCTGACTGTGATATAACGGGGCAAACAACGGGAATGAATAAATGTGCCTGAGAGGCCAAGAGAGGTAGCGCCAAGTGGAAGTCTGAAACACAAGCAGAAGAGAGAACAAAACTCGAGGCCAACTTTGGCATGCAAATGCCTGCAGCTGGAACAGCTGGCATATTTGGTGAACTCCAGAAACCCAACATAACTGGCACACAGGGCCCAAGGAAGGGTGTGTGCTGAGGGAAGGCAGGAAAGGTGAGGAAGAGATAGGGTTTTAAGAAGGAGTAACATCTGTGTATCACAAAGGGGACATGGCAGTGATGTAGAGGACTGGCTGGGGGCAGTGGCGAGGGGGGAGGCTGAAGATAAGGAGTCAACGGCAACTACAAAGGTCCTGGCAGAAGACAATGGAGGTCTGAACTGAAACAGCATCAAGCAGGGGGGGAAAAACAATTTAAAGTAGGCTGAAACAAGAAACTGTTGATACTTGGCTGTTTTTGACCTATGAAACAGCCACTTCATACGGTTCAACCAAACACTGTGCAACGTAGAAACTGCAACTGATTATATGGGAGCTGAGGAAGAGCAGCAAGTCCAGCACGACTGCCAGCGACGCTGCTGGCTGGCACCACCAGGCACAGGCGCTGACACTCGCTCCGAGGGCTGTGAGCACTGAGACTGAGGCCACGGCGGTGATGCAGGGGCACTGGTAGCTGCCCAGGACACCGGCACGGAGGGGTCCAGAAGCAGCCTGGTGATGTGGTTCTAAGGCTGGGGAGCAATGGCAGGCTGGAGACAGAGACCAGAACCACAGGTGAGGCTGAGCCAGGCTGAGAGAACGGACTGCCAGCTGAAGTCGGACAGCTTAGGTACACAGTGGCCAGGTATTCGGGGCTACCAGATGCTCCCCGGTTCACTCCAGAGCTCGGAAGGGCAGAGAAAACTACAGTGAAGAGTCAATCAAGGTCTGAGAGTCTTTAGGTCACAGGGGCCACAGCCAATGTGCCACCCAGAGAATGGCTGAGGTGGTGACTGAAGAGTGCAGGTCAAAAAGAGAAAAAGCACGACTCCAAGAGTCATAGCGAAGGACTGAGGGACAGGCGACACAGACAAGGTCACTGAACAGGTTCAACGGGACTGCGAAAGACAGAGGAAAGCCTTGGTCCTGGAGCTGGACTGCAGATAGGACTCCACAGGTAGAGCCTTGCTAATGGCTGGGGCTGAGGAGAAGAGAAAAGGCTGCGGAAGTCAAGTGGAGGTGACGAGCCATGGGCTACAGCCACCAGAGGTGAGACGTCAAATGTTGGGCTGATTGTAAACAAAGACAAAACCAAAGCCATCTTAAGTGACACCTGAAAGGTAAAGAGACAAAACCGAAAGCAATGAGGCAAGATGATGAGAAGGTACCATCTTTCAGTGACTGAGCGCGGACCTCAGGCTTCCCTACGCAGGACGCTGGCCAAGAGCTCTACTTGAAAGGGGCTTCGTACAGTTTAACCTAGCGTGCAGAAGTTCCATTAGGATCAAATAAATAACCCAAACTCTCACTCACCCTTCAGTTTTACTGTTATGTATAAGTAGTAGCACAAGGGTACAGGAAACGAAAAATCAATTGCTAGTCCACATTTTCAAGTCTTTCATGGCATTTTCAGTCATCCATCTAACTACTAATGCTTCTCGGAGCTTTGAATGCTACTTACCCCTCTCCTGAGACCTGCCTCCCGCTCCTCTGCTCACTCCTACACCTGCCTCAACCTGTCCTACTTGCCTTTCTTCATGAAAGTTATCTTTGCAACTCAGAATCTTGACTCTGAACAATAGCTACCATAATTTTTTTCCAGGCCTCTCTAGCAACAATTCCGTGCTTCATTTGGAATTCCAGTTCCCTAAACAAAAACCTGTGCAAAGCACCAATGAGTCTGTGTTGCTGTTTCAAAGGGCTGGGACCTCTCACAGGCCACAGTGTACTTAAAAGCCACCCATCAGACAAGAATTACCCACATTAAAATTGCTTGACATTGTTTTTTTCTGTCAACTTACTAACATGATTTTCACAATCTCTAAATCTGTGAAGAAACAGTTTTTCCAGATGCGTGCACATATTTAACACTACCACTTGTGCGACAAACACCTGGTATCTACAATATTCAAAATTTTTTAAAGCAAAAATAATATCCAAGTACCACCACTAACACCTTGAGAGTGTTTTCATTTACGGGTCACAAGTCACTTCTCCCCAAAGAAACACTTCAAGAGAAGGTAATTGGCTACACATTCCATGTCCTCCTCCTGTTCCTGACTCTCCTTCTTCCTCTGTTGCTCCAGGTAAAGTAATGTTTTAAAGTCTTTCTTTTGGGCCTACTTAGCGGGCCTACATACCACCTACCTGGAAATCTGACTTGGCACAGGTATAGCCAAAAAGGACATTCTGTGCCTACCGGGGTCTTTATTCCCTCACCTGCCACCTAGACATAAAGTCAGCCTCTATGGCTTTAATGCCCTACAGAGTACAGGTAAGGTGACATCTATCAGGATAAATCACTAAGTCAGAAATCATCACAGTACAAACTTAAGTCTTCAGTTTACACAACAAGGGTTGATTTGAGAGAAAAGGGCTAGTTTTATTCCTGCCAAAATGGGGTGGTGGGGTGGGGAGGGAATTCATGATGTGTATTAAGTTTGTTGTTGAATTCTAAAATATCAACATTAACTGTGTGAGTTCCTACTCTGTATACCCTACCAAGCCTTAACCTCATGAGATATACTGAGAAGGTACCATGCTTGCTTTACATGTTAGGAAAATGAGGCCCAGAGAAGTTAAAGAGACTTAACCAGGTCACACAGCAAGTTGGTAGCAGAACCAGCATTGTAGCTCAGATCCCCAGATCCAGAACTCTTTTCATTATACTAAGCTACCTCTCATATGACACCATGAAACTGGAAAAGAAAGTATTTCATAGGCTTGGCCTTACTCAAACCCCTCAGCTCTTTATTATCTTCTATACTTTCCTCCCACCATGCTGCCTCCTCCTGAGGCACACGATGAGACATGTATGGAGCAGAAAGGATGAGTGTGCTGTCACTGGACAGGGAGAGCAGTGGAAGCTGCACAGAGGTGGGCATGTAAATTTATACGGAAATGGACATTTTCACTCAGTCATATTAAATAAAAAATATATATTTATCCAAGGAAGACTCCATTAGGCAATGGCAGGATATAAGAACAAATAACATGTATAGTCAAAAAGAGTACAGGGCCTAGAGCTAGCTAACTTGAGTTCTAGTCCTATGTTACTGGACACATTAAGTGCATCATTTTAGGTAATTATTTAACATTGTGAAAACCCTGGTGGTGTAGTGGTTACAGCTGCTACCCAAAAGGTCAGCAGTTCCAATCTGTCAGGTGCTCTTTGGAAACTATACGGAGCAGTGTTTGGTTTAACATGTCTGCATTTTCACTTCATCAACCAAGTGAGGGATAACTGCCTAAAAACACTTCACAGGATTGTTGTATGTATCAAATAATACATGGAAAACCCATAAATAAAAAGTGCTTCATAAAAGTCTGGAATTTTTGAGTTTTTTTTTTTTTTTTGGTAAAGAAAGCATAAGTTGTATAGCTTCTACGCTCACTGGAAAGTGATGGTGAAGATACGGAGGTAGAAACAGTGCTCTATAGCCATTCTGACATACTTCCTAGGCAAGGTCAAAAGACAAATTATAGCCACAAAGCAGGTATGCAGTGAACACTGAGAAGAACTTTCAGAAGGCAGCACAGTACAGCAGAAAAAGTCCCACACCAACGATCCACCTTCCATTTCCAGCATGCCACTAGTAACATGTGTGACTCGGGCTAACAACTTCACCTCAAACTTCTCTATCTATTAAGATGAGTAAATCAAACAGGCTGTTCTGTCTCTTCCAGATGTCAGCCAGAGCTGATGGAACTCCCTTATTCACAAGGTAAAAATGATGGTTCTAAAACTGTAACTTACTGCAAAAGAAAGAAAGAAAAGTTACTTCCTAATCCAAACTTTATATAAAGAGAACTGTGGAAATAAACAGTTTCCCAGAGACTACTACTTACTTGCTAGACCTTGGAACTACCATTTCAGCTAGCGTTTCATATTGCTTAATCCAGTCATTGTGGTTTAACCTGCAGAAAAAATTAAATAAGCATTGGAGAGAATAAATATTACTTCTTGCCACATGCAAGAAAAGGAAAAAGTTACGAGACAAATAGGAAATTCAGCTGTAGTAAGCATACTCCAAATCTAACAATTTTTCCAGCTTCCTACTGAACACACTGAGTAAAGCAGGAAGACTGTTCACCACCTGCCACATCCAGTAGCTACCGAAAAAGACGTACATTCTAGAACTCAGCTTCTTGTTGCTAGGTGTCGTCAGGTCAGTCCTACCCACGGTGACCCTGCGCACAGCAGTATGAAACCCCGCCCAGTTCTGTGCCATGTCCACGGTCCTTTTTATGCTTAGGCTCACTGTTGCAGTCACTCCATCAATCCCTCTTGTTGAGGGTCTTCCTCTTCTTCACTGATCCCCTACTTTACCACACAGAATTAAGCTTGGAAAGGAATAAAGCGAATTTTAGAACCTAAGTTCCCTTCAAAACACCACAGTCAATACACATGTCATTTAAAAAAAAATACAGTGTTGAAAAATCCCTATCATTTTTAATAAAAGTAGCTATCATGAAGGGCTGGATAAAAGTTTATTTACTGAATGTACAGAGTACCAGGAAGTATTACATAAAGTGACAGTAAACTATGGCACCAAGGAACACAGTGTAACAACCTTCTCTAGAGGCCACTGGCTTTGTGGGGTAGGGAAACAACTATGTTTGAGATTTCAAATTTACACAAATAAGCGCTTGTTTTATTCTCTTGTACACAGGGTCACTGTGGGTTGGAACTGACTAAACAACACCTAACAACAATTAACAATGTTTGCAAACCAGGTCAGAAAATAACGCATCATGGAAGATGACCCAGGTCCTATATGTGTCAGCTATAGCGTAAGAAAATTATTAACACTTCTAGTTTTAAATACAAATTTTAAACAAAAGTTGAATTAGACAAGCCTTCTATCAGGCAAAGGTTATTTTCCTACATGGTAAAAAAACGGACATTCACTATACAATCAGGGTTCCACTCTTGCAGTGAGGAGTTAAACTTAAAATTTTGAAGTTTTAAGCCCTTCTCCAAGTACAAAGAATTGTCCAGAAGCCTGTAATTTGCAATAAAGAGAAAAAAAAATACACAAGAGAATATTGCAGCCACTGGCATTCCAGGTAGGTGCTTTTCCCACCCCTTTCCAGGTGGTTTCTTGACAACTCACAGTGACCCTACAGGACAGATGAGAACCACTCCATAGGGTTTCCAAGGCTGCAATCTTTACAGAAGCAGACTGCCACATCTTTCTCCCACAGAGCAGGCTGGCAGGTTTGAACCGCCAACTTCCTGATGTGCAGTTGAGTGCTTAACCACACTGCGCCACTAGGACTCCTAAATCATCATCATCAGTCAGAAAGACTTTTTAGAAAAACAATTACAGACTTGCCTTGGTATTTTGAAAGATCTAAAATCTGTATTTAAAAAAGTAATAATAATTTACTATTATTTTTTTTTTTAATGAGGCAACTCTACCAAGTTATTAAATTTGATTTGGAATCTCTATTTACAATTGTGGTCTCTATTACCAAGTTATGAACTAAATTCTACTGTATGTTTCACATGCGTGGCTGACAGAATGAATGACAAAGCTATGTTCCCTTTATACTTAAGTTTTACAGAAAACTTCAAATTGCCAATGCCAGACACTAACATTTTCCTGTATTTTCAACAAGTAAAAAACTTTCTGTAATAGAAAGACATACTTTGGAACGACCACCAATAATGTGACGAGATACTCTGAATCAAGAACGAAGTCATCCTTCTTCACAATTTCTGCTAGACTGCGAGTTAGCAAACTGCCCCTGCGGGAATAAAGAAAAAAAAGGTTAGTCATAGTCATACACGACATACATATCTCAAGAGAATGAGATCAGCCTTGGTAACAATTTTATTTCATAGCAGTCAAAATTTAGCTGAGTATTTCCCACCCTGCAACCAAAAACATGTCTGTGAAACTTATCCAAGTTGCTTCTATCTATCTTCCTTTGTATCCGCTATAGTTTAACTCAGCTTTTTCTTGATTACATCATGACATCTTGATCGGGAAAGTACTACTCATTTACTTATCAATTAAAAACCTACATCATAGTTAAGAAATTGTATCATCTACACACAGCCTTTGTTTTTCCTGCCCCCCACCCCCGGGCATCACTGAGTAGGAGGCAATTTTGGCCAGTTAGCACAATAATCAACTCTTTCCAGTAAGTCTTCATTTGGTCTTCCCTATAGCATCCAACCACCTTTCTCGGGGAGAGGAATGCGTAACCCAAACAGTTCAACAGTTCAGCTCTTAAAGCTATATACTTGCAGTAGTCCTACCAAAAAGAGATCAACCAAAGCAAGTACGTCCTCTTTTAAGTAAAACTACTGTGTGGAAATCTGAACTTGAAGAATAGATAAGCTTTGGGGAGGAAGAGGTTTCTCCAACAAAATTCTTTTAAGGAGCCCTGGTGGTGCAGTGTTTAAGTGCTCAGCTGCTAACAGAAAGGCTGGCGGTTTGAACTCACCAGTTGAGTTCAACTACTCCACAGGAGAAAAACGTGGCAGTCTGCTTCCATAACGATTACAGCCTTAGAAACCCTATGGGGTATCCTGTCCCACAGGGTACTCTAAGTTGGAACCATTTTGATGGCTACAGGTGTGGTTTTATTGGTTTCTACAGGAGTGTTTCAGAAACCCTGGTGGTGTAGTGGTCAAGTATTACTGCTGCTAACCAGGTCAGCAGTTCAAATTTGCCAGGTGCTCCTTGGAAACTCTATGAGGCAGTTCCACTTTATCCTATAGGGTTGCTAGGAGTCCAACTCAATGGCATTTGGTTTTTTGGTTTACAGAATTCTTTCAGGCAGCAGATATGCAATTAAACTATAATTTGATTTCTAAAAACTCAAATTTCCAGTAAAACATGAAAAGGATAAAGGGATTAAGTCAGAGCCTAAATAAGCCAGCCAGCCACACAAATATTAATTATAAAGCAGCCTCCCATCTGTTTTAATTAGCCTGATATCTGTAAATCTAACTCAATAAACTATTCCTTCATAAACTGGAAAAAAAAACAAAAACATGTTCACTATAGAAACAACATAAACCAAAACTTTCTAAATCCCCAACAATATCTAATTCAATACACACTACAATGTTTCACAGTTTCAATCTTCACATATATGTGGATAAGCTTACGCATTCTTTCGCTCCAAATTCTGAAGGTTCCCTTTCAGGTTATTGTATGCAGATGCTCGAGATTTCAGGTCATTGTCAATCTGAGTTACTCCCTTTAAAAAAAAATAAATACAAAAATAGGCAAATTTCCCTAAAATTTTTCTAAATCTGGCTCTACTGATACAACTAAAGTGACTATATTTTAGCATTAACTTTTACCAAACAACAAAAAAAACACTTGTTCTTCATCTAAAAGTATTCTATTACTTTAAAGCACAACTTTAAAAGGCCATTTTAAAAATAAGCTGCTTCCTTTATAATGATCATGATAATTTTAACATGAAAGTTTTCTATTGATAATATTTTAGTCCACATTTATTTTAAGTACTATTACTATACCAAACTTATTGCTGGCAAATCAATTCTGACACATAACGCCTGACAGGACAGAGAACTGTCCCCATGGGGTTGTCAAGGCTGTAACCTTCATGGCAGCTGACTGCCACATTGTTCTCCAAAGGAGGAGACAACAGATTTGAACTACCGACTTTCAGCTGGCAGCCAAGTGCTTAACCACTGTACCACCCAAGTTTTCACATTACTTGCTACATCCTGTAAATAGAATCTAAGTCACTAGGTTTGGCAATTAGCAATTAAAGTCTCCTGTTCATCAAGCTGATGGATTAATCATTAAAAGGAACTAAATTATGTAACAGAATCTGTTCAAAGCTCAGCTATCATTACAGAAAATACTTTCCCTATGAAATTAAAAAATTTATGTTAGATTTATTTTTAAATGTCACCAAAGATGAGTTTTTTCAAAAGAGATCTTTCAAAAAGATTTCCAGCAACTCAGAAAACACACAGTAGTAGATTTAAAGAGCTGGTTTCCACTTGTGGCTACACCATGATTAGCTGTGTGGCACTGCAAAAAGCCACTTCACCTTTAAGCTTGTTTCCTTTATGTGTAAAATGGAGTGTAAGTATTGACTCTGATCTGATACATTAAAAAAAAAAAAAACTTTCTAAATTAACCAGCTTATAACCTAATACAGCAATGTTTCTGATTCTATTCAAAACATGGCTCGCTAATCATAATTCTATTTTAATTAGAGATGCTTCATGTAAATGAGTAGCTAAAACTGGAATATCAATTTCATTTGCACAAGATATTAAATGTATGTTTTTCTGTGCCTTACTTTTTTCCAATCTATAAAATTAGAAGGCTGATGGATATTCAAGGTCTTAACTTTAATTCCAAAGCTGTATTCTCCTAACACCACTGTAAACTACCAATAAGAATACAAGATGTTAAGTAGCATGTGTTTCATACTGATTAGACTGAATAGGGTTAGATTAAAACTGACCATTTCTAACTAACCTCCTTTTCCCTTTCCCCTTTAAGCATCAACATTTCACTTTTACAGAATGTCTGGCTCAATTTTTAATTCTAAACATAATAGAAAAATCACTGGTGTTAACTTGGACTTTAGTACAAGCCTAGTGTTTCATGTGGAGTTACCACGTAACCACGGCTTAAATAAAACGTGACTCCATTGTAAACATCCTCCTCACAAGTGACTGACGGTAAGACTCTTATTAGTGTAACTTCCTATTCACAATTTTAATAAACTACAGTCAAACTTTTTGTCCATTTCCTTTTATTGTTCAATTTACTGCTCAGTGACCAAAAGAGACTGCATGTATCTTTTTCTGGACATAATCCTGATCTGAGGAATGTTCTCAAGCTGGGTAATATTCCATATTTAAAACACAAGGTCTTTAATTCAATTGTCAAGGCCTCACATGACGCCTAATGTCAACATTCCTTTGCCAGCCTCATCCTTTTGACTATCACTTACCTACTGCTGCAACTACAGTAATCTTCTTTTCTAGATTCTACGTGCTCCCTTCCTCCTCCATGAACTTATAAATGCTGTCCTGAGTCCCTCACTTCTTTGCCCGCTCTCCGACGTGCCCTACAAGACCCTGCTCAAGTATCATCCTCTGTACAACTTTCCCTGACTCACTAGTAGTTCAATCCTCTGTGTTCCCATAGCACCCTGCCATTACGTTTCTGTATTTTTCTCTCTGGTTCCATCCCTTGCGTCAAACTCAAATCTGAAGTTTATGGGCAGTATTGACAGCCGCTCATATGCTTGGCACATTTAATGTACTAAAGTACATGAAAAATTAAACCACAATAAAAGTAAACTTTTCTTTCAAAATTATTTCACACATGTTGTCCTTTGATCTTAGCAAGCTAAACCACACTTCTCGCCATAATTAGGCCATTAAAATCATCAACAAACAGTAAGTCCTTGAAGTTTTGGATCAACTGCTAACCTAAAGGTTGCTGGTTCAAGCCCACCCAGGAGCTCTTCAAAAGAAAAGGACTAATGGTCTGCTTCCTTAAAAATTACAGCCAAGCACTCACACGAATGGACACACACATGAATGTTTACTGCAGCACTGCCCATGATATCAAAAAGATGGAATCAACCTAGTGCCCCTCAACAGATGAACAGATACACTATACAAGCTATGGTACATATATTCAATGGAACACCATGCAATAATAAAGAACAATGATGATTTTAGGAAGCATCTCATATCCTGGTTTCAACTGGAAGACATTATTCTGAGTGAAATCAGTCAGCTGCGAAAGGATAAGTATTGTATGAGCTCTCTGCTATAAGCACTTAAAAATGGACTTATGTAAAGAAGTGACTTTTGATGGCTACAAGGGTGGGGAGGAAGGAAGAGGGATGTTCTAATTAGAAAGTCCCCAGGAATTCGGTTAGGTGAAGGGAGTGACAGCATGTAGCGGAGAGGAGACCAGCATAACTGGACTACACCATACACTGAAAGGTTTTCTAAACTCAGTCCAATATTTCAAAGGATAGAGTAGCAGGAACAGGGGTCTGGGGACCATCTTTACAGGGGAGATCAAGGTAAACTGGCCTAACTTGTCTTTTGCTAAGAGTCTTCTGCACTCCCTAACAGTGAGTTTAGGGTCTTAAAAGCTAGCCAGCTGCCATCTGAAGTACACCAAATGGTTGCAACACATCTGAAGCAGATGATGACCAAGAATATCAAACACACAGGAAAAAATGAGCCCAGGAGACAGAAGGACCTATGCGAATGGGAGACTGCATGAGCATGAGACCAAGAATCAGATGATGCTTGGCCACCACCAAAGGCAGCCGCAATGCGGGACACAACAGACAGTCCCTGAGGCACTGAGAAAAAGCAGTGTGCAGCTAAGGAACTCTTCTAGAAGACCATAATTTGTTCCTCTGGGAACATGGCCCCTAGACTTGCTGCTGGCCTTGACCTGAAATCAGAACTGAGGTCAACTCTTCAGACAAGAATGGACTGCACTCAGGGACACTGTGAGCATGTGGTATGTGTACTTCTGGTTGTATCCATTTATAAGAGGCTCTTCTGATTACTTTCTAGACAGGAGAAAACAGGGTGGAAAGGAGGGGACAGATGCTCATTAAGAGGGTACCAGAAGTATAGAGTGACAGGAAGAATGTGCTGTCACAGTGTGAGAACAGCAGATGGAGTTGCAGATAGGCAGGCATGCAAAATTGATTTGTACACTTTCACTTAATCATAATTAAAAAAAAACAACTTTAAAAAATAATTACAGCCAAGAAAATTTAACAACACAGTTCTCCTGTTCTGCGGGATTGCCGTTAAGTCAGAACCAATTTGAAGACACTGGTTTCTGAGTTTTTTTTCTTTTTTTGTTGGTCTATTTGTCTCATTATAATTTCTGATAAGAATTTTACATGTTCTCTCAAGTTCAGGGATTCTTGAGATAAAATCCATTGCCAACAAGTCCATTTCAACTCATAGCAACCCTACACAACAGAGCAGAACTGCTACATAGGGTTTCCAAGGAATACCTGGTGGATTCAAACTGTTGACCTTGTGGCTAGCAGCCACAGCTCTTAACTGGTGAACTTCCAGGGCTAATTTAATGAGTTAACAGATGGGCTTCAAGGTTCATGTACTCCCTGAAATTGTACATTAACACCACGTGATACATGAGTTATGTGCTTTGTTCTGGGCAGAGGACGAATACTGCAGAGCCATACGGGGTCAGAGAGCCCATACGGTGTAAAATTTTTCATCAGTTGTTATTAGTTACCTTCCAGTTGGCCCCATCTCATGGTGACTTTATGTATTACAGAACTAAACTCTGCCCAGTCCTGTGCCATCTTCATGATCTTCAGTATGCTTGAGTACTATGTATAAAACATACCTAAGTGACTGTTAAGGAGCCCTGGTGATGCAGCAGTGACACACCCAGATGTTAACTGAAAGGCTGGCAGTTCAAACCCACCAGTCACTCTACAAGAGAAAGATGGGGCAGTCCGTATCCATAAAGATTTACAGCCTTGGAAACTCCACAGGGTAGTTCTAGTCCATTCTAAAGGATTGCTCGGAGTTAGAATTGACTAGACAGCAACAGGTTTGCTTTTGTTTTTGAAGTGACTACTTCCATCTACCCAAATGACTCACAAAACTCTATCAGGTTCCAGTTTCCTGTGATCTCAGTTGCTGTTAAACCATCTATAAATATTACTTAAGTTACTTTTCTTGTTGAAAAATTGTTGATGCAATATTTAAAAGTTAATGAGGCAATAACGACATACCTTGGGTAATCTACCTATGAAAGTGTTAAATAGACTTTTTAATACTTTTTTAGAGCAGTTTTAAGTTTACAGAAAAATCATGCAGAAAAGTACAGTTCCCCTATACTTTCCTTCCCCCACCACACCATTTCCCCTACTTTTAAATCTTACATTCCTCTGACTTATCACCTCTTTTTTTAGTAAAGTTGTAACAACGGTACCTCCTCTTTACATCTGTGACACCTAGTTAGGATGCCATGCTAAAAACCTAAAGAAATATTTCAAAGCAAAATACTTGCTTATAAAATAAATCTACCATTAATCAGTGTACCCTTCCTGTCTCAATTTCACTCTTACCTTGGCAATTATTTCAGATATATTTTTCAGGGACTGCTTGATTGGGTATTTGGCCATATCCCACTGGAATCTTGTTATATATGTAACCAAGTCAACTGAAATGAGGGAATAAATTACTGAAGATGAAGCAATGAGTTTTTTTACGGCTTGTTACACAGTAATACATTTTAATGCTGAAAATGGCCCTAAAAAAGTCAGCAAAGATCCCATTTAAGAGTCCTGATTAAATAAATATGGAACTTAAAGAACACTGATTCATCAACACTGTTACCTTGCAATGTAGTCACAAGTTTTCTCCTTACTCAACACTTAACACACATATTAACACACTTTCTCCATTTTGATGATTTAATACACGGAATAGGAATATACCTGTGATACTCCTCATACAGAAGAATAAGACATGAATATTAAGAAATAAATTCAATTTGTCTCCTCAGTAAGTAGACTGACAAAAATTATGTTCTTCATCAATTTATCCAAACAAACTGGAATGAACTGGCCAGTTACAAGTATGTGACGACTGCTTTTAAATGTCCCCACTGGGTACAGCCTACAATCCCCGCGTGGCTCCAGCACTATAACTACTAGCTGAAGGCTGACAGTGTGAATCCATTCAGGAGCCCCTTGGAAGACATGCCTAGTGATCTGCTTCCAAGAGATCACAGCCTTAAACAGCCTAGGGAGCAGTTCTACTATACTGTGGGTCAGAATCAAGAGCAAATCACACCAACTAACTACCACAAACTTCAACAATCTTCAAAACACATATCCACTCACTTTCAAATGGGGAAAATACAAATGGAGAGCCAACAAGACACTTAAACTACTTGGAATTTCAGGACTCAAGACAACTTTACCCTCAAATTTGATGGTATCAAGGTCAGAGAAACCCAACGTCAAATGTGACAAGCTAACTCACAATGCAGTTCCTACCAAATTATCTTTCTCTACTCAACGTCTCCTTACATAATGCCCACAGTTAACAACAGAGATGATATTCCAAACTATTTTAGATGCACCGTCCCACAAACTGCTCACTCTTGTTTCACCTACTAGACTGATGGTCCTAGTTCTCAAATATCTGGAAGATGAATAAAGACACCAAAAAATTAACACATCTCCCTTCTATTCTAATGTTCTAAAACACAAATCACTTTTATATTAATTACTTATTGAATATCTATTTATAAGGAATGAGATTAGAGAACCAAACCAAAAACCCACTGCCACTGAGCCAATTCCAACTCACAGCAGCCCTATAGAGTAGAATTGCCCCACAGAGTTCCACAGAATGTCTGGCAGATTTGAACTGTCAACTTATGCCTCCAGGGTTTCTGAGATTAGCGAAACACTGGATTTAACACATAATGACTTGGTCCAAGCAGGCAATACAGTATATAATCCATTTACTTCTTATTACAATGACTTATAGCACCAAAAGTGATTTAAAAATGAAGCAAATGCTGAAGTAGTATTTTGTAAGAAAATGCCAAATATAAGTGTAAGCAACAATAATAAGGTCAAAGCTCTCTTTGCAAAGCTATTAACACACAAACTCTAATACTAGCTTCTAGTTACAGAGGTCAATAGCATAGTATTTTTTGAGTAGTAACAAAATCTTTTTCCATGAAGTCAATTTTAACGCACACAGCAGAACCACCCCATAAGGTTTCCCAGGCTGTAAATCTTTATGGAAGCAGACTGCCATGTCCTTCTTCCACAGAGCAGGTGGTGGGTTCAAACCATCAACCTCTCGGTTGGCAGCTGAGCACTTCACTACTGCATACCAGTGCTACTTCGTGAGAACTAAAGTATCAGCATACTGAAATTTGAGGAGAGGAGGCATTATCGCACAATAAAACCAGAGGTAGTTCCCAACTTACAAGATACTAGAGTTATGACAAAATGCAACTATGACCATCTTTTTTTAAAAATAATATTTGTAATGTTACTAGTAAGCACTACATACAATCCTGCAGTGTGTAAATTGCTGATGTCATCATATCTGTTAGCTTACACCTAATGTTTCCAACCCCCAAACACAAATACGAGACTTAGAAAGATACTGGTAATAAAAGGCAGCAACAACGAAAACTCAAAAAAGTAAAAAAGATATTAGACTATCAGAACCAACTTACGATGTAGTTATCAGAACGGAACCCCGCTGCAAGTCAAAGACTATCTGCAATAATTTTATTAATCTAAGATTACAGCAGCTGGATGTTATTAAAAATGAAAACTAGAGAAGACTGCAGGTATTTACTGGAACAATGCTACGTTATGTACATTAGAAAATTACCTGTAAGTTAACAAATTGATCCTGGAAAGAACTAAGGTCAGTCTTTGTCACACTGCTTTTGAAGAAGTCTTGACATCCACATCATTAACCATACTGTAAACTATTTAAGATTGTTTTACATGAGATTATGTTTCAGGGGACACAACGTAACTGGCAATTATCATGAAAAGAACTGTAATGGCTTTCTAACTGTACTGACATACTATTTATCTATTTATCTATCTATATACATATTACATTACTGTTTTAACAAGTCACCCATTTTATTTAAGTCAATGATTATCAGATATTAGCTTACCTCCATTGGCCAACAGATTCTCTTGAACTTTATCTTTACTATCCTCTAATACATCAGCCATGTACTGGGCCACTTTCTTAACCACCCTTGAAAAAGAAAATCTACAATCATTTTCAGAAAAAAAGACCTCGATTCTATGCTATCCAATCAACAAACATTATATTAAGGTATGAATATGATTATATATGCTCCCATTATACTTATTCCATACATTATACTGACATAATACAGAATTAATAGGTCCTACCTCCTTCTTAAGAGTAAAACCTTGGTCCATTTTACTTCTAAAATGCCTTGTATAAAATATTTTAAGAGTAAAAGGGATGAAGATTTTCTGGATGCAAAAAGTGAAACACTGTGACGTTTTAAAGAGACTACATGTAATGTGGTTCTTCACTTGGAAAGAAAAGTGGTGAGAAGCTGCTGAGCAAGAATTTGTACATAGCCACACATGATATGAGGAAAAACCAGACAATGAATCTGAATGCAAGAACTAAGAACAAATGAGGAAATCAGAGGCGGATTTATCAACTATCTATTATGGCAGACTCTGTGCTTCCCTGTGGGACAAAAGGAATGTAAAAAGCAACAGAACATAACAGTAGAGATAAACAACAACATTGTACATTATTAACTACTTATTGAGCATCTCCTATTCACAAGGAACTGTGCTACAAAGAAACCATGCTGCTGTATCTATTGAGGCAACATCAATTTGTCACTTTCTCTGAGTAAACACTGAGGTGCAAATAGGTTACTTATCCAAAGCCACAAGATCAGTTAATGGCAGAGTTAATAGTATGACATAAAATCACATAAGACAAAGTCACTACCTTGACAGTGCTTGAAGTTAATTGGAGACACAAAAATAATAAAAATGACTACATATAAACCAATGTGTGATAAACGCCCACTGTTACAGAGACACATAGAAAGGAAGAACGGATCATTTCCAGCTACTGTATGCAAGAAAGCACAATGGCTCTGAAGCAGGGCAATGGGATGATTTGGAAGGATGATCAGATAGGAAGAAAGCGTTTTTCTTGCCAAAGGGCATCATGAGAGTAAGAGATCAGAAGCAGTAGAAAAGCAAGAGGCAATATTAACAGAAAACTGAATTCAGACTAGCAGAAACTCATATTGAGGAGGAGGGGAGGACGGGCCAGAATCGGAAAGTAGGCTAGCACCAGACTGCAAACAGAAAAGTAGACTGGAGCCTCTAAAAGCTTGATGAGACCCAGTAACAACAAAGAATGGCCATCAACAATTTACCATGAAGGCAACCCAAGCCAAGTGCCAATTTACCATGTAACATGATGAAAATGGGCATAGGACAACTATTCTGACAGTTGAGTGCACAATGGCAGGCAAACAATACCAGAAGTTAAACTAAGATACATGTTTAACACTTTAAACATGAACCAGTATGGGCCGTAATTTTTTTAAATATTGTACTTCTATGCTTCCAAAGACACCATCCAAGAACCTCAAAAGACAACCCACTCAGCAGGAGAAAATCTTTGCAAATCATGTATCTGGTAAGAGACTTGCAAGAAAAATACGTATTTAAGAACAAACAACTTTAACAACAACGAAAAGATACCTCAATGAAAAACTGGACAAAGGATCCAAACAGACACTTCTCCAAAGAAGGTACACATATGTCCAATGAACACATGAAAGGATGTTCAATATTATTAGCTATCAGGGAAATGCAAATCAAAAACACAATTTACCATGTAACATCCACTAGGAGCCCTGGAGGCACAACAGTTAAGCACTCGGCTACAAACCCCTCAACGTCTCTACACGAGCAAGACCTGGAGATCTGCTGCCACCAAGATGACAGCCAAGAAAATCCCATAGGGCAGTTCTATCTGCTCTGTCACACCAGACTACTATGAGTCATAAAGACTTGACACCCAATAACAACCAAGAATGGCCATAAACTAAAATCAGACAATAGTAACTGTTGGGAAGGAGGCACAGAACAGGCAGCTCTGGAAGATCCTCCAAGGATTAAACATATAGTTATCACACAACCCAGCAACTGTGTACATATGTTCATAGCAGCATTACTCAAAACAAAACAGATTAAGAGTACAACCAACTCAAATATCCATCAGCTGATAAATGAACTACTACAATGTAGTATATCCACACAATGCAGTATTATGCAACAGAAAGAAATGAAGTATTAATGCATGCTACAGCATGGACAGATCCTAAACACTTTATGCTAAGTACAAAAGACCACATACAGTATGACTCCATTTCTATGAAAAGTCCAGAATATGCAAATCTATGGAGTCAAAAAGATTAGTTCAGGAGGGACAGAGTAACTTAGTGGGAAAATCTTCTGGAACTGATCATGGTAATGGCAGCACAACTCTTGTGAATATGCCAGAATTCCATGAACCGTACACTTTAAAGAGGTGAATTATATGGTATGTGAACTGTATCTTGGTTACGATGTTATTTAAAAAAGAACCACTTTCACTCTTAAAACAGGTATTTTAGTGGATATAAATCACACTTTCATAGAAAGGTGATCCAACAGAATTCAGAAATCATCAAACAGTATCATTAATATTACATGCAAGCAAAATTTTACTCAAGATCATTCAAAAGTGACTGCAAGAGTATATTGACAAGGAAATGCTAGAAATACAAGCCAGATTCAGAAGTGGACACAGAACAAGCAATACCACTGATGATGTCAGACGGAGCTCGGCTGAAAACAGGGAATACCACAAAGATGCTTCCCTGTGTTTCGTTGACTACGCAAAGGCACTTGACTGTGTGAATCATAACAAGTTATGGATAACACTGCAGAGAACAGTAATTCCAGAACACTTAACTGTGCTTATGAGGAATCTGTATATGGATCAACAGGCAGTCATTTGAAAAGAACAAGGGGAAACCGCACGATTTAAAGTCAGGAAAGGTGTGCATCAGGGTCGTATCCTTTCACTGTACATTTTCAATCTGTATGTTAAGCAAATAACCCAAGACGCTGGACTAAATGAAGAAGAACATGGCATCAGGATTGGATGAAGACTCACTAACAACCTGTGTTCTGCTTGCTACAAGTGAACAGGGTTTGAAACACTTACTGAAGAACATCAAAGATCACAGCCTTCAATACAGATTACACTTCAACATCAAGAAAACAAAAATCAGGGGGCGGAGTCAAGATTGCAGACTAAACCCACGTCTCCCTAAATCCCTCTGGAAACCAAGACCTGAAATGCTAATTAAACAGAGGCTTCTGGACACCTAGTGAGCCCTGGGATGCAGCACAGGGCTATTAATTCGGACTTCACACCACCGAATGCAAAACCTCTTCTCTTTCACTGACCCCACTCTTGGCAAGCACAGGCTTGCACAGACCAAAGGTAACTCACCATTTTGATTATTTTTCCTCCGTTTTGGCCGGCAGGCAGAGCTGGAAGTTCACTAGCTAGCTGCTGGTCTCAGATGCACTGCTGGTGGGACCGGCAAGTGTAATTGCCATGTTCTGAAAGCCTGGCTTTGGACTCTGTACACCTCAGCTCCTCTGGCCTATCTTTCTGCCTCCGACATGTGGTAGCTGTATAGATGCGCTTGTGCGGACACCATCTTGATCCACTGCGAAACGGAGAAGCCCAGGCAGAGGCCCCAGCTGGACTTGGTTCCTAGGCTGTGAGGTGGAGCCTACTGGGGGGAGAGTGTTTTTCCAGCAGGGAGGCTCTGTTTTGCACAGTGTTGCCTGGGGCTGTGGCCCAGCGGCGGAGGGAGTGGACTCTGGGCATTTTGGGACCCTTGGCCTCTCTTTCCACCAGCAGACTGGTCCCAACTAGCCAGCAAGCTTGTGCGGGACACCATCTTGTTTCACTGGGAGCTGGGGTCATCCATACAGAAGCCCCAACTAGACCTAATTCCTCGTCTGGGAGGCAGTGCCTACCCAGAAGAGACCACTTTTCCAGCAGAAAAGCAGAATTCTACACAGTATCACCTACAGTTGGGGCCTGACAGCAGAGGCCAGCAGGCCAGTAGCCTTTCTGTATTTTGAGCTAGTTTATAGCATCTGGGGTTCAATATACAGGTGCTTACTTTGCCAGCTGGAAAGAGGGACGTATACACCTGAAAACCTGACTGATTTTGGAAGTTGTCAAGAACTTTTCACTTCTCATTGTAAGACGGCCTAGAGAAACAACTTCATCTTCACAGCATCTCTCCCAGTCTCTACTGACCCACATGAAGCCCAAACAGCAGCAAGTATTAGAGAAGACAGTAACCCGGTAATTACCCATAACATAAGGCCCCCAAAAGAAACCACCTCAGACCTCCCCAGACAAAGAAGTTTTTCTGAAACTATCAGAAGGTGAATACAAAAGGATTATATAGACAGCCCTCCTAGACCTTATACAAAATGCAGCAGAGCAAAAAGAAAAATTAAGCAAGCTGTTCGATCTAACAGAAGATCAGTACTGGGAAATCCAACTAATCAAGAACACAATCAAAGACACAGAAACTTCAATTCAAAGCCAAGAAAACAGAATGGAACAAATGGAAAAGAGAATTTCTGATTTGGAAGACAGAGCTACTGAGTCCAGCATCTATGAGGAGAAATCAGAGAAAATAAACGAGAAAAATGAAGAAGCATTAAGGAGCTTGTGGGGCTCTACTAAATAGAACAATCTACAATTAATTGGAGTTCCTGAACAGGGCGAGACACCTAAGAACACAGAGAGTGTTGTTGCTGAGCTGCTGACAGAAAACTTCCCAGAAGTTATGAAAGAAGAGAATATAGATATCGAAGATATGTACTGAACACCACTGAATATAGATCTCAATAGAAAGACTCTAAGACATATTACATTCAAGCTTAAAAAAATGAAACATAAGCAGAAACTGTTAAGGGCAGCAAGACTCAAAGCAAAGCTAACATTCAGAGGGAAACTCTGTAGGCCTTCGTCATATTTCTCAGCAGAAACAATGCTGGCACAGAGACAGTGGCATGACACATTCAAAGCCTTGAAGGAGAAGAACTTCCAACCAAGAATTATATATCCTGCAAAACCATCTTTCAAATATGAAAATGGAATTAAGACATTTGCAGATAAAACTCATAAACTTTGTAAAAACCAAACCAAAGCTACAAGAAATACTGAAGGAATCTCTTGGCTTGCAAGAATAAAACCACTAACTTTATATTTTAGAAGGACACATTATCCAGAATCCTACTCAGTTAGGGAAGGTTCCAAACTCAATGAAAGCTATAATAGTGAAAGCAACAATCTAGTGATCATATCCATGTGAACTGCAATATCATCATACTAAAAAAGAGGGATGTACTACAGTTGTTATAATCCTTCCAGATGGAGAGGAAGCTGACAAGACTGGTAGCAATCCAAATTGGGTTTATATGTAGTTTAGTAAGTGGGATCATAGGGTCAGCCATAAAGCACAATAAAGAAGAAACATACCATATCAAGAAATGTAATACAGGGGTCTCAACAACCACAAAACCAACCCTGAAAAAGGTGAAAAATCAACTCACAAAGAAGGTCACAGAACAGACTAATAAGAACAACAGAGAAAACATCAACACAAAAATAAACGTATCACAATGGCAGCACTGAACATATGCCAAGCCAAGCCAAGTGCCATCAAGTAGGAATGCTGAACACATACCTATCAATAATTACACTGAATGTGAATGGACTGAATGCTCCAGTAGAGAGACGTCGAGTGACATCACGGATCAAAAGACATGACCCATCTATATGTTGTCTACAAGAAGCTCACCTTAGACTTAAAGATATGAACAAAATGAAAATTAAAGGAGGGAAGAATACATATCAAGCTAACAATGAACAAAGAAGAGCAGGTGTGGCAATTCTAATCTCAAATAAAACTCATTTTAATGTAAAATCTACCATGGTGGACAAGAATGGACACTATTTATTGCTGAAAGGTTCAATAAACAAGCAGGACTTAACAATATTAAATATCTATGTACCTAATATTAGAGCACCTAAATACATCAAAGAAACACTGACTACACTCAAAAAGGAGACAGATCACTCCACAATAATAGTAGGAGACTTTAACACTCCATTCTCAATATTGGACAGATCATCCAGAAAAAAGCTCAATAAAGACACAGAAGACCTTATTGCCACAATTAACAAACTAAACCTCATTGACATATACAGAACTTTCTATTCATCAGCAGACAGCTACACTTTCTTCTCTAGTGCCCATGGGACACTCTCCAGAACAGATCATGTGTTAAGACATAAAGCAATTCTCAACAAAATCCATACCACTGAATTAATGCAAAGCATCTTCTCAGATCATGAAGCCATAAAAGTTGGGACCAACAGTAGATAAAACAGACAGTGAAACTCATGGAAACTGAACAACACCTTGATCAAAAAGCATGGGTTATAGAAGAAATCGAGGATGAAATAAAGAAATTTATGGATTCTAACGAGAACAAAAACACTTCCTACCAGAACCTACGGGATACAGCCAAAACAGTGCTCAGAGGTCAGTTTATCTCCATAAAGGCATACATCTGTAAGGAAGAAAGAAACCCAATCAAAGAACTCACCCTACAGCTTGAACAAGTAGAGAGAAAATAACAGAGGAACCTCTCATGCACCAGAAGAAAACAAAACATAAAGATCAGAGCAGAACTAAACAAATTAGAGAACAGAAGAACAATTGAAAAAATTGAAAAGACCAAAAGCTTGCCTTTTGAAAAGATCAACAAAATTGACAAACCACAGGCTAAACTTACTAAAGAAAATAGGAACAGACAGCCAAGTCCTCAATGCAATAAGGGTCATTTATACAAAGCCAACTGCCTACATCATCCTGAATGGAGACAGACTGAAAGTTTGGATGCCCACTCTCACCTCTCCTATTCAACATGGTACTACAAGTTCTAGCCAGAGCAATTAGACAAGACCAAGGAATAAAGGGCATCTGCATCAGAAAAGAAGAACTAAAAATCTCCCTGTTTGCAGATGATATGTTTGTATATGCAGACAATCCTAAAGAATCCGTAAGAAAACTACTCAAACTGATAGAAGAGTTCAGCAAAGTCTCAGGATATAAGATAAACATAAGTAAATCAGTAGGATTCCTTCATACCAGCAACAAGATTATTAAGGAAGAAATCACCAAGTCAGTATCATTTACCACAGCCCCTAAGAAGATAAAGTACCTAGGAATAAATTTAACCAGAGAAATAACAGACCTTTACAAAGAGAACTACAAACCCTTACTACAAGAAACTGAAAGAGACTTACATAAATGGAGAAACCTACCATGCTTATGGATAGGAAGACTTAACATTGTGAAAATGTCTACTTTACCCAAAGCAATCTACTTATATAATGCAATCCCAAAACAAGTTTCAGTGACATTTTTCAGTGAGATGGAGGCACAAATTACCAACTTGCCTGGAAAGGGAAGAAGCCCCAGATAAGCAAAGCATTACTAAAGAAGAGGAACACACTGGGAGGCCTCTCATTACCCAACCTTAGAAGCTATTACACTGCCACAGTAGTCAAACCAGCCTGCTACTGGTGCAAAAACAGACAGATAGATCAGCGGAACAGAACTGAGACCCCAGAGATGACACCATCTGCCTATGAACAGCTGATATTCAACAAAGCCCCTAAGACGTTAAACTGGGGTAAAAGCAATCTCTTCAACAAATGGTGCTGACATAAGTCGATATCCATCTGCAATAAACTGAAACAAGATCCATATATCTTACACCTTATGCAAAAACCAACTCCAATTGGATAAATGACCTAAATATCAAATCTAAAATGATAAAGCTCATCCAAGAAAAGGTAGGAACAACAATGGAAGTTTTAATATGCAACGTAGACAGACTTCAAAATTTGTCAAACAAACCACAGTCAACAGAAAAGAAAAAAGATAAATGGGAACTATTAAAGAATCAAACACTTCTGCTCATCCAAAGGCTTTATTAATAGAATTAAAAGGTCACCTACAGAATGGGAAAAAATATTTGGCAACTCTTACGTCAGACTGACACCTGATCTCCATAATCTATAAGGTACAACAAAATATCAATAAGAAGATAAATAATCCAACTAAGCGATGGGCAAAGGAGATGGACATTCTTCTAAAGAGGAGATCCACGCAGCCAAAAACCACATGTGGACATGTTCACAATCTTTAGCTATTAAAGAAATTCTAATCAAAACTACAATGAGATACCATCTCACTCCAACAAGTTTGACCATGATCCAGAAAACACAAAACAACAAATGCTCAGGAGGCTGTGGAGAAAGTGGAGCTCTCCTACACTGTTGGGGTTGCAAAATGGTCCAGCCTCTTTTGAAAGCAATCTGGCAATTCCTCAAAAAAATGGATATAGATATACCATTTGACCCAGTAATTCCACTACTTGGAATATATCCTACAGAATCAAGGCCATTCACACTAACAGATACATGCACAAGAATGTTTATTGCAGCACAGTCCACGATAGCAAAAAGATGGAATCAACCCAGATGCCCAACAACAGAGGAATGGATAGGTAAACTATGGTATATACACTTAATGGAGCCCTATGCAATGATAAAGAACAATGATGATTCCAGGAAACATCTCATAACCTGGTTTCAACCGGAAGACATTATGTTGAGTGAAAGTAGTCAGGGACAAAAAGACAAATACTGTATGAGACCACCACGATAAGATCTGAAAAACAGACTTTTGCACAGAAGAAAAGACTCTTTGATGGCTGCAAAGGAAGGGAGAGAGGGAGGGTGGGGGGGGGAAGGTTTAGATTAGATAGTTGGTAGAAATTTGGTTGGGTGAAATCCACACATTAGATAGCACACATTAGAAACAAGAACAATATTAACTGGACTTCAACAAAACTTGAGTACTCCTTCCATCTTAACCCAATTTGCAAGGACAGAGTAGCTGGGGTAGGGGGCAGGGGTCTATGCTCTTACGCGAAATCGAGGCCAATTGGCACAACTAGCATTTTGCTAAGAGAGCTCCCTGTACCCCACATTGGTGAGTGGTGTCTGGGGTCTTAAGCTGTCAAGCTGCCATCCAAGGGCACAGCAAATGGTCCCAACTCAGCAGGAACAGATGCTCACAACCCAGAAGACAGACAGACCCACATGAGTGGGTGCCGACATTGACTTGGGACTGGAAGAAGCGGACTGTGCCTGGCCACCACCAGTGATAGCTGCAACAGAGCTCACAAAGTTGAGTCTCACTGGCAACACAAGAATAAAAAAGGGGTGCACACTGAGATCTCCACTAAAAGACCACAACTGATGGTCCAACAGCTTTGGGGTTCCCCTGGAAACATGTTCCCTGGCCCTGATGCTGTCCTTGCCCATAAATCATAACGAAGGTCCACTCTTCGGACACAAATGAATTGGACTTGGTGATGCAGTGTGTCTATATATTGGATGCACTTTATGGTTCTATGCATCTATGAGATATCATCCTGCTGACCTCTGCCTGGAGGAAGTGGAGTGGGTGGACAGGAGGGGAAAGGAGACTGTTGGGAGGATGAGACATGTATGGAGCAGAGAGGAATAGTGTGCTGTCACCAGGCAGGGAAAACAGTGGAAGCTACACATAGGTGGGCATGTAAATTTATATGGGCATGTACATTTTCACTCATAAGAAAAAGAAAAAAAAAGGACACCTACAGAATGGGAAAAAATATTTGGCAAGTCTATGTCAGACCGACACTTGATCTCCATAATCTATAAGGTACTACAAAATATCAATAAGAAAAAGATAAATCATCCAATTAAGCAATGGACAAAGGAAATGGACAGACACATCTCTTAAGGGGAGATCGCAGCAGCTACAAACACATGTGGACATGCTCATGATCATCAGCTATTAAAGAAATTCAAATCAAAATTACAATGAGATACCATCTCACCCCAACAAGGTTGGCCATGATCCAAAAAACATAAAACAACAAATGCTGAAAAGGCTGTGGGGAGACTGGAACTCTCCTATGCTATTGGAGGGATTGTAAAATGGTGCAACCTCCTTGGAAAGAAATCTTGCACTCCCTTAAAAAAAGGGATATAGATATACCATTTGACCCAGTAATTCCACTGCTTGGAATATATCCTACAGAATCATGGCCATTCACACCAACTGCTACATGCACACGAATGTTCATTGCAGCACAGTCCACGACAGCACAAAGACAGAATCAAACCAGATGCCCAACAACAGAGGAATGGATAGGTAAGCTATGGTATGTATACTCAATGAAACACCATGCAATGATAAAGAACAACAATGATAGCAGGAAACATCTCTTAACCTGGTTTCAACTGGAGGACATTATGTTGAGTGAAAGTAGTCAGCGACAAAAGGACAAATGCTGTATGAGACCCCTACGATAAGAACTTCAAGACAAACTCATGCACAGAAAAAAAGACTCTCCGACAGCTGCAAGGGTGGGGAGGGAAGAAGGATGAAGGGGGGAGGGTTTAGATTATATAAGAGAAATTTGGTTGGGTGAAATCGGTGACAGCACACATTAGAAAAAAGATCAGCAATAACTGGACTTCAGCACAATTTGAATACTCCTCCCATCTCAACCCAATACTGCAAGGACAGAGTAGCTAGAGCAGGGAGCTAGGGACTATGCCCTCAGGTGAAATCAAAGCCAATTGGCACAGCTAGCGTTTTGCTAATGAGAACTCTATGCACCCCACATCAGTCAGTGGCGTCTGGGGTCATAAAAGCTGCCAAGCTGCCATCTGAGGGTATAGCAAATGGTTCCAACTCAACAGGAATGGATGATCACTGAGGACAAGAACAACAAGGGGAAAAGAGAATCCAGAAGACAGAGAGACCCACTAGAGTGGGTCTCTACATCGACTCGTGACCAAAAGAACTGGACAGTGCCTGGCCACCACCAGTGATAGCCATGATGGAGCTTACAAAGTTGAGTCTCACTGGCAACAAGAGAATAAACAGGGGTGCACCCTGAGATATCCAATAAAAGACCACAACTGATGGTCCAGGGGCTTTGAGGTTCCCCTGGGAGCACGGCCCCTGGTCCTGATGCTGCCCCTGCCCATAAACTGTAATGAAGGTCAACTTTTCGGACAGCAATCGATAGGACTTGGCAACACAGAGTGACCATGTCTTGTGGAAATTTTATGCTGCTATGCATCTACAGGATGTCATCCTGCTGACCTCTTGCTGGAGGAAGTGGAGTGGGTGGAGAGGAGGGAATAGGAGACTGTTGGGAGGATAGGACATGTATGGATCAGAGAGGAGGCATGTGCTGTCACCGGGCAGGGACAGCAGTGGGAGCTGCACATAGGTGAGCATGTGAATTTATATGGGAATGTACATTTTCATTCAATCACAATCATAATTAAAAAAAAAAAGAAAACAAAAATCCTCACAAGTTGACCAGTAAGCAACATCATAATAAATGGAGAAAGAACTGAGGTTGTCAAGGATTTTATTTTCCTTGGTTCTACAATCAATGGCCATGGGAGCAGCAGTCAAGAAACCAAAAGACGCACTGTATTGGGACAATCTGCTGCATAAGACCTCTTTTAAGATATTGAAAAATAAAGATGTCACGTTGATGCCCAAGGTGTACCTCACCCAAGTCACGGTATTTTGAATTGCATCATATGCAAGCGAAGGCTGGACAATGAAAAAGGAAGACAGAAGAATCGATGCTTTTAAACTGTAGTGCTGGAGAAGAATACTGAATGTACCATGGACCCCCAAAAGAACAAACATATCTGGAAAAAGTACAGCCAGAGTGCTCCCTGGAAGCAAAGACGGCAAGACTGTGTCTCACGTACTTTGGACATGCTATCAGGAAGGATCAGTCCCTGAAGAAGGACATCAAGCTTCGCAGAGTGGAGGGTCAGCAAAAAACAGGAAGACCCTTGATAAGATGGACTGACACAGTGGCTGCAGTGGCAGGCTTAAGCATGAAAACAACCTTGGGCAGGGGGCAGGACTGGTCAGTGTTTCATTCCATTGTGCACAGTGTCGCTCCTGAGTGAGAACAGATTCAACAACACTTAACAACAACAAAGCTAGTTTACAAAACATAAACATTTTTTAAAACCATTCTAATAAGCAGCGCATTGTTGTTGCTCTGCTTGTACACAGAACAAGTAGAGCACACACGTGACAATAATCCCAATGTCCAGGTAGCTCGAGAGGAGTGGCACATTTTGCTCTACTCTAGGCAAATGAAGAAGTACATTACCCTTCTACAAATGCATCCAGTTTCGCCAGTTCATCTGACAAACCGACTAAGACATCTAGCGTGCCAACCTAAAAGAGAAAGATAGTAGTTTATTATTTAGGTTTCATCCTATTTTCTCTTACAGGATGATGGAACATCTTGACTTCAAGAGCCTACATATCTTTATTTCTTTATATTTTATTTCATACTATGCAAATATGGTTAAAAGACCCAAGTTTATCAGATCTTTCAAAGTTATTTGTAAGTACAAGGTAATCCTCTAATTCACAGGCACATCTACCACTTAAGACGTGAAGACTCCTCAATGACAGACATATGTCTCTGCTTGCAGGGCCAAGTGACAGTGGATTACTGGAAGTCTTGCTTTACAAGAGGGGCTCTGAAATGGAGTCTGAGGCTGATGTGTATCAGAGGGTCAGTAATCGACATGTGTCAGTGAAACTGAATGCGTGTAAATGTGCATGCTTTAGAAGAAATGGCCACAATTTATATTCAACATCTCACACCAATCCATAACTCAAAAACTATTAACAACCAGTAATTCAATGTTTCTTAAACCAGTGCTTCCTATGACTGCTTCACTTAACTAGCAAAACATTATCTTTTCCATTCTTCATAAAAGTTCAGTCAACTGATTGCCAGCTGCCTACTTTTCTTCAATGCTGCTATGCTACTAATCTTTAATAATGGTAAACACATTAATCAGGTTAAATAACTAGGTTAGGCTTGCCACATGATTAAGTGCTATCATAAACATTTACAACATTGCTGAGCATTATATAAATTTAACAAAAGATTGTTCCCTGTAGTATTGGAACAATATATTACTAAGATTTTTAACTTTTGGAAAATAGCATTGTATAATATAGCAAATATTTTCATAATATTTCTCATAACAACTTAAATTACAATTGAGAAAAAACCAAAAAATTTTAAGTAGCAAAAGCGTCATTTCCTTTTGAGCTTTCACCTCTAAAGTTTCAATTTCCTCATAAAATCTAAAGATTAGAAAGGTCAAGACATGTCTTAAACTAAGCCAATGGCTGAAGCAGAGAAGGTTCCCTTCTCATCTAGGTACCACGGCACCTCACTTGAACCAATCACTACACAAAGGGAACTAACAGACAGAACTGGTCCCTCTCTTGATGACACACTCATATGCTATTTTGGAAAGTCACATTTTACCTTTAAGTCTGGAATGTTGAACTTGGAAGTGACAGAAAGATTATTGTTCTTGGTAGTTGCCGCATGTAGTTTCTCCCATGTCTGCTGACAAGTTTTCTCACCAGGAGCTGATATAAGCCAGAACTCAGTCATGTTTGTTACCAGGTAGTTCTTCCAAAACCAAGAGAGACTCTGAGACATAAAATGAAACATACAAAAAACCCTACATTTAATATTATTTAAGGTGCTTCAGAGTTTCAGAACAAGTGATCAAGTATGAGCTGTGTCAAAATTAATCCAGACACGGGAGTAGGATCCAAAGTCATCAGTTTTACTCAGCTGGAATAGTGTCTACCTGAATGTGAAGACTGGAAACCCTGGCGGAGTAGTGGTCAAGTGCTACAGCTGCTAACCAAAATGTTGGTAGTTCAAATCCACCAAGTGCTCCTTGGATACTTTATGGGGTAACTCTACTCTGTCTACAGTAGGGTCACCAGAATCGACTCAAAGGCAACGGGTTTGGTTTTTTCTTTTTTAAACATCAGAAGAAAACCCTGGTAGCTATGCAAACTAATAAAGAGATCAACAGTTGAAACCCACCAGGTGCTCTTTGTAGCAGTTTCACTCTGTCCTACTGACTCACTATGCATCAGAATCCACTTGATGACAGTGTGTTTTTATTTTAAACATTAAAAGGTAATTGTAACACTAGGAAAAAGATGATAAAGACCTAAATGTACAAATACCTAATTTTTTAAATTATGAAACACGCTAAATGAGAATAATGCAGTAACTGAGAGTATTCAAAACTGCAACCACCAATAATCTTATTCCACAAAAGTAGGTGGTACAACAAATTCATAGGTTTATTTTAAACTTTTAAAACATAATCAAAGTAGGAAGCAAAAACTATGCTTAACTTTTACCTCTGGGAAACATTTAAGTTAAATCAGTGCATTTGAGCAGCAGCCACCAAACAAAGTTGCCTCCTGGCTCAGCAAATCCTACACTAGTCAAATTAGTGGTTAATTAGTTACAACTTAACCTGCAGGAATCTCCTCAAATTTCTGATACACTTAGTTGCTATTAAGCTAAGACATGTGCAAATCAGCAAAAAATTCTATACTGCTATTTAAAATACAAGGCTTTTTTAAACAAAATACAACTCTATTGGATCTGAGTGAGGAAAAGGCTATGCATGTTTTTCTATCTACAGTCCCATTAAGAAACATCCCCCCCCCCCCGTCTTTACAGTGAGTCTCTCAACCGTCGCCTCCACAAGCACACACACATTAAAAAAGGGACAGGGCGGAGCTAAATCAATTCAGCGATAAAGCCGACAAACACAAAAGGATTAGTAAAAATGAAAATATTACCTTGCCATCACTTCTACTTTAACACTTCCTAACTACCACTCCATGTGAGCTGCGGAATTACGCAGGGGGGTGGGGAGGGGAGGCAATTTGGCCCTCTCTCTCCTCCTTTCAGTTGTGGGTGGAGGGAGCAATATGGCACTTGTGCTTGGTTCTTTCCAGCCATACCAATATCTGAAGGTAATGACTGGGTGCTGTCGAGGCCAAGAGTGACCATCTGGGGATCCAATGCTGACTACGTCTCACCAAAAAACCCAACCCAACCAAATCCGGTGTCGCTGAGTCAATTCTGACTCATATGGACTCCATGGGACAGAGTAGAAATGCCCCCACAGGGTTTCTAGGGAGTACCCAGTGGATGCGAACTGACTTTTTGGTTAGCAGCCACAGCTCTTATTGGCTTCACTATCCAGGTTTCAAGCCTCACAAGGCATGGTGTAAATCTTCACGGCCATGTGGAGAAGCTCAGTTCAGCTTCCTAGTCACTGACATTAAGTCTGGCACTGTGTGCCCTCAACTCCAGACCTCACACTCTGCTGTCTCTATATTTATATTCTTTTTGGTTATAATAAAGTTGTGACTGTAAGTAAGCCTTCGGTTTCGTGGCCCACTATTCTCAGACTATCATGTAAGAAAGCCAATCTAGCCTACCAGAAAATAGAAGGCCCGAGAGTGGACAACCAACACCACTACAACTCACAACCAGCATTAACTGCCGACAGGAGGAGACCACCTTGAACTCACAGTCCAGCCACCCCTCTAGGTGAAAGCAGCCACATCAACAGACACAGGTGAGGCTATTAACAAACCACCCAGACAACTCACAGAAGCATGAGATGCAATAAACCGCAGCTTTAAGCCACTAAGTTTTGGGGTGGATTTGTTAGCTGCACTAGATAACTGATATGGACAACTGTCAACTTTATTGGGTACTTGCCTGTTACCCAAAGTTGGTAACAACTTGAATTCTTACCTGCAGAGTTAAGAATTTCTATTTCCCGAATTTAAAAAAAAAAACACAGAGATGTTATTCATGGCTATATACTCACAGAAAGCACACAAACATGTATAAATAAGATGTTAATTGTATATACTTTATTTCTTTAAAAAAGATCTCTAGCTAATATGGCAAAATGCTGACAAGCTAATATGGCAAAATGCTGACATCTGATAAATCTACAGTATGTATATAGGTATGCAGTAATCTAAAATATTTTAAATTTTTCCATATATTTGAAATATTGCACAAATATTTTTAAATGTTTTCCAGGATGAAATTATAATAAGTTAAAATGCAATAATACAGAACAAATTTACACAAAATAAAATTTTAGTGAACTTTAAAATGGGATATAGCCTTAGTCATCTAGTGCTTCTATAACAGAAATACAAACAGATGGCTTTAAAAAGAGAAATTTTATTTTGTCACAGTCTGCTAGGCTAAAAGCCCAAATTCAGGGTTGATACACAGGGACCTCAAGTTCTTTCCAAAGGATGTACTCAGCTCCTGGTACTGCTTCTAGATGGTAAGAGGTCCCCAACTCTCTGCCTGCTTCCCTTTCCTTTATATCCCAAGAGACTGCCTCAAGGTACAATACAGTCTTACACACTGAGTCCTGCTCCACCAACACAGCAGCCAACCATCCTCTCTCATCAACATCACAGAGACGGGGTTTAGAGCACATAGGAAAATCACACTATACCAGGAATTATGGCCTAGCCAAATTGCTCCATATGATTTTGGGGGATGGGGTGGAGGAGAGAACAATTTAATCCACGACAGATATTCCAAGAATAAAGTGGTCTAATTATCAAATTAGTCCTCCAAGCACAATTTTTCTGTTGTTTTCGTCTGAAATGCTTTCTGTTTATATCTTTTTGTGACCAAAAGTATAATACACTGAATACAAATGTTCTGGGGATTTTTTTTTTTTTAGTATTTCAGGCTTAATAAATTCAACAATTCTAAATGTGTGATATTACAGGGGCCGCATCTGTAAAACTCCAGAATCTATCTCTTATTTTAAATAAATTTCAGATGAAATGTTGTGGAGCTCTCCAGTACCTTTTGTCATCCCTTACTCCTGTCCTCTGCTACACTTGGATCCCCTCACCTGAGTCACTCCCTGGCTGCTCCAACACTTGCTACCTTTTCACTTTCCTTTGGTCACTTGAGCTTCAGCTGTTCACCAATCTCCAATTTCTTCCATCTAACATTCTTGAACTTACCAAATCCAGTGTTAGCCCAAACACAAATCACAGGACTATCTTGAACTTTAAAGTTCTTAGAACACTGTAACATTTTTAAACCTCTTCCACCAGGCGCTCCCTGGAAACTCTATGAAGCAGTCCTACTCTGTCCTACAGGGTCTCTATGAGTCAGAATTGACTCAATGACACTGAGTTTGGTTTTTGGTTACAGTAATCTAGGCTGTTATGGACTCAACTGTGTGCCTCAAAATTAAGTGTTCTAAATCTTAATTCTTATAACTGTGGTTAATGATTCCATACAGGAATGGGTTTTATTATGTTAATGAGGCAGTATTAGTGTAGGGTGTACCTTCAATCAATCTCTTTTAAGACATAAAAGAGATTAAACAAGCAAGAAGCACAGATGGGGGAAAAGAGATGCCAAGTCACATGGAGATCACCCAGGAACAAAAGAAGCTGAAAACAGAGAACTAACTCCAGAACTAACAGAGAAAGAGAGCCAGAGTCCTGAGTTACGACTTCCAGCCTCCTAAGCTGTGAGAGGAAATCCCGGTGGCATAGTGGTGGTTAAGAGTTTAGTTATTGGGTTAGCAGTTCAAATCCACCAGGCACTCCTTGGAAACCCTATGGGGCAGTTCTACCCTGTCTTATAGGGTCCCTGTAAGCTGGAATTGACTTGATGGCAATGGGTTTGGGTTTGGTTTTTTTTAAGCTGAATCAGAAAATCAATCTCTGGTTGTTAAAGATGCCCATCTGCAGTATTTCTATTATAGCAGCACTAGATAATTAGTGTGTCTTTTAAGTGACAGTAGTTTTTTTTTTTTCAAACTGTGATTAAGTGAAAGTATACAGTCCAAATCGGTTTGGCATGCCCATCCCTTTGCCGCTACATCTGCTCCCCCCACTCCATGACAGCACACTCATCCTTTTCATTCCATGTACCTAATATCTTCTTAATAAGCATCCGTCCCCCCACCCCCACCCTCTTCTCTTCCATCTAGAAAGAGACCAGTTGGACAGCCTCCTGTAAATACACAGAACCATAAGGTACGCACACCATATGGTGACAGCAGTTTTGTAAATGGAGCTTTTATTGTAATTACAGAGGTAGTTCTATTAAATGAAGTATATTTACAACACATTTCATACCTCCTCTTCCCTCAAAAACATGCAAGTAACAAAATTAACTTTTAAATTCCTCCCAATGATAGTAAAACCGCATGTTAAATTACCTAAACTCAGCTTCTTCAAAGGCTGCAATAATAGGAGCTATTACAGTAGATGTCACTATCATACCATTTAGAGTGCTCAAAAATCTCTTATTCAACAGGTTTCTACAGGATTTCAAGAAATCATTTTCTCATCTATAAATAATACTTGTTTTACCTACTACTGCGAGCATCTGTATCATGAGCAAATGCAATAAATTCTAAACAAAACTTTTGTCCCGAATACCCAGGAAAATTATAAAGAAGTTCACTAGTTCTATCTTTTAGGTGGAATCAGCTCTACAGTCTAAAGATTACACGGAAAAGAAAAGGTGTCTTCTATGTTTAGTCTGTGCTATATATTTCTCATAAGAGACGGAGTTTAGGCAATTTATCCAAGATCACACAACATGGCAGATGGGGTTCACGTCAGGCTGCGTTTGACTCTAAGGGCCATGTTTCTTCTACTGTGTCACACTAGGTGAAGAGAATGTCACGCACCCAAGTCCGCTTGAACTCTTCTATTTAAAGAAGAGACCCACATGTGACCCTGAACCCCCACCACCATGGGTTAGTTCCAGGCCCAGGGTACCTTCTGTGACCAATAAACTCGGTTAGAAACAAGGGATCTGAGCTTCCCTCTTCTTTTCATCCAGGCTCATCACCATTTCAAGAGCAGTATAATCCAACATCTAAAACTAGGCTACCTCCCAAAAAGAACAAAGATGTCTCCAAAGAGAAAAGCAGAAATAAAAAATTGAAAACTCAAAAGCAAAAACAAAGAACACAATCTTTGAGGTTTCACAGTAGAGCAAAATCCTGGCTTACTAGCTGCCTCATCTGTCAAGTGAGAATACTATAAATCTCTTCGCAGAGCTGTCAGAAGGAATGAATAAAAAAATAAACATGATCTTCCCAGTCCCACACTGTCTCCATCCTGAGGGTGACTGCTGAAGCTGATACCCCAGCCCATTCTACACCCCCCATAGGTCTCCCCAGCGCTCCAAGTGGGAAACCACCTTTCTTTTTGCTTAATAGTTTATAAATGCCATTATCATGCGTTTATCACACTATCTACCTTAGTTTTTTCTAAACATTCCTCTCCACCTGACTGGGAAATCTGAAGGACCAGATAGTACCTTCTGTAACGTAATAAACATCACAGGGCGTAACATATATAACTCCCGACAACGGCAGACACTTCTCAGGAATGTTTTTTCAATGAATAAATGAAATGGAAGTATAGCAATGCATCTGAACCAATCACAAAGTCCAATTAAGAGAAAAACTAGGTGCTAAAGAAAACAATTTATTCCTGTTTTTAAAAGTTTTTATTAAGAATCTTTCAGAAAACAAATCCTCATTTTAGAGTTCTTTATAAATCAAAAACTGATAAGTTGCAGGTTCCTAAGTTCTGTTTGTTTTTAATTTAACAGACCAAAAAATATCAAACAGCTTGAGAAAGACACTATCTGTGCTTCAGGAGGAACATAACTCTGGCTGACGTGACTAAAGGTTGGCAATTCAAATCTACACGGCCACACTGCAGAAGAAAAGCCTGACAATCTGCTTCTGTAAAGATTACAGCCAATAAAACCCTATAAAACTAAAAACCAAAGCCACTGCTCTCAAGTCGATCAGACTCATTGTTGCCCTACAGGAGACAGAACTGCTACGCAGTTTCCAAGGACCATCTGGTAGGTTCCAACTGCAGATGTCTCGTTTGCTGCTGCAACTGTAGCAAACAGTTCTATAACACAGGGTGTCTTACTCAGCTAGTGCTGCTCTAACAGCAATACCACAGAGTGGCTGGCTTTAACTAAGGCAAGTCTGTTCTTATACAGTCTGGTAGGCTGCAAGTCCAAATTCAAGATGTCCACTCCAGCAGAAGGCTTCCCTCTTGTCAGCTCTGGTGGAAAGTCTGGTATTGGATCACTCTTTACCCAAGGAGTATTCTGGCACAAGAACGTTGGGTCTGAAGGATGTGCTCCGCTCCCGGTGCTGCTTGTTTGATGCTGTGAGGTTCCCAAGCTGGTGGCAAGACAAAGCTGCAGAGGCTGGTGAACCCAGGACTGGCAAGTTAGGGAATAGGACTCTCAAGTGCCAGCTGTAAGGGTTGATGAATCCAACAGCTGCTGGTTCAAGTCCAGGAACCAGATTCCAGAAGAGAGCAGGAGCTGCTGGCTATGTGAGGAGACTGGCAGTAGGTGGCAGAAGGTGGAGAGGTGAGAGCTGAGGGGCAGCAAGCCACCACAGGCCCCACCCTGCCACTTGATACAGCAGCCAAACATGTAATAGTCAAGTTGGTATAATCCCGACCACCACAGTCCACCCCTTGTCAACTTGGCATTGGCACACCTCTCACATTACATCCATGGTCTCTGAAGGAATACAGTTACAAAGTCATACTTAAGTCTAACATGACATAACTAACACATTAAAAAAAAAAAAAAACCCAGTGCCATAGAATCGGGGCCAACTCATGGCGACCCTAGACGTGTGCAACTGAAAATGCATTAGCCCGTTTACATCTTATGTTTCATAAGTAAACAAACATATCTGATACATACATACAAAGCAGAAATACTCATAACAATTACAGTTCTCATTTCTGCAACTGGTCATGTGGCCATAACTGATATTGAGAACTACCTTCTTCTACAATGCATTCTGTATTCCCTTTGTCCTCAGCAAGCACCTCAGATGGTCATGCTTCCGTCTGTTGAGGTGAGCCTGACCTTAATTCCTGAAGGGTCTGAGCTATTATCAGTCATTCTGGAGTTGGGTTGCTATGGTTTTCCACTGACCTTAATCACAGGACATGGTAGTACTAGGAGGCATCCTAAAAGATCTCCTGCATTCCAAACATACTCTGCTTTACCTCCGTTATGTAACGTCAATCCAATTTCATCTTCACAGTCAGGATCAATCACACCAGCCAGTGTTCTAACTCCCTTCTTTGTCTGTTGATCCAGAGGCACAAGGAGCCCAAAATGGCCTAGTGGCAATTTTAGATTCCAGTTCAGTGGAATCGTTGATATGTCTCCAGATGGCAGCATTCCTCCCTTTGGAACTAAGACATTTAGACCTACAAAGGATAAGGTCATGGGGACCAGAAGCAAAAATCTTACAAGTGGGTCATTAGGGGTAACAGTGAGTGGCGCCATCCCCATTTCCACCCCTTGATTCTTCTATAACACAGGGGGAGGCCATGATCAAAAATGACTCAATGGCAATGGGTTTGGCTTTTCGGTACTTCAAGTGAAGACCATGGCCCCAGATCTTCTATCCCCTAGTCAAAGCAAATTCTTAATAGCCTGATGGGAAACACAAGCTCTTTAAGTTTCTAAAGCCCATGAGAACAGCATCTGTCTTTCTGTAAAACCACTTTTCCTTTTTTCAAACAATGCCCCATTAATCTCACAAACATGAAGCCACATAAAGCTGTTCTCATTGAAACTTAAGAAATCTAAACTTAATTTAAAAAAAAAACCCCTCTGCAGATGCATATGTATGCTTTTTTTTAAGTCATAAAATGAAATTCATGTGGCTGAATATGTTTTCTTTTCTCTCTCAGCTCTACGGAAACAAAGCCAACATTGATGTCCACTGGTCATCAACTTAAGGACCTGCACACTGCTACTTCCTCTGAATGTATCAAATGACTCCTGTTTTTGTCCCTAATTATTTTCTTTTGTTTACTACTGTAAACAATGTTGGTAAATGACACACTAAACAAAAAAGAGAATTACTAGAAAAGCATCCTAATTAAACGATGGCGTTTCTCAAGACTCAGGTCTAGGCCCAAGTCCTTATCTCCACCTCTGTATGAACACCTCTAGCTTCTCTCTTGGTGACCACTCCTGCACGCCAGGCAGTGGTTAAGCTCTCAGATGCCAAGAGAGAGGTTGGCACTTCAAACCCACCAGAGGCTCTGCAGGATAAAGACACCACAGTCTGTTTTATAAAGACCTATAGCCTTGGACACCCCGTGAAGCAGTTCTATTCTGTTTTGTCCTACAAAGTCACCATGAGTTGCAATCACAGTATGGCAGTGGGTCTGGTTTTTGGACTTATGATCTTCTGAGGAGTCTACTGAATACCACAAGTATTCAACAAGGTGTCTCACCTTCACCAGGTCAGAGTTCAAATACCTCCCAGCTTGGGAGCACCAGCAATTAACTCCTCAACTTACAGCTCTCTCCCTAGGATTTGCTGAAGCCCCTGCAGAGACCCCTACTGGTTCCTGCTGTTCTTTCTTTGGTGGTCTACTTTCCTCCTCTCAATAAGCCTGCAGATTCCAACCACATGAGCCTTCCCTCCAAATCCAGCCCCTTGAATGCAACAAGACCAACATGCCCTGCCTGGGCCTCCTTTCCTAAACAGTGGTGAGGAAAATGTGTCCGATTAGCCCACGTGACCCCAAAGCTTACTACACTTGCTTCCCTTTCCACAGGTCCAGTGCTGCCTGCTACCCAGTGTCTGGAAACAGGTTTTTCTCCATATATTTTGTCCAATTTTCTAATGGCTTATGATAGGAATGCAAGTCTGGTAGTAACAGTTACTCCATTGTGGCCAGAAACTGAAGTCTCTTCTTATATTGCTGTATGTGTTGTTCACAGCTTTTGGTTAGCTAACTGCTCTACCTGTCTTTATCTACGGATCTGGCTACACCTTCCCAACACACACACACACACATACCCCATGCCAGCGTTTTTGGTTTTGGTCATTAGTTTGTGTGTGCGTGCGCAGGGGCATGCTTTTGGTAAAGTTCACAGCTCAAGTTAGTTTCTCATTCAAAAATTTATATACACACTGTTCCGTGACCTCGGCTGCAGTCCCCTAAAGGTAAAAGCACTTTCCCCTTTCCCACCTTAGGTTCCGTATGTCCATTCACCCCATTCCTGTCCCCTTTCCTACTGTCTTGTCTTGCTTGTGGGCAAGAGATGCCCAGGTTTGACTGATCTGCGAAGAAGCACATTCCTCACATGTATTATTTCTTACTTTACAGGCCCATATAATCTCTGTCTGAAAAGTGGGCTTTGGGAGTGGTTTCAGTTCTGAGTAGCAGTGTCTGGGAGCCACAGTCTCATGGTTTCCTCCAGTGTCTGTCAAACCACTAAGTCTAATCTTTTTTTGTGACTATGAATTTTGTTCTACATTTTTCTCCCACTCTTTCCAGGACTGTATGTTGTGGCCTCCATCACAGCAGCTGATGGTGGTAACTGGGGACCATTGAGATCCTCAAGCTTAGGCTGCTGGAGGCTGTGGTTCACGGGGTGCTTTAGTCCTTTGGGCTAGTGTTTTCCTTGTGTCTTTGGTTTTCTTCATTCTGCTCTTCTGTGGCCAGGATAGAACCAACAGATGCATCTTGGAAGGCTGCTCACAAACTTACAAGACCCCAGATGCTACTTACCAAAGTATGATAAAAATAAACTCTGTTATGTCAAATGACCTCTATGTCCCCTGAGACTATGTTTTCCAGGCTCCAACCCCAACCACTCAATCCCTCAAGATATCTGTTGCTGTTGTTTTTAAGCATTTAATTGTGCCGTAAGTGAAACTTTACAATCCAAGTCAATGTGCTACACAAAACCTCTAACACATCACTATGCTAGTCTTAGCTGCTCTCCTCACCCTGTGACAGCACATTCCTGCTTTCTACCCTGCAGTTCCTGTGTCCATTCCAACAACTCCTGTCTCCCTCTGCTCTCTTCTTACCTCTGGATGGCACTGAACAACAATAATACACGTAAACATCAAAAAGAACACCTTACAAAGTAGGGCAGTACCCCCACACTTGAAAGAGTTGTAATTTTTAAAGATCACTACATGGCATTCCAACAAAGATCCCAAAACTAGTTGGTAAGAGTTTGTCAGAAGCATGAGATCAAGGCGAATGAACTGCCTTTTTATCTCACTTGAAAACTAAACAGTCAGAGGAAACCTGAATGCCAACTTCAGGAAGCACAATGCAATGGCCCCCCAAGCACTGCACTGAGAACAAAGATTTGGAAACTAACCCCAGTTTTGCTATCACTGTCTGCATAAATTTCTTCATTTGTAAAACAAGATGATTGTACTATGATACCCATGAGCCTTTTTTGCTCCTGTATTTCTTGAACCTATACTGGGACCCAAGACTCACCTCCTAATTTCAAGTTCCTGCAGGCTGTGAAATCACCTTGCAGAAAGCAATTAGGCCTTTGATCTTGGTTAATTCTAGTCAGACTACACCTCAGGCTAATGAGGCTGAGGGGACTAAGTAGGGGCCCAGTGCTGAGTAAGCCACAGGAGTCAAGAGGTCATGTATCTTGCCCACATGGTAAGGCTGACAGAACGCGCTTCCTGGATGGTGACCACGCAAGGGAGAGGGTGGTGTGCGCCCCCCTTTGAGACATGGTAGATCCACTGTGGGTCCCTTCCATACTTTCCTGTATCTGTCTCTTCATTTGTAACTTTTATAAGTATAATAATTCTCATTTGTATGCTTTTTGGTTGCAATAAATCTGTAGCTGTATGCATGAGAGGTACTCTCCATGAATGCTGTAAGTTGTTCTAGCAAATTAAAGAAGCCACAGGGGGAGTGATAAGCAGCAGAGGCTGGAGTGTGCCAAGCTGAACGATGGTGTCCTTCTCTCTGTGAGCTCCAGGTAGCTAGGATAAAAGAAGGCTGTATGGGCAGCTTATCTGTAAGAACGAGTCTAACCTAAGTTTGGACCCAGCTCCAAGTGACTAGTGTTGAGAAAGACCAAGTGCCACCTGGGTAGCAGACCATCAGGACAGAGAAGTGGGTAGGTGACAACTGGATCCATTCACATATTTGGGGGACTAGATTCATGCCAAGCCCCACCACAGAACTGGCAATGAAGATATGATTTAGCCATTCTGCCCACGCTTAGTGTAGTTCCTCAGGTAATTCGATGATCGGCCAGGTTTGGGAACCACTGTGGTGACATTCCCATGATTAGTTAGTCAGTTTAACATTACATGAAATGGCAATACTCTTCAATGAGATGCCTAAATGTCACAATCACCATTAGCAATAATCATGTAGAACTGCTATTTCTACAACATAGAAATTACCACTGTTCTTTACAATTATGAAACCCTAAATATTATCAACCTGTTTTCTACACACTTTCTACAGCAGCTTACAAATCTTTAAAAAAAAATTAACAGTAAAATGACATAGGAAGTACAGAACAAAATGAAATCTGGGTAAATCTTTGCTTTGCCCAAGAAGTACACAGTCTTACTTAACTTACAAAGGAGAGGACAGAAAGGATTTTAGAAGCCCTACATACAGATGACTTTGTGACCACAGTGTGGATTCCTAATTAATTCCCAAGGCTTTTCATTCAAAAATTTTCCTGCTCTAAAAAATTCGTTCTTACCTAATAAAAGACAAATTACTCATTAAAACACACTGCTACTTCTGCTTCCTTCTTGGAAATAAAACTCTGATCTGCCAGTCTTTATCATCACCACTATGGTCCTCTTCTGAACATTTCTGGCTTAGCCTCCCACTCTGCCTGAGCTTTCTCCATCCTGACTTCAGGAAGTCCTTATCCTTAGATCTTTTTCCTCTAATTCTACTCAGACAATCTATTGTGCCCAAACTAACTTCTGTCTTCCTCCTCTTGCAAGCAACTTAGCTTCCCTTAACAAAAAGATTTTTCAAACTAAGTTCATTTATGCATGAAACCCATTACTACAATCCCAAATTACTCCTCCTGCGGTATGTCCATCTAAATCCATATGGTTAACTGTATCAAAGCAGACACCTATTTTGTGCTGGGCTGTGTATCTCCTATTTGACTGTAACAGTTTTGAAGATTTTTTTTTTTTTTTACAAAAAGTTGCCATGAAGTCAACTGTAACTCATAACAACCCTGTAGGGCAGAGTACAACTGCCCCATAGGGGTTCCACGGAGTGGCTGGTGGATTCAAATAGCTAACTCTGGAGCGCAAAAGAGCTCCTACCCACTGTGCCAAGTCTGCTTCCAAGTTAAAACCAAATACCCAAACCCACTGTTGTCAAGTTCATTCTGACAGTAAACCGAGAGTAAAACCGCCGTACAGAGTTTCCAGTGAGGGCCTGGTGGATCTGAACTGCCAACTTTGAGGTTAGTAGCTGTAGCACTTAACCACTACACCACTAGGATTTCCTGTTTTCAAATTAGGGGCATATAATTCATCTCATAAAATGTTCTAGGTGCTTACAAAAGTTTCCAGAACTACAGTACTAGTCAAAATTTAAATACTTCTGTTTTGTCTTTCTGCAAAAAGAACACATTAAAAAAAAAAGGCAGTAACAATTCCTTTTTTAAAAAATAAAAGTTTAAATGGGGCAGGAGAGAAGGAAAATCTGGGTCCAAAGATCTGTGGCTGTTTATTCTACTTACTGTAGTACCTACTTCTGGGAGTTTGAAGGCTTTGGACTACTATCCTACCAGAACTGACTTAAAGAACAATAAAAACAATAATAATCAAACCACCACAAAAGGTGAGGTAGTAAGCCTAAAGATAGGAGGGGCTGGCACTTCCAGTGCCTGGAAGGCATGAGCCTGACCTTAGATACAAGTATCTTATACAGTAAGCACCCTCATAGGTAACTGATTTTAAGGCTCTCAAGAAACCAATACTTCGGCCTCTGAATGCAATCATTTCTCAGAAATAATTTTTAAAAAACTAGAAAGCTAAAACTAAAAATTTTCAAGGATTGAAAATACTGAGTTAAATTTATTGAAGCGGCTTATTTATTTCAACAAGAACAAAAGGCGGCATATCTCAAAGATCAGTGAATTACATCACCAGACCAAACTCACTGCCATCGAGTTGACTTGGACCCACGGACCGTACGGGACAGAGTAGAACTGCCTCACAGTTTCCAAGGAGCACCTGGTGGATTCAAACTCCTGACATTTTGGTAGCAACTATAGCACTTAACCACTACATCACTAGGTTTTCTGGACTGTATCAACTCTGCCTTCCAATATGTCTCATCAACTTTTAAAACTGTGCCTTACATCGAAGTTTATAGCTTAAGTTTATAGTTCAAATTAGTTTTTCACACAAAAATTTGTAGATTCATTGTTATGTGACCCTAGTTGGTATCTCTATGATGTGACTAACACTTCTCCTTTCCACTCCAGATTTCCCACATCCATTCAGCCAGCTCCCATCCTTTTCTGACGTTTCATTTCACCTCTGGACAGGAACTGCCCATTTAGGCTCTGGGACCAGCTGATGCATCTCACATAGCTGCTTACTAGCTTTTAAGATCCTAGACACCAATGTGGCACACCAACTTTTAACAGAACTGAAACCCTGGTGATGTAGTCATTAAGTGTAATGTCTGCTAACTCAAAGGTAAGCAGTTTGAATCTGCCAGGCTCTCTCTGGAAACTCTATGGAGCAGTTTTGCTCTGTCCTATACGGTTGCTATGTGAATTGGAGCCAACTTGACAACAGTGAGTCTATTTTTTATTTTATTTTATTTTTTGATTCACATAAAACACAATGCATTTATTTAAAAAAAAAAAGATGACATCTCACACTAGAAATCATTGACACCATACAAAGAAAAAGAATAACTGCTTCCTCTTTAAATGTTAAAAATTTATCCTTTGAAATCCAAACAACTTGCCATCAAGTCAGTCTCAACTTCTGGTAACCCCAGGTGTGTCAAGAGCAGAACTGTACTCCTGAAATGGCTGGCTTTCCAGAAGGAGATCACCAGGCCTTTCTTCCAAGGCACCTCTGGTAACTCAAGTGTCAACCTTTAGTTATCAGTCAAGTGTACTGCATCACCCAGGGATTCACACTATTCAAAACCCAAGTCTTAACTAGGATCATTTGAAAGGGCCTTGCTCGTAATACAGCTGAAGTGTTTCCACTAACTAAAATGGTTACTTTACCTTTCACGAATTCATATGGATTGAAATTTAAACATTTAAAATTGTCAAGATATCCTGGAGTCAGAAATGACTATACAGCAACTGATTTTTAAAATAAATCTTAACTTTCACTTATTTTGTTTTTGACCAAAATAGTATTTATAAACATTCTATAACTCCATTCAAGATTCACTGAATTACACGCCATAAATAAGAGGTCCAACAGTGAAGTCCACGAACTTAACTGTTCGAAGTGCTACAGACCTCACTGCGGAGTATCACTACAGTCTCCTCTGAAGTATTCCCCTTGGAAAGCTACACACCGATGCCAGAACCTAGGCCACCCTTCAAAGCAACTGTGGAACTCTTCCTGGAATGGCCACTGCACATGGTGGCAAATTCACAAACTTAACTGTATAGTTGTCTGTGAGCGAACTTTTAGTCAGTAAACAAGTAACTTTTTTGCAACACTCTCCCCACTCACCTGATCTGGCCCTCAGTGACTTTTTTCTTTACCTGAAGATAAAGTAAATATTGAAAAGAAGACATCTGGATGACATTCAGGACATCGAGGGTGATATAACAACAGTTCTGATAGCTATTCCAGAAAAAGAGTTTCAAAATTGCTTTGAAGGGTAGAACAGGCTCTGGTGCTGGTGCACAGCTTCCCAAGTGGAGCAGTACTTTGAAAGTGGGCACAGTGACATTCAGCAATGCAGTATGTAGCACTTTTTCTACGATTAACTCACACATTGAATTGTCAGACCTCATATACCAGACATATTTATTAACCACCATTCCTATTCCACAACCGGCTAGAAAAAAACTTTCAAACGTAAAACCTTACTTTCGCATAAATGTCTATCATAAAAATTGGAAATGTGTTCAAGGGAGAGAGGTAACAACACATTTAATACAGTGTTGGAAATTTCTACAACAGCTGGTTGAACTGCCAGGCTTGGAAAAGAGGGTACCTACTAGTAGACTTATTCCTGGAAATATACATACTGAAAATAGAATCTTCCTGACTGCCTCCCCTGACACAGACAACTCATCACGACCCAAGGAGCAAATAATTCCTTCCATGATGGGGATTCCCTGAATCTACACTCACAGCTCCCAAAACATTACTTCCCTACTTTGTGAGGGCTGGTAATTTATTTAAGTCACTGGAACCAGACCCCAACAGATACCACATTTTATTAGATACTAATATCGACCACATCTACTCTAGCCTGAAAGTCATCAAGTTAAAAACTTGGTTAGTTTTCCCCAATTCATCATTTCAGTAAGCTGGAAATTCTGTATTGGTAATGACATCCCCTTACTACATGAGCACTATGTGCTCTGCCCAATGATACATGATTTATCTGATTCCTTCAATGTAGATGTCATAACCACTTCCATTTGCAGATAAGGGAACAGTTACTACAATTACTTGCCTAAGTTACTCCATACATTTTACTGGAACTGAAGGGAACCCCCAAGGTACACTGTAGTTTTTATAACAGACAAGTTCCTCACGTGGTATCTGAATACACTTTATATAGTTTTATACTAAAAGCCCTGCAACATCAAAGCATCAAAAATTGAATTTTAAATTACCTCAATTCAATTATACACTACTTAATTAAAATACTACTCTTAACCCTTGTAATCCCAACATCTAGTGGGGTGCAATTCACGTAACAGGCCCTCTAATATTCATCCAAGAAACAAAAAGACTGTACCACAAAAGGTATTTCTCAGTCAAGCTGTACTTCTCCTCTGGGGGAATCCGGAAATGTATGGGAGCATTTGGGGTTGTCTTAATGGGGGGGGGTCACTATCAACATTTAATGGATGGGAGTTAAACAAAGGCCCCAAACCAAACCAAATCAAAACCCACTGCCATCAAGTTGATTCCAACTCACAGAGATCCTACAGAGTAGATCTTCCCAGTTTCCAAGGAGCACCTGGTGTATCGAACGACCAATCTTTTGGTCAGCAGCCACAGCACTTAAACCACTATACCACCAGGGCTTCCATGCAAAAGACAGTCTGGCAAAATGCTATTGGCAAAATGCCAATAGCATGCATGCAGAAAGACTCAACTATAGGCTAGTTCACAAAGAAAACTTGCATGATCAAGTCAGCCTACTGGTTAATCAGTATGTTTTCCAAATTGCCTCCTATTCATTAACAGTTTGCTTAAAATACCTTAGAAGATGTGTTAATCTCTTTGTTAGAAGACCATTTTATAATTCATCTTGTATTTACAAACACACAGACACACACCCTCATGTTAGATATAAAGCCAAGGCTCCAATCCTGTGATAAAAGATATACCCAAAGCATTTCTCCTTCACTGCCTCCCCGTCCCTCTCCTTTTTTAACTCAACAGATGCATAGCAGATTTCCACAACAGTACTGTTAAAAGCAGACTTCCTACTGGAAAACAACGTTTGTGAAACTCTAGTTTCAAAGGTCACTTGTGTCAACAGGAAGTTTTTGACAGTCTGGTTCACCATCTGGGCTACTTGTCCTAGGATACTATGTTAATGACATGTATCATGTCTCCAAAAAAAAAATCAGCAAGATGGAAGTCTAACACGTGTGGGATATATAATTCCACATCCAAAAAGGGAGAAAGATTTACTCCAGCAGACAGACTGGATATGTACAACAAGTCTGTTAACACGCTCAGTTGCTAACTTGAAGGTCTGAGTTCACCCAGAAGCATCTCAGAAGAAATGACGAGCCATCCACTTTTAAAAAACCAGTCACTGAACACCCTAGGGGGCAAGGGTCTACTCTGACACCCACACCTCACCAACAGTCAGAATCAACTCAACAGCAACTGGGAAACTGATATTCAAAACCATGGTACCACTAAGCAGATTCAAATTCAAAAAGACTGCTGAGCGCACCCAGGGACTGGTAGTCTATACAAAGTTCCTTTTGCAAAGGTTTGCTGTGGCATTCCAACTTTGCTTTTCAGACAATGGAATTACTTCACAAGCTGTAGAAATAAACGCTGAATCAGACTGTCAAAGCCCCCAAGTTTCTCTCTAGACTGTAAAAACTAATGTTAAGTCAGGATCCCAAGACTAATACACCAAAAAAAGGGGGGGGGGCATTCATTGTCCAGTTTTAAATTAGCCTAACCACACAGCCCTCAGCACTGACTTCCGCCAGACCCCAGCAGTGTTTTCTTAGATTTTTAGCTGGGTCCTGCAAGGTACACCAGAAGAGAAAAAAATCTAGGCACTCAGCAACACAACCGTTCAACACAGTTCCAGACCTGCTTATTGCCAGTGACTGACAACCCAAGCACTGAGCTCACCTTGTTGCTTATTATCTCCTCCTCCTGACCTGTAAATTGACCAGCTTTACTTGAGCTTACACAGAAACCGATTTTTAAGTGCGAGCCACCCCTGCCAAATCCCTTTAAGCTGTCTGACTGCAAAAAGTTCACCCAAGTGCCAAGTCAGAGACTCTAATGCTCTTCAAGAAACTCATCCCCCGCTCTCTAGAGGAAGTGCTGACAACTGTGACAACAGACAACAGAACCACCACTGGCAGTCAGGCGGCTGTGGACCTTGTCAGGCACAGACAAGTCTGTTTCCAGCTCCAAGGGTCTAGGTTGGGTTCCTGTCTATACACTTCCATCTACCTTTCCTCCAAGACCTGAGAGAATAAAATATGCATGAAAGGTAAAGGAGTCCTCCCCATAACTTCATTTCAAAAAAGGTTTTCTAGAATAGGTGCCACCGCAAAACGATACATGTCAAAAGTCAAAACAAATTTTTGCAAAGCAGTCTCCTACCAACCCCAAAACGGCCCAACCACCTCTCTGTACTTCAGGACTACTTATGGACCAGCTAACTGTGAACAAATTCCTCCCACGTCAACAAAGTGTACAAACAGAATTTAATCCCTCTTTCCCTTCCCAAACTCCTCAGCCCCTCTAAAAGTAAGCACAGCTGACTTCAACTCCTTCAGTGGCTCTCCACCTCCTACAGAGAACAGTTTAAGTGCTTTGCTCTTTTCCAGTGAATCACAACATCCCCCTTAAGTGGGCTCTCCTCATTCACTTTTGTCACCCTCTACATTCTCCACAAAAACCATCTTTTCAAAAGCCACATCTGACCCATTCCACTACCTATCTATCCACCGCCCATCACCATCCCTTGCTTCTCTCTGCCGTTAGGATAAGAGTCCCAGCAGGCTTACCGCAATTTTCCCCACCCACCTCACTCAGGGACCACTCCCGCCCCGGAAGTTCCAGCTAAACTGGCCTACATTCAGCTCCTTAGCATTCGCTGTTCCCTCAGGCTGGGATGCTCTCCTGACTCATACCCTCATAGCTGATTTCCCCAATTAACTTTTATTCCTCTTTTCAGACCTCAGGTCAAAAGTCACATTCTAGGCAAAGCCTTTCCTGAATCAGCCATGAAGGCCACGATCAGTAAACTATGTCACAGCATTCTCTGTTACTACTTCAAAACATACTTCACATTTGCATGATAACTTACTTAACTCCACCTCCACTTGACTGTAAGCTCTATGAGAATCAATCTACCTCCTGGCAAGCTAATGCCCACTCGTAGCAACTCTACAGGATGAGGCAGAAATGCTCAAAAGGATTTCAACAAAGCCATGAATCTTTACAGAAGTAGAGTGCCACATCTGTCTTCTGCAGAGCAGCTGGTGGATTCAAATCTCCAAAATCCTGGTTGGCCTACGGAGTGCTTTAACCACTGTACCACCAGGGTTCCTTCTCCAGGGCCTCTCTTTTCTATACCACGTAGCCCTAGCATCAGCACTAGTCTAAAAACTAGTCGCCATCAAATCAGTTCCAACTTGTGACGACCGTATGCATGTCAGAGTAGAACTACACTCCACAGGGATTTTCAAAGGCTGATTTTTTTTTAGGAAATACATTGCCAGACTTTTCTTCCAGGTGCCACCAGGTGGGCTACAACTTCCAACGTTTCTGTTAGCAGCCCAGCACATAAACTGTTTACACTACGCAGCACTCCAGCAAAATACCTGGGATACAGCATGCGCTCAGTAACTACTGGTTAAACGTATAGGTAAATGAGTGTCACTAAAATGTCATTATCTTTACTACCTGACTTTAATTTTCTTACCTCCCCACCATTCAAATCCACCACAAACCAGACATTTCTGACTCCCAAGAACTACAGTTTCTCTTTATCTTCTGTCCTTCGAATCCTATAGCTCTCCTTGCCTTGAAACTTCACCCTCTTTTCTTTTGCCTGTTCATATTCCACTAGTTTACCAAGATGCAACTCAAGTTTTGTTTTTTCAGGTTGTTTATTTACTGTGGTAACACCAGTTCATGTATCTATTCCTGCTCTACACTTCCAAAGCACTTAAAACAAACAAACCAAACCCATCACCGCTGAGTTGATTCCAACTCACAGCAACCCTACAGGGCAGAGTACAGCTAACCCACAGAGATTCCAAGGAGTGCCTGGTAGGTTCGAACTGCCAATTTTGGGCTAGCAACCACAGCTCTTAACCACTACACCATGAGGGTCTCCCCAAAGCATTCTTTTTTAAATATATAGTCTTACAGCAGTGAAGTGTGTAGCGTCTACGTGACTGATCCCCGCCACAACGGTGCAAACTCCTAGGCTGGACTGTTTACATTCCACTCTTTCACTCCCTGGGAACTATCCAGTATTCACTGAGATGTTTGGTTTTCTCTAACACACCAGATTTTTCTTCAGAAAAGAGATTGGTTTCCTCCTTATTCTCAGATGATTCAATACGCCTTATAACTCCTTGCACAAGTTCCTTGCCTACTCATCCTGTTAAAAAAGGTATGCACTCTCTGAATTCCTGTACTTCTCCAGTCTACAGAAACTGAGTCCTCTACAAGGACCTCCTGCCTGCATAAATGGCTCGTACACCAAAACTAAACCCACTGCAGTCAAGTCGATTCTGACTCACAGTGACCCTACAGGACCGAGCAGAACTGCTCCACAGTGTCCACGGAGCACCTGGCGGATTCCAACTGCCAAGCTTTTGGATAGCAGCCGTAGCACTTAACCACTACATCACCACGGTTTCCTACAAGTTTCTAGACCCTCTAAAACTCTGTCCTATAGGGTCGCTATGATTCTCAATCTACTCCACTGCTGTAGGTTTAGGTTTAGACCCTCTGAACTGCCACTCCCCCACTCACACACAGTCATACTCCCAGTAAAGACCTGCTGTGACCTCACACACGCAGCACGCCAGGTCCTCACCTCGGCCACTTTGTTCCCTTTAATTCCCATTAATGCGGGGGTGGGGAGATACGCTGTGACTCACTCCCCCCAGCCCAGGGGAAAAAAAAATCCCGATCAGCTGTGTCTCCTTTTCTGCCCCTGAATGCCCTCTAGGACCCTTTCTTTCCTCTCCTTCCTCTTCCTCAGCAGACGAAATCAAGCCCCTGGGCTGCGAAAAACCGGTGCCAGGAAACCAGACATAGCCCTCCTGCAGGCTCCAGCTCCAACGCCACTGCCTCGGCCCCGCTCCCGCCTCTATCTCTCCCCAGACCGCGACCGCAGCGCCAGCTTCGGCCTGACCAGGGCGCCCTATCCTGGATAACCATCAATCACTGACCCAGGAAGGTGTCAAACGAGGCGGCGGCAGCAGAAACAGGCACGGAGGCAGGCAGCCTGGCAGACGTTAACGTCTCAGCGCTCCATCGCTCCTCAGCCTAAGCTCCGGCCTCACGGCTTCCTCGACCCAGCGCCCACGGAGAAAGTCACGTGCCAGCCGGGGCAGTCAGCTGACACCGGCTAGCGCTGTTCCGCCTACGCGCAGGCTAGTGCGCAGCCGCAGCCGCCGCGGACTCGGGGGGGGGCGGGGCGGGACTAGGGGCGTGGCTTGGAGAGAGCAGGCGCTCCCGAGCGCGGGTGTTCTGCTTTTCCCAGTGTCCCGAGCGGCATGTGTAGTCTCACAGGTAAATGTCGCTGCTACTGTCCCCGACGCTATTCCCACTTTTCAGGTTTCTGCGGCCAGAAATTGTCTCTCTTTTTTTACCCAGGCTTCTCCACTCAAGACTTCTCGGGCAGCCCCATTTTCTAATATCCGTGGTAGTTCGTTTGAGTCATGTTTTCCTTCCAATCATCCACTTCAACATAATTCCATAAATGTTCATGGAGTATTTATTGTGTATTTAGCATTGTGCTCAATATTTTAGGATGATGTTTTTGAAGGAATCACACCTTCCCATGAGAAGTGTGTCTTCTTGAAGGATGAGATGTGGTATGTGGAAATCATCATAAACAGGTAAAACCCCATTAGATAAAAAGGGAAACCAAGGACAGTTTCAAGACAGAAGCATGGAGCAAGCCACTCTTCTGAATCCTGTATCTTTCATTACTTTCAGAAGATAGATGGAATAACTGACTTAGGACATAGAGATTTACAAACGACAGAGACGTTTGTCCTTTCGGATTTGAGGACAATGAAGACCTAGAAGTTACAGAGCTGTTTAACATACGGGAGTAGATATATCTCGTTTTAATCTCCGCTCCACTCCTTGCTAGCTGTGAGATCTCAGTTGTTCCTACATTTCACCATCTTTACCTGAAAAATACAGGCAATAATGCATACCTTATACAGATAATGTGAGAAGTAAATGAAGTATGCTTTTAGCACAGTGTCTGACACACAGGAAACATCCACTGGAGGCTCACCGTGTTGCTGTACCCTGTAAGACCTAGATTTTCTGACCTAGCCTATTCCTTTCTGCTGTTGGGCCCCGGTAAAAAAATCACCACAAAATTTCTTAGAGCTTCAGCATTAGGTTGAACAAAAAGTACCAACCAACCAAACTATCCCCTAACAGAATGTTTTTTGCCAATTTTAGATGAAGTTCAGGCAGTTCAATAACCAGGTCTATTTAACACAGCTTTGAAAACTTGTCAAGAATTTCAAAGGTTTTATCTGGCATCATAAAATGGGCCTAAAGGAGGTTTGTTTTGTTTTTGCTAGGTCAGTGCTGTCCGGGAAAGCTCCCGTGGTGACGGAAATGTTCTGTCCTGCCCAGTACAACAGTCACCAGCCACATGTAGCTGCTGTGCACTTGGACTGTGACTAATGCACATGAAAGACCGCATTTTTAACTTTATTTCTCTTTAATTGATTGAGATTTGTATAACCATATGTATTCCTTTGGACAGTATAATTTTAAGGTCTGCATGTGAAACTTTTTCATCTCTTTAAGCTTGTGTGTAGTCCTGAAATAGACTTCTCATCTCAGTTTCTCACATTTTAAACTCAAGTGCACCTACTTCTGACCTCCTGCCACTTTCCAGTATTTTGATTACTACGTATACATGGAAGGGTAATATAATATATTGTAGTGGCAATTACCATTGAGCCAGTTGCTATTCGTGGCTACCCCATATATGTAGATTTAGAACTGCTACACAGGGTTACAAAGGCTGTGACCCTTCAAAAGCAGATCACCTGTCTCCAAGGCACCTCTGGGTGGATTAGGGCCACCAGCCTTTAGCTACTATGAACGTGCTCCACCATCTCAGCCTCCCAGGCACTTCTAGTATAACATAGAGCTCAATAAACGTTTGCTGTCGTAATTAAACCAAATCAAACCAAACCCATTGCTCTTAAGTTGATTCTGAGTGGTGGCAACTTTGTGTGCTGCTAAGAAGAACTGCTCCAAATGAGTTTCTTGGCTGTAATGTTTACAGAAGCAGATCACCAGGCTTTTCTTCTGCTGTACCACTGGAGAGATTCAAACCACTGCTGTTAAGGTTAGAAAAATTAACTAAACCCGTTGCTGTAGAGTGACTTCTACCTCTGGGGTAGAACTGTCCCCTAGAGTTTCCCAGGCTGAAATCTTTACAGAAGCAGACGGCCACATTTCGCTCGAAAAGAGCAGTTGGTGGGTTTGAACTGCCAACCTTTGGTCAGCAGCCAAGCTGCTCAACTGCTGTGCCACCAGGGCTCCTTATTAACCAGGGAAGATTGCCTTGGCTCACTCTTGGAGGATATTTCCATTCATAGGCATGCAGCCTGTGCCATGGGTTCAGAGCAAAAGTGGATAATGTCTGTGTCTGTCATGGTTTGAATTATGTTGCCCCCAAAATGTGTGTTAGCAGTTTGGCTGAGCCATGATTCCTGGTGTGTGTGGTTATCCTCTATTTTGTGATTGCTCTTTATGGATGTGTTGCAAATCCTAATCTCTTCCTGTGGTTAATGGGGCAGGACTGAATTATGTTAAAGAGGATTAGAACACCCTTGCTAAGGTTATGTATCTGATCCAATGTGAAGGGATTTTTCCCTGGGTGGCCTGTACCACCTTTTATCTCTCAAGAGACAAAAGGAAGAGGAAGCAAGCAGAGAGTTGGGGACCTCATACTACTAAGAAAGCAGTGCCGCCAGCAGAGCATGTCCTTTGGACCTGAGGTTACTATGCTAAGGTGCTTCCATACCAAGGGGAGACTGACCTCCAGAGCTGACAGAGACAGAAAACCTTGAGCCAACATGCTGAATTTAGACTTCTAGCCTACTGGGACTGTGACAGATAAACTTCTGTTTGTGGAAGCCCGCCACTTGTGGTATTTCTGCCATAGCAGCACTATATGACTAAGACAATGCCTAACCTTCCCTAGAGCACTTAGTGGAGGGATCACTCTTCTGGTGCCTTAGCTTGACTGGTAGATATGGGGCATCTCCATTTCATTTCCTGCTAATGATCAGGTTCACCTCTAACACCCTCTTATCCACAAAGCCTTTTCTGATTCTTGTAAACAGATGTAACAATAACATCTGTAATTTCTATACTGTTTAGCTATATGCCAGATACTATTTTTGTGTGCCTCACGTAAGTTAACTCATTTGATTCTTGAGACAATCTTAGGAGGTTGGTATTATCTCCATTTTACATATGAAGAAACTGAGATACAGAGAGACTGTGTAATTTGACCAGTTAGTAAGTGGCAAATCTGAGTTCTGAACCCAAACCAGTCTGTCTCCAAAGTCTACGCCCTTAACCTACCCAGCACAAAGCCCCTCCTCCTGTCTTTCTTAGATATTACCTTCTTATGCTGTCTGAACTAAACAGAATGTATAATTCCAAAACCGAATGGCACTCTTACAGCATGTAGCTAGTCTCACTTGTTAGCTTTGATAATTCCTACTAAGACCACCTTCCGCTCGGTCCAGAATGTGCATTGTGTGCTGTAGCCATTCAATAGATGATAGCTGAATGGATTTCCCAACCGAAGGAAAGGCCAGATTTCAAACATTTTGTCACAGAGAGAAGAGAACAAAAGAGATACTGTGCTGTGTGGGTAAATTTGGCAGCTCCTTTCTGTATTCTCAGTCCCTAAACTAATGGAAATGATCATCTGTGTCATTATTTCCTTTGAATTTTGTGAAATCTTTGGAGAAGCAAATGTTCATAGAAATGTGAAGGTAAAATATTGAAAAAAAAAGGAGTTCTGCCTTCCCACCTTTATTTAAAAATTTTGTTCTCTTTATTACTACTTACAGATTTGCCTGATCTTGCTCAAAAAGACACAGAAGGGAAGATTTTGAACAATTCCTGTTTTAAACAAAGAAATGGTTGCCTATGAGCTAAATTTATTTAGTTTTCATCTTATTTCCAAATAAAGCCCAAAACAGTCCAAGAAGTTAGTATTTAGTAGATACAATGTACTCAGCAATTTAACAACAAAACTAATGTGTTTAATTATTATAAACAGCTTCTCTCTAGTCACCTTTTGTCGTTACAGCTAATTCCTGAATGTACTAGTATACTTCAAAATGGCAAATAATACATAGGGCAGTTGGTTGAAAAGGAGAGGGTGTCTGCCCAAAAAGCTATCAACACAAATAATGCACTGATTTTAAGTGCCATTGAGTTGTCTTGTTTCAATCCTTGCAGCATCCGAACTCCTGCTGAGAAACAGTTCTTTGTCTTTCAGATTTCTGTGTTTATTCAGAGAACAAGCACTGACTATCTTTATTCCAGACTAGGTTTTCAACAATGTGTAACAAGCATCACTGAAAAGTAGAGATAGTGTGTCCTGCTGGGGCTATGGAAAGTCACACGCAGCCTATGGCATAAGATTTGGGCTCTCTAAGGTCAGGGTTAGAGAACCCAGTTCTGCTCAGTCCTGTAGAATCACTATGAGTCAGAATCAACGAAATAGCAATGGATATGGGTCTTTTGGTTTAAACTCAGTCTTAATGCCCTGTAATGAAACCTGGGCATATCCAGGCATCCATCTGGGCCCATCCATACCAACTCTGTCAGAATTGAGGACAAAGAGGACTGATGCAAATATACTGATGCTCTTGCTACTTGCTATGTAGGAGGTAATAAAGTCCTCTGTCTCTGACCCCAGGGTCTTGTGTCTTCTATCAGTATCTGTGAACTGTGATGGGCCAGGCTAACTTGTAGAGTAGAATCTCAGAGTCTTCACACTTCTCAGTAGTGTTGGTGAGAAAGATGAGACACATCAGAGGTGTAGCTTTCTGGAAGAAGGATGAGGACCTCATGTGCCAATTAATGGGACTTGAGGGGAGTCTGTGGAAATTAGCAGTATGCTAAATTGTGTGGTCCCTGGCATGTGGGAATAGGCCAAATTATATAGACTAGTGAGCAATAAATGGCCCTCCACTTTATTCACTTTTTTGCTGTTGATAAGGAGGAACTGAGTAGGCAGTTACAGGCCACCTACTGGGTAACAATTCCAAAGAAGCTGTTCAAATAGTACACTGGTTGTTAGTAGTAATAATGTGTCTCCTCTAGGCAGACACTCTTCTGAAAAACTGGCAGTTAGCTTATGTCTGCCCCTGTTATAACAACTAGTGCCAGTGTTTGTCCTGGGTAAGCAGACAGTTCCATCCTTTCTCAAACAACAGTAACAGATCATAAGGATATGGCCACTTGGTTGGTAGAGTATACTACTCATCAAGTCCCCTTAGAGTGACCCATAGGGTCCAAAAGGGAGACTTAAGGAATCTCTGTAGGATTTGGAAAAAATGCCCTTGTCCTCTTGCATGACTGTTCTTAGATAGAAAGTCTAGATGTGAGCAGGGAGTAACTGTGGAGGGGGGAGTCAGTAGAAGTTATACTGGAATAGAATGCATAGATTTTGTGACAGTGGAGAGAGAACAATCACCCAGTACCTAGGGAAGTAACCTCTTAGACCTTGGCAGGTGTGTGGGAAGGAAGGACTTCACTGAGCTTTGTCGCCCTGGGAGCCTTCCTGACAAAGGAAGACATTCTGGTGTAGCTCTCCTAAACTGTTGCAGCCACTGCCATTGAGTTGATTCCAACTCATAGCGACCCTATAGACAGAGTAGAACTGCCCCATAGAGTTTCCAAGGAACATATGGTGGATTTGAACTGCCAACAGTCTGATTAGCAGCCATAGCACTTAACCACTATGCCACCAAGTTTTCCTAAACTGTTGCAAGTACTTTAAATTTAACTAGATGCTGGGTCAGCTCATCCCTCTCGGGTGACTCTGACCACGGTTTCATCGCCACTCCCTTTAACTTTACAAAGAAGTGTATCTGAAACAGCAAGAGATGGTCCCAGCTCCTGCACCTCCCATGCAAAACATCTGTCAGCATCTCTTGTCAACATGTCTTCACCGCCCCTCTTCCCATAGCCATTGCTCAGTCGTTCCACGGAAAAACAGTAGAGGTTGGTCTGACTGCCCTCAGGCAGTTCTTCCGAAAACAAGAACTAGGTTCAATTATCCAAAGTTTACCAGCTAGCCAGGAGACCCCATTAGAGACACCATCTACTTGTGCCCACTGTAGCATGTAGGTCTCACTTGGGAGGCCCCAGTCTTTCTAGGGATATCATGTGTGTTGCTGGTATAAAAGACAGGCATTATTTTTACTCTCACCCGAAAGCATTGTGACTTGTACCTTAAGGAGCAGTCATAAGAGACCTTCAATTGTTTGCAGAAACATCACCGTTAGAGCAGGTAGCCCTCAGGTGACTGTGGAGATGTCTTCAAAAAAGAAGTTTCCTTGGACTATATCCAGGAAAGCTTCCCAAGAAATAATTGACTGACTGCATCTATACAATCTGTGGCTAGTAATGGCAGTAATGAAAGTCATCCAGTTAGAAAGCAAAGTATGAAGTTTATCCCTGACTTTATGGCCCTAGAAGACATTCAAGTTAATGTCAACTTGCTGACTAGGGTTGTTAGGGATGATAGAACTGCTTCCTTCTTGTAGGCCAAAGGGGTGTCTGCTCGATGGCTAATAACGTCCTGCTGCACCTTTACATTAATACCATAGGCCAATGGAAAAACCTGAGACAGCTCCTAAGTTTTCTTAAGTTACACCTTCATGGTTTATGGGATTTGGTTGATTCTGAGACCCTTGGCTGTGGAGAAATATGGCTGATGTTAACACCGTAGTATAGTCTCCTTTGGCTTCTTGGATTTCTGCTGATTGTGGCCTTCATTAGATGCTGCCTGAGGCAGACCAAACAGATCTGGTCCCAGCCTCTATCAGTTAATCTAATGAGAGTAGTGAATGGGAGTGGTGTATTTACAGGAAAATTCATCAGAAACAAAGATAAGTGTAGAAACAAGAGATAAGAGTTGTTAGAAGACAATTTCCCAGCTGTTCCATGTCTTGTTAGTAGAGGCACTGACTGCCTTTGTACAGAACCCTCTTTTCAAGGATGCTTGTATAATAAACAGGGTTGGAATATAGAGATAGTGTCCCACTCCAGAGCAAATGTCAGGTGCCTTAGGCTGAGGTCTGTAGAGGACTTAAAACCAGTGAAGTGTGTGTGTGCGTGCACACACACGTGCCTACATGCACACATTTTTATGTATACAGAGAAAATTGGTTTCTGGGAAATGGCTTACTCGATTGTGGAGCCTGGAAAGTCCCAAATCTGTGTGTCAGTCATCAGGTTGGCAGCTTCTCCTGACTAATGTGGTTGCAGGGCTTGACGGACCCCAAATTGGCATGTTAGCCCGTAGACTGCTGGCTCAGATCCAAAGGACCCAAGTTCAGAGAATGATGAGTCAGATGCAGGACCAAGAGTGGGGCAAGCTTTGCCAGAACATCCATACGTACTGGATGCAGACCACACCCCCAGGAGGACGCCCCTTCCAACTGATTAGCTGCTCACAGCAGATCGCATCATGGATAGTGATTATATCATACCTCTCAAACTACTGAAAATCATGGCATAATCAAGTTAAACACATAACCATCACATCAGAAAAGCTTCCTTTAAAAAAAAAATAACCATTGTATTTTAAGATAGCTTTAGATGTACAGAAGTGCTGCAAAGGTAGTACAGAGAGCTCCCAAGTACTCTACTCCTATTTTCAACTATATTAACATTAAGATATGTATGTCTAGATAGGCTTTATACTAAACCCACTGCTGTTGAGTCAGTTCCAACTTCTAGTGACCCTATAGACAGAATAGAGCTGCCCCATAGAGTTTCCAAGGAGCTCCTGGTGGATTTGAACTGCTGATCTTCCGGTTAGCAGCTGTAGCACTTAACCACTATTCTGCCAAGATTTCTGGCTTTGTGCTATCTAGTCTAAAAAGACTCAGGTTCCCTAAGTTTAGGATTGATCCTTCTCCTGTAATTCAATCCAATGTTTGTATAGGCACCCCTCTGAGTCTGTCCGTGTCACCCTGTGAAACTTAGAAGCAGGAGAGCTGATGCAGATATGCTAATTTACCTGCTGCTTTCTGGGCTGTGAGTAATAAAGTCCTTTATCTCTGATCCAGGAGTCTTGTGTCTTATACTAGCAACCGTTAAACTGGCACACAAACTTGTCCATGAGATTTTTGCGGGGGAGGGAAGGGATGGATAGCAATCGATACAAGCAAATGTACATCCATTCACAATTTCTACATGAACAGTTCAGTAGCATTACTTACTACTCTCACTGTCTCCATCCATATTGTTTCACCACTTTTTAATGTAGGCTCTCTCTGCTCCTTAAAGTTCTCATCTTCTGCTTTAGATGTACTCTTGTTAGTTTAAGCTCATATACCAGTAGATAATTGTTTATAAGAGTGCCATGCTGAAAAACAAACATTCTTTATTAAGTTATTAATGAGACTTTTATGATTCTCAAAAGGAAACATGAACTCAAAAAAGGGAAGAGAGTTGTAAAGCATTGGACATTAGGCAAGGACTCTGATACAGACCAGAAGGTAGGCTTGCTCTGTTATATATGAATCTCAGTTTTCTCATCCTTAAAGACCCTATAAGGAGCCTAGTCAAAACCAAATAAAGAAACCAAATCTGTTGCCATCAAGTTGCTTCTGAGTCATGGGGACTCTATAGGACAGAATCGGACTACTACACAGGGTTTCCAAGGACCATCTGGTGGATTTCAACCACGGACCCTTTGGTTAGCAGCCGTAGCTCTTAACACCACCAGGATTTCCAATGAGTTCATTAGGTGGATAATTGAGATAACACTGATAATTTCTTTAAGGTAGTACCTGGCACCCAATGACTACCCTCCCAAATGCTAGCTATAATCATTATCATCATTTTTACTATCATTTTTATGAATAGAACTGGGATACAACCAAGGGAATATAATCTCAAGAAGGCAGTAATCAAGTTACCAGGAGAGAGACACCAGGTCAGCTTGACCCAAGGGTGATAAGACTCCCAGCATGGTGGACTAGAGAGCCTCCTAAAGGGTCAGTGCTATAAACTGAGCTATAGACTGCTATAAACTGAGTCTCCAGGGAAAAGCTACAGCAGAAGCTGAAGACAAGTAACACCTAAAGGACTAACACATGCAGATGAACTGTTTTAACATAAGAGTGGGCAGTTTGAACCTACCCAGCATCTTCACAGAAGAAAGACCTGGCAAACTGCATCCATAGGATTATAGACAAGAAAACCCATGGAGCAGTTGTACTCTGTATCCCATGAAAATGCACGAGTCAAAATCGATGAAACAGCAACGAGTTTGTTTTTATGATTTTTATTTCTATTGAAACACATATACTTTGTGTGTGTGCACATATGCAAATCAAGCATGAGGGATGACTGTTACCTACAACCTGAAAGTAACAGGGTGAATTAAGAAACAAAAATACAGATAGAATGAAATGATGTGGCTGCCATGAAAGAACCTGCTAGATGGAATTTAGACTCCGTTTCTTCCCTTCAGACAGTGAAATGTGAGCTGTGACAAACCAAGGCTTTCTTTCAATACATGTAAATTTTTCCATCGAAAAGGAACTAAATGTCTGCCTCTACATCTGTCAGTGTGCTGGGCCACATCTGTCTTCTGTGGGGTGGCCAGTGGGTTCAAACCATCAGCCTTTCAGTTAGCAGCTGAGTATTTTAACTACTCTGCCACCAATGAGGAAAAATTCATGTTGGGAAAGGGTACATATGAGCAAATGTTTCCATTCATTTATCAAAAACTAACCTGATAATCTTATAAGTGCATGTATTCTAAAATAAAACAAATATCTATAAACATGGAAACACTGTTTAATTGTCAAGACGCAATTGATCTTTCCCGGAGCAGTCAGTATCTCTAGGTCCAGAAGGGAAGAGTTGCACAATAAATTCCCTTTGAACATATGGTTCTGTGATTAGAACCATAAAACACTGTTCTGTGGATGCTAGCAACCACTTTACAAATATTAGAAGGTAGGTGACTCTTTATGATTCATTAAATAATTTTTTGTTTGTTTCATACCTACCTTCCCTAACCACACCCTCATAGCTACCCTCCTGAATACTAACAGAACTTGAACTGAAACTGTGTGCAGTTATCACTAAAAATTCTTATATGTGAGGACCATGAAAGACATCAAGCCAGAATTTGGGGGGTTCTGAATATCTCGGTTTTAGCAGAACTTGAATACTTACATTTTAATAGGACCTCACTAAATTTGATTCTTAGAACTGGCTGAGAATTCCTTCCTTTGAATCTCTGTAGTGTGACTGTGTTACCCATTTAGCATCTAGACTACACTGCTGTGTCTTTAAATGGAAATGCTAGTGACATAGTGGCTAAGTGCTACAGCTGCTGACCAAAAGGCCAGCAGTTCAAATCTGCCATGTGCTCCTTGGAAACTATATGGGGCAGTTTAACTCTGTGCTATCGGATCACGATGAGTCAGAATCAACTCAATGGCAACGAGTTTGGTGTTTTGGTTTTATGTACTTACTTATCTAACGTAAGTACTTTGGGGAGCTTGTTTTGTGCCCAACACAATACAAAACTTCTCTTGTCATTTTTCGGTGTGTGCACCGAAAAATCTGAAATCCCTTTCAGATAAATGAACACTTTTGGTAGTCCTAGAGACTGATAACACAGCCTCTGTATGAGTTGCCCACCCAGGGTCCATTACCTCCTCCTTTCTTTCTAACAGAATCCCAGTTTATTTCAGGACCCATCCTTCCTTATATAGCCAAGTCCTTCACGGTGGATAAGGAGTGATTCTGATTTGTCTAAAGAATATATCATTTCCTTTGTCAGTGACTGGTTCAGGTATTTACTTGTGACCTAATTCTGGTCACTGAGACATGCTGAGAAGTCAGCTGGGAGGCATCTATGAGAAGGTTCACCAGTCCCAGAGCAAAGCTACAGAAAGACGTGGTTTCTCTTCTTCCTCTAGATAGTCACACCTCTGCTGTCGTGATTATAGTCATAGTATAGAGAGTCATCTTGCTATCTCTCTGAGGATGAGGCTTCACAGAGATGGCAGAAATAAAACCCAGAAAACACCTGGGCCCTTAAATACTTTTTTTAGCCACTATTTAACTAACGGCCATGCCTGTTCTACCCCAGGACTTGCAGTCTATTTTTAATGCCAGTCTGAATCTGCTTTTCTGCTACTTGTTACCAAAACATTCTAACTGATGTAGAGGTGATCAGTAAATGTCCCTTCAAGATGATGGGACAACGACATGAAAAATAAAATGACATGATTGCCTTCTAAAGATGAGGCATGTCTACGGAAAATAGCACTTAGAGCAAGCGCTGAAGTTGTACCCCTGAGGAAGCAAGAAGAGGGAATCTTGAGCGCCTAGTGGCAATCTCCAAATTGCATTCCTCCTGCACCCGTCTCTTCTCAACCCCTCAATTTCAAGATGAATAGATGACAGTCACTAAGCGTGACACAGATGCCCTTCGCCTTCTTTTCCTGCTGCCACAGTTAGGTGCTTTTCATGTTTGTGGTGCTTTGAAGTGGCATGCCATACTCCCTTGGACTTGTGCCCAGAGGCAAGTGTTCCCCAATATCCCCCCTTGCCACGCTTCTGTCTATGCTTGAAAGACATTGCACCCTACCAGAGAGATTTACTGGAAACTGCTCAGTGGAGTCTCCCACCTCCCGGTGGCACCCATGGCATGCCTAACAGACCTTAGATACAACTCTGATGTTATTTATTCTATGACTGACATTTACTTGTAGGGTTTTAAATACAAATATCAATGCAAAGCCTCTGTTTTAGTCAGCTAGTGCTGCTCTAGCGGAAATGGCACAAAGTGGATGACTTCAACAAAGGAAAGTTTATTCTTACGCAGTCCAGTAGCCTACATGTCCAAAATCAGGGTGCCTGCTTTAGGGGAAGCCTTTCCCTCGGTTGGCTCTGAAGGAATGTCCTTGTGTTGCATCAGTCTTTGTTCAGGGAGCATCTTGGCGCAGGAACCTCAGGTCTGAAGGACACGCGGTACTCCCAGTGCTGCTTTGTCCATGGTGTGAGGTTCCCAACTCTCTGCTTGCTTCCCTTTCCATTCATCTCTTGTAGGATGAAAGCCATGTTCCAGGGACACTACCTTCACAGTGGAGCAGGGAGGCCATCTTAGGAAGGGACTTACGGTCCCACCCTAATCCTCTCTAACATAATCCACTCTCTTAACCACAGGCAGAGATTAGGATTTATGGCATAAGAAAATCATACAATGGAGGGCAATCACAGAATATAGTGAATCTCGACCCAGTCAAATTACTACACATATTTTTGGGGGGATACAATTCAATCCATGACACCCTCTTTCTCCTACCTTGCTGTGTATAGTCTTGTATGCCATTCAGAAGCAGGAAGGGTAGGAGAAGGTGAGTGGTCCTGCACATGGCTGGTGACCACAGCTATCCTTTTCGTTTCAGACCACCTCTTGCCCCAGTGCCCTGGCTTGATCTGTCCACTATCTTGGCTTACCCAAAACTGCTTCTTATGTTGCTTCCCTTCTACGTATCATTTCTGTCCTCTCTCTCCTTCAGTGGCTCCCTCCTCCTCTTCCCAAGAAATGAGAGTATTTCTAAAGGATGAATTTTCTTTCATTCTGCTAGATTTTAAACTGTTTGCCTACCTAACTCTGCAACTGCTTCCTCTCCCATCAAAACTGACATCACTAAAATCAGACCCACCAATGTCAGGTCAAAAGCCATCCTCCTTCTCTAGAAGTCATAGTATAACCCTTCCAAGGTTAGAATCTTGATGTTACCTTGGCTTCTCCGTCTTGGCCATCGTTTTCACCAGGCTGCCACGCCTGGCAAGTCCTCTTACACAATGTCTCTCTCTCACACCCCTTCCTTTCTGTTCTGACAGGATGTTGTGTTTCAGCTCTGCTTTTCATCACTTCAAACCTCAAATAATGTAATTTTATTTAAAGATATTCCTTCTCCATACTTCTCTACTCCTAATCCTTCCTGAATATTCCATAACACTAGCTCCTCACTCAAATACATTCAGTGAGTTTCCACTGCCTTTAAATTCTTACCCAAACTCCCCTGGTTTAGTAAGGCTGCAGAGTTAGACTCTAACCTATCATTTTGGCCATGGCTCCAAATTTGCTTCTGTACAATCTCCCCAGCTCAGCCAAGCTAATTTACTCCTGATTAATCAAAAACAAACTAAACCCATGGCCGTCACGTCGATGCCAACTCATAGCAACCCTATAGGACAGAGGAGCACCCGGCAGATTTGAACCACTGACCTTTTGGTTAGTAGTCATGGCACGTAACTACTGCCCCACCAGGGTTTCCCCTGGTTACCCAAATATACCTTACCGCTTCCATGCCTCACTCTCAGATTCATGTGAAATGGCTATTTGCCACCTCCCTAGTTCCATCTGTCAAAACTGAGCCTATTTCCCAAGGTCCTAATCAAAGTCTGATTTTCCTAATGACTTGATGCAGAAGGGTCTTGGTCATCTCATATTGTTCTAACAGAAATACCACAAGTGTGTATAGCTTTAACAAAGAAGTTTATTCTCACCAAGTCCAAGAGATTACCAGCCCAAATTCAGGGTATCAGCTACAGGGAGGAGGCTCCCCCTCTCTGCTGGCTTTGAAGGAAGGTCCTTGTGTCGTATCAATCTTTCTTTGAGAGCATCTTGACAGAGGAACCTCAGGTATGAATGAAGCGTTCATACCCCATACCCTCATACATCAACTCTCAGCTTGCTTCCTTTTCCTTTGAGCTCTTTTAGGATACAAGGTGATGCAAGCCACACTCCAGGGAATCTCCCTTAGTACGAGTGTTGCAGTCTCACCCTAATACTCTTGTAAGATATTTCAGTCTGTTAACCCCAGGCAGAGATTAGGATTTGCATTGTAGGAAAATCACAAAATAGAGGACAATCACACAGTACTTGGAATCATGGCCCAGCCAAATTGCTACACATATTTTGGGGGGTGGGGGGCGGGGGCAGACAGTTCAACCCATAACAAGAAGTTGTTCATGAAAGTAATAATACTGATGACAAATAATAGCAACCATTGATTGAATGGTTCCTCTGTGCCTGCCCTGCAAATTTCATTCTGTAGTAATGGATGGTGAAACCTACCTATTTGAGTTCTTGTGAGGAGTCCATGAGCTAAGGTGCAATAAAGGGTTGAACCCAGATACTGGGATATGTGAGAGGTGCTCAATAAAAATCGGCTGCATTGTCACTAGTTATGCCTTGAAATTGTCATGATGAGATTTTGCTGGCAGTTGGAATGTCATGTCTTAGCCATTGAAGACAGACTGAGTGAAGAACCGGCTAACATGAAACGTTGGTCTTGGGAAAGGAGGAATCCGATTCTAGTTCCTCACAGCATCTGCGGAACAACTTTTTGAACGTTGTTGTTGCTACTATGTGCTAGGGGGTCAATTCCAACTTACAGTGACCCTCTAAGACATAGTAGAACTGTCCTGTAGGGTTTCTGAGGCTGTAATCTTTGTGGGGAAAACCCTGGAGGCATAGTGGTTAGGTGCTGCAGCTGACAACCAAAAGCTTTGCAGTTCAAATCCTGCGGGTGCTCCTTGGAAAGTCTATGGGGCAGTTCTACTTTGTCTATAGGGTTTCTATGAGCTGGAATTGACTCAACAGCAGTGAGGTTGGTTTAATCTTTGTAGGAGCAGGTGGTCAGGTTTTTTTGTTTTATGGGCGGGCCACTGGTAAGTTTAAAGCTCCAATCTTGCTCTTAGCAACTGAGTGCTAATCACTGCACTACCAGCACTTTTTTTATGAACCTTAAACACACAGAAATGTCTGTTCCGGATTCCATATCTTGTCTGCTGATTTGCTTGTTCTTTGCATTTCTATTATGCATGTCTCTGAAGTATTCCATTACGTCCTTACTCTGGGCACCAAAACGCAGAATTCAAGCAGCATTTTGAAAAGAGAAGCTCCCTCCAGTATGATCAAAGGCACAAAATCATGCGAGTTCACCTAAAGAGAAAGTGCTTTCCTGACAGGTAGAGGTATTTCGAAGTATTAAAAGAGGTTTTTGCTTTATGCCCTAAATTCTCATTCCCTTTAAAATAAACAACAAAATTTCCCCCTTGTGCTGAATTTACTCTTGCTGTTTCCCAAATCGAAATGCAATTGAAGAGCCAGTTGCTACATAGGAATGTTAAATTCTCCAATTTCATGCTAAATCTGTGAAAATCCCTCCTCACATGCCAGTGCTTGGAAATTAGCAATTTAAACCTTGCTTTGAAATGTGCTGTCTATTTACTCCTCAAAACTTCTAAAAAAATTCCACTTAATTACACTAAGATTCGAATGTTTCATTTACATGATAAGTACTTATTAACAAGTAAATGTTTAACTCCTTATAAAACTAAGATTGAATGTATCATGAGAGCTTGTTTTTAGCTGCCCTTGAGTCGATTCCAACTTGGTAGTGATCCTATGCGTAATGGAATGAAACTCCGCTCAGTCCTTTACCATCCTCAAAATTGTGTCTTCTGCTGTACTCACTGTGTCAAACCATCTCACTGAGGGTCTTCTTTTTCACTTTTACAAGGCATGATGCCTTTCTCCAGGATCTGATCATTCCTAACAACTTGTGCAAAGTATGTAAGACATAGTGTTTCCATGCTTGCTTCTAAGAAACATTCTGGCTGTAATTCTTCCAAGACAGATTTATTCACTTTTTTTGGCAGTCCACAGTACACTCAATATTCTTTGCCAACACTGCAATCCAAAGGCCTCAATTCTTCTTCAGTCTTCCTTATTCACTGTCCAGCTATTGTGTGCATGTGAGCGATTGAAAACACCACTGCTTGGATCAGGCACCTTACTCCTTAACGTGACATTTTTGCTTTTCAACACTTTAAAGAGGTGTTTTGCAACCAGTTTGCCCAATGCAGTGCATCTTTTGATATTTTTAACTCCAGGTTCCGCTAGTGTTGATCATGGATCCAAATAAATGAAACCCTTGACAGCCTCCATCTCCTCTCCATTTATCATGATGTTGCTTGTTGGCCCAGTTGTGAGGATTTTTGTTTCCTTGATGTTGAGATGTTAATCCATACTGAATTCAGGCTGTGGTGTTTGATCTTCATCAGTAAGTGCTGCAAGTCCTCTTTATTTTCAGCAAGCAGGTTGTATCGCCTGCACAACACAGATTGTTAGCGAGTCGGATGCCTCATTCTCCTTCATATAGTCCAGCTTCTCGGCTTAATTACTCAACATACAAATTCAGCAGGTATGGTGGACAGGTACAGTCCTGACTCACATCTTTCCTTGCTTTAAACTGCATAGTATCCGCTTGCTGTGCTCAAATGACTGCCTCTTGATCCCTATACAGATTCTTCATGAGCATAATAGTTACAGAATTCCTATTCTCCACAATTTGTTATGAACTATACAGTACAGTGCCTTTGCGTAGTCAGTAAAAACCAGATAAACATCTTTCTGTTATTCTCTGCTTTCAGCCAAGATCCCTGGTTCTACATCTGCTTCTGAGTCTATCCTGAATTTCTGGAAAATCCCTGTCAGTATACTGCTGCAGCCACTTTTAAACGATCTTCAGCAAGATTTTCCTTTCATGTGGTATTAATGATACTGTCAGATAATTTCCACATTTGATTGGATCACTTTTCTTGGAAATAGGCATAAATATGGATCTCTTCCAGTTGACTGGCCAGGTAGCTGTCTTCCTAATTTCTTGGTACAGAAGAGTGAGCACTCTCAGCACTGCATCTGTTTGTGGAAACATCTCAGCTGGTATTCCATCAGTTCCTGGAGTCTTGTTTTTCACCAGTGCCCTCAGTGTGGCTCGGACTTCTCCCTTCAGTACTATCAGTTCCTGTTCGTGTGTTACCTCCTAAAAATGTTGAACATCAACCAATTCCTTTTGGTATAGTGACTCTGGAAATTCCTTCCATCTTCTCTTCATGCTTCCTGCACTGTTTAATATTTTTCCCACATAACCTTTCACTGTTGCAAGTTGAGGCTTGAATTTTTAATTCAGTTATTTCGGCTTGAGAAATGCAGAGTTGTTCTTCTCTTTTGGTTTTCTGTGTTGGGGTCTTTGCCGTGTCATTGTAGTACTTTACTTTGCCTTCTCAAGTCAGCCTTTGAAATCTTCTGTTCAGCTCTTTTACTTCGTCATCTTTCCTTTTTGCTTTAGCTACTAGATGTGCAACAGCAAGTTTCAAAGTTTCTGCTGACATCCACTTAAGTCTTTCTCTCCTTTCTTTTTAACAATCTCTTACTTTGCTCTTGTATGATATTCCTAATGTCACTCCACAACCTGTCCGGTCTTTAGTTATTAGTGTTCAGTGCATCAAATCTATACTTGAGATGGTCTCTGAGTTCAGGTGGGATATACTGAGTGTCGTACTTTGGCCCTCATCACTTGTTCTAATTTTCTTCAGTTTCTATTTGAACTTGCATATGAGAAATTGATAGTCTGATTAACAGTGGTCCCCTAGCCTTGTTCTGACTAGTGGTATTCAGCTTCTCTACCTTCTGTTTCCACAGATGTGGTCAGTTTGATTGCTGTGAGGTCCATATGTACAGTCTCCATTTATATTCCTGGAAAAAGGTATATGCAATGAAGAAGTCGTTCTTGCAAAAGTTGATCACGTGATCTCTGACATCGTTTCTATCATTAAGGCCTTATTTCCCAACTACCAATCCTTCTTTGTTACCAACTTTCGCATTCCAATCACCGTTAATCATCAATGCGCATTGATTGTGTGTTTAACTTCAAACTGTAGATGTGGTATTAGTGGTTACTGTGTAAATTTGAATACTAGTTGTATTAACTGGTCTTCTTTGTAGGCATCTGGCTACTGTCCTATCACTGACAGCATTGTGTTTCAGGATAGATCTTGAAATGCTCTTTTTGATGATGAGTGCAACACCATTCCTCTTCAAGATGTCATTCCTGGCACAGTAGACCGTATAATTGTCTGATTCAAATGACCAATACTAGTCCATTTCAACTCACTAATGCCCAGCATATCAATCTTTGTGTATGTGTTCCATTTCATTTTGAAAATTTCCAGTATTCCTTGATTCATGTTCTCAAACAACTGAAGCCCCTGACTTAGTTTAGAACTAAATCAATCGTTTTGAACAGTTAATCATGAAATTGAACACCTGTAAGTGAAAGTCAATAACACTGGCAAATTATATGTGTTATATGTAGTACGTATTACTAATAATTGTTGTTAAGTTAGGTGCCATCAAGTCTGTCCTGACCCATAGTGACCCTATGTTTTGCAACAGAACAAAACATTCTGTGGTCCTAAGCCATTCTCACAATGGTTGCTGTGTTTGTGGCCAGTGTTGCAGCCACTGTATCAGCCCATCTTGTTGAGAGTCTTCCTCTTTTACACTGATCCTCTGCTTTACCAACTGTGATCTTCTGCAGGAAGTGGTCCCTCCTGATAACATGTCCGAAGTATGTGACATGAAATCTTGCTGTCCTTGCTTCTAAGGAGCCTTAAGGCTGTACTTCATCCCAAATAGATTTTTTGTTGTTATTCTTCTAGCAGTCAATGATATGTTCAGTATTCTTCACCAAAGATAAAAATGTACAAAACAAAACAAAAACCCAAAATACATGATGTGGTTAGTGTTCATTTGAATTTGTTGTAAATTTGGACTACCTATATCAGCCAGAGGAGACCTGATGGTGTAGTGGTTAGGCACTCAGCTACAAATCAAAAGGTTAGCAGTTCAAATCCACCAGTCATTCCTTGAAAAACCTATGGGGCAGTTCTTCTCTGTCCTGTAAGATCACCATCTTAGTCATCTAGTACTGCTATAACAGAAATACCACAAGTGGATGTCTTCAACAAAGAAGTTTATTCTCCCATAGTCCAGTAGGCTAAAAGTCCAAATTCAGGGTGCCGGCTGCAGGGGAAGGCTGCCTGTCTGTTGGTCAGGGGAGAGTCCCTATAATGCATCAGTCTTTCCTTGGGAGCATCTCAGTGCAGGAATCTCAGGTCTGAAGGATGTGCTATGCTCCTGGCATGGCTTTCTTGGTAGTATGAGGTTCCCATGTCTCTTTGCTCTTCTCTTTTATATCTCAAAAGAGATTGGCTTAAGACATTGTCTGTCATGGATTGAATTGTGTCCCGCTGTCAAAATGTGCATAGTCATTTGGTCATGCCATGATTCCTTATATTCTATGATGTTATAATCTGTTATATACCCTGCCTGTATGATGTAATGAAGGAGAATGGGCAGCAGTTGTATTAGTATGGGAAGACTCAATGTATAAGATTATATTGTCCCTTGAGGCAGTCTCTTGGGATATAAGGGAAAAAGAAGCAAACAGAAAGCTGGGGACCTCATACCACCAAGAAGCAGTGCTGGGAGCAGAGCCCATCCTTTGGAAAGGACACCAGAGTCCCTGAGTCTCAGAACCTCCCAGTCCAGGGAAAGATTGGTGACAAAGACCTTCCTTCAGAGTTAACAGAGAAACTCTTCCCCTGGAGCTGATGCCCTGAATTTGGACTTGTAGCCTACTGGACAGTGACAGAATAAAATCTCTCTTTTTAAAGCCATCCATTTGTGGTATCTCTGTTATAGCAGCACTAGGGGACTAAGATACTATATAATCTTATAAACCTCATCAATGTAACTTCCACTAATCCATCTTAGTCCATCAGAGTGATAGAATTTACAATACACAGGACCATGTCGTCAAATGGTGAACAATCATAAAATTATGTGAATCATAGCCCAGCCAAACTGACAGACATTTGGCGGGGAGGTAGGGGGGGGATGCAATTCAGTCTGTGACAGTCACTGTGAGTCAGAATCAACATGGCAGCAGTTGGTTTTGTTTTTCTTTGTATAGGCAAGACCCCTATTCATGCTTAATCTCAAAATAACCTGTGAAAAGACAGATTCTCATGCTTAGTACAAGGCCTGGGGATAATTCTTTTTAAAAAATCCATGTTACATGATGGAGAATCATTTGCAGACTGACTTCTGGGATGATGCCAATTCTGGGGTATCTTCGCTCAGTCTACTGTCACTTGGCAGAAAGAAAGGTTTTATTTGTTTTGTTGTGATGACTTCCTTTTCCTTTGGATAGCGTGTACTTCCACAGCGCTGGCATCCCAGGTGTGGTGCCCACACCCAACTCTGCCCTCCTCAGCAGAGCTTCGTCTTCTGTCTCACCAGAATTCCCTTTTCATGTTGTGCCCTTCCTTCCAGGCCCCACTGATGGATTACCTCATTTGACAGAGTGTTAAAGGAAAACAGTAACTATTACTCATTTGAGTTGTAATTTGTGGTCTTTAATGCCTAGTGCTGTTTCCTTTTGTTTTTTCCTTCCCTAAATTCTTTTCGGAAACCCTGGTGTCATAGTGGGTTAAGTGTCACATTGTCTAACCAAAAGGTCAGCAGCTCGAATCCACTGAGCACTCCTTAGAAACTCTGTGGGGCAGTTCTACTCTGACCTGTAAGGTCACTGTGAATCAGAATCAACTCAACTGCAGTGGGTTTGGTTTTCAGTTTAGACTCTATTCAGAGCTCTGGTGGCATAATGGTTAAGAGCTCAGCTGCTAAACAAAGGTAAGGAGTTCAGACCCACCAGCCGCTTGTTGAAAACCTTATGGGGAAGTTCTACCGTGTCCTGGGGGTTGTTATGTGTCAGAATTGATTCAATGACAACAGCTTTGGGTTTTGGTTTTGGTTTTTAGATTCTTTTCAGAATAATGGTATTAGGTGCATCAAATTAAATAAAAAAGAAATGAGTTACACTGAAGTACCATTATCAAAATATGTTTTAAAAATATGCAATAATAATATATGTTATTCTTTATTGATATTTTAAAAAGCAAGATGTAAAGGTAGGTTTAGCCCTAGAGGCAGAGATCCTAACTTTAAAATATGATGGGCATAAACTATATTTTGAAATATCCATAATGATTGTGATTTTCTGTGAAGAATATCTGTGATCTTTGATTAGTGACAATCTTAGTTTTAAGGTTGGTTGCCTACATTCATCCTTGGACTTTCAATCAGATTAGAGTAAAAACAAAGTTAGATAATTTTTTTACCCAACTCAAGTTCACAAACTCTCTGAATTCAAGGTCTTTGGCCCCAGGTTAAGAAAGGAGGCCACCACAAGTTGGAGGCCTGCCTGTGACAGCTAACAACAGCAGACATAACTGTGAGAACTAACTGGACACTGAATGCTGGAACTGCCTATTTTAATTTTTTTTAAACGTAGATATAATAAACATTATGTAAGATATAATTAAATTTCCAAAAATTTAATTAAATTTTCAGCTTTAAATAATTTTGATTTTAAAATAAATCATTGTTTTTGAAGCTTTGTATTTTTAATTTAAATTTTTAAATGCTTTATTTAAAAATCACTTTTTGAAAATATTGAGAAACAGAACACTTTCCTTGATCCAGTGGCTTGGTTAGCTGCAGGAATCCGAGGTATTATAGCCATGTGGGGGTACCTGGGGTAGCTTTTCAGAATGTCTCAAATCACAGCACACAGGCAGACAGGGTATGTTGTGTGTTTTTGAGCCATAAATCTCTACACTGTACCCAGCACATTGCTTGGCATTTGGTAAGTGATCAAAAAACACTTTTTGAATCAGGGTCTATGTTTTGTCTCTGGATGTTTCTGTCCCCTGGGCATTTGCCTGTGCATGTGTCACCATCCAGTGTCACCTCTTCCAGTCATACCCCAGGACTTCCCAATCCTGTAGTCTCTTCCTCCCCTGGAGTCTTCAGCTTCCTCCGCAGGACCTCACTAGACTAGGTCCCCTTTGTCCCCTCCACAGATCAGGCTTGATGCTGAAGCTCGCGTCTCATCCACTTCCTTTCTTTCAGCTTCTCTCACCTTCCACCACCTTCCCTAGGCTACAGAGCAACAGGTGACAACTGGCCTGCTGGTGTTCACCAGCTTGTCAGAAATAGCTTACAGGAAATGTCAGTGGTCTGGGCCACGAGGGATATGAAAAAATGCCGTATCTCTTGCTCTGCTGATCAGCAAGGTTTGGAAATGATTTTTTTTATTCACTCTGTGGTCACAGGCATCAGTGACAGACATGTCTGCAAGTTATTCTGCAGCAGCCTCACTGCATACCACTGAGGGGACACCAGGGCACCCATCTAGCCCTCACTCTAATTGAGTGGCTTGTCCCCGTCATGTGCTCTCACACAAAGACACATTTACTGTCCTTGAGAGCAAGGTCATTTTCCATATTTTACAGATGAGGAGACTTAGATTCAAGAGTTTTAGTGACACTTCTGAAGCTAAACAGTCAGTACTGGAAGCAGGATTTTAACCAACATTCTTCAACACCCTCCTCCATGTAACAGGTGTTCAGGAAAGGATGGTTGTAATAGTGATGATGGTGATGACAACGATGACGATGATGATCATGTGATGATCGTGTAATTTACAAAATGATGGCTTTTTAATATGAGTTCTTCATAGAGAATTCATATGAAAATAATTTCTCAGTGAGTGGACCCAGGAAAAATCATTGGGAACGATAGAGAAGTAAGATCGGAGGAAGAAGGAAATCAAGCAAAAAGGTGACATCAAGCGGAGCTGACTTTGGCTCTGGGGACATTATAGGTCACATCTCAGAACTGTTCCTTCAGAGGGAAGTGACTGGGCATATGAAAACTTCCATACCTGCCAGTCATTGCTGAAGAGCTGCTCTTGGGAGATGGAGTGGAGTGGGGAGGAGGACAATGCCAGGCATGGCTGGCTGGCTGCGAGCACAGAGAAGGATGGCTTTGATAGCCAGAGGAAAGTGTCCCTAACAAAGAAAAGGTATCGGCTGTTAGGAGCCAAAGCACATGGGAAGCCAGGGCCCATGTACAACAGCATCTGCTACAGGGACCTCAGAAATGGAGCTGTTTCCTGAAATGAAACAATATGTGGTCCTCATGTTGCCTAACTTTATCTTCACATGAGGAGTCCTGGTGGGGCAGTCGGTAAGAGCTCAACTGTTCATCTAAAGGTCAGCAGTTTGAATCTACCAGCGGCTCCTTGGAAACAGTATGGGGAAGTTCTACTCAAAGGCAACAGGTTTGTTTTTGCTTTGTATGTATAGATGATAGATAGATAGATACATACGTATACAGAGAAAGAAGCCCCAGTGGTGCAATGGCTAAGCACTCAACTACTAACCACAAGGTTGGGAGTTGGAAACCACGGGTGGAAGAACTGGCGGTCTGTTTCCATGAAGATGACTGTCAAGAAAACCTTTGGGGACAGTTCTACTCTGTCACATGGGGTCACTCTGAGTCAGAATTGATTCAATGGCACCTAACAACAGCAGTACTAATCCTGGCATTCAGTGCTGAAGACAGACGAAAGAGCACTGTACAGTGCAATTAAGGACACCTCAGCTACAGTCTCAGATTTGCCAGAAACCAGCAACATGACCTTCGAGAGTCAATTAGTCCCTGTGGTCCTCAGCCTCCACTCAGGTCAGCATTAGCTGTTACAGTATCGAAAATGTTAGAGGAACATTTGTTGCTTGACTAAAATCATCTGGTTGTTTTAGCACCTTAGGAATCAGGTCATGGCTCGGCTCCACACTCTCTTCCTGCTGAGTCCTGACAGTGAGACTTGCCGTGTTTTCCCATGTGTCTGTTGTTACTACAGGGGCATTTGCTTTTGTATATGTGATTCAGCTCTCCAGAGGGAACTCATGATGGTCATGTGAAATGTGTTTAATTTTGAACACTTTAATTGTATATTAGTAATAGGGGTCACTAGATGACTGCTTTTCCAACACCGTCTTTTCGAAACTGAACTAAGTACAAGAATATTGGAAAGGAAATAACCAATCAAGTTTTTTTTTCCTAGAAAATGTAAAATAAACATATAAATGGATATTCTCTGTGTGAGTATCTATGTTGTAATAAATAATAGAGGTTATTTTAATTTATGAATAAATTATCCTTCTTTTGTTTTCAGACTCAGGTGGAAGGTCTGTTGCTAGACTGGTATTCCAGTTTTGTGGTATCTAACAATCAGGTAGGAAACCCTGGTGGCATAGTGGTTAAGTGCTGCAGCTGCTAACCAAAAGGTCATCAGTCCAAATCCACCAGGTGTTCCTTGGAAACCCTATGGGGCACATCTCCTCTGTCCTTTGGGGTCTCTGTAAGTTGGAATCAAATCAAAGCCAATTTTTTTTTAACCATCAGTTTGTCGAGGCTGTCACCTGGAGCAGAGCTGAGTGTGAGGACTGTGACCCCAGTGATATGTGTTCAGCACAGAGATGGGCACCCCGAGCCCCCTTCAAAGAAAGATGCATTGCCCAGCTGTGAGCAGCATGGTCAGCAAACTCCTCAAGAGTCAGTTCCTTTAAGGCAGGCTGCAGCCCCAGAGAGCTGCCTGGTCAAGGTTTTCCCTTCCCTGGACAGCCAGAGTCCAGTGGTTCAGGGAAGCAGGTTACAAATGCCTAGCCATTTGGGCCTTCCTGGGGAAACTGACAGGCAGCACTTGCTCCAGATTTTCCTCCTGGGTCCCCAAAGGCTTTGTTGTCATTATCGTTGTTGTTGTTGTCAGCTGCCGTTGAGTCCTCCTGGACTGATGGTCACCTCGTGCCCACTAGAACAAAACACTCTGTGCTTGTCCTAGTTCACTTCCTCCTCTGTCCTCTCTTCTTCAGCTCACATCCTTTCACAGGTATTGCACTTTTTTTTTTAATGTGTAACTGAGTTTTTAAAACAGAGTATATTTTTAAGCAGTTTTAGGTTATAGAGAAGTTGGGCAGAAAGTACAGAGAGTTCCCACTCACCCTCTACACATTGTTTCTCCTCTTCTTACCACCTTTCATTCTTCCAGAACATTTGTTACAACGGACAAACCAATACTGACATGTTATTATAGCTCAAATCCGTAGCTGACATCAAGTTCCCTCTGTATTATACCCTCCTGTGGGTTTGGGTTCACCATTATAGTATCAGCTGTAACAGCTTTATGGCCTTCAAAATGTCCTGTGCTTCCCCTATTCAGTCTTCCCCCTTCTGCTTGACCCTCTGACAACACTGATCTTTTCCCTGTCTCGATCATTTTGGTGTCGAGTTTCAATAAACAGCTTACACCTCAAACTCCCAGAGACTGTACCATAACAGTGGGTACTGAGAGTGATCAGAGAAAGCTGCCAATAAGATGAGGTATTGGAACTGCATCACTCGCTACCCAGCTGGCTCTAAAGGCCCCTGTCACTTGTGGTATGTAGAGCCCAGACACCAGCAGCACGAGGTGGCAGTGCAGTTTTGGCTCTACCATTGAAGATGACTTGGAGCATGCGCCAGTGGGAGTGAATGCACCGGCAGGTGCAACTATCAAGCATGTGAGACTTTGAAGGAGGAGGCAGACGTAAGGATAGTGGAGTTAGATGACTCTTGTCACTGACCCTATGCAGAAAGATAAGGAGCAGCTGAAAGTGAAAGCAGGGAGCCTTGGAGAGACTCATTGGAAATATACAATGAAGCTCTTTCTGCCTTGCTAGAAAAAAAGGGACCCAAAATCTGAACTTAATAATTCAAGTGATTGCATTTCAAAGAAAAGGCAGATCTGTGCCAGGGTCGGGGCCTCAGTTAGAAAAATCTTTAATGGAGACATCTTGGTGGATGCAGCCAAAGATTTTGACTTGTCAGGCACTGAATTTTCTAAGTCAAAGACCACCCATGGCAGCCACAGTAGTAGAGGCAGAGACCGCACGAACTTTACTCACACGCACCCAAGCCGTCCTCACGGTGCAAGGTAGCGTGAGACTGTAAAACTGACCATGTAAGCTAAAGCTATATAAGCCAAGCTATATAAGGCAATCTTAATAATCAACGGGAAAAAATTATAATTGTTCCATGACCTTTGCAAGTGTTTGTGAAGATATTAAAAACTGTCTCATTGCTGGTTATAAAAGTACAGGAAAGTGAAATATATATATAATAAAGTATATTTGAAACCCCAAACCCATACCTACTGGGGTTGCATACATTCTAACTCACAGCAGCCCTATAAGACAGAATGGTGCTGCTCTCATGGGGTTTCCAAAGCTGTAAATCTTAATGGAAGCAGATGCCAGGGTCGTATCTTTCCCCCGAGAAGCAGCTGGTGGCCTTGATCTGCTGACATTCTTGTTAGCGGCTGAGCAGTTTAACCTGTGCCCCTGAACAACAAGAGCAGCAAAAAGCCTCGTAATGAGCCAATGAACAGAACAGAACTGCCCCATAGACTTCCCAAGGAGCAGCTAGGAGATTTGAACTGCTGAACTTTTGGTCAACAGTTGTGGCACTTAAACACTAGACCACTAGCGTTTCCTAAACCTGTGCCCCCAGGGCTCCCTAACTAGTATTTTGTGCACAATAATTAAAAATATTAGAATCTTTGAAAATTAAAGTGGTTTAGTTCTTTTTTAACAAAGTTATGCAGAGCAGTTGGGCAGCGCTTGCTTTCTTAAATCCTAGGACTCGTCGTTGAGAGGGAGCCTCTTTCCTCTGCCTGTGCTGTCATACTCCTTTCTAAGTCTGCATCAACTTCCAGTATTTTATCCTTTGCACTTGCAGTGTCCACAGGTTGCTTCAATGTGAAGTCATTTGCCAGTGTCACTTTCTTTAGGACATCTTAATCCTTTTTGCCACAATCACTTCTCATTTACGTGGATATGTTTGCCTTCTTTAAGCGCCTCAGGCGGCATATCTGGAGCCTGTCCAACCATGGCTGTGTCAAGGTTTCCACATCCAGCTATTGTTTCTAAAACTCCACTTAAGTCTGACTCCATTTTCACTTTCCACATATCTATCTTTTCCATCAAATTTCGGTTGTCTATTTTTATAAAATATCATTTGGTTTTATTCAGTGGGAAACAAGGAGGCAAAATGGCTACACCCCTCTGCTGTCTGTGAGGGAACTGAATGACAAATGCACGGAGACCAATCACCGACAGACTCGGAAAGAAATGACATGATTGGTTAGTTAACAGTAATGTACCAGCACCAGCTCATCAGTACAATGGATGTACTGTATTCGTGCAAGGTAGGCATCACAGAGAAACTTTGGGCAAGGCAGGAAGGGGCATATGGGAACTCAGCACAATTTTTCTGAACACTTACAACTGCTCTAAAAAATCAAGTGTATTAAAAACAAAATACAATGTGGCTACACACACACACACACACACACACAAAATGTTTCTCTTATAACTAATTAATCTGCAACTGTATTTTTGTTCACAAATTATAAGTCTTATCAGACAGATGGGAAGTTCTGTGAGGGCACCAACATGTCCTTTTGCTGATTTTGTGTCTTGAGAGACAGCATTTAAGATGACAACTAATCACTTATTATTAAACAACAGTCTGTCTGGAATTTTCATGGCTTAATCTTCAGCTTTGCGTATTTAAAGTTTTGTCCCCCTTCCCACCCTCCTGCCATCAAAGAAGTCAGATTCCCTGCTGTGCTAAAAATCCTTGAATCTAGAAGATGTGGGGGGAGGGCAGAATACCCCATAAAGATTTTGGAATCATGCTGGCCTGCCTTTTGCTGTTACCGGTTCCAGGACCTTGAGCCTGTAAGAGAAACTGAGCTTCAACTCCCTCTATGTAAAATGGGGATCGCAATAAACAAAACCAAAGTTGTTGCCATTGAGTAGATTCCAACTCATAGCAACCCTGTAGGACAGAGTAGAACTGCCCCCACAGAGTTTCCAAGGAGCAGTTGGTGGGATTCAAAGTGCTGACCCTTTTGGTTAGTCAGGCTATTAACCACTGGGCTACTAGGGCTCCCGGAGCTGTAACAGCAGCTGTCTAATAGGATTATCAGGAGAAAGATACAGCCGGCTGCTTCTGTGAAGATTACAGCCTTGAAAACCCTCAAGGGATAGTTCTACCCTGTCCTATAGGATCTCTCTGTGAGTTGGAATTGACATCAAGGTAGGGGGTTTTGATTTAAAGAAGATTATTGGGAGGAATGTACATAGTCCCCCCCAAAATAAAAAATGTTGGGCTCATAGATACACAAATAACAACTCTTACCATTGTATTGTTGCTAGAGATAATGTTTGACAATGGTGGTTGTGCTGTTGTCAGCTGCCTTTGAATCATATCAACACATAGTGGCCCCGTGAAAAACTGAATAGGACCATCATGATCTATAAAGTTTTCATTGGTTGGTTTTTGGAAGTACATTGCTGAGATGCTATGAAAAATAACACTTATAGGGACAGTGTGATCATTATAACTTTTTATATCTTAAAGCCAGAGAGACTCTTCAAGACAATGTAGAACAAGGGCTGGTGGATTATGTCCAGCAAACTAAACCCAACTTGGCTCCTGTTTTTTAAATAAAGTTTTGTTGGAACACAGTCATGTCTATTCATTTATTGCATGTCTATGGCTGCTTTCACACTACAATGGTAGAACTCAATTGTTATAACACACTGGATGGTTCATAAAGCCTAAAATATTTACTATCTAGCCCTTAAAAAAAGAAAGTTTTCCAATTCCTGATCTAGTTGTTGTTAGGTGCTGTTGAGTTGGTTCTGACTCATAGCAACTCATTCTGAACAACAGAATGAAAGGCTGCCCGGTCTTGTGCCATGTCCACAATAGTTTTTATGCTTAAGCCCATTGTTACGACTACTGTGTCAATCTGTCTCGCCAAGGGTCTTACTCTTTTTCATTGATCCTTCACTCCACTAAGCACGATGTCCTTCTCCAGGGACTGATCCTTCCTGGGAACATGTCCAAAGTATGTAGGGTGCAGTCTTGACATCTTTGCTTCCAAGGAACACTCTGGTTGTACTTCTTCTAGAACAGATGTTTGTTCTTTTGGCAGTCCATGGTGCATTCAGCGTTCTTCTCCAGCACCATAGTTCAAAGGCATCAATTCTTCTTCTGTCTTTGTTCGTTGTCCAGCTTTTGCATGCAAGTCATGTGATTGAAAATATCATGGCTTAGTTCAGCTGCGCTTTGTTCTTCACGGTGACGTCTTCACTTTTCAGTACTTTAAAGAGATCCTTTGCAACAGATTTTTCCAATGTAGTACATCTTTTGATTTCTTGACTGCTACTTCCATGGGCATTGATTGTGGAACCAAGTAAAATGAAATCCTTAACAACCTCAGTCTTTCTCCATTTATCATGATGTTGCTTACTGGTCCACTTGTGAGGAGTTTTGTTTTCTTGATGTTGAGGTGCAATCCATACTGAAGGGCTGTGGTCCTTGATCTTCATCAGTAAATGTTTTAAATCTTCTTCACTTTCAGCAAGTAAGTTGGTGTCATCTGTGTAATGCAGGTTGTTGGTAAGTCATCCTCCAATCCTGATGCCTTGTTCTTCTTCATAGAATCCAGCCTCTGAGATTATTTGCTCAGCATACAGATTGAAAAGGTATGGTGAAAAGATACAACCCTGACACACACCCTTCCTGACTTTAAACCATGCAATATCCCCTTGTTCTGTTTGCACAACTACCTCTTTATCCATATACAGATCCCTTAGGAGCAGAAGTAGGTGTTCTGGAATTCCCGTTTTACACAATGTTAGCCATAATTTGTTATGATCCACACAGTCAAATGCTTTTGCATAGTCAGTGAAATACAAGTAAACATCTTTCTGGTATTTTCTGTTTTCAGCCAAGGTCAATTAGCAATGATATCCCTGGTTCCACATCCTCTTCTGAATCCACCTTGAATTTCTGGAAGTTCTTTGTCAGTATACTGTTGCATACACTTTTGAATGATCTTGAGCAAAATTTTACTTGTGTACTATGTTAATAATATTGTTTGGTAATTTCCACATTCGGTTGGATCATCTTTCTTTGGAATTGGCATAAACATGGATCTCTCCCAGTCAGCTGGCCAGGCAGCTGCCCTCCAAATTTCTTGGCATAGACCAGTGACCACTTCCAGTGTTGCGGCTCAAGAAGACAAAGTATTACAATGACATGTGCAAAGACTGGGAAATAGAAAACCAGAAGGGAAGAACACATTCTGCATTTCTCAAGCTAAAAGAACTGAAGAAAAAATTCAAACCTTGAATTGCAATAGTGAGGGATTCTACAGGGAAAATATTAAATACCTCAGGGAGTACCAAAAGAAGATGGAAGGAATACGCAGAGTCATTATACCAGAACTGGTCAATATTCAGTCATTTGAAGAGGGAGCATATGATCAGGAACCAAAGGTACCAAAGGAAGAAGTAGAAGCTGCATTGAAGGCGTTGGCAAAAAATAAAGCCTGATCTAGAATGACCCCAAATTTTACAAATAAAGAAACAAGTTTTCATAAAACAAGTGACTTTGTCACATGGCTAATTAGGGACAGACCCAGTATTAAAATGTAGGAGTCTTGACTCCCAGTTCAGATCCTGAATGAGGCAGAGAAAATGACAGTCTCCTTGGAGTCCAGTTCAAACTAGATTCCTTTAGTGGAGTCCCCACACATAAGACTCTGCTTTAGGCTTCTGGGGAAAAGGCTACCAAGTGCCTCCCCAAGACACACCAGGTTGGTTTGGAACTCCATGTCTTGACACATGCCACTTCCTGTATATAAGACCACATCAAATTCCTACATGTCATGGAAAACCTAGTGAGTCGCCGCTTCCATCAAACCTCTGTCATCCATTAGATAAGTCATCACTCTTCGCTCTGTCTCTCATCTAAGGGACATAGTCTGTGGTTGCATTAATCCCACACCCACGCTGTTGTAATTTATTGCTCCATAGGCCTGTGTACTCTGACAGCAAGCAAAATGTTTTAACTGGAGTTGGAGAGAAAGAGACTGAGGCCATGACACCTCCTGGGAGAAAATGGATTTTGGAGTGTGTACTCCTGGCAGAATGCTGTTCCAGGCTGTAACTTCTAATTAATTTTTTAGAAAAGAAAGCACATTGCTCTGTTCAGAAATTTAGAATTTCTATCTTCCTACAAAGAGGCCCATAACCAAAAGGAAGTGACCAGGAGAATGTTTTCAGTAAGCAAATTCCGTGACCACTTTGGGTGCTTCATTGAACCCTACCTTAACCTATGATACCCTAACTTAGATATTATAATAATGTCTACAGTGATATCTTTAGTATATCACAATAAATAAAACTGATAAAAAAAAGATTATCTGAACTATCTAGAAAGTTTAATTATACTTGCTATGCTTGGCTTAGGTGTCCCTGGTTGCACAGTGGTTAAGCTTACCAGCCAGTCTGCAAGAGAAAGATGAGGCAGTCGACTTCTGTAAAGGTTTACAGCCTTGGAAACCCTATGGGGCAATTCTGCTCTGCTCTATTTCTGTAAGTCAAAATCCGCTTGACAACAACAGGTTCACACTAGATTTAAGAAAGCAGGTTTACAATAGGTTTAACAAAGGAGGTTTACACTTGGTTTAAGAAAGTAGAAGCATCTATAACACGTATTGAAAAGACAGCCCCTTTAGAATATCATTTCATGTTATGGTCTCTGCACTTAAAACTTCCAGTCCTCAGATCTTCAGGAGACTCAGCCAAACACATTTTGTTCCTGCAAACTCTTTAGAGCTGAGATTTTACAGTGCATTTGTGCATATTCTCATGGAAGGAGATTCCAGAAAGACAATCCTCGAGTGAAGAAAGGGAAGCTAGTGTGGCTACTGAGGTGAGAGGAGAGACCAGAGAAAACCTGAGGAGAGAAATTAGAAGTAGAATCCTGGGCACAAAATTTAAATTTTACGTGGCTTCTCTTTTTCATCTCAGGAGTCTGGCTAGCACAAAGAGTTCAGAACTTGTCACTAACTGAAGGATTGGTGGTTTAAATGACCTAGAGTTTCCTTGGAAGAAAGAGCTGCTGATCTACTTCCCAAAGTTTATGGAATTGAGAACCCTGTGGCTTACTGTTCTATCTGAAATGCATAGGGTCATCAAGATTCTGAATCAACTCCACAGCAGCTGGCTTTGGTATTTTTGTCTAGTTACCAAATACACTTATTTGTAGGTTTTCTTATCTTCCAATGAAATCCATCACTGTGGTTATATGCTACAAGTGTTTCTGTCTTTTGTCAGTTTGGAAGCAAGCTAAAGTACCGTGAAGTACTACATATGGTATCTTGGAGATACAGAGATGAATAAGACATGATCTCTGCCTTCAAAAATTTACAACGAAGCGCAAGGAGCAGATATTCCAACATGTACCTGTAATCAGAGATGCAGAGAGCCAAAGGAAGCACATCAGTCCTGGAAAGAAGTTGAACCAGTAAAGCTCACACGTAACAAATAAGATAGACTACCAACAAAGTCCCCAAAGGGGTCAGACTATCGCCAGATCAACGGGGTGCTTGGAAATCAGATCAGGGCCAGCCTGCACAGAAAAGAGCACTGGAATCATCTAAATGATTGTCAAGATTATAGAACGGATTTCCATGTATTTTTTTAGTCTGATCATTCAGGAACAATACTTGGACACGTATGCTGTCAATTCTTCTACCTGTCAAAGATGGGATAGAAGTAGATGAGGGGCGAAAAGTCATGATTTTAAAATGATAATCATGTAACACAATAGGTGACCCTTTGTGTCTGGATGTATGAGGTCTGAAAATTAAGTCCATGAACATAATTGTTCTAAGTGCTACATAGTTCACTGCTGAATATCACTACAGTCACCTTCAAACACTCCCTTTGGGAAGCTATGCGCCGTTGCCAGTGCCTTGTCCACCCTTCAAAGCAATTTTGGAACTCTTTCTGGAATGGCCATTGTGCATGGGAACAAGTTCACAAACTTAATTGTATAGTTGTCTGTGAGGGAGTTTTTAGCCAGGAAACAAATAATTGTGTTGAAACACCCTCCCTGCTCACCTGATCTGGCCCCCAAGGACTTTTGCCTTTAGCCAAAGTTAACGGAAGTATTGAAAGAAGGACATTTGGATGACATTCAGGACACCAAGGGAAATACAACAAGAGCTCTAATGGCCATTCCAGAAAGAGCTCCAAAATTACTTTGAAGAGGGGACTAGGCACTGACATCAGTGCACAGCTTCCCAAGGGGAGTACTTCAAAGGTGACCACAGTGATATTCAGCAGTGAGGTATGTAGCCCTTTTTCTAGGATGAGTTCGCAAACTTAGCTGTCAGTCCTCGCATCAGCATTCTGATGGAACACCTGTAACATGAAATTGTTCCTCTCCTTTTGTCAGGTGCTGCTGTCCTCATGCAGTGCTTCTTCAATGGGTAAGTTCTGTGCAGAAGGGGGGTGAGTATGTATGTCAGCATTTTGGTGTCCCCTTAGTCACTGACACCAATGAGCACCTAGTGGACTTCCCTTTATATCATGATAAACCTCACTATGATAACTAATGTTAACATTTGACATTATTAAGTCTCTTTTTTAGTAAAATTGGCTGTTATTTTAAGATAAGAATACTAGGAAAAGTTAGGGCTATTTCTGCTTGTGACAGAAACCCCAACCTAATCAAGCCAAGAAGAAAGCTTGTTGCCTGAAGGAACTGATAGGGCCAGGGCTTCAGGAACACATGTGATGTCAGCAGGACCTCTCCTGGGTCTCCACCCCTTGGCTTTGCTGTCTCTGTGTCGGCTCCTCTCTGAGGCGGTCTCCCCACCCCGGTGATAGCATGGTTGCAGCGCTTTGAGCTCTGCACCCTTCCGGGTTCACGTAGAAAGGCAGACTCTCTGAGAGAACAGAAGACTTGGGATTCACTCTGATTGGGCCCATCCTGGGTTCTGAGTGTCCTGGACAGTCCTGGAGTCTGGGTCAGAGCCTCACTGGACAGAGGGCAGGAGAGAGGCAGCTGCTTTAAACAAAGTCAGAACACTGTTGCCAGTGCAATGGGCTGTGAATGCAGGGTGGCCTTTACAGCCCTACTTCCACACACAGAAGGCTGCTGGTGGTGCGAAGACACCAGGGTCTGCACATTCTTCAGCCAGGTGGCTCCGGAGGGGAGGCTAGTCCAATGTTCCCGGATGTTACACGTAGCTGTACCCTCGGAGTCCTCTAGTCCAGTCACTTCATTGTGCCCTGAAGAAACTGAGTAATTCAATGACTTCTGCAAGGTTCCACCTTCTTTATAGTACTGTGGGGAGGAAAAGTCGGGCATTCTGACCCATCACGCAGACCATTCACTATGTATCCCTGGCAAAAGAAGTTAATTGGTAGAACTTCTTTATGTCATAAGGCAAAAAAAAAAAAAAGCTTTTCAGAAGTGGGCAAAGATCATTACACATCTTCTCTTTTTCCCCATGTACCCAATCCAATGAGGTTATATATATTTGTATTTATACCTGTTGCCATTTGGTAGATTATAAATCATAGCTACCTGTAGGACAGAGTAGAACTGCCCTATAGGGTTTCCACCGAGTAGCTTGTAGATTCGAACTGCTGACCTTTTTGGTTAGCTACTAAGCTCCTAGCCACTACACTATCAGGACTGCATTTATATTTACATTCAATATATATAATTATTGAAACTCTGGTTGCACAGTGGTTAAGTGTTATGACTGCTAACCAAAAGGTTGGCAGTCCAAATCTGCCAGATGTTCCCTGGAAATTCAGTGGAACTGTTCTATTCTGGCTATAGGGTCGCTGTGAATTGGAATTGACTCAATGGCAGTGAGTTAATATATAATTATGTAGAGTATATTACATAATAAATACAGAGAGTGAAAAAGAGGAAAAGTTTTATTGCATTCTAGACTCGTGCCTGACTAGAAACCTTTAAAAAAAAGGGAAAAAGCTTTGTGTTTTCTTCAAAATGTATACAGTTACAGGATAATCTTGGCTGAACCCCAGGGAGAAGGAATTGATTATTTCAAAGGCTCTGCACAGTTTGTATTTTTTTATTTCTCTAAAGCTCCTTTCCAAACATCTGGGCAAACACACAAAATCAATACTTCTGTTAAGTCATTAGCATTGCTGCTGGGGCTGGAAGGCAGGCCCTCCCACCCGTCATCCTCCTGAGTACGTTGGGAAAGTGCCAAGTGAACACATGGGTTGTAGGTTCCACTGAAACATCTGGTGAGCTTGGGCTGTGTTTGGCCACAGAGTCACTCGTGTGGCCAGCGCTGCACTCCACCAGCCCCTAACTTAGGCACAGCCTTGCTTGACAACGTTATGCTAGGGTGGAGCAAAAGGCCCTGAGCTGAGGACATGGACAAGGAGACTCAGACTAGAGACAAAGGATCATCCTTCCTGTGATTTAAGGCCTCCAAATGAATCTAATCTGGTAATCAAATATTGCTACTGGGTCCAACATCGAGTTTTTTCCTTCTTAGGATAATCCAGCATACTGTCATCATGTGTAACAGACCTCATCTAAAATAAGCTTTGCTGAGACCCTTTTTGAAACCCTGATGGCATAGAAGTCAAATGCAATGTCTGCTGACCAGAAAGTCAGCAGTTCAGATCCATTAGGCTCTCTGTGGAAACTCCATGGGGCAGTTCTACTCTGTCCTATAGGGTCACATGAGTCAGAATCAACTTGACGGCAATGGGTTTTGGGGTTTTTTGTAACGTCCAGCTCACGTGATCTTTCCTCTGTGGTCCTTTCTTAAAATTTCAACTATATTGTATTTTGCATTTTTACAAGTGTGAATTTATTCCAATAAATTTTGAAAATAGTTCAAATGCAGGTATCAGTCACAGAGAACAATGAGGCATATGATTGTTTTCTCAGCGAAATGGCAATTTAGCTGGTAGAGCATATTTATGTCTCTTATTCATAAAGTCTCAAAAGACAATCAAAATTCTTGAAAACTACTGTCTAGAGCTCATATATTGTGTTTTCTTTGAAAGGTATTTTATTTCCTTAAAATACTTTTACTCATCAAAGGATGAATGGTAGACTTTCTTTAATTCAGATCTGTATAACTGATTCCTCCCACCTAAATAATAAGTGGTAATAACCACTGCTTGTGCTTTTTTCTCTACTGAAATTGAAGGATCTGGAGCAAGGTGCAAGCCCAGGAAGCAGACAGTGAGCAAGATGGTGACAGTCACTGGACTTGACTAAAATTTTCAGTCTAGTTCACCCTCACAAGTATCTAAAGAAGAACTCACTTGCAGCTTTATAAATACCCAGAATAAAATGACCTCTATGCAGTAGTCATTGGCAACTTCATTTAACAGATATTTACTGAGTGCTGTTATGTCCCAGGCACTGAGCTGCTAAGCCAAAGGCAGGAAATAACACTGCAAATAATATATAATATTCTTTTTGCTTAAGCCTATCCTCCCTCCGTAGTGAAAACCTGTAGATGTTCTCATCTAGAAGAGTACCTAAAGTCTAACTCAGATCCTTTTCTACTGTTGTCCAGCAAGTGTTTTCTGCCTCAGTCTACTCAAGACTGTGCTACTCCTGTTTTCTAACCCTGATTTCAGGATGTTTTCAGTCTCTCCATCTCTAAATCCAATCACCTGTTTGCCAAAAATACTGGTGAATGTTGGTCACGGTGGGAATCCACACAATGCAGGAAGTTAAGAAATCTCTTCATCAATGTTGACTTTTTGCAATTCATGCCACTTGTCCAGTCTCCCCCCTGCCTGGAAACACAAATGTCCATCTGAACAGCAGTACAATGTTGACAAGGGTTTCACAATCGTTCTTTGAAGGAAGTGAACAGCTTCGAGTGAAGAACAAGTTCCAGGAAATTCGATTAGCTGGAAGCATTTCCTCCATGATTATTTCCCTCTTTGCTGCATTAGATGCTTCTTCTGACCAGAGCTGTGGGTCTCACCACTGCTTTGTAACATAGCTTAGCATTCTTCTTGACTCCTTCAAATTGCCATGATTCTCATTTATAATTACTACCTGACATAATGAGATTCTTCATATGAAACATTTTGTTCAGTCCACTACACAAGGGCTTTGGTATTGAGAGCAGAGAAGTCAGGGAAAGTCACTGTGTCTCACTGTGAACTTCCACGAAACTCATCAGGACCTTATGCCAAACTTCCTGCTTTCCTGACCTGCTCACCTGGGTACGTTGTGGACACTCCAGACGAGGCCACTTGCCATGAGTCTATAATTGATCATCTCTTCCTTTCTTCATTTTTTTTCTTTTTAAGAAAATATTTTATTTTCAATAGTCACTTTTCAGGCCTAAGGCACAATTTTTAAAACTGCACAAAGATAACAGATTTGGATGGCAGATTTAGACAATCTGGACCAAGTGATTTTATGTCGCTGCTCCAGAAAAATATTCAAAAGCGGCTGCTTTGGAAATTCACTCTTCATCATTCCTGGGACTTGATCAGGTCAAGTTAAGGTGAATTATGTAGAAGAAAATTATCCCAATTACTTATTCAATAGGTATCTCTATTCTTTCTGCTCTGCTGCCCCAATCTCAAGATTCCTTGCTGTCACAAACCTTGGAGTCCATTAGTGGAGGAATGGGTAAGTTAGAGTAGATTGTATACTATGGAATCTTAGCAGTTAAAAATAAACTAAGTGAATATACAACAACATGTAGCTCTTTAAAACATGGTAATGAGTGACAAAAAATAATAAGAAAAAGATTTATATAACCCATACACACAAAAAGTATATTTTATATGATACAGACATATTAAATAATATGTACAAAAAACATGATAATGGATACTTATGGGGGAGAATGGAGATTAGGAACAAAGGAAGGAAATGAAATAAAAGGGATACCTTGCTGAGAATGTTATGATGTTAGATATTATGAGCTGAGGCTTAAGATGAATTCTTTCTGAGGTCTCAGATAAAGCTGCAATAAATAATATCATTGAAAACAGCATGCTGTAAATTACTGTTTTCCAGCAGCATTCCAGGAACATGAGCAATCTGGAAGATGCCGGTAAGTGTTCCTAAGAAGCAGATTCTATGATTACGCACGTATGAGATTTAGGTTAAACAAAGCAGGTTTCTTCACTTCAAGTCTTCTCAGAGCCTATAACATTCTAAACCAAGGCAGGTATGTGCAGCACAGGCAGTACCCAGCTGCAGACAAGATCACTTCCCACGTGTGTCCTTAAGAATTTGTCAGTAAGTCAGAACAGCCTTACTTTGGCATAAAAAGGAAACAGTGGTGGTGTAGTGGTTAATAGCTATTGCCAAAAGGCTGGCAGTTCGAATCCACCTGGCTGTCCTTGGAAATTCTATGGGACAGTTCTCCTCTGTCCTATAGAGTCATTATGAGTCAGAAACAACAGCAGTGGTGTTCTGTTTGTTGGCTTTTTGTTGTTGTTGCTTAGGTGTAAGAAAAGGCTTGAAGCCGTTTCAAACAATGTAAAAGCTGCACATGAAGCGAGTGAAGGTGATTATGATGAAGAATTTTTTCAGTAGGGATTGGTTCAGTCATGTCACGGGGAGGGTAAATTTATGTCACATTAAAGGGCAATGGCATTTTCAATCACATCACACATGTGCCAAAAGCTGGACAGTGAATAAGGCAGACAGAAGAATCGATGCCTCTGAATTGACCACAGTTCAATTGGAGAAGAATTTTTTTTTTCTTACTACAACAACATTTATTTCTTTTTCAAAACATTTTTTTATTGTGATTAAGTGAAAGTTTACAATCCAAGTCAATTTGCCATACAAAACCCCAAGCACTCACCACTGTGCAACTCTATCTGCTCTCCCCACCCTGTGACAGCACATTCTTACCTTCCACTCTTTACTTCCAGTATCCACTCAACTGACACTTGTCCCTTAGTCTCCACCCTCTCCTCTCCCCTCTAGAAAGAAACCAGTAGGACAGCCTCATGTATATATTAAACTATAAGGTACACACACTGCCTGCATCACTCTGTGTCCCTTAGGCCAGTCCAATTGGAGAAGAACATCGAACGTACCACAGACCGCCCAAAGAACAAACAAATCTGTTCTGGAAGTACAGTCTCATACAGACTCCACGCAACAGAGCAGAACCCATAGCGTTTCCTACATTAATATCCTCATGGGAACGTATCACTAGGTATCACTCACGGGATCACTGGGCAGGTTCAAGCTGCCCGGGATCCTCACCAAAATTAGAGTATGCATCTCACATACTTTGGACATGTTGTCAGGAGGGATGAGTCCCTGGAGAAAGACATCATGCTCGGTAGAGCGGAGGTTCAGGGAAAAACAGGAATACCCTCAACAAGATGTATTGCACTGTGACTGCAAAGACGGGCTGAAGCATGAAGACGATTGTGGCCATGGTGCAGTGCCAGGCAGTGTTTTGTTCTGCTGGGTACAGGGTCGCTGTGCATCAGAACGGCTCAACGGCACCTAACAGCAATAGCAAAGGGCAACATGAATTGTCTCTAAGTTGGATGTTCATAACCTGGGGATTGACTATTTCCCAGACTTCTTTGGTCATAGAATAACCTTTGTCAACTGTCTCTTTACAAAACACAGAGCATTTCTCCCTGTTGCTTTCTTTCTAAGGATGTTCTTCATGCTCTGTTCCTATCTGTCTCTGCTCAGGTCTTATCTCTTCAATGAAGTCCCCTCTGCAACTCACAATAGTCTCTATTCTGATCTTATTGCTGCACCACTTTGGCCTTTAAAGACCTGCTTTTCTGCTGCTTCAGTGTGTGCTGTAGCTGTTTTAAGGCCAAGAGTGACGTAATTTATATCTATACTCTAATTTTTGATGAGGATCCTGGGCAGCTTGAACCTGCCCAATGATCCCGTGAGTGATACCTAGTGATACGTTCCCATGAGGATATTAACGTAGGAAATGCTATGGGTTCTGCTCTGTCGCGTGGAGTCTGTATGAGTTAAAATCAACTCAACCACGCCTGACAGCAATGACGTCTTATGGTTAAGTGGACTTGAATAAATTACACTAAAGTCCCTCTCAGCCAATTATTTCACAACATCTATTCCAATTAGGCTAAAGAAATATTTACTTTCTTCCTCTCTCACTGGAAGGCGAGTGTGGATGAGTCATATTTACAAAGCATTCTAACAGCCACAGATAAAAGCTTGCTTACGTAGTGTTTGGATGCTTTGGTAAATTTGAGGAATAGCGAGAGAGTGAAACAAGGGAAATTACAAGCTGCCAAACACGACTTCAAGCCCATGAGTGTTTTCTTAGCTTTGCTTAGTGTTGCCCACCACCAATACTTTATGATGACGATGATGATGATGATGAAGATGAAGGCAGCGGTGGCAGTGATAGCTACCTTTGTGAAGTCTGTATCTTAGTCAAAGCACTATGCTAAGTACTTCTTTTGCCCTCGCAGGTCTACTAAGAGCAGTCACTAAAGAGCTCTTGGGCCAAAAGCGCTTTTGCCATCTGCCTGCCATAGACCTAATATTTCCATCTTTATATATCAATTCCTAAACCAGTTGCCACAGAGTTGATTCTGATGCCTGGAAACTGCACGTGTGTCAGAGGAGACCTGTACTCTATAGGTTTGTCAGTAGTTGATTCTGTTGAAGAGAATTGCTCCACTTGTCTTCCAAAGTGCCTCTGGGTGGACTCGAACCCTTGACCTTTTTTTTAGCAGCCAAGAGCACTGACTGTCATCACCACCTGGGGACTCCATCGTTACTACCTACAGCCTCCTTTTACCTCTGTAAGCATCCCAGAAATATTAAACTGTAATACGTTCATATGAATTTGTTTCAGGTAGATGCAAAGCTAGTCATCAGAAGCCCTTTGGAAACTATCTGGCGCTGCTTGTGGTGTGAGCATGTCCCCTCTGGGCAAAGCAGTGTAGCATTTTTTCTAATCCTGGTTCTTTAATATTTCAACATTCACTGAGAAACTAGCATTTATAGAATACTTTGAAGCTTCCTGTAGTTTCAAATATCGATGTAGCCTGCAATCTTTGCCATCAGCACTTATGGAGAAGACAATCACAAATAATTATAATATGATACAACTGCTTTAACAGAAACATGAGAATTATGTGCATAAAGCACCCAATCCAATGCTTAGTCAGAGGAGTTACTTCTCTGTGTTCCTTTGTGAGACTCTAAGACTGTTTCACAGAGAAGCAGTCTGTCTTGGAGGATAAGTGAGAGTCTTCCAGGCACAGAGTAGGAGATGACAGCATTTTGCTGGTAAATGTTTAACTGCCAGCACTCCAGGAGGGGGAAGAAAACTCAGTTTGTAGCATTTGCCAATTTCCATGGCATAGATACTCCTACTGATGTTGCTGGGAGCTGTCAAGTCCATTCTGACTTATAGTGACCCCTTATGACAAAGAAGAACTGCCCCAGGGGGGTTTCTTAGCTTAATCTTTCCAGAAACAGATCACCAAGTCTTTCCCTCACGGAGCCACTCAGAAGGTTCCATCCTGTAACCTTTCAGATAGCAGCCAAACACTCAACTGTTGATCACCAGGGCTCCCTGTAAATACTCCTACAGCAGCAAATTGTAAGCTACCAACATGACGTCACTAATGATTGAATTAGGAGAAGATGCAAATGAGCTAGTACCAGCTGGCTCTAGCACACCACTGGGGGGACCAGACAAAACAGCACATGTCTGGTGATCAATTGGCTATTGTTGGGCAGAATGTGGGGTCGGGGCTGAGGAAGAGATGGAGAATCAAGTGCTGTCTGAAGCAGGGAAGGCGTGAAGACAAAGAAAGGTGTAACCTGTGATGAGAGAAGCCAGTTATAAAGAAGACTTTGGAAAGCACTTTGGGAAGAGATTGTAAAGGGCACTGGTCCCACCCTGTGGTTGTTACTGTTGTCTGCTGCTGAGTCAGTGCTGACTCATGGTGGCCACACTTGCAACAGAACAAAACATTGCCCAGAGTCCTGTGCCATCTTCACTAGTGTATTCAAGTTCATTGTTGTGGCCACGGTGTATTTTGAATGACTTCCAACCAGCACTATCCCAGACGTTATTCTGTTGTCAACCATAACGGCTTTCATTGGCTAATATTCAGAAGTAGATGGCCACCTGTCCACTACAGGTGACCCCGCTGGTATTTGAAATACCAGTGGTAGAACTTCCAGCATCACAGCAACAAGCAAGTCATTACAGTACAATAAACTGACAGGCAGTAACAAAGAATTCCTCTTGTTCTTAAGAGTATTTGAGTCAGTTTTGACTCATGGAAACCCTGGGTGAATTTGAACTGCCAACCTTCCAGTTGGCAGGCAAGTGCTTACCTGTATACCACTGGGGAACCTTGAGCTCACCGTTCTTGTTGGGTGCCACTGAGTCAGTTCTGATTCTGTCTGACAAGGTCAAACTGCTTCGTAGGGTTTCCTGGGCTGTAATCTGTATAGGGGATACTTTGGTAGCATAGTGGTTTAGAAGTATATCTGCTAACCAAAAGATTGGCAGTTTGAATCCACCAGGTGCTTCTTGGAAACCCTCTGGGGCAGATCTACTCTGTCCTGTAGGATTGCTAAGAGTCAGAATCAACTTGCTGGCAACAGGTTTTATTTTTACTCTTTATAGAAGTAGATCATCATCTGCGGAGCCACTGGGAGATTAGAACTATGATCTTTCAATTAGCAGCCGAGCTCTTGACCACTGTCCCACCAAGTCTCTTTTACACAGTTGATAGTGATCTAACCCATCCACGTGATACCTCTAGTGGCAGTATGCTGGCGTAACTGGAAAGCAGGTAGCCTCGGAGTAGAGAGACTGGTCTGTAAATTTTCAGTGTAGTCCTGGGAAGAGGTGGAAACTGCCACTGCTTGACATCTTTGGGCTACAACTTAACCGTGTCAAGTACAACTCATGTATATCCTTCAGGCCTTTAGAAAACAGCAACTGGAAATAATACGAGTATTTTTTTAAACTACTAAACAGAAGCTATGCAACATATTGCATAGCTTTACCAAGCAAACATGTGTGTTCACCGTTATAGAAACCAAAAAAACCAAGCCCAGTGCCATCAAGTAGATTCAGACTCGTAGCAGCCATGCATGACAGGACATAATTGTCCTGTAGAGTTTCCAAGGAGTGCCTGGTGGAGTGGAATTGCTGACCTCTTGGTTAGCAGCTGTAACACTTAACCACTATGCTACCAGTTTCCATGTACACCTTTATACATATGGTGAATTCTTTTATGAATCCCTGTTCCTCCACAAGAGGGAATAGTTTATCTGTGCTTGCTTATCTACTCACAGCTAATTCTCTACTGTCCTTCCCGGAGGATCACACTGGTCCCATTAAGCTCTCAGATTTGCTCTGTATCGCTTGCTCTCTGAGTACACAAATTACTCTCCCCTTGACTGCAGGTAAGTTTGTTTCCGGAGCTGTGTGCATCTGCTGCTCGGTCTGCTGAACCAGATTTCTGAGATGTTAAGGGCTGGAGCTGTACTCCACCCTACCCTGCAGATGCCATGCCTCCTCAGGCCTCCATGGCCCCCGGGCTCAGAGTCCTTGGATCTGTCTACTTTGACAGATCTGTCTGAAGGCTCCCTGACAAGAGTCTGTCCTCTGGTCAGTAGTGGCCTACAAGATGGTCCCATAACTGCAGCCTCTGTGTTGTGCTTTTGTTGTTGTTGTTATTTTAATTGTGCTTTAGATGAAGGTTTACAGAGCAGGTTAGTTTTTCATTAAACAATAAATACAGATAGTGTTTTGTGACATTGGTTGCCAAAGCCAAAACAATCAACACTCTCTCCATGTCTACCCTGAATTTCCCTTTATCAGCTTTCCTGTCCTCTCCTGTCTTCTTGTCCTTGCCCATGGGCTGGTATGCCCGTTGGTCTTGTTGTGTTTTATGGGTCTTTCTAATCTCTGACTAAGGGTGACCTTTAGGAATGACTTTAGTACTGAGTTGAAAGGGTGTTGGAGGCTATACTCAGGTTTTCTCTGGTCTCTGTTAGTAGGCCTGTGTGAAAGTGTGTGTGTGTGTGTGTGTGTGTGTGTGTGTGTGTGTGTGTGTTAGAATTTTGTTCTACATTTTTTTCAGCTCTGTCTGAGCTCTGTCTGGGATCTCTGTGTTCTCTGTCAGAGTATTCGGTGGCGATAGGCAGGCATCGTCTAGTTGTGCTGGACTCGGTCTGTGGTACCTGTAGTCCCTCAGTCCTCTGGACCAGTCTCTCCTTTGTGTGTCTGGTTTTCTTCACTCTCCCTCAGTCCAGATGGCGTAGGCCCAAAGAAGTATTTTAGATGGCCTCTCAGGAGCTTTTAAGACCACAAATGCTACTCACCACAGTAGGATACAGAGCATTTTCTTTATAAATTATGGTAGGCCAATTGAGCTAGATGTTCTTGGAGACCACAGTCCTAGCCTTCAGCCTAGCATTTGGATCCCTCACGGAGTTTGGATGTGTCTATGGAGCTTTGACCTTACCTTGGTCAAATTGTGCTGGTTTCCGTAATCTTGTATATTGGCTTACCCTTTGCCAAAGTTACGACTTACCTGTTGTCTGGTGATTTTCTCTTTTAATGAGCGAAGATTGTTTCTTTTTGTGTGTAAACCTTTTCACAAGTTTTTATAATAGTGGTCTCATACAGTATTTGTCCTTTTAAAAGTGATTGGCTTATTTTACTTAGCATTATCCCCTCAAAATTCATCCACATGTGAGATGTTTCACAGATTCATCACTGTTCTTTATTGGTGTGTAATAGTCCATTATATGTAATACTATAGTTTATTCGCTCATCTGTTGATGGACCCTTAGTTTGTTTCCATATTCTTGCTATTGTGAACAGTACTGCAGCGAACCTGGGTGTGCATATTGTGGTTGCTTTCTGATATACATCTACCCTTGTGGAAAGGTCCTGTGATTTGCATTTGTGGTTGTTTTTGCTGCTGTTAAGTCAATCTGTAACTCATAGCAAGCCATGCACAGTGGAACATGATGCCACCCGGTCCTTCACCATCCCCGTAGTTGGTTGCACTGCAGATTGGAATGTGATTTCTATATTGTTGGTGCCATCGAGTCAATGCTGACTCATGTGACCCAATATCAAAGAGTAGAACTACCCTGTATGGTTTCCCAGGCTGTCATGTTTATGGGGGCATATCAACAGGATAGTGAGACTTTTTCTCATGGAAGCTGGTTATCTGCGAAGACCAGTCCCTGTAGAACAACATCGTGTTTGATAAAGTAGAGGGTCATCAAAAAGAGGAAGACCCTCAATGAGATGGATTGACACAGTAGCTGCAACAATGGGCTCAAACACAGCAGCAATTTTCAGGATGGCACAGGACCAGGTAGTATTTCATTTTGTGGTATGTGGGGTCACTACGGGTTGGAACTAACTTGGGAGCACCTCAGTACAATGATGTCATTTTCTAGTCCCTTCCTTAGGTGATGGGCACCATTTTCAGTACATATGTGTTGAATGATTAATGTTTTAGCAACACATTTATGAATTCAAGAGTCATGAGAAAAAGCTAAACTCCTATGTTCAATGACTTCCTAAAATCTATAGGCAGCTTGGGAAGGCCCTGTTTAAAAGGTCAGCATGGACTTTTCTGTGCATATAGGACTCTGAGAAATGAAGTAATATGTCAGGGCTGCCACAATCCTGAGCTTATTAAAGGTGTCTGCCTTCTCCAAGTGTCACTTGAGGTCTCCTTCACTCATAGACTCCTTCTATCAAATCCTGCTGGCAGTGCTTGAGACATTAAGAGGCTGTTCTGCACATGGCTGTTGAATCACATCAGTGGTAATGCGCTGGAAATATAGCCTTAGGTCATGTTGTTGTTGTTAGATGCAGCTGAATCAATCTCAACTCATAGCAAATCCATGCATCAGAGTAGAATTGCCCCCCATGGTTTTCTAGGCTGTAATCTTTACGGGAGAAAAGTCAGGTCTTTTCTCGCACAGAGCTGCTGGCTAGGTTGGAAATGCCAACTTTTCAGTTACCAGGTGAGTGCTTAATCACAGCACCACCAGGGCTTCTCTTAGACTTCACAACAATCCATTGCCGTGCAGACATTCTGGCTCATGGACTTTCTATCCCAATGATTCTCAGCTATAGGACAAGGTGGAGATGCCCCACGGGGTTCCCAAGGCTGTGATCTTTATCAAAGCAGACTGCCACATCTTTCTCCCACAGAGGAGCTCGTGAGTTCAAACCACTGACTTTTGGTTAGCAATAGAATGCTTAACCACTGCACCATAGATCTTCCTAGACCTTACTTAACAAGGCACAAATCCAGAATTTTTCTGTATGTCCAAAACAGGATAAAGTGGTAAAGCCTCCATACCATCACTCATCAGCCAAATATTAGACAGGCCCACAAAACAAAACAAGACTAAATGGGCCTTGCCATCAGGAGTTTTAAAAGCTCCCAGGTGGTTCTAAAGGGCAGCCAACGCAGAAAACCTCTGCTCATACTGCTTTAAATATAAACCAATTTCCTGCCTGATTCCTGACTTGTATAAAGTACAGAATGCATGAAAACTAGCTGCAAGTTGCAACCTAAAAGAACCTGGTGGTTCTTTTTTTTTGTTGTTCGTTTCTTTTGGCCAGGAGGTAAAACAGTTCTTAAGTGACTTGATGTTCTTCCAAATTACTGTGTAATTAACTATCACCGAGCAGACTTCTTGTAAGACTTTGCCGCTACAGTGCTCTATCCTGTTCAGCAAGCAAAGCGAGAGCCAGTTTTCCATTGCAGGGTCAACTTTGGTTTATGGGAACTGTTTCCTAAAATCACCTGGTAGCCCAGGCAGGATGGAGAAAGAATCACAAATGGTTGGAGCTCGAAGCAGTATCTACCAAACTTTAAAGTGCACACGGATCATCTGGCGGGGGGAGGTGAATTGTGCTTGTTAGCGTATAGGTACTCATTACAGAAGTCTGGGGAGTGGCCTGTGTGTCTGCATTTCTAGCTATCCACCACGTGACACAGATTCAGCTGGTCGCCCTCAACCACATTCTGATAGCAAGGCTGTGGAACATGTCTGATTACGGAGCTTATTAAAAATTCCAGTGCCTAAGGAGACTGGGGACCATGGTTTCAGGGGATATCTAGGTCAGTTGGCATAACAAAGTTTATTTTGGGAAAATATTCTGCATCCCACTTTGGTGTGTGGCTCTGGGGTCTTAAAAGGGGCCATCTAAGTAGCAACAATTGGTCCCAATCCACCTGGAACAGAGGTGAATGAGGACTCTCAAAGACATGAGGAAAATATGAGCCCAAGGGACAGAAGGGGCCATATATTCTGGAGACTACATCAACATGACACCAGAAGAATTAGATGGTGCCTGGTTACCACCAGTGACTTTCCTCACTGGGAACACAATGTACAGCTCCTGATCTAGTGAGAAAAAAATGGGAGTGCAAATCTAGAACTCTATTAAAAGACCAGACTTGATGGTCTGACAATCCGGAGGTTCCCTTGAGAACACGGCCCCTGCACTTGCTGCTAGCACACAGTGGAAACTGGTACCAAAGCCAACTCTCTAGACAAAAATTGGATTGGATTGCAAGACACAGAGTGATGGCGGTGTTGCGTATGGATTAAATATATACATGAGGCACAACAAAATATTTAAAAAAAAATTCCAGTGCCTAAGTTTCCGGATGTGTATAGGATTAACACACTTGACTGCTAACCGAAAGGCTGGAGATTTGCCTCCATCCCGAGGCACCTCTGAAGAAATGCCTGACAATCTAGTTTCAAACAGGCAGCCATTGACAACTCTATGAAGCACAGTGCCGCAAAGGGTCACCACGAGTCAACAGCAGATACTTTGGTGGGTTTTGGTTTATCAGTTTGTAACGCTGTCCCTGAGCAATTGAATTAGGATCTCTAGGGATGGGGCTCGAGCATCAGCATCTTTGTTAAGTTCTCCTACTGATTCTAATGTGCGGCCAGGGCTGAGAACCACGGGTGAGAAAGCCAAGGCCCAGAGCCATGAAAATCTTCACCCAAAGAGACAGAGTTATCTAAGGGCCCTGGTTTTGAAACCAGTACCCAGGCTTCTGATCATAAAACCCTTCTTTCTCAATTCTATGGAGACAGAAAGTGGATTGTGGCTGCAAGGGCTGCCGGGAGGAAGCTACGGGAAGCAATGGCTAAAGGGTACATGGTTTGTTTTTGGAGATGGTAAAAATTGGATCATGGTCATAGTTATACACTTCAGAGAATACACTAAAAAGAACTGAGTTTAACAATTTAATAGCGTGAATCTTGTCGTGTTATGTATTTAAAACAAACAAAAACCACAGCTCTTTATCACTCTGCCTCTGCTTGATGAAACAAATTCTAGGAAGAGCAAAGAATAGGGATAGAGACAAGCATGAGGGGTTAAAAAAAAAACAAATCCACTCTTGTCAAGTCGATTCCAACTCATAGTTACCCTATAGGACAAAGTAGAACTGTTTCACAGAGTTTCCAAGGAGCACACAGTGCATTTGAATTGCTGACCTTTAGCAGCCATAGCACTTAACCACTACACTGCCAAGTAGGAGTGTATATAAAGAAGCCAACATCTGTTTCCAGCTGAGCATCTTTATCCCTTAGAAACCTCTACTGCGACAATCTATTTACTACCATAGATTTATGGTATGCTGGGGTCTTCATTCTGTTTGGTTTTCAGTTGCAGGGTGCAGTTTGGGGTTAAGTTGTTGAAGTTTCAGTCGCTGTCAGGCTAAGTGAATTTCCAAGGGAAGGAAGATCTCTCTTATGCAAGTTGAAGCTATAATTAGACAATTTCTTTGAAACGGCTTTTTATTTCAAAGACAAGAAATAGGAAGTAAAACCTATTTGCACAGAATCAATATCCTTTTAACATATTTAAGCTTTCGTAAATATTTATATTTCTAAAAACTAAGACCAAACCTGATGTCGTGGAGTCAGTTCCACACTCATAACCACCCTATTGGACACAGTAGACTACTCCATAGAGTTTCCAAAGAGTGCCTGGTGGACTTGAACTGCTGACCTTTTGGTTAGCAGCCATAGTTCTTAACCACTATACCCCCAGGGTTTCCCAAGACCATGTAGACACCAATAATAAATAGGTTTAGGGTGATAAAAAACACTCAACATCTTTAGGTAATTGGCAGGCAAAGTATTTAAAAGAACTACATTTTCTTCATTCACCAACCTAACGATGAGATAAGAGAATCTGAAATCCCAAGTTTTTAATCCTCTTCATAGCAAAGGGTAGAGAAATTGGGGATAAAATGTCTGCATGAGATCTGACAGTGTCCTCCTCAGTGATTTCAGGTCAAAATGATTTCAAATGACTCACACACCAACTTAGATTTCTGAGCATCCCTTGCATGGAAAGGCATTCTATTCCTCCTAGTTAATGCCTAACTTGCAAACACAGCCAATCAGGAATGTGTTTCCCTGAAACACTGGACTTGGACTAATTCTTAATCCACCCACAATCTCAAGGCCATTAACCAACAGAGGATTTCTTTATACAAAGTCTTCAAAAACTTTCTTCAAGGAATGAGAGGGAGAAAGGAGACCACTGTAATTATTCTCCCAGTTCTTTAGTGCATATGGAAAATCTTCCTGTATTGGTGGTAAGGCAAGCACTCAAAACAATCTGTTTTCTAGGAAAGGATCAAAATCCCTTTTAGTGTACAAGGTAGATTGAATCAGAATTGACTTGACAGCAACAAGCTTTGGAGGTAGCTTATTAAGGAGTCCTGATGTCTCAGGGGTTAAAAAGATTGACTACTAACTAGAAGGTCAGCAGTTTGAAGCTACCCCACTGTTCCTGTTCCTCCGGAGGAAGAGGTGGCAGTCTGCTCACATGATGACAGCCTTGGAAATGCTATGCAGGCAGTTTTACCGTGTCATGGAGAAGTGCTGTGAGTTGGAATTGACTCAATGACAAGTTCTGTTTCTTTTTTTTAAAGAAGTCTGTGATTAATCTCACGAGTCACATTTGTACTAAAGCATCACTTAACTTGCCTTGAAGAGAAGATAAAAGTTTTGATCTCTGTTTCTGGGACGGGTTAGGATAGGTCTTTGTTAATCAGAGTGGTGTTCATGGCCCGGCAGCCTTGGTACCTAACCACATGGGAGTTTTCTGTTAAACCCCAAACACCAAACCTGCTGCCATGGAGTCAGTTCCAACTCATGACGACCACATGTGGCGGAGTGGAACTGCTCTGGAGTGTTTCTTGGCTACAGTCTCTATGAAAGCAGAGCCCTGGCCCTCCCTTCTGCAGAACCTCTGGTGAGTTTGAATCACCAGCCTCTAGGTTAGTAGTTGCGTACTGGCTGTTTGCATCGCTCAAGGACCTCAGAGTTCGTTAGAAATGCCCCTTTCCAGACCTGGTTGATCAGAACCTGCATTTTAACAAGAAACCCTGGTGACTTATGTGGCTGTTAAACCTACTTCTTAGGCCAATTCAGTGCAAACCTCTGAGGTGAAAGGACCGAAATGTTTTGAGTTTCCCAGGTGATTCCAGGGTGCAGCCAAGTTTGAAACTGGTGGTCTAGGACAATGGAGCCCTAGTAGCACAATGGTTAAGCACTGGGACACTTCTACTGTGTCTCATAGGGTCTCTATGAGTCAGAATTGACTTGACAGCAGTGGGTTTTTGGTCTAAGACAGCAGTTGGAAAACTTTTTCTGTAAGAGGCAGATAGTAAATATTTTAGGCCTTATGGGCCATACTGTCTCTGTTGTTTACTACCCAACTCTGCCATTGTAGCTTGAAATCATCTTGTATAATCCTTCAGTACTACTACTGCTGGTGCAATTCTACCATAACCTATAAGGCCACTATGAGCTGGCATTGACTTGACAGCAATGGATTGGGTTTTGTTTTGGTTCCTGTTCCCAGCATAGAAATTCTAGTGGTGTAGTGGTTAACTGCTATGGCTGCCAGTCAAAATGCTGGCAGTTCAAATCCGTCTGGTACTCCTTGGAAACCCTATGAGTGGTTCTACTCTGCCCTTTAGGATTGCTGTGAGTCAGAATCAACTTGACAACAACAGGTTTGGTTTTTTGTTTGATATTACCAGCAGGTGTAAAGACCTGGAGGTAGAAAACCAAAAGGAAAGAACAGGCTCAGCGTATCTCAAGCTGAAAGAACTGAAGAAAAAAAATCAAGCCACTGGTTTGCAGTACTGAAGGATTATACAGGAAAAAAGGTTACACGGCCTGGAAAACATCAAAAGAAGATGAAAGGAATACACAGAATCACTATACCAAAAAGATTTGGTTGACAACCAATGATTTCAGTAGGTAACAATGGATCAGGGACCAATGGTATTACAGGAAGAAGTCCAAGCTGCGCTGAAGACACTGGTGACAAGGAAGGCTCTGGGAATTGACTGAACACCACTTGAAATGTTTAAACAGACACAGTACTGGGATTTCTCACTCATCTGGAAGAGATCCACACTGGTACACCCAAGAAAAGTGATCCAATGAATGCAGAAATTATTGAAGAATATCATTAATATCATATAAACGAAACAAAAACACTGCTGTTGAGTCAATTTTGACTCATAGCAGCCCTCTAGGTCAAAGTAGAACTGCCCCATAGAGTTTCTAAGGAGCACCCAGTGGATTCGAACTGCTGATCTTCTGCTACGGATCATTCAAAAGCAGCAGTGGCAGTATACCAAGAGAGTACTGCCAGAAATTCAGGATGGTTTCAGAAGGGGATGCTGAACCAGGAATATCATTGCTGATGTCAGATGGATGCTGGCTGAAGGCAGAGGATTCCAGAAAGATGTTTACCTGTGTTTTATTGACTATAGTAAAGCTGTGGATCATAACAAATTATGAACAACATTGTGAAGAATGGGAATTCCAGAATACTTAGTTGTGCTCATGAGAAATATGTACATGAATCATTTGACTAGAACAAGAGGACACTCATGGTTTAAGGTCAGGAAAGGTGTGCGTCAGTGTTGTATCCATTCACCACAGCGAATAATCCAAGAAGCTGGACTACATGAAGAACAGGGCATCACATCTGGAGGAAGATTCACTAATAACCTGTGTTATACAAGTAACACAACCTTGCTTACTTCAAGTGAAGAGGATTTGAAACACTGATGAAGATCAAAGACCACAGCCTTTAATGTAGACTGCACCTCAACATTGAAAAAACAAAACTCCCCGCAAGTGGACCAATAAGTAACATCCTGATAAATGGAGAAAAAATTGAGGTTGTTAAGGATTTGTTTTTATCTGGATCCACAGTCAGCCCATGGAAGCAGCAGTCAAGAAATCACAAGACACACTGTGTTGTAAGAGGTATCTTTAAAGTGTTAGAAAAGCAAAGATGTCACCTTTAGGACTCGGGTTCACTTGACCCAAGAGGTGGTGCTGTCGGGTGTTTCATATGCATGTGAAAGGTAGACAATGAATACGAAAGACATAAGAAAAACTGACACCTTTGAACTATAGTGTTGGCAAAGAGTACAGAATACACCATGGACTACCAAAAGAACCAACAGACCTGTCTTGGAAAAAGTGTACAACCAGAATGCCCTTTAGAAGCAAGTATGGTAAGACTACTTCTCACATACCTCGGACATGATATCCGAAGGGATCAGTCCCTGGACAAGGACATCATGCTTGGTAAGTGAAAGGTCAGCAAAAAAACAGGAAGACCCTTAATAAGATGGGCTGACACAATGGCTGGAAAAAGGGGCTCAAGCACAGCAACAATTATGAGGATGGCACAGGACCAGGGAGTGTTTCATTTGGTTGTGCATTAGGGTCGCTACGAATCGGAAGTGACTTGACAACTCCTAAAAACAACAGCAACAACTACATTCCCAGCATGCTTACTCATTAGCTGCCTTGTCCACCCTACCACCCTCTGAGGGCCTCTTCCCCTGGTCCCGTGGCAGGCTGCCTCAGTTGTTTATTTTCAAATTGTTTTAACAATTTTCTGGTTATTTCAAGAAGAAAGTCTCAACGAGGCACTGTTGCTGGGTGCCTTTGGGTTGATTTCAACTCATAGTGACCCCATATAGCAGAGCAGAACTGTTCCATAGAGTGTTCTACGCTGCAATCTTTAAGGAAGCAGATCTTAAATCTTTCTCCCATGAAGCCATGGGGTGGGCTCAAACCATCAACCTCTCAGTTACCAGCCCAGGACTTAAAAATTCAATCATCAAGTCTCCTCAGTTAAGTACTAGTTTGCTTTTAATACTTCTCAACACCTCCTAGTATTTTTTTAAATAAAAATAAAAAACAGTCTCACAGTTCAGGGCCTATAGTTGGCAAGGGAACCTAGCTGCAGTATAACGACATTTTATTTTTCCTTATTTTTACAGTTAGCTGTATTATCCATTTAGACTAGTAACAAAGTTTCCTTTGAAAAATAAATGCATTTTATGTTAATAAAATACAAGTAAAAGGAATTGGTGTAATAAAGGCACATCTGTATCTAAGTTCATAAAAGTTACTTGAACTAGTGTACTGCTAACCAAGAGGTCAGTGGTTCAAACCCACCCAGAGACTCTGTAGGAGGAAGACTTAGCAATGTTTCCACGAAGATTATAGCCTAGAAAACCCTATAAAGCACTTCTACTTTGTCACACTAGGCCATCGTGAGTTGAAATAAATTGACCTGATAGTGCCCAGCAACAATTGCAATTATGTAAGTAGTCTGTATCTGGGTAGAGAAGGTATTCACATGTCACAAATCATGATTTGGTATGAGAATATCTGAAGTGGGGAGTGGGGTGGTGAATGACCCCGAGGGAAGAAGGAGCAAGCACTGACTATATATAGCCCAAGGCCAAAGAGCTGAAGGAACCTGGGGACACTAATAGACTTTCAAGGGGAGTAGTAGGAAGACCACCACCTGACTATCAGTTTGTTGTACTGTGGTGGCTTGCATGTTGCTATGATGCTAGAAGCCATGCCACTGGTGTTTCAAACACCCACAGGATCACCCGTAGTGGGCAGGTCTCAGTGGAGCTTCCAGACTAAGACACACTAGTGAAGAAGTCTTGGCAGTCTGCTTCTGAAAGTTAGTCGGCAAAAACCCTATAGATCAGAGCAGAATCTTTTCCAAGAGTACCAACACATCGTGGATAATGAAATAGATTTTATAGAACACTTCATATACAAACTATTGTGTGACATTTGTGACAATCCCCACTCTCCCTCTTTCCCTTTCCACCCTTGGTTTCCCACATCCATTTTTCCAGATTTCCTGTCCCTTCCTGCCTTCTCATCTTGGCTCAGGGACAGATGCTGCCCACTTGTTCTTATAGACCTGATTTAAGAAGGAAATGCATTCCTCTCACGTGCTACTGTTTGTTAAATTGCTTTTATAATTCGGTGGAAGGAATAGCTGTCACTTGAGGGGTTTTTTCTTCATTTTACAAATTCAGCAATTTGTGACCCAGAAAGGTTACATTTGTTTCCCAATGTCACCCAGTAGAAACTTGAACTTAAGTTTTCTGGCTTCAAATTCCATCTTCTTTTTGCTGCACATGCAACACAGTATCCACTACTGAACCCAAAAAGTAAAGTTTTGGAATTGTTTTAAGAAGAAGAGGAGACATGTGTTATTTTTTCTTGAAAAAAAAAAACAATCTATCCAACGATGAGTTTGGAAACCCTGGTGGTGTAGTGATAAAGTGCTGCAGCTGCTAATCAAGAACAATCAATTGAGTCAATACTTCTCAACGGTTTACTACGCCCCATTACGATGCTCCAGTTGCTTTGAGGAATACACATAAAGAAGAACGATGCAGTCCCATATACACAAGAGAAGTTAAAGAACAATAAGGAGAGTGCTTCCTGGACCACTGACCTGAATGATCGATCAGGACGGGGGTCCTACTTCATGGTTCCCAGTCTGTGGGATGTTTGCAGCAGCCCCATTCTGGGAGGGAAAAGTGCATCCTCAGGTGAGTTGTGTAGCCTTTTAGAAAGCAACTTAGCAATTTTGTTAAAATCTGAAATATACAGATCTTTGGAAGAGAGCTTCCAGGGCCTCTGCCCTGTTCTGTTTCTAGATCCCAGCATGAGTTACAACTAGTTCAGTTTGTTATACTTCATTAAGCTCTACACTTACATGAGCTATATTATAAGGTATATTATTTCTGTATATACATTATATTGTAATAAAAGGTTAAACAATAAAATACATTCTTTGACCCAGTAATCCTATTTCAAGGAAGACATTACATAGAAAAAGAATGTTTAGTGCAAAGTTTGGTGGCAATATCAATGTCCACTAATAGGGTCACTGTGGTATGTCTATGTCTTGATCACCTACTGCTGCTCTTATGGAAATACCACAAGTGGATGACTTTAACAAAGTGATTTAATCTTTCACAGTCCAGTAGGCTAGAAGTTCAAATTCAGGATGTCAGCTCCAGTGAAAGGCTTTCTCTCTGTGTCAGCTCTAGAGAGAAGTCCTTGTAATGCATCAGTTTTCCTTTACTCTGGGGACATCTCGGTGCAGGAACCTAAGGTCCGAAAGATGATCTCTGCTCTTGGAGCTGATTTCTTGGTGATATGAGGTCCCTGTGTCTTCCTGCTTGCTTCTCTCTTTTACATCTCAAAAGAGAGAGGCTTAAGACACCATCTGATCTTGTAGATCTCATCAATATAACTGTCACTAATTCATTTGATCACATCATAGTGATAGGATTTAGCATACATAGGGAAATCACATCACATGACAAAATGGTAGACAGTCATACAATACCGGGAACCATGACCTAGTCAAGCTGACAGATACTACAGGAGGACATAATTCAATCCATGACAATCCACTAAAAAAAAATAGTTTCCCTTATTAAAAAAAAAAATGAATTAAATAGACTTTGGGAGATTTCCATGTTTATTTTTCTTAAAGAAATTTGAATAATAATTTCATTTAAAAATAACAATATGCAACTATGTCTATGTCAAGGAGTCCTGGTGCTGCAATGGTTAAACACTCAGCTGCTAACCAGAAAGTCAGTGGTTTGAACCCATCTACTGCTCCACACAAGAAAGCACATGCCTATCTGCTTCTGTGAAGACTGCAGCCTAGGAAACCCTATGGGCAAGTCTACTCTCTTCCATAGGGTCACTATGAGTCAGAATCTACAGTAACAAGTCTGTATCAGATTTTATGAGTGTAGAGAAATGAGTGACCAATACATATGAGATTATTAATATTAATTTGTGAGGAAACAGGGAGGAAGAACGGTAAGCAAAGAAAACTATGAGGAAAAAAATAAAATAGTTCACAATGAAAGTGGCATGCCTAACTGTACCCCAATGTGTAAAGCGTGTGTATGCCAGGAAAAAATGATAGAAATAGTGTCACTAGGTCAATAGTTTTGTCCCTTCCCACTGGCATTTCTGGTAATTTTTATGTCCTCATTTATACTGTTTTGTATTGTTTGAAACATTTACAGTAATCATTTTTATAATTTAAAAAATTTTCATGAACAAAAAATAGGAAAAGTCTACATTTGGGAGTTTGATAGTGCTGTGACAAATAGCATCCTATTCCCTGTGTATGTCCCCAACAATCTGAGGGGGAAAAAAAGAATAAATTTGGAGGTCAAAGTATGATCTTCACTTCTAACAGAGGCCAGGTCACAGGCTAATGCGTATATGTGCAGGCAAGTGGGCTTGCAGATCCTGAGCCCTAGAATCAGTTGGACTTGCCAGCAAGTCACAGGTTTATAAGGAATTTCACTGGGGAATGGGGTCTGCCAGTCTCCTCACAGAGCACAAAGAGAGGCAAGGGCAACTTGCTCTTTGCAGAGAGATGCTCTTCGAAAAGGAAGGAAGCCACACTGGCTGCGCGTGCCCAGTTATCTACTGTCATTTGACTTCCACTGAGCAGAGGGAGTAAAGAGGCAGACAGGGGCCAAAAGAGTCCTGTCAGTGGAATTTTCTCTACCTAGAAGGATGGAGGAAAGCGTCTTCATTGCTATCATCTATAAGGAATTTATATATTAAATCAACAAAGCATTCAAGGAAACAAGACATCCTGAAGGACTAGAGTCCAAAGAACCTGAGAAAGAGTATGATTTCATTAACAAGTGAGAAGAGAGACTCTGGAATCTCAGACAATGGAAGTTCTCTGCCTTCAGGCAGAGCATAGAAAAACAAGTCAAGGAAATCTAAGTGGTTTTTAGCCACAGAATTTAATTGGAAATAACAGGCATATGTATGCTGGATCTGTTTCTGCCTCATGATGATCAGGTCAAAGTGTAGGGTGACCCAGAAAGTGGAAGAATCCCTACTGTGGGTGTTTCCTATAATACTGTGACATAAGTAAAGGCCATAAACAAAGAGCTGTTTCAGGATAGTTCTTCCAGAGTGGAGGAGAAAGAGACCAGAGGCCACAGGGTTACTCCAAGAGGGGGACAAATGTTAGAGGGAGTGGGATGACCACAGAAATAGACACAAAGAGGCAATTTAACATCAGAATTTAGTGACTAATTAAATATGAGGACAGGAAGAAAGAAAAGGTATTTCTATTTGGGGACCTTCATTAAACAGAAAAACTTGCTCTCATTAATAGACACAGGAACAGTAGAAAGGAGAATGGTTTGTGGGTGGAGATGTGCTTAGTTTTAGATAGAAGATTTAGTAGACCCATGGAACCAAGCCAAACAAAAAACCAGTTGCTGTCAATCCACTTTCACTCATGGTGAACCCATGTGTGTCAGACTAGAACTGTGCTCCATAGACTTTCAATGGCTGATTTCTCAGAAGTGGATCACCAGGCTTTTCTTCCAAGATGTCTGTGGGTGGACTAGAACCTTCACCCTTTAGCTTAGCAGCCAAGCACAATAAAACCATTTGCATACCCAGAGACTAAAAAGTTTCGTATCTATTTGGAAATATTTATCAGGCCATAAGAAATGAGGAGCTGGAGCTCAAGAGAGAAATCAGGGCTAAGATTACAGATTTTGGAGTTATCTGAAAAAGGCTGAAAAATGGATGGATTCTTCAAGGACAGAATACAGAGGGCTAGAGGGAAATAGCAGGTCTATGATGCCCTTAGACATTTGATGTTGGATGAAAAGCGGAAACGACCTCTTCAACAACTCAAAAATCACAGAATGATGGAGTAAGAGATGAGTAGGTTTCCTTGGCCAGAAACAGTCTATAAGCCTGGTTTTAACAGAAGATTGGGCCATGTCTAGATAGAAAAGTGGCCAACAGATGGAGACCCTAGATGTGCATGAAGAGGAGGCTAGTTTGCATGGAGAAGAAACAGGAGCTTCAGCAGGAGGCTGTGGTGTTCAAGCACCATTGCTGTGCTTCCGGTATAAACACTACAAGGTCTACATCAGAATTTTCTGTGTTAGAATCTAAATTGGGTAGCACTGGGGATGAGATCCGCGGCTGTGTGTGTGTAACACTTCATCACAATGAATTCACTGCTCTGCACTTACAGGGTCACTGTGTATCAGAAATGACTCGATGACACCCAACAATAGCAACATATGCCACACACTGCACTAGGAACATCATTCATTCAAATAATTTACTGATTGCTAGCCATGCGGCAGGTACTACGCAAATGGCATTAGGAATATAGCAGTGAACAAGAAGACAAGGTCCCTACCTGGGTGCATTTCCTCAATAAATGGCTTACGCATGAATTTTCATTTCAAGCCTTAAGAGTATTGTCACAGAAAATAATGGCAGGACCTACTTTAAGCAGAAACTACAGGAAAGAGCACCCAAAGAGGTGATTTTTCGGATGAGAAGGAATCATGTATAGGAAAAGTGTTTAGACAGAAAGGGAAAAAAGGACAAATGGGGTCTGACAATTAAGTCTGAGTACTTAATTGTTGTAAGTGCTACATACCTCATTACCGAATATCATCACAGTCACCTTCAAAGTACTCCCCTTGGGAAGCTATGGATGGACGCCAGTGCCTAGTTCACCCTTCAAAGCAATTTTGGAGCTCTTTCTGGAATGGCCATTGTGCATGGTGGCACGGTGGTGAGTTCACAAACTCAATTGTATAGTTGTCTGTGAGGGAGTTTTTAGCCAGTAAACAAATAACTATGTTGGAACACCCTCCCTACTCACCTGATCTGGCCCCCAGTGACTTTTTTTTTTTACCTAAAGACAAAAGAAATATTGAAAGGAAAATGTTTGGATGAGATTCAGGTCATCAAGGGTAATACGATGACAGCTCTGATGACCAGTATAGAAAAAGAGTTCTAAATTTGCTTTGACAAGTGGACTAGGCACTGGCACCAGCGCATAGCTTCCTAAGGGAAGTACTTTGAAGGTGACCATTGAGATATTCAGCAATGAGGTATGTAGCACAGTTTTGGGGTGAGTTCACAAACTTAACTGCCAGACCTCTTAGCTCTCCAGGCATGAAAGAGCTTGAGATCTACTAGAAATTGTCTAAAAACTAGTGTGGCTGAATGACATGTAGTAACAGGGTGAGAGACATAAGCAAGACAGAAGCCAACTCATTTGGGCCATGAAGGCCATGATAAGATGTTTGGAATTTAGTTCAAATGGAATATCACTGGAGAGTTCTAAGCTGAGGCATGAAACAATTTAACATTTTCAAAACCACCACTCTGGCTACCTCATGGAGGTTACAGGTAGAAACAGGAAAAGCAGTTGGGAGTGATAGTACAGTAATGAAACGAGAGATGGTGTTGATCAGGACGAAGGAAGTGGAAGTAGAGAGGTAGAAGGTATATTTAGAAATTATAGGAAAAGGAGAAGTTAAAAGTGACTCTCAGGTTCCTGTTTACGGTGATGGAAACTCTGGCAACAGATAGCATCGAGGACTGCACAACATGATTAATACAATGGGTGTCGTTAAATTGTCCACATAAAAAACACTGAATTGGCAGACGTGATTTCCATCCCCCACCCCCCACCTCTCAATAACAAGAACAAAAGAACGTCTTTGAGTTTTTGGGTTTTAGCAACTGAGTTAATGTTGATGTCTTTTAGCCAGTAGAGAGCCTGGAAAAGGACCAGCTTTGGGATTACAGATGCCTGTACATTATCTAAATTAATCATCAAAAAAGCCCTGTAACCACAGAGGAAACTGAGGCAGAGACCGGTTAAGTAGCTTGCTCTGGTTTCCAGCTAGTACATAGTCCTTGGTAATTCAAATCCTTGGTAATTATAGACCGTCACAGCAGGCTACCAGAGCCTTATTTTTAACACTGTGTCCCCAGAGGAAACCATAGTGGGTGGCGGCATAGTGGTTAAGTGCTATGTCTGTTAACCAAAAGGGTCAGCAGTTCAAATATGCCAGGCACTCCCTAGAAACTCTATGGGGCTGTTGCACTCTGTCTTATAGGGACACTACGAACAGGAACCCACCGGAAAGCAGTGGTTAGGGTTTATGTCTGCAGGTCAGAAGAGTGAGGAAGGGCTCAAAATAGATGCTGAGGTTAAAAGAAAAGAGGGAGATGAAGCTACCCTCAGAGACTGATTAAAACATTTACCTTGAAAATTATTCTAACTCCTGCCAAAGATTGGCTAAAGGTGTTATCTTACAAAATTACCTTTGATTTGGGACAGATTGTGATGTCTTTTCAGAGCTGTCAGAAACAGATGTTGTAGGGTGGCAGCGCAGAAGGGTCTGGCCTTGGCCCCAGCTCCCACAGCCCCTTCCAGCCTCTTCCCACCTTCCCTCTCCTCGGCGCTGTCAGCCCTTTCCCCCAGCCATGCAGCCCTCTCTCCAGCCCTGGCTCAGTACCTGCTGTTGCCCCAACACTACAGGCTCTTTTCATGCCTTTGTCAAAGGCACAGGCTGTTCCCTCTGTGGAAGTGCGGGGAACAGGGTTCCTTCCCAAAGCTCTACCTTCTGGCAAGACTCCTTGGCCTTCAGGAATTAGCTCTAAAATTAGCTCTTTGCAAAATCTTCCCCACTTCCCTAGGCAGTGTTAGTCACCTCTCTGTACTCCCAAAATGTTCTGCTGAGACTTGTGCCAGGCATCTCCCATCTCCGCAGCGCATGACAGTTTGCTTTTGACCTCTGGGCCAAGAGTTTAGCTGCTAACCAAAAGGCTAGTAGTTTGAATTTACCGGCTGCTCTTTGGAAACTACGGGGCATCTACTCCATCCTATGGAAACCCTAGAGGCTTAAGAGTTATGACTGCTAACTAGAAGGTCAGAAGTTCAAATCTACCAGGTACTCCTTGGAAACTCTAAGGTACAGTTCTACCCTGTCCCGTAGAGTCACTATGAGTCGGAATGTACTCACAGCAGTGGGTTTGGCTCTTTTGGTTTTATAGGATTACTGTGAGTCAGAATTGACTCAACAGTAACAGGTTTGGGTTTCTTTGTTACACAGTTCACCCATGATCATATTGTTTCATTTTAACTTTCACAGAAAATCAGGGTGATACTACTGTAAATCTCTATTATACATGAGAAAATTGAGGCTCAGGGAAGAAAAGTGACTAGCTTGACAGAGGCCCTCACAGGAGGTAGCAGAGCTGGGACTAGAACCCGGATTCCCCTGGTTATGAGTCCAGTGTTTCCCCAAGGAATTACTGACAGAGGTCCTCTGACAAGAGGCCCTGTCTCTAAAATGTCATTCTTCTAAAAGAACGAAAATTCCAAACTCTAATTGCTTGACCTTCGGAACTCAGGAAAACCCTTCTGGCTGTGGTTTGTGTCCTGGCCAAAAAAAAAAAAAGGAACATTATTACAGGGATTTGCAATTACGTGGGCAGTTTGTAGCATGCCTGAACCAAACCAGGAAGAGCTACAGCCTAGGGAGATAATTAATCTTGATTCCATAAAGAAGAGACAATTCCAAAGAAAATAAACACACAGCAAATTGTTCCTTGTAGGAGGCATGTTTCAATGTGTAGGCAGAATAAGAAACATTTCATAAAGAAGGAAGACCATGATGTGAGAAGACAGGAATAGATGCCTTGGGGAAAGAATTGACAAGCAATAATGGAAAGAGCAATAATCGGGATGAATTCTTAGCAAAAAGAGAAAGAAGTAGAATATGGTCCAAGAGAAAGCCCATGGAATGCCAGAAGCAATTATTTAACAACACAAAATTTAAAACGAAAGACATTCTAGAAATGTGCTACTGTGTATTGAATCTCCCAGAGTGACTGTACCATAAAAAACAAAAAATCAAACCCTCTGCCATCAAGTCGATTCCAACTCATAGTGACCCTATAAGACAGACTAGAACTGTCCCATGTAGTTTCCAAGAAGCGCCTGGCAGATTTAAACTGCCGACCTTTTGGTTAGCAGACATAGCACTTAACCACTACACCCCCAGGTTTCTGATTGCACCATAGGAGATTTCAATGGAAAAAGAGAAAAGAGGTCAAAGTCATTGTATTTACTGAGTTCTTGCTTTGTATCAGGTGCTGTCCTATGCTCATAAGAAGCTTCTTATTGTTATGCAAATTATACAGATGAGAAACAAAGGCACAGACAATTTTTACAGACGAAAAACAAAGGCACAGACAACTTCAGCACCTTACTCAAAGTCGCTTAGCTAGTTGATGATATAGTTGAGATGTTGTTATGGATGTAGTTGTGTCCCACCAAAATATGTGTCAACTCGATTGGGCTATGATTTCCTATTACTGTGTGATTGCCTTCTATGTTGCGATCGATGCAATATTCCGATGTGTTGAAAAATCCTAATTTCTACCTATGGTTAATGAAGCAAGATCAGATTGTTTCGAAGAAGGTTATGGTGAGATGTAACACCCTTACTAGGATCATACCCCTGATCTAGTGTAAAGGATATTTCCCTGGGGTGTGGCCTGTATCACTTTTTATCTTAGAAGAGATAGAAGGAGAGAGAAGCAAGCAGACAGTTGAGGACCTCCTACAACCAAGAAAGCAGAGCGAGAAGCAGGACGCATCCTATGGATTCGGAGTTCCCACGTGGGGAAGCTCCTTAACAAGAGGAAGATCCATGACAAGGAACTTCCACCAGAGCCGACAGAGAGAGAAAGCCTCCCCTGACATTGATGCCCCGAATTTGGACATGTAGCCTACTAGACTGTGACAGAATAAACCTGTGTTTGTTAAAGCCATCCACTTGTGGTATTTCTGTTATAACAGCACTAGATAACTAAGACAGATGCTCTTAGGCCCTGTGTTGTATGACTTATATAGGCAGCCTGCCGTAACAACTTAAAGTTTACAACGTTAGTGTTCAGATTAGTGTTCAAATCCTATGGAGTCTACAAAGTGATCCTAGAAATGGTGTGTGAAGGATGGCTCTTTCGTGAGGAACTGATAAAAGCCAGCTTAAGTAAAAAGGGAGATTTGGGGCAACAAACAGAGGTGGCTCCCAGATGAGGGATGAAGCTGATAGCTAAGGCTTAGAAGGTTGGGAAACAGAGTATCTCTGGGATTTCAGCTCTTGGAACTGGGGATTTGAAAGCTCTTAGGACTTTCCCAACTGTCACCTCATTTCTTTCTTCAGATTGACTTCATTTTCTCCCGTTGCAGGAGGGTTCCATCATAGGGGATTGTTGTTTGTTGTTTGTTGTTAGGTGTTGTTGAGTCATTTCTGACTCATAGTGAACCATGCACAACAGAATAAAACACTGCCTGCTCCTGTGTCATGCCCACAATTGTTTTTATACTTAAGCCCATTGTTGCAGCCACTGTGTCGATCCATGTTGTTGAAGGTCTTCCTCTTTTTCATTAACCCTCCACTCTACCAAGCATGATGTCCTTCTCCAGGGATTGATCCCTCCTGACAACATGTCCAAAGTATGTAAGACACAGTTTTATCATCTTTGCTGCCAAGGAGCACACTGGTTGTGCTTCTTCCAGAGCAGCTTTGTTTGTTCTTTTGGCAGTCTATGGTACATATGGTATTCTTCTCCAACACCACAATTCAAAGGCATCAATTCTTCTGTCTTCCTTATTCATCGTCCAGCTTTTGTGTGCATATAATGTGATTGAAAATACCATGGCTCACCATAGGGTGAGGGCTGGTATCTGTCGACTATGGACTCCTAGCCTAGCTAAGGTAAGAAGTTCCCAGGGAAGATGTGTGGTGGGTCCAGTTTGGATCACGAACCTCATGTGTGGACCAACAACTGTGGGTCAACACTGTGGTCCCGGGAGAGAGCTCTACGATTGAGGTCACTTGGTTTAAAGAACCCTTCCCAGAAGAAGAAAGCTGGTATTATAGACAGTGAAAACAATAAATGCTCATGAAAAACAGGACTGTTAGCAAGAGAATTATAAGCATCGGAGTAGATCAAACCATTCATTAAGAGATAAAATGTTCAGTAAATTTTGGAAACACTATAATGAAAACAAGAGTTAGACAAAAGGAATGGAGATTTATCTAAGTAGAAAGACTAGAAACAAATCAAAAGATGAATTAGGATACCAGCTCTGAAAGCTTACAATAGTTCTGTTATTGGGGACACAAGGCAGAGTCCCTGATGCAGCATGAGAAAAAGGGGTGTGTAGATCTAGAACTCTATTAAAAGACCAGACCTGATGGCCCGACAACCTGGAGGGTCACAGCCCCTGAACTTGCTGTTAGTCCAGAGCTGAAGCCACTACTAAAGCCAACACTTCAGACAAAGATTGGACTAGCCTATGGGACACCGAGTGAGGCAGGTGGTGGGTGTACTTTATGGTTTAATACATACACATGACGATGTCCTACTGGTTTCTTTTTAGATGGGAGAGGAGAGGATGAAGAAGAGAGGACAAACGTTGGCTGAGTGGATAGAAGGCAAAGAATGAAAAAGAACAGTGTGCTATCAGCACAGACTAGAAGTGGGGTACCCATAACTACTCAACTTCAAAACCAAATTCTCCCTTTAATATGGACCACCTCTTTGGAAGAACAAACAAATGGGGTCTGGGATTGGGGGGTCACACTCTCAGGGAACATCTAGACTAATTGGAATACCCAAGGTTTTTCCCTCTCCCTCTCTCAAGGTATCACTCCGCATTCCACCTGGATGAGTGGTGACTGGCAGTTAGCAAGCTGCCTTCTAAATAGCACCAAATGGTCCCAATCCACCTGGACCTGGGACAAATGGAGGAAATCAAGGACAACAGAAAAACATGAGTCCACTAGATGGAAGGGGCCATGTGAACCACAGCCTGCTCCAGCATGGGACCAGAAGAACTAGATGGTGCCTGGCCACCACCAATGACAGCCCAGATGGGGTACACGGAATGGAGCTCCGGACACAGCCAGAGGATGGAGTAGATGGCAGAGCTAGAACTCTACTGAAAGACCTCACTTGATGGTCCTTCTGAATGGAAGGCCCCCTGGGAGCATGGCCCCCAGACTCTCTAACCCCAAACTGCACCCAGAACAGGGGCCAGCTCCCCACACAAAGACTGACCTGGACAATACGAAACATAGAGTAATATGGGAGGTGAACAAACCTTTAAAAATGTACACGCAGTTGTCTGAGGGACACTTCGCTGGAGTCAAGCTGGTGGGCGGGAGGCCAGACCTTTATCCAAAGGTCATAGTTAGTTCTGAACAAAAGAGTAAGCATGCTGTCACATGGGCAGGGAGGAGGGCAGCTAGCATAGAACAGAGGTGAAAGTTCTGGGTGTTTTTTGGCAACATGATATAGACTAAAATTGCTCTTAATTCACAATTAAAATAAAAAAGAGTACGTTGTCATAGGGTGAGGTGAGCAGACAGAACTGCAGAGAGGCGGGTGCTCAGGGTTTTGTATGGAAAATTGGCTTGGATTGTGAATGTTCACTAATCACAACAAAAAGTATTTAAAAATAGTTCTATTATCAAAGCAAAAGCGTCCTGGGAGAGTTGATTAATTCAGGGTCATGCTCCTAGTTTGTGCTCACTAAATATTAATTCATTTTGATGACAGATCTTATTAAAAATTATTGTTTGTATCACTTAAATATTCATAACATATTTTTAGCAGAATAACTTGCATATGTAAAGTTCTGCATAAGTGCAACTGGTAAGTAATTTATTAGAGTTTTTGCTTTTATATTTATCTTTTTATGCATACATGTATTCACTCATCTATTTTTTGCCACTTGAATGCATACCCTATTCCAGGCACTCTTTGGGCGTACCTGGTTTCTGCCCTCGAGCTGCTTAGTGTCCAGAGCAGGAGACAGAGCTATAAATAAGTTGTATTTGGATAGGCGGATGTTACCAGACACTGCCTAGAGCATCTCTTCAACATCTAGGTTCTCTTCCTCCATCTGTAGGGAGTGTTCCTGGTTACAGCTCATGAATGAGTTCATCCCCTGGAATTGCTCTTGGCTGAAGGGCACTGCCTCCTCCAAGTTTATAACCTGGGTACAAGATTAGTCCAGTGATTGGTCAGTAGCTGGCCATTGCTTCAAACAGAGAAAACACTGAGCACTCATCAGAGTTTCTGAGCAGCTTGTTGGATCAGCTAAGTCTTCTATTGCAATTGCATCATTACTCAGCTCCTTTCTTTGCCTAGTTCTGCTTCCCTCACCCTTTTATTGGTGTTGTTTCTAAGAACACTCTCCAAAGAACAGTCTTTATGCAAAGCTCCATCTCTAAGCTTATTTTACAGGGAGCACCACTGAAAACAAGGCGCAACTTAAAATGTTCTTATGAGGAAAAGCTGCCGTGTTACAAGTTGCTAATGCCTGCTTTCCCAATAACACTGGGCACCTTGGAGCTAGCCTTTGGAGTAGAATCACCTGAATAACCTCCTGCATGCTGAGCAAATGAGCAAACCCAGATTGTGTCCCCACTAGGAAGTAACTCTCCCTTAGCTGCGGTCAGACGACACCATGCAGAGATGCAGGTCCAGAAATACCAAATCTTCAGTTTTCAAAAAAACTTGGAATCCCTGATTTTTGTAAGACAGGCTTAAGTTTGTTTTCATTTTAACTTTACTGTGATAAAACATATGTCATAAAAAGTTTGCCATGTTAACCATTTTTAAGATCCAGGGACATTAATTGTTTTCCCCATGCTGTTCTACCATTATTGCTATCCATTTCCAAAAGCTTTACATTATCCCAAACAGACACTCAGTATGTCTTCAGCAGAAACTCACATTTCCCCCACCTACTCACCCCCAGTAATGACTTTGTCTCTATACATTTGCCTATTCTAGATAATTCATATAAGGGTACATGGAATATTCTTTTGTGGTTGACCTTGCACTCAATATATTTTCAAGGTTCATCTATATCACAGCATGTGTCAGATGTCAGAGATTCTCTTTATGATTGAATAATATTCTCTTGTATAGACATACCACATTTTGTTTTTCCATTCATCTGTTGGTGGACACTTGGGTTGTGTTCACCATTTGGCTATTGTGAATAATGCCACAATAAACATGAGTATAGGCAGATAGATTTTTTGAAGTTGACAATTACTCTAAAATTTTAAGAAACTTTAAGGGAGCAGAACAAGATGTCTTTAGACATTCACCATTTGGCTATTGTGAATAATGCCACAATAAACATGAGTATAGGCAGACAGATTTTTTGAAGTTGACAATTACTCTAAAATTTTAAGAAACTTTAGGGGAGAAAAACAAGATGTCTTTAGACATGACATGGGCCTTCAATTTGCAACCTCTGTTAGACTGAAGGGTGGGCTCTGCTGCCAGATTCGCATATTTAAAGCTCACTCTTCTTGCCAGACCCTGGTGGCCACAGAGGCTAAGTGCTGTGGCTGCTAACCAAGAGGCTGGCAGTTTGAATCCACCAGGTACTCCTTGGAAACTCTTTGGAACAGTTCTACTCTGTCCTTTAGGGTTGCTATGAGGTCTGACAGTTAAGTTTGCTAACCCATCCTAGAAAAAGTGTCTCATGGATTGAATTGTGTCCCCCCAGAAATATGTGTAGCCATGTGGCTGGGCCGTGATTCTCATATTTTATGACTGTCCTCCATTTTGTGATCTTGCTATGCTGTATGTTAAAGGATTAAGATGGGACTGTAAATCCCTACATAGAATCACCTCTGGGCTGTGCTGTAAAGGGATTTTCCCTGGAGTATGGCTCGCACCACCCCTAATCTTTTCATCCTACAAGAGATAAAAGGAAAGAGAAGCAAGCAGAGAATTGGGAACCTCACACCATGAGAAGAGTGCATCCTTCAGACCTGAGGTTCCTGGGCCAAGATGCTCCCTGAACAAAGACTGATGCAACACAAGAACTTTCCTCCAGAGCCAACAAGGAGGAAAGCCTTCCCCTGAAGTTGACATCCTGAATTTGGACTTGCAGCCTACTGGACTCTGTAAGAATAAACATTTCTGTTTTAAAATCATCCACTTAGTGGTATTTCTGTTAGAGCAGCACTAGCTGACTAAAACAAAGTGCTACATACCCCATTGATGAATACCACCATGGTTACTTTCCAAGTACTTCCTTTGGGAAGCTATGCACCAGTGCCAGTGCCTAGTCTATGCTTCAAAGCAATTTTGGAACTCTTTTTCTGGAATGGCCACCAGAGCTGTCATCATATTACTCCTGATGTCTTCAATGTCATCAAAATATCTTCCTTTCAAAGTCATGGGGGGCTGGAACAAGTGAGTAGGGAGGGCGTTCCAATACAATTATTTGTTTACTGGCTAAAAACTCCCTTGCAGATAGTCACACGTGAGCTGGTACATTGTTGTGATGCAAGAGCCATGAGTCATTGGCAAAAAGTTTGGGTCATTTTTGTCTAACTTTTTCATGCAGCCTTTTCAGCACTTCCAAATGGTAACCTTGGTTAGCTGTTCATTCAGTTGGTACAAATTCATAATGAATAATCCCTCTGATATCAAAAAAAGGTTAGCAACATCATTTTGACTCTTGATTTGGACTGACAGAAATTTTTGATCATGGAGAATTGGCTGACTTTCATTGTGTACTTTGGTTCTTTGTTTCAGGATTGTATTTTTACACCGTGTCTCACCACCAGAGATAACACAGCCCAAAACATCATCTCACCTTTCCAAAAGGTCTCGGCAAACTTCAACTCTCCTTTGTTTTTGTTCATTGGTGAGTTCCTTTGGGACCATTTCTGCACACGTCTCTCATACCAAGATATTCAGTTAGGATTTTCCTGTTTCTGTAGATGTTTACTTGGTCTACTACGCCTCTCACTGTCAGCGGACAATTCTGACACACAATTTGACAACTTTTTGTGATGTTTTAATCAGTTTTGCTTGTTACTGGCCACCCTGACCTCTTCATCAGTGACACTTTCTCTCCCCTCAGTAAGACGTTCCATCCATTTGTACACTGCTGTTTTCTTCATGGAATTATCCCCATAAACTTAGACTAACATGTCCCTGATTTTGCTTCTATTCTTACCAAGTTTAACAAGAAATTTAATACTTGTTTATTGCTCTAATTCAAGCTCCGACATTCTAGAGATGGCACACCAAGAAAATGCAACAACAATGATGAATGCCACTCAGACAGACGCTGCCACACATTGTCATGAATACAGCTGTGAGACACTGATATACCAAAGTTATGAAACCTTACCAGGTTGTGCAATGCTGCCAACGTAAGTGCATGGTGGCAAGCTTGTGAACTTAATTGTCAGATCTCTTATGAGTCAGAATTGACTTGATGGCAGTGGGTTTGGTTTGGTTTGGTTTCTCACAACACACCTAGAAAGACTAAGAGACAGGAGGAGAGCAATAAACTCAAGAACAAATATTTTTTAATCTCCTGTGTGCCAGGCACTATAAAAAGAGCTGGAAACTCAGTAGTGAGCTTGACAAACAAAGTATCTTGGAACCAAAGCCCAGTGTGGGGGACAAATTTAATCAACAATCACATACGTGTGTAATTACAAACTGTGCGAATACTCCAGAGAAGAAAAGAGAGGGGCTTTTATTATGCGAAAATAAGGACAAGAGATGTTTAAAAGGTTTGGTAACAATTTTGATGGAGGAGAAATGAGAGGGAGCATTCCAAGGTTTTATCTGTGTGACAGGATAAATACTGTTGTAGGCATAAGAACACCAAATCTCACTCAACACGGTTAGTTCCAAAGACAGGTCATTATGCGAAAACCAGTACTAGGCAAAAAGAGAAGACGACCACCTCAGATTGTAAAATGAAAGATGACTGCCTCATTGTATAACTGCCAAATTATGCCATTACACAACTGTCAAATCACTGAGAATCATGGTCCAACCAAGAGAACAGATTGTCTTATCCATCACAGCCAGTATTACTCTTGTCTCATATCTTGATGTTCTTTACTGCCAGATGTACATCATTAATGTTTAAAATTGTCAAGTATTTGTAAATGTGAATCACTGGATAACAAGGTAGTCAGTAAGTGAGGAGTCCCAAAACTCACTGCTGCTGAGTCAGTTCCAACTAATAGCAACGCTATAGGACAGAGTAGAACCGCCCCATAGAGTTTCCAAGGAGTACCTGGTGGATTTGAACTGCTGACGTTTTGGTTAGCAGATGCAGAATTTATCCACTATGCTACCAGGGTGTCAAAGTGAGGAGTAGGTATATTAAAAATGATTGTGGACTGCCTGGCCACAATTGAGTTGCATAAACAGAGGAAGCACTTTTTAAACAGATAGTGCAAAAGCATGAGAGCTAAGACCTGCATTTTAATTTTTGTTCTGTTACTGAGGCTTCTGAATGGTCATAGGCACATTCACTGCCTCTTTCTGGAGATAATACAGCCCTGCCTGTCTTTCAAGGTGTTTTTGAACATAAAACAATTGATATAAAATTAGATAGTTTAAAGATGATACCAATAGGTTATACATATTAATGTTGTAAAGAGAGAAAAAATTCAGCAGCATTAACATGTATGTTGGGTATTCTGTTTGCCCTCCCCTAAACCCGCTGCCCCTGCTCTATACAGGAGAGGCTGATCTCCACCCACTGTAGTCACTAGACTCCCTTCCCATCCAGCTTCGGATTGGGAGGTATAGTAGAAGACTGAAGGCTGGAAGACAGAAAGGCTGGCAGAGCATTTTGTTACCCATTTCCTAGCTCCCTTCCTCCTCCCCCACTCCCCTCCATGGTTTGGCAGTGGCTGTGTTCAGGGCCTCCTGTCCTTGGACCATTTTTTTAGCTGCAGATTCCTCCCTTGCTGTATCAGGCCTAGGGAAACCAACAGCATGTTTCTCTTTAAGTGTTTTTCCTTCCCTCACTAAGCACTTAACCCTGCTAACTGTCAGGAAGGTACAGAATTGGGTATCCAGTAACCAAAACACCAAACCAGTTGCCATGGAGTTGATTCCTAGTCATGGAGACCCCACATGTGTCAGAGGAGAGCTATGCTCTGAGAGTGTCAATGGCTGTGAACTTTGGGAAGGAGATTGCCAACACTTCTTCCAAGGTGCCTGTGGATGGATTCAAGCCACCAACCTTTCTATTAGTAGCCAGACTCCTGTTTGAGCCACCGAAGGACACTGTCCTAGAACGTAGAAGCTGTAGTAATAATATTAAATTTAAACGAATATCTCAACACTCAGGGAACATTCTAGTCAGTTCTCTGTAATCCTGATCTGTTTCTCGCCATCTGCACTAGCCCGTGTCCTGGGTTCCCGCAGTAGCCTCCTAATAAGACTTGATGTTCTCTCTCTTCTGGTTATTTCTCTGTGGTCTCCAAGACACCCTTCTGTACTTTCTTCTGTAATTCTGGGGTTTGTGTCATGCAAGCCCAATCTTCCTGCTAGCTGACTTCCTACTCGGTGCTGCAATAAGAGGCAATAGAAGGAGACCGGAAGGAAGGAACAAGAAGCTTCTTTCTTGTTTTTCACTTCCTGTTTTCGGTGTTGCTCCAATAGCAGTAAGAAAGTTGCCTACGTTTTTCAGCCTCGGTGAGTAACGCCCAGCTCCGTCCTTGCTGTGCCGCACCCTCGCTCTCTAGCTGCCAGCAGCAGCCGGCCAGGCCTGCAATACCACCCATGCCCTCCTCCTTACCTGTCGGATTATACGCCCAGGAGGTCTCAACACCCACGGAGCCGCACCCCTTGGTGCACGCACCAGCCACAAGTAGCTCCCTCCTCAGAGGTCTGAGTGGGCAGAGCTTACTCCAGAAGTCCGAGAAGGAGCCCCACGTGGCCCGTGCGCCAAGCTCCCAAGTTCCCCTTCGTTCTCCAGCCTCAGAAGGTGAGAGCTGCTTCTTGCAGTTACGAGTCTCTTGGTTACTGTATCTTCTTCCTTTTTCCTTTTCTGCTTTTGGCTGCTCCTGCCTGGCAAAGCCTCTGTCTTAATAACTTAGTACTGTACTGTCATAAGACAAATACTGTCATAAGACAGATGCTGACTTTGAAGAAGAGGAATTTATTTCCTCACAGTTTTGGAGGCTAAAAGTCCAAATCAGAGTCTCAGCCATGTCGACTCCTTCTGTGGGGCCTCTTGTTTCCCCCCTCCAAAATATGTGTGTGGCAGTTTGGCTAGGCTGTGATTGCTGGTGCTGGGTGATTTTCCCGTATGTTGTAAATCCTGCTTCTATCCTGTTAATGAGGAAGGAGGGCAGTGGTTGTGTCAGGGAGGCAGGGCTCAGTCTACAGCGATGTGTTGTGCCTTCCAGCAGCTTCTTGGGTTATAAAGGAAAGGGAAGCAAACAGAGAGTAGAGGACCTCAGACCACCAAGAAGCAGTGCCAGGAGTGGAGGGTGTCCTTTGGAAAGGACTCAGGATCCCTGTACTATCAGAAGCTTCCAGTCCAGGGGAAAAATTGATGACAAGGACCTTCCCCTAGGGCCAACAGAAAAAGACTTCCCCTGGAGCTGATGCCCTGAATTTAGACTTCAGCCTCTTTTTCTGTGAAAAAATAATTTTTTCTTTGTTGAAGCCATCCAGTTATGGTATTTCTGTTATAGCAGCACTAGATGACTAAGACACTGGTGATCTCTGGAAATTCTTAGTAACCCTGGGCTCGTAGATGCATCTGTTTCCACCATCATTACACGGTGTGTGTCCTCCCCCTGTATGTCTGTTTTTCTGTGTTGCTTTTATAAGATACCAGGTAGAACTTGGCTAGAAAGTATTAGGTTTAGGGCCCACCCTAACGGTATGGTCTCATTAACATAACAAAAGAAAATCCTTTTTCCTAAACAGGGTCATATTAACAGTATAGGGTTTAGGATGTCAGCATCACCTTTTTCAATTCAGTCCGTGCCTCCTTTGCTTAGAATAGTGTGGTTTCTGTTTCTGAGTGGTCCCTGATTGATCACCCTTTCAATTCATTTTGCATATAGCAGTCAGTTATCTTTTGAAAATGTGAATGCTGTTGTATCACTTCCCTGCTCTCCTAGTCAAGGGGCTGATTTCTGTTGTTCTTTAATAGACTTTAAAAATAACAGAAAATAAAATAAAAATGTGCCAACACTACAGAGTTCCCACATGTCTCCTCTCTCCCCCAACAGTTTCTTCTATTATCAAATATATTGGCTACAACTGACAGAGCAATATTGATACACTTTTTAAAAAAGTATTTTATTGTACTTGAAATGAAAATTTTCAATCTAAGTTAACTTCTCATACAAAAACTTACACAGATGCTGCCATGTAACTCTAGCTTCTCTTCCCACCCTGAGACACTCTTCCTGTGTCCATTCAACCAGCACCTGTCACCCTCCACCCTCTCATCCCACCTCTGGACAGGAGCTGCCTAGTTGGCCTTATGACAAGACACTATTATTAAATAAAGTCCGTAGTTCACACTAGGGTTCATTCCTCGTGTTGTACAGTCCTATGGGTTTTAACAAACACAAGTCATGTGTCCCCCATTGTGGTTTCATACAGAACCATTTCATTGCCCTAAAACAGGGTGCTTGGTTTCCAATAACAGAAAAAGCACTGGCTAACTAAAAGAGAAGAATTTTCTTTTTTATTGTGATTAAGTGAAAGTTTACAATCTAAGTCAATTTTCCCTATAAAACTCTGAGAACCTGACTATCTGTACCTCTGTTCTGTTTTCCTCACCCTGTGACAGCACACTCTTCTTTTCCGCTCTTTACCTCCAGTATCCACTCAAGCAACACTTGTCCTGTCCTCTCCATCCTCTCCTCTCTGCTCTCAAAAGAAACCAATGGGACAGCCTCATGTACGTTAAACCATAAAGCACACACACCACCTTCATTGCTCTGTGCCCCCAAGTCCAGTCCACTCCTTAACGTGTTGGCTTCAGTACTGGTTTCAGTTCTGGGCTAGGAGCAAGTCTAGGGGCCACGTTCCCAGAGGACCCTCGAGGTTGTCAGACCTTAAAGTCTGGTCTTCCAGCAGAGTTTTTGATCTGCACACCACTTTTCAGCTGTTACATCAGGAACTCTACATTGTGTTCCCTGTCAGGGCTGTCTTTGGTGGTGACCAGGCACCATCTCGTTCTGTTCTCCTGCTGATGTTGTCTCCCAATTATATGGGTCCTTTTGTTTCTTGAGCTCATTTCTCCTCGTGTCTTTGATATTCTTGGTTGTCACCTGTTCCAGGTGGGTTGGGACCAGTTGATGTTCCTCAGATGGCAGCTTGCTGGCTCTTAAGACTTCGGGCACCATTCACCAACACAGAGTATGGAATGCTCTTAGAAAAAGACTAGTTATACCAACTGACCTCAATGTCCTCTAGAAACAGGGTCCCCAGACCCCTGTCCCAGCTACTCAGTCCTTTGAAATGTTGGATTGAATTTAGAAAACCTTTTAGGTTATTGTATAGTCAGTTATGCTGACCTGCCAGAAGAAGAATTTTTGGAAAAGTGGTTGGGGAACTCAGAGAGTGAACAGAAAGACTGGCAACAGGTACCAAGGAAAGCTTGAGCAGCTAGCTCCTGGAATTAATTGCTTTAAATTCTGACCCCAGCACCATCTCACAGGACACTTACAGGCAGTCCTGGTGCTAGGGGACGTTGGTTACTGTATGTGGGACTCTGTTGCCTCCATACACTTACCCCTGAGCTCTTCTGACCACCCTACCACCACCTGAATAATTTCTAATGGACCTTTGCATATTTGAGGCATTCCCTCATGATTCAAAGTCCCCAACAGGAGCATCTAATTGCCTTTGCTTTAGTGGCCAAGAGGTTGTTGTTACATATGCAGAGTAGAACTGCTCCATAGGGCTTTAAAGGCCGTGACCTCGGGAGCAGATCGCCATGCCTGTCTTCCTAGGTGCCCGCCTTTCAGCTAGATGTCAAGAGTGTAATTGTGTGTGCCATCCAGGGACTAGGTAGGAACCGAGATTCTGCCTGCCACCATTTTTGTGATTCCCCCAAATCAGCAGGGTTTTTGAGTGCTGGGCAGCCAGAGTGACAAATGTCCTCATTGTTTTTAGCTCTCCAATCTCTTCCCTTCTCAGAGTAAAGCCCCAAACCTTCTTGACCAGCAGGATCTGTCTCCATCTATCTGACTTCATCTAATCCTTGTTCATGTCAATTCCAACCAATGTTCCCTTAACCTGGAAAACTCCTCCCAGTTCTTCTCAAGGAAACTTCTTGAAAAATCAATCAATTAATCAATCAATCATTTTTGTTGTTGAGAATATACACAGCAGCTATATACCAATTCAACAGCTCCTACATGTACAATTCATGGAGACTGATTACATTCCCACTTTTCATACTTTCCTTGTCCAAGTTATTTCTGCCCCACTAACGTAAACTCATCACCTACTATGTTTCCTGTCTCATCTCTTGAATTGCTGTTGTCAACTTGATTCGATACACGTAGGTCTTCTGAGAGCACGGTACTCCAGGCAGAGTCTTTATCAGCTAAGTTAAAGCATTGTTCATTTTTAATGGGATCTGAAGGGATATTTATGGTTTAAGGTTTAAAGATTATTTTAGGACAATATCTTCACAGGTTTGTCAAGACTCCATGGCTCCGAAAGTATGAATTCCATGAAATTCTGTTGTGCGTTTTTCTCCTTTTGATCAGGATTCTTCCGTAGAATGTTTAATCAAAAACTTCAATAATGGTAGCCAGGCACTGTCCAGTTCTTCCGGTCTCAAGGCAAAGGTAGCAAAGGAACCTCCTTCTTGCCTTCTAAGCATCGACTCAGTTGCTTCCTTCTCATTGAAACCTTCCCAAAGGAACCCACACCACACATTTCTTGCCTTTTTAGCACTCGTTTTGTACCTGATGCTTTCTTGTTTGCTTACTTCTTAGTAGGATCCCTGGTTGCACAGTGGTTAAGTGCTCAGCTACTGTGATCCGTAAGGTTGTTGTCAACTTGGCTGGGCCATTATTCTCAGGGGGTGACAGTTATGACATAGTTTGGTGGTGAGGCAGTTAAGAGCTCAGGCTGCTAACCAAAACGTCGGCAGTTTGACTCCACCAGGCACCCCTTAGAAACGCTATAGATCAGTTCCACTCTGCCCTGCAGGGTAGCTGTGAGTCAGAGTCAACTCCATGGCAAACAATAACAAAGTCTAAGATGGGTAACGAAGCTCCAGTCACCACATCTGCATTTTAAGCACCACAAAAAAGAAGGGGTGAGGCCAAAGAGGGATACCCTCATGGCCAAGTCAACCCATTAAGGAAGCTTCCTAGAACACCTGTATAAGACTCCCCTTCGCATCTCATTGGCTAGAACTTAGTCACATGGCACACCTGGCTGCAAGGGGCATTGGGAAATGCAGTCTTTAGACTGGATTCATTTGCTACTCCAAATAAATTCAGTGTACTGTTAGTGAAAAGAATTCACTCAGTGTCAAATAGTTTGGTTTGTTTTTTTAGTTATGAAAGAATAAAGGGCAAGTGAACATTATACCTCTTGCTAGTTATTTTATCTCCAAACTTTAATTTTTCTTTTGTAAAACAGGAATAACTGTACATACCTAAGATAGCTGTCCTGAAATGTACATGAAGTAAAACCCTGAAAAGAAGAGCAGCTGCCTGACTCATACTCTGTAAACATCAGCTGTTACCATCAAAAGAGGGGAAAAGTGTATTTCTGAAGGATTTTAAAAATAAGGGACACAAAACCAAATGAAGCAAAAATTATCTGCAAAAAGCAATAACTTCAGAAAGGAACCTCCTCTATCTGGACGTTTTCCTCAGCCTTTCATTACTTTGATCCTCTTATCTCAATGAATTTTCAGTTAACAAGGTTGACTTTTAATATCATCCCTGCTTTGCTACTTACAGGAAACCCTGGTGGTGTAGTAATTAAGTGCTACATCTGCAGTTCAAGTCCACCAGGTGCTCCTTGGAAACTCTATGGGGCAGTTCTACTCTGTCTTACAGGGTTGCTGTGAATTAGAATGGCAGTGGGTTTGGTTTTGCTTTTTTGCTATTTAGAAAGAGACCCTGGGTCAGACCAGCTGTCTCATAGCCACTGTTTTGAATCTTTTAAGTATCAGTCACCATCCGACTGCTGTCCAACTGTGTCCAGTGTTGTAGACCCATGGCTCATAAACTGGATACTAAGACACACCCACTTGGATAACTCTTTAAGGATGCAGATTCACAGGCCCATCCCAGGAATCAGCCAGGACAGGCTCCCCTGTATCTTCCTCAGTTGGGTCAAACTAAGCTTTTGGATTATCTTGGATGAAACAACTTAGTAACTTGAGTGTTTAAAGAGTTCAGATAAATGTATTTTGAAACACAAACATACACTGGATAATATTGGGTGCCTGGCACTGTTCCAGGCATTTCACCTGTGCTATCCCTTTTTCTTCCCAGCTGGCAGGCAGTTGACTCCAACTCACAGCAACACCACGGGTGTCGGTGTAGAACTGTGCTCCGGGGAGTTTTCAGTGGCTGATGTTTGAGAAGTAGATTGCCAGGTCTTTCTTCCAAGGTTCCTCTTGGTGAACTCAAACCTCCAACCTTCTGGTTAGCAGCTGACTGTGAATCATTTGTACCCATCACACAGGTCAGAAAGGTGAGACACAAAAAGATAAATGACTTACCCAGGATTACACAGCTGATAAACGGAGGAGCTGGGGTTCAAGCCTAAGAAGTCTGGCTTCAGAGTTTATATAATTAACCTCTATCCTGTACCACCTGCTAATCAACAGTGAGCAACTAGGCCAGCACAGAGCAAATTACAAAATAAATGTGAACAACTTCCTCATAGCATTTATTAAATAAATTGCAAGGTAGTCTTCTTTACGATTATTTACCTTCCCAAGAACACTGTGGCACAGAAAAGTCTGTTATAAAAGTATTTCAATCAAATATGTTGATGAAAGTATATTTTATGGAAACCTTGCTGGCGTTGTGGTTAAGTGCTATATCTGCTAAATAGAAGGTTGGCAGTTCAAATCCAGCAGGCACTCCTTGGAAAGTCCGTGGAGCAGCTCTGCTGTGTCCTATAGGATTGCTATGAGTGGAATCCATTCAATGGCAGAGGGTCTTGGGATAAACGTGTAGCATGGTGCTAGTTTTGTAAATAAATGTATCTGTGCACATATATGTACACATCCCCACTGTATACACCTACAGAAAGCCTGGTAGGAAATAACAAAGTGTGAAAACTGATCTGGGAGGTAACAGCACGGAAGATAGTTGTTGTTAGTTGCCACTGAGTTGGCGCTCACTTGGGGCAACTTTAATGTACAACAGAATGAAACATGTGTTCCCTTTGCTGTGCCATCTCCTTTTTTAATTTATCTGCCATGAATAATTAAATTTTATCTCAAAAGAACTTACATTTTTCAAATAAGATATTTTTTGTGTTTTCAGACAAAAGCAGTAAGACACCGTCTATTTTCTCAGGGAGCCCTACAAACCCTTTGTCATGGTTGGAATTGTGTCCCCCCAAAAATGTGTGCAGCCATGTGGCTGGGATATGGTTCCCAGTATCTTGGGACTGTCCTCCATTGTGTGGTTTTGCTAACCTGTATGTTAAAGGATTAGGGTGGGGCTGTGAATTCCTGCTGTGGGGGGAGTTTCCCTGGAGTATGGCTTGCCCCACCCTTAATGCTTTTAGCTTGCAAGGAATAAAAGGAAAAAGAGACAAAGGACAATTTGAGAACCTCGCTACCATCAAGCAAGCAGCACCGGGAGCAGAGCGCGTTGTTCAGACCAGAGGTTCTGTGTGAGGATGCTCCCTGGACAAAGACTGATGCAATACCAGACTTTCCTCCAGAGCCGACAAGGGGAAAGTTTTTCCCTGGAGCGGACACCCTGAATATGAACTTGCAACCTACCGGACTGTGTAAGAATAAATCTTTCTTTGTTAAAGCCATCCACTCTGTGGTATTTCTGTTAGAGCAGCCTAGCTGACTAAAACACCCTTCATTTCAAATTCCACCTATACCATTCTTTAAAAAGAAATCTGACCAAAGTGTTGGATTACAGGTGTATTTTCAAGGTGGCTCAATCTAATAAACGGGGGTTTTTATTCTGTCTGTGAAGCTTCTTGGCTGAGAGGCTATCAGACAAGTCACTGAATGACCTAGGTCCCTCATCTGTGCAGAGGCTCAGGGTCCGGAGCAGTAGGCAATGCTGAACCCTTGAACCAAGGTGCTTGACACAAGGTACGAACCAAGGGTGAGAGTCCATCCCCACCCAAACATAATACAGTGAACAAATGCCAATTGCAAAATCAACTCTTCTTTTGCTCATAATAAAAACCATAAATAATTTACTCATGAGAGTCAAGCAATGGCATCACCAGGGTTAATGTCATCCAGCAATAACTCATGGTGCCACTCTTCCCTGTCATGGACCTCCCATCCCAGATCACACAGAATCCTTAGTAATCCTTTTGAACTAATGTTACTTGTGAATTGTAGCTCCTGTCTACCAGTCCTTCTTTCCCTTTCATTGTTCCTTCATTCTCCAAAAAGTTATTGATACAGGCTCATGAATACTACTTGCCACAATGTCGGGGCTAAAACACCAGAAAATTTGACAAAATCAGCAGCTATACTCTTAAGGTGGAGCAGGCGCTAACACAGTCCCTCCTACTGGCTTAGTTTTGAAAGAAGAGGTAAGAGGGCAAGAGGAGGGGAGCTTCCACTATGCAGAGACAAGTCAGACAATGTGGGTTTTAATTGAAATCGTATCCTGAGCATTTTACTTTTCAACAGTTGTTAGCATGATCAGGGTTGCACTTGCTTGTGACTACTGTTATTACTGTCCTGCTGACTCCAGGGGCTGAAGGTGACGTGTGGGCTGGGATCACAGAGCTTCACAGGAGGGGCTGGCAGGCCCAGCATCCCAGCCTCAGAACGTACCTTGGGAGGCGGGGTTCTGGTCCACCTTGCCCCTGACTGCAGCTCCCTCTCTAGACTCTGGTAATCACCACTGCCAGTACATGGTGATTATGTTGTCTGCTTTCTCGTCTCTTCCTGTTCAGACCTTTTGCGTCATCCGTGTCATTCAGCGTCATTGTGGGGAGCTGACTAGAACTGGGGAGCACATAGAAGACTCTTGTCTGAGACCTTCAATGCCAGAGACAATGCAGGGTTCTACAGGGGTTCCATTCTGAGGTGGGGGGGTGTTCATTGTAGCTTAACTAGGACTTCTTAAGCTTTCTTTTTTATTGTTGAAAAAATTATGTATGGCACAACATTTGCCAATCAAACATGTTTTATATGTGTAATTCAGTGTTACTGATTACATTAATTGTACCATGCAACCATCACCAATATCCACTGTCAAGTTTATAATTATAGACAGAAACTCAGTGTCTCCAAAACAATAGTTGCTCCTTTCACTTTTCTTCTTGCTCCTGGTAACCACCAATAAACTTGGTCTCTGTTAACAACAACAACAAAAAAAACAGCAGCTATAAAAACACCAGGTCACATCTGTAGCTGTGCAGAGAAACCACACAATTCAAAGCATCATTACAGCTGGGTAATGTCATAGGTTCATTCAACTGTGTCCACCACCCAGAATGTGTGTAGCCATTTGGCTGGGCCATGATCCCCAATTGTCGGAGATCAGAGTGTTCTCCGAAGAACATGGTTGGAGGAGGCTTGACGCCGAACACTTTAGGAAAGAATAGACAAGAGACAGTTTGGGATTCAGGGGGCTAACGGCTATCTCGAGCCGAGAGCCCAGAGCGAAGTTTTATTACAGCATTTATACTCTTCTGGTAACTGGGCATACAAGGAGCTATAACTTACAGTAACGAAGTCAGTTGGGCACAGTTTCGGTCATACATTGTTCTACATGTTCGGGCCAAGGGTTTGGAAGTATTCCCAGACTGCCTCTGGGTAACAGTACACAAACAGTACAAGAGGTCATACAAAGTTGAAGTAATGGTTCAGCATCCAAGATGGCTGAACTTGTGTCAAGAGAGTTTGACATGATTTCCCACACCCAATATTTCACGTTTGCCCTCCATTTGTAATTTTGTATGTGTATATAATAGGGTCGCTATGAGTCGACCCTACTCTATGGCAAGTCTGTTTGGTTTTATTGGCATGTTAAAGAGGATTAGGGTGGGACTGTAAACCCCTTCCTAAAGTCACCTCTCTGTCCACCGTAAAGGGAGTTTCCCTGGAGTGTGAAGGAAAGGAAAGCAAACAGAAAATTGGGAACCTCACACCATCAAGAAAGCAGCGCTGGGAGAAGAGCGTCCTTCAGACCTGAGGTTCCTATGCCAAGATGCTCCCCAACCAAAGACTGATACAACACAAGGACTTTCCTCCAGAGCCAACAGAAAGCCTTCCCCTGGAACAGACAGCCTGAATTTGGACTTTTAGACTACCAGACTGTGTAAGAATAACCTTTACTTTGTTAAAGCCATCCACTTTGTGCTATTTCTGTTAGAGCAGTACCCACTGACTAAAACAGGCAATAAAGACATCTCTGACTAAAGAATATTAAAACCAACAAAACCAAACTCATTGCCATAAAATCGATCCTGACTCATGGTGACCCTGTAAGACAGAGTAGAACTGCCCCATAGAGCTTCCAAAGAGCACCTGGTGGCCTCAAACTGCCTACCTTTTGGTTAGCAGCTATGACACTTAAAGCACCACGCCACTGGAGCACATTAGAAGGTTCAAGCAGTGCATTAGCGTAGTCTTAGTCTTGCATGTGGACTGCTCAGTGTTGGTACAGTGGTTAAGTGCTCAACAGCTAACCAAGAAACTGGTAGTTAGAACCCACCCAGCGGCTCCACGGGAGTCTGCTTTGGTCAAGATTTAAGGCCTTGGAACCCCTGTGACACAGTTCTGTTCTATCCAGCAGGGTCACTATGAGTGGGAATCTACTAGACAGTAATGAGTTTGGGGGTGTTTTAATAAGCTGAGCTTAGGAAAAAATTTTCTGTTGTTATAGCTAACTATAGGGATATTTTAATGAAAAGTAATAAATCTCTTTTGAGACACTGCACAAAAGTTTTATAGACAGCCATTTTTCGTGACCCCCTCTAACAGTGCCATCGGTGTGGTCCGCACCCTTCCCTCTCCACAGCATCTCCCTACTGACACCACTGAGCGTTAAGCACCCACTTAGGAGCCCTGGTAGAGTGATGGCTGAGTAAGGACTCAACTGCTAATGGAAAGATTGGCGACTGAAGCCACCCAGCAGCTGTGTAGGAGAAAGACCCAGCCATCTACTCCTATAAAGATTACCTATGGGGCAGTTCTAGTCTGCCATATGGGGTTGCTATGAGTCAAAAATTGATGCAAGTGCACCCAGCAACACTCAGTCTCCTGCAGAGAGTTGAAGAAAGACCAGCCTGCCCTCTGGGATTCAGCTGAAGTTGGGATAAGGTCTACTTGCAGCTCAATGAATATGTACTACTGGGGAGACGCAGCTGCCCTAAGGCCTGTCCTATCATTGTCTGAACTTTCTGTTTTCCAGAACAGACTCATCTGCCTTCATAGCCAGCCTCGTCTTCCTTTCTGCTGTCTCCCAGTTCCGGCTGTCTCTGTCCTACAGGTGACTGTCGCTAACTCGTGTGCCCTCACACCTTGCCCTCCATCCGCCACTTCTGTCAGGCTGTCCCAGGGTCACCAGTGACACCCTTATTGCCACATTCAGTATTCCAACTTATCTTCTTGGACCTTGAACTACTAGCTGTCCACTCTCTCCATGTTTTCCCACCCTTTTCCTTCTGATATATAAACATGCTCCCATCTCCCTTAGCCTTAAACAATAACAGCCTTAGCCTTGTGTCATGCTCTAGCAACTGCTTCATTTCTGAAATCCCAGCTTCCTGGTCTCGGAGAATTTCCAGTTCTTCCACTTCAAACTGTGTGACCTTTGGCAAGTTGCTTTACCTCTCTATGCTTCAATTACCTGATCTGCAAAAAAAAGTTAAATAAGAATATCTGCCTGTTAGGTCATTGTGAGAACTAAGTGCATGATTCCAGAGTCGTATCATGCAGAAGGGGGTCAAGGAATGTTAACTATTAGGGGACCCTGGGTGGTGCAAATTGTTAAGCACTCATCTGTTAACTGACAGCTTGGCAGTTACTCCTTTTGAAGGTACCTCAAAAGAAAGGCCTGGTGATCTGCTTCTGAAAATCCACGGCTTTGAAACCCCTATGGAGTACAGTTCTGCTCTGACGTATACATGGGATGACCATGAATGGAAAATGACTTAACAGCAACTGGGTTAGCTTTGGTTTATTATCTGAATCGCTTTCTCAACTTCCTGCCGTTCCTCAGTGTAGCAGAACCTGGCACACTCCTTCATAAAAACTACTATGTAAAGGTCATGAGTGACCTACTACCTGTCAGTACTTTCAGTCCTGCGTCTCTGGCCCTGGTCACTCTTTACATTCTTCCCAAAGCTCTCCATTCCGTCATCTATTGCTAATTCCTGCTGCACATGTCATACCCTAGGTAAACTGAATGAGCACAGACACTCACAAAAACAACTCAGGTTGGATTTTTGCCCTTACCTGTGAGTCTTTGCTCTTGCTGAGAAAGCACGGTCTCCATCACCACAAAAGGGCCCACTTGGCTTTTTGGCTTTGGCTACTGTTTTTCTCTTCCAGTGGTCAACCCCTGTTCCTGCTCTCACCTGCCCTCCAGCTTCTCCATTCCCCACAACCTTCTCCTATCTGACTTCCCTTTACCCTCTAAGATTCAGCTCATGTCTCATACCCTCAGGAATATAACATCCTTCTCCCCTCCCTTCATGGTGCCCGTGTAATGCTCAGGTACTCACTCTGCTCTGTTGTAATTCTGTCTGTGTTTCCTCAAGATGACTATAGATGCCTTTGTCATCTTGTCCTACTGTAACAGAAATACCACAAGTGCATGGCTCTAATTTTGTTCTGTCACAGTCCAGTAGGCTACCAGTCCAAATTCAGGGTGTTAGCTCCAGGGGAAGGTTTTCTCTGTTGGCTCTGGAGGATGGTCCTTCTTGTCCCTCTTCTCCAGAACTGGGGTCTTCTGATGTCCAGGGGCCCAGGTCATTTCCTGGACAAGCTCTGCTCCTAGGACTGTTTCTTTCCTGGTAGTACAAGGTCCCCTTACTCTTTGCCTGCTTCTCTTTCCCCTATATCCTAAGAGATTGCCTCAAGCTACAATACAATCTTACACACAGTCCTGTCCAACAACACAGCTGTTGCCCGTTCTTCCTCATTAATATCATAGAGGCAGATACAGGCCTAACAATTAAGTCTGAGAACTTAATTGTTCTAAGTGGTACATACCTCATTGCTGAATATCATTATGATTCCTTCTGAAATACCCCCATCGGGAAGCTATGCATGGATGCCAGCACCTAGTCTACTCTTCAACGCAATTTTGGAACTTTTTATAGAATGGCCATTGTACATGGTGGCATGGTGGTAAGTTAGTGAACTTAACTGTATAGTTGTCTGTGAGGAGGTTTTTAGCCAGTAAACAAAGAACTTTATTGGAACACCCTCCCTACTGTCCTGATCTGGCCCCCAGTGACTTTTTTCTTTACCCAAAGATAAAGAAAATGTTGAAAGAAAGAAATTTTGATGACATCCACAATATCAAGGGTAATAAGACCACAGGTCTGATGGCCATTCCAGAAAGAGAGTTCCAAAATTGCTTTAAAGGGTAGACTAGGCTCTGGGGTAGGTGCATAGCTTCCCAAGGGGTGGATTTCAAAGGTGACCATAGTGATATTCATCAATAAGTTCATGCACTCAGTTGGCAGACCTCATACAGGAACATCACACAGTAGCAGGAATCATGGCCCAGCCAAATTGCTACAGACAGTTTTGGGGTCACACAATTCAGTCCATGACAACGGCTTAAGAACACCATCATTTATTCTCTGAATTTCAACACTTGACACAGTACCAGATAGAGTCAGCACTCAGTAAATCTTCATGGAATTAATTAACTGAATAAATAAATGATATCAAGATCCTATTTGTATTCCTTGGGTCTTCGGTCATAGGTTACAGGGTGTTTTAGTCAGCCAGGGCTGCTCTAACAGAAATACCACAGAGTGGATTGCTTTAATAAAGGAAGGTTTAGTCTTACACAGTCTGGTAGGCTGCAACTCCAAATTCAGTATGTCTGCTCCAGAGGAAGGCTTTCCCCTTGTCGGCTCTGGAGGAAAGTCCGGTATTACATCAGTCTTTGTCCAGGGAGCGTCTAGGTGCAGGAACCTCAGGTGTGAAGGACAAGGTCTTCTCCCGGTGGCGCTTCTTTGGTGGTGTGAGGTTCCCAAATCTCTGCTTGCTTGCTTCTCTTTCCTTTTATCTCTTGCAGGATGAAAGGACTAAGGGTTGGGCAAGCCATACTCCAGGGAAAGTCCCTTTACAGTGGAGCAGGTAGGTGATCTTATAAAGGGATTTACAGTCCCACTCTAATTCTTTAACATACAGCTTAGGAAAACCACAAAATGGAGGACAGTCACAAGATACTGGGAGTCATGGCCCAGCCACATGGCTACACGTATTTTTGGGGGGACACAAATCAATCCATGACACAGGGCAACTAAACTTTCAAGGAGTTGTTTTTATGTGCCATGGAATCAATTCTGACTCACAACAACCCTGAGCATCGGGTTTCCAACGTTGTAAACTTCATGGAAGCAGATTGCTGGTGGGTTCTAGCAACTGACCTTTAGATTAGCAGCCAGGCTCTTAAATATTGTTCCATCAGTGCTCCTTTCAGAGAATTAGTATGCTAGAAAAAAAAAATCAGAAACAATAAAAAAGAAATCTGCCTTCAGTTTTGACCAGAGTCCCTGGGTGGTGCAAATGGTTAAGTGCTGGACTGCTAACTGGAAGGTTGGCAGTTCAAAGCCACCTAGAGGGCATCTTGGAAGACAGGTCTGGAGATCCACTTCTGAAAGACCAGAAAACCCTGTGGAGCAGTTCTCTCACCATGAGTCGGAACTGACCCCCCAGCAACCAGCAACAGCTAAGATTTGCAGGAGTGAAGGAGAATGTGATGCAGGAGATCCCTTGAAACGACAGGGCAGAGCCCGTTAGGAAAGCTGACTTCAGGTTCCTCTCAGCTCTGATTAGATTTTTTCAAAAAATCGCCAGCTACACGGAATGCAGAAGAATTCTATAGAATTTGTGTAATCATTCTTCCACTTGTTTCTTTCCCAAACTAAACAAACTTGTTAAAACTATATTGCATGAAAACATCCTTCCAAATATATGCTCACTCTGCAGGTAATTTTTTTTGTAATTGACGTAACAAAACATTTGCCAATTCAGCTGGTTTTACATGGGTAATTCAGTAATATTGGTTACAACTGCGCAACCATTATCATTATCCTTTTCTTTTTTTTTTAAATTTTTTTTTATGACTGAGTGAAAATGTACATTTCCATGTAAATTTACATGCCCACCTATATGCAGCTTCTACTGCTCTCCCTGCCCGGCAACAGCTCACTCTTCCTCTCTGCTCCATACATGTCTCATCCTCCCAACAGTCTCCTTTCCTCTCCTCTCCACCCACTCCCCTTCTTCCAGCCAGAGGTCAGCAGCTTGATATCCTATAGATGTATAGAACCATAAAGTGTATCCAGTAAATGGTCACTCCTGTGTAACCAAGCCCAATCCATTCCTGTCCAAAGAGTGGACCTTCATTGTGATTTATGGGCAAGGGCAGCCTCAGGGCCAGGGGCCATGCTCCCAGGGGAATCCCGAAGCCACTGGACCATCAATTGCAGTCTTTCAGTGGAGATCTCAGGGTGCACCCCTTTTTATTCTTGTGTTGCCAGTGAGACTCAACTTAGTGAGCTCCATCGCAGCTATCACTGGTGGTGGCCAGGCCCCGTCTGGTTCTTCCGGTCCCACCCATGTGGGTCTCTCTGTCTCCTGGGTTGTCTTTCCCCATGTCGTTTTGGCTCTCAGTGAGCATCCGTTCCTGCTGAGTTGGGACCATTTGCTGTGCCCTCGGTCATTATCCTTTTCTGAATTATTTCACCACCTTGACAGACACTTGGTGGCACTATGTATTTTTATGCTAGAAAAAAGAAGACAAAAATCCCCCAAACTTGGAAGAAATACAGAGCGTTCTCTGCAGGCCAGCATGGATTCTCGTCAGTACAGTCAGATTATTATCTACTCTGTGATCCTCTTTTTTGAGTCAATTATTACATCATCGACATAGAATTCAACAAATGTTTGCATTTTTAGTAACTTTTCACTTTTTCTTAACAGATAACAAATATGTTTACATGATTCAGAACTCACATATGCAACTGAATGTATCATACTTTTTATAAAAATAAAAAAACGTTCTTCCACTCTGTCCTTTCAGAGACATTCTAGTTACAGACACATGTATGTATATATGTGTATACACACAGATATGCATTTTTTTTCCTGCTACCCTCCTTTTGCTATACCTTGCTATATATACCAAGTGTCCTGGTGTCATAGTGGTTAAAGCACTTGGTTGCTAAAGGAGTGGTCAGCAGTTGGAACTCACCAGCTGCTCTGTAAGAGAAGGATGTGGCAGTCTGCTTCCACAGGAGGTACAGCCTTGGGACCCTATGGAGCAGTTCTATCCTGTTCTACAGGGCTGGCATCAACTTGATGGCACACAGTAACAACTCTACATACAATGTGGCACCTTTCTTTTTTCACTTACAATCTATTTTGGAAAGTGTTCCATATCAGTACAAAAAGGAACTTTCTAATTTTACTTTTTACATTGTACAGCTGTACCATGATTTATTTAACCAGCTCTCTACTCATGGAGGCGCCCTGGAGGCACAGCAGTCAAGAGCTCGGGGCTGAACCAAAACAGTGGCAGCTGGAGTCCACCACATGCTCCTTGGAAACCCTATGGAACAGATCTACTCTGTCCTATAGGGTTGCTATGAGTCAGAATCGACTCAATAGCAACAAGTCTACGCATGGAGACTTAGCTTATTTCCGTATTTTGTTACTCAAACAGTGCTGTAACGAATCATCTTTACACACATTATTCAGCACAGGTGCCTGGGTATGTGTAGCATCCATTCCTAGAAGTCGATTAGCTGTGCCGAAAGGTATGTGCACTTCATTTCTAATGTTGTTAGCTGTTGCCAGATTTCTCTCTGGGGAGGGTGTACCGGTTTACCCTCCCATCAGCTCCCCGCTATCTCCCCTGATATGTTGTAGGTCATATCCCTATCCTTTTCCAAAAGTCGTCTGACTTTCTAGATTTTGCCATTTGGGAAGGTGAAGAATGACAGACATCTCTGTGTCTTTCTAGCTGGCTTTTATTTATTTTTTTAATGAATATAGCTACGTCTCCTTATTTGTATTTATTTATTTTTTCATGTTTGTTTTAAGTGGAAGTTTACAGTTTGAGTCAGTTTCCCCTACAATAACGTACACACTTTGTTTCATGACCTTAGCTGCTCTTTGCACTCTGGGACAGCATACTCCTTCTTTCTACCTTGAATATCCCGTGTCTATTCAACCAGCTTCTGTCTCCCTCTGCCCTCTCATTCCTTCTCTGGGTAGGAGCTGCTCAGTTAGCCTCCCATATTTACTTAAGCCAAGAAGGGCACTCTTCACAAGTATCATTTTATGTCTTATACAGCAGTTCAATCTTTGCCTAAGGAATTGGCTTTGGGAATGGTTTCAGGTCTAGGCTAACAGAGAATCCAGGGGCCATGTCTTCTGGGGACCCTCCAGTCTGTCAGCTCATCAACTCTGATCTTTTTATTAAAGCTGAAGTTCTCCACCCCACATCTCTCCTGTTCCATCAGGAACTCTTTGTTGTGCTTCATGTAAGAGCAGTCATTGGTGGTAGCCAGGTACTATCCAGAAACACAGCTACCTGAGTGCAGTGAGTAGGCATTTCAGCAGGCACTAGAGATTAGGAATTACAGCCATGGAGTAATCAAATCAGATCACAAAGTACTGAATAACCACGGAGTAATGAGAATCATGTCCAAGCCAAGCTGATAAATACATTTTAGTGGGATACAATACAATCCATAACATCCTGAGATACCTTAAACCTTGAACAGAAAGTATCCCCTGAAATTCACTGTTAACTAAATAAAAAAATCAAACCCACTGCCATTGAGTGAATTCCAGCATGTAGCAGCCCTATAGGACAGTGTAGAACTGCCCTATACAGTTTGCAATTAGCACCTGGTAGATTCCAACTGCTGAGATTTTGATTAGCAGCCATAGCACTTAACCACTATGCCACCAGGGTTTCCAACTAAATAATAGGTTAGCTCAAAAAGTATTTCCCATTTTAGAACTGCATTCTTAAAAATCACCTGCATGAAACCAAATGGACAGCAGTTACTCTAAAGCAAAGATGACAAGTTTGGGGTGGTGAGTCTAATTTAACGGGACCGGGACAACTAGAAGGAAAATAATGAGAAGGTTGACACAGTGTAAAGAATGTGACCCATGTCACTGAACATTGTTTACAGAAATTGCTGAGTTAGAACCTGTTTTCCTACATATAAATTTCACCAATCATTTAATAAAATATTTTTTAAAAATAGAGGTCCCTGGGCATCAACTCTCAGATTCCTGTTCTGATATTCCAAAAAAAAGTAGTCTGCTAATAAGCTCTCCCATTTGTGCCTCCTGTTGAGACGTGATCTACGGAGGCCATATTAGAATCTTAATCCAGAGGCAACTGAGATGAGAATCACACTATCTGGAAAATTACAGCCACCTGAGAGAAGTGAGTAGGCATTCCAGCGGGTGCTGGTGCGGAAACTATTCTTTCTAATCGCAACTTCAAGCCTACAAGTAAGGAAGAAGAGAGGTCCATTCTCAACAGCTGTTTATTGAGTATCTACCATGTGCCAGCATTGCTCCGGAACCAGGGACACAGCAGTGAACAAAACCAGCCAGGGCCCTGGTCCTATAAAGCTCACATTCTGGTGGAAAATAAATAAGTAAGAAAATAGTTGGTAATAGTAACTGCTACTTAGCTCAGTCCAGTGGCTGTCATGTGGATTCTGACCGATAGCTGCCCCATGTATGTCAGAGTAGAACTGTGCTCCATAGGGTTTTCAGTGACTGATTTTTTCAGAAGCCCATCACCAGACCTTTCTTTGGCTGCACCTCCAGGTGTACTTGAACCTCCAACCTGTCAATTAGCACTCAACTGTTACCTTTGCATGACCCCAGAAAGCCAATAAGGGCTATGCAGAAGGTTAAAACTATGTATTTTGGTAAAGAATGGCTGTAGTGGATTAATCGGTGGAAAACTGTCTGAGGGCAGTGCCAACTATACTGAAACATAAATAACATCAGGAAACCAGCTATCAAAGTCCAGGGGAAGAACATTCCAGGTAAGGGGAACGGCCGAGGCAAAGGTCCTGAGTCAGGAGCAAGTGGGGTTCATGTGTGGGAGAGGCCATTCTACCTATATAGCCTGGTGGGCAAGGGGCAGGCTGGTTCTGGCAAAGGCTGAGCAAGTGGAAAGTCTGACCACCTCCTGAAGGGCTCTGTGGACCAGGAAAGAGAATCTGGATTGTATTCTGTCCAGTGGGAAGCTGTTGGAGGCTTTAAACTGCAGGTAACATAATCTGACTTATGTTTTTAAAAACAATCACTCTGGCCGCTAGGAGAACAGATTATAGTGGGACAAAAGTATAAACAGGGAGGCCAGTTGAAGTGTACTGAGGTGGTTGAGCCAGAGACCCCAAGGCTTGGACCAAGGTTGTTGTCATTTGCTGTTGAGTCAATTTCAATGTATGGTAACCCCATGTGTGCCAAGTAGCACTATTTCATAGGGTTTTGAAGGCTCTGATCTTTCTGAAGCAGGTCAACAAGTCTGTCTAACATTTCTCAAACTCTAGTGGGAGTCAGATCCTTAGAGACTTCTTTGCAAACATTGCTCTCAGAGAACACCTAGCTCAATTGGCATAACATAGTTTATAAACAAAATGTTCTACAGTGTACTTTAGTGAGTAGCATTTGTGGTCTTAAAAGCCTGTGGTGTCATTTTAAGATAATCCTCTGGTCTCTCTCCTTTGAGAGCAAGAGAGAATCAAAAAAAATCAAAGAGACAAAGAAAAGATGAGTCCAAAGGACTAATGGACCACAGTTTTCACGTTCTCCACCAGACTGAATCCAGTACAACTGGACGGTGACTGGCTGCCACTACTGATCGCTCTGACAAGCATCACAATAGACGGCCTCAAAAAGAGCTGGAGAAGACTGTAGAAAAAAATTCTAACTCACAAAAAAGACCAAACTTACTGGCCTGACACAGACTGGAGCAACCCTGAGAGTACACTCCCCAGACTGTTTAATGAGAAGCTAGTTTGTTCTATAAACCTTCATCTAAAGTACAACTAAACACACACACAGAGATCACCAGTCTCTACCTCCCAGAATGTCTGAGTCTCTTAAAGTAACACAGATTCCCAGGTTTTGCTTTTTTATCAAGCTGCCAGGTGATGCTAACGCTTATTATCTGCAAACCACACTTTGAGTAGCATTGGATTCAGCTGGAGATGGAAGAAGTGGACAGATTTCAGTTTATTTTGGTGGTCGAGTTAAACGAGTGTACTGATGGGCTGCATTTAGGAAACAAGGGAAAGGGAAGAATCAGAAGGACTTTGGATTTTTGGTTAAGCAACTGAGGGAATGATCACTGACATATTCTAGGACTGAAAATCTGAAGGAAGCCAAGGTGGAGGGGGAGAAAATCAAGACTTCCGATTTGGGCATGTTAAGTTCAAGATTCCCATGAGACATTCATGTGGAAATGCCAGCCATCTGATGGGGAGTTCTGGTGTTAGAGAAGGAGGTTAGGAGTGGGAGAGAGTTCACTGGAGGAAGATATGGAGTCTGGAATGGAGCTCTGGGGTGCTGTAACATCCACAAGTCAGGAGGAGGTAGGAGAACAGCAAGATGTCACCAAGCACAAGAATGACAAAGTCTTCCCCCAAAAAGGAGGGAATGAATGCAAAATCTTAAGAAGTCTAGACTTACAGGACCAGCTGAGTCTACAGGACTGCCTGAGACTATTGCCCGGAGATACTCTTGAAACCTTGAACTGAAACTATGGCTCAAAATAACAGACAGGTACCCAAAATAAAGGGTACTACCTGTGAGTGTGGTGCTCCAGTGAAAAACTCTCAGTGTGAGACCAAGAGGTCAACAGTCACTCTAAAGCAAAGTCAGAAGATAAGGGAGCAGGGAAACTAGATTCCTGCAAACAGAACAACCGGAATGCAGGAGAAGAATGTAACTAACGTCACTGAACTATTTGCTTGTTGTTGTTAGGTGCCACTGGGTCAGTTCCAACTCATAGGGACCCTGTCACACAGAATAGGACTGACCCATAGAGTTTCCAAGGAGTGCCTGGTAGATCTGAACTGCCGCAGACCTCTTGGTTAGCAGCCATAGTGTTTCACCACTATGTCACCAGGGTTTCCTGTTGAACTATTTGTTTAGAAATTGTCAAATGCTTCAATGTAACATGATTACTCCTCCCATCTTAACCCAATATTGCAGAGACACAGCACCTGGTGCAGGGAGCCAGGGACAATGCTCTCAGGGGAAATCAAGGCCAACTGGCACAACTAGTGTTTCACTGAGAAAGTCTCCTGCACCCAACATTGGTAAGTGGCTTCTGGACTGCCATCTGAGGTACACCAAATGGTCCAAGCTCAGCAAGAAGGACCAAAGGACCAAAGGACCAAAGGACCTCATCACCAAGGACCAAAGCAACATGGGCGAAAGAGAACCCAGAAGACAGACAGACCCATGTGAGCAAGTGACTACATCAACTTGTGACCGGAAGAACCAGATGGTGCTTAGCTACCACCAGTGATAGCCGTGATGGGGCTCACAATGTTGAGTCTCACTGGCAACACAAGAATAAAGAGGAGTGCACCCTGAGATCTCCACTAAAAGACTGCAATTAATGGTTCGGGGTTCTACTGGGAACATGGCCCCTGGCCCTGATGCTGCCCCTGTCCATAAATCATAACAGAGGTCAACCCCGACAGGAATGGATGGGACTTGGGGATATGGAGTGACCATATCGTGTATGCACTTTACGGTTCTATGCATCTATAGGATGTCGTCCTGTTGACCTCTTACTGGAGGAGAGGGTGAGGGGAGGGTATAGGAGATAGTTAGGAGGATACGACATGTACAGAATGAAGAGGATCAGTGTGCTGTCACCAGGCAGGGAGAGCAGTGGGAGCTGCATATAGGTGGGCATGCAAATTTATATGGAAATGTACATTTTCACTCAATCACAATAAAAAGAAAAGTGAAAAAAATTGTCAAATGGAAACCTAATCTGCTGTGTAAACTGTGTAAGCTTTTACCAAAACCACAGTGAAATATTTTTTAAAATATTTTATCGTGCTTTAAGTGAAAATTTACAATCCAAGCCAATTTGTCATACCAAAACTTACATACACACTGCTATGTAACTCTAGCTTTTCTCCCTACCCTGTGATGGCACAGTCCTCCTTTCCAGTTTGTATTTCCCGTGTCCATTCAACCAGCTGCTGTCCCCTCCACCCTCTCATCTTGTCTCTGGACAGAAGCTTCCCAGTTAACTTCATGTACCTACTTAAGCCAAGAAGCACACTCTTTGCCAGTATCATTTTTTGTCTGAAGAGCCGGCTTTGGAAATGGTTTCAGCTCTACAGAGAATCAGGGGCCACTTGCCCTCTGAGGAACTCTGGTCTGTTGGACCATCAAGTCAGGTCTTTTGAACAGACTTCAAGTTCTGCACACCCATTTTTCTCCTGTTTTGTCAGGGACTCTATGTTGTATTCCCTGTCAGCGCAGTGGTGACTGGGTACCAAACTATTATTTAATAAAAAGAAAAGAGGGAGTGGTCAGCAATGCAGGAAATGAAATACGAGATGTCTAGGAGAACACACTTCCAGGAAGAAAAAAGGAAGCCAGTAAAGGTGACCAAGGAATTTTGTGAAAATCCATAAAGCTTCGTAAGCCCGGCTGGATTCTTCAGTTATTGTGTTTAGCCAGCAATTCCCAACAGAAAGGGCCCTGTATTTTTTTCTAGTGACAGTGAATAAGGTGGAAGCCTCAGCCGTGCCATCTTACTGCCTAGTCAGTCTTAAGTCCTCAAGTGGTGACAGTATTTGAAGAGACACAGAAACAGATTGTATTTGAGGACTTGGACTTGGTCTTGGAAAAGAAGAACATATTATGACCCTGGATGGTTTCTTAGAAGGCCTGCATAGTTCTGGAAACTTCTTCACTTTTGCTACAAAGAAACAAGCATCCCTATTCCCATCCAAGAGCAATCCCTCATCCAGTGAGTCTGGGCTGCCTGCCGAAGCAGGGTCCTGGCTCCAGGGACTGTCTCCTCCCTCTTCTGTGTTTTTGATAGCTTCCTGAGCCAGGCTCCTTCCCCTAAGACTACAATAACGCCACTACAGTTCAGAATAAAACATGATTCCTCCACCCTTCCTCCCCTGCAGTTATGAATTTCATTGCTTTTACCTCAAACTTTCTACCTCCACGCTTGCTCTTCCTTACTTTCTTTCTTGTCTATGCCCATTAGATTTTGCTTCTGTCCCTGCCACTCTCTCCAAAGCCATAACCAGCTCTTAAGAATCAAGCACAGGGCCTGCTCCTCTGGGTCCTCTGCTCAGGCCATCTCCCTGTAGCACTGCACACAATGGTCCCTGCCCACCTCTGAAAACCCTAGCTGCCTTCACTCCTGGCCCTCCCCCCAACTCTCACGACTTCTCCCCACCTGAATGCCCTCCTCTCCTACAACATACCCAGCGACTCACGACCCTCTGAGTTCCAGACGGGCTTTCTTGTTTCTGCCTTTGTGCTCCCTGGAAGATCTCACCCACCCCTTTCTGTGACTATCTGATTACGCTGCTTGTGTGACCATGCTGGTGTAGTGGCTGCTGACCAACAGTTCAGATCCACCAGGTACTCCTTGGAAACTCTATGGAGCAACTCTGCTTTGTCCTATACGGTCACTATGAGTTTGAATCTACCGGATGGCAATAGGTTTGATTTTGATGTGACCATTTCCATGTTCTATACACATGTTAAAAATATCTAAATTTCAGCCCAGACCCAGAGTTTGCATTTAAATAATGTATATTAAATACGTCTGTTGAATGAACTGTTTTCTTCTCGACTATTCCTGCTCTACTACACATAAAAATAAACAAAACTCCTTGTCCACTTCTGTCAGGTTAGTGGGATCACCTCGTATCTTCCTCTCTCCCCACAGTCTTGTTGATTCTATCTCCAAAATGTTTCTGGAATCTTTTCTCCTTTCCTTTTATACTCTCCTGTTATGATCCTCTTTCCTTGGGGCTAAAAAATGGCCTGGTTCAGTGATTTTCAAAGCTAGCTATACTTTAGAATCATCTGGAAGATTTTAAAATCACTCTAGACTAATTAAATCAGAGTATCTGTGAGAGAGGCTGGAACACTGGTATTTTTAAAAGGCCCTGTAGACAAATGTAATGTACAGCCAGATTTGAGAACTACAGATGGTTTCCTTAAACCCTAAAAAATTTAAATTGGAATTTAACATTCTATTGCTTTAAAATTTCAGATAATCCCCTTTATTTTACAACAGAGTACTTGGGATCCAGTTTTGTGGTTTCTGCGAACCCCACTAAAGTGTAGGTGAAACATTTGTCTCTAGGGAGAGATTTCATTCATTCAGAATGCATAAAAAAGTATTACTTGAATGATAATAGTTATTCAACATACCTTGTGTGCCAGACATTGTGTCAAGCACTTGCTTTGTACACTGATGAGCTTTCAAAACTGACCTATAAATATGATTACTCCCACTTTAAGTGATGATTCCCCAGGGCAGAAACCCTTTTAGAGTCTAGACTCATATCCAGCTAGATCTGCTCTTTCCTACCTTCCTGGTTGGCAACCAAATACATCTATTGCCTTTGTGGAATTGATTACAACTCATGGCAACCCCATAGGACAGAGCAGAACTTCCCAATATGGTTTCCAAGGAGTGGTTGGTGGGTATGAACTGCCAACTTTTTGGTTAGCAGCTGAGCTCTTAAGGACCAAGACACCAGGGCTCCATAAATCCAAATCATTTACCCTAGCAAACAAGGCCCTCCACCATCTGCCTGATGGAAACCACCTCTTCTCCCTCATGCACACTCTAGTCATCCACAAATTCTCACCAAGTCCTGTAGTCCAAGCCTCTGTGTCCCTCCCCTTCCAGATGTTGTTATTTCTCCCTGGACTGTCCTCTTTTCACTTCACAGCCAGGCAGAAGCCTACTTAAGCTTCAGCACTCAGCACTAATGTCTCCTACCTCTCTCTGAACAATTCTATCCCCTCCCCTATGTTCCCAGTGATACCAATATGGCACTCTGAGCATCTTCCTTTAGAAAGTAGAGTTCATGACTTGTCCCTACTAGAGCTATTTGAGAAGAGAAACTATGTCCTGTTCTTCTGTGGCTCCCCAACATCTTTCAGTGTGCTGGCCCATAGGAAGTGTTCAATATTAACATCTGTTGAAAATAATGTCACTTAAATGTGCTTTCTACATAAGCAGTACCCAGGTTCTAAATTATGGGGTAGCCCTTTGTCTAATGCTAATGACACGCAGGATGTACTTAAAGTGGCTAGGATATCCTGCCATCCTTATAGAGTTATTGTTAAGATTAGATGAAACAGTTATTTGAAAGCACTTGCATTGTTGAGCACACTGTGAAAAAGAAGGCCTGATTATTAAGTAAGTCCCCACTTAGGTCCAGTGGCTAATAGGCCATTACGAATTTCAGGAAACTCCAATTTAACAGTCACCAGCTACATGCCTTAGAAAATGTCTGTCATGGGATTGGCATGCCCTGCTCTGAAACAAACAATTCCCTCATTGCTGTGGCATTCTGCACAGCTGAGGGAGCCACCCCAGGAATGCTCTGCTGCATTCATACTTAAAATTGGCTTTATAAAAATGGTCTCAAATGTCTTGGTGCTTGATTGCTTTTACAGGGAAGTTGTAGACACATAGGTCCTGGGGAAGCTTCTGGCTTCTAATAACATCCTACTAAGCAAACCTGGAAACCCTGGTGGCACAGTGGTTAAGTGCTAGGGCTGCTAACCACAAGGTCTGCAGCTTGAATCTACCAGGAACACTTCGGAAACTCTATGGGACAGTTCTCCTCTGTTCTAGAGGATTGCTATGAGTCAGAATCAACTCCGGGACAACTGTTTTTAAGCAAACTCTAAAATATAGCATGTGGGAACAAACGAGATAAAATTTGTTTTTTAATGAAAATGATTATGTTCTTACATTCATCGCGTTTGAGATGTAGCCTAATTTTAAATGTTCTCTTGTCTTTTAGGTATTCTTAGAGGAACTATTGCCCCATTATTACCCAAGCTTGCTTCACTTGCCAATGAAAGACGGAGAAGTTAGTTCCAACCTAACGCCACTGAGGGGTGGCAGAAAAACCGTCACACTGATGAAGGTGCCACAGGCCAGACATAAAGGTGAGGCCGTTAGCAGCTGACCGAAAGGACGGGGGGAAAGGAAGGAAAAAAGAGAAAAAAAACTAAAAATTGAAAGTCTGCAAAGAGAAGGTGACAGCAAACTATCTGATTCTCTACCAATGGGCAACTGTATCTAAAACGTTTTCCACCGGAAGAGTTATAAATTATATCAACATGTAGGCATATGTACACAGGCAAAGCAGGATACTGGAAAGAAAGTCTCAAACCGTGAGGAGGGATTGGGAAATCCCTACAACATCTGACTTCATTTAATTCTTCCACAGCAGTACAATGAGTGTCACGATCCTGAGTTGTGGCTCTGAGGGCAAACGGCTGGGGTGAGAATCCAGTGGTCACGTGACCGCCTTTTGGCCAATGGAATCAAGCACAACTTTTGGTGACGCCTCTAAAGGGGCGGGCCCTCCGTTTCCTCTCTTCCGCTTCGCTGTTTGCTGAGCAGGGTTGTTAGACGTAGAGTCGCCTCTAGAGAGAACCAAGCAGTAAGAAAGAAGGTGCCTGGGCCCCCCAATAGTATGGAGCTGCCATATCAGCACCCTGCACTGCTTGTTTGCGAGAGAATTAAACGTCTGTCTTGGTTAAGTCATTGTAATTATGGCCAATATCCTAAATAAGGAAACTAATTAAAAGCAAATTTCTTAACCTTTATGGGCCTCAGTTTTCTGATCTGAAAAATGTGAATGATGATGACAATAATAATAATAATAGTTTCCTCACCAGCCAAGCCAAGTGCCGTCACAGGGACTTAAAAAAACAAAACCTATCATCACAATTGATTCTTACTCATAGCGACCATATTGCATGTAAAATGATTAGACAGGTTTCTGACCCATACTGAGTACTCATAAATCTTAGTGCCAAACCAAGTGTCGTCAAATCGGATCCGATTCATGTTAGTAGCATTATTATTAAAGTGAATTTATCAATGGCTGATATGTGCATGACACAACAGTAGCCTCTGGAAGTTCAAAGTTCATCTATACAGCCATCTACTTCTTATTGGCATTTAAATTTCTTTGTTTGATTAGTAAACACAGTTGTAATTACAGAAACCCTGGTGGCATAGTGGTTAAGTGCTATAGCTGCTAAAAAAAAAAAAAAAGATTTAACAGTTCAAATCCAGGTTTGAATCGATAGGGCAATTCTACTCTGTCACATAGGGTCACTATGAGTCAGGCTTGGCTGTAGCACGTCTGGTCTACTCTTACTGTATTTGGTGAGTACAAAGTTGCATTCCTTGTATGTATATATTTTTTAAACAGCTATCCTGAATAAAGTCCAGAATTAGTAAAGAAAATTTAGAAGAAGCTTAAAGTTAATCATGGATGATAAAATAGATTTGAGAGAATTCTATAATTTGCAACTCTGAAACTCCATTAGAACCAGGATTTATATTTACAGTGAGACACTATGAAGGCACACAGATGAACTCAACATGTCTAAACTGGTTTCAACTCTCAGCACTCCCCCTGACCCTTGTCTTTCTTTATCCTCACATTCATGTCACCCACCAAAAAGACCTTAGTCCCAGCCACGTGAAATCAAAATCTACCTGTGCCCTCAAGAGGGAGCATCACTGCGGCAAGGGTGACAGAAGATCCTGGAGTTATGCTCGTATGTGACCGCTCCACACCCCTGCAGGCCTGCATTCTCTCTTAGGAGCTTACTCAGCTGTTTCCCCTGGTTCCATCCGTAGAGTCCCGTAGCTGGGATGACTGGAAGCCTCACCTGGACTGTCTGGTACTGACATGGATGGCACAGTCACTTCATGGATGGTGGGAGCATTGGCCACTGTGGGACCTTCTGAGGAGACAGGACTGTGCATCTATTGGTGAGCTTTCTGTTTGGGGTCCTGTTATGGCTTGAATTGTATCCCCAAAGTATATGTTAGAATCCTAATTCCATAACCCAAACTTTAAATCTCTGCTCTGAAATGAGGCTCCTCCAGGATTAAAATCCTTCAGTCCTATAGTAAAATCTGTATTCCTTCCAGGTCCTTCCGGGATCTTGCCACTTTCCCACTCACCTCTGCGGCTGTGTGTGGTTCTCCAAACAGCCCTTCTGTCATACTTTATGGCTTTGTATATTGTATTCCTTCCACCTGAAGTCCTCTTCTGAGTTTCGTGACCTTGGAAAGATTCCATTTTTCCTTTTGGACTTGGCTCAAACGCCATCTAATTCCTGGCGCCCTTCATAACCCCTCTTCTTGGCCCTTGGCCCTGACCCCAGCCACCCCCACAACACTGAACACATGTCCTTTGGCCCTTACTTTACTCTTTTTTCTTTCACAGTCACCTTTGACTCATGGAGACCCCGTGTGTGTCAGAGGAGGACTATGGAAGTTTTCTTCTTTTTACTGTACCTTTGATGAAGGTTTACAAAACAAGCTTGTTTCTCATTGAACAGTCAGTACACATATTGTTTTATGACATTGGCTAACAACCCCACAAAATGTCAACACTCTCCCTTCTCAAACTTAGATTCCCTACTAGCAGCTTTCCTGTCAGTAGGGTTTTCACTGGCTGATTTTTTTGGAAGACAGTTGCCAAGGCTTTCTTTCAAGGTGTCTTTTAGTGGACTTGAACTGCCAACTTGTAAGTTATAAAAAAGAAAAAAAAAAGGCCAAACCCACTGCCATCAAGTTGATTCCAACTCATAGCAACCCTATAGGACAGAGTAGAACTGCTCTATAGAGTTTCCAAGGAGCACCTGGTGGATTGACATTGCCAACCTTTTGGTTAACAGGCATAGCACTTAACCACTAAGCCATCATGGTTTCTGTAAGTTATCTGAGTACATTAATCATTTGTCCTCCCTAAAGACTCCTTATTTTACTATAATAGTATTATTTCTACTTCAGTGGACTCTCAGCTTAGTGGCAACAGAACTAATATCTTACTCATTGTTATATTTCTTCAGAAGACACTCAGGTTATAAATGGGTGAAATTTCATATTCGGTCACACGGAACAACTGCTCAGGTACCTTAAGGTTAAGCTTGTTTTCCGGGGTTCTCTAAACTCTTCTCTGTCCCTCTCTAAATAATGATGACATTGGATCACTACAACTGGCTCTTTCCCTGACTAAATAATGGTTGCAGTTTAAAGGCCAGCCAGAGATCCTTGGCTTCCTTTTTTTATGCTTAAGAACTTGAAGCAGATGTGGCCTTCTACCAAGTAGCACAAGGGCGAGTTTATGCAGTATGTAAATGTGAAAGCTTTGAAAGTCAGGACATGTCACATTCCTTAGTAACTCAGCCCAGTGATGCTGTAGCAACAGGTAGGGTTCTAAAGGGACTAAGTGTGGACAGCATCACTTCGGGAGCTCCAAGGAGTGGAGTAATGGTATTTTGAGTCCCCGCTTAGACAGCCAAGAGAGATTCTCACATGGCATTCTGCTTTGTAGTGTAGTTGGAGTGAATGCTAATGGAGTTATAAACTTACTCAAAGATTAACTCCACAAAAAATTGTGCATCACTTTTTAGCTTCACCCAAGAGGAAGTAGTCATGCTATAAATACTAGCCTGCAGAGAGGTGGTACCCAGCCTTCCTGCCCTACAACAAAACCTGTGCGGCCAGCTCAGCTACTGTGAGCAACTAAGAAACCAGTCAAGCAACCTGCAGCAACAGGTGGCAAGAAGAAGAGTCCAGCTGGGTCCACTGAGGCAGGGGAAGGATGGACAGAGCTGGAATCTTGCTTCTGGAATTTAACTGGTCAAGGAGAAGATTCTGGGTTCTCTCACTCTCTCTTCTTCCCTCCCGTCATCCCTGCTTCTCCTCCATAAATGTTGACTGAGGAAGCCTGTTCTGATTCTTGCTTCCACTGTTGAATTGGAAAGATCAGTTAACTGAGTTGGCAATCTTGTGAGATTCTGCACCTACATTCTCCCTCCCAACCCTGTTCTCAAATCAGAATTCCAGGGGCTGTTTCAGGCCAGGGTGTCTTTTCACTTTGCAAGTAGAGCCTCACCCAGAGGCTGACAATGGAGGTGTTATAAGACCTCCAAAAGTTCCCATCTCTCCCAAATAGTGCCATGTTTAAAAACATGGACTCACGTGACAGATGAGGCATGATTTCTGAACTCAGTCTTTGAAGCCAGCTGCCTGGGTTTGAATTCTGCGTCCCCATTTACTAGCCCTGTGATCTTGGGAATCATGTCGCCTCTCTGTGCCTCATTTAATAAGGATAATAATAGGACCTACATCAGAGTGTGGAGGTTAGGATGAAATGCGACAGTTCCTGGTATGTGCTTGCAGCAGGCCTGGCACATCCCAAGGGCTCAGTAAGCATTAGCTATTATTATCCTGGGAGCCCTAGTGGTGCAGTGGTTAAGAGCTTGGCTGCTGACCAAAAGATTGGCAGTACAAATCTACCAACTGCTCCCTGGAAACCCTACAGGGAAATTCTACTCTGTCCTAGTGGTCACTGTGAACCATAATCAACTGAGTATCAGTGGAGTTCTTATTATCCCAAGGAGCCTGCGTGGCCCAGTGATTAAGCACTTGGTTGCTAATCACTAGGTCTGCCATTTGAATTCACCAGCAACTCCACAGAAGATGTGGCAGTCTGCTTCCGTAAAGATTACAGCCTGGAAACTCTATGCGGCAGTTCTACTTCATTCTGTAGGGTCGTTGTGGGTTGAAATCAACTTCTGGCAATATGTATGTGTTACTATTATACTAGCTCCCTCCAAGGTTCCCGTTAAGCTCTTGGAGATAGTACATTCCTGGGAGCAACTCCCAACATTGTCCCTCCTAAGGTGCTCTACTCTACCTTTCTGGGTGGCTGGCTGAGTGTTCTACAAACAGGTAATGGAGCTGCCCAAGGTGGCCAGCTCTGGCATCTAATAATCCCAGAAACTGAGTCACAACACCTACATACAAAGCGAGAGAAGAGGTTGTCTTAGGGAAGGGTGACTCACTTATAGCCATCTCAGGGAGAGCATCGACAATACCACATGTTCCTTGTGTACGTAAAATAGCAACGTGCTCACCTGGGAACTTAATACCATTTCAGAGCCAACAACCCAACAACGCTCAGGCCGGCACACCCAGGAAGAGATGAATAACCACACCGACTCAGGCTGGAATAGCTACAGGAAAGCAGCCAAAAAGATGGACACTGGAGTCAGGCAGCCTTGATTCCTATGCTGGTACTGCCCCTCATCAATAGTTAAACCTTTCTGGGCCTCCATTTTTGTCATATGCAAAACAGAGACAAGAGAACCACCCACTTCATTCTTAAAAAGATAGTACAGGTATAGCACTGAGATTAGTGCTTGGCACATAGTTGTTGGTAGGTGCTACTGAGTCAATTCAAACATATAGCAATCCCATGTGATACAGTAGAACTGCCCTATAGGGTGTTTTTTGTTCTTTTTTTTTTTTTGGCTGTAATGGTAATAAAGTAGATCTCCAGGTCTGTCCCCTCGGATTGCTGGGTGGATATAACCTTCCAGTTAGTAGCCAAGTTCCTGACCGTTGTACATCAGGGTTCCTTGGGCACACAGTAAGCACTCAAAATGCAGCTATGATCTTTTTTCTTAAGAAGAAGCATCTAATCCTCTGAATTAATCAGCTGCTAAATATATAGCCATAGAAGAGAAATGTAACTATCTGGGGAAGACAGACGGAGGGGTGAGCCCAGATGCAGCGAGCTGCTGTGTGGCTGAGAGAAGATAGCTTGGTGCCTGGCCTTGGTGGTGGCACCTAGTGGGAGTGGTTGCCCTCTCTATCACACAAACACACTGGCAGTGGGGCTATTTGGGGGCTAGATCTAAGTAGGCACCCAGGGGAGGGGCATACATTCCATTCAAACAATCTTGGAAGAAAACCATTTTAATATTTGCATATTATTTAACTAACCAACATCAGCTTCATTATTTTTTTCCACTGGCCTTTAGCCTGGCAATTGTAATATCAAAATAAATTCTGAACCCATCTATGGCCATCCATGCCTCTGTGATTTCTCAGCTGGATTAGTGTCAGCCAGTGGCCAAAGTTGCTGCCTTTCCAGGTTTCTAACAGTCACCCCACTCAGCCTGTCACCCACGCTTCCAACGCCCCGTGGGCTTGCAGTGATGGACTGCCAGCATCCAGGTTTCCAGCTCCTTTGGGTCTGGCATTTTGGCATTCTGGCTCAGCTGGCATTTCCTGGCACCCATTCTTAACCTCATTGGCTTAAAGCTGCAGCATAGACAGCTATGAGGATTAAAAGCACAGGGCTTCGGGATCAGACCACAGTTCAAATCACGGCTTCCAACCAGCTTCTCAGGGTTTGAACCCTTGCTGAGAATTTGCACTTCTAACAAGTTCCCAGGCAGTGCTAATGACACTGGTTGGGGACAGATTTTGAGAGCCACAAGTACAGCAGCAGTTTTCAAAGTGTATTATACATAAGAATCACCTAGGGATCTTGCTAAATATATAGATTCTTATTCATCATTATGTGGGGGTTAAAAAAAAAAAACCTGCTGCCATCAAGTTGATTCCAACCCTATAGGACATAGTAGAACTGCCCCCCTCGAGTTCCAAGGAACACCTGGTGGATCTAAACTATTGACCTTTCTGGTTAGTAGCTGTAGCACTTAACTGCTACACCACCAGGGTTTCCGTATCTGGGAGTGGATAGGCAAATTCTGCATAGGAAGTCAAATCAAAACAAACTGGTTAGAAGTACTGGTTTGAATCTGCTTTCAGTGCTTCCTGGCTGTTTGAGCTTAGATAAATTCCTCTGTCTCTCAGAGCTTATTGTCTCCACCGCTGAAGTGGGAATCACCTGTTGTAAGGACTACACGCAATAAAGGATGAGTGCTTAGCACAGCTGGCTGAGTCAGTGCTCAGCAAGGTGGCAAGCTATTATTAATGCACCCAGGATGACATGTCTGGGCTCTTCATTTGAATCCCAGCCCTACTCCATTTCTCTACCCAGTCGTCAGGTTTTAGGAGTAGGATAATTACTAAATAAAAACCAAGCGAAAGCCACCGCCATCTAGTCAATTGTAACTTACAGTGATCCAACAGGACAGAGTAGAGCTGTCCCACAGGGTTTCCAAGGCTGCAAATCTTTGTAGAAGCAGATTGCCACGTCTTTCTTCCAAGGAGCTGCTGTGTAGGTTCCAACCACCACCCAACTTTCAGATAGCAGCTGAGCACTTAACTGCGGTGCCACCAGGTCTCAAATAACCATTAATGTGTTGAAATATGGGTGGCGCACAGGTGTATTGCATTTTTAAATACAGGTGTACTTCAAATTACAAGCCAGTTTGTGGCATGCTGTTTCAGTCAAGTAGGTTATTAGGCTCCATTTGCCCCAGGGAACGAGCTATTGCTGTTTGCAGGAGTATTCTGGGGTGGGAGTCAGGCTGAGGAGCACCAACAAGCAGAGGGGACGTGACAGCAGGAGACCAGATGTTGGGCTCTGCTGTTGGCATGGGGGAGTGTGCTGACCTAGGAAAGAACGCGAATAATGCAACTCACCTAAACGGCAACTTCGTCTCTGTCATTATCCTTGTTCCAACCAAGGCCATAAGTTGCGAGGACTGAAGACAGTACAGCCCAAAGCAGAAAGCAGTAGGGTTTGTTTCTGGTCCCAGGGAAACCAGACTCTAAACTGATGGTTAAACTCGCTCTTGAGAAAAAAAATAACAAGGTGTCTTTGGCCAGCATTAAGCAGCGTGTTTATCTCTGAAGCAAGTTCACAGAAACATTACCACAACAAGAAGTACAGGCATTTGATGACCTTTTATAGGACTGCAGTGAGCTCTACCTGTCTGCCAGACAGAAACGAAAGTTCTCGGGTCCTTGTCTTAGTCATCTAGGGCAGCTGTCACAGAAAGACCACAAGCAGATAGTTTTAACAAAGAGAAATATATTCTCTCACAGGCCAGTAGACTACAAGTCCAAATTCAGGGTGCTGGCTTGAGGGGAAGCTTTCCCTGGAGGAAGGTCCTTTTGTCGCATCAGTCTTCATTTGGTCTGGGAGCATCTCAGTGCAGGAACCTCAGGTCCAAAGGACCTGCTCTGTTCATGGTGCTGCTTTCTTGACAATGTGAGGTTCCCCAACTCTCTGCTTGTCTCCCTTTACTTTAATCTCTCCTGGAATAAAGGGATAAAAGGGGATGCAACTCATACCCCCGGGAAATTCCCTTTACAGTGGATTAGTGAGGTAACCTTACTACGGGTGGTACAGCCCCACCCTCATCCTCTTTAACATAATCCCATCTTGCCCTATTAACCACAGGCAGAGATGAGGATTTATAGTATGAGAAGATCACAGAATGGAGGACCACCACACAGTACTGGGAACCATGACCTAGCCAAACTGCCGTATACATTTTTAGGGGGACATAATTCAATCTGTGATGGTCCTCTGCCTCCAGAAAGCACAGTCTATCTCTCCGAGGTTGACCTGCTCCCTTTTTGTCTAGCTATGTTAACCTCAGACGAAGGATGGAAAAGGTTCAAATGTACTGAGACTCGATCTTGCAGCCAAATCAGGGCTTTCTTTGCTGAAAGCAAGCTCTTTAGAACAAACGACTTTGCAGGTAAACCAGACAGTTGTCTTTGGAGTCCCCGGGGGCAGTCACACTTGGGGCTCAGAAAGTCTGGAAAGGTTCTTGACTCCACAAAATGTTGAGTTCCATCCTCATGGCTTCACTGAAGTTGATGTAATACGACTGTCAAAACCACTGCCTTTTGTGCTTTGGATTATCAGTGCAAGCCTGAGCTTTCCGGCTGCCAAGAAGGGAGAATGGGAGAGTAAGAAAAACGGAAACTGTCTTTGGCAGTTTTAACTGGTGTAGATGTTATACACACAGCTATATTTTCTGCTCTAAAACCAAAACTTACGATTTTGTCATTCAGCTCAACCTTCCTTGACAAATTTCTTAATGAGTTTATTTGTATTGGTTTCCCTTCATTCTTTCCTTTCCTGTCCTAGCTCCTAGTTCCTCCTTCCTTCTCTCTGCGGAGATCTTTGGAGAAAGGCAAATCAGCCTCACCCATAGGCATTGTTGTCGTGATCCTTAGCTGTCTGCCAGCCGGCCTCCCATCCATGGCAACTCCGTGCACAAGAGACTGAAACGCTGCCTGGTCCTGCACTAGACTGTGATTGGTTGCAGACTGGACCATTATGATCCAGAGTTTTCACTGGCTGAGCTTTAGGAGCTGATCTCCCATCCTTTCTTCCTAGTCGGTCTTATTCTGGAAGCTCTACTGAAACCTGTTCAGCATCATAGAAATATAGGAGCCTCCAGTAACAGATGGTTGGTAGCTGCACGTGTATTGGCTGGAAATCATACTCAGGTCTCCTGCATGGAAGGCAAGAATTCTACCACTAAATCATTAATGCTTTCTATCCATCAATAGGAGAGCTCAAATATGGGAGTGAAGATGGTTGAACATGTAATCTGTGACACAGCTTCAAATCCTCCAGAATATCTCCTCCAGCAGTTCATGATGGACAGAGTTGTCTGGGGCATGAAGAAAAGCCTTGAACCACTGGCTTGCAGACAGCTTTCTTGGATGTCCATTCCTCAAGGTCTGTGGTTCAAAAGGGCTCCTGCCCGTTAGCTCTCCTCAGGCCTCTGGAACAGGCAATATCAGAAGGAACCTACTTGACCCAGCCCTCTCTACTCTGTCCCTCTCAGAGTGTCAGCAACCTGTCCTGAGTGCCAATGGCAAAACGGGGGCCATTCAAACACTGTGGGTAAGTATAGGGTACCTGGGCCTTCAGAACCCAATGACAAGGTAACCCACAGCTGGGCTCACCAGGGCTGAAAAAGGAATCCCAGAGCCTCCTCATCCATACATTCCTAGACTGGAAATTCCCCATGCACCTCCTTTATGAGGTGAGGAAATGGGAACTTTCCATGGACGGGCTGGGCTGCTTCTATGCAGCAATTCAGCTTGAGGAAAGACTCACAGAGAGAGGGTCACTAATTACACTAACAGCAACTAACACTGCTTTTGCGTGCAGGCAGTGTGACCATGCTGTAAAAAAAATGGTTCCACTTGAATATTACAACTCCTGAGGAGGGGTTTGGAAACCCTGTGGTTAAGTGCTGCATCTGCTGGACAAAAGGTCGGCAGTTCAAAGCTGCCAGGTGCTCCTTGGAAACTCTATGAGGTGCTTCTACTCTGACATATAGTGTTGCTATGAATCAGAATTGAGTTGAAGGTAGTGGTTCTGGCCGAGGAAGAGTTACTACATTAGTCCATATCTTACAATTCAGGCAATGAAGACAATGGAGGATCCCATGGTCAAACGCTCATTTTCTAGAGTGACGCGACACAGCCGGTTTGAAATCCTAGCTCCACCACTACTGCACTTCTACACAAATGTTGACTGTGTTATATGTTTTTGCCCAACTGTTGAATCCCCTTTCATACTATTTTCCTGGGTGCTGTGTGTATTATGGAAACCCTGGTGGTATAGTGGTTAAGTGCTACCTCTGCTAACCTAAGGTTGGCGATTTGAATCCGCCAGGTGCTCCCTAGAAACTCTCTGCGGCAGCTCTACTCTGTCCCATAGAGTTGCTATGAGTCAGAATTGACTTGACTGCAGTGGGTTTGGGTGCATTATACACATGGTTGCATTATTTATACTGGCATGTTTTTTTTTGCTGAATTAAAAAAAGAAAAATGTGATACCTGGCCCAGGGCCTGGGACAAATCACCAGACTTTCTGTGCTTAAAGAACTCTGGGGGCACAAATGTTAGGCATGCAGCTGATAACCAGTAAATTGGCAATTTGAACCTACCCAGTGGCTCTGTGGAAGACCTGGTTATTTGCTTCCATAAAGATTATAGCCAAGAAGGTCCTATAGGGCAGTTCTACTCTGTCACTATGACTGAAAACAAGTAGAAGGCATCCAGCAATAACCCAGTGCTCAGTTTCCTTGTCTATAAATTGGGGGTAGTAATAGTACTGAGGGTTGCTGTGAAGAGTGAGATAAGACTCACTGGACTTAGGGCAGTGCTGGCAGACAGCAAGTGCTATGGGAAGGTGCTGGTCTTTGAGGCCTGTTTTTCCAGGATTAGACCCAAGGCACATGGCCTCTGATCATGCAGGCAGTTTCTAGGAAGCTTGGAGCCCTGACAAAGTTCTGGGGCAGGTGCCTCAGTTACACAGTCTGGAGTTTTCCCTCTCCAGAAAGGTGAGCCAAGGTTCAGGCACTCTGATACCAACCCACAAAGAAACAGATAAAACCTGAGTTCCCACCTACCTCTGGAATTGCCCATTTGTGACACAAAGCCCGCTCCAAGAACTGATTCTGAGAGGCTTTGGCCATATCTTTCTGCCCTGGTGTCCTGCCAAGCACCATGTTCCAGGCAGCCTTATTCTCAGGCCTGGCCTTTTGGATACCGTACTTTCCCATAAATAACGCAGTGAGCTCTTTCTTCAGCCCAGCCATGCATTAGGTAGGCACCACGCAGGCTTGGTTCCCAGACTCTCATCTCCAACCAGCAGTAGGGTGTCCCCCTCTCTACTGGGGGCTGCTGTTTGGCAATATTCTCCTGATTGGCACCCTCGCCCTGGTAACTATGCCCAAGAGTTTCCTGTGATTCTTGCTAAAGCAACCACCCCCTATTCCTGCAACCACTGTCAGAAAGCCACCTTGAGCTGCGGGAAAGTAGACCCCCAAAGTTAGCCAGTTAGCCACTTAGTGAAGAGGGTTAAAGGACACCAAGGAAGTACTGCCCCAGATGTTTTCTCTACCGGGCGGCCTTCCAGCTGAAGAACACAGTCTTATCATTACAGCATGCCCTAAATTATTGTCATGGATTGAATTGTGTCCCCCAAAAATATGTGTAGTCATGTGGCTGGGCCATGATTCCCAGTATGTTGTGACTGTCCTCCATTTTGTGGTTTTCCTACGCTGTATATTAAAGGATTAGGGTGGGGCTGTAAATCCCTTTATAAGATCACCTCCCTGCTCCACTGTAAAGGGAGTTTCCCTGAAGTATGGCTTGCCCCACCCTTAATCCTTTCACCCTGCAAGAGATAAAAGAAAAGGAAAGCAGGCTGAGAATTGGGAACCTCGTACCATCAAGCAAGCAGCACTGGGAGAAGAGTGCGTCCTTCAGACCTGAGGTTCCTGTGCCAAGATGCTCCCTGGACAGAGACTGATGCAATACCGGACTTTCCTCCACAGCTGACAAGGGGAAAGCCTTCCCCTGGAGCGGAAACCCTGAATATGGACTTGTAGCCTACCAGACTGTGTAAGAATAAACCTTTGTTTGTTAAAGCCATCCACTCTGTGGTATCTGTTAGAGCAGCCCTAGCTGATTAAAACAGTTATATTCAGCCCATACTGTGTTCCAGATTGTTAGGCCACATCTTGTTAACATCTACTGCCCCGACATAATCATTAAAGGGTCCCTTTTGAAAGAACCCTGGTGGCATAATTCATTAAGTACTACATCTGGTAACCAAAAGGTCGGCTGTTCAAATCCTCCCGGCATTCCACTCTGCCCTACAGGGTCACTATAGTTGGAATCAACTCGACTGCTGTGGGCTAGGTTGGGTTTTCTATAGAACAAACCCACTAACTTCACAGGAGGGAAGGAGAACCAAGATCAACAATCCAAGGCTGATTCCTACAAGGCCAAGAGATCAAACGTATCTCCTGTCCATAAGGCCGAGTGGTCAAACATGCCTCCTGTCTCTGCTACCTTTACCAGTTCTGATGGGAATCACCTCTCTACACTCTACTTCTCTGCTGTGTTCAATAACTCATTGCAATGGCCACACAGAACTCACACACAATACTTAACAATGATGGGGTTTACTAGAGAAGCAACAGCTAACAGGTCAGGTTCAGGAACACTCAGGACGAAGTTCTTCCATCAGGATGGCCTCTTCCCAGCCTTCCTCTTTAGGCACACTTCTCTCTGACCCTCAGCCTCTGCCCTGCTCAGGCAAGTGTGACCAAGCTCTCTAAGATCTGCCAATCCATGTCCAGGGACACATCCCCTCCCTCCACCTGAAAGCCTCAGATCAAAGATGCTCAGCTCTAGCATTGTGGGCTGGCAAACATAGCTCCATCAAGTGTCCAAAGGCACCTTACTCTGCCAGAACTCCTCCTGCTCAGCTTTCTCCATCTGCAAGTCAGGAAACCCACCATACAACCTCCTGCTGGTGTCTCCCACCACTGTTTATCTGCCACTGCTTCTCACCATCTTCAGTGTTACAGTTCTCTCTTAGTATCCTGGCTCCATGAGCTCAGTGCAAGGATCCTGGGTTCAAAGATGTGCTCTGCTCTTGGCCCTTCTTTCTTGATGGTGGTGGGATCTTCCTTCTGCCCTAGAATTGGCTGTCCTTTAAGGTAAAACTGATCAACCCACTTGGTAGGAAACAATTATTTGCACAGTCCCACTTAGTCACTTGAGAGGGAGTTACTATCAGGAGAAAGGCCACACCAAAGCCAGCTAACACACGATGCTTTCAGAAGTGTCTTGGTTGGGCAATAAACTACATGGTCCTCCTAGTTTTAGTACATGACATTTCAGTGGCAATTCCTGTGGTAAAGCATATGATCCCTGGTCATTTGCATTTGTTAGTTTAAAAAACCAAGGGCAGAAAAGTACTTGTGGGGATCTAGAAGAATTGCTCTCAGTTTGTTCATTTGGTGAGGGGGTAGGAGGTGAGAGGCATGGAAGAGAGTGACTTCAAGTCAACCACGGTTGAGAAAAGACCTAAGACTTCCATGCTCACCTCCCTTGCAAACCTATCTTCTGTGTTTTCCTACTCTCCTGTGTATACTCTAAGACGATAGTTGTCTGTCCATCCACCAGATTCCCCACCAGACCAAACATTTCCTAGGGGCAAGGATTATATACAATTCCAATTTCTAGTCCCCTTGTCTCATCCAGTATTTGTCATGTACCAAGCACTGTATCCCCACTGCTCCGAGCTGTGTGAGGGCAGAGCATTGTCTGTAGTCATGGAGCCTGGTAGCACAGTGGTTAAGAGCTTGGTTGCTAACCAAAAGGTCAGCGGTTCAAATCCACTAGTGGCTCCTTGGAAACCATATGGAGCTATTCTACTCTGTCTTGCAGGGTCTTTATAAGTCAGAATCAACTGGATATCAATGGCAGTGGTTTTGGGTTTTTTTTTGCTTCTTTAAGAACTCATTTAAAAATTTTTTCCTGAATGAATAAATGAATCTGAGATGCAATTTCTTCATCTATAAAAGGAAACTCATCAGGATGAACTTGATGATAATAGGATTGGTATTCTAGTTACAAAAGGAAAAGCCTAGCTTTTCCAGGTTGATATAAGGCTTAGAGATAATTTATGTAAATACTTTAGCACTTGCCTGCCAAATAATAAACTATCATTAAATAATAACTTAGACATTATTTTTGTTACTAGTCATTTAACCAACCTGAATGCAACCCCACTAAAGCCAAACCTGAGAACTGGATCTGGCCCTTCAGGAATGTTGTCATTTTGTCATGACTTCTCTTTCCTCCTCTCAGTTGCTTCTGAAGTTCATGTCAGTTGGACTCACACCTGCTGCTCGGGATGGGCAGGTGATTTATCCTATAACTTGCTTCTAATTAGGTGCCATCAAGTCTATTTTCTACTCACAGGGACCTCACATGACAGAGTAGAACTGCTCCACAGAGATTTCTTTGCTGTCATTTTTGTGAGAGCAGACCCAAAGAGCCTGTGATGGGTTTCATTATTGACCTTTCAGTTAGCAGCCAAATGCTTCATTGCCGAGCCACTGGAGCTCCCTAAAATTACGTATAACACAAAACCAAACCCACTGCTGTCAAGTCAATTCCTCCTCATAGTGACCCTATAGGACAGAATAGAACTGTCCCAGAGAGTTTCCTAGGAGCACCTAGTGGACTTAAACTGCTCGCCTTCCAGTTAGCAGTTGTAGCACTTAACCACTACACCACTAGGGTTTCTAAATATTTGTATAGTTAAGTTACATTATAAAAATGTATTTCTTACTGTAGATTCAAATAAAAGCATTTTTTTGAGAAACTGCACTGTCTCTTAAAATTCTAGGAGATGAATCTAGAAAATGAACACACAGATGAAACATCTCGTATAGGAAACCAAACAAGAAAAAAAGCGTAACCAAGAGACATTAAGAAAATAAACAGGCATATGGAAATTCTCTGACGAGTGAGTATGAAGAGGTCAGAAAGTTAACTGTTTTCCTCTAAACCAACTTTGATTTTAGCTTTTTAGTCATGACTGCAAAACATTCAGGTTTGAAAACTTTAAGGTCTTCACAGGGACTTAGAGTCCACAGACTTTAAGATACAGACAGGGCATGAGACATGGGTGACAGAAGGAGTGAGGATTTCATCCTTGCAAACTAAATCTGCTCAGTTTTCCAAAATGTTATCTTTAAGTGTCTAAAGTTTTCTAAAGGATTCAAATTTGTATTTGAGTTCCATTCCTTGATGATGATTATTATAGTTTTTTAATTTCCCTCCTGTGTTTAGCCATGTTTCACCTGCCCAGGAGATGGGGGATGTAAGTCAATGAGAGTTCTCCAAGAACTCCTAATTTCAAACATGAGATCACTTTGGCCTACAAAGCATGCCCTCTTTGGTGTGGCAGAAAGACAGCAGGTAGATTAGGTGTTGTGGACTGAATTAAGTCCTCCCCAAAATGTGTGTATCAATTTGGGCCATGATTTGGGGACCACTCAAAGGCAGCTAAACCAACAGGACATATAGGAAAGCCTTCAGTGTGACTAATGTGGGTAACATGTATCACTGTAATAGTAACTATCATAGTTACAATAAAACAATGTTACAGTCTCTTCCAGTCCCTCCCACTCAGACCTCTAGGAAGCTAATTGAACAGTTCAAACCGAGAGTCAGCCCCTTCAGCAGTGAACTGACCCCAAAGCAGATTTCTTCTTCCATCCTTTTCCACATAGGCACAATTACAACACACTGTCTTGGATTAACCCTGAATTACCTATGGAACCCCCTCCGTGGTGAGTGGGAAGTCGGGGGCTGTGTTCTCATGTTGCTACCTAGTTTGTGTAACGTGTTCTTCTCTTCTGGGGTGAGATGATAAAGAAGCTGCAGGGTCTTCTAGCAGTGACCAGTAGAGGAAAAGTGATTGCTCAGCATAGTAAATAGCAAAACCCAGCCACCCTCCAGGGTATGAGGGAGATGAGTACTCTGAGTGAAATGAGAACCTTGGGGCAGCCCTGATGGGGGAGGAAGGGGAGGAGGAAAGATGCCAGCTTCAGGACCTGGTCACACTCGGAAGAAGTTCCTGGGAACTGGACTGAGTGATACCATCCTAGCACTGTAAGTTCTTTGTGTCCTGAGCTAACGTACTTTACAGTGGAGGAGTACTAGGTATTGCCTATGGATCTAGGTAAGATCTTGAGCCTAAAGCCACGAGATTAAACCTCCAGATGGTAACTAGAATCCCTCACGGAGACTCAGGTAGGTGTGTTATGAATATTTAGAAAAATAGAGCATTTTCTCACAATCACTGATTTTTAATCTACTGGTCATACCATTGAACTCTTATCTATGTATTTTGATGCAGAATTCATAAACGTATGATATGGAGTCACTTCTATCTCTGAAGGAGGCCCTCGGTGGCACATATGGTTAAGCGTTTGGCTATTAACCAAAAGGTTGGTGTTCAAACCCACTCCGAAACATCTCGGAAGAAAGGCCTGATGATCTGCTCCAGACAGGCCACGGCCTTAAAAACTATGGAGACAGTTCCACTCTGAAGCACAAGGGATCACCATGGTTTCTTTTTGTTTTATCTATACAGTTGCTATCTCTGATGACCTGAGAGCCTTTGACCAAACATTCTCAAGAAATGAATCTTAGAGTGTGTTCATTCATTTGTAAATTGGTTAACTCATTCAATCAATCTGCAGATATTTATCATTGTATCCCCATTATGTATGCTCTCTAAGGTCGAGTTGATGATCTGAGCAGATATGAGTCAGAAGCCGACACCAGAGTCCCAGTTTCATCAGTACTTAATTACAGTATCTTGGGAATTTCCTTTGTAAAATGTGGATAGAAAGTCTCAGCTTTTATCCCAGGAAATGTTTTTAAATTCATAAGAATTAATACATAGAAGGGTTTGGTGAATGGTAAAATACCATATGAAATTTTTGTCTTTTATCTATTAAGGAAGCTGGGTAATAGAGTAGAACAAAAGATTTGCCACATGAGGTTTACAGAGTTTCAAGAGGAGACACAGTCTAGGTGAGTGGACATGTTACAGGACAGAACTGATTCAACAAAAGAACTTGAAAGTATGGCAGTCAGGATGCATGTGACTGTAGGAAAATTAGTTCACTGAGGCAAAAAGGGGGCGCTTATTCAAAGTATAGAGGAATTTCTCATAACCCAAGGACAGAGAGAAAATATTACAGGGTTTCATTCAGGTTGGACCCAAGAACTAGGGAACTCTCAGGAACAGAGTGACTCGTCCTTCAGTGTCTCTTTTGAATCCACTGGGAAGCCAGCTCCATTCTCTCCCTCATTTTGCCGGCCTCTTTCTGTTCATTCATCCCGTGTAAGGCACAACACAGCTGCTCCTCCTGAATCCACATCTGACCACTAGGCTCCAGCACCCACCGCCAATTAGCAACACATATTGAAATTGTCCAGGGAAGAATTGACTAGTCTGGTTCCTCTGAGGAAATCCTGGTGGCATGGTGGTTAAGTGCTATGGCTGTTAACCAAAAGGTCAGTAGTTCAAATCCAGCAGGCGCCTCTTCGAAATTCTACCAGGCAGTCTTATACTGTCTTATAGGGTTGCTGAGTAGTGGGAATCAACTCAACGGCAGTGGGTTTGGTTTGGGTTGATTACTCTGAGAGAACTCAGGCCACACAAGTCTTATGAGCAAGTAATTGGTTCCTCCTGGGTCGTGTATTAATTCACCTTGGGTATGAGCCCATCAGCAGTGGGCTTCTCCCCACTACTGTCGCCAGCACGCTTTCCTAGAAGTCATATTTTATTTACAGCTTTATCTTCCAGACAGCTATGAGCAGCAAGGGTGTTGAATTGTCAGGCTGAATGTTATCACACAAAGAGAAGACTATTTATAGAGACAGTGTACTTAGAATGATTTTACAAGGCATTTCAGTTATGAAACTTAAGACAAATTTTATGGTTAGAAAAAGCTAATTCCAATTTAACAAATACGGTGTTGGGGCCTGGAGACACACACTTTTATCCACAAGTAACCGTAATATAAGACAGGGTACTTAAAGTATCTTAGAAAGAACTAATAAAGATATATGAAAGCATAAAAAGTAGGTTAAGTATATCGGGAGAATCAAAGTTTTCACTGAGTGCAATTTGAGATATCTCTTGTCTTTAATTTTTGTGGAGTGAGGGCAAAGATAGAGAGGATAAATATCAAGTAGAGGGAAACTACAAACAACAGCAAAAAAATTGGGACGATGTTAAATCCGTGCTCCAAGAGGGCAAAAACTATAGTGTGATTGAAGTGCAGGGTACCAACCCAAAACCCAACCCTACTGCTGTTGATTTGACTTGTAGTGACCCTATGGGACACAGTAGAACCACCCATCAGAGTCTCCAAGGCTGTAAATCTTGACAGAGCAGACTGCCACATCTCTCTTCTGCAGAGCAGCTGGTGGGTTCAAAGCAACTACCTTCCAGCATGGTTAAGTCAAGCACTTAGCCCACAGCCAGCAGGGCTTCTTGACCAGAGCATGGAAGGGAGAAAGTGAAACCAGCGTTAACAGACTGGTCTCAGGTGTGTGTGATGGACATTTTCAGAAGTCACCTCATTTCATCTTCTCCCCAATCCTTGAGGCTGACTCATCCCTATCTTATCAAGATGCACAAAGGCCCAAGCTACCGTCTCCATGGGACAAGGCTGGGGACGAGGTTGAGAGAGCAGCAGAGAGCAGACAGAGGGAGGTCCTCCCTCTTGTAGAGTTCTCACTTGATTCTGGAGGTCATTCAAGGTTTCTGAACAGACTGACAGTCAGATCTGCATTTTAGAAAAATAACGCTGGTGGTTAATATGGAAGATAAAGTATTCTTTCTGTCTTTATCATTCATTCAACTAAAAATATATGTGGAAAACTTACTGAAAGCCAAGGCCTGTGGGAAAAGTGTTACACACATCAGACAAGCCCCCTAACCTTACGGCGCTTGCAATTTTCTCTTTGTACTGTGTGTATAATGTATAGCTTATATATGTCTTTCTCTGTATTTGAATTTATAATACACACACACACATGTAGGGAGAATGTGAATTCTGAATTTTAATTATCTGCTAGCTTACTAAAATAGTATAACACTGCTCTTAAAAAAAACACTATGGATGCACAGAAAACAAAAGAAATTTAACATTTAAGGTGATTCATTGGCCAATAAGCACATGGAAGGCAGTCGCAGTCATCTGTCATCAGGGAAATGCAAACTAAAATCGTGGCTGACAATGGAAAAGACTGACGATACTCAGTATAGCAAGGATATAGAGCAACTGTGTACACATATGAGCGCTTTCATATACTGCTGGTGGCAATGCAAAATAATACAACCAAGAAAAGCAAAAATGTGCATTCACACAAAGACTTGATACAAATGTTTGTAGCAGCGTTATTCATAATAGCCCAAACTGGAAACAATTCAATTATCTATCAACAGGTGATGGATAAACAAACTGTGTCATAATCCTATATTGAAAAACTATGCAGTAATAAGGAGGAACAAACTACTGACACATACAAGTACACGCATGAATGAATCTCAAAAGCATGCTGTGTGCAAGGCAGCAGACACGAATGAATATGTGTTAAACAAAATGCTAGAAATGCTGTTTAACGAAATGCTAGAAAATGCAAACCAAATTACACTGAAGCTAACAGATTAGTTGCCTGGAAGAGGAAGTAAAGGGAGAGACTGCAAAGTGGTGTGAGGACCTTATGGGGAGTGACGGGGGTAGTAGTTTCAAATGTATACACAGGGCAAAACCCATACAAATTATTCTCCTTAAGTGGGTTCATTTTGTGAAATAAAAACACCTGTTGCCATTGAGTCTGATTCCAACTCACAGCAACCCTACAGGACAGAGTAGAACTGTCCCAAAGGGCTTCCAATGGGCAGCTGGTGGATGTGAACTGCTGACCTCCTGGTTAACAGTCGACCTCTTAAGCCACTGTACCACCAGGGCTCCCTATATAAATTTTACCTCATTAAAAATATTTTTTTGTTTTTGTTTTAATACTGGTGAAGAATGTGCTTCTTGGCTAAGAAGATACAGGAGACCAACTGGGCAGCTCCTGTCTGGAGGTCAGATGAGGGGAGAGAGAGGAATAGGAGGTAGCTGAATGGACGTGGGTGACGCAGAGTGGAGGGCAGGAATGTCACAGGGTGGGGACAGCAGGTGGAGTCACACAACAAAGTGTGTGTAAGTTTTTGTGTGAGAAACTGACTCGAATTGTAAATGTTCACCTAAAACACAATGGCAAAAAACTTTCCAAGTTTTCCATAGTGCATAGATATTATATGTGCAACAGGAACACAAAATAAAATTTATTTTAAATGCTGGGAGAAATGTCTACGTTTTCCTTTTTAAAGTAATAAATGTGTTACTGATTAATATTTGGTTTCTTCTAAAACCACTACTGGGAATATTGACTACAAATTGTAATATTCCCTTATGTAGCTACTATGGAGCCCTGTGGCAAGTAGTTAAGTGCTGGTCTGCCAGCCCAAAGGTCAGTGGTTTGAGGCCACCAGCTGCTCTGAAGAAGACAGATGTGGCAGTGTGTTCCCATAAAGGTAACAGCCTTGGAAACTATGGCAGAAGTTCTACTCAGCCCTATAGGGCCTCTATGAGTTGGACTCGACTTGACTGCAATGGTGTATAGCTACAGTAACCATGTTTGTGATCCTTTAGTTGTCCGTTTCTCTGTGGAAGAAGGCACAGTAAGCATTCCAACCGTGTCAATGCATTTTTCATTTGCACTGCTGGGTCACTGAGCAGAGTTTTTTTCTGTCCATTAAAGAAAACTAAAGAAAGCACAGTGAAACCTCTGAAAGCTGGAGCTCTATAGGACTGCCTTATGTATCCAGAGCTCACAAGTTTCCACCTTTGACAGGCAATAGCTCCAGGGGTTCACCTAACCTTCACAGGTCTGGAAAGTCTGGAGTCCCAGAATTTGAAATTCTGTTCTACATTTTCCCCCTTTTGATCAGGATTCTTCTATAGAACCTTTGATCAACATGTTCAGTAATGATAGCTGGGTACCAACCAGTTCTGGTCTCATGGCAAAGGAGGCAGCAGTTCATGGAGGCAATTAGCCACACATTCCATATCCTCCTCCTATTCCTGACTCTCCTTCCTCTGTTGTTCCATGTATATAGAGACCAATTTTGCCTTTGATGGCTGCTTGTTGGTTTTAAGATGCCAGGCAGTATGCCTCAGACTACAACGTATAAGAGAGGCACTGAACATGTTATTAGGCCTATTAATTGGGATGTCCCATGATACCACGACCCTAAACCTCCAAACCAAGAAACCAAATCCCATTAAATTTTGGTTGCACATAAGCACACAACTGTTGCCAATTCAAATTTTTGCAAGTATACATTTTATTGACAGTAATTACAATAACCAGCTATGCAAAACCCTATCCTTAATCAATGTGATAACCCTATGTCATGAATTGTGTCCCCCCAAAAATATGTGTAGCCATGTGGCTGGGCCATGATTCCCAGTATCTTGTGACTGTCCTCCATTTGGTGGTTTTCCTATGCTGTATGTTAAAGGATTAGGGTGGGGCTGTAAATCCCTTCATAAGATCACCTCCCTGCTCCACTGTAAAGGGACTTTCCCTGGAGTATGGCTTGCCCCATCCTTAATCCTTTCATCCTATGAGAGATAAAAGGACAGAGAAGCAGGCGGAGAATTGGGAACCTCATACCATCAAGAAAGCAGCACCAGGAGAAGAGTACATCCTTCAGACCTGAGGTTCCTGTGCCAAGATGCTCCCTGGACAAAGACTGATGCAATACCAGACTTTCCTCCACAGCTGACAAGGGGAAAGCCTTCCTCTGGAGTGGACACCCTGAATATGGAATTGTAGCCTACCGGACTATGTAAGAATAAACCTTCCTTTGTTGAAACCATCCACTCTGTGATATTTCTGTTAGAGCAGCCCTAGCTGACTAAAATACCCTCTCCTGTCCCTAATAACCAAAACAAAAAATCCAAACCCACCGCTGCTGAGTCGATTATGACTCATATTGACCCTACAGACAGAGTAAAACTGTCCCACAGAGTTTCCAAGGAGCACCTAGTGGACTTGGACAGCTGACCTTTTGATTAGCAGATGTAGCACTTAACCATTATGCATCAGGGTTTCTAGTTAGTTCTGTTCTCTATACTGTTGCTTTTTCTTGTCTTTTTATATAAGTGAAGTCATAAAATATTTGTTGTCTTGTGATGACTACTTGTCCTACCCTTGATTAAACAATTAAACCAGAGAAAAGCCTTTCTCTTTTCCTTCCTGCTCCCTTTGGGAAATAACTAGGCTTTAACTCCCTGGCACCCACTTGGTGGCTATTGGCCAGATGCCCAGGATACTCCCTGCCTAAGGAACTAGGTCATCACTATTTCAGTGCAGTATAGAATAAGAGCTAACATTTATTAGGCACTCACCATGTGCCAAGGAGCTATTCTCAGTGCTTTACATGAACTGACTCATTTATTTCTCATGACAAGTCCAAATAAAACATGTATTATTAGTACCTAGCCCCTTCTTACAGATGAGGAACATAAAGAGGCTAAACAACTTGCCCAGGGTCACAGAGCCAGCAAGTGGAGGTGCCAGGGATCAATCCCAAGCACACTGGCTCTGTGACCCAGGGTCTAGTCACGACACTACGCTTTGGTATACTGAAGACGCAGTGCTATCAGCTTATCAATACTGCGTCATAGGGTACCCGTAAGGGTCCCTGGCGGCACAGTGGTTAAGTGCTGGGCTGCTGACTAATGGTTCGTGGTTGGAATCCACAAGCAGCTCTGTGGGAGCAAAGACCTGGCAATTTGCTCCTGTAAAAAGTACAGCCCACGAAACCCTAGGGGACACTCTTACTGTGTCATACGGGATTGCTGTGATTGGAGTGGACTCGATGGCACACAACAACAATTACATTTTTATGACCTGGTAAGGCTTAATTGGATCTAAGCAGAAGGGGAGAAACTGAAAGAATCATAAGACTGGGTGATGATACCTCAAAACTAGTCAGTGGGGGAGGCATAAGGCAGCTGGGAAAGAGAGGAGGTTATAGTCAGAGGGAGGAATGTTGGGGCTTTGCCAGCCAATAATATAGAACAGTTCGGGGAGATGACAAGATACTGATTACAGCCTTAGATGCGGATACCTAAAGTTCAGGGTAGATGAATGGAGATTAAAAAATAGGGACACTAGGACAGGCAATCTGCCAAGACCCAAGGATCTCTCTGCCCAAGGTATTAGTTACGTAACTGTCACTACGGATACACCACATCTAACAGTTATGTTTCTGGACTCTGATTTTTTTATTTTGGTTCTGACGTCACAGAGATTCAAGGTACATTTCAGAAGGCATGCACACCACGCTGGGAATGGTGGTCATCATTGAAGACAGGGTGGTAGGGTTAGACAGGAATTGTGTCATCTATATCACGTGTATCTGTGAGACTTAAGTTTTTTATGAGCATGTATTATGGTACTTTTAAAAAGAGAATGAATAAAAACTGTTTTAAAACTCTAATTTAGAAACTTCAAGTTATGAGAGAAAGACCGTGAACCAGGTTTCCCCTCCCATCCCCCCTTTTTCTTTTCAATTGTACTAGTGACAGGAAGGTGTTAGGTGATACAGGCATAGACAGTTAAGGATGGGCATGGCAGCTGGCTTAATCTCTTGTTTATTGTCAGAGGAAGGGACTGGCAGCGGGACTGTGGAGCTGGGAGAAGGCCAACCATGCCTCTCACCTCTGCAGTATTTGAGGTTGGTAGAATAAACAGCCCTCAACTCAGGAAGGAGACAGCAGAAGCTACGTTCTTGTAAAAACCAGGTTTCCGTTAAGGCAAGGAGTGGGAGAGAGGGTGAAGACAGGAGGGTTCGCTTTCCATGAAAAGAGGATTCCAGAAAATACTAGAAAAAGATGTGAGAAGGGATGGTAGGGGAATGAGGGCAGGGAAGTCAGTGAAGGATTCCCTGGGGACCATGGCTAATGTTTCAGGGCTTATGAAAAAAACAGTTGCCTTTGGGTCAGCCACAGACTCATGACAACCTCGTGTGTGTCAAAATAGGACTGTACTCCACAGGGTTTCCAATAGTGCTCTGGATGCTTACGATTAAAGAGTATAACTGTGCTTCAAGTAAGCAGGTTTGGAAGTTTCTCAAAGCAACAAAAATGACAACATATTAGGTCGGTTTTCCAAGGTCTTCTCTCTCACACCTACTGCCATCTCTGTGGATTACGTTGCCCCTGTTCTCCCAGGCAAATCTGTTCTACTGCTAGGGGCTGTCTGATTGCCCAGGCTTGGATCCAGTCCAACCGGACTCCCTAAGATCTCAGCAACCAGCATGCAGTGCTGAGCAGGACTGCGGAGGTGCTAAGCAATGCCAGTTTATAATATTTGGAAGAATATTATTTTGTTTCTCTGACTGTTGCTCTCCAACGACTAAAAGTTTTGTTCAGCACTTTGCTTCACTATTGTTGTGGGCCAGTGAGATGCTTTCAACTTGTAGCAACCTCATGTGACAAAGTAGAACTACTCCACAGAGTTTATAGCAAGTGGATTTGAACTTCCAGCTTTCCAGTTAGCAGCCGTGGCTTGCCATACTCCTAACCACTGAGATACCAGGGATCTTTAGCTTCATGATTAGCAAACAAATGTTGGATCCTAGCGCAAAATGGCCACAGAGCTCTGCTGCCAGCGGATTCAGTCCCTAGGGGGCAGGAGGCAAGCCTCAGTGCAGATCATCTCATATTAAATCATCTCCCACTCCAGGGCCACTGCTGGCAGCTGGAACTTTGATTTAGGAACCAGTATACTGTTAAGCACCATTGTTTCGTGTACAAAGAACAATGACTGACATTGTCCTTTTTTTTTCGGAGCATTCTTGATGTTATAGTGTACTTCATTTTCTATTCATTCACTTTCTTTGAATAGCAGACTCTCTTTTCTTAATAATTAGGAACACAACTAAACTTGAGACACCCCAGCATTTGTTTAGCAGTTCATTCCCACTTTCATAACTAAAACTGAAATTACAAAAAAAAAAAAAATGCTTGTCATTCCTCTAAAATTAAATGAGGCTTTTTTTTTTTTTTGGTAGGCTACTGATTTTCTGCTAAGGATCAATAAGAGAGCCAATCACAGATTTAACAACATCTGAATTTTAGGATGAAAAGCAAAGAACTATAAAGAAATATAGCTTCTTTATATTTTAAGATGCAATCATATTTAAGTGCTTAGCTGCTAGCCAGAAGTTGGTAGTTGGAATCAACACAGTCATTCCATGGCAGTCTGCTCCAGTAAACATTCCGCCTAGAAAAGTCTGTGAGGGCAGTTCTCCTCTGTCACATGGAGTTTCTATAAGCCAAAAATGACTTGACAGCACTTACCAACAGTAATGTTGAACGTTAAAATAATGCTTAAGTTACATATATCTTTAAATATAAACAAACAAATCAAACCCACTGCTGTTGATTCTGACTCAAAGTGACCCTATGGGTCAGGGTAGAATATAAATAATGAATATCAGTGAATACATTTCACTTCTACACTGCAGTCTAGGAAAGAAAGTTCCTGTGGTTAAACCCCCTCTCATCCATGCAGCAAATTCTCCTAACTCTGAACAAACCCTGTGATAAAATAGTCTTCTGCTCCAAAAGACATCCCATGGCATTGTTAGTTATGCCACTGTTAGGAAGTAACCAAAGGTTTATGGCCAAGGCACTGTACTGAGTGTTCTGTGAGATTAAAACAAGAACTATCCAAGTCTTTGCCCTAAAGCTCAATACCTTGTTCACCCAGTTCAGGCAATCATTATCGTAACATCAGATATTAAAAGCATAAACCAAACCTCTTCAAAGCTCAGAGGGCAAGACAGCACATCTGGCCAAGGGAACCACCGGTTCTGGTGTCTGGGCTAACACTGTAGTTTTTCTTGTCGACCTTTCAGAGCTTTGCATAGCCAAGAGGTGAAAGTTGTTTCAAGAGGAATTATTGCTGAGCGGCTAAAGGCTTGACTCGCGATGTTAAATATTTTGTGTTGGGGATGCTCACCAAGGGCCAAAATGGCATGCGGTAAAGACAACCGAGAAGACAGACAGACCCACAAGAGTGGGTGCCTACATTGACTTGGGACCAGAAGAACCGGATGGTGCCCGGCCACCACCAGTGATAGCCATGATGGAGCTCACAGAGAGGAGCCTCACTGGCAACACAAGAATAAAAAGAGGTGCATCATGAGATCTCCATTAAAAGACCTCAATTGATGGTCCAGCGGTTTTGGGGTTCCTCTGAGAGCATGGCCCCCGGCCCTGATGCTGCTCTTTCCCATAAATTATAACAAAGGTCCACTCTTTGGACAGGAATGGATTGGACTTGGCAATGCAGAGTAACCACATATTGGAAGCAATTTATGGTTCTATACATCTATAGCATATCATCTTGCTGACCTCTGGCTGAAGGAAGGGGAGTGGACGGAGAGGAGGGTAAAGGAGACTGTTGGGAGGATGAGACATGTATGGAGCAGAGAGGAATAGTGTGCAGTCACCGGACAGGGAGAGCAGTGGAAGCTGCATATAGGGGGGCATGTAAATTTACATGTGAATGTACATTTTCACTCAGTTATGTTAAATAAAAAGAAAAAAGAAAAAAAAATATTTTGTGTTGGAATCTGGCCTCTCTTTTTTTCAGCTAGGTGACCTAGAGCAAGTTACTGAATCTCTGTACTTCTGTTTCTTCATTAAAAAATGGCTATGGTAAGACCTGATAAGATTACTGGAGGACTAAAGAATAATGCAAAGTGCTCTAGCACAGTGCCTGGCTAACCTTTGTGTGCAAGAATTGGTAGTTCTCATTTACATTTTCATTTATGTTTCCTTTCTTAATCTTTTCTCCCTATCTAGTATCTCTGTCATCTTTTAAAATCATTTCTAATTAATATACATTGTTTTCTAGACCTCCTTACCTTTATGGTTGTTCTCTAGTGAACTGTTTGGTTTTCATTCTCCTGTCACATTGCGCTGTCTAGACCTGTGTAAACCTGGATAGTGCAGTGCTTAAGTGTTACTGCTGATAACCGAAAGTCTGGAGGTTTGAATCCACCGGGCGCTCCTTGGAAACTGTACAGGGCAGTACAGTCCTATATGGTCACTATGAGTCAGAATTCACTTGACAACAGTGGGTTTTTTTTGTTTGTTTGTTTGGTATCCAGAGCTGTATGACAATAAAACTTGCCTTACTCTAGAAAAGCTACAGTTGGGATTTGAGTAAACCAAAAGTAAACCGAATTGCTACCTCTCTTTTGCTCCAAAAGACATCCCATGGCATTGTTAGTTATGCCACTGTTAGGAAGTAACCAGAGGTTTATGACCAAGGCACTATACTGAGTATTCTGTGAGATTAAAACAAGAACTATCCAAGTCTTTGCCCCGAAGCTCAATACCTTGTTCACCCAGTTCAGGCAATCATTATCGTTAACATCAGAGACTAAAAGCATAAACCAAACCTCTTGAAAGCAAGATATGTAGTTTTATTAATGGTGTCCCAAATACATTTTAAAAAATTGCTTTCTCTTATTTTAAAGCAATTCTGTATCTTTACTAGTCCTTGGTATACTTGTGGTCAGCTAGTATCTGTAGGCTCTATTTAGATACACAGTGAACAACAGCCCTCCCCAGCCTGTCTTGTGCAGTGAGTTTTTTGAACCTAAATGAAGCCCTTTTCATTTCTCTTTCCTTTGTAGCCCTGAACACTTTGTTGCAAGTGACAGAAAGCTAGCCAGCACTACTTTAGACAGATGAATTCTTTGGTTGGTCTAACTGAAGAACAATACAAACCAGACAGTTGGACTACTGCCCTGCTCGTCATCAAGAACAGCAGTGGCTTCATTTCCTCACATGGGCTTCTTTTTGGACCCACAACAGAAACTGTTCCCTGTTTTCTTCCAGTCCTCCATCCCCTCGACCATTTATTAATAGACAAGATGGGGTGCAAAGGTGTCAACCTTTAGACCAACTACTGTGGCTGGGGAGGCAGAAGGCGAGATGGCGGCTCCCCCAAAGACCTCAGAGTATGGCAGAAGTTCCCTCAAAAGAATGGGTAATGCATTTTCTGAAATCAATGGGAACGGCAGCTCTGAGTTAAGTGAATTAGTCAAGCAGAGCCAGGACAGGAACAGAGGTCTTAAACTGTTGTTATATCATAGATGAGACACCCTGGTTGGGCAATGGTTAAGGTTCAGCTGCTAACCAAAAGGACAGCATTAGTGGGTTCCAACCCGCTAGCAGCTCAGAGGCAGAAAGGACCTGAGGATCAGCTCTCACAAAGATTACAGCACAGAAGACCCTGTTCTATTCTGTCATACAGTGTCACTGTGTGGCAGAATGCACTCAACAGCAGACAAACAACATGAGAGGTCTGAAAATTAAGTCTGCGAAGGTATTTGTTCTAAGTGCTACATACCTCACTGCTGAGTATCATTACAGTCACCTTTGGGAAGCTATGCATCGGTGCCAGTGCCTAGTCCACACTTCCAGGCAATTTTGAAACTCTTTCTGGAATGGCCATTGCACCTGGTGGCAAGTTCACAAACATAATTGTACAGTTGTCTGTGAGGGAATTTTTTAGCCAGTAAACAAATAACTTTACTGAGTACCCTCCCTGCTCACCTGATCTGCCCCTCATTGGCATTTTTTCTTTACCCAAAGATAAATACTGAAAGACATTTAGATGACATTCAGGACATCAAGGGTACTATGACAGCTCTGATGGCCACTCTAGAAAGAGTTCTAAAATCGCTTTGAAGAGTGGACTAGGTGCTGGCACCAGGGTATAGCTTCCCAAGGGAAGTACTTAGAAGGTGACTGTAGTGATATACAGCAATGTGGTATGTAATACTTTTTGTAGGATGAGTTCCTGAAATTAAAATTGGCAGTCCTCATAGAATAGATGGTAGAGTGCGCTTTTTGAATTAGACAGAAAAAGATTATCTTTGTGAAAGCAGGTAGTTTATGTCTTCTTTCTGTTTTGATAAGGAAAGAATTAAGATTTTATTGTCTTTCTGTCATAGATTTTTCCTCCCAGAAAATAAAATTAGATAAAGCAAATTTAGATTGATAAAAGCGTTTACAAGAGAACTTGTAATACTTCAAATTAAATAATAAAGTTATTTAAACGTTCTTATTAAATGAAATGTAGCCTGCAGTCACTGATATTAGCAATCATTTAGGAAGCAGTTACTGTTCATACCAATCATTCAGGAAGCAGAATTAGCTCATGAGGTAGCACCTGAAGGAAAAAACAAACTCATTACAGTCCAGCTGATTCTGACTCATAGTGACACTACAGGGAAGATTCGCTTTCAGAGATCCCATTTTCTGAGCCCTCAACCAGAAATTTCTGTAAACCTGCCAGGCAGCTGTTTTTTGAGATCTAGAGCAAGATACACATCTATCTTGTTATGCATTACCCAAGACACATTATCTTATCAGATAATGCCTAACAGCAGATTAAATGTGAAACTAATTTCCCAGGGATTATATGAAGAGGCAAGGAAGCAAACTGATGCGTAGGATAGTATTTTAGTCATGTAAATTACATTTAATTTGCATAACTGGATTATTGCTTTGGCCTCTTATGCAGGTTTTAAATGTAGTCCCCTTAATAATGAGTAGTTTGCTGTTTCTTGAAGTAATAAAAAATGTCAGTGTATTGCTTATATTGTTTGCAGCTGTTCTCATTTCGAGTCCTGCCACATCAGCAAATGAAGGTCCTGAAAGCTTGACTCTGTGTCTGTCACTAAGGGTGACTCTACTTTAAGGAGGCAGCTCTCCCTCATCTGTATTTTCAGTGCCTTCCAATCTGAGTTCATCTTCTGGCATGGTATCAGACATCACTCTGCTGCTATTCATAAGCTGTCACTGGCCAATTTTTTCACAAGTAGATTGGCAAGTCCTTCTTCCTAGTCTATCTGTGTCTGGAGGTTCTGCTGAACTGTGTTTACCATGGGTGACCCCGCTGGTATTTGAAATATCTGCAGCTGTCATGGACTTACTTGTGACTCCTACTTCCCCCAGCAAAATGTGTGTAGCAATTTAGCTAGGTCATCATTCCTGGTCTTGTGTGATGTTCTCATATGCTGTATTAATGAGAGAGGATGGGCAGCAGTTGTATTGGTGGAGCACGATGCAATGAGTAAGGTTGCGTTGTGCCTTGAGACAATCTCTTTAAATATAAAGGAAAGAAGCTAGGAGAGAGAGCTGGGGACCTCACAGCACCAAGAAGCAGTGCTAGGAGCAGACAGTATCCTCTGAAAGGGAACCACAGTCCCTGCATCTCAGAGGCTCCCAGTCTAGGGGAAGACTGATGACAAGGACCTTCTTCCAGAGCCGATAGAGAAAGCCCTCCCCAAGAGGTGATGCTCTGAATTTGGACTTGTAGCCTGCTTTTCTGTGAGAAAATACATTTCTCTTTGTTAAAGCCATCCACTACTGTATTTCTGTTGCAGCAGCACTAGAAGACTAAGACAGTGGCATAGCTTCCAGCACCACAGGAACACACAAGCCACCACAATACAGGAAACAGATGAGTGGTGGTGGCATGGATAACCCCTAAAAGAATGGGAATCACAGAGCACTTCACTGTGCTCATGTGGAATCTGCACATAGACCAAGTGGCACTTGTTCAAACAGAACAAGCGGATACTGCGCGGTTCAAGGTCAGGAAAGGTTTCTATCAGCGTTGTATCCTTTCACCATACTTATTCAATATGTATGCTGAACAAATAATACAAGCAGCTGGACAATACAAAGAACAGGCTTCAGGACTGCAGGAAGGCTCATAAACTGAAAGCAAAAAGAACATGAAGTACTTACTGACGAAGATCAAAAACTACGGTCTTCAGTATGGGTGCGCCTTGATATAAACACAAATTCTCACAACTGGATCAATAAGCAACACCATGATCAGCGGCAAAAAGACTGACGTTATCAAGGATTTCATTTTACTTGCATCTACAATAAATGCCCACAGAAGTAGCAGTCCTGAAATCATGCTACATCTTGCACTGGGTATATCTACTGCAAAAGACTTCCTTAACATGTTAAACATAAAAAATGTCACCTTGAGAATTTAAGGTGTGCCTCACTCAAATCACAGTATTTCCAATCATTTCATATGCATGTGAAAGCTGGACAATGAGTAAGGAAGAATGAAGAATTGATACCTTTGAATTACAGTGTCAATAAAGAACACTGACTATACCACGGGCTGCCAGCTGCAGGAACAAATCTGTCTTGGAAGAAGTACAGCTAGAGTGCACCTTACAAGCAAGGATAGTGAGATTTCATCTTACATACTTTGGACACGTTATCAGGAAGGACCAGTCACGGGAGGACATCACGCTTGGTACGTCACTGAAAAAGAGGAGACCTTCAATGACATGGATCAACACACTGGCTGCAGCAAAGATTTTGAGGATGATGCAGGACCAGGCAGTGTTTTTTTCTGTTGCACGTAGGCAGGGTCGCAGTGAGTCTGGGCCAACCAGACAGCAGCTATCAGCAACACTGCTTACAACATGTTTATTGCAGAAATTACCCAACTCATTCGAGAAGTAAAATGCTCGTCCATAACTAAGGTCATACACAGTCACTGAAATAAAAATAGATTTTTTTTTTCTTCTTACACCTGGGTTGGAATCCAGGCTTATCCTCTCTTTACTTGCCAGACATATTATTCTATAGGTGGAATTTTCCTGTGAGGAATGGACAGAAGTGATTTGCATGAAACCAGTGTTGCAATGTAAGGCCTCCAGGGCACCATCGGTCTGGGGTGCCATATAGCCCTACTGATCTCATCCCTATATCTTGTGAGAGAAAAAAAACCTAAAACATGACTACGCAAAATCTCTTTCTAAATTAAACAATGTTGTCTATTAGATTGTAGTCCTTTTCAAGGTTCTATTGCATTCATTGAAAGTTAGCACTGTTCTTGAACTTAATCGCATGGGCAGATAATTGTAATAGTATAAGTTGCTAAACTGTTTCATGATATAAATAATGTTGAATTAGACACTAGTCTAGCATCAACCTAGATAGGTCAATTGGTATAACAAAGTTTATTATGAAAATGTTCCACATCTTACTTTGGTGAGTGGTGTCTGGGTCTTAAATAGTAGCAAGTGGCCATGTAAGATGAATCAATCTGATCCCAAAGCAAAAGAGATGGAAGAACAAAGGCACCAGGAAAATATGAGCCCCAGAAATGGCCACATAAACTCTCTTATCAGCCTGAAACCACAAGAACTAGATGGTGCCTATCTACCACCAGTGACCACCCTGAACACAACAGTCCATGATGGAGAAAAGTGGGGTACTGATCTCAAATTCATGTAAATAATCAGACTTGATGGTCAACTAAGACTGGAGGAACTTTAGAAGATAGGGCCTGTCATGGATCAAATTATGTCCCCCCCCCAAAATATATGTAGTCATGTGGCTGGGCCATGATTCCCAGTATCTTGTGACTGTCCTTCATTTGGTGGTTTTCCTATGCTATATGTCAAAGGATTAGGGTGGAGCTGTAAATCCCTTCATAGGATTACCTCCCTGCTCCACTGTAAAGGGACTTTCCCTGGAGTATGGCTTGCCCCACCCTTAATCCTTTCATCCTATGAGAGATAAAAGGACAGAGAAGCAGGCAGAGAATTGGGAACCTCGTACCATCAAGCAAGCAGCACCAGGAGAAGAGCACATCCTTCAGACCTGAGGTTACTGCGCCAAAATGTTCCCTGGACAAAGAATGATGCAATACCAGACTTTCTTCCAGAGCCGAGAAGGGGGAAAGCCTTCCCCTGGAGCGGATACCCTGAATATGGACTTGCAGCCTACTGGACTATGTAAGAATAAACCTTCCTTTGTTAAAGCCATCCATTCTGTGGTATTTCTGTTAGAGCAGCCCTAGCTGACTAAAACAGGGCTCCTGGGACCCCTGTTAGCACAGATCTAAAACCATTCCCGAAGCTAATTCTTCAAAGATTTGACTAGACTATAAGACACAAAATAATACTGGTGAAGAGTATGCTTCTTAAGTAGACACATGAGACTAAATGGGCAGCTCCTGTACAGAGGCAAGATGAGAGCGTGGATGGGGGACAGGAGCTGGCTGAATGATACGGGAAATACAGGGCAGAAAGGAGTGTGCTGTTTCACATTACAAGAAGAGCAAATAGGAACCCACAACAGTGCATGTATAAGTTTTAGTATGAGAAACGAACTTGAATTCTAAGTTTACACTTAAGGCACAGTTAAACATTTTTTTAAAAAAGGTCAACACTCACCCACTGCAGCTACTCCTCATCCATAGTTTGGCAATCTGTCTACTCCTTCCACTCCCTTCCAATTGTCTATTTACAGGTCCTTGTCATTCTCTGTGGATCACTGCTCTCCCTGTCACAGACATATAAGTCCTTTCTCCCCTTTTCTAAAATGTAGATCACACCCATGATGAAAACCTTTTAATGACTTACCCAATACTTTTGGATAAAAACCCCAAACTCTTAACACGATATTGGAGTTTGCCAATGATTTGCCATTTGCCAAAATCGAAACCCCTTTTCAGCCTGTTTGAGGGATACGACAAACTGATCACTTAGTCTATCTTGGAATATTGTCTTCCTTGCACTGCTTGACAGTATTATGATTCTCCTTTTACTTTTCCGACCGGGCCTCTTGTCTTCTCTGCTGGCATCTCCAGGTCTTCTCCCGGGCATTTCTCTAGGTTCTGTGCTCTTATCCCTCACCGGTAACCCTCAACAGTTCCTGTCTCTGGGAAAATCTCCAAGCGTGACACCCAAAAATGTCTTCAGACCTCCAGATAAACATTTCCAGGGGACTTTGGACCATCTTTAGGTGCCCTGGTGGCACAGTGGTTACAACATTCGCCTGCTATCTGAAAGGTCAGTGACTGAACCCATAAGCCCCTGTGTGGGATAATGATGTGGCAGTCTGCTTCTGTAAAAATGGCAGCCTTGGAAACCCTATGCATCAGTTCTGCTCTGTCTTGTAGGATCACTGTGAGTCAGAATCAACTGCACGGCAGTGGGTTTGGTTTTGGATCATCTTTGCTTGGATATTTCACAAACAGCTCCAGCTCTTTATGCTCCAAGCAGGCTCATCTTTTTCCTTCCAAACTGGGTCTTTTGTACTGCTCATGGTACCAGGATTTTTCCTATTGAGGAGCAAGACAGGCACCATGCAATGATACATCTACAAGCAAAGGAACATGGACTGCCAGCAGACACTAGAAACTAGACACCCACAGAAGGACATGACATGGCAAAGACTCTGATTTGGACTGTTAGCTTCCAGAACTGTGAGAAAATAACTTTTGGTTCTTTAAAGCAATCCACTTGTATTTTTTTTTTCAGCAACACTAGATAACTAAGACATTCTTTTTCTCTTCCAAACTTTGTTGTTGCTACATGCTGCTGAGTTAATTTCAACTCACAGTAATTCCCTGTCACAGCAAAACTGCTCTATGGGGTCTTCTTGGCTTTAATACTTACAAAGGCCAATTTCAAGGTCTTTCTTTCCTGGAGCCACCAGTTGGGTTCAAACTACCCACCTTTTGGTTAGTATCCAAGCATTTAACTATTGCACTACCAAACTTTGTACCTCTTTTAAATCCCATCCATTGATGCCAGAGTTATCTCTATAAAATATATCTTTGGTTATATCACGCCCTTACTTAAATGGTTTCAGAATAAAGTCCAAGTTCAAATCCCTTTTTAATCTCACTCTAAAATCACCCTTGTCAACCTTATTTGCAACCATGCCTCTGGCTAGAGCCAGACAGGCCCATTTCTTTCCCGTTCCTGTGCCTTTTCTAACCTGTTTCTCTTACCTGCAATATCCAGTTTTAAAATCATTGTCTACCTTTTCTTCACAGGCAGTGTGTAGTTCAGGGGTAGCATTCTCTCCTTCAATGTGGAAGACCAATGGACCTTACGCATAGCTACCACCTGTCTGTCGGTGGAGGCTTACTCTGCGCTGTTGTGATAAGATACCAAATAGGTTCCAGCAGAGCTTTCAGACTAAAATGGAGTAGGAAGACCTACTATGAGACCTACAGCCAATGAAAAAACCTATGGATCACAACAGTCAGGGCCCCAGCTGATCAGACCTCCCCAACCAATGAGACCAGGTGTTTCCCTCTATTGTGCACAGGTCCCCATGAGTTGGCCAACTCTTAACAACCTCTTCCCAGAAGCTCTTCTCTCGGTTGCAATCATTTCCTCCTTCCAGCATGCTCCTGCAGCATTTTATCTCCGTATCTGTCAACAACTTAGCTATTCTGTATAGTTGTCTTATTTCGCCGGCTAGATTATAAGATTTCAAGTGTACTAATCTTTAGCCTCCCTCCCTCCACCAGAGATCTAGTAAAATGCTGTACTTATAAATGCTATGAATTGAACAGAATTTTTAAGGAACGAAAGGGATAACCAAGATGTAGCACAGCAAAATACAGAAAAAGCAAAATCAGGAATAGAGTCGACAGGTCCTAATTTCTAACACTGTCTCATCCAAGCAAATACTTTCAGTCCAAGACTGCACTGCAGCAAGGAGAAATATCACGCCTTTCCACTCCATGACGCTCTCTCTTCCTTTCCCGTTTGATGATTTATTAATCAACCACAGTGCTGCACAAAAAGTAGAGAAGCTAGTGTAGAATGAGAGAAAAAAGTCAAGGTTTTATTCTAAAAAAATCTAAACATGGAAGGGCAGTCACTGCATATTCCATTTGTGCTGTTTAGTGTGAGTTGCATGGTATTAGCACAGGAGGGCTCAGGATCTCTGGTCACTAGTGACAACCCATTGCCTTCAAGTGGATTCCAACTCATAGTCACCCTGCAGGGCAGACTGAAACTGCCCTATTACACGGTTAAAAAACCCAACACACTGCCTAAGGCTGTTGAATCTTTATAGAAGCACAAGGCACATCTTTTTTCCCTGTAGAGCAGTCTGGTGGGTTCCAACCCTGACCTGATTAGCCGCCTAATCCTTAACCACTGTGCAACCAGAGCTCCTTCACTAGGGACACCTGTGAAAAATAAAATTAAAAGGCAGGCAGGTTATCTTAGACTCCTGTGGAAAATGTTTGTAATGGAGTCCCACTGCTGTTCAGTGGATTCCGACTCACAGTAACGCTACAGGACAGAGCAAAACTGCTCCGTAGAGTTCCCAAGGAGCGTATGGTGAATGTGAAGTACCGACCTTTAGGTTAGCAACAGTAGCACTTAACCACTACCTCTCACCCCCCCACCCAACCCCGCCCCAGGGTTTCCTGCAATGGAGTAGCAAAATTAAAATGACAGTGAAACTCAGATGGGGGGAGGGGTGCGGAGATGACAATGATCTCCAGCATTAAAAACCCATTGCGGTTGAGTAGATCCCTATAGGACTGAGCAGACCTGTCCCTTAAGTGTTCCAAGGAGCATCTGGTGGATTCGAACAGCCGATCTTTTGGTGAGTAACTGTAGCTCTTACCACTGTGACACCAAGGTTTCCCTTCCAACAGTGGTTCTCCATTAATAATGACTGATCGGGTTTGACTGTATCAAACATTTTCAAATGAAGACATTTAAGCCACACATTGAAAATAGTCCTTCTCCACCATATTGCAACGTAGCGCACTGGGGACATATTTAAGGGACAGTCCCCAAGTGTCGCCGAGAGTCCACACAAAGCAGAAAGCTCTCAAGGTTGCGGGGGGGGGGCGGGATCTCCGGCCATAGCCCCCACAGCACCTCCCCTACATCCACTCCCGGCGGCGCGGAAGTCCCGCTGGCCCAGAGCGAGCGAAGCAGGGTGGTCCCCGGCGCAGAGGCGCGCGGGAGCCAGTTCCAGCTCACAATGCGTCGAAACGGCCGCGCGCTGAGCTCAGGAGCCGGAGGGGTGGGGGCGCGGAGCCGGAGGGGTCGGGGTGCGGGTACACGCCGAGCTCCCGCCGAGCCGCCTCCTCCTGCCCCGGCTCGCCCTCTGCCTGCCCGGGAGCTGCAGGGGGTGGCAGGGGGGGAAGGTGCCAGACGGTCACCAGCAGCACGACTCCTCACACCACCCCTTTCCTTCTGGCTCCCCCGACGCCATTCCTCTTCCTTTTCCCCCCCTCCCTTCTCTACGGGCCGCAGCCCGGCTACTCCCCGCTCGCGCGGGCGTACGGCCTGCTGTGACGTCACATGGCTCCGCCTCCTGACTATAAATACTGGCGTCTCCGGCGCCGCTTTCCCACACTCGTAGGCTCTACGATTATCCGTTTCTTTCTTTTCCGTTTTTTTTTTTTTTAAATCTCCTTGTCGTCGCCTTCTCGGTGTCTTCTCATCCTTTCTCACTCTGCTGATCTGTGGTGTGACGAGACCGAAACCTCTCCCCACCCAGTCCCCGCTTTCCTTTTATCCGCGTTGTTCTATTTCTCTCCTCCGGCCGCCGCCGCCACTGCTGCACAGCTGGTGTCGGTGCCGCGCTTTTCCCCCACGTTGTTCCCGCAGCCTATGGCCCAGGCCGCCTTGGGTATTTCTGCTCAAGGTAACCACATCCCTCTTTAAAAATTCCGCCGAAAAAGAGAAGACGCTTTACCCGACTCTTTGGGCCGTTATCTCACGTGAGTACCGAACCAAGGGGTGCGGGGTGGGCCCGCAAGGGCGGCCGGGTCCCCTCCCTGCTGGGCCCCACTGCCCGACGGCGTCCCCCTGCAGCTCCCTGCGGCCAGTCGCCTCTAACATGGCGGACGGCGGTGTGTGTGGCGGGTGTCGGTGCCTCGGGCGGCGGCGGTGGCGGCGACACGACGGAGCTTGGGCGGCGGGCCTCGTCTTGGGGCCCTCAGGAGGCTCCCGGACGCTTGGTGAATCCAGAGCCCCCGCGGCTAGGGCGAGGGGGTGTGTATATGGGGGGGTGGGGGAGGGTTGCGCGCAGGGGTCTTGCCGCCGGGGGTCGCCGTCGCCTCCAGGCGGCGTGCGGTCCCCACCCCTCTCCCGTGGTGCATTGCTGTTTCCGGGGAGGGGGCCCGGCTCGCGGCCCTGCGGGGCCGTGGTCCCGCGGCCCCCAACCCTGAGCCTTAGCGGCACCGCCGCCTTGGACTTCTGGAGCCCAGCGGCTGGCGGCTGGGTGTACTGGAACGACTGGAGCCTTCGGTTATGAATGAAAAGGGATGGGCCTCACGCCGGCCTCTGGTGACAGCTGCCGGAGGAGGTCAGATTCTTGGGTACAGGGAGTGAGATCCCCCTCTGGTGGAGGAAAGTTGACGCCGCTCGGGGCCCGGCCGCGGGGAAACCCTGGTGTCAGGTAGCGAGCTAGAGGCTTTTGGCCCCTTCTGGAAGCCTCGGAGCTGCTGCTCCGCCTCCTGCGGCGCTCCTGATTGGGCCGAGTCGCCTTCACTCATCCCAGTCACCTTCTGGAGCCTGGGGATTAGTGACTGTGGCCAGGTTGTCTTGTCCGCGCTATGAATCTCGGGGCAGAAAAGGGAAAGGGGTAGGTTTGAGTGGCTTTTTAAGTACTCTGTAGACTGCCAGCAGTTAATGGTGGTGACACTTACGCAATACATATTCTCATCGTATATGCTGATACAGACACCTGGGGACACTTTGAAACAATGATGTTTCCGCAGATTTGCAGAATTCTGTGGTAGCGTCGTGGACCGTTAAAATGTGCTTTGTTCATAGTGTTTCCACCATAGAGTCCCCCAACCCGGATGGCAGTCTGAGACACTTGGGTAAAGATAGTGGCGTGTGGTCAGGAGAGGTTCGATGTGGTCCAGCCTGGCAGAAATAGGGCTGATTGTTTGGCAAGGCCAAATGTAAGTGCAGAGGCTGATCATACAGGCAAGCTTTGAGGAGTTTACCTTCAGTAGGAGAGAGTCCTAAATAAATGACCGAAAGTGATGATGATAAATGTAGTAATCAGTGCCTTTTTCAACGTTTATATAAAATTTCAGACATACTAAACGTTCAAAGAATTGCACCCCACCTCTGTTCTACAGTTCGTTCTGCTTTCAGTGTATCAATTCGTCTTTGAGATGTTTCAAAGTAAACTGGAGACATAGTAACACTTATGTCGAACTGCACATGCCTGTAATTAGAGTTCAGTGCTTGTGTGCCTCTCTTTCAAAAGATGTTGAGTAAAACTCTTGTAACATTAAAATGCAGGAATACTAAGTATACCAAAAGATGAGTTTTGATAGATTAAAATACAGCTGTGAAATCTAGATCTGTAACAAGATACAGAACATTACCATCGCTCCAAAAAGTTCTTTCTTGTCCCTACAGTAAGGCGTCTTCAGCACCACAACCACTGTTCAGTCTGTTTTTTTAGCTTTAGATTTGTTTGTTCCATAGAAATGGAATCATACAGTATGCATTTGTGTAAGACTTCTTTCACTTGTTTTTTATATTGACATTGCATTTATCAGTAAGTTCCTGTTTATTGCTGAGTAGTATTCCATTAAACTTTTGGAATAATTTTAGAGTTACAGGAAGGAAAGTTGCAAAAATAGTACAGAGACAGTACAGAGGCTACTTAGTTTCTGTAGTCATTAATATGCTAGTGTGATGTGACATCTCAGAAACTGTCTTTGGTATATTACTAAATAAACTGTAGACTCACATCGGATTTCACCGACTTTTTTTTTCCTGTTAATATTCTCTTTGTTCCAAGATTCAATCCAAGATGCCACATTGTGTTTAACTGTAATGTTTCCTCTGCTGTGTGACAGTTTTTTAGTCTTTCCTTGTTTCTGCCTTTGCGGGTCTTGAGAAGTAGTGGCCAGGTATCCTGTAGCTGTCCTCAATTTGGATTTGGTGTTTTTCTCATGCTAAAACTGGGGAGTTTGGATTGTTTGAAAAGAATACCACAGAGCTAAGCCTCATCACACTACGTGTGCAAGTTTAAAGATGCTTGGTACTGGCAGTGTGAATTGTTCAGAGAAATACTGATAATTTGGGGACTCTGGGTTTTTGTCAAAGTGATAGTGTTTTGTTTTTTTTTTTCTCTTTGGGCATCATCCTGCTGACCCAGTCAAGTTTTCTTGTGCTAGCCCCAAGGTTGTAGTCAAAGATACTCTCCAAATGGACCTTTCTCCAGTTGATGTACATATACACCACTCTAAATGGGAAAAAATTTTTCCCCTTTTCTCCATATTTTCAATTAACTCCTCTGCTCAATGTTGATTTAAAAGTACACAATAAACATTTCCTCTGTCCTGCATGTAAATGGCCCTCGTACACTGTAGTATCCTTTTTTTTTTCCCTTTTAACATATGCCTTTCGGATTTGGGGGCTTTCATTCTCTCCTAGTATCTTTTTGCTAAATGGAAATATTTTAGGGATCTTAACTCCAAAACAGTCTTGAATGCATGAAGTTTAACGTCCATAACATTTCTCATCAGTGCTCTTAGGTTTGTAGTAAGCAGCATAATGATTGGGTGTATAGCAGGGGAGTGGTGGCTATTTCACCTATGATGATTATCAGCCTGTCCCTTAGAAAACTAAGAAGCCTGTCTCTGTCCCCAGCATGAGAAAGCTTTTTTATTTATTAAATTATCTTGGTGTGGGAAGAATTAAATTTTTTTTTGTGGAGTAGATTATTTGGGATCCAATGAAAGGTTATAATCACCGTTACATGTTATGGGTTCTTGCCTCCTCATCCATAAGTTATTGAGCACATGATCAGTTTCCTCTGTGTGTAAGGCCTGTTTTACTTCTCGCAATCCTGGTTGCTCTGCCAGGTGGCATGCCTACAGTGCTTTAGAAATCTCTCAGACTTTTGACTTTGTAATTTCTGGCTTTATCATTTTTCTGATTTCTCATCACCCCTTTCCAGAAAGGACTGTTGTACTTTAATAACTACTGAGTTATAAATAAAATATGCGGATAGTGTTTTAGCTTGGAGGTGATAAGTCCATTCATTCCTGTGATAGCGGGGACTGTTTCTAAAACTTGTATTTGTGGTGTACCAAACACTTTGACATTTACTTATTCAGTGATCATAGAGTGAATGTAGTTACAGATAGAATGAGTTTGAGGAGGAGATAAATCTCTTCAGTTTCCTACCTAAGTACTTGGGCGTTTTTCAGAAGTTATTCTAGACATGTAATGTGTTAGCGAATTCATAGAGACTTGCCCATCCTGGTGTCCTTAATGACTTTATGCTTTTAAGTTGGAAGTTTGAATGAATTGGAGAGGTAAAGGGGGGGTTGGGGGTTGAGATTACTAGATCATACTAGAACCTTGACTTGCCAGATTGGTGAAGATTATATTTTAGGCATGTTACAAATTTGGTTTTGGGGGGACCATTAAAAGCAAAAAAAATGGAGTTAGATGAAGACAGAGTAACTTTTGCTAAGTAGATAGATAGAGCAACACGTAAAGGTAACTGGCATCACCTTTGTGGATTTTGTAGTGAAGCAACTTGGAAATGTTTACTATGTAGAAAATACTTGATACTATGGAAAACTTGTTGAAAAAAATTCCATTTCTGTGGAATGTGACCCTAGTTAAAATTGAAGTGAATGTTAAAACTATTGAAACTAAAACTTCATCTTGTTTCTACAGTTAAATTTTTAATCAGTATAATCCGCATGAAGCCCAACCGTATGTTCTTTAGCAATATTAGATGCCACTTGAGTCTGTTGTGACATATAGTGATTTCGGTGCATGACAGAACAAATGACAGACTGATCCTGAGCCATCCTCACGATTGTTGCTGTTCTGGCCCCACTGTTGGCGGCAGCAGCAGTGTTGGTTCAGCTCGTTAGCATTAATTCTTTTATTTCCTTCTTTAGGGCGAACTTTCTGACCAAGTATACAACTACCCAGAGGGCCTAGGAGAAGTGCTGTATAGAGAGCAGTTCGATTTCAACGCTGAGCCACCTTGGGAACCTAGCTGATGATAGGGGGGTTCCATCTCCTAACTTGTCCATGTAAGTATCTTCCCATCTATGGGGGTCTTGTAAAACTGAAGTAAAGGAAGATGCCTTGTTGTTTAGTCTTTTTCAGTTTGGAATTGTGTTTATTCCTTAAAGTGCAACATAGCCCTTACAGCTTTTCTGCTGTCAAGTTGTAAAATAGCTTAGAGGCTTGGCACTTACACGGGTACTGCTTCAGTTTTATGTGTTGATTACCAGTGGTTGGATAGTTAAAATGTACTTCATGTTGAATGTATGAGAGTTAACTGTTTTTTCAGTTCAAGTGTAGCAGGTTCAGTTTTAGGAATTCATCAGTCCTAGTTTTAATGTAAGTTGGAGAGAGAGGTGCTTTGTTTTTGTTATAATTTGAGATCTAGATAACAGCCTGTCACAGCATTCAACCATTTGACATAGTACACGCAAGTGTTTGGGCTTGAGCAAAATAAATAAAGAACATTCTTAACTAGAACTAGAGTGAAGTTTCTGGATCCATTTCATTGAACGAACTTGAATATCAGAATGAGCATGGGATGTGAGAGGTGAAACTTCTTGATTTTCTTGTTATGGGCCTCTTGCCTGGTTGAACGTGATTTTTCTAGAGTTAATATTCCTTCTCATAAGTTGACTTTATAATGGTCAACTAGTGGTAAAAAATGGTCATTTTTAAGGGATTTAATCACTTCTTTAGCCTTAAACTGGTACAATTATTTCTTTTTTTAAAAAAATGTATTATAATGTATGTTAGGCAGTGTGGTCCTTGGGTCAATAGCATTAGTGTCACCTAGGACAGACATACAGAATCTGGATCCCACCAAAAGCTGACTTAATTGACTTCTATATGTAAAAGAAGCACTACTGTCACATGTTAACTAACACGTCGCGTATCTTAATTTTTATGGAAAGTTGGTCAGTTCAGCTGTTCTAACATGTCGCCTTAGAAATGGAAAACTTTTGGGAGTAGACTCTAGGTGCCATTATAAATTTGGGTAAGAATAGACATGAAGATCGTATTAAAGCACAAGCCTTCTTTTAATTCAGATTTCTTGCTGTAATGGAAACTTAACTTTGTATTTTATGTGATACTTCTAATGTTTTCTCTCAGAAACTGCCGGAGGCTTTCCATGAGCTGACATATATTAATAATTCTGCCAAATCTAGTAGTGAAAAATACTTATTTAGAGTGATAGTAATATTATGGAACTCAAAAAGTCTGTAGTTTTCCCATCTTGTTAAGGGAATGGGAGTGCCGAAACTATACTTAAGGATATTTATTTGTTATTCTGCAGGTTCTGGCACCCAGAGTGACTGACTTTTTATTATGCCCAGGTACAATGTATGCTATGTTAAATGAACTGGTACTTAATAGTTTGCGTTAAAACTACAGCCCAGGTGGTGCAACAGTTATGTGCTAGGCTGCTAACCAAAGGGGTTGACAGTTCAAAGCAACCAGCAAGTTTGCAAGAGAAAAGGCCTGGCCATCTCCTGTAAAGATTATAGCCCAGGAAACCCCATGGGACGGTTTTACTCTGTCTTGTAGGGTTGCTGTGAGTTGGAATTGATGGAAAACAGTGTGAAGCTATACGTTCACAGTCCTTAATCCATATAGTTCTCAAATCAGAAATGTTCTTTTTAGGGAAAAAAAATTTTTTATATAACAAAGTGTATATTTTGTATTACCCTCCTAAAATCTGAGAAATCCTGATTTCCAAACATCTGGAACCAAAGATTTCTTGACTTCATTAGTAAAAATGGCAAGAGAATTTCAAATTCCAGAAGTGTATTGTCCTAAGATACAATACCAGTTTGCTCTACTGGACTGTCAGATAATATAATCAGTATCCTGTGGAGCAACATGACTTGCAAAACTGTAAGTCACTAAAGGATTTAAACACATTGACATTCATGGAAATTGCTTGGGTCTTAGCATGGCAGCTTTTTTTTTTTCTGCACATTAGTGTGCCAGTGTAAATAGTGTGCAGGAACAATGTTAAAAGTGTTCTGACAGAGTATACTGCTGCGTATATCTTTCTTCTCTGGTGACATTTCCAGAAGTGAACTTGAGCCTCATTCATCCTCATTCAGTAGTCGAACAATGTTACTTTTTGATCATGTTTGTATAATGAAGATACAAACCATGGTCAAAGAAGTCATGGATTGAGTTTGGTGGTATCCCAGTAATTGAAAGATACGACATTGAAGCTGTGTGTTCTATTAATGTGAGTTGGTAATTGTATCCCATCACTTTCTGGGTTATTAATCAGAACTTTGAACCTACTGAAGCCTGTCCATAATTACAAGCTACCAGTTGGAAGCAGAAGAAAATGTGAAGCTTCCATTCACATACAGGTCATCAAGCTATCATAGGAATCTGCCTATTAATTAGAGAAGTAAACAAAACTGACAGTTACTGTTGGCTGCACTGTTGAAGGTGAAGTGCCTATCATATCCTTTTAAATGAAACCATTAAGTTACGTCTGTTGTTGTTAGGTACCTTTGAGTCGGTTCCGACTCATAGCGACCCTGCGCATAACAGGTCTGCTTATTTCAGTCTGATTATGTCTTATTAGCACCAGTGTCTTTGATCAGTGATTACATGTCCTGTTAGTCCTATGCTTGCAAGCATATAAAAAGATGCTTGCTTCTTATATACCTCACGTTAGAACCAACCTAGCTATCAGTTATCTTGTATCCATTTTTTTCAGTTCCTAAGTCTGAGTCTTAGAACCCATTTAGAGCTTACCAGGAATTAACATAAGTCGTACACCAACTTCAAATTGAAAATTGTTTTGAGGGCATAAGAAACAACAGAGTGGCAGTGAGAAAGTTCAAGGTTCTAGACTTGCCTATTAATGAGTGGAAGAAAGGAGAAAAAGGAGCTGGAGAAAAGAAATCTGAAAGTGTTCGTTTGTGGGCCCAAAGCGAAATGGCCTGAGTTGGAGAATGCTTCAAAGGAGTGGATAGTCTTAAAGGGAACAAAATCAGCTGTCTTGATTGTCACAATACAGATCAGAGCAAAGAGCTTTCACGTGCATTTCTAAATTCATGAAAAAAGAAGAGACCTTTCTGTGAAAATGAGAACTGCTATAGACCTGCAACTGCCAAGTAATGAAAGCAAAAAATGGTCATCTTGGAAGGATTCTAGAAGTTAGATGGTGAAGACGATATTGAATGAATAAAATAACATCACAGGCTTGCACTTGGTTTAGGAAAAGACTTACATTAAATGAAGTTTCCATGAGATCCATTTTATATTGCTAATATTATATCCTTAGAAAAGATACTGAAACTTAAAAGTCAGTAACAAAAAAGTACTGATATAAAATAATATGAAGGAAGGTTGCACAGTTTGCAGAAAAAACTTAACTACATATGCTATTTGTGTAAAAATACAGTAACTGTATCAGAAATCTTGGCGGCATACTGGTTCTATATCTGCTAACCAAAAGGTTGGCAGTTCGAATCTACCAGACACTTCTTGGAAACTATGGAGCTGTTCTACTCTGTCAGTAGGGTCCCTGTGAGTCATAATTAACTCAGTGGTGGGGGGTTTGAGTTTGGGTTTGGGTATTTGAACTACGGGGATGCAGTGATTTAAGTTCTTGTTCGCTAACCAAAAAAGATTGCGCTTTCAAACCTACCAGTGGCTGTGTAGGAGAAAAGATGTGGCATTGAGCTCCCGTGAAGATGATAGGTTAGGAAACCCTATAGGGCAATTCCCTTCTGTCATGTAGAGTCAGTATGAGTTGAATGACTCAGTGAAACAAAAATTGTGGTTACACCCGCTACAATTTCTGTATAAGGTGTTCTCAATTGCAGAAATTGACATTAAGGTTATGTTTTAAAAATCAAGTAACCTTTTAAACTTTAAGATAGTTCTCTTAAATATTCAGAAACTGAGCATTTTCATAAAAAGTTTCTTTGAAAACTACAGAATATGTGTATAGTATGTGAGTACTATAGAAATAACAAATATTTCAATGCCAATATTTTAGATCAATGAAATAGGTCTCTAATTGTGGGAAAGTTTTTGTACGCCATTTTAAAATCCAATAGGGTTTTTTTTTTTTTTTTTTTTTTTTGCTGGATTAAAGGTTTACCAGTGGGCTAGGTATTTAGGTTGAATTAATCTAACATGGACCTTTTATTGTTACATTGCATGTAAGTACAGAAAAAGGATTCATTTAATTGATTCATTTAAATAGATTGTTTAAAATTTTTTTTACCTGATTGTCGTTAGCTGACTGTTCACATATGTAACTTCACAAGAACAGTGTTTTAAATATTTGCATTGTGTCTTGATTGTTGGTACTTAAGCCAGTCAGTAGGATCTGTCCTACCTAAATTAGAATGAACTAGGAAAATAAACTTTTTTTTGTGGGTTTGATGATGCTCCTTTCTCACATTTCACTGTTACTTGTCAGTAGAAAAGATGAGTTTAATCTGGTTTGGAGAACTTTTGTAAAGGATGTGTATCCCCTTAACATAGAATGGCATTTAATGGTGCCTCATGACTTGTATAAAGTAGTAAAAATGGTTCTGTACAAGCACAGTGTGAATAAACAACATGTTAATAAACAAAGTATTGTGGACTTGGTACTCTTTCTTTGGGCAAATTGGGAGTCTTTTTAAGGAGTACCAAAAAGCTCAGAAAGTGGTGTAAACTGAATAGTTCTTGTGCTGTTTACTAGAGGGTAATAGTTGAGCTGAGAGAATAGTAACTACTGAAAAGTGTATCCCTATTACAAGCCCTTTTTCCCAGTTTGCTTCAGTTCTTTGAGTCTTCCCTTTCCCAAAAGACATTTTGGGACACTTAGTATGAGGAACTGTTTTATCTGTGAGAAACTTGTAAATTACAAAACCTGCACAAATGGTATGCTGCTATTCTGGTCTGACTTTTGTTGAGGTGAGCTATTCTAAGTGAAACTTGCACATACTGTTGAGGTCTAGTTGTTGGTGCCATCCGTTTGGTTCTGACTCGTAGCGACCTCTGTAGGACACAGAACTGCTCCATAGGGTTTCCTACCTAGGCTGTAATCTTTACAGGAGCAAATCACCAGATCTTTTCAACTGTGGAACCACTAAGTAAGTTTGAATTAATAAACTTGAAATTACCAGTCGAGCAGTTAACCACTGTTACAACAGGGCTCCTTTAATTAAGGTCCGTAAACACAGGTAATTTTGTCCTTTACCTTCATTCCAGTCTTTCATGCCTGTTTAATCAGAAGCACTTTGTTAGAAGCCAGCAGAAAGATTTAGCCATCATTTCCTGTAATCCAAGACCCTGATGGCACAGTGATTAAGAGCTGGGCTGCCAACCAAAAGGTTGGCAGTTCCTTAGAACTAGCTGCTCCTTAAGAAACCCTGTGGGTCAGTTCTCCTTTATGCTGTGAAATTGCTGTGAACCAGAAGCCACTTGATGGCAATGGATTTGGTGAGATTTTTTTTCTTCTCATCCGGTGTTCTTCATTTTATAGCATGAATAGAAAATATTTGTACACTGTATTATTACATAAGAATTAAGCCAGTCAGGCTCAACCTGCCAGCCTATGTCCAATCATCAGGAGTCTGAGGGAATCACTGCTTTAAATGCCTCTGATTTACAGTGGGAGTCAAGGCACAAACCTTGGCTCTAATCTTCGTATTTTGTTCGTTATCTTAATATAAGTATGCATTTCAAGTCTATTCAGAACTCATTTGTTGTGATGTTTTGTTACCTTTGTTGTTTTCTGGCCATCTTTGTAAGCTTGTGAACTAATGATCTTTGTTACAAGGAGTCCTGTTGGTACAGTGGTTAAGTGCTTGGCTGCTATTTGAAAGGTGGCTGGTCTGAGCGTATCTAGTGGCTCCATGAGAGAGAGACTTGGCATTCTGCTCTTTAAAAAAGTACAGCTTTGTATAAACCACAGTGCAAAGTCCTGCAAACTATGCAGGTCTAGTGGTGGCTGTGTTGACCAACAGCACTGCTCTAGGATCGTCATGAGCGTGAGCAGCATTGGCTATAGTTGTCTTAAAGTATTTAATGAGAACCATATAGATTACATACTTGTGGTCCCTTTTCCTTTGATTTGTCTGATAGAACGCTGGTTATTTACTGTAAGAATATCTGGGGTTTTTATTCTAATTAAACTCTTCAGTTGTCCTGCATGTTAGGATGTATTTTTTTTACTATGGTGTGCTCATGCAGACTGAAATTAGTATTCGCTGTTTTAATGTGAGATATCAGAAAATGACTGTCCAGATTATTAACTTTATTTTCTTGCTGTATTCTTTACTGCAAGTATCTTCTGTGATGCCCAGTTTGCAAAGAGTGCTAAATGAGTATAGTATTGAATCTCATCATCTAGGTTCACAATGATCAGCCTGTTAGATCTGGCTACAAAGCATTACCATAAGTAGGGTTGGCTTTTATACTAATGTGTTCAATACAGCATAACAGAACACGCCTCCAGTAAAGAGTCTTCCAAACAGTATGTGTGTGCTTTCCAAATTCTGTAGAGCTTCTGCAGATCAGTAAGAAAAAGTCAGAACAATAGGAAAAGGAGCATTAGACTTGAAAACCATTTGGCATCAACAACACAGCAGTTCCAGTCCCACATATATACCTTAAACTGAGGTGCCTGGAACAAGCAATGTTACTCAAACTGACAGTCAGCAAGATAGTGCTGGAATTGAAATAGCACACTGCTACTAAATAGCAGCTAAAACAGAAAATAACCCACAGGTCCAGTTTGGATAATTGGATAAATGTGGTGTATCAGTGCGGTGGCTGCTACATAACAGTGAAAATAGACTTCAGTTAGATTTATCGGTACGAATGAAACTATAAAGCTGAGTAAAAGAAGGAAGTCATATGGGGAAAAAAGTGATTTCATTTGTAAGCTCAGAAACTATAAAGCCAGTGTATTATAAGGGGCACATACCAAAAACCCACTGCTGTCAAGTCGGGGCCTGACTCATAAGAGAAGAATAAACTGTTAGAAAGGAATGATGATTTTTAAGAGGCTGAATGTAGTTATTCTAGGGGAGGTATACCTTCCCCTCCCTGTCCTAAGCTCGAGCTTCTAAGGTACTGAATCTATTTCTTAACCCCTACCATGAAAGAAGTAGGAGGAATCCCAGCAGTGGTCATCAGTGCATTTGTTCAGAGGGTAATTTCCTCCTACATTGTACTGAAACCAGGAAAGCTAGAAAACTTGAAATTAGTAGTTATATGCTACATACTTAATCTCTTGCCTTACAATCTTCAGTGTTGTACATCCGGCTTACCAAAAAGGGTTCAGGTGTTTTACTTGTATAAAGGCACACATACTTTTCTAGAAAAAGATTTAGCCTTCAAGCCTAATAGCTGAAACGGTTTTTATAAGGGGCCTAATCATGTTCAGTTCACATGAAAAGTATACTGCTGCTATTAATCTCTACTTGTTTGCTGTCTGGAGTAAATGAGAAGAAACCAAAGACTGAGAGAAGAAACTAATCACAGGACTTAATAGTCCACATGAACCATGGACTCTTCTAACCTAAAAGCAGAAGTGAAGGGTGCCCAACTACCCCCACTAACTGTTTGGACCAGATAAGCAAGAGACAGTCCTGGTTAGAAAGGGAGCTACATCTAGAACCAACCTGGATTAAGACTGTAGGAATTCCTGAGACTGTCACCCTATGGTACCCTTTTAACCTGGAACTGAAACATTTTAGCCAATTGATGTTTTGGCTTATAAAATAAATAATATCACCCATGAGTAAAATGTCCCTTAAACAGCTAAACATGGAAGACCAAACAGTAGTTGAACCAAAAGCCAAGATGAGATGGCAGTAGGGGAAGGGAAGCTAAGGTAGATTAATTGAAAACAGAATGGAAACAATGAGAATGCTGACACACTTGGTGAAAACTGTAACCAGTGGGGTGGAATAACCTGTTTAAAAATTGTTAAATGGGAACCTAATGCACTGCATAAAGTAACAAATTTTTTGAAAAAGTATATTTCCGTGAAAATAATTTCTCATTGAGGTTAAGTTTTAATTATTATGAGGCATTAAATTGGCCACCTTACATAGACACTTAAAATTTAGCCTGTTGGACTGATTTCTTTTATGATTTTCTTCCCAGTTATGTCTCCTATTCATTTTCATTCTATCTTTTAAAAATAATTCTTGAATAGTTATCTTCAGTGTTCTTTGCCGGGAATGAAATGTAGTACTGTGTGTTTTTTCAGTCTGATTACGTGAAAAATATGTGTCTTACAGGTGTTGGTTGCCACTGTTGACTTCGCTCTTGCTGTCGCCAGCCTTGTCATGATTAGCTGGAGGATTCGAGGCTGTTGTTGCTCCTCCCTTTTTTTTGGTTTGGGTAGGATAAAAAGAGCCCTAGTGGCACAGTGATGAAAGTACCACTAACCCACAGGTCACAGGATCAAACCTCCCACCCACCTGGGGGAGAGAGAGATGTGACAGCCTGCTCCTATAAAGATGACAACCTCGAAACACTAGGGAGCAGTTCTGCTGCATCCTGTAGGGTCGCTGTAAGTTGGAATCTACTCAGTGACGGGTTTAGGGCAAAAGTTTTATATTGTCTTAATGAGTACTGCCCAATTTATTGATCCTTCCTATCCCCAGTTCTTGGTACTTGTGGGTGCATGTGTGTGTGTGTGTGTGTGTGTGTGTGTGTGTGTCAAACTTCCAGGCCTCATGTAATGCCGAAATCATTCTTTAGAAAGAAGCCTTTTCTGGTGCACTTCTAGTCAGCTGTTTCTAAAGGTTTTCTGTGTGGTAAGTAACATTTTTCTGTTGAAACTAGAATGTAGAGGTGACTGCAGCAGCATTGGGTATAGTTTTTAAAGCTGTGGCTCAGTGCTAAGTCATTGAATGCTTGAGTAAAAATACAATCAGCCGTGTGGTTACGGTAGAAATGCTGTTATTAGACCATCTTTAGAGTAACTATAGTAGTCAAATTTCAAAATATCTTAAGTTGGTGTTTTTAGTGAGTAAAAGTCCTTTTAGGAAAGTAGTTTAATGTACAGAGGTTGGGTTTCCTGCATAGGTATCTCTGAAACAGTACTCTCAACCTTTCAGCTTTCCCCATTCTACTTCCAGGGAGGTCTTCACTTCAGAAATCCAAGACCCATATTCATCCACCTTGGTGTCAAGTGGGCTGTTGCTGCCAGAATTATCTTGTGATTATTTGAGAGATGTATCAGTTTCTTCTGAAGTACAAGCAACTGTAGACGCCTTTGTAGCAGGTGTGTAACAAGGCAAGTGCTCAGCTGCTGCAGCCACTGCTCTGGAGCTGCCGCCTCCCTGACCGTGAGGGCTGGCCAGCCTCATGAAAGGCTTCTGGGAGCAGTACTCGGTGGAGCCTTTTGTTGCTTTGGCAGCACATCGCGAGAAATGCATTATTTAAATAAATAAATAAATAAAACACCAACATAAAGGTGTGAATAAAGGAGTATTACACATTTTGTTCCCCTAGCTGTGAAATCCAAGAGGAATTATAAAGTTGTGATTATAGCATCTATATTCTAAAACTAAGCTGAGCTTTCTTAGCATTTATTGATAAGATATTTGGTGTGAAAATAGTATAAAGATTCTTGTGAGTAGATAATGCTTCCTAGTGTCTGTTGATTAAAAGTACACATCGAAACTTTTATTAAGAATAAGTTTTTAACCTTAAGCTCCAAAGCATCTTGAAGAAAAGCATGTAAGCCTTACATAGGGGAGCCCAAGTGTTAAGTGCTAGATTAACCACAAGGTTGGTGGGTCAGACCTAGCCAGAGACACCTCTCAAGTAATACCTGGTGATCTGCCTCCAAAAGGTCACAGCCTTGAAAACTCCACGGAGTGCAGCTCTCCTCCATATTCATGGGGTCAGGATCACTTAATGGCAACCAACAGTAGATTTTCTATGGCTTACTGTCAATAATTCAGTAGCCAACAGCACCAGTCTATTACGTACAGTGGCCCATAATGTGTTGGAGCCAGTAAATCGGTCCCGTTCTGACAGACAAGGCATAAAAAAACTCGTGCCTATTTGGGGTGTATTATTGCTGTCCAGGATTGGAGCATGAGGGATTTCAGTGTCACCTAGGTTTGAGTCTGCGTTTTTAGTGGAGAGAGGTTCCTGGAAAGACTCCCTGTGATGTTTAAAATTAAGCTGGATTAACTTAGTCGATGACCTCTGTGCCTGTGTGGTATAGAGTATAAATATAAAGTCCATGCCCTACACCGTTTACACTTCATGCTGAGTCCCTAGAACATGCTGTGTGTCATAGACTCTGGGCTATGAACATGTTGTCACTCAAATACCTCCAAACATTTTAGCAGAATATTTATTTAGTTGTATGTAATTAAGTTAGAATTTAAGTAAGGGCAGAAATTCCAGAACATAAATCTGTATTTTTGCTACTGTGTTAAAGAAAATTGTAACAGAAGCCTCCTTGAGGTCCGATTCTAAACTGCTTCTTAGCACTCTCAGTGAGACTGGGGTACAGTATCGGAGGTGGGAGAGGCTCAACATTAACTCACCTTCATTTACCATATTAACTGTTTTCAGTGGTTGGAAATTATTTGGCTTCCTGGTGACACTATTCCAGGGGTTTCCTGGCTAAAAATATATTAGAAAACCTCTGTTCTGAAGATACTTGTTCTTTGCAAGTTCTTCTGATGATTAGTGTTTTTCTGGGCATGGTTTTTAGCTTTTAGCCATAACTGACAGTTGAACTTTGTATTTACATGTAGGTCACTTGTATAACAGGGTGTGGGCTTCTTTAAGAACATGAAAATGGGACAGTTGGCATTTTTAAAACTCTTTTGAGAAGCTCTTGACTGCTCACTGACTTTGGCCGTTTACTTCTGAGCACTACTCCTGGCTAGAGTAGGATGGGATTTACTGCAGATGAAGGACATGAAGAATTTGGGGGAGATTCAAGTTTTACAGTAGTGTTTTTATGGAAGTGGTGGAATGCCTGGATGTTGTACAAATAGCTAACATGCTCTGCTGTAAACCGAAAGATTGTTGTTGGATTCCTCCCAGAGAGGCCTTGCAGAGATGGCCTGGCCGATCTAATTCAGGTATGTCATCTGTTGAGAAGGTTCTACCTCAACACATGGGATTTCCGTGAATCAGAACTGATAACACGTTTTACTGGAATGGTAGTAGTGGATACACAAGTGTATACAGTCAGCAAAGTGGGTGCATATTATTGTGTATAAATTTTCAATAAGATTGATAAAAAAATCAATTTTGGGATCTACATATCAGAATTAGGTAAAAGAGGGACAAGGAAGATTAATTAAAATGTACCAGATTTTAAGATTCCCAAGAAAAAGGTAAAAAGGCTACAAGTTAAGCACAGTGTTTTTATACCATATGTGAAACAACTCAGGAGAGTTTGTTTATCTGGGAATGCACATGTCTGAGAGGATTTCACAAAGCTCTGTCAAAGAGATGTGGAGACCCAGGTTAGATTTCCTAAAAAAAGGAACCCCGGATCTTTTAGAGTTAGGGTGCTGGTGTGGTGGGCTTTCCATTTTGCTTTAATGAAGCCATTTGATCGTCATCTTTAGACCTGTACTGCTGAGATTCAGATCACCTGTGTAATTGAGATGCTTAGTTATTGTGTACCCTCTGTCTTCATCTTCAAAATGAGAGTTACAGTTTTAATGGTTAAGAGAATTAATGTTGTATAGGTAAAGCACTTAGCACAGTGTCTGTTAAGTGTTTGCTAGTACATTTGAGCTAGTTTAGCAAGCAATGGAAATGAAATCTGCTAGATAATGTTTGAAAATATCTGGGAAATCTCTTAACCCCTGTGATCACAGTACTCTAGATAAAGCTCTGAAGACGTGAGCATTTAGCAGGTAAAACTGTCAATCAGATAGGCGGACCTGGTGTTCTTGTAAGTACTGAAGGTCCCAAATGTTAACCGTTCTTACCGTACTCTTTTACATTTACCTTCAGCATTTATATTTTCCAGTGAATCTGTTTTGCTCTTTTCTGCTGTTCTTAGTACTCCGTTGAATAGCTTCCTAAAATTGATTTTCCAGCTGAAGTTACATTGCTTAAAATAAACATGTACCTCCAAGTCATACCATCAGTCTAGGTTTATAACCATCTTTAGAGAGTGCTGAGGCTGTGATTTGACTTGGCTACATAAGCATTAGGTCTTGGGTAGACATGCCTAAATCGCCGCTCTTCATTTTCCACTGTGATAGGAGTTTTGATAAGGTGAGTTGAATGTAGTTGGCTTCTTAGAGAACTGTTTCTTTTATCAGTTTCTTTTGTGTGTGTGTGCGTTTTAAGTGCAAGTTTACAGTTGAAGTTAATTTCTCATACAAAAATTTATACACATAACTTGCATGTGACTTTAGTTGCTCTCTGTATTAATAGTTACTGTCAGCACACTCCTCCACCCCTTATTTCCCATGTTCATTCACCTAGCTACTGTCTCTCTCTGCCTTCTTGTCTCACCTGTGGACAGAAGCTACCAATGAAGTCTCACGTATCTCCATGAGCCAAGAAGCATTCTGTTCATGAGATCACTTTATGTCTTACAGTCCTGTCTAATCCTTGTCTGAAAAGTTGGCTTTGTGGATTATTTTAGTTCTGGGCTGACAGAAAACCTGGGAGTCTTTACCTTCTAGAACCCCTCCAGTCTCAGTCAGACCACTGAATCTGGACTTTTCACTGGAATTTGAGTTCCACACCTCGCTTTTCTCCCACTCTGTCAAGAACTCTGTTCTATTCCCTGTCAGAGTGGTCATTGGTAATAGCTAGGCACCATCTAGTTCTTCTGGTCTCAGGCTGATGGAGTCTTGGGTTTATGTGGCCCTTTCAGTGTCTGGGGCCAATATTTTCTTTGTGTCTTTGGTGTTCATTCTCCTTTGTTACTGGTGGCTTGGGATCAATTGATGCATCTTAGATAGCCACTTGCTAGCTTTTAAAGATCCAAACATCACTTTCCAAAATGGGATGCAGAACATTTTCTTTATAAGAGACTTAGTTACACCAGTTGACCTGTATGGATGGGAAGTGTTTTCAAAGTTAAAACTTAACTGTTGTTTGTGTTGAATAAAGTCTGACTAATGCTGCAAGTTATTAACAAATTATTTTTGGCAGAGTTGACACTTTTGAGGACCACTGATAGTTTACTTTTAGGGTGAGGGTCTTCACCCAAAGTGAACTCCAGTGTGGAGCATACAGAGAAGGGAGAAGGTTACCAGGGACACAGAAAAGGATGTGCAGGTTCGAAAGTAGCTTGTCAGAACAGCTGTTCTCTGCCTGTTACTAATGTGGGAACTAGAGCTTTTGCTCTTAATTGGTACTGGTTAGTGAGTAGTATACTTGTGGAAGGTGAGAATGAGTAAGATGTTAGATGCAGAAATGCCAAGTTCCTCAGTTTAACAATATCGGACACCTTGACAGTGTTAGTATAAGATAAACATATTTTAAAAATTCATTTTGTGATGTTTTATGCATGAATTATCTGGTAGTGCTACAGTGCTATTAGTATTTGGCTGAACATTCCTTCCATAATATCCTGTTTTTAAAAACTCATTCCTGAAAGTAACCAATGGACCTGTGAAATTTAGCAAAGTTAGTAAAGAAGGAAATATCAGTATGCCACTGTTTCTGGAGAGGAGAATGGTGGCCTGAGGGGGGAAGGATTTATTAATAGATGAGTTGAGCCTGGTGCTTTTTTAACTGGTTCAGGATATGCAGACATTTGGGAAGGAGAGTGGGTGACCTGAGGGAGGGGGTTGTATTTTATTAACAGATGAATTTGATGGCCTTTCTTATAAACCAGAATTCTTAGTAACTCGTTCAGGGTATATAGGTACCTAACTTACACCTGGAAACTCAGGTGACAGTGGTTACGTGCTGTAGCTCCTAATCAAAAGGTCAGCAATTCAGATCCTCCAGGCCCTCCTTGGAAACTCAGTGCGGCAGTTCTTTGTTCTGTAGGGTTGCTTCATATAAGTCAGAATCAACTTGATGGCAGTGGATTTGGTTTTCAATCTGGAGCCCCGGTGGCATAGTGGTTAAGTGCTGCAGATGCTAACCAGAAGATCAGCTGTTGAGAACCACCGGTAGCTGCATGGGAGAAGTATGTGGCAATTTGCTTCTGTAAAGATTATAGCCTTGAAAACCCTGAGACATTTCTGTCCTGTGGGGTCACTCTGGCAGTTTTGTGTGTCTGGCAATTGGCTGTTGAATTTTAACTGTTCTCATCTTGCATTATGTGGCTGTGTATATGAACAAAGACTTTTACTTACATATAATTTTTTTAAGTCTTTTGAGAATATAGTTGAGATGTTTAGAGAAATTGCCTTCTAGGATTGCACGGGTGTACTGTATGACATATCCAGGACCGAATGTTCTGGTTCACAAAATCAAGACACTGCATAAGAGGAGCTCATTGCTAGCTTGATGTAGCTAGCACCACTTTGGATGTGAGATATGGCAGTCTATCAGAGATGTAAAACTGCCTCCCCAGCCCTCTCCCATTTGTGTCACTTGGTGAGCTTTCACCTACTCTGTGTTGGAAACAAAACAATTGCATTCAAAGAAGTTTGTCTGCAGTTAACATTGTAATGTTTTGTAGTGGGGTTGGCAGTGTATTGAAGTCAGACTAGGGTTTTTGTTTCTTGGCTACAGATGATTTCACTAGCTTTGTATACTTAAAATGAAAAAAATGTGTGTTACAAAAGAAGCAGAAGACAAAATATGAATAATAGATGATCTGCAACTTCTTATACAGTGAATGGATAGAGTATATAGTAAATGTGTTTACATCTCAAAAAAACTTATTGACATGAAATGTTTAAAATAATACATATAGTCATTTTTATAAATGGGCTTTAAAAGGATATTAATGACCCAGTGTTTCTGAAAGTGTGATTACACAGATACTTTCACTAAATCATGCACCCGGAATACTTTTCATGGACAACTCATACAGTGATCAGCTAGTGAGATAATACAGACTTTGATAAAACTTGTGTTTTGACAGTTTGTTGCATATTCTGAGGACCCAGACATAAGGCTTGGTGGCCCGTCTCTTGTTTTTCTTGGTTTATGACTTTCGGCTTTGTGGAATACGGCTGAGATGAAAGGATTTATCGATGATGCAAACTACTCCGTTGGCCTCTTGGATGAAGGAACAAACCTTGGAAATGTTATTGATAACTATGTTAATGAACATACCCTGGTAAGTGCGTCGTCTCACATTTCTCAAATACAGTGTTGTCGGTCATCCTCCTAATTCTTAGGTATCAGTACTTTGTCAGTTTCAAGATATTAATCTGATACAAATGGTTGTTAATGTCTCCTTTCCAGGTTTTCTTTTGATTTTTTTATCCATCCTCTCGTCCTGAGTGGTGTGAGCTTTTCTTTCTAGCCTACATTATAAGGGGGAAAAAAAAAACCCAAAACTTTATATAGCCCCTTTTCTACTATTACCTTTTAGCATCGGCTCTTTCATACTGTTTCTGACTTATTACTCATTTTTCTCAGTTGTGTTCTTCAGTGGATTTTAATTGACATTCCAAATTGTGTTGCCTTACATATGTTAATTTAGAATTATATCCTGAATTGTATGTTAAAATAGCCCTGGTATTCCATTTCTGTAGGATCATTTTCATCTTAAACATACTTATACAGAATTATTATTTTTTTTACTAACTTGCTGGTAGAATTTGTGTGTTGAAACTAATTTCTCTTATTGCCCAAATTTGTTGAAGTCTTATTTTCAGTAATGAGATACCAAAAAAAACCCCTCCTAACCTTTACGTTGTAAATGTAGTCAAGTCGTCCTTACTCCAGCAAAATCCCTGTCATCAAACTTCTAGAAAAAGACAGTAACATGCCCAGTTGTCCAATTGTTAATCCTACTTTTGTCACTCTACAGTTAATTTCTCCTGTGTGACCAGGAACCTCCTGGTCAGCATATGGTGACCTTCTTCTTAGTCACTTAAAAATTATGATTCTTTTGACTTCTGGTCAGAATCTTTGAAATACTTGTTTCCATCCTCTTTGTTGTCCCGCATCATAAATGTCTTAACACTTTGTAACGGAGTAGAAATGCCCCATAAAATTTCCAAGGAGCACCTGGTAGATTTGAACTGCCAGCCTTTTGGTTAGCAGCGTAGTTCTTAACCACTGTGCTACCAGGGTTTCCTTCATAACATTTAGTGGGGGTTAATTCTCAACTCTGTTCTTTCCACTGGCAGTCTCATCTGATTGTATGGCTCAAGGCTGCTTCCTTTTTTTTTCCCCTGTTACTCAGTCCATCTTTTGCTTGCCCACATTAAGCTGCAAATTCTTGGTTTTTGCTTTGTAAAACCATTGTATCTACCTCTTTCTCACTTCTCATCACCACTATCCTAAGTCTGCATGAACACTTAGTATTAACTAATCTCATAATTTAGCTCCCTTTTTCCTTTCTCTATTCTATTGAGCACAAAACTCCCCACATTCATTGACTTTATTTTCATCACCCTTTGAGAATTTTCTACTTACACTTGCCTAAGAAAGGAATACCTTTTTTTTTTATCTCATTTGTCTTGCTGTAGTATCTGTAATTTTCTTTAATTTTTTTCCACTTTAAAAAAAACTTCTTGTCTGTAGAACACTGGGGATGGTATGTTCTGTAAGGGTGGATAATGCCTGAATCTGCCACACATGACCTATAATTTCCATTCATGTCTCCACATTATGATCCAATAATGTATCTTTTGCATGTAACCTTCATTGTAACGGATATGTAAGTGTCACTTGGTAAATAAGGTTATCCTGTCTGCCATCTGAGTAGTTCATACTGTGACAGGCACAGTTGTTTCTCTGGTTCTAGAATAGCCACAAATCATTACCCACCTCTCCCTCTAGTCTTACTCAGGTTTATCTGACAATTTAGTGTGCTCCGTGTTTTATTCTAATTTTGTCCTCACTGTGCGCGCAGATAACCAACTTTGTAGAAATGGATTCCTAGTGAAGGTATCTTCTTATTTTACCATCTTTTAGGTGAATGTATAATAGAGCTATATGAGTGGTTTTGTTTCGCATTCCTAATTCTGCTTGCAGTGTTAGGAACTTTTAAAGTAGGCTATACAATACTTTTGTTTTCAGTGATTCTTGATTATGTTTCTCTTTTTTTCATGACCATAATAGACAGGAAAAAATGCATTTTTTGTGGGAGATCTTGGAAAAATTGTGAAGAAACATATTCAGTGGCAGAATGTAGTGGCTCAGATAAAGCCATTCTACACAGTGAAGTGCAACTCCACTCCAGCTGTACTTGAGATTTTGGCAGCTCTTGGAACTGGATTTGCTTGTTCCAGTAAAGTAAGTATTTTTCATTAGTTATGTTGCACTAAACTGTGGCACTTTAACTCACCATAGCTATCAGTTACCCACAACAGTAGGAATACATGCTAAAAAGTTGGACTTTTGGCTGGGTTTTTTTAAAAAATGTTCAAATTTGAAGTCTGGTATTGGCTGTTGATTAACTTTTCAAGTATGCTAATGAAGAGAAGTTCAGCAAGATGAAGCCGTGAAAATCTGTAGCTCTGACTGCACTTCTAGTTGTTGCACATTCTTACCATAACGCTAACTGGACCAGGTTCTGTTACTAGTATTCTAAATGGTGACATTTTTCTGTTGGTAATTCTTTTTCAAGGTCTGATGAGGTATTTACTACAGGGTAGTAAGCATTATAAGAATATGAACTGTGACATGAAGTAATCATAACCAAGAAAAATTTATATACTGCAGTTGGTGAAAAGTGATGGAAAACTTCCCTTATAGGTGATATCTGTAAAATCTGTTTTCGCAGAATGAAATTGTTTTAGTGCAAGAATTGGGTGTATCTCCAGAAAATATTATTTATATAAGTCCATGCAAGCAAGTGTCTCAGATAAAGTATGCAGCAAAAGTTGGCGTGAATATCATGACATGTGATAACGATGTTGAATTGAAGAAGATTGCACGTAATCATCCAAATGCCAAGTAAGTGTGAAAACAAGTGCACAAGAATATTCCTTTACTGCTTAGGGGTTGGGATTGTATTGATGGGGGCGGGGCAGTTATGGCAGGGAAGTGGTATGTATTATAATTATTATAACTGTCATGTTTGAATAAGCTCTTTTATATGGAAATGCTGTGAATTGGAATCAACTTGATGGCAGCAGGTTTGGTATTTTGGTTTCAGTAGCATCTCACTGGTCTAGTTTGGGATGAGCTAGGGATAGTTTCAGTTACTAATTTTTAGTTGAAGAAAATTTCTTGTGGTATCAAATTAGGGCCACAGCTGTATTTTCATAATTAAACTAACATTCTCAGTTATTGGGAACAAGTCAGCCTTGCGTATTTGTTTTGGCTAGCTCTGGACTTAATCCATCTTGGGCTATATAGTTCTTGAATGGCCCTTTGTGACAGTATCCTACGAACCTAGCTCACAAGATTCTTGTCTTAGAGGAAATGAGTGAAACTTTGAACTTAACATGAAAATGAAGACATTTTTACCTGCATCTACATACAACACAGGATACTTTGTGTGTTGTTCATTTTTAAGGTTTTCTTAAAGAGTTAAAAAATTTAAGGCAAAATCAGTGATGTCAGAAATTTTGTCAAGAGGACTTTGAGTATATAATAGCGTTTCATTACATATAATGAGTTTTTGTGTGTGTTTTGTGTTCCTGAAAGTATAATCATATTTATATTTCCCTGGTGTTGCTATAATTTTATTAATTAATTTTGCCAGTGTTCATGGAAAAGTATCCTGACAGGTTTGATTACTCTGTCCTGCCCTACAGAACAGAGGAAGAGTGCCCTATAAAGTTTCCAGGCAGTAGCTGATGGGTTTGAACTGGCTGCCTTTTCCTTGGCAGCTCAGTGCTTAACCACTGTGCTGCCATGACTTAAGCCTAAGAAAACCCTGTGGGGCAGATCTCCTCTGTCACATGGGGTTTGTGGGAATCAAAAACTAACTCAATGACACCTGAAAACAACTGCGTGTTAGCCTGGAAACTGAATGATGTGTTCTTTATAGATGGGTCTATTTTTAGTACAGTAATTTTGCTTTTATCACACTTGCCTCTGATCATCAGTAATCCATCAGGACATCCTCGGGGAAAGTTTCTGTGTTTTTAGGAAAGTCAGCATCTGTGTTTCAGCCGATTTTAAAAAGTGGTTTGTTAATTATTTAAAGGACTTCTATGTTTGGACTTGGTTGTCATGTTTTCAAAGGAGATACCAAAAGGATTTGGTATCTCTTGTCAAGAAGGTTGCTGTTTAGGCTGTGAGACTAACTCAGAGCTTCCAAGCTTTGTTTTGTTGCCATTTGGAAACCTGCTAGACATAGGATTAGCAGAAATAGAATAAGTGTCAGAGGGGTAGCTAGAAAATATAATTTGGGAAATTTGGAGATACTTAAAGCTCTGATATTTTTACTGAAAGACAGTGGTGGCATTGCTATTGAATTTAGTCTTTCTAGGTGGATTTATTGACTGGTGGACTTCATTTGAAAGTAATGTCATCTTTTATTACAGAGCCCAACCAGCTCTTGCTGCTACAACAGTCTTAACTTGCTGCATTTTCCAAATTCCCATCCTTGTAAGCTTCATGCTTTAGGCCCTAATGGCTAGTTTTTTCTCTGTACAGGATTGTTTTTATTAGGTTCACTTGATTCGCCCGTCGCCAGATTGGGAGCAACATACTCAACACACTTCTACAATCTCCAGGCTTCACATGTGCTGATGATGATGTAAACCAACTCTGCCCCAATCATCTTCCCCTTTTCTTAGGGTCTTACTACATATTGCAACAGAAGATAATATTGGAGGTGAAGAGGGTAACATGAAGTTTGGCACTACATTGAAGAACTGTAGGCATCTCTTGGAATGTGCTAAGGAACTTGATGTCCAAATAATTGGGGTTAAGTGAGTATTGCTTTTAATAGAGGGAATTTTCTGGTTGTTGACTTAAGACTTCATCTCTATGGAATTTGGGGCCGTGATGGCACAGTGGTTGAGAGCTTCACTGCTTGCTCTCCAAAGGGTCAGCAGTTGGAACCTGCCAGCCACTCCTTGGAAACCACATGGGGCAGTTCTCTGTCCCATATGGTCTCTGAGTCTGCTAAATGGGAACAACTTATACTTCATACTGTTTGGTATCTACCTTACCTGTTCGTCATCTTCCCCCATGAGGAGATGTTTCGAAACAGTGAATGCTATTTCATCTAAGTTAGTGTAGAGTGATACGTTACCAACTTACAGTTGGTGAAATTGCTGGGATTTTGGTGAATACTAAAATGAGGTTCAACTTTTCATCTCTTTGTAGGTGTTTTTTTTTGTCTTTTGTTTTTTTTTTTTTAATTTTTCCCATTCTCTCCCTAATAAATTCCTCAAAAGTACATCAGTAAATCAGTAGACTTTATGTAGTACCCTCTGGGTTTTGTATGTTAGGAAACAGGGCCTAGAGGGGTTTAATGGGTTTGATCACCACCAACCCCCCCACTAAAATACAAACCTACTGCCTTCGAGCCACTTCCAACTCGTAGCAATCCTATATGATTAATTTTAAGGACAGAGTAGAACCGAGCGTGAAATCTTTCGAGTTGGTCCATTGCTAGGTGATCTCACAACTGTGAAAGTATAGAGTTCACAAAGATGAATTTTGTAGTTCTATTTTAGGTGACAAGATTAGCCTATGTGAGAACTTTGTTCTTACTTCATCATGTTTTACTACAGTAATGACTTTGGGTGTGTAGTTATATGAATCTTAACGTGTGCAAATTGTATAACACATTGTTGCAATCAGGATAAAGAACTGTATTTCAGAGAACTGTAATTGTTCTGTTTTTTTATATTTTTGTTCAGTATGTGTGCTTAGAGTAAGAAGATCATGTAGTGGACTGAATTAACACTCCTTTGAATTTAGTTCACAGTAGACATTTTTTGGATTTTAAACCCTAATGGCATAGTGGTTTTAAGTGCTACGTCTGCTAACCAAAAGGTCAACAGTTAAGTCCACCAGGCGGTCCTTGGAAACTCTGTGGGGCAGTTCTGCTCTGACCTGTAGGGTCACTGTGAGTCAGAATCAACTCCACAGTAGTAGGTTTTAGTTTTTGTATTTAGTTCACAATAGACTTTTTATATTTTGTCAGATAAAATTGGACATTCAAATTAAAAGATTTTGTGGCCCAGTTTTACAGAGTTTACTTGTTACTTTACCATAAATAAATTAAATCATACCCCCACCTGATAGCCACAAAGCATGGGTACTGACTCACATTTTATCATAATATTGGCTTTTCTATACGCTGATGCTATCATACAGTTAACTGGAGGCCAGCACTCCTAATACTTGGCTAAAGTTAATGTGAATATTTAGGTGTCAAGATGGTGAGCAGTAATTAACAAGAATTATAAGAAGGGCTTTTAAAGTTTACTGCTGTTTAAATTTATTGTCCTGTCTCTTCCAGATTTCATGTTTCAAGTGCTTGCAAAGAATCTCAAGTATATGTACATGCTCTATCTGATGCCCGATATGTGTTTGACATGGCTGTAAGTTTTTCTTACATTATTGTGCCATCTCAAGCTAGGATATTATTAAGGCAGACATTGAGTGTTTTCTGCATTTTTCTACCTAATGATGACACACGTTATTTTCTGTAATAGTAGTGCTCATTTCCATAGTGTCACATTTTGTTTAAGTGGGTAAGAAAATAGAGTTGCAGTTGACTTACATATGTCCCGATACAAGCCTGATAGTAGTAAATTACATTTATCATGATTATAACTCGATTCAGAAACTGCAGTAGAAAGTAGATAACATTGTATTGTAAAAGCCAGTGACCACCTGATACAAAAGGACTGGTGAAGATGATACTGTTTCCACCCTGGGGATTGAAAAGGGTGTTCTAAAATGTTCTTCTGTGCCTTACATTTTGGCAAAGCATTTCAAGTATTGTTCATCTTCAGGGAGAATTTGGCTTCGAGATGAACATGTTGGACATAGGTGGAGGCTTCACAGGAACTGAATTCCAGTTGGAAGAGGTAAATTTTGATGGATGAACATAACAGAGTCATCTGCCTTGCTTTGCTGCTAGATTGGTAGATGTGTAGACTGGGGTTGTCACAGTGGGAAGAGACATGTCAGGCAGAAGCTAAAACTCGTAATAATCTATTTAAATGTCATTCTAAGAAAATAGCAGGCAATAAGAAGACCTAATTTTCAAAAACTGAATAAAATTATTTGAGCCCTATAATATAAGCTTATCACAAGATTGTCTGTTTCTGTTCTTCGATTCAGTACTTGAATGATACAAATGTATTCATGACTTGATAATTTGTACTTTTTTTCTCTAGATCCATGTCACTCCTTGTAGCTTTACTCTGTAGTATCTAGAACCTACTATTTTCTTGAAAATTTGTATATGTTGCTAGCAATCATATAGAAAAGATAGTCGACAATAGTTACTGTTGGAGTTTTATGTATTTTTTTAAAAAAATTAACTACTCAATTCTAGAAAATTTATATAATAGCTGTCAGTGTCTTACTGTTGACAGTTATGTAATCCAATATTGAAACTCTTAATGCGAGATTTTAAATCCGTAGGTTAATCATGTTATCAGCCCTTTGTTGGATGACTATTTTCCTGAAGGATCTGGTGTTAAGATAATCTCAGAACCTGGAAGCTACTATGTGTCTTCAGCATTTAAACTTGCAGTTAATATCATAGCAAAGAAAGTTGTTGAAACTGGTAAATTTTCCTCTGGAGGTAAGTTACAAGATTAGTTTTGTTTCTGCTGGTAGCTAATTCTAGTTATTCTGGAGATGTATTTACCAGAAACTAAGATGTAAATATACTGTACAACATTTTATGGGTCATGGTGTTATGAATGTCAGCCAGCCGGGCCATGAGCCTACTCCATAAAACTTAAGAGCCCATCTTTCTTGAAACTGATGTGTAAACATGCATATTTTAGGTAAACTTCCCAGGTGATTCTCAACTCTTGGTAAGATCCAGTGCTATACGGTGCTGTTTCTGCAATGCTCCTTTTGTCCTACTGGGGTCATAGAGTCTACTAAGGTGTCCAGCTCTGGCCACCCTTTTGTTCCATCTCTGGTCAAACTGACAGAAAGGCACTTGACAGTATGTGTTGTACATCAGCATCTCTTTTAAAAATATTTCGGAAGTATAGTCGGCCCTCCATTTCTGCTGGTTCCTCCTCTATGGCTTCGACAGAACAAAAATATTCAAGAAAAATAAAACAGATTTTCATTCTTGTCATTTCCTTGAACAGTACAGTATAACAGCTGTTTACATAGCCTTGGTGTTTTACTAGGTATTGTATCTAAAGATTTAAAATAAACAGGAGAACGTACACAGGTTATGTGCAAACACTACGCCGTGTTATGTCAGGGACTTGAGCACCCTCAGATTTTGGTGTCCATGGGATGGGGTTCTTGGAACCAATCCCCTGTGGATGCTGAGAGACAAGCATGCTGTTCTTCAGCAAGTAGCCAGACGATTTTTTTTTTCCTGTAGTTTTTCGGCTCTTTATATGAGCAGCAAAGATGAGAGATAGCTGTTTCTTCTGAGTTTTGTATTTTTTCAAAGTTGGAGAGTTTCAAGAGGATACAGTGACCTTCAGTATACTCTTTGCCAAAGTTCAGTGTTTTCATTTTACCCTATTTGCTGTTATAGGTTTGAAGTACACACATACACATCATTTTTTCTGAATCGTATTACTGCAGTTTGGAGATACTATCCCTTTATTTGTATTTCCCTAAAACAAAGATTTAACTTTGATTGTAAAAGTCAGGTAATTTAATACAGTGTCCATTGGAAAAATTGTCCATTTTCCAATATTGTCTTCCATAGCTTTTTGGTTTTTGTTATTTATAGTCCAGTCCAGGTCCATACATTGCATTTAAGTTGTGTCTCCTTTAATCTGGAAAGCTTTTTTTCTTTATTTGACATTTTGGAAAACTAGAAGTTTTTTTAAATGCTTAGATTGGTCTAATGGTTCTTTATGATTAGATTTGGGTTCTGCATTTTCGGCAGGAAGTCCACTGAAGTGATCCTCTGGCTCCAGTGTGTTGTGTTAGGAAGCACATGTTAATAGTCTTTAACTACAGTTCTTTAACTACTATGCCACCAGGTGTTAACAGACAGATATATGAATATACATATACATATACACACATACATGTATTTCCTGGCTCATCTGGTCAGAAAGCCTACAAGAAATGACTCTCCAGTAGCAGTGAGCACATCTAATACTCATTTCCTTGTTAATAGTCTATTCTAGTACTGGTGGTGCTAGTTTTCAGTTGGATCACTTGGTCAGGCTGTAGTATCTGCCAGAGTTCTCCGTGATGATGTAAAGAGATCCTTGAAGAGCTTGTAAATAATTTCTTTTCAGAAACATTCATTTTAGCATCTGTCAGTAAAGTTCTAACTTCATTATTCAGTTTTACTGTGAATAATAGTTTTCCGTTCTCTCTGTAGATTTGTTTGTATTAGACTCATAGATACTTACACAGTAGAGTATAATCCATTACTTTTCATCTCGATTTGCATGCTCATACTGTCATTTGTGCATTGAGAGGCCCTTGAGCTTACTTACTAGTACCTTTAGCACTACTTATGGGTACATCAAAATGTTTTAGGCTCATCTTACACTTTTCCTGTGTCATTCCTGGAATCAGTTCATTCTGCAAGGAGTCCTAGTTCATTTTAGTGGAGAATGGTATTTTTAAAACAAGGAAATGAGTATTAGATGTGCTCACTGCTACTGGAGAGTCATTTCTTGTAGGCTTTCTGACCAGATGAGCCAGGAAATACATGTATGTGTGTATATGTATATGTATATTCATATATCTGTCTGTTAACACCTGGTGGCATAGTAGTTAAAGAACTGTCTGCTAACCAAAAGGTCAGCAGTTCAAATCCACTAGGCACTCCTTGGAAATTCTCTGGAACTCTACTGTCCTATAGGGTTACTGTGAGTCAGAAATCATCTCAGTGGCAACAGGTTTGGTTTTTTTTTTTTTATGTATATAGATAGATAGGAGACCCTGCATTGTGCTACTGTTTAACACCTTTGGCTGCTGGTGGAAAGGTTGGAGGTTTAAGTCATTCAGAGGTGCCTTAGAAGGAAGGCCTGGTTATCTGCTTCCCAGAAATCAGCTGCTGAGAACCTCATGGAGCAGCGCAGTTCTGCTTTGGCACCTATAGCGTCACCATGAGTCAAGTGGACTCAGTGGCAGCTGGCTTGGTTTATATATTAAAAACCATGGGTTTATACTGATCACTTGTGTTTTTTTCATTTTCGGTACCTGTAACTTCCTTGCCCAAGACTGAGAAACCTCAACCCTGTTATCCTCACTGTTTATACAGTTGCCTAAGTGATATTGGTAACCCATACCACTGCAGAGAAACAGATCATTGAATGACAATTCCATGTCTGTTTAATTTAGTAATTTTTGTTTTAAGGTAAACCTTAAATATGGTGAAATGTCTGTAGTGTGTCTTAAGTATATAATTTAAATGTTTTGATGAAGGGGTGCATGTACATCCCGAATATCAGAATACATACATCACATTCATAATCTTAGGAATTTCTTTCCCAGTCAGTTGGCCCCTTTTCCCCAACCTCAGACAGCCACTACTCTGTTTTTTCCCACTGTAGGTTTTGGGTTGTTCCTGAACTTAATATAAATGTGGAATTAAATAGTATATACTCTGATGTAACGCGTGTCAGCATGTCTGAAACTGATCCATGTTTCATGGTTATTGCTAAGTAGTATTCCATTGTATGAATTTATCCATTTTATTTAGTTGAAGGACATCAAGGTTGTCTCTAGGTTTTGACTATTATGAATAAAGCTGATATGAACATTCTTGTACAAGCTTTTTTGTTTCTCTCAGGTAAACGAAAAGAATTGCTAGGCCATAGAGTGGGTGTTTCTCTAATGTTAGAACAAATTTCCAAACTGTTTTTAAAGGTGGTTTGTTAGCATTTGACTCTCCAGCTGACTGACTATAGATGAAGTTCTAGTTTCTCCACACCGTCACTGAATTGTTTTGTATTTGCTTTTTTATATCACTGTACTTTTAATTTGCATTTAACTGATGGCTCTTTGCATGCAGTCATTGGCTATTATCTTCCTTTGTTGAAGGGTGTTCAGTTCTTTAAGATAGTTTTGTTTTGAGCATGTCAGTCTGTATCTGTTTGTAGTCAATTTAAATATGAAGAGAGATATGAGAGTAACATTAAGTAGTTCTATGGAAACACTATTTGTTATGCCTTTTATTATCTTCCAGCTATATAATAGACATTTAACTATAAATTTATCTTTTCTTTTTGCATTTCAGTAGAAAAAACCGGAAGTGATGAACCAGCCTTTATGTATTATATGAATGATGGTGTTTATGGTTCTTTTGCATGTAAACTGTCTGAGGACTTAAATACCATTCCAGAGGTTCACAAGGCAAGTTTTGTTTGTGATAGATGATACAAAATCTGTTTGGCAGTTTATAAACAGAGCTGTTAGTTTAAGATGCATCTCAGTTTTTTAACTAAGTATTTTAGCATGTGGAAAAATATGTCCTTTATTTGAGGTTAAGTGTTCTCTGCTAAAGCTTTTTTAGTCTGATGGCTTGAGACAGACAGTGGATGTACCGCGGGGGCTAAGGAGGGAGGCCCAGGACAAGGTTCAAGGACTTGATTAAGTCTATAATATGAGGACATTAGATCTGAAATAGTGAAAGTTCTTCTTACCTGCTTGCAAATTTTTGCATACACATAAATAAAAAATTGCTTTTGTAAAACCTTTTTCTTTTCCTACAGAAATACAAGGAGGATGAGCCTCTGTTTACAAGCAGCCTTTGGGGTCCATCCTGTGATGAGCTTGACCAGATTGTGGAAAGCTGTCTTCTTCCTGAGCTGAATGTGGGAGATTGGCTTATCTTCGATAACATGGGAGCAGATTCTTTCCGTGAACCATCTTCTTTTAATGATTTTCAGAGGCCAACTATTTATTACATGATGTCATTTAGTGATTGGTAAGGTTGTGATTTTGTCTTAAAGCAAATGATGGGATATTTGAGGTGGCAGGTTAGGGTCTCTAAGAACTTGAATACTGTGATGAATGTATACCTTATGAATAAGGTATACCCTTATACAGTTTCTGGGAGACTAGTTATGTAGTTCTCCGTTTGTTAGGTGGTTTATGTGGTGGTGTTGTAGTTACGCTAAATCATAAGATTTTGCTTATTTTTTCCTTAATGTAGGTATGAGATGCAAGATGCTGGAATTACTTCAGACACAATGATGAAGAACTTCTTCTTGGTGCCTTCGTGCATTCAGTTGAACCAGGAAGACAGCTTTTCCACTGAAGCTTAAGCAGGCTCTGACACTTCTTTAGATCTCAAGTTGCAGGTTAAGCTTGTCTGGTCAACATTCCAGTAGGGGGGATGGGGTGGGATTTGAACACTTATTCTGTTCATTCTCTTGAAAAGGAAAAACTATTAGTAACAGCTATTTGGGACCAGACAAAGTCTGCTTTCCCTATAATTCACTGAGGCTGATAGGAGATTAGATAAATGTGTCCAAATTTAAACTTACCCAGTTTGCCCTTCCCCTGAGTGTTTAAAATAAAATATGCAACAAAATGGATGACTTAGTGGAGATGGAAGCCCATTAATTGGGTTCCCCATTAAACCGTTTACATACAAGTACACAGTTTTTATACTAAGGATTTGTGTTAAAAAGTCTTGTAGAGTTAATGTCTTTCACCCAGATATATCAGATGTCAGTGGAAGACCAGTGTGACTTCATTAGATACGTTTAGTGTATTTAGAATGTGTAAATTTGTGCTTTGAACTGTAGTTTAATAAATGTAAAATTGCATCATAGTGTTTGTTGTATTTGACCTAATGTAACCCTTGTATGATTGCAATAAAATTTTTGTGTAGATTTTACCATTTTTTCAGGCTAAAACTGGGGAAAGGGGCTAGCTTAGCAAAGATGGCTTTGAAATAGATGTGTATGTGGACTGTTTTGAAGGTTATTTTTCTTTATAGCCCAGCTTAGTTTATTTTGGTTCCATAAGTTTTTCAGTTATTTAATTAGTAATTTAATTAAAATATTTGGTAAATCATTGTAAGTTCAGATTCATTCTGGAGAGTTGATGTGCAGTAAGCATGATGTTTAACAATATTAACACCAGAAATGTTATTCCTACATAAATCAACTGTAATAATTAATAGGTGTTTCTGTATAGATAGAATGCGTAGAGTACCTTAGTAAATCTTTGATTTCCAAATCTTGCATCTGAAGTAGAAGATTCTGTTAAATACTTTCAGTAAACTCTGGGGAGGGGGGCGGTGTCAATAAAATTGCAGAAGACTGCAGAGCACTAAAATTTAAAAGAAGGGCTACACTTATATCCAGAAACCTGATGCTCTCTTTGCACGGAATATTATTTAATTTTGGAGTTGGAGTTGGGGGGGAGGTGTGGGTAAAGCACACTGTTGTCTTCAATTTCTCAATTGCAGTGATTTGATTTTTTTTTAATTGATGCCCTTAGTTCCTTGTTATTTCCCATCTGTTCTTTTCATACCAAAACTTTGTGGTGGTTAGAGAAGGGAGTAGCGTCATTAACCTGACAGTTGTTGCAAGGAATCTGCGTTGTTCACTGCTAGTTTATTAGTAATCTTAGCTCTCAGAATCAAAATAGTAATAAAACAAACTGAAGTCATTTTTTCCTAACTTACTCTATGTTCAGATGTGGAATTTCTGTCTTCCAAGAGGAAATGTGACTTCACTTTGGTGCCAATAGACAGAAAATTCTACCTGTGCTACATAGGAAGAGTTTGGGATGCACTTAATAGCTGGTTTTTTACACCTTGATTTCAAGGTGCAAAGAAATTGATCATGAATTGCTAATAAATTTTCAATCTTGCAAACTAGTAGGTGCTTAATATTTTTGATTTGATGAATGCCCATTTGAATTTCATGGGTTCTCTTAAGATAGGACCCTGATCCATTGTCATCTAATTCCCTTGGACTGTTCCAGGGTACAATACAGAATTTTATGCAGAAGTTTCAAACGACCATGCAACTTTTTTTTAAACCGTACAGAGGAGGAGGAATTGTTGCCTGCCTTCTTCATGTATTGTGCTTTGTTGTGATCCATAAACGCCAAGCCTTTTTACAAGATGGTGCAACTTGGAGTCCTTGGCTTGACTATATACACCCTTGAGCTATATGGCATGTCATTTTTGCCATCTCCACTGAGAGCTGTTCTCTGTGAGACAGTTCAGAGTTGCAGATGTCACATGTGAATGATCTCGGTAACTTTGAGCAATGTCGGTATTGTGTTTGAAGATTGTTTGCCATAAATCTGGAGTTTGAACCTATGTATTTCAATTTGGTATGCTAATGAGGTACTGAATTAATGTAATGATTTGTTTCCAGAATACTGTAATCTCACTTCAGAATTTATCTGAAAATACAAAACTCGAATGATTTCTGTATAGTAAATTGAACTGTAAAGGTAACTTGTGTGTGATTCTGAATACACAGATAAAATGTTTTTATTCCTCATCACATTTTACTCTGGTGGCCTCTATTATAAAGTAGAATTGAATTTTCATTGTCAAATTTGTGTATATTCATCTGCAGCATTCTTTCACAAGCTGATTTTGTTTGTTACAATATAACAGCTTTGAGTCTAGTAAAGTGAGTGAGTCTGGGAGTTACATAATGGAATAAGGGAAGCTTTGAGAAGGTCAGACTAAGATGTTTCTAGGGCTACCTTTTCTGGACACAGTAGTTCACCTCTCCTAGAAATTTTAAACAAGTGCTGAAGGACCTGGATTTGCACAAACAATCTAGATACCATTCAGTACATGTAGAGATTAAGAAAACCAAAGAGTGCTCAGTCCCTGTCTCTCTTGCAGAGGAATTGCTCTCTGCTACTTGGATTAGTTAAGTGAATTTCTGTGCTGTAGAGCTTGTGACATCACAGCATCTAAGCAGGTTTTTTTGAGAGTACCTGTTGTGGCTGCTCATTTGGCTTTGGAATGTCCTAGTTTCTCTGTAGAAATTACTGTAGATGGCTACTGATTTAGAAAAAGGGGCTGGCCACCAAAAGTAGCAACTTGCTAACAAATAGGTTTTTGATAGTACACTCACTGGTGGTTTTCTAAAAGTCTTCCAAACTCTTTGAGATGAAACACATTTTTCCACCTTCGGAGATTTTTAACTATGGATTACTTGCTATAAAATTCCTTATTTTCTGGAAGAAGATTTTAAAACTTGGTTCTTTAGGCGAGGCAGTAGTATATAGAGTGGTAATTACTGGTATAGACTTTGAGTTGTCTACTGGATATAAAACCTAGCCACCACTTAGTGCATGTGTGAACACGGGCTAGCCATCTCGTTTTCCTGTGCTTCATTCCCCAGGTATAAAATGGAGGTGATAGAAGTACCAGCTTTGTGAGGTTATGAGGACATAACAGTTTGAAGGTCCTCAGAACAGTACCTGACAGAATTAAAACCAAACCCATTGCCATCAAGTTAAGATTCCAACTCCATAGTGACCCTATAGGACAGAGTAGAACTCCCATGGGGTTTCCAAGGAGCAGCTTCAAACTGCCAACTTCCTGGTTGGTAGTGAACGTCTTAACCACTACATCAGCAGGGCTCCATGGCACACAGTAGAGGTCAGTACATCTCAGTTGTGTATAAAGGATCATTTAGGCTGTGTTCTTTGGGGCAAGTAGCTCTGGGCTGTGATTTTCTTACCTGTTTTAAAAGCCCCTAGTTGCAGTGCCGGGTGTGTAAATATACATATGGAAAACAGCAGCTGTGGTGGATGCTTGGCATTTTCATAGGGTGACTTGCATATACTTGACCTCACCTGTTTTGGTCTGTATATATTGGTGGGGGGTGATGCATTGATCTCTGTTATTAAATGAGTTGATTTCAGCATAACCTGGTGGTATTCCTAAAAGCACAGTCTTAAATTGTGGACACAGGTTGGTTGGCTGGAACGAATACAAATACGAAACGAGAAAAGGTTTCAGGTTATGAATAAATCTTCTATAAATACTTTTCATTATACTCTTATCCTGAAGGCAGAATAAAAGTATGTCACAAAGTGTGTACAGAGGAAGGACTTTATAACATGTTCCACTGCAACAAACCACACCCATTGCTGTCTAGTCAGTTACCACTCATGATGACTCAATAGGACAGTGGAATTGCCTATGGGATTTCCATGGACTAGCTGGTGGGTTCAAGCTGCTGAGCATTCGGTTAAAAGCCTGAGGTCTTAAACCCTGTACTACTAGGTTCCGGGTCTTGAACATTTGCTGGAGACCAATTTGTTTACCTTAAGGGTAGTTGTATTTGAGACGTCAAAATAAATTACACCTGATACCTTGAGGTTTGTAACCGCCACCCCAGGGGTAGAATCAAAATCGAGTCAGGATTGTTGTGGACATGAGATTATTCTTAGTGTTTGTGTTGCTTATTTGGGACATGGAGGAAGTCTAGCAATGAAGCCTTTTATGTTTTGAGTTAGAAGAAATTGTAGTAATGTACAGTCATCCATTTGAGCTTTAATTTGGCAGCTTTTCTGAGTCTGAAAAGTTGCAATTCCTGCTCTTGAATTGGATGAGTTTTTCCTTTGCTTAATACAAATTAATGGGTGCCACGTGATATTTCAAACCATAGTACGTATATCTTCACCTCCCAAAAAATTACAGATAAGTGCTAAGAACTGCCTGGCTCAAAAGACATTCCGATTTAAATGTTATGTAGTGGAAGGATTTGTGTTTTGTGTGAGGGCAGTGAGTAGAAAGGAGGCTTAACCCAACATGCTCACCTGGGCTATCTGCTCATACTAAATGGAGCAAGTAAGCACCAGCTTTCTTACACCTGAATTCTTGATCTGTGCTGACTTGAGCTTAAAAGCAATTCCTTTTTAAATGACCTTTCAAACCCTAATTCTACCATATTACTCCTTATGCCTTTCAAAACCCTTTATATAGCTGATTTTATTTCCTGAAACTATTGGGAAGATTAGCACTGAGTCAGAGGAAATTGAAAAGTTAAAAATCTGCAGTTGGCAAAAGATGCAGTGCTTTCTGCATCCTTGATAAGAAGGATGTTGGAATGCAAAAGGTCTTGCAGTGAACTGTGAGGGCTTAATCTGATGAAATTTAGCCCCCGATTCTAGTTAAGCATCATGTTTACATTTGTCATGTGCCTGTGACAATCAGTTTGTAACAATCTGCAGAAGGGATACTGAAGTGTAAGAATTTTAGTATTTTGGATTTAATTCACTTCCATTTTGTATTTTTTTTCTCAAATGTACATGGTCACCATTTGTAAATTGTAACTGTTCTACCTTCTGGAAGGTTTTCTCAGTTTGGTAAACCAAGCCTCTTGTATCTGTGACTTTTAAATTTGTGGCAGCAATTTTTTATCATTTATTTTTGTTAATTTATACAAGAGCATACACCAGTTCAGCTGTTTCTGCATTTATTACATTTAATAGCTCGTGCAACCTACTGTGTTGGCTAGAGCTGCTTTAATGAATAGGGTAAGTGGATGGCTTTGAAAAGAAACTTGACTCTTGTCAGTTCAGTAGGCTGGAAGTCCAAATTCAGGGTGTCAGCTCCACAGGAAGGCTTTCTTTGCTGAATCTGGAGAAAGGTCTTCCTTGGTCTTCCTCTGGACTGGAAGCTTCTGAGGCACAAGCACCCTGGAGTTTCCAAAGGACAACACTCAGCATCTTGGTGGTGTGAGGTCCCTAAATTTCTCCTTAGTAGTTTCTTCATATCTTGTGCCTCAAGGCACAAAGCCGTCTCACACACTGAGTCCTGCCCCGCCAACACAAGTGCTGCCTGTCCACCCTCGTTCACATCACAGCTGCACAATCTACAACATGGGAGACATGATACCGGGACTCATGGCCTAGCTAAATGGCTACAGATTTGGGGGAGAGAAACAACCCATGACACCTGTCCTTAATGTGAATTATCCATCATCGTAAGCCAAAAGTCAGTACTCGGAATGCCCTCCTTGTTCACCCCCTTCCTGGCCCTGGTAATGTAGAGGGTCAGCCAGAAAATGGAGGAACCCCAAGGAGATGAAGTGACCCAGGGGCTGCAACGTGGGTTCAGACAGCAATTTTGAGGATGGCTGAGAACTGGACACTGGTTGGTTTTGTGCATAGGGTCACTATGAATGAGATGGAACCAATTTGACCCCACCAAATAACAGGCCACCCCTGGTGCAGTGAACATTCTGTATAAGTATCTGTTTGAATCTCTTACATTCAAGTACTCCTTGGAAACCATGGGGCAGTTCCACTCAGTTGTATAGGGTCACTACAAATCAGAATCAGTGTCAGTGGGGTTTGGGGGAGGTTTGCATTGAAGCCTAATGTTAGCCATCCTGTTGTGTCCACTGAGTCACTTCTGACTCAGTGACCTATAGGACAGAGTAGAACTGCCCCTGTAGGATTTCCAAGGCTTCTAGACAGCCACATCTTTCTCCAGCGGAGCAGGAGGTGAATTTGAACCTCCAGCCTCCCACTTGGTAACCAGGCGCCGTTAAGCACTGTACCACCAGGGTGCCTTGAGTCATCCTGCTCTGAATGAAATGGTACATCCTGGTGACACTGAGTTGCATCTTTACTAGCCAATGACGCTGAGAACCTCTTCATGTGTTTGGTGACCATTTGATTGTCCTCTTTGGTAAAATGTCTATTCAAGTCCTTTCCTCATTTTATGCTTCTGTTATTTATCCTTTTGTTGTAAAGTAGTTGAAATTACTTATATATGGTTTTTGTTACTAGATTCCTACTGAACATAGGTTTCTGAAGATACTCTCCAGTCCATAAGTTGTCTTTCACTCTTGGTCAAGTCCTGATGTACAAAAGTTTTTAATTTCTATGAAGTCCCATTCACTGAGTTCGTCTTTTCTTGGTAGTGCTTTTGCTATGAGACAATCTATTATTAAAAGGTAGGCCTGACAGCCTTGCCCTTGCATTTTCTTCTAAGAATGTTACAGTTTTAGTTTTCACATTTAAGTCTTGAATCCACTTTGCATTTGTGAATGATGTGAGGCATGGATGCTGTTTCATTTTTCTGCATGTGGCAACCCAGTTTCCCCAGAATCATTTATTGAAGAGACTCTCCCCATCAAATAGACTTACTTGTGACCAGCACCCTGGTCAAAAATCAGTTGACCGTACCCCTATGAGTTTATTTCTGGATTCTCAATTCTGTTCTATTTGAGTGTCTGTTGTTATGCCAGTACCAGGCTGTGTTGATTACTGTAGCTGTCTGTTTTAAAATCAGGAAGTACAAGTCTTCCTGCTTCCTTGTCCTTCATCATTGCTTTAGCTGTTCGGGGCTTCTTGCCATTCCTTGTAGAGCTATGGATGAGTTTTTCCATTTCTGTAAAGAAACCTGTTGAAATTTTGATCAGCATTGCATTGAAGCTATTGATTACTTTGGGTAGTATTGACATCTTAACAATATTAAGTCTTCCAAGCCTAGATACTTGATTCTTTTAGATGCTATGGTAAATGGAATCATTTCCCCAAATTTCCCTTTCAGATTTCTCATTGCCGGTGTATAAAAGGGGAAATCCTGGTGGTGTAGTGATCAAGTGCTATGGCTGCTAATCAGAAGGTCGGCAGTTTATATCCACCGGTACTCCTTGGAAACTCTATGGGGCACTTCTATGCTGTCGTCCGGAATCAATTGCAGTAGGTTTTTTGGGGCTGTGGTATATAGAAACTCATGATCTTTGTTGACCTTGTACCTAACAACTTTACTAAATTCCTCTGCTAGCTCTAGAAGCTCTCTGGTTCCCTTTTTTGGTTTCTGAATGTGGTTTGTATCTTTCATGATTGGAGTTATTCTTCAGGTATCTGGTAGCCCTTGTATAAGTGGGGTGTGGAAAGGAGGATATAAAAAACTAAGTGGAATCTGAGTACATTGAGTGCAGGATATCAGTTTAGTGTAATCTGTTCTGGTGGATTAGTTAATGAATCTCTTATGCCCATTATTCTGAGGTCTTTCCTCTCAGGTGGACTAAATTCCCAGTGAGTGCTCTGGGATGGTGGACCAGCTGCCAGTGTTCTAGAAGTCACCCAGGGAAAGAGGACTGGTTTTGTACTCACGGTGCAGTAGAGTGCCTCAGCTGTGCCTAGTATCTGCCCCTCCAGAGATCTGTTTCCCCCTAGAGAATAAACCTGCAGTCTACCAAGAAAAGAGGCCAGTTGCCCAGCTATGAAGTATAGGAAGAAGACTATGGGATTTGAGTGCTTAAACAAACTTTCAGCCAATCCTTATTTTGTCCCCATCTCCAGAGGTCAGAGGTCACAAGCACTACCAATCACTGTGTCTGTTAAAATTTTAATTTTGGAAATATTCCACCCCTTTACTTTTGGGATTCAGTTTTTCGAACTTGATAAATTAATTTACTGGCTTGTCCACTTTCTAGCTTCCATTTTTTTTGTCTCTTTCTAATCCCACTATCCTTGTGTTTTTGCCTATAAAAATTCCCTTTTAGTAGAGTTTCAGGTAGGAACAAGAATAGACTCACACATCCAATCTGCCATTGATAGTGTGCCCCTCCATATATTTTGTCATTGGGTGCCGTCAAGTTGCTTCCAGCTCAGCTGTGACCTCATAGGATGAAACGGCCTGCCCCATGCCACTCTCACAACCACGGCTGTTTGAACCCCGTGTTACAGCACTGCATCAACCCAGCTCGTTTTCACTGAGCATCTACTTGACCAAGCATAATATCCTTCTCCAGGGACAGGTCTCTCCTGATAGCATGTCAAAGTACAGGAGACAAAGTCTTGCTGTCCTTGCTTCTAAGGAGCATTCTGGCTGTGCTGCTTGCAAGACAGATTTGTTCATTCTTTTGGCGGTCCATGGTAGAATCAGTATTCTTCACCAACACCATAATTCAAGTGCATCAAATCTTTGGTCTTAACTCATTTCCCAGCCTTCACGTGCATATGAGGTGATTCAAAATACCATATAGATCATTTGTGAATTGTTAAATAGAGGTCTGCTTGGTTTGGGGAAACCTTCAAACTGCCTGTCTTGTGGAACTGAAAGGAATGTAAAAGATACTCTGATATCGAAAAACTGCAAAGAGGTAAATGGACTTCAGTTGCTTCTCAAAGCTTTCTACTCTTTTATGAATTGCTGGTGCACCTAAAGCAACAAGCCTTTAGCAACTGAAGTCCATTTATCGCTGCAGTTTTTCGATATCAGAGTGATATACAGAAGTATACTTTTCAATTCTGTATTTATCTGACATGCATCTAGACTCCAAAACATGAATGGTATGCTTTAAGTTACAATTTTATGTACTCTTCAATACACACAGGCACAGTTTTCGAGCAAGTGGGTTTCTTATTAAACAATACATACATTGTTTTGTGGCATTGGTTGCCAACCCCACAACATGTGAACACACTTCCCTTTTCGACCTCAAGTGCCCCATTTCCTTTTATCCAGTTTTCCTGTCCTCTCCTGCCTTCTCATCCTTGCCCTATGGCTGGTGTGCCCATGTAGTCTCATATACATGGTTGAGATACATGTATTGCTTTGTTTTGTGGGCCTGTCTAATCTGGCTGAAAGGTGAACCTCAGGAGAGACTTCAGTACTGAGTTACAGGGTGTCCAGGGACTACATAGTCAGGGTTTCCCCAGTCTCTTGTCAGACTAGTAAGTCTGGTCTTTTTTTTTAAAAAATAAAATGTGCATTAGGTTAATTGACATGGAGTCTCTGGTTCATTTGGTCCTTTAGTGCTTTGGGCTAGTAGTTTCCTTATGTCTTTGATTCCCTTCATTTCCCTAGTCTCTGGATTGGATGGATCCGATAGATAGGTCTTAGACGGCCACTTGCAAACTTTTAAGACCCCAGCTGCTACTCACCAAAGTAGGATGTAGAACATTTTCTTTATAAACTATGTTATTCCTAGATGTCCCCTGAAAACTGTGGTTCCAGGGCCCCAGCCCTAGCTATCTGTAGGTCCCTCAAAAGAAACACACAGTGCACTTAGGCATTTTCTCTGTGTTCCTCTCAGTAATGCCTCCCCGCTCCCCACTTTAATTACTGTCTTTTGAACCTGCCCTTGTAGTCTCCCTTACTTTTGATTTCTGAACAGAAACAAAGGAAATGCTAGCATTTTCTAAGGTTGGTTTCCTCCTTGTTTGAATCCCACAATTCTGTTGAAGGAAAGAATGTAAACAACACCCTTAGAGAGCTTGTTTGGAGAAGGAGGATAACGATGGTGGTCCCCAAAGACATGATTTTTTAAATTGTCTTAGCTAATGTTACCTTACATTGCACTCAGTAAAGAGCTAGGTTTAGAGTATTTTAGACAAAGGAAAACAGGGTTTGGGAAGGGCGTGGGAGCTCAGAGCTAAGCCTACAGGGAAAAGTTTTCACAGGGGAGAAAAGCACTATTCCTTAACTTTCCCAAGTAGCATGATACTACTGCCCCTACCTTTTTATGTAGTCAGTTTTGCTGTAACTCACCATACGGCTTCCTAAAAATCTCTGTGCTATGCAAAATCATGCTGTATTTGGATGGGAAATTGGCGATCAAGGCGCAGCACTCAGTAACAACACAAAAATGATATGAACTAAGAAAACAGCAATGCAGTTTAACACGTGTTAAGAAATACACAAATACTATTATTAAAATAGTTACTTTACCTTGAAAAAGACCTAGTTAGTGGAAGTGAGAGGACTGTGGCTTGTGAGCTATTGTGAAGCGTGGCGAGAGGGTTATCTGTAATCAGGTAGAAAGTTGTAACATCAGGTGTGGCTCGTAACACACGCACGGCCATAGCTGGTAGATGCTTGAGATCTGGGCACTTTGTGTATTTCTAAGTAGCTTTATTTAATTGGATTCAGTTTTTTGCTTTCACTTGTTTTCTCAAAGACAGTCATACTTGGTTAAGTGCAAATTTTGTGTTGTGTTCAAATTAATCCCTAATCTACTAATCACATTGTAACAAGTTTGCAGTTTCAAAGCAATTCTAGAACTTTCACCCAATTGGAAGTAGGTTTGAGGGGTATATCAATAACCCTCCACTACACACAACACTGTTCCCCTGAGAAAACGTACAATTTAAGGCTTATACCAAGGACTGGAACAAGCATGTCAGTGGGATGACCCATGGTTACTCTAGGATGCATTTTATCTAACAGCAGTGTCCCTAGATCTTCATTCTGCCATGATAGAAATTAATTGGTGGCTCTTTGTGGCTGTAACCTCAAGCTAAGACATGGCAGAGCCATGTGAAAAATTCTCTCTGAAAATCTTTGAAGTCTAGGCTGTTTGATGAGATTCTTTATGAAAGCAGTACAGAAGCTCTTTCAAGGTAAGATTGGAGAAGTAGGGGTGGCTAGGCTGTCAGTGTCAAATCTTGAAAGGGGACCACATAAATAGCATCTCTTCACCGTACTTATCTGTATGTGTAAGACCGAAATCCTCTGAAATGACCTGGGACGGGTGATTAAGAAAACTCAGGATGACATCTTTAACCGGTTGAGAGGCCCCTTGAGCTATCATGGAAGCCCTGTGCTGTAACACCCACCATTACTGTAATTACCCCACCACTACCACTGGGGGCAGTCAGGGGGCTGGGGGGTGGAGTAGGCTGCAAGTATTAGCTGAATCATGCAGCCAAAACAACACTTGTTCTCAGCACTGCCCTAAGAGTCTTGTTTCTTGACCATTTTCGTCCTCAAGAGGAACTCTCAATCTGCAGAGCTACCCTGTGTGATGAACTCAGATGGGACTACCAAAGATACGCCAAGCCAAGTGCCGTCGAGTAGAGGGCTAAAATAACCCGAGACTGCCAAACAGCTAGTCAGTAGCAGAGCTGGAACTAGAACTCTGGCACTCTGGTTCTGGGGTTAATCTGTTCTCCACGACCCTAGAGCATTCCACTTGATCTCAGAATGATAGACCTAATTTAGAATTTTCTACAGGAAGTTCTATTTAGTTGTAGAAAATACAGACACAGAAGATCCATGTCTTTAATTTCAGTTTTTATTAACGTAGTTTCACATTTAAAAACCCCAGAAGCCCCAAAACAGTGCTAAACTCTATATGAGTCATGAATCAGTCCTATGATACAGTGGGATCCCTGGCAGCAGAGTGGTTAAGAGCTTGGCTGGTAACCAAAGTGTCAGCAGTTTGAATCCATCGTCAGCTTCTTGGAAACCCTATGGAACAGTTCCATTCTGTCCTAGAGAGTCATAAGGGCCACTGTGAGTTTGGAATTGACTCAGCAGCAATGGGTTTAATTTTTTTTTTTAATTTTATAATGTAATAATGTGCAGAAGTTAGGTCTTTTTCACCAGTTCTGCAGCTACTATTAGTACCAATTAAAGTTTATATTTACTGTCAGTCAATGATTAATATGACTTCTATGATTCTCACAAATAGCAAGATAAGAGCTAACACACTGAAGAAGACAGAACTGCCATCTGATGCTTCACATCATCCAAATTCTACCTCCTGATTGGTTTCCCCTTTTTCCTGTCCCCCAAAAAGCATCTGTTTCTCAGTAACCAGCTATAGACTTGGCATTATACAAGACCTCTAGGGACTGAGCCAGTCAAGTGCCGTCGAGTCGGATTTGACTCATGGCGGCCCTAGGGACTGAAGTTATGATTAAAAACAAGTCTTGGATGAATCAAAACACATATAGGAACACTGTTTATCCAGCAGTGACCAACACACCAACAGAAGACCAGGAAGACCTCTGATCTGCCCAAACACGTGCCACGAAGTCTCTCAATAAAACCCATCCATTTTGATCTGAGGAAAAACAGTCACCAAAACCTTCACTGAAATTAAACACAACTCTGTTGGTGTTTGTTAGACACAGACTCCAAGAGTTGCAAGCAGAAAGTTTACTGGACCGGCTCGTGTGTGATAAAAAAAGCAAGAGTGGGTAGCGGTAGAAGCTGATCCACAATGCAGTTCCAGCAGAGGTCTTCCTAATCCTCCGGAGAGTTCTGGAGCAGGATGGCCCTTTAGTTGAACATATTGAGAGGAGGGGGCTGGGACTTTGTATTCCAGTATCAGCAGCTACAGGCCACCTTTTGGAAGGAGTCGTAACTTTGCAGCAAGCAGTTCCTTGTGACAGAGGACATGTCTCCATGAGGGACAAAGTTGTGAGCCAATTTCTAATGAAGAATGTGGTTATGAACTGCAGGTGTGAGCCTTTTGCCAGTGAGTTCCCAGCAGTGGGGGAATGAATGTGTCAGCCCAAGAGATGGCTCTTGGTAGAGCACTACAGTATCCACTACAATCATTGAAAGAAAGAAAAAGACCAGCAGGTTTAATGTCTAAGAAACTCAGAGCACAGCCTCTGCTAAGACCATGTTTGTGACCATCGAGAGCTACGGCAGTGTCTTGACCCTTCTGCCCTGGCCTGTCTGCCTGCCCCATCGCCTGTTCTCTCTGGGACTGCTTTTTTCCCTGCTTGCCTTTTCGTTCCTTACCATATTTTTCAAGCTCTCCATGCCTTCTTACTTTTATCTCTTTTCCTACAAAGTTTAGAGATTTTGCCTGTTATAAAATTCTTTGACATAATTATAAGAATTCAAAAGGACAGAAAGTAGAAATTTTAAAAAAATCATCTGATGGAGGTTGAGCAGTTATATGCAGACAGGGACATGATAAGCACATTAAACATCACTGAGCTCAGTGTGTGGAAATCGTTGAAACGACAAATATTTTGTTACCTATGTGCTTTCTACTTCAATTTTTAAAGAAAGAAAAAACACCTGAAAGCTCTCCAGCAGGGCTGTTCTGAGGCACTGCCTTTATATATACATCTGTTTTCATTCTAGCATTCCAACCCTCTTCTTCCTCCCTCCTGTCGAAAACAGGGCAAGTCTGACTTCATTACTTAACACTGACTGCCTGGCACTTACTGCTGTCCTTGCTAGCCATCTGAGGCCTTTAATGTCTAATAGAGGGAGCCCTGGTTGCACAGTGGTGAATAGTTTGGCTGCCAGCCAAAAGGCAGTGGTCTGAACCTATCAGCTGGCTCCATGGGCGACAGCTGTGGCAGTCTCCTTCTGTAAAGATTACAGCCTTGGAGACCCTATGGGGCAGTTCCACTCTGTCCTGTAGGGTCACTCTGAGTTGGAACGGACCCAACAGCAATGGGTTTGGTTTAACCTTTAGGTAGTACTGGTGTCCTGTGACTGCAGGAGAAAATATAGGGAGAAAAGGTATCTTCTGTCTCTGAAGTCGGGCCACCCTCAGGCTAGCCTTCTGGTAGACCTGCCACAGTGATTTAGAGCCTAAAAATTGTAGATTCCAGTTGTCTCTTCCAAACGAAAGGTGGCTGCTTTCCAGCCCTCCAAATGCCTCTCCTCCAGGGCAAGGTGAGCCCCAGTTAGATAGATATCTTGGAAGGTAACAGAGACTCTCTATGGTATTACTGACAACTCTACCTTCCTCCAAAATGTATTTGAAATGTATTTCATGTAAACTTAAAAACTAGGTAAGGAAAAAGGTAGTTATTTGGGGGTGGTGGGGGTGGTGCAGGGAATGGAGGTAAGGTTAGCATACTAAGTCACCATCATAACATTTTGAGGTTCCCAGTGGCCAAGGATAAAATATGTTTGATTACAAAATTGAGTACCTCCTAAGACTTTCTCTTGTTACAGTGCAAGGCACAATGCCAGAGGGAATTAAGTTCGAAATCCTTTCTCTGACAAGGATCCCAGGTGAGAGATGATCCATATTCATCTGGCATCCGTTTGGGGGTGCAGACATCTCGCACTGCAGGCCAAAAGAGCTCAGGGCTGGGTGGGAAGGATGCAAAGGCTGACAGTTTCCCAGTAAAAGGATCCAGGCATGATGTGGTAGTGACACATTTGGCCACTAGATGGTAATCACGGACTACCTTTGCTTAGAGTGCCTCAAATTGCTGCAACAGAAGTGTGAGGTGCCCCTGTACTTGGCTAATTTTGTGTTAAGCATTAAACCTCTACACCTTACCATGTTTCAGCTCAGCATTTCTCAGGGTGAAGGAACTGAAGAAAAAAATTCAAGCCCTGAGCCCTGAGTTGTAATTTTAAAGGACTCTATGGACCAAAAATTGAACAATGGAGGAGGCATCAAAAGAAGGAAACGGGCAGGGCCCAGACCTCACACCATACACAAACACTAATTCAAAACAGATCAAAGCCCTAAGTAGAAAACCCAAAACTATAAAGATCATGGAAGAAAAAACAAGAGCAATGCCAGGGGTCCTAATATATGGCATAAACAGGATACAAACCATAACAACATACAAACACCAGAAGACAAACTAAGCAGATTAAATCTTTTAAATATTAAACAACGATCACCAAAAGACTTTACCAAAAAAGTATAAACAGAACCTACAGAATAGGAAAAAATTTTGTATAACATATCTCATACAGGTCTAATTTCTAAAAGCTGTAGGAATATCGAACACGTCTGTAACAGAAAGACAAATAATCCAATTAAAAATGGGCAGAGATTATGAACAGACAATTCATAAAAAAAGACGTTCAGGCTGCTACCAGACATATGTGGAAATACCTGTGATCACTAGCCATTAGAGATATGCAAAATTAAATCCACAATGAGATACCATCTCACCCTGACATTACTGGCATGAATCAAAAAACAAAAAATAACAAATGTTTGAGATGTTGTGGGGAGACTGGAACTTTTATGGACGGCTGCTGGAAATGCAAAATGCTACGACCATTTTGGAAAATGATACTGTGCTTCCTTAAAACCTAGAAATAGAAATACCATACAACCCAGTGATTCCACTCCTAGGAGTATATCCTAGAGAAATAAGAGCCATCACACAGATAGACATGCACACTCATGTTTATTGCAGCATGATTTACAGTAGCAAAAAGATGAAACCCAAATATCCATCAACAGACTCAAGGACAAACAGCAGCTCAGCATCAATACTCTCTGTGTTCTGAGGTGTCTCACCCTGTTCAGGAACTCCAATTAATCATAGATTGTTCCTCTTAACAAAGTCCCACATGTTTCTTCATTTTTCTTGTTTCTTTTTTCTGATTTCTCCTCATAGTTACTGGAGTCAGTAGCTCTGTCTTCCAAGTCAGAAAGTCTATTTTCCATTTGTTCCATTCTGTTTTCCTGGCTTTGAAGTTTCTGTGTCTTTGATTTTGTTCTTGATCTGTTGGATTTCAGAGTACTGACATTCCATCAGTTTGAACAGCTTGCTTAAGTTTTCATTTTGCTCTATGCATTTTGTGAAGGTCTAGGAGGGCTCTGTATATAATCCTTTTGTATTCACCTTGTGATAGTTTCAGAAAACCTTCTTCATCTGGGAAGTTCTTTGGTTGTTTCTTTGGGGGGCCTTCTGAAGCCAGGGGTGATTTCTTAGCTATGCTTTCTCCAGACTTTGTTGCTTTTGGGGCATCATGTGAGTCAATAGGGGCTGGGAGAGATGCTGTGAGGATGGACTGCAGCTGTTTCTCTAGGCCATCTTAAAATGAAAGGTAAAAGGTATCAGACAACTTTCAAAGTCGGTCAGGTTTTCTTCCCAACTGGCAAAGTAAGGAGCTCTATATCTAACCCCAGATATTATAAACTAGTTGAAAATACAGAAAGGCTACTATCCTGCTGCCCTCCGCTGCCAGGCACCAGCTGTAGGTGACACTGCGTAAAATACTGTTTTTCTGCTGGAAAAGCGCTCTCCTCTGGGGAGATGTTGCCTCCCAGCCTAGGAATTAGGTCCAGCTGAGGCCTCTCTATGAGTATATCTGCCTGCTGGTGGAACAGGATGGCATCCCACACAAGCTCTCCACCTGCCTCTGTACAGACTACTCAATGGTGGAGGCGGAAAGAGATGCCAAAGGTGCCGAGATGCACAGATTCCAAAGCTGGGCTCTCAAAACGTGGCAATTTCACCCGCCAATCCCACTAGCCGTGCATCTGAGATTAGCTGCTAGTCAAGTCCCAGCTCTGCCCACTTGCTAAGACAGAGAAAAAAAAAGTTAAAATGGTGAGTTACTTTCAGTCTGTGAAAGCCAGCACTTAAGCAAGAGCAGGGATGGCAAAAGAGGGAGGTTATCCTTCTAGTGGTATGAAGTACAAATTAACAGCCCTATGCTGTGTCCTAGGGCTCACTAGGTGTCCAGAAGGCTCCATTTAATTATCAATTCAGGTCTTGGTTTCCAGAGGGATTTAAGGAAATGTGTGTTTAGTCCACCATCTTGACTCTGCCCTCTACACTCCGACTCAAGGATAAACAAATTATGGTAAATACATACAATGAAACCCTCTGCAACAGTCAAGAACAACGATGAATCCTCAAAACATCTCCAGCAAGAATGAATCTGCAGGGCATACTATGCTGAGTGAAATAAGTCAATCACAAAAATACGTAAACATGTTTCCACACAGCAACAATCTTTGATGGGTATGAGGGAGGAGAGAGTGAAGATAAAAACAGCTATGGATTAAATTTTATCCCCCAAATATGTATCAAATGCGATCCCTAGTACTGTATGATTGTCCATCATTTTGTCATATGATATGGATTTTCTTGTGTGTTGTAAATCCTACCTCTATGATGTTAATGAGTCAGGATAGTGGCCGTTATGTTAATGAGGCAGGACTCTATAGGATTAGGTTGTGTGTTGAGTCAATCTCTTTTGAGATATAAAAGAGAGAAGCACAAAGATGGGGGACCTCATGCCACCAAGGATGAAGAAGCTGAAGAGTAACATGTCTTTGGATGTAGGGTTCTTGCACTGAGAAGCTCCTAGGCCAGGGGAAGATTGATGACAAGGACTTCTCTGGACTCGATGGAGGGAATAAGCCTTCCCCTGGAGCTGCTACCGTGGATTCAGACATCTAGCCTTGTAGACTATGAGGGAATAAATTTCTGTTTGTTAAAGCCATCCACTTGTGATGTTTCAGTTACAATTAGTAGATGAACGGTCAGTCATATGAAGGATAAGGCAGGAAGGGACAGGAAAACTGGAGAAATGGAAACAGAGAACCTGGGCCGGAGACGTGGAGAGTGTTGACACAATGCAGGTTGGCAACTGTCTTAGGCTAGGTTTTCCAGAGAAGCAAAACCAGCAGAGTATAAATATATAGACATTTATATCCAGGAAATGGCTCACACAAACATAGAGGCTGGGACATCCTAAGTTCATGGGTCAGGAGAGAGGCTTCTCCTGATTTAGCTATAAAAAACCAAACCCAGAGCTGTCAAGTTGATTTTGACTCAGCGATCCTATATGACAGAGTAGAACTGCTCCATGGAGTTCCCAAGGAATGCCTAGCGGATTTGAACTGCCCATCTTTTGGTTAGCAGCTGTAGATACTACCAGAATTTTCTTCCATAGGTGTAGGGACTAGCAAACCCAAGAATGGCGGTTGGATAGTAAGGCTTTTGTTCACAGGCTGTGAAGATGGACGAAATACAGGCAAGACTGCAAGGCTTCTCCTGATTCACACAGCTGCAGTGGCTGGAGAATCCAGGATGGTGGCAAACCCTGCCCTCTACACAGTCCTGCCAATAATCCAGTCACAGAGTTATGCCTCTGAAAGTTTCCTTATTAGGAAGATTCAATTATTGGCTCCTTAAAACTTCCTAATGAGAGGTTTGCAAAGCAAAGGATGGTTGGGAGAAGAGGGCTTTGCTCATTGGTTGAGACTCAAAGTATGGTGACTGAGATTGGAGCTGGGCAACCTTTTATCTGTGGGGAAAGTTCCCTATGTAGCTGTACCAAACATTTCCTTGTGGCTTTGATAGGTCCCTGGATTCTTTATTGTGGGTAAGAAGTTAGGGCTTTGAATTAGGCAGCCAGTCAACTGGTTTCTCAGAGATCAAGTCTTTAACATTATTGTATCCTGTCTTGTTTGGAAGTAGGTTTGGGTATCTGTTCTTCGAGAAGCTTTCTCAATTACTCCTCAGGTATGTCATTTGTGGAGGTAAGAGATGGCTTCTTTGATCTCCACTTCTTCTGTATGTTCTCGCTCTGTTTTGATGAACTTGAGTGGCTCAGCATGTTTGCCACCCCGTATTTCCAGGAGAATTTTTTCATTGAATGTCACCCCATAGTGGGTTCCTCCATTCTGAGGGGGCGGGTACGGCAGCATTTCCTTTTATCTTAAATTTACAAGACTTGAACTTTCACATGTGAGTATTTTGGCATCACCTTTACTTAATACGTAGCCAGCCCACCCCGACCCCCACCACACCACTGTTACCACAAATGTGCTTCTGGATCCTCTCTGCTAGCCTACCGGCTATTCAGACCAAGTCTGTGGTCATATGTGGTCATAGTCTTTATAACTGTGAATGCTGTTGTTGGGTGCCATCAAGTTGATTTCAACTCACAGTGACCTCTTGTGACAGAGTTGCCCCATCAGAGTTCATAGGCTGCAGTTTTTACAGAAGCAGATTCCCAGGCCTTTCTCTGCAGAGCTGCTGAATTGGTTTCAACAGTCAACTTTTTGGTTAACAGCCAAGGCTTAACTGTCATGCCATCAGGGCTTCTATAATTGTGGATATAATTTATATTCTTCCCTCATTCTTTGTGCTGGGTAGTTTCTGATTGCCCCTGCCATTCACTCTCTAACCTTCTCTACCCTTCTCTGTGCCTAGAAGGTTGACCCTTGTTGACTGTCTGAATGAGTGGTCCTTCCCTCTGGCTTCATGTTCGATCAAAGTGAAATAAGAGAGCCTGCACTAGGAAAGTGAGGTTGAAAAGTCATTCCTGGACTCACTTCCTGCAGAGTTGTCCCTGGCTATTAAATCTCTCCATTAAGGGCCAGGGATCCTTGTAATGATTTCTCACATATGGCCTTTCAGGTCTTGAGTTTATAACTCTGCCAAAAATAATTGATTGGGCCACAATCTACCTTGTGATTGATCTATTTTGCATACTTGCTGGGATTGGTCAGTCTACTATGCAAATAGGGTGAGTAAACCACCCCATAAGGATCAAGTGACCTTGTCTGGCTGAGAGGATCTTGCCTTGAAATTGATTAGCTTATGGATATAAGCAGCTGACAAGACATAGATTTTTCAGAGACAGGCCATAGGGGAAAGAACCTTCTAGAAGAGCTGTAGTACAGGTCACAATCTATAATGCTGATGATGGCGTGAGATGGTGCAGGATGGTAGCAGGAGTGTTTGCAGCAGAAGCCATGGGACTGCCAGATGGCTGCGATGGTGCTTACTGGCCAACTGCAGGCAAGCTGGATGCCTTCAAGAGGGAGGCTTGCTGGCAGACAATACCTGTGGGTGCTAGTTGGTCTACCCAAAAGAGTTGTAACACTTGTTCAAGTAAGGCAGAGCCTGGGAAGGCTCAGCAGAAAACACAAGGCCCAGGTTCTGCCTTCAGGCAGGGCTGAGAAGCACCTGGCAGCTGCCTTGGTTGGCCGCTTTCCTGACTGACAAACTATGCTGTCTCCAGAGTTGCACTCTGTTACTTCCAAACTGACCTGGATCCTGCCTTGCAGCCCATTATGTGCCTAGTAAACCACATGAGGCCGAGTATGGATGGTGAGTTCTGTGCAGCCACTGCAACAAACCTGAACTCAGCGGAGAGGTAGAGAGTGAGCAGGTAGGGGTGGCTGGACTCAGAAATGGGGAAAAAGTTGAACTGGAGGAGTGTCTGCCTTCTACCTTACGGGAACCAGCTTTGTGCTAATTCGGCTTCTCATCCCTCCTCCTGAAGGCAAACAAGCTCTGGCAATACCGCACAGCCTTCTCTCTTTCTGGGTCTGGTTAAGCACTCCTTCCTCTTTGCATACCCCTAATGTCCCAGGCAACTGAACCAAACTTTTCAGTTGCCTGAACACTGACCACAACTGTGTAAATAGTCTCTTTATGAAAACCTGAAATTGCCCAATCTGAGTATGCCACCTTGTTTCCTTTCCCAGACCAACAGATCCTTCTATGCTGCCAGTGTTTCATGTGCCTGGAGCCTGGTATGTAATAGGCACACTCGTTGTCAGATGAATGGATGAATAAACTCACCAGCACCGTTCCCTATGGATGACTCGGGTTCTACTCAGCTTGTCCCAAAATGCAACCAGAGTCCACACCTGGAGGAAGGAAATACCATTCATTCATCTTTCACTCACTCATCCAGTCAACACATATGTATGGAGTGCCTACTCCATGCCAGCTGCTGGGCACACCATGATGAGCAAACCAGACATGGTCCGTGCTGCCAGCAGCCAGCAGCCTCCAGAGGGAGGCTAATCGACAAAGACACATAAGATTACAAAAGACTCACAGCTTTGAGGGACAAATGTGGTGCTAAAAAAACCCCACTGCCATGAATTGGGTCTGACTTATAGTGACTCTATAGGTCAGAGTTGAACTGCCCTATAGTTTCCAAGGAGCTCCTGGTGGACTTGAACTGACAACATTTTGATTAATAGAGGTAGCACTTAACCTACCGTGCCACCGGGGTTTCCTAGCCAAAGGGCTGGAGGCTCCAGATAACTCACAGAGAATTCATAAGAAAGACTGTCCATCTCCTTCTGAAAAATTTGCCACTGAAAAACTGGGGAGAACATGTCTACTTTTACCCACAGGGAGTGCCGTGAGTCAGAGTGATTCTACAGCAACTGGTTTGGCTTTTATAAAGTATGTGCCAAAGAGTATTCTAGGTGCCAGGGAAAAGACCAGGTGACAAAATAAGGCCCCTCTGATCACAGAGCTGCAGTACTGTATTTTTATTCTAAAAAGAATGCACCACGCATAGATGTACTGATAAAGCAAAATTCTAAGTGTTTTCTTTTCCTGCTAAAGATACTAAATATATTTTTCCCTTTTATATTTCCAAAACTTCCTGCAATGCTCATGAGCCAATTTTTGGACTCAGTTGTGTGTGTTTTAATGTAAAAGAATGATGTTTCTTAATTAACCAGTCATTTCTACTAACCGGCCCCAAGTGCCGTCCCCACCCCCTCCTCCCACCCCTTATCCCTTCAGCTCCCCAACCTCCATGCCCAGTCGGGTGTTCGCAGGTCCCAGTGCTGTCCTGAAGCCAACCGGCAGAGGGCGCTGCGCCCACGGAGGGCCCGCGCGATGCTTTTTCTCCCCAGCAACACCGACCCAAGCAGCGCTTTGGAGGCGCGGCCTCCTCGTGGCTTCCCTGGCTGGGCCTCTTCCCTCTCCACCGCCCGCCCGCCCGCCCGCCTGGGGCGGCAGCCCGCCACTGTAGCCTCGCCCTCACCTCACCCTGCGGGGCAGGGCCGACCTGGGCGCGGCGGGCGGAGTCGGACTCCTAACCGATCCGCCCGCGCGGGGAGAAAGAGGGAAGCGGGCTGAGCCCGCAGCCCTGCCCACCAGGGGGCCGCTCTCCCGTCCCCGCCCCCGCCCCACCCACCAGGGATCGCTCTCCCGTCCCCGCCCCCACCCGCCAGGGGCCGCACTCCCTTCCCCGCCCCTGCCCCCACCCACCGGGGATCGCGCTCCCGTCCCCGCCCCTGCCCCCGCCCGTCGGGGACCGCTCTCCCGTCCCCGCCCCCGCCCTCGCCCTCTCCCCCGGCCCGCCCTGCCGCGGGTGGGCCGGCCGCAGCTGACGAGTACTTTGCAGCCGGATGGGAAGACGTGACCGCTGAGACGCTGGCCGCGCCAGGAACAGTCGCGGGGGCGGAAGGGGGAGGCTTGGCTTCGGGGCACCTGGCGGTCCAGACGGAGAAGGGCGGGGGTAGCAGCGGGCCCCGTCTCGGCCTCGAGTTCCCAGGGCTGGGGCCTCAGGACAGCAGGGAACTTAAGCTTCTGCTTAGCTCTTCAGCCCGCGGCCCTTAGCCTCGCAGCGCACGCGGAGACTCTTTAGGGACCCTTCCTCCCGCTCCTCTGCCCCACCTCGCCCGGGTAAAGCCTGTCTAGGCAGGGCAGCCCCTTTACAGTCCTGGGGTATACTGTCATAGCCCCCTCAGAGCTGGAAGAAAGAACTTGGCGTTTGGAGTCAGATCCGCCTAGAATTGAATCGGGCAGGACCTCTGCCCAGCCTCAGTTTTCTAATCGGTAAAGTGGGAAAATGAGTATCTACCTCCCAGTAGGCCCACGAGTTCTTCAGTGACAGGGGAGAAGCCAGGGAGAATTCCGAAGGCATAGTTACCAATATTTGTCTTAACCAATACCAGTACTACACAGAGACTTACATTATCCATCTCAAAGCTCAAGAATGCCATGGGACCTCCTCAGAGCAAGAGGGCTGTCCTGTTACTTTTAATTGCTGGTCTCTAAGATTCCAATCCCAGCAGTGCTACTTGCTGGCTGTGGCTGCTTCAGCTATGATTAAATAAATGTCTTTCAGCCTCAGTTTCATCAACTGTGTAATGTGAACGTCACTGCTTGGTGATGACTGGGCTTAGTGCTCAGGAAATGTCACTATCTTTTCTATTTCAAAGGGGTAAAACTCACGGTCTTTGAACTTCCTAACTTCGCAGACCCTCACAATTTCCTTAGGTAACACCTACGTTTCCAAGAAATTCTTCCTTTAGTCCTAGATCCTACCCGTGTTCAGTGCCATATTTGTCCACTTGGTAACCAGTTATTTCCCTTGTAGCAGGAAGGCCAATGCCAGGTTTCTCAGCCTGACCTTCCTTCTTAGAAGGGCCTCTAACAGCTGCAGGGTCCTTGATAAATGCTGAGAGGTCATTAGGCCAAGTGTGGAGAAGGTCTTAACTCCGTGAAAAATTACTAGCAAAACCGGAGGAAGGAAACGCTGAAAACTATCCTCATGTTGAACAATGTGCTGGGTGATTTATCTCAAGACACAAGAACCTTTTGGGCTGGAATCACTGCCTTCACTTTGCTGACAAGAAAGCCGAAGACCTGCTTCCCAGATCCCCAGTCTGCCTTTAACTGGAGCCTCGCTCACCAATTAGGGTCAGTATTGCGGGAGATGGTGCTACCTCTACCTGGGCCCCTTCCAGGTATCCAGAATTGATGGGAAATGGGTGCAGTTCTTTACTAATGCGAGTTTTGCTGCCAAGAAGGTTTCTGTGGTTATCACTACCTCGAAAGGTCAGTTGACTCTTGAGAAAAAGACTGGGCCTTTACCTTTCCTTCCGGTTGGAAGCTTTGGCCTCAGCCGCCCAGTGGATGCCTGGGAAACATTTCAGTCCCAGCCTCGGGGAATCCAGCTGTTCCTGGAGTTCTGCCAAGGCTGCCCTCAGGGTTTGTTGAGTTGGTGCCTGAAGGCCAGGAGCCTGGCTCTGAGTGTGGGCCTGCCCTGGACACCCTCAGGGGTAACCGTCTACCACAGTGGTTTTCACCCCTAGCTGCCAGTTCAAAGAATGCTTATGTCTGGGCCCCTTCCCAGCCCTGTGCAATTAGGGTCTCTGGGAGATGGGTCTGTGCAGGGCTATTTTTGGTTTTGAAAGCATTCTAGGTAATTCCAGTGTGCTGTCAGTTGAGAAGCACTGATCTAGATCTTTACAAATGGATAGAGATCAGAGGGCAGAATATGAAAAGTATTTGAAATCCAGACAAAGGATAATCTGCATTAGGCACCAACTAGTAAAAGCCATCTGAGGCCACACAGTCTCCTTGAGTGGTGACTGAGCAGGGCTGTGGAATTCTCGGAAAGCATCCATCTCTCTCAGAACTGGCAGGGCTTGGTGACCAGGGGCAGAGGGTGGGACCCTGTGGCTCTAAGTGTCTCTGGGCCAGGGTGCCTCCTGGGATCCATGTCTGTGCAGTTTGGCCAGGCTACTTGTGAGTCTCGATTCTGTCACTGAAATTGGGCTGCATGCCAACGCCTGTCCCAGCTTCTCCCTGTTCTTCCTGGCCTCTGGATTTTGGTTTCAGGTGTTCATTTCTGTCTGGAATGTTCAGATCTTTCCTGTTCAGGGTCCTTGTCTGAATGCCAGCTTCACCATGAAGTCTCCCAGTCCCCAAATCAGCGTGGCATCTGTATCCCCAATCTAAACCAGTTACCAAGGAGTTGACTAATAGTGGCTCCATGTGTTCAGTACAGCTGTATTACTCTTCCATAGGGGTTTCAAGGCTGTGACGTGTAGGAAGCAGATTGCCAGGCCTTTCTTCTGAGGCATCTCTAGGTGAGTTTGAACCACCAACCTTTCAGTTGGTGGCCCCATACTAAACCTTTTGTACCACCCAGGATGCCATCCCCATTCTGTCACTGCTCAATTTGTGTGCAGGGTTGGCTCCTGGGTCAGAATGTAAATGCAGTGAGGTGAAGATCTATTGTTGGCTCTTCGCACCCCCCTCAACCCCTACCCCCACTCCTCCCCCCAACCTCTGTCATTGGGACAGGGGCACCTTTCATGGAGAGACCTCTTATCGCTTGAATGCTGTGGAATTTGTCCCTGCTCCAGGACAGTCACACAGTGAGCTGTACCCACACCTCTTCTGGATTACTCTCTGGTCCCTCTGGTCCATTTCCTGAGTGCCACCATGCCTTGCGGTTAGCAGCCCTGACAGGAAGGAGCTGGAGTCAGGCCTTCCCCAGCATGTGGTGTAGACATCCCCATCTGGGTCGCTACCAGTGTGGCTTCTTTTACACATGAGAGGGACACGGTGGAAAGACCGAGCCCGGCAATGAAAGTACAGAGGCTCTGGAGGCTAGCGCGACACTCGGGGAACCCTCCTGCGCCTGGGCCGGGGGTGCCTGCGGGGTCCGGCAAAAGAGCGGAAGAGGCGTTGGCCCATGACGCAGCCACCCGGCCGCTGAGGGTGGGATTTGCTCCTTCCCTTTGTCGCCTCCAGGCTCTGCTGGTGACTTGGGCCGCAGCTGCCTGCAGTCCCCCCGCCCCGCCCCAGCAGTGCCGCCCCGCCTCATCGGGGTTTTCCGGCTCTGCACGCCTCAGACGACCTCGGCGGCCCGGTCCCCCGCCCCCAGCCGCCCCGCCCCTTCCCCTACCCTCCCAAGTCGTGCAGCCGGGCTTTCTGATGAGTCAGCGGGAGCCCAGGAGCCTCCAGCCGCCCCGGGCATCTGCTCCGGTGACGCACTGTGAGTCACGGGCGCCTGGGGCAGCCGCAGCCGCTAGCGTGCAGCGCCGAGCTGGGAGCACCGCACGCAGCAGCCCCGCACCGCGCCCGGGCGCCCACGGGCGGGGCCTTTCTCTGCGCCTCCCACCCGGCCTCTTGTCCCCCGCAGCCTCCTCTGGCTCTCGTTGCTCGCTCCCCTGGCCCAGCTCCAAGCTGACATCAGACGCTGGCCGCCCAGCCACCCTCTGAGTCAACAGTTTCCGAAGCCCAGAGCGCTGCCAGGGCGCGGAGAAATCGCTGCCTCTGGTGGAGGAGGAGGGGCCCGTCACCGGCTGGGCAGCCGCGGGAGGGCGGATGTGGGTGGTGTAGAGCTGAGCCGTTTACAAGAAGTCACCGGGGAGGGTCAGAGAGGGAGGAGAGACGTGAAAACCACCCTACAGAGCTGTCTGGATGGGAGGAACCCCGTTGCCCAGGAGCCACGTGCAGGCACTAGGTGGGTGGCTGCACCCGCTCCAGAGTGGCTTGGGGAAGGGACCCAGAGGTGGTGGAGAGGATCTTGCTGGGAATGACTTCTGATCAAATTTCTGTCGGGGATGGTAAAACCACAGGAGCACATCCTGAGCTCCAGGGCACCACAGACGTTTGTGTCTGGATAAGCTGGCAGAGCTCTCTTTGATGAGGACAGCTCAGGCCAAGCCTTCCCCTGTAGGCTGGCCCTGTCTGCTTGGTGTTGGGCCTAAGAACCGCTAGCCTAACCTAACTCTTTTCGTTGACTGCAAGCTAGGTCACCATGGTGGGATAGGACTGGGAGAGGAGGCGTGTCTGTTGGTTAAAGAGGGTGCGTGTGAGAGGGTGCATGTCCAAGGATAAGGGAATGCAAGAACCAGAGTGAAAAATGAGGGTGGATGGCTGTCCAGTGAAGTTGGTGGGGGATGGTGGGGGTGGGGCTGGGGTAGTGTCACAGGAAGGATGAAAAGTGTGCTTAGATCAGAGCTGGAGTCCTGCTACACCAGAACTTAGATCAGCTCCCTGTGAGGGAAGGTAAGGTGGGTTAGCTGTAGGAAGGAATAAGAAATAGATCAAGATCTGGGTTTCCTTCTCTGCAGGTAACATGCACAGGGGCCTCTCTGAGTGCTGCAGTCTGCCACTGAAGTGGTGTAACCTTTTGAGAGGCTACAATCCATGGTTCCAGGATGTTCAGTGTGGGTACACTCATTGCCATCGAGTCAATTCCAACTCACAGGTACCCTGTAGGGCATAGTAGACCTGCCCCACAGTGTTTCCAAGGAGCAGCTGGTGAATTCAAACTGCTGAGCTTTTGGTTAGTACCCAAGTTCTTAACCACTGTGCCACCAGGGGTCCTAGGATCCTTTAAAAATGGATCTGTCTTCGGTCTACTAAGTGGCCTCTGGAAACTTCTTTAACTGTAACAGTCCTCCATAACTATGCCAGATAGGAAAGAAAGGAAAAGAGAGGACAGAAAGGCAGCAGGTGTCCCCTGGGGCAATTTTGTCCCCTGCCACCCCATCCCACTTTACCGCAACCATCCCACCACCCCCAGAATGAGCAAGACGAAACTATTACTTGGTGGGCTTCCAGCTGGAGGTCACATCCCGGCTTGTTTCCGGGATGTGACTTGCTTTTCTTTCCAAAGCCGCTGGTCAACAAGTGATGCCAGCCCTGGGAGGGGTGAGGGTAGGGTGTCCCTGTCTCATGTTACAGGCAGAAGTAGCGTAATAGCTGGGAGAACAAAACCGGCCCGGATCTGTCCCTCCCCAAGCTGTTTGTCAGTACAGCCTCCACAGGGACCATGTGAACTTCTGGTTGCCCTCTATAACCCCCATACAAACTCCCGTAGAGAGAGCGCTCCTGGCCTGCTTCCCACTTTTCCCAAGTGTGCTGGTGGGTGGTTTATTGTTGCCAAGCCAATCTAGCTCAAAATAGCATTGACCCACAGTTCTGGGAAGCTTCATTCTTCATGCCTCTGTAGAAAAGAGTTAAAAATGACAGGCTTTGGGAAGCCAAGGGGTCTAATTTGCTGAGATGAGACAAGACGCACAGTCCCATTATATGGGAGGACAGAAATAGTGGCCAGGGATAGGTATGGGAAGTATTCATTAGTGGTGGCAGGTCTCAGGCCCTATGTGGCTGCACTTCAGGGAAATTAGTGGACTGGTCTGGCTGGGGTTATCCTGGGAGCTAAAGTCAGGTGGATGACAGGAACTGTAAGTGGCTAATTAAGCTATAACCTCTGCCCTCCCCAACTTGCACACTTTCTTTCAAGTTGAGAACCTGCACTCTCTTGGTAGCTCTCTTGGCAGTGTCTCTAATTCTGATCTCTGTTCCTTGGGCTTGGACACAGCTCTGCTGTCATCTTGTCAGTGAGGCTGTTTTCTCACACCCCACCCCCTGTGCTCCCTTGACACTTGTTAGCTCCTCCGTCACCCTTGCGTGGCCTAGGAGTATTTGCTGGGGTCAGCCAGAGGCTGACTTGGAGGCTTAGAACTTAATGGCTATAGCTCCCGCTTGGTGGGACTCTTTGGGAAGCAGATTTGCTGTCAACTCTGTACTCCTTTCCCCCACGTGTTTGGCACTACGGGCTTCCTTGAGGTCTGATGGAGCTTCCTGTTTGCTGAGTGTGCTTCCGTGAGAGCCTCATCTTGGATTTGGACCTTAGATTGCTATGAGTTGGAATCCACTTAGTGGCAGTGGGTTTGGATATTGGTTTTGGCAGTTGGAGAGTTTGGCCAAGCAGGAGCTGACCCTGCTTCATGATTGTAACTGATCTCCTGCAGCTGTTGATTAGAAAAAACACTCACCTCCTTTCCTGTAGCCACTGGAACTAGGGCAGGGGGTCAGTGGAATCTACATGTATTATTTCATTAAAGCTAACCATTGTGTGTAAATCTGCATTCAGGAACACAGGTGAACCTAACTAAAGCTAACCTGCTATACGTAAGTGTACATGAATGCAGAATATAAATTAGAAGCTGCTTCCCTTCACAAAATTATTTTTCTGGAGGCTACCATAGAAATGTAAAATTTCTCACATGCACTTAGAGGGCTCATTGTCTCATGGTTTTTTGTGAAGAGATGTATTGAAGGTGAGATACAACATCAACAGAACAAAACCCATTGACAGGGATTCAGCCATTTTCAGGAGTCCTTTGGGTAACGAAACCCTGTATTACTGCAGATGCCAAAAAAGTTGGAGGTAAAACGGAGTTGAACTAAGAGCATCTGTCTCAAAAGCCTTAGCATAGACCCTTAAGCACCCAGTGTAGCAATTAACAGCCGCCGGAGACACTGCCTTCCTCTTAACTCTTAAACCACTCTTGACTAACCCTAGGGAATTAAGAAAGTCGTGGGTCTGCTTCTGGTTCTGCTGTGCGTTAGCTGTGGCCATCTTGGGCTATCACTGACCTTTCTAGACCTTGGTGTCTTCACCTGGGATGTAGAGACTCTACCAAAATCTGAGGAGCCCTGGTGGTGCAATAGTTAAGTGCTCAGATGCCAACCCAGGTTGGTGATTCACACCTGCCCAGTGGCTCCATGAGAGAAAGACCTGGCGGTCTGTGCCTTTCAAGATTAACAGCATCAACAACAGAAACCCACAGCTGTCAGATCGAGACAGACTCGTGGCTACCCGAGAAAGTCGTGTAAGGCAGTTCTACTCTGTCACGTGGGCTTGCTTGGAGTTGGAGTGGATTCGGTGGCACACAACAGCAACATACCAAACTCTCAGGCTTCTTATGGGGATCAGAGGAAGTAAATGACATTGGGAGGGCACTCAATAAAAGCGCTTTATACCCTCTTGACTACTCACGTATCAACTTTCTTAGGTGTAAGTGCCTAATCTCCCTATGTGGTTCTGTAGGTTTGGGTTCTGTTCAGGGTAAGGTCAACCTGAGAAAGCCATGAGGAATCTTCCTTTGTTCCCCAGTATGCCACCTTGTTGTAAGCCACTGAGGAAGGCACCATCATTTCTAGACGAGGTAAAGAATAGTAGCACAACCTGCCAACTGATCAGGGGCTCAGGGCCTAGGAGAAACCCGACCATGAGTCAGTCTGGGGCCTAATCAGTACGAGAGATGACCTTTGCCCTGATACTAGACGTGTTTGAGCTGCCCAGTGAATGAGACTTTGCCCCACTTTGATCCAGGAGGTATTGAAAGAGCTTAAGAAATACTTAGGATAGAGTCAACTCCAAGAGTTTGAAGAAAAACATGAAGTTTATGCTTTGTTGCCTTCCACCATGTGAGTTATGACCCTGAAGAAAGCACTAACGCTGACCCAACTCTAATGAATGATGGGAGCCAGAGCCCAGTACTGGCTCTGGGCGGGTCCTTGGGGGATCCCGTGCTCCTATTACTGGGAACAAGAAATGTTTCTAGGAAGGGCAGATGAACAGGCTGGGTTGGAAACCTTTGTGAGATGGGGCAAGAACTATCCTCTGTGCTGGAGCTCTTTTTGGTCCAGCTGATTTCTGTCCATGGTAAGAGTGGTGTACTTGATAAACGTTTTAAAGACCTGAGGCTGAGCATGTGGTTAACACAGACACATTCTACTCCTTGCTGGTGAAGGGGTCAATTAGGATAGCTAGCTAAAAATCCAATCCCACTGCCATTGAGTTGATTCTATAAGTAGTAAAAGTATCAGGAGCCGCACAAACATTCGTGTCCTTCAGTAATTCACTCCTAGGGAGCCAGCTACAGGAAGCCTTAGGAAATATTAGAATATTTTTGTGCACTTAGATTGTCATCTTAATATTGTTTGCTGTTGTTGTTGGACCTTGTTGGGGTCCAGCAGTGTTGGACCAAACACTGCTCAGTCTTGCACCATGTTCACAATTGTTTTTATGCGTAAGCCACTGTTTAATGTTGTTGAGAATAATTAATTATTGGAACAGCCTCAATGTCCAAGCTACCAGTACCACTGCTGCCGGCTTGACTCCGACTCACGGTGACCCCACGTGTGTCTGAGTGGGACTGTGCTCTGTAGGGTTTTCAGTGGTTGCTGTTACAGAAGGAGATGGCCAGGCCTTTCTTTCCAGGTACCTGTGGGTGGACTCAAACGTCCAACTATTTGGCTAGTGGCCTTGAAGACTAAGGTGAACCAGACCCAAGCCATGGTGTTTTTGATCATACCATATGCATGTGAAAGCTGGGTAATGAATAAGGAAGACAGTTAATGAATAAGGAAGAAGAATTGATACCTTTGGATTATGGTGTTGGAGAAGACTAGTGAATGTATGTATCATAGACTGCCAAAAAGAACAAACAGATCTGTTCTGGAGGAAGTACAACCAGAGTGCTCTGGGAAAGCTAAGATAGCAAGACTGCATCTCACATACTTTGGACGTGTTGTCAGGAGGGATCAGTTCCTGGAGACGGACATCATGCTTGGCAAAGTGGGAAAACCCTCCAGGAGATGGATTGACACAGTAGCTTTAGCGATGGGCTTAAGCATAAAACTGTGGGCGTAGCACAGGGTCAGGTGTTGTTTCATTCCGTTGTGCGTAGCGTCTCTGAGTCAGAACCCACTCGATGGCACCTAGCAACAGTATATATGTACACACACACACACACACACACACACACAGATACATGTATATAACATGGAGGAAGATGAAATGTTAAGTTTTAAAAGGATACAGAGTTATATACTCAGATTAATTAAAAAATATGCAGGGAAGAGAAGGAGGCAGCATAATGCTTTTTATTGTGACCTTATCAAAGTTTTCTGCATTAGCATTATAACCATGGGTAGAGGGAACTGTGGTTATTAAAGTTTTATATATGTACGTACATGTTTTATATATATATATATAAAATTTCCCGAACTGTGTAAACTTTTTAGGAAGGTTGTGGCTGGGAAGACAGCAGCAGCGGCTGTGGGCTGTCCAGTTGACTCCCATACGTACCAGCCATTGCCGTAAACACTTGTGGAGATTCTCAACATGTAGTTGGGATATTAATTGCATCAAAATTACCCATGATGCTCGGTTTAGAAGAAATGCAGAATTTTGGGCACCACGTCAGACCTACTAAATCAGAATCTCTGGGCTTGGGACTTAAGAATCTGCATTTTTAAGATACCTTGCATTTGAGTTTAACACTGTATCACCTTACTTGAGGCTTCAGACAACCCGATCAGTAATCCCTGTGGTGTGTCACACCAGCTGTTGATGCTTTCCATGCTCTGCACTGTGCTTGGAACAAAAAAGCCAAGAAAGCAAAAAAGTTACTGTTTTTATAAAACCAGTTCTTGGTTGTAACTAAAGTGGAAAGCTGCAAAGCACTTTATTTGAAATAATAGAAAATTCATAATTGTATTTTATTTTGGAATCAGTTGTTAGCAGATTATTCTTAATGTATGTTAGGCCAATAATTGAAAAGAGGAAACAGTCTCACACTCTACACTGGCCTGCAATTAAACGTTTGCCCCATTAGAAAGAAGAGTACTGAGTGTGCAGTTAAGTAAGAATTGTAATTACAGATACAATTACTTTTTAGCTCCCAACTGGAGGTTTCCTTTATTGGTTAGTGTTTTGGATTGACTAATGTACCCTCTCAACTCTATGCCTGTGGCTATAATCCCCTTTGGGAATGGGTTGTCTTTGTTATGTTAATGATGCAGGATTAACACAGTGTATCTTGAATCAATCTTTTTGGCCACATAAAAGAGATTAAACAAGGAAACCAAAAACAAACCCACTGCCTTTGAGCTGATTCTGACTCATTGGTTGTGACCTTGTAGGACAGGTTAGAATTGCCCCATAGAGTTTCAGAGCAGCACCTAGTGGATTTGAACTGCTGATCTGTTATTTAGCAGCCAGAGTCCTTAACCACTGCACCACCAGAGTTCTCTTAAACAAGCAAGCGGAGGATAAATGGGTAAGACAGATGCTAAGACTCATGAAAGTCTCCAAAGAACCAGAAAGTAGAAGCTGAGGAGACAAGAACCTTTCTCCAGAACCAAAAGATTGAGAAAGACTTCCCCTAGAACCAGCACTCTGAATTTTAGACTATTAGCATCCTAAACTATGAGAAAATAAATTTCTGTTCATTAAAGCCACTCATTTGTGGTATTTCTGTTAGAGCAGCACTAGATGACTAAGACAGCTGGCTTATGGGCATTGTGTTGGAGGATGGGAGAAAATTCCTCCCTTGAAGATAATGTGCCCTGGCCCAGGCAGGGTTGGTTGAGAAGGCCCTTCCAGACCTGAAATGCTGTGACTTGTCAAGATCAAGGGGAGTTGTGACATGCTCTGAGAAGGCCCAACAGCTGTGCAATTAGCCACCTCACATGTATGTGAAATTCAACCCTGCGAAGATGCCATAATGCAGGGTATTAGTCCACACTTGTTGCTTCTGGAGTTGGTCATAACCTCTTCGGAGAAGAGATGCGCAGTCCCTGGAATGAAAATATCTGTCTATGTGTGGGTGCCATCTGAAAGAAGGAACCAAGAAAGACAGCAACTGTGAAATGCTGTATCAAATCTTCTGGAAGGGAACTCACTCCCTTTGAGAGCCTTTGCACTAGATGGCTTCTTCACAGCCCCCTCCACTTGACCCCCGTGTTGTCAGGTAGAAGGAGAGAGAAAGGAGATATGCCCCAGGGGGGTGAAGTGCTCTTGCTTTAGGTAACACCTCCCATTTGTGCTTGGTCACAATCCTTTGTGCTCTGTTGGGTTGGCCCAGACTCTCCCAGCTGTGAGAAATGAGACCCGGATCTGAGAAATGCTGCCGGCTCGCGGGGCTCGGATAACTGGTGGCTGAGAGCCCAGCTTCGAGGGCCAGTCCATCTCCTCCCCGCAGCGTGCCCTAGCCTGCAGCTCAACAGGGAAAGCAGAGGAAGAGAGTCCAAGGGTTAGAACCTATCAAGAAGGAACATTTTTTGAAAGGAAACTTTGTATCTTTCACAGAACGTGTAATTAACTCTCAGCAGAAGATGCCAGGGTTTCATAATGGGAGCCGACAGCGGGGGAGGAAGACTCTGACGAGCATAAGATTTCTTCTGTTTTTTAAATTTAATTTTTTTTAAGGGAACATGAACAGTTACAGTTATAATTGGGGACCTTCAGGGATGGTGTCTCCCCAGCATCAAGTCGGATCATGCTGTGTGTCACCCCTACCCGGGAGGGAGAGTGGATCCGGGAGGACTTCTATGCTCTGGAGCAGCAGCTACGGAGCCCTGGCCTGACCCCAGGATGGCCATTTCTTGTCCCTGGCAGGCCGTGTCTCTTCTCCAGGACAGCAGTCCTTGGAGTCACTCCAGCCTCAGCACAGTCTCCTGATGAGGGTTGTGTGAGGGCCTAGCTTGGGCCTCACCTGACTGCCCTGCCCTCGGCATGTTATCTGCATCTTATGAGGGAGGGAGGGGAAGATGAGAAGTGGGGAGCCCAGGGGTGGTGTGGCTGGAGGTGGGCAGTGCCTTCGCCTGCACAAATGGGGCCAGCCCTTTGCCAGGTACAAAGGACGCTCTGTGAGGGACACACCCAGTGTGGAATCGGGGAGTCTCACGTTTCTTAGCACAAAGGAGGCCCGTTCCCAGATTGGGTTGGGTGTGGCCTGTGAACTGAACCCTGCTGGGCAGGGCCCTGTGGACTCCTGGTGACCCAGCTGGGTGGCTGTAGTTCTTGAGATCTGGTCTGGTCTGGGAGATGGAGAGAGACCTGGGCAGGCAGCTTAACCTCAGAAGACACAAGTAGCTGCCTCTTCCTCTTGGGAAGAACCTCCCAGGTCTGCTGCACACACACACACACACACACACACGTGTACACTTACACACTCACACATGCATGTACATACAGAGTCCAGATGAAAGAAGATCCTCCACTTAGCCAGCTGTGCAGCGTAAGTTGTCTCTCTCCGAAGCCATTGCTGCAGAGACATTAGACTAGACCCACAAGAAGTCAGGCTCAGATGTAAAAAGAGCCGTTGTGCTGACCACCCCACTCGCTACCGTCAAATCAATTCTGACTCACAGTGACTGTATAGGTCAGAGTAGAACTGCCCCATAGAGTTTCCAAGGAGCACCTGGTGGATATGAACTGCCAATCTTTTGGTTAGCAGACATAGCACTTAACCCACTATGCCACCAGGCTTTCTTTACTGGCCACCGGCATAATTATTATTTCTCTTCAGAACTCAGTCATTAAGTGCCTTCTCACTGTGACCTTGCTAAGCATGAGGAGGGGGAAACTTTTGAGTAGGTAGAATGGCATGGGTGATACGTTGAAATGGTTCATAACTGATGCGTCCCTTCAGTCAAGCTGAAGTTTCATCTGGGGTGGCTGTGCCGTGGGGTGGAATGAGAGCACTTGGGGAGTCCCTTAAGCCCTCACTGGGTCTCTGGAGCCTTGGCTTTAAATCAAAGGCCTTGGACTAGGGTGCTAAGGTCTCTTCAGCTGTCAAGCACGTTCTCTAGCTATGGAGGCAGCCCAGGCCTGAAAGCCACAGGCCGCATCGGCATCCTTTGGAACCTGGCTCTCACACTGTTCTGAGGACCCCATTGCATCACAGGGCTTTCCAAGCATTGTACAGACCTCGCTGCCCGCAGCTGAGGTCAGTTAGTATTGGATGGGAAGGATGGGGTCTTTGAATATAAGATCCTAGTGGTGTAATGGTTAAGTGCTGTGGCTGCTGACCAACGCATGGCTGCTGCCAGGCTCTCTTTGGAAACTTCATAGGGCGGTTCTGCTCTGTCCTGTAGGGTCACTATGAGTCGGAATCCACTGGATGCCAGTGGGTTTGGTTTTGGGTTTTGGATGTCTTGAATGTTGTATGTTGTGCACTATCAAGAAAACATTTATTTGCGGAATACATGTTTCCCTGGTACCTTCTGTGTACCAATGAATAAAGCAGACAGAATTCCTGTACTCAGGAGCTTACATTTGGCATAAAATCCTAGGTTTTCCCACTCTAAAGGGAAGTATGGGGGAGAATCATTGGTCTCAAGTTGTGTGAAGCCTCTTGTTTCATCAGTTACCATCTTCTGAATCACAGTCTCTCATGAATACGTCTGATTGGTGGAGCCTGGGTCATGTGCTTGTTCTGACTGCAAGGGAGGCCTCCCTTGGGGAGGCACAGACATCTAATGTGGGATTTTCACCAAACACAGGAGTCTCTGGGTGGTACAGATGGTTAATGTGCTCAGCTGTTAACTGGAGGGTTGGAGATTCAAGTTCACTCAAAGGTCCTTGGGAAGAAAGCCCTGGTGATCTACTTCTGAAAAATAGTCATTGAAAACTCTATGGAGCACAGTTCTACTCTGACATACCATAGAGTTGCTATGAGTCTCCCCACATATGGGAAGAGCATAAGGTATCCTGGGTGCCAACAGTGTATGACACATCAACTGTACGGGTACTTTCAGGTTTTCTTCATGCAGGCCTAAGAGCTGTGAGTGAGGACCACAGCTCCAATTGAGTGTGTCTCCCTTTAGTGACTAGTACATGTATTGCCTGCCTTCTATAGGGACCAAAGGTTGATGACCACAGAGAACACCTGGAAAATCATTTACTAGCCAGCATCTAGCGTTTAGTAAGCACTTACTATCTGCCAGAATTTTTATAAGCTCTTTTTTTTATGTACACTGTCTCATTTAATCCTTACAGCAACCCCTTTTCACAGATGAGGAATGTGAGGCCCAGAGAGATTAAGAACCTTAACTACGTGGGAGAGGCAGGATTTGAGTCCAGCAATCCTATTCAGAGTCTGAGAGCTTAACTACAACACTTTGTAATGGATGAAATGAAGGTGAAAGGTGGAAGAAAAACCTCCCAACCAGGGCTCAGGGAAGGTAGGTGAGTGCCATTAAGCTGTGCCCCCTGCTATGAACCCGGAGCAGGACAGAGTCAGCCCTCAGGCAGCAGGCCTGTCTCATACTCGGTGAGCAAAGATGGGTGTGATGTTGGCAGTGAAGCAGCCTTGCTTCATTAAGGCAGCCTGACAGAGTCCTCGGGAATCCTGAGAGGGAGGTGTGGGAAGGGCGGGAAGGAAGAGGGAGGGGATGGCAGCTGCCGGCTGCAGGGCCAGCCAAGGGAGGCTCTGCCTGTGGCAACTGCGTCAGAGGACTGGCTTCTGAACTTCCGGGCTCAGCTGGGTCAGGCCGGGCTAGCACCCCTGCAAGGGCAGGGAGGGCCCCATGCTGGTCTCTAGCCAGGGTGTTACATGACTGTGGCCAGGATGTTCCCAGGGACTCCTCCCCAGTGACCCAGGAAGGGCCAGGGAGTTGTTGGGACAGGCCCTCCAAGCTGAGATGTCTTTGAAAGTGCTGTAGGTCCCTACTACGTGCCCAAAGGCAGAGACCCTGGGCCAACCCCTAATGCTGTGACCTTGGATGTTGGGGCACTGCTATTTCTATTACTTTGGAGAACAGGTGGGAAAGGAACAGAGGATGTCACATGCCCGCACCCCCAGGTACACCCAAGTACACCTGCTGGCCCTGTCTGGGGAGTTGGGCCACTGGTTTCACACACTCCAAGCCCAGGACAGAATTTCAAGAGGGTGCACACAACCAGGGTGCCTGTCATTCCCATGAGCCCTCCTCTTGAGAAGGCTGGGAACTACCTAACAGCTTCTCTTTCCAAAAGGGTACATTTCTGTGTGGAGTGAAAAACCAAAACCAAACTTGTGGCCATAGAATTGACTGCAACTCATAGCGGCCCTATAGGACAGGGTAGGAGCGCCCCGCCGAGTTTCCAAGGAGCATCTGTTGAATTTGAACTGCTGATCTTTTGGTTAGCAGATGTATCACTAACCACTGCACCACCTTGGGAAGCAGAAGAGAGAGGTGAAGGGACACTTCCCTTCAACAGCATTCACAGCAGGGTTAGGGAAGTTTCCTATGTACTAGCAGGATATTTCCAGAAAATACCAAGAAAGCCAAAACATTATCTACCAGAGATTTTTATTACAGTAGATTACCATAAAATGTCTAATTAATAAAAAGTTCTCTTTAAAAAAAGGTTCCAACCAGATTAATACTCGCAGTAACATGAACACCGAGAAGCCCTGTGCATGTCTTTGTTTCCAGGTGTCACGCTACAGATAAGAAGGAGAGAAGAGGGACATTCTTAGAATTTAAGAAATGAGGCGTGGTTAGGGTTGACAGAGAAAGTACAAGATGAATGATTTAATTTGAGTTTCAGGTAAATGACAGCTCATTTTTTAGTGTAAGTAGACCCCACATATTGCATGGGACATACTTGTGCTAAAAAATTATTTGCCGTTTATCTGGAATTCAAATTTACATGGCTGTGCTATGAGTTGGAATTGACTCGACAGCAATGGGTTTGGTCTGGTTCAGACAATTTTACCTGCTAAATCTGGCAACCCTGGTGGGCCCCTGATTTCATTATTGATTTTCACATTCACCCCAATAAGAGAAGGCAGAGCTGCAAATTTAGGAGAGGAGGCTGGCGAACGTATGCCAAAGGATAAGGGGCTCCATGGAGGTGAGACCTCTGAGACCTGATTTCTGGATTCACATCAGCAGTCCTTGGGGAAGCCCCTGAGCCTCCACTTGAAGCTTTGTTTCCCCAGAAAGAAAAGGCACATCCAAGCAGCTGGAGTAAGAAGCCATGAAAATAATTTGGGCTTCTCATCAGCCACCAATGCAGGAGAGGCCAACCTCCAGGGCAGCAATGTGTCCCAGTGCCCGAGGGCCCCAGACCACATGCCATCCTGCCTGCCACAGGCTTCAGGGGCCACCCCAGTGTCAGATGTGGAGGGTATGATAAGTATCACACCACACTCTAGCTGCCCCATAAACTTCCCAGACTGTGCTGACCTTCCTTCAAGGCCTAGCTGTGTCAGCCCTGCCTCACACAGAATTCCCCCACATTCTCTGGGGCTGAGGTCATTGACTGTCTGCAGGCCTTCTCTGTGAGGGCTAAAGTGCCAAGTCCAGGATCATTAACTAAGTATGTATGTACCATCCAAAGGTACCCTGAGAAGGTCAGGTGTAAGCACCTGCTACACGGGAACCCTGGGGGAAAGGTCCAGTCTCTCCTCAGGAGGTGAGTGCAGCCTGCCTGCCCAGGGGAGCTGCAGCCCTGCCACCTGGAATAGGCTGCTAGGCTGTGGGGGCACTGCTCTCCTTTCCTTCCCCAAGAAGCAGGGAGGGTAAAGGAGAGAGCCACAGAGGGTAGGCCTGCCCTGGGAGGCTTCTTGAGGCACAGGGCTAGGCATTCACCAAGTTCTAAGGAAGGAACGCAGGACAGGAACTACCAGCCTGTAACTGACTCTCAGGTGCTCTTGTATGGAGCTTCCTGCCTTGTTTATAAACAAATATGATGGTAAAGTATTTGTGACCAAATTTACTGTTTTAACTATTTTAAGAGTGCTATTCACCATGTTGGAAACCCTGGTGGCGTAGTGGTAAAGCTCAAAACTGCCAGGCACTCCTTGGAAACACTATGGAGCAGTTCTACTCCATCCTACAGGGTTGCTATAAGTCAGAATCAACTCGATGGCACTGGGTTTGGGTTTGATATTCACCATACTGGAAATCCTGTTGGCACAGTGGTTAAATGTTACAGCTGCTAATCAAAAGGTTGGTAGGTTGAATCCGCCAGGTGCTGCTTGGAAACTCTATGGGCTAGCTCTTCTCTATCCTGCAGGGTCACCATGAGTCAGAATTGGCTTGGCGGCAGTGGGTTTTGTTTTGGGTTTGTATATTCACCATGCGGGAAATCCTGATGGTGTAGTGGTTAAGTACTGCAGCTGCTAACCAAAAGGTTGACAGTTCAAATCCACCAGGCACTCCTTGGAAATTCTGGAGCAATTCTACTCTGTCTTGTAGGATTGTTATGAGTCAGAATTGACCCGATGGCAGTGCGTTTGGTTTTAGGTTTGGTATTTACTGTGTTGGAAACCCTGGTAGCATAGTGGTTAAGTGGTACAGCTGCTAACCATAAGGTTGGCAGGTCAGATCTACCAGGTGCTTCTTGCAAACTCTATGGGGCAGCTCTACTCTGTCCTGTAGGGTTGCTATGAGTTGGAATTGAGGACAGCGAGTTTGATTATTCACCCTTTTTGCTATATCATTACCATCCGTTTCCAAAAGTTTTCATCACTCCGAACAGAAACTGAGAAGCCCCTCAGCAGTAATTCCCCATTCTCCCTCCCCCAAAGCCCCAGGTCACTACTAATCTATTTCCTGTTTCTATGCATTTGTCTCTTCTAGATATTTCATGTAAGTGGGATCGTACCCTGTTTGTCCTTTTGCATCTGCCTTATTTCACTGAGCATAATGTTTTTGCAGTTCATTCATGTTGTAATATGTAGCAGAATGATATTCCGCTGTATGTATGTACCATGTTGTAATATGTAGCAGAATGATACTCCGCTGTATGTATATACCATGCTTTGTTTTTCCATTCATTTGTTGACAGCCTGTTAGGTTGCTTCCACTGTTGGGCTGTTGTGAATAATGCTGAAGTGAGCACTAACATACAATTTTAGCCCTGTTTTTACAGGAGATGGAACTGAGGCCTGGAGAGGTTATGGAACTTGACTGAGGTTCAGAAATCTCACCCAAATCACTCTGCCTTGTAAAACCTGGGCCCTTTCTATTATACTTCACTACCCAGGAGGATTTTCTGTCATTCTACTGTTGTCAGGTTCCTGCTTCCCCCATGTCTACGAGTTGGCTCGTGACTGTGAAATTGCCACTAGGAAATAATGCTGAGAGGAAGCAGCTGTCCTGTGTGTCTATGCCAGTATCTCCATCTCCTGGGCTTTCAACCTTCTGCCTGCAGAGTTGATTGAGAGCTGTGGGAGCTGGCGACAGTGTTCTTTGCCCATGGGGAGTTTTGTCCAGTCCCCGCCCTTGGAAATCGCATTTGATAATCTCTGACAGGCTGGAAACCACACTCTCTGGGGACGAACCTCATAAATCTTGGCCTGTGCAGTTGGTTGAATTTGGCCCAACTGGTGGAGAAGATGGGGTGGCAGGAGAGACAGGACTATAACTCAACCAAGTGTCCTCCAGGAACCCTTTCCGTCCGGCCTGAAGTGACTCTATCTCATGATGTGCTCCCCAGGGGATCCCAGGTGGGCCCTGTACCCTCAGCTCTCCTCAGATCTCACTGGCCTTGGGTATTTCCCATGCGCTCTGATACTCCCACTACTATGGGTTACTACTCCTTCCCTGGCACCTGTCAGCAAGTAAGAGAGCAAAAGAATTGCCGTTCTGTGTGTGGCAGAGAGAGAGGGTTTCAGAGTCAAGGTTGGGGAGAATTGAGGAGGAAGATCTGGAGGGGAAGAGATCTCTGTTTCTTCTAATCATAAACTTGATGCATGTGTTCGTATGTTTGCTAATGAATGTGTATTGACTGGATGGGGACACATAAGAGGAGATGAATGTTGGACCCTGTTACACAGCCAGTACCCTGCACCAGTGTCTGGCTCCAAGTCTGCTCAGAGAAGCAGTCCACAAACTGAGAGCCATTAAGAAGGAATTCCAAGCTTCACTTAGGCCTCCTATGCTGAAAACCAACTCAGTTGTGCTTCTCAGAAGTGCTTTCTTCTCTTACAGTTTCTGTAGAGAAAAGCTCCACTGCCAGCCCTCCAAATTTCCAGAAATGTCAGCCCACGCAATGCCTTCTGTTGGTCAGAGTGTGGATTTGGGAACTAGAATACCCTGGTTCAAATCCCAGCTCAAGACTAAACCAGTCTTGGGAGTGTTGCTTGATCCTTCTCTGCCTCACATCCCTCATCTGTGAAGTGGGGATGATAGTACCTACTGCCTACAGTCAGCAGATATTTAAAATAGCACCTAAAACCAAACCCACTGCTGTCAAGTTGATTCTGACTCAGAGCAACCCTATAAAACAGAGTAGAACTGCCATAGAGTTTCCTAGGAGTGCCTAATGGGTTTGAACTGCCAGCCTTTTGGTTAGCAGCCATAGCACTTAACCACTACACCACCAGGGTTTCCAGAAATACTACCTAATACACAAAAATCTTGTTGTTTTCAAGTCAGCTACAATTCCTAGGACATAGGATAGAGTAGAACTGCACCATAGGTTTTCCGAGAACACCTGGTGAATTTGAACTGCCGACTTTTTGGTTAGCTACCTTAGCAGTTAACCACTACACCACCCGGCTTTCCACCTGGTATACAGTCAGCACTATATAAGTGTTAAGCCAAATGAAATCCATTGCCATTGAGTCAGTTCCAACTCATAGAAACCCTATGGGACAGAGTAGAACTGCCTCAGAGAATTTCTAAGACTGGAATCTTTACGGAGGCAGGCTGCCACATCTTTCTCTTGTAGGGTGGCTGCGGGTTTTAAATTGCTGGCCTTTCAGTTAGCAGTCAGTTGCTTAACCACTGAGCCACAAGGTCTCCCTATGTAAGGGTCTCCCTATGTTATTGTTACTGGTCACTCTTTTCTACCCAATCTAATGTTACCAACCCCTGGTCCCTGGATGCTGCAGGCAGTTTGGAATAGACTGCTGACCTAGAGGTTGGTTGTTCATACTTACCCAATGTGCTGTGGAAGAAATGCCTGGTGATCTGCTTCTGTATAGAAAACCTAATGGAGCCATTCTGCTCTGTAATGTATGGGGTCACCATTAGAACTGACCTGATGGCAATAAGTTGGTTCGTCTTTGGTTCTTCCAAACCCCTGGGCTGTGTGGGATGACCTGAACCTTCCTTAGCAGGTGGAAAGGCCAGAACAGTTGAGTGTGTTGGGGTGGGGATGAGAGGAAGACTACAAACCCTCATATCAGTGAATCTTGTGCCTGCTCTTTGAGAAGGGGTGGGGGACTCTTACAGGTAACCCTGAGACGAGAAGGAGCAAATCTGCCCCCACTGGGCAGGACTGGATGAGGGGATTGTGCCACCTCATGCCTGCAGCACGAAGCGTGTCTCCTGGCAGTGAGAAAGATTCTGCTGCAGGTACAAACACTTGTCAGAAAATTAGAGGAATGCTGAGTATGCCCAGATGGGGAGAGCGATCAGGACACACGTGTGACAGGAGAGAAGTGGGATGAATGGTGGTCCCTCCAAGATAGGAGCCCTGTTGGCACAGTGGTAAAGTGCTCAGCTGCTAACTAAAAGGTCGGTGATTTGAACCAGTGCTCTGTGGGAGAGAGATGTGGCAATCTGCTTTTGTAAAGATGCACAGCCTTGGAAACCCTATGGGGCAGTTCTCTGTCCTGTAGGGTCACTGTGAGTTGAAATGGATCTAATGGCAACAGGTTTTTTTTTCCCCCTTTTGTAACCCCCGAAACTTATTGTGACCTTATTTAGAAGAAGGGCCTTTGTTGGTTTAATTAAAGTATGACTCTCAAGATCATCCTGGATCATCCTGGTGAGCTCTAAATCCAATGACAAGCCCTTGTAAGAGAAAGAAAAGGTGAATTCACAGATACAGAGGAGGAGGACATGGGAAGATAGGAGGAGGGATTGGAGTGATACAGCCACAAGCCAAGGGGTGCTGAGAGCCACCAAAGGTTGGAAGAAGTCAGAAGGGGAAACCTGAGAGGGAATGGAGCCCTGCTGATGTCTTGATTTTGTGCTTCTAGCCTCTGGAACCGTGAGAGAATAAGTTCCTGTTGTTTGAAGCTATCCGGTTTATGGTAATTTAATAGAGGAGCTGTAAGACCAACTGCAAAAATCCTCTTAAGAAAGAAAAAGATAAGGAGCCATGGTTTGAAAGTGGGGAAGACAGAAGTGAAGTTCACAGGATCAGAAAGGACTTTCATCAGAGTCATGGCACATAAGGCTCACATGAAATGACTGAGAGTACCATGGTTTAGGTCAGATGCACTGGCATGGATTGAATTGGGTCCCCCCCAAAATGTGTGTCAACTTGACTAGGCGGTGATTTCCAGTATAGTGTGATTGTCTATCATTTTGTCATCTGATATAACTTCTCCATATGTTGTGAATCCTCTCTCTGTGACGTTAATGAGATGGGATTAGCACAAGTTATGTTAATGTGGCAGAACTCAATATACCAGATTAGTTTGTATTTTAAATCAGTCTCTTCAGATGCAAAAGAAAGCAGCAGCAGAGACAGGAGGATCTCATGCTACTAAGAAACAAGAGGCAGGAGAATAGTGTGTCCTTTGGACCTGGGGTCTGTGTTCTTTGGAGCTCCTTGACTGGGGAAGACTGATGACAGTGACCTCCCCCTAGATCCAGTGGACAGAGAAGCTTCCACTGGAGTTGGCACCCTGAGTTTCAACTTCTAGCCTACCAAACTGTGAGGGAATACATTTCTGTTTGGTAAAACCACCCATTTGTGGTATTTTGTTTAGCAGCATGAAATAACCAAGACGCACGCCTTAGTTCTTGTCATGGATTGAATTGTGTCCACCCCCCCAAAATGTATGTGTTGGTTTGACTTGATTAGGAGTCCCAGTGTGGTGCCATTCCTTACATGTGTTGTGAATCTTGCCTCTGTGATATTGATGATGGAGAATGGTTTGCAGTTGCGTTAGTGAGGCAGGACCGAAGCCACAAGGTTGTGGAATATAAGGGAGAGAAGTGAGCCAAGGAAGTTGGGAACCTCCTACCACCAAAAAGAGAAGCACCGAGAGCAGAGCACGTCCTTTGGACCTGAGGTTCCTGTGCTGAGATGCTGTCACTGGATTTGGACTAGCCTACTGGACTGTGATAAATTCTCTTACTGAACGGACTTAAAAATTTATAAATGGATTTGTCTTACTGGACTGTGTCAATAAAGCTTCTCCTTGTGAAGCCTTCCACTCGTGGTATTTTCTGTTAGAGCAGTACTGGGTGACTAAGACAGTCCTCAAAGTGACATCTTTGCTTTTTAGCACCTTTAAAGAGGTATTCACACCAGATTTACTCAATGCAATGTATCACTTGATTTCTTGACTGTCATTTCCATGGGTGTTGGTTGTAGATCCACATAAAATTAAATCCTTGACAACTTCAGTCTTTTCTTCCTTTATCATGATGTTGGTTCTTGGTCCAGTTATGAGGATTTTTATCGTATGTGGAGGTGAAATCCTTACTGAAGGCTGTAGTCTTTGATCTTCATCAGTATTTCAAGTCCTCTTAGCTTACAGCAGACAAAGTTGTGTTATCTACGTATTGCAGGCTGTTAATGAGTCTTCCTCCAATCTTGATTCCATGCTCTTCATGTAGTCTGGCTTCTCGGGTTATTTGCTGGGCATACAGATTGAACAATTATGGTAAAGGGATACAACCCTGACATACATCTTTTCTGATTTTAAACCACCCAGTATCTTCTTGTTCTTTTTAAACAACTGTCTTTTGGTCTAAGTACAAGTTCCTTGTGAGCACAATTAAGTGTTCCTATTCTTCATAATGTGTCCACATTGTGTCTTCATAATGTGTCCCATCAAATGCCTTTTCATAGTCCATAAAACAGACAAACATCTTTCTGGTATTTTCTGCTTTCAGCCAAGATCCATCTGTCAGCAGCAATGACATCCCGTGCTCCACAGCCTCTTCTCAATCCAGCTTGAGTTTCTGGCTGTTCCGACAGTGTATGGCTGCAACTGTTTTTTGAATGATCCTCAGCAAAATTTTACTTGCAGGTGATAATAAATACTGCTGTCTGTTAGATCACCTTTCTTTGGAATGAGTGCAAATGTGGATCTCTTCCAGTTGGTTGGCCAGGTAGCTGACGTCTGTATTTCTTGGCATAGATGAGTGAGCACGTCAACGTCGTATCTGCTTATTGAAGCACATCAGTTGGTATTCTGTCAATTCCTGGAGCCTTATTTTTTGCCAGTGCCTTCAGCACAGCTTGGACTTAGTGGTTCTTGGTCACATGCTACCTGCTAAAATGGTTTAATATCAACCAATCAGCCTTGGTACAGTGACTGCATATTTATTCCATCTTTTGATGCTTCTTGTGTCCTTCAATATTATGCCTGCAGAATCCTTCAGTGTTGGAACTCAAGGCTTGAATTTTTTTTGAAGCTTGAGTAATGCTCAGTGTGTTCGTCCCTCTTGGTTTTCTAACTCCAGGTCTTTCCTTATGTCATTATGATAGTTTGACTTCTTGAGCTGCCCTTTGCCATCTTCTGTTTAACTCTTTCACGTGATCCTTTCTTCTGCTTGCTTAACTACTCTGTGTCCAGAAACTCGGGGGAGCTTTGCAGAGGCTGGCAGCTGCAGTAACAAATGGGGCATAACTCAAGGAAACAGGTGTACACCTCTCTCCTGCCTTGCTTGAAGAGCTCCACTGGGTTTTCAAGGCTGTGGCCCTTCAAAAGGAGACTGCTGGGCCTGTCTTCTGAGGCACCTCTGGTCGAGTTTGAACTGCCAACCTTTCAGCTAGTAATCGAATGCTTAACCATTTGTGCCATCCAAGGACTCCGTAATAAGATGTTAGAATTTCTAACTAGTTAATAATCTGGCTCAGAGAGAGTTTAATACAGAATTTGGGCTTCCAAGGACTGCCAGTTAAGTTCATAAACTCATCCTAGAAAAAGTGCTACATACGTTGTTGCTGAATATCACTACAGTCATCTTCAAAGTACTCCCCTTGGAAGCTGCGCACTAACGCCAGTGCTCAGTCCACCCTTCAAAGCAATTCTGGAATTCTGTCTGGAATGGCCATCAGAGCTGTTGTCGTGTTACCCTTGATGTCCTGAATGTCATCAAAATGTCTTCCTTTCCATATTTCCTTTATCTTCAGGTAAAGAAAAAAGTCATTGGGGGCCAGACCAGGTGAGTAGGGAGGGTGTTCCAGTACAGTTTCTGACTGGCTAAAAACTTCCTCATGGACAACTATACAGTTAAGGTCACGAACTTGCCTCTGTGCCACCGTGCACAATGGCCATTCCAGAAAGAGTTCCAAAATTGCTTTGAAGGTTGGACTTGGTGCTGGTATTGGTGCACAGCTTTTCAAGGGGTGTACTTGGAAGGTGGCTGTAGTGATACTCAGCAATGAGGTATGTAGCACTTAGAACAGTGCTTAATTGTGACACCTTTTCGGTGCTTTTGGGGGAGGGCTGTTTTGGGGGGAGGGGTGCTTTTGGGGGAGGGCTCGAGAAAGTGGGGCTTTTCTTGAGGATTGGATGGCACTAAGAAGTGAGGGTGGCTCTACAACTAGATTTCTTAATAATAAGAGAATGAAGTGAAGTTTAAAAAAAAAAAAAGCAGCAGTCACTGAGTAGCCAAGCTAGGGCAGATGATTGATTATTTTTGTGGTTTGAACCATGCTCTTGTTTTTATCCTTGTTCAGACATGATTACAAAGTGGTGGTGTTTTTGTCTTGATCGACCACAGTCACAGAATGGTCTGATGCTGGTGTTCTGTGACATTGTTTTTACGCCCCAGGAGAAGACTGCAGCTGGGCTGGGCGGACCGGGCTGGGTCCCAGCTCACTGTCAGGACCTGCTGGGCTCTTTCGCGGGGGCGGGGGAGAGGGGAGCACTGTCACCCCTAGGCGTAAGGATTAAGGGCCATTTTACTTTCTACTTCATTTTCTTTTAGGGGAAAAAAATTTGTACAACAATCAGGTATTACATTTATTTTTTTAAGAAAATAGCTATTTCCTTTTTAGAAAAAAGGAAAACTATAGGAGAAAATACAAAGTTGAATAAACAAAGTGTCCATATGCCATGCAGTTTAATGGGAAAGCAGACAGCCCTCAGGAGCAAGAGTCACAGAGGCCACCCAGCTCTGAGTCCTGCAGAATGGCCCCACTCAGAGATGTTCCCAGGAGGCTGTTTGGGTGTGCCAGTGCTAGAATTTAGAATGGATGGAAACTGATATTGCTCAAGACATTACCCAAGGGTTTGGGTGGTGAAAAACATGGCTGGCTTGTCAATGCTGGGTGGAGACTATTGGGCCAACTGCTTGGCAGGGCTCGCAGAGACTGGGGCACGTCTTGAGCTGTGGGCTCAGCCTTGCCTGCCCATTAGGGTCACCTGGGGCACGATGCTCAGCAACACCTGGACCAGTGAAATCACTCTTTGGGGTGGGACCCGCTTCTGAGCATTTTTCAAACTCTCTGGGTTCTACTGTGCAGACAAGCTGACAGCCACTCAGCTACCACTTACCTCCCACCCTGCCACCTTCCCCTGCTCTGCCTCAGCCCTGCTCCTGTCCTTGTAAGATCTACTTCTCTCACCTCTGTCCTCCTCTTTTCCCCTCCCATCATTTCAGCCTCAGGCTCGGCCCTGTATCATCCCTGATGTCATCCTGATCCTTCCTCAAGTGATCTTTGTAGGTAAAAATGAAATCACTGGTTCTCAGCCCTGGCTGCGTATTAGAATCACCAGGAGAGTTTTAAAATAAACTCCCAATGCCTGGGTCCCACCGTCTGATTCTAGTGTCTAGGATGGGCCCAAGGCCTTTATATTTTTAAAAGTTTCCAAGAGGATTCTGCTGTGCAGCCAGAATGGAGAACCACAGCTTCAGGTACTTTTTCTCCATGGCCATGGAGGGGCTGAATAAAGGAGCTCACCAGGTAAACTGAGGCACAGGCTGTACTTCTTTAGGGCTCCTCAAGGGAAGTGTGGTGTTTGATACTCTCTAAATAAACTTACCACATCTATCCTGTAACATCCTAAGAAATTGTGTTGGGTGAATAAATGAGGGACTGCACAGGGGGCAGGCCTTGGAGTCATAGGTTTGAGTTCTGATCTCTGCTTTCTAGTTATGTGATCTTGGGGAAGTTACTTAACCTCTTATCTTCCACGTTCCCCACTTTGCCACAGAAGACCACGTAGCTCTGTCTGTTAGTGGCTTCCATGTATGGCAACCTGTGAGAGGGAGAGGAATTGAGGTGGACACAGTGTTAGTAGTAGCTGGTAATGAGGAGGTCTGGGGGACCGGGGAAAAAACCCATGGGACTGATGTGCTAGATATGCTTGGGGGTAGCTTCATAGATGATAGGCTCGAGCAGCACCAGAAGGGGTGTAAGTCAGAGAACCAGGCACGCACCTCTCTCCGGCCTTGCCTGAGCAGCGCTTTGAGCGAAGATGGCTGTGGTGTCCTCTAGCCCCGGCTCCCCAGTCTTCTCAGGACTCGAACACTCATCTTTCCTCCTCCGAGAGTGTTACATCCTGACTGTTCACAGCCTGCTCTCAGTTGAAGGGGGCTGCCTGGTCTCGGTCAACCCCAGGGGTTGTGTGCATCCACTGACGGGCCAATGTAGGGTGCAAAGGCCCAGCTCCTTGCCTTGTTTTGGGACATTCCTTTGGGATCAGCTGAGAGCTCTTATTACTAGAGCGTCCCATTTCAGCCTCTCCTGCCCAGTCCTGCTTCCATCACCCTGTACAGGTGTTGCTCTGGCCATCTCCTTCATAAGCCACTTGCATGTAAATCTTCAGCTGAATTCTGTTTCCAGGGTACCTGACCTGTCAGAAAGGCCCTAATACGTGTGACCAGGGCTGAGAGGTGTCAGTGGGACTGCCTCACAGCAGCTTTTTTGGACCTCATGGAACATTTGTAGGTTCTGAGACATGGCGACTACAAAGGAGATCCTGTCACACCCCTGTTTAAAATTCTCTGATGGCTCCCTACTGGCTGTAGGCTGACTCTGGGCTCCTCAGCATGGTTTGTGACCTTCTTTGTACCCTGGGCTGACTGCCACTGTAGGCAGACCTGTCTCTTCCTTGCTCTTCAGACAATGAGAACTATCTACAGTGTTGCAAACCACCAGGCGTCTCCCCACCCTGCCTCTGTGCAAGCCACCAGCGGTTACTGGACAGCCCTTCTCTGCCCTTCATCTGGATCACAGGTATCTGCCCCTGCCTTGATGGCATCTTGGTCCTGCTGACCTGCTGGCCTGCATGTTCTCTGGGGCCAAGACTTAGTCATCTGCCTCCAGGACCTGGCACAGTGGTCAGCCCTTGGTAACCTCCAAGGAAGTCTTGTCATGTGAATAAGAACTGAAAGAGGGCAAGCCTTGGAGTCAAGTGGACTTGATTTTAATTCTGCCTTCTCTTCTCACTTAAGTGATCTCATGCGAATTATTTAACCTCTCAGCCTGATTTATAAAGCGGGGAAAATAATATATCCTCGGTAAGGATTAAACTAGAAGAGACCTAGATTTAGAGAAAATGGTCAGCAGCAAGGCTGATACAGAATAAGCTGCGAAATCAGGGTGAATTGACTAAAATTTAATCTGGTTTCTGGGATTCTGTAAAGGGTTCTATGTGTGGACAGCGTGTAACTTTGGTTTCTATTCAGCCCTGATACAAACACAGCAGAATGTGTGATTACTCAGTTTGATTTGCGGTAACTACCAACATCAGGCATAGGCACTGGCTGAGGTGCAATATTTAGAAGGTAGGGCTGCACAGTAATACCTTCTGAGGCACATGAAGCTTCACTTAGAGCAGCCCCTTAAATCTTCACAAGAAACAAAGACAAATCAAGTTCCAAGGCCACCCCGTGAGGGACAGAGCAAGCATTCTGTATCAGTGGCTTCTGCCACTGCACTGTACACTGTGGCTCCAGTGGCTCCGCCACTGCACTGTATGCTGTGGCTCCAGTGACTCCACCACTGCACTGTACGCTGTGGCTCCAGTGACTCCGCCACTGCACTGTACGCTGTGGCTCCACCACTCCACTCCACTGTAGCTCCAGTAGCTCCACCATTCCACTGTGCGTTGTGTCATCAATGGCTCTATCACTCCACTGCACCCTGTGGCTCCAATGGGCTCACTACTCCACAGCACCCTGTGGCTCCAGTGACTTCACCACTCCAGTGTACACAGTGGTTCCAGTGGCCTTGCTACTCCGCTGTACATTGCAGCCCCAGAAACTCTGCTACTGTATGTTGTGGCTTCAGTCCTCCTCTGTACTGCTGTACACTGTGACTGCAGCCTTATCACTTAAAAGCAACACAAGCCTGTGGTAGTGACCATGTTTGGGGATGAAGTTTCCGTGCTTGGAAGTAGGTGTGCTTTCACTGATCCTCACCAAGTAGTAGTAACGGAGTATCTACTGGGTGCTGTAATAGGAAGTGAGGGATATACTGATAGTGGTAGAACTCTGAGGGCTGGTGTTCTTAGCAGTCAGCCTGCATAGCAATGCTGAAATCCCTAGGCAAACTTCCAGACCCCAGCCAAAATCTGGTTGGTCGCTTTCACCCACTCATTTGGCCAACTTATACGTGCCAGCTACTAGGCTGGGCATGCAGAATCCTGCCTGCCTTTGTGACTTTCTGTTTGAGATGAAGCATATCTGTCCACTGCTGAGGACCTGAAGGATGGCAGGATGTGCTCTGGGCCTACTGGATACCCTAGATTTTCAGTTATATTCTCTTAGTCATTGTAACAATTCTAAAGGGTGGGTGTCACTACCCACTCCCCTTTCCAGGTGTGGGAACAGACTTGGAGAGGCTGATGAGCTTTGCTCAGTCCCATTTTCAGCTTGGAGCTGGGCCCGAGCCTGGCCCTTCCAGAACAGATGGTGTGTGCGGGTGGGCAGAGGTGGGAGCTGGACTCCTGAGACAATATAGACTCTTGCAGTCAGCTCCTGGTCTCTGGGCCACCCACGACAATGTCTGATTCATTCATTTATTCATTCATTTAATATATGTATTTTTTATTGTGGTGAAATACACATAACATCAAATGAACCATTTTAACCGTTTTAAAAGTATACAATTCAGCAACACTGAGCACGTTCATAATGCTGTGCCACCGTCATCACTGTCTGTTCCCAGAAGGTGGTCATCGTCCCCAAAGGAGGCCTGTGCTCATTAAGCAGTCACTCCTGTTTCCCTGCCCCCCGACCCTAGGCCATCGCAGATTTGCTGTTTGTCTCTGTGCGTTTGTCCATTCTGGGTATTTTGTATAAACGGAGGATGTGGTGGTTTGTGTCTAGCTTCTTTCACTTAGTGGACTGTTTTCAAAGTTCACCTATGTTGCATCAGTATTTCATTCCTTTTTATGGCTAAATAATATTCAAGTATAGTCATGTGCCATAATTTGCTTATTCGTTCTTCTGTTGGGGGACATGTGGATTGTTGCCGTGCTGTGGCTAGAGTGAGTAGTGCTACCACTAATTAACCTTCATGTGCAAGATTTGGTTGGAACACTGGTTTTCACTTCTTTTGTACATAGACCTAGAAGTGGACTTACTTGGTTGTGTAGACCCTGGTAGTATAGTGGTTGAGTGTTCGCAGCTGCTAACTCAAAGGTTGGCAGTTCAAATCCACCTGGTGCTCCTTGGAAACTCCTACAGAGTCACTGTGAGTCGGACTTGATGGCGACAGGTTTGGTGTGGTTTTGTAACTACAAGGAGCCCTGGTGGAGCAACAGTTAGGCAGTCAGCTGCTGTCTGAAAGGTTGTTTGGAATCCACCAGCAACTCCATAGGAAACAGGACGTGGTGGGCTGCTCCTGTGAAGATTATAGCCCAGAGAGCCATGTGGGGTGGTTCTGCTCTGTCTCATGGGGTCACTGTGAGTCAGAATTGACTTGACACCATACAACCGCAGTGGGTGTGAGTTGTTATCTTACTGTGGCTTTGCAATGCTCAACAGAGATTTCTGAACCCCTACTGTGTGGCAGGCACTGTGCTGGGTGCTCAAGTTTCTGCAGCGAACAAAATAGATAAAGTCCCTGCTCTCCTGAAGTTCCATTGAGTGAAGCTGGAGTGACACAGGAGAACAATTAGGAAACCAGATGGTGGGGACAGTAATACCAGAGCCTTTTGGGCTGCTTCTACTTCCCCTTAACCTGGCGGTGGGGTGCTGAAGTTTATAAACTCAAACCTTGAAGGGGGCACAAAAGGAAGGGACAGAGCAGCGTAGTCCTCAGATGTCACTGTGGGAGTGCTATGGTAACTCGGGGTACTAAACCTGCCACTGGGGGTAGAGGTTCCTTCTTGCCAGCCTTGTACCGCCAGGCGGTCATGCAGACGTGGGTCCACCAGTGCTCTAGGTGAACGTGAGACTTTTATAGGACATCTTCCAATTTCTAAATGATGGCTTCAATTTTTGTTTTTTTAAATAAGAAATGTAAGTACATTGCATGGGGCCAATTTTGGTGAACTTGCCACCATGTTGTGATTCTGGTGTTTCTCAGATGCAGAATCTCATCCACAGGGTCCAAAGTTCTTAGGACAGGCCGGGAATCTGCATTCTTAGCAAGCTGCCCTCCCCCGTCCTTTTTTCCATGTAGTCTGGGCACAGTGGAGTTCGAGAACTACCAAACCTGAGTTGTGAGGAAAGAAGCTTGCCACATAGTGGCGGGCCCAGCATGTGGGATCACATTGCCTGTTTGTGTGGGCACAGAGTGCCCCATGGCCTGCTGCAAGTTTCTCTGAACAAAAACCTCTGTGTGCCAGCAATAGGCAAGGGGTGGACTGGAGCCTTCTGGAAGAGCATGTCCCCAGTGCCCCCCATACCCCATGCCACCCTTCCACCCCCAGCCTGGCTCTGCTGCTCGCAGCCCTAGTGGTTGGAGGCCGTCCAGTGGCTTTTACCCTAGTGGGCTGTGCTGCTGACTGCAAACCCTGATGCCATTGCCCCCAGGTGAACTTTCTCTGGACCGTAACCCTTGAACGGGGAGATGGTCCAAATAGCGACGTCAAGTTCTGAGAGAAGGCAGCTGCCGGTCCGTGCATGCCCGGGTGTTGACAGATGGGCATTAAGCAATGTTTGTAGGTCTCTTACTTAATTCTCACAATTGTAGTTAAAATTAGCAGTTCTCTGGCAGGGAGGTTGGTTCTGAAAATCCACAGACTACTTTAGTGGCTGTGAACCATTCACCTGGTGACCTGGAATGATCTGAGGGATTAATATTTTAACCCAGTATTTATGGGTCTGCATAGCTTGAAATAGGAAAGATGTATGTCAGGGTCATATCTTTTCACCATACCGATTCAGTCTGTATGCTGAGCAAACAATCCGGGAAACTGGTCTGTATGAAGAAGAACACAGTATCAAAATTGGAGGAAGACTCATTAACAAGCTATCTATCGTATGCAAATAACGTAACCTTGCTTGATGAAAGCGAAGAGGACTCAGAGCATTTCTGGTGAAGTGTTGCAAAGATGTCATTTGGAGGACTAAGCCATGGTATTTTAATGGCTTCATATATGTAGTGGAAAAATGTATAAGGAAGATGAAAGAAGAATTGATGCATGTGAATTATGGCATTGGCGAAGAATATTGCGTATGCCGTGGACTGCCAGAGGGATGAACAAATCTGTCTTGGAAGAAGTGCCACCAGAAATGCTCCTGAGAAGCAAGGGTAGTGAGCCTTTGTCTCACATACTTGGAGCATGTTATCAGGAGGATCCATTCTCTGAAGAAGGATAGCATGCTTGGTGGAGGGTCAATGAAAAGGAGGAAGACCCAGGTGGTCTGACACAGTGGCTGTAACAGTGGGCTCAAACCTAGCGACAATTGTGAGGGTGGGGCAGGACAAGGCAGTGTTTCCTTCTGTTGTATGCAGGGTCACTGTGAGTTGGAACTGCACGGTACTCTTAATACCTGCAATACAATGTCAAATTTAGTAGAGAGTATGGGTGATAATAGCAGGAACTAACGTTTATGGAGCACTTACTACTGGCCAGGCCTTGTGCTAAGAGGTTGACTTGTGTTGTTTTACTTAATCTTTACAATCTAACAAGATTTAATTCTCAAAACTGCTCAGCAAGGGAAGTAGTTTATCACCATTTTATAGATGAGAAAACACAATGGTAGAGAGGTTGAATGTACTGAATGCTTTGTATGGCTTGTAGTATGTAATCCTTAGGTCAATCCTTGAGGGTTCTCTTCTCAACAACCCTGTAAGAAAGTATCATCACCTTTTTTCACAGATGATCAAACTGTCTATGGGTACACAAGGCCTTTAGGTAGCAGAGATGGGATTTGAACCCAGGAAGGTGTGGCTCTAGAATCTATACCCTTAACTTTTAAGTTATGTAAGATACGTGTCTCCTAGTAAAACACCGTGTAGGCATCTGTTTTATGAGCATGTTCATTGTATGGGTGTTTGTAAAAGGGAAAAAGTTAGAAACAATCGAAATGCCCACCAGTGAAGAAAGATTACACAGGTGAGGGCACACATGTTCCCTAAGGCACATGCAGCCATGAAAAGGAGTGAGGTGGACCTTGTATGTGCTGATGTGGACCAATACACATGCTGTGTTGTGGCTGTTGTTAGGTGCTATTGAGACAATTTTGAGTCATGCAGCTCCATATGACAGAGTAGAACTGTCCCATGGGATTTTCTTGGCTGTAATCTTTATGAGAGTAGGTTGCCTGGTTTTTCTCCCGTAGATCCTGAGTGGATTCAAATAGCCAACCTTTCAGTTAGAGCTGAGCACTTAACTGTTGTGCCACCAAGCCCCCTTGTACTTGCTATATTAAGTGAAATAGAAGTTGGCTATATAATATGCATTACATAATAGTCTGGTGTTATGGATTGAACTGTGTACCCAAAAAGTTATGCCAAAGCTCTGACCACTGTACCTGTAAACAGGACTCTGTTTGGAAATAGAGGTTTTCTTCTGTTAGTAGGGGTGGTCCTACACCGAATCCCTTGTGAGTGGTGTCTTATGAAAACTGGCAAATAGATACAGACACACACAGGGGAAAGAGGCCATGTGAAGGTGGTGGCAGGCGTATCCCCAAGGCCACAGATGTCGAGGCAGCTGCTAAAGGCAGGAAGAGGCCAAGATAGACGCTCCCCTAGAGGTGACGCCCTAGATGTGGATTTCTAGCCTCTTGAACTGTGAGAAATAAAATTTCAGTCTCTAAAGCCACCCAATTGTGTTGTTTTTCGTTACAAGAACTCTAGGAAACTATGAATATGGAATTATTGAATAATACCGTTAATATCACATACAAGTAAAATTTTGCTGAAGATCACTCAAAAATAACTATAGCAGTATATCAATAGAGAACTGCCAGAAATTCAGTCCAGATTCAGAGGAGAATGTGGAGCTGGGGATATCACTGCTGATGTTAGACAGATCTTGGCTGAAAGCAGAGAATACCAGAAGGATGTTTACATGTGCTTTATTGACTATGCAAAGGCATTCAGTTGTGGAGATCATAACAAATTATGGGTAACATTGCAGAGAATGGGAATCCCAGAACACTTAATTGTGCTCGTGAGGAACCTGTACGTAGATCACAAGGCATTTGTTCTGGCAGAACAAGGGGATAGTGCGTGTTTTAAAGTCAGGAAAGGTATGTGTCGGAGTTGTATCCTTTCACCATAACTATTCAGTGTTTATGCTAAGCAAATAATTGGAGAAGCTGGCCTATATGAAGAAGAATGGGGGGCATCAGTACTGGAGGAAGACTCACTAAAAACCTGCAGTACACAGATGACACAGCCTGGCTTGTTGAAAGTGAAGAGGGTTTGAAACACTGATGAAGATCAGTCAAAGACCAGAGCTTTCAGTATGGATTATGCCTCAACATTAAGAAAACAAAAATCCTCACAACTGGGCCAATAAACATTATAAACAGAGAAAAAAAATTGAGGTTGTCAAGGATTTCATTTTACCCAGATCCACAGTCAACACCCATGAAGCAGTTATCAAGAAATCAAAAGACGCATTGCATGGGGCGAATGGGCTGCAAAAGACCTTTTGAGAATTTTGAAAAGCAAAGATGTCACTTTGTAGACTAAGATGCATCTGATTCAAGCCATGGTGTTTTCAGTTGCACCATAGGTGTGTGAAAACTGGACAGTGAGTAGGAATACAGAAGAACTGATGCCTTTGAATTGTGTTGGTGAAGACTATACCATGGACTGCCGAAAGAATGAACAAATCACCAGAATGCTCCTTAGAAGCAAGGATGGCAAGACTACATCTTACAAACTTTGGATCAGTCCCTGGAGGATATCATACTTGGTAAAGAAGAGGGTGAGTGGAAAAGAAGACCCTCAACAAGATGGTCTGACACAGTGGCTGCAGCAGTGAGCTCAAGCATAGCAGCAATTGTGGGCATGGTGCAGGAGTGGATAGTGTTTTGTTCTGTGGTGCGTAGGGTCACCATGAGTCAGAACCAACTCACTGGCACCTAACAACAGCAACAGGAAACCACGTTCAGTAGGTATTCATCAGATTGTATCAGTCAGGGCCCAGACAAGAAACAGATGATGCACCCATACTGGGTAGTTGGAAGAGAGTGTAATAAAGGAGGTGTGGGCAGTACATAGAGGAACCCCTGGCATAGTTTAGTATGCTCCATACAGTCAAATGCTTTTACATAGCCAATGAAACACAAGCACACATCTTTCTGGTGTTCTTTGCTTTCAGCCAAGATCCATCTGACATTAGCGATAACCCTGGTTCCACGTCCTCTTCTGAATCCAGCTTGAACTTCTGGCAGTTGATTGTCAGGATACTGTTGCAGCTGCTTTTGAATGATCTTGAGCAAAGTTTGGCTTGCGTGTGATATCAGTGATATTGTTCAATAAATTCCACATTCGGTTGGATCACCTTTCTTTGGAATGGGCATAAATATGGATCTCTTCCAGTCAGTTGGCCAGGTAGCTGTCCTCCAGATTTCATGGCATAGACAAGTCAACACTTCCAGCACTGCATCTGTTTGTCGAAACTTTTCAGTTGATATTCCATCAATTCCTGGAGCCTTATTTTTTGCCAATAGTTTCAGTGCAGCTTTGGCTTCTTCCTTCAGTACCATTGGTTCCTGATCATATGCTACCTCTTCAAATGGCTGAACATCGACTAGTTCTTTCTCGTATAATGACTGTGTATTCCTTCCATCTTCTTTTGATGATTCCTGAATCATTTAATAGTTTCCCTGTAGAATGCTTCACTATTGCAGCTTGAGACTTGAATTTTTTCTTCAGTTCTTTCAGCTTGAGAGATGCAGAACGTGTTCTTCCCTTCTGGTTTTCCATTTCTGGCTCTTCGCACGTGTCATTATAATACCTTGTCTTCTCGAGCTGCTCTTTGAAATCTTCTGTTTAGATCTTTTACTTTGTCGTTCCTTCTTTTTACGTTAGCTGCTTGGTGTTCAAGAGCAAGTTTCAGAGTCTCTTCTGACATCCAGTTTGGTCTTTTCTTTCTTTCCTGTCTTTTTAATGACCTCTTGCTCTCTTCATGGATGATGACTTGGATGTCATTCCACAGTTCGTCTGGTCTTTGGTCATTAGTGATCAGCACATCAAATCTGTTCTTGAGATAGTCTTTAAACTCAGGAGGGATATGCTCAGGCTCATACTTTGGTTCTCATGGACTTGTTCTAATTTTCTTCAGTTTCCGTTTGAATTTACATATGAGCAATTGAAGATATGTGCCACAGTTGGCATGTGGTCTTACTCTGACTGCTGATGTATAACATTTCCATCATCTTTTTCCACAGATGCAGTCAGTTTGGTTCCCATGTATTCCATCTGGTGAGGTCCATGTGTACAGTCGCCATTTGTCTTCATTAAAAAAGGTAGTTGCAGTGAAAAAATCAGTCTTGCAAAATTCCATCCTGCGATCTTCAGCATTATTTCTGTCACCAAGGCCGTATTTTCCAACTACCAATTGTCCTTCATTTCCAGCTTTTGCATTCTAGTCACCAGTAATTATTAATGCATCCTAATTGCATGTTTCGTCAGTTTCAGACTGCAGAAGCTGGTAATAATCTTCAACTTCTTCATCTTTGGCCTTAGTGATTGGTGCATAAATTTGAATAATAGTTGTATTAACTGGCCTTCCCTGTAGGTATATGGGTGTTATACTATCATCGATAGCATTGTACTTCAGGACAGATCTTGAAATGTTCTTTTTGATGATGAACACAACGCCGTTTCTCTTCAAGGTTTCATTCCTAGCAAAGTAGACCATATGATTGTCAGACTCAAAATGGCCAAAACAGGTCCCTTTCAGCTCACTAATGCCTAGGATGTCAATGTTTATGCATTCCATTTCATTTTTGACAATTTCCAATTTTCCTAGATTCACACTTTGTACATTCTGTGTCCCTATTATTAATGGATGTTTGCAGCTGTTTCTTCTCATTGAGTCATGTCACATCAGCAAACAAAGATCCCAGAGACCTTACTCCATCCACTTTAGTAAGGTTTACTCTACTTTGAGGAAGCAGCTCTTCTCCAGTGATCTGAGTACCTTCCAGCCTGGGGGGCTCACTTTCCAGCACCATATCTGACAATGTTCGGCTGCCATTCATAAGGTTTTCCTGGCTAACTCCTTTCAGAAGTAGACTGCCGGGTCCTTCTTCCTAGTCTATCTTAGTCTGGAAGCTCAGCTGAAACGTGTCTACCATGAGTGACCCTGCTGGTACCTAAGTACCAGTGGCATAGCTTCCCACAGCAACAAGCAAGCCTCCACTGACAGACAAGTGTGGGTTGCTCTCTCTGTCCTTACCGTCCTTACCTGATGGTGTTACTTTCCGTCCCTGATGCTGTTACCCTCCTTACCTGATGCTGTTATCTGCCTTAGCTGATGCTGTTGCCCTCCTTCATTTAGGAGCTAAGCTTATAAAAAGGATGTGAAATGTTAAATACCAGACTGTTAGGAGAGTTTTCCTTTATGTCAAAGGGTGAAGGAGGAATTTTCACTTTTTATTTTAGGCTATTCTATATTGTTTGAATTACAGCAAGAAAGGTACAGCTTGGAATGAAATGGAAGTGTCTGTTTTGGTTCTTTTCCTGTTTCTGAAGCATGCCACTGCTCAGAAATGGTAGAGTATACTGAATTTTCCAAAGATGGCCACACCAACCTGTATCCCATCCCACACACCCTTCTTCCTATGTGATGTTGGTGCTCTTCAGTTGAGAGGTGGAGTCTGCACCCCATCTCACATTTCTTAGTTGTCCAGTGCTGCTGTAACAGAAGTACCATAGTGGTATTAACGAACAGAAATTTATTCTGTCATGATCTAGGAGGCTAGAAGCCGTAATTCAGGGTGCCAACTCCATGGGGAAGGCTTTTACTCTTCATTGGCTCTGGGGGAACATGTTTGTCAGTGATCTTCCCTTGGTCTAGGATCTTCTTAGTGCAGAGTCCCAGGTTGAAAACATGTGCTTTGCTTCTGGCACTACTTTCTTTGTGGTATAAAGTCCTTCTGTTTCTCAGCTTTCTTCTCTCTTTTATATCTCAAATGAGATTAACTCAAGATACAAACTAATCTCATTTGATTTGAGTCCTGCCTTGTTAGTGTAACTGCCCCTAATCCTGCCTCATTAACATCATAAAGATAGGATTTACAACACATCGGAAAATTATATGAGATGACAAAATGGTGGATAATCACTCAGTACTGGGAATCATGGCCTAGCCAAGTTGATACACATTTTTAGGGAACACAGTTCAATCCGTAATACCCTGGGTCCTGGAAATTGCCTCAAATGCTGTAGAAGTGATGCTACATGACTTTTGAGACTAGATCATAAAAAATACATGACTTCTCTCCTGGAATATGTACCTCGAGAGCCTTGAGCCATCAGGAAAAGTCTGGGTACTTTGAGGCCACCAAGTTAGGGAGACCAAGTGGAGAGGTCACATAGTGACACAGAGAGATACCTGAGGAGCCCACACTGTGCCTAGCCCCAGCTCTTTGAGTCTCTCCAGCCCAGGCAGCAGGCATCATAACCTTCCTTTGGCCTGATCCGCTTCAAGAAGATGTAGAATGTAGGGGTTAAGAGCAGCCAGATTACTTGGTTAGTCTTGGCGGTCCAAATTGCGTGCCCTTGGGGCAGGTAACTCAGCAACTTTATCTGTAAAATGGGGCTGAAACTGATGTCCTTCCTCAGAGAACTGTTGAGAGGAACAGCAGTTAATGTATAAAGAGCCTGGGCAGGGCCAGATGCATACTAAATATGTTGTTGTTAGTTGCCCTTGAGGTGGCATTGATTCATGGTGACCTTGTGTGTAACAGAACAGAATGTCACCGGATCCTGTACTGTTTCCGCAATCATTGTTATGCTCAAGCCCGTTGTATCGGCTAGCATTGTATCAGGCAGTGCTCTGTTGCGGTGCATGAAGTTTCCATTGGCTAATTTTTGGCAGTCAATCACCAGGCCTTTCTTTCTAGCCTGCCTTGGTCCAGAAGCTCTGCAGGAACCTGTCCACCCTGGGCAGCCAGGCTAATATTTCGATACCAGTGACATCACAGCAACATACAGACCGCCCCAGTGTGACAAACTGACAAATTCAGTGGTACACCATAAATATATTTATACAGTGTCAGCTATCAGTGTTTTGCTTGGGTTGGATTTTCTGTCACTGAAACTGAACTAGTCTAGATCAAGGCAGAACTTCCGTGGTTGCTGCAGGGTTAAACTGTCCCTAAATACTCCTGGGCCTCAGGGGCGGGAAATGACCAAGTCCCTCAGGTGTGCCAGTAAATGTCAGTCAGAGGTCTTGGCCTGATGCTGGGTTCCGACACCTGCCATTGTAGCTGGACTGTCCTGTTCTAGCATGGGGAAGAGTACTGCCAGCAGGGTTCCTCTCCCTGCCCTTTGGCCTCTTTGTGCTGTTTATCTGCGTCCTCCCTCGATTTGGAAATCAGACTCCCAATTACCTCGGTGTCAGCCCAGGCAGAACAGTCTGGCCCTGCAGGGTCTCTGTACCTGTTGGAAGCCAGATGTGAAGCTGGCTGATGGGGAGCAGAAAATACCGTCTCTCAGTGTCTTCGTTCAATTTCTTTCCAATCCTGTCAGCTCCTCTGGTGATTTGTGCCCTGTGAGATGTTGTGCTCACCGGCATCCCGGTAACTGAATCAGAGGAGTGAGATGACCTCCGGGAAGAGAAAGAATGAAAGGAAAGTCAACCCTGTGGGCATTTGCCAGGGGCTCTGCTACATGCCCACCAGCTTGAAGCCCTCTTCAACGGGTAGCTGTCAACCTCTGCGCTAGCTCCTGGGCACCAAAAACCGAATGTTAACTAACAGAATTGCTGGTCTCAAAGATGTTGTTTCTGGTCATTTATACTGAAGAATCATATGCCTAGGAAGTGTAGAGGTCAGAATTAGCCAGAAACATCTATTTTACCAAGTTCATGATTTTGCTGATGAAAGCAACACATACCACTGCTTTTAATGAGGAAAAATAACACTCAGCCATGTCACTATCTAGAACACACCTAACCCAAAGCATAACAAAAACCCACCTGTATTTCCTGTATGTAAGAAAGAGAAACCGACAGAGGCCCTCGTACTAGGCAGTGACTAATCCACAGTTGCCTGTAGAATTGTCTCCTCCTCCCCATCCTCACCCCTGCTGCTACTTTGAACTTCTAGGAGGGCTTGGAGTATTCTCCTGGGCTGTGGCATGCTGGGGGACGGGGTGGGGAGAAATGCAAGGTTCAGGCTGGGGAACAAACAAAATGAGGGGCAACAGCTAAAGCTGACATGACAATCCCAGGTGACAGGCTGGGTAACTGCATTCATCCAGAGGTGGCTTGGTAGCTCCAGGCAAATAGCATCTGTGGGATCTCGTTTGGAGGAGCAGGACAGGGTCTGGGCTTCCAATGCGTGGAGTAGAAATGGTGGTAAGGGCCAGCAGGCTAAGCCTGGAGTCCATCCCTGGAGAGTAGCAGCCCAGAAGACCCCAACAAACGACGGCTATCCAGACAACCTGGCCATGCCTTAAAGTACTTTGGAATGTCTAGAATACAGAGAGGCTGGTGACCCTTGAGTCATGATAGTTCTTAGCAAAGAATGTTGAGAAGCATCTTTCTAAAGTCAGTGGAGAAAAGGGGCCCAGGTTCTGCTTTGCTAAGTTTCCGGAGTGCCCAGCAAGGCATGAGGCAGTCTGCAGGATGCCTATGCTCTTGTGGGCTGCTGGGCTGGGCTGGGGCAGAGATTGGCATTGGCACAGGAGACCTGCAAACTTGGCTCAGAAACACGCTGAGGGAGTGGCGTGCTTTGTTTTTCAGGGAGGCCAAGATGTATGAAAGCCACTTAGCTCCTCTTCAGTATAATAATTGGATTGCGCTAGTTGACTTTGAAAGTCCTTTTCATCTTCATTGATTCTGTAAATATCTTTAAGCTCCTATGTGTAAGGCAAAAAATCTTGTACTGAGGAAAGCTTTACATGTACGATTGTCTTGGATCATTTCACTTCACTCTCAGTCTGGTTCTCTAAGGTACTTGCTTGTTGAATCATTGCCAACTCATAATGATCATATAAGACAGAGTAGAACTGCCCAGCAGGGCTTCCAAGGCTGTAAATTTTTATGTAAAAAGATTGCCACAGCTTTCTCATGTTGAGTAGCTGGTGGGTTTGAATTGTTGACCTTTCAGTTAGAAGCCAAGAACTTAACCAGTGAGTCACCAGGGCTCCTTAATTGACAGCCTATGAGGCTACGTTATTACTCACCTTCATTCATTTATGCAAAAAAGGCTTTTTGTGTTCCCATTGTGTGCCAGACACTGTTCTAGACATTGGTGCTAAGTGCTAGGGTGAGCGGACCAAGTTCCTGCCCTCTGGTGCCTGCTTACTGGGGAGAGAAATAAGCAAGAACAAATACGTAAATGAGACCATTTCAAGTCATGCTAAGTGCTGTGAAGACAGTGAAGTGGGAGGGAGGCATGGGTGTAGGTAGGAGGTAGGTGAGGACCAGCTCTCCTGGCCTCTGCTCCACCTTCCTGGATGAGTGATAAGGCGGTCAGAACACGCTGTCACTGCCGAGTGGAACTTCCAGTCTAGTCAAAGTGTGAACTGGGCTAGGAGATGTGAGAAGCCACTCAGACGCGATAGCAAGGTGCTGACAGGTTATTATTTATCACAATACACTCTAGAAAATTAAGTACGTCGCTGAGTTCAGAGATGGGCAGCTGTCACAAGGGCTTGTGCTGTAAAAAAAGCATGACCCCTTCTGAATGCATTTGAGTAACTTTTTGGAAACATTTATTTTTGAAAAGGTAAAATACATAGGTACTGTACAACTCAAATGATAGACATTGCAAAACAAATCTTTCTCTGGCCCCTGGCCCTCAGCCCCAGGGCCAACACTCCAGGCCACTGCCAAGGTGAGGGTCAGATAATCTTTGAGGGGCCTGCATGAGCTCCCAGCTGGACCATGGGCTTTTCACACATGAGAATATGGATTGATACTTTTCAAACTTTTCAGACCTTGACTTTCCTTTTCTGCCAACAAAATATGCCTGCTGTCTGGGCAGAAGCTGGGGGAGAGAACACCAGAGGCCTCTGCTTGACCCTGGGGGTGGATGGGGCCAGAAGCATGTCCTATCTCAACAGGGGCAGAATCACAGCGTGGGTAAACCGAGTGTGGGTTTTGGAGTCAGCAGGCCTGGGCCTGAATCCCTGCTTTGTGTCTCTTTCTAGATGAATGAGAAGCAAGTGAAGGGACCACCTGGAACCCAGTCTTCTCCTCTGCAAGATACGGCTAATCATGACTTGACTGAGACTTGTGAAGAGTCCATGGGTGAATGAAGGTAAGCACTTGGCACCGGGCCTGATACAGAGCTAAATGGCAAAAGTGCTCTCTGTAGTTATTATTGAGTTCCAGGTATCCCTGGAACCCATATTTGCATGCAAATGTAATCTGGTCAAGGGACATTACAGTTAGGGAATGGAACTCTCAGAATGATCACCTGCAGTGTTGGTGCACGCAGAGTTGGAGCATGAAAGTTGGAGACTAATTCTGCCAGTTGCTTTGGTGGTCCCGGGAAATAGCATGCCATTTAACATCCCTGGACCTCAGTTGAGGAGCCCTGAGGAGCCTTAGTTGGTAGCCTAGTGGTTAAATGGATTGGTTACTAACAGTAAGGTCAGCAGTTCAAACTCAGCAGTGTCTCCTTGGAACCTAATGGCGGGAGGACTGCCAATTAAGTTTGTGAACTCATGCTAGAAGAAGTACTGTGTGCCTCGTTGCTGAATATCACTGCACTTACCTTCTGTCATGGTTGGAATTGTGTCCCCCCAAAAATGTGTGCAGCCATGTGGCTGGGATATGGTTCTCAGTATCTTGGGACTGTCCTCCATTGTGTGGTTTCCGCTAACCTGTATGTTAAAGGATTAGGGTGGGGCTGTGAATTCCTGCTGTGGGGGGAGTTTCCCTGGAGTATGGCTTGCCCCACCCTTAATGCTTTTAGCTTGCAAGGAATAAAAGGAAAAAGAAACAAAGGACAATTTGAGAACCTCGCTACCATCAAGCAAGCAGCACCGGGAGCAGAACGCGTCGTTCAGACCAGAGGTTCTTGCGTTAGGACGCTCCCTGGACAATGACTGATGCAATACTGGACTTTCCTCCAGAGCCGTCAAGGGGAAAGTCTTTCCCTGGAGCGGACACCCTGAATATGGACTTGCAACCTACCGGACTGTGTAAGAATAAATCTTTCTTTGTTAAAGCCATCCACTCTGTGGTATTTCTGTTAGAGCAGCCCTAGCTGACTAAAACAGAATTGGTACCAGGAGTGGGGTGGAATTGCCACTCAGTTGGGCTTAGGGTGCACCTAAAGCCAATGGGACAGAGTTTCTGTCCAAGTGGGCCTTGAAGGCAGAGTTGTAGCACAGGGCTGGAGGTCTCCACTCAGAAACCAGAGAGTGTGGCCGATGCCTAGAGTCTGGAGAGCATTGCTGTTGTGTAGAATGTCTCAGAAAATGTAAGAGTATTTCCAAAGCTTTGAGGGCTAATGTAACGTGTTCTGTTGACTTGTCTGTTGCCTGTTAATGCCTTCTAAGTTTCACAGATGTAGAAGAGTTTTTGTATTTTGGACTTGGAACTGATTTAAGACTTCTGTTATATGGATGGACATAATTTTGCTATGGTGAGATGAATGTGTCAACTGTTTTGTGATGTGATTTTTGGGTTGTCAAAGGGTGGGATGTCATGGTTGGAATTGTGTCCCCCCAAAAATGTGTGCAGCCATGTGGCTGGGATATGGTTCTCAGTATCTTGGGACTGTCCTCCATTGTGTGGTTTCCGCTAACCTGTATGTTAAAGGATTAGGGTGGGGCTGTGAATTCCTGCTGTGGGGGGAGTTTCCCTGGAGTATGGCTTGCCCCACCCTTAATGCTTTTAGCTTGCAAGGAATAAAAGGAAAAAGAAACAAAGGACAATTTGAGAACCTCGCTACCATCAAGCAAGCAGCACCGGGAGCAGAACGCGTCGTTCAGACCAGAGGTTCTTGCGTTAGGACGCTCCCTGGACAATGACTGATGCAATACTGGACTTTCCTCCAGAGCCGTCAAGGGGAAAGTCTTTCCCTGGAGCGGACACCCTGAATATGGACTTGCAACCTACCGGACTGTGTAAGAATAAATCTTTCTTTGTTAAAGCCATCCACTCTGTGGTATTTCTGTTAGAGCAGCCCTAGCTGACTAAAACACCTTCCAAGTACTCCCCTTGGGAAGCTGTGCACTGACACCAGCCATCAGAGTTGTCATTGTATTACCCTTGATGTCCTAAATGTCATCAAAATGTCTTCCTTTCGATATTTATCTTCAGGTAAAGAAAAAGTCATTGGGGGCCAGATCAAGTGAGTTCCAATACACTTAATTTGTACTGACTAAAAACTCCGTCACAAACAACTATACAGTAAGTGCCTGACCTTGCCACTGTGGCACTGTGTGCAGTGTCCATTCCAGAAAGAGTTCCAGAATTGCTTTGATGGGTGGACTCGGTGGTGGTGTTGGTGCCTAGCTTCCCAAGGGGAGTACTTCGAAGGTAAGTCTGGTAATATTCAGCAGTGAGGTTTCTAGTAATTAGAGCAGTTAAGTTTGTGGACTGCATTCGCAGACCCTGTTTGTGTGTGAAGCAGGAGGGAGGCTTTAGACACCTTGATTTTAACAGGGGAATTTAAAATAGACAACAAAGATTTAGTTCTCTGTATAGAATTGACTTGTCTTTTCTCCTGTCTTAAAAATTCCTAACCATGGCAGGAAATCACTGACAGGGGCTGTGGAAATAATGTCTTTACAGGTTTTCACAGCTCTTTGGAAACATAAAAGCAGATGAAGGAGCTAGTGGAATACCCAGGTGCCAGTTGGGACTGCTAACTGAAGGCTATCTGGATCCCTGCTCCTGATGTGTATCTTCAGAGGACCCCTGAGGCCCTCCCAAATGAATACCCCTCTTCACCCCTCATCAGTCACATTGTTTCCCTGGCACTGGCACCAATACCTGTATTTACATATTGGATGCAACCCCTGCTCCTTTATAAGTATACCCAATCACCTAATGATGCTTTGAGCAGGATCTGATGGAAAGAATCCACCCTGCTTCCTGTGTCTTCTGGGCACCGTAATAAACTTCCTTTCAGTCACTAACCTTGAGACCTGGCTCAGAGATTGGCTTTTGGGGGCAGGTAATAGGAACCTGGAGTTTTGTCTGGTAACACATACACACACACACAAGCGCACATGCGTGCACCGACACGCATGTACACGCTTCACTGGTTTTATTTCTCTAGAGAAACCAGCCTAAGACATTTGGCACATGAGCGGTTCTAGAGAATCAAAATTGTAATGAAGAGTTTTCTAAGTTGGTTCTCAATCTGGTTAGTCTTAAAGGTGTTAATGACTGATTCCAGTAGCAAAGAGGGTGTGAGGTGGCAGTAGAAATACACAAAATGTTACCACCAATAGATCAAGTATTGGTGAGAGGCGAGGCTCTGGATAATTACATGTTTGATAGTTTTGTACAATTTTATCAGAATGAGAAGTATAAGTAACTCAGAAAACTAGCGTAGTTTTGAGTGGGGCCGAGAACAATGGAAGACTCTGCCAACAGGTTTAGGCCACTGTGCAAGCCACTCTGCTACTTAAGCCATACGATCTGACTGATCAAATGGTGTTTGAAGTGTCAGCAGCAGATAAAGATGCTGTCTGGAGTCTTTGGCAGGCCCCTATTGGTGAATCACAGGGCAGGCCATTAGAATTTTGGAGCAGTGTCCTGCCAATCTCAGTAAATAACTGCTCTCCTTTTGAAAAGCAGCTTTCAACTTGTTACTGAGCCTTAGTAGAGACTGAACACTTAAGCATGGGACACCAAGTCACCTGAGCTGCCCATCCTGAACTGGGTGTTGTCTGACAGAGCCAGAAAGTTTGTTGTGCACAGCAACAGTCCATCAGTAAATGGAATGATATATATCGGATTGGGCCCAAGCAGGACCTGAAGGTGCACATAAGTTACATGAGGAAGTGGCCCAAATGCCCATGGTTTCTGCTTCTGTCGTGCTGCCTTCTGTTTCCCTGTCTCCACCTGTGGCCTCAGGGGAATTCCTTATTGATCAGTTGACTGAAGAAGAGAAAACTTGTGCTTGGTTTATAGGTGATACTGCACAGTATACAGGCACTACTCAAAAGGAGAAAGAGCGGAAAGGTCCCTTTCTGCAACCTCCCTATAGGACAGTGGTGAAGACAAAGCCACCCAAGTGGGCAGAACTTTGAGCAGTGCGCCTGGTTGTCCACTTTTCTTGGAAGATTAGCCAAATGTGCAGTTGTATACTGATTCATGGGCTGTGGTCAGTGTTTTGTTTGGGTGTTCAGGGACTTGGAGAAACAAGATTGGAGAACTGGATACCAAGAGGTATGGGGAAGAGGTATATGGGTAAGACTCTGACTGGGCCAAAGAACTGAAGATACTTGTGTCTCATGTGAATGCTCACCAAAGGGTGACCACAGCAGAGGATGATTTTAGCAATCAAATGTGTAGGATGACATGTTCAGTCATCCTCTTTCCCTGTCATCCTCTTTCCTCCTGTCATTGCCCAACAAGCTCGTGAACCAAGTGGCCGTGATGACAGGAATGTGGGTTATACATGAGCTCAGTAACTTGCACTTCCACTAAACTAAGGCTGACTTGGCTACCAGCTACTGATAAGTGCCCAATTTGCCAGTAGCAAAGACTAACACTGAGTCCCTGATACGGTACCATTCCTCAAGGTGATCAGCCAGCAGCCTGCGACAGGCTGATTACATGGGAGTGCTTCCGTCATGGAAAGGGTAGCTTTTTGTTCTTACTGGAACAGACGTTTACACTAGATACGGATTTACTTGCTCTGTATGTAACACTTCTTCCAAAACTGCCCTCTTTAGGCTTAACAGAATGCCTTATTCACCTTCATGATATCTCATGCAACATCATCTGGGATTAAACAACTCATTTCACAGCAAATAAAGTGTGGCAGTGGGCCCAGCATCATAGAATTCGCTGGCTTCCCCGTGTTCCCCATCATTGTGAAGCAGCTAGCTTGGTAGAATGATGAAGTGGCCTTCTAGAGACAACCACAGAGCCGGTTAGGTGGCAGCACCTCTCAGGGCTGGAGAAATGTTCTCTAGGAGGCTGTACGTGCTATAAACCAGCTTCTGATATCTGTGCTGTTTCTCCCATAGCCAGGATTTGTGGGTCCAGTAATCATAGGGTGGAAAATTGGAGTGGCGTCACTTACTATTACCCCTAGTCAACCATTTGTAGAAGGTTTGTTTCCTGTCCCTGTAATCCTGTGTTCTGCAGGTCTAGACATCTTAGTTCCAAAGGAAGCGATATTCCCACCAGGAAATGCATCACTGATTCCACTGAACTGGAAGAATGCTACCTGGTAACTTTGGGTCCCTTATTCTTCTGGATCAACAGATAGACAAAGAAGGAAGTTACCATACTGGCTGGTGTGATTGATCCTGATTACCAAGAGAAAATCAGATTGATACTACACAATGGAGGCATAGAAAAATATGTCTAGGATACAGGAGATCCCTTAGAGTGTCTCTTAGTACTGCTCTGCCCTGTGATGAAAAACTGTAGAAGTCCAATTTCAACATGACTACTAATGGCCCAGATCCTTCAGGAATGATTGGGTCTTTCAGCAGGCAAAGAACCTTGACTAGGTGAGGTGACTGCTGAGTGCAAAGGGAATAGGGAATGGGGTAGTGGAAGAGCTGTTGCTGTCGAGTCCATTCTGACTAACCGTGACCCTATAGGTCAGAGTAGAACTGCCCTGTAGAGTTTCCAAGGAGCGCCTGGTAGATTTGAACTGCCAACCTTTTCGTTAGCAGACATAGCACTTAACTACATGCCACCAGGGTTTCCTGGTAGTGGAAACAGGTAGTTATAAATACCAGTTATGGTCATGTGACCAGTTGCAGAAATAAGGATTGTAACTGTTACGAATATTTCTGCCTTGTGTGTATACATCAAATATTATAGTTTTCTTCCCTTAAAAAATGTGGGATGTAAACAGGGCTAGTGTGTTTTTGGTTACATGTGTCTTAGTTGTATCATGTTGGGTGCAAGTATGACTTTATAATTGTCTTTATGCAGAGATTCTGTATGGTTTTAAGACATGTGTACAGGTGCCAAGTTGACAAGGGGTGAACTATGATTGTCAAGGTTGCGTCTCAACTTGTTTGGGCCATGATTCTCAGTGGTTTAGCAGTTATGATTAGTTTGACAGTTGTATAATGGTGTGATCACCTCCATGATGAGGTTTGATATAATATGATCATCTCCATGATGGAATCTGCTGTGAGTAGCCAATCACTGAAAGGGAGTTTTCTTAGGGGTATGGCCTACATATAACATTGATGGATTTTTTGGCAAGGCCTGTGGGCTTTTACTTGCTTCTGTTTATTTGACCTCAGATTCTTGGGACTTGAGCTAGCAGCTTACCTGCTGTCTTACGGGCAGATCTTGGGATTCATTAGTGTCATGGTTTGAATTATGTTTCCCCGAAATGTGTGTCTCAGTTAGGCTAGGCCATGGTTCCTGGTACTGTGTGATGTTCCTGTGTGTTGTACATCCTGCCTCTATCATGTTAATGAGGGAGGATAGGCAGTGGTTGTGTTAGTGAGGCAAGACCCAATCTAAGAAGTTAAATTGTGTCTTGAAGCAGTCTCTTGAGACAAGAGGTAAACTAGCAGAGAGACAGAAGTACCTCATAGCACCAGGAAAGAAGTACCAGGAGCAGAGCGTGTCCTTTGGACTCCGGATCCCTGCACCTGAGAAGGTCCCTGTCCAGGGGAAGGCTGATGACAGGGAACTTCCTCCAGAGCCACCATAGAAAGCCTCCTGGAGCTGACACCCTAAATGGGAACTTTTAGCTTACTTTCCTGTGAGAAAAGAAATTTTTCTTTGTTGAAGCCATCCACTTGTCGTATTTCTGTTACAACAGCACTAGATAACTGAGACGGTGGGACTGTTTGGCCTGTGAGCCAGAACCTTGTTGTCCAACCTGCTGATCTTGGGTTCTCCAGTCCCTGTGACTGTGTGAATCAGGAGAAGCATCCAGACCGACCTATGGACTTGGTACGTTCCTGCCTTTGCAACCGAGTGAGCTGTTTCCTTCATTTAAATGTCTGTCTGTTTGTCTCTGTATATTTATGCTTCACTTATTTTTCTTCCTTAGAAAACTCTAATACTGGAGGGTAAACTGGATATATGCCCTCATGACTCTGACCTTCAGGAAAAGAAACTGAGGCAGAGGGAGCCTTGGAACACTATTCCTCACTGGCGTGCAGAAGGACAAGCACTAACACTGCCTCCTTTATTGTTGGCTGCTGTCAGATCACCCCCTAATTTATAGTGACCCCACGCGTAGTGGGATCAGACTTGTGATCCATCAGCTTTTCGTTGGCTGGTTTTCAGAAGCAGATTGCCTTGCCTTTCGTCTAGGCTGTCTTAGTGTAGGAGCTCTGCTGAAATGTGTTTATACTGTAATGGTAACACAGAAGCTTCCACTGACAGACAAGTGGTGTCTGCGCATGAAGAGCATTGGCTGGGAACCGAACCCAGGTATTTTGCTTGGAAGGCAAGAATTCTACCACTGAACCACTGCTGCTGCCAGCTCTGGCTATAGCAATCTATTCTCAAGGCTCCTTTTTGCTCCGTATTTTCTATAATCTTTCTCTTCTTTGACTGAATTCCTGAGGCAGCTCTACCTTTCGTAGGCCCTTGCTTTAGTCTGAGGAAGGATCTGAGAGCACAGGCCAGGCTTGATTCTGAAGAATGTTGAGTCAGGAGTACGGGAGTTACCCAGGCTCAGACACAGGAGGGGCGAGAAGAACCATGCACAACTAGCATCTCTGGGGTAGATAGTACAGAACCCACTGTGGCAAAGTACTGGCCATGCCTGCCACTCTAGAACCTGTTCCAGGCTGCTGTTGTCGAGAAATGGAAGAGTTGCTATGAAAATAAACCTTGTGGAGCCGGCAGACAGTATGCAGACTTGAACTCACGTTTGATAGAGTGTGTTCATCAAGGCAGTGAAGAGGAAACTCCTGGCAGGCAAGAAAAACTCAGTAATATCTACAGGAAAAGGTGGTGAACTACCCATTTCAACCAGTATGACACCGAGCTGCATCTGAAAGGGCTGTTGTGACTGCTCTGGCAGCATGAAATCCACTGAGGGATCCAGAAAGGTACTTGGGCAAAGAGCTGGGAACTTCATTGGTCTTCCATATTTTCCACACATAAATTAGAGTTACGAGAGAAAAGTCAGTGTTTCAGTTACGTGTCTTGTCTACTGGGTCATTCTATGCTCACACTTTATTTCCTCAGATAGACTGTGTTGTGGATTAAATTATGTTCCCTAAAAATGTGTGCAGCCCTTTGCCTGGGCCGTGATTCGTGGTGTTGTGTGATGTTCCTCCCCATTGTAAATCCTGCCTTATTGATGGTAATAAGAGAGGGTGGGCGCTGTTGTGTTGGTAGCTGAGGGACTCCACCAGTAAGATTGTCTTATGCCTTAAGGCAGTTTCTAGAGAGACAAAGAAAAGAAGCTAGCACAGAGAGTTGGAGACCTCTTACCATCAGAAAGGAACAGTGCCAGGAGCTGAGCAGTCCTTTGGAAAGGACCTGGGGTCCCTCCGCCACCAGAAGTGCCCAGTCCAGGGGAAGATTAACAATAAAGACTTTCTTCCAGAGCCAGCAGATAAAGCCTTCCACTGGAGCTGACACCTTGAATCTGAACTGTCAGCTTACTGAAGTGTAACAAAGTAAAATTTCTCCTTTTAAAGCCCTTGACTTGTATTTCAGTTAAAGCAGCACTAGCTGACTGAGACAGACTGTGAGCTCCTGAGGTCAGCCGTCTCCAGTGGCATCTCAAGGGAGTGGCCTGCCTTCTTCCCACCCTAGCCCACTGCTGTGCTTGTGGTCCTGGTGCCTCATGTAGACGATGAGCATCAAAGGTTTGTCGTTAAGGAGGTGGTAGAGCCAGAGCCTGGCTGTGGGAAAGGCTGTGCTTTTCCAGAGGACAGGGAACAGGAGTCCTGTCTACTACTCTGTAACACACAGTTCCCTACCTTCCGCACCTCACTCTTTCCCCAGTGACTTGACTCACACCTATGCCACGGCTTGTTCTGTGGAGGTTGTCTGACGCTGAGCCTGTGTCCCGGCCCAGACTATCTCAGCTTATTCCTCACACCCTCAAGGAAAACACTCGGAAGCTGAGCCAGAGTGAACCTTGCACCTCTCCCACTGAACCGTGTCATGATTCCTGTTGCCTGCAGCAATGTGAGGGGCCCTTGTGAGAGACAGAAAGCCAGGACAGACGTCATCAGAACCTTTGCTCAGTTCTTGTTTTCAGGCTGCTGACCCTCTGTCAGTTTTCTTCTGGAAGACCAAGTCCTCTGAGAAAGGCTCTTGAGGGCCAGTCAGTGGAGCCAAGAGAAGGGGAACTCTAGAGAGACAGGTTGCTTTGGCCTTGGGAGCTTTCCCTTCCCTCCTTCCCCTCCCGTTCCCTCCCCTCTCCTTTCCTCCCCACTCCTCTCCTCAGGGCTGAGGAACCCACCTTACCCCATGAGGAAGTGCTCTGAGCAAGCCTTTGCACGATTGACCTCTGCTTCCTACTGCCTGTGTGATAGACTCCTGTGGCTAGTGGGGCCCTTCCCAACCTGTCCCAGGGGTAAGATCACTTCATAATATGAACAAATGGCATGGCCCCTCCTGTAATTATTTTTTTAAAGCATCTATTGATGAACTGAATACAAAGGACAAAAAGATACTGTGAATTCAGTGAGGCACTGTGTTGTGTAGATCACACCAGTAGCTACAGTCGTTGGAAAAGCAGCATCGCCACCGTCACTACAACCGTGATCTTGCATCATCATCATAACGCAGACCTGTATTGTCTAGGTGCCAATCTCAGCTCAGTCACTTAAAGCTGCGTTGTCTTGACCTAGTTATGACACTTCTTCGTGCCTCAGTGCTCTCATTTGTAGATAGGAATAATGCTAACACTCACTTTATGCTACTGTGAAGATTCAACAAATTATGCACAGAAAGCATTTCAGAAGTGTCTGGTAGATGTAGCTGTTATGAAAACTCATTGCCATCGAGTGGATTCTAACTCACAGAGACCCTACAGAATAGAGTAGGACTGCCCCATAGAGTTTCCAAGGAATGCTTGCTGGATTTGAACTGCCTACCAGGTTTCCAGTGCTCAGAAAGTGTTTTTTATTATTACTAAAACATAGTATAGCTGTGACAGACATATTATTTGTTCATTTTATATAGTGTACAAATAATTTCTCTTCTGTTTTACTTCACTGTACTTCTATTTTTTAATACGTCACAAGAATGCCTAGCCTTGCAAGAGTAGAAAACACAACTGTTCACTTTCTTCTTTCCTAATGGTCCCCAGTCAGAGGCAGTAAGGTGGCATCCTCAGGATGAAAGAGGGCAGGGGGAAGCAGGCAGCCTGAGATTCCTTGGTGCAAAGGTGGCATCTTACTCATCTCAGCATCCCCACCTTCAGAGTGAGCTCATAATTTCTAAATAGATAAGAAAGCCAAGGTTGGATCCAATTCTGTCTAGGCCATACTCACTGTTAAGCTGGGAAAACGTGAGCCAGTGAAAACCTTCAGCAAACTTAGGCCAAGAGGTAAGATGCAAAGGCTAACCCCTCAGGGTCTGAGGGAGGCCCTAGAGCCCACCAGGGGTGGGCAAGGCTTTGCCTGGACTGCCTGGACCCTTCTGCCTGCACATCCCTCTCTCTCCCTTTGTGCCCTCAAGGGATTCAAGAAGCTCAGAGCAGCACCGGGAAACCACATGAGGGACCAAGGTTCAGAGTCTAGCTCCTGTCTGGGTCAGCCTGTCCCCAATGTCAGCCAAGCACATACGGGCCTCTCGTGTCTCCTGCACTTTCCCAGGGTGAAAGCCTGCCTTTGGTATTCTGGGAATCTGCCTTGTGGTTGTCCTCTGTTCTCATTCTGTTTCCTCTTTCTTGGGCCTGCTAGCAATCCCTCTTAGCAACAACGGGGTGAGTCCAAAGTCCCTGGAGGACAGGGGCTGGCAGCAATTACTCTCCAAGTCATGTGCTGCCCCACACCAGTCTCACCAGGCACTCTTACGCCACAAAGCCCTAGCTGATTTCCAGCCACACCCCGGCCAACAGGACAGGGCCTGCCTGGCCAAGGTCACCGAACACACCAGAGGTCAGAGAGCACAGTCTCCACCAAGTAGGAAGGCCGTGAGATCACACCACACAGGACCTGCCCTTAGTGGTTCATTGACATTAGCTTGAGAAAATGGCTTCAGAACTGACAGAGACAAGTCTCTGATTCAATTCTGATGTTAATTGTCTCCTCCCAACCCCCTCCCCCCACTAAAACTTGAACTTGCTGGATAGTGTTTCCTGAATTGGGGTTCAACAGGGTACACAGTGCTTTTGTTCAGTATCACGAATTGTGATGACCGACACAGCACTGATACGGTGGCTGTGTTGAGTGCTTTCAGTTATTAAAGGCAAGTCTTTCCTTGACCGTGCTAATGTGGGTGGCCTGTCCTTTGGCCAACTGTGGTTTCCCCTAGCAATGTCAGATAGTCCAAATTCTCATCTCTGTTATTTAAGAAGGAGGTTTAAAAAAGTCTTGGTCTTAGAGACAGGAGAGCTGGGTTCTAGTCTTCCCAATTAATTAGCCTCATGAATTTGGGAAAACCACTTAGTTTCTCAGAGCTTCCCTTTCTTCTGCTGTAAAGTAGACTTAATAATCCTGTGTGTAGAGCTCACCTTGTGATGTAGGTGTGAGGATCAAATGAGATAATATGTGGGAAAAGTTTTGTAAACTCTAAGAGCTGTCCGAATGGAAACTTCAGTATTAATAGTGCAAACTCTGGCAGTCTGGAGAGTAAGGCTGGGATGAATTGCATTGTTGGTTGTCTTGGGGTTGATGTCAACTCGTGATAACCCCACGTGTGAAGAATAGAACTGCTCCATAGGGTTTTAAGGCTGTCACCCTCCGGAAGCCCATCACCAAGCCTGTCTCCCGAGATACCACTGTGGGTTTGAACTTTCAGCCTTTTGGCTAGTAGATGAGTGTTTAACTGTTTACACCAGCTAGGGACTCTGCTGGGTAAGGAGGGGAGGTGTATTAGTTTCCTAGGCCTTCTAAAACAAAGTGGGTGGCTTAAAACATCAGAAATTTATTTTCTCAGTTCTAGACACTAGAACTCAGAATCCAGGGTGTCAGACAGGCTGTGCTGTCTGTGAAGACTCCTGGAGATCATTCTCATTTCTCCACTTCTGGTAGGCCCAGGAGTTTCCTGGTATGCGGCCACCGTCACCTGGCTGTCTTCCTGCTGTCTGTCCGTCTTCACTTTTATAAGGATACCATTCATACTGGATGAAGATGCCCCTCCCCCACTCCCTATGATCTTGTGTTAACTGATAACATCTTTCAAGGCCTTGTTTCTAGACAAGTTCACATTCACTGCAGTCACAGTAGGCTAGGACTGCCACATGTCTTTTGGTAGGGCATAGTTCAAGCTGTAACAAGATGGGTGCTGTTTTAGTCAGCTAGTGCTGCTGTAACAGAAGTGTCACAAAGTGGATGGCTTTTACAAAGAAGTTTATTCTTACATAGTCCAGGAGGCTGCAAGTCCAAATTCAGGGTGTCCACTCCAGGGGAAGGCTGTCCTTCTGTGTCCACTCTGAAGGCAGTTCCTTGTGTTGCATCAGTCTTTGGTCAGGGAGCATATTGGCGCAGGGACCTCAGGTCTAAGTGCACGCTCTACTCCTGGCACTGCTTTCTTGATAATGTGAGGTTTCCAGTTCTCTGTGGGCTTCCCTGTATTTTTTTTTTTAATTTTTATTTTTATTTAACATAACTGAGTGAAAATGCACACTCACATATAAATTTACATGCCTCCCTATATGCAGCCTCCACCGCTCTCCCTGTCCGGTGACAGCACACTATTCCTCTCTGCTCCATACATGTCTCATCCTCCCAACAGCCTCCTTTCCCCGCTTCTCCATCCACTCCCCTTCCTCCAGCCAGAGGTCAGCAAGATAATATCCTATAGATGTATAGAACCATAAAGGGCTTCCAGTATATGGTTACTCTGCATTGCCAAGTCCAATCCATTCCTGTCCAAAGAGTGGACCTTTGTTATAATTTATGGGAAAGGGGAGCATCAGGGCAGGGGGCCATGCTCTCAGAGGAACCCCAAAACCGCTGGACCATCAATTGAGGCCTTTTAGTGGAGATCTCATGATGCACCTCTTTTTATTCTTGTGTTGTCAGTGAGGCTCCTCTCTGTGAGCTCCGTCGTGGCTATCACTGGTGGTGGCCGGGCACCATCCGGTTCTTCCGGTCCCAAGTTGATGTAGGCACCCACTCTTGTGGGTCTCTCTGTCTTCTCTGTTGTCTTTACCGCATGCCATTTTGGCCCTCGGTGAGCATTCGTTCCTGCTGAGTTGGGACCATTTGCTGTGTCCTCGGATGGCAGCTTGGCAGCTGGCTTTCCTGTATTTTTATCTCCTTTAGGATGAAAGGATAAAGGGTGCTGCAAGCCACACTCCAGGGAAACTCTCTTAGCAAGGGTGTTGCAGCCCCACCCTAATCCTCTTTTAACATAATCGTCCTATCTGGTAGACACCGGCAGAAATTAGGATATATAGCATAGGAAAATCACAAAATGTTGGGAATGATGGCCCAGCCAAATGGCTACATACATTTTTGGGGGGACACAGTTCAATCCATGACAGGTGCCTTTCAAGCTACAGTGAGTGTCTCTTAGTCATCTAGTGCTGCTGTAACAGAAATCCACAAATGGCTTTAAAAGAGAAATTTTGTCTTGTTACAGTCAGTAGGCTTCAAATCCAAATTCAGCACATCAGCTCCAGGGGAAGACTTTCCCTGCTAGGTCTGGAGGAAGGTCTTTGTTGTCAATCTTCCTGTGGACTTGAATTTCTAAGGCACAGGCCCCCGGGTCCTTTCCAGAGGATGCGCTCTGCTGCTAGTACTGCTTCTTGGTGGTGTGAGGTTCCCAAATCTCTGTTTACTTCCGTGTTCTTTATATCCCAAAGATTTCCTCAAAGTACAGCACAGTCTCACACGGTGAGTCCTGCCCCACCAACATGACTGCTTCCCATTCTCCCTCATTAATACCACAGAGGCAGGGTTTACACCATATGTGAACATCACACAGTGCTGGGAATCATGGCACAGTCAAATTGCTACACACATGTTTGGGGGACACAGTTCCATCCATGATAGTAAGACCGTGGGGGACTAAGGAACCCAGGGCAAAAACTTCTGAAACAGAACCCAAGGCAATCCCAGGAAGACTCCAGACTGAACTAGGGCTGGCTTTCTTGTGTTGACTGTAGAAAGCTCGAGTGTTGAAGTTAGATCTGAATTCCCATCATAACTGTGTCCTTCAGTTGTGACAACAGGGACAAATCTCTCCGTCTTGGCAGAGACTCAATCACTGTGCTATGGTATATGAATACTTATCTCATGAGCACAAACAGCACCAAGTAAGGGCTTGGTGTGTGTTTTTTTATCCTCTTCTTCCCTGCATTTGTTCTCAACTCAGGCCATACATTGGAATCACCTGGAGGACTTTTTGTGAGTTCTGATACCCATGCCCATTTGTCACGGGTTAAATTGTGTCCCCCCCCTAAAGTATGTATCAGCTTGGTTAGGTCCTGATTCCCAGTGTGGCGTGGTTGTCCTCCACTTTGTGGTGGTAATTTTACATTAAAGAAGATTAAGGTGAGAGTGTAGCACACTAACTAAGGTCACACCCCTGATCCAGTGTAAAGGGAGTTTCCCTGGAGTGTGCCTTACACCGCCTTTTATCTTACCAAAAATGAAAGGGAAGCAAGCAGAGTATAAGAACCAATATCATCAGGAAAGCAGTGCTGGGAGCAGAGCCCATCCTTTGGACCTGAAGATCCTGCACAGAGAAGCTCCTAGACCAAGGGAGGATGAATGACACAGTTCTTCCTCCAGAGCCAACAGACAAAATCTTCCTCCTGGAGTTGGTACCCTGAGTTCAAACTTCCAGCCTAAAGGACTGAGAGAGAATAGACTTCTCTTTGTTAAAACCATCTACTTGTGGTATTTCTGTTATAGCAGAACTAGATGGATGAGTAAGACATATTCCCAGACCAATTCATGCAGAGCATCTGGGTGTGGGCCCTGAAACTACAGCTGTTTCTGAAACTTCCTGGGTAACTCCAGAGATCAGCCAGTGGGGAGAGCCAGTAGGCTTGAGGGTCCAATGCATCTGCTGCCTTAGCTGGGTCCCCTAGGTCCAGTCTGTCCCCTACCTTGACTTTGCCTCCTTCCTTCCCTTCCATGGCCTGATTGTGCTTCACTCTCCTGAAGTCATTGTAAGTGCAGAGAAAGGCAAGAGTAAGCCCGCATTTGAAGGGACAGGCCAGTTTTGCTCACTCCAGCCGGCTGATGGCAGAAGCACATTTATCCCCTAGAAATGAAATGCTTGTCCTGGTCTTCTCTGTTCTCTTCTTCTTCTCTCCCAGTCTTAGTAGCAGTGGGAGGTCTCCCTGCCACCCTTTGCCCCCACACCTTCTCATCTCTCTTTTGGTGCACATTTATTGAGGACCTACTGTATAGCAAGTGCTGTGGTGGACACTACAAGTTTCTAGACTAGAAAGGGCACCAGAATACCTCCATTAAGGCACTTGCAGCCAAGCCAGGGAGGGCAAGGGATGAGATCAGGAAAAGTGAGAGCCTGAAAGGAGCCCACAGACTAGCCTCCGTTGCTGCCCTTATCCCTGTTAAATTTTTTTCTTTTTTTTATGTTCAGCAGTTTTTTTTTTTTTTTTTTTATGATTAAGGGAAAGTATACAATCCAGATCAATTCCTCATGCCTGCCTGTTTGTAGCTCCATCTGCTCTCCTCATTCTGTGACAGCACATTCCTCCTTGTCACTCTATACTTCTAGTATCCTCTTAATGAGCACCTGTCCCCTCCTCTCCACCTTGTCCATGTGTTTTTATCTTTCTGAGCAGCATCAAGTATGTCATCTATAAAATGTGGCTAATAGCACTCACCTTCCTAGTTTGCTGTGAAGGTCAAAGTAAACAGTGAGGGGAAAGAGTAGAGTCGCCACAGGAGAGGGGGGCTATGTGTGATGACTGAGGTACCAGCAAAGCAGAGTGGGCTTCCTGTTTCCTCTGAGTTCATCTCCCCTCACCACCACCCTACCTTCTGCCTTGTCTTTCCTCTCCCTTTCCTCTCCTCTCTTCGTATTTCCTCTCAGACTTTTGTGGTCTTTTTTTTTCACCAGCTGGGAAGTAGTCACTGTGTCGTTTATGATAACATGTGCATTGTGCAATTCACAAATGTGGATTAAACAGTTATGATGGCCTGCTTTGGAAGCACCTGAGTACGGCTTATTAATCTTGTTGTTAGGTGCTGCCAACCTGATTTTCACCCGTAGCAACCCACAGAATCTCTGAGGTTGTAATCTTTACCAGAGCAGATCGCTGGGTCTTTCTCCTGTGGTGCTGCTGGGTGGGTTCCCATGCCAGCCTTTTAGTTAGCAGCTGAGTGCTTAACCAGGTGCCATCAGGGCTCCTTATACTAACCTTCAAGGGAAAAACAAAGCCCAAACCTCAACTCAGTTTTCTGTGTGTCTGTGAGTACATGTGAGAGTGTCTATGTATGTGTGTGAGTGATTTGCATGTATGTATATCGGAGAGTGTGTGTATGTTTGTGTGTGAGTGATATGTATAAATGTTGTGATATGTGTGAGTATTGTGAATGTGTTTGAGTATGTGAATGTGTGTATGTCTGAGTATTTGAATATGTGTGTTTGAGTGAGTGTGTGAGTAATGTGTGAGTGTGAGTGATGTATGAGCGTGTATGTATGAATATGTGTATGTGTATGGCTGTGTGAGTATATGAGTACATCAGAGTGTATGAGTGTGAGCATATGGAGGGTGAGTGTGGGTATGAGTGTGTAAATGTGTGCGTGAGTATGTGAGAGTGTACGAGGGTGAGTGTGTAGGTACGAGTGTGCATGAGTGTGTGCATGAGTGTGTGTGTGCACAAGGGGGACTGGTGGGTGTGTGGTGGGTGAGTGTGTGGGTATGCGAGTGTGAAAATGTGTGCTTGAGTGAGAGTGTGTGTACGACTGTGTGGTGGGGAGTTCCCCTTCCTCGGTGCTCCTGCCAGGGAGGCAGTCTGTGATTTTCCGGGGCACTGAGCAGCTCCTGGGCAGGCTGAGTGGAATCTCCTCTACCCCTCGCAGCTATTGGCACCCAGGGGTGGTGGGTCACCCCCAGGGGAGAGGAGGGAGGGACTGGAAGAGGGAAGAGGCCAGAGGTTTGAGGTTCTGGAGCTCCCTTGGGTCACTGTCTGCCTCAGGGCCTCTCCTGTCTGTTCCTGGGGGAGTCAGACAGGCACAGGCGGGCACCCACCTGATAGCACCCCAACCCATTCTCTGTGACCACTGAGGAGCCCACCCTGGGGCTGAAGCCTGGGGTCTGCTTCCCAGAAGCTCTGCCTGGACTAGAGACTGCTACCCAGAGAACTCCCAGTGCCTTGCTCCAGGTCACTCCTGCAGGCATTGTCCCTTCCCCAGCCAGCTGATTTGTTCCCTCCTGGCCTCCCTGACACCACCCACACCTGTCCTGACAGGCCTGAGTATTCTGCTCCCTTCCCACTCCCCTCAAGCATAAAGCCCAGATTTCTGTAGAAGAGGAAAGTGGCAGCACTCACCCAGCCCACGAAGAAACCAAGAGGGTGTCTTATTCACCTGCAGCCCCGAGTTACCGGTAACTACACGGACTGGGCAGAAGCTGATACTTCTGCAGAGATTCAAACCCAAGGGCCCACTGACAACTGTTACACAGAAGAAGCCCCCACAGCTGGCAGCTCACTCCCGCACTGCTGGCTGGACAGACAGATTCTTGCTTATTTTAACATTTAAATAGTCCTTTCCTAAAACACACATCCATCCTACCGACTTCCTAGTTAGACTGGGGACCTGCAAAACCAAATAGAGTAGCCCTAGGAAAAGACAACCCGCCAGGTTCCAGACTTGAGAGTATCAGTGGGAAACCTCCAGACAAATCCAGATCTCAGTGATGAAGCTGACCTGTTACCAGGAAGTTCTCACCCCTGTCGTACTGAAGGGACAGGCACAAAAAGAATGGGGTTCAGCTTGAGTTCTGGCTCCCTTAACTACACTGCAGGGGGGCTCTGAATTCTCCAGTCACAGAAATTACCTTTCCAAGTATGGAAATTCTGGAATTTTAGTAATAGTTGAAGTCAGGACATTTTTAAAAGTATCGTCTTGGGATAAAACCAAGGTGGAATTGAGAGAGTCTTCACCTTCAATCTTTAGGATACGGGATATAGGTAGGGACCATTCTGGGCAAAGACACTGTGCTCATAGTGTGGCATTACCCACCTCTGTGTCAGTGACTCCTAAACTCCCGTGGTGGGGGAAAAAAATCCGTCTCAACCTCCGCAAAGCCCTAGAGGTGTAGCCCGCTTCCCAGTTACTGTGTCTTCTGTGCCTGACTCGAATCCTCTGCCTGAAAGTCCCAGCAGATTTGGGCTCAACAGTCTTTTCCTTCCTGACTGTGATCCCAGCTTTCGTCATCAACTGTGTATGTTCCTGTTGCCCCCAGGGCCTCCTCCCACGGGGGAAGCAAGCTCTAGGAGGCAGGACAGTAGCTGCTCGCTCAGCACCTGCCATGAACTGAATTATGAGCCCTCCTCCAAAATGGATGTGTGTGTCTGTGTGTCTGTGTGTCTGTGTGTGTGCGTGTCTGTGTGTATGTGTGGCTAAGTTGTGATTCCCGGTATTGTATGATTGGTCAACATTTTGTCGTTTGATGGGATTTTCCTATGTGTTGTAAGTTCTATCCTATTCCGGTTTAATAAAATGGATTAGCAGCAGTTATAATGATGAGGTATACAAGACTAGATAGTGTCTTGAGCCAATCTCTTTTGAGATATAAGTAGAGAAGTGAGCAGAGAGACAAGGGGACCTCATACCACCAAGAAAGCAGTTTCAGGAGCAGAACATGTCCTTTAGACCTGACATTCCTGCACCGACTTGCTCCCAGACCAAGAAAGACTGATGATGAGGAACTTCCTCCAGAACCGACAGAGGGAGAAACCCTTTCCCGAATCTTCCTCCAGACCTGACAGAGGAGCAAGCCTTCCCCTGGAGCTGCTGCCCTGAATTTGGCCTTGTAGCCTACTAGAGTGTGAAAGAATAAGCTTCTCTTTATAAAGTCATTCACTTGTGGTATTTCTGTTATAGCAGCACTTAAAACAACCATTGCCATTAAGTCAATTCCAACTCATAACGACTCTGCAGGATAGAGTAGTACTGCCCCATGGACTTTCCAGGGAGTGCCTGGCGGATTTGAACTGTTGAGCTTTTAGTTAGCATCTGTAGCTGTTAACCACTATACCACCAGCGTTTCCATGGGAGCAGTAGATGACGAGAATGCCACCATGCCTCCGGAGCCTAGTTCAGAGCCCAGCAAAGAGTCGGGGCTCAGTAGCCAGCTGAATGAATGAGCTGAATGACTTCAGCTCTGGGTCCTGTTCTAGTTTTATGTTGATGTTTTGTTTCCACAGCCACCCAACTGCGTGTTCAACTTGAGTCAGCTCCCCATGAGAGAAAGGGTACAACTTGGGGAAGCAGGGAAGACTGAGGAGGGTGTTAGGGAAACAACAGTACCTCCCTATTGAAAAGGGCTCTTGTGAGGATTACATGTGCTGGTTTCTGGCACATTTGCACTTAAAGAATATTGCTGTTAGATGCCATTGAGTCAGTGTCGGAAAAACAAGGCCCTGTGCACAACAGAAGGGACTGTGGCCGGTGCTGTGACATACCCCATGATCAGCTGTGGAGTGGACTGCTGGGACCCGTGGAGTTTCAGGAAACAGATGGCGAACCCTTTCTACCTGGTCCACCGGAACCTGTTCAGCATCATAACTCACTGCTGTTGAGTCAGATCTGACTCATAGCAACCCTATAGGTCAGAGGAGAACTGCCCCATAGAATTTCCAGGGAGTATCTGGCAGATTTGAACTGCCAACCTTTTGGTTAGCAGACGTAGCACCTAACCCAGTACGCCACCAGGGTTTCCCCAGTTCAGCATCATGGTAACTTGCAAACCTCCACGGACTAACAGATGGGTGGTGGCTGTGCTTGAAATGCATTGACCAGAAATTGAAACAGGGTCTCCCTCAAGGACATGGAGAATTCTGCCACTAAACCACCACTGACCCTACTTTTAGGATGTTAGAGGATTGATTTGTTGGCTTCTGTACATCACTCTGACCTTAGACCCTGGTGACACTTTAGTCACTGTGAAGATAAAATGCTCCAAGTCTTCCTAAGATACTAGGAAGCGGTGCAGAATCTGGGTGATGTCATGTTTACTGGTATCTGCTGCTGCACATTTCAGTATTACGATCCAAATTTGGCTGGTGTCTTAGTCATCTGGTGCTGCTATAACAGAAATAGCACAAGTGAATGGCTTTGCAAAGTGAAGTTTATTCTCTCATGGTCTAAGTCTGGTAGGTTACAAGTCCAAATTCAGGGCATCAGCTCCAGTGGAGGTCTTTCTCCCTGTGTCAGCTCTGGAGGAAGTTCCTTATTTTCAGTGACCCCTTGGTCTGGGAGCATCTCAGCAGACAAACCTCAGCACCAAAGGATGCCCTCTACTCCCAGCACTACTTCCTTGGTGGTATCAGGTCCCTACTCTCTGCTTGGTTACTGTTCCCTTATCTCTTATAGGATAAAAGGTGGTACAGGCCGCATCCCAGGGATACTTCCTTTACGATGGATCAAGGAGATGACCTTAGTAAGGGTGCTAACATGATCCAACTTTGCCCTGTTAACCATATGCAGAGACTAGGCTTCACAACACAGGGAAATCACAAAATGGAGGACAACCACACAATGCTGAGAATCATGGCCCAGCCAAATTGCTACACAAATTTTGGGGGGAGACAATTCAATCCGTGACAGATACCCAGTAGGGCAATCTTCATATCCAGTGGCTTAGATAGATGGCTGGTGTCTGTCTAGCAGACCTTTCATCTCTAGCTCCAAGGTGGCTGCTTTAGTTTCTGAGATCTCCAGCGGAGGAGAAAGGAGGCCAGGAGAGCACTCACCCAATGAGGAGACTGGAAATCACTTCTGTCTATAGCCCATAGGCCAGAACTTAGTTACATGGCCGCACCTAGCTGCAAAGGATGCTGGTCAATGTAGTCTTCAGCAACCACAATCTCAGTTCAAATCTATTAGCAGGACTATGGGAGAAAGGAAGAGTGGATATTGGAGAACACCGAGTAGCACCTGTTGCTGTAAGGGTATTAAAACTGGTGGGATGAGTGCTTTCATGGATCTGCTGCAGCACGCATGATATCCTGGGTGGGGGTAGTGCTGAACCCGTGCTGGCCGTACGCACAACTCTGTTTATACCATTCAACCACTCAGCAAGCCACATCCATGCTCCAGTGACACCTGAAATTGCCAAGGATGGCGGTAAGGTGTCAGAATCAATTTTCACATCGTAATCATATGAATGAGAACTGATTATGAAAAGGTCCACAACCATTTGTAGGGAGACTTCTAAGGCATGCCACTCAAAGTGTGGCCTGTGGATGTGGATTGATACTGGTCTGAAGAACTATTTGCTGCTAGTTTGTCTGTGAGGAAAGTGCAGAAACAGTGAGCATTTAGAATCCTTCATAATCATTTGTCAGAATAATTTTATGTTGATTGAATCTAATAGTGAAAAAGCAGAATGAGTGTTTTGTGTGTCTTTTTTTAATTTAATTGTTTTAGTAGTTCATTGTTATTTTGTTTGGTACCAGTACTGGTCCATAAGAGGTTAAGCAAGAACAATATAACTTTTCTTCTCCAAAGATTGCTTGAGAGGCACTGGTCAGAGCCTCAGGAATTCAGTGAAGCACTTTCCAGTGTTATTTCATTTAATGCTCAGGGAGATATTATTGACCCCATTTCACAGATTTGAAAATCAGGGCTCCAAGTCTCCGTGGCTGGTCCACAGCTAGAGATGGCAGAGTTAGTCTGTGCAGTCCTGTTGGCTGAAGGCCAGGAGCTTTCACAGGGCTTACGGTGATCTAAGGACCAGATATTAGGCTCTTTGGGGCTGGGTTTGTCCAGGCAGTTACAGCCAGAGTTAGTGCTTTTCTGGAACAGACTCTCGGCTCTTACTGCCCTGCTTAACTGAATTCCTCACAGGTCTTTAAAGTGATGCCAAGCTCCTTCCCACAACCATCTTGATTCATTCTGTGCTTTATCCCAAGACACTTCCTATGTTTGTCTGACTCTAGGACTTAGCTCAAAGGCAACCTCCTTCTGAAACACTTCTCTGAGCACACAAGGTAGGCAGACCCCCCCTCCCACACGCTCCCACTCACCCTCTGTTTCCCTCAAGCATGGGAAGCATGTGAATTGCTTTATTTCCTTTTCTGTCTCTCAGGGCTGGGGCTGGAGCTTCCTCCCTGGTCCACTTCCAGCTTCGAGCTCAGGGTCTAGTTCACAGAAAAGATGCTCCACAGATGCTTCATTCGATGAGTAAATGAATGAACTACCCTCCTGCTGGGGCTCCTAAATTGTGGGGCCACCTCTGCCCTAGTCCCTTCATCTGCTGCTCTAGGAGGCAGGACGTAGCTGCTCACTCAGCACCTGCCATGAACTGAATTATGAGCCCACCTTGAAAATGTGTGTGTGTGTCTGTGTGTCTGTGTGTGTCTGGCTGGCCTTACCTGGGGTGACATCAGGTCCCCATTTAGGGAAGCTTCTGGGTTAGGAAGACTAAGAGCAGGCCCAAGCAGCACATGCAGGAAAACAGGCAATACAGGACGCTGTGGCTCAGGGACAGATAGGTGGGTAGAGACAGCTCTGGAGGACTCAGTAGAGGGAAACTGAGGTAGCGAGTCAGAAAGCCCAGCTCAGACTCACATAGGGGCTCCAAGGGCAGGGGATACATCCCAGAACTGGTGTGTAAGGCATGGCCCGGTCACAAGGAACATGTCCTGGGAAGTGGCCAGAGCTGAGTGGTCCCAGAACTCCTCACCGAGGAGCCAGATAGGTTCTGAGGCTGGTTGGGCAGACCGTGCCTTGGCGGTAAGAGCCTCGGTCACTGGTCGGGAGGGCTGCATACCAGAGAGCCTGGCAGCCGCTCTGCACACTTCCCCCTAAACCTTGGCCCTCGTCTGGGACTCAAGGCTGCCACACCACATCCTTACCTTCTCCACAGAGTGCTTCACTTCTTGCTTCATAAGGTGGAGTCTGCGTGATCTCATTCTCTAAGCTGATGACCGAGAGCCGCGAGCCACAGGGATTGTGACCTCCTTTACAGAGGAGAAAGTAGGGGCTTGTGGAAGGTCACCCACCCAGGATGTGGCTTCTGTCTGATCCCACAAGGCATGCTCAGCCCACTGCCCAGGGCTGCCGTCTCTAGCCTCAACCTCCCCTGGGAACTAGAGCCTTGAAACCAAACCTGGGGCTTTCTCGTGCTCCTCCTTGGCTCAAGGAACTCCACAGCCCAGCCCCTGTGGCTCTTCTCCAGGATGGAGCCCCTGTCCAGCCCATGCCTGTCTGCATACTGGGCATGGGAAGCTACACCCCCCCACACAGATCACCAGCCAGCTCTCCTCCTCTTGGGGCCCCAGAGAGAAGGGGGAGGGTGGAGTGATCAGCCAGCCCTGTTTGAAGCCTGGCCTGAGCCTGTCCACTGTGTCCACATCATCCTACAGGCCAGGGAGGCTGCAGGCCCTCCCCTACCACCCTGCATGCAGAGTAGACTCCCTGCAGACTCACGCCTTGCCTTTTTCTGTGAAGGCCACACACACAGTCACCTTGAACAGTAGAGGCCTTTCGCAGGTGGGGCCTTCCCACAAAGAGACCTGGGTCTGTTCTCTCCCAGAAAGGAAAAGAGAACCCCCTGCTTAGCTGTAGTCCTTGTTATTAAGAGGAATTTTCATGCTTATTAGCTTTCCTGACTATGTGTCTTTGGGCAGGTGACTCAACCTCTCTGAACTTCAGTTTCTGCAGTTGTCAAGATGGTAGACTCTTAACTCATGGGGCTGTTTGAGGGTTAAAAGAGGCCTCATGGGGAGGGCACCCATAAATCTGGGCAGTGAGTGGGTGCTTGATAAACGGCAGCTGTCACTGACGCCGGCACTCTTGCCCGCTCCCGAGGGAGATTTCCGTGCTCCCAGCACAGCAGTCGCTCTCTCTCTGGCATCTCTCCTCTCCCTTTTTAAGGGCATTTCTACTGCTGCTGGCTGCAGTCAGCTCCGGTTCAGGCCCTTTCGGAGTCCTGAATCCTGCCGGCACTCACAGCTCTAACCAACCCAAGTCCTCTATTAACACTCCTGTTAACAGTGATCTGGGATCTGCCCGCTGGGGTCTGGGTGTGTCCAGGCCTGAGAGAGGCTGAAGGGGGCGGGGAGGGCAGCTGTTCTTTTGTCAGCTAGTCACACTGAGGGTGAGGCCAGGGCACAGGCCTGGCCAGGACAGGAACAGGAAACAGGTGGACTTCGCTGAGGCTCAGACTGGGGTAGGGCGTGGGGTAGGCCCACGTCTGGGCATTATGAGGTGCAGGGTGGAATGAAAGGGGGAATGGGGGGACTCATGTCTGATTTCCTAGGCTGGGGAGCCCTGAGGCCCTCAGCTGAGTTTCAGGTTGTTTTGGGCAAGGCACTCCACTGACTCATGCAATTCAATTATATATTAACAGTTTAGTCACCGTCTGCCTCTCTGTTAGAATACAGGATAAGCTGCAAAGAGACCCACAAAGACAATAGTATAAAACTTGAATTCCTTCTCACATAACAGTCTGGCTGCTCCACCTTATGAGGTTATCAGAAATCTCATCTTCTTCCATTTTGTTCCCCTGTCTCCAAAGATAGATGCTGTAAAGTTGACATCTCTGGACTCCAAGGGACCCTGCCTAGAATTCATGAGCTCTGTGAAAATTCATGCATGAAATGACATGTTTAGTTCCTCCAGGTCTACCTGAAAATTAGCATTGCTTCAGTTATGACAGCAGGCCGCAAGTAGGAATCTTGGCAGTACCCACGACCTCATCACCAACAGAAATCAGATGTTTTCAGATGCATTTAGTTGCTGCTGATGTTGTAAACTATCATTTGTGCTGACCATTGCTTTGAAAGTAGGGTACCTCTTAAATCCATTGCTAGATTGTTCTTTAATACATGAATAAGAAAATGTGTGTGTGTATTATGTATTCTCTTGTATATATAATCTGATAATCCTTATATATTTCAATAATAGCATTTCAATGTAATTCTTTGCTTTCATATTCTTATGATCTTGTTCTGTGAATTTCAGAACAGTATTCTAAGAAGAATCCATGGGCTTTAGCAGACAGCCAAAGGGGTATATATAAGGCTCTCAAATGTCACAAAACCCTGCCCCAGGTTAGCTCTACTAGCTGAAACTGGGCCCATGCACAGGAACATTCCAGGCTTGACAAAGAGGAGGAGGTAGAAATGGAGATCAAACAAGTTCTTTTTATGCTGGTGATTTTGGAATTGCATACTTCCTCCACTCCAGAATTTTATCATATGACTGCACCTAGCTGCAAGGGAGCCTAGGAAATGTCGTCTTTAACTGGGCAGGAATGTGCACAGCCTTCTTCTAGAAGAAAAGGAGAATGCATTTTGGGGTGGGGGGGGCAACTAACAGTCTGCCACAACTTCCAATAACTCTACTGCCCAACCAGGACCAATGATCCTTTGACCCCGTCGGCCTTTTCTGTCCCTTGGCCACCTCACACATGGCTTCATCCCTGACCCAGCTCAGAATCCATCACCCAGTCATCATCCACCTCTTTCCTGTACCCTCAACTCCCTTGCACTATAACTTTGTGTAAGGGTCCAGGACCTCACCTTCTTTCCTGTTACTCTCGATGCTCCTCCCTAAGGCTGGAAAACCCTAGTAGTGTGGTGATTAAGTGCTACAACTGCTAACCCAAAGGCTGGCAGTTCAAATTCACTAGGTGCTCCTTGGAAACTCGATGAAGGAGTTCTTCTCTGTCCTATAGGGTCACTATGTGTCAGAAGCAATTGGATGGCAATGGGCTTTTACCTAAGGCTAAGCCCTGCAGTTCTGCCTCAGATCTCAGCTCTTTCCATCTACTCAACCGCATCACTGCAGCCGTCTCACTTCTCTCATTTATCATCAATTCTATGTTTTTATGGACTCATTCCCATCAACACACACAAATGCCAAATTTTGCCATTGTCAAAAAACTTTCTCCATTCCACTTCCCTCACCAGCTGTTGTCCCATGTCTTTTTTCTTCTTCACGGCAGAACTCCTCAGAAGAGTTGTTTGTACTTGTGATCTCTGATTTCTCTCCTCTGCTTCTCTCCTAGATGCCCTCCAACCAGCCCTTCACCCACCCCGCTCCAAATGTTACAGATTGAATTGTGACCCTCCCAGAAGATAGGTGGAAGTCTTCCCATCCTACCACCCCCTCTCCACCCCAACCCTTAACTGTGAATGTGACCTTGTTTGGAAATAGGGTCTTTGATTGAACATGTTATTGGTTAACACAAGGTCATCCTGGAGTACACTGAGTCCTACTCCAGTCTGAGTGGTGCCCTTATAAAAGGGAGGAGACACGCAGAGGGAAGACAGCCACATGCAGGTGAAGGCAGAGTTCTGGAGCGATGGCCCTCCAAGCCAAGGGTCCTCAAGGATTGCCAGCCGTCACTGAAAGTGAGGAGAGAGTCATGGAACAGATTCTCCTCCAGAGCCCCCCGGAAGATGTCAGCATAGCTGATGTGATTTCATACTTCTAGCCTCCAGAACTGTGAGGCAGTCAGTATCTATATGTCTGGAAAATTCCTATAAGCCACCTCATTTGCTCAGGCTCCTTTCAGGGCTGTGGTGATGACCTCACAGGATCATTTTCGCTTTACAAAATTTAGAAAAGTCAGATGCAAGGTCCTACAAGTCTGACCACTTACTTGTTCTAAACATTACATAGCTCATTGCCAAATATCACTATAGTCACCTTCAGAGCACTCCCATTGGAAAACTCTGCCCTGATGCCAGCACCTAGTCCACCCTTCAGAGCAATTTTGAAACTCTTTCTGGAAAGGCCATTGCACATGGTGGCATGGTGACAAGTTTGCAAACTGAATTTTATAGTTGTCTATGAGGGAGTTTTTAGCCAGTAAGCAAATAACTGTAGTGGAATACCCTCCCTACTCACTTGATCTGGACCCCAATGACTTTTTTCTTTACCTGAAGATAAAGAAAATATTGAAAGGAAGATATTTGATGACATTCAAAACATCAAGGGTAATACGATGACAGCTCTGATGCCCATTCCAGAAAAGGAGTTCCAAAATTGCTTTGAAGGGTGGACTAGGTGCTGGCATCAGTGCATATCTTCCCAAGGGGAGTACTTCATAGGTAACCACAGTGATGTTCAGCAATGAGGTATGTAGCATTTTTTTCTAGGATGAGTTCACAAACTTAATTGGCACAGTCTCATAGCTTTGTATTCTTGTTTTTAAAGTATAGTGGTTTTTTTTGAAGATTTATTTTATTTTTTATTTAACATAACTGAGAAAAAATGTACATTCACATGTAATTTTACATGCCCCCCTATATGCAGCTTCCACTGCTCTCCCTGTCCGGTGACTGCACACTATTCCTCTCTGCTCCATACATGTCTCATCCTCCCAACAGTCTCCTTTCCCCTCCTCTCCGTCCACTCCCCTTCCTCCAGCCAGAGGTCAGCAAGATGATATCCTATGGATGTATAGAACCATTAAGTGCTTCCAACATATGGTTACTCTGCATTGCCAAGTCTATTCCATTCCTGTCCAAAGAGTGGACCTTTGTTATAATTTATGGGAACGGGCAGCATCAGGGCCGGGGGCCATGCTCTCAGAGGAACCCCAAAACCGCTGGACCATCAATTGAGGTCTTTTAGTGGAGATCTCATGATGCACCTCTTTTTATTCTTGTGTTGCCAGTGAGGCTTCTCTCTGTGAGCTCCGTCATGGCTATCACTGGTGGTGGCCGGGCACCATCCGGTTCTTCCAGTCCCAGGTCGATGTAGGCACGCACTCTTGTGGGTCTCTCTGTCTTCTCGGTTGTCTTTACCGCATGCCATTTTGGCCCTCGGTGAGCATCCGTTCCTGCTGAGTTGGGACCATTTGCTGTGTCCTCGGATGGCAGCTTGGCAGCTTTTAAGACCCCAGACGCCACTCACCAATGTGGGGTGCAGAGAGCTCTCTTAGCAAAACGCTAGTTGTGCCAATTGGCCTGGAATTCGCCTAAGAGCATGGTCCCCCGCCCCCCGCCCCAGCTACTCTATCCTTGCAGTATTGAGTTAAGATGGAAGGAGTACTCAAGTTATGCTGAAGTCCACTTAATGTTGTTCTTGTTCCTAATGTGTGCTGTCACCGGTTTCTCCCAACTAGATTTCTAGTAACTACCTAAACTAAACCCTCCCCCCCTTGCCCTCCCTCCCTCCCTCCCTCCCCTCCCTTGCAGCTGTCAAAGAGTCTTTTCTTCTATACACAAGTCTGTTTTTGAGATCTTATCGTAGAGGTCTCATACAGTATTTGTCCTTTTGTCTAAAGTATAGTTTGCTATGCTTTAAGTAAAAGTTTACAATCCAAATTAGTGTGCCATATAACACCCAGAAGCTATACCATTATTCTACTCTAACTGCTTTCCCTTTCCTGGTGACAGCACACTCCCTTTCCTCCCTGAATTTCTCGTGTCCTTTCATCCAAGCCCTGTGTCCCCTTGCTCTGTCATCTGGTCTCCAGCGCTGAGCTTCGCAGACTTCCCCATGTGTGTATTTAAGCCTAGCAGGCTGCTCTTCACCAGCCTCACCCCAAGTCTTACATAGTCCAGTTCAGTCTTCATCTAGAGAGCTGGCTTCAGTGCTGAGTGTGGCTTTGGGTTAATAGGAATTCCAGGGGTGTATTCTTTTTATTACTTTATTATTTTAATGAAAGTCATCTAAATTACCAAAGTGTCAGACCCCACAAATCCTTCCTCTGCCCTTGCGTGAAGCAGTGTATGTGGTGCCCAGCACTGATCCTAGCACTTGATGAGGATCATAACAGAAGGGCTTCCTAGGGGAGGTACCATCTGAACTGTATCTTCATGGGTGAGAAGAGGTGCACTGGGCTCCATATGGGGAGCTGAGAACACAAGCACATCCTAGGGGATTGCAGGGATGGATCCGTGAATTTCCTTGGAGAACGCAGAGGTTGTACCTTATAGGATAAGAGCCAGCGTCTGCAGAGCACTTGTTATGCCCTGACACTACCCTAAGTGCTCTGTGTGAATTCACTCATCCTTACAATATACTGTAAAACCATGGCATCTCTGTCCCCATGTTACGTATTAGAAAGCAGAAGCACAAGAGATCTAAATAGAGTGACCCCAATGGTAAAGCACTGTACCACTAACTGAAGAATTGGCAGTTCAAACCCACCCAATGGCGCCACAGAAGTAAGGCCAGGTGAACTGCTTTGGATAGGTCACCCTCTTGAAAACAGCCATGTGGAGTGCAGTTCTACTACGCACACAAGGGGTCAACAGAAGCAGGAGTCCATTCCCCGGCAACTAACAACCACAACAGAGATCTAAGTATCTGCTGAAGGCCTCTGTTATGCAAGGGCAGAGCTGGATTTCAAATGGAGCCAGCAGGGTCCTGGGCTAAGTGCTCCTGGACGCGCCTCTGGGCTGTAGGAGGAGAGATGACTCTGAGTCCTGATTTATGAAAATGGCTTGGTTTTCCCTCTGTGCCTCCAGGAAAGATTGTTCCCCTGTGGCCACCACTTCCCCAAGGACTTATCAATTCTTATCCCCTCTCAGGAGGTTGGGGCATCTCTACCAGAGTTGCTGGTAGTGGCATTGCCCCCCCTTTCTTTTCTCTCCGCCCCCGCCCTTTAGCTCCCCGCTCTGCCCGCAGCCGTGGTCACGAGGGGCGGAGGCGAGCAGTTACCCGGAAAACGCAGGCAAAACTCCCACGGAGTCACTAGGCGTTCCTTTTTAAAAAAAAAAAAAAAAAAAAAAGCTCCGGTGTGAAAGCGTGGTGGCAAGAATTTTATGCGGTGTTACTTACCCAGTCTGGTAACAACGCAATCCCTGAGAACATGCCTCTGAGCCACTCAGGGCATTGGCTGGCCCCTCTGAAAATAAGAATGAACCCGCTGAGAGTTGGGTGTAACTCACTGTGTACAAACTCAAAGCAGCCAGCGTTCCCCAAGGCCTGCGGCTACTCCGCCTCCCCCTCCAAATCTGCACAATACAGGATTTCAGCGTTGCCCACAAGAACCCAGGTAACTGTCCTATACCTGGAGTGTTCAGAACTGACACAGTCTGCGTCAGTCACGCACAGCGTCACACTCTTGCTTTGGACGTTGAACAGACATTTGGGGGACAAATATGGCTTCTCTGTTTTCTACACCCCATCCTAACAGTGATCCAGCTGATAAGGCAAAGAACAAAAAGAAATAGAATGGAATGGAAAGAACCACATTCCTTGTATTTGGTGGACATCATCTTGCAATCTAGAAAGTGCTTTAAAAATCTGTTTTATAGGCAAGTCCCCAGAGGATGAGAGGAATTCAGGACATCTGAGGTCACTGTGCTGATAAGTGGTAGAGGTAAGACTGAAACGCAGATGTCTGTCCTTTAGTGTAGAAATGCACATGGATACCTAGCCCTGACCCCTTCAGCCCATGGGGGTAAAAGAGCCTCTGAGGTGACATGCAGGGACAATTGCTAGGTTTAATGTGGTAATTTACTGCAGATTGGGGTTATTGCCTAGTACATTTTTAGACCAGAGCTATGGGTTGTATATGGTCCAACAGGCCTCCCATGGAAGACTGAAGGCCTGAAAGGAGAAGCCCAGACCTCACAAAGTACCCCATCTGTAGGGATCAACAAAAGGGATCCCCAGGCTGCATCTGGCCAGCAATTGTGCTATGTTTGGCCCTCAAAGTATACATTTAAAAATTAGGTGAGTTTGCATTAAAAAACAACAACAAAAAGGCATTGCTAGCATTTCTTAAAAATGTGAAGTTTGGGCAAAACTAGGCCAGACAAAGACTAGGAAGAAAGGCCTGGTGATCTACTGCTGAAAATTAGCCAATGAAAACTTGCTGTATCACAACGGAATATTGTCCAATATAGTGTTGAAAGATGCACCCCCTAGGTTGGAAGTCACTCAAAATACGCAGTGGCTGTGACAGTGGACTCTGGCGTACTGGTGACCACTGCCTGGTGCAGATCTGTGCAGTATTTTGTTCCACTGCACATGGGATCACCATGAGATGGAGTTGACTCTGTGGCAGCTAACATCAAAAGTTCTGCTGTCTCGGGAGTTAAACACTGGTGAGCTCCAGACTGGAAGGGGTGTTTGTTCTCCAGGTACTAACCCCCTACAATCTCATATCTGTCCCCCGTGATGTCTGGTTCCTGTAAATTTTGGGGCTTTGACTGTTGCTGAAACAGATGTTCTTAACATTTTGAAAGCCATGGGTAGAATTTAGGGGTTCTAGGAACTTAGATGGGTAAAACTTACATCTTTATTTTCGTTAACTTCTACCTAATATTGAGCATTTCTTTCCATTATGACTGTAGGCAACAAAGAGATTTGTGACAGGGTCACCAGAAGAGAAATCAGACATTTTTGTATCACATTAGAGTTTTGCAGATACTTTAAAATGTCTTTTATGCTCATCGCCGTTTTGAGATCATGGCCTACTGCTAAATCTTGTTTTTTTTAATACATTTAATAAAGTATGTGTATACATATATTGCTATATTCAAAATTTATTTCAATTGCTTTTTTCAGTTGTTCTCATTTGTAATCGTATGAACTTTGTATTATGCATTTATTCTAAAATGAGGTTCTTAGATGTCACCAACCTATCAAAGGGGTCCAAAGCACAGAATTGCACCCAACCCGTTGCTGTTGAATCAATTCCAACTCACAGTTACTCTACAGAACACAGCAGAACATGAGTGGATTTTCCAATAAGCAAGGTAAGCACAGTGCTTAACTTCTGCAGTACAGTGAATTACTTTTATATGAGCTTTCTATGGTCTTGTAACTCCCACCAAATGATTGGATGGGGCTATGCAAATAAGGTGCTTGTGGCCCACCAAAGGGATTGGACAGCTTGCTAGTAATACAAATAAAGTGCATGACACTTTTGTGGGGGTGGAACCATGCAAATAAAGTGTCCAGAACCATAATGAGGCGGTTGGGAAATTTTACCATCCCTCCAGGCTTCAAGGGATCCAGTCCTAGATCAGAGGACGACCTGATTACCACCAAGAAGAGACAGGAGAGGAGCATGTCCTTCAGACCTGGGATCCCTGCGTTGAGATCTTCCTAGACCCAGGAGACAGCTGTAACACCGGAGACAGCTGTAACACCGAAGACAGCAAGATGGTGAGAAGCAGTGGCGACGAAACAGTGGCAGCAGAGGCAGGAGAATCAGGAGACCAGGCTGCAGAGTGAGAGAGCTGAGAGCCTTAGGGCTGAGGCTGAGGGGCAGAGTGGGGTGCCTCTGGGCATTTACTAGTGAAGCTAAACAGCTTTGTAACATTTTCCCAGCAGGATAGAGGCTGAGTCAAGGACTTGAGGGCCAGAAGGAGGTCTGCCTCTGAGCATGGCTGAGCATCTGATCGAGGAACTATAACCTTAGTGTTTTCTGATCCTAAATTGTTACTTCCAGAATAACCCCCAGTCGTGAATATGGCCTGTGAGTTCTGCGCAGCCATTACCAAGAATTATCAAACCCAGCAGAGACGTAAAGACTGTCATAGCAGTGACAACTGGTGTCAGAATTGGCAAAAGGTTTGGCAAGACGAGGAGTGTCTGACTTCAGCCTCATAGGAACCAGCCTTGGGCTGTTGCTCTTGATTCTCCTTCCCCTGCCTGTGAAGTTAAGGAAGTCAGGTTCCCCATTTTTACACCTTGTGTATCAGATCGTCTGTAGTAAACAATTTCATCTATCTTGGTGAAACCCAATAGAAACTGTTCCCTACAGCTTAGTAAGTAAGTACCAAGGATGCCCCTTGTTACCATGCTTATTTGGTCATCCACTGTGTCAAGTCTCATGCATTTGAAAAGAGACTTTGACATCTGGGGTCTTAAAAGCTGCCAAGCTGCTATCTGAGGGTACAGCAAATGGTCCCAACTCAGCAGGAATGGGTGATCATCAAGGACCAAAACGACATGGGGTAAAGAGAACCCAGAAGACAGACTGTCCCACATGAGTGGGTAACTACATAGACTTGTGACCAGAAGAACCGGATGGTGCCAGGCCACCTCCAGTGATAGCTGTGCTGGAGCTTACAAAGTTGAGTTGCACTGGCGATACAAGAATAAAAAGGGGTGCACCCTGAGATCTCTACAAAGTAAAGCCCGCAACTGATGGTCCAGGGGCCTCAGAGTTCCCCTGGGAGCATGGCCCCTGGCCCTCATGCTGCCCGTGTCCATAAATCATAATGGAGATCAACTCTTCAGACAGGAATGGGTTGGACTTGGCGACGCAGAGTGACCATATCGTGTGTACCCTTTATGGTTCTATGCATCTGTTGGATGTGGTCCTGCTGACCTCTTACTGGAGGAAGGGAAGTGGGTGGAGAGGAGGGGATAGGAGATTGTGGAGAGGATGAGACATGTATGGAGCGGAGAGGAAGAGTGAGCTGTCGCCGGACAGGGAGAGCAGTAGGAGCTGCATATAGGTGGGCATGCAAATTTGCATGGGAATGTACATTTTCATTCAGTCATAATAAAAAAAAATGAAACAGAAAAGAGCTTTTGAATCCATAGGAAGGTGCTGTAGGGTTGGAAGAGAGACAGATGGCAGCCATACCTAGAAGCGCCATCTTCGATATGGTTCAAAAACATGAAGTTGTTCACTGAAGATGACCTGGCAAGCAAGGTGAGCACAGTGACTTCCTTGTCTGGATAATCATCCCCAGAGGTTCCCAAGGGTGTAATCTCTGTGGAGCAGACTGCCACAGCTTTCTCCCACTGGTGGGTTTGCACCACTGACCTTTCTGCCAGCCGTGGAGCACTTAAACCCACCAAGGTACCGGGGCTTGTCAAAATTGGACCCACACCTTCAAAATCCAACTGTCAGAGTACGTGGGGTGGAGAAGGCGGGTCCGATACCTTGGAATGTTTTGGAAAAGTCGGGCAGAGAGGAGCTACACCTGCCCCCCGCCCGCCACCCATCCCTCTGCAGTGACTCAGACAGAACCCAGGGCCTAGGACATGAAGAGCTCTCAGGTGGCCTACAGCCCCGGGAGCACTCAGCCCTCTTGAGAGGGCTGTCTGGACTCTGCTGGGCTTCTGCACGGAAGGGGGCTGGAGCCCAGGTGGCCTCTGCGGGCACTCCCAGCATCAGCTTGGAGGGAGCAGGCCAGCTCCAGGGCCCCATCCCTCATGCGGCCTCCTGGGGAAGCCTGCAGATGTGCGTGTCGCTGTGTTTGGTGCTGTGTCTGGTGCTGTCTGCAGTCCTCACTGACCGAGGTCCTGGAGTGCTGAGTCATCATCAGACTGCCCCTGCTGGGCCTGTGCCGCCCACGGTAGCCTTCCCTCTTGTTTCCAGCTGCTTCCTCCCAGGCTTCCCAGGTGGCCTTCAAACCCACGCTCGGCTCCCCTGGCCTGCGCCACCCCTCCTAGCAACCGCCCTCCTTCGTTCCCTGCCAAATCCAGAAATGTGTGGTCTCGCCTGGCTTCCTCCTGAAATCTTGGATGCACCACCCAGCCTGCACCCTGTCTTCCCGCTCTGTGGAGTTAACTGAAATCGCCCTGCTGAGGGTCACCACAGCCAGCCTTCCTTGGGAGGACACGTGGCTGTGGCCCTCCCATTTCTACGCCCGGCCCTGCAGCTCCTGATAATGCTGTGACAGCTGCCACCTCCGAGGGCCGTGCTCCCTCCTGGTTTCCATGACACTGCACTTTCCCACTTCTGGGGTGTTTCTGACAGCTCGTTTCCTCCCTGGCATCGCCTCCTCCCAGCTTCTCCCGTGGGTGTGCCCAAGGCGCTGCCCTCGGCTGTCTGCCTCCCCTGTGCACCCACGGGCTCCCCTGGAGGGCTCCTTCTCCCTGTGGCCTCGCACCACCCCTGCAGTACTCCCTCCCCAGCCTTAGCCACCCTGCCTCTAATCCCATGTTGTCAGGGTTATAAGACATCCCTCCAAAATAAACTGTGTGCTAATTCACACTATTTTAGACTGCTGAGTCCTGGGAGTCTCACACAGAAGCTGAACAGCAAACCACACACGTGGTGCATGTTGCGGTTGCTGGGTGCCCTGAAGTTGATTTTGATTCATAGTGGCCCCATGGGACAGAGTTGAACCACTCTGTAGGGTTTTCTTGGCTGTAATCTTTATGGTAGGAGCTCTGGTACAGTGGTTAAAGCACTCAGCTGCTAATGGAAAGGTAGACAGTTGGAACCCACCAGCTACTTGGTGGGGGCAAGATGTGGCAGTCTGCTCCTGTAAAGACTATAGCCTGCACACCTTATGAGGCAGTTTTACTCTGTCTTACAGGGTTGCTGTGAGTTGGAACCTACTCAAAGGCGACGAGGCCCCGCCCCGTCCCCGCCCCTTAGTCTTTATGGAAGCACATTGCCAGTTCTTTCTTCTAAGAAGCTACTAGATGGGTGCAAACTACCAATGTTTCAGTCAGGAGCTGAGAGCTTCCTGGTGGCGCCACTGTGCCTCCTTCAGAGGCTGTACAGAAGACGTAACTCTGCCTTCAGTGCATCTCCAGAGTGTGGGCCATTGCCAGTCAGTGAAGGCACTCCAGCGTGGTGGCTAAGCTGATAGGACCCTGAAACCCACTGCCCACATTCAAATCCTGCCTCGCTACTAGCTGACTGTGACCTGGTCAAAACCAGCAAAGTCGCTGGTTTCTTTCACAAGTGGAACCCCTACTGTGTGCCAGAGTCTGTGGGTGTCAGAAAGACAAGTGGTAAAACCAAGTGGCTTTCACACTTGGGAAGGTGAGAGTCATGACACGCATCCTGCAAATCTCCAAATGCTAAATTATGCCTGTGACGAGCAACACGAGGGAGAGGTAGAGGATGGTCCCATCCGGGAGGCCAGATCTAAAGGACGAACGGAGTCGCTAGGTGTGGTAGGCTGAGTAACGGCCCTGCACAGACACGCATGTCCCGCTGCTGTTCTCAGCTGTGAAGCCAGCCCCGAACTCACGGCAACGCCGCATGCTGCAAAATAGAACGCCCCCACAGGACTTCCTGGGCTGTAATCTTTATGGAGCAGATCGCCAGGCTTTTCTTCCCTGGCTTTGGCCTTCCTTCCTTTCCTTGGGCTTGACTTCTGCTGAAGATCATCCTCAAATAAAAGGGTCTTCACTGAAATGCAGTTTGAAAATCACTGTTCTAGCTTGCCTCTGCTTGTTTCAGGAAGGAAACCTGGGCCTGGAGGTGCCTCCGTAACTCACACGCATCGAGGCCGGCGGGAAAGAGCAGGCCCTCAGACAGCGCCGCCTCGCCGCCTTGCGGTCAGACCCCGGGCCTCACTGGGAGTCCGTCTTTCTCGCTGGCCTCACCGGGGTGCGTGGCTGTGATTTTACTTGCGTCTTTCTTTGTTTCCCGTCAGTGTCCCTCACTGGACCCTAAGGACCACAGGGACGGGAATCCTGCGTGTTTTCTTAACCTCAGTGTCGCCAGGGTGGGACACAGTGTCTGGCATATATGATGATAACAGGAAACATCGTAGCATGCTTGCTATTTCATGTCCTTTAAACACATTACCTAGTACTGACTACCAACTCGTGCAGCTGCCTGTCAAACATGCTGAACAATGTCCTCACGGCACTTACGCACACAGGGCAAGTTTCTTAAACTCTTGGAACCAGTGTGTCCATGTCTGTAGGATGGGGGATAACAGCCCGGACTGGGAAGGATGCAGGTGGGAAGCATAGACATCTGCAAGGCCCCTGGCTTCCGGCCTGGCTCATGGCAAGCACCTAGGAAAGGGTAACACTTACTATACTTCTGCACACTGAGGGCCACATTGCTCTAGTTCTGGCTGCTCTGTGTTGGTAGGGTCACTGTTACAATCCATCCCTGAACTACAAACATTAGGGCTGCGATAGGTTCTTTACCTCCATCAACCCACTCGCTCTTCTGAAGTTTCTCCAGTTCCCTCATCCTCCCCACTTGGACCAGACCGATACAGCTGCCCTCTCCATTTCGATCAGCCCTAAAAGAGCTGCCAACACACTTTCTTGAACCCCATTTCCACTGCCTTCTTCCCTCCACTGGGCCCCAAGAAAAGTCCTATGAGCTGTATCTTCAGAATGATGCTGAACCCCAGTGCTCAACAACAGATGAATGAATAAACAAATTCTGGTACATACACGCAATGGAATATTATGCAACAACAGAAAACAATGATGAATTTGAGAAACACTTTGCAACATGGATGAATCTGGAAGGCATTATGCTGAGTGAAATAAGTCAATCACAGAAGGAAAGACTATGAGACCATTAAATAATGCAAGAAAAGGGCTACTGTAACACAGAAAAAGCAATCTTTCATGGTTATGAGGGAAAGGAGGGCTGGGGAGGGAAAATCGCTAAGCAGATGTAGAAAAGTGTTAACTTTGGTGAAGGGAAAATCAACACTGAATATAGGGGGAGTCAGCGCAGATTGACCAAGGCAAAGTCATAGAAGCTTCCTAGACACATCCACGAACCTTGAGGGAGTGCATCACTGGGGCTGAGGGCTGAGAATGAGGGTCTCAGAAGACATCTAGGTCAATTGGTATAACATAGTTCATAAACAAAATGTTCTACATGCTATTTGGTGAGTAGTAGTTGGAGTCTTCAAGGCTCTTGAGTGGCCATCTAAGATACATTTGTTGACCCCAGCATGTTAGGAGCAAAAGACAATGAAAAAAAACAGACACAAAGGAAAATACTAGTTCAAAGGACTAATGCCCCACAGCCTCCACCAGTCTGAGCCCAGAAGAACTAGACGGTGCCTGGCTACCATCCCCAGCCCCTCTGACCTCGGGACCACAACAGAGGGTACTAGATGGAGTGGGAGAAAAATGGAGAACAACATTCAGATTCACACACACACACACACACACACACACACAAGCAAAGACCAGACTTACTTATCCGACACAGACTGAAAGAACCCCTAAGACTATGGTCACCAGACGTGCTGCTAACTCAGAACTGAAGCCACTCCCAAAGTCCACCTTTCAGCCAAAGATTACAAAGGCTTACAAAACAAACAATAACACGGATGAGAAATGTACTTAGCTCAGTCATGTACACAAGACCAGATGGGCAACAGCTGCCCAAAAGCAAAGAGGAGAAAGCAGGAAGGCGTAGGAAACCTGGGGCTTAAAGAGAAAGTGGGAGCGTGTGGGGGATGCAACCAGTGTCACCAATTTGTATACAAATTTTTGAATGAGAAACTAACTTGTACTATAAAGCACAATGACATTAAAAAATGAAACAAAAACTAATGACTGCTTGGATGGCAAAGACCTGGGTACATCTGTGTCCTATCTTCCACTCCAAGGCCACCATGAGCAACTTCCAGCAGGAGCTTCTAGCCAGTCCTGCTGATGTCTTGCTCTCCTCCACCTGAGCCAGGCCTGGTCCCACGTGCCAGCCTTTGCCTAGCCCCTCCTCAGCACCCATGCACCCATGTACACACCTCCACTGCTATGTGGCTCTTCTGGTCCATGCTTGCCTCTCATATGTCTAAGGTCGATGTGAGATCCCTGGGGACAAGGTCTTTGTCCTGCTACTTTTGCTCTTAAGTAATCCTGGAATCTGTCCCCTCAGTACCATTTCTTTCTTAGTTGACACTGCCTAGTATCTCACCTAGACAACCACAAAACATGCTGGTCAGGCTCCTCTGGCTTTGCCCCTTTCCCATCAGACAGGCTTTAGGATGCTCTGTGGAAAGCACAGATAAGTTTATGGCCCTCCGTGTCCAGGACTCCTGATTGCCCTTAGGTAAGGCTCTTTCTGACCAGTTCCCGTGCCTAGCTTGAATGAACTGGACTCTACCTCCAGGTTCTTCCTTCTGCCTAAGACATCCACTTTTCTCTCCTACCCCTTCTCCACCTATTGATTAATTTCAACTCATTTTCAGATCTCAGTTGAGTTGTACATCCTCCCATTAAAGGACTTTTCAGCTGCTTATAGCCTCTGCCTGGCGACATCCTCTGTGAGTCTTCGGCCACCTACCCACTTCCTGCTTTATCATAATTAGCTTTTTTATTTTATTTTATTGTTATAGACTCTCTAGCCTATCAGCTGTTTGAGGGAGGGTCTACATCTCCACTACCTGGAGCCAAGCACAGTGCCTGGCACTTTAGAAAACCCAAACCCACTGCCATCAAGTCAATTGTGACTCATAGCTGTCATATCAGACAGAGTAGAACTGCCCTATAGTGTTTCCAAGGAGCATCTGGGAGATTTGAACTGCTGACCTTTTGGATAGCAGCCATAGCCCTTAACCACTGTGCCATTCCATCTGGCACTTAGTAGGTGCTTCATAAACAATTGCTCGATTGAATTGAGCCACTCCAGAAAATCAGTCTCTAAATCCTCTCTGTCCTTCCTGATTACAAAAGCAATGGCTGACTTTTGTGGAGTGCTTATTCTGGACCTGGTGCTATTGAAGTGGTTAAGTGTCTTGTCTTTATTTGCTCCTCACAATGACCTCATGAGGTAGGGACTCTTGATAGAAGCTGGGATTTCAAGAAGTGAAAGCGCTTGGCTTAAGGTCACACACTAAAAGAAGGTGAACCCAGCTGGCTGACTTTGAAGTCTGCCTTGTTGACCATGGCATAATACTACCCTCCATGCTCTCTGGTGTTCCACCTTCTCCATGAAGTCCTCTCTCTCCTTTGACCCCACCATCGGTCTCTGTCTCCCAAGATCCTCCTGCTGGTGTAATCTCTGCCTGTAACCGCTGTCCTGATTGCATGCTGCCCTTAGGGCTCTGTGGTGCATAGATATTTTAGCAGTTAATCTCTCTAACTAGTTACAAACTCCTTGGGGGCAAGGGCTAGATAGTAGTTTCTCTAAGAGCCCCTGCGATGCCAGGCACATGGTTGGCACTCAGTCAGTGCACCCAATTCGTCAATAAAAGAAAGGTCAAGCCCCTAGACACCCATCCACCCAAGGGGGTAACATGGGTGACTCTGAGCTCTGTTCTACCTCCATAATTCCGTTTAAACACCAAGCAGAAGTATCTGAGATCAAGGGTGCTGATGGAAAACACTTACTGTTGTTGTTAGGTGCTGTCAAGTTGGTTCCCAGCATGGCAGCCCTGTGATGGAGACTACCAGCACATTTTTAATTATGGTGCTTCTGGACACCGAGTTACAGAAGCCCAGAGATTATAAGGAAAGGGAGCACTAAGACCCACTCATGCCAAATTTGGGAACACCTTCTCTGACTTCACTGTGCTATTCAGGAAATCCCGCCCCCCCCCCCTTTTTTATACTGAGTTTTTGGAAACCAGGCCATAAATCAGACTGTCCAGGAAAAAAAAAAAAAAATCTCCTTCAGTCACATATGTAGGGAGCAGTATGTGCCAGGCAGTGAGGCAGGTGATAAGTCATACATGACACGGCTGTGTGCTTACGGGGTCATGGAACGACAAATTAAAAGACACTTGAGCTTCCCAGGTTCTGCTCTCCTTGACCTCTCAATGTCCTTCCACAAGTGTTTCTAAAATTTCCCAAAGGCTCATCTGTGGGCTTATGACTGAGCCTCAGTCACCCTGCTACCACGTGATCTCCTCTGTGTCCCCGATTGTGTTCCTCCTCTTCCCTGGCCCAGTTGTCAGGCACTGTATGCCACACTCCTGCTGGGCAGTCCTGTGGCTGCTGATGAGGCAGGGTCCCCCCAGGTCCTAGATGGGGTGACATCATCTGCACCACTTCCATTTCAGTGTTTACTCAGCCAGGAAGCTGGGGAGCTGAGCTGTTAGAGCTCCAGTGTCTTACAGTGCTGTCAGTGAAACAGCCCGGCCAGGGTTAGACATTGCTGCCAGGGACCCTCTCTATTCCTTCACACACAGGTACACACACACACACACACACACACACACACACAATACGTGCATCCATTATGTACATGCACACACATGCATGGCTCACATCTGATTGCATGGGCTCAGAGCTCAGAGGCTATTAAGCTGTATTTAGCTGCACTCTCTTATCAGTCACCAAGGCTCTGTCGCTGTGGCTAATTTGTCCAGCTGACCCTCTCTTCCCACCCAGGGGATGAGCCATTACCCAGAAGGTTCCTCACTCCCTCTGCAGCACAAGGTCCTGGCAGGCTGTACGATCATCCCCCTGCCTAGAATATCCTAGGTTAGCATAAACACAACTCTCCTAGTGCCATGTGTGCCTTGTACACATGCATGGTTTATTTCTACTGAGATTTAGAAAACAGACAAGAAGGAAATATTCCCAAAGATTTTGCTTCTGGTGAATTTAATTTTCTTTTTCGTACTCTATTGTCTTCCAAATTAAAAGTAAAAACATGTATTGTTTCTTTCTGCTGTGGCAACATAAACATTAAGATGACCATTTGTGACAACACCACTGTCTAGTTACAGAATATTTTCATCACTCCAGAAGGAAAGCGCATATCCATTAAGAAGTCATTTTCCATGTCTCCCTCACCCAGCCCCTGGCAACCACCAGTCTGCTGTTTCTATGAATTTGCCTATTACAGAGACCAAGTCCACTGCCATCGAGTTAATTCCAACTCATAGCGACCCAGATATTTCATAGAAATGAAATCATACAATATGCATCCTTTTGTATCTCGCTACTTCCACTTACAGTGTTCTCAGTGTTCATCTGTGTTGTAGTGCCTAGTAATATGTCACTCCTTTTTGTGGCTGAGTAATATTCCTTCACTTGCATATACTGCATTTGATTTACCCATTCATCAGTTGATGGACTTTTGAGTTATTTTCACCTTTTGGCTATTGTGAATAGCACTGTTATAGTTATTCATATACGAGTGTCTTAGTTATCTAGTGCTGTGATAACAGAAATACTGTAAGTGGATGACCTTAACAAAAAAAAATTTATCCTCTTACAGTTTGGGAGTCTAAAGTTCTAATCCAGAGCATCAGCTCCAGGGGAAGGCTTTCTCCCTCTTGGTTCTGGGGCAGGTCCTCATCATCAATCTACCCCAACTCCAAGTCCAAAGGACTCGCTGTTCTGGTTCTTGTTTCTTGGTGGTCTGAGTTTCTGATGTCTCTATGCCCACTTTTCTCTTTTAAATCTCAAAAGAGATTCACTTAGAACACAACTTTATCTTGCAGATCGGGTCCTACTTCATTAACATAGCTGCTGGTATCCTGTCTCATTAACATCAGAGAAAGAGAATTTACAACGGAATTGACTCTACAGCAACAGGTTTGATTTGGGACTTTTTCATTCTTCTAGTCCGTGATTTGGTTGGTTTTTAGTCCATCTGAGTGGCAACTCCAGTCTGCTTGCTGTGTTCCTTGTCTCTTAAGCTTCTCCTTCCTGGTTTGCTGGCCTTTTGGCCCCTGAGCCTCGCTATCCACACCTGTTGTGCTGGAGCAAGTGTTTCAGAGCTCTGAGTTCCACCAGTAATTACCTGGAGGCACCCTTCTCTGCCAGTAAACTTTAGCCAGAAGGCACTCAATGATTTGGCTGGGAGGGTCAGCAAGCCTAGCTCCACTGATGGGTATCTGGAGGCACCCAATTCACCAGGAAGCCTCCGGCCACAGGCACTCAGCTCTCTTGCCCTGTTGGCTAGCCCCAGCACTATCTCATGATGAACTCCTGGTTCTTCTGCCAATTCTCTACAGCTTGCAGTATTCTAGTACTACTTCTCACTATCTGCACCATCTCCAATGTAACAGCTCCCCTCACTTCCTCCTGAGTCCTCACCAGAATTGTCATTGATGTCTATACAACAGTCTTTTCAAGACAATCTAGGCTTTTATTATTAAGTACTTTGAAAATCTTTCAGCCCCTATTCATTCACAGTTTCAAACCTGCTTCCACATTTCAACTATCTGGTATAGCTGCACACTACTCCTGGTTCCAAACTCTGTCTTAGAAATTCTGGTGGCATGGTGGTTAAGTGCTACATCTGCTAACCAAAAGGTGAGCAGTTCACATCCACCAACTGCTCTGTAAAAACTCCATAGGGTAGTTCTACTCTGACCTATAGGGTCTCTATGAGTTGGATTTGAGCTGAAGGTGGTGGCTTTGGCTTTTTGGCTGTAACAGAAATATCAGAAGTAGATGGCTTTAACAAACAGAAATTTATTCTCTCACAGTCTAGGAGGCTAGAAGTTTGAATTCAGGGTGCTAGCTCCAGGCTAAGGTTTCTCTTTCTTTTGGCTCTGGGGAAGGACATTGTCAACAATCTTCCTCACTCAAAGGGCTTCTTAGCATAGGGAGCCCAGATCCAAAGGATGAGCTATTCTCCTGGCTCTGATTTCTTGGTGGTATGAGGTCTCCACGTCTTTTATATCCCAAGTCAAGTTAGCTTAAGACACAATTTAATCTTGTAGATTGAGTCCTGCCTCATCAACATAACTACCTGTAATCCTGCCTCGTTAACGTCATAGAGGTAGAATTTACAATACACTGGAAAATCACATCAAATGTCAGAATGATACAAATCATGGCCTAGCCAAGTTGACACACTTACTTGGGGGACACAATTCAATCAGTAACAATAATTCACAACTCAGTAAATCAAACACATGTCAAGTTGATTCGGACTCATAGCAACCCTATAGAACAGAATAGAACTGCTCCATAGAGTTTCCAAGGAGCATTTGGTGGATTTGAAGTGTGGTCCTTTCAGTTAGCAGACATAACATTTAACTACTACACCACCAGGGTTTCCCACAGTTCAATACCCAGAAGTAAAATTGCCGAGTCTTACAGTAATTCTGTGTTTAACCTATTAGGAACCTACCACACTGTTTTACACAGCAGTTGCACCATTTTACACTCCTGCTGGTGATGCATAAGGTCTCCAGATTCTCCACATTCTGGTCAATATTTGTGATATCACCATTTTTTTTTTTATTATATCTACCATAGTAGGTTAAGCTTATTGTAGTTTTCTTTGCGTTTCTCTAATAATTAATGATGTTGACCATCCTTTCATGTGCTTGTTGGCCATTTTAACATCTTGTTTGGCAAATGTCTATTCAAATTCTATGCCCATTTTTAAATTTGGTTGTTTGACTGCTTTGTTTTTGAGTTGTAAGAGTTTTTAATATGTTCTAGGGCCTTATCAGATGTAAAAACCCGGTGTCATTAAATTGATTCATAGCAACTCTACAGGACAGAGTGGAATCGGCCTACAGGATTTTCAAGGAGTGACTGGTGGATTCAAACTACTAGCCTTTTGTTAGCAGCCAAGCTCTTAACCACTTTGCCACCAAGCCTTTTATCAGATATGTGATTGCAAAAATCTTCTTTCATTCTATGGGTTATCTCTTTACTTTCTTGGTAAGGTCCTTTGATGTACAAAGTTTTGATTTTTTTAAGTCAAATTTATCTGTTTTTTGCTGTCATATCTAAGAAACCATTCTCAAATCCAAGGCCATAAACATTTACCCTTATGTTTTTTTCTAAGAATTTTATGATTTTAAATTTTGAGCTAATTTTTTGTATATGGTGTGAGGTAAGAGTTGAGTATGATTCTTGCACATGTAGATACCCAAATTTCCCAGCACCATCTGCTGCAACAACTACTATCCCCTGCGTTCCTCTATCCACATTAAATAGTCTTGGCACCACTGTCAAAAATCAGTTGGCCATTGATGCACATTTTAATTCTGGACTCTCAATTCTGTTTCACTGACCTATACATCTATCCTTAGGCCAGTACCACACTGTTTTGATTACTGTCATTCTGTAATAAGTTTTGAAACCGAGACATATGAATCCTCCAACTTTTTTCTTTCTTTTTTTTTAAGGTTACCTTGGCTATTTGAATTCCTTTCCAATTTCATATACACTTTAGGATTAGCTTTTCCAATTTTTGAAAAAAAAAACAAACAAAGGCTGATAGAATTTTGTAGGAATTGCATTGAATCTGTAAATCGCTTTGGGTTGTATTACTAGCTTATCAATACTGAATCATTCAACTCATGAACATGGAATGTTTGCTTTGTAGATAGAAAGAGGAAGAAAGATAAACCCTGAATGACTCCTTTTACTCTGAAGCAAGCGAGAATGTTCAAAATCATTCTTTGGAACTCAGTGCTGTGCTGGCTGAGGAAGGTGGAACATGATTCAGGTGTCTGTTTACTGATGATAATGATGGTGGTGTTTCTCTGAAAATAATTTTAAATATCAGGAAAGGCTAAGCCAGCATTCCTCTTCTTCCGTGTCTATGTATTGAAAATGAGGTCACTGGGAAGACTACTTCAGGTTCTGAGGGTAGTCCCCTCCATGCTCCCCTCCCTCAGGACCCCCAAGCCACCGTAACTGACGGCAGCAGAGCACAGTCACACTTCTGTTGGGCTCTTCATCTGGAAAACTGAAAGGAAAAAGATGGATGGAAACTGAAGTCCAGGAGCTCATCAAACTCCATCTGTGGAGTCACAGAACTAAGCGTGTCCTAGATGGAGAGGACCTTTGCTGTGAGCTGCTCCATCCAAGTGCCACCACCGCCATCACCACCAACATAACAGTACACCCATTTTGTGCCTTTGAGATCACTACAGAGATGGTTTAAGTTCATGTAATTATTGCAACTGCATGTGGTAAATATAGCTTCCCCATTTTATAGACAAGAAAGTTGAGGCTTGATGAGCCTAAGAAATTTACCAAGATCCCACCTCTGGTAAGAGAGCTAATATTCAGAACTTGGGCAATCTGATATCTAAGCCCAAGCTCTTAGCAAACTCTGTCTTAACTCCCACCTGGCTCATCCCTTGAGGACACACCTATCACCTGGAGATAGCAGCCTTAGAGGATGGAGGCCACCTGACACTTCTGAGAATTTCCTAAGTTTTTTTGTTTTCTGTGCTCTTAGAGCAACGCCTTTTTGTATTGTATGGATGTTAGTGGACTTTTGCTCCACTAAAAGCATGTTCCCATTTCTGTTGGTCACTTTTGCCCCAAAGTGCCCATATCAGTGCACAGCTGACCCACAGAACCCTTCTACTGGAGAAAAAAAAGGGCATCACTCTTTGTGCTGATGGCCATGAGAAACGCAGTTTTCTCGGCTTTCACACAGACTCTATCCACTGGCCGTTCCGGGTAGAGGAGGGAGTCTACAAATGCATCAGAGACTGGGGCAGGAGATGCAGGAGAAGAAAAGTAGGCAAGACGCTCACTCAACAGTTCGTCACAGTTCAAGTAGCAACACCTTCATCTGTTTCTTTTTATAATTTGACAAGCACAATTTGTACTTCTCTAAATTAGATGCTGTCTTGGTTCTTTTACCAGAGGATGGTAAACTCAGGAGTACCTCTAACCTAACCTATCTAGAGCTCTAGTTCGTTCTTTGCTTGGGGTCTCAAAGACCCAACAAGGTGGGTGAGACCACATTGCATAAGGTAGGACACTCCAACAATTTTGTGGTAGACATGGCCCTGGCTTCAGAAAAAGGATGGTTGCCCAGCTGTGGAGAGTGCTGTTGGCCTCTTCAGGAATTATGTCACTTGCAAAAAGCACCTCCCTGCAGCTGAGGTCATGCCCTTCCCAAGTAGCCCACCTCCAATGACCAATCAAGACTAAAGTTTAAAGGCCTGACTGTGTCACGCCAGTGTGGGATAACGCTGATGGGCCAGTTCAGCTCCAGAGCTCCCCTTGAGGTTGGTTGGGTTGTCCTTGGGTCTAAACCACAGCTTGACTTCACCTCATTTCACTCCTCAGTCCTTCTGCTCTTTCCTTCAGATACTGATCCCATATCCTCCTGTACAATAAACTCTATCTCAGAAGCTGTTTCCCAGAATCTACCCTGTGACCAGCCTCTCCAGAAACTCAAGTCAGCACTTGGTCCTGATGCTGCAAAGGGGAAGTACTAAGAGGCCAAAGGCCACTTCTACCTGAGGCTTGGGCGCAAAACTTCAGCTTTCCCAAGGTCCAGTCAGAATGAGCTGCCTCATAGGCCTTCCTAAACTCCCTTCGAATGGTCGGGTCCAGTAGAAATTACCTGACTGATGTCTTCCTCAGTCCTCTCCCTCCTTCCCTCTTTTCTTGCTTCCCTCCCTCCCTCCCTGTCTCCCTCCCCAACTTCCTTCTTTCTTTCCTTCCTTCCAGAAATATTTCTTGAGCACCTACTACATGCCAGATACTATTCTAGACTCCGGGAATACAGCAATGAACAAAACAGAAATCCATGTCCTCAGGAAGCTTACATTCTATCAGGGGAAAGCAGACAATTATTTAATAAAGGAAGTGATGGCAGTTGGTGGTAAGTGCTATGGACAGGAAAAAAGCAGGAGTGGCAAGGGTTCAGGAACAATATGGAGGGGATAAAATGAAGGAAGCGAGAGCTGCTCAATGTATGACACTTTGGTAAGACCTGAAGGTGAGGGGGGTCGAGGAGCTGTCCGGGGAACAGAATTCCAGACAGCAGGAGTAAAGGCTCTGAGGCAAGAACTTGCTGTGGTTGTGCCAGGAATAGCAAGGGGCCACTGTGACTGGAACCCAGGAAGGGAGCACATAGTGAAATCAGAGAAGATGGAAGGGGGACTGGTGGGGTGGCAGGTTGTGTAGGACCTCAGAGGACACTGTAAGGGACTTTGACTGTGACTTGGGTAAGATGAGAACCACTGAAAGGCTCTGCGCACAGAAGTGACATTGCCAGACTGAGCACTTTAAAGGATCACTCTGGTTGTTGTGTGGCAAGTGATGGAACAGGACAAGGACAGGAGCAGGGAGACCCCTAGACGGTTGCAGTAAATCCAGGTGGGAGCCCGTGGGGGCTCAGCTCAGGGGCCGTGGTAGACTTGGTCGGATGCTGGAGCCCTTTTTGTATTTTTATTTTTGTAAGTTTTTTATTGTGCATTAGGTGAAAGTTTACAGAGCAAATTAGTTTCCTGTTTCACAGTTTGTGCATCAAGTGTTCAGTGACACTGGTTTCACTCCCTACACCACGTCAGTGCTCCCCCCATTTCTGTCGTAGCTTCCCTGTCTCCTTTCGTCCCGCTTTTCTACCCCTTCCTGCGTTCTCTGCTTTGGGGCACATGTTGCCCTTTTGATGTCATATATAATTGATTGTTCAAAGGAACATATTCCTTGCAGGGGGCATTGCCTACTTCATGGGCCTGCCTATGGTTTGGCTGAAAAGTAGTCTTCAGGAATGGCCTCAGTTCCAGGTCAGAAGGGTGTCTTAGGGCCATAGTCTCAGGGATTCCTCCAGTTTGTCTGACCAGTGAGTCTGGTTTTTTTGTAAATTTGATTTTTTGTTCTACAGTTTTTCTCCTGCTTTGTTCGAGATCTGCTGCTATAATCCTTGTCAGAGTAATCAATAGTGGTAGCTGGATACCACCTAGTTCTTCTGGTTTCAGGGTCATGTAGCCTGTGGTCCCTGTGGTCCAATAGTCCTCTGAGTTAGGTGCTCCCTTGACTCTTTGCTTTTCTTCACTCGCCTTTGTTCCAGATGGTGAGAGACCAAGGCCTGTATCTTAGATGGCTGTTTGTAGGCTTTTAAGGCCCCAGATAGTACTCAGTAGGATGCAGAACTTTGTCTTTATAAGCTGTGTTGTGTCAGTTGACTTAAAAGTTGTACAACTCTATGGTCCCTTGCCATTGCACCTAGGCATCTGGAGTTAGAGTTTAACGAGATTTGTCATTGATACTTCCAGGGAGCCAGCTGTGTGGCTGGCAGGCTCACATATGTGGGAATACCAGACAGCCTTTCTCAGTGTGACAAACACTGTGCTGTGGCTTTGGAGCCAGGGACACCTGGATGCTGACTGTGTCCATACTGCGTACTCATTTTGAGCAAGTTATATCCACTCTCCACATCTCCTTTTTTTATTTTTATTTTTCCCATCTGTAAACTGAGAATAACAATCCCTGCATTCAGGGATTACTGGGAAGATTACATATGATCATGTAAAAGAAGGGCTAGCAGGGGGTGCAAGTCAAAGATGGCAGATTAGTCAGAAACTTCCTGTGATCCCTCTAACAACAAAGGCCCAAAAGAACGAATGAATCAATCATACGGGGCATTCTAGGCATGCTGAACATCAAGGGAAAGTTGAGAAATCAGTCTGAGTGACAGGGAAGTGAGAGTAGGTCCAGAATTACCTAGGATGGGCCAGACCTGACCCACCGGTGTCAGCTGCAACCAGCATGGTAAACAGAGAAGTGGCATTTGGATGGTATCTTCATCAGCAGGAGAGACTGAGCCGAGAGTTCACTTGAGCTTCCAGAATCAGTGAAAAATGGCCCTTGTCATTAAAAGCGAAGTGACTTGAGTGTAACTTACAGTATGAACAGATCTAAAACTTTCCTGTGGTTTAAACCTCCCTCCCTTTTTCCAGAACTTCCTCCTCCCTTCTCTGCACTGCCAGCTCCAGAGGAGGTAGGACTCCTTATGCCCACCCTGAGCCATTCTCCTAGACTCAGAGGGGAGACAGTTTAACAAGTGGGGAAAAGATTCTGCCTATTCACCTGAGTGGCAAATTCAGGGCAGAAACAGTTCATTAAGAACAGGCATAAGGGGGCATGCCTTCCTCACAGACACCCAGTGATGGTTGTCAGTCCCCTGCCTTTCTTTGCAGAGCAGATACCTGTGCCTACATCAGACACCCTCGACCATCTAGGACTGTAGGGGAGAACTTGCACCACACACTTGTTGATTAACTACCTGCATATCTGGGCCTGTACAGAAAAGTAAAGGGCTCGCCTGCCTTGTAACCACTCTAACTATCCAGTGACAAGACGTTAGAGCATCAGAGTCACCAACAACCAAACCAGCACAAATGACTGACCTACTCGGACATTTCAAAACAATACAAAGCAAGGAGCTAGCGAACACAATAGGCAAACATAAAATAAATAAATACAAAAATATACTGATGGCTGGGAGATAACAGTAAACATTAAATCACTTAAAGAGGCAGACAATGATGGCTTCAGAAAGCTCCCAAAACAAAGACTCAAGAAATTTTCCAAATGAAGAGAACTTCTTGGAATTATTGCAGGCAGAATACAAAAGATTAACATTCAGAACTCTTCCAGAAATCAGAAAGGAGATGAGGCAAAATGCAGAACATAATCACAAAATAAAGAGGCTGCAAGAAAGCACACAGAGACAGGAAGTAGAAATTCAGAGGTTTAATATTAAAATTACAGAATTAGATAACCCAATAGAAGTCAAAGGAGAAGAACTGAAGCAATGGAAGACTGAGTTAGTGAAACTGAAGATAAAGCACATGACATCAACATATTTGAGGAAAAATCAGATAGAAGAATTAAGGAAGGCTAACACAGTAGGTAATTGCTGCTGTTGGGTACCATTGAGTTGATTTTCAACTCATAGTGGCCCATGTGTCAGAGTACAACTGCCCCATAACGTTTGCTAGCCTGTCAGTTTTCCTGGAGCAGATTGCCATGTCTTTTTCCCATGGAGCCATTGAGTGGATTCAAACCACCAAGTCTTCTGTTAGCAACCAAGCACTTAGCCATCGTACTACCGGGTTCCTTGAACACGAAGTTAAGTTTGATTATTTTACATATCACAGTTTCCTCTGGCTGCATGAGTCCTAGGTGAAACAGAGCCGAAGAGGTCAGTGAGGTGACGGGAGGAGTTTGAAGGAGGAGGGAAGGTCTAAGAAGGGCAAGGACAAAGATGGGTGAGAAAAGACTGCCCAGGAACACCTGTGTGTGGGAAGAACCAACTGACAGATGGGTGAATGTGCAGACAGCTGAGCTCAAGGATGCACAACAGGCAGGTAAGCACACACACATACACACAGGCACACACGCATACACATGTACACACATACCTTCCCAAGTGATGCTTGGGAACTCCAAAGCCCGGGCAGGCTGGATGGAGAGGAGGCCTGTGGAGAAGAATGGCCAGAAGGGAACTCCTTAGATGAAGGTGGAGCCCATGGAAAGTGGGAACACCCCCAAATTCTGAAGAAGCTGAGGTCATCCCAGCTGAAGCCAATCAAAAATCTCCCTTGGGCAGGCATTGAAAAGGTTTTACTAGGCCAAAAACTGCTGAGATTTTCTTGCAGTTGCCAAGAAAGAAGGCCAGCTCTGGGCCCAAGGCCCAAGACCCCCAGGAGGCCCCACCCTGGCTAGAAAAAGAGACTGAGGGAGTGCTGGGGGTCAGCCCAGAAGCCAGGGTAGGGGAGGTGGAGGAGTGCGGGGCAGGAGGAGGCTGTCTGATGGCCTGTCGGTGATGATGGGGCCCCTCTTGGAAAAGCAGTGAGGTCTTGGTGAGAGGCACACAGCAGAGCTCCATGTCCTGCCAGCCCTGTCGGCCTTCTGTCAATAATGACAGAAGGAAGGGTTTGCATTCCTGCCATCAGAGATGTCCTGTTGATTAATACATGTGGGACACAGCCAGCAGTTTAAACTGGGGAGCCTGAACTTCCTTCTTCCTTCGAGTGGAGACAGCGTGTGCTTGGGTGTTGAAGTAATGTGGTTTCAAATCCCTGGGCGGCTGTTGACCTTGGGCAAGTGGCTTAACTTCTGAGTCTGGTAAAGTGAGCTTCCCAGTAACCTGTAGATGTCTGGTCTATGCCTGTTGCTGTCCAGTCAATGTCCCATGGACCCCATGTGTTATGCAATAGAACTGCCCTACAGGGTCTCCTTAGCTGTTATTTTCACAGAGGAGATCTCCAGGCCTTTCTTCTGCTGTACCACTGTGAGAGTTCCAACTGCCAGCCTTTAGGTCAGTAGCTGAGCTGAAACCTTTAAGTTAGGAGTTGAATGCAAACTGTTTTTACTACCTGGGAGCCTGTCTGGCTTATGTTATTGGTGTCAGGTGCCTTTGACTTGATTTCTGCTCATAATAATGTGCTGCAGTAGAACGGCCCTGTGGCATTCTCTAGGCTGTAATCCCCATGGGAGCAGGTGTCCAGGTCTTTCTCCTGTGGAGCTCCTGTGTAGATTCAAAACTCCAGCTTTTTGTTAGCAGCCAAGCACTTAACCGTCATGCCACTGGGACTCCTGGTCTGGTCTCTAAGAACCAAAACCAAACCAACTTCTGCAGAGTGGATTCCCACTCATAGTGATGCTATGAACTACCCTGTAGGGTTTCCAAGGAGCAGCTGGTGGCTTCCAAATGCTAACCTTTCTCTCAACCACTGTACCATCAGGACACCTGTCTGGTCTATGGGAAAGTTTCAGTAACAATCAGCTTCCATCTAGGAGTTAAACGAGACAGAATGAATGAGGAAGTAGACGGCACCTGCCAGGCACACAATTGGTTCTTCTGTCCTGAGAGTTGTGGGAGCTGGTAACCTGGCCCAGGGGCAAGAGGTGTGGTGGGATTCTCTGCCAGCTGACTGCCTCCCCCCAGGAGCTTCTGAGCAGTCCCCTTTGGTGCCAGGGTAGGTCGTGGTCCTTTTTCAGTTCGGACTTCCCCCCACCTCTGTAGCACCCCTACCTGCTCCTACTTCTCAGTCCCTGAAGAACTGTCACACAGTGCTGAGGAGAGGACTCATCTTTCTCCCAGTCACCATAGGGGGCAAATCTCCCAAACCCCCCTGGTCCAGGGGTGCTGACGTCACCCAGAAGCCACAGATGACCATACTGAGACAGCTGAGTGACCAGAGGTCAGCAGGAGGGGAGCTCTTCTGGTAAATTCCTCCTAGAAGTTTTCACCTTGTGGAAGAACACCATGGGACCAGGGCCAAGTCTGGCAGCTGCTCAGAGCCGGCCTGGCCTGGAGAATTTTCCTGCATGCCACTCAGACTCTCACAATCCTGGGAGCCTTGGGGCCTCTCCCCTCCCTGTCACCACCCTCTCCAAGAAGCCAAACTACCCCTCCCAGCCGCAGATTCCTGTGGCCTCCTGAGGGAAAGAATAGAGAGGAAAGTACCTCCCTCCCACATCAGCCACCCCACCACCTCATCTGTCCCCCCTGACTGTTCTTTCCCACCAGGCTGTAAAAGCCATTTAAGTCTGTGTCTGAGTAATCAGGCAGAGGACAGAAGCTCTGGCGCCTCAGAGTTTTTCAGGGCCAGTGTCATAGGACTGCAGAGCAGAGGCAAGGATTCCTCAGCACAGGCTCCCCTCACCAAAGCCAGTCTGATTGCCTTCAAGTCCATTCTAACTCACAGAAACCTTATAGGGCATGCAGCGTAGAACTACACTGTAGGGTTTCCAAGGAGCGCTTGGTGGATTTGAACTGTCAACTTTTTGATTAGCAACTGTAGCTCTTAATCACTACCCTACTAGGGATTCCCAAAGCAAGCCAGGACCCCTTGAATGAGAGTTTTCGGAGCTGCCACTGTGGGTACTTGCTAATCCTCTCAGCAGCTGCGTGGGAGAGACGCTGTCGTTCAGTGTCTTCTCACAGCTGTGAAAACGGCCGTAAGAAATTCAGTGGGGGCCACACAGCTAGCAGGTAGGTGGCAGAGCCTGTGTTGGAAGCTGGGTCCTATGGCTTCAGAGCCGAGCTTTTCACCATCCTGTTATGTATCTCAAATCACTTTCCAAGGACCATTTATTCCTCCAGGCTTGTTGGGAATGAAAGAAGTCTGTGGTCAGATGTACATGGGAGGTGCTCTGTATGGCATCTCTTGGAGAGATTGCAGGCTCTGAAAAGTCTAGCAGTTAGTAAATCTGTTTAATTCTCTAATCCAATGTTTCCCAAACTTACTTCCACTTGAGATCACTGCAGCTTTCATTGAAAAGGGCACTGTTAACATCCTAGAAGCCCCAGTGATGCAGTGGTCAAGTGCTCAGCTGCTAACTAAAGGCTGGTGGTTGGAACCCACTAGCTGCTGTGCAGGAGAAAGAGGTGACAGCCTACTTTCTTAAAGATTCCAGCCTTGGAACCCCTGTGGGGCAGTTTTGTTCTGTCCAATAGTCGCTATGAGTTGGAGTTGACCCAGCAGTCATGAATGTTTGTCTTGTTTTGTTTTATTAGCGTCCCAGAGAGTGTGCTCAGAGAAATGGAACATAAGAGCAGATCACTCATGTTGTTCAGGTGGTACCTGATACATACTGTTGTCGTGCCATCAGGTTGACCTCAATTCATAGTGAGCCCTGTGACAAAGTAGAACTGTCCCCTGGGACAGTTCTAGGCTGTAGTATTTACGGGAGCAGATAGGCTGGTCTTTCTCCTGAAGACCACCAGGAGCTGGTCCATCAGCCTTTGGGATGACAACCAAACGCATACAACTGGTGTGCCACTGAGACTGTCTCACCTCGTATTACTCACTGTTGTGAAGTCAGTTCCAACACATAATGACCCTATAGGACAGAGCAGAACTGCCCCATGGGGTTTCAAAGAAGTGCCTGGCAGATTCCAACTGCTGACCTTTTGGTTAGCAGCTGTAGCTGTTAACCACTAGGCCACCAGGGTTTCCTGATTCATATTAGGAGTTCAGTAAATGATACAAATGCATGTCTTCTGCATTTTAGGTTATCCCTGGCCCACTCCTCAAGATTCCCTTCCCTGAAGAGTTCCTTAGCTGTGAAGATACCCCAGATCCTGCCGATAACTCACTCCTGACATTACCCCTGGTGTGTGTTTTGTTGGCTGTGCTGGCCATGTGCATAGAAAATACCATTCAGACAGACCCTGAGGACTGCTCCCTCAGAGCAGCATCCTTCAAACGTGAGGGGCAAGTTCAGAGGGAATTCTGTTTAGCTGGGGAATCGGGAGTAGGAAAACTACCCACCCCCCCGCCCCATTCACCTTCTTCGAGCCATCTCAGAGCAGGGCAAGGGGGCCTTGAACGGCCCTGGGCTGCTGCCAGAGCTCACACATCTGTCCGTTTTCACCTGCCTTGGAGACCCTGCCCCGTCACTCCCCTATTCACTGTCCCCCCGCTTTTGTACGCCCAGTCCCAACAGTCCCTCTCATTTCCTACTCGCTGACCCATTGAAATACCTTACTGGGCTGGAATTGAGGTTCTCCATCCAGCTATACATTAAGGTCTTCACCTGCAGACCCTGAGTCACAGAAGTGGCCAGGCCCCACCTCCAAGAGCATCGGCTTCATGGCTGCGTCGAGGCTCCAGGTCTCCCGTGCTTTTTAAAAAACATGTAGCCGTGGCCAGAACCACAGCCTCTCCCCAGCACTTCCTTCCCTTGCACCCATCCCTGATAACACCCTGGCAGACCCCTACCTGATGCAGGCTCTAGAGTGCCCCTCTTGCCCTCTCCTGGCGCTTAAGCATTGTTGGAGAAATGCTGTCGTCACAAGAGCAGGCCCCACTGCGAATTCAGACTCCCAAGTCACCACCACCTGCCAGGATGGTGTCAGTTCTTGGTCTGCTTGTCTTCAACCACTGTCTGCCCTAGACTTCTTTCTCTCTCCATGCTCCCTTCTTAACCCCAGGCTTTACTCTCAGCACATAATCTACTTCCAAGCGGAAAAATATTTTGAGATCTTTGAGATCCCATTTTGCCATGTCTTTTTTTTTTACTCTCTACAGCTACCTCTATCACTGCCCAAAAGGGCCCGGGACATATTTAAGTAGTGGATAGAGGAGAATGATTCCATAAATGAGTCATAGAATGAACAGTCAGAGAGGGGAGAGGAAAATTTTAGAAGGAGGGTGGCCATGTGTCTGAGTTTGTAGGGAAGAGTCCTGGTTTATGACAGTTAACCTGTCACATGATTAATTAGTGTTCCCTTTTCATTTACAAAAGTGACCCACTTTGGATGATAAATTACATATACCCAGCCTACTTACAGGGTCGAGAAGGAGAAAAGCATCAGGGAGGATGAAATGTAGGCATACAATACCCTTGAAAGGACAAGTAAGGTGAGCATGGAAACTGGTTCATTGGAATTGGACTGAGTGAACTGATGATCTTGGAGCAGTTAAGTCCAGGAGGAGAAAGCTGGAAAATACATTGGATTAAGCTGAAGACTAAATACGAGATAAGTAAACCAAACAAAACAAATAAAGCAACCGACTGCTGTCAAGTTGATTCTGACTCACATCAACCCTATGGGACGGAGTAGAAGTGCTCCATAGAGTTTCCAAGGAGCACCTGGCAGATTCGAACTGCCAACCTTTTGGTTAGCAGACATAGCACTTAAGTACTAAGCAGTCAGATAATAAGTGATGTTTTCCAGCTGTGATATCGGAAGCTGGGCCTGCTGTATTTAAGGACCAGCAGGGTCTTCTGTGGTGGACAGGGTCAGGAGAGCTTCCAGAGGAAGAAAGACTCGACAATGTACTTCTGAAAATTAGCCAATGAAAATCTTACTGGTCACAACCGACTGCCTGATACAGTATTAGAAGATGACCCTTCTAAGTCAGAAGGCACTACACAATAACCACTGCAATAGACTCAAACACACCAAGAGTCGTGAAGATGGAGCAGAATTGTGCAGTGTTTTGTTCTGTTATACACGGGGTGACCAGGAGTTGGAGCTAATTCAATAGCAGCTAATAACAATCATGCCAGGCACTGTTCTAGGCACTAGAGATGCCATTGCTGTCAAGTTGATTCCAGCACACAGTGACCCTATAGAACACAGAGATCTGCCCCATATGCTTTCCAAGGCTGTCATCATTATGAAAACAGACTGCCACATCCTTCTCCTGTGGAGCAGCTGGTGGGTTCAAATGACAACCCTTTGGCTAGCACTTGAGTTCTTTAACCACTGCACCACCAGGGCTCCATTCTAGAGATACAGAGGGTAACAAACCAGAGAAGGCTTTCTGCCCCCATGGAACTGTGTGTGTGTATGTGTGTGTGTGTGTGTAGGGGGAGACAGACAATAACAAATCTACAAATAAACAAAATAGCAGATCATATGAGGGATATAGAAAAAAAGGACATTGAAATAAGACTGAATGGCACGATCAAATCCTTGCTGGACATTTGAGGCAGACTGGGAGGGAAGACTTCTCAGAAGTGTTGGTACTTGAGCTGGGATGTCTATGCAGGGAACAAGCCTGCCTAGAAAACTCAATGGAGGGTGGATGTGGAAACTTGGTGAGGGTGGATGTGGAAAGGAAAAGGAAAAGGATGGAATGGAGAGCTGTTAGTTGACAGCCCTCGGTGACGGACAGAAACCCTGGGAGTATAAGGTTAAGTGCAACAGCTGCTAACCAAAAGATCAGCAGTTCAAATCCACCAGGTGCTCCTTGGAAACTATGGGACAGTTCTACTCTGTCCTACAACGTCACTACGAGTTGGAATTTTCTCAGTGACAGTGGGGTTGGGTAAAGGCTATTTATACTCCTGTGCCACCAGCACAGGAAGGAAAACAGGACCCAGGTGACTGGTAACATTACCGAGGGAAGTGAACCGATGGCAGTGGGTTGATTCGTTTGTTTAGGTAATAAACGACAGGAAGAGATAAGGGGTGGTTCTAAAGTGACATGTCTTCCCACCTCTACGTTGGGAACATGAGTACTTCCAGCAAGCCGGAGACCCCAGAAGAGCAGATCTGGACGAAAAATGTGTTAGTTTTCTGCGGCTGCAATAACTAAATACCACAAACTGGGAGACTCAACGACAGGAATGAACTCTCTCGTAGGTCTGGGTGCTGCGAGTCTCCTGTCAGCTGTGGGGACCCCTCCTGCACACTCTGTCCTTGCTTCGGGGGCTGCGGGTGTTCCCTGGCTGGCAGCTGCAGCTTTGTGGAGCCCCTCCTGGGTCTCTCTCTTCTTTAATAAGGACGTTTAAAAAAAAACAGTCATGCTTTAGAGGAAGATTTGCAGAGCAAATTAGTTTTTCATTAAGCGGTTAAAGCATATATTGTTTTGTGACATTCGTTGCCAGCCCCACGATGTGTCAACGCTTTCCCTTCTCATCTTGGGTTTTCCATAAACAGCTTTCCTGTGCTCTCCTGCCTTCCCCTCCTTGCCCAGTGGTTGCGGTGCCCATTTAGCTTCGTATCATGGTTGAACGACAGGTGTTTTTGTTTTATGGGCCTGTCTAATCTTTGGCTGAAGTGTGAACCTCAGGAGGGGCTTCATTGCCTGGTTAAAAGGCTGTGCAGGGGCTGCACTCTCGGGTGTCTTCAGTCTCTTTCAGACCAGCAAGTCTGATGTGGTTTTGTATGTGTGTATGTCGTATGTGTGTGACAAAGAGAGTTAGAGAACTTGGGTCTGTATTTGTCTCCAGCTCTGTCCACAACCTCTGTTGTGATCCCTCTCGGAGCAGTCAATGGTGGTGGCTGGGCCCCACCTGGCTGTGTTGGACCCAGTCTGGTGGAGTCTGTGGTAGCTGTGGTCCCTTAGTCTTTTGAACTAATCTTTCCCTTGTGTCTTTGATTTTATTCATTCTCCACTGCTTGTGATGGAGTGAGATCAGCGGAGTATCTTAGATGGCTTGTGATAAGTTTTTAAGACCCCAGACACTACTCACCAAAGTAGGATGTAGAACACTTTCTTTATAAATGGTGTTGTCCCAATTGAGCTAGTTATTCCCCAGGACTGTGGTCCCTAGTCCTCAGCCCAATAAGCTGGTCCCTGAAGGAGTTTGGATGCGTCTATGAAGTTTTGATGATCTTGCCTTGGTCAAGTCGTGCTGGCTTCCCCACTATTGTGCACTGTCTTACCCTTCACTGAGCTTACCATTTACCTGTTGTCTAGTTAGAGTTTCTCCCTCCTCATCAATCCCCTCCCTCATACCATCAAAGATTATTTCTTTTTGTGTGTAAACATTTTCTCTAAGAATATTCTTTCTAGGATTAGGACCCACCATATTGCAGTGTGACCTCTTGTTAACCTAACTAATAACATCTCCAAAGACCACATTTCCAAACAAGATCGTGGTCATAGATACTACGAGCTAGGACTTCCAAGTATCTTTAGGGGGGATGCAATTCAATCCATGACAGAAGGCAATGGACTATTCCGTGTTGAGTGTGGGGAGGTAGATAGACAGAGGTGTCAAGTAGGCAGGTGAGTACGCGGGGACTCCCCTTGGGACTGGGGCCAGGTCTGGTGATACAGCTTTGAAAGCCATTTGTGCTTACAGGTGGTAGTTTAAACTAGCATCAGTTTTGAGGGGAACAATGCCAGCCGGAACATCCTTCCAGAAGCTCTGTCTTAGAAGCACAAAATAAACAGCTTTCTGGATTCTATTTTTAACATATTTTACTCCCTAATATAAACAAACACATAATATACGTGTCCATGAAATATAATGCTCATATCATACAAAAAAATTAAAACGTTTGTTTGCATTTCAGTATCTCCCATGAATTAAAAATTATCTTTCTTACATCAGTAATGCTGTACTTCCTTTCTTCTGGGTTGAGGGGAAAACCAGACCATTTTACATCTGCGGCTACTGAGAGCGAATGAAGAGAAAGGCTGGAGAGAAGGGACTCCGGGAAAGGTATTTATTTATGACACTGTGTAGCATAAGTTCCTCCCACTGCCCATGAGTGTGCTGAGGAACTGCTTCTGCTGTTCAAAGGCATTTGTAGGTCCCCTTTATCACCTAGAGCCCTGATGACACAGTGGTTAAGACCACTGACTGCTAACAGAAAGTTTGGCAGTTCAAAACCACCAGGTTTCTCCACGGGAGATATACAGATATAAAGATATACAGCTTTAGAAGCCCTATGGGGTCGCTGTGAGTAGAATCAAGTCAACAGCACTGAGTTCTCTAAATGTGTCCATTCACTGATACTGCAAAAGTGACTTTCTTCCCATAGCACCTGGACTGCCTCTGTCTTTGCAAGAGTACAAGGGGAAGCCCATATTCCTCATGTCTAAGGACTTAAAGTTTTTAAGCTATCACAATGGTAAAGAAAATATAATCCATTGACCTACTTTGACAAATAACTTCCTAAGAACCTGGAAGGCTAGGATCAAATTTAGAACTCAAATGCTCCTTACAGTTCTCTGAAGGAATGGGAAGCAGGGTCGAGGCCCACTTTTTGCCCTGTATCTTCCCACTACCTGCACCGAAGCATTCACGAGGGACCTGGCACAGCGCATGTAGACACCTAGTACACAGGGTCAAGTGCCAGCCTTGCTCCCCACAAACCACTGTCCCTGGGCCACACCAAGTCTGAACAGCACAGTAACTCACCAAAAGTGTCCCAGATAAGAGGCTGACCTAGGCCCTAGAGCGGATCCAGATCCTTTTGGGCAGAGAGGTCTGGGATCTACAGAAGTCGGGGGCACAAACCATGGATGGATTTGTCCCCTCAGCTCTGCTGACTCCTTGTCTGATGAGAAGCGACACAGTCAGATGACAGCCTAGGGCCCAGAGGATGGTTCCTCTTGTCGCAGTCGATTTCAAGGGAGTGCTTGTCAACACTCATCCTAAACAGAGCCGGAGACTGTGACACGGTTATGTTCAATGTGTGGACTTTCTTGTATAAATACACATCAATTTTAGTTAATGAGAAAATGTAGGTTAAGAAATAGTTATACCTTGTATATTTAGAACCCTGACTAATAGATAAACATTATTTTTTATTGTCATTGATTGAATTCTGTCCCCCCAAAAATGTATGTATTGCTTTGACTCAGCTAGGAGTCCCAACATGGTGCCATTCCTCCCATGTGTGTGAATCCTGCCTCTGTGATACTGATGATCGAGAAGAGGCTGCAGCTGTGTTGGCGAGGCAGGTCTCAAGCTACAAGCTTGTGGGATATAAGGGAAAGAAATGAGCAGAGGAAGTTGGGAACTTCACACCACCAAGAAAGCAGCACCGAGAGCAGAGCACGTCCTATGGACCCGAGGTTCCGGTGCCAAGATGCTGTCAGTGGATTTGGACTCAGCCCACTGGCTGTGATAAATTCTGTTACTGAGTGGACCTGTAACTTGTTAATGGATTTGTGGCTTACCAGACTGTGACAATAAAAGTTTTTCTTCATGAAGACTTCCGCTCATGGTATTTTCGGTTAGAGCAGTACCAGATGACTAAGACAATTATTATACTAACATTTCATTGAATTAAAAAAATTAAAGACGGAACAACCCCAAAATTTGAGTTTAATAAAATAAGGTTGGTATTAATGGAGCAGCATCTTGGGTGGCAGTTTTCTTCTAGAACCTTTTCCATCCCTTTCTTGTTTCCTTCTCACCTCTCTCCTCTTGCTCTCTCTCCTTCTTTCCAAAGTTGCCAAAACAAAATGCCAAACCTATTGCCATCAAGATGATTGTGACTCATGGGGAGCCCATGTGTTGCAGATTAGAACTGCTCCACAAGGTCTCTGGATGATAATGGTTATGGAAGCAGACAGCTAGGGCTTTCTTCCGTGCCACTGGGTGCATTCAAATGGCCAACCTTTCAGTTAGTAGTCAAGTGGAAACAATTTGTATCACCTAGAGATCTTAAAGAAGGAAGAGACTAGATGAAAACCATCAGCACGAATGAAACCACCTGAGGAAAATGAGAGTGAAACACGGGGCTGCCTTAGTTATCCAGTGCTGCTGTGACAGAAATACCTGAAGCGGGTGGCCTTAACAAACAAATTTATTTTCTCAGAGTTTAGGAAGTCAGAAGTCCAGAATTCAGGCACCAGCTCCAAGGGAAGGATTTCTGTGGGGGGGCTCTCGGGGAAGGTGCCTGTTATCCATCTTTCCCTGGTCTAGGGGCTTCTCAGCACAGGAACCCCAGGTCAAAAGGATACACTCCTCCCAGCTCCTATGTGTTTACTTCTGTTTTTTATATCTCAAGAGAGTGACTCAAGATACAGCCTAATCCTGTAGATTGTGTCCTGCCTCATTAACATAACTGCCTCTAATCCTGCCTCATGAACATCATAGATGTAAGAATTACAGCATATAGGATAATTCCATTAGATCACAAAATGGAAAACAATCACAGAGTGCTAGGAATCTTGGCCTAACTAAGTTGACACACATTTGGTGGGGAGACATGATTCAGTTCATCAAGAGGCCAAAGACAGAATTCTAAGAAATATTAGTATCAAATAGTAATCAGAGAAGAGGCTGTCACCAAGGAAAGTTCAGGAATAGGATGAGAAAGAGGTGGAATGAAGAGAAGATAGTTTCAGTGCAGGGAGCTGGCCACAGGAGGAAATGCCCTGAGGGCCTCCCGTCTTCCTGAGGCCCACAGAAGCCAGCTTGGCCTCAAGCCTTCCCTAGCCAGTCCTCAGCCCTCCTCGGAGCTTTAGCTCTGCCTCGTGCTTTGGTGCCTTATGCTTCAGTTTCTGCACCTTCTCTTCTCTTCTTATTCTTTTCCCATCCCCTTTTTATACTCTTTCTGGTATGTTTACTCCACATAGTTGACTACTCCAATTCCACCTCTAGCCCTTGTCCCTTCCCTCGCCTAATAGAACTCTCTGCTCATAGATGTGGGCAAGATAGGGCCAACTGTCATTGACAGCTTTATTGGGACCTCAAAGGGGGCCAGCCACACAACGAAGCTCTCATTGAGGATAGCAGAGCTGAGAGAGAAAAAGAGTTGGATCCTTGGTGTCATCCCTGTGCTGCCGATCATTGGATCCGTTCAGAAGCCCACTCTACCCCTGAACTGCCAATTCATTCATTCCTTATACATTCGTTATCTACTGTGTACCAGGTGCTGTTTCAACTGCTATCAGTGGATACAGACAAAAGTTCATACCTTGTGGAGCTTACCTTCCTGTGAGGCAAGGAACAGATTTACAGAACATAAAAATAACTACCATAAACCATATGATAAAAAGTTATAAGTACTGTGAGAAAGAAGAGAGCACTTTGCTACAATGGTTTCTGAAACACTGAATTCCTGTGAGCACAGTGTATTCATTCAGTAATAAAACAAAACTTCCCTTTTGGGAGTTGACAGATGGCAATGTATAAGAATGCATAATTTCATCCTAGAGCCAAGACAGTGTTCTGATATTTGTTTGTTTGCTTGTTTTTACCAATTCATTTGAACTCTTCATGGATGAATGGTTAAAAAATAGATTATAATTGTGATGGAAATGTGTCCTTTTCTGGGGATTGTAATTAAAACAGGCATTGGTCTTCACCGAGTGTGAGAAACAAATTAGTGAAGTTCATGAACTGCCTGTTAGTGTTGCAAAGACATTAGATGCAAACAAAACAAATAAACAGCAACAAAACAGTACATAATACACACAAATATGGTAGAAATTATTTGAAGTCTGGATTGCTGGCTGGCTGGCAATGAAAGTGAACCCATGCCATGATATACTATATAGCTACAAAACCAAAAAGCCAAACCCACTGCTGTCGAGTCGATTCTGACTCATAGCGACCCTACACAATACCAGTGCCCACTGCCATTGAGTCAATTCCAAATACATACGATGACTTAGAACATGTACTTAATGAAGCTGATAAATGGTCAATCATATTAAAAGCAGGCAATTAAATTCTTGATGTTTCCTCTACATTCTGTGAAGAGATAGGAAATAAATATACACAACCACTAGTTCAAATGGAAACTCATTGTCTTGATTAGAAAAGTGTTCATTACTGAAAGTATAAGAACAACTTTATTAGTCCTTAAAACGCTTTCCCTTTGTGAGAAATTATGCTTGGTTGGGCCTGGCTTTTCAAATTAATCTATTTACTCATTTAATCACTTATTTACTGTTTCATAGTGTTAGTTATTGAATGTGTCTCCCCCCAGAAATACATACTGTAAATCCACACCTCTATGCCTGTAGTTATAATCCCATTTGGGAATGGGTTGTCTTTGTTATGTTAATGACACAGGATTAGTGTAATATGTATCTTCAGTCTGTTTTGAGATATAAAAGAGATTAAACACAAGACAGAAAGCAGAGATAAGGAAGAGAGAAGCCAAACCATAAGAAGATCACCACAGAGCAGAAGCTCAGAGGAGATAAAGACTTTTCTCCAGAGCTGACAGAGAGAAAAAGCTTTCCTCTAGAGGTGGCACCCTTAGTTTGGACTTCTGGCCTTCTAAACTATGAGAAAATAAATTTCTGTTTATTATTTCTGTTATAGCAGCACTACACAACTAAGACATGAGGCAGGTGGGTGTGCATTATACCTTCAAGACCAAGGGTCTGCAATGGGGGCAACTGTGATACATGGAGAGGAGCTTTGATTTGGGAGCTAAAAATTTTTCCTGAAAGAGGTGGTTATCAGCTCCTCTGAAGATGAGTTAGGAAGACACTCTTGAAAACGTTAATAAAAAGGTTTTGTTGAGTATTTTGCCTCTACTGACATCGGTTTAGTAGAAAAGGAAACTTTCACTCATATGTCACCACATTGGGACATCACCAAGTAACTTCAGGTCTTCTTAAGAACTGATTCTGTAGGTACCTTCAGATAGTTTCTTGAAACATACTTTTTTTTTTTCCTCAGTATCTGACCCTATTAGACAAGATGGTGAAACACAATGGTAGCCATTGGTATTTACTAGCATGCACTTTGTGTCAGGCACTGTTGAAAGTGAAGGTATTAACTCATTTAATCCTCTCAACAACTCTGTGTGGTTAAAAAACAAACAACAACAACAAAAGAGTGTTGCCATCAATTTCAACTCATAGCGACCCTACAGGGTGGGTTTCCAAGGAGTGGTTGATGGATTCAAACTGCCAGCCTTTTGGACAGCAGTCATATCTTTTAACTGCTATACAACCAAGGCTCCACTTTATAGATGAAGAAGCTCAGAAGCAGAGGGCCAAGCGACTTTTCCAGTGTTACACAGCTAAGAAAGCCAAAACTGTAACACATGAAATTCTGACATTCAAGGACAAACTTTGTAACTGTCAGGCTGTGGATTTTATAATCCTTTTTTATTTTATAAGGTCTGTAGTAATGTCCCCTCTTTCGTTCTTGATTTTAGTAATTTAGATCTGCTTTCTTTTTCTTGGAGACCCTGGTGCCATAGTGGTTAAGTGCTATGTCTGCTAACCAAAAAGTCAGCAGTTCAAATGTACCAGCTGCTCCTTGGAAACTACAGAGCAGTCCTACTCTGTTCTATAGGGTCACTATGAGTTGGAGTTGGCTCATTGGCAGTGGGTTGGTTTTTGTGTTTTTCTTTTTCTTGGTTAGTCCAGCTCAATGTTTTTTAATGTTGTTGATTTTTCAAAGAACCAAATTTGATTTTATCAATTTTCTCTATTGTTTTTCTGTTCTCTATTTCTGTTCCAATCCTTATTATTTCCTTTCTTCTGCTTTCTTAAGGTTTAGTTTGCTCTTCTTTTTCTAATTTCTTAAAATAAAAGGTTAAGTTACTGATTTGAGTTCCTTCTTCTCCTTAACTTAGGTGTTTAAGGTATATATTTCCCTCTATACACTGATTCATTTTCACCCCATAAGTTTTAGTATGATATCTTTTTGTTTTCATTTATCTTAAAGTATTTTCTATTTTCCTTTGTGATTTCTTAATCTGTTGGTTATTTAGGAATGTGGTATTTAATTTGCACATATTTTTTACTTTTCAAAATTTCTTTCTGTCATTAATTTCTAATTTCATTCCACCACCTTTGGAGAACATGTGTTGTAAGGTTTCTGTTCTTTTAAATTTGTTGAGATTTGTTTTATGGCCCCAAATGTGGTCTAGCCTAGGAGTTCTCTGTGCACCTAGGAAAATGGGCATCTTGCTATTATTGGGTGAGAAAATGCTTTGTAGTTATTTATTAGGGGTAGCTGGTTTATAATTTTGTTCAAGTCTTCTGTTACCATGGTGATATTCTGTCTAGTTGTATACATTATTGAAAGTTGGGTATTGAAGTCTCCAACTATTATTGTTGAATTATGTATTTCTCCCTTCAGTTCTCTTAGTTTTATGCTTCATGTTTTGTGACTCTGCTAATTACATACATATTTATAATTGACTATTTTATTTATGTTATATATTTTAAATATTTATGTGTGTGTAAAGGAAACTCTAATGGCACAGTGGTTGAGTGCTATGGCTGCTAAGGTTATCATTTCAAATCCACCAGATGCTCCTTGGAAACTCTATAGGGCAGTTCTGTTCTGTGCTATAGGGTAGATATGAGTCAGAATCAACTCAATGACAACACATTTGGTTCTGATTTTGGTATGTGTATTTAAAATAAATGATACCTTCCCTAGCTCAAAATTTCAGTAGTGCACCTAAGTGCCCATCAGCAGCTGAATGGATGAACAAATTATGGTACATATGTACAATGGAATATTATGCAATGATAAAGAACAATGATGAATCCATGAAACATCTCACAACATGCATGAATCTGGAAGGCATTATGTGAGTGAAGTAAGTTGATGAAAAAAGAACAAATATTGTATGAGACCACTATTATAAATAACGAGTGTAGTTTCATGTACACCACCACAGTTAAGATATAGAAACGTCTACCAACACAAGATCCTTCAGGTTGCCTTTTTATAATCCCATCCACTTCCACCTCCTCTGTCCTTCTGCTGTGTTAGTTGCTGTACACTGTTCTGACTCATGATGACCCCACGTGTGCAGAGTGGAACGGCCCCATAGGTGTTTCAAGGCTATGAACTTTTGGAAGCAGATTATGGGGCTGTTCTACTGCAGGGTCTCTGGGAGGTTCACACCACTGACCTCTGGGCTAGTAGCAGAGTGCTTAAACATCGTACCACCAAGGGATCTGCCCTCCATTTCTGTAATTTCAGCATTTCAAGAACATCATAGAAATGAAACATTAAGTATGTAACTTTTAGTGATTGTCTTCACTCTGTACCATTCCATGAAATCCATCCAAATTTTCCATGTACTAATAGTTTGTTTTTTATTGCTGAGTAGTATTGTATAAAGTGTCATAATGTGAGGGTTTGTGTGTTGCTGTTATGCTAGAAGCTACACCACTGGTATTCGAATACCAGCAGGGTCACTCATGGTAGGCAAGTTTCAACTGAGATTCCAGACTAAGCAGTCTAGGAAGAAAGACCTGGTGGTCTACTTCTGAAAAGGTTTAGCCAGTAAAAACCCTATGAATACCAGTGGAACATCATCTGATATATGGCTGGAAGAGGAGCCTCTCATTTTGGAAGGATCTCAAAAGATGACTAGAGAAGAGCTACCTCCTCGAAGCTGAGTCAACTTTAAAAACTTGGATGGAGCCAAGCTTTGGGGATCTTCATTTGCTGATGTGGCTACAACTCAAAATGAGAAGAAACAACTGCTAATATACATTAATAATCAGAATGAGGAATATATGAAGTATGAATCTAGGAAAATCAGAAGTCATCAAAAATGACATAGAATGCATAAACATTGATATCTTAGACATTAGTGAGCTGAAACAGACTGGTATTGGCCATTTTGAACTTGACAATCACATAGTCTACTATGCCAGGAATGACAATTTGGGAAAAGGTGCTGCTTTCATTATCTAAAAGAACATTTCAAGATCTATCCTAAAGTACAATGCTGTGATAAATAATATCTACATACCTACAAGGAAGGCCAGTTAATATGACTATTATTCAATTTAACTATCAACCACTAAAGCCAAAGATGAAGATATGGAAGATTTTTACAAAATTCTGCAGTCTGAAATCGATCAAACATGAAATCAGGATACATTGATAATTGCTGGAGATTGGAATGTGAAAATTGCAAACAAAGGAGGATTAGTAGTTGGAAAATCTGACCTCGGTGATAGAAACAGTTGCAGAGATCACATGACAGAATTTTGCAAGACCAACAATTTCTTCATTGTAGATGCCCCTTTTCACCAACATAAATGGTAACTATATATGTGGACCTCACCAGACGGAATACACAAGAATCAAATTGACTACATCTGTGGAAAGAGTCAATAGAAAAAGTCAACATCATCAGTCAGAACAAGGTCAGGGGCTGACTGTGAAACAGGCCCTCAACTGCTCTTATGCAAGTTTAAGTTCAAACTGAATGAAATAAGAATAAGTTGATGAGAACCAAAGTGCAATCTTGAATATTCCCACTTTCAACTTAGAGACCATCTCAAGACTATACTTGACATGCTGGACACTAATGACCAAAGACCATACAAGTTGTAGGACATCATAAATGAAGAAAGCAAAAAATCATTAAAGTGGTGATATAAAAGAACTGTACACAAGATTTCAAATGACAGCTTGAGAGGTAAAAGTATTATAATGATGTGTGCAAAGACATGAAGATGCAAAACGAAAGGGGAAGAACACACTCTGCATTTCTCAAGCTGAAAAAAATTAAAGAAAAAATGAAGCCCCAAGTTGAAATACTGAAGGATTCTATGGGCAAAATAGTAACTATCTCAGGAATCATCAAAAAAAGATGGAAAGAACACGGTCACTATACCAAGAAGAATTGATTGATTTTAAATCATTTCAGAAGGTACCCTATAAGCAGGAACCAATAGTACTGAAGGAAGAAATCCAAGCTGCACTGAAGGTATGGGAGAACAACAGGATCTGGGAATTAACAGAACACTAGTTGAGACGTTTCAACAAACAGATGCAGTGCTGAAAGCACTCACTCATCTACGCCAAGAAATTTGGAAGAGAGCTATCTGGCTAACTAACTAGAAGAGATTTATATTTATGCATATTCCCAGGAAAGGTGATCCCACTGAATGTAGAAATTATTGAACAATATCATTAATATCACATGCAAGTAAAATTTTGCTGAAGATCATTCAAAAGTGGCTGCAGCAGTACATTGACAGGGAATGGTCAGAAATTCAAGCCAGATTCAGAAGAGGACCCAGAACGAGGGATATCATTGCTGAGGTCGGATGGTTCCTGGCTGAAAGCAGAGAATACCAGAAACATGCGTGCTTGTGTTTTATTGACTGTGTAAAGGCCTTTGGTGGTGTGGATCATAACAAATTGTGGAAATACTGGCAAGAATGGGAATTCCAGGTAGTTGTGCTCACAAGGAAACTGCACATGGATCAAGAGGTATTTGTTCAAACAGAACAAGGATATACTGCATGGTTTAAAGACAGGAAAGGTCTGCATCAGGGTTGTATAATTTCATCCTACCTATTTGTTCTGTATGTTGAGCAAATAATCTGAGAAGTGGACTATATGTAGAGCGAGACATCAGGACTATAGAAGGACTCGTTAACAACCAGCAATATGAAAATGACATAACATTGGTTGCTGAAAAGGAAGAGAACTTGAAGCACTTACTGATGAAGATCAAAGACCATAGCCTTCTGTATGGATTACACCTCCATGTAAAGAAAAGAAAAATCCTCACAACTGGACCAACAGACCACATGATGATAAACAGAGAAAAGACTGACATCGAGGATTTCATTTAACTTGGCTCCACAATCAACACCCATGGATGCAGCAGTCAAGAAACAAAAAGATACATTGCACTGGGCAAATCTGCTACAAAAGATCTCTTGCTGAAATGTGAAAAAGTCACCTTGTAGACTAAGGTACAACTGATCCAAGTCATAGGATTTTCAATTCCACATGAAATTTGGACAATATGTTGGAGAAGAATACTGAATACACCATGGGCTGCCAAAAGAAAGAACAAACCTGTCTTAGAAGCAGTATAACCAGGGTGCTCCTTAGAAGTACGGATGGCAAGACTACGTCTCACATACTTTGGACGTGTTGTCAGGAGGGCTCAGTCCCCGGAGAAGGACATCATGCTTGGTAAAGTAGAAGGTAGTGAAAAAGAGGGAGACTCACTGAGATGGACTGACACAATGCTGTAACAACAGGCCTAAGCATGACAACGATTATAAAGGTGACATGGGACCATGTAGTGTTTCATTCTGTGTGCAGAGGGTTACTATAAGTCTGAACTGACTCTATGTCACCTAACAATGACAACAGCTATTATAAAAATCCAAGAAAAGATTTACACAGAAAAAATGACAACAGCAATCTTTGATGGTTACAAGGGATGGGAAGTTGGGAAGGCGAAATCACTAAATAGTCATTGCTGTTATTCTTGTTAAGTCCATTTCAACTCATGGTGACTCTGTGTATAGCACAAGACACTGCACTGTCCTGTTGCCATCCTCACAATTATTGCTTTGTATGAATTCATTCGTAAAGCCACCGTGTCAGTCCATCTTGTTGAGAGTCTTCTTTTTCTCCACTGACCCTGTACTTTACCAAGCATGGTGTTCTCTGGGAACTGGTCCCTCCGGACAACATGGCCAAAGCACGTAAGATGAAGTCTTACCATCTTTGCTTCCAAAGAGCATTCTGAGTGTACTTCTTCCAAGACAGATTCATTTGTTCTTTTTGCAGTCCCCGGTATTTTCAGTATTCTTTGCCAACACCATGATACAAAGGCATCAGTTTTTCTTTGGTCTTCTTATCATTGTTCAGCTTTCACACATTTATGAGGTGATCAAATATACCACAGCTTGCATCAGGTGCATGTTAGTCCTCAAAGTGACACCTGTGCTTTTTAACACTTTGAATAAGCTTTTCAATGCTTGAGAGAGGTCTTCTGCAGATTTGTCCAATGAAATGTCTTTTGCTTTCTTCACTGCTGCTTCCATGGGCATTATTTGTAAATCCAAGTTAAATGAAATTCTTGACAATATCACTATTTTCTCTATTTATCATGATCTTGCTTATTGGTCAATTTGCGAAGATTTTTGTTTCAGTTATGTTGAGGCGCAATCCATACTTAAGGCTGTAGTCTCTGATCTTCATCAGCAAGAGCTTCAGGTTCTCTTCACTTTCAGCAAGCAAGGCTGTGCAATCTGCATATAACTCATTACCATCAAATGATTTCAACTCATAGTGACCCCATAGGACAGAGTAGACTTGCCCCATAGGGTTTCCAAGAAGCATCTGCTGGGTTTGAACTGCTGAACTTTTGGTTAGCAGCAATAGCACTTATCCACTACACCACTAGGCTTTTCTCATATGCATATAGCAGGTTGTAGTCAAACCTCCTCTAAACCTGAAGCCATGTTTATCTTTAGATAATATGCTTTCTTGGATTATTTGCTCACCACACCAACTGAATAGGTACGGTGAACAGATACAGCCTTGATGCACATCTTTCCTGACTTTAAGCCATGCAGTATCCTCTCTTTCTGTTTGAATAACTGCCTTTTAGTCTCATACAGGTTCCTCATGAGCCTGATTATCTGACATTCCCATTCTTCACAATGTTATCCATGATTTGTTATGATCCACAGCTTTGAATGCCTCGGCATAGTGTGTAAAACACAGCTTGTTTGTCTGGTGTTCTCTGCTTTCAGTCGAGATCCATCTCACTTCAGCAATCATGTCCCTGTTATACATCTTAATCTGACTTGAATTTCCAACAGTTCTCTATTAATATACTGCTGCAACTGCTTTTGAATGATCTTCAGAAAAATCTTACTTTGTGTGATATCAATGATATTGTTGAACAATTTCTGCATTCTATTGGATCACATTTCTTTGGAAATGTTGGCTGTTTAGGTAACTGTCTTCCAAATTTCTTGGCATTGGTAAGTGAATGCTTCCAGAATTGCATTCACTTGTTGAAAAGCCTCATTGATATTCCACCAATTCCTGGAGCCTGGTTTTGCACCAAAACCTTCAGTGCAGCTTGAACTTCCTCCTTCAGTACCACTGGTTTTGGTCATGTGCCACTTCCTGAAACAGTTGAATGTCAACCAATTCTTTAGGTACAATGACTCTGTATATTCTTTCCCTGTTCTTTTGATGCTTCTGTGTCATTCGATACTTTGCTCATAGAATCCTTCAGAATTACAACTCGAAACTTGAATTTTTTTCTTCAGATTTTTCACCTTGAGAAATGCCAAGCATATTCTTCCTTTTAGTTTTCTAACTCCAGGTGCTTGCAAATTTCATTATAATGCTTTTCTTTGTCTTCCAAACTGCCCTTTGAAATCGTCTGTTCAATTCTTTTACTTCATTATATCTTCCACTCTCTTTAGCCACTCTGCACTCAGGAGCAAGTTTCGGAGTCTCTTCGGACATTCATTTCAGTCTTTTCTTTCTTTTTAGTGACCCTCTGCTTTCCTTATGTACGACGTCCTCGACGTCATTCCACAGCTCGTCTGGTCTTCAGTGTTCAGCATGCCAGATCTGTTCTTGAGATGATCTCTAGATTCAGGTGGGCTGTATGCAAGGCTGTAGTTTACCTCTATGGTCTTGCTCTCCTTTTCTTTAGATTCTGCAGGAATTCACATATGAGCAATTGATGGTCTGTGCTGCAGTCAGCCCTAGCCTTGTTCTGACTAATGATGATGAGCTGTTCGATCAATTCTTTCTGGATACAGTTGACTTGATTTCTGTGTATTCCATCTGGTAATATCTACATGTATAGTCACCATTTTATGTTGTTGAAAAAGTCATTTGCAATGAAGAAATTGTTTTCCTTGCAAAATCCTATTACATGATCTCAGGTGTCATGTCTATCACCAAGACCTTACTTTCTAACTACTGATTTTCTTTGTTTCCAACTTTCACATTCCAATCACCAGTAATTATCAATGTGCCTGGATTGCACGTTTGATTGATTTCAGACTACAAAAGTTGGTAAAAATCTTCAATTTCTTCCGCTCTGTTGTTAGTGTATAAATTTGAGTAACAGTTCTATTAACTGATCTTCCTTGTAGGCCTACAGATATTATCACTGACAGTCTTGTACTTCAGGATAGATCTTGAAATGTTCTTTTTGGTGATGAATGTGACACATTTCTTCTTTACTTTGTCATTCCTTGCATAGTAGACCATATGATTATCAGATTTAAAATGGCAATACCAGTCCATTTCAGCTCACTAATGCTTAGGATATTAATGTTATGTTTTCTATTTCATGTTGGACAACTCCCAACTTCCTAGATTCTGACTTTGTAAATTCCAAATTCTGATTATTAATGTACGTTTGCAGTTGCTTTTTCTCATTTTGGGTCATGAGACATCAGAAAATGACGTTCCCAGAAGCTTTACTCCACCGACATCATTGTGGTTGATACTGCTTTGAAGAGGCATCTCTTCTCCAGTTGTGTCTGAGTGCCTTCCAGCCACAGGGGCTCTTCTTCCAGCACTGTATCAGAGTGCTCTGCAGTTATACATAAGGTTTCCACCGGCCAGGTTTTCATTTGTTTGTTTTTTGCCAGTGAATAAGGTCAGCAGATCCTTCTTCCTAGTCTAGCATAATCTGAAATCTCCCTGAAGCCTGTCCACCATGGATGATCCTACTGGTATCTAAAATACCAGTGGCAGAGCTTTCAGTGTCACAGCAACACATGAGCCACTACAATCCAACAAACTGACAGGTGAGTGGTGGAACGAGATGGTAGACAAGTGTTAACTCTGGTGAAAGGAACAACTACATACAATACAGGGACAGTCAGCACAACTTAAACAAGGCAAAGTCACAGAAGCTTCCTAGGCATCCAAACACTTTGAGGGACTGAGGGCTGGGGACCATGGTCTTGGGGGACACCTAGGTCAACTGGGATAACATAGTTCATAAAGAAAATATTGTACACCCTACTTTGGTGAGGAGCATCTGAGGTCTTAAAAGCTTATAAGCAGCTGTCTAATATACACCTACTGGTTTCATCACATCTGAACCAGATGTGATGAATGAAGAAAACTGAAGACACAGGAAAATATTAGCCCAAAGGACTGATGGACCACAACTACTACAAACTCCACCAGCCTGAGCCCAGAAGAGCTAGATGAGGCCTGGCTGCCACTACCAACCCCTCTGAAAGAGACCAGAGTAGACAGTCCCAAAGAGGGAGAAAAATGCACAAAAAAATTCACAGAGAGGCCAGATATACTGGTCTGACAGAAACTGGAAGAACCCCTGAAAGAAAAGTCACTAGACTTCCTGCTAACTCAGAACTGAAGCTACTTCCAAAGACTACCTTTCAGACACAAAGATTAGACCTACGAAACAAGTAATAGCACATGTGAGTAGAGTGCTTTCTTAGTTCAGTCAAGTGTACAAGACCAAATGGGCAACATCTGTCCAAAAGTAAAGATAAGAAGTCAGAAGAGTCAGGAAATCTGGATGAATGGACATGGGGAAACCGGGAGGATAAAGGGAAAGGGGGAGAGTGCCGACGTGTTGTAAGAATGAAGCCAAAGTCACAAAACCAATCTGCATTTTTATTTTTATTTTATTTTATTTTATTTTTATTTTTATTTAACATAACTGAGTGAAAATGTACATTCACATGTAAATTTACATGCCCCCCTATATGCAGCTTTCACTGCTCTCCCTGTCCGGTGACAGCACACCATTCCTCTCTGCTCCATATATGTCTCATCCTCCCAACAGTCTCCTTTCCCTTCCTGTCCGTCCACTCCCTTTCCTCCAGCCAGAGGTCAGCAAGATGATATCCTATAGATGTATAGAACCATAAAGGGCTTCCAACATATGGTTACTCTGCATTGCCAAGTCCAATCCATTCCTGTCCAAAGAGTGGAACTTTGTTATAATTTATGGGAAACGGCAGCATCAGGGAAGGGGGCCATGCTCTCAGAGGAACCCCAAAACCGCTGGACCATCAGTTGAGGTCTTTTAGTGGAGATCTCATGATGCACCTCTTTTAATTCTTGTGTTGCCAGTGAGGCTCCTCTCTGTGGGCTCCATCGTGGCTATCACTGGTGGTGGCCTGGCACCATCCGGTTCTTCCGGTCCCAAGTCGATGTAGGCACCCACTCTTGTGGGTCTCTCTGTCTTCTCGGTTGTCTTTACCGCATGCCATTTTGGCCCTCGGTGAGCTGCATTTACATTTTTGAATGTAGTACTGCTATAACAGAAATTCAAGTGAATGGCTTTAACAAAGAGAAGTTTGTTCTCTTGTAGTCCAGCAGGCTACAAGTTCAAATTCAGGGTACTGGCTCCAGGGGAAGGCTTTATCTCTGTGTCAGCTCTGATGGAAGGTCCTTGCAATGTGTCAGTCTTTCCTTGGTCTGGGAGCATTTCAGCACAGGAACCTCGGGTCCCCAGGACGAGCTCTCCTTCTGGCACTGTTTCCTTGGTAGTATGATTCTTCCATCTTTTCTCTCTTATACCTCAAGAGAGACTGACTTAAGACACTATCCAATTGTGTAGACCTCATCAATGTAACTGCTGCTAATTCATTTTGTTAAATGATAGAATTTATAACACATGGGAAAATCTCATCAAATGACAAAAAGGTCAACAATGACGCAATGCTGACAGGCATGCCCCAGCCACAAGGACACATGCAGTTTGGGGGGACACAATCCAACCCATGACAGATGGGCCTATAGATATATATTTGTTTTACCTTATTTTTTTACCTTCACAAATACTTCACAAATGGTAGTATACTATATACACTATTATCTGTCTTTTTTTTTTTTTCATTTAGAAAATGTATCCTGGACATCTTGCAAGTTGATACATGAAGATCTGACTTATTCTTTTTTTGTACCTTCCATTACTTGATGTATCACAATGTGCAGAACAGCCCTCCCCTTGCAATCACGTTTAGGTTGTCTCCAATCTTTAAATTGGTTTCAATTTTTTGCAATACAAACAGTGCTGTAACAAACAGCCTGTATGCTCTTTGTTTGGCAAGTGTGTGAGTGTATCTCTAGATCAGTCCCTAGAAGAAAGATTGCAGGGCCCAGGGGTATGTGCATTTGTCATTCTGATGGCTAATGCCAATTTGTCCTCTTTTACAACTGGGAATATTTAAAATATAGAACCTTATGTTTGTTTAGCAAATTTAATGAATAGCTATTCCTAGTAACTATTTTTGAAACTAATTAGATGTATTATTTGCTATTTTAATTTAAATTTTTTTATTTAATATAACTGAGTGAAAATGTACATTCCTGTATGAATTTACAAATTTACAAATTTACAAATTTACTCACCTATATGCAGCTTCCACCGCTCTCCCTGTCCAGTGACAGCACACTATTCCTCTCTGCTCCATACATGTCTCGTTCTCCCAACAGTCTCCTTTCCGCTCCTTTCCACCCACTCCCCTTACTCCAGCCAGAGGTCAGCAGGATGACATCCTATAGATGCATAGAACCATAAAGTGCATCTAATATATGGTCACTGTTATTTGCTTTTTAATTTTGTTTAATACTTTTAATTGTAAAAATTTCATAGGCTATTTTATTTTTATTATAATTTTCAAATTCTCTAATTCAGGGCAATAATTTAGGACAAGTGATACTGGTTTTCTATTTATAAAGTATTATAAACCTCCATTTAAATGTATTTATGTTAGAAAAAATGGGCTGACTTAAAGAATAATAGTGTATAAATGCCAATATAAGAGTTCTACAGTTCTAGCAGTAATTATGAGGGAAATATCCTAATGGCTGACCCTTCAACCAAACAATTATTGCTTGTTTAATTTTTGTTGTTTTTTTTTTCCATAATGGAAAATCCCTGTCAACAAGATTTTTAATCGAGAAAAGGAATAAATGGCGAAGCAACAAAACTATAGAAGCTGTTGTCTTCAGGAACAGTCGGCAGATCACCGTTTTTTTCTTTCCATGTGCTAATGTTTTGTTTTGTGTTCTAAATTTTATTTATTTTGTTGTTGTTGAGAATATACACAGCAAAACATTAGAACAATTTAGTAACAATTCGGTAATACTGACAATGTGTTCTTCAAGTTGTACCACTGTTTCCACCCTCCTTTTCTGAGCTGTTCCGCCCTCACTGACTTGTCACTGCCCCCTAAGCTTCCTATCTAACTTTTCAAGTTGCTGTTGTCAGCTGGGTTGCAATAGATAGTCAAGACTCTAATGTTGTTAGCTCATCTCTGTCAGATGGAAGCAAGAAACCTGGGCACACAACAAGGTGAGTCAATTCAAAATAGATAAATTGAAATAATTAAAAAGACCATGCCGGAACATTAGGTTTCCTGCTGACAGGAAGGTGGCAGGTAGTTTTTAGAAAGCTCTAGACATGAATCAGAATTGATCCAACAGCACTGACTTTGGTTTTTGGTTTTCCAGACTATGCTGTAAACACATTCCTCTCTTTCTCTGTCTCTCTCTCCCTTTTTTAAAGAAAACTTTTGTTAGATTGACCCAGTGTCTTTTATCCATTTTGTGGATTGTTGATGTCCAGTTTTAATCAAGGTTATCTCCTAGGGCCCACCCAGTTTGTGACTGGGCGTGTAGCATTTCCTGATGTAGAAATGAATGGAATGAAAACTATTTTAAATATTTGAGTAAATCAGTATTCTCCAGAGATGGTCAAAAGAAAAGAGCTTTGTGGGATTTCGTTTAACGTTAGTCAGGAATGGGGTCCAAAGGTTAAATGGTTGTGAAACTTTGAGCCCAACAGCCTTCTTTACTGTAGGTTTTTCTCAGAGCATTTATCCTGCTCTTTGGCCATACATAGAAACGTGTACCCACAAGACATCTCAAAGGATTAGTGTCCCATGGATCAGGCTTCCAGTGGCATTAGTCTATTCAAAACATAATCAGGAAGGTGAAACTTGGTGTAAGCAGACAATGCATTACCAAAACCAAAAAAGAAAAAAAGTTAAAACCAAGCCCATTGCCACTGAGTTGATTTCAACTCATAGTAACTGTGATGGTTCAGATTGTGTGTTAGCTTGGTTGGGCCAGTGATTCTGTGTTTGTATGTAATCACTTCTACAATGGGATCTGTTCTAACTGGCTAATCATTTGAAAGGGAATTTCCTTGGGCATATGGTCTACATCTAAATATAAATGGATGTTCTGGCTATCAGCTGCTCTGGATCCTGCAGCTGCCTCCTATTCTTCTGACCTCTAGTTCTTGGGACTTGAATTACCAGCTTACCTTCCAATTTTAGAATTCCTTGATCTGTGTTCATCCACGGATTTGGGACATTCTAGCCTCTACAAATGCATGAGCGATTTCATTGATATAAATCTCTCTTTATATATATTTACATCCTCTAGAGAACCCAGTGTAAGATAGGGACCAAAGCTAAATATAGGGATAATAGAGATTATTTATATTTTTCCACACATTATTCATATAACTTCCAGTTACTGAACACAAGTGATGCACTGGCCATTGTTCTAGTATCTCATTGAAAGAACCTTCAGAACAACTCTACAATGGTCTCGTGTTTTTTAAACCTTGGTTTTTAGAAATAGGAAATTGAAGATCAGAACAAATAACTCAGTTAATTCATTCAACAAATGTTTATTAAATGGCTGCTAAGCGGTAGGACTCCACTCTGGCACCACAGTCTTGATGACCTCCAGACTGAGTACCTACAATCAAAAAGTACACGTTATAGGAAAACAGATAAACCAGACCCAACAGAGCTCCCATCGTATCTTTGGAAGACACGTGACATGATGTCTAACAGCATGGGCTTTAGAGTCAGAATCTCAGCTTTTGTATCTGAAAAATAGGGCTAGCGAGGATGCCCTGTGTGATTAAGGACCAAGCCAAGTCACACACAGAACATGCTTCTTACAGAGTTTGGCAAATGGACTCAGCAAATGTCGACTTGATCTGTGGGTCAAGACATGAGAAAACCAAATGTTCAAACTGTCTGAGAAATTACTCATGGTCTCATTAATCCAAAATAACCAAGAGACAGAACAGCTGGACTAACCCCAAAACTAAGAGGTTTCCTAAACATAACCTAAAACTTGGAAGGAAAGAGTACAGGGCCAGGGGTCTGGGGATTGTGGCTTCAGGGGCCATCAAGGTCAATTGGAATAACAAGATTTTTTGAGAAAATGTTCTCCATCCCACTTTGGTTAGTAGTCTCTGGGATCTTAAAAGCTAACAAGAAGCTGTCTAAGTGGCATCAGTTGGTCCCAGTCCACCTGAAGCAGAGAATGAAAGACATAAGGAAAATATGAGCCCAAGAGACAGAAAGGGCCACATGACACAGAGACTACATAAACATGAGACCAGGAGAGCTAGATGGTGCCCAGCCACCACCAGTAACCACTCTGACAGGGAATAAAACTCCAAGTCCCTGATGTAATGGGAGAAAAATGTGTGTGCAGAATGAGAACTTTACTAAAAAGACCAGACTTGATGGTCCAGCAGACTAGAGGATCCTCGGAAGGCATGGACCTGGGACTGTCTGTTAGTCCAGAAGTGAAACTATTCCTGAAGTCACTCTTCAGACAAATGTTGGACTAGACTATAAGACATAATATGATACTGGTGACAAGTGTGCTTCTTGGCTTGAGTAGATACATGAGGCTAACTGAGCAGCACCTCTTCAGAGGTGTGAGGAGAGGATGGAGGGAGACAGGAACTAGTTACATGGAGATCCTGAGTGGAGACGAGGACTGTGCTGTCACAGGGTGGGGACAGCAGCTAGAGTTACAGAGCAGTGTGTGTGCAAGTTTTGCTATGACAAATTGACTTGGATTGTCAACTTGGAATTAAAGTGCAATAAAGTTTTTGTTTGTTTGTTTGTTTGTTTTTAAAAAAAGACCAAGAAAGGGAGGAGACACTGAAGGAAGTATGAGGTTATACAGCTTGGTAAACATGATTAATGTCACTGTAGTATACATATAAAGATGGTTGAGATGGCGAATGTCTTGTTACCTATAGCATCTCCACACACACAAAAGAAATGTTTGACTTTTCTAGCTGAATCGATTTGGGTGAGGGGGCGGATGTTGCAGACTTAGCTTCAGTGTAAAACGCGACACTCCGAATGGAGATCTCAGCTCATCAGGGCCAGAGAAGGTAAGAAGTCAGAGCTGCTTTTCCAAGAGACAGACATTTCTGGACAGGAGCACAGGGAATTATATAGCACAAGAAGCCTGATGCTAGAATTGAAAAATCACAGCAGGGACTTGGTTTATTCTTCTTTAAATGCTCTGATGTGTCCCACTGACTATTCAACCTTAGTAAAAGAATGGATATAGGCAATGAAGGGAGATTCCTAATGGTTGCATCAGGCCGATAACACCTCAAACCCCGGAGATATCTGAACTTCCCTGAGACTGAGCACCCGGGCACTGTGTGCCTCCTGAGGTGACATGTTAGGAAGAGCCTAGATCTGCCTTTGAACAATTCTTGGTGGGGGCAGGGGGAATTGAACCTAATTCTAGTCAAGTTTCTAAGCTTAATTTTATGAGGAACAAAAAGATAACAGAATGTGATAAATGGCACTGTAAAGACGTATGGGACAAATAGCATAGTTTCCTCAACAAATAAATGGCATAAATAAATGAGAATGACAATAGAGTGAGTGAGTTGTTAGATATTTAATGCTAATGTTAGGTGTGATAACAGCATCATGTTAGGTTTTTGACTATATTGGTTAGAGGCAAATTTGAAAGTATTTGCAGGTAAAATGGTATGTTGTCTGAAATTTTCTTCGAAACAGTCTATTCAACTCAAGCAAAAAAACAAATAAAATTGGAGGAGAGGGTTACTTGATGAGAAAACAGTGGGGAAATGTGGACACTGTCTGAAGATGGGTGTTGAGTATATGGGGGTACATTGCCCTTTTCTTGACATCTAATTATGTCAGAAGTTTTCCCCAAAAATATTAAATAAAAAATTAATTTAAAAAAATCTTGAAAGCTAAACTGAAGACTTTTCAGAGTTCACACCTCAGAAATCCACATCTCGTGCTGTGGCATTCCCACGATAGCCCAGGCGTCTCCTCCCCACGGACGTGGAGAGCGAAGGCCTGTTCCACACAACCATAAGGTCATCTATTTGGCACGCTGCACTGGCTGTGATAACGCCTGCCGTCTATGGAGCTAATTAAATTATTAGACTCAAAGCTGTGAGATGGCCCAGTTTACATGAAGAGAAGCCCTCTTCCAGTGCTACAGCAACTAAGTGAATTCCCCTTAAGGTTATAAGTAGTTATCCGCAGTTGTTCCCAATCACGTTAGGCCTCTAATAAAGAATTCTCGATTTGCTTCTCACACTTCACTAGTGGTAAAGTTGTTCATTTTCTCTCAGCACAAACAGGTGGAGATAGGGACACCTAGGGAAAAGAGTATATTGATCTGGCTTGGAAAGGACACTATTTGACTAAGGTGTCCAGTTAGTGGGGTCACGATTGAATTAATAAAAACTTCTGAAACCATGACCACCATCAACAACAAGAAAACCCCAAACCCATTGTAAATGAGTTGATTCCAGCTCATAACCACCCTATAAGTGCAGAATAAAACAGCTCCATAGGGTTTCCAAGAAGTGGCTGGTAGATTCAAACTGCCAAATTTTTGGTTAACAGCTATAGCTCTTAACTGCTGTGCCTCAAGGCCTCCAGTAGGGACTCGGAGCTCTCTTATTCTGAAGTCCATGCTCTTAATGTCTGAACTGAACCATTTTACCTCCCAAGGCCTTCCTTGTTTCCTTTTTGGTTTGTTTTCCTTTCCATTTTGTCTGGGAATATGTCACCCCCTCTACTAAGCCTGGGTATCAAGGGACTGAAATACGAACCCAACTTTAAGAGACTGGATCCCTGTGGTCAGCGCAGGACACGCAGCCTACCTAGATATCCAGGGTCTTCTCTACCTTCCAGCTCTCTTCCAAAGCCCAGGTAACTGACTCTCGTCAGCAAAAGGCTGTGCCCTACTGACTATACTTGGACTTCCTGAAAAGCAAAAAGAAATTATGAGCTATCAGGCCTTGGACACCTTGCCTAAAAATAGAGAAATGACTCAGAAACTATGGAAGGGAAAAGCAAGCTTGAGAAATTCAAAAACACTTAGAAGGCTTTCTCATCTGGTTAGCAGAAGCCTTCTTAAACAATAAGTCTGCAGCCAGGGATCTGGGGAAGTCTCTGAGAGTGTATCAGGAGAGAGTGATGTTAGAGAACACAGGAAACTTAGGATCCATGGGGGACCCCCAGCCACCTTCTCCAGCTTCCCCCAAACCCCCTCCAGTCTGGAGACCAGATCATGCAAAGGAGCAGAATTTGCAAGGCAATGGGGAGTGGTACCACTGACCATTTGTGAAGCATGGCTTTACAGTCAATGTAGAGCACCTAGGGACAATCGAGTTCACAGTTTAATGTGGCCTCTGACCAGTCCTGCCTTTAAACTCACCTGACCCCTCTTTTCCAGCTAAGTCTTGGATGTCAGTGACCTCATTTTACTTGCCACTCTGTGCCTTGACAGGCTTTCCTTGTTCTGCTTCTCCCCATCCATCTCTCAGTCTTAGGATCTGTGTTTGAATCGAGAATGATGTCGTCTAGGATCGCTTCACTGTACAGATGATGACACAGAGGCCCAGAGGCCCAGGAGTGCAGGATTACATCCTATCTCTTGATTCCAGCAGCAGAAACTTTCTCACTCTTCCACGACGTCTTTACTTCCTCTGACCTCCCCTGCTTTCCTTTCTTTCCTCTGTCCCTTCCTCCGTCACCTCCCAGTCCTCTCACTAGTCATAGCATGACACTGAGTTACGAGTAGCCTTTTTTTCAATCAGATCTTTGTTCGCTGGCTCTTATTTGCCTTTTTAAAAACTTTCTTGCTCTTGCAAGTTAGTCATTCTTCAAAGGGAAAAACAAACCTGTAAATTTAAATCCTTAAAAAAAACTTTAAGTTTTAAAAGTTACCCATGGTTCCACAAAATGTGGGGGGGAATTCCATTAAAGAGATAAAAGGGAAGGGGTGACCAAATTCCTCTAATTGCACCAGCCCGAGGTAACCATCATCAGCATTGTAACCCATCGCTTTCCTCAGTATCGGGCTCATATACACATGCAAAATTATATATACTTAAAAACTTATTGCCATCAAGTCAATTATGACTTGTAACGAACCAACAGGACAATGTAGAACTGCCCCCATAGGGTTTCTAAGGAGGAGCTGGTGGATTTGAACTGCTGACCTTTTGGTTAGCAGCTGAGTTCTTAACCACTATGCCACCAGGGCTGAATTTCTTTTACAACCCACCTTTCGGTTACATGTTATCTGACGTTTGTGCCTTTGACACTTATTCCGATTACCAGGTTCCCTGGCAGAACAGCTTGTAGCAGAGGTCATACTTAAAAGAGCAGCCACAAAACTGTAAGATCTGGTCTCCAAGAGCAGCAAGTGGCTGCTTACAGACAAATACATTCCTCCTTTTCCCATGACTCCACACTTCTTTTTCATAGGAGAAAGTTTAGAACCTGCTGATTAGACAACTAAGCACAGCTTCAAAGGTACAACAGGGATGGCTTGGGTGGTAGATAGGAGGCAGATTCCAGCTCAGCATCACACCTTCTAGGTCTTGATGATTTCCAAAAGGCTGTCACATGCATGATCTAAGTTGATTCTCACCACAGTCCAAAGAGGTAGGAAGTACTTGTAGTCTTATCCTGATTTTAAAGGCTCAGAGAGTACAAGATCAGTACTCGGTTTGGAGAAGTACTTCATTCTTCCTTCTGTGTAGACTGCGAAGCACAGTGAAAGTGACTCCGCCCCCATGCAGGTGAGACAGAGCTGCCAGAGCCTTAGAGAGGCTGGCTTTCCTGGCTACAACTCCGTATTCCTGAGAAATGACTCTGGGGAGTTTGGCTATCCTTTCTTGGTTCAGTCAGCTATAGCCAGGAATAGGATCATGCCTATTTAATCATTAAATCAACACACGTTGAATAACTATTCTCTGCCAGATGCAGAAAAATTGTAATGGGTTACAGCTATTGAGTACTCACTATGTACTAAATGCTATTCTAAGCTGTTGATATGTTTTGATTCATTTAGTTTTCTCAAGAGACTTTGTGGTAGGTGCTGTTAGTATGCCCATTTTACAGATGAAGTAAACTAACACACGGGGAGGTTACATGACTTGTCTAGCAGGACAGGGACTCAGACAGCTCTGTTACAGATCCTATGCTCTGAACCACAGCAGTTCACCACCTCTCACAGAAGGAGGACAATGCGAAGTACATGATGAGCAATTACAAACATGGGAAAGAGGATTAAGGAATGTGTCTCTAAGGAAGGAGCCCCTGAGACCTAACTAGGTATAAGTTAAGCAGGCAAGGAGAGGAGGTAAGGCTTTGAGTCAACATGACAAATTGAGAAGATAAAGGAAGCTCCCTTCTCCTATATTTAAAAATATAGAGGTAGTGGATAAAATAAAAGAAAATTAATGAACATCTGAATTCAAAAGGAAGAAATAAAAATCTCCAGGTTTTGGAAGTGAAAAGGGAACTCAAAGCCAGTATGGTGAGTAGAGGTTAGAGATGAAAAGCCCAGTGGGAAATTGGGGCAAGATACACGCCTGCAGGGTGGGGTTTCCTGTCCATACAGGGGGAGTATTAAGACTGCAGGTCCCTAAATAGCAGATTGACTCAAAAAGTAAAGAACATCACCCTTGAGTGCTTTTAAAAAAAAAGTGATACTTATGAACCTAGCAATCCCACTCCTAGGTATAGATCCTAGAGAAACAACAGCCATCACACCAATAAACATATGCACACTTGTGTTCACCGCAGCACTGTTCACAGTAGCAAGCAGAAGGAAACCACCTAAGTGCCTGCCAACAGGTGAATGGATAAACTTACTGTGGTATACACACACACAGATGCTACACAACAATAAAAAACACTGATGAATCTGTGCAACCTCTCATAATGTGGATGAATCTGGAGGACATTATGCTGAGTGAAATAAGCCTGTCACAAAACGACTAATCTTGTATGAGACTATTAAAATAACCTGAGAAAAGGTTTACACATAGGAAAAAGAAATTCTTCGATGGTTTCAGGGGACGGAAAGAGAAGAAATTACTAACTAGACAGTAGGCGAGTGTTAACTTTGAAGGAAAAGACGACACACAACAGAGAAGAAGTCAGTATAACTGGCCAAAGCAAACTCATAGAATCTTCCTGGGCACATCCAAACACTTTGAGGGACTGAGGGCTACAGATCATAGTCTTAGGGGACATCTACATCAACAGGCATAATGTAACTTATAAAGAAAATGTTCTACCTTCTATTTTGGTGAGTGGCATCCAGGGTCTTAGAAGCTTGTGAGTGTCCATCTAAGATACATCTATTTGTCCCATCCTGTTTGAAGCAAAGGAAAATAAAGAAAACTGAAGACATGAGGAAAATATTAGTCCAAAGGACTGCAGACCCCTTGAACCACAGCCTCTACCAGCCTGAGCCCAGAAGAACTAGATGGTGCCTGGCTCCTAACACTGACCACACTGACAGATATCACAATAGAGGATCCTGGAAAGAAGGAGAAAAATGTGGAACAAAATTCAAATTCACACACACAGACACACGTGCGTGTACAAGACCAGACTTACCGGTCTGACAGATACTGGAGGAACCCCCCGAGACCACGACCCCCAGGTATCCTGCTGACTCAAAACTGAAGCCACTCCCAAAGTCCACCTTTCAGCCAAAGATTAGACAGGCCTACGAAACAAACAATAACACATGGGAGAAACAAGCTTCTTAGTTCAGTCAAAGATATGAAACCAAATGGAATGCCTACTTAAAAACAAAGCCTGCTATTCAGGAAGGGACAACAAAACTGGGTGAATGGATACAAGGCACCTGGGGTGAAAAGGGAAAAGGGGAGAGTTCTGACACATTGTGGGGATTGTAACTAATATCACAAAGCCATTTGTGTATAAATTTTTGAATGAGAAACTAACGTGGACTATAAATTTTCACTTAAAGCACACACACAAACATATACAAAATCCATATGAGACCAAATAGGCTACCAAAACTTACTGCTGTCAAGTTGATTCCAACTCATAGCAACTATATAGGACAGGGTAGAACTGCCCCATAGAGTTTCTTTTTTTTATTTTTATTTTTTTTATTTAACATGACTGAGTGAAAATGTACATTCCCATATAAATTTACATGCCCACCTATATGCAGCTTCCACTGCTCTCCCTGACAGCACACTGTTCTTCTCTGCTCCATACATGTCTCATCCTCCCAACAGTCTACTTTCCCCTCCTCTCCACCCACTCTCCTTCCTCCAGCCAGAGGTCAGCATTGTCACTCTGCATTGCCAAGTCCAATCCATTCCTGTCCAAAGAGTGGACCTTCGTTATAATTTATGGGTAAGGGCAGCATCAGGGCCAGGGGCCATGCTCTCAGGGGAACCCTGAAACCGCTGGACCATCAATTGAGGTCTCCATAGAGTTTCTAAGGAATACCTCGTGGATTTGAACTACCAGCGTTTCGGTTAGCTGCAAAAGTTCTTAACCACTATGCCACCAGGGGTTGCAAATAGACTACAGTTACCCGAAAGCATAGGTGAGAAGCTGGCGGGGGACTAGGTTAACGCGAGTGAAACAAGGAGAACATAAATGATGGGAACGGTGACACAATATGAAGAATGTCACCAGTTGTCACTGAATGCTACATGTAGAAATGGCTGAATGGAACTGTGCATTGCTGTGTATGTTTTTGCCAAAAAACGCAGTTTAAAAAAGACGGCAAGTCCCATTTGTGATGAGAAGCTAGAATCTGTGCCGAAAACTGGAAACAGAGAAGGTGCTACCCTGATTAGAAACAGGAATGAGTCCAGGGGTCTGTCCCAGAAATGGGGTGACAGATTTGAGCCATGGTGGAAACAGAGTCATTTTGAGAAAACCAAACCCTAATACAGCCTGGGTTCTGGGTGGGTGTACACTCCGTAGTCACATTGTCATAGTTTACGGAAGCCTGAATCAAAATCCAAACTGGAAATCTTTCCTGGAACAAGGAAATTCTTCAGCAATGGCAAAGGCAAAAGCAAAACTACCCCCCAGACACACTTCTACAAGGCAGGGACCACTCAGGACCTTCGCGGAAAACCACTTTTGCTGAAAAGGAGTTCATGGTTTAAAAAGAAAGGAATAAAGACAGGTAGAACGCCCATGAGGACACCCATGAGGGATAACCAGCTCGGGCAGCAGAAGGGAGAATCCACACCCAAAGAATGGCACACAGGGTAGTAAGCTGACAGTGTCTATAAAGAGTGATGCCAGAGGAGGTCCAGGCAGCGTGTGGAATGGCCAGAAGAACACACACACACAGGTCTATTCTGGCAATTTCAGAGGGACCAAAAGGATCCCGTAGTACAGGGAGCCCTGGTGGTGCAGTGGTTAAAGTGCTTGGCTGCTAACTGAATGGCTGGCAGTTCTAGCAGACCAGCTGCTCCTAGGGACGAAGACGAGGCTGTCTGCTTCTGTAACACTGCAGCCTAGAAAAACCCCACGGGGCAGTCCTGCTCTGTCACTGTGAGCTAGAATTGACGCTAAGGCAGTGAGAACACGTGGAGGATAAAGAAAAGATGCGGACATAGCACAGATCTGGAGAGACGAGGGACAGCCACTCAGGACATGAAACATTTTAACCCCGTATATCCCTTGTATTGGTTTTGTGTATCTGCCTCTACAAATTAGCAGAAACTTGGTGGCTAAAAACAACAAAACTGTATTCTGTTGTCATTCAGGGAAGCAGAAGTCTGAAATCAAGGGTCAGCAGAGAATCCTTCCTGGCCTCTTCTAGCTTCTCGGGCTCCAGGTGTTCCTTGGCTTGTGGCTGCATCACTCTGGTCTCTGTTGCATCTAAGGTGGCCTTCTCCATGTGGGTGCTCCTGCTCTGTCTATTACAAGAATTCTTGTCATTGGATTTAGGCCCAACCCAGGTAATCCAGAATGAGTTCATCTCAAGATCCTTAATTTCATTACATCTACAGTGACCACTTTTCCAAACATGGTAACCTTCATAGCACCTAGGTATTAAGTTGTGGACATATCTTTTTGCAGACCACTTTTCAACCTGTTATATCTCTCTTCCTTATTTTACTTTATTGTCATATAAAGACCAAAGCCAAACCCACGCTGTCAAGTCAATTCTGACTCCTAGTAACCTTATAGGACAGAGTAGCATTGCCCCATATGGTTTCCAAGGAACGCCTGGCAGATTCAGACTGCCAGCTTTCTGGTTAGCAGCCTTGGCAATTAACTATTGTGTCTCCAGGGTTTCCATTCTCATATAATTATCTTTTTTTTCAACCTGATAAGAAAGTATTACCACTGTTTCATACCATCTGTTTACATTTATTCACTTTATTTATTTCATTTTATTATTATTATTTTTAATTCTTCTTGCTTCCCAGTTCTTCCATCTAGGATGTCTTTCTCTCTGCCTAAAGTACATCTTTTAGAATTTGGTTTACTGAGGTTCCATTGGGAGTAAACTTTCCTATTTTTTTGTCTGAAAGTGTCTTGATTTGTTCAAGTTCTTGAAAGATACTTTCTCTCACAATCTTTGTCATCTAGTGCTGCTGCACCAGAAATCCCACAAGTGGATAGCTTTAAGAGAAATTTCTCTCCTCATAGTTTAGTAGGCTAAAAGTCCAAATTCAGGACATCATCCCCAAGGGAAGACTTTTTCTCTGTTGGCTGGGAAGGAAAGTCTTTGTCATCAAGCTTCCCCAGGACCAGGAGCTTCTCTGAACAGGAACCCCAGGTCCAAAGGACACACTGTGCTCCCAGTACCGCTTTCTTGGAGCTATGAGGTCCTCCAAACTCTTTAGTCATCTAGTGCTGCTGTAACAGAAATGCCACAAACAGATAGCTTCAACAAAGAAAATTTCATTCTCTCCAGTCCAGCTGGCTGGAAGTCCAAATTCAGGGCATTAGTTCTGGGGGAAGGCTGAACTCAGCAACGGTGTTACACCCTATGCTAGTCTTTTCTAACCATCGGAGGAGACTATGATTTATAACTCATACAAAAATTACAGAATGGAGGACAATCACACAATACTGAGAATCGTGACCTAAGGTGACACATATGGGGGGGGGCAGCAAGACACAATTCATGACACTGAGTATCAGATCTTAGCCTGGCAGTTATTTTAGCTTAGCACACTAAAGATGTAATTTCACTTGCTTTTGCCGGTGACTTTCACTGAGCTTCATGCTTGTTATTATAACAGTAGTATAAGAAAGTGAAAGAAATGCCTCTGGGCCCACATAGCTGTTCAACAAACATTTATCCTACTCCCTAGAAAGCCGAGGAGACAGATGAATCAGACCTGGTCCCTGCCCTTAAAACATTGGTAGCTTTAACATCAATACATAGAAATGAAAACTCTATTTATGAATTATTTAGATTTATGATGGTTACCCCAAAGAAAAATCTATTTCTCCAGAAATACAAATTAAAATGAATTTGCTTTAATTCAATTTTGCTGTGAGCAATTTAATTCAATTTTACATAAATCAAATCTCCGTGGTCACAAGCAAACAGCTGTCAAGCTCTGTTAAGAGCATATGCTACAGGAAGAAGCAGAAAAATCTCTGGGTATGCTTCAGAAAGGGTTGACCACACCGGGTAATCACCACTGTTAGGACATTTTTAAATTTGAAGGACAGTGAGATTACAATAACAAACGCTAGGAAGTCTTGTGACTTCAAAAGTCTAGCTAACCTTTTCCCTGGGAAAATAGTGAAGCCCTGTTGCCTCACCAGGTCTCTCAGGGAGTTTCAGAGAATCTGAGTCTCTAGTTTTTGCAGCTTATGCAACTTCCACTAATCTTTTCCCACTGATCAGTGCTGAAACAATGCATCTATGTGAAAACAGCTAAAGAAATGCTATGTCCATGGTCTAGTTTCTGCTTTTACTTAAAATAATTCCCTATGCCTAGAGTTCTCACAATAGGGTGGTGAGGGTAACATTCAATGATGGACTGAGATGAGTATGAACCAATGACTTTGAGTCACTGTGGTACTGGGAAGGTCAGGGACATCTCTGTTCTCCTGCGGTTCAGTGAAAAAGAACGGAGAAATACATTGAATCTCAGGCTTTTTTGCTCCTGGTGTCTCCCTTGCAGTCCTTGCAGAGGTCATCAGTGACCTGGAGTGGGTCCATCTGTCAGTCAGGATAGTCTCGGGGACTATCCCGGGCTTATCTTTTTCTTAGCTGCAGTTAGGCCAGCTTCTGCCCCAACTGGCACAGAGAGTTGTGGGAGCTGCTGGACTCCACCCACCAAGAGGCCACACACCATTGGTGACGTCCCACCAGGAAGCCACGAGCTACTAGGTAATTCTTTTGAGAGACTAGGTAGACACGTGGAGCTCGAGTTTCTCAGACTTACTGAAATCTGACCTTCGTCAAGAGTTCAGTTTTCCAGAGATTTTGGGCTTGCACATGCTTGAAAGTAAGACCGCCGAGTCCCAAGTCCAGCTTTCAAACGTTGATCCTCCACCACCTGCTCTGGAACATGAAGTGTGTGAGTGCCAAAGCTCCTGGTATGTGCAGGACTGCCTGATGCCCCACAATTATGTGACTGTACCGGTGGCCACCAGCTGTGCTTTGGGGTTTTTAACTCCTGACAGAGTCCTCTGATAGGACTGTGGCTTTGGATGGTTTGGGGGAGCTCTGCGTTTCTTGTCCCTGTTGCTACCAGGAAAAGCCTATATATTTTGTGCATACATAACAATGAATTCCCCAGTACTAAAGCACACAGTTGCTAATTAAAAGGTCACTGTTCGAATCCACCAGTTGCCCCTGGGAAACTGTATGAGGTAGTTCTACTCTGTGCTATAGGGTCCCTATGAGTTAGACTTGACTCGATGGCTGTGGGTATGTTTGTAAAGTGCATCTATAATGAAAAAACTAACTTAAGGCACAGATAGTTCAGCTAAACGCTAGTCAATAAAAAATTACTAGTGCCTTCTGAGTGCAAATGTGATGACAAAGAAAAATATGAAGTAGTTAAAAAAAAAAAACAAAAAGGACCCTTCTTTCCATAACGGAGGAAATCAGGGTGGCAAGACCTGACCACGAACTTTCTGTGTTTGGCCTCATCTGCGAAGTCTGAGAACTACCCCCAATACAGTCCAGAGAATTTAAGTGAATAACAGAAACCTGGTGGTGTAGCGGTTAAGTGTGATAGCTGTAAACCAAAAGATTGGCAGTTTCAATCAGCCAGATGCTTCTTGGAAACTCTACAGGGCAGTTCTACTCTGTTCCATAGGGTCACTATGAGTAGGAATGAACTTGACAGCAGTGGGTTATGTTTTGTTTTGGTGTACAAAATTGCTGTTTTAGCTGGTGAAAAAGGTAGCTTATCAGTGTCTTAATTTCTTAGTACTGCTGTAGCAGAAATATCACAAGTGGGTGGCTTTACAGAACACGTTTATTTTCTGACAGTTTAGGAGGCTAGAAGTTCAAATTCAGAGCAATGACTCTGGAGGAAGGTTCTACTTCTGTCGGTTCCGGGGGAAGCGTCTGTCTCCATTTCTGAACCCTGGTGTCTCTCAGTTTCCTAAGGAGCTTCTTCTCCCCTTATGTGTTTGCTTCACTGTCTAATACACTCTTTTTTAACTCATAAGTGATTTGGCTTATGGCACACCCTACACTGATCGGACCTTACTAGTGTAACAAAGGAAAAGGAAAGGCAACAGATGCTCTTAACCCAAAGTTGTGGCTCAGAAACATCCTCCCAGAAAGGATGACACCTGGGATGAGTCTTGGCAGAGTCCACTGCACGGGCAAAGACATGACAGCTTTATTTGAACTTTATCTTGACGTGGCACAGGAATGACCCATACATAAGCGAAAATGGATTCAAACAAAAAATCAGTGTACATATTTGTTCTGAAAATTAGATCCTGCAAAGTGTTGGTTTCTGATGTAACTGTCTTCCCATGAATTCTTCCAACTTCAGCAACATTTCTCTCAGACATTGTTACTGTTGGTAGATGCCACCGAATAGACTCAAAATGACCCTGGGTAACAGAGCAGAGTTGCCTTGTAGGATTTTCTTGGCTGTAATCTTTATAGAGGCTGATTGCCAGGTCTTTCCCCTGACAAGCAGCTGGGTGGGTTCAAACCACTAACCTTTTGGTTGTAGCCGAGCGCTTTCCTGTTTGCACCGCAGGGCTCCTTGCTTCCAACACTCGATCTTTATGAACTAATCACAATTACTCAGACCAGTTTTATTCCTGGTGCAAAACCAACAACAGAATTACAATAATAATGTTTTCCTGGAACAAGGTAGCTTCTTTTAAATGAATTTTTAAACATTGTTGCAATGAGATATGGAATACAGACATAAAGATATTTAACATAAAGGCATACAGAGAGCGGTGAAGCATGTAACCCCGAAGCAGTCTAACAGAAAACATAGAAAGACTATCATGTCAGCTTGAAGCGCTGAGTGCCACTTCCTGATGTCTCGCCCTCTCCACCCTAGGAGAGCAGGCGTTTCTGTGTTTATATTCATTCATTCAGCAAATAGGTTGCTGAACACCCTGCCATGTTCTAGATCAGGTATATGCTGTAGAGAATAAAACAAGAACTTTCACTCCTCTTCCTTAAAATACTGTCACATCAGAGATTTCAGTTTTATTTGATGTTCTCAGTACCCTAATGAATACATACATCATTCTTCTCCCCACCATTGCACAGATGAGGACATGGAGGCTACAAAATGTTGACTTGTCCCAGGTTACATGGTTTGTAAGTGGCAGGACTGGAGCGAGAAGCCAAGCGATTGCCTCTCCTGCTCCACTCTCCCTTGCACCACCCTGCCCCTCTCCTCCCTGCCCCACCGCCTGCCACAGGCTACAGTCACCCCCACCAAACACCAAGCTTTGCCCTAAAGCAGCTGGGGTGAGAGGGAGGGAGCTGGAGCCTCCTAACAGCCCTGCTGGGCTCAAGAGAAGCCATCCTGGACTGCGGGGGTGGGGGTGCGGGTAGGGACCGAATGGCATAGGGCACTCTGCAGTGAAACAGCTCCTGCAGAGCTAACAAGGCACCACAGGCCCAGGCAGGTGTCCGGGCTCATCTCAAACCCCATGTTAAACCAACACCATTTCATACCAACAAAACCATATTTTTACCTTTTCCATGATTGAATATATATACATAAGCTTTGGTGGTGTAGTGGTTAAAAGCTATGGCTGCTAACCAAGAGTTCAGCAGTCTGAATCTACCAGGTGCTTCTTGGAAACCACATAGGGCAGTTCTACTCTGTCCTATAAGGTTGTTATGAGTCAAAATCAACTGGACAGTAATCGGTATGGTGTGTGTATATATATATATATATATATACACACACGTATACATTTATGAATGTTAAAAAATGTTTTGTATTTTTGTTGAAAATAGACATAGTAAAACTCATTCCCATTCAACTATTTCTACACTAAATGTTCAGTGATACCAGTTACATTCTTCATATTGCATCAACATTCTCATTATTTCTCTTCTAGTTTCACTCTCATTAACTTAAGACGCACTGGCCCCCAAACTTCTCATCTGTGCTTTAGAGTAACTGCTCTTTGTTTGGTTTCAGATAGATAATTCTTTAACACTTAAGGGTGACATTTTAAAAAATTATTTTTTGTGGTTGGTTTATTGATAAATGGAGTTGGATGAGCTTGATGTTGTTTATCTTTTTTTTATTTTTAAAGAGTATTTTATTGCACTTTAAGTGAAACTTTACAATTCAAGTCATTTTATCACGTATAATGCTGCACACATACTTCTACGCAACTCGAACTGCTCTTCCAGCCCTGTGACAGCACGCTCCTCCTTTCTACCCTGCACTTCCCACATTCATTTAACCAACTCCTGTCCCCTCCTCTCCTCCCTTCCATCTCACCTCTAGATATGAGCTGCTCTGACAACCTCACATATGTATTTAAGCCAAGAAGCACACACAATACCAGTATCACTCTGTGTCTTATAGTCTAGCCCAATTTCTGGAGAGTTGGCTTTGGTACTGGTTTCAGCCCTGGACCAGCATTGAGTCCGGGGGCCATGTCCTCAGGGGACCCTCCAGGATGTCAGACTTTGATGCTGTTTATTTCTGACTGTCATTTATGTATTTTTATTTCACCTCCACTTGTAGTATTCTTTAGTAAAGATCTCCCAGTACATAAACATACTGTCTCCCAGCGACCCAGATGACAGCAAGGCAGCTCTCAGGCTGTCCAAGAGTGAAGCCTGGTTTTATTAGCATGACAGCTCTGACCCACTGGTAGTGGCTACCTGAGTACTGTCTTCAGAAGGCTCCAGGTCTATGGTAGTTTAGCAATCACAGGCACTGAAGAATGAAGTAGGGGCTCTTATGTCACATATTTATTAGCCCTGACACCCACAGCCTATGATCAACTGACACGGACCAAGCACTAGTGGGTGCCCCAAACTGGTCAGCTCTGTGGCCAGCAGTGGTCTGTCCACAGTCAGCTCTCTCAGGGCACGTGTACTATAGGCCATTGCCTCCAAGAGAGGTAAAGATCTGGTCCCTGATTCCGGACCCATTCTAATGAAGACACAGACTGATGAAGAAGTCCCAGTTTCAGAACCAGATGTGGCCTCTGTGTAGTTCACACACTCATTCCACAAATACTGCTTGCTCTTTTGTGACAGGTGCTGTGCTGGACACCAGGGATCCAAAGGTGACCACATGCGAGACCCTTTCCCCAGGGGCTCACTGTCTACTGGGTAAGACATTCAATAAACAGGAACTCCACAATTTAAGGATGGTTATGATAGGGGTCCTCGTGGCACAGTACTTAAGTGCTTGGCTGCTAACTGAAAGGTTGGTAGTTCAAGCCCACCAGCTGCTCCACGGGAGAAATACGTGGCAGTCCACTTCTGTAAAGACCTACAGCCTTGGAAACCCTGAGTGTAGGGTAGTTCTACTCTGTCCTATGGAGGGTGGCTATTAGTTAGAATTGACTTGATGGTAACAATGTTTTTGTTTACACCTGGGTGGTGTCGATAGTTCCGTTTGGCTGCTAACCAAAAGGTTGATGGGTGAAGCCCACCCAGAGGTGCGCCAGAAGAAAGGACTGGAAATTGGGTCCCCAAATGTCAGCCCTGAAAACCCTAGGGAGCACAGGTCTACTCTGACACACATGGGGTGGCCATGAGTGGGAACGGACTTGACAGCAACTGGCATGATAGGGCAACGACAGATCCTTCCATAACTTGTTCACAGGGCCAGTCAGGAAGGGCGGGTGCCCTTGGTGTCAGGGACAGGTACAATTGTACAATGAGCCAAAGAATTTTTGTCCTTCCCTGCAATGTTCTGGTGGGACTGTTTTGTACCCTGTCTGTACTTCATGATGACGGGAAAGCAGAGGTTGGACTCAGGAATTCTTTGCAATAAGGGGCAGAATGGGTAACTCAGAAAGGCGTGTACAGTTGTGCAGGTTGTGGTCTGCACAAAAACACTAGATTAAGAAGAAAGCAGAGGGAAAGGAAAAAATGACTTTTACTAATTCTGCCAAAAACAAAAACCAAATCTGTTGCTGTTGAGTTGATTCTGACTCATAGTGATCCTATAGGAGAGAGTAGAACAGCACCATGGGCTTTCTAAGAAGTGGCTAGTGGATTCAAACTGCTGAACTTCTGGTTAGCAGCTAAGCTCTTAATCCATGTGCCGCCAGGGCTCTGATTCTGAAAAAGAGAACATCTTTTTCTAACTTGCCCCCAATGCTGTGCGTGTCAAAAGAGAATCTGGGAGTATCTGATTTTTTTTTTTTTTTTTTCAGTTACCCACTGATCATGGAATGCAGGACTGATGGGTTACCTTTCAGCTGCCCTCATGATGATTCCTTATCTTGGTATCCCTTTGGATCTAAATGGAAAGCTAATTCCCAAGTCTTGCTTTATTTTGGACATGGAAGTGCTTCCTAATCCATTCCTAGTCTGGGTTGAGTCAAGGAAGCAGAACCAGCTGCCTCTTTTGTCATGAGACCGGAAATGGATGATGCCTGGCTACTATTCCTGAAGGTCTGGATCAAAGATTCTGCAGAAGAATTCTGATCGAAAAGGATAGATGGAGGAACAAAACTTCAAATTTTTATGGAATCTAGATTACCTGGATAAACCAGAGGCTGGATAAACCCTCAAAAATATTGCTCTGAGATTATCTTTAAGCCTTGAATATTAAACCAAAAGTGTTCCCTGAAGCTTTCTTTAAGTCAAACAATAATTTAGCTTACATGGCGAAGAATGTCTGCCTTGAACACTGTGCTCTTTTAAAGGACTGCTGATATGGGATCAAACTGCCAAGAACAACTCCAAAGGTTAGATGGGAACTTACCGGGCAATGAATATCATGTTAAAGAGGAGAATTCAGAAAAGAAGGGTGAGAATAGTTGCAGAACTTGAAGGATGTCATCAGTGTCACTGAATCATCCATGTAGAAATGGTTGGATAGATGTGTGTTTTACTGTGTATGTATTTTTTATTTCTTTTTTTTATTGTGATTCAGTGAAAATGTACAATTCCGTACAAATTTGCATGCCCACATATGTGCAGCTCCCCCTGCTCTGCCTGACCGCTGACAGCACACTCCTCCTCTCTGTTCTTCAATCACAATAGTAATAAAAATTATTTATAAAAAACAAGTTTATCCCAACTTGGTCCCAACTCAGCAGGAACGGATGCTCACCGAGGGCCAAAATGGCATGCGGTAAAGACAACCGAGAAGACAGAGAGACCCACAAGAGTGGGTGCCTATATCAACTTGGGACTGGAAGAACCGGATGGTGCCCGGCCACCACCAGTGATAGCCACAACGGAGCTCACAGAGAGGAGCCTCACTGGCAACACAAGAATAAAAACAGGTGCATCATGAGATCTCCACTAAAAGACCTCAATTGATGGTCCAGCGGTTTGGGGGTTCCTCTGAGAGCATGGCCCCCTGCCCTGATGCTGCCGTTTCCCATAAATTATAACAAAGGTCCACTCTTTGGACAGGAATGGATTGGACTTGGCAATGCAGAGTAACCATATATTGGAAGCACTTTATGGTTCTATACATCTATAGGATATCATCTTGCTGACCTCTGGCTGGAGGAAGGGGAGTGGACAGAGAGGAGGGTAAAGGAGACTGTTGGGAGGATGAGACATGTATGGAGCAGAGAGGAATAGTGTACTGTCACCGGACAGGGAGAGCAGTGGAAGCTGCATATAGGGGGGCATGTAAATTTATATGTGAATGTACATTTTCACTCAGTTATGTTAAATAAAAATAAAAATTAAAAAAAAAAAAACAAGTTTATTTTGGAAATTAGACCTTACAGAACTATGGGAGGAGCCAGGGCAGTGAAGGACTGGAGGACCAGGAGCAGCCACCACGCAGTCAAGGAGAGACACCAAGCTAGCCTGTCACTGTGCAGTGACCATGAAGAGGAAGCTCACAGGGAGTTTTTGGGAGACTATGTCCCTAGGTGGCTCCCTCCTCCATGGATCCCCACCAAGTCACTAGAAGGAGGGCCTAGGTCTGCTGTTGAGCCCACTGTCAACAGCAGGAAGAGGAATGAGAAGAGTGAGGCATGGGCTAGCTGGACCCCACTGGAACCCCTGTATCTGTCCAGCCCTGACCCTGATGACATCTAACCCCGACCGCCGTCAGGGAGTGACGGCCACCGCTTTACCTTCCTCTTCCAAACCTTGCACACCTCTAATGCAAACACACACAGGGAAGGGGACCTGAGAAAGGACATTCCATCTTAGCCAAGTTGACAGAATACAAACCACCTCATTTGAAGAAAAGGCAGTGGAGGTACAAAGGCACAGAATATTCTGGCTGTAATAATGGAACAAACACTTGGAAAATTTCCTGCTTAAACCACTAGTTGGTCTCAGGTGTACGTCTGCATCTGAATTGTTAGGGGAGCGTGTTGAAAATACAAATTCTCAGGCTTCATGTCTCAAGATTCTAGGACAGTGTCTGGGCACTTGCTCACTGGTAGAGTTCTTGCCTTCCATGCGGGAGACCCGGGTTTGATTCCCAGCCCGTGCACTCACGCACAGTCACAGCCATCGGCCAGTGGAGGTTTGTGTGTTTCTGTGATTCTGTACAGGTTTCAACGGAGCTTCCAGACTAAGTCAGACGAGGAAGAAAGTAGGTGATCTACTTCTGAAAAAAAATCAGCCGATGAGTGAAAACTCTGTGAATGACACTGGTCCCATCTGCAGTCATGGGGATGGTGTAGGACCGGGCAGCACTTTTGTCTGTCATGCATGGGATCAGTTGCCCAAAGGCAGCTAACCATAATAGGATACTGATACACAGGAAAGCTTGAGAATCCCTGTCCACAACATTTCAAGCAAATAAATGGGTTGTCAAACTGTCAGCCTTAATGGTCTGTTCTTGAAAGTCTTCTCTCAGTAACCCATTGTTTAGGGACACTGGACAGTGACCTCCTCCTGAGGTAGACCTTGAATTTTCCATCTCCCTGATCCCCTCACGGGCTCTGCTCTCAGGAAACTGGGTGTGGATAAACACCAATAGGAATCTCACACAGACACCGCCAAGGGGCTAATGGATTGGGAAAGCCCAAGGTGTGCTCCACCCTGCAAACTGGGTTTACTGGTGACACAGGACACTGATTTATCTCAGATGATCACTACGAAACAGTATGCGTTTGACACATCAAAGTGTGTGGGCATACCTGTAGGGCTCTGTATGAAGCAAGTGCAAATGATAGGTACCTGCCTTAGGTGACCAGACTTACAACCCCCCCAACGTCCTTGTCTACCTCGCTACTCTCAGACCTGCTTGCCGGCCACCCACCTGCTATTCATACCATGGAAATTTTGACCTGGAAGCCAAAGCCACTCACAGTGCCAGCCTCAACCTCTTTGGGAAGGTAGGGCAGGCAACTTGAGAAGCCTCAGAAGATGTGGGGACAGAGCATGGAGCAGCCCAGTTGAGATACAAGCCCAAAGTCAGGTGTCCCTGCAGACCTCCCAGTGCTGGAATGAACACCAGCATGCCCCCATCTAGGTGGTCCTCCTCCCACGCTTTCCTTTGTGATCCACATGACTGAGGAACTGAAGGACATTAGCATTCCCTTCTCCCCACTGTTTTCCTCCAGCATTTCTCAAATTTAGCAATATTCAGCAAGCAAATCGGTAAGCCAGAGGTCCTCAACACTAGTCAACTCCAACTTGGGAGGAAAAACTGGGGGGCAGGTCATGCCCAGGGAGCTTGTAGAAGAGTCCCACCCTCAAAGGGTCTGACTCAATAGGGTTGAGTCTCTGGGACTTGGAAACTTGCATTTTAAGCAAGTGCCAGCAGGGATTCCCATGCAGATGCTTAGGGACATAATTCTGGAAAACTATTCTAGAATGTATCGGCCAGGAAGAGGAGGAAGAGAGACAAAAATGAGACTTTCACAATCTAGCTGGGAAGACAAATCTTACATAAAGGAAAAAGATATAAAGATGGGCAGCATGCGTATCCCTGCAAAGATCCTGAGAAGGGTGAGATTTTTACCTAGATCCATTGATTCTGTCTCTTTGTTCACAGCTGTATTCCCAGCACTGAGCGGGGCTGGGACTAGGGTGAGGCAAACAAGACATCTAGTGGTTAAATTTTTTGATATGTTTTAATAATTTATTTTGTTTGTGTTGTTCTTAGTTGCAAATGTACACAGCAAAGTGTACCCCAAGTCAACAATTTCTACATGTACACTGCAGAGACATCACTTTCTCTGAGCTGTATGACCATTCTCACCCTCCTTTACCGTTAGTCCTCTACCACTAATGTGCATTTGCTTCCCATAACTTTCCTCTCTAACCTAAGTTGCTGTTGTCAGTACGACCCCATATAAGTAATTCTTTAAAAGAGCATGATGCTCAAGGCAGACATTTTTCACTATTTAAACTAAATTATTGTTTGGCTTAAAGAAGACTTCCGGGGGCATTTTGGGGTTTAAAGCTCAAAGGTTATCTTAAAACAATAGTTTCAGGGGCTCACTCAGTCTCTATGACTCTAGAAAATCTGTATTCCATGAGAGTTAGAAAATTTGTTTCTGTGTTCCACACCTTTTGATCAGGATTCTTCTATAGAATCTTTGATCAAAACATTTAGTAACAGTAGCTGGGCACACTTCAGTTCTTCTGGTCTGGTGGTAAAGGAGGCACTTGTTTGCGGAGGCAATTAGCACACATTGCCTAGCGAGTAATAATTAAGAAGGCCCTCACTCTCAGTACTATGTAAGCCCTGGGCTAGTACCTAAGAGTGGGAGCCCCATCAAATTTTGCCCCCTAGACAAAGTAGCTGGAGATCTAAAGACCATGGTTTTGGGGGATATTTAGGCCAATTAGCACTACAAAGTTTATTAAGAAAATATTCTGCCTCCCACTTCCGTGAGGGGCATCTGGGGTCTTAAAAGTGTGTGAGCAGCCGTCTTAGATGTATCAATTGACTCCAACCCACCTGGAGCAAAGGTGAGTGAAGAACAACAAAGATACAAGGAGAATATTAGCCAAGAGACAAAAGGGCCACATCACACAGAGACTCTATCAGCCTGAGACCAAAAGATGGTGCCCAGGTACCAACCACCAATGACTGCCCTGATAGAACACAACAGAGAGTCCTTAAAGGAGCAGGAGAAAGGTATGGAGCAAAACTCAAGTTCACATAAAAAGACCAGACTTAATGGTCTGACTGAGACTCAAGGAACCTCCAAAGTTGTGACTCCCAGACACTCCATCAACCAGAGCTAAGACCACTGCCAATGCCCACTCTTCAGACAAAGATAAGACTGGACTATAAAACATAAAGTAATACTCTTGAAGAGTGTGTTTCTTAGTTCAGATAGATATAGGAGACCAGGCTTCTGTCTTGAGGCAGGATGAGAAGGCAGGAAGGGACAGGAGCTGGTTGGATAGACATGGAAAACCTAAGGTGGAAAGGGAGAGTGTGCTGTCAAATTGTGGGGATTGCAACTAGCATCACATAATGATATGTGTACAAAGTTTTGTAAGAAAAATTAACTTGAGCTATAAACTTCCACCTAAAGCATAATTTTAAAAAATTGCCTCCTGGGACCTCACTCATAAAATCATGCCTGGCACATTGTAGACACTCCATAAATGTTGGCTGAACAAATAAACAAGTTTATTTAACAGAAATTTTCTGAGTACAAACTATTGAACTAGGTGCAGGTAACTGGAGGTAGATTAGTCCAGAAGAAAAGGACAGCCTGGAAGTGAACTGGACCCAGACCTAGCTCCGAAAGAAGCTAACGATCCAGTAAGGCTGGTGGACTGGGAAACCAACAACACAAGGGAATGAAGGTGGAGGCAGGGGACAGCGCTGAAGGTCCTAATTTATATCTCCAGGAGCCCCTGGGTGGTGAGTCCAGCTGTCACCTGAAAGGGTAGTGGTTCTTGTCCCCCCAGAGGTGCCTTGAAAGAAAATCCTGGAGATCTACTTCTGGAATATTGAAAACCCTGTGGCGCACAGTCCTCTCACCTGCACGGGGTCCACCATGAGTCAGAATGGACTTGATGGCAACTGCTATGTTCTGAGAGAGCAGGAACCCTCTCTCTTCAGACTCATCCTTTTTCTTGCCAGAGTACACGTACCTCATGAATTTTTAATGCAAATTGTCAACTGACGGAAAGGTAAGTGCCCCTAAAGTTCCAGAGCTGCACAATGGTGTGCCGTGCAGCTCTGTAATCAAGAGTATGTCTGGAAGAGCAGGTGCCTGGAATTAGACGAGGTCAACAACACAGTCCACGCCCTGCTAATGATTTAGCCCTATGGTTCTCACACTTAGGTGAGATCAAACCACCTTAGGAGGGTTTGGAAAAGACTGATTGCAAGGCCTCATCACAGAGCTACTAAATCAGGACCTTTAGGGAAGGGGTCTGGGAATCTGTATTTGGGCTGCCTTGGTTCAGCTGACAGCACTTGGCTTTGGCTTTGGCTGGTTCAGCTGGTCATCATCCGGGCTTGGGAACCACTACTGTAACCAAGAGTGAAGACTGGCTGTTAGAGAGACTTGAGTGTTTCCCAGCTTCTCAGAGTAGCTACAGCATTCAGGTACACAAGAAAGCAGAGGGCAGCCTGCCCAGGCTCAAATCCACTTCTCAGCTGGGTGATGAGCTTTGGAACTTCTTCCTAGGGGTCTCAATTCCTACCAGAGTCCCTGGGTGGTACAAACAATTAATACAATTGGCTGCTAACAGAAAGATTGGAGGTTCATTTTCACTCAGAGTGCCTTGGAAGAAAGGCCAGGTGATCTACTTCCAAAAATTAACTGCTGAAAATCCGGTGGGGCACAATTCTCCTCGGACACACATGGGATTACAGTGAGTTGAAATCGACTCAATAGTCTGTGGTCAAGTCCTTTCTCTGTGCAAGGACATGACTGGCAATTGTGGTGAGATTAAGGAAGACAATCTTCACAAAGCTTCTGGCAACCCATTTGGTGGCGTGTCTATCACTAGACATACTGAATCAGAATCCACATTTTAAACAAAAATCCTCGACTGATTCTTAACTATAACTTTCTGAGAATCCATTAGAAAATACATTTCTCAGTAGGGAACTTGTTAGAAATATAAATTCTCAGAGGGGTCCTGAACCAAATGGAACCGGTCAGAATCCCAGCTTTTAGCTGGGCCTGGTACACTTATGTTTGGACTTGTCACATGTGCTTTTTCTAGTGACACACAGTTTCTAAGTTCCCTTTTCTAGCCTCTGCAAAGTCAAAAGTGGTATCAAAGGACTGAAAGTCTATGGTAGAAGTTTCACTCATGAGTAGGAAATTTGGGGGGAGTGCTGAGCCCCAGAGAGAAGGCTTCCATCTGGGACCTGATAGTGGGATTTAGAAGCCTGATTTGTGGGTAAACTGAGTCTGATGCTTTCTTTCCAACACAGCCATGACCTCTCTCCCACTTTTCTCTTCTTTGGCTCCTTCTGGGTCCTCTGTCAGCACCCTTGGTCTTGCCACCCTGCACCTCAGCTGGGGTGACTGGGAAGTTTAGATGGGCCCTACAAAAGGGATGGACATAGGTCTTTAGAAGGTCTGAAACTGTGGGTCCACAGGTGTAAATTCATCAGGCCTTACATCCCCTGACAAGACGAGGAAAGTGCCATCTTTCATGCTGTCTTTCAAACTGATTCCTTCCTTCATGTAAATGATAAGGAAACAATTAGGCAAAGGAAAGTTCCTAACTCTCAGACTTGAAACATCTTCTAACATAAAAAGAAGAAAATAATGATTATCCCCTCACTTCTGCATACTGTCCACTGTTCACCTCTGCAGGGGCAGTTCATCTAACAGGAAAGGTAAGCACAGTGCTTGCTTTGCTTACCATATCATCTGTAGGGAACAATTCCACATTTTTTACAATATCAGAGATTCTGCTTCTAGGTATGGCTGGCATCTGTTTCTGTGTCAACCCTATAGCACACCTTTCTACAGAATCAAAGCCTCTTTTCAAATTTACAATCTCTGAAAGGGATGGATTACTCAGTAAGCAAGGTAAGCACAGGCTTACTTGTGCTAACTTACTAAACTGTAGTGAATAATTTCACATGAGTTTCACATGAACAATGTCAAATTGTTCACTTACCAGATTATCTGGTAAGCAAGGTAAGCAGATCAAAGTGGATTGGATAATCCACTCCTGTGCCTCTCCCATGTATGCCCACCCACCACCACCCACCCACTGCCATCGAATCAATTCTGACTCATAGTGACACAATAGACAAAGTAGAACTACCCTGTAGAGTTTCCAAGGTGTGCCTGGCAGATTTGAACTGCTGACCTTCTGGTTAGCAGCCATAGCCCTTGATCACTACACCACCAGGGTTTCCCATCTATGCCCAGGGAAATAAAATTCCAGAAAGGCTGCTTCTTCAAACTCCTTGTGCTCTTAAAATAGTTCAGTCAGCACAAATAGTGGCTGCTGAAATTCAAGTCCTCTCTCAAAAAGAACCGCTACTTTAAAAAGAGATCAGGAACCACCAAATTGTTTTCCACAGTATTTCCACCACTCTATAATCTCAGCGGATGGGGGAGTAAAACAAGTCAGTCACAAAAGGACACATGCGACCTGATCCTACTTGTATGAAACAGCTAGAATATGCAAATGTATAGAGACCAGAGTTCTTTACTGGTTACCAGGGGTTCGTGGGACAGAGGGCAAAGTGGTAGCTATTGCTTAGCAGGCAGTGAGTTTCTGTTAAGGACAATGGGGAAATACAGTAGTGGTGACGATTACACTAGGTGAATGTGTCAATGTTACTAATGTCACTGAGTTGCACCTATTAAAAAAAAAGTTGAAATGACAAATGTTTTGTTATATATATTTTTGGCCCAATGTGATAATAATAATAAAAGGCAGTTATCAAAAATGACTGACTTACCAACACTACTGGTGACTCTCCAGCTGTGAGCAGTGTTGTGCAGGGTGCCCGGGCCCAGGCCTGGCAGAGGTTAACCTTATGACTTCTCTTTACCCCTTTCTTGTTAGTTTTCCATCCCTTTTACTCAGGCTTCTGGGTGAAAAAACAAACAAAACCAGAAAACACTCTGTTTCAGAGGATTACACAAACCGTTAGCAAGAGATCTGTTGGCCTATGTTTAACCTCTATTTAATTGGTTCTCATTTACTTTACTGATACTCAATTCCTCCCCAAAAAGCTCCAATTGTAGGTTTACGGACTGCTGGAAAAGTGATTAAGATGTAAATTTATAACAACAAAGCAAAAAGATGCTTAACACAGTTCAGGTGACAATTGTCCTCAGATACCTAAGGGCATCCACATAGAAGAGGACTTTTATTTGTTCAGGGCAGTGAACCCCCAGTGGCAGAGATGGGACTGTGGGAAGAAGGTACAGGGAGGAAGACTTCACTGTGGCATGAGGAACAACTTCCTCTTACATTCTTTCCATTGCCATCCCGTCAGTCTAACTCCTGGTGACCCCGGGTGTCACAGAGTAGAACTGCTCTGTAGGGTGGTCTTGGCTGTTACCTTTCTACATGGCACAGTGGGTGGGTTAAACCACCAACCTTTAGGTTAGTTGTTGTTATGTGCCATCGAGTCATTTCCAGCTCCTAGAGACCCCAGGTAACAGAGCTGTGATCTTTATGAGAGCAGATCACCAGTTCCTTCTCCCACACTGCAGGTAGGTGGGTTCAAGCTGCCAACCTTTCAGTTAGCAGCCAAGTACTTAACCATTGCACCACCAGGTTAGTAGTTGAGCACAAACTGTGTCACTCAGCGACCTTGAACAATTTTTGTTCTTTAAAAATAAAAAGAGGTTCCTGTGGCAGTGGTGAGCTTCTGAGCACAGAAATGCTGAAAGGGGGTTGAGGGATTGCCTAGCAGGACACGGGGACGGGGTTGGAGCTGATGGCTGCGGAGGGCTAACTCAGCTCCAAGGTCCTACCACTGACGCACGGTTGGGCTAGAGAGCTACATTGACAGTGTTCCTTCCTGCACAGGGCTGTGGAAATACCTTTTCCAACTGGACTAGGGAGAAAGAATTCCTATATGTTACAAAACACTTACAGATATCTCAACAGGAGTTAACAAAACAGAAAAATGCATGTGAAACAGAGATAGTATTGTGTACTTCATAGGGTTTGCTGTGGCTATTAAATAAGGCAATACAGTAATATGTTGGCGTAAGTGTCAGAGATTATGATTACTCAACATTAAAAACTAGCTAGCTACTGTCTTTCTGGGACACAGTTATTAGACTTGTGTATAAATGGCTAGAAATCTATGAAAACTGCCCGTGGTCAAGTAAGGAATGGCAGGCTTCTGAGCTTAAAAACTAGAACTTGGTTAACACGTCTACTTCCCAGGATACAGAAAATAATAGGTCTTCTATGTAGGAGATGCGAATTTAATTCCTGGCCAATGCATCTTACATGCAGCCACCACTCATATGTCAGCGGAGGCTTGTGTGTCATGGAGGCTTGTGTGTTGCGAACAGGTTTCAGTGGAGCTCCAGACTAACACAAATGAGGAAGAAAGCCTGATGATCTACTTTTAAAAACTGGCCAGTGAAAACTCTATGAATACAATAGTGAGATCCTCAGCCAGTCGTGGGGATGGAGCAGGACGAAGTAGTGCTCCGTTCTACTGTGCGTGGAGTTGCAGAGAGTTGAGAGCCAACTAGACAGCAGCTAACAACCACAACATGGTGTAAGGATTTGTAGGTATATATTTATAATATAGGCACCCTGGTGGCCCATGGTTAAGTGCTTTATTGTTAACTGAAAGTTCAGCAGTCAAACCCACCAGCCTTATCTGGCAGAAAGATAAAGCAGTTTGTTTTTATAAAGATTAAACCCCCAAACCAAACCCACTGACGGTGAGTTGATTCCAACTCATATCAACACTACACGACAGGGTCGAATTGCCCCATAGGGGTTCCCAAGGAGCACCTACTGGATTCAAACTGCGCATCTTTCGGTTAGCAGCTGTAGCACTCAACCACTGCACCACTGGGACCCTGGAAACCCTACGGGGCAGGTCTCTGTTCTATAGGATCACTATGAGTTGGACTCAGTGGCAATGGGCTTACTTTTTTAAGTTTATAATCACCTAACTGTTCATTCATGTCATGGCTTAAATTGCATTCCCCCAAAATGTGTGTCAACTTGGGTAGGGCATCATCCCCAGTATTATGTGTTGTCCACCATTCTACAATCTGGTGTGATTTTCTTGTGTTGTACATTCTGTCTCTCTGATGTTAATAAGGTGGGATTAGTGGCAATTATGTTAATGGCACAGGACTCAATTGATAATAGGTAGCATCTTAAACTAATCTCTTCACAGACAGAAAAGAGAGAGGTGAGCAGACAGACATGGGATCTTCACACCACCAAGAAAGCAGCACTGCACGCAGAGCGTACCCTTTGGACCCAGGGTTCCTGCACTGAGAAGCTTCTCAACCAAGCACAGGCTAGTGACAAAGACCTTTCTCTAGAGCTAACCAATAGAAAGCTTTTCCCTGGAACTGGCACTGTGAATTTGCACTTCCAGCCTTCTTTACTGTGAGAGAATAACCTTCCATTTGTTAAAACCTGTGGTATTTCTGTCGAAGCAGCGATAGATAACTAAGGAAGGTATTCAACTTCCTGAAGTTAGGAATCTGAACAGTGAGGACATTCCCAATAAATTGTTCCTTGCTAATAAAATTATCGGTACCAGTTGCCATGATCCCTACTCATAGAGACCCCATATTCCATAGGTGTTTTTAGTGGCTGGTTTTAAGAAGAAGACCACAGGGCCTTTCTTCCAAAGTGCCTCTGGGTGGACTTCAACCTCCAATCCTTGGGTTAGCAGCTGAGGGTGTTACTGTCTGCACCACCCAGAAGCTTCTCAATGTCACATGCTATCGAGTTGATTCTGACTCATAGTGACCCGCGTGACAGAGTAGAACTGTCCAGCAGGGTTTTCTTGGCTGTTATCCTTATGGAAACAGATCACCAGGTCTTTCTCCTGAAGAGATGCTGGGTGGGCCCACGCTGCCAGCCTAGCTTAGCAGCCAAGCGTGTAACGGTTGTGCCAGCAGGGTACCACCCAGAGACTCCTTGGCAGCACACAGGTCCTGCAAAACAAAATGACTTAAATAGCAAAGGATCAAGAAATGTTTTTGGGAAAACTGATAAACTCTTATTTTGCAAAAATGAAACAAACAACCCTCTCTTTTCTATGGTAGGGCTTTAAAAGTCCAAGTAAAGTAAAAGACAAGTGACAAAAGGCTATTTTGCAGGAAATGTATGCTGTGAAAAGTAATACATAGTTTATTTGTTAAGAATTAATACATAGTTGGAATTACAATGTGAATTTTGTTAAACCTAAGAAAACATGTTCTAATATTTTTTAGTTTCATTTGTCAGTAGGAAGTTTCAAACTTTTCCCTGGTTGATTACAAAACTATAATTCTCTTTTTCAGTGGATTCCTATTAAATGACCTTGCCTGGTAGCAATTATCTTCAGCTGGGGAAAAGAGACAGAGACGAAGTGAGAATTAAGAACCAGCAACCTTTCCCGCCATCGCCCAGTTTTTCAGCTAACTAGCAATAAGAGACAAAAGACAAAGAGACCCCACTCCCTTTTCCTTAAAAATTTGTGAAGTGGAGAGAAAAAAAATATTTGTTCCCACTAAAAAAGGCTCTTAGGAAGTTGTTGTGTGCTGTCTAGTTGATTCCAACTTATAGTGACTCCACAGGACAGAGTAGAACAGCCTCATGGGATTTTGTTGGCTGTAGTGTTTAAGTGCTATGGCTGCTAACCAAAAGGTCAGCAGTTCAAATCCACCAGGCACTCTTTGGAAACTGTGGAGCAGTTCTACTCTGTCTATAGGGTTTCTATGAATTGGAATCGACTCAGTGGCAGTGTGTTTGGTTTTAGGTTTTAATCCTTACAGGTACAGATCACCAGGTCTTTTCTCCTGCAGAGCCGCTGGTGGTTTCAAACCACTAACCTTTCCATTAGCTACTGAGCACTTCAGCCTTTTCACCCTGCAGAGGCCTAACTGGAGGGGATGGCCTGCGGGTAGGCTTGGTGCCCTGGGCAACACTTGAGGCAGGGTGCCAATTAGCAGTTTCTCTAGGGTAGCTATAAGTCATACTGACTCGCAGGCAGTGCGTTTGGTTTTTGGTTTTTATTGGGCATCAGTTTCCTCACCAGCTGTGAGAGATCATTCAGCAATTTAACACTAATTGCCCTAGGCACTATTTTGCACAGCTAGGCACCTGGCCAGTTGGTGCCTTTCTAGGAAATTAAGTGGAAAAAGCCATTGCCATTGATTCTGACTCTATAGGACAGAGTAGAAATGGATTCAAATTGACCCAGAGCTCTTTTACTAAACTTTTTCTGGAAGAGCTTGTGAAGTGAGGCTGAAGTTGAGCGCAACTCTCAAATCACCATTTAAGTGGATTCTTAGAATGTCATGGGTAGGAAACTGTTAGTCATCTAGTAATGCTTTAAGAGAAATACCACAAATGGATGGATTTAACTAAGAAAACTTTATTGTTATACAGTCCAGTAGGCTACAAGTCCAAATTCAGGGTATCCACTACAGGGGAAGTCTTTCTTATTTGTCAGCTCTGGAGGAAAGACCTTGTGTTACATCAGTCTTTGGTCAGGGAGCATCCCAGTGCAGGGACCAGGTCTGAAGGACCAGCTCTGCCCCCAGTGCTGCTTTCTTGATGTGTTCTCACTCTGCTTGCTTCCCCTTTATTTCTTACTCCAGGGCAATTCCCTTAGCAAGGGTATTGCAATCCCACCTTAATCCTCTCTTAACGTAATCATCTATCTATTAGCTGCAGGCAGAGATTAGGATTTGTGTTGTTGTTAGATGCTGCCAAGTCAGTTCCGACACATAGCGGCTCCGTGCACAACAGAACAGAACAAAACACTGCCACGTCTTGCACCGTGTCCACAATCATTTTCCAGCTTAAGCCCATTGTTGCAGACACTGGGTCAATCCATCTTGGTGCGGGTCTTCCTCTTTTTTGCTGACCCTCCACTCTGCCAAGCACAAAGTCCTTCTCCAGAGACTGATTCCTTTCTCACAACATGTCCAAAGCATGTAAGACTCAGTCTTGTCATCTTTGCTTCCAAGGAACATTCTGGTTGTACTTGTTCCAGAACATATCTAGTTGTTCTTCTGGCAGTCCATTGTACATTCAACACTCTTCTCCAACACCACAATTCAAAGGCATCAATTCTTCTTCTGTCTTTGTTCATCGTCCAGCTTTTGCATGCAAATGATGCGACTGAGGATATGATGGCTTGGGTCAGGCGTACTTTAGTCTTCAAGGTGACGTCTTTACTTTTCAACCCTTTAAAGAAATCCTTTGCAGCAGATTTTCCCAATGCAATGCATCTTTTGATTTCTTGACTGCTGCTTCCATGGGTGTTGATTGTGGACCCAAGTAAAATGAAATTCTTGACAACCTCAATCCTTTCTCCATTTATGACTTTGTTGCTTACTGGTCCAGTTGTGAGGATTCTTGTTTTCTCGATGTTAAGGTGCAATCCATACTGTAGACTGTGGCCCTTGATCTTCATGAGTAAATGTCTCAAATGTTCTTCACTTCCAGCAAGTAAGGTGGTGTCGTCTGTGTAACGCAGGTTGTTAATGAGTCATCCTCCAATCCCGATGCCTCATTTTTCTTTGTATAATTCATCTTCTAGGATTATTTTCTTGGCATACAGATGGAAAAGGTATGGTGAAAGGATACAACCCCGCTGCACACCTTTCCTGACTTTAAATCATGCAGTGACCCCTTCTTCTGTTGGCATGACTGCCTCTGGTCCAGACACAGATTACTTACTAGCACAATTAAGTTTTGGAATTCCCATATTACACAATGTTAGCCTTAGTTTAGTATGATCCACACAGTTGAATGTTTTTATAGCATAGAAAAATCACAAAATGCAATACAATCACAAAATACTGGGGATGATAGCACAGCCAAATGGCTACACTCATTTTTGGGGGGACACAGTTCAATCCATGACAGAAACCATTTTAGAAAACAGTCCATGGTTTCAGAAGGATACTGCTTTTGGCCAAATGCACTTGCAAAGCAATCCTCTCACTTTATAGGTAAGGAAATGAAACAGGAAGGACACACGACTTGCCATAAGCTACACTGGTTATGAATGACTTGACTGGAATCAGGACTCAGGTCTCCCAAATGGAGATCAAGGTTTTCAACTTTGAATGCACAGTGTAATCTCTTAGGAAGCTTTAGAAGTTACTGGTGCTCAGATCCCATCTTCAAGATGCTGTTTTCATTGGTCTTGGGTGCAACTGAACATCGGTAATTTAAAGAGCTCCCAGGTGATTCCACTATGCATTAAGGTTGCTATCTACGGATCGTTCCTGGTATTTGCTCTTGCAAAACAAACTATGACACTTTCCATTACAGCCTTCTTCCTGTCTTCCCGCTTCTTCTTTCCAAATTAATTTACTTCCCTTCCAGTGTTTCCATATTTCAATAACTATGAAAGCCCACTGCCCAAAAAGGTAGAAGCCAGTGGACAGGTGACAGGTGGGCTGGGACTAGGAGGGCATGGGGGCTATAAAACCACAGAGCACAGCAGGCATCAAGCTCTCAGGCCTGCTGACAACTGGCTGGGTGACTGACTTCAAAGCAGATGGCACCAGGGAACCAACCCTGCTTTGGCAGCAGCAGCAAAAACAGCTACATACTCCAAGTTTAACTTTGAATATTCTGCATGAACTCAGGTTTGGGGTTCTGTCCTAGGGGAGCAGGCAGCATAAGCTAACAACTGCAAGTCCCAGCAGATAGCAAATGGCTTTTGGAGCTGAAAAACCGCTATTGGGCTGACAGAACCTTGAAACCAGGCCCTAGACGAACCCATTTCACCATCTAGTAATCTTCTCTTGGTTGTGAATGGAGCAGTGGTTAAATGCCAGTTTCTACCAAAAAGGTTGATGGTTCAAATCTACCAGGAGCTCCCAGGAAACTCTGTGGGGCAATTCTGCTCTGTCCTATGATGTCAGTATGAGTTACAATGGACTGAGTGACAACAAGCTTGGTATGTGGGTTTAGCTGTGAAAGAGGCTGTCCATCTGACTTAGCTGGATGAATAAAATGTGCATTGAACCCTGTATGAAAAGAGCAGTGATGAAAAAGAAAAAAAATAATTTCCTGATAAGAATGGTATGATCCCACTTATGCAAAATATCTAGAATAGACAAATGTTTAGAGACAAGTTTATTCCAGATTGTCAGTCTGGGAGAGGGAAGAGTGGAGAGTTACTGCTTTTAGGGGTGCTGAGTTTCTGTTTGGAGTGGTGGAAAAATTTGGAGATGTATAGTGGTAGTGGAAGCCCTGGTGGTGTGATGGTTGGAGCTATGGCTGCTAACTAAAAGGTAGACTTTTTGAATCCCCTAAACTCCTCTTGGAAACCCTATGCAGCAGCTCTACTATGTCCCGTAGGGTCACTATGCATTAGAATCGATTTGATGGCAGGGGTGGGATAGTGGTGATGGTTGGACATAATCAATACCACTGAATTATATATGTAAAGTAAGCTGAAATGGCAAATATTCTGTTACATATATTTTTACTACAATTAAAAAAAAAGGTTTGTTAGTGGTTACCATGCACTGGAGGGAGGTGGGAATGAGGAGTTGCCGTTTGTGTTTGGGGTGATGAAAAACTTCGGGAAATAGTGGTGAAAAACACACATGCTTAAAATAACACTTTTTTTTTGTTATATGTATCGTATCACAGTTAAAAATAAATATACTCTACCAGAATTAAAAAATGTTGCCTCTCCTTTTGAGAAAAATGGTCGATACAGGCAAAGTCTATTCCAGAAGCCCAAGAGCTTTACAAAAAGGACTTTGTCATCAAAGAAACAAGGTGATGCAAGAATCAGAGAAGGAAATGGACTGAAGCTCCAATTGCCTCTGTAACCGACTACCTCCCTTTGCCATTAGATCAGAAGAAATGGATGGTGCCTAGTAACCATTACTGAGCATTTTGATCAAAGATCCAATAGATGGATTCGTATCAAAAGGAAAAAAATTCCAAATTCATACAGAAACCAGACTTCCCAGATCCACTGAGAGTGAGGTGACTCCAAAATCTATAGCCTGAAAATAATAATCTTTCAACCTTAAATCAAAACTATACATGAAGCCATTAAGCTAAACAGCAGTTTAGAATCAGTTAATAAAGAATGTTTGCCTTGAGCATTGCACTCCTACAATGAAGTAGAGGGTCTTCCAGTAAGGATGTTCTATTTTGACAGCTCACCACTGTGTTATTTGGGAAGCTACAGCAGCCTTTTTTTTTTTTTTAGTTTTGACAAATAGCCATGAAGTTACATAATTCCATAACACAAAGACATTACTGAACTTTACTATCAAAATGATTTTTCCATTTGCCAAACATTCCATGTATCATGTGAAATTTACAATGTACATAATCATACCACAGAGAGAAAAATCTCATGTTTTTTAATCCAAACATTTGAGACAACTGGGTCTGTTGCCAATCAGACAACACTGATGAGTCAAGGAACCATATGTTTCAAGGAAAACATTGCCTGTGTTGGTCAGAATGCACCTGAGAATCCATCCCAATCGACTTCTCACCAAGCACAAGAACTAGGGCCTTTCGTTGACCACAGTTTGGTGAATTTTGCATCTGGAATTGAAGCTTTACCCTTACAAAATTGGTTTAACCCAAGGACTCAAGTCCAATGACTGTAGATTGCACCATACATTTGCTGACTGGGCTCTGCACCATTTGGAGCAATGAGAATACCATGGAGATTCAAGAATGTGACTTCATGCCTGAAAGTTACCGTTGGGTGTGGATTTTGATCCAGCAGAATTACTGGCCCTTATTTTTTCCAACACGAATGAGGAGAGACTGTCAAAGGTGAAAGGTACTGGGTTATGATAACTGATTCTTTGGGGCCCCATTCAGAAGCTGCCATGGCTGCCGTTTATCTGAAGTTGCTTTCCACACATACATAATGCCACTAAATGTACTTCAAGACATTAAAGCTGTATCATTTATGGCCTTATTGGAGGACACCCTTTATCTGTACCTAGGCCTAAACCTAGTGTCATCTACTCGATTCTGACTCATAGCGACTCTGTAGGGCAGAGTAGAACTGCTCCATAGCATTTCCAAGAAGTGCCTAGCAGATCCGAACTGCTGATTTTTGGTTAGCAGACATAGCACTTAACTACTATGCCACCAGGGTTTCCTTTTACCTACATAACTTGAAAATGACTTGAGTTCATCTAGAGCACAGATGAGAACTTTAAGGGGCACAGAGTCTCAATTAACAGTGGTGAAACAGTATGGGTAGAGATAGTGAGAGTGGCGATACAGTTAGAAGTGGGCAACCAATATCACTGAATTGTACAGGTAGAAACTGTGAATGGATGTATGTTTGGTTGAGGATATGTACACCAAAAATAAATTTAAGAATTTTTACAAATAAAAAAATAAAGGACTTTGTTCTCATATTGGTAATATTGGAAAACGACCTCTCCCCAGAAGGAGCCCCAGGTAAGGGCCACCCAGTCAAAGCCACACCTCTGGGCTCTCAGATCTCCTGGGAGGATCTGACTTCGCCCCTGGGAAAATGCACCAATCAGGTGGAAGCTGATGGATACCCATGATGCTAAGCCACACAGTTATGGACAGGTCCTCAGAAGACTCGTCCAGGTGATGGTTGCCCGCTTCTCACTTTTCCAAAAGCCAAAGAAGTACAGATTTTCCCATAAATAACCAACCAGGAAAAATGTCTGATCCTGATGGTAATGTGGACTCCAGATACAACTGCACAGGTGGTAGCTTCAATTTTTAGGAAAGTTGGAAGGCTCTAGTGATGACTACCCACTGTTTTATTGCACTGACTTTCCCCTGCAGAGGTTTTCTGCTTCCCAGCTCTCATCATGAAAATCTGAGGTGAGCACTTTAATGATATCCAAATTCTCTTTTTAGTTTCATCCAGTCACTTTGGAGAATTCCTTCCATAGTTTTTCGAAGAAAAGGAAAATAGAGATGGTACTTTATGCCTCACAATAACTTAAGCAACATTCTCTTTGTTATACATTACTTTTGTGGCATATTCTAGGATCATAATACAAAGCACTTTGAAATGACTACAAATTACAGCTTTGAATTACATGTGCAAGCTAGTTAGAAGTTGGGTTGCTCCACTGTCTCATCCTTGGGTGGTACAAATGATTTGTGCTTGGCATTGAACATCTTAGAGAGTACAGTTCACTTGTGACACACATGACACTGCCATGAGTCAGAATCCACTCCAATGGCTCCACTGTCTGATTTAGGCACATAGGATGCACCCATTCATTTCTCAGACATTGTAATGGGGGGGTCTCTTGTGTGACTAGTTCTGTGCTGAGTAGTAGACACAGAGGCAGATAAGGTTGTGACCTTGAAAAGCTTATACTGTAATGGGGGATAGAGATACCTAAATATAGGTGACTGTGATGTATAGATTGTGTTAGGGGAGAAAGAGGCATAATTAAATGACTTCCTAAGGATTCCTGTTAAATCAGTGGTGCCATCACAGCTGGGAAAGACAAATTCCCTACTCTGCGTCAAGCTAGTATGAGGCCTGACAATTAAGTTCATGAATTTATCCAGGAAAAAATGCTACATACCTCATTACTGACTACCACTACAGTCATGTTCGTAGTACTCCCCGTGGGAAGTCGTGGGCTGGTGCCAGTGATTAGCCCACCCTTCAAAGCAATTCTGGAACTCCTTTTCTGCAACGGCCATCAGAGCTGTCATCGTATTACCCTTAATGTCCTGAATGTCATCAAAATGTCTTCCTTTCAGTGTTTCCTTTATCTTTGAGTAAAGAAAAAAAGGCATTGGGAACCATACCAGGGGAGTAGGGAGGGCGCTCCAATACAGTTCTTTGTTTATTGGCTAAGAACTCCCTCACAGACAACTATACAATTATGTTCACAAACTTGCCACCACTGTGCACAGTGTCCATTCTAGAAAGAGTTCCCAAACTGCTTTGAAGTATGGACTAGGCACTAGCGTCAAGTGCATAGCTTCCCAAAGGGAGTATTTCTAAGGTGACCATAGTCATATTCAGTAATGAGGTATATAGCACTTAGAACAATTAAGCTCATGGACTTCATTGTTGGACTTTGTATATCCTAGCTCACCCATCTTTGGCTAAAGTTGTCCAAACTTCCTTGGGCCCACACCCCAGCCTGGTAGAGACCTACTGAAGGTAAATACAGGAAGAAGCCAAAATGAAAAGAAGTTGACTACAGCCAAAAAAATGTCAAAAGGAGGAAATCCATAGCCTGTTGTGAGTCAACGGTGAGGAAGATGGTGCCTGAAATGGGCAGCAGCTTTGAGTTAGGTCACGTAGGTCTGAATTACAAAGGCCCTTATACATATGACAGAAGAAGCATTGGGGAGAGTTGTTTTGCTTTTGTCTTTTGGGGGTAGCTCAAGTGACTAAATTTGAGTTCAAAACCCAGTTTTTAGTACTTTACCAACAATGCATGCAAAGTTCTTCTCCTACTTTTTCTCCCCAAGCCCCAATTCCCTTTGTCCCCACAGCACTGACTCTGCTATGTTTGTCACCACAGCACTGACTCTGCTATGTTTAACGTCTTTAAGTGAGCATGAGCTCTTGCAAAAGAGGGTTTTATGTGAATGTGCTGCCAAGCAAAAGGTTGACTGTTTGAATCCACCAGCTGCTCCTTAGAAACCCTATGTAGCAGGTCTGCTCTGTCCTATAGGGGTACTATGAGCCAGAGTTGTCTTGACTGCAATGGGCAATGAGTTAGGCTTTTAAGATCTGTGAAGTTTGTTAAGCAGAACTGGTTGGTGTTTTCCTTCTCCCAGTTAATAGTCTGCAGGGCACATCTGTCCTGATTTCCAGTCCCTCCCCCTAGCAATAAGAATCTAGGCTGCCTCCAACATCCAGCTATCCCAAACAATGTTGTGATGAACATCCTTACAGACCTGGGAGGAATAGATACACAGATAGGTGTTATTGTTAGGTGTCATCGAGTTGGTTCCAACTCATAGCAACCCTATGCAAAACACAACGAAACCCAACCTGTCCTGCACCATACCCACAATCATTTTTATGCTTAAGCCCATCATTGCAGCCACTTGCGTCAATCCATCTAATTGAGGGTCTTCCTCTTTTTTGCTGACCCTCCACTCTACCAAGCATGACATCCTTCTCCAGGGACTGATCCCTCCTTACAACATATCCAAAGTATGTAAGACACAGTCTTGCCATCTTTGCTTCCAAGGAGCGCTCTGGCTGTACTTCTTCCAGAACAGATCTGTATATTCTTTTGGCAGTCTTTGGAACATTCCATATTCTTCTCCAACACCAAAATTCAAAGGCATCAATTCTCTTCTGTCTTCCTTATTCATGGCCCAGGTTTCACATGCATGATACAATTGAAAATACCACAGCTTGGGTCAGTTACACCTTGGTCTTCAAGGTGACATCATTACTTTTCAATACATTCAAGAGGTCTTTTGCAGCAGATTTACCCAAATCCACTTTACCGCAATGCTACAGGACAGAGCAGAACTGCCCCTAGAGTTCCCAAGACTGAAAATCTTTATGGGAGCAGGCCTCAACATCTTTCTCCTGAGGAGCTGCTGGGTGGGTTTGAACCGTCCAACTTTGATTTGTAGCCCAGTACTTAAATACTTCAACACCAGGGCTCCTCGGGATACAAACTACCCAAAATAAATAAATACACACATAAGCCAAACCCACTGCTGTTGCATTGGTTCTGACTCATACCAACTGACTCATACCAACTGAGTAGAACTGCTCCACAGAGTTTCCAAGGACCGCCTGGGGGATTCGAACTGCTGACTTTTTGGTTAGCAGATGTAACACTTGACCACCACGCCAGCAGGGTTTCCAGATACAAAACAGCATACATTCTTACAGAGAAAGGGAGGAAGTGAGGGGCTGGAGCCAAGGGAAAAAAAAAAAAAAAAAAGAATCTGAACATACACGAATATAAGAGTTCTGACAATTAAGTCTGCAAATTTAATTATTCTAAGTGCTACAGGCCTCACTGCTGAATATCACTACACTCACCTGTGAAATTCTCCTTTTGGGAAGGTGGCAAGTTCACACACTTAACTGTATGATTGTCTGTGAGGGAGCTTTAGCTAGTAAGCAACTGCACTGGAACACCCTCCCTACTCACCTGATCTGGCCCCCAGTGACTTTTTTCTTTACCTGAAGATAAAGGAAATATTGAAAGGACGACATTTTGATGACATTCGGGACATTAAGGGTAATATGATGACAGCTCTGATGGCCATTCCAGAAAGAGTTCCAAAATTGCCTTGAAGGGTGGACTAGGCACTGGTATTGGTGAATAGCTTGTCTAGGGGAGTACTTCAAAGGCGACTGTAGTCAGCAACGAGATATTTAGCACTTTTTCTAGGATGAGTTTGGAAACCTCATTGGCAGACCCATACATCAAAATAAAGTTGACTAAATCTGGCTAGTAGGATTGTAGGAAATTTTCATTCCTTTTGTAATTAAAAAAGTCTTTTTTACTACGAACAATGTATTACTTTTATTGTTAAAATCGTCTGTAAAACTCAAAATATGAAACAGCAATATTCTATTGCTAGCTGGGACTTTGCAGTGCCATTTTACCACTTAGTTATGTTCTCACCTCTTGGGGAAGAGAATAAAGAACAGAATGAAGAGTGGATACATTTTGTTACTTTTCCAAAAGAAAAAAGTCCTAATGCCAAGTGCTATGCTAGAGGGCCTTTATACGGTGGGTCACATTTGGCCCTCCATTTCTCTAGGGAACCAGGTAATAGCCTGTGTATACCCAAACCCACTGCCATTGAGTCAATGTCGACTGACAGTGACCTAATAGAACAAGGTAGAACTGCCCCATAGAGTTTCCAAGGAGTGTCGAGTGGATTTGAACTGACAACCTTTTGTTTAGGGGACACAGCACTTAACCACTACACCACCAGGGTTTCCAACAGCCTGTGTACAGCTGTGCTCGATCAACGAGAACTCCCTTCCTGTTACACATTTACTCCATCCCAAAGGGATCAGCAGAGATGGTAGTGGTGGGAAATTTTTCTTCCAGATTTCCACACTTTCCACTTAGTATTAAAAAAAAAAAATTCTCACTCTCCCCCCAATTTTTTTCTTTTCTATATTATCAGTGCTTTCAGTTCCCCTTCCTGATGCTTTCAGGTGTTTGAGATTCTTTTTTTTAAAAAAAAAGAATATTCTGATGAGTCGAAATCGACTCCACAGCAGTGGGTTTGGTTTGGGGTGATTACCTACTGGAGAGCTGAAATAAACACACGCCCAAAATTCTGGTTATCTCCTGTTATCTCCTGCAGTGTAGCAGGGAGGGACACACAAGCAGGAGGAGCCAACTGTGGGACCACGAGGAGGAAGGAAGAGCTGCCAGGCTGTTCTTTCTTCCGTTTTGCATGATTCTGTGCATCAGATGGAAACCTTGGTGGTGTAGTGGTTAGGTGCTATCTCTGCTAACCAAAAAGTTGACAGTTCAAATCCACTAAGCACTCCTTGGAAACCCTATGAGGCAGGTCAACTGTGTCCTATAGGGTTGTTATGAATTGGAGCCTACTGGACAGCAGCAGTTTGAGTTTGGTATATCAGATGAGTGGAGATGGCTCATCTCTGCTCCACTGAGTATGAGCTAGACCTTCTTAGCTGGTTAAGATGGCCCCACTCACATGTCCAGAGCTGTGAAAAGTCCTGGCTGTTGATGGGCAGACCTCATTTCTCCTCCAGTGATCTCCTTCCACGTGTTCTCTCATTATTCATTAACTCCTCTGCCTGGTGGCTGGTTTTCAAGTGGGTGAAAAAGAAGAAGTTCAAGCTTCTTAAAACCTAGGCAGGAAGTCATGCTGTACCATCTCTGCCTTATTCTGTTGGTCAAAGCAAGTCACAGGGCCAGCCAAGAATCAAAGGGAGGGGAAGCAGATTTTGCCGCTCGAGGCGGGAGTGGCAAAGTCACACTAGAAAAGTGCAGTGGGAGTGATAGGTATGGCCATCTTTAGAAGTCATCTGCCATGCTCAACCTGCAGAATTAAAGGCTAAAGAAATTTTTTTTTTAATGAGCTGAAAAACCATGGTAATTGGTATTAATGTATTAATGGAAATAACTAATAATATTTACCAGCCACAAGAAATCTTTTTTTTTTTTTTTTTTTTTGTAATCTGCCTGAGACTTTCACTTTCTGAATCAGCTTGTTTGTGTCTTGTTTCTACTTTTATCACACTAGGCCAGAAAAATCACAAGAGCGTGGCATATATGAAAGAAGTCTTCGCTGCATCACCCTCTGCCAACATTTCACCGTGGGGCTGCTCTCTATGTCTCCTTCTTCCTGTTCCTGAGGTTAAGAAATAGTATTCTCCAGAGGCTTACCCTCAGTTTCCTTTTCTCTGGTTTCACACGCTCTTATGGGGGTTTTACCAACTGCCCTGGAGTCAACTGCCACCTAGACCTTGATGACTTCCATTTTAATCTTCAGCCCAGAGCTTTCTCTTCTGGGCTCCAGGCCCGAAATTCCAACTGCTTCTCGAACATCTCTATTTGGGTGTCCCACAGATAACCTCATCTTTACCTGGCCTAAACAAATTTTGGCATTTTCATCCTCTTTCTAAAATCTAGTCCCTTCATGTGCCCTGTTCATCCAGTGAATTGAGACATAAACTTGCTGGTCCTCCTTGTCATCAGCCTCTTACTCATGCCCAACATCCAATCAACTACCAAATCCTGCCCAACATCCAGTCAACTACCAAATCCTCTCCCATCCCTTTCTCTGTTTCCTTAGGGTAGGCCAACATCATTTTTGATGCCTGGATTACTATGAAAGCAGCCTAAGCAGTGTCAGACTCCTGGCCTCTAGTCCATTCTCCACTCTGGACCACTATAAAACTTGAGCCATCCTTTGCTTAAAATCTGCCTGTGGTTCCTCATGTCCTCAGCATGAAAGTTCCATCCCTTAGCATAGCGTACAAAGGCCATTTAGGTTCTGGGAAGCTTTCTTTAACAGGCTGAGCTCATCATCCCACCTTTTAGATCTGTGATCTGGGCAATTTAGAGGATCCTGAATCCTCATACTCTACTTCCTACCTCTATTCTTTCAGTTCCTCAGCTAAGAGATCAACATGGGAAAGCCTTCTTTGCTCCCCGTCCTTGTCCTCCCAGGACACTCTGGGTACTTTCTGAGTATTTTCCAGACTCTATTGTGATGGTAAAGTGTCTGGGTGATGCAAATAGTTAAACACAGGCTGCTAATCAGAAGGCCAGCAGTCTGAGTCCACCAGAGGCACCTCAGAATAAAGCCTGACAATCTACTTCAGGAAAACCAGCCATTGAAAACTCTATCAGTACAGTTTTACTCTGACAGACATGAGGTCCTTGTGGGAGGGAATGGACTGGATGGCAACTGCGAGGAGGGTAAAGGCCATCAATGATTTGCTTCTCCCATTATCTGGGAAGATCCTTGAGGACAAGCACTGAGTCTATTTTTACGGTTGTTCCCCAGTGTTTGGCCAGTGCCTGCCATATGGTGGGGCAATGAATGGCGATGATACCCATTGACTGTAATGAGCAAAGAGACAATGGTTGGCAGGTGCAATGTATTTTAACATCCAAACATGAACTGAAGGTTCCTTATATGTGGATTCCCTCTCCAGTTCCTTCCTTATTCCTATTATAGAGAAACTAGCACCACCAGCAGGAAGGCCAGCATCTCTCTAAGGTACTGCTCACTACTGCCCAAGGACTTTCACTTACTCATCTCCAAGATGACAGTTTCCTATATCTGACTCTGCAATGTACTCAAGCTAAGAGAAAGGTATTGAAGGACCCACACTGTGCCTAGATATTTGTCCATATTCAGGTTCTAACTCCTATGGGTCTTCAGGGACAACCTATTTTTTTATTTCCTCTATTCCAAAACCTGAAGTGCCTAGTAGAGGACAGACATGGGATCAGAAAGATGATTATGAGATGGCCACCATCCTGAGAGCATGGGCAACACTGTAAAATGCTACTTAGAACAAGATATGCAAGTGCTTCCCCCGCCCCACCATGGAGGTATGGCAAAGTGGTATGGGAGCAGAGGACAATTTGTCCTGGGGTTCTCAGGGAGGTTGCAACAAAGAGACAGTGAAATAAAGACCTTGAAAGCAGTGAAGAGAAAGGAGCTCTTCACGGACAAAACATGTACATTTCTTCAGATTCACTGAGGCCTCCTGTTTCATTTTCAAGAAAACCCAGAGTTCACACGGTGCATGGCCCGTCCACTTCTCCTGTCTTACCCTACAACTTTATTCCCTCCTACTTTCTTCAAACCCAAACCAAACTTGTGGTCGTCGAGTCAAATCCAACTTACAGCAACCCTGTAAGACAGAGTAGAACCACCTCAAAGGATTTCCAAGGAAAAATTGGTAGATTTGAACTGCTGACCTTTTAGTTAGCAGCTGTAGCTCTTAACCACTATACCACTTTCCCGAGTACCCACATGCTTCTGGAGCCCTGGTACTACAGTGGTTAAGAGCTTGGTTACTGACCAAAAAGTTAGCAGTTCAAATTGACCATCTGCTTCTTGGAAACCCTACGGAGCAGTTCTACTCTGTCCTTCAGGGTTGCTATGAAGTCAGAATTGACTCAGTGAGTTTGGTTTGGTTACAGGGTTGTTTTGAGTAGGAATGGACTGGATAGAAATGGGTTGCTTTGTTTTTTCTTGTACTTCCAGTCACACCACCCCACAGAGCTACATTCATTTCTACTAGAACAGAACTGGGTGGTTAACTCTTCCCCCTACTCAGCTGAACTTTCTCTGGTTCTTCCAAAGACTTTTGTCAGACCTTCAGTGTAAAAGTCTCCTCCTGCGACCAAGCATCTTCAGTCTCCCAAACCAAACTAGCCACAAGGGCACAATCATTATCATCCTGGTTTAATTTTATGGAGGACAGTTAACCGCCTCACCTCCACAGGTGACACTTTTCTACTTACCTAGTTACATATGTGTATATGCACGCAGGCGTTGTTCACTTGACTTTGTCTTCCCTGTCCGAGTGTTTTCAGAGTTGGGACTTGGCCCATATTGTTCACTGCTGTTGTTTCAGGGCCCACCAGAGTGCCTGGCAGGCAGAACACACAGTAGGTGATCAAAAATTTTGTGGTATGAACTGAGTGGATAAACAAACAAAAGCATTAGCAAGACAATGTTTATAGAGCGAGGAAATGACACAGAGACATGAAACTGCGCAAGTCTGAGAAATAACAAGTTTGCTATAGCTGTGGGCAAGAGTATGTCTGGGTAGGAGATGAAACCGGGAGGGTGGGGTGTGGAGCCGACTAGGCAGCTATGACCAGAGTGGCCTTTAATCTCCTAGGCAACAGGGAACCATGGATCACTTTTGGTAGGGAGTGTTATAATAGGATGGGAGGTGGGTAGAGGTGGGTCAGAGTGGTGGTTGGGCTGGAGGGACTGACCTAGAGCAATATTTGAGGAGTTGCAGTACAGGGTGAGGAAGGAGAGACATATCTGAGGCAAAATTTCTGGGACCCGGGAGTGGATGGATTTAGGGCTTTGAAAGGAGAAGGTAAAGGCAGGATGGGCGAGGAGAGCTCAAATCAAACCCACTGCCATGGAGTGGATGCCGACTCACAGCAGCCCTGTAGGACAGAGTAGAACTGCCCCACAGAGTTTCCCATGAGAGGGGAGAGAGGAGCCCATATGGAAGGAGTAGAAAGAACAATTTTAGTTTTGGTTGAGTCTGAGGTGCCTGGGGAACATCTTTCTCTGAATCTCTAGGAATTGTGCCACCACCACACTGTTCCTCCTACTCCTTTTCTCTTTTTCTTTCCTGTTTGAATCACTCCCACAAGTCATAAATGCTTGCTGCTTCTCAGCATGCTGGGGCGCCCTGCCAGCAAGGCCCCACATTCCTGAGGAAGGGAGGGGGTTCAGGCCTGGAGGGACTGTGCCTACCAGAGGCTGGCAGCCCTCTGACAGGAAGAAAGGCAGGCCTGCCGGCTGGGCACAGATGGGAGCTCCCTCTGCTGCAGCAGGTGCTGAGGGCCAGTTGTCCCAGCCCCTCAGGCTCAGATCAACAGGATGGGACAGTCTGGGCGGAAGGAAGCCTGCAGGGAGGGACACCCCTGCAGACAGAAGAGTGGGTAGGGGAAGGTGGGAGGCAGGAAGAACTGGTTGGACTGCAGAGCTGGCACCCCTCCAGCTGGTCAGGAGAGGCAGTAACAGGAGGCCATTCAGGCCATTTTGCCCTCTGGTCTACTACTGTTATTACTAGTGATATTGTTGTCCAGCCTAGGCCTTTCCATATACTGGAAAAGATTGATCCGAAGATGTTTATAGATTTGGCAGTTTCTAACAGCATTCATTTCCTTCCTAAGCTCACCTGTGGTTACTGGGAGACAAAAAACGCTTAGCATTATCTTTCCAGTTACAGAGCGAGGTCAGACAGCTCCCACAAGGGGCAGTCATTTCTCTGGTGTTCAGCTTGCCCAAAAGAGGCGATAAAATCTCTGGCTTGCCCTAAGCTCCGTTACCATTTTACTCCCTCTCCAACAGCTGCTGTGAGCAGGCACCAAAAGGGACAAATACGGAACCAAAGCAGAGCCCTGGGCTCCTGATTCGGAGGCCGTAGCTCTCGCACAGCCGCAATGCCAGTCTGGAGGGATGGCTTCAAGCAGCTCAGCCTGAATCCGACCGACGTGGAAGATGGTCTTCAGGCAGAAGCGGGGCGGGGAAGGGAGGTAAAATCTGTCTTTGACACATTGGGCATCTCCACCGAACCCTCACCCAGGTCTGTCCTGGCGCCTGGAGAACTAGGAGACAACCCCTCCCCGTTTGCCCGCGCACACAGGTTTCCAGGCACGTATTTTTCTTAGGCCTAGGCTGGGGGAGGGGTAGATCTACCTTTGAAACAGTTGGACGACTGCAGTTTGAACTTTATCTACACCAAGGTCAAAACTCGATTCTGCAGGCCAGCGTCAAAATCAGAGAAAGATAAAAACTTGAGTCTGTGGCTCCCCACCATCCCTTCCCGCCTCACCATCCTCTTGGCGGCCCAGGAGGAAAGCAGGGCTGGGCAGGCAGGGGCGGGTACTGAGGCTCACGACACAGATGAGGAGGGCTGGCGCGACCGAGCGTGGGGGCGGGAGTGTAGGAGCAGGTGTCGCGCCCTACTGACAGAGCCGCCCCTCGCCTTAATGCTCCCCACGACTCCGCAGGGCAAAACCCAACAAATGTGACAGAAGTGCAGTTCGGTGGGTCACCGAGCTCTGCTGTTCCGCCGGACTAGCAGACGGCGCTTCCCAAAGCAAACCTGTCTGCCAGAGCCCCTCGGGTCACAGCCACCGCCTCCCTCTCCCGCCCGGCGTCCCGCCCACCTCGCGGCTGGCAGAGGTAGCGCCGAATCCCAGGGCCGGGGCGGAGCCGGCCTCCCTCTCCACCCCCCACGTGGGGCTGGCCCTCTGCAGTGCTGGGCGCGCATCCGCCCTCGGCGCCACACCCCGAGGCCGGGAAGGGGAACGTCGGCAAGGGTGGGTGGACAAGGGGCGGGGGTGTCACTGAGTCAGGTGGCGGCCGGAGTTCCCCTGGACAAGACCGAGGGAACATGCTGCCGGGGATTGTGTACACGCTCCACTGACACAGGCTTCACGCTGCCGGGCAGTCGCTGATCACGCGTGGCCCCGCGAGCCCATTGGCCGGCGCCTCACACACCTTTGCTGCTGATTGGCCGGCCTCAGGCTCCGCCCCCGCCCCCGCCCGCGGTGCGAGACAGGCGGAGAGGCTACCTGAATGGGGAGGGGGCAGACCGCGCGGAGCGCGGCGGCGGCGGGAGAGACGTCGAGTGTCTCTGAGCGCACGTCTGTGCCGGGTAGTCAAGAAGCCTAGCAGCTAGTCAGCTCTCCGGCGGCAGCAAAGCAGCCAACCATGCTCAACTTCGGTGCCTCTTTTCAGCAGGCTGTGGTAAGTCATTTGGGGATGCCTTGCTCCTGCCTGCCTTGCGGTGTCTGGGGCCGGTGAGTACACGAACCCCAAGTCCCTGACATCAGCCACACCTGGGAGCAGGGCTGCAGCGGAGTCATGGAGAGGGAAGGAGGTTCTTGCCTGCAGACTGTAGGGATTGGTGAGGGCGTGTGTGTTGAGGAGCAGGTCAGAAAAAGCAGATTAGGATTTGGAGACAAGAGAGAGGTCTCGCTTAAGGTGTAGTGAAGAGAGGAAGGGCAGCTCTGCAGGGAAGGCAGGTGACGGGGAGGCTGACTAGAGGTGATGGAAGAGTTGGGAGGGGACTGCTGCTCTGGCAGCAAGGATGGGCAAGGTGTGAAAGTAGAGCCGGGAGTAAGGGGACGGAAGGCCAGCTTGCTCCTGTCACAGGTGAGAGGTGCCTCAGTCTGGATCAGGAATGTGGGGCCAAGGTGGGAGGGGGCTGCTGGAGAGCATTTGAGGGACGGGATGTCCACCGCAGAGGAGGGAGGGAGCTGCCCATCTGTAGGGTCTGGACTAAGCCTGCAGGTCTGGGGCTGTCCAGCAGTGTACCGCGGAGAGGGGGCTGACGAGGAGAGACCCGACACGGGGGCCGGGGTGCGTGTGGGGGCTGCCAAGGAAGATGGGGAGTGGCCTCCCTCAGACGTGGTGAGGGAACTCCCCATCCCTGGAGGGGCAAGTGGCCTCCTGCGAACCTCATGGAGGGGGCTGGGAGACGCCTAGGGGGCTGGAAGGTGGGAGGCGGGCTCCGGCTGCCGGGGGAGCTGGGGCTGTGAGACGCGGGGGCCGCGTGTCTAGGCGGGAGCCGCAGGGAGTGAGGGCCACGCGTCTGGAGCGGGGCCTGCGGGGGCTGCACGTCTGGGAACCCATGGAGACGAGAGGCGAGCGGGGGCCGAAGCTGCCGGAAACCGCTGGGAGGGGGCGCCGCGTCTGCAGGAGAGACGGGGTGGGCTGAGGTCCCGCGGGCTGGCGGGCGGCGTGGGCGGGAAACGCTGAGGGCTCGGCTGGGTCCCCGGGGGCTGCGGCCGGAACGAGGGCGGCGGCCGAGTTTCCGCGGCGACCCGGCTCCACCTCCGGCAGCTGTGGCGGAGCCCGGGGGTGGGCTGGGAGCGGGTTCGCCGGGGGAGCTTCTCGTCCCCGAGTGACCCAGCCCCGGCCTCCAACAGGGGCGGGAGCGAAGCCCGGCCCCGCTGTCGGTTCCTAAGGGAACGGCGGCTTGCGGAGAGCTGGAAGGGGCGGGCGCCTCCCGGAGCGGGGCGGTCCCGGCCCCGCCCCGCCCCGCGAGCTCCGGCGCGCACTGCCGGGCGGTTGGCGGCGGCGCCGGCGGCCCCTCCCCCGGGCCGGCGCGAGGGCGGGGGCCCGCGGGCTCAGGAAGTAGGTGAAAGGTGACGGCGCGGCAATTCCCAGTTCACGTTTCCAGCGCTGCCCGGAGCAGCCGCTGATCACGCTTTGTTCACATGCCTCGCCCCCTCTTCTCTCCCGCCTCCGCCCTTCGCGGGCCAGCCAATCCGGGCGCGGGCCGCCGGGCCGGCTGGCCAATGGCAGGGGCAGGGGCGCGGGGACGTGCGAGTGGCGAGGAATGTTCCCAGTGACTCACCCGCGAGCCTCTTTAGAGGTTAGGGCGGCCCCATCCGTCTGTTCCTGCCAGCGAGGATCTCCCCCACCATCCGCCCCCGCCCCTCGTCTGTCTCCCCCGCCCGCGCCTCTGCTTCCCTTTCCTGCCTCGCGCCCCACTCCCTTTCCTCCTCTCCCTGTTTGCCTTCCTGCCCTTCACGGTTTACACTCCCCTGCTGCCTGCGTTTTTCTTTTTTCCTTTCTTTGCCTGGGCGGTGTAGTGGAGGCTTATACACGTACGAGTGCTGTCCGTTGCCGCTTACATAAAGGCCTGCAAGCGATTATGCAATTACATTGCTAGTGGTTTTTTTCAAGAATAATGGCTCGTTTTCTTAGGATTTCAACACAAAATGATTGTGCACTTTTTAAAACAAGCATTGAGAGTGATACTTTCAAACGTTAAAGAGTGGTTTTCGATAATTTTGCACAATCTTCGCGTTGACCAAAATAAACAATTTTTTTTTTAACGGAAAATGGAGGTGATGGTGGTTAGTTCCATTTTTTAAAAATGCAATTTAAAGAACTTTGAAAGTATTCGATACCTGATAGAGGAGCTGTACAAATAATTACCAAACATGTGTTATCATTTTTCTATTCACTTCTTTAAAAAATTGAAATAGATGGTTTTGAGTTTTGCAGAATTCTTACACACTCCGGGTTTTTGAAGATCACCGGTAGAATATTGAGTGTTCTGACCTTTAGTTTTTTAGTGTTGCTGCGTTCAGCTTGTCGTAGTTACGCATAGCGAACCATTGTGTTAAATATAGCCAGTGAAAGGGAACACAAACCCGAAGAGATTGAAATTTGAGTAAAATAAAGCTTTGAGGCTTTTTCAGGAAATTTACTTGACTTCTCATTAGCATGAATAATCTAGTTACCAAACTTGAAATGTCAAATAACATAATTTAACTTTGACTTGAAAGAAACACTGAAGATCTTTTTTTTGTTGTTTATCCCAAAATCCAACACGATTTTTCAAAGATCAGACTGACACCAACATGCCAGCGCCCTGTTTCCTACTCTTTGCCTTTGTAAGAGTTTTGGGCTTTTTTTTTTCCCTCCTGTTAGGAAGTCGTATAGTACCAATTGAAAAAAGCTTTTTTGCAGAGCTATTCCGTAGTTTTGTCTGACCCCAGCTGCAGATAGCCAGCTACTCTAGAAAGAAAATAAAGCACTTTTTAAATTTCAAAACCAAGTGCCTCTCTGTTTTGAATCACAAATACAAGTTCCATGTATTGATAAATTTGATCCTTGGTGTTCTTAATAGTAATAAGATGTTGCCATCTGTCTTGCAAGGCTATCAGTGTTGAAGCCTAAAAATGGAGATAGTTTCATCACCACTTGTCTTGAAGCCTGGGTCACCTGACAAGTACAGCTGAACTTTTGTCACTTTTATTATTATCAGAGTAGAAGTGAGAAAAAATTGTCCGTTCAAACATTGACTTGGAAATTGTGCAAATTGTAAAAAAAAGAAATTGTATTTCCTGTATGTGTCATTGGATGAAAAGAAAAATGTTTATATGCCTTACTGTGTGTTTATATAGGAGGAAAGAATGGAAATGATTTCTGAAAGGTCAAAAGAGAATGTATTTTCCTGGAACAAAACTGCAGAGAAGAGTGATTTCGATGCTGTGGAAGCCCTTATGTCAATGAGTTGCAGCTGGAAGTCCGATTTTAAGAAATACATTGAAAACAGACCCGTGACACCAGTGTCTGATATGTCAGAGGAAGAGAATATCCTTCCAAGTACACCCGATTTTCATACAATCCCAGTATTTGTAAGTATTGTTGTTTTTTTAAGGTGAATGTAAACTGTAGAATTTCTAGTAAGTTCTGCTTTAAATTTCTCTTGCTGATGCCTGTGTATTTTTCTTCGTTAGTGTTTGACTCCACCGTACAGTCCTTCTGATTTTGAACCCTCTCAAGTGTCAAATCTGATGGCACCGGCGCCATCTACTGGACACTTCAAATCACTCTCTGATATTCCCAAGCCTCACATTACTCCTCCTTTAAAAGAGGAAGACAAGAGTGGGGTACCAACCCTGCAACTCCCCAAGGCTCAGGCAACAAGCGTGATTCGTCATACAGCTGATGCCCAGCTGTGTAACCACCGGTCCTGCCCAGTAAAAGCAGCCAGTGTCCTCAACTATCAGGACAATTCTTTTAGAAGAAACCACCTAAATGTTGAGGCTGCAAGGAAAAACATACCTTGTGCAGCTGTGTCACCAAACAGAACCAAATGTGAGAGAAACACTGTGGCGGATGTCAGTGAGAAAGCACGTGCTGCACTTTATGACTTTTCTGTGCCTTCTTCAGAGACGGTCATCTGTAGATCTCAGCCAGCTCCTGTATCCTCACAGCAGAAGTCAGTGTTGGTCTCTCCACCTGCGGTGTCAACAGGGGGAGTACCTCCTGTGCCAGTCATCTGCCAGATGGTTCCCCTCCCTGCAAGTAACCCTGTTGTGACAACAGTCGTCCCCAGCACTCCACCCAGTCAGCCACCGGCCGTCTGCTCGCCTGTTGTGTTTATGGGCACTCAGGTGCCCAAAGGTGCCGTCATGTTTGTTGTTCCTCAGCCCGTTGTCCAGAGCCCAAAGCCTCCCGTGGTGAGCCCGAATGGCACCAGACTTTCTCCCATTGCCCCTGCCCCGGGCTTTTCCCCTTCCGCAGCGAAAGTCACTCCTCAGATTGACTCTTTGAGGATAAGAAGTCATGTCTGTAGCCACCCAGGATGTGGCAAGACATACTTTAAAAGTTCTCACTTGAAGGCCCACATGAGAACACATACAGGTACCAAACTTTTCTTCTTTATGTCTTAAAAACTTAGATATCATTGTCTAGGCTTAAGATGACAAACAGAAACCGGGATGCTAAGGGAGCACTTACCTTCTGAGCCAGTTCAGTGGATGGCATAAATGCCAATCCTCTAACCTCTCAAATGGTGATTGTCTTTTGTAAATGTGATAGGGCGAAAATTGAAAAAGGAGTGATACGTATCTCACTAGTCTCATTCGGCAAGTTTTTAGCTTTTATTACTGTAAAGGCATCTTTTTGTGTGCCATTAGATGTAACTGACCACCTAATACACAGTGACTTAATGCATAGCAGTGATGATCTGCATTTCTTTGTTTCAGGAGAAAAGCCTTTTAGCTGTAGCTGGAAGGGCTGTGAGAGGAGGTTTGCACGTTCTGATGAACTGTCCCGACACAGGCGAACCCACACGGGGGAGAAGAAATTTGCCTGTCCCATGTGTGATCGGCGGTTCATGAGGAGTGACCATCTGACCAAGCATGCCCGGCGCCATCTGTCAGCCAAGAAGCTACCAAACTGGCAGATGGAAGTGAGCAAGTTAAACGACATTGCTGTACCTCCAGCCTCTGCCCCGACGCAGTGATGGGTCAGCAGGTGAAGAATCAGAACTAACTTTGGTCACAGCCAGAAGCCAGTGGCAATACAAAAAAATGCTTCCACTGCAAGTCTGTGACCCTCCAGTGTGGGCTGAAAGCAGGAGCTCTGCAGCCTGGGACAGAGGCCCAGCCTGAGTTAGAGGGCAGGAAGGGCTGAGGCCACAGGCAGGTCACAGAATGGCAGGTCTCATTTCTTATCACATAAGAGAGATGGGAGAGCTTTTATTCTTTTGAATATTGTTGAAGGTTTCAGATGAGGTCAGCACGGTAGCACAGATTGAATTTATGTGCGTAATTTGTTAGCTTTGCTGTTAATACTTCAGACCAGCTTTTCAATGTGATTCTTCTAAAGCACTGGTTTCAGGAGTATAGTGATTGGAAATAAAGATTATGGTACGGAGGTGGATATATAAAATTGGTTTGTATTATGACAAATATTGCCATCCTTTCCTAGAGTTATCTTGGTTTACTATTCCTAGTCAACTTTGTGGACACAGTTGTTAAATGTATCTAGAACTAGTATTTTTTACACTATTACTGATGTTTGGAATTGAGCAGCTGTATATTGCTGAAGAGGCCCAAAGAATTGGAATCCTCATTAATTTAATAGCTTTGAGATGTAGCTGCCTTTTTTTTCTAATTTTTTGTTTTTTGAAAGTTTTAACAAATGGCTCTATCTAGGCATTTTATTATGCTTTGAAGTTTAGTTTGCCTGCAGTTTCCTGTATAGATTTGAGAACTGTATGCTGATGTTTTCCGTAGACTCTAAGATACAGTGCACTTTGTTTAGAAAAAAAAAATCTGAAGTTGAAAATATATATTATAGAGAAGGAATGTCAAGACTTTTAGGTGACTCCTTGAAAAAGATGGCTTATGTCGTCAGTAAAGTATCCTTACGTTATGAGGGTATAATGTGCTCAGTTACAAAGTTTGTGAGCATTACTCACAGACAGAGGTGGTCTTGTTAGAGGAGTTTTTGAGGGATGTGGAACTAGCCAGCCAAGCCAAGTGCCGTCAAGTCCGTGAGTCATGTGGAACTAGGTGAGTCAAAAAATTACTAGAACATTCATTTTGTTAACAGTATTTCTGTTATATTTTGTTGTGTAGTGGATGATATACACAGTGGTAAAACAAGAGTAAATTGTTTGAAATGTATAGTGAAAAAATAACACTTTATCTTCCCATTTAATGTTCTTCTGTGTGCTGAGTTTAGATTTTTTGACATCAAAACTTAGACCCTGGAAAACAAAGAATTTCTCCTTAATTCATTAAAAAACAATCCTTATGACTCAGAATTTTGCACAATATTTCTTTTGTTGTACTTTATATCTTGTTTACAATAAAGAATTTCTTTTGGTATATATGATTGGTTGATTGCCTTTCTTAAAGATTCACCTTAACCTTGACAGTGATCACTACTCAGTGACTTAGTGTTTGGATTTCTCTAAAGCCTCATTCAAATTTAGAATGTCAAGAGTTTATCTTTACCATTTATCTGTGTATTTATCAGATAACAGGAGAGCCAGACAGTTCTGAGAAGCCAGTATCTTAATTTTTAAATATTATTTTAATTTTTGATGATTTGGGGTTGACATACAGCTGTGGCTCTCAGAAGTACTTTGTTAAGTAACATTTAAAATAAAAAGGAACACCACAGTGAGTAATTACAACCAATGAGACCACTGTGGCAAATAAAAAGCTGAACTCTCTAGAAGTTAAATTAACTGAGGCCATTAGGTGATGCCTGAAGTACAATGAGTATGTTGGCACTCGAGCTGTGTGAAAAGTAATCCATCTCCGGAAAGAAACATTTGCTAGCCACTTGAGAAGAACTGGGAGGGACCAGTCCCTAGAGAGGGACATCATGCTTGGTGGAGAGTCAGCAAGGACGAGGACAACCCTGAACAGCATGGACTGAGACAGCAGCTGCAACAATGCCCATCACAACAGTGTTGATGAGGATGGTACAGACCAGGCCGTGTTTTGTTCTTTTGTACGTAGAGTTGCTCTGAGTTGAAACTGACTCAAACACACCTGACAGCAACAACTAAAACAGGAGTTGTAGGTACTACGTGCTGTGTGGAGTATGATTTTGTAGGTTGCCATTTTAGTTTGCTGTGAAGTCCCCTTATCATGAGACAACATCTTCCACAGTGCCCAAGGTTAGCCTTTGCTCCACGGCTAGCTGCCTGGTAAACACTGGTGAGAGGCCGTGGACTCACTTGGCACCACCAGTAGTGCCAGTGTCATGAGTCGTTCCATGCACCTGTTGCTACTTTTTGGAAGCCTAACACCACCTAAGTGTGACACAGCTGCTGAAGAAGGGGCCCGTGCTGTACTGCTTGGGTGTGGGGAACCTGGATCATTCTGACCCCTAGAGTTTCTCTTGGTGGCCAGTGTCCAGAAATGGGAATAGAGGAAGGTGACTGAAGTATTCTGTGCCTATCCCAATGCACAGACCCTTGAAATGAGAAGACAAACCACTGCTGTTGAGTTAATTCTGACTCATAGTTATCCTACACAAGAGTAGAACTGCCTCATATGGTTTCCCAGGAGCAGCTGGGGGATTCAAACTTAACTTTTGGGTTAGCAGACATGGCTCATAACCACTATACCACCAGGGTTTCCCCATAATGGCAAAGCCAATGGAACTGTGCCATCCCCTACTGTGCTCTGCCAGTCCTAGTTGGCACCTGAGACTTCTCCGTCAGAATCTTGAGAGTCAGATCAAGGAACAAGTTCCTCACAACAAAGTTAGAGCATGTTACTGGTGTTACTATAGCTTTAGCACTTCAGTTTTAGTTGTTTCTTGTCTGATTTTGTATTGAGTTGAACTACATGAAATTGTTGGTATTTAACTGTCTTAACAGTTGAATTTTCAGAGAAATTTTTGTGCTTAGAGAAAGTAGCAAGTTTCCCACATGCCCTTCAGTGAGTTTCCCTTTGTAATAGCATGTAACTAGAGAACATTGATCAAAACTCAGAAAATTAACCTGGTATAATTACCATTAAGGAAGGGTGATGTAAAGGGTTAGGGTTAAGTGCTCACCCACTAACATAAGTGGTGCTGGTTCAAACTCAACCAAGATGCCTTGGAAGACAGGCCTGGTGATCTGCTCCCGAAAGGCCACAGCCTTGGAAACTGTATGGAGCAGTTCCACCACCTGCATACGTGGGGTCACCACGAGTCAGCATTGACTCAGAGGCAACTAGCAATAATATTTTTAAGTAAAGCACTCACTTAGATTTTATCTTTTTTTTCAACTAGTTACTTTTTTCTATTGCAGGAGCCAAGCTAGTATGTCACATTGGACCTAGCTGCCGTGTCTCCAAAGTCTCCTCCAACCTCTAATATTTCTTCAGCCTTCCCTGAGGGTCTTTCTTTTGAAGAGTATTGAGCAGTAACTTACAGGAAGCCCTGGTGGTATAGTGGTTAAGTGCTATGTCTGCTAACGAAAGGGTTGGCAGTTCAAATCTGCCAGGTGCTCTTTGAAAACTATGAGGCAGTTGTACTCTGACCTGTAGGCTTGCAAGGAGTTGGAATCTCCTAGACAGCAGTGGTTTTTTTGAGGGAGAGGGGTTATTTTGTAGAAAGTCCATCAATTTGTATTTGTTTTGAGGTTTTCTCACGATTAAACTGAGGTTATGTGCTAACTGGGAAGCAGACCAGAGGTGATACATCCTTTCAGTCTATCGGGAATGGTTAACAGAGGGACAACTGGTGTGGCAGGTGCAGCACGGGGCCCTCGGCAACACCTGAGTGGGGCCCAAAGGAACTGTTTTCTGTTGGCCATCGTAATTTCCATCATCAGCTGTGAGAGGTCATTTAGCAATTTAAAACTAACTGCCATAGGCACTATTTTCCATAGATGGGCCCCTGGGAATGCGGGATGTTCATCTGTATTACTGGTGATAGTAACCATGATTACTTGGCTAAAGAGGTATCTGCTAGAATTCTCCCCTGTAAGCATAGTCTTTTGCCCTGTGTAACTTAAATGTTTGGAGGAGATACTTAAGACTCTGGAAATCGTCCATTTTTTGCTTAAACTCCTGTCCACTCCTTTCAACGTCTGTCAGTGGATGTCCCTATAACAATTATGACTGATGTGCTAACGATGACTTGCTATTCCCCTCGTTCTCTCTACATTTTTTCTGTAATAAAGAGTTGTCACTTTTTTCCCATTTATTTGTTCAGGTATTCCTCTATGTCATCATGGACTCAGCGACTTGGTGCCATTCTTTGAGTCATAATGCAGTGCATATTTTGTGGCTCAGTTGTTCCAACGTGGATCGTTGGTGGACCTTTTTGTATTCAATCATTTTTCATTGACAAAAATGGCAGTGCTGAGTGATTTAACCTACCACTTCCCACAGGAATGGTATTTGGTATTAGTGTCTCGGCTTTTGAAAAGTTATATTTACCCATGCTACCTCCCCATCTTGCGCCTGGCCCACTGTGATATCTTGCCAATTGTTCACCACAGACTCTTGAAACTGCAAATCTGATCACATCCTTTCCTTGTTCAACACACATCAAAAACTTCCTAATGCTCTCAAGAAAAAAATCTAGATTCCTTTTAGTCTAGAATAAAAAATAGAAAGAAAAATCCCATTACCATCAAGTCAGTTCTGACCCATAGAGACTGTTTCAGTCATCTGTTACTGCTGTAACAGAAATACCATGAGTGGGTGCCTTTAGCAAACAACAGTTTATTCTTAGTGTAGTATGCTTCAAGTCCGAATTCAGGGTGTTTGCTCCAGGGGAAGGTTTTCCCTCCTTGTCGGCTCTGACGAAGTTCCTTGTGTTGTATCAGTCTTTGGTCAGGGAGCATCTTGGCACAGGAACCTCTGGTCTGAAGGATATGCTGTACTCCTGGTGCTGCTTTCTTGATGGTATGAGGTTCCCAACTCCCTGCTTACTTTCCTTTTATCTCTTGTAGGATCAAAGGATGAAAGGTGGTGTCAACTGTACTCCACTGGAAACTCCCTTAGTAAGGGTGTTGTAGTCCCACCCTAATCCTTTTTAACATAATCTTATCTGTTACCCACAGGCAGAGATTAGGAGTCATACAGCACAGGAAAATCACAAAACCAAGGACAATCACACAATACTGCTAATAACGGCTCAGTCAAAATTCTACACTTTAATTTTTTGGGGGACACAATTCAATCCATGACAACAACCCTCTACAGCAAAGTAGAACTGCCCCACAGAATTTCCAAAGAGCACCTAGTGGATTCAAACTGCTGACATTTTGGTTAGCAGTTCTGGCACTTAATCACTATGCCACCCAGGGTTTCCTTAGTCTGGAATAGTGCAGTCTCATAGAAATACAATGTGAGGGACGTATGTAACCTGACTAGTAGCCACATTAAAAATAAAATAATTTTTGCTTTTTTTGCTTTTTGTTTAACCCAATATATCCAAATATTACCATTTTAACATCTAATTCACATAAAACTGTTAACAAGATATATTACATCTTTCTCACACTAATCTGAGAAACCCAGTGTGTAATACATCCTCAAGGAGCCCTGGCTTCTTAAGTTATGTACTCAGGTTGCCTGGCTGCCAGCCAAAGGGTCAGCAGCTGGAGCTCACCGGTCACTCGGCTGGACAAGATGTGACAATCTGCTTCCTTTCATAAGGATTTAAAAACCCATTGCCAGTGAGTCAGTTCCGTCTCATAGCAACCCTATAGGACAGAGAACAACCGGCCTATGGGATGCTTTTCTCCCACAGAGTGGCGAGTGGGTTCAAACTGCTGACCTTTCAGTTAGCAGCCACATCAGGCCTCTCCTCCAGTCAAGACTGACTGGAAAGAAATGGGCTTTTTTTTTTTTTTTTTTTTTTTTAGTTTGTCTGTAATACGAGTATATACTTGCAGTATACCTCAGTTGGGACTAACTATATTTCAAGTGCTCAGCAGCCACGTGTTGGGAGCAGCTGCCAATGTGGATGGAGGAGGTCTAGAAGGCACCACTATGCTTCTACCAGCTTCCCACCACTTTCTTCTTAACTGTCTATACTGTGTCCAAGCTCAGAACTTCACACATGCTATTTCTTCTGCTAGGAGTTTCCTTTGCCCTTTTCCCTCGACATTTCTGCAATTATAATAATCATTATCCTTTACTGAAATTGCTTAATGTCTTTTTACCTTGACTGAGGGCAAGGAACTCTTGGGTTTGGCTCACCACCATATCATCAGCGTCCAGCACAGTGCCTGTCACGTAGTAGAGGCTCAGCAAATATTGTCAAACAGAAAATCAAACCAAGAGGAGGTGTATGAGATTCTAGGGAGGAAAAATAATTAGGACACTGTTACCTAACATATAGGATCCAGACAAAGGCTCTGAAAATCTAATGACTACCTTTTTCTTATTCTTATCATTCTTCGCTAGCGCTGGAGGGACCATTTATTTCTCCTCTCTAATGCAAAGTCTCATGGCATTTAGGTCCTCCTGAATTAATTTTTAATAGGGCAGAGAGGAGATCCAAACAGGATGGACATACACAAGACTCACCACGGCCGTTCACATGGATCTAATTCCTCAGTCTGGAATAGCTGAACAGCATTGCCTTTAGCTTGGAGGACATGAGATTGAAGCTGGGGAGATTTTCATCAAGGACACTGAGCAGTCAGCAAAGCCTAGGAGATGGGTATCATGAACTGAACTGTGTCCTCCCAAAAAGTGTATGTGGAATTTGCCTGGGACATGATTCCTGGTATTGTGTGATGTTCCTATATGCTGTAATCTCTGCCTCTGATATCGGGGAGGATGGGCAGCAGTTGCATTGGTGGGGCAGGAATCAATGTGTAAGATTGTAATATCTTGGGACATACAGGGAAGGGAAGCAGAGAGTTGGGTACCTCATACACTAAGAAGCAGTGCCATGAACAGAGTGTGACCTTCCAAAAGGACACACTGTCCTGGCACTTCAGAAGCTCCTAGTCCAGGGGAAGATTGATGACAAAGACCTTCCTCCGGAGCCAACAGAGAAAGACTTCCCCTGGAGCTGATGCCCTGAATTTGAATTTGTAGCCTACTGGACAGTGACTGAATAAATTTCTCTTCTTGCATCCATCCACTTGTGATATTTCTGATATAGTAGCACTAGATAGCTAAGATGCTACGGAAAATCTTTTGAGAAATGACATCAAGAGACACCTTAAAGGAAGTCTTTATTTGAGGGAGGTCTCACTGATTTTGTTCTGATGCCTTCATATAGTCCTGGCACTTCTTTGTCCAGCTTAAGACCAGTATTAGGAAGAGAAACAACTTAGAATTGGTACCAGCGAAGCGCCCTCTTAGTTTTCTGCACAGCTTGCTGTGCCCTGGAGAAGGTGTTAGGAAAGGAGCACTGGTCAAATGAAAAGACCTGAGTTACACTGATACCTAGTTTATTCCTTGGGAAACTTGATTTACCATTTTAGGCCTCTGTATTTACCTTTAAAAATGGGGCTACACATACAGGTGCGTGGTATCTGGGTCTTAAAAGCTAGCAAGCTGCCATCTGAGGTATACTAAATGGTCCCAACTCAGCTGGAACAGGTTGATCACCAAGGACAACAATGCCATAATGGAAAAAGAGCTCAGAAGACAGAAAGACCCACATGAATGGGTGACTATATCAACATATGATCAGAAGAACCTGATGGTGCCCAGCCGCCACCAATAAAGGCTGTCATGGGGCTAACAATGCTGAGTCCCAGTGGCAACATGAGAAAAAAAGACCTCAGTTGATGGTCAAAGGCCTGGAAGTTCCCCTGGGAGCATGGCCCCTAGACCTGCTGCTGCCCCTGATCATAGATCGTTACTGAGGTCAACTCTTCAGATAGGAGTGGAATGGACTCGGGGACATAGAGTAACCACATCGTGTGTGTACTTTATGGTTCTATGCATCTATAGGATGTTGTCCTACTGGCCTCTCACTAGAGGGGAGTGGAGAGGGTGGAGAGGAGGGGATAGGAGATTGTTAAGAGGATATAACGTATATGGAATAGAAATGAGGAGTGTGCTGTCACTGGGCAAGGAGAGCAGAGGGAGTTGCATATAGGCAGGGATGCAAATTTGAATTGTAAACTGTCGCTCAATCACAACTGAAAAAAAAAATGGGGCAACACACTCATGTCCTATGCAGCTCATAATGCTGCTTGCAAGCTCAAATACGCTTATGTAGACAAAAGCTCTTGGAAAGCACAATAGTCTGCGTTTGTAGACACTAATAGCAGGCACAGCTGGCAATGTGCAGACAATGGTGAGTAGACCAGAATCCCTACCTGGGGTAGCAACACACCTGGGTAAAGGAAAGCCACTTACAGCTGAGATAATTAGAGAATTTTGATGACGAGGGCTCCCATACTTCTATTTACATATCAAATTATTTGGGTAACCCATTTACAGTAAATCTCATTGCAACAGAGCCAATCTACTGGGAAGGAAAGCACAAAACTTGAAGTCATGGCCATGTGCCGACGTGGCTAAAGCACAGACACGCACCGTCTGGGTATGAAGTACAAAGTTGGGCAGAATGATCATACAGACATTCAGTACATGACCGACTGAGCCTGTTGGTTTACTGAGTTCCCTTTGATCCTTTTGTACTGACCCTGGCTTGAGTGAAGTCTCCAAGCTAATTCATGACAGTTTGTGATATAATGCCCCATATGAGATATTCTCTGACGCATGGGCTAAATATGGTACTCAGGTACTTCCAGAGCTCTCAGAATCAGACTCCCAGGGAAACAAGGGTCAGCGTGAAGGCCAAGAATATCTTTCCCCCAGGAAATTCTCAGGCTGTACCTTTGCTGGGTCTGCCCAGGTAATGCAGTCTCACATTGACAGACACAAAATTCCAAAGATGTGTAACTAACTCTCTCATCTTTGGCTTGTTTCAGCAGAAGAAATAAAACTCAGTGGGGTTGTTTTAAGCGTTCCTTGCCAGCTGGCCTTCTGACCTTGACAGAGACTTAAAAATTGATGGTTGTCTACTCAGTGACTGCCAACAATCCTAGTTTCACCTTGACTGACTGCCTTGGCAATAAGACACTGAAAGGTGGAAAATAACCCCAAAATACAAAAAGATATAATATCTTTTAAAAAATTTGCTTAGGATAATTTATTTTTAATCTTCATTGGTCAACAGACGGTCAGTGTTCTCAAGTGTCAGAATAAAATCTATAAACTCTACAAGACTGTTGTGCAAGCCCAAATGACCATTTATTACTTTCTGGAGGGGAGGCATTAGTTAACATAAATTAGCTGCTGTAACAGGTAAATCCAGAAAACAGAGGTTTACTATACCTAACACTGCTTCTCCAGCACCGATGTTTGTCGGAGCAGTGAGTGATTCAGGAATCTGGGCTCATTCCATCTTGTAGCTCCCATGGCTTCAATGCATGTCTCCAAGGTCACCCTCAGAGTTGTCTCCATTCCAGCCAGCCACAGTGTGAAAGAACAGGGAAAAATGCACACAGGAGATGTTTAGGAACAGTGGTGAAGAGCTTGACCACTAACCAAAGGGTCTACAGTTCGATTCCACCAACTGCTCCTTGGAAATCCTGTGGGATAGTTCTACTCTGTCCTATATGGTTGCTGTGAGACGAAATCAACTCAGCTGCAACAAGTTTTACTATTTTTAGTCTCCCAGGGCCACCATAACAAATTATCACAAACTGAGTGACTTAAAACAATAAAAATTTATTCCATCGTGGTCCTGGAGTCCAGAAATCAGGTATCAACAGGGTTGGTTCCATCTGGAGTCTCTGAGGATGAATCTGTTCCATGCTTCTCTCCTAGTTGTGAGCAAATCCTTGGCACTTCTTGGCTTGTGGGGTGCATTGCTCCAGTCTCTGGTTCTGCCTTACATGGCTTCCTCCCTGTGTATATCTTGGTGTCCTCTTCTCTATTTCCTATAAAGCCCACTGAAACTCACTGCTGTTAAGTTGATTCTGACTCATAGTGGCCCTATAGGACAGAGTAGCATTGCCCCATAGAGTTTCTAAGGAGTGCCTGGCAGATTCAAACTGCCAATCTTACGATTAGCAGCCATAGCTCTTAACCACTATGCCATCAGGATTTCTGATTCCTATAAGGACACTTTTTATTGGATTAAGACCCACCCTAATCTAGGATGATCTCATTTTAAGATCTTTATCTTTCCACACTCTGGGGCTCTGAGTAGATGTGAATTCTGTGGGGGGGGGGGGTGGTTTGTGTCTAACCCGCTACAGGGGCACATCTGCACGTGTTGTAACATTTGTGCACACTTTCCACTGCTCAGACCTGGGTCCTGTGGACACGCCTAACTTTAAAATGCACTCTAGACCAGAAGGACCAGGAAGCAGGTTTGTGAAACAACTGCCAGCCTCTCCCACATGGTGGGAGAGTCCTTGTTCAGACCAGGAAGCTTAGGGTTTTAGTAGGGGAGGTACTTCTTCCTTAGGCAGTACCAGATACACACTGACAACATCCTGTCTGTTTCCTCTTCTCTTTCGCAAACACTGGCTGACCTGCCTAAATGTATACCTGTTTCCAGACCCATTTCTGTTGAGTCAATTTTGACTTACACCAACCGCATGTTTTCATTGTAGAATGGTGCCCTATAGGTTTTTCAGTGTCTATAAGCTTAAGAAAGCAGATCCCCAGGGCTTTCTTCCACAACACCACCAGGTGAGTTTGAACCTGCAACCCCAAGCGCCTCCCAGGACCTGATCTGCCCACAGACACTTTCTTCTAGATACATAAGGCTGAAGGGCTGTTCTGTGTGTTTGGATGGGCTAACAGCTGGTTTCACCAACTGTCTTTCAGGTAAAATTTTTCAAGGCCCAGGCTCAGTTCATGTGAAGACTTCCCCAGTGTCCCAAGCAATCTCTCTCCCCTCTCTGTTAATACCCTGTCTTTGTCATCTAGAGCTGCTGTCATAAGAATACCACAAATGGATGGTTTTAATGCAGAGAACTTTATTTTCTCACAGTCTAGTAGGCTGCAAGTCCAAATTCAGGGTGTCAGCTCCAGAAGAAGGCTTTCTCGCTCTGTCGCCTCAGAGGAAGATCCCTCTCATCTGTCTTCCCTTGGGCTAGGAGCTTCTGCATGGAGGAACCCTGAGTCCAAAGGACATGCTCTTTCCTGGTGCTTCTTTCTTGGTGGCATGAGAGACCCTCTCTCTGCTTGGTTCCCTTTCCTTTTATTTCCCATAAGATAAAAAGCAACATAGGTAATGCTCCAAAGAAACACACTTTACATTGGATCAGAAATGTGACATTAGTTAGGGAATTACAATCCCCCTAGTCCCCTTTATCATAAAATTGCAATTAAAAAATGGTGGAAAATGACACAATACTGAAAATCAAGGCCTAACCAATTTGGAACGTATTTGGGGGTGGGGTGGTGAGCACAGTTTAATCCATGGCCCACCTCTTGTTGGAGAGAAACACTTCTTCACTCCTGATGCTTCCTTCCACGTGGCAGTAGTTCCAAGGGCTCTGCACGCTCTCTGCCACCTCACTCCCATGGAAGGAGGGGAGGCCTCAACTGCTGCTGATTTTTGGAAGGTGGAAAGTGTGCGTGTGGCACCCAAGATTTTCCTCTTCCAGCTGGGGGTGGGCAAACTTGCCTGATTTGGGGGTTCAGAATTAGGAAGTCCATTGGCCAGCAGATAAAATCTAGATTCCCTCATATCAACTTAACCAAGGTTAGATTTTTGACCCTTAACTTTGCTTTACTCAATTGTCTTATTCCTCATCAAGTTTAGAACTCAGGCAAGGAAAGTAGGTGCTATTTATTGAGACTCTGTAAGTCTTCAGTTACCAGGGCTCCACAATTCCCCAACACCTCTGCTGCAGTCCTCCTGAATTCATACTGTAATTAGTTGAATGCAAAGGAAACCCTGATGGTGTAGTGGTTAAGAGCTAAGACTGCTAACCAGCAGGTTAGTAGTGCGAATCCACTAGGTGATCCTTGTAAATTCTATGGGGCAGTTCTGCTCTGTCCTATAAGCTCATTATGAGTTGGACTCGATGACAATGGGTTTGGTTGGGTTTTATGCTCAGTGCCTGACATATACTGGGCATTCATTTCGTTGAATGAATGGCTGAAAACTAAAAATGTAATGTAAACGCAAAGAAATACCAACTTACGAAAAAATAAGGGGGAACTGCTGAAATAGAACTTTAAAAAACACCTAGTTTTCTACAGCACAAGTTGGCCATATTTATCAAGTGCATGAGAAGTGTTGGAAAGCCTCATGGCGTACTGGGTTAAGTGCTACACCTGCCAACCAAAAGGTCAGTAATTCAAATCTGCCAGGCACTCCTTGGAGTCTCTATGGGGCAGTTCTACTCTGACCTATAGGGCTGCTATGAGTTGTACTCGACTTGACGGCAGTGGGTATGGAAAGTGTTCATATAGTTAACTCAGGAATTCCATGTCTAGAAGTTTATCCTACAGAAATACACAGATGTATAAAAGGGTTGTGCCCAGGAACGGTGGCCACATCTTACTTAGAGTGGCAAACATTGAAAACAATTGAAATATTTGTATCAGGGCTTTTTGTTACAAGCAATAGAAACTGAGTCTGGTTATTATTATTATTTGTTGTGTTTTGAGTGTAAGTTTACAATTTGAGTTGGTTTCTCATGTGAAAACTTATACACACTTATACACACTTTGCTATGTGACACTTAGCTGCTGTCCCCACAGGATGACAGCACCCTCCTCCCCTCCATACCAAATTTCCCATGTCCATGCAGTCAGCTCCTATCCCTTTCTGTCCTCTCATCTTGCTTCCAGACAAGAGCTGGCTGAGTCTGGCTATTTTAAGGAAAAGAAAAAAAAAAAAAAAAACAAAGACAGAGGTAGGGGAGGGGTTTATTAAATGACCCCAGATAGCTCACACTTTTCCAGGAAAACCAGGACATCATATCATTCTTGGGGGCTCAGAACAAGAATCAAAGTCAAGTTACAGAATGTTTAATGAGGACACTTTGTTATCATTCCTGGGCACAGCTACTATAGCTGGTACTTCCAGCACCACAGCAACTAAACGGCAGGGCCCTGGAATCTGATCACACCCCTACCCCACTCTTACTATCTCTGCTTCTTCATACACTAGCTTCCTATCAAAGTTGGGGCTAGCTGCAAGGGAGTCTGAGAAAATGAGTACTATTTTCAGCTTCCCCAGTGGGAGGCTACATCTCACATACTTTTGATGTTATCAGGAGGGATCAGTCCCTGGAGCAGGACATCAGGCTTGGTAAAGCAGAGGATCATCGAAAAATAGGAAATGCTTCAATGAGACAGAATGACATAGTGGTTGCAACAATGGGCTGTCATATACCAACCATCATGGGACTGGGCAGTGTTCCGTTCTGTTGTGCACAAGGTTGGTATGAGCTGGAACCAACTTGATGGCAGTTAACAACAAAAAAGGGGGAGGCAGGCCTTGGCTCAGTGAGTAGAGGAACCTCTAAACATAGGAGAACTGACACAAAGTAGCTTATAAAAATGACAAATATCTGCTATAGTGTCTAAATTTAAGAGGATTGTCACAGAAATTATGGTATATCCAAATGATGTAATGCTATGGAGCCTTTAAAACATCATGCTTTAGAAGAAGGTAGAATGACTGAGGAAATTATCATGTATTATTCAGTTAAAAAAAAATTATGAAACAGTATGATCCCAAATGGAGTTACTGGGTGGTCCAAACAGCTAATGTGCTCAGTTGATAGCCTTGAAGATTAGAGGTTCGAATCCATTCAGAAGTGCCTTAGAAGAAAGAGCTGGTGATCTACTTCTGAAAAATCAACCACTGAAAACACTGTGAGCACACTTCTGCTCCGACACACATGGCGTCACTGAGAGTTGAAGATGACTTGATGGCAGGTGGCAACTGGTATGATCCCAAATGTTTTTAATAAAAAAAACTTTTTATAAAACTGCAATTACGTGTAGGAGAATGTTAATTAAAAGACTGTGTGTTGGGACTACAGGTGATTTTTTTTTCCATTTCACACATTTTTGGGGGTTCCAAATTTTCTAAAACAAAGATGGAGTTTTGTAATCAGAAAACAAATTATGTAGAGATTTCCAAGAGACTAAAAGTGAGCAAACCAGTAATGTTAAGTGAGACATTTTAAAAACAAGCTCTTTGGAAGTGCCTGGCACTTCAGTTGAAGGAGGTAATTGATGGCACTTCAGATGATGAATGTCTCCCTAAATCTTGAAGTGCCTAGGAGGCAAGGGTCACAGCTAACAGATTTCCCTCATTTCCCTTGCCTATCACCTTGTCAGCCTCACCTGGAGGGAGGATGTGAGATAGGAACAGAGCTCAGGGCTGGCGTAGGCTTGTGTCTTCTCAGTTGCCATCTAGTCAACTCCAACTCGTGGTACCCTCATATGGGCAGAGTAGAACTGCTCTCTGGGGTTTTCAAGACTGTGACCTCTTGGAGGGAGATCACCAAGCCTGTCTTCTGAGATATCTCTGGATGGCTTTGAACTGGAATCCTTCCAGTTAGTCATCAGTGTTTAGCCATTTGTGCCACCCTGGGACTCCTCATTTTATTCAGGACACACAGTAAGTGCCCGTATCTCGAGGGGCCATGGTGAGGAAGCACAAGGCCAGTTTCGGAGCCGAGGTTTTGATGTAGAAGTAGAGGGGCTAGGTCAATGGAAATAAACTGATGGTTCCAACGTGGGCCCAAGGCGTCCTCCAAACCAGTGCAGGAGGATGGTCCCTCTGCACCAGAGAGTCTTTGCTGTGAGCAACAAAACGCCAAACTGTTAGGAAACGGTTTAAAAGACAAAGCAACCAAAAGCAGCTAAAAGCAAAAAATTAAGACACAAAAGTAGCATAAGGATATATAGCCAAAGGTTATGGGCACTAAAATTGAAGAAAAGAAGGAAAAAAATCCCTTGCTGAACTCTGTACAGTGTGTCAGACACTGGGCTAAGTGTTTCAGGGTGGATTTGATCTCCTTTTAGATTGTGGTCCCCACGCAGTGCTGGCCCTCGGCATGAAGGACTCCCCACACAAACACCCATTGGGTACTTCTTTTCTTTCTAGTGGCTTCTAAGTTCCCACCAATGTAATTAATCATTTTTGACAGACCATGAACTGATGGGCTCTCCAGAAGCAGCATGTAAAATGTTCCTTGCTAGTCCATATCTATCAGAGCTGCTTACTAAAAATGTAAGTTCCTAGGTGCACCGAACCCACTAACTGCTCCGGGGGTAAATGCACACCCTGGGTAAGTCTTAACCATAGCTGAGTGTTGAGCACCAGGTGGCCAGCTGGCTTCTCTCACGTCTCTCAGGCACACCCAGAGCAAAAGCAGCGACTCAGACGACCTGGGTTCTGGCCTAGTTCTGCCACTCAGTGTGCACGTGACCTTGAGTACCTGCTCTGCCTCTTTGTACTGTGGACATGTGAATCACACCTCTGTACTTCTGTGCAAGGCTGTCAGAAGGACAAAAGAGATAGGAGAGATAGAGAAATGAAGGCAAATAAAAGTGAACTGCTCTCTGCCAGAGAGAGGCAGCGTGACCACATCAGTAACTTCAGTGGCCAAGAAGGCTCAGAAGCCCCGTGCTCTGAGCAGATTGAGTGAGTTTTATGGGCAAAAATAGGGAAGGCCAGGGAGCATGAGGGGAGGTGGTCAGAGGCAACACTGCTTTCACAGATGAGTGCTAACCCGGGAAGTGGGATGGTTTCTCTTGGCTGGAATGGATGGCAGCCTGGTGTGGTTTCATCGGGGTGAAACCACAGAGAGTTCCTGTGGCCTCTCTTGGGGTTGACCCTGCACCACTCCCCTGGTACCAGGTGGTGTGGCTGTCTGCTAGAGCTGAGGTTGCTTCCTCTCCCTGTCAAATTCCAATCCTGAGAGCCAAACCTGGGTGTTCTGGCACTGTGTGGGAATGAAAAGGGTCTAACTACAGGGTGGCCCTCCTGGGCTTTGGGCCAATGCTGGGAAAGCAGGGTGGAGGATCTGCTTAAACACAGCTGAGCCATAATGTGGGCAAAGGGAAGTGAAAGGAGTGAGCGGTGAGGTACAGGCCCCAAGCAAGTGAGCACCAGAGGCCTAGCCCTGGTCTAGGCAGGCCTCAGCTCTCCAGGAGACCCTTATTCTTCCAGCTAGCTCTCCATCCCACCCCAAATGACAGTGAAGCTTGTTGTGTGCCATTGACCCGACTCTGACTCATGGCAACCCTATGGAACAGAGTGGAACGGCCCCGTGGTGTTTTTTAGGCTGTAATTCTGTATGGAAGCAGATTACCAGGTCTTGTCTTCTGCAGAGCCGCTGATACACTCAAACCGCGACGCTGGCTGGCAGCTGAACGCGTAACTGCTGCACAGCCGGAGTTCCCTTCCTTGATGGTGAAGAAGCCTTTGGTATTCATCCACCCATCCAGCTCTCTACCCATCCATCCACCGGTCCACCCATCCAGCTCTCCATTAAATCATCACTGAGCACCTGCCAGTGATAGACCCTGTCCCAGCCTCCAGGAACACGACAGTGGACAACACACCATTCCTGTTTGGTAGTGGAATGGTTACATGCTCAGCAGCTAACCTAAAGGCTGGCATTTGGAACCCACCCAGCTGCTCTGTGGAACAAAGACCAGACTATTACCTCTGTAAAGACTAAACTGGAGGACCCCTGTGGAGCAGTTGTTGGTCACTCCAGGTGCCTGTGAGTTGGAGTCAACCCAACGGCACCTAACAGCAGCATAACCTAGTAATTCTTACCTTTTAGTTTGAATCCCTGGGGACCTTGTTAAAAATGCTGATTCCTGAGCGCCAGCCACAGTGATTCTAGGTCAGCAGGGCTGGACTGGGGTGGGAGGGGGAGGAATCTGCAGTTAACAAGTATCTCAGTAGCTATGATGGGGAGATCTTCTATCTGGGGGTGGTGAAACACCGCTCTGGCCTCAAACCCTTTCTGGAAGAACATATTAAGATGCAGCCTTTGAGACTGTCACCTGTTTCCTGTTTCATGGTGATCACCTGGGAGTTGGCTTTGAAGGGGAAAGAAAGGGTGGGCCCTGGTGAGGGTAATTGTCAGGAGCTGCAGAAGTGCTTTCTTAGCGTCGGACAACCCATTCTGCTCCAGGAGGGCTCCTTTGCCAGCCAGCTCTCCCTCCTCCTTGGCTGTGCTGCTTCTCAGCACCCTGTGAGGTGACATGTTTGGCCTGGCACAGTGGCACACATGGTGGCACACACAGGTTGGTTTCCTTGTGCTTTGTAATTGTCTGCAACTGGCCCTTCTGGTGCCTGTGGGGTTCCTCCACCTCAACCCGGGCATCTTGCCCCTGATGATTTTCTGTTCTGGTTTATGGCAAACTGTGAGACTGGTAATTTTGCAATTCCCACCTGCTCTAGAACCTTCAGTCTACCTCTTTGCAGACTCAGAAAATGATTGTGATTAGTCTTACCCACCTCTACAAGTATTTTCAGACAGGGTCCAGACTAGGAAGGTTATCAAAATGCACAAAAATAAAATCAGGGCTCTATTTCCCCTCAACAAGTTTTGATTACAAGTATTAGAAAAATTCTTTAAAATCACTGCAGTTGAGATGTATGGAGACTTTTGCTCAGACACCACAAAAATCACATCCAAATTTGTTGTGGACCTAAGATTCAAGAACGTGATAATCTGTTTTCCTCCAGACTTAAAAAAAAAAGAAAACTGTGGTTATTTCCCATTTTTGTTTTAGAAGAAAAAGTGAAGCTCCTCTCTTCTAGACTGGTTCAGGTGATTTGCTGTAGCCTGCAAAAAAATACACTGGCATAGTTTGCAATAGCTTGGAAATGCCTAGAAACTACTAGAGTGTCCAACATTGGAGACCCTACCCTGCACTCCCTGGGCTCCCCTGGGGTTCTATCACTTATGGCACGGGCTTGAACAAGCTTTTAGGTCCGCATCACTAAAGTGGGAATAGGAGGACCACCTTATAGGACCACTGCAGCTGTTGTATTCAATTCATAGTGACCCCAAGTAACAGAGTAGAATTGCCCCCTGGGATTCTCTGGGCCATCATCTGTTTGGGGGAAGACTGCCACATTTTTCTCCTGTGGAGCCACTGGATAGGTTCAAACCGCCAACCTTTTGGTTATCAGCTGAGTGCTTAACCATTGCACCACCATGGTGCTCTATAGGTCTATTCATGAAGATCAAATGAGCTAATCTGTGTAAAGAGTTTAGAACAGTGCCAGACACAGAGGTGTTCCAAATAAATGCTGACCATCATCATCACTGTCATCATCATCACCTCTCAGGGTCAGGAAGTTCACCTGGGGTGGATTATCCAATAGGCAAAGTAAGCATGGGCTTACTTGTGCTTACTTATTGATTTGTCGTGAACAATTTCACAATTTTTCATCACATCAAAGATACTGCTTCTGTGTGTGTCTGGCATCCGTCCCCCTCACAACGCCACAGCGTCCTCGTAGAGAATCAAACCCTCCTTTCAAATTTACAGACCCTGCAGGAGTGGACGACCCAGTAAGCCAAGTGCTCACTGGTTTACTCGTGTTTGTTTACTAATTTGTGGTGAAACCCATGTGAAATTATACACTAAAGATTGGTAAATAAGCACAAGTAAGCCGTTGTGTACTTTGTTTACTGGGTGCTCTGCCCCGGACCTCACTTCTTTTCTTCCCATAGTAAAATGTGGCTACTTGAAGGAATATGGTCTTTTTTCATGCTTTAAAAATGATGCAATACCTTCAGTTCTGTCGTTTAGCAGAGATTTACAAGACTGTTTTCAAATGATCACTTATTGAATAGATGTTGCATGCCAAGCTCTGACCTAATGACTTGACATGTGATATATCTTTTAATCTCTCAACAGACCTACAAGATTAAGTTAAAATTTAAGGCAGATGAAGAAACTGAGCCAAAAAAAAAAACAAAACAAAACCCAGTGCCATCGAGTCGGGCCCGACTCATGGCGCAGTTCTACTCTGGCCTCTAGGGTTGCCATGAGTCCGACTGAGCCAAGCCAGCCAAGTGCTGTCGAGTCAGATCCAACTGAGCCAAAGAGAGGTTAAATAACTTGTCAAGGTCACACAGCTATTAGCTCTGGAACCCTAGTGGTGTCTCAGTTAAATGCTACAGCTGTTAACCCAAAGGTCAGCAGTTTGAATCCACCAGATGCTCCTTGGAAACCATATGGAGCAGTCTACTCTGCCCTATAAGGTCACTATGAGTTGGAATTGGCTCAATAGCAGTAGGTTTGGTTTGGTTTGGCTTATCACTTTACTTGAGTATGATACTTCACTGAGAACAAATAAACACCTAATAGGTATTAATAGTTACCATTATTTTTTTTATCATTTTCATCTAGAAGACAGAGATGATAGAATGCGTAGATGTTAATCCACCTTAAACGAGAATGCACATTTTTATAAAGCACCTGTTGTTAGGTGTCCTTGAGTTGGTTCCGACTCACAGTGACCCAATGTGCAACAGAACACACTGCCCAGTCCTGTGCCATCCTCACGATCGCTACTCTTGAGCCCATCGTTGTGTCCATTGTCCCAATCCATCTCGTTGAGGGTCTTCCTCTCTTTAGATGACCCTCTACTTTACCAAGCATGGGACTGACCCTGCCTGATAACATGTTCAAAGTATGTGAGATGTAGTCCTGCCATCCTTGCCCCTAAGGAGCATTCTGGTTGTACTTCATCCAAGACTAATTTGTTCATTCTTTTGGTAGTCCATGGTATACTCAATATTCTTTGCCAGCACCACAGTTCAGAGACATCAATTCTTCTTCTGTCTTTTTCATTCATTGTCCAGTTTTCACATGCATGTGAGGTGTTTGAAAACACCATGGCTTGGTTAGGAATGTTTTAGGCGGCTAATGCTGCTTTAGCAGAAGTACCACAAATGGGTGGATCTAGCAAAGAAAAGTTTACTCTTACACAGTCCAGTAGGCTATAAGCCTACATTCAGGGTGTCTGCTCCAGGGGAAGGCTTTTTCTCCATCAGCTCTGGAGGGAAGGCTTTTTCTCTGTCAGCTCTGGAGGAGAGTCTTGGTGTTGCATCATTCTTTCTTCAAGGAGTGTCTAGGCTCAGGAACCTCAGGTCTGAAGGATGTACTCTTCTCCAAGTGCTGCTTACTTGATGGTGTGAGGTTCGCAATTCTCTGCTGGCTTCCCTTTCCTTTTACCTCTTGTAGGATGAAAAGGATAAAGGGTGGTGCAAGCTGTACTCCAGGGAAACTTCATTTACAGTGAAGCAGGGAGGTAACATTATGAAGGGATGTGGCAGTTTGCTCCCATAAAGCTTTAGAGCCTTGGAAACTCTACTGGGCAGTTCTACTCTGTCCTACAGAGCTGCTGTGAGCCCTAATCCTCTTTAACATACAGCATAAGAAAATCACGCAATGGAAGACAATCACAAAATATTGGGAATCATGGCTCAGCCACACGGCTACACACATTTTTGGGGGCGACACAGTTCAATCCACGACAAGTGTCCCACAGGGTGTGTGAGGAACTAGAATGTGAACTAGGAATGGCTGGTGGCCCTTTTATCTCCAAGTAGGAGGTACCTGCTTGAATGAAGTCAACCGGAGAAACCAGAGCCCAGGGGACAGAGATGCTGAGAGACCTGAAGACAGAAGTGAAGTTCTGAAAACTTTCCTCTGGACTTTTTGGTTACGCGCACTAGTAACTGAACCTTTCCTTGAGTTGGGCTTTTGTCCTCTTCAGTTGCTGACTAATAAGGACAATCAGAGTTAAGAAGAATTACCAGTGACTCTAGAATGGGCCAAAATGAATGGATTCACACAAGGATTTACATCACATTCTCAACCACAGGACCATCCTCTTTTTGCCACGACAACTCAAGTGATGCCTTCTTAACAGACTGTTCCTTACTCCTCCCTTGGAGGCAGACTTGACCATCTCTCCCTCTGTTTCTCCCTTGGGAACCTGAACAGATTGCTTTGCTAGCATCAGTGAGCACTTCACTCCAGCTATTTGTTTCCATTTCTGGCTAACTCCCCAGCCTGTATACTCCTTGAGAGGAGGTCTTGTCTACTGTATCATTTAACCCCCTGCATATGCCTGGTACAGCAACAGATGTTCAGTTAAGTGTTAAATAAGCGATGGATGGATGCATGAATCTGGCCACATACCAATAAAACCCGGTAAGACCTTTTAAGATCCCAGTCAGTTTCACTGCTGTGGCCTCACTCTCATAGAACAATATCCTGCTATTGAATGACAGCGAGTCATCCAGACGTGTGGCAGTCATTGTTGGTTGGCTGCCAGTCTGCCAACCCTCCTGACCACCTTTCTCCCCATTCCTTGTTAATAGGACAGTCTTGAAAGAACCTACAGTGAAAGCCCATAAACAATTTCCAATGTGTCCCAATACATTGCTAATGGGAATATAAAATGGTGCAGCTGTCCTGGAACTGTGTTTGGCAGTTCTTCAATAAGTTAAACATAGAATTACCATGTGAGCCAGTAATTCCGAGGTGTATACCTAGAGAACTGAAAACAGATGTTTAAACAAAAACATGTACACAAATATTTATAGTAGCCTGATTCACAATAGCCAAAAGGTGGAAATAACCCAAACGTCCATCAGCAGATGAATGGATAAGCAAAATGTGGTATATACATACAACAGAGTATTATTCAGCCGTAAAAAGAAATAAAGCATTGCGATATGCTACAACATGGGTGACTCTTGCAAACACTATGCTAAGTAAAAGAAGCCACATACAAACGACCACGTACCATGTTAATTGCATTTATATGCCATCTCCAGAACTGGTAAATTAACAGAAACGGAAAACAGAGTGATGATTGCCAGAGGATGAGAGAAGAGAGCACGGGGAGTGACTGCTTAATAGACATAGGGTTTTCTTGAGGGGTGATGAAAATATTTGGGAACTAGATATGGGTGGAAGAGCCCTGGTGGCACTGTGCTTAAGCACTTGGCTGCTAACCAAAATGTTGGTGGTTTGACTCCACCAGCCACCCCCAGGGGAGAGATATGGCGTTTGGCTTCCATTTTTATAGCTTTGGAAACACCATGGGCAATTCTACTCTGTTCTATAGGGTTGCTATGAGTCGGTTCCCTATCTATACAACATGGACCATAAGTTCACAGAGTATGTGGGGGTCAAATGAAATAAAGTTTGCAAAGTGCCCCACGTAGTTCCTGGCACACAGTAATTAGTCACTAAAGTGTGAATGATTGCTTTATTTCCTGGATATCTGTGGCGGATTTGCATGGAAGAGATGCCTTGTTGCTCTCAGGTATGTTTTTCTCACTCGGGAAGCTCTCTCCTGAAACGTTAAGTCTTTGTTTTGAGGAAAGCTTCAGTAGTTTAGTCCCTATGCGAGTTCAAAACTGTTTTGTAACCTCAAAATCACTTCCATAGCAATCTTATTTGTCTATCATTAGTCTGTTTTTAAGCAGTTCCCTCTAGTGATTTCAGAAAGACGGATGCAAGGAGAAATCGGAAAACACCTGCTGCACAGAAAGAGCTGTTTGAGGAATAATGTTTGTCTCTTTAAAATCATTTTCAAGATTCATTTCATGTAAGTAGAGGTGATCACTGGGTTACAGTAATATAATAAAAATGCATGTATATATTTATAAAACAAAAGTGGATACACCATAATCCAGTATCTGTACAATGTCCACAACAAATTCATTTAGAACCTAAAAATAGAAATATTGAGAGGACTGCTTTATTACTGGCTTAAATTTTTTTCCTAACTTTAAATTAACCTGTCAAATCTGAATTTTATTTTGTTCAGCTCTCAAGGCATGCCCCTGGGGTGCTTTGCGGTGAGGGCTGCTCCAGGGCCTCCACTCTCCCCCCACCCGCCACCTTCCACTGGGCTGTCTGCCCGGAGCCTAGCCCTGGCTCTCTCTCCCCCTCCCCCCCCCCACCTCCTTCCCCAGCGATCGGGCCTCCCGGGTGCCGTCCGGTGGCTCAGTGAGCGGGGCCTCCCGCAGCTGCCGGGAATTCTCCCCCCCGCACTGACAGCGGGAGGCAGAGGACGCTGCCCCGTCCCGCGCCACCCCCCCAACCACAAGCGCCCTGGGAGAAGCTGTCCTGCCTCTCCTAGATTTCCTGCTCTGCGCCCTGCTTGGCTCAGCGCCCCAGGGCAGTACCACCTGGCAAGGAGAACAGGAGCCAGCCACTAGGGGGTAGTGACAGCCTCTTTTAAATTCTGAGTCAGATGCCGGAGGAGGACAGCTCCCGGGGCCCTCTCGGCTTCCGCGAAGCGAAAACACAACATTTAAGAAAGACCTTAATGCAAACCATATTTTCCTGTTTTATAATGCATTTCCAAGTAGACACAAATCAAAATTAACTCCCCCAGGAACGCCAATAAACTTCCCATCCCAAGATGTTTAGTGTCCATTTATTACGAGTCTTCAGTTGTGGAATCTGTATTAATAAATTCCTCTAATAATGTGGTCCTCAAAGCACCGGTAACCTAATACGGTTGCACTTCAATACCTTTTGGTCCGGAGGCAGTATTTTACAAGGGAAAGAGCAGCATGTAGATAAGTCTCCCTCCCTTGTCATTCGGCTATTTTATTGTATTTGACACATGATCTGAGAACTAAATTTAGAAATGAAATGAAAATTTAATACCTGCCTCAACTCAGTTCTCGACAATCAACTGTGTTCTTTCTCTTCCACCTGCCGCAGAAAAAAAAAGGCACCATCACCTTGCAATTTTTAACAGCCTGACGCCCTCTAGCGGCAGCACCAGAGCCTGGAAGCTGACATAACCTTTTCGATTTTAGGTGGGAGCAGCTCAAAGTTGATTACCAGTAGATCCAGAAGGTTTTCACTGGCCAATTTTTAAAGAAGTAGATCGCTACGCCCTTCTTTCTAGTCTGTCTTAGTCTGGAAGTTAAGATGAAGTCTCTCCACCACGGATGACGCTGCTGGTGTTTGAAATACCAGTGGCAGAGCTCCTAGCATCGTGGCAACCTGCAGCCTGTCACAGTGGCACAAATTGACAGCCATTTGGTCAGTGCTGAATTGTTTCAGGAGGTAGCAATGGTTTTGAAGAAGGCAGAGGCCCAAGACACACTGAAGACATTGGTGAAAAACAAGGCTCTAGAATGCCGAAAATTATCAAACAATATCATTTATATCACATACCCACTGCTGTCTAGTCGTTTCTGACTCAAAGCAACCGGCTAGGACACAGTAGAACTGCCCCCATAGAGTTTCCAAGCACCGCCTAGTGGATTCAAACTGCCATCCTTTGGTTAGCACCATGGTTTCCTGATACCACATCCAAACAAAATACTACTGAAGGTAATTTAAAAATGACTGTGACGGTACATCAACAGGAAATTGCCAGAAATCCAGGCCAGTTTCAGAAGATGATGTGGAACTGGGAATATCGATGCTGGTGTCAGATGGATCTTGGCTGAAAGCAGAGCATACCAGAAAGCTATTTATCTGTGTTTCCTTGACTGCATAAAGGCATTCAACCTTGTGGATCATAACAAGTTATGGATAACTTTGCAAAGAATGGGAATTCCAGAACACTTAATTGTGCTCATACAAAACCTGTATATAGATGAAGAAGCAGTCACTGAAACATAACAAGGGGATACAGTGTGGTTTCGAATCAGGAAAGGTGTGCATGCCAGGGAGGGATCACCCAATGAGCCAACCATGCATGGGTGCAGTTGTACCTTCCCGTCAACCTGCAGTGCACAGAGTCACCTGTCCCCTACCACATCAACAAAAACAAGGCAGTCCTGTTGAGGACTTAAAAATCAGTCTTTAAAATCAGTCTTTAAAATTCTGTAGAGTTTCTGTTTCTCCGCTTAATTACCCATCTATTCTTGCTTGTTGTCTATTTTTTCCATTAGCACCCTTGACGTAATACGTAATAATCATAGTTATTTTAAAGTCCCTGTCAGATAATTCCAACATCTGTATCATGTCTGAGTGTAATTCTAATGATTTCTTTGTCTCCTCACACTGCTTCTTCTTGTCTTTTGGCATGCCTTGTAATTTTTATTGAAAGAAGAATGTGTTGCATTGGATAACAGGAAATGAGGCAAATCAACCTACAGTGTGAGAATTCATGTTAATCAGGCCAGGAGTTGAACTGTGTTTAACATTCACTGCAGCTGTAGGTGTCGGAAGCTTCAGATTCTTTTAATGTCCTTGTTTTTGTCTCTTCCCTTGACTTTGGGCTCCTTTGTTGATTTAAATAGTCTTCCTCAGAGAGAGGCTATGTCTTGCACCTCTTTCAGCTACAATCGACTGTTGTTGTTCACTTGCTGTCAAGTCGATTTTGACTCACATTGACCCTAGGTGTGTCAGAGTAGAACTGTGCTCTATAGAATTTTAAAGACTGATTTTTAGGCAGTAGATTGCCAGGCCTTTCTTCTGTGATGCCTCCAGGTGAACTCAAGCCATCTACCTTTCGGTTGGTAGCCATGGCATTAACTGTTTGCATCCAGGGATTGTTATTATGCTGGAGTCTTATTGGTATGGTGGTTAGGTATGGGGGAAGAGGAGTGGTCTACAACCTTCCAATTAAATCTCAGGCAATGATCTTAACTAGTATTTCTCTAGATCATCCCACCTTCCCTCCTGCTGCCTTCCCCGGCTACAGTGTTCCCGATCCATGGCTTTGAAGCCTTGACCCCAGTTGACTGTTTTCTTCTCCTTGAAGTTGCACAGGAAGGCTAGTTATTGTTGTTAGTTGCCACTGAGTCAGTTCTGAGGAGTGTAGGATAGGAGGAAAACCCTTCCTTCAGCTGAGATAACAAAAATCAATCAAACCAAACCATTGCTGTAGAGTTAGTTCTGACTCGTGCTGATCTATGGGATTGAGTAGAACTGCCCCATAGGGTTTCCAAAGCTGTAATCTTTAGGGAAGCAGACTGTCACAGCTGTCACAACAACAAAGAGCGGCTGGTGGTCTCACACTGCTAACCTCTTGGTAAGCACCTGGACTCTTTAACCACCGTACCTCAAGACTCCTGTTGAGATGAAGCTTTGGCAAAATCTTTCTCCTGGAGAGCAGGCCTCTGTGACAGAGAAGGTTCTGAGCCAGAGTTATGAGGAATCTTTCTTGGGTCTTTACCGTGAACATGAGTGGGTTCCTAGGTAAAGCCCACAACATTGTGCTCCCTTCCCAGGACCATGGGCTGTAAGAGTTTCTCCCCTCTTATGCTAGCCAACCCTCAGCCTCCTGCAAGTCATCAAAATTGTTGTTCAAGTGTTTCTATCAGTTGATGAGAAGCTTTTACTCCAAGTAGACAGATCTCAGCTGCGTTGGTCTAGGTGAGCCTTTCTCTCCAGATTGCAGGATGGTGGTTTGCCCTATAACCTCAGATCTCCGACAGGCCCCAGAAAAGGCATTGATTTCCAGGTTGTGCAGTTTTTCCTTGTCATACAGGCAGGAGTGATGACTTCTAAATTCTTTAGATGTCAGGACCAAAACTAGAATATAAGCATTTTTATTATGGAACATTTCAAACATATAAAATTATAGAGACTATGCTATTGTAATAATCCCCCATGTACCCACCACCTAGGTTCAACAATTAATAACTCGTGGACAAATCTGGTTCATGGAGCTTGAAAAAATATCAGGGCGGCTCTCAGAATCCAGATGGGAATCTCGAGCCCATCAGAACTCCCTTCTGCCCCTCTTTGTGTGCTGCCCCTCCTCCTCCAACTGTAGAGTGGCCCTCTGCTCACGGTGGAGAACACGGCCTCCTGCTTCACCAGCTCAGCAACCCGCATGAGAACATTTCTTTCTCCCAGCTTGTATGTATCAGTCCCAGGGAAAGTCTCTGATGGGTGTTGTCTGAGGCCCGCACCCCTTCCTTGATCTAGCTGTGATTTCTAGGAGATGGGACATTTTAATTGGCAGAGTTGGGCTGTGTGTCTGTGTCTTCCAGCATTGCCGTGGGAACCAGGTTTATTCCCAGGGTAAGGGAGTGGTTGGATGGAGAAAAATAAAAGCTGCTTCAGTCCTTATCCAAAACCCATGGCTGTCAAGTCAGTTCCCATTCATAGTGACCCTACACAACAGAGTAGAACTGCTCCATAGAGTTCTCAAGGAGTGCCTGGAGGTTTTGAACTGCCAACATTTTGGTTAGTGGATATATCACTTAGCCATTACACCAACAGTTTCCCTTAGTCCATAAACCAAAAAACCCAAACCCACTACTGTTAGGTTGATTTCATAAGAGGGTGCTAACTGCTCATTACTAGTCCCAGAGGAAACCCTGATGGCACAGTGGTCAAGTGCTATGGCTGCTAATCAGAAGGTCAGCAGTTCAAATCCACCAGTTCAAAACTCTATGGGGCAGTTCTACTCCATCCTATAGAGTCACCATGAGTTAGAACAGACGCGATAGCAATGGGTCTGGTCTAGTCAGTCCCTCAAATTGTCACATCATCAGTGGGAGGTGTTAACAAGACAGTGATATCTTCTCAGAACACTGACCACGTCTGGCCAAAGCAAGAGGAGTTGATCCTGTTTCCTTAACCTTCCTCGGCGGCTGACGGAGTATCTCAGCTAACCCAGCTGCCCTAGGAACAGCCACCTGGGTGAGCTTGCTCCTTCATGAGCAGCCTGCACTGTGAAATAACGGGAGACTGCTCTTCTCGAAGGAACCATGCGCAACCGATGCACCTGCTTGACTTGAGGAAACCAGGCTGACCCCAGAGCCAAAGCGTGTGAGTTGAGCCCCTTGTGTGGTGTGCAGTGGGGGTTGGGTGAAGTCTGTCGGGCACACCTCTACCCCTCTGAACAAATCACACCATAGTTACTTGTCCCTCACCAAAAAAACTCCATGTCTTCTTGCATTCATAGATTTGAAATATTTGCCATAAAAATGAAAATAATTTCAGGGGAATTTGGGAGGGAGGGATTTCGGTGCTGTTTGTGTTCTTGGGTCTCTAAGTTCAAAGGATATTGAGACACCATTCCATTTTGCAGGCCCATGCATTGGAAGTGACTCAGCAGCAATATGTTTGCTTTGGTTTGGTTTTATGGGTGACCATAGACACTAGTCACATAGAAACTGTGCTGGCATTGTGATTAAGTGCTACAGCTGCTAACCAAAAGGTCAGTAGTTCAAATCCACCAGATGCTCTTTGGAAACTCCATAGGGCAGTCTACCCTGTCCTACAGGGTTGTGGTGAATCAGAAATTGACCTGACAGCTATGGGTTTGGATTTTTTTTTTTAATAGATATTGGTCAGGCAGAGGAAGAGGAATAGATATAATCTGTAGTCATGTAATTTATGAGGAACTAGTTGCCACATAACATGAAATCACCTTCCTCCGTGTCTAGGGTTCATGTACACTGGTATTGTCCCTCTTCTCTTGGTCCTTTGCAAGGTGACAAATCCAAGCATTAGATCTGTGCAGGGGTGAGTGCTGTGCTTGCAGTACAATGTAAGTCCTAGGGTCTGGGGACTGTGTGATCCTGGGAGCATCACATAACCCCATGGAATCTTGGTTGGGTTGGTTTTTTTTTAAGTCTATTAACAGGGTTGGTGGTGATGTAAACAGCTAAGGTGCTGAGAGTTAACACCCATTCCCTAAACAAGATCCAGGCAGATTTCATAGCTTTTCTTAGCTTATCATGAGAGATGAAAAGTCCAGTCCAGTCTGAAACTCCAAATTCTTGCCCACTCTAAAACCTCTTCCCTCCAAGCTTGGGCTTGGTTTGGACAGAGTGGAGAAAGGAATGTAGTTGTTACTTTTTTTTCTCTCTCTCTCTCTCCATCTTTCCTCCTACCCAGTAGCTGCTATTTCTGGCTGTGCAGGGCAGAGGGTAAGACATGTAATACCAGAAGTCTTGAGCACAGCAATCGGTGCTGAGCTAGCCAGGGCTGGGCAGAGGAGGGCGGACATACACCAATGATCCCTTCTCTGAGAAGAGGCGTATTTGGTAGTTGAGACCATCAGAGTCTCTCCAACACCTGGGAAGTTTGACACGTTTGGACGGTGCCTCCTCCAGCTTTCTTCTTACAACGCTGAAAGTCAAAGTGTGGTCTAAGGACCTGCACAATCAGCCTCACCTGTAAGAAATTAAGAACATTAGCCTCACCATGACCTACTGAATCAGAATCCACACTTAAACAAGTCCCCCAGTGATCTGACACCCAGTGCTGTCTAAGGACCACTCTCAGTTGGAAGCCCTAGTGACATAGTGGTTAAGTGCTGTGGCTGCTAACCAGATCAGCAGTTCAAGTCCACCAGATGCTCCTTAGAAACTGTGGGGCAGTTCTATTCTGTCTATAGGATCATGGCGAGTTCCAACTCGATGGCAGTGGGTTTGGTTTTTGTCATGGATTGAGCTGTGTCCTGCCCAAAATGTGTGTAGTCGTGTGGCTGGGCCATGATTCCCATTAGTTTATGATTGCTCTTCATTTTGTGATTTTCCTATGCTGTATGTTAAAGAGAATTAGGGTGGAGCTGTAAATCCCCTCATAAGTTCACCTCCCTGCTTCATTGTAAAGGGAGTTTCCCTGGAGTATGGCTTCTAGCACCTATTATCCTTTTATCTTACAAGAGGTGAAAGGGAAGCAAGCAGAAATTTGGGAATCTCACACCATCAAGCAAGCGGGACCGGGAGAAGAGCATGTCCTTCATACCTGAGGTTCCTGCACCAAGATGCTCCCTGACCGAAGACTGATGCAACATAAGGATTTCCTCCAGAGTCACAGAGGAAAGCCTTCCCCTGGAGCAGATACCCTGAGTTCAGACTTGAAGCTTATCAGGCTGTGTAAGAATAAAGGTTCCTTTGTAGTATTTCTGTTAAAGTAGTACGAGATGACTAAAACAGTTTTGGGGGGTGGGGGACCTATCAGTTTCTTGTACTGTGACAGTTTGTGCATTGCTCTGATACTGGAAGCCATGCCACAGTCCCCTGCAGTGGACAGGTTTCAGTGGAGCTTCTGGGCTTAGACAGATGAGGAAGAAAGTTCTGGTGATCTACTTCAAACATCGGCCTGTGAAAACCTTATGGATCACAACTAAGTGTTGTTTTATTTGTTTCCTTTGGATCAATTACTGGAGCAGAATACCGTGTCTGCTGAAGCAGAAGGCCAGTAAGGTTATGGGAGACCCTCAGTGAGATGGATTGGCACAATGGCCTCAAAGATGGACTCAGTGGTGATTGTGAGGATGACGCAGGTCCAGATGACATCTCATTCTGTTGTATGTAAGGTCACCATGAGTCAGAATCGATTCAACTACAGCTAACAACCGAGTGCCGGGAGCACCGGCTTACAATTCCACTCAACATTCTGGCTTTCAGCAGTGCCCCCAGTGCAGCTCCTTTGAAATCGCTGCTCCGGCAAGTCCAGCTCCCCCCACTGTGTCTGCACCTGATCCTGGGAAATGTGCTCTCCCAGCTCCGCTGTCAGGTGGTCACCCTCCACCAGAGTCTCTCACTTGTACGGCTCCCCAGGTGGGGTCAAGTACTTGTCAGCATTCCTCCAGGCTCCAGGGGACACACGGCAGACTCTCCAAGTGTTGCCATGAAGCTCCCTTCACTGGCTCAAGGTCAGGTGAAAGCACTCCTTCTCTCCCAATGGTGCGGGTGGGAAAGGTAGGCCCAGCTCAGCACACTGGTGTTGCTCTCCAAAGAAGTCCTCACTCCAGCCTGTTCTAAGGCTCAGTGACTCCCAGCCTCCTGGACATCCCTACAGGAGGGCTGTGGGCAGAGAAACTTTGGTGGTCTCTTTGAAAGCTGTTTTGTTATCTGTTGCTGCCTAGCAGATTATCCCAAATCTTAATGATTTAAAAGCACAAACACTTATCATCTGAGTTTCCGTGGGTCAGCAATTCAGGCACAGCTTCTGTCTGGCTCAGATTCTCTCACAGAACAACATCAAAGTGGCAGCAGGAGCTTCAGACATCTCAAGGCTCGACACGGAGGGCAGGTCCATCTCCCACCTCCCTCACGGGGCTGCTGGCAGGCAGTGGGTCCTTGCTGATGAGTGGCCTGAGATCCAGTTCTTGGCCAAGGGGGCTTCTCCATAGGGTAGTTCAGGATATGGCAGCCGGCTTCCGTCAAAGGGGGTGAGGGACAGCAAGGGTGACCAAGAGGAAGTCACAGTCTTTGAGCAACCTAGCCCTAGAGTGGGGTTCAGTCACTGCTGCAGGATTCACCAGACATGAGTCACTGCGCCCAGGCCACACTCGAAGAGAGGAAGTTACACAATCACAAGACTTCCAGGAGACAGGGATCACTGGGAGACATTTTTTATTGTGATTAATACGTATGTGTAACAAAACATGGACACTTCAACAATCTTTACGCGTACAATTGTGACATTAATTACATTCATCACATTGTTTGACTATCATCTGTTCCCAAATGATACCATCATTCTTTTTTTTAATTGTGATTAAGTGAAAATATACAATCCAAATCAATCTGGCATTCCGTCCTATCTGCAGCTCCTTCTCACTCAGTAGCAGCACATCCCTCCTTTTCATCCTGTGCTGCTGTTATCCTCTTAACAAGCACCTATCTTCTCTCCACCTTCTTCTCTCCCATCTAGAAAGAAATCAGGAGAGCCTCCTATGAATGTATAAAACTATAAAGTACACACACCATGTCTTCACACTGTGTCCCCGAGTCCAGTCTGAAGAGTTGATCTCAGCACTGGTTTCCTGTCAGGGACAGCAGCAGTTCTAGGGGCCAGGTTCCGAGGGGATCCTCCAGGCTATGGGACTGTCAGTTGTGGTCTTTTGGTCGAGTTCTTGAGCTGCCCGCCTCTTTGTCTAGCATTGCCTCAGGGGCTCTACATTGTGTCCCCCATCACAGCTGCCTTTGGTGATGGCCGGGAACCATCTGCTTCTTCTGGTCTCTGGTGATACAGTCTCCCATTCATGACGCTATCACCCTTAGCTGGAGCTCAGGTAGGGAATCATCTTACAGGCGGCCTATCACAGTAGTCTAGGACTGTACCTCAGGATTCAAGAGTGCTTAGCACATGGTCTCATTCTTTTTCTTTATTATCTCAGTCAAAATAGAGATAATAAGAAAATGACCATATAATACCCTGGTGGAACCTTGGTGACATTGTGGGTAAGTGCTAAGGCTGCTAACTAAAGGATTGGCAGTTCACATCTGCCAGGTACTCCTTGGAAACTATGGGTCAGTTCTATTCTGTCCTATAGGATCTCTATGAATCAGAATCAGAATCACCTTGACAGCAATGTCTTTAGTTTTTGTTTTTCCTTTAACACCCTGATATACTAGTATCAAAGAGAGAAGATAGAGATTTGGGGTACAAATCCTGCTGGATTTGATGGTAGGAAGCAAAGGAAATGTTGAAATAATTCCATTTTTCCAGTGAAGTATGAAATATGGTCATTAGTTGGAATTGGGGTAGTGGAGGTGTGACAAAGATGACAACTTGTACACTAGAGATAGGTGCTCTCCTTCCCTCTTCTAGAGCTGCCTAGCAAGGAACTACATTTCCCAGGCTCCCCTGCATCTAAATGGGATCATTTGACTAGTTCTTGACAATAAAATATGAGTAGCAGCAGTTTGTGGCACTTTATGACAAAGGAGGTTAGGAAGCAAGTGTGCTTTTCTCTACTTTCTGGCTAAGGAGGTTAAGAGGCAAGTCTGCTTTTTTCTACCTTCTCTTCTGAACACATAGGCTGGGTATCGTGAACTCAAGGAAACTAGAAACTCCACACGCTGCCCAGCTCAGAGCCTGGCAGACAGCAGATTCCCAGTCACTATTGTGTTAGAAAACATTTCTGATTCGAGCTATAAGATAAAAAGTGCCTCAGTTCCAGAAAGATACTTGTCAACCAAGAACATCTGCACTGAACTGTTATGTGAGCAAGAAACAAACCTTTATTTATAAGCCACTGGAAAATTTGATTCTTGTGACAGCACCATCACCCTAATAAAGGTGTTGATGGTTTGGGAACTGAGGGGTGTGAAATGTGATGGTGAGTAGACAGAAAGGCAGTACATGTTGCTAGTGGGACAGCTAACACCAAAAGAGGCACACTGGCCCAGGCAGGGCACTGGACAGAAGTCACCACTTCAGACTGAGCCCCGTAGCCAGAGATGAACAGAGATGGGGCAGAGCTGCACAACTTGACTGTTGGCCAAAGATTTCCTACCCGGGTACACTCCCAGGAGCCCTGTTCAGCCCCAGGAGGAAGGTGCTCCGATAAATGGCTGAAATTCCATTTCCATTGTGTGGATGACTTCTGCATTCTCATCCAGCATCTTAAACACCCTAAGGCAAAAGGAAAACAGAACACAAATCAGTATCTCAAGCAATTTCCAGGTTCCAGGGATATTAACGGCATTGATCTCTTAGACCTATTGTGAGGACAAGACTGGACAAGGCAGGTGAATTTGCACAGCTCAGAGCCTCGCACAGGGCAGGTTCTCAGTCACTGCTGGGTTAGAAGACCCTTCCCAATGAATGAAGTTTGTCCCCTGCCTTCCACATTTCTTAATGCTGCCATCGCATAAAAGAAGCTAGTCAAAGTTTCAGGCAAGTCCTAGAAAAAAAATCAATTCCTTCTACTTAATTACTGTCCTCATCAAGTAAGTGTCCTCACTCTATGAGTGATGTCATTACCACAATCTAGGCATGAGGGGCCAGTGGTGGCGCAGTGGTAGGGTTTTGGCCTTGCCTGCAGAAACTGGGGTTTTCAGCCACTGTACCCTGGTGGCGTAGTGGTTAAGCGCTACTTCTGCTAACTGAAAGGATGGCGGTTCGAAACGCCAGACGCTTCTTGGAAACGGTATGGGCAGTTCTGCTCTGACCTATAGGGTCGCTATGAGTCGGAATTGACTCGATGGTGGTGGGTTTGACACCTCAAGTGCAGCCACATCCCATGTATCAGTGGAGCGGTCTCCATGATGCTGAACAGGTTTGAGCAGAACTTCCCAACTAATACGAACTAGGAAGAAAGGCCTGACAATCTCCTTTGAAAAATCGGCCAGTGAAAACGCTACAAATTAAAATGACCCCATTGGCAAGCTATCATGGGTTGGTACAGGAGTAGTTTCTGCAACGCACGGTCTGGCCATCAGTCGGGGTTACCAGGACTCCACTGCAGCTGACAACGAAGTACAGACACCAGGCTTGATTCCCAAACGCTCCTAGGTACAGCAGAGGGCCTTGGCAGCAGCCTGGAGAAAGCATCATGCAGACTTCAGATTGCACGGAGCGCAATAGTCACCAGCTGCGTCAGGCCTGGGATGTCCATCACCGCGTTCTCTCTGAGGCCACGCCCCCAGGCTGCTTCCAGCCAATGACAGAGTGTGGCCGCAGCTGGCCTGCAAAGCAAGGACATTTCTGGGAGTCATGGGTCTCTTCTGGCTAGTGATTGGCTTGAGAGCACCCTGGCATCCTTGCTGATCTTCTTTTGACTGCACGGCAATCTTAGGCATTCCTACCAGTTTTGCTCCCTTCCCTATCCACCTTCACTCAGAGGCAGACCTGCACTACGGTCTGGAGCCACCCTCTCCCAGCCTTTTCTGACCTCCCCTACCCACACTCCCCGACCTTGATACCCCTTCCCGTGCCACCTCCCCACGCCCCTACCGCTGCCAATTTTCCCTCGTAGGTGTTTCCCCTAATCAATTTCTTGCACACTTTATCCTGCCTTGTACCAGCTTCATCTTTCCACTCTAGGCACCAATTTTCTTCTCGTATTATTTACTTAGAAAGTAAATAGGAAATTCTCCTCCTGAATTTTAAGCTCTAAAATGCAGTGTATGAGGACAAATATTTTTTAAGTTGGTCTACTTTATATGTATGTAAGATATAGATATATAATTTATTTTATTTTTTGTTCTTGAGAACATGCACAGCAGAACACATATACCAGTTTAACAATTTCTGCTTGTACAATTAATTCTTCAAGTTGTACAGCCTTTCTCTTCGTCCTTTTCCAAATTGTCCCTCCCCCCTTGTTAACATAAACTTACTGTTCCCTAAGTTTCCTGTCTAATCTTTCGAGCTGCTCTTGACAAGAGGACAGACATTTTAGGGACAAATGTGAGCACTTCTTTCCCTTTAATGTGTTAGTTCTGGCTTCAGTGCAGTCCAACATTCATTTTTGCTGAATTTGGCACCTTCTCCTGTCCAGTCTGAGCATTAAAACCTCAAGTGGTTGTGGAGTTACCTCATGGCTCTTAGGTCTCCCTAGCAACTCTGAACTACTTAAAAACATTAAGTAGTTAAGGAGTGGCATTAAAATTGTAAAAGCAATACGGCTACCCTACAACTAATTTACAAGAGGCAGGAAAAGAATTACCCACAATGCCACTGTTTTGACACAGCAGCCGCCAGGCTAGGGTATCTCCCTCACTGCTTCCTTTCCTTACAAGATTATCTGCATGTGTTAGGCATGGACCACAGGCTCTCAGAAGCACGTCTGGAATTTTTTTAAATGACCAAGGCCCATTCCTATGCTAGAATTCTTTAGTCTGAATCTTTTCTTCCTTTTTGGAGCCCAGATACAGAATTGAACTGATCAGACTCCTCAGTTGACAGTACTTTACCGTTGTTGGGCTGTTCATGGTCCCTCTCTTTTTGTTATTTATGGTGTTTTATCTCTTCTGATTCTGCTTCTCATCCTCCTCTGCACTGGACATATGTCCTTAAATGTACATAAAGCTGTATAAATATACAAGCGTAATGTCGTTTGGGTACATGTGACTCTATAGGACAGAGCAGGACTGCTCCACAGAGTTTTCAAGGAACACCGGGCTTATTTGAAATGTCAGACTTCGGGTTAGCAGAAGTAGCACTTAAATCCACTACACCACCAGGGTTTCCTGTGTAATTTTAATATACATTCTGTAACTTTCATTGTTTCTCTCTCTCTCCTTTTATTATGGCAAATATGTATGTAACAAGAAATTTGCCATTCTGATCACTTTCAAGCACGCTATTCAGTGCTATTAATTGTATTCATCATATTGTGCAAAAATCATCACTATCCCCAAAAGTTTTTTACCACTCCAAGCCAAAAGTAAGTCCCCCTTAATAACACCGCATTTCTCCCTCCCCATAGCCCCACGTAACCACCGACAAACTTTTGTCACTATGTGTTTGTTTGGTCTAGATATTTCACATAGTGGGATAATACAACTCTTTTTTCTGTTGTGTCTATTTTATTTCATTCAGCATAATGTTTTCAAGATTCCTCTCTGTTGTAGCATAAATCAGAACCTTATTCGTCTTTATGGCTGAATAGTACTCCATTGTACGTATGTATCCCATTTTGCTTACCCACTCATCTGTTGGCGGCCACTTGGGCCTTTTCCACATTTTGGCTGTTGTGAATAACGCTGCAATGGACCCTGATGTGCTGACATCTGTCTGCATCTCTGCTTTCAGTTCTTTTGAGTACACACTCAGATGTGGAGTTGCTTTCTTGCCTATTCTACAATGACTTGTCTTTAGCTATTCAAGTTATCTATTAAGGACATACATTTTGTCAAGTTGCAACTCTTTTTACCTAGCCTATTATTTCTTCTTTGATGTCATGATTTTTGTTCTTACAATTTTTAGAAATGTAGTGAAATATATATATACATATATATATATATTCTGTTATAGCTTATAAGGTTCTCTTTTGCACAGATTTTTTTCCCTCCATTTTGTGATTTAAAAATGTTCTCCTGGATTTCTCTTCCATTACATATTAAGGGAGGGTGTATAGGTTAAGCAACTGGTACAGAAATGCTGAAGAATCAACAGAAGTCATGCAAGTACGGTAATATGGACTGTGCAGCATTTTGCCAGTGAACTGTGAACGGGCCATCACCTGCACTGTCTCAGATCAACTCTGAGTAAGAGTTTTCACGGGGTCTGCTTGGGTACCATAGCTCAAGGAGCAAGGGGCTAAGTGGTCTAACTTTGGAGATGAAACACACAAGGTTGTTTCCCTGAGCCCATCCAGGCTTGTGTCCCTTTGTTTATGTTCCATATAATTTATTTATTTTGTAGACAGTTAGCTCTACTAAACTGAGGGTCAGGTCTGGCTTGTTGATCCCTGATTGCTAAATGCCTGGCCTGGTGCCCTGTGAGGAAGCAAGAAGGCAGTTAAAGAAGAAAGGATGACAGAAGGAAGAGATTGAGGGAGGGAGAGAAGGAAGAAATGAGGACGTGTTGTCTGTTTTCCAGTAACCCTACAGCTGTGTTCTATGACACCTGCTTGAGGTCCCAGGTGTCTAACTTCATTGAACCACATCACTGGGGCTCTCTTGCCTTCTGGTTTCCCACTGGTTTGTGCCAATGGGACACATTTTAAGGGGAGTGGAAGGTGGAGGCAAAAGTGGTGGGCATGTGTTCTCTTTTCCCTCCTTGCCTGTGGGGCAGTTTTTCTACAAACATTGCTTCCATCAAGCACAACCTCACTCAGGGCTCCAGCTTTCTACTGGGGTGCAATAACCGTCTTTCTTCCCCTGCCCCTGCAGGCCACCGTGACAGCAGCTCCCTACCGTGGGTGGCTATACATCCACAGCCCTTGTTGCTCATGTAAAGGTGTCCACACTTCTGCAAATAGTCACTGTGTTACAAAGCCCTTCAAAAATCCCAGCTGAATGTGCCCTGTTTCCTGCCTGGATCCTGAAGGAGGGAAAGCAGAGAAGCAGAAAGAGGCTAGGAGGATGAGGGCTTCTCAGAATAGCTTAGACAAACTCACAAGGAAACACTAACATCTTGAAAGAAGTGACAGAGGGTGGGGGATGTAAGTCCTAGCCCTGTCATTCCCCTAGTTCTCATCTCCCGAAGTGGAGCATGGGCACCGCAGGCACCAGCCACAATACACACTGCTCCGAGTCCCCTTGGCCTCCCTGTGCTTAGTGACTCTGTCCTTTGCGTGCCTTCCCTGCTTGGCTCTACAGCAGCAGGTTTCCTTGATAAAGCGGGACTATAGGTAATAGTTTGTATGTCCACCTCCCCTGTAGCACTGTAATCTTCTCAAAGACAAAGATTCTGTCTCAGCTGTTTCTACACGGCCCAGGGTAGTCCCACCCTGAGTTCACCTGGGGAAGGACTGAAGGCTTCTCTCACAAATGAGCCCTGCAGTCCCACTCTGCTGGGATCCATCCCTTTCCTGGGAGGTGGACTCACCTCGGGAGCCCACAGGGAGGGCAGAGGCTAGAAAGCACCCGACACTGAGGATGCTGGCAGGAAGGTAACTGAGGTGATGACTCAGGAAAACCAGCTTTGTCTTCCAGGTTAGCTGCTTGATCCACTGTCATGTCATGGTCCCCAGACTGATCCTGGCCTCAGGCTTTCCGCCTTGGTGGTCCTCCAAGGGCTACAGCTTCTCTCAAACATCTTTTTTTTTTCTTTTTCTTTCGGTCTGCTGCTGTTTCACATGTTGTCTGAAAGACTGAATGATCCGTACTGGCTGCTAACACCTCAATCAGGATGAAACAGCAGGGACCACGTTGTCCTATCCTCAAACTAGGATACAAAACAAACAAACAAAAAAAACCCCTCAAACTCGTTGAGGTTGACTAGTTTCTGACTCATAGCAACTCTACATGACAGAGCAGAACTGCCCCATAGAGCTTCTGAGGAGCAGATTCAAACTGCTGACCTTTTGGTTTCCAATCAGGATACAAGTATTTCAAATCTGGGGTATTCCAAACATTAATCCTTCACACATTTCAGTTAAAATGGCTTTAATAATCACAAACATAATGAAAAGCACAACACAGTAAACAAAGCTTGTTTAAGGCTATCAGCCTGTAGATGTTGCAACAAATCTGGTGACCATATTTCTGTAATTTGCTGAAGCAGTAGCAATTTCAAAAGCTGCCTTAGTGGAAACACATTTTTATTGCTGAATGTTGTGACTTTTTTATGTTGTATTATTTGCAATAAAAGCAGTGCTTCCTGTGTATAATAGCTAAACCTGACCAGCGAGTCATCCCAGCCTGGGTGCCAGACTGTGAGTGAAAGGAGCCTCCAGTCGAATCTTGGGTCTTCCCAGCAGAGGCTCCAGATATTACAGACAGAGACATGGCATCCCACCTTGCCTCTGTCTGAATTCTAGACTTACTGAACTCTTGGGTGTGATAAAATGGCTGTTTTATGCCAAAAAATAAATCACAAAGCACAGTAAAAAGCTTGCCTTAAAAACTCACCACTGTCAAGCTGATTCCAACACATAGAGACCCTGTAGGACAGACTAGAACTGCCCATTTGGATTTCAAGGCTGTAGTCTTTACAGAAGCAGATGGCCAAGTCTTTTCCCTAAGGAGTGGCAAGTGGCAACTTTTCAGTTAGCTGTGTAATTAACTATTTTGATACCTGGGCTCCACAGTTGCCTTAGTGTATGAAAGCATGATTATTAAGAATTGAAGATGAAAGGTTACTGCAGACCCTTCCAGACTGGCAGCTGCTGATCTTCTGCTGCTAAGTGGTCCTCACTGCACTAAGAGCAGAAGCAAGCTCCGCCCGCCATGCTGGGTGATGCACTGAGCCACCCCTCTACGGTGCACACAGATGATCTAAGAGAAGGGATTGCAAGTGGTTCACCAGTTGCCTAATGGACGATGAATGCTAGATTCCAAACCCGAGGATGCTTCCTGTTAGTGATTCTCTGAAGCATGCCCACAGCCCTGTAATTGCAGGCTTCCTCGTCTGTCAAAGGCCAAGTTAATGAGCCTTCAAGATGTAACTGAATCCACCAGGTTGTTGACCTTTGTGTAACTGGTACCAGGGCTTGGGGCAGGCAAGGGAGAGTAGTATTCAGATCTGAGCTGTCAGATTAAATGCATTCATGAGAATCCAGAGGCCTAAGTCATGGGTGTAATTTTGTTTCTTGGCTTTAGAGATAAGAACCTATTTTTGCTGTATATCAAAAGCAGTTACTCCCTGAGGATAACTTCCATGAGTAGACCTTTCAGCCATGATCACACATCATGTGACCCATTCAGGACTCTGTAGAGAACTGTGCTATGACAAAGGCCACAAACCCTACAGACTGTACTTTTATTCATCTGGGTCACTCAGGATCGCCCTTCCTTATACCCTAAACCTGTTTACTTCTCTTATAAACCCACAGTCTTCTGGTTTCAGTGATCAGTTTTACCTTAATTTTCAGACAATGTCGTCAGGAAAAGGGCAAAATCAGAGAGTCCTAACCTTTTCATCTATGACACTTACAGCCCTTGTATGGAAGAGAGGGACACAGAGACAGGAAAAGGAAAGAGTTTCTATAAAGGGGAAGGAGAAATAATCTAAAATCTCCATCTCACTAGTTATGGAGGCATGAAAAATTTACTAAATGAAATTATTTTATAATAACTAAGTCAATTGGGGATCTTGAATATCATTTTATAAAATCATTCACTACATGAATTTTGAAAGAAACATCCAAACAATACACTACAGTTATTGGGTACTAGTTTGGATTCTCTGAGAAACTTTTAATTCATGATATGACTAAACATCGCTTCCGCTGTAGAACGCATTCAGTACTCATCAGGAAGTGCAATTGTCTTCATTGTCAGCCTCAACGCTACGACATTTATCAAGCACATTTATTAGAAAGGAGTGCATTTCTTTAATATGTTTGTTTATTGCACACATGCTAGACTGTGAAAAACAGCACAGAGTTTCCTTCACTTTCCACTTGTGATCTGGACCAGTTTCTTGCCCCATTTGCCTTTGAGAGTCACACCAGGTTGCGCACTGAATTTGTCCCTCGAAAAGAGTTTGTTTGGAAATAGGGTTTTCTTTTGTTATCAGTTAACGTGGTCACAGTGGAGGGTTATACCAGGGCAGGGTGGATCCTAATCTATTTTGAGTAGGGGTCTTATGGAAGCAGAGGACATGGAGGCAGGGTCACATGGGGAATACAGACGCTATGAAAAGGTGAATCTACAAGCTAAAGAATGCCGAGAACTACACAGTCACCAGAAGCTGGAGAACTCAAGGAAGTATCTTCCCCTAGAGTGGACAGAGAGCATGGTCCTGCTGATTGATGCTCTCAATGTGAGCTTCTAGCCTCCAGAATTGTGAGAAAATTAATTTCTGTTCCATAAAGCCATCCACTTTGTAATATTCTGCTATCACAGCTGTAGGGAATGAAGACATCCCTTGCCCATCGTCCACCCAGGTGGGTACAGTAGGTTACATACAGCTTGACTGGAAACCACAAGTGTGCCAAAAGGTCACACCCAACCTGTCCAAGGCCAAGGCTCTTCTGTACTAGCCACAGGAAATTTTTGAAAACTGTGTGTTTCTTCTTTCTTCTCCCTCATATCCACTTCCAGTGTCCTTAGTTTTTAGGAAACCACTTACTTCATGGAATAAGGCCCTGCTGTGTGCTCTTCCCCTGGGTCACAGGCAAGGCCTCCACCAATCTCTGTTTTTTCTTAAGTCTGGCTTGTTTCACCTCCCACACCTCCCACACGCCCTACTCCTCTGATGTCTCAAGGGCAGTTAGCACCCACATCATACAGCTCAGTTCTTGATGACATACTGTCAAGCGTTCTGACCATTGTATCATGGGTATTAGTCTTGTTTCACCACAGAGAAGCTCCTGGAAAGGTTCTTTCCATTGATGGTAGTTCCTGGCACTGTGGATCACTAGTACAAAACCTGTTGCTGTTGAACCTAACTCATAGAGACCCTATAGGACAGAGTAGAACTGCCCCGCAGGATTTCCAAGAGGAAGTAGTAGATTCAGACGGCTGACCTTTTGATTAGCTGCTGAAGGCTTAACCACTGCATCACCGGGACTTCTGTGGCTCAGGTCCTTACTAGATAAACACTTGTCTTTATATATCCCTGTTAGGGTAAATATCCTGTAAGTGTTGTCAACGGACTAAGGCAACCAACCCACCCCAGGCCAGGCTCAGAGCTAAGGAGCAGACTCCAGCTTCCTTGGGGTTTCTGCAAAATGGCAGGGTCAACAATGCATTCCAGGGAGGAGTCTGAGCCCAGGCTCCTGTCCCTCTGGGTTCTCCTAGCCCAGACTGATTTCCTTGTCAGTTCAGTTTCCCTGGACCTCCCCATCCTCCTTTCCTCCCCTTCCTGATTTTCATTGTTGATGTGAGGCACTTCTTGCCTTCCCAGAGATAGATGTCTGACTAGCAGATTGGATGGGTGGACACCTTGCTGGACTAACAAATGAGGGTGGCTGGTGAAGGGGTGAATGAGAGAATGACTGCCCTTGTGGTACAGTTAAAGTACTGGGCTGGTGACTGAAAGATCAAAGCTCTCTCCACATAAGAAAGATGGGGCAATTTGCGTCCATCAGGATTTAAAGCCCTGGAAACCCAATGGGACAGTTCTACCCTGTCCCGTGATGCTTCTAGGACTCACGGCAGTGGGGGAATTCTTAGGAGAATCCTGAAATGGTGCTCTCTGGAGGACCCAGTTTGCTGCTTGTTCAAGGGGCTCAACACTCCAGTGGGATTCCATTGACTCTACAGGATGGTTCTGTTTTAATTGATCTTAGTCAAATATCTGTAACCTAGAAACTTGAATACTTGTGAGCATGTAGTCATAACATGGCAAGATACTTTACAAGGGCAACTTACAATTTGGTGCACACTGACATATTCATTGATACCTGATAACTAAATAGCAAATATTTTAAAGGTCCAGTGTTTTTGATTCACCCACTATATTAGAGGGCAAAACCCTGGTGGCACAGTGGTTAAGAGCTACAGCTGCTTAGAAAAGGTTGGAAGTTTGAATCCACTCGGAGCTCTGTGGAAACTCTATGGGGCGGTTCCACCGTCCCTCAGGGTAGCTATGAGTCAAAATCAACTCAACATAAAAGGCGTTTTTGTTTTTCTATTAGAAGAAGGGCCTTGGTGGTGCAATGGTTAAATTTTAGGCTGCTAACCAAAAAGTCAGCAGTTCAAATCCACCAGCTACCTCTTGGAAACATCATAAGGCAGTTCTATTCTGTCCTATAGGGTCACTGTGGGTCAGAATCCACTCAACAGCAATCAGTTTGTTTGTTTTTGTGTTTAATTAGAAGGTCATTACTTCTCTCAACTGAAAGCAAAAAATAAAAGTCTTCTCAGAAAAATAGCATCAGTATCTGTCAACTTGAACTTGAAGGAAGTCTTTAAAGACTGAGAGGGTATCAAGATCTCCTCCAGAAATTCTCAACCTTAACCACATGCTTGAATCATCTGTGATGCTTTTAAAAATGTCAACGCCCGGGCTGTACCTCTGATCTGTTTGAGGGTATCTCTGGAGCTGAGATCCATGAATCTGTATTTTCAAAGCTCCCTAGGTGATTGCGGTGTATAGCTAAGGTGCAGAACTTCTGCTTTAACACCATACACAAGAACTGTCAATTAAGTTTGTGAACTCATCCTAGAAAAAAAGCAGTACATGCCTCATTGTTGAATATCACTACAGTCACCTTTGATGTACAACCTTTGGGAAGCTATGCACTGACACCCGCACCTAATCCACCCTGCAAAGCAATTTTGGAACTTTTTCTGGAATTGCCATCAGAGCTGTTGTCATATTACCCTTGATGTCCTATATGTCATCAAAATGTCTTCCTTTCAATATTTCCTTTATCTTTGGGTAAAGAAAAAAGTCATTGGGGGCCAGATGAGGTGAGTAGGGAGCGTATTCCAATACAGTTATTTGTTTACTGGCTAAAAACTCCCTTACAGACAACTATACAATTAAGTTCATGAATTTGCCACCATGTCACCAGGCACAATGGCCATTCCAGAAAGTGTTCAGAAATTGTTTTGAAGGGTAGACTAGGCCCTGGCTTTGGTGCATAGCTTCCCGAGGGGAGTGCTTCAAAGGTGACCATAGTGATATTTAGCAATGAAGTATGCAACACTTATAACAATTAAGTTTGCTGACTTAATTGTTAGACCTCGTGTAGTGGAGAATTGTGCAAACCTGAGGGCTTTCTGTCCATCAGTCAGCTCTGAAACAAGCCAGTGTCCTCATTCTGATTCTGCACTACCCCTCACTACACCCTGTCCTAATTAGCTCTCCTTTTACACTTATTTTGGAAAGAGCTCACAGCCCACCTCCATAAAGATACCTGGTAGTTCAGATGAAAAAGCTAAGCTTCTCCAATCATGGACTCTGGACTGAATTTCTGTGCCTAAAAGCAGTTTTGGGAATTGAGGAAAACAGAGAGTTGAAATAAATTCCATGAAACAAACAGTTGCAAACCACACTGAACCGGTAGCTGGCCCCTACAGTCACAGGAATGTGGAAATCCAGAAGCCTCCGTCACTGACCACCCCACCCTCAGCCAGTGAACCTGCTTCCCCAGTACCTTCGTACACTATCATTGCCCCAGTCAAAACCCAACTACATCGTGCTTTGGCAGTTTCTGCAGAGCACCCCACTGCAGTTGCTGTTAGCTGCTGTCAGTTTTCAACTCATAGCGACCGTATATGACAGAACAGAACCGCCCCATAGAGTTTTCTAAGCCACCGACTTTAGGAGAGCAGGTCATCAGGTCTTTGTCCCTTGGAGTGGCTGAGTGGGTTTGAACCAGCCACCTCTTGGTTAGCAGTTGTATGCTTAACTAGCACCACCAGGGTTCCCTCCCTGCTCCAGGTGGGAGGTACGTAGCAACTTAGACCAAATGTTTGCCTTCAAGACTAACCAGTCTCCTTTCCTGTTTTGACAATTTGGTTTCTGGATGAGGCCATCTCAGTGGATCTTTGGAACAACAGTGTTTACTAAAATAGAACTTCTTTTTCCCTGGACTTTGGAGGTAGCTAGACATGGAGGAGAAGCCACAGGGAAGGCAGATCTCACCATTTCATCTTCCATTGCCATTAATGAATTTTTCAACAGCTCATTACCTGTGCTGGAATGCTATGCCGCTTGAATCAAATGATTTGCACACAACACCGACAGACATGCAGCTATGTATTCAGTTTCCTATGTACATGAACAGCGATTCAGTTTCCTACGTACATGAACAGCGTGGGCCGGGGAAGGGGAAGAGAAACGCGGGAAGAGCTGCCTGGCGGAAATCTCTCTGACTCCTACCTAGTAGGTCATGGGTTCACATACCTTACAAAATCATCTTCCTACAGGAAAATCGGCTTCCACAGGGGTAGCAGGGGTTGCAGGGGTCATAGGGGCTGCAGGGGCTGCAGGGGCTGCAGGGGCTGCAGGGGCTGCAGGGGTTGCAGGGGTTGCAGGGAGAAGCACAGGGGTAGCACGGAGACTCGATCTTGACGCAGCTGCCGAGCCCGTAGGAGTAGGTGACGTCCTTCTCGTCCACGCAGGGGGGCAAGCTGAACTCCTTGCAGATGTTCATGTAGCTGTACTTTTTCGACCCGAGGCAGTCGTACCTGTTCTCCCGCTCGGCTGACACACACACCTTCCCGTCCTTCACTCGAACTTTGACTTGATCAGGCTCAAAGCCGCACACGTTCACCGATCCTAGAATATTACTGCTACAGCAAGAGGAGGCCAGAAGTCTGTTGGTGGTTCTTCTTAGTCTGGAAGTTAGGGAAAAAAATAAAAAGGGAGGGGGTGGTGGGGAAAAGGAGCTCAGATCTCAGACACGGATTGAGAAGCAGCACTTGGATCTCTATCTTTTTTAATAGCGGAAGTCAACTCTAGGCATTGGGAAAAGTCCAACTTGACACAAGTGCCTATGGTAAAACTTCAGAATGCCCTGTGATTTTCACTCTCCTGAGGAAATCCCCTCTTAACAACAGATGGGCACACGGTGTTTCTCATCTTTAAATCCCAGCCTTTCCTCTGATTACGTGTAGAAACTTGAGCAGTTTCCTTAAACTCTCAGTGCCTCAATTTCCTCATCTGTAAAATGAAAATAATAATAGCATCTAGTCATGGGACCACTGGGTGGATTAATTGAGAGGATGTATTTGACTTAACACACAGCCTATTGTAAACTCCATTCAATTACTGTCATTATCATGATCACTATTGTCACTACTATCGTGCAGACACTTAAAGCTTCACTAAAAAAAAAAAAATACTATCCACTAATACAGACCATTCAACAGCTGCAATTTAAAGAAGGCCATCAGCCCCAGAACCTCGCCCTGTGGATCCCCTAGGCACCCACACAGAGACTCCACCTAAAGGCCCACCCACAAACAGCGAGATACAAGTACCATGGCCTGGCTCTGCCCATCAGACCTGGTGCCACTCTCCTCCTGCAGCTGTGAGGCTGCTCCAGACTGCTGTCAGCTGGCACAGGTAGGGATCGAGTCCGTTTACAGCCGCTGAGTTGGTCAGGAACGGAGTGGCCCAGCAGCGGTGTCTTTGATTGGGCGCTCACCAGCTTGCAGAGGCTGATTCTTCACACCTCTTTCCAACTCCTCATTCAGCAATTCTTGTTAACAACTTGAAACTGACCACGGTAGAAGTATTTACACCATGGATATTGGAAACTGCTGCAAATCAGAGCTTACCCCTTAATGGACTGAATTCTGTTCCCCTAAAAGTCTGTGTGGTACTTTGACTTAGGCCACGGTTCCTGGTATTGTATGATGTTTCTCTATGTTGGAATTCCTGCCTCTGTGATGTTACGAGGGCAGGTGGGTGCTGCTGTGTTGATAGAGCAGCATTAGGTGTTTAAGGTTGTTTTGTGCCTTGAGGCAGCCTCCTGAGATATATCAGGGAAAGGGAAGCGAGGTGAGATTTGGGAACTTCATACCACCAAAAAGCAGTGCTGGGAGCTGAGTGCGTCCTGTGGGAAGGACCGGGGTCCTACACCTCAGAAGCCTCCAGTCCAGGAGAAGATTGATGACAAGGACCTACGTCCAGTACCAGCAGAGAAAGCCTTCCCGTGGAGCTGACACCCTGAGCCTGGGCTTTTAGCTTACTGGACTGTGACAAAATAGAATTTCTCTTTTTAAAGCCATCCACTTGTGGTATTTCTGTAAAAGTAGTGCTAGATAACTAAAACAACTCCGACCTCTCAGCAGGTCATTAAACACCATAAGCTGTGACCCACCCACTTTAAAGCTGGCAGTCGTATTTAAAATGTAGCTTTTGAGTGGTATCTTGTAGTAGATTATTTTTTTTCTTTAAATGAAGCCTTGAACTGTCTACACGATAGTGGTAATAATAGTAATAATAATAATCACTTCAGCAGCAGGCTCTGACCCCCTGGAGGAGCAAACATGAATCCATGGTTCTTTGGAGCTGACTTGTGGCTAGCTACCATGCAATCCTACCATGTGGATTCTTAACACTGGTAATAAATAAACCACAGCAGCTCGTGCTAATTGATTACTTATTATATACCAAGAGGTAGTGAAGGGGAGTGTCTGAGAGCACAGAAGCTGAAGCCCAGTAATTTGGGTTCAAATCTTGACTCTGCCATGTATCAGCTGTTTGACCTTGGACAAGTTACTTAACCTCTCTGTGCTTCAGTTTCCACATTTGTAAAATGGAGATAATAATAATAGCCTATTTCATAGAGTTGTTTTGAGGAGCAGATTAACTAATATATGCAAAGAATTTAGAATAATGCTTAGCACACAGAAATAAAAAGTGAAAAAAAAATTGCCATAGAGTCTAACTCATAGCGACCCTATAGAATAAAGTAGAACTGCCCTGCAGGGTTTCCAAGGTTGTAATATTTATGGAAGCAGAGTGCCATATGTTTCTCTGTGGTGCAGGCTGGTGGCTAAAACTGCTGACCTTTTGGTTAGCAGCTGAGGGCTTAACCATTGCACCACTGAGACAACTAATGGATGTTAGGGTTTTTTTTTTAAAAAAAAAAAAACGTGTATGGAACGCTTTGAGCACACTAAAACCATTATTTTATGTAATCTTCACAGTAACCCTGTGATGTAGAGGTAGCTAGCACTAGTTTACACACGTCAGGTTGGTAGAGGCAGTGAATGGCAGAGCATAAATTCAAATTCAGACCTGTTTAAACCATCAGGTGGACTGAGAATCTGGAAAGAAAGCTCCTAATTCAGTCACTGCCTCCTGGCATTAGCCCAGTATCGTCTGGCCCTATTCAAGGACCGTTTTCTTTCAACTTGCCTAATCCCCAAATGGAAGCCCTGGTGGTATAGTGGTCAGGTGCTACATCTGCTAACCAAAAGGCTGGCACTTCAAGTCTGTTGGGCGGTCCTTGGAAACTCCTGTAGGGCTTTCTACTCTGTCCTATAGGGTTACTATGAGTTGGAATTGACTCCACAGCAGTGGGTTTGGTTTTTGATAATCCCCAAACACTGAAATGCTCTAAAATCATCCTTTTAAAAAAAATAATCATTTTAAAATGTTTTTAAAAAGAACTAGATGGATTCTAAGAGATATTCCTGACAAACCAGCTTGCATATCTTGGCCTTCAAAGAAAGGACTTGGAGTGAGTGATTTCTAGAATTTCTGATTTATGGAGTCTGGACTCTGATTGAGTGATTGCCTTGAGATACATTTTCAAGTCTTTTGTTCCTGAAATTTTTTTTTAAATCATTAATTTACCTCTTTTTTTCTTATTGTTTTAGACCTAGGACTATTTCTTATTAATTTCTTGATGGATTGATTGATAATTTATTAATTACAGTAAATGAATAAAATTTCTAACATCTATAAATTATCTCATCTATGACAAATCCACACTCCCCCACCCTTACAGCCAACAAAATTATTTTCTTCTGTAGATAATTCTATTTTTAGGTCCTCTTTTTTTAAAATTCATTTACCTCATTTATTTACATAAGTTATATAATTTCAATATAGAAAACTCAAAAAATATAGATAAACAAAAAGATATTTTAGAAATACACACAATCCCCAATAATACTTGACATTTTGTATTTATCTACATTTTCCACTGATAAGCACTAATCAGACTGCTGGAACAACAGTGTGAATCCATGCCCTGATGGTTACAAAGATTCTGGCTTCGGGTCTACATACAAAATGATCAAAGAGAACCCTGTCCTAAAAGACACCAAGAAAACAGAAACAAACTACTTGTGCAAGACCCACAGAGGACTGGAGGGACATTCAGCTCCACTGCCCAGCCTGGCCCCAGTCCTGGGCAGGGCCCAGATCCTGGCCATCTTGCTGTTGTGGCTGCTGCAGGGCACCTGTAGCCCGAGAAAGGAGAAAAGAAAAAAACTGGACTCTCTTGAAAGTCTTTGTCTATGTGAGAGATAAACAAGAAAATGCTGTTTTCCCAGATGTCCAGTGATACTGACAGAGCAGCAGGAAGCCAGCTCCACCTCTGTTCAGCATGCTCTCTCTGAATGGACCACAGCCTTCAAGTGGGACTAGCCAAGGCCAAGAGTGCGACAGAGGGCCCAATGAGTGTCTACTGAGTCTCTCAAGAATCTCCCACAGACTTTTCTAGTCAGAGCCACAGTAGATGGACCTGGATAGAAGAGCAGAGAAGTGTAGAACAGAACTCAGATTCCTAGAAGGTCCAGACTCAATAGGACCAACCGAGACTGGAGGACTCCCTGAAACTGTGACCCTGACCTACTCTTTAAACCTTCAAGAGGAACTATCTCCTTAGATCACCTTTATCTGAAATTAGAGACTGGTACACAAAATAAAGGATATTACGTGTGAGTACAGGACTCCACTAAAAAAAAAAAAAGAATCTTTATAAGATCGAAGGGTCTATAATTACTCTAAAGTGAAGATGAGGAGCCAAGGAGGACAGGGAAACCAATGTGCTTGAAACAGAACAACCAGAATGCAGGTCATGAAAATGTTGACACATTGTGAAAAACATAATGAATGTCACTGAACAGGTTGTATAGAAATTGTCAAACGGGAATCTCATTCGCTATGTAAACTTTTACCAAAAACATGATTAAACATTATTTTTTAAAAAAGAATCTCCCCCAGTGCATGCATAGGCTGAGAGGTGAAGTTCTTGCACTCACCTCAGATCTTTGTATACAAGATTAGAAACATCTGCTATGAAGATAGGGACATGCCTCACAGAGAAGAGCCATGGACACTGAGCAGGAATGCTAGTTGTCCAAGATATATGGCCACAGTTGGTTCCACCAGACCAAGCCATCCTGCCCTCTGGAAGAGATGATTCTGGGAGAGAGATCTCTAAGCCAAAGTTGGCTCCCAGGTTCTTATCTTCAAAAATATATATAGTACCTCTTAGCAAAGTAGATCCGACTCAGCTTGGCTAGCTAGCAAAGTGTAAACCCTAATGGTGTAGTAGTTAAGTGGTATGGCTGCTAACCAGCAGTTCAAATTCACCAGACACTCCTTGGAAATTCTAGGGGGCAATTTTACTCTGTCCTATAGGGTTGCTGTGAGTTGGACTCATCTCAAAGGCAGTGAGGGTTTTTTTTTTTTTGTTTGTTTGTTTGTTTGTTTGTTTAGCACAGATGTCCCTTTGGGAACTAAGTTACACTGACCCAAGTCATAGTAGATATTTTCCATCACCTCATGTGCTTGTGAAAGCTGGACAATATGTAAGGAAGACCGAAGAAGAACTGACAAGTTAGAACTGTGGTTAGCGAAGAATATGGCATAGACCATGTACTTGGCCTCACATACTTGGGATGTATTATCAGAGAGGCTCAGTTCCTGGAGAATGAGTACATCATGTTTGGTTAAGTAGAGGGTTGATGAAAAAGAGGAAGACCTTCCACAAGATGTACTGATACAGTGGCTACAGTGACTATGAGGATGGCGCAGGATCGAGTAGTGTTTTATTCTGTTGTACATAGGGCTGCAATGAGTCAGAACCAACTAGATGGCACTTAACAATAATAGCAACCTCTGAGTCCTTGGGTACAATTTTATGTATTTTATTGTCTTGGGTCTTCCTTTTTTTCCTATTCCGAAGTCGCTTTGCCCCCCTTTATCTTTGCGGGACCTGCTCCCCAAACTTGTGGCCTTCTAACTCATAACAACCTTACATGTCAGAATAGAATTGCCCCATCGAGTTTCCAAGGCTGCTGTCTTTAGAGAAGTAGATGTCACAGCTTTCTCCTGCAGAGTGGCTGGTGGGTTCAAATCGTTGACCATTTTGTTAGCAGCCAAGTGCTTAACCACTGTACCACCAAGGCTGCTTTCAGCAGCTATACAGGGACCCCAAATCTGTGTGTGCCTTGGCAGATCCATTTTCTACTTCCTCTTGCACTAAGACCAGGTCTGCATCAGCAAAGTGCAGTTTTAGGGGAAACTGCAGGAGCCACATTTTACTCATCAGACTCAACTCTGAACTTGAGACTCAAATCCTGCCTGGTAGTGTTCTTATCACCCCACACGAAATTTTCCATGACCTTGTGGGACTCTAGGTTAAAGGAGATTAAGTCTCTATACTTCTGTTATCGTGAGGGTAAAGTTGAGCCACCAGAAACTTCCAGAAACCAGCCCCTTGGATTCTTTACAGAAACCCCTTAGGAAAGCAAGAGAGTTAAGCAACAGCCTTGCACCCTCACCGGCCTGCACAATCAAGCTCTTGAGAGTAAGATATACTAGGCAAGGCCAAGTGCCGTCGAGTCGGATCCGAACAGACTTTTTCACACGAGTAAAGTCATGAAGATGTGAACAATTGCTTCTGTGGACCCCAAAGCAAAGAAGGGGCAGATCTTCCTCTAATCTTCTTTGGGGTTCTTCACTTTTTCTCCCTGAATTTAAACTCATCCCAAAGATCTTTTGGCCTCCAGTCCTACCCATCTTTCCTGTTCTCTTCTCCTGTCTTCTTCCTCCCTTCTTTTTCTGCTATCTCTCTCTTCCATCACTTCTAAAGTGGTGTTCAGACAGGACAACCTTTGGAGAACAATGTCACTCAGCAGGGAGCAGGGTGGCCTAGGACTTGTGCATCAGAATCCCTTTTACTTACCTGTCCACCCTGCCCCCCACCCTCCAGTCTCATGTTAAACACAGAGAACTAGATCCCACCCCTAGAGTTTCTGATTCAGCAGGTCTGGGATGGAGTTGAAAAGGTGCATTTCTAACAAGTTCCAGAAGCTGCTGCTGCTGCTGCTGCTGCTGCTGCTCTAAAAGTCACTCTGAGAACCCCCAACCTCATGAGTAGGCGTATAGATTTCTGACTGAGAGCTGGTTTCAAGTCTTGGGTCTGTTACTCTCAGTAATTGAAAATATTGCCCCTGAATCTGTTTCCTCTTCTATAATATGATGGATATAATATCAGCCAACAGAGATGTTACAGCGAACATGAAGTACTAGGAACATAGTTTTCACTCTAAGAAGGGTAAGTCTCCTGTATCAGGTTGTACCACTCTTCACCTTACTCAGAATTGTCCTAAATCTGATGCTTTAAGTGACCCAGTCCCAAGCCCTGAATCGTTAAATGAAAGTGAACTTCTAAAGCGGTGTTCAGACAGGACAACCTTTGGAGAAAAATGTCACTCACCAGGGAGCAGGGTGGCCTAGGACTTGTGCATCAGAATCCCTTTTACTTACCTGTCCACCCTGCCCCCCATAGACCATAGAAATACACTTGTTCTTGATGCGCAGCAGCACCTTTCCCTATAGTGTTAGGGTACCTGAGCTCTGAGACTTGCAGATGGGAGGAGACTGCCATGAGAGGGAACCGAGGAGCCCAGCTTGTTTCCAGCTCATCTGGGGACACAGCACTGAGGGCAGCCAAGAAGCTCTCTTCTCAGGGAGAAAACCATCCTTTCACCAGCCATGAAGCTCCCAGGGTTCCTTTTCTAGGACTTTCAACTTGTGCCCTGAACTCTGGGTCAGAGATTTGGGAAAGGGGATTTTTCTGAGGGGCTGGACCCAGGGAAGACACTACTGCCCCAGAAGGACTTCACCATGAGTGATGACCAACATCAGCCTCACAGAGTAAGACTGGATTCAAAGAAAATCTCACACTCACAGTAAAAGGGGGTAAATGAGGGAAGAAATGAGAAGGTAGAGTGTTAACACTTAAGATGACAGTGTGAGGATATTTAGAAGAATTTCTTGCTAATGATTTAGGCCAACCACAGACAGGTGAGTGGAAGGAAAGCCAGTCTCACAATTAGAGCTAGGGTACTAAGTGTACTCCCATGTCTCTCCAATCGTGCAGCTACAAGTGAAGATTTGTCCACAAGGACCAGTGCCAGATGTCAGGATACAAGGGATTCAGCAATTAAATGATGAACTCCTATAGGCAGAGTTGAGGGGCACCACTTAATCCTGCTTTCCTACAAAGGGCAGGAAAGGCTATAGTATGGTCATGAAATTATGTTCATACTTAAATTAAGCTGGTGGCATGATGTCTTACAAGGAAAGCAAATTCAGTGATCTCAGAGCCTCTATATGCAGAACAGAAAGGAAGAGTTAGGGCAACCACTAGGGCTTGGATCGAAACATAATTTAGAGAAGAATGTGAACTATAAAAGAAGCTAAGGAAGAGAAGTGTTTACTTGGGTCTTCATTAGGGAAGATAATAGAGTCCCCCCTCCCAAGGCATCTTTTGAAGCAGCTGCTCAGAAAAGAATGGAAATGGAATGGAATTTATAAGCCCAGTTAAAAAACATACACACACAAATACACATCAGTCAGTCAACGTGCACTTAAGAGTACTCTAGAAACTGTTGGGAAAATTGAGAAATTGTTAACCAAGTCTTACTACTATTACTAAAGAAGCACCCAGAGACAGAACAGAGTCATTCAACACAGAAAAACATCTCAGGGGGGTTGTTGGCAGCTATAGTCCAAGAAGCCCCACCTCCCTGTTGGGCAAAGAACTCCTTGACAGTAAAACCTGGCAGCAGAAAGGACATGTCATACCTAAACAAACCACTGGCATCCTTTAAGGAGTAAGGGGCCTGGTAAATATGCTTTCTGAACTTTTTAAAAAAGACTCATGCAAGATTTTAGGCCAAGTTTCCTTTCTTTTCTTTTCTTTCTCTCCTTCTCTCTCTTTTTTTTTTAAAGGAATCAACATAATGTAGGATCTAGTTAGCCACGGAAATGGACTTGTCTTAGAAATAAGAAAAAAAGGCATTTGACTGAAAGAAAAATATTAACTACGGGAATCTCTTGGGACTGGGGCTGGGATCAAGGTTCAATATTTCCACCCATATTCAGTAAAGCTGAATCCTAAGCCTTTTTGGATAGCGAAATGTCAAGGTGTCAACAGTGACAATTTAAGCTAAGCCTTAAACTGAAACTATCCCATGAAGTCATCTTTACACTAAGTAACAATTTAGCTCATTAAATAGTGTCCACCTTGAACATTGGGTGTCTTCTAAAGAACTGTGTATATGAGAGTAAAAGGACTAGCAAAAAAAGAGGAAAACAAAAAACCTAAACCTGTTGCCACTGAGTCAATTTTGACTCCTAGCAACCACAGCAACTCTAAAACACAACAGGAGGGTTTCACAAAGTGATGTGAGTAGGAAGAACAGTGGCTCTGAGGAGACTGGAGCCTGGAATCATTTCTAAAATGGACTAAGAGCCATCAGCTAAGACCTCTGGGAATCATTGTAAAGATATCACCAGTTTCATAAACTGCTATGGACACAGGAAATAAAAAAAAAGGAGGAGCTGACAGGAAATGTCAAAAACCAAAGAAAGCATCACCACTTTTATAAACTATACCACCAAGATCTAAATGTGAAGTTGTGTCCATTGTACACTCAGAAAGTTGGCCTCCTGGAGAAGGTAGAGAGAATCCAGATGGTAAAGGAAAAGAGTCATCTCGCCAGGAGAGTCTGGCAGTAAGGACGCAGCCAAGAGACAAAGGCTGAAATGTCATGGATCAAGAAGAGTATTCAGTGTCCTCGTAAACTACTACCTTATGATTCGACTCGACGGCACTTGGCTTGGCCTATGCCAGGAGACCAAAATAAATGGATGGTGTTCTGCTACCAATACTGATAATTTTGGTCAAGGACTGAATAGATGGAGCTTGAGCAAAAGGAGGAAAAAATGTTGAACAGAACGTCATATTCATAATGGAAACCAGACTTATTGGATACATTGATGCTGGAAGAACCCTCAAATTTATTGCCTAGAAACAATTTTAAGCCTTAAACTGAAACTATCCCAGGAAGTCATCTTTAAACTATATAACTATTTAGCTCATTTAGTAAAGAGTATCCACCTTGAACGTTGGGGGTCTTTTAAAGAACTGTGTATACCAGAGTAAAAGGACAAGCAAAAAAAGAGAAAAACAGAAAACCCAACCCATTGCCACTGAGTCAATTTTGACCCCTAGGAACCACAGCAACTCTAAAACACAACAGGGAAGAGACAGGGAGAACAGTGAGCCATGTGAAGTTTGTGCTATTGTCAATGAGCTGTACATACAAAAATTGCTGAATGAATGTATGTTTTGTTGTATGTATTTTCACTGAATTTTTTTAATTAAAAAAGTATTGAAGTATTCAAAAGCATAGAGAGAGTGGGCATGCACCTGTAACCTTTCATTTGGAGCAAGTGTTTAAACAACAACAACAAAAATCCCTGCTTCAGAAGGTGAAAAATCTCTGTAACTTGATGCTCTTAAGAAGTAAAAATATAAATTTGTTCAAAGACCAAAAAAAGGAAAACCAGATCCACTGCTATCAAGTCAATTCTGACACATAGCCACACTATAGGACGTGGTAGAAACTGCCCCACAGGGCTTCCAGGGAGCACCTGGTGGATTCAAACTGCCAACTCTTGGTTAGCAACCACAGCTCTTAACCATTATGCCACAAGGACAGTGTAAATGAATTGATAGGGGAGAGCACTGCCCCACACTATCAAGGGTGGTCCATTTCTGACCTTTAGTGGTTGGTGACCTAGAAAACAATTGCCTTATCAATGAAACATCTTTGTAACTATTGTCCAGGGAGTATCCTTATCCACCACCTGAATATGCACCTTCTTTTAAAAATAAATGGAAACCCTGGTGCCACAGCGGGTTAAGTACTAAGACTGCTAACCAAAAGGTTGGCAGTTCAAATGTACCAGGGGCTTCTTGGAAACTCTATATGGCAGTTCCACTCTGATCTCTAGGTTCTCTCTGAGTCAGACCTGACTCAGCAGCAGTGGTTGGGTTTTAAAAATAAATACTATCCTAATAAATAAATTTTTTTCACCTTGCTTTTTTCACTTAATAATGCATCAATAAGTAAAAAGCTTCATCAAGTCTTTTTATATCTGTCTATCATTCCAATGTGAAGATGTACCATGATTTGTTTAACCAGGAGAACAATACTTTCAACTATTGTTTTCATCATCAGTAGCAGCCCAGATAGCATATACAGAAAGTCAGAAGAGAAAGACTTTCTCCAGGCAAAAAAATAAAATGTAATAAAAACAAAAACATCTTTTAAAAATCAATTAAAATCTTCTCAAAAGTCTGCTCAGAAAGTATTTGTGTTGTTGCACTGCCTTAACTAGTGTTGACTGAGGAGGCCAACGAAACAAGTACAACTCCAGATGAGTTTCAAGTCTTTGTCTAGAATTGGGGGGTGGGAAAAAGGTTTTCCTATAAAACCATAGAAATACCTCTATTGTTCAATTTTATGCCTTGCTTGTAAAGCCTCTGGCAAACATTAAGGGTATGATCAATTATTATTACTTTTCCTGTAGTCATTTCTGTAAGACCAAATACACCTAATTCACTTTACTCACAACCAGAAAAAAATGTTTAGTTTGCTGCTTCCAATAGCTTTTTAATGACATTCTCTGTTTCTTACTTTCATTAAAGCCACATTATTTGTCATGTTGGCATTCCTGCTATAAACCACCAACAACCTTGCCAATTGATATCGTTACAGTGTCTTTCGAGAACCTTACAATTCCCATTATGGACCCATTTACTCTTCTTTTCTGAAATCTTTGCTAAGTCACCAGTCATTAGCTTGAACCCTTTTCATCTTTGTTCAAGTATTGATTGTCAAAAAAATTTTCCTTATTCCAACTTATAAGGCTAATATATGAACTATAAAAGTCTAAAAATAAGTTTCTTTACTTGGCAAGCTCTCTCTTTTCATCCTCTATGGCTCTAATGGCTTTCCTCTCCAAACTTCTGAGAGATGGTCGAAGACAGTAAAGCTTGTAATCACACACGCAACATGGGTAGACGTCACACAGGCCACAAGAACGTGATCGCTTTGAATAGCACAGGCAGTACGGATATGGATGCAGGTCACAACAGCAGTATGGGTGCATGTATAAGTCGCACAGGCATCGTGAGCTCCATTCCTCGATGCATCTCAACTGCCTCAGTTCTCTGTCCACCTTCTTTATGTCCCTTCTAACACTGTCCAAAAGACAACTCAGTGCAGCCATTACTGTCACACCGTGTTGTTCTGTGAGTACCTTTGGGAGGTGGCACTCAGAGGAAAAAAATTGGTCTAACCTCTTCTCAGAAGTTGCTTTTAAAATTAAATGAAGGACGCATGATTCACTTACTTTAAAGCTTGTGTTCTATGACCTCACCACCCTCTACGTATGTCATAGTCTTTTGGTTACCATGTGAACTGTAAACAGTCATGATCTCCAAAGACCTTCCTGGTGTTACAAAGCTAGTCTCAGAACCATAATAATGTTGAAATATCATTCACCTTGAAGTTGGATGATCACAGCTCTTTAGTGTTCTCGGGAGCAACCTTTAATGTCTTTGACTTGTGTATGTGCCAAAGGCTAGTCCTGAATGTGACTGTGTGTTAGTTAATCTTAATGTGGCTTATGGAAAGAGTTGCCTGGCTTCTTTATCTATGCCCTTCTGGCGCTAGCCCTGGCTTGAGGCTTAGATGTGCCCCTTATACTCTAGGACTCATTCTATCTCGAGACAAGTAGAATATAAAGAACTATCCCCTGATTTCTGTGACCAAGTCATTCTCAAGTCCATCTTTGTCTCTGACCTTCCAGATTTCATAATTGCTACAGTATTCCTAATTCTATACCAGCTGGGGTTCTGGCTATCCTGTAACCTTGGTTCCCCAGTAGCAGAGGTCCTGCTCTGAAGCTCCAGTCTCTCAGTGATCAGTCTTGTTTTCCATCACCACTTTACAGCAAGTATATCTCTGGTCTTGTTCCAACCTTTCAAATGTCTCATCCCAACCGCAGTTGCTTCGTAACTGTTGGTCATTGGTACAAATTCTATGTTGTACAATTGCTTGTTTTACATTTCAACCAACTCTTTGAAACTGTCTGAAGCCAAACGCGTGACATTTCAACTTCTGTCAGTTTCCTGTGTTCTCAGTTAGATCAGCTAGCCAAGCCAGCCAGAGCTAGGGTGAACCTTATACTCACCTTCAGCGTTGACTTACAGTGCTTATATTCCTCACAGTATGCTACATAGCTCTCAAATCTCCTTTTTCTAGACTAAACCACACTTGAGGGGAAATGGTTGGATATGACCCTGGAGAGGGAAACAAGGATCGAGTAATGAATAGATCTGAAGATCAGATAAAGGAGTTTGAACTCGTTTCCTTCTGTTGGGGGAAATTGAAGGGCGACAACCACGTGGAAGGTTCACTGAAAGGGGCCAACGCTAGATGTGTCTTCTGCTGGAAGGAAAAAAACAAGGGAAGTCTGGCCTAGGGACAGTGGCTCTAGGGATGGCAAGGAGGAAGCCAATGGGATTGCCTTGTCCCCGGATCTGCTGAGGTTGCTTCCAGCGTTTCTCCACATTACAGCCAGAGAGATTTTCAAATGTAAGTTCCTCCCTCACTACTGCTTGATTGAAAACCCTTTAAAATCTTCTCTACTCTCTTAGAAGATGACCAAGATCCTTACAAGACTGAATAGGGCTCCTGCCTACTTTTTCAGTCTCATCTCCTACCACTATTACTGTAATTCACTACACTGCAGCCACAACAGCCTTCTGTAAAATCTTACCCCTTCCACTTTATTTGTGACTTATCCACACAATATTCCATCTACTTAAAAAAAAAATCTAACTCCTATCCCCCGAAAACATGGCCCCTGGACTCCTAGGCCAGAGGCAAAATCGGCACAGAAGACAAACCTTTAGACAAAAATGGGGCTGGTCTGTGAGACACAGGGCTGTCGGAGCGGTTCCCCTACAGAAACTAGAGAGCAGGTTGGAGGTGGGGGTGTGGGGACAGGAGTTGGTTAAATGTATATGGGAAGTACAGAGCGGAAAGGAGCAGTAGCTATTAGAGGGTTGGGAAAGCAGCTTCAGTTGCATAAAGGTGTGTGTGTGTGTATAGGATTTTATATGGCAAATTAGACTGTAAGCTTTCACTTAATCACAATTAAGAGATAAAAATAAACTAACTCCCCACCACATGCTTCAGCCTAGGTAACTCTTAATTCATCCTTTGTATCTCTTCTCTAAACATTCCTTCCTCTGGAAAGTCCTTTTCACCCCTAAGACTAAACACACCCATAACTCTGTGCATATTTGTCTATCTACTCCACTAGTTTGTAGCTCCATGAGGAAAGGGATCTTGTCTGTTTTTGCTCACCATCTAACACAATGGCACAAATAGATGCTTAAAATTTATTTATTTGAGTGACTGAAGGAGTGATTTAAAAACCAACTGGTCAACAGCATGAGGGAGGAATCAGTAACGACTCTGAGGTTTCTAGCTTGACATAACTATGGTGCCATTGACTGATAAAAAAATACAGGAGTCTTTTAAAATAGAAATATGGATTAGCATGTGGCTAATTGGGTCTAGAACTCAAGAGAAAGCTGGACTAGAGATAAAAATGTAGCAACCACAACGTCACAGGTAGTTAGAAACTTCCAGTGGAATAAGATCATTCAGGCTAAGGAACAGCTTGAGAAAAGAAGAGAGCAGCGGTAGAATCCTGGGGAGTAACAGTGAAAAATGGGGAGCATAAAGAAGTTCATAAAATGTTCACAGGAAAAGGAGTAATCAGAGAGGTAAGAGCCCCATAAACTAACATCCCTTGTATATCACCAGACCAAGCATAACATTCCCCAACAGCTCAGTTTTCCCCAGCCTTGACCTAGGAGGCCCATTTCTGGGCAGATGAAGTATCTCAGCAAGGAAAATCAATTTCCTTGGAGGTTTTATAGCGCATGAACAGCCCCTTTGCCTCATGTGGGATGAATCAGAGTGCAAAGTAAAAAACACTCTTCTGTGGACAAATGCTGACATTTTTTTCAAGAGTGATTCCACCCATTTCTGAGACATAGCCTGTCTTACAAGGAATATAGCCCCCTCTTTCCTGGTGGTAAATTAGAGGCATAGTATAAATTTTTCTAGCTCCAAATAATAGACTCCTGAACTCATGTCACTGTGAACTTCATCTCTTAGCAAATATCAGCAAAGGTTAAAGCAGACATGTGCTGCATTTTAGATTGTTGTTAAATACACAGCTGAAAGAATTTAAATACACACCTCTGTGTATACATGGTATGATATTAGGATGGTAGTAGCTGTATTTCCACTAGGATTCTCCCATTATGCAGTCCTTCCAGTGATTTCACTACTCACCATAGGACATATTCTCGATGTCATTTTGAGTGAATGAATTAAGGTTGTTTCTCTTTTAGAGATCAGATGGAAATGTCATCTGTTCATGTCAGAAGGTCGATGTTGAAATTCATTAGAACTGCCTGAAACCCACAAGAGTAATCTAAGATCACAGATTTTCTGAAGCATAAGGATAAGCATCTTCCTTGGTTCTAACGTGGAGATGGGGACCTTCTTTACGCTGCACTATGTCTGTGGAAATTCCTGTCCGCTACTGTTGGTGTCCAGATAAAACATCCTCTCCAATAGATAGGATAGACCTTGGGGATTTTCCAGGCCAGGCAATGTGCATGGTTGACCACCAGGGTTGACAGAACTGTGAGCCAAAGACGTTCTCTTCTGCATCTTCCACCAGGTAGGGCAGCCACAGGTCGAGTCCTTTCTCTAGATTAATGTTACAAATATAGTTCTCTGGTAGTTGTCAAGTCCAAATGCAGAACTTAAACATCAGACACTAAATTACAAATACAACGAGACCTCAACTATGTTAAAAGAATCCACAGAATGAAAGGAAACACCCTGAAAATTGAAGTATGGTTATCTGTGAGTCATGGGACTATACATGATTTTTTAAAACTCTCTTTTGTAGACTTTTCTGTGATTTCTAAGTTTCTTCAATGAGCATGTTCCCAATTTTATAACAAAATGCTTTTTAAAAGGCTTGTTTTCCTGTGTACGATCAGCTTTATGCTAAATTGCTCAAGCCCACCTCTAGATCTGTCTCTAAAGCCAAGTAGGTTTCAAGGCCATCCCTCTGAGTAGGTTTGCTGATGGAGAACTATTCCTGTAATGGTCACTGCTCTTTGGCCTGGACATCACCTATGGTACCTTTTTTTGGTCTCCCACCCATACCCACCCTTCCCCGGTAGGTGTTACTGCCGAGTTGCCCAAGCCTGTCCCAGCCAAGGAGCAGGCACAGAACCAAAGCTGATCAATCTGGCTATCTTCTGGGAATTTCTTCTTCAGCAAAGAGATATAAAGCCTAGATGGCCAGAGATGATTCATGCCGTCAGTGATTCCTAAGGGGAAGTACACTCCAGGTACTGCCCTGATTCTGTCCTTTTCAAGTTGTCTCTTCAGTTTTCCTTTGTGTCTGTGAGCTCTTCCACACCTTTCCAATGAAGTCTGGCTGTTCTTAAGTTCGCTGAGTCAGAATTGACTTGATGGTAGTGAGTTCTGTTTTTTGGTTCCTCAGTTACTCACTCAGTTTCTGTTACGTGTCACTAAAGAGCCCACTGGCTGTGCCTCCTAAATGCTTCTTTAGTGGTTGAAACCCTCTCTTTCTCTCCTTGGCAACTGACATTTTCATTTCTCTCAAAGAAATATTGTTTACCAGGAAGCCTTTCCCTCACATGGCATAAATTACTTATTTTGTAGAAGAGCATGACTGTCTTTGCCAATTTACACCACAGAAGATGAATTCAGAATAAAACATTCCTGCAGAGGAAAGTCTCTCTACGAGGATTCTCTGCAGGGGGAGTGAATTTTTTATCTGAATTTTTTACCTCCAGCGGGGCTTGTATTTGACCTGAGAACATGAAGCACTGAATTTTCTCTGTACTAATGTTCTGCTGGACTCGGCTTTCTAGGGAAAGCTCTGAGTTACTGGGGTACATTCAGATTCCTGACTCTTTCTTAACTTACCCCACGGGCCCAGCAGACAGAACAAGGTGGGCCTCCTGATGCTGGAAGCTGGAAAGACACCAAGTTTCAAGTCCTTTCAAGCTGAAGACAGGATGGTCCAAAGAGGAAGAGGATAAGAAAGAGGAAGAAGAGGAGACTCTGGTATCTCTCTTTCTGCTCTCATTCTTGGTTCTCAAACTCTATATTCTGGACAATTATTAAGGACCCCAAGAGTTTATGTGGGTTTTCTCTTTCTATATTTACATTATTCAAAACAAAAACAGAAACTTATAAAATACATATTCATTTCCAAATAAAAATAGCAAACTCATTACATTTTAAATGTAACACTTATTTTTAAATTTTTTAAATGTGATTAGCTGAAAGTTTACAATCCAACTCAATTTTCTATACCTGCCTCTCTGCAACTCTATCTGCTCTCCTCACCCTGTGAAAGCATCGTCTTCTTTCTCACTCTTTGCTTTCAGTATACCCTCAACCAACACTTGTCCCCTCCTTTCCACCTTCTCCTCTCCCCTCTAGAAAGAAACCAGTAGGACAGCCTCATATACCATAAAGTACACACATTACATGTATGACTTTGTGTCCCTGAGTCCAGTTCATTTTTTGTCTGAAGTGTTGACATCAGTCTGCTTTCAGGTCTGGGCTAGCGGCAAGTTTAGGGGCCATATCTTCAGGTAACCCTCCAGGCTGTCGGACCACCAGTTCTGCTCTTTTAATAGAGTTCTTGATGTGCACACCTCTTTTTCTGATGCTATGTCAGGGACTCTACGTTTTTTTCCCTGTCAGGGCTGTCTTTGGTGGTGGCCAGGCACCACCTGGTTCTTCTGTTCTTGTGCTGATCTAGTCTCCCAATCATATGAGTCCTTTTGTCTCCTGGACTTAATTTTCATCGTGTTTTTGATGTTCTTGGGTGTCGTCTGTTCTAGGTGGGTTGGGACCAATTGATGTTCTTCAAATGGCAGCTTACTGGTTTTTAAGACTCCAGACACCACTCACCAATACGGGGTGCAGAAAACTCTCTTACAAAAAGACTAATTATGCCAACTGACCTTGATACCTCCTGTAAACATGGTCCTCAGACCCCCATCCCTGTTAAACTGTCCTTTGAACAGTTGGGTTGAATTTAGTAAACATTTTAGCTGACCTGTTTTGCTGACCTGCCTTCTACTTTGTGTTGTTACTTAACTGAATTCCTTTAAACTATCTAATCTATGACCAGCCCCCTCCCTCTCTCCCTTCATAAATCTTTATAACAGTGGTCTCATACAATATTTGTCCTTTTGTGGCTGACCGATTTCATTCAGGACGTCTTCCAGATGATTCCAGGTTATGAGGTGTTTCATACAATCATCATTTTCTTTTTTGTTGCATAGTGTTCCATTGTGTATATACACTATAGTTTGTTTATCCATACATCTGTCGGTGGGCACCTAGGTTGATTACATCTTTTTTGCTATTGTGGACTGTGCTGCAATAAACATTCGTGTGCATGTATCTGTTTGTAGAACAGCCCTTATTTCTGTGGGATCTATTCCAAGCAGTGAGACTGCTGAATCATACAGTATTTCTATTTCTAGCTTTTTCAGAAAGCACCAATTTGCTTTCCAAAGAGGTTGTACCATTTTATGTTCCCACCAGTGGTATAGAAGAGGTCCAGTCTCTCTACAGCCTCTCCAGCATTTGTTGTTTGATATTTTTTGGATGAATGCCAACCTTGTTGGGGTGAGATGGGATCTCATTTGTAGTTTTGATTTGGATTTCTCTAATAGTTAATGATTGTGAGCGTTTCCTTATGTGTCTTAGGCTACCTGGATGTCTTCTTTGGAGAAGTGTCTGTCCATATCCTTTGCCCATTGTTTAATTGGGTTATTTGTCTTTTTCTTGTTGGTATATCGTAGTACTTTGTAGATTATGGAAATTGAACGTCAATCAGATATGCGGTTGCCAAAATTTTTTTCCCATTCTGTAGGCAGTCTTTTTACTCTCTTGATAAAGTCTTTGGATGAGCATAACTGTTTAATTTTTAGTAGTTCACTTTTATCTGTTTTCTCTTCCGCTGTTGGTGTATTGTTAGTAAGGTTTTATAGTCTGTTTAAGCCATGTATTAGAACTTTCAGTGTTGCCCCTGTTTTTTCTTCCATAATTTTTATTGTTTTAGATTTGATATTTAGATCTTTGATCCATTTTGAGTCAGTTTTCATTTAAGGTGTGAGATTTAGGTCTTGTTTCAGTTTTTTGCAGATGGATATCCAATTTTGCCAACATCATTTGTTAGAAATGTTTTTTTTTTTCCCAGATAGTGTAACATCTTTTTATGGACACTTTATTTTCCCAAACCAAAAAAGAGCCTTGGAAAAGTGACATTGTTTTATGTTTTTACAACTATCTGTCATGTTTCACTTCATGGAGGACACCTGAAATATTTCCTTCTGCCTTCAATCTGTTGTGATACGTTGTTTTAATTTTAGAAGGAAATTCGGCTTTACAGAGATTTGTTGTTGGAAAAGGATCCTCTGGGCACATGTCAACATATCAGGGAATCACAGGTTTGAGAATCATGGCTTTAATTTCTATTTCTAGAAGTTACACTGAAATCCATTGCCATAGAGTTGATTCCAACTCATAGCAACCCTGTAGACAGAGTAGAATTACCCCACAGAATTTCCAAGGAGTGCCTGGTAGATTTCAACTGCCAGCCTTCTGGTTTGCAGCTGCAGCGCTTAACCACTGAGCCACCAGGGTTTCTCAGTACTACCAAAACCAAAACCAAACTGGTTGCCATCAAATCAATTCTAACTCATATTGACCTCATGGGGTTTCCAAGACTGTACATTTTTAGGGAAGCAGACTGACACGTCTCTCTTGCAAAGCCACCAGTGGTTTTGAACTTCCAATCTTGCATTTAACAACTGAGCACTGTAACCACTGTGCCACCAGGGCTCCTACAAAGTACCACAGCACCTCAAAACTACAGAAACTAAAACTGTCCTTAAATATTTCATTCAGCCTCAATTTGCAGAACTTTGTTATAGAGCTTTTTACATTGTGGGCCTACCCTTGGATACCCTTCTCTAAGAACCCAGCACCACCCCACCCCATGGTGGAGGAACGGGAGGTTGGAGAGGGACTCTGACAGTCTTTCCAAGTCATGACCTGCCTCCCACCCCGGCTGCACCAACAGCATCCCAGCAACAGCTGGGTCAGCCAGGTTCTTTTTTCCAGGGATTTGGCAACAGGTGACGCGGACTCGTGTACTGAGGGAAATTGAACTTGGAAGTTGAGGCTGCCGGTTAAGGCTGCTATTAGTCTGGCTTCAAATTTCTCCTGAGGCCTAGTGTCCTTCCTACTCTCAGACTTGGAGATACCCTGGAAACCTTAGTAAAGTGGTTTGAATCCTCCAGTTGATCCTTCGAAGCCCTGTAGGGCAGTTCTACTTTCTCTGTAGGATCACTGTGAATCAGAATTGACTCAGTGGCAAAAGGCTGGGTTTGGTTTTGGTGTTTAACACAGCTTGAGTGAGTTCCTATTCTTTGCCATCAAAGAAGCTGTGCCCAAGACACAGAGAAGAATTTGATATTTGTCGTGGATTGAACTGTGTCCCCCTACAATGTGTCAAATTGGCTAGGCCATGTTTCCTAGTATTGTTTGATTGTCCACAATTTTGTCATCTGATATGAGTTTTAACCTGTTGAAAATCCTACCTCTATAATGTTAATGAGGCAGAACTCAATCTACAAGATTAGGTTGTGTTTTAAATCAATCTTTTTTGAGATATGAAAGAAAGAAGCTATCAGAGAGACAAGAGAACCTTCTATCACCAAGAAAGCAGATCTGGGAGCAGAGAGTGTCCTTTGGACCTGGGATCCCTGTGCTGAGACACTCCTAGGCAAGGGGGAGATTGACAACAAATACCTTTCCCTGGAGTCAACAGAGACAGGAAGCCTTCCCTTGGAGCTAGCACCTTGAATGTGGACTTCTAGCCTGCTAGACTGTGAGAGAATACATTTCTCCTTGTTAAAGCCATCTATTTGTGGTATTTCTGCTACAGCAGTACTGGATAGCTAAGATGATCTTAAAAACTGTTTACAGAAGAATCACTAAAGGATGACCTTGTGAATCAAAAGAGTTACATAGCAAGTTAAATCAGTTCGCTTCAAAAATCAATTTCTACTAAAATGCTAATAGTGGACAAAATATTAGAAATGTAAGGAATTTAAGATTATTCTATTCTTTAAATTTTCATCCATGAGGTTATAATCTTTATTAAAAAATTACAACTTCAGTTCCAATTATTGGAAAGGTGAGAGCTCCAGACATCCCTAAAAGCTAAAGGTAGCAATGAATGTATTTCAAGATGCAGTTAGAAGAGGCATAGAGAAGGAGAGGGTATCTCAGAGAAACCAGGGGTGTTATTTCTAATTAGAGGTTCTTCTTAAATGGATAAGTAATTCAGGCATTCAAATGAGGAGGCTCCTGTTTTGACACTTGGCTTACAATCATTATAATGGCTAGTGATCTTGACATTTCTTCACGTATCCTAAATTATTATAGAGTAATTTCCTATTCACTCATTCATTTATTTAACCAACATCACACAGGTCATAAGTAACTGTGTCTCTCAAAAGAGCAGGATGTAGAAGTTACTAGTTCAAATTTCAGCTGTGAATAATGTGTCTGCATGTGTGCACACGGGCGTGAGCACCTATGTCTGCACACATGCACTGTGAAAGAGTTTACTACTTACCATTGAAAATTTTAAGAGTGTGTGACTGGATCTCAGCTTCAGCCAAGTTAAGACCACTCAAGGGATTCAGCTGAGTCTGCCTTCTCTCGTGGACTGCAGCAGGGAATCCACAAGATGAGAAACTTGGGTGAAGGCTGAGATAGAACACAAAACTACTTGACCAGGGCAAAGCCGTAGAAGCTTTACAGCAACATCTAAATGCTCTGAGAGATAGAGCTACCTGGTTGAGGACCGGGGACCATGGTCTCCAGGGACATCTAACCCAACAAGCATAACATAGACTATAAAGAATGTTCTATATCAGACTGTGGTGAGTAGCAACTGGAGTCTTTTTGAAAAACATACATTTTAAGGGAAAGTTTATAATTCGAGTCAATTTGTTATATAAAAACTTAAACACACATTGTTATGTGACCCTAAAATTGCTCTCTGTACAATGTGATGGCATGCTCCTTCTCTCCACCCTGTATTTTCTGCTTTCATTCAGTCAGCTCCTGTCCCCCTTCTGCCTTTTCATCTTGCCTCTGGACAGGAGCTGCCCATTTACTTTCATGTATGTATTTAAGCCAAGAAGCACACTCTTCACACTATTATATTATGTCTTGCAGTCCAGTCTAATCTGTATCTGAAGAGTTGGCTTCAGGAATGGTTTTAGTTCTGGGCTAACAGAGTCTGGGGTTCATGTCTTCTGGGGACATTCCAGTCTATCAGACCATCAAATCTTGTCTTTTATACTAGAGTTTGAGGTCTGCATCTCACTTTTCTCCCACTCCTTCAGGGACTGCTTGTTGTGTTTACTATCAGGATGGTCATTGGTGATAACTGGGCACCATCTGTCTAGTTCTTCCGGTCTTGTGCTGATGTAATCTCTGATTTATGTGGCCATTTCTATCTCTTGGGTTATATTTTCCTTGTGATTTTGGTGTTCTTCGTCCTCCTTTGCTCCAGATAGCTTGGCACCAGTTGTTTCTTAGATGGCTGCTTGCTAGCTTTTGGGACCCTAGACACTGACTGGGGTGTTAAAAGCCTGAGAATGACCATCAAAGAAATATCTACTGATCCTGTTCCAGTTGCAGCAAAGAATAAGAATAAAGAAAAGCAAAAATACAAAGAAAGGTTAGTCCAAATGGCTAACAGACCATGACTACTGCAACTTCCATCAGAATAAGCCCAGAATAACTAAATAGCACCCAGTTACCACCACCCACTGCTCTGGTAGGGATCATAGTACAGGGTCCCAGATAGAGTGGCATAAAAAGTGTAAAACAAAATTCAGACACTCAATACACACACACACACACACACACACACACACACACACACACCAAGACTCGGCTTGCTAATCTAACAGAGACTGCATAAATTTTGAGAGATGGCCCCTGGACACTCCTTTAATTCTAGTACTGAAGTTATTCCTCAGATTCACCCTTCATCCAAAGACTGGACAGTTCTGTAAGGGCAACAATAACACACGTGAAGGACACGCTTCATAGTTCAATCATGTCTACAAGACTAGTGGGCACACCAGCCCAAACGCAAAGCTGAGAACGCAGGAAGGGATAGGAAAACTTGAAGAACAGAAATAAGGAACCTGCAGACAGAAAGGGAGAGTGCTGACCCACAGAGGAACTGGCAACCAACGTCACCAAACAATCTGTGTATTAATTGTTTAGTGAGAAACAAATTTGCTCTGTAAATTTTCCCCTAAATTACAACAACAACAAAAAAATTTGTGAGACAAGAGATTCAAAACAGCAATGACAGCCCTACAACCAGGAAACATTCCAGGTGCTGTTCATGTGCTCTTCACCGCCGAGTCTTTGAGACACATTGTCAGCAAGTGAGAAATACAAAGCACACAGAAGGGAAGTATCTGTTTCACGGCTTTCCAGCTGGTAAGTCCAAGAGGCAGAAAGCACACCGGCTTCTGGTCCTGCGGCTCCAGGAGTAACCACTCTGCTTGTGGCCTCAGGCTGCTCTACTGTTGTGAGATGCCTTAGAGCAGATTCAGACTCGTAGCAACCCCAACTGACAGAGTACAACTGCCTCATAGGGTTTCTTTATGGAAGCAGATCACTGGATCTTTTTTCCCCACAGCTGCTGGGTGAGTTCCAGTGACAACTTTTGGTTAGCAGCTAAGCGCTTAACCATTTCATCAACATGGCCCCTTCAGGCTGCTCTGCTCCTCCCTAAATGCACATTATCCACTGCCATTGAGTCAATTCTGATTCATAGTGACCCTAAAGGACAGAGTAGAACTGCCCCATAGGGCTTCCAAGGCTTTAATCTTTACAGAACCAGACTGCCACGTATTTCTTCTGTGAAGTAACTGGCAGCTTTGAACCACTGACCTTTAGATTAGCAGAGAACATGATCGCTGTATTAGTGGAACTCCTTCTTCCTAAACACTAAGCTAAACTCATTACTGCTGAGTCAGTTCCAACTCACAGTGACCTTATAGGACAGAGCAGAACTGCCCCATAGAATTTCCAAGGAACACCTGGTAGATTCAAACTGCTGACCTGTAGGTTAGCAGCCATAGCTCTTAAACTCTATGCTAGCAGTGTTTACCCCTAAACACTAAGCCAAAAGAATCAAACCCACTGCCATCAAGTCGATTCCATCTCATAGCGACACTGTAAGACAGAATAGAACTGCCCCATAGAGTCTCCAAGGAGCACCTGGTAGATTCAGACTGCTGATCTTTTAGTTAGCAGCCAAGGCTCTTAAACACTATGCCACCAGGGTTTCCTCCTAAACATAATAGGGTGGAATTTTTTTCTTAAAAAAATGACACAAGAATTTCTCTTAGAGAAGGGACTGTGTTCAAGAAAGGGAGGCGGAGAGTGGATCCTGGAGGAGTGAACCCCAAGGGACCAGGGGCCAGGGCAGCAAAGGAGACAGCTCACCTCCTGTCTTAGAAAAAACATGAACACGTATGGGCTCAAAGAAGTGAATAGAAGGGAAGGAGGAAGAGGGTGTGGGCGAATATGGCCAGCAGAAAATCCTTCAGTGGTTAGAGAGCTTTCTTTTATTTAAGATATATTTAAGACTAACATACATACAGAAAAGTGCACACATCATAAGTACACACTCACAAGCGCACAGCTGTTGAATTTTCACAAAGTAGGCACATTCATGCACCCAGCACCTCGAACAAGATGCTAAACTTCATTGTTTGGTTAGGAAAGAAGGAGGGAGGGAGGGAGGATGGACGGACAGACAGATGGACAGACCTTCTCAGCATCCCCGAAGCCCCACTCATACCCTTTTCCAGGCTGGCATTAGCCTCTTGCCAAAGATATACTGTACTGTATTCTAAGACCAAAACTTGGTTTTTGCTGTGTTTGAACTTCATGTTAAAAGAAACACATAAAACTATACTCTTTCGGGTCTTCTTTAATTAGACATTATAGTTGTGAGTCATCTTCGTTACTGTCTATATTCATATTTTATTCATTTTCTTTGCTATATTGTATTCTATTACATAAATACATCACAACTATTTAACATATTCTGCTGTAAAGAAAGACACCCTGGTGGTGTAGTGGTTAAGTGCTCTGGCTGCTAACCAAAAGTTCAAATCCATGAGGTGCTCCTTGGGAACTCTATGGGGCAGTTCTACTCTGTCTTACAGAGTTACAACGGGTCGGCATCAACTCAATGGTACTGAGTTTAGTTGGGGTTTATTGTAAAGTGACATTTGAGTTGTTATCCAGTTGGGACTGTTATTAGGTTTAGGGCCCTTGTGGTCACTTTTGTAGCTGCCTTGGTGAACATATACACTTTTTGTGGAATGGAATTGCTCAGTCATAGGGTATATGTCTGTGTAACTATACTGTTGTTGCCATGAGGTGCCTCTGGTCAATTTTCAACTCATAGCAACCCCACATGACATAGTAAAACTGCCCCGTATGCTTTCTTAGGCTGTAATTTCTATGGGAGCATACCTTCGGATCTCTCTCCTACAGAACCACAGGGTATATTAGAACCTTCAACTTTCTAGTTAGCAGCTAAACACTGGACGGTTACCTCATCAGTGTTTCTTTTAATTTTGCTAGATACTTCTGAACAGTTTTGCAAAGTGCTTGTACTAATATATGATTAGTGGTGGATTATTTTTAAGACGAGGGAATTTCCAATTGTTTTTTGACATTGTGTTGTTTTACCCTACTCCTAATATATTTCTCAGATCACTTGTATAAGGGGACCTTTTGCTTTTTTTCTGGGAAGAAAACAAAGACACGGTTCATGGCTGGGTTGAGTTGATGTGGAACAGAAGATAGCACCTATGAGATAAGACAGTCAAGGATCCATGGTCTGAGCTAATCGTTATGTCAGTAGCTTGGACCCAGAAATACATTGTAGTAACGCTTGCCTCTTCTAAGACTTCCCACAGAGGGGCCCAGGCCAGAAGTCACAAAGATTGGACAGACCTCAGTTGACTTTTGGATCACATACAAGCAGGAAAATAGTTTTCCAACTTTGACACAAAATTTTGGGAGGGGTTTCACGGAGTGGCTTTGAAATGTTAAGAGATCCAGAGACCATAACAAAACTAGAATAGCTTTTGTTATGCAACGCATCAGTAGTGATCTTAGTTATGCTCAGAGCTGACCTACAAGTGGTCCCAATGATCCTGGCAAACATGCCCAGGAGTAGTGCTGCTGCTCCAAGAAATCTATTAAACGCAGCATCAGCACCAGAAGCTCCAGGAGATGGCACCCTTGACAAGTATATCGAGTTCTCAGTGTACAACCACCCCAGGAGAAGTAGCAGGAGACCCTCAGGTGACTTCTAGGCTTGAAGATGAGCAACCTCAGTCAAGTGAGCTGGAGCAGGAGCCGAGAAGAGCGGTGGGCTCCTGGTGAGGGCACAGAGGGCTGCTGGTGAGCTCTTAGAGATACTCTTGCAGAACTCTCAGAAATAACTGGGAAGACCTAGCAAACAGCTGGACTGCTCCACCAAGGCTGGAAAGGATCTGAAAGCTCATTACCATGGAAGGTACAGCTCCCAGAGCCCATCCCATGGTCAGGAATTCTACGGCACAGTCAGAACACTACTAATACTTGGTTTTTGCATTTTGATTTTATTTTTAAACTCATTTACTTCTACTTCGCAAACCAGTGTTTGACTCATATGAATAAAACTAAGGTATTGTTTTCCCAATGTATCTCAGAATTCTACCCCCAAATCCTAACTTCTACTACAGTCCTACCTATTCTACTCTACGGCAGTTTCAGTCTCCAGCAGAGGCAGAAAAGCCAGGAAAGGAGCAAGGTTGAGAGAGGGTAAAAACTTCCTCTAGAACTTTCCCCAGCCCTCAAACTGTGGGCTGCAGTGTTGAACATGGTCTTATTACCCAGCTCTCTCACCCTGTACTCTGTGAGTTTATTTTCCTGACTGTGTCTTCCTCTCCCCACATCTGCTAATTACCGGGCAGGTAGTCATCTAGGTTCTTGGTTTCTTAACCTCCTTGCCTTGAGGTATCTTTACCGTTCATCCACTTGTGGTCTCTCCAGCTTCTAGAACTGCTGTATCTTCCAAATCCTAAGTTCAGAACTTCTACTCTCTGATCACAATTTTCTACCATCCAGCTTTTTTATTCCCTTAATTCCCAACACCCCCGCTTGTCTGTCAGTTTGTCACACCGTGGGGGCTTCAGTATTGTTGTGATGCTGGAAGCTGTGCCACCAGTATTCAGCTACCGGCAGGGTCACCCGTGGCAGACAGGTTTCAGCTGAGCTTCCAGACTAAGATAAGCTAGAAAGAGGACTTGGTGGTCCCGATATGACGTATGAAACACTAATGACCAAAGACAAGATGAGTCATGGAGTGACATCAAAGACATCATCCATGAAGAAAGCAGAAGACAATTAAAAAGACAGGAAAGAAAGTAAAGATCAAATTCGATGTCAGAAGAGACTTTGAAACTTGCTCTTGAACATCAAGTAGCTAAAGCAAGAGGAATGATGAAGTAAAAGAACTAAATAGAAGATTTTGAAGGATGGCTTGACAAAACAAAGTATTATAATGACATGTGCAAAGGGCTAGAAATAGAAAACCAAAAGGGAAGAACACATTGTACATTTCTCAGGCTGAATGAACTGAAGAAAAAATTCAAACCTGGAGTTGTAATTGTGAAGGATTCTACAGGGAAAATATTAAATGACTCGGGAAGCATCAAAACAGATGGAAGGAATGCACAGAGTCATTATACCAAAAAGAACCGGTCAATGTCCAGCCATTTGGAGAGGTAGCATATGGTCAGGAACCAATGGTACTGAAGGAAGAAATAGAAACTGCACTGAAGGCACTGGTGAAAAACAAGGCTTCAGGAACTGATGGAATATCAGTTGAGACTTTTCAACCAATGGATGCAGTGCTGGAAGTGCACACTCATCTATGCCAAGAAATTTAGAGAACAGCTACCTGTCCAATTAACTGGAAGAGACCCATGTTTATACCTGTTCCCAAGAAAGGTGATCCAGTTGAACGCAAAAATTATCAAACAATGTCATTAATTTTGCTAAAGATTATTCAAAAGTGACTGTAACAGTACACTGACAGAGAACTGTCAGAAATTCAAGCTGGATTTAGAAGAGGATGTGCAACCATGGATATCATTGCTGATGTCAGATAGACTTTGGCTAAAAGCAAGGAATACCAGAGATGTTTACCTGTGTTTCATAGACTATGCAAAGGCATTCAACTGGGTGGATCATAGCAAATTATAGATAATATGGTGGAAAATGGGAATTCTGGGAGATTTAATTCTGCTCATGAGAAATCTGTATATGGATCAAGAGACAGTCATGAGAACAGCACAGGGGATACTGCTTGGTTTCAAGTCAGGAAAAGTGTGCATCTGGGTTGTACCCTTTCACCAAACCTTTCAATCTGTATACCAAGCAGATAATCGGAGAAGCTGGATTATACAAGGAAGAATGAGGCATAAGGTTAGAGGAAGCTTCATTAGCAACCTGTGATGTGCAGATGACACTACCCTGCTTGCTGTAAGTGAAGAGGATTTGAAACACTGATAAGATGAAAGACCACAACTTTCAGTATGGATTGCAACTCAACATCAAGAAAACAAAAATCCTCACAACTAGACCAGCAAGCAATACCACAATAAGTAGAGAAAAGGTTGAGGTTGTCAAGAATTTCATTTTACTTGGTTCCACAATCAACACCCATAGAAGCAGCAGTCAATAAATCAAAAATGTATTGCACTGGGAAAATCTGCTGCAAAGGACTCCTTTGAGATGTTGAAAGGTAAAGATGTCACCCTGAAAACTAAAGTGTTCCTTCCCAAGACATGGTATTTTCAATCACATCAAATGCATGCAAAAGCTGAGCAACGAATAAGGAAAACAGAACTGACGCCTTTGGATTGTGGTGTTGGACAAGAATGTTGCATGTACCGTGCACTGCCAAAAGAACAAACATCTGTTTTGGAAGAAGTGCAGCCAAACTGCTCCTTGAAAGCAAATATGGCAAGACTGCATCTTCCATACCTTGGGCATGTTGTCAGGAGGGATCAATCCCTTGAGAAGGACATCATGCTCGGTAAAATGGAGGGTCAGTGAAAAACAGAAAGACCCTCAAAAAGATGGATTGACACAGTGGCTGCAACAATGGGCTTAAGCATAAAAACGATTGCAGACGTGGAGCCGTATTTCACTGTGTTGTGCATAGGATCGCTGCGAGTTGGAACTGACTTGACAACACCTAACAACAGCAATAAAAATACTAGGCAGGTGGTTTTTTTTAAGATGATGGAGACTTTCGGCCGCTTCAAAACTGTGCCCATCCTGTCTTCTCTCGACCTTCGCCTGCTCTACGAGCTCTTCCTTTAACTACCTTGTTCCATCATGTTAAAGCAAGGCAGTGGGAGGTTTCCGAGGAGAGTCCTCTTTGCAGAAGGTTGAAGCAACCTCATTGTTTCCGTCCCAGTGACTTTGCAAAACTATTTGCTCTTCCTTCTTCCGCCCTTCACCTCCCTCTCTACCTAGCTCAGACAACCCATTGGTCAACTCTCTGCTTAAATCCTCTTTCCCTAGAGTTGGACTCTTCTGTCCACCTGTAACATATTTCTAAGCACAGTGTTAAGCACTGTGCACATGTTGTAGTGTTAACGGTTTATTTACTTGTCTGACTTCCTCCACAGACAGGGTGCCTGTCTTAGGTACTTTCAGGCCCCTACCTCCTAGCTCAGGGACTATAAGACAGCAGACACTCAGCAAGGACTGATTACATGATTGAATTGATGGAGAATAAGGAGCTACTTAGGCAAGAAGCTGCAGCTTGTCGTGGAAAAGCAGAGGGTGGTGAAGCAGAGCTGGGGCCAGGCAAGATGTCTATCAGAATAAAAAACTGAGACTCATGATCTCGGGTTCCTAGGCAGTCTGCTTCACTAATCTTCACCACTTAGAAAGCCCTCTAGCCAGCAGCACCTCAAGGGATCATATTAGGTACAGGAGCACACTTGTCCTCTCTTGCTGCCCCATGTCATCCCCTGACATTTAGCTTCCTCTTCCCTTTTGCCTGTTGGCTGCTGCCACCTGGCCTTCTGCCCGGAGTTGTCAAAGCTCCCCCACAGAAACGGACAACTTTCTTCCCACTCACTTTCCGACTCTGAGCAAAAACACATCCTTTTGAAGGTTCCTAATTCAGGATCCAACATAATGTAGAAATTACCTAATGATATCTTTAATATCACACACAAGTAAAATTTTGCTGACAATTATTCAAAAGCAGTTGCAACAGTACATTGACAGAGACCTGCCAGAAATTCAAGTGGGGTTCAGAAAATGATGTGGAATGAGGGTTATCACTGCTGATGTCAGATGGATCTTGGCTGAAAGCAGAGAATACCACAAAGATTTTTATCTGTGTTTTATTGACTATGCAATAAAGATGTTCACCTGTGTGTTATTGATTCACCGTGTGGATCATTACAAGTTATGGATAACATTATGAAGAATAGAAATTCCAGAACACTTTATAGGGTTCATATAGAGCTTGTACGTAGATCAAAAGGCAGTTGTTTGAACAGAACAAGTGTATGCTACCTGGTTTAAAATCAACAAATGTGTGTGTCAGGATTGTATCCTTTCACCATACTTATTCGATCTGCGTGCTGAGCAAACAATCCGAGAAGCTGGACCATATGAAGAAGAATGTGACATCAGGATTGGTGGAGGACTCATTAAGCACCTGCAACATGGAAGTGACACAACCTTGCTTGCTGAAAATGAAGAGGACTTGAAGAATTTGTTTCTGAAGATCAAAGACTACAGCTTTTAGTAAGAATCGCAACCCAATATAAAAAAAAAAAAAATCTTTACAACCAGACCAATACGCAACATCATGATAAATGGAAAAAAGATTGAAGGTGCCAAGGATTTTGTTTTGCTTGAATCCACAATCAGTACCTTTGGAAGCAGCAATCATAAAATCAAATGATACATTGCACTGGGTATTCTGCATTGCTACAAAAGAGCTCTTTAAAGTGTTAAAAAGCAAAGAAGTCACTCTGAGGACTAAGGTGCATCAGACCCAAGCCACGATATTTTCAGTCACGTCCTATGCATGCAAAAGCTGAACAATGAATAAAAAAAGAGCAAAGAAGACTTGATACCTTTGAACTAAAGTGCTGGAAAAGAATACGAAATATACGGTGGGCTGCTAGAAAACAAACAAATCTGTCTTAGAACAAGTTACAGCCAGAATGCTTCTTAGAAGGAAAGATGATGAGACTGTCCCACATACTTTGGACATGTTATCAGGAGGGACCAGCCCCTGGAGAAGGACATCATGCTTGGTAAAGTAGAGGATCTTCGAAAAAGAGGAAGATCCTTAATGAGATGCATGGACACATGGCTGCAATGATGGGCTCAAGCATAACAACAATTGTGAGGGTGTGTGGACTAGGCAATGTTTCTTTCTGTTGTACGTAGAGTTGCTATGAATTGGAACCAACTGGACAGCACCTAACAACAACAGGGTTGACACAGCTTCTAGTACCTTCACGGAACTAACTGAAAAGATAATCCTTTCAGTTTTACCTCTGCAAAGCCTGTCCTAGGTAGACCTTTCCTATCCTGTTCTTGTACCCATACCCACTTCTCTTCATTTACAAGGTCTGACAATTAAGTCTGTGAACGTAATTGTTCTAAGTGCTGCATACTTCATTGCTGAATATCACTCTATGGTCACCTTCAAAACACTCCCCTTGGGAAGCTATGCATCGACACCGACACCTAGTCCATGTTTCATTACAATTTTGGAAATCTTTCTGGAATGGCCATTGCACATGGTGGCCTGGTGGCAAATTCACGAATGTTGTCTGTGAGGGAGTTTTTAGCCAGTAAACAAATAACTGTATTGGAACACCCTACCTGCTCACCTGATCTGGCCCCCAATGACTTTTTTCCTTACCCAGAGATAAAGGAAATTTTGAAACGAAGACATTTTGATGCCATTCAGAACATCAAGAGTAATATGACAACAGCTCTGATGGCCATTCCAGAAAGAGTCCCAAAATTGCTTTGAAGGGTGGACTAGGCACTGGTGTTGGTTCATAGCTTCCCAAGGGGAATACTTCAAGGGTGACCATAGTGATATTCAGCAATAAGGTATGTAGTACTTCTTCTAGGATAAGTTTGAGAACTTAGCTGGCAGTCCTCGTATGCTGACGCATGAACTGTTAGTTGGTTGGGATAGGGGCAATGAGTTATTTGCTGTATGATAGTATCACTGCAATGTTAAACAATGCGTAAGGTTACCTAAGTCTTCCACCACTGCCATCCCCCTCCCCGTGGCAGCCTTATGTTATCATCTCTGACAGGATGATTTTGATGACAAGTAATAACGAATCCAGTGAAAACTGGAGTAGACAATAGCTGGAATTCACGGACTTATATAACTAACATATATAAACTGCTTGTGTACACACCAAGGTTGCAGGATTGCAGGCATGAATTAATCAAGGCTCCAGTTCCATTTTCTGGGAACTTCTCTATTGGCCTTACGCTCACTTGCCCATGCCTCATGCTCACAAGGTGGCTAATGACTGGAGTTACATGTTCCCTGTGTTAGACCTGGATGAGAGACAGTGTCTCATCCTGCAACTAACAAGAGTCCTGAGCTTTATTCTGATTGCAACAACAGAAGTCACATGCCCACTAGTTACTGTGAAATATCATAAGTCTTATTTTACTGTTCTGCAGGCCCTTTGTACATTCTTGAATTAAAAATTTCATAGTGCTCCATGGTTCCATCTTTGAGAACAAGACTGATGGCAGGTTCTCTCCTTCCTCTAGTCTATTTCATAAAGTTACAAATGATGAAGGATCTGGCACCAAGGCTCCCAGAGCACCCTGGAAGATGACTATTCACTGATAATACTATTGCTAATGATACCACTGCCACAGTCAAGACAATTTTGTCATCCTTTGCCAAGACCCACTGTGATAAAGAACGTGAAATTCTACTTGTAGAGGCTGAAATGCCAACACACTCTGCCCTGAAAATATGATTCCTTCCCAAGCCCCTGTTACACAGTTATGATCCATCTCCTTAACAGGAAAACTTGCCAAGACAGACATGCTGGTAGAGCTTCAACAGCCAGCTCTGAAGAGATCAGAAGTCCTGATTTGTAAGGTTTGCCAATTAACCTGGTGTAAATACTCCTACCATGGTCAGTTTCAAGCTGTCAGTGTGATATCCCTGGACATAGAGTTGGAACAAGAGGTGCACCATTGGCTTTCATGAGCCAGTGTAAGCTGGCTCCACAATCCCAAGGGTAAGTAGTTATGGTACCACATTACATGGCAAGGTCTCGCTTGTTCTGTTTGGTTGGTTGCTTTTATTATGCTAAGTATACATATATAACCAAAAATGTGCCATATTAATACATGTACAATTCAGTGATGTTAATTATGTTCATTATGTTGTACAATCATCACCAAGACCTATTTCCAAAACTTTCCAACATCCTGAATGAACAGTCAGAGCCCCCCTTGCAATGACTCTGTCTTTCCCCCTCCCTCTTAGCCCTTGTAAGATGTATTGTACTGGACAAATCTGCTGCAAAAGACCTCTTTAAAGTGCTGAAAAGCAAAGATGTCACTTTGTGGAGTCGGGTGCATCAGACCGAAGTAAAGATATCTTCAACTGCCTCATATGCATGTAAAAGTAGGACAGTGAATAAGGAAAACCAAAGAAACATTCATACCCTTGAATTATGGTGCTGGTGAAGAATATTTAATACACTATGGATGTCAGAAGACAGAACAAGTCTTTCCTGAAAGAAGTATAGCCAGAGGGTTCCTTGGAAGGAAGAATGGTTAGACTTCATCTCATGTACTTTGGACATTGTTATGGATTGGATTATGTACCCCCCAAAACATGTGTCAATATAACTAGTCCTTGATTCCCTGTATTGATTATCCATTACCCATGTTGTCATGTGCTGTGGTTCTCTTTGTGTTGTACTATCACTGTTACGTTAATGAGGTAGGATTAGGGGTAGTTTTGTTAATGTGGCAGGACTCACATCTGTAAGATAATGTCGTGTCTTAATCTCTTTTGCGCTATGAAAAGAAGCCACCAGAGAGATGGGATCTCATACCACCAAGAAACAAGAGTTAGGAGAATCATGTGTCCTTTGGATCTGAGGTTCCTGCACTGAGAAGCTGCTTAACCAGGAAAGACTGCTGCCAAGGGCCTTCTGATAGAACTGACAGAGAGAAAGCCTTCCCTTGGAGGTGGCATCCTGAATTTGGACTTGTAGCCTCCCAGACTGCAAGGAAATAATATTTCTTTGCTGAAGCCATCCACTTGTGGTGTTTGTTATAACAACACGAGGTAACTAAGATAGACATGTTATCAGGAGGGACCAGTCCCTGCAGAAGGACATCATGCTTGATTCAGTAGCAGATCAATGAAAAAAGAGAAAGACTCCGAAGGAGATGGATTGACACAGTGGCTACAGCAATGGTCTCAAACCTAACAGTGCCTGAGGATGGCACTGTGAGGACCTGGCAGTGTTTTGTTGTTGTACATAGGGTTGCTGCGTGTTAGAACTAACCCAGTGGCAACTAACTACAACTTACCCCTATAATCAGTTTATAGACTTTGGTCTCTACATATAGGAAATACTCTAGGTATTTCCTGTAAATGAGATCATACAATGTTTCTCCTTCTGTAGCTAACTTATTTCACTCAGCATAGTGTTCCCAAGGCTCATCCATGCTGTGACGTGTTATCAGGACTTCATTTCTCTTTATGGCTGAGAAATACTCTAGTGTGTATTTATCCATTTATCTATTGATGGACATTTAGGTTGCTTCCACTTTTGAGCTACTGTGAATCATGCTGCAGTCAGCATTGGTATACAGGCATCTGTTCGCCTCCCTCATTTCAAATCTACCAGTATATACCTAGGAATGAATCGAATTGCTGGATTGTATGTTAATCCTAAAGTTAACCTTTTGAGGAAACTCCATGCTGTTTTCCACAAAAAAGCCAAGTGCCGTCGAGTCGGATCTGACTCATGGTGACCCTAGGGGCCAGGGTAGAACTGAGCCCACAAAAGCTATACAAATTTTACAGTCCCACAAGTGATGGATGAAGGTTCAATTTTTCCACATCTTCTCAACTTCTGTTGCTTTCTGATCTTTTTTCAGTTTTTAAATTTTTTTTAAAAAATCAGTCATCCTAGTAGGCACAGCACAGTATATGTTATGGTGGTTTTGATTTGCAATTCCCTAATGACTAGTGTGGAAGCCCTGGTGGTGTAGTGGTTAGTGCTGCGGCTGCTAACCAAGAGGTCAGCAGTTCAAAATCCACCAGGCACTCCTTGGAAACTCTATGGGGCAGTTCTACTCTGACCTGTAGGGTTGCTATGAGTTGGAAGCGTCTCAATGGCGCCTAACAACAACAACAACTGGTGACACCGAGTACTTTTTCACGTACTTTTCGGTCATTCATATTTTCTCTTTGGAGAAATTTCTATTCAAATTGCTTGTTTTTAATATTGTGGTGTTTTCCTAGCCTGCCTCCACCTCCGTCTCAACCGCATACACAAATGCTCCCATATACTCTGGGCCAGGGTTCTCAGAACAGGAAGTGTCTTGGCAACATAGCAGTCAGTGTATTCTGCAGCCCCCAGCTCCTTACCCTTCACTTATGAATCTATTTGACACATGAATGGGCCATAGAAACACAGCAGAGCCTGCAGAGATGCTGGCTTTTGTTGTGAGGCAGCCGGCTTTCTGTGACGCCAAGAGTGGGAGAGAGATCTCCCATCAAACCCGAGATCTGCGCTTGGAGGTTCTCTCCATGGTTTCTCTACTCAGGCAATTGAGGTAATTCCCAGAATTCTTTCTTTCCCATAACTGACTAACACATTTTAACCTACTTGAGAAATTATATGCTGATTTTATATCCATCAAGGGTTTCACATCTCTCCCCAGAGCAGAGTTTTAAAGTATTTGAAATTCATAACTGAGCATCATGTTTCCTTAGACAAACATTTGAGTGATTAATTGGATATTTTCCATTCCACTCCAATCCAGGTTGTGCAGAATGTGCTAGACAGGCTCTCCCCCCTCTGTCTTCGACTTTGAAAAATCTGCTTGTCTGAATGCCCAGCTGCAGACAACATCTCCATTTCTTTCATAGTGAATTCTCTCTCTCCCCTCTCTCTTTTTCTTTTTCCTGAGTGATTACTAGCAGAGCGGAAAAACAGGCCCTCTCCCTCACCCGAAATTCTGAGTAACTATTTGCTCTGCCTGTCCCCAGTTCTTAGAAAACACGGCTGTGTCTTAGGATGTTGGCTTTATGTTCAGGAGTGTGTGGCACCCCTGATCTCCCCACGGCCTGACGAGAAGTCAGCTCTTAGTGGCATAGTTACTTTGCCTGTTCCTATCCCACCTGTCCCACAAGGATTCCGGTGTCATTACATTTGGGTGACGCAGCTGCAGCTATTGCTGGCTGTTTCTCAGGAGGCCCGTCTTTGAGTTGGGGAAATATCCAGAGGTGTGCTGGAGCAGGCTTGTGCCAGCAGAGAGACTCCAACTATTGGGATCTCTTCCCAACTCCATCCCTTGGTGGCATAAATGGTTAACCCATTCAGCTGTTACATGAAAGGTTGGAGGTTCAAGGTCTCCCAGAGGTGCCTTGGAAGAAAAGTTCCTGGTGATCTACTTTGGATAAATTAGCTGCTGAAAACCCAACGGAGCACAGTTCTACTCTGACACACATGGTGTCACCATGAGTCAGAGTGAGTCCACGGTAGCTGGTTTCTTGCTAACTCCATGTTCTGTGACATTGTGTTGGTAGGTTGAAATTGGCCATGAAGGGAGTACTCACCCCACAGTCACTACAAATCAGGACCTCCCTGCCTGCCCTCCCTCCCTCCCTGCCTGCCCGCCCTCCCTCCCTGCCTGCCCGCCCTCCCTCCCTGCCTGCCCGCCCTCCCTCCCTCCCTCCCTCCCTGCCCGCCCTCCCTCCCTCCCTGCCTGCCCTCTCTCCCTGCTTCCCTGCCTGCCTGCCCACCTCTTTTCCTCCCTTGTTCCCTGCCTGCCTCCCTCTCTCTCTGTCCCCCTGCCCTTCCCCCCTCCCTCCCTTTCTTTTACAGAGCACCCACTTCTAGCACACAACAGGAAATAGCTCTTTAAAAAAAAATCTCTCTCAAGAGATAGCAGCCTTGGCGATTAGAACCCTCTCCATCCCAGCCTTCCTATCGTTCTGGATGTTCCTAGTGCTAAATGAAAATAAGACAAACGTGAATCACACAAGCTGTTTCAGGGCACATCTTTCTTCCTGTCCTCACTGATGGCCTGCCCCTTGTTAGGATGTCTGTTAGACTCTGCGGGCTGCAGAGTGAGTCGTGGCTTCCCCGGCCACCAGATGTAAGGCCTCTTTTCTTTACACTGACTTCACTGTAGGTTTATTTCTAAAAACCTCTTGATCCAAGAAGTATTGCTGTCTTGTTCACAGTGGCTCCCAAATCCCGGAAGGATTACTACAAGTGCAGATTCCAGGGCCCAGCCTCAGGGCCACTTAGTCAGTGGCTCTGGGTTGCGGCCCCATAATCTGTATTTGTCATCACCTCCAGGTGGCTCTGGTACAGCCAGCTCAGCTCCAGGCCCGGAGTGGGGCAGGCATCTCGAACCCACAGCTATGCTGTCTGGGAGTGTGCTGAGGCCCTCACAGCAGCCCAGGTGGAGCCACCCGGGGCCTGTTCTCTCCTTCTGTGGGGCTGGCAGACAACATCTAAGAGCTTCTTCTCTGTCATCGCTCAGCCACGTGGCATCAGGAGTCTCCGCGACTTTCCTGATTACTCAGGGACACAAAGGCTGGCTGAGGCACAAGAGGGGGTAAACTAATTAACTGTCTCGTGAAAAGCTTAATTACACATCATTTCCTCACTTGTCCTTTCCAGATGAAGCACAGAGACTGCCTGGGAGAGCTCAGCACAATCAAAGGTCAGGTCCCATCAATCTCTGGGTGACTCAGGGGACACCCCAACCCCACACTGATGAGTGGGCGTCTCCCAGCTCAGTGGCTCCCAAACTTCGAGATGCTAATGAGTCACCTGGGGAGCTTGTTAAAAATCAAATTGCTGGGCTGCTGCCCAGGCTCCAGTTTCAGTAGGTTCAGGGTGGAGTCTACTTTTGCCCCCACCCCCGCCCCCACCCCATTTTTTTTTTAACAAGCTCCCCTAGTGAATTTATTTGAATTGATTTCACTTTACTGAAGCTGAGAAGTGTTGCCTAAAATGTCTGCTCTGAAGGGTATTATCTTCCCTTAAGGAATTCCCCTGAAGGAACAATGAATCAGCTTTTTCCTTCACTCTTTTCAAAAATAAATACCGAGTTTCAGAAATCAAACCATGCATTTCCGCAGAAAAAAGTGGGTGGCGCTGGGGGCGACCTGGCCGGCCACACGGCGGTTCGGAGGGCTGGTGGCTGGAGGGCGGCAGGAAACATCCCCACCCCCAGCAGGTGGGCTGCTCCCTGCGAGGCGAGGAGCGCGAGGGTCGAGCAGCCAGCTTCCCTCCCCCTGCAACAGCTGGATGGAGTGTTACACCACCCGTTTCAGTAGAGCGGTTTCTTTTTGTGGGGTAATCACCAAATTAAATATTTTAATTAGCGAAATTACATATGCATTTCTTCGGAGAAAAGAGCGTCGTCAGAACACTGTCTTCACTCCCCAGAGGGCAAATCTGCTCTCCTGCTAGGGAAGGGGGCTCTGAAGGAGTCCATTTTCATGTCATTATAAAACCAGCATAAGAAATAAAGGAATAGGATTGACGTGTATTCCCAGCCAGCTGTGATTTAATGAGCACAATTCAAAACTTGGAACCCGCTAGCCATATCCATATTAATATGTCTGTGGAGAAAACACACACACGACACAGAAAGTGACAAACTGCTATTCCTACTATTTGAAATGAATTTTAAACGACTGTGAAAATGGCTAACGTGGGTATGAAGCACTCGGAGGCAGCCAGCTGGCGGCCTCCCTGCCCGTCAACGGTGCCCTTTGCCGCAGCGGCAGGCTGGCCCGGGGAGGAAGCAGCGGCTGCGTCCCCACGGATGAGCGGGGTCCAGCGAGCCCTGAGACCCGGAGACAGCAGATTTAGCAGTCGCGGCGTGTCTGCGTTCTGCTGCCCGTCCTCAGATAGCGCCGTCCCCACCCCCAGCCCCTGGCGCCAGGCAGGCCCTCTCCCTCTGCAGGGCTTTTTATCCAGAATTGTTGCATAACCATCAAAGTCATCCAGATCATAATACTCATTGTGATTTCAATTTCTCCAGTCCGGAGCACCAGAAAGAATCAAAAGGTCTCGTTCCAACCTTCTGAGAGCCTAAAAATAAAAGGGGCTGCGCAAGTAGAAGGTGAGGGGCGGCTGACGGGACAAAGGGAAGGAAGCTGAAAGAGAAACCCTGATGAGTGTTATTTTGGCGTTCACTGTGAAACAGCCACCTGGTCCGGTGGGGAAAGCGGCCCTGGGCAGAAGACCAATTCCTGTAGTACCAGGTGGGCGGGAGTGAGGCCTCTTCTCGGTTCTGAAGAACAGGCTGTGAAAATTTCAAAATGAAGATTTTTCGTTCCCCTGCGTTTGAACTCCGTTGAGCGTTGCTCTGTGTGTGGTGGGGGAGGGGTTTAGCCGGGAGGCAGTCGTGATTCAGAGCTCCCACCCTCAGATCAGACAAATGCCGCCTCCTCCTCTCAGAGAGATTCAGCTGGGCAATGGGCCTCCAAATTTCTTCATCCAGAAAATGGGGATACTGTGCCAGCCTCATTGGGCATCTGCTGAGAGCTACATGAGAAAAGGCATGTAAGGGCTAGGCAGGGGTAAGCTTGGGTTACTCTGTATTACCTTTCTGACACACTGCTTAGGCTGTGGTTGTTTCTAGGCTACTTTTCAACTAAAAACATCTCTCAGCACATGTTGGGCACTTGGAAATCAGCCTTTCAATTGTCCCTTGGCTTAAAATGCTGACAGTTGTGACACCTTTGGGGGAAAGAGCCATTTATTTCATTTCTGCTTTCAGCCAGTGTTCATGGTTAAATCTGGGTAAAGGCTAAGACCTAGTGAATCATGTCTAAAGCCAGGAGAGGACACAGACTGTCACCATCTTCATTGACTAGATTATAAACTCACCAACAGGCCAGGAGGAAAGAGGAAGTGGAAGTAACCCAGTCGTGGATATGAACGCAAATATCCCCTTTTCTGATAGATTACAGCTGGAATCCCAAATTCTTCAAATTCTAGGCTGTTGACCTCAGTTTCTTCATCTGTAAAATGGGCACAATAATGTCTGGCTCACAAGGGGACACTGTAGATTTAACAGGGTGACGTTTGTGTGTGACTTAACACCTCACAGGGTTGGGGGGGGATGGGAAGTGCCAGAAGCTAGGCAAGAAGTGTCTACAAGCCAAGGAAACAAGAAACACTGAGGATTGCCTCCAAGGAAGGAGTGGACACAGCTGAGAGGCTGATTTATATTGGTAGCCTCCCAAACTGTGAGAAAATAAATTGCTGTTCTTCAAAGACACCCACTTGTCTTTCTGTTACAGCAGCTCTAGGAGACTGATGCTGTATTTCTTTTCTATATTTTAACTGCCTTAAATAGCAAACCTTTAAGACTTTGGTTGGACTTTTTGATTTTTTTTTTTTTTTTTTTTTTTTTTTTTTTTGTCAGTAGCTCATTTGGTCCTCCCTCACAACAACCCTATGAAGTGGTGCTATTATTATCCTCATTTTACTGGTGAGAAACCTGAGGCCCAGAGAAGTTAAGCTATTTACCCAAGTCCACACAGCTGGTAAATGGCAGAGCTGGGATTCAGATCCAAGGAATCTGACTCTAGAGCCTTTGTCTACAACTTCTTCACAAAATTATCCATAAAGCCTATAACACACAAATACAAACAAGCACTCTCAATTGTCACATCAGATTTTAACCCAGTTGAGACCACAATTTGTCATCCAATTAACAAATGTTTATTGAATATGTATCACAGTGAGACCTGTGAAAGCTAGAACCTGTTTATTTATAAGATGGAAAACTCAAATATATTCCACTAAAGCCCACCAGAGAAAAGTGGTAAGACTGTACCTCACCAAAGGCAGAAAGCTTGAAAGTCAGTCCTGTTCTGGTTCTCTTAAGTTTCACCATACCAAAACCAAACCAAACCCACCGCCCTCGAGTCCCTTCTGACTCATGGTTATGTATACTGCCGTAATCTTCTTGTGAATACACTGATTAGGAAGAGCATAGCTCTACTCTTGACTCTTAAAAAACTCGAGGTCTGTGCATTTTTTCAGGTCTGATCTTTATTTTCTACCAAGCACAAAGTGACTAGTAGGCCATCCATTCACTTAATACCAAACCCTCAACAGTGGTTTTGGAGAAAATGAGCCCAACAGTGAACTGTCCAGTAACCAGCAAATGCCGTGCAAAGCACTTCAAGTGGTGAAAATATGGTATGATTAATCATTCTACTGTTTATTATATGTTTGGGTGCTACTTGATGGACTTTTGTATACATGGTAAGAAGTGCTGGCAGTTACAAGAGAAAGAAAGTGATTTAATTCCTGAAACAAAAATTTTCTACTACTCTCTTCTTTCAATCTTTTAGGTCAGTTTAATTGACGCTTATCTTGAGGTCACAGTGCAAACTGTTAAAAGCTATTGCCGTATGTGGGTGTTCGGTTAATTCTATGCAACAGAAGGTTCACACAGCAGGAAAAACTTGTTGAGTCTGGTGGAAACCTAACTTCAAAATCTTATTTTTATCTCAGCAGCTGTAGTTCCCTTGTTTGAGTACTACACCCAGTTGCCACTGAGTCAGTTCTGCCTTTGTGGCATCAGGTGTGTCCAACAGAACTGTGCTTCCTAGGTTTTCTTACTGGAATCCTTATGGGAAGCAGATTGCTGCATCTTTCTCCTGTGGAGCCACTGGGTGATTTCAAACCACCCATCTTTCATTTAACCACTCATGCCACCAAAACATCAAACCAAACTCATTACCTTCAGTTTAATTCTTCCTCCCAATGACCCTGTAGGACAGAGCAGAACTGCTCCACAGAGTTAACAAGGAGTGACTGGTGGATTGCCAACCTTTGAGTTAGTAGCTGTAGCTCTTAAACACAGAGATAATCTTTCTATTACATATGTCATATATATATGAAACACTGGTGGCATATTGGTTAAAAGTCGGTTGCTAACCAAAAGTTTAGTGATTTGAATCCACCAGTTACTCCTTGGAAAACCCTATGAGGTAGTCCTACTCTGTCCTATAGGGTCACTATGCATTGGAATCGACTCAATGGCAACACACTTGGTTTGTGTGTATGTGGGTGTATGAGGACTGTCAATTAAGCTTGCAAACTCATCCTGGAAAAAGTAGTACATACCTCATTGCTAAATATTACTATGGTCACCTTCCAAGTACCCCCCTTGGGAGGCTATGCACCAATGCCAGCACCTAGTCTACCCTTTGAAGCAATTTTGGAACTCCTTTTCTGGAAGGATGATCAGAGCTGTTGTTGTATTACCCTTGATGTTCTGAATGTTATCCAAATGTCTTCCTTTCAATATTTACTTTTTCTTCAGGTAAAGAAAAAAGTCACTGGAGGCCAGATCAGGTGAATAGGGAAGGGGTTCCAATACAATTTTTTGTTTACTGGCAAAAAACTCCCTCACAGACAACTCCACAATTAAGTTCATGAACTTGCCATTGTGCCACCATGCATGGTGGCCATTCCAGCAAAAGAGCTCCAAAATTGCTTTGAAGGGTGGACTAGGTGCTGGTGTCGGTGCATAGTTTCTCAAGAGGGGTACTTTAAAGCTGACTGTAGTGATGTTCAGCAATGAGATATGTAGCAGTTAGAACAACTGTTGGTGGACTTAATTGTTTGCAAATGTGTGTGCGCATGTGTAACATATGTAATAGATTTGTATAAAAATTATTTAATGGAAAAAAGATAAAAATCATGCATAACAATGTCATATTATAATAAAAATTATATATGTATATGTTTGCCTGTTCTATAGAAAACATTGTATATTGGTTATATAATCATATACAATTACATGATACAGTGCCATATTTCTGTAAAGAATTACACATTAGCTGCTTGTGCATGATTTACGTTGTGGTTATGTTGTCTATAATACAACACAGAAGTTACACATGAATACTGGCACAGCTCAGAGATCCTTGAAGGGTTGGTTCTAGACCACTGCAGTGAAGCCAATACCACTATAAAGTGAGTCACACAAATTTTTTGGTTTTCTAGTTCATATAAAAGTTATGTTTGCACTTTATTGTACAATAGTATTATGTCTGAAAAAACAATATACATACCTAAGCTAAAAAATACTGTTTTGCTAAAAGCTTCGGACCGTTACCTCAGTCTTCAGCCCATCATAATCTTTTTGCTGGTGGAGAGTCTTGCCTCAGTGCTGACTGACCAGCACGTGGCTGGTGAAGGTTGGGGTGGCTGTGGCAATTTCTTAAAATCAGACAAGAAGGAAGTTTGCTGTATCAGTTACTCTTCTCTCATAAAAGATTTCTCTGTAGCCAGTGGCGCCGTTTGGTAACATTTTACCCACAGTAGAACGTCTTCCAAAACTGGCATCAGTCCTCTCAATCCCAACCCTGCTATATCCACTAAGTTTATGTCATATTGTAAATTCTTTGTTGTCATTTCAACCATATTCACAGTATCTTCACCAACAGTTGAATCTATCTCAAGAAACCACTCTCTGCTCATTCTTAAGAAGCAACCGCTCATTTGTTGAAGTTTCATCGTGAGATTGCAGCAACTCAGGCTTCAATTCTAAGTCTCTTGTTATTTCCTCCACGTCTGCAGTTACTTCCTCCACTGAACTTGAACCCGTCAAAGTCATCTGTGAGGGTTGGAATCAACTTCTTCCAAACTCCTGTTAGAGTTGATATTTTGACCTTCTCCCATTAATCAAGAATATTCTCAATGGCATCTGGAATGGTGCATCCTTTCTAGAAGGTTTTCAGTTTTCGTTGCCCAGATCCGTCAGAGGAGTCACTATGTGTGGCAGCTATAGCCTTACTAAATGGGTTTCTTAAATAATAAAACTTGAAAGTTGAAATCACCCCTTGATCCATGAGCTGCAGAATGGATGTTGTGTTAGTAGGCATGAACACAACATTAATCTCCTTCTGTATCACCATCAGAGCTCTTGGGTGACCAACTACATTGTCAATAAGCATTAATATTTTGAATCTCTTTTTCTGAGCAGAAGGTCTCAATAGTTGACTTAAAAATACTTAGTAAACCATGTTGTAAATGGAAGAAGTCAGCAGTTCAAATCCACCGGGCTCTCCTTGGAAGCCCTATGGGGCAGTTCTGTTCTGACCCATAGGGTCTCTATGAGTTGGAACCAAGTTGATGACACCTAACAATAACAACAACAAAACAGATGTGTGGCCATCCAGGCTTCATTCCATTCACAGAGCGCAAGCAGAGTAGATGTATCATTATTCTGGAGGTCCCTAGGATTTTTGGAATGGTAAATGAGCATCATTTTCAACTTAAAGTTACCAGCTGAGACCCTAACAAGAGAGTCAGCCTGTCCTTTCGAAGCCAGGCACTGACTTTTCTCTAACTGTAAAAGTCCCAGATGACATCTTCTTCCAGTAGAAGGCTGTTTCGTCTATACTGAAAATGTGTCCTTCAGTGTAGCCACCTTCGTCCGTTACCTTAGCTAGACCTTCTGGACAGCAAGCTGCAGCTTCTGCATCAGCGCTTGCTGCTTCCCCTTGCACTTCTATGTTATGGAGATAGCTTCTTTCCTTACACTGCATGAAGCAACTTCTGCTAGCTTCAAGGTTTTTTTCCTGTGGTTTTCTTCCCTCTCTCAGCCTTCATAGAAGTAAAGAGAACTAGGGCTTTCCTTTGGCAGCTTAAGGCAGCATTGTGGCTGGTTTGCCCTTCTATCTAGACCACTAACACTTCCCCATATCAGCAACAGGGCTGTTGTGTTTTCCTGTCATTTGTGTGTTCACTGAAGTTGTTCTAAGGTGCTGTCAAGTTAGTTGCAACTCAGTGACCCTACGCACAACAGTCTTGCGCTGGTCTTGTGCCGTGTCCACAATTGTTTCTTTGCTTAAGCCCGTTGCTGCAGCCACTGTGTCAATCCATCTTGTCAAGGGTCTTCCACTTTTTCACTGACCCTCCACTTTATCAAGCATGATGTCCTTCTCCAGGGACTGATCCCTCCTGACATGTCCAACATATGTAAGATGCAGCCTTGCCATCTTTGCTTCCAGGAAGCACTCTGGTTGTACTTCTTCCAGAACAGGTATATTTGTTCTTTTGGCAGTCTATGATACATTCAATATTCTTCTCCAGCACCACAATTCAAAGGCATGAATTCTTCTTCTGTCCTCATTGATCATTATCCCAGCTTTCTCATGCATATGATGCAATTGAAAATACCATGGCTTGGGTCAAGCACACCTTAGTCTCCAAGGTGGCATCTTTACTTTTCGAATTTAAAGAGATCTTTGCAGCAGATGTTCCCAATTCAATGCATCTTTTGATTTCTTGACTACTGTTTCCATGGGCATTGATTGTGGGCCCAAGTAAAGTGAAATCCTTGACAACCTCAGTCCTTTCTCTATTTAACACAATGTTGCTCACTGGCCCAGTCGTGGCAATTTTTGTTTTCTTGATGTTGGGGTGCAATCCATACTGAAGGCTGTGGTCTTTGATCTTCATCAGTGTTTCAAATTCTCTTCACTTTCAGCAAGTAAGGTGGTGTCATCTGCATAATGCAGGTTATTAATGAGTTGTCCTCCAATCCTGATGCCTCATTCTTCATATAGTCCAATTTCTCAGATTATTTGCTCAATTTACAGATTGAAAAGTATGGTGAAAGGACACAACCCTAACACACACTTCTCCTGATTTTAAACCATGCAGTGTCCACTTGTTCTGTTCACACAACTGCCTCTCAATCCACGTACAAATTCCTCAAGAGCATAATTAAATGAGGAATTAATTTCCTTCAAAAGCTTTTCCTTTGCATTTGCAACTTGGCGAACTGATGCAAGAGGCCTGGTTTGGGGTCTCTCTTGGCTTTTGACATGTCTTTCTCACTAAGCTTAATAATTTCTAGCTTTTGATTTCAAGGGAGAGATGTGTGACTCCTCCTTTCACGTGAACACTTAGGGGGCATTGTAGGTTAATTAACTGGCCCAATTTCAGTACTCCTGTGTCTCAGGGAATAGGGAAGCCTGAGAAGATAGAGAGAGACAGGGAGCAACCATTTGATGGAACAATCAGAACACACAGGTTATTAAGTTCACAGTGCTCTACATGGCAGTGGTTCCTGGTGCGCCAGTTCAGTTAAAACAGTGACACCAAGAGATCACTGATCAAAGGCCACCATGGCAGATACAACACTTAGGAAAAAGTTCAAAGTATTACAAGAATTACCAAAATGTGACACAGACATACAAAGTGAGCACATGCTGTCGGACGAATGGTGCCAGTTGACTTGCTCAGTGCAGAGTTTTCATGAGCCTTCTATTTGTAAAAACTGCAGTATGAGCCAAGTGCAATAAAGTGAAACAGTAAAATGTGGTATGGCTGTCTTACATACATGTCCATATGTGTAATGTGAAGGTATGTATGTCATGTTTGTGGAAAGTACGACGTCCTCCTCAAGATCTATGCAGATTCCCAGGGTTACCATTCTCCCTGCAGCTTCTGGCCTGAGCTCTTGCAGCCACAAAAATCTGGGGCTCATTCTCAGCCTACCTGGGTACTTTCTCCTCCCTCTTCACTATCTCAGCTCAGAGGTAAGATTCAGCCATTTCTTAGGATTTCCCCAAAACCACCTGAAGAAGGCAAAGGTGTGTGGGGCAGATTTTTCCTCAGTATCTAGCAGACCGCTGTAGCAGCCTTCCCTGTTGTAAATGTCTGACCAGGACTCCTCAAAGGGGATCTGGTCGCGGTCCGTGGTCGGCTGGATGTGGTCGCGGGTGTAGTGTGGCTGTGGACCTGGCTCTGGAGAAGCTGTGGGTGTGACCCTGACACGCACCAAGGGTACAAGAGCAGGGTAGGCCATTTCTGCAGCCCCTCCTCGCTCTTCAATCCCCCTCCCCGCATGCTGCCCACCTCCCCAACATTACAAACTGAGATTCCTTGGTGTCTTCTGTCAGGTCTGGGACTGAAGAGTAGAACGAGGGGGAAACTCTTAGTTATCTCTTCTCCTACATCCCTGATATCTGTAAGATGACCAAAACCCCACCAAGGCCACTGCCACTGAGCAGATTCAGACTCACAGCAAACCATATAAGAAAGAGTAGAACTGCCTCCATAGGGTTTGCTGGGCTGTCAATCTTTACAGAAGCAGACTGCCCATCTTTCTCCCTAGAGGAGCTGGTGGGTTCTGTAGCTGATCTTTCGGGTGGCAACCAGTGCTTTCACCACCACCCCACCAGGGCTCCTCTGTAAGATGAAGGCAGCAGTGAAAAGGGTGCCTCTGGAAGCCAGCAAATCCCTGCCCAGCCATGGAACAGCGGTGTGGTTTGGGACAGCCTCTTTCTGTGCCCCAGTTTCCTTATTTATAAAAAGAGATGACACTAATATTTAATAAGGTTGCTGAGAATTAATGAGCTGAACATACAAGAATATCTCCTACACTTGGAAGTAGGTAAATTTTCTTAGCGTTAATATGCACGAAGTACTTGGAATCAATGTTTGGTACACAGTAAATACTACCACAGTGTTGTTTCACTATTTTTTCTCTACAAACATGATTAAGCCTTCATTCCACCTCTCCCACAAACTCAGGGGCAGCTGTCAGTATTTTTGCCCTCTACGTTTATTGGCAGGCTACCCCCCACTCTGCACCTCCCCACAGCCCCCACCCAGTGAGGCACCCTCACGAGTGCCAGCAGGTCAGTCCTCTTTCACTTGTTGCTGTAAACAAATCAGCATCCTGTGCTTATGAAAATACCTTCCTTTACCCCAAACATCAAACAAATGCAGAAGGTGCTGTTATTTGGGTAAAAGTACAGTCATCCCTTCTGGCTTTAAATTACAAGCTTATTTCTACAACTATATCTAAAATATCAGAACAACAGTTTTCAAAATGAAAGAGGTGGGATTATAATGTTTATTTTTTCCTTTTATTTTCTTTGTGCCTTTAAAAATTGTCCTACTTTTGTATATTGAGCACGTATCTTTGCAATATGGAAAATGCAATTTTCTTTTTTTTAAAGAGAAGCCTCATGGGATGGTAATCATATAGATTATGAGCAACCTTTCCCCTGTGCTTTGATGATTAAACCCCCCAAACCAGGCAGGGTTCTTTGTGAAGTTGGTGGATGTTAAAAATTAACAATTCTGTACTGTTTGCATTTCAGAAGAAACCTGTAATTATTTATCGCTCTTCAGAATTGCCAGTTCAACATCTTGAAAATAAACACAAACAGAGAGAATCAAAGTGGGTGGTTTGATGCCTTCCTAAGAGTCAAATTGTTCTGTTATTTTCTCCCTTGATTCCCAGATTTTTAAAGAGGCTTAGTCTGTTTCCTACCCTGAATTGTTCTGTTAGTTAAAACTGTCCAAAGTCTCCCAAGAGTCTCAAGTCAATGGGTCTTTGGACTAGTTCTGGCTGGTCCGGTTTCTTCCACTGAGAGTTGAGTTGAGCTGTTTTACATTTACCTTGAGTTCTATTTTCCTAGCTTTCTCCTTCCAGAAGGGCTTCTTCTGACCTAATTAAACGAGCTCTGGTATTTGTGGGTAGTTGTACATTAAGTGAAATGAGGTGGACTTGGTTTTCTTTTTCTCCAGCAGAGCCCTGGAGATACACATTTGTCCTCGTTTTCCTGCTCTGGTTCCTGATCGTCTTTCTCTGGAGCCCTCAGCAGCTTCATGGCTATCTAGCCTATGTCGGTTTAGTTATTTATTTATTTGTTTGTTTGCATAAAGCACAACTTGAGTGCATTAGTTCATCTGTCTGAGACTATTTCCTCAACTGTAAAGTGGTAATGAAAATAAATCAACCTTGCTGAGCTGCTGTGTGAGTGTTCAATGTATTAATGGTATGTAATACAACTAGCAAAGCACTACAGTGTAGTAGGTACTCAGCAATAGCAATCATAATAACAGGTGAGTGTTTACATCAGCCAGGCCAGGCCTACAAGTGCACCTTCCCGCTTAAAATCCTTTCAGCACGTCTACGGTAGAGATATTGTCCCATTTTATAGACGCATTGAAGCTTAAAGGATGGGTAGTTCTGGGGCTCAATCCCAGGTCTGTGTGACACCAGAGGCCATGACCGTGACCACCTTGGTGTTCACTGTCTTTGTACTTTGTACCCTTTGTACTTCTGTTTTGCAACTAGATCCAGAGGTTCTCCATCAGCTCTTACAGCCTTTGCACCTTGACCCAGAGCTGTGTTAGGGGATCTTCAGTGGAAAGGATTAGTAGTGGAAAATAAGACAAAATCCCAAACCCAACCAGCTGCTGTGGAGCTGTTTGACTCACAGCAGCCTGACATGTGCGGAGCAGACCTGCACTCCACAGGGTTTTCAAAGCTGTGACCACTCGAAGCATAAAGGTGGGCCTTCCTTACGAGGAGCTTCTGGGGGAGTTGGAACCCCCAACCTTTTGGCTAGTGAAGCAATAATTGTTCGGCCACTTGGAGAAAAAGAAGAGAGACAAAAGTTTCTCTGGTCCTCAGTTTCCACATCTGCTTGAATGTCCTTGTGACAGGGCAGCTGGCTAGCTCCAGCATGAGTGATCTGAGAAGAAAAGAGGAGGAAGTCACACTCATACCTTTTATGTCCTCATCTGAGGCATTACAGGCTGTCACTTCTGTAATACTTTGCTGCCTTAGGAGTGAGTCAGTAAATCCAGCCCACACTCCACCAAAAAATAAACAAACATAATAAAATAAAATAAAAACCCGAATCCATTGCTACTGAGTTGATTTCAACCTATAGCGACTATATTGGACAGAGGAGAAATGCCCTGTAGAGTTTTCAAGGAGTGCCAGGTGAGTTTGGAATGCTGACCTTTCTGTGAGCAGCTGTGGCTCTCAACCACTACACCACCAGGGTTTCTGCCCACACTAAAGGGAAGAGGAATTAATTGCTGCCTGCTGAAAGGAGGAATAGTGAAGAATTCGTGGACGTATTTACAAACTGCCCCACTGCCCCATGGGGAAAATGGCCTTTGTCTTTTAGCCAAGTCTTCAGCTGTTTGGCCAAGTCCTCAGCTTTGCAAAGGAGGTCTAGGACTGAATTTAGGGCCAGGGGATGAGGAGAGCTAAATTGTTCTACATAAACAAATGGCAATAACTTAAATTTTAGGTCAAAAGAAGGAAGAAAGGAAGGGAAACAAGGAGAGAGAAAGAGCCAGGCAACAAATGGCGTGGCTAAAAGGCTTTTGAGAACAATTAGATTTGATGTTGTCTTGATGCCATGTAAGACTTTACCAAACCCTCCGTACAGTTTGCTGCTAGAACAGAGATGGACCTGCACACATCTGCTGTGGAGTTATGAGGTTCATAACAACCCTAGGCATAACCGAATAACACACTACCAGGTCCTGTGCCATCCCACACGAGGATGACAATCAGATTGTTGTCACCTATAGGGTTTTCATTACCAGACCTTTGGCAGTAGGTCATCAGGCCCTTCTTCATCTTAGTCTGGAAGCTTCCGTGAAACCTGTTCAGCATCACAGTGACATGCACACCTCCAGTGACAGGTGAGGGGTGGTGGCGCATCATATACATTGTCTGGGAATCAAATCCAGGTCTCCCACATGAAGGGTGAGAATGCTGTCATTAACCACCACTGTGCCCACATTCATGAGTACCTTGTGTTGGCGGCTTCTAATGGTGATTATTGCAAGGGACTAAGTTTCCTATAATTGAAAGAGTACCGTGCAGGAAACTAGTCCTGAGGGCAGCAAGCCTGTTCCCAACCCCCACACTTACCTAAAGTTACAGAAGCGGATGCTCAGGGCCATGAGGCCCCTGGAAATTTTGGAAAGACGATAATATTGCCAGTAGTCTGGAAAGGAGAGGAAGTCTTCAGAAGCAGAGAGGGCCAGCTGGTGGTCTGGGCTGCAGATTTGTTACAAAGCACACAATAATGCTGAGGTTTCAAACAGCTTTGTTACTTGTTTTCCAAAGCTACATACCAAAGGTCATAGAAATAATTAAACGGTGAGTAGACTTTAAAAGGGATCCTGACCACGTTGCTTCTTCCTTCTAAAGCTGAGTTACAGCCTATCTTGTACTATTCCCAGCATTTCCCAGTACATCTTGTGCTATTCTCAGCATTTCCCAGTACATCTTGTGCTCCCAACTAAACGTAGGAGCCAAGCCAAGTGCCGTCGGCCTCTTTTGTGTCTCAGCTTCCCATGACACTCCACCTTGGCCCCTACCATCTAGCCTCACCCCGCTACCAACCCTTCCCTGTCTGTCTCCAGGCTCACACACTCATACCTTAAATAACACTCGTACACATGTTTTCAATAACAGAAATGTCAACTGTTGTCAACGGAATCCTTCAAGATCCGGAGGTTGCCTCCAATACCTCGTTTCATTTAGGAAAGCCCAGTGTGTTCCCTGAGACTTCTGGGAGTTCCCAGGGACTGAAGCTCTATTTTACTTCCTGCTCTGAGCTTTTGCTGGTGTGGATTAGTTCATCTTAGGTTCTTCTAGCTGTTCTGTATCTCATCAACCTAAATGTGAGAAGATTCATCCATTTCCTTATTTTCTATAAATTCATACAGACATGCCTTGGTGTCTGCCTGTTAACCTGCTGCCGTCAAGTGTAGTCTGACACGCAGCGAGCCTGTGGATTTGGATCCAAGCACACTTGATTTTTACCAAAAGGTCAGGAAGATGGAGGAATTTACATTACAGAAAAGTAGGTGATGTGACAGTAAGCATTAGCCATCCTTTAAAAAAAATTGTCAAGTCGGTTCCCAATTATAGCAACCCCATGCGTGTCAGACTAGGAGGTGTTCCCTATGGCTTCCAGTGGCTGCATTTTGGGGAGCAGGCTTCCAGGTCTTTCTTGTGAGGTCCTTCTTTGTGGACTTGAAATGCCATTCTCTCAAACAATGCAGTAGCCATTTGCACCGACCACCCAGCAGCTCCTTTCAGATGTTATGCCAGTGTCCCCAAGAGACTTTTGTGAGTTCTCCCACTTCGAGCTGATCCCTTCCTCCAGTTACTCCCGCCTCAGTATTCTTGCGGCACTGGGCTTACACTTTGTAAGGCAAAGATGAGTAAAACAAACCCCTATGGGAGTTTATAATCCGGAGGCAAAGATGGACACGGGCATGTATACAAAGAAGAGGTGAATTAGCCGGCTTCAAGGTCTTAAAACTCAGAATCATCGATGTTATCGTATTGCCAAAGTTGTCAGCCTAGAATACCCATCTGCAGGGCTCCAGTTTTTCATCTAACGTTGACTTTACCATATGCGGTTTTCGGGCTTGCGTCTTTTACATTGTTTTCATTACTTCAACATGTGTGCATCAGGCAAGGTTCCGTCAGGGCATCAGAATCCCTGTGAGACACGAGACAAGAAATGTGTCAGGGGAAATGGACTTGACACAATTTTAGCAGGAGCTGGGGAAGTAAAGGCCCAGTGAGGGGAGGTGAAGGATCACTGAAAAGTCAGAAAGCAACCTTGGGGCTTGGATTCAAGGCACATCCAGCTGCAGGCACTGGACTGGGAGGGGTACTGGAGTACAAGTCTAAGCTGGGTTGTTGGCACTTCATAACTACTGCCTCTGTGAGTTCATGCCAAGATCCCGCGCTAGGCCGGGGCTGCTACTGTTGGCACAGTCAGCAGACAGGGAGAAGGCTGGGTGTCGAATGGCGAGGAAGGAGGGCAAACTGGAACTGGTTGGCACCGGCGTGTCCATGTCTGTGTCTGTGTCCGTGTCCGTGCCTGCATCTGTGTCTGTCTCACTGCCTCTAACCAACAGCAGCGGGTAGAGTGTAATGGTGCCTGCTTCATTTCTGCTTCTTACATGGCACACAACTTTACTTTGGTTGACTCTAATCCAGAATTATATCATCAGAAGAATTCTAAGAAATATAGTTCCCAGAACAGTCTGCCACAACAATCATTATAAATCTCCATATTCACTACAAGCTGAATAAGCCAAGCCAAGTGCCACAAGCTGAATAGATGGCTAATTATTACTATTTATTTCTCTGAACAAAGGATAAAGAATATTGAAAGAACAAGTCATACAGAAGCAAAATTTAAGAATAAAGAGTCTATAATAAGACTTGTACGTGCGTGGATACTTAATATGTGATGGAGATGCTTCTGCAGAACAGTGGAAAAAGGATAGTCTTCAAATAAATGATGCTCGATCAATTGGACATTTAAATGGTGTCAGCATTAACACTGATCCCCTACCTCACGACATACATAAGCATCAACTCCAAGCATAATATAGACCTAAATATGCCAGCCAAGCCAAGTGCTGTCGAGTCAGATCCTAGGGTCACCGTGAAATTTAAATATGTAAGATAAAAAATACACATTGTAAAAGATAAAATAGGAGACCATCTTCATGATCTTGAAGTAGGTTAAAACTTCTTAAATAGAACACAAAAAGGACTAACAGGTCTTTGAAGAGGATGCAGAGCAATTGTAAAATACACTTCTTGGTTGTTGTTTCCTTAGGTGCCGTCGAATAGGTTCCAACTCAGCGACCCTAGACACAGCGGAATGAAACACTGCCCGGTCTTGCACCGTGTCCACAATCATTTATATGCTTACGCCCACTGTTGCAGCCGTTTTGTCTCTCCGTCTTGTTGAGAGTCTTTCTCTTTTTCATTGACCCTCTGCTCTGTCAAGCATGATGTCCTTCTCTAGGGACTGATCCTTCCTCACAGTGTGTCCAAAGTATGTGCGACGTAATCTTGCCATCTTTGTTTCCAAGAAGCACTCTGGTTGTACTTCCTCCAGAACAGATCATTTTGTCCTTTAGGCTGTCCATGGTACATTCAACATTCTTCTCTAAGGCCACAGTTCAAAGGCATCGATTCTTCTTCTGTCTTTTTGGTTATTTTCCAGCTTTCACATGTTTATGATGTGACTGAAAATACAATGGCTTGGTCAGGTGCACCTTAGTCTTCAAGGTGACATCTTGACTTTTCAATACTTTAAGAGATCCTTTGCAGCAGACTTTCCAAATTTAATGCATCTTTTGATTTTTCTGCTGTTGCTTCCACGGGCATTGATTGTGGACCCAAGTAAAATGAAATCCTTGACAACCTCAATCCTTTCTCCATTTATGACAGTGTGGTTTACTGATCCAGTTGTGGGGATTTTTGTTATCTTTATGTTGGAGTGCAATCCATACTGAAGGCTGTGGTCTTTGATCTTCATCAGTAAGTGTTTTAAATCCTCTTCACTTTCAGCAAGTAAGGTGGTGCCATCTGTGTAACACAGGCTGTTAATGAGTTGTCCTCCAGTTCTGCTGCATTTTTCTTTGTGTAAGCTAGCTTCTTGGATTATTTGCTCGGCGTACAGATTGAAGTGGTACGGTGAAAGGATACAACCCAAATACTCACCTTTCCTGACTCAAAACCATGTGGTGTCCCCTGTTCTGTCTGCACGACTGCCTCTTGATCCATATACAGATTTCTTAAGAGCACAATTTAGTGTTCTGGAATTCTCATTTTATGCAATGTTAGCCATAATCTGTTGTAATGCACACAGTTGAACGCTTTTGCAGAGTCAGTGAAACACAAGTAAATATTTTTCTGGCATTGTCTACTTTCAGCCAAGACCCATCTGATATTAGCAATGATATCCCTGGTTCCATGTCCTTTCCTGAATCCCGCTTGAATTTCTGGCAGTACCTTGTCAATATACTGTTGCAGTCACTTTCGAATGATCTTCAGCAAAATTTTACTTGCATGTGACACTAGTGATATTGTTTGGTAATTTCCATATATTTTGTTGGACCACCTGTCTTTGGAATGGGCATAAATATGTGCTGAAGCCTGTCACCCACAAAAGCCCCTGTGAACAAAGTCACAAGCTTATGTGATGACAGGCAGAGGCATTTCACCCGTGACATATTTCTGGCCATACTCTCCTTGATAATATTTTGCAACCTAATCAAACCTTCCTCAAAAACACCTCCTTACTTCCCGGCACAAGGATCAAAGAAGATGGGTTTTACAACCCCCTCGGCTTAATGAATTCCAATGCAGCATGCCCAGCCTGAGAGTACCGAGGCTGGCCCAACCCCGCTGGCTTCTCCCAACTGCACATCCCCCTTCACAGGTGATAAGCAAATTGCAGAAAGATTCTGGGAAGCTCCCCAGGAATGACCCCTCGCACAGCCCTTAGAATATAGATATTCCACTCCCTACATCAGGAAGACAGACAGGCTTCCAAGTTTATCATATTTGGTATTGGCAAATAGACAAATACTAAAGAAATACCCTTCTTAGAACAGTTTAAGAGGGGGTTAGAGTGAGGGATGGTGGACACTTACTGTCCCCACAGTAAGGGATAAGAAAGAGCAGAGAAGGAACAAATAGAGACAGTCAGATTAACTTTTAAGATGAGCCTATCCTTCTTGCACCTTTGACTTGGAGGATAGAGCTGAAGGTATAGCTTTATTTTCACTGTTGATTATAATCACAATATATTTGTCTTGGGCCATTACCTAGAGGGCCCTAATGATTAACAGGAAAAAGGACTACAAAGTATCGGTTCTTTACCAGCCAACAGAGAGGACCCTAATAATTAACATGAAAAGAGACCACTGTCTCTGGCTGTTATTTAGAAGACCCCAACGATTGACATGAAGAGAGACCATGAGGTACCCACTTCTTGCTAGCCAATCACTTATGTGGTCAAAGTACAGTTACCTCATTGACTATAAAAAATAAAGGAAGACAGACCTTAACAGGCTGCCATTCTTCAGACTTCTAATTGTCTCAGTTTCATTTCTTTCTCCTTCCCGCCAACACCACCCACCCCTCCGTGGTCCCGAAACCCTGCCGGGGCTGGCTCCCAGCAAATATGGACCTCTTCCAGTCAGTCAGTCTGGTAGCTGTCCTCCAGATTTCTGGGCATAGACAAGTGAGCACTTCCAGCACTGCATCTGTTTGTTGAAATATCTCAAATGATATGCCATCGATTCCTGGAAACTTGTTTTTTGCCAGTGCCTTTAGTGCAGCTTAGACTTCTTCTATCAGTACCATCAGTTCCTGATCATATGCTCCCTCTTCAAATGGCTGAACATTGGCCAGCTGTTTCTGGTATAATGACTCTGGTATAATTCCTTCCATCTTTTAATGCTCCCCAAGTGGTTTAATATTTTTCCAGTAGAATCCTTCCCTATTGCAACTCAAGGTTTGAATTGTTTCTTCAGTTCTTTCAGCTTGAGAAATGCAGAACATGTTCCTCCCTTCTGGTTTTCCACTTCCAGCTCTCTGCACATGTCTTTGTAGTACATTCTTTTGTCTTCTTGAGCTGCTCTCTAAAATCTTCTGTTTAGGTCTTTTATTTCACCATTCCTTCCTTTTGCTTTAGCTGCTTGATGTTCAAGAGCAAGTTTCAGAGTCTCTTCTGACGTCCAGTTTGGTCTTTTCTTTCTTTCCTGTCTTTTTAATGACCTCTTGCTGTCTTCATAGATGATGTCTTTGATGTCGTTTCATAATTCGTCTGGTCTTCAGTCATTGGTGGTCAACACATCAAATCTGTTCTTGAAATGGTGTTTAAACTCTGGAGGGATATACTCAAGGTCATACTTCGGTTCTTGTGGACATATTCTAATTTTCTTCAGTTTCAATTTGAATTTGCATATGAGCAAGTGATGATCTGTGCCAGTCAGCACCTGATCTTGTTCTGACTACTGATAATGGAGCTTTCCATCATCTTTTTCCACAGATGCAGTCTGTATTCCATCTGGTGTGGTCCATGTGTGTAGTCACCATTTGTGATGGTTAAAACATTTACAATGAAGAAATTGTTAGTCTTGCAAAATTCTATCATGCAACCTCCAGCATCATTTCTATCACCAAAGACATATTTTCCAACTACTGATTCTTCTTTGTTTCCAACTTTTGCACTCCAGTCACCAGTAACTATTCTTGGTAAGAGGATGAATTAGTTCAACCACTTTGGAGTACTGGTCATAGTATTTATTGGAGCTGACTATTTTTGTAACTTATATCCTAGCATTAAAAACCCTAGTGGTATAGTGGTTAAGTGCTACAGTGGCTAATAAAAAGGTTGGCAGTTCAAATTCACCAAGTGCTCTTTGGAAACTCTGTGGGGCATTTCTATTCTGTTTATAGGGTCACTATGAGTCAGAAGTGACTCAACAGCAATGGGCAGGGTATATTCTAGCAGTTTCACTTGTAGACATATCTTCCATATAAAGGTACATCTGCACTCCAAAAGACTGGTCTAAAATGTTCATAGCTGCTTTATTCATAATAGGCAAAGACAGGAAACAATTCAAACGTCCATCAAAGGTGGAACAGATACATAAATTTTGCTATGTTCGTACTATGGAATACTTTATAGCAATGAAAATGAGCAAGCTACTAACACTGCTATATGTAGTAGCCTGGATGACTCTCACAAACAGAATGTTGAGTAAAGAAGCCAGACACAAATGAATACAGAGAGTATGACTATATACAAAGTGTTAAAAAATAAAAGGTGTTAGAACCCAACGTGGTGTTTTACTTTCCGTAACAGGGCTTAATGACTGACAGGAGTTATGAAGAAGCTTTGAAGATGCTAGGAACACTCTGGCTTTTGATCTGGAATGGGTTACTTTTTATTTGTGATAAGTCCTTTAGCTATATATACATATATGATTTGCATTGTTCCATACATATGTTTTGTCTCTATTCCTTTAAAAAAAAAAACCTTCTTTATAAAAACATTTTAAATGCCTTATTTTATCCAGCACTAGTCATCATATCAGGTAGACTTTTTCCTTACACTTCAATTATTTTTGTTCTCCCTACAGTATTACTTTTTTTTTTGATGTTTTGATTTTTTTATTAGGAATTTTATTTTTTTCTCATTGTGCTTTAATTGAAAGTTTAGAATTACAGTCAGTTTCTCATATAAAAACTTACACACACTTTGCCATGTGACTGTATCTATTCTCCCCCCACTGTGAGAGTGCCTTCTTCCCCTCCACCTGGTATTTCCCATGTCCATTTAACCAGCTCCTATACTCCTCTGCTGTCGGAATTGACTCAAGGGCACTGGGTTTGTTTTTTTCTAGGGATTGTACCCCTCTGGTATCTCCTAGCTCCAAACAAGAGCTGATCAGTTAGTCTCCTGTACCTGTCCAAGACAAGAAGCTCTTCACCAGTATCATTTTATATCTTACATTGCAGTTCAGTCGTTGTGTGAGGAGTTGCTTCCAGAATGGTTTCAGTTTGGGGTTAACAGAGAGTTCGGGGGACACATCTTCTGAGGACCCTCCAGTCTCTCAGACCATCAAGTCTAGTATTTTTACTAAAGTTCCAATTCTGCAAAAAGAATTTAAGTGTGAGAAACAGTGTACCTGATATGATGACTAGTTCTGGGGAAAACAGGATATTTAAAATGCTTTTTAAAAATAAGTTTTTTTTTTCAGAAAAAAAATAGTTTTTTTAATGTATTTTTCCTGCTCCATCAGGGACTCCTATTGAGCTCCTGTTGAGCTCCGTCTTGGTCTCCTACTGAGCTCCCTGCAAGAGCAGTCTTTGGTGGTGGCAGGATACCATCTAGTTCTTCTGGTTTCGTGTTGATACAGTTTTCCAGGTTTACATCCTAGCTACTCGTATAGATCTCAACTCCAGCTGTTCCCCTTGCCTCAAAGGTGTATCTGGCCCTTTCTGCCTCTTGGGCTTGTACTTTCCTTGTCCTTGCACTATTTCTTATCCCCTTTTTATAAAAAATGTTTTATTCTCACAATTCCTTTTGTAACCAAAACACCTAAAATTCTCTGCTTGACAAATATTTCTTGACTGTCTGCTGTGTGCCGGACCCTGAGCCCAGCACAGAGCTGAGGATGGCAAAGAAAGCTGATAAGGAACCTGCCCTCCTGCAACTTCAGCTTCTGGTAGAAAGAGGCTTCTAAACAGATCATTGCAACACAACTCACTCTCCTTTTCTCTCTCCCCAAACTGAAGCCTTCCCCAGAGTTCTGGATTCCCTGGATTTAAATAAGCTTCCCCCAGTTCACACTTAGCATCTCTCATTCCTCCAACATCACTGTGTAAAACCTCTTCATTCACTTGGATGATTTCCTCCATCCCACATCCAAGGATCTAATCCTGTCCATTTCCTCCTCTGAGATGTGTTCATCCATCCTCCTCCTTTCCAATGCCGCTATTTCCACTGGAGTTGAAGTCCTTTCTAACTATTGCAATTGCCTCTTTATTGGGGGTTCACCTTCAGAAACAGAAGCCACTCAAGGTAGTTGGGTGTAAAACGAGTCTTTATCAGGTTTCAGTGGCTAACAAACTTGAAAAATTGGGAGAAGACTCTTGAATAGAGCTTCCAGAACAACTCCCAACTCTTGGAATCCTCTGCCATAAATTGAAGAGGCACCACCACCACTGTGGAAGTCCCTGAACCAGGAAGCAGTGACCCCCAACACCACTGCCTCTATCATTCATGCCAACAAAATGGATCTATGTCCTGAACTGCAAAGAAGTCTGTGAATTGTAGTTTTCCATTTCCAACCTTAGCAATACACATTGGAACTGATGTTGATCAAGCCAGTTTTCAGCATCTGCCTGACCTTCTAGCTTGTTTCCCTGCTCTTCTCCACAATTCTGTTCCCTTTATTGCAGCTGTTAGCACATCACTCCCCAGTTCAGTCTCTGCACTCAGGTTAAAATGCCCTTGCCTGTCACTGACAGCCTTCTGTGATCCGATTACAACTTGTTTTTTAGGTTTATGTCCTACCCTACTCCTAAAGATCTCCTTCACTCCAGCCATTCCCCTTGCCCCAAATATATTCTGTTCTTTCTGTGTTTTTTTGTGCATCCTCTTCCCTTTCTGCCATCCTTTTCCACTAAGGTATAAAACAACCTTAGACTCATTCCTTTCTCATCTGATCTTCTTCATCGAGGTGATCTCTTATTCCACCTCCACAGAGAACTTATTCTATTATAGAGGCAGAAGGTAATGTTTTAGAGCATTGCATCTGGAGACAAAAAGACATGGGCTAGAATTCTAGCTTTGCTAGGACAAGCCTGACCAAAGCCTTTGATTCCTGTTCTGTAAAACCAATATAATAACAGTAGCTACTTCATAAGCATGTTGTGAAAACTGGTTGAGATAAGCACCTAAAGGTTGGTACATGCCCCCTACAGATGGCAACGAAGTCTGTCTTAAGATAAGTGGAGCAGTTTGGTACAGCTTGTATAGAACCTCAGTTAGTCAAATGTTTATCTAATATACAGTGTACCTGTCCATGCATAAAAAATATTAAAGAAACACTTCCAGGTACACTAAAACATCTTTAACATAATAATACAGTAATATTAATATTAATGTTTCGATGTCATCACAAAGTAGCACCCATTTGTTATTACAAATAGTTCATGTATGTTGAATTTTTAATATAATAGACTTAAAGGGGATTAGTTCATAACTATGGGCTGTATATAAGTCAGACATCCATAACCCAGGGAATGCCTGTATTTACCTTTGAACTCCCACTTACGGGTTCAATAAATACTTGTGCAATGAATGGACAAGCCAAACCAAGCATCAATGTTGACTTAGATAATTTAGGATCAATCCAGTGTGATGTTTGCTTCCTGGTAGGAAATAAGTCCCTGAACAGGATCAGTTAAGGCACAATTTGAGCAGGTAAGAGTTTCTACTTGTATTACAAAATCAGGAGAAAATAAAGGTTAAGATTCTTAACAACTGGACTGGAGTACTCACTCGATGTGTAGGCCCCACTGAAAGGTACAAAGAGGTTGGAAGTCTCTGACCAGGTACATCCCACCCTTCTCACAGACTGAGTGGAAAGTACTAGTGCAATTTCAGATGCTGCTGGAGGACTGGAGATCGACACACTCCAGAGACCCATTTGGCACACAATAATTTATTAGCTATGAAGTTGCGCATACTCTGTGGGCCAGGGGTTATACTTCTAGGTTTCTACCCTAGAGAAAAACTCTTACAAGCAGACTGGAACAAGCATCTCTGTTGCTGGATGGTTTATAAGATAAAGGGATTAAAAGCAACCTGGGTATTCATCAATGATGAATAAATAAAATATGGCACATTTAAATGTTAAAATACAGTGCAGCAACTACTCAAAGGCATGAACTAGATTTTTGAATATCAACATGGATCAATTTCAAAGGTATAGTTTTGAGTGCTATAAACAAGTTGCAGAATGATGCAGTCAGTATGATATCATTTAAAAATATAAAAACAATATTATATATTGTTCATGTGTCAGAAGTGACTTGACAGCAACTAACAATGTATATCATGCAGGACTATATATGTGTATAAGCTTTTAAACAATGGACTGAGAGGAAACATGCAGACCAGAGAATTTTACTTGGAACCAAAGGATTAAATTTCATCTGTTATGTTTTCATTCAATTAAAAAAAAGAAAGAAAGCATAATGCTATAAAGGACAAATATTAACCACCGAATTTAGAAAGATAGTTGGGGTATAAGGATACTTTTCTATATTAAATATTTTTTTCTCTGAAAACAAAAACATGGCTCTTGTAGCCTGGTTCTCTATATGTGTATGTGTTGTACTGGGTTGGATTGAGTGGGCAGAGATTGGTGAGAAACACTAACCACGGTCCTTCCAGAATACCCACTTGCCAGAACTGGAAATTCATAATTGCAGTGGATTTTAGTTTTTAATAACTTGCTGAGATTCTTAAGCACTCTGACAAAAGCTGTGGCCTCTTGGCTGTAAGAAATAAATGCATGTACAGCAATTTGGTCTATAATCTCAGGAGTCTGTGGACCAGCCCTCGTTGTTAGCTGCCCTGGGCAGTCGGCCCCTGATTAGTCATGAATCTGGGCACAAAGGAGGAAAATGCTGCCCAGTCCTTTCACACCCCCCCAAGATAGGCTGTGGTTGGACAGCTGTGATCCATAGGCTGCTCCATAGGTCTTCACCGGCTGATTTCCTTCCTAGTCCTTCTTCATCTAGAAGTTTTGTTGAAATCCTTTCAGCATCCTAGCAACAGGCAGCAGGACTCCTCTGACAGACGCATTGGCCAGGGCCCCACTGCAGGGCTGTCCTAGGACTGGCTGAATACCCTCCAGAACAGCTAAGCAGAAATGCGCAACAGAGAGCAGGGAGACTTGTAAATACTGTATAAATACAATGCTGTCTTTGAAGAAAGTAGACTGCGAGTATGTGTGAAAGCACTGAAAAACTAGAAAAATAAGTTGAGCTTCTGAAAAGCTCTCATTTCCATCCTAAACTATAATGTAAATAAGTCAGGTCATTCTGGGAAATTTGAGACTTAGGAAGTTCAGCTTCTGCCAGAGTAAATTCTAGCACTCCAGTCCTCTGAATCAGCCTCCCTCAGGATTTTAGAGAAACCAGCCTGGTTTTATAAGAGGACTAGTCTCTATACTTCCCTCTGTCCATCCCCCATCCCCACCGCCACACAAGGACACAGGGGAGTGGGATGCTGGGGGGACAGGCCTTGTCTGTCCAGCTCTCTGCTCAGCCAGCCTCTATCACCCCTTGCTCAAGGATGTCTGAGTTTCACCCAACACCCTTGCTCAGGGACAAAGCCCTTCTATCCAGGGTTCGCTCAGCCCCCTTTTACCACTGAACTTTAAGTTGGTACTATGCTGGCTGTTTAAACTAAGCTGTTTTTTGCTTTTTAACAATTTGACATTTTTGAACTTGCCTTTTTCTAGCAAAGGAAGGTAAATAGAGGGAGTTTAATAAAATAATAATAATTCTGGAAATTTTAAGTCCAGTACATCTTTTCCAGTTGAAGTGATGGTGACCAGCAGCCAGCACTACTGGAATGAGTGCAGAACTTCCTGTCAATAGCAATTCAGTAGCAATTCTCTGGGCTGCTCTGTTGCCAAAACCCTAGAGAATGCATCAGGCATTTAGAGGAAACCTAATCTCTTTCAAGGACCCAAGTCAGATGCAGACTTCAATTTTTTATTACAAAAATATTTGCAAAAAATGTGACTTGGCAATAAATACTCATTAAGGCTACTTGCTGACAGAGAATCCCAGGCCATGGTCTGGTCTCCTGAAAACCTGGCATTATTTTCAGGCCATTAACAAAACAAAGAAAACCTCTATGTATATACTGTATATTTTCTGCATATCTATATCTATATATTTCACATTGCCAAGGTGAGCTGTTTTCATTCAGTTTAGCTAGAGTGAAACTGGAGGCTGAAAAACGCCACGGGGAAGGGGGCTTAAGACTGTGGGGACCTGAGAGACGTTGTTTCAGATCATCCCCAACCTGTAGAGAAAGAAATGACCTCCACATTCCACAAGCTCCAGGCAGTGACAGGTGAATCCCTTGGAGGCACCACTATAGATTCAGTGAGCTATAGGCAATGAATGACTCTCCTTGTCCTGATAATTGGACTCTAATTAATAATAAAAGAATTAAGCAGGAGATTAAAGAAGACAAGGAAGTAATTCGTGTTTGAGCATTCTTCTTTTCAATTGCTAGCCAGATTACATCTAAAAACACTTTGTTTACCTTGATGCCGAGTGATGAGCTATGAGAGTGCAAAAACAGATGACCTCCATCGAGTTGGCTTCCACCCTGTTGACACTCACATGCCCCCCAACTGCCTACATTGTTCCCTGCATGAGCATGTGGTCTTTCCCTTTAAATACTCCAACCTTGCCTGACTATGCCTAACAAAGTTGGACAGGCTTTGAAGATGAGAATACCTCCCTGTCTCTTTGCATACCAGCATGCAAATAAATTTTTGATCACTCATCCAAATACCTGTCTCAGTGGTTGGCTTTGGCGGCAGTAGCCATAGACCCCAGAGCCTTGTCTGGTAACAAGAGGATCCCTCATGAATTGAATGCATCCCCCAAGAAGATATGTTGAAATCTTAACCCTCACACTTATAAATGTGACCCTTTTTGGAAATACATGTTTTCCTTTTGTTATTTTAATGAGATCATACCAGACTAAAACCAATCATGGGTTAAACTGTATCCCTTGAAAAATGTGTTTAACCACATGGTTGGGCTATGATTCCCGATATTTTATTATTGTCCTCCATTTTGTGATTTTCCTATGCTGTATGTTAGAGGGTTAGGGTGGGACTATAAATTCCTTCATAAAATCCCCTCCCTGCTCCACTGTAAAGGAGGTTTTCCTGGAGTGTGGCTTGCACCTCCCTTTATCCTTTCATCCCACAAGAGATGAAAGGAAAGGGAAGCAAGCAGAGAATTATGAACCTCACACCACCAAGAAAGCAGCACCAAGAGCAGAGCATGTCCTTCAGACCTGAGTTTCCTGCACCAAGATGCTCCCTGGACATAGACTGATGCAATACTGGACTTTCCTCCAGAGCCAACAAGAGGAAAGCCTTCCCCTGGAATGGACACCCTGAATATGGACTTGGACTGTGTAAGAATAAACCTTACTTTGTTACAGCCATCCACTCATGGTGTTTCTGTTAGCGCAGCACTAGCTGACTAAAACACAAACCAAATCCATGATAGGTCAGGGTAGAAGTACCACCATAGAGTTTTCAAGGAGCACTTGGTAGTTTTGAACCACTGATCTTTTAATTAGCTGCTATAGCACTTAACCATTATGCCACCAGGATTTCCTACCAGAGTAAGGTAGGTCTTAAACCTAATCATTGCTAAGTGGTATCTTATAAAGAGGAAGACAGACATACAGAACAGATGCAACAGATACATCTATAAGCAGCAAAAGAATGCCAACAATTGCCTGCAGTCACCAGAAACTAAGACAGAGGCCCACAGAAAGGAGAGACTATGATTTGAACTTTTAGCCTCTAAATCTGTGAGAGTATAAATGTTTGTTCTTTAAATCTGCTCCCTAGACCAGCTGATGCTGAATCCCTGGGGTGGGATGTATGAATTTATGTTGTAAACAAGAACTCCACTTGGAGAAATAGCTGATTCTAGGGATTATACAGGAACTATAGAAGGTGAGTTTGGGGCCTCTCGTAGTGCCAAAGAGCAAAAAAGTTCTCAAAAGAAGAAAAAGAATGCAGACACATAAAACGGACATAGGAGCCAACTAAAAAGTTCTGAATCACCCAAACTTGAACAATCTAAACAGCAAAACAAGTAAAGTAGTATTAGATTACATAACCAAAGCATAAAACAAATACCTGAGTTTATACTGATATAAACAAGTAATTCAATAATAAACCTATGCAAAAGGAAAGACCAAAATGGATGTCATAAGAGACTGTGAAACTTATTCTTAAACATCAAATAGTAGAAGCAAAGAAAAGAAATAATGAAGTAAAGGAGCTGAATGGAAAACCCCAAAAGGCAGCTAAAAAAAGACAAGTATGATAAAGGTGTGTGCAAAGATCTGGAGTTAGAAAACCAAAAGGCGAGAACATATTCAGCATTTCTCAAGCCTTGAGCTTCAATAGGAAAGGAGTCTATGTATGGGCAAAATACTGAATGATGCAGGAAGAATCAGAAGAAGATGGAAGGGATACACACACAGTCACTGCACCAAAAAGAATTGGTCAATGTTCAGTCATTTCAGGAGGTAGCATATGATCAAAAAACATTGGTAATGAAGGAAGAAGCCCAAGCTGCACTGAAGACAATGATGAAAAACAAGTCTCCAGAAACCAACAGAATACAAATTGAGATGTTTCAACAAGTGGGTGCAGCCCTGGAAGTATTTACTAGTATGCATCAAGAAATTTGGAAGATAACTACCTGGCCAACTAATGGAAGAGATCAGTATTTATGACTATTCCAAAGAAAGGAGACCCAATTGAATGTGAAAATTATTGAACAATGTCATTAATATCAGACACAAGCAAAATTTTGCTAATGATTGTTGAAATGAGACATAAGTAATTCCATTTAGAGGAAGAGTGCAGCGAAAAATTCAGGCTCCAGGAAACAACTTAGCAGGAAATAACAAAAAGAAAAAAATATCATAGGGTAATTATACCAAAACAGATAGAGCCTGGAGGCAGCCTAGTCAAAGATCCACTAATGGAAATTCCATGTGGTTAACACATTCACCCACAGCTAAATTTTTGCAACTTGCAGAAACTCCATATGACCTCAGCCAACCTCAGCTAATCAACGCAAAGGTCTGTTCCCCCTCCCTACCTTGTGATTTCACGACTTAAATACTGGGTGCAAAGGAAGCTTGAGGTCGCCTCCTTACTCTGTGTAGTTTGGAGTGCGTCCCTGGTGCCCAAGTCTTTTTTCCTATTGGGCATATTTTTTAATAAAATTTAATCTTTAAAGAAATTCCGGGTCGTGTCTTGAAATCCGAACTCCAACAAGATCATTCAAAAGTGGCTGCAGCAGTACATCAACAGGAACTGCCATAAATTCAAATCAGATTCACAAGAGAAAATTGGAACCAAAGATATCACTGTTGATGTGAAATGGATCTTGGATGAAAGCAGAGAAAACTAGAAAGATGTTTTCTTGAGTTTTGTTGACTACATAAGCGCATTTAGCTATGTGAACCATAACAAATTATGAATAACACTGTGTTGCAGATTGAATTGTGTCCCCTCAAAAATGTGTGTAGTCACTTGGCTAGGCCATGATTCATGTTATTGCGTAATGTTTCTATATACTGTGAACCCTGATTCTATGATCTTGATGAGGGAGGATGGGTGGTAGTTATGTTGGCCAGACAGTAATCGATGTATAAAATTGTGTTGTGCCTTGAGGCAATCTCTTGGTTGATAAAGAAAAAAGAAGCAAGCAAAGAGTTGGGAACCTCATACCAATGAGACACAGTGGAGGGAACAGAGTGCATCCTTTAGAAAGGACCCAGGATCCCTGCACTACAGAAGCTCCCAATCCAGAGTAAGACTGATGAGCAGGAACTTCCTTCAGAGCGGATGGAGAAAGCCTTCTCCTGGAGCTGATGCCCTGAATTAGGACTTCTAGCTTGCTTTTCTGTAAGAAAATAAATTTCTCTTTGATAAAGCCATTCATTTGTGGTATTTCTTTGATATCTGCACTAGATGACTAAAAAATACTGCAAAGAATGAGAATTCCAGAAAACTTAATTGTGTTCATGAAGAACCTGTACATGGATAAAGATGTAGTCATTCCAACAGAACAAGAGGATACTGCATGGTTTAAAGTCTGGAAAGGTGTACATCATGTTTGTATCCTTTCACCATACTTATTCTACCTGCATGCTGAGCAAATAATCAGAGAACAAGACATCAGAACTGAAAGAAGACTCATTAGCAACCAAAGACAAAAGCCTGCAGTATAAATTACACCCAATATCAAGAAAACAAAAATCTTCACACCTGCACCAGTAAGCAACATCATGATAAGTGGAGAAAAAATTGAAGTTGTTTTATTCTGTTTTATTCTGATTCACAATCAACACCCATGGGAGCAGTAGTCAAGAACAAATGATGCATTGCCTTAAGCAAATCTACTGTGAAAGACCTCTTTAAAGTGTTAAAAAGCACAGAGGTCAGTTGGAGGAGGAAGGTGAGCCTGACTCTAGCATGGTATTTTCAGTAGCATCACATGCCTATGAAAGCTGGATGATGAATAAGGATAATCACAGAAGAAGTGATGCCTTTAATTAAGGTGTTGGTGCAAAATACTGGATTATTACGGACTTCCAGTGAGTTAAGTGCTACATCAGCTAACCAGAAGGTCCAGCAGTTCAGATATCCAGGCATTTGTTTCCATGGAAACTCTATGGGCAGTTCTACCCTGACTTACAGGGTTGCTATGAGTTGAACCTAACTTGACAGCAGTGGGTTTGGTTTTTGGTTTCCAAAAGAATGAATAAATCTGTCTTGGAAGAAGTACAACTGGATGCTCCTTATAAGCAGAGTGGTGAGACTTTTTGTGTGTGTGTGTGTGTGTGTTAATCTTTTTTTTTTATTATTTAATATGACTGAGTGAAAATGTACATTCCCATATAAATTTACATGTCCACCTATATGCAGCTTCCACTGCTCTCCCTGTCTGGTGACAGCGCACAATTCCTCTCTATTCCATACATGTCTCATCCTCCCAACAGTCTCCTTTCCCCTCCTCTCCACCCACTCTCCTTCCTCCAGCCAGAGGTCAGCAGGGTGATATCTTACAGATGCATAGAACCATAAAGTGTATCCAATGTATGGTCACTCTGCATTGCCAAGTCCAATCCATTCATGTCAGAAGAGTGGACCTTCATTATGATTTATGGGCAAGGGCAACATCAGGGCCAGGGACCACGCTCCCAGTAATGTAGATGACTGAGACTGAAAAATTTTCCTCCCCTCACTCCCCCTTCTTGCTGTTCCTGCACCTGCCCCGCTCCCCGGTCCTGCCTCCTGCTGAGCGGGTCACTCCCCTCCGGAGCTCGACGCCGCTCGACAGAACACTACCCACTGCTGCCAGACGGATCACTCCCGTCTCCCTTTGCCTCACAGGATATTTCCCTTTGATAAGTCCGGTGCATGCTTGCTCCCCTTCAAAGTCTTACACCCGCCTGATAAGATGCAGATACTCCACTCTCCGAGCAGAATGTGTGCCCCCCCAGAACCATTTGTCTCAACCATGACATCCTCAAACGGCACTATATCAACCCGCCTGAAACTAGACTCGGGGCCATTTGTTGGAACCCCCAAAGGTCCCTTTTGGCTCGCCAATGTAATAAACAGCCGCTTGCCTCCTCCTGGGTGTCATTCGCTTCTTCATTTTCTATAACATTTGGTTCCCTGACAGGGAAGCGAATGGACTGACCCCTTGTGTCACTGGCCTCTCGGGACCTCGGCTGTCAGCCAGGGCGGACAGGCTAGGACGGACAGGCTCCACTCATTTTCCAGTTAACGAGGTCCCTCCACCTCCCGGCCTCTTGCCCGCCGGAGAGGTTTCTGAAGACACAGGACCCTCAAAAGATCAGGTAACAGGCATCAGAAAACTTCAGCCCAGGTAAGGCCCCGGGGCCACCCCCAGCTCAGTCAGGACCGTCCTCAACAGGGCGAAGGGGAGACTCATCACCTCCTGGCCTTTGGGCCTCAGTTCAGGAACCCCTCCGGGTGGGAGTCTCTGTCTGAATGAGTGCACACATTCTGTGTTGTGTGACTGTATCTGTGCCTCCAAGTTCACATGGAGGCTGAGTGGGCCCTTTTCTGTGGTTCCGTGTGGACTCATAAGGCATAACGGTGTGAACCAAGCCTCCTCCGCCCCGGGGTTTATACAGGGACACTTTAGCCAAGAGCCCACCTAAGTCCCCGCGAGGCGAATGGCCAGAAGGGCATCTGAGTGGTCCCCAGGACAAGTCTTTTGTCTCACTTGCGGCACTGTCAACATAGGTGGGACACACAGCAAACCTACAGTCTCAGACTGCATGTTGAAAAATTTTGATAAGTGCTTCAAGAGAGACTATAGAGTTAAACTTAGCCCCAAGAAATTAAAATCCCTGTGCCAAGTCGAATGGCCCTCCTTTGACACCAACTGGCCACCCAAAAAGCCTTAATCAGGGACGACCTAAAGTCAAAACCTGAAAAGCCTGTTGAGCCAGCAGCCGTGCTGCTATAGGCGCACAGAGAGTTCAAAAGAACAAGCTACTTGGTCTTGTTTCTCTGCTCACAAACACCTCTGGGGCTTTTGCGTCAGCAGCAGCCGCTGCCACCGCGGCTGCCACAGCCAGAGAATTTAAAGGAACAGGCTGTCTATTCTCTTTCTGCTCTCAGTCTCGTGGGTTCTCGCAGTGCCCCCCCCGCCAGGCGTTTCTCTAGGAGGACACCTCTTCTTGTGCTGGTCAGTAGTAAAGAACGATTCTAACCCAGGATCAATACCTGAAGCCGTTTGGGAACCCCTTCTTTTCAAGTCTCCTAGCAAGTAAAGTTTATGTGCTATAAAGAGTTTTAAAAGGGAGGATTCTTTATAGATATTTAATAAGCAAGAATGATGGGCCATAAAGAGTTAAAGCCGAGAAAACTCTTCGTGAAAGTAAAAAAAAAAAACAAAAACCTATTATGCCAACTTGGCTGGCTGGCATTATGCCAACGAAGGGTTTAAGATTTCCACCAAGGATTTAACAGCCTTCATGGATTTTGTTCAGGAATTTTGCGCCTGGGGACATATTGGTCACAACATACAGAAATTTTACCATGATAAGGGGCCTGATAATATCCCTATAAGTGCCTTTTCTTATTAGAAATTAATCTGTTACTCTCTGGTTGGTACAAAAAATCCTCCTCTCGAGTTTTCTTCCTCAGTAGTTGCAGCACCTTTAAGAGACTTCTTTAAAACTGGCCGCACCTTTCAAGCCCGAGCCACCTCACGGCTTCAGCCACCAAAGAATTCAAAGGGACAGGCTACCCATTTTCTCTCTACGCTCAGTTTCCACCCTCCCCCCCAAGGCTTCTGTGCCTGGTACGTTTGTTACCTAAGGGCAATCAGTACAACAATGGAATTCGTGAGAGTTTTACAACCTGAACTCCCGCCTCTAAAGTGTTATCACTTCTGCCCTGAAAGTTAGAGGCTCATTAATGACTCCCAGATAAAATTCAAACTCAGCCTCAATACCCTACTTGAGCTGCATATAAAGTAATACCACAGTGGCTCATGCTCCCTTTGTCTTGGAAACCACCCACTTAAAAACTTTAAATGACCTTTAAAAACTGCTTAGTGAGATCAACTGGCTCCAACTCTTAAAACTGAAATTAACTCCTGCAAGGCTGGTCCGAGTGCAGCCTGGGGCTTACAACTAATTGATCACAACCAGTTACAGATTCCTTTGTTCCTTCTCCTTTGATCTCCAAGAAAATAGCCTTCAGACTAGAGAACAGAAACTACATTTTATATATTCACAACATGCTTTCTTGCTCCTTATCTCTGTGAGAGTGTAAAACCGAAAATTTTTCTCTTAGGTTTTAAACTTTGCCTGATATAAACAACCTGGCTAGAGCTTCCTGTGACTGTTTTATGATGTATACACTTATCTGTGGAACCCCAAGTGTGACAAATATGAAAGAAAAGAAAATGTCATACAGATAGAAACTGAAAAAGGCAAAGGCAAAGATTAATAAGAAAGGACAGAAGATAAGGCTGTGGGAAGTTCTAACTGATTTTAGTAAACGCAACTTTCAGCAGTACTGATTTTACAGTCCACTGAGACTAAATTTGTCTCAAAAACTCTTGCCTGGCTAAGATGATTATATATATCATAAAAGCACAAATAATTCCTGAGGATCAGTGTCTTTGGCAAAAGGGCCTTGAAGTGCTTACATCTGCTTTTATTGTCTTGTACAATAGTTGTTAATTATTCAGCCTTGATAGCCACTCTCTCAATGAAAAGAAAGCAAGGCTAAAAAGCCATGCCTTGCACCATCGGAATGCCACAGCAGTTTCAGTTAACTAGGGAACAAGCTCGTTCTATTATAAGAAATTATGATATTTGTCCCACTCAGCAGTCCTCCTTACCAATGGGAATTAACCCACGGGGTTTAAAGGCTGGACAATTATGGCAAATGAATATTACTTACATACCTTCCTTTAGAAAACTCTGTTATGTCCAGGGATACATTAACACTTATTCTCACTCAATTACGGCTTCAGCCCACACGGGAGAAGCTTGCAAGGATGTAATTCGACACCTCTTTTACTGTTTTGCAAGTTGCCAGATTCTCTCACATCTTAAAACAGACAATGCTCCGGCTTATACTTCTAAGAGCTTTCAGGAATTTTACAACACCTTTGAAATTATAAATACAGTTCACCATATCATTTAATAAAATATACCCTCTTGTTATTAATCACTTGCTATTATTAACCAAGCCATAGAGGCAGACACAGGATGCTGATTCCGCTGTCTAAATTCTTGAGGGGTTAATTCCACTGCAGACAAAACCTGACACCATTCCCTCTGAGAAATCTCCCCAGCAACAATGAAGTCACTGCTGAAACATCGTGTGATTGGTGCCCACCAACTCCTCCATCCCTTCCTCTGCATTAACACTTTTCAGATACTACAGCTACTCTCTCCTAAGATTTCTCTCCTATAGCCAGCCATCACTGTGCGATCACTGACAAGCTTGCTATACCCAATCCCCCCCCCAACTTAAAATGACACGGGGCTATGCTGCCAATGGCTGAGATAGAGAGAATTCTGGACTCGGACATAAACTAACCCAGTCTCTCCTGAATAAAACAGTCACCACTTGTGTAACAGGAACCAATGTAATACTTAAAGGAAATTCCAGTGAGAAAAATATGAACATGACTTGAAAAAAAGGTGACTGTCATACAGGGCAATGAAACCTGCCAATGTAACCTGTTTTGACATAATATGCTTTAACTGTAATCTTACTAATTGTGTGGGCCCCCTTGGGGAAGGGAAACTTATTATGATTGTTCTAAACCAGCCTCCCTTTGTGATACTGCCTGCAAACTTGTCGGGACCCTGATATCAGGGCAGAGGGCTACAAGTGATAGAAAGATTTCAAGAGCTGATTAGGCCTAAAAGGGCTGTAAAAATAATTATGGAAATAACTGCACTTGTATCTGCTATAATCGCCGTGGTCATTACTCAGAATGTACAGACTGCTCAATTTACAGATAATGTGGTTCATAATATGTCACCACTTATGAGTACTCAGAAAATGATTAATCTAAAAGTAGAACAAAAGTTAGAGTTACTGTTTGAAACTGTAGAAATAATAGGAAGTCTAGTCCAAACTTTACAACACCAAGCCAGACTGACTTGTCATGCTGAAGTTACCTAGATTTGTATAACTAACAAAACTTACAATATAAACACAGATCCATGGGAAAGAATTAAACAACATCTAGAGGATATGTAGAAACATACTAATGAAAACTCTACACTTAACACAGTTACATTCAGGAATTCTGGCACTAAGTCATGCCCATTTCCCCTTTAATACTGCTGCAATGGCTGAAAATCTTCTGAATAACCTTAAAAACATGTTTACTGGACCTCTTGACCAGATTTAACACCTGCTGGTGCTGATGGCCACTAACAGATATTCATCACCTAAAGCTGCAAAGGTGGCGTGAACCCCATGTGTTTACTACATAGCCCCCTGCGGTAGCCAAAGATGGGTAAGACATTTAATTGACCTTTCTCAACCTAAGACAGGGCCTTGCCATAAAAGGGGGACAAGGTTCCAGAGACGAGTAAGAGACTGTGTCAATAAATGTGACCCAAGCCAGGCATGTAATACAGGGCTAGCTGGGAGCCAGCTGATTTTATAATAAAAAGGAGAGATATAGAGAGCCTACCCTGGGACTTTATAATCCCCTCAGCTTATGAACTTATATTGGAAAAATCTGACCAGGAACTTCTAGGAAATAGAAATCAGAAGAATGGGTTTCAATACAGCATGCCTAATAACACTGAGGCCTGCCCAGTCTCACTGACTTCCCCCTAATTACGTTCCCCCCTCCCTTTTCTCCACAAACACAGGCTTACAAAATAACTTTTGACAGACTTTCCAAGGAATTCTCCACACAGCCATTAAAGCTATACAAAGGGCTGGATTAGGGGATGACAGACACTTACTCTCTACTCAGAAAAAGATAAATAAAAAACTATCAGAGACACTCAATGCAGACATTGACCAAGTTACTGACACACTTCTTATACTTCAGAATCAAATTAACTCCCTGGCAGCAGTTACTTTACAAAACAGAGAAGCGTTAGACTTATTACTGACAGAGAAGGGAGGGACCTGTATGGTGCTAGGCAAAAAATGTTGTTTTATAAATACCTCTAACATTGTCCCATCTAAGGTTACAGAACTCAAAGGCTGAATCGAACAGAGACAACGTGAACTTACCCAGTCTGGATGGGGACTCATGTCAAATTGGGCCGCCTGGCTGGCCCCCCTGTGGGGGCTGCTCGTCTTCAGATTCATAATCCTGACCTTCAGACCCTGCCTCCTGCACCACCTGCAAGACCAACTAGAACAGAACTTACTCAACAAAACTGTCTCCAGAGTCCTGACCCTTCAGACTTATCAGCAGCTTCCCCAGGTAGACACTGAAGAGTTGTGATACCCACCCTTACCAAAGGGGGGTATTAAAGGGGGGAATAATGTAGATGACTGAGACTGAAAAATGTTCCTCCCCTCCCTCCCCCTTCTTGCCGTTCCCTCGCCCGCCCCACTCCCCACTCCTGCCTCCCACCTGACGGGTCACTCCCCTCCGGAGCTGGGCGCCACTAGACAGAACACTCCCTGCTCCTGCCGGACAGGTCACTCCCATCTCCCTTTGCCTCACAGGATATTTCCCTTTGATAAGTCCGGCATCTGCTTGCTCCCCTTCAAAGTCTTACACCTGCCTGATAAGATGCAGATACTCCACTCTCCTGCCAAGCAGGATGTGCTCCCCCCAGAACTATTTGTCTCAACCACGACATCCTCGAATGGCACTATATCAACCCACCCGAAACGAGACTCCGGGCCATTTGTTAGAACCTCCAAAGGTCCCTTTTGGCCTGCCAGTGTAATAAACAGCTTCTTGCCTCCTCCTGGGTGTCATTTGCGTCTTCATTTTCTACTACACCAGGAGAACCCCGAAACCGCTGGACCATCAATTGAGGTCTTTTAGTGGAGATCTCAGGATGCACCACTTTTTATTCCTGTGTTACCAGTGAGACTCAACTTAGTGAGCTCCATCGCGGCTGTCACTGGTGGTGGCTGGGCACCATCTGGTTCTTCTGGTCTCAAGTCGATGTAGGCACCCACTCATGTGGGTCTCTATCTTCTGGGTTGATTTTACCCCACGTCATTTTGGTCCTCGGTGAGCATCCGTTCCTGCTGTGTTGGGACCATTTGCTGTGTCCTCGGATGGCAGCTTGGCAGCTTTTAAGATCCCGGACGCCACTTGTGGTGGGACTTTTAACCCTGTAATTTGGCCTGTTATCATGAGGGGCCCAGTCCCTGGAGAAGTACATCATGCTTGGTAAAGTGGAGATTCAACAAAAAAGAGGAAGACCTTCAATGAGATGAACTGACACAGTGGCTGCAACAGTGGCCTCAGGAGTGGCCCTGAGTATGGCACAGGACCCAGCACTGTTGTGTTCTGTTATGCATAAAATTGCCGTAAGTTGAAAATAGCTCAATGACATCTGAAAATACAACAACACTGTGCCAGGTTTGTGACTGCCCTTCAGCAAATTTTCATATTCTTCCTCCACAATGCCTCAGATATCCTGCTTTCAGTGTTATTGGCTGATTGATTCACATGCTGATCAAATTTTTGTTTTATCGTCACTCTGTCAAGTAAGCACAAAATCTGAGAGATGAGCTTGAGTAATGCAGAGGTACATAGCAAGGAAACATTGCTGATTTTTAAGACAGGTGTTTCCAAGAAGCCAGTTCCCCACTAAAGAGAGAGATAAATGGAGAACAGGAATATAAGATATTACATATGCTGAGGATGCTGTCTCTGAGACTAAACAGAGCTGGCATCTGCAAGACAGGAGAAGATCTTTTATTCCATTACCAAGGGATACTGGAATCTAGCCTTTCTTGCACGTCATTCATTCTAGAGAAATTAATAACTTAGACAGTGAGATGGGAAAATCAGTGCATCTCACTGCAGTGTTAGAAATAAAAATAAGAAAAGGAAGCATATCTTGAGCTCTTCTGAGAAATTACTGACAAACGTGGAACTCCAGTCGTTTGAAATGCCATTTTTACATTGACTATTCCTAAATTCCCCTCTGAGTTCCTGTTTTAATGTTTGCTTTTGGAATGTCATATTTTCCTAAAGAATTCTTTGAAAAAAAGAATTTAGCAGAAATTAGCAGAGTGGTTTGCAACCATCTATGGTGAATATTTACATGTGGTAGCAGAAATCTAAAATGTAACATTTGCCTTCTTGTGTAATTCCCATTATTTTGCAGGTACCTCAGAGACTAAATCTTACCAGCCAGTAAGGGATTAGGGTCTTGATTTTCAAATGAAAATTATAACGAGATTTGTTGTCTGATCAGAATCAAAATGATGAACAGAGTAACGAACAAATCTAGGATTTTAATTTTTGTCTTCCATGTTCCAACCATGTAGTGACAGGATCTCAAGAGAAATTTCTCACTGGTTCAATGAGTTGATATTTGCAGTCTTTTCCCCAGGAAGAGTTACTTGCCTAGGATGTGTGACCGTGCTTGTTGCTGTTATTGTGAGGTGCTCTCATGTCAGTCTGACTCATGACGACCCTCTGTACAACAGAGTGAAATATTTCCTGTTCTGTGCACTCTTCAAAAGTTTTGCTGTGCTTGAGCCCATTGTGCAGCCACTGTGTTACAGATCCTTGCTTTCTGATGACCTTTCACTTTATCAAGCGTGATGTCCTTCTCCAGGGACTAGTTCCTCCTGATGACATGTCTTAAGTATGTAAGATTGAGTCTTACCATTCTTGCTTCCAAGGAACATTATGGCTGTACTTCTTCAAAGACAGCTTTATTCATTCTTCTGGAAGTCCATGGTATATTCATCATTCTTTGCTAATACCATAATTCGAAGGCATCAATTCTTTTTCAGTCTTTCTTATTCATTGTCTAGCTTTTGCATGCATATGAGGCTGTTGAAAACACCATGGCTTGGGTCAGGCACGCCTTAGTCCTCCAAGTGAACTCTCGGCCTTTCAACACAATACATCCTTTGATTTCTTGACTGCTACTTCCAAGAGCATTGATTACAGATCCAAATAAAATGAAATCTTTGACAACCTCAGTATCTTTTCCATTTACCATGATGTTGCTTATTGATTATGTCTAAATGCGGGGAATGCTAATAGGCTTTGGCTTAATCATACACATCCTCCTTGGGAAATTTTTAACCAAGAAATGAGCAAGTAAGCATTAAACGAGTATTTAAGGAAATTATTGATTTGAGAACATTTGTTTTTGGAAGGCCAAGACTAGATGTTAACAATAAGGCACAGTCGAAATCTAAGCTTCCTGACTCAAATGTCAAAAAAACTGTCTGCTTATACTGTTAAGCTGCCTTAGTTATCTAAAGCAAAAAAAATCAGGACGAAGTAGGATTATCCCACTGGGTTCTCAAGGAGCAGCTGGTGGATTTGTACTGCCAACCTTTTGTTAGCAGCCAGACTCTTAACCACTGTGCCACCAGGGCCCCTCTCAGTGTTGCTATAATAGAGAGCCGTAAGTGGGTGGCTTTAATAAACAGAAATTTATTTTCTCACATTCTAGAAGGTTAGAAGTCTGAATTCAAGGTGTCAGCTCTAGGCGAAGGCTTCCTTTCTCTGTGGACACTTGGGGAAAGTCCTTGTCCCTTTTCAGCTTCCGTTTCTTAACATCCTGGGTCATCTTCATATGGTATGGCCTCTCTCTTCCCCCGTCTCTGCTAGCTTTTTTTCTTACTTTGTTCCTTTGTGTCTCAGAAAAGATTGATGTAAGGCACATCCTACACTAATATTGTCTAGTTCACATAACAAAGAAAATCATTTCCTTAATAGGGTTACAACCACTATGGGGGTTAGGATTGGCACCCGTATTTTGAGGGGATACAAATCAATCTGCAACACTTGGCGTTTCTAGTTCGCCAATAAAAGTGTGCTTTTAGGTTAATTTTCTTAACATATAAGAAATTTTAATATATTAGAGAAAAGCTTGACAATCCACCAGAGAACATAAATAGGCGGTTGGCAAAAAAATACGAATGACTTTTAAACTTCGAAAATGTTTAAACTTACTCATAGTTTTAAAATGTCAGTTAAATTTATTATGAGGTACTCTTTTTCACCTCTGATACTCACAGCAACAGAAATGTTTGGTAAAAGTCTGAGGAATTTTTCCAAAGTTTGCCTTTCACCTGGGGTAGGCCCATTAAAACAACATGAGACTAAAGGAGCACACCAGCCCAGGGGAAAGGACTGGAAGGCAGGAGGGGACAAGAAATCTGGTCATAGGGAACCCAAGATAGAGAAGGGAGAGTGTTGACATGTTGTGGCATTCTTAACCAGTGTCAGAAACAGTATGTGTACTCACTGTTTAAGGTGAATCTAGTTTGTTCTGTAAAACATCTAAAATACAATAAAAAAAGAAAAACATCTGTGGGGAATTAAGCACTCTCAAATGTTTTTGATGGGAATATGAATGGATCCAATACATTTTAAAGGGAAACTTTGTAATATCAAAATGTAAAGTCCACATAAAACATACACTTTTTTAAAATTTGTTTTGTTCATGTTGTATCATTAATGCCCCAAATAATGCAAACAAGGTACTCAATATTTACTAACAAAGGAGTGTGGGCAAAAATGCATATACAAGGGAGTTCATTCAAGCATTATTTTAATATTAAGAATCTGGGGGGGGGAACCCCAAACCTAGTGTTCATTAAACAGGAACCCATTAAATGAGTTTGGGAACCTTGAGCAAGGGGTCAAGGGGAAGAAAAGCTCATGGCCTACATAGATGTAATCTACCACTGTTGTCCTCTTAGTGTGTCAGATGTCCAAAGCTGACTCAAGAGAGAACCCATCACTGAGGATGTTTCACCTCTACTTCCTTTAAGTTGGGAGATGCTTCATTTAGCTGATCACTGACAACCGTCCTCTCAGCTCCTGGCCTCCAGTACTAGTGGGTGGGTATGATGGTTTGAACTGTGTCCCTCTCAAAATACGTATAGTACATCCTTACTTCAAAACCCATGGGTGTAATCCCATCTGGGAATCAGGTTTTCTTTGTTACGTTAATGAGGACATATCAGCGTGTTTAAGCTAACCATTTTTGAGACATAAAAGGAGCAGACTAGGCACAGAAGCAAGCAAGACTAAATGGGAAAGAGAGAGCCATATGGAAATCCTCAAGGCATTCCAAGAAAAATGCTCAAGAAGCTGGGACAAGGATTTTCCCTCAGAGAGAGAAAGCCTTCTCCTAGAGCCAGTGTTAATGTCACTAGGGGGTGCAGAGTGTGGAGACCATACCAGGTGACACTGTCAGAGGGAATGACACCAAAATGACTGTCTGTAAGATTTTTGTGCTACACTTCCACAGAAATTTATTATTTTTTATAAAAATATCGCTGTAGTTAGTCATAACAAAAATTTTTTGTAACCCCAGTTTGTGCATGCCAGTATATCTAAAAGGCTAAAACTTTATACTAATTTACTTTTTAAGACATCTAACGTGCTGTGGTCAGAGATGTCATTATTACCCAGTTGCAGCGATGCTCGAATCATGTGATTGTGTCTGCACACATTCACGAGCACATGCTACTGTTTCTATTGCTGCTGTGATTTTGTGATCAGTGGTTTTGTCAAATTTTCTGATGTTCTAGCTACAATATTGTGGTAATTAGTATTCGTGAACCTATATCAATAACTTTTTTGATAATGAAGTAGTGATTAAAGAAAAAGGAGAAAAATAAAGACTTCTGATGAGTTACTGAAATTGTAATTCAATGTAGAACAAGTATATAAAATAGTTTTGTTGTTAGCACCCACATAATCTAAGAAATATTAGATTTAAGCAATTGACTACTATATTATATATTATTCTATGATTAAAATTCATGATAAACTTAAACATATATAACAATTATTGATTATATAACTCCTTGCTAGCTAAATAGAGAAACTAACAGTTTAAAACATGAAGTGGGAGAAATGCTGTGTTTCCTAAGTCATGATTGGAGATAGAACTTAAATCTTAAATTCTGTTTTAAAAAATTTTTAGTCTTAAAAATTTTATTTAAAAACATCACTGTCTTGAATATGTACACATGGCTTTAATGAAATTTTCAAGGTTTAAGTTAAAGTATGGTTTAAAAAAATAGCAACACATTAAAAAGTAAGTTGGAAAAAGGCATTGATTCCCATGAAGCCATTCACAAGTTTGCAGCTTTGACAGCCAAGAAAGGAAAGTTCTGATTTAGTTGAAATGTTCTAAGTGTTGAATTGCGTGTATATTTGTTTCTACGTATTTTATGATGTTATATCTTTTATCAATGTGTTTCCATATGCGTTTGTCTACAACATCTACAGTACTGGGGCCTTTGTTGATTATACAAACCTAATCCATTAATATATCTCATATAATGGTAAACTTTAACATTAAAATGAACATTATTTTGATGTAGTTCTTAAATATTGCCACTTCAAATTTAGGAAAACCTAGTGGTATAGTGGTTTGGTGTTATGTCCGCTAACAAAAAGGTTCGCAGTTCAAATCCATGAGGAGCTCCTTGGAAACTCCATGGAGCAGTTTTGCTCCAACCCACAGGGTTGCTGTGAGTTGGAATCAACTTGATTACAGTGGCTTATTTATTTTTTTTGCTTTGAACTCTACTGTTTTCTTATCAAATTTTCACTTTAATCACTGTCTTGATCATCTACTGCTGCCATAATAGAAATACCACAAATGGGTAGCTTGTAACAGACAGAAATTTATTTTCTCACAGTCCAGTAGGATACAAATCCAAATTCAGGGCATCAGCTCCAGGGAATGGCTTTCTCTGCTGGCTCTGGAAGAAAGGCTTTGTCATCAGTCTTCCCCTGGACTGAGAGCTTCTGAGGTGCAGGGATCCTGAATTCTTTCCAGAGGATGCACTCTGTTCCTGGCACTGCTCCAAGGTAATATGAGGTCCCCCAGCTCTCTGCTTGCTCCACTTTCCTTTATATCCCAACAGACTGCCTCAAGGCACAATACAATCTTATAGATTGAGCCCTGCCCCACCCACACAACCACCACCCATCCTCCATCACTAACTTCACAGAGGCAGAATTTGCAGCATATTGGAACATCACACTAATACCAGAAATCATGGCCTGGCCAAATGGCTACAACACATTTTGGGGGGATATAATTCAATCCATGACAAGCTCTCTTGTTAATTCTTGATTTTTCTTTTATAGAATGGAGATAGCTAGTGGCTAAGGCCAAAAGAATCAGTTTGGGACCAACCCTTTTGCAAAAGCTAACAGAATTGTCCAGAATATCTATTTTGAATGTAGAGTTCATTTTACCTATTGTTCTCAGTTTTGGAGTTTCAATTGAATCTCAGAGCCTTAAAAAATCTATTTTAACTATGTTACATAACTTAAAATGGTTAGATAATCATAATAAGATGACAAGATGGGAAATGTATGTGTGTGTGTGTGTGCACGCACGCGCGTGTGTGCGTGCGTGCATGGGTACATGAGCTCAAGTACATGCACCTGCAGGCAAGGGATAGGAGATAGTAATAGACTAGAATCCTCCTTTACCATAACAGGAAGGCAGGGACAGTGTCTAAAGCTGATAAATCTAAAAGAATCAGTATAAGTATGTTATTTCAAAATGCTAGAATGAATATTTAAGTGATTGAAAACACTTGTCTTTAGAGAGTGAAACTGAGGATTTGAAGATAAGTAGAGAAAAAGATGATTTTTCACTAGGATGTTTTAATACTAATTATTTCTTAATAAAAGGATTGCTTATGACACAATGGTTAAGTGCTTGACTATGAATTGAAACTCACTCATTCTTCTGCAGCAGAAAAGACCTAGCAATCTGATACCATAAACATCACAACCTAGGAAACCCTGTAGGGCAGTTCTATTCTGTCCTATAGGGTTGCTATGAGTCGGAATTGACTTAACAGTGCACAGTTACTTTGGTAAAAATAAAAAATAATTTTTAAATGACAAATTTTGCCATGACTACAGGTGAAGCCTTGTACAGTCATTAAAAGTAATGAGGCAAACCTATCTAATAGCAATAACTAACACTTACGTACCATTTCATGAGTACCAGGCAAAGTGCAAACTCTGGACTTTAGTCAGTTTGTTTAATCCACACAAAGGAGTTCCTGGGTGGTGCAAGTGATTAATCACTCAGCTGCTAACTGAAATGTTGGTGGTGCAATTCAAGTCCACTGACAGAATAAAGGTCTGGTGGTCTGCTGGTCACAGAATAAAGGTCTGGTGGTCTGCTTCTGAAAAATCAGCCACTGCAAAACTTGTGGAACATACTTCTGCTGTGACATACATGGTATTGTCAGGAGTTTGAATCCACTTAACTGCAACTGGTTGGTAATCTATGCCAGGACCTTATGACAGAGATACCATTATTAGTGCCATTTTACAGATGAAGAAACTGGAGCACAAAGAGGTTTGATAATTTAGCCAAGAAAATATAGCTAATAAATGGCAGAACTCAGATTTAAACCCAGGAAGTCTGGATCCTGATTCCTATGTGTTCTTAACCATTAGACCACATTGTCTCTCTGTGTACTGGTCAAGGTCCTCTAGAGAAACAGAACCAATAGATTTTTGTGTGTCTGTGTCTGTGTCTGTACAGAGAGAGAAAGACAGGGATTGATTTTAAGAAATTGGCTCATGCAGTTGTGGGGGCAGGCAAGTCCAAAATCGACAGGCCAAGTGGAATGAAGCTTCCAACAGGATACCTATAGCTATGTTACAGTCTTGAGTCAGGACTCCTTTTCCCTCAGGAACCCTCACTTTTTGCTCTTAAGGCCTTCAGTTGATTGGATGGGGCCCAGTTGCATCACAGAGAGTAATCTGCTTCACTTAGTCAACTGATTGTAAATGTTAATTACATGTAAAAACCTTCATGGCAACATCTAGACTAGTGTTTGACCAGATAGCTGGGCATGACCATTGAGCCAAGTTGACAGATAAAATCAACCATGACATTCCACATTAAATACACAATGCAAGGTGTGGAGCAATGTGTAGAGTATGCTGTCATTTATGTAGAGAGAAACGAGGACAACTGTTGTATACGTGCTTGCATATACACAGAACATCTTCGGAAGAATGTCCAAGAGAACAACAGTTGTGCCATCTGTGGGGAGGCAAAAGTGGGGGTGGAAGGTGACCCTTTTCTTTATTATATTCTTGTGAGTATTTTGAAGTTTCCTAAATTTTTTTAGGGCAATAGTTTCAGGAGGTTAGCTTCCATGGCTCCAGAAAGTATGGATTATATGAAAGTCTGAAGTTCTGTTTTGCATATTCCCTCTTTTGATCAAGATTCATCTATAGGCTCTTTTATCACAGTGTTCAATAATTGTACTGAACACTGGATACCATCCAATTCTGGTCTCAAGGAAAAGGAGGTAGTTGTTCATGAATGCAGCCATTAAACTTTACATTTATGGTGGAAAAAAATTAATGATATTGAAATGTGTTTAAGATAAAATATTAAGTGAACTTCTATAGATAAATATTCAAATCTCTTTAAAAACAGTGCAGAATTGAAAAAGCTAGAAGGACACACACCTAAGTGTTAACTCTGGTTACCTTGGGTAGGGGTGGGAGGAATTTCTTTCTTTTTTGTTATGTCGCTTAAATCAGAAGAGAGAATTTAAAACATTTCTTAAAATGGAACCAACACTGACGACCCTGGAAGGGATTATGACAAGAGAATGTGTTGGCCCCGGAGATGTTTCTCCTTCACAAACTGGCCTAGGGATCCATTTTCCTGTGTAGACACTTCCATGCTTAAACTACTACTTGCCCCAGTTTGATTCTTCAGGTAAAAATTTTTTAAAGGGAGAGTCACAGCTATGAGAGTGCGCTGTAGAGGAGGAGAAAGTGTGCTTTGAGGGTAAAGCCAACTTGCTCTGTGTGACTGTGAAAATGTTGTTTATCTTCTTTGTGCCTCTTAAGTTTTTACTGAGCATTTTCTCTGTGTCGTGGGCTGTTCAAGATGATGAAGACACCACTCCCACAGAATCGAGTCAAGTCGATTCTGACTCATAGTGACCTTATAAACCAAACCCACTGAAATTTAGTCAACTCCAACTCATAGAGACCCTATAGAACAGAGTAGAACTGCCCTGTAGAGTTTCCAAGGAGTGTCTAAAAGGTCTGAACTGCCAACTTTTCGGTTAGCTGACACAGCACTTAACCACTATGCCACCAGGGTTTCCACCTTGTACACAGCAGTGTCTAACGAGACAAAGACTCTGTCCCCACGGTGCATTAAGTGGAGAACAAGGGTTCCCTCTCACATGACTGACGTTGTGAGGTACAACGAAAAAGTGTTCAACTGATGAGTCAGATGTCTTTGACCCCAAGGTCTTCCAAGCTGCTGGGGTCACTCTATCCTTTGCCCTTAAAATAGAAGTGGTATAAACTCCCATTCCTCATGAAATGAGAAGCCCAGCAACTCCTCTGATATCAAGGGTTCTCACAAGGCTTCTGGAAGCGTTTCAGTTCCTTATCTTACATAAACAGAACTTTTATTGTGGTATCCCCTTTCCACAACTCATTGTCCCGCTGTGGACACTGCCCAAATAGCTGCCCTCCCATGAAGAGCCACTGATACAAACCTGTAGGAGGATATGGCTTGAGGATATGGAAAGTGATTACATCTAAAGGCAGTATATAATATTCTCTATCCCTGTTCTTCACAACTCCTCAAGCATCCCCAGCACATTCTGCTCCTCTCTTCAGGTGGATGCTAAACTTATCGCAGGCCTCCAAGCTCCTTGTGCACTTTTTTTCCCATCTCTTTCCTGCCAAGCCACCGTCCCTCTGTCCCCAAATCTAGTTACTCTTGCCATGCAAAGCAAGGGAAGTGAAGTAAAAGAGCCCAGAAAAATACAACCTTTCTACCCAAGAGCATGTCTGCCCTCTGTTTTCAGAAAAGCAATTTTTAATTCCTGCCATCTATGTAAGTAAAATGTTAAGAGCCTGGAACGTAAGAGCTGCTCAATAAATCTGAGTTCCTGTCCCTTCCTTTTCTGGTGGAGAATGCTAATTCAAGGATCGATGCCAGTCTGTGTAGTTTTAAAAATCACCCCTCTGTGCTCCAGAGTCTGCATCTTCTGACTGGAGGATCTGTTTTTTTTTTTTTGTTGTTGTTGTTATTGTTGCTAGAAGAGAGAGTGGCAGGATACCTCTTTCTTTTTGCCTCTCAGCAGACCATCCCAAGACGTCCAGGGAGACCGGATGGTCAGTTTGCTAGTGTACTACGTTGTGTTTACTTTCCTTCTTTCCTTACCTCAATTCCCTTTTCCTTCATTCTTGCTGAATAGGATGGTAGCCCCAGTAAAGGGTTAGCATGTAAACTCTGTCTCAGCTGTTTTCTAGAGAGTTTGGGCGGACACAAGCGCTCTGGACAAAAACTTCTTTGGGATGAGAAACGAAGACCAGGCTCCAACCAAGGCAAATGCTAATGATTGTGTGAGAACACAAGTGGAAGGGACTGTCCAGACCCAAGGACATGCACAGCTGGGGGCTCAAGGGGAGCACAGCCTCAGAGCCCGTCGGCTGAGCTTCAAGCACTAGGTTACTCAAGTTGAGTCCAGCAAAATGCCAGGCTCCAACCATAAACCAGAGTTGAGGGCAGACACCGGGTTGGGGTGAGGTCCTGGGGGAGTAGCAGGCAGGTGTGAGTCAGGATGTAAAGCCCAGGTAAGAAGCAGAGCTGTCAAAGGCAGATGCCCAGACTGTTGGACATGGCCCCCTGGAAGTGTCACATAGCCAAATGCTCATCAGAATTTGGTTGGAAACCTTCAGAACTGTGGTGCAACATTAGCACTTCTGTTTTGTTCTCTTTTTTTCCAGGAAAACAATGTAGCTTTTTTTAGATAGGTCAGTTTTAAAGAAGTCTGCAGGGTCACAGCGAGACAAGAACTATTTACAAAGTGCCTTTACAATACAGGCTGCCTACAACAGCACAGTCTGTTTCATCAACCAAAAATCCCTTTAGTGTTGAGCTGATTCAGAGTGCTAGGGTGTTGTAGAGTAGGATGCTGTTTCAGTCATCTAGTGCTGCTATGACAAAAATACTACCAGTGGATGCTTTTAAAAAAGAGAAGTTTTTCTCTCACAGCCCAGTAAGCTACAAGTCTGAATTCATGGTTCTGGCTTCTGGGAAGTCTTTTCCTTTCTTTTCAGCTCTGGAGGAGGTCCTTGATCCGCCCTCCTCTGGTCTGAGAGCATCTCAGCACAGAAGCCTGAGATCCAAAGGACATACTCTGTTCCTGGTGCTGTTTTCTTGATCGCTTGAGGTCCCCATTTCTCTGCTGGTTTCCTTTTCCTTTTGTCTCTTCTAGTATAAAAAAGGTGCAATCCACATCCAGGGAAACTCCCTTTATATTGAATCAGCGAGGTGACCTTATTAAGGGTGTTATAGTCCCACCCTAATCCTCTTTAACATAATTCAGTCCTGCCCCATTAACCACAGGAAATGATTAGGATTTACAATATAGAGAAATCACAAAATAGAAGACAACCATACAACACTGGGAATCATGGCCAAGTCAAATTGCTACACACATTTTTGCGGGGCACACAATTCAATCCATGACAGACTCTGGGAGGGTTTTAAAGGTATGATCATTTGGAAGCAGGGCACCAGGTCCTTCTTCTGAGGTACCTCTGGATGGATTTGAGCCACCAACCTTCCAGGTATACACTTAAGCATTTGCACAAACCAAGGACTCTTCTTTCATCAACACAGACCCTTAAATAAGAGTTTGAGGAGGAGAACTGTTATTGATTGAATTGTGTCCCCGCAAAATATATGTTGTACATCCTAACTCCTACACCTGTGGTTATAATCCCATTTAGGAATGGAGTCTTTATTGGTAACGAGGCACTAGTAGTGTAAGTTGTGTCTTAAACCAATCTCCTGTGAAATATAAAACAGCAAATTGAGCAGGCAAGCAGGCACAGATGGGGGAAGATAGATGTCACACCACATGACGACATCTCCAAGGAACTGAGAAACCAGGCTGAAAAGAGACAAGAACTTTCCCTAAGAGCAAATAGAGAAGGCCTTACTGGAGAGCCAGCACTCTAAATTAGAACCTTTAGCCTCTTATACTGTGAGAAAATAAATTTCTGTTTCTTAAAGCCATCCATTTATGATATTGCTGTTCGAGTAGCACTAGGTAACTAAGGCTGGGATTATGCATGTATCGGCAGGGGTCTCTGCCTGGTATGTGTATGTTTGTACAGTTCAGGGCACTAGGCTCTGTGTATGCTGTGCTTCTTGAGCCTAACCCTGCTCAGGAAGTACTAGCTCTGAAGGTCTCCCTCTGGTTCAGCTCCTGGCTCAGCCTGCCTCTGGCTCCCTTTCTTCCAGTGATGAGAGCGCCTAGACTCCACTGTCTGGCCCCTAGACTCCAAACTAGTTGCAAATATTTGCTTGTCAGTACTTGTAGGCTATTGTACAGCATCCCAAGTGCTTGGAATAAGATGGTCCTCAGAAAGATAATCTATAAAATCAAAACATTTATTGCTGTCACTAGTGACAACACTGAAGGATGAAAAGGTAAGTCATCCTTTAGGCTGGTTTGGACCAAGGGAACCAGGTGAAGATACCATGTGAGTCTTCATCGTCACCAGTGATGCACCCCTGAACAAGGCCACCTCCATTAAGGATCTCAACAAAGATTCCCTATTATTTCACTTAGAATTATTCAGTGCTTCAAATTCCATTGTGTATGTAAGCTCTTTCTACAAGCAGTGTCGTGGCTGACAAGAGGCATTATTGTCAGCAGCACAAAATAATACTGTCAGCATAATTATTATCATAAATACTGTCAGCAGCATAAATATTATAAAAAATAGACACCTATGAACCCTTTCACCAGAACAGGGTCACATTTCTTTTTGGGAATTGGATGTGTTTGTCACCCATTGTCACCGGATGACAAAAATTAAAAGTCTAGAAGCACTGGTAGACCAACTCTTTGAAAGGAGGGAAACAAATTATTTTCACATATACATATCAGTTTGTATAAAATAAAGACCAAATATAAGTTTTTTGAAGGAACATCTAGCTTAGTGGCCTGCACTTGATGTTATGCAGGAATGATTATTTAGAAGATAACTTGGGGTCTTGTCTAACACTGAACATGGAAGAAACCCTAGAACCCTCACTCCCATAGCAATACAGAATTAATTTTGACCTTGAATGGCTTTAGAGAAGTCATACCAGTGACCACCCAGGTCCACAAAAGAAAAAGATCTTTCTAGATTTCAGCCACACAATTTATCGGAGTGGCTTCCAAGATAAACTGGTTGCAAAGTAGTTGCTTGTCAGTATTTATAGGCCATTGTACAGCATACCAAGAGCTTGGAAAAAGATGGTCCTCTGAAAGATAATGTATAAAATCAAAACATAATAGAAATATTCAGAATCACCTAAAGAAAAAAAGTGACACTCTGGCAGTGCTAGGCTACCCTAGAGAAAGAGCCACAGAGGGCAACATCGGCAGTGCTTAGCCAAGTGCTGTTTAAATGAACAACCAAAAAAATCTGTTACTGTTGAGTCTATTCTGACTCATAACCATATAGGACAGAGTGGAACTGCCCTTATAGGGTTTCTAAGGAGATTTATGTAACAAAAGAAGAATGAACTCGTAACTACTGTGCCCCCAGGGCTCCAAAAGCACTCCCTAAAGGAGCAGAAATAGCCAACAGCTTTTGGATCTTGATGATTCTTGTGCCTGGAAAGGCCATCCCCAGCTTGGGAGCAGAAGCGGAGGCTTCTTCCCAAGTCACCATCAGTACAGCATGCAGATCTCACAGATGAGATCTTCCTACTATGAGCTGGATGCACCACATGATGTGTGTCTGATTCTATTAAACACCTCTTGTTCTTATTCTGTGTTTATAAGCTACTTCCTGATTACTCTGTCTTCCCATGTCAGTGTCCCCAGAGGGAAATTTTGAGTGGAGGATATGGACACCATGTGTTCCCATTCTCATCACGATTCTATTTGACATTGTAAATAAATGTTGTTACTCACTTATGATTGGGTTTCCCCAACAACAAGACTATAAGGAGAAAATGGACTGTTCACACCCACTCAGGTGTTCCAGTCTATAGCATCCATGATGTTTTGATTTTTGCAGTTTAACTCTCAGAAAACCAAAAACCAAACCCACGGCTGCCAAGTCAATTCCATCTCATAGTGACCCCATAGAATTTCTAAGGAGCACCCGGTGGATTTGCACTGCTAACCTTCTGGTTAGCAGCTGTAGCAGTTAACCACGATGCCACTGGGGTTTCCTTAAATCTCAGAACCAAGAAAAAAAACAAAACAAAACCCAGTGTCATCGAGTCAGTTCCAATTCATAGTGACCTTATAGGACAAAGTAAAACTGCTCCATAGAGTTTCCAAGGAGTGCCAAGGAAGATTTGAACCGCCAACCTTTGGGTTAGCAGGTGTAGTAGCACTTAACCACTGTATCACCAGGGTTTGGCACCTTTGTTTCCAGGTTCTTGGAAGACACTTTCTTTGTAGCCCCTAAACATTGATGAAATCACATGGGGTACTTGTCTCTCAGTAAATTGATATATTGGTTTTGGTTTTACGATTGATTCTCATACACCTGAAAGACGTGAGTGTAACTGACACAATTATATTTCTAAGCCTGGAAGGTTGAGAACCACTCACTGAGAGTGCGAAGTGCTGGAGGTAATGGGGACCACCTGAGGCATCCCTAAGTAACAAAAGGATTACCTTCCCTGGAAAAGCAGCATGTGTCTGGATGGACAGAGCACGGCACCCTTTCTTTGTTATGTAAATTAGGGACCAAAATCAATTTACTGATCATCTGAGATTATTGAAACAAACTGGTAAGAAATTGAAGGATAGCTCCTTAAAACAGTGTTCATTTTTGAATAGTTGACCCCAAACTCCTCTTTTTGGAAATAATTAATCATCAGGACCAAGTGCCTGTTAAGACAATGCCTAGATCACACTAATAAATTGCACATGTAGTCTGCATAGAAAAAAGTTGTGGTGGTTCAAGGTTCTAATCAAAAGGTTGACAATGAACATACCCATGACCTTCCAGGAGAAAAGACTTGATGATCTGCTCCCCCAAAGACTGCACCTTAGAAAGCCCTACGGGGCCTTTCTGCTCTGTTACACGAAGTGGCCATGAGTTGCAAACCGATTTGACAGTACCTAGCAGCAACAGTCTGCAAATAAGAAAATGCTGCTCTTTCTAATCTCCGTAACAGCAAGTTACACATTCAGATGACCCGAAAGTGGGAAAATATTGTTATGACCTAAGTCTAAGTCTAAAGAAGGAGTGGTCAAAACAAATTCCTGTTTTATTCCACTGGAAATTATTAACTTAGCCTGTCAAGAGACTGTTTCTACTCTGATTGTCAAGGTGGCTTAGAATATTACTAGCCAAGAGTCATGCAGTTTAGCCTGTTTAGTTGAGGTCCTTAAGGTCACAGCTAAAGGAAAAGTGTGTAAGAACTACCATTTTATGTCGACAGATTTCAGGGCAGTAAAAAGTACCACAGTGCCTTATAGGGAATAGTTATACCTAAGGCTCCACAGCCCCACTCTTCATGTTAAATACTGGCTTGAACACTCAGACTTATTCTTTAGAAGGCAAAAATAGGTCTGCCTTTCACATGGGGCCTGATGGTGCAGTGGATAAGAACTTGCCTGCTAACCAAAAGTCAGTTTGAATCCACTAGTCGTTTCTTGGAAACCCCATGGGCATTTTTACTCTACCCTATGAATCAGAATCAACTCAGTGCCAGTGGATTTTTTTAGTTTGTTTTTTCACATGGAATGTCTAATAAATCAATACATCTATAGTCAGACAGACAAAAGTTTTGGCCATTTAAAAAAATTAAACTTCTTATTTTGAGATAACTGTAGATTCACATGCAGTTGTATAAAACAATACAGAAAGACCCCATGTTCCCTTTACCAGTCCCCAGTGGGGAAATGTGGCAAAACCACAGTATGAGACCACACCTGGGATGCTGAGAAGGAGACGGTCACAGTTGAGAACATCTCCATCACCACAAAGGTTGTCGTGTAACTAACTCACAGTCACACCACTTACCCTTTCGTCCTTCCTTGGCCCCTGGCAACCATAATCTGTGTGTTTCTATAATATGGTCATTTCAAGTACGTTACATACATAGAATTATACAGTATATAACCTTTTAGAATTTGCTTTTTCCAAGCAGCACAATTATCTAGAAACTATCCAGGTTGCTGTATATATCAGTAGTTATTCCTTTTATTGTTGTTGTATATATCAATAGTTATTCCTTTTATCTATGATGTGGATATACCACAGCTGGTTTAATCATTCATCCACTGAAGGATATACGAGATGTTTCCAATTCAGTCATGGATTGAATGTGTTCCTCCTGCCCCAGCCCCAAACGTGAGTAGCCATTTGGCTGGGCCATCAATCCCAATATTTGGTGATTTTCCTGTCCTATACATGCTGGTGGTGTAGTAAGTGCTACATCTGCTAACCAAAAAGTTGGCAGTTTGAATCCACCAAGCACTCCTTGGAAATCCTATGGAGCAGTTCTACTCTGTCCTATAGGGTCCCAATGAGTTGGAACCGACTCAACGGTGTTGGGTTTGGTTTTGGTTTTTATACATCCTAATCTCTACCCATGGCTAGTAGATAAAATGATCATGTTAAAAGAGGATTAGGGTGGGACTGCCACACCTTTGTAAGGGAGTTTCCCTAGAGGGTGGCTTGCACCACCCTTTATCCTTTCATCCCATGGCAGGTAAAAAGTGAGAGAAGCAAGCAGAGAGTTGGGAACCTCATATCATCAAATAAGCAGCTCTGGGAGAAGTGAGTAGCCTTCAGACCTGAGGTTCCTGTACCAAGACGCCCTGCAACCATAGACTGATGCAACACAAGGACTTTCCTCCAGAGCTGGTCGGGGGGAAGCCTTCCCCTGGCACAGACACCCTGAACTCAGACTTGTAGCCTACCGGACTATGTAAGAACAAACTTTCCTTTGTTAATGCCATCTACTATGTGGTATTTCTGTTAGAGCAGCACTGATGACTAAAACACCAGTATTGAACTATTATGAAGGAAGCTTCTTTAAGTATTTGTGTACCATTTTTTAGTGAATATACATTTTCATTTCCTTGGAATAAATGTCCTGTAGTGCAATTGTTGGATTTATGGTAGTTAGATATTTAGTGTTTTAAGAAACTGCCGAACTTTTCTGTAGTGTTAGTACTATTTTACATGTATTTGTAGGCTACTGTAGTGATCCAGTTTCTCTGTGTTCTTGCTAGCATTTAGTATGGTCACTATTTTCTATTAATCATTCTGATGGGTGTATAGTGGTTTTAATTTACAGTTCTATAATAGTTAAGGGAGCCTTGGTGGTGAAGTGGTTAAGTGATACAACTGGTAACCAAAAGGTTGGTGGTTCAAATCCACCAGCCACTTATTGGAAATCCTATGGAGTAATTCTATTCTGTCCTCTAGGGTCACTATGGGTTGGAATTGGCTCAAGGCCAACAGGCTTCATTATTATTTTTTTAATGCCTAATGATGTTGAATATCTTTTCTAGGGGCAGGAAAGGAGCTTAGATGATTGATAGGAGACTTTCCCTCATTTCTAACGTATATGCTACCATTAAGTTGATTTCTACTTGTAGTAACCCCATAGGGCAGAGTAGAACTGCCCCGTATGGTTTCCACAGAACAGCTGATGGATTCGAACTGCCAACCTTTTGGTTAGCAGTGAAGCTGTTAATCACTTTGCCACCAAGGCTCCATGTATGTGTTAGTGCTATAAATTTCCCTCTTAATACTGCTTTAGTTGCACCCCAAAGAATTTGGTACTGTTTTTCAATCAGTTTGACGTACTTTTAAAAAAAAATTTTCTTGAGCCTTCCTCTCTGACCCATAAATTATTTAGAAATGTGTTATTTAACTTTCCAGTTTTTCAAGACTTTCCTGTTACTGTTCTCTTAATGATTTCTCATTTGGTTCAGTGTGGTCAAAGAACACATTCTGTATCATTTAAATTATTTTTTAATTTTTTTTGGTTTGTTTTATGTCTCAGAATGTGCTCCATCTTGGTATATGTCCCATGGGCACTTGAATTTTGAGTCTGCTATTTATTATCACTGAGACTCCCCATGCACTATCTACTGAACTGACAAAGGGGTAAGTGGCTTGTTAGCCCTTAGTAGGATAAAATTACAGCTTCTCACTCTGTTTTCCTCCTGCCATCCTGGCAGATGCTTGAGATACCTTGTCACAGTCTGCCAAGAGTAGAAGTCTAGGCTCCTCCAATCAAAATAGCTGATATTGGTGGGGGTGAGGCCAAATATTTTCTGTGATATTTGACTATAATAAAACAGTGTTCAACTGAAGATTGTTTATCCTGTCAGATTATTTCTTTCCTCTTCCTTTGGTTACAGAGACCATACTTTTGTTGTGTTTTATTTTTTGTCAGAGCATGTTGGCATTCCCAGTTTGTGGACTTCTTTAGCTCCAAGTCTGCCATATGTAAGGCACAAAAGAAAATCCAGGGAATTCACCACTATGTTGTTCCTTAAGTGCAAGGCCCTCACTGGTCCGTCTTCATCTCTTACTTTGTAAGAGTCTTTTTATATATGACATTCAGAGTTTTTAGTTGTACTTAAAAGGAATCAGGAAAAGTATATCTACTGCGTATTCCTGGTAGCACAAATTCTGAGTTGGTCCTTTTGAAAAAGGCACAATGGGTTAAACCAGAAAGAATGATACCCTTGAGATTTACGAAGATGACTAGGTTGATAATCATCTGAGCTATCTGTTTAGGGTGATTCTCCCAAGTGACTTTGGGGCCAATAATCTTCAGATATTCATTCACCTTGAAGTTTTTGATCACCTATTTAGAAGGAAGGAAAATTACCAGTTTTCAATCAGAGAAAAAGACCTGAGTAGTTGACTTTGTTTTATAACCAGTGAGATGCGAGTTAACTCGCGTCTCACAAAGGACCTGTGTTCCACAACCTCGGCCACGAAGTCCACATCTCAAGCCAAGTGCACTCCAGATTCCAGCCTCATTACTCTCACTAACAGCTGGATTCATGGCTTCCCACTGGGACTGATAGTAGATTTACAGTCCCTATAATTTTTAGGTAATGAGAATTTGTTTTCAAAAAATGAATTCCTTTATTTTTTATTACTGTACTTTAGATGAAACTTTAGAGAACAAACTAGCTTCTCATTAAACACTTAGTACACATATTACTTTGTAACATTGGCTGCCAACTGCACACTTCAGCACGTACTCCTCCTCAGTTTGGTGTTCCCTATTACCAATTTTCCTGTCCCTTCCTGCCTTCTAGTCCTTGCCCCTGAGCTGGTGTGTCCTTCAGTCTTGTTTTGTTTTATGGACCTGTCTAGTCTTTGGCTGAAGGGTAAACTGTGGGAGTGACTTCACTACTGACATAAAGGGTGTCTGGGGGGCCGTACTCTCGGGGTTTCTTCAGTCTCTGTCAGACAGCAAGTCTGGTCTCTTTCTTGTGTATGTGTTAGAATTTTGTTTTACCGTTTTCTCTGTCTCTGTCTATTGTGATCCCTGGTGGAGCAATTAACAGCAGTAGCCAGGTACCATCTTGCTGTGCTGCTCTTGGTTTAGTGAAGGCTATGGTACTTGCAGTCCAGAGTCATCTGGACTAAATTTTCCTTTGCATCTTTTGTCTTTATTCTCCCTTGCTGTAGAGGTGAGACCAGTGGAATACCTTAGATGGCCACTCAGAAGCTCTGAAGACCCCAGACCTATTCACCAAAGGAGAATGTAGAACATTTTCTTTATAATCTGTTTATGCCGGTTGGTCCTGAGTAAGTAATGAAGAATTTATAATAAGCTTCAAGTTTGATAATATTTTAGTCACATGTGTAGCCTCAGTCTTTCTCACAGCAGGGTTTTGAAGCATAGCTACCAGGTTCATCAAGACGCTTTGCAGGTAAACCTAACTTTCATTATTAACAATTCTTTAGTAAATGGCCAAAGAAGAAATTTCCTTTCAAAAGAAGAGTTTTAAATAGATCTCAGCTACTAATAGGTCAACAATTGCTTGAAAGTCCTTGGGTCTAATCTCTCCATTCCAGTCACAAAGGCATCCTGACTTCGCATTAAACAGAAAAGATGACTTTCTTCCTGGTCCAGAATATTTACTCTAAACATAGGAATCCTTTACCCGTGAGGATTACTTTCAGCTGCAAGTGACAGAAAAATCACAGTAACAACAGCCTAGACAAATAGTGGTTTCTTTCTTTCTCATATAAAAGTCCAGGAGGATTTACATGAACTGTCTAGAGTAGACAAATATATAGAGACCAAAGTTTATTAGTAGTTACTAGGGTCAAGAAATAGGGGGAAAGAGGGAGTCATAGTTTAGAGTGTCCTGTGCTTTTGTTAAGGGTGATGGGAAACACTGGAAATGAATAGTAGGAATTTCCGTACAACATGATGAGCACAATTAATGTCTCTGAATTGTGCATACAAAAAATGTTGAGATGACAAATGTTTTATTATATATATACATACATATATCTTTCCACAGTAGTAAAATGATTCAGATGATTCTAATCTGAGTGTCTGAGATGGGAAACCAGAACCACCAAGTTAGCTCTGCACTCAGCAGGAATCCAGACTCCTTTCACCTTCTTGTTCTTCCACCTTTCATCTATGTTTTCACCTCTTGATTTAAGAGAAGTAGGTCACACTCCTTCCCTCAGTGACACTTCCTAGAAATTGTAAATAACCTTTTCCACTGTCCTAAACTAAGTCACCACTGGACCAAAAAGCAACATCATGATGAATGGAAAAAAGACTGACATTGTCAAATATTTCACTTTACCAGGATCCACAATCAACGCTCATGGAAGCAGCAGTTGAGAAATCAAACAACACATTGCACTGGACAAATCTGCTGCTGACGACCTCTTTAAAGTGTTAAAAGCCAAATATGTCACCTTGAAGACTAAGGTGCATCTGACCCTAGCTGTGGTGTTTTCGATTGTCTTGTAAGAATGGCCAGCTGGACAACGGGTAAGGATGACCAAAGAGGAACTGGTGCCTTTGAATTATAGTGGTGGCAAGAAATACTGAATGGATGACAGAAAGAATAAACAAGTCTGTCTTGGAAGAAGTGGAGCCAGAATGAAGCAAGGATGGTGACACTACATGTCACATATGCTGAATGTGCTATCAGGTGGGACCAGTCTCTGGGGAAGGACATCATGCTTAGTACAGCCAAGGGTCGGTGAAAAAGAGGAAGACCCTCAACATGATGGATTGACACAGTGGTTGCAACAATGGGCTCAAGCATAACAACAATTGTGAGGATGGCCCAGGACCCAGGGGTGTTCCTTTCTGTTGTACATAGGGCCACAAATGAGTTGATGGCATCACCACCACCACCAAATTAAATTACAAGGCCACAGCCAGTTGCAAACAGGACTGGAAAAGGGAGTGCTCATTTGGAGGGGTCATGAGCCCATACAGCTGTTAGTTCTATCCTGAGGAAAGAGAAAATGAATTTTGGAGGCAAATAACAGTTTTTGTCACAGGGACTAACAATGATAAAAATCCATAATGCTAACTGTGGGCAAACAGTCTCCCGGCCTGTTTCTGATTTACCTTCACACGCTGTTACTCACAAAGAGGTTTAGGATTTTTCCACTTAGATGACTACATCTGTCACTAAGAGCGCAGTCCGTAAGTCAGCAATGCTCCTCTGCTCTAGTCACTCCAGATGAAGGCGATCAGACTCACTAGCAGGCTCAGTCTTCAGGTTCCAGAATGAGAAACTCTCCCAGGGAGTTTGTGGAATAAATACAGAATAAATATCACAGTGAAGAGATCACAAGTCCTAGCAAATAGCATACCCTTGGCAGGGGAAATACAAATGTTAAGACAAATCATATCTAGGTTTCCAGGGAGCCAGTGCAAAATTACAAGAAGCCCTAGTCATGACCACTCTGACAATCTAATGAAAGCAAAGGTGTTCACTTCCAGAAAAACACACAGAAACCCAGACATAAAGCTTTGCATACAATTAATTTTACTGCAGTGGAAATGCTTTTTCTTCTCTTAGGGAAGTATGAAATAGATTATGCTTTTCTAATTTGGTTTTTCCAGTAAAAACTAATGGCCACCTTTAAAAAATAAAATAAATGTGTGCACACAGAACAAAAGATAAATTTGAATTTTGCTCAACAGTAGTATAGATTCTACTCCTTTGGTTTAATAAGAGTTTATGTAATTTCTTTTAAAAAAGATACGACGACCATTACATTGACACACAATTGATTTTAACTGTTGTCTTGGTAACAGTGAGTGAGAAAATTCTGACTCCCAGTGGTCTCTATGGTAAATGGATTCCGGTGGCTAGTTAAGGATGAGCTTGGCTCAAGAACACTAGGATTCTGTGTAACTTTTCAGGTTGAATTCATCTCCTTTTTTTTCAAGTCCATGAAGTCATCTTTGGCAAGGTCAGCCTCACTTCTACAGTGTCTGTCAGCAAGTAAAGGATCACAGATTCATCTTTCATCTGAAGACTGTTTAAGCAGAAGTAACCACACTAAAAGTATTCTGAGAATTTTTAGGTCTCTCTAGAGAAATGGAGGAAGCTTTTTTTTTTTTTTTAAATTAATCTCAGTTCCAACCTGTGGAAATGATTGCTTTAGTGATAGAAAGTTTTAAGTTTTTATCCCTCCAATTGCGGCCAAAAGAATTTGTAGGCTTTTCTTTTCTTCAGTAGAACCATGTTAGACAGTAAAGGACCTTGAACTGAGAGGTTTACCTGAGTCAGCATGACCAGAACTATCTGTGTTATAAGGCGGGCTGTTCACAGTCTCCTGGTAGAACTGCTTGGAAAGCTGATTTGCCTTTTTCTCTTAAACTGACACACAAGTTTCTGCTTCAGATCCAGGCAGCACTTGATGTCTTATCTTGATTCACCTGGTTGATGTTCTGCTTCCATCTTGTGAGAAAACTTCTTGAAGAGACGGTGACTCAGGCCTTGGCTTTGAGGAAGTGGAAGATGTTCACGGCAGGGAACACGACCGTCAACAACCTCACTGGTGCCCATGTGTGCAATCGGCACGTGGGCCAGTCAGTGCTTCTGGATGACCACGATGCCCTCTGGGACTTGAGCTGGGAGTTTCCTTTTCGTCAAAGTTTGCTTAGTGAAGACTTCTAACTAAGCTTTTGAAAAGGTGGGTGCTGTTTGTATTTTCAGAAACGGGCTCACAAAATACATACATATATACATATATTTCTTTTTGGCACTGGTCAGCATCCAAATAATGAACAAACTCCAGAAAATTGGAGAGAAATATTTACAGTTTGATTCTTTTCTGTGCCAATGAGGAAAGGTATCACTTTTAATTATTCAAAGATCTTCTTTGTTACAAGATGGAATGTGTCCCCCAAAGTATGTGTTGGAATCCGAAGTCCTATTCCTTTGGACGCAATTCTCTTTGGAAAGACAATTTTCTTTGTTACGTTAAGGAGACTATGCCAACATAGTGTGGGTCCCTACACTGTACCTAATGACTTCTGAGACATAAAAAGAGCAGACTGGACACAGAGAGAAGCAAGCACAAATGGGCAAAAAAATACATATCACATGGAAATCTCCAAAGAACACTGAAGCTGAAACAAGGATTTTTCCCCAGAGCAAAAAGAGAAACTTCTGCCAGACTAAGGGCACTGAATTAAGATTTCTAGCCCCCTAAACTGTGAAAATGAATTTTTGTTCTATAAAGCCACCCATTATGGTAATTCTGTGATAGCAGCAATATGACGTACAGTATGACTAAACTTACGTGCTCTTTGTTGTTGACAGGTGCCACCAAGTTGGTTCTTCCTCACAGCAACCCTATGTATGACAGAGCAAAACACTGCCCCATCCTGTACCACTGTCACAACTGTTGGTATGTGTTAGCCCACTGTGTCAATCCATTTCATTGAAGGTCTTCCTCCTTTTCATTGGCTCTACTTTGTCAACATGATGTCCTTTCTAAGGAGTATCCTGGCTGTACTTCTTCCCAAAGAGACTTGTTTGTTCTTCTGGTAGCCCATGGTATACTCAATATTCTTCGACAACACCGTAGTTTAAATGTCTCAATTCTTCTTTGGTCTTCCTTATTCATTGTCCAGCTTCTGCCTTCATATGAAATAATTGAAAATATCATGGCTTGTGTGAGTCATGTCTTAGTCTTCAAAGTGAGGTTTCAAATGTTCTGAAGTCTTAGCTTTTCTTACTTAAATTTAACTGTAAACTTTCTGTTAGTTTTCAGTTCACATTAACAGCAGTATGATAGGCATGATCATGAATTTTATTCACACTGACACTGATTTATTACAAATAATTTTATAACCCTGATAAGCTACTCTTGGCCAATCTCTTCATCATCAGTGAAACAGCCTTTGTGTTTTCTGCACTTATCTCACCTAAGTCAATAGTTGTTTTTCTATTGCACTATCAATCTTCTTGCAAAACAGTTTGAATAAGCTGAGGAAAGTGATCGTACTCATGTCATCCTGCAACAATTCTCTCCTTATCATACCAATGATTGTGAATTTGGATATTTATAGAGACCAACTCATAAACTCTAAAAAATTGCTTTTGTACACAGATAAAATAAGCTGTTAAAAGCAAGTGCTTTTTGTCAAGAAATACAGAAATATTTTCAACTAAGAATTTCACATATTTTGTCTTTCAGTTTTCATCACGTGAGCAGACATCTGGTAATCTATTAGCAATGATTTTTGCCACACAATTCAGCATTCACTCTCAAGTTGACATATTTTCAAATATATTTCAACTTTCTATGCTTTCAGAAGTTTTTCAACACTTAATAAAAATTGTTGAAAATCTCTTCCAGTAACAACACTACCTCATTGAACCTTTAAAGCTGTAACAAACTTGTCCTACTAGAAAGAGGCAGATTGAGCCACTCTCGGCTCAGAACCCACTCTCTTTCAGTTCGAATAAATTTCACTGGACCATTACACTGGTATATCTCTGCCTCTGTTTCAGGCCACCCTTGTTAACGGAAAAGCCTAGGAGTTTGGCTACCTGCCACAAAAAGCCAATTCACTGAGACAAGAGTTTTGGGGGCAAGATCAAAGGTTTTATTTTCAAGCCAGCATTACAAAGGGGCAGGGAGATAGTCTCATCCTCAAAGCCTGTCCAGATTGGTCAGGCAAAGTCTGGATTTTTTTTTTTTAATTAAGATTGAGTGAAAATATACATTCCCATATAAATTTGCATGTCCACCTATATGCAGCTTCCACTTCTCTCCCTGTCCGATGACAGCACACTTTTCCTCTCTGCTCCATACATGTCCCATCCTCTCAACAATCTCCTTTCCCCTCCTCTCCACCCACTCCCCTTCCTCCAGCAAGAGGTCAGCAGAATGATATCCTATAGATGCACAGAACCATAAAGTGCACCCAATATATGGTCGGTCTGCGTCTCCACGTCCAATTCATTCGTCTCTGAAGAGTGGACTTTCATTATGATTTATGGGCAAGGGCAGCATCAGGGCCAAGGGCCATGCTCCCAGGGGAACCCTGAAGCCACTGGACCATCAATTGCGGTCTTTTAGTGGAGATCTCAGGGTGCACCCTTTTTTATTCTTGTGTTGCCAGTGAGACTCAACTTTGTGAGCTCCATCGCAGCTATCACTGGTGGTGGCCGGCACCATCCAGTTCTTCCATTCACAAGTAGAGGTAGTCACCCACTCACCTGCCTCTCTCTGTCTTCTGGATTCTCTTTCCCCCATGTCATTTTGGTCCCCGGTGATCGTCTGTTCCTGCTGAGTTGGGACCATTTGCTGTGCCCTCAGACGGTGGCTTGGCAGCTTTTAAGATGAAAGTCTGGGTATTTAAAGGGAAAGACTACATGCAGATGTACGGAACAATGTGGGCAGCTGGGAATGTGGGGGTCGACTGAGTGGAAGTCAGCTGGCTGGAGGCCGACTAGGTGGAGGGGGTCAACTGGGTGGAGGTCAACTGGGTTGTGGTTCTGCTTCACAACCTTGCAGGTCATCACTGGCTATCAAGGAAAACAAAGTGGAGTTAGACTCCTCTGGCCAGTAACCTAGGAGAATAATGCTCAAACACAAGTTATTTCTCCATTCCCCCAGCCTCCTGCTTGATTCTTTTATCATTGATTTTATCAAGACAAAGCCAAGCCAAGCCAAGTGCCATCGAGTTGGATCCGATTCATGGCGACACAAGACAAAAAGAGTCACTTATTTTCTGTAGTTCACTGAATCTATAGTGGAGTCTACAAAGGGCCATACCCTGGTGTCACTATCCGAAGCTTGTGCAGTCATGTCTTTCCCTGAGTGTTAGTGGTGGTCTGAAACGATGTCTCTCGAGTCCGCTTAGTTTTGAGCACCTCTGACATGGAAGATATTTACAGCCTCCAGTTTCACCCTCTCCCCAACGCTGACCACCGCCATTGACTGCTCTGACAGGGATCACAACAGAGTCTCAGACAGACCTGGAGAAAAGTGATGACCAAAATTCTAACTCAAGAAGGAAGACCAGACTTGCTCACCTGACAGACTGGAGAAACTCTGAGACTGTGGCTCTGGGATCCCCTTTCAGCTAGTAATGAAGTCACTCCTAAGATTCACCCTTCAACAAAAGATTAGGCAGGGCCATAAAACAAAATGAGAATAAAGTGGCACGCCAGCCCCAGGACAAGGACTAGAAGGCAGGAGGGGACAGGAAAGCCGATAATAGTGAACCCAAAGCTGGGAGGGGAGAATGTTGACAAGTTGTGGAGTTGTTAACCAATGTCATCAAACACTGTGTGTACTAACAGCTATTAATGAGAAACTGTGTTGGGGAGAGGGTGGGCGAAAGCAGAGGCAGAGACACACCAGTCTAAGCATCCAGTGAAGTTTACTGGATGAGAAAGAGAGTGGGGTCTGAGCTGAGAGTGGCTCAGCTGGCCTCTCCCCGGTAGGGTAGTGTTTTTACAGTTTTAAAGTTTCAGTGAGGTAGTGTGGGGGGAGGGAATTTATGATTTGATAAAGGAAAGAGAGGTAGCAAGAAATTCTGATTAGATTTATGGTGTCAATAAGGAAGAAGTATTGATTAGAAGGTGAAGGGCTAAGGCTTGTTTATGGTCAAGATTTTGATTAGGGAAGACAGGCATAAAGCTATTTACAGTTATACTGGGTGGGGCACACCAGGCTGTTTTTAGCTAATGAGACATCTGATCACTGGATAAGACAACCTCCCTAAATTTCAGGAACAGAGTTCCCTCAGTGACCTCCCTGAATTTCAGGGACAGAGTTTCCTCAACTAGTTTGGTCCATAGACCTTCATCTGAAGTATACTTAAAAAAGAAATAAATAAATAATGCCTGTCTACCAAGCCCTGAAAAACTGTGCGTTTGTTAACAGGAAAACAAAAGTCTACACTGGGAGACAGATCAAACTTCAACTACCATTACATGTGAGATACTTTGTTGTTATTTTTATTTTTTGTCTACATTTATTTTTTATTACATGGGTAATTTTACATTATGATGAGACAAATAGAAGCACGCTTTATCTTTTATAACTTACATAATTCATTTGAAAGACAAAATTATTTTTCCTTCTGGAGTGTTGGGAAGGCCCCTGCCAGGCCCGCCTCCACATCTCCACCACTACTCCACCCTCTTCCAGCCTTGACATTACATTTCTGTAGTTCTTCTAGAAATCAAATAATACCAACTTAGGCACAACTGTAGCCTTCAGTGTGTTCTGTCTTCTATAAAAGCTTAAGTGCTTTATTATTCCAGAGTTGGAAAAGCAGGGTGATGGCCTTCTCCTTTGAGGCGATTAATCAGTAAGATTTTAAAGCATGTTTTCAAGTGCATTGGACAATGATTTCAGGGAGAAATGACAAGATTACAAAAGAAGCTAGAAAAAAAGGAAACAAAACCTAGTAGCAAAATATCAAATGTCCTTGGATGTGCCACAGATCTGCAGTTATGATGAGCAAGGACAGCACTGAGTCTGGAGAATGGTTTCAGAAGCAAACTACTCCAGGCAGAGTTAGAACTTTCAGACACATGCTTGAAACAGTCACACCATTTTGCATGCAAATCAAGAGCTCAAAGCTAACTAAATTGACAGTGTTTTATGGCTTATACAAAAAAACCAAGACCAGTGGCATCAGCTCTGAATCACCTTTCTCTGTAAAACATGCACATGTTACGAACTAGAGCCCAGTAAGTCCACTAGGACATATTCCCACGTTTTGAGCAAGAGCTGCTTGCCCAGGTTGGTACTTCCTGCCTCATAAATTCTCAAGGACCCTTTGGGCTTAGGCAACCATTTCTTGCACAAAGTTTGTGCCATGGGGCCAACCAACAGCTAAGCACAGAGTAACCAACATGAGAAGCAGATATCTCAACTACAGACCGGGAATGAAGATGAACAAAGCAACATTGTAAAAGAAAAAGAAGAGGAAAAGAAAAAGAAACTAAAGTGTAAAAGAAGCAGAGCATTCTGAAAAATAGAATCAAAAGTAATAAATACACGTAATTAAAATACAATTTTCAAATGAATTTTAAATGCTATTGCTTGTTGTGGTTGTTTTGTTTGTTTGTTGCTACGGTGTTTTAAAACATTACAAGCATGCAAATCATAAAAACATCTTCACCTGGAAAGCTCATTGGCGAAGTCAGGATCATAGTTACCCTTGAGGACGGCAGTGACGAGAAGGGAATGTAAAGAATCTTGTGGGAGAGTCAGGGGGAGCCAGCACTGACAGCCAATGATTTGAATTTTAAGGGATTTTGTGAGCAGTTCTTAAACAGTCATCATTAAAAACTGTTAGTTAAATCACTTATACCAAAGGGTACTGTTTTAGTCAGCTAGGGCTGCTCTAACAGAAATACCACAGAGTGGATGGCTTTAACAAAGAAAGATTTATTCTTACACAGTCCGGTAGGTTGCAAGTCCATATTCAGGGTGTCCGCTCCAGGGAAAGACTTTCCCCTTGACGGCTCTGGAGGAAAGTCCGGTATTGCATCAGTCATTGTCCAGGGAGCATCCTCACACAGAACCTCTGGTCTGAAGGACGTGCTCTGCTCTCGGTGCTGCTTGCTTGATGGTAGCGAGGTTCTCAAATTGTCCTTGGTTCTTTTTCCTTTTATTCCTTGCAAGCTAAAAGCGTTAAGGGTGGGGCAAGCCATACTCCAGGGAAACTTCCCCCATAGCAGGAATTCACAGCCCCACCCTAATCCTTTAACATACAGGTTAGCAAAACCACACAATGGAGGACAGTCCCAAGATACTGGGAACCATATCCCAGCCACGTGGCTGCACACATTTTTGGGGGGACACAATTCAAACCATGACAGGTACCCTAGACTTCCTAATTGTTTTACTATTCTCTATACTCTTTATTCCAACTCGATGGTAATGGTTCTTTAATACTCTTTATGTGTATTTTATCTGTACAATAGGAGTCCAGCTGTATCGCGGTGGCTTGTATCTTGGTACGACGCTGAAAGTGATGCCCACTGGTAGTTCAAACCCCCGCAGAGTCACCCATGGTGGAGAGTTTTCAGTGGAGCCTCTAGACTTAGACCAGATCTAATTCCAAATGAAAATTAAAAGTTAGCTCAGGGTAAACCCTATGGATAACAACAGAACACTGATATGTGTGGGCAGATGAACCCTCTGCTTTGGAAGGCACTCAGAATATGACTGAGGACACGCTGGCTACAACGGCAGGACCAAACATATCTACTACTGTGAAAATAGCCCATGACAACGCAACCTCTCATTCCACTGTACATCGGGTCACTACGAGTTAGAACTAACTCCATGGCACCTAACACCACCACAACGGAAATCTCTGCCTTGTTTTTGAGCATCTCTTCCCAGCTCTGCACTTAGTGATGTTCTGTTACCCCACTGATATCTTGGGCTGAAATGGCTGAAAGAGCTTGCTAGAAATCTGAACACACTCACTGGCAGTGGGTTTGGTTTGGGGGTTTTGGTGGATGTCTTGGTCATCCAGTTGTGCTCTAACAGAAATACCATAATTAGATGGCTTTTAATGAAGAGAAAGAAACCCTAGTGGCATAGTGGGTTAAGTGCTGTTTGCTAACCAAAAGGTAGGCTGTTTGAATCAGCCAGGTGTTCCTTGGAAACTCTATGGAGCGGTTCTACTCAGTCCTATAGGGGCACTGTGAGTTGGAATGGACTTGATGGCACTGGGTTTATTTTTTTTTAAACAAAGAGAAATTTATTTTCTCACAGAAAAGTAGGCTAGAAGTCCAAATTCAGGACATCAGCTCCAAAGGAAAGCTTTCTCTATCGGCTCTGGACTTGTCATCAGCCATCCCCTGGACTTGGGACCTTTTCAGGTGCAGGGATACCGAGTCCAAAGAAGGCGCTCAGTTCCTGGTGCTTCTTTCCTGGTACCATGATGTCTCCTTATCTCTCTGTTTGCTTCTTTCTCTTACATTCCAAGAAAGTGCCTCAAGGCACAATACAGTCTTATAGATTGAGTCCTGCCTCACAGAAACCCTGGTGACATAATGGTTAAGTGTTACATCAGCTAACCAAAAGGTGCCCAGTTTGAATCCACAGGCGCTCCTTGGCAACTCTATAGGGCAGTTCTACTCTGTTCTAAAGGGGTCAATGTGAGTCGGAATCCACTTGATAACACTGGGTGTGGTTTGGTTTTCACCAACATAACCCTCCCTCATTAGGGAGGTTTGTTGGTTTCACCAACACCATCCTGCCTCATTAACATCATAAAGGTGGGATCTACAACATATAGAAAGATCACATAATACCTGGAATCCTAGCCCAGCCAAATTTATACATAAAGGGGGGGGGAGTGGGGGATGAGATACAATTCAATCTGCTCGAGGTGATATTTGTAACAAAGAAATTGACAAATGCTGCAAGTCAGGGCTGAATGTATCGGTTTTGCTGATGGTCTAGACTTAAAGCAATGGAAACAATGTTCACAGTGTAGGTTAAATGTGAAAACACGTGTATAGCTATTACATTGTAAAGAGACAAAAACACAGGAAAATTTCCAGCATTTGAAAACTGTTATCCCATTCAGCAAAGAAGTAGGCTGCTTTCTAGTATAATGACATATTTCTGCTCCTACAACTTGTTTAGTTGTTTTTTCCCAAATTGCTTTTCTCAGTTATGCTTAATATCTTAAATATTATATTTAACCAAATATTTTATAAACTGATAAAATCAGTACAAAGGAAAAGAGTTATTGATTCTATTAATAATGAGAATTCTAAAGATATCAGATGTCCCTCAAGATTCTTGTTCCTTGCTTATTCAAATAATAATCTAGATAGTGATGCAAAGGGACTCTCCAGGTGGAATTAAGGTTATTAACCAGCTAGACTTAATGGGGGAGATAACCTGGATTATCTGAGTAGGTCTAATGGAAAGTCCCCCAAACTCACTGCTGTTAAGTCAATTCAGATCCATAGCAACCCTATAAGACAAAGTAAAACTACCCCACAGAGTTTCCAAGAGTACCTGGCAGATTTGAACTACAGACCTTTTGGTTGGCAGATATGGCACTTAACCACTATGCCACCAGGGTTTCCAATTTAATGACACAAGGCCTGAAAAGAAGAGAAAAGAAGAAGATCAGTCACAGAGCTAAGCAGAAGAGGAAGGCAGGAAGGACAGGGCAAAAGGAGTCAGAGGGATTCAAAGCAAGAGAGCACTAAGGTGTGAAGACTGAGAAAAAAATAACAAGATCCGGGGAATGCAGACAAGCCAAAAAACCCAAACCCACTGCTGTCAAGCTGATTCTGACTTACAGCAACCCTACAGGGCGGAATAGAACTGCTCCACAGAGTTTCCAAGGAGCACTTGGTGGATTCAAACTACCGACCTTTTGGTTAGCAGACACAGCACTTACCCACTATACCACCAGGGTTTCCAGACAGTCTCTGAAGGTGAGGATGACCCAGGCCAGCAACCAGCAAGGAAACAGGCAACTCAGTCCTACACTGCATGGAATTGTATTCTGCCGAAAACTCGAATGATCCTGGAAGGCAATTCTCCCCTAAGAGCCTCTAGTAAGGAATGTAACCCTGCCAAAACTTTGGTTTTGGCCTTGCAGAACCTTAAGCAAAGCCAGTCAAATTTCTGACCTACAAAAGTATGAGATAATAAATACCGATATATTGCTGCCAAGTCAATTTCAATTCACAGTGACCCTATAGCACAGAGCAGAACTGCCCCATAGAGTTTCCAAGGAGTAGCTGGTGGATTGGATTTGAACTGCTGACTTTTTGGTTAACAGCCTGAACTCTTAACCACTGTACCACCAGGGCTCCAACTGATGTTACGTTAAGCTTCTAAACTTATGGTAATTGGTCAGGAGAACTAGATGGTGCCCAGCTACCACCAGTGACCACCCCGACAGGGTACACAACAAAGAGTACTTGATGGAATGTGAGAAACGTGGGGTGCAGATCTCGAACTTTATAAAAAGACCAGACTTGATGGTCGGAGCAACTGGAATCTCTGTTAGGCCAGAACTAAAACCCTTCCTGAAGCCAACTCTTCAGACAAAGATTGGATTGGACTATATAACAGGTAAAATGGTACTGGTGAAGAGGTGTGCTTCTTGGCTCAAGTAGATACATGAGAATAAACGGGCAGCTCCTGTCAGGAAGCAAGACGAGAGGGCAGAAGCAGACAGGAGCTGGTGGAACGGACGTGGAAAATGCAGGGTGGAGAGGAGTGTGGTGTCACAGCATGGCAAGAGCAACAAGGGCCACATAACAATGTGTGTGTAAGTTTTTGTCTGATAACCTGATCTGAATTGTAAACTTTCACTTAAACCACAACAAAAAAAAAAGTATATTTATGGTAATTTGTTACAGCACCAACAGGAAACTGACACATTATTGAAAACTAAGTTGATTCCTTTGAAAAAGATTTGATAGAGTTGCTGAAAAAAAATTGCTTTTGAATTACATGTGAAGAAGACAGTAGTAAAAGACTAGAAAGAAGACTGTAAAAATTCCGATGAGTAATAGACTCCAGTTACTTCACAAATGCCTCTAAGCTTTTGTTTCACTTTAATAAAGACCAAATTAGAAATTGTGGGCAATGCATTATGGGTACGGTTTATACAGAAAAGACAACTCAGAATTCCAACCTATTGATCTGTATATAAGAAAAGAGCTTAGCACTACATTTAAAGACTGGAGTTCATATATTTTTAATTAACTATATAACCAAAAACCAAACCCGTCACCACTGAGTTGATTCTGACTCATAGCAACCTTGCAGGATAACACGGTGGTGGCCCACAGGGTTCCCCTAAGGCTGTGACTTGCCATGTCTCTCTCCTAGGGACCCGGTGGTGACTTCCAACTAGCAGCCTCTCCGTCAGCAGCCAAGGGCTTAGTCCCTGCACCACCAGGCCTCCTTGATCTCAGAAAGGGGGATATGATTTCAACCAATCATCCTCAGATTAGGAATTTTTGTTTTTTACTGTTTCCTCCTCTTCTCCTTAAAAGTCTCATTACACTAGCCTGCACTGAGCCCTTTCATTTGTCTTCTAGGAACACAAGTCTCCTTGGATGCATATAGAATAACAGCTCCAATAAACCTTGTGTATGTTTATTTGTGCTTTGGTTTTTTGGTTTTTTTTTAATGATATAAAGACTGGTATTAATATGTTTTAAGTTAAAATAAAATGTGTAAGTTATCCGTCATTTTTTAGGAGTATCCATGCTCCAGGGCAGTTTTTTTTTTTTAAACATAATTTTTTTTCTTTCAACATAATTTTTTTTCTTTCATTGTGTTTTAAGTGAAAATTTACAATTCTGGTCAGTTTCTCCTACAAAACCTTACACACACTTTGCCAGTGTGACCCTAGCTACTCTCCCCAAACTGTGACAGCACACGCCTCCCTTTCAAACTATATTTCCCGTGTCCATTTAACCAGCCTGCGTGCCCAGCCGTTGTCTCCTATGGCCTCCAAACTAGAAGTGCCCCGTTGGTCTCCTGTACCTGCCCAAGCTGAGAAGTGCATTCCCCATCAGTATTATATCACGCCTTACATACCAATTCAGTCTTTGAGGAATTGGCTGGCAGAATGGGTTCAGTTCTAGGTTAATAGGGAGTCCAGGGGCCATGTCTTTTGGAGACACTCTAGTCTGTCAGATCATTAAGTCTGGTCTTTTTACTTAGGTTTTGAGTTCTGCATCCCGCCTTTCTCCCACTGCATCAGGGGCTCTTTGTAGAGTTCCTTGTAAGCGCAGTCTTTGGTGGTGGCTGGGCACTATCTAGTTCTTCTGGTCTTCTGTTGAAGTAGTCTCTGGTATATGCTGCTCTTCCTGTCTCTTGGGCTCACACTTTCCTCATGTCTTTGATGCTCTTCCTACTCCTTTGTTTAGGTGGACTGAGACAAATTAATGTTTCTTAGATGGCTGCTTGCAAGCTTTTAAGTCCCCAGACACCACTTACCAAAGTGGGATGCAAAACATTTGCTTGTAAAACTTTGTTATGCCAATTGACCTAGATGTCCCCTGAAATCCAGACAAGTTTTTTGATTAACAGATAAACTACCAGTCCTGATTGTCTCTGAGAAGAAAGCTTTTCCTGTAAAATACAGAATCACCAACCATTTGTCTTAAGTTCTGAACTGAATGCTGGCAGCTGCAGCCAGGCTTATTCTTAGATGCCTTGAGTCTATCCCACTTACAGTGACCTTCTGTGTCACAGTAGAACTGTCCATAGGAGTTTTTAGGCTGTAATCATGGGCACTCTCATGATTCAGTAGTTAAGTGCTCAGCTGCTAACCTAATGGTAGGCAGTTTGAAACTACCAGCAGCTAGCTCCAAGGGAGAAAGACATGGCAGTCTGCTTTTATAAAGATTACAGTGTTGGAAAATCTATGGGGAAGTTCTACTCTGTCTTCAATAGTTTCTTTAAATCACTTGATGGTACACAACAACAATCTTTACAGAAGCGGACTGTCAGGTCTTTCTCCTGCAGAGCCTCTGGGTGGTTTCAAAGCACCAATCTTTCAGTGGACTGCTGAGCATTAACCATTGTGCCACAGGTCCGAGCCATGCTGTCCTTTGCTAGCAGTTTGTTGCAGAATGCCTGGTGCCTCTTACCCTGGAAAGGCTTTCCTCTCGGGGCTGTTCTCTGTTCACGTCTGCAGCTTTCTAATCTATGCCGTGAACAGGACAAAGTTTAAGTGGTTGCCATGAATTTTCAATTTGCAGATTGGGTGGGAGCTGAAGTCATCTCCCCACTGCCCCCAAAGTTCCTGAGTTGTTGAGTTGACACATCCTAGGCATCAGCGTCTCAGGAGTTGTAACCTCAACTGCCTTAAGAGTCAGACAAGTAATCTGAATGAGAAAAACAGAGGGAAGGGCATGGAGTGGTTGGCGGAAGTGATCAGGGATAGTAAACCTTGTGACTTGTGGAGTAGTGGTTAAGTGTTTGGCCACTACCCAAAAGGTCAGTTTTTCAAACCTACTAGTACCTGAATGGTAGAAAAATGTGGCAATCAGCTTCCCTAAAGGCTCATATGAAAACCTGCTTTTGTAGTGCCGATTCTGACTCATAACGACCCCATAGGACAGAGTAGTACGGCCTCATAGGATTTCTGGGATATAAATCTTTATGGAAGTAGGCTGTCACATCTGCAGCCTCCACTGAGCAGCTGGGGTGTTCAAATTGCCAAACTTCTGGTTAGTGTTCCTTGTCCGTAAAGACGACATACAGCCTTGGAAACCGTGCAGGGGAGTTCAACTCTGTCCTGCAGAGTTGCTATGACTACAACTTGACTGAACAGCAAGAGGTTAAGCTCTGTGACAAACGGGTTAAGTTCTGTCACAAACCTGAGTGGGGGGAAAAGAGAAAAATTAAAGTCAGTTGCCATCTAATCCATTCAGACTCATGGGACACGGGACCCGTATATCAGAATAAATCTCTAGACCGTAGGATTTTCAATGGCTGATTTTTTTGAAAGTAGATTACTAGGGCTTTCTTCCGAGGCACCTCTAGGTGGACTACGTTCTTTCACTTAGCATCTGAGTGCAGTAACTTTTGGCACTATCCAGGGACTTCTATGAATAACTAAATGGTAGATGAATTACAAGTTAACTTCCTAAAGAAAAGTTTTATTTTGCAACTTAGAAAAATAGCCCACAGTTGAGAGAATAATTGATATGCTATCCTGTCATTCTGCATACTATGGGAAGGAACCAGAAAGTTTGGGAGGCTTCACTATTCATTGTGGAGAGATAGTTAACAAAAGGCTAGTGGAAGTTAAATAAGATAGAAATGGAAAAAAAAAATTAAGGAAGAATAAAATAAGCATTTGGAGAGGCAAGGAGAAAAGATCTTTGAAAATTGTAATCACCAGCTCAGAAATATATGTTTCTAGATCATATGTATGCAGCCTGCTCAAAAGTAAACTCAGGTTATATCCACGACCCTGCAGAGGGTCATGAAGCTTTTCCATGTGCTTTTGATGAATTCTTCTTCTTGAGAGAGTCTTCTCTAATCCTTGGCAGGAAATTAATTTTAAATGGCTTCTGAATCCCCTTGAGAAGAAGGCACGTGTTTTCTTTCCCACAGCTCAGCTGTGTGAGAGCACTACTGCGGAGATTCTTGACCAGGCAAAAAACTGCTGTATTTTGGCTATTTAAGTTTTAAAAGTTTTAGGGCAAGGTTTCAATTTGTTCTACAGAGTCTGCCAAACTCTGGCTGAAACAAAACAAATAGGCCAACAGTATAAAATTAGAACCTGGTTACGTGTCTTTTTCTATGAAGCATATTGTAATTGTGCAATGCTATAACAAGATTCCAGAGTTGTCGTGGTGATAACAAAAAATAAATAAAAAATAACTAACGGAAGTCCCTGGCTGATGCAAACAGTCAATGCATTTAGCTGCTAAGCTGATCTAAAGATTAGAGATTTGAATCTACCCAGCAGTACCCTCGGAGAAAGGTCTGGCTACTTTCTTCTGAAAAATCAGTCATTGAAAACTCTAAGAAGCATAATTCTCCTCTGATACATACACAGTCACCATGGGTTGGAATGGGTTCTGCAGCAACTGGTTGATTTGGTTTAAGTGAGCTATTACTATTGCTCTTATTTTATATAAACAGTACTTGAATTTGCTCAGATATTTACTGATTTCATTACAATTTCTTTTTTAAAATATTTTTTTCAAAGTTGTTGTTGAGTATATACACAGCAGAATGTATACCAATTCAACAATTCTACTTGTACAATCGATGACCTTCTTCACGTTCTCAGCCTCCTTTTCTGCAGTGTGCTCACAGCTGTTTCTTGAACGCTCGGTGCTCTGAATTTAATTTCCTTCTTCTGGACATACCTCTTTTTGTAACTCCTTCAAGAGAATCTCTTGGTGATAAGCTTTCTTACATGTCTAAAAGTATCTGCATCTCATTGTTGATCTACTATGCTAGCTAAACCGGGCTGGCAGTCATTTTTGTCTCAGTGCTTTGAACTGATTATTCTATCAGCTTCTTTTTTCTGTTGTTGCTTTTGCCCATCAATTTAAGCCTTGTTCCTTCATGGATAAACTGTTCTCCCTCACACACTCTCCCCCTCTGATGTTTTGAAAGCTTCTATGTGTCTAGGGGTGCCTTTATTTATTTTGCTTAGGACTTACCGTGAATATTAAATCTCCTGCTGTAATCTCATCTTTAGCAGGTTTTTACCAAAAAAGAAAGCCCCTATGCAGCCTGGGTTGGACAGTGGAAGACGTGTTTTACAGGGATGTGTCCATGAGTGTGTGTGTGTGTGTGCGTGCGTGTGTGTGTGTGTGTGTGTGTGTGTGTGTCTGTCGGTGGGTGGTGTTTCATTGGCCTGGGATCACATTGTGTGTTAATAACTTGAAGAGTTGCAAATGACAGAAACGTAATTCTTTGGAACTCTAAACTCATGTGAAGGTAAGTCATAGTAAAAAATTATCGCCTGTGTGACTCGTTTTTATCTCCACTCAGAGCCTGGGCTGAAACAGTCATGTTTCCCTGTCTTCTCTCTATGCTGGTGGGTGAATAGTTTCTAATTCTACCCTTTTAAAAAGGACATCACCGCTGAAAAGTTCTAGCTATAGGTTGGGCTGTCATTGTCAACTCTCCATCTCCTCTACTGCCCTCTTGTGGACATGGAAACCCAAGTGCCCTGATTACATAACTGGGCTGATTATCCACCCCCTTCAAGCTGCTGCTGGGAATTCTCTCTCCTTCTCTCTCTCTTGTTGGAGTCTTTGGAGATTTATCTTGCTTTCCTGGGAGTTCAGCTACACACTGAAAAGGATGTTTGTAACAGGAAGATTTTTATGTTGTGGAAAACCTGGTGGAAAACCCTGGTGACATGGTGGTTAACTGCTTGGCAGCTAACCACTAGGAACTACTTACAAACTGTACGAGGCAGTTTTATTCATCCTACAGGGCGGATATGAGTCAAAATCAAGTCAGTGGGTTTTGGGTGGTGCAGTGGTTAAAGTGCTAGACAGCCAACCAAAAGTTTAGTTGTTCCACCTACTAGCTGTTCTATGACACAACAATCTGCTTTCTTAGTGACTGCAGCCTTGGAAACCCTGTGGGGCAATCCTACTCTGTCCCAGATGGCTTCTATGAGCCAGAATTCACTTGATGGCAATGGGTTTTGAATCCCCAGTAGCTCTGGAAATGGAAGCCCAGGCAGTTTCTCTACTCTCCTTTCTTTTTCTCTTTTTCCATTGAATCTGGTAAACCAGACAAAGATTCTACATCTGGAATATGGACAAAATTCTAAGTGTGGATTGGTATCCTTCTTACATACTAGATCCTAACACAAATCTCCTGGATGAAATTCTAAGTACAGTTAATTAAGAACAACAACATCAAAACCACCCCAGAGGGTACATTTCAGGAAAAAGGATCTCTTATCTTCTTTGCCATTTATTCTTATCTTTGCAGGTTCATTTAGAAGGAGAAAAGCATTTTTAAAAACTTCAAATAACTCCTGTGTTAAATCTCATCCATATTTTAGAGATTCTTAAGAGGTACTGAGACAATACTTTTTTTTTCAGGACAGGTTAAAATTAGTGGAAAGGCCTAATTCAAGACAAAGCTGTCCTTTGACACACTGCTTTTTTTATTTGCTTTACATTTATTTTGCATTTACTTTAAAAGAGAGCCTGACAATTTTGTGTGTTAAAGGAGATTTTATTTTAAATCAAGGTGCTTTACCTTCTGGACTTAATCTATAGGAAAGCAGAGCGTGTCACTTCCATATAGATTAATTGGAATGACCCAGATAAACATTGAAGGAGCTGGTGTCTGGATTTACTCAGAGAGGAGTCAAGGGAAAAGGTTGGAAGCTTTGCTTTTGTAGAGCAAGGAACAGAGAAGGAAAACAGAGAGGAGCTCAGAAAAGCAGTGGAAAGCAGACAGACACAGACAATCTCTAAGCTCCAGAGACATGAACTTGGGGGTGTTGCAATGGTTAGGGGCCTGCCTGGAATCAGAGGACATTCTCAGAGAGGAAACTGAAGGACGTTTAATGAAGGAACTAATTAGAAAAGCCAACAAGGGTCGGTGAAGCACCCATGGGTTAGCAACAGCTGGGAGCTGTTACCACAAGCAGACCTGAAGAGGAAAGAGGAGGGAGCAGTTACTGGAATCTGGGGAGAGCCGTAGAGAACAGCTTCTGATGGAGCTTAGCCTTCAGTCAGGACTGCTGGAAAACCTTGACCAAGCACTGAGGGGGCTGGGAGACTGATTCTGCCTCTTCTCTTTCCCTTCCAGCCTTCTCCTGCCTCCCATTGACCTAACACTGGCAGAAGTCAGAGGGAAAGGGAGCTCCATCAATGCAGCCCAAAGAGGTCAGTCTCCTGGAGTGAGAGCAGCCTGAACCTACAGAGAGAGCCCGTGAATAGCCAGCACAAGCGGTGCCCGGCCATCGGTGGCAGAGCAGGGTAGACAGTGCAGGTACAGAGCAAGCACATACAAAGTTACGACCCTTTGGCTACGTTCTTTTCATTCCCTGCAATCTTGCTTCCAAACTGCTTTAGTGAATGAATTTAGTGAATGAATTTTCACTTCGTCTTTACAACCTTCACATCAAAAATGGTACCTTAATGATTTTTGAAAGGCATCAGTTTGGGGGACTGTCCTGGGTGGCTGGGAGCAGTAAATGTTCTCCCCATTCCTTGCTTATGCTTCTCAGCTCCACTTTTCTTGGAAAGGTGAAAAAAATCAAGCCTATCCTTTGGCAAGTTGCTCGACATCTCCTTGGCAGTCAATGTGGCATTAAACACTAGGAGCAGTAATCCGTTGCCCACATCAGGGCTAATCCGGAACTTCACTAATCTTATCATTTCCCTAGTGAAACCCAGTCTCCAAGGTCCACACATGGGGCTGGTACACCCTCTCCAATTTGGTCTCTAGTGTCGCCATTTAATTTTTCTCCAATGAAAAGTCATAAGAGATAGGAGTGAAGAAAGGAGGAGTAAGAAGTGTAGAACAGACAGTCTGTCTCCTATCCCTCTTTGTCTCTCAATCAGTGAAAACAATGTACTGCTGGTCTCCCTATGCATTAAGTCCTTGAGTGCTTGAATCCATTTGAGGGAGGGCTCCAGAACCAACCTTTAATCACTGGCTGATTCAATAACTGTGGTCCTGTAATATTATCTTGGCATTTGAAGATGAGATTACTTACAGTGATTGGTATCTTTGTGCAGGATACCAAGGCTAGGCTGATGTTTCCTTTTAGACTGTACATATAAGATCTATTTTCTTGTCTGTGGAAATAGCCACTAATGGAAATATCTGATGCCATTTGTGATCCTGCATTTTCACCCAACAGCAGATCAGTGCCCTTCCTCAAAACTGGGCACCCCATTTCTGATTACAAAATACTGGATTAGTGTATCTGTCCTTCTCGTTTCTTAGTTAATGGCAAGTATGATGACCCAATGCTGGTAACAGTAACTGTGATGGTTAAGATTGTGTTTCAGATTGGCTGGTCCATGTTGTCACCTCCATGAAAGGATCTACTTTGAGTAACCAATCAGCTGAAAGGGAGTTTCATTTGGCATGTGGTCTGCATATGAATGTAATTGGATGTTCTGGCTTTTCCCTCCTCTGGATCCTGCAGCTGCCTCATGTTCTCCGACCTCCAGTTCTTGGGACTTGAACTGAAAGCTTATCTGCCGATCTTGGGGTTTGTGAATCTTCACAGTCTATGAGCAAGAGCCCTGCTCTCTGACCTGTTGATCTAGGTATCACCAGCCCCTGCAGCTACTATGAATCAGCAGAAGGCTCTCTCCTGATCCATGGACTTAAGACCTTCCAGCCTCTATAATTGCATGAGCCATTTCCTTGATATCAATCTCTCTATATGTTTATAGTCATTATTGGTTTTGCTTCTCTAGAGAACCACCCCAAGACAGTGTACCAGTAGAATCCAGAATGTGGAAAACATAGGCTATGACCACAGTAACCAGCACAGTATTTACACACAAGTGCTCAAATAACATCTTTTGACTAAATCAATGAATGCTCTTGAGAGCTGTGCTTACTTCTCCATGATAAAAGGTTACACTGATGATCTGGCTGAGAATTTAAAAGCAGTATTCAGGATAATAATGGTTCCTACCTCACAAGGATTGTTGAAGAGTAAATTAAGTACTCTTGGCTTTGGCAATACGTGTGAAAACATCTTGTAAAACTTTAAAGACTTATAAAAACTAAAAATCCAAATGCATTGCCATCAAATTGATTCCAACTTATAGCGACCCTTCAGGGAAGAGTAGAACTGCCCCACAGAGTTCCCAAGAAACAGCTGGTAGATTTGAACTGCCAACATTTTAGTTATCAGCTAAACTCTTAACCATTGTATCACAAGGACTCCTGTCTTTTTATATATATCTTTTGGGAAAGAACATAAAATTTGGAGTCAGAAGATACTTGCACTGCCTGCTACCCATAACTGTGGGGGCCTTGGGCAAGTTATGCACTCTCTGAGCCTTTTCTCATCGGTAGAGTGGAGACATTGGCATCTTTATTTGCCTTCCATGTATAACTCAGAGTTGTTGTGAAATGCTTTGAAAGTCATAAAACACAATGTAGATGCTGATTTTTGTGTGTGTGATTAGTGTACTATGCCCAGTGAACAGTATGTCAATAGGATATACTTATTACCCCAGGAGTGACAATGAATTGGAAAAGATACACTTCTTAGGAAGTGCACACATTGATTTGGGGGTCAAGGTCCTGTGATTATTGAAGCTGTGGACCATTCAACGATAGACTCCAGAGTCTTGCTGCCAAAGTAAAATGTTCTAACTAGCAGGGCTGACAATTAAATCTGTAGTGTCATGGATTGAATTGTGTCCCCTCAAAATGTCTGTCAACTTGGCTAGGTCATGATTCCCAATATCGCATGATTGTCCACTATTTTGTTATCTGATGTGATTTTCCTGTGTGTGATAAATCCCATCACTATGATGTTAATGAGATGGATTAGCAGCAGTGGTATCGATGAGATCTTAAGCCAGTCTCTTTAGAAATAAAAGGAAAGGGAAGTGGGCAGAGAGTTGGGGACATCATGCCACCAAGAAAGCAGAACTGGGAGCAGAATCTGTCCTTTGAACCAGGGATTCCTGCATAGAGAAGCTTCTAGTCCAGGAAGAAGACTGATGACAAGGACCTTCCTCCAGAGGTAATAGGGAAAGGCTTCTCCTGGTGGAGCTAGCCTTGCTGACCCACACAGCCAGAGTTGAGTGCCTTTGTGCAGGACGTTTTCCTGCAAGAGTCAGGTGCCTCAGGGCACTTGAATCAGTGGAGTTACAGAGCTTTGGAACACTTGCCCCACCAGGGCAGATGTGGGCCTGAGGCCCGACCATGCGGCCATAGGAAGCAGAAGCTGAAGAGATAAACAGCACCAGAAGCTGAGCTGCCTTAGTCTCAAAAGATATGGCCATGACCTCAGGTGTTTGAAAAGGTGGAACCATGGCATTCTGTGTTTGCAAGGGTGGAGTTGCCACTCAGTTGGGCTTATGGTGCACCTAAAGCTGATGGGACAAAGTTTCTGCCCAAGTGGGCCTTTCTATGCAGAGTTGTAGCATAGGGCTGGGAGTCTCCACTCAGAATCCAGAGAGTGTGGCCAATACCTAGAGTCTGGAGGGCAGGGCCATTGTGTAGAGTGTCTCAGAAAATGCAAGAGTATTTTCAAAGCTTCAAGGGCTAATGTAATGTGTTCTGCTGATTTGTTTGTTGCCTGCTAATGCCTTTTATCCCTGCAATTTCTCCCATTTGTAGTGGGATGTCTGACTTGTGCCTGTTTTGCTACTGTACCTTTAGAAGCAGATACCTTACCTTCTAGGTTTCACAGATGTAGAAGAATTTTTGAATTTTAGACTTGCAACTTATTTAAGACTTCTATCATATGGAATAGATGTGATTTTGCTATGATGGGATGAATGTGCTCCATGTTTTAAAGATGTGATTTTTGGGGGTGCGAAAGGGTGGGATGTCATGGATTGAATTGCATCCCCCCAGAAATACGTGTAGCCATGTGGCTGGGCCATGACTCCCAATATTTTGTGATTGTCCTCCATTTTGTGATTTTTCTGTGTTGTATGTTAAAGGATTAGGGTGGGACTGTAAATCCACTCATAGGATTACTTTCCTGCTCCACTGTGAAGGGAATTTCCCTGGAGTATGGCTTGCCTCAGTCTTAATCCTTTTGTCCTACAAGAGAGAAAAGGAAGAAGAAGCAAGCAGAGAATTGGGAACCTCACACCGTCAAGAAAGCAGCACCAGGAGATGAACATGTCCTTCAGATCTGAGTTTCCTGCACCAAGATGCTCCCTGGACAAAGACTGAAGCAATATCGGACTTTCCTCCAGAGCTGACAAGCGTGAAAGCCTTCTCCTGGGGCAGACATCCTGAATTTGGACTTCTAGGCTCCCGGACTGTGTAAGAATAAACCTTCCTTTGTTAAAGCCATCCACTCTGTGGTATTTCTGTTAGAGCAGCCCTGGCTGACTAAAACAGCATGTCATGGATTGAATTGTGTCACCCCAAAAATCTATGTCAATATGGCTAGGTCCTGATTCCCAGTATTGTCTGATGTTTCCATATGTTCTAAATCTTGCCTCTGTGTTGTTAGGGAGGGAGGACAGGGAGGAGTTGTGTTGGTGAGGCAGAACTCATTGTATAAGATTGTATTGTGCCTTGAGGCAATCACTTGGGATACAAAGGAAAGGAAAGCAAGCAGAGAGTTGTGGACCTCATAACACCAAGAAGCACTGCCAGGAGCAGAGCAGATCTTTTGAAAAGGACCTGGATCTCAAGAGGGAAAGCTTTCCCCTGGAGCTGATGCCCTGAATTTGGACTTGTAGCCTACTGGACAGTGAGAGAATAAAATTTCTCTTTTTAAAGCCATCCACTTCTGGTATTTCTCGTAAAACAGCACTAGGTGATTAATACATAGCAAAACTGTGAAATTTGTACTCCCCAGTGGGTTTCATAGTAACAGCACCAGACAGAATCAGAAGCTAGGTTCAAGATCCGATTGTTGTACTTTCTGGCTGCAGGGCTGCACACTAGTCATTTATCACTGCTGGGGCAGGAAATGACAATAATGAAATCTATGAACTCTGTAGGACTGTTAGGAGGCTAAAATAAGTTTGTAAGTATAATGTCATTTTGTAGACTGCAAAGCACTAAACAAATTAAGTATTACTATTCTTTCTAGACAGTGAGGGAGATGTTACTGAGCAGTAAAGTTCCTTTACCCACCAGTGGCAGAGAGGGAGAGAAGAAAAAGTAGGAGGCCTGGACAATTCACCAATGACAGAGCCAGCTCCTGGAGTCATGTGGACTTGATTAGATCAAGTTCAATGTACAGCCCTAGTGTCAACTTCAGTGGCTGAATAATAGGGCCTCTGAGGAGAAGCTGAAGGTATTGGTTCTCCTACAGAAAAGATAAAAGAGAAGGACCTCAGTGATTGTCAAGTACATATAGGTCAGCTGTGGGAAGTGTACCATTCCACAGAGAACAGGACTTGTAAGTGGCTGGGATGAAGCTCTGTCTGAGTTAGTAGGATGGGAGAATTCTATACAACAGGACAATGGGGCAGGACCAGAGCTGCTGTGACCTGATTACTGTATTTTCACAAATAACATGCCGTCATATATGTATATATATACACACTCACTGTATATGGAGCACCTAGGAAAATAATGTGCAAAGAGGTTGCTCTGTTGGGAAAAAAAAGGATAATATTTGCAGCAATATGGTATGTTCACACTAGACCACCCCTTCCAGGCTGAGTCTAGAAGAGGAAGAGATCTTCCTGGCATTTAATCATGCTGAGCTAACATTGGCTAACCCTTAGGTAGTAGAAGACTTACCTTTGCAAGACAGAGCTTAAAGGTGGCTACAGAACAGAGATCTTACTTTGGCAGATAGGTCATCTGGGGCCTAAACTGTACTTTAATCCCTAAAAGACTTGCTTGGGACAATTTACTACAGCCTTAAATAACCATCTTAAAAATACAAAATTCTGAGACAGTCATCATTCATTAATTTACTTATTTCTTATCTATTAAGTAGTAACTAATGCCAGAAACAGGAAACCCTGGTGTCATAGAGGGTTAGGCGCTACATCTGCTAACCAAAAGGCAGGCAGTTCAAATGCACCAGGCACTCCTTGGAAACCCTATGGGGCAGTTCTACTCTGACCTGTAGGGTTGCTATGAGTCAGACCCTACTTGACAGAAGCTAGTTTTTTTTAATGGCAGAAACAGTTAATTGCTTAGCTACTAACAGAGAGGTTGGCAGCTTGATTCCAGCCAGGGTTTCCACCAAAGAAGGGCCTGGCAATCTGTTTCTGAAAGGTTATAATCATGAAAACTCTGTGGAATATAGTCCTACTCTGCAATTCACAGGGTCACCATGAGTCTGAATTCGCCAACTTCTTTTCCTTTTTTAATGATAGTTACGACATCTCAAAAGCCAAAAAAAGCGACTGCCTTCGAGTTGATTCCGACTCATAGCAACCTGACATTTCACAGGAGAGGTGCCACATAGAGTTTCCAAGGAGCACGTGGTGGATTCGAACTGCCAAACTTTTGATTAGCAGACATAGCACTTGACCACTACACCACCAGGGTTTGCATTTATAGTATCCAAGGGTAGGGCAAACTATTAAAGTACATTGAAAAACAAAAAACACCTACTGCCATCACGTTGATTCTGACTCATAGGGACCCAATAGGACAGAGTAGAACTGCCCCATGGAGTTTCCAAAGAGTGTCTGGCAGATCTGAATTGCTGACCTCATGGTTAGCAGATGTGGTACTTAACTACTGCGCTACCAGGGTTTCCATAATTCATCCAAAAGTTGGAGATTCAAGTTCACCCAGAGGTGTGGACCCTCAGAAGAAAGACTTAGAGATCAAGAGGTACTTAAGAAAAACTCAACCACTGAAAACCCTACAGAGCATAGTTGTACATGTTACTCATGGGGTCACCAGCAATAAGAATTAACTCAAAAGCCACTGGTTTAATGACAGGTACATACTGACAGAAAACCCACAGTGAACACGAAGAGTGCTTCCACGAGGAAGAGCACTGAGTGAAGGAGGTGTTAAACCTGTGAATACCAGCAGTGTAAAGCAGAGGGGAGCCTTGCTGGTACAGTTATTAAGAGCTCAGCTGCTAGCCAAAAGGTTGGCAGTTCAAATCCACTAGCTGCTCCTTAGAAACCCTGTGAAGTGGTTCTACTCTGTCCTATAGGTCACTGTGAGCTGAAATCCACTTGAGGCAAGGGAATGGGTAAAGCAGAGGGAGACAGAGGCACCACAAAGAGTGAGTCATACAGGGTCAAGGAGGAAGCAGTTTCACCTGATAGTGGAGATGAGGGATAACAGAGAGAAAGTCGCATTTGGGTCAGAGACTGAGGATAAGCTACTTGTTGCAGAGGCATAACCTAGAGGAAAGGTATTTAGGGCAGTAGATATCTTTGGGTGGAGGGGAACATTTGATTTTCTATCATTTATGGGTTTTGTTGTGTCTTGAACCAATGTGCAGGCTCAACAGGAATGGTGACTACAAGTTAACGTTTACGAGCTGCACAGCTTCCCGCACGTCTAGTACTATCTATGGAATGAATGTTCCATCTTGTACATGGCCAATGGCAATGAATACTTGTTAAATTCATCTTGGAGGCATTTTCCATTCCATTGGGCACCTTGGGCTGTCCATTAGGTCACCTAAAGAGGGCTTAGATGCATTGACATAGAGAGTTTTCTTGGGTCCTCTTGACCCTCAAGTTAAAGATGTTTGTATACTTGTAGCAGTGGGTGTTAACAAGCCATGCCCCAAGGACAATTAACCTCTTTAAACCCCAGATTCTTTCATAAATAAGGGGAATAGGTTAAATGACCACTAGGATCCCATCAGATTTGATCTTGCTTTTCATAATGACTCCACTACTGGACAACTGGGTGACTTTGGGCAGGTACTTATCCTCTTGAATTCTGTAACCTACCACTGGATTGTAAGCCCTTGAAGGGCAGAACCTTGCTTTTTCCCACTGTGTCTATCTCCAATACCTAGTGTTTGGTATATAGTGGACATTCAATAGGGAGACTTCTTTTTTTAATGCAATAAGAAACTAGAGAGTAGCTTAGTCAATTAAAAATTGTACATTTCAACCTGAAAACTCTATATATTGCTAGTGGGAACATAACCTTTTTTTGTAATTACAGATTTATTGACCTATAATTCAGATGTCTTTTGTGACTGGTTTCTTTCACTTATAAATGTTTCCAACATCTGTCCATCTTATAGCGTAAATCAGTACTCATTCATTTTTATGGCAATATAGTATTCCTGTGTATGTAGATGCCACATTTTGTTTATCTATTCACCAATTCATTGATAGATGTTTGGGTTATTTCTACTTTTGAGCTGTTATGAATAATGCTGCTATGAACATTCATGTGTAAGTTTTTGGGTGGACATATGTTTTCAATTCTCTTGAGTGTATATCTGAAAATAGAATTGACAGATAAAGTTGATTCCTACTCACAGTAAGCTCATGCATGCAGAGTAGAACTGCTCCATAAAGGTTTCAAAGTTGAGATCTTTGGGAAGTAGATTGTCAAATCTGACTTCTGAGGCTCTCGTGGGTGGCTTTGAACCACTGACCTTTTTGCTACTAGTTGAGGGTGAAATCATTTGTGACTTATCTTCTGCACCACCTAGGGACACCTAGTGGGTGAGAAGTAGTATGCTGGTGGTTGTCGTTTAGATTTCCCTAATAACTATGAATTGGAATGCATTCCACAGCAAATTTTTTATGGACCATGATGAAAAGCACTCATGGTGCAGGGGTTAATCACTTGGTTGCCAACAAAGGTCTGAGATTTGAATCCACCAGCTGCTCAGTGCAAGAGAGAGGTGGCAGTCAGCTTTTGTAAAGATGTACAGCCTCAGAAATGCTATACTGTTCTGTGGGGGTCGCTCTAAGTTAGAATTGACTGTTGAGCAATGGGTTTGGTTTTTTGTGAATACTGATGCTAAGTGTCTTTTCCTGTGCTTATTGATGAGTATAGTCTTTGGATAAATATCTATTCAAATTTTTTGCCCATTTTTAATTATTTGTCTTTTTACTGTTGGGTGGTAAGAGTTCTTCATATATTCTGAATGCAAGTCCCTTATCAGACATAGCATTTGTAGATATTTTCTCCCATTCTGTGGGATGTCTTTTTACATTCTTCATGGTGTCCTTTGGAACGCTGAAATTTTTAATTTTGATGGTCTAACTTATTTTTTCTCGTCTTACTTGTACTTTCGATGTTAATCTGTGAAACCACTGTCTAGTCCAAGGTCATAAAGACTTACTCCTATGGTTTCTTCAAAGACTTTTAAACCTTTAGTTCTTAAATTTATGTTTGTGTCATGGATTGATTTGTGTTCTCCCCCTTTTCCCTAAAGTGTGTGTAGCAATTTGGTTGGGTCATATTCCTGATACTGTGTGATGTTCCTCCAGGCTGTAAATCCTGCCTCTATGATGTTAATGAGGGAGGATGGGCAGCAGTTGTGCTCGTGGAACGCAACTCATTGTGTAAGACTGTCTTGTGCCTTATGACAATCTCTTGAGATATAAAAGAAAGAAGCTAACTGGAGCTGAACCATACTTTAGAAAGGACCTGGGATCCCTGTATATCAGAAGTTCCCAGTCCAAGGGAAGACTGAGGATGAAGGCCTTCCTCCAGAGCCAGCAGAGAAAGCCTTCTTCTGGAGTCAACACCCTGAATTTGGACTTGTAGCCTAGTGGACTATGACAGAATAAATAATTTTCTTTTTAAAGCCATCCACTTGTGGTATTTCTGTTATGGCAGTGCTAGTAACAAACCCCCAGCTCAAGGAACAGAACATTAAAGATCACAATACCAGGTCCCAGACAGAGTTGAAAAAAATATATAGAACAAAATTGTAACTCAAAAAGGAAGATTACTTTCTGGCCTGACAGACACTGGAGAAACCCTGAGAGTATGGCCCCCAGACACTCATTCAGCTCAGTAATGAAATCATTCCAGCAGTTTACCCTTCAGGCAGAGATTGGACAGGCCCATAAACCAAAATGAGACTTAAAGGGCACCACAACCCAGAGGCAAGTACTGGAAGGCAGGAGGGGACAGAGAAGCTGATAACAGGGAACCAAGGTTGAGAGAGGAGAGTATTGACCTGTTATAGGGTTTGTCGGGAGCCGAAATCATCTTAAAGAAAATTTTAGAGAAATTTACTGGGCAAGGCTCACTTAAGAAAAACATTGTGCCAGCAAGGTCATGAGAACTGACTGCTTAGCAATATCCCAAGAAAGAATAACAACATGTGGCTGTCCTTGGATAGGGCTAATTATTAGATCAGAGGTTTTGAGAACTAGGGAACACAGGTGCGTGAGAAAGACTAGAGTTAAGAATAAACAAAGAAGTGTGTGCTGTATAAAAGTTTGCTCAGAAAAGAAATAAACGTCTCAGCTTGACTGAGTCCCCCCTGATGTGATTGTTTCGGTCTTATTCAGCTCCCGTGCTTTCCCCTCAGCTCTGTTCGTCTGACGGCTGGTACCGTCAAGTGGCGCCCGAACAGGGACCTGAGGTACGAAAGAATACCGCTATGAGCCGCCGCGAGTTATAAGGTGTGCACACGAGGTAAGTAAAGGGGCGGCGATATTAGAAAAACATCAGGGGAAGAATGGGAACTACCAGCAGTAGAGTCCTATTTGCACAAATGCTCTGACATATGCTAAAAGGTCGGGGTATGAAGATTGGGCACAATCAACTTTTAAGGTTTCTTGAATTTGTTGAGAAAATATATCCCTGTTTTCCTGAAGAGGGAAGTGTTGATTTAGCAACATGGATGAAAATAGGAGAAAAAATGAAAGCTTATTTTTCTGCTCATGGGCCAGAAAAAATGCTCGTAGATGCCTTTAGTCTTTGGGCATTAGTCAGGGATTGTTTGGATCCCTGTCATGAAATAGAGAAGGTTCCTCCCTCCTCCATAACAGAAAACGAAAGGGAAAATAATGGCGCTGGTAATGGAATTCTCCCCAGCATGCCTCTTTTGGAGGAAGAGAATGAGGGAAATGAGGAGTTAGACCCCGCGTCCGCAGCTGATTTAGAGGTAGCTGCAGTCCTGATCAATTTGGCCGAACCTGCTCCTCCAGCAAGTGATCCCAATCTCCTTAAGGCTGTTGAGGAGATGCAACAGCAACTTAATAAATTGTTGACTCACTTTTCCCCTTTGAAACCATTAAGTCTTCTATTGCCACCCAGCCCCACACCCAGTGTTATAGCAGGCTTAGATCCACCTGACGACCCGGCAGTTCCAGAGCCGGTGGTTGTGGTGGTGCAACAACCCCGGCTCCAGCCTATAAAAGTGCAAATCTCCCCTCTGCAGGCATCTCTTCAACAAGCGGCTAGACAAGGGGAGAACACGGAGGGATTTGAGCATTTGTATCCAGTATATGAGGAATTAGATCAGCAGGGAAATCCACAAAGAAGGCATAGGCCAATTCCCTTTAAGCAATTAAAAGAACTAAAAACTTCCAGCATGTCCTATGGCCCTACAGCGCCTTTTACTCTGGCACTGCTGGAAAATATTGCCACGGACGCTCTGTCTCCGGCAGATTGGAAAATGCTGGCAAAAGCATGTCTTTTGGGAGGGGATTTTTTGCTGTGGAAATCAGAGTTTTCAGACCAATGTCGAACAACTGCAGACACAAATAGACTCAACCAGGTCGCGGCTCCCTACGAGATGTTGGTGGGGGAACGGCAGTGGGGTGACCTGAGTAATCAGTTACAATATAACCCTGGAATTTATGCACAAATCAATGCGGCTGCAAAAAAAGCCTGGAACAAGTTACCCCCTACAGGCAAGCTGACTGAGGACTTGTCTAAGATTAGGCAGGGCCCTGATGAGCCCTATCAAGATTTTGTCTCCCACCTTTTAAAAACAGCAGAAAGGCTTTTGGGCGTCACCGAAGCTGAAACGCTCTTAATTAAACAGCTAGCTTATGAAAATGCCAACCTCACCTTTTTCTTACTTGGGTTATTTGTTATATCCTAAACATATTATTCCTCAAAAAATTCAGCTATGGAAAGACAATTTAAAAACCCTCAATGATTTTCAAAAGCTCTTGGGGGACATTAATGGGCTCAGATCAAGCTTAGGAATAACCATGGCAGATCTCAAACCCTTATACTTAAAGGAAATTCTAATCCTACATCTCTCAGAGAACTTACTGTTGAGGGACTCCTGGCCTTACAAAAGATTGAGAAGGCCCTTTCCAGTCAACAAGTGATGTACTTAGATTATGACAGAACCTGGTGTGCCTGTATCCTTCCTACAAAACATATGCCAACCGCCGTTCTTCGGCACGAGGGTCCTCTTCTTTGGATTCACTTGCCCGTATCCCCTTCCAGAGTACTACAACCCTATGATGAAATACTAGCTGCCTTAGTTCAACAGTGTTGCACAGAAGCTCGCCGGTATTTCGACAAAGAGCCCCCTAAAATTATCTTACCGATTCCAAAACATAAAATTCACTGGCTCTTCACCAACTCCGACAGCTGGGGTATCGCATTGACACAATACCCTGGACAGTTAGAATCCCACTACCCGTCCCATAAGCTGTTGCAATTTGCTTCAGAGCATGCCTTTGTCCTCCCCAAAGTGACCAGCCTCCGTCCTATTCACGATGCCTCTTTGGTATTTACTGATGGCTCCTCTAATGATACGTTTGCCTAGTCCATTAACCACAGACTCTATCAGATTACATCCCCTTCTGCCTCGGCACAAATAGTAGAGCTCCGAGCCGTTGCTGTGGTATTTCAACAGTGTGCACAGCAGCCATTCAACCTCTATACTGATAGTCGGTATATTGCTAATGCTCTTCTTTGGCTTGAAACCGCACCAGTTATCCAAGCTGCCGATCCAGAAGTTAATCAATTGTTCAGTCAAATACAAACCAGTATCCGGGAGCGAACACACTGTTTCTTTGTTGCTCATATTCGTGCACCCCTCTCACAGGGAAACAATCTTGTTGATCAAGCCACACAAGTTATTGGACTTTCTAAGATTCAAGAGGCTCATTCGTCTCATGCAATTCATCATCAAAATAGTTATAGTCTCCACCGCATGTTCCAAATCCCCCGGGAAGCCACAAGGCAAATTGTAAAACAATGTTAGACTTTCCCACAACATCTTTCAGTCCCCCATTATGGAATAAACCCACGAGGTCTCCTACCTAATCACCTGTGGCAAATGGACGTTACTCATATCCCCTCTTTTGGTAAAAGTAAGTATGTCCAGGTTACCATAGATACATTTTCCGGTTTTATCATTGCCACCGCCGCTGCAGGTGAAGCAAGTAAGCATGTTATAACCCACTGTCTCCGGTGTTTCTCTATTTTAGGACTGCCACGAATCGTAAAAACTGACAATGGCACCGGCTACACTGGTCTGGCATTTCAAAACTTTTGCACACAATTACACATTCAACACAAAACAGGAATACCTTATAACCCCCAGGGTCAAGGTATTGTTGAACGAGCCCATAGTACCCTCAAACACCAACTTGAAAAAATAAAAAAGGGGGAATTATACCCCTGTACCCCTCAGAACCTTCTTAATCATTCACTCTTCATCTTAAATTTTTTAACTTTAGACCAGGACGGGCGGTCACCTGCAGAGCGCTTCTGGCATCCACATACACGCACACATTTCGCTTTAGTAAAGTGGAAGGACCCCCTAACAGGGGTATGGAACAGCCCCGACCCTGTACTTATCTGGGGATGAGGGCATATTTGTGTTTTTCCGCAGGATGCAGATGGAGCACGGTGGCTTCCTGAGAGGTTGGTGCGTCTGGCAGGGGAACCCAAGGGTGACAGTGTGGCTGTGGCTCCTCCTGATGACCCCGGTGGCTGAAGGGGCACTATACTGGGCATATGTTCCGAGTCCTCCAGTGCTACATGCCAGTGTTTGGGGTCGGGAGATGCGCATCGCTTACAATCAAACAACAATTCACCGAGTGTGGAATTACACTGGTCTAGGAACAGGGCGAGTACTCTGCCTAGGAAACAACATCCCTGCAGTGTACAGCGGCTGCTACAACATCACGAACCTAAATAACACAGGGGGCTATGTTTCCAATGGCCGAAATGGAGAAAGCTCTGGACTTGGACATAAACTAACCCAGTCTCTCCTGAATAAAACAGTCACCACTTGTGTGACAGGGACCAACATAATACTTAAAGGGAATTCCAGTGAGAAAAATATGAACATCACTTGGACAAAGGTAACTGTCACACAGGGCAATGAAACCTGCCATAATGTAACCTGTTTAAACATAATATGCTTTAACTGTAATCTTGCTGATTGTGTGGGACCCTTGGGAAGGGAAACTTATAATTGTTCTACATCAGCCTTCTTTTGTGTTACTGCCTGTGAACTTGTCGGGACAAAGGGCTACAAGTGATAGAAAAATTGCAAGAGTTGATTAGGCCTAAGCGGGCTATAGGATTAGTTATTATGGGAATAACTGCACTTGTATCTGCTATAATCGCCGTGGTCACTACTCAGAATGCACAGACTACTCAATTTACAGATAATGTGGTTCATAATATGTCACAACTTATGAGTACTCAGGAAATGACTGGTCTAAAAGTAAAACAAAGTTAGAGCTACTGTTTAAAGCTGTAGAAGTAATAGGAAATTCTGGTCCAAACTTTGCAACACCAAGCCAGGCTGACTTGTCATGCTAGATTTATCTAGATTTGTGTAACTAACATAACTCACAATATAAGCACAGATACATGGGAAAAAGTTAAACAACATCCAGAAGATATGTAGAAACATACTGATGAAACTCTGCACTTAACACAGTCACATTCAGAAATTCTGGCACTAAGTCATGCCCATTTACCCTTTAATGCTGCTGCAACAGCTGGAAATCTTCTGAATAACCTTAAAAACATGGTTGCTGGACCTCTTGACCGAATTTGGCACCTGCTGGTGCCAATGGCCACTAATAGATGTTCATCACCTAAAGCTGCAAACGCGGCGTAAACCCCCCATGTTTACTATGTAACCCACTGCGGTAGTCAGAGACGGGTAAGATGCTTCTTGATCTGTGTTCGCCTAAGACAGGGCCCTATCGCTAGAGGATGGGATTCCAATGATGGGAAAGGCACAGAGATAAAGAAGCACGACCTAAGACAGACATGCAGAATGGGTCAGCTGTGACACAGCTGGATTCTATAGAAAGAAAAAGGGGGAATATGTCGGGAGCCAAAATCATCTTAAAGAAAATTTTAGAGAAATTTACTGGGCAAGGCTCACTTAAGAAAAATATTGTGCCAGCAAGGTCATGAGAACTGACTGCTTAGCAATATCCCAAGAAAGAATAACAACATGTGGCTGTCCTTGGATAGGGCTAATTATTAGATCAGAGGTTTTGAGAACTAGGGAACACAGGTGCGTGAGAAAGACTAGAGTTAAGAATAAACAAAGAAGTGTGTGCTGTATAAAAGTTTGCTCAGAAAAGAAATAAACGTCTCAGCTTGACTGAGTCCCCCCTGATGTGATTGTTTCGGTCTTATTCAGCTCCCGCGCTTTCCCCTCAGCTCTGTTCGTCTGACGGCTGGTACTGTCAAGGGTTGTTAGCCATAAAACAGTATGTGTACTGCTTAATGAGAAACTACTTTGTTCTGTAAACCTTCATCTAAAGTACAACTTTAAAAAAAAGAAACTGAACATCATCAACACCCCTGAAGCTGCCTCCTCTACTTTGTGCTGTGTTCCAATTAATACCTCTTCTTCTCCCATGGAAATTGCTACCATTTAAGGTAACTCCTTTGCTTTTGTTAGATTTGCCACCTAATCAAGCACCCTAACAACATAGCTTCACTTTGCCAGTTTTTGAAGTTTATAATACATTTGTGCTATTTCTGGCTTCTTGTGTTCAACATCATTTTTGTGAGATTAATTCAGATTTTGCAAATAGCTGTAGCTCATTCATATTTATTGCTGTTTGACATTTCACGGTATGAACATATTACGGTATTTTTTATCTATTCTGTTTTTGGTGGTCAGTTGGCTTCTCTACAGTTTGAAGCTGCTACAGATAAGGCTGCTGAGAATATTCTTGTTCATGTCTCTTGCCGCACACTGCATACACTTCTATTGGGTGCATTCTTGGGAGTGGAATTGTTGGACACACGTGTCTTCAACTTCGTTAGAATATGGCAAATTGTTCCAAAGTGCCTAAGCCAATTTAAGTACTCACCAGCTGTAAATAAAGTTCTTGTTCCACACTTGCTAACACTTATTATTTAATGTCAGTCTGTTGGTTACAGCCATCCTGGAAGGTGTGCAGTGATGTCTCATGGTGATTTCATTTGCTTTTCCCTGATGACTAATGAGATTGAGCACCTTTTTAGATGTATACTGGCCACTCAGATATGTTGGTGGCAGGCTTATTATTAAGGACTTTTGCTCATTTAAAAAGAAAAAAAGGGCTTTCTTTTTCTTATTAATTTCTTGGAATTCCTTACATATTCTGGATATGGATTCTTTGCCAGTCATATGTATTGTAAACGGAGCCGTGGTGGTGTAATGCTTAAGTGTTCAGCTGCTAACCTAAAGGCTGCTGGTTTAAACTCACCTAGCAACTCCACAAGAAAGACCTGGTGAGCTGTTCCTGCAAAGATTACAGTGTACAAAACCCTATAGGCAGATCCTGTCCTTCAGGGTTGCTCTAAGTAAAAAATCAACTTGGTTCCACCTAACAACAATATATATTGTAAAGATCTTCCATTCTGTGGTTTACTGTTTTCAGTCTCTTAATGGTATCTTTTTGATAAACAGAGATTCTTATTTACAATCAAGTTTATTACAAACTTTATTATAATAAACTTTTCCCTTTATGAATTAGAGCTTGTTTATCTATAATCTTGTCCTATTGTAAAGTCATACAGAGATTCTTTTATATTATCTTCTTAGAGACTTTATTACTCCACCTTTTACATTTGGATCCACCGGGATCTTACTGTATGATGTGGGTAGAGGTTATGTTTAATTTTTTTTTATAATGATACGCAACTGTCCCAGCACAAGTACAAAGATCTCTCTTTCCAAACTGTCCTGCAGTGCCTATATTGTCATAAGTCATGTGTTAACATTAGTTGGGTCTATGTCCAAGGCCAGTCAAAGTTAAAGACAGTACTTGCCCTACCTACCAGATCATCTGTAGTGAACAAGTTTATATTTTTAATCACATCAAAAGATTCTCCTCCTAAGTATGGCTTGCATTTGTCTCTCCCTATCCCACAGCACCTTCCTACAGAATCAAAGCCTCTTTTGCAGTTACTATCTCTGGTAGGTAGATCACCCAGAAAGCAAGAGAAGCATGGGTTTACTTATGAAACCCATGTGAAATTGTACACTATAGATAGTAAGCACGAATAAGCCTGTCCTTACCTTGCTACTGAGTAATCCAGCCTGTAAAAATCTAAGCTCCTTACTCTATTTCATTGATCTTCTGTCTCTTATATTTCTACATAAATTTGAAAAGTAACTTGCTAGGCTCCATTGTAGAGGAAAAAAATGTTGGAAACTTGATCAAGATTGCACCAAATCTATAGATCAGTTTAAGGAGACTTGGCTTCATACTATTAAATATATTAGTCCAGGAGTATGGTATTCCAAATGCAAACCCACTGCAGTCAAGTCTATTCTGCTTGACTTTCAGAGTAGAACAGTCCTGAAAGACAGAGTAGAACAGTCCAACAGATTTCCAAGGCTGACATCTTTATGGAAGCAGACTGCCACATCTTTCTTTCATAGTGTGGCTGGTGGGTTTGAACTATTGACCTTTTGATTAGTGGACAAATGCTTCAACCATTGAACAACCAGGTCTACTGAACATGGTCTATTTCCCCATTTACTTAGTTCATTTTTTATTCTTTCAAAAATGTTTTAAAGTTTTACATACCTTTGATTGCACTTATTTTTAGTTTTTTTTTTAAAAACATTATTTTAGATGGTATTTTTAAATTTTCATTTTTTAAAATTCTTTTGTCTTTTGGTTTCTAAAAACTGACTTTTGTTGTACACTAACTTTATTTCCACTTTACTAGATTCACTAACTTAAATTAGTATGTACTCAGATATGGTCTGTAAGAATAATGTTATTTCTTTTCCAACAGAAATTTTGGTTTTGGGGGGGAGGGGCAAGAAATAATTTTTATTGGGCTCAGACCAGGAGTCTGTGAGTCTTGAGGACTTTTATTTGTTGGTGATAGTTTTCTTCATGTCCTTCTTGGCTGGTTTGAGTTCCTTCTTTCTGTGGTACATCCTGGCCTTCTCCTTCCTCTTGCCCTCCTAGGTAGCTGTCACCGTCTGGTACTACCAGCAAACCTTTTGAGCCAGGTGCCTCATGCAGGTAAACTTATGAATTAGAGTTTTTCTATCCATAATCTTGTCCTATTGCAAAGTCCTGTACATATTATTCTATATTACCTACTTAAAGACTCACCTTTTACATTTAGATTTATAATCTACCTGGATCTTAGTGTATGATGTGGGTAGGGGTTACATTATTATTATTTTTTTTAATGATAGCCAATTGTTCCACCACAAGTGCAAAGATCGTCCTTTCAAACTGCCCTGCAGTATCTATGTTCTCATAAATCATCTGTTTGTTAAGTTAGATCTGTGTCAAGCTTCCGACACAAATCTGAGCAGTAACTGTCATCTAATGTTTCTCATGGGTTCCTGCCAAATACCTTGAGATGGTTCAGAGCAGCCTGGCCATGATGGGTCTTGCTGAAAGAATGCCTTGCACAGTCCACCTGAAGATGTGCTTGGGTGTCCAAGAGTTTTAGTGATTATGGGATGGCTTGATGTCCATGTGCCTGTGGAAGGCCATGGTCAGACACTTTGACTTAATTCTGTAGAAACTGTCAAAAACACTAATGTTCTCATGATACATGGCCACTACTTTTCAGCCCTGCAATACTGCTTGGCTGCTTTGGCCTAGAGAAAGCCCTGGAAATGGTGTCAGCCACTGAATGCTGGGACATACCCCTCTGCTATCTTTGGAAGCTGCCTAGGAAAGGTGATCCCTACCCTTTTAAATTTGTTTTTCTTCACTGCATTAGTTAGAACCTTAGTATAACATGGATAAGGAATGGTGAGAACCGACATCCTGTTCCCAGTTTTAAGGGGAAAGCCTCTGACATTTTACCACTAGGTGAAACATCTCCTACAATGCTTTTTAGACAGCCACATGTCACTTAACATCCAACATTCAAGATACAGTCTGTGGAATAGGATGTCAGATGATTTGGAGGTTGTTCAAACAACACTTTATATACAAGCAGTTCCCACATTATGAACAACTTCTGTTCCTAAATTGAATTTTATACATAAGTTGCAACAGTTAGGTATGGTTCATATGTAATGCAGTTAGTCAAATGTATGTCTTATTCTATGGCATACCTTTCTAAGCATAAAATAATTAAAGTAGCACCTATTTGTTATTATGAACTATTGCATGTATCTCAGATTTTTAACATGCTTTACGAGGGCTGGGGTCATGGACATGTATGTGGTTGGAATGTTGCCCAGACATTCTGTAGCATCTAACTGTATATGCTTTACCTGGTTATAGTAGTCCTCCTGTACTCATAGTTTGCAAGAGATATTTTCATGAATAGTTATGTAATTTTATAAAATCCTTTCGTTTCCTCTGTTGAGATGTTTTAATGATTTTTCTTTTATTCTGCTATTATGAATTATATAAATTGATTAGTCAAACATTAAATTTCCCAATCTGTGCTTGATTATCTTAGCTGTGTATTGTTAAATTTGTCTAGCTAATATTTGTCCAAGATTTTTAATCTATGTTCATAAATGAAATTAGTCTGTGATTTTCCTTTCTCCCAATGTCCTTAACAGATTTGATATCAAGGATATGCTGGTTTTATGAAATGAGATAGGTAGCGTTTACTTTTTTTTCTTTTTATCTAAAGAGTTCTTTTCAAGATTGACATAGTAGCTTTCTTAACTGTTTGGCACAATTCAGTAGTGAACCCATCTCATTCTAGAATTTCCTTTGTAGAAAGGTTTAATTAGGATTTGATCTCATTAGTAGTATAATACTAAACAGCTTCCTATTTCTTCTATCAGTTTTGACTGGTGGTATTTTTGTCCCTCAGTATTTTAAACCCCATTGTTTTAGCTCATTCATATTCCTATACCTATGTTTTCCCTTTCCATTTTATTATGCCTCCCTGACCTTACACTGGGGAAATGTTTTCATTTTGTATGAAGAATATCCTTCAGTATTTTGGTATACATTGGCTGTTAAAGAATTCTTACTTTCTTCTTTTTTAATGTTTTTATTTTACTTCAAATTCAGAATTCTTGATGATATTCATTGGCCATAGAAGTGGGCTTTGCTCACAAGTGCAGAAGGTCTGAACTGACGTGGAGGAGTTCACAACCCAAAAGCAATCCTCAACTACTGAAGGATGGATTTGATCATAAGTACTCCTAGCTTCCTGCCCCCTCAGTGGGACAGTTCTGAGGCGCTGCCCACAGTTTCTCAGAGGGCTTCCAGTGGGACTGAGCTCCAGTTGCTCCTAGTCGTTTAGTCAGCTAGTGTGGCTGTAACAGAAATACTACAAAGTGGGTTTAACAAGAAAGTTTATTCCTATACACTTCAGTAGCCTACAAGTCCAAATGCAGGGTGTTTGCTCCAGGGGAAGGCTTTCCCTCTTTGTTGGCTCTGGAGGAAGATCCTTGGGCTGCATCAGTCTTTGGTCAGAGAGCATACTGGCAGGAAGCTCAGGTGTAACGCTGTGCCCTGCTCCTGGTGCTGCTTCCTTCTCTTTTCATCTCTGTAGGATGAAAGGATAAAAGGTAGTACAAGCCACATTCCAGGGAAACTCCCTTAGCAAGGGTGTTGCAGCCCCACCCTAATCCTCTTTTAACATGATCATTCTATCTATTAGCCACAGGCAGAGATTACGGTGTACATCACAGGAGAATCAGAAAATATTGGTAATGATGGCCCAGCCAAATAGCTGCACACATTTTTTTGAGGACACATTTCAAGCCATGACAGCGGTAAAGCAGTCACCAGAGTACTTTTTATTGGCTTTTCTCCCTTCCTTGTCTCATTTCTCCACTCACATACAGTACTTCCTGGGACATCTCCTGAATAAATTACTTACAGTCAAATGTCTCACAGTCTGTTTTTTGGGAAACCAAATCTAAGACATGGTCTACTTCAGGGGTGTAGTCCTTCAGTGTGTCAACACAGAGTCAGAAGCTCTACACATTAATCGCGGCTGTCTTAGCTCAGAGTGTTCGTAATGTGCTCAGACTTTAGAGTTTTTAGTCAGTCTCTCTGGGGTTGACTTTCATCTTTAGGAGAAAAGGGGGCTCCAAACACAGGACTCACTTCCCTGGGTCTCCTTTGTCCTTTGGATCCTGGCTTGGGAAAGTACCATTACTTTGTTAGCTCTCTTTAAGTAGATGTAAAGAAACATTTTGCAAAACTTTTCTAAATTATTCTCAGAGGAAGATTAATTCAAATGTCTAGAAAGTCCCCAGCCTCCTGTAGCCTCCTGCCACATTTTGAAAGCCCTGGTAGCACCATGGTTAAGAGCTCAGCTGCTAACCAAAAGGCTAGAGTTCAAATTCACCAGCTGCTTCCTCAGAAACCCTATGGGGCAGTTCTACTCTGTCCAATAGGGTTGCTAGGATCAGAATCCACTGCAGATATGGGTTTTGTTTTCAGTGCTAACAGTGTCAAGAGACTGAACTGCCACCTCCCCACCCCCAAATGTGTGTATCAATTTGGCTGGGCCCTGATTCTCCATTATTGTGTGGTTATCATCCATTTTGCGAATGGAATTTTATGTTAGAGAAGCTGAGGATGGGATTGTAACACCCTTATAAGGTCACTTCCCTGATTCAAGGAAAGGGAGTTTCCCTGGGGTGTGGCCTGCACTATCTTATATCTTGCAAGACAGAAAAGGCAAGGGAAGCAAGAAGAGAGCGGGGACCTCAGACCACCAGGAAAGCAGTGCTGAGAGCAAAGTGCATCCTTTGGACTTTCGTGCCTTAACAGCTACTTGATCAGCGGGAGACTGGGGACAAGGATCTTCCTCCAGAGGCAATAGTGAAAGGCTTCCCATGGAGCTGATGCCCTGAATTTGGACTTTGGGCTTACTTTACTGTGAGAGGAAACCCTGGTAGCATAGTGGTTAAGTACTATGTCTGCTAACGAAAAAGGCCAGCAGTTCAAATCTGCCAGGTGTTCCTTGGAAACTATGGGGTAATTCTACTCTGATCTATAGGGTCCCTAGGAGTCACAATCAACTCAGCAGCTGTGGGTTTGGTTTGGGTTTTACTATGATGAAATAAATTTCTCTTTGTTAAAACCATCCATTTGTGGTGTTTTCTGTTACAGTACCACTAGATGACTAAAACATACATTTGAATGTTCAAAAAGATTTTCCTTGAGTCCTGCTTATTTCCATTTCTCCGTCTCCATTTCCCCACCACCCTGCCCATTCGTTCTGCTGCTTTTCACAACTCCATGATTTTATTCTTTTTCTCTATTCAAAATGGGACCCAGTGGAGTATCAACCCTGGAAGAACAGGACTGTCCCCACCATGCCAGCTTAGGACCACAAAGAGGAAGCAATGCCACGATGGACGTCAACGGAAGATCAAGTGGGTTGCCAAGAGAAAGGAGACTGGCCTTTAACTAGGATAGAATGTTGAAGCTCCAGGCAACTCCATTGCTGGAAAGTCAATCCCAACTTACAGCAACTCCACAGGACAGAGCAGAAACCTCCCCTAGGGTTTCCAAGGCTGTAATTGTGACAGAAGCTGACTGTCATTCTTTCTCCTGCAGAGCAGCTGGTGGTTTGAACTGCCCATCTGGTTTGCAGCTAAGTGCGTAACCACTGCCACCACTAGCTGTTGTTGTTGTCAGGTGTCCTCAAGCTGGTTCTGACTCAAAGCCACCCTGTGTACAACAGAACAAAGCACTGCCCCTTCCTGTACCATCTTCATAATCACGGTTATGCTTGACCCTACTGTCCCTACCACTGTGTCAATTCATCTCCTTGAGGGTCTTCCTCTGACTCTCCACTTGACCAAATACAACGTCCTTGTTCAAAGACTGGTCCCTCCAGATAACATGGTCAAAGTATATGAGATGGAAGTCTTGTCATCCTCACTTCTAAAAAGCATTTTGTCTGTACTTCTTCCAAGACAGATCTGTTTGTTCTTCTGGCAGTCTGTGGTGCATTCAGTGTTCTCCGTCAACACTGTAACTCACAGCTGTCAATTCTTCTTTCAGTCTTCCTTGCTCACTGTCCAGCTTTCGCACCCATATGAGGTTACTGAAAATATCATGATTTGGGTCAGGCTCATTTTAGTCCTTAAACGAAACTAACTGACCTGAACCTGTTGCTGTTAAGTCAATTCTGACTCACAGTGACCCAACAAGACATAACAGAACTGTACCATCAGGCTTCCAAGGAGTGGCTGGTGGATTTGAACTGCTGATCTTTTGGTCAGCAGCCAAGTTTTTAACCTCTGGAAGGTAACCACAACCAAGCCCAGTGCTGCTGGATCAGTTCTGACTCTGAAAACTACAAGTGGGTAAATCAAGCTGGAAGGAGGGTGGAAGGAAAATGAAAAGATGACCAAAAGAGACATACGGCAGGTATTGGCACAGCATAGAGTTGATTCAGCGTCAAAGCTAAAAGGATCATGTTTAAACCTGATATTCTAATTGCTCAGAAAATTCTTGAAGGGTCAGCTTAAATGATTTTTCCAAATTCTCTTGGCTGGAAACACTCCCTTCTTTAACTTTCACAATACTTTTATTGCATTTATTGTATCACATCTTCCTCAACTGGCTTTAGTCTGTTCCTTCTAAATTATTAACTACTCAACAGTAGCTGTGGTAGAGTAGAAAGGGCAATGGATTAGAGTCAGAACACCTGGGTATAATTCTCAGCTTTAGCACTTAGCATCTATGTGATCATGGACAAGTATCTAGCTCTTACTATACTCATCCATAAAACGGGGATAATACCATCTATCCTCTAATGCACTGATGCATAGAAAATATTTCATAGTGAGCACTTAACAAATAAAAAAGTTTTTGTTTTTTTAAAATTGTACTTTAGGCGAAAGTTCACAAACTAGCTTCTTGTTAAACAGTATATGTACTGTTCTATAACACTGTTAACACTGGTTAACAATATAACAACATGTCAACACTCTCCCTTCTCAACCTTGGGTTCCCCACGATCAGCTCTGGTCTTCCTTCCTGTTTTCTGGTCGTTGACCCTGGCTGGTGTGCACATTTAGTCTTGTTTTGTTTTACGGGCCTGTCTAATTCTCAACTGCATCACATATAAGCAAAAGCTACACAATGAATAAAGAAGGCAGAAGAACTGATGCCTTTGAATTGCGGTGCTGGAGAAGAATACTGAACATACCATGGACTGCCAAAAGAACAAACGGATCTGTTCTGGAAGAAGTATAACCAGAGTGCTACCTGGAAGCAGGATGGAGAGATTGCATATTACATGCTTTGGACAAGTTGTCAGGAGGAATCAGTCCAAGGATTGGGACATTATACTTTGTAAAGCAGAAGGCCAGTGAAAAAGGGGAACATCTTCAAGGAGATGGATTGACACAATGGCTCCAACAATGTGCTTAAGCATAAAAATGATTGTAGGCATGGCACAAGACTGGGCAGCATTTCATTCTGTTGTTCATAGTGTTGCTATGAGTCAGAACTGATGCAACAGCACTAACAACAACAACACTCTGAAGGGTGACTTCATTACCTAACTCAAAGGACATCTATGGGCCACACTCCCAGGGTTCAACTGCTCTAGCTATAAAATGCTCTAGGTGTTTGATACATATATGTCATCATTACTCTTTGCAACTCCACTATTATATTAAATACGTAATATTTTACAAATCTGAGGGGGGAAAAGCTACAATTGGTTAAATGACTACCACAAAGAGATGAAGTTAGTTAAGCAGCAGAACCAACACTCAAATCCAGGTCTGCTTCTAAAACTAGTAGTTTCTTCATTGGACCACCCTGTCTCCCCATGGCGCATAAGGATTTGTAATCATGTAACAAAAACCAAATCTACTGTAATCAAGTGGATTCCTACACATAAAAGCCAAACAAACAAAAAACCCACTGCAGTGGAGTGGATTCTGACTCACAGCCACCCTACAGGACAGAGAACTGCTCCACTGGTGTTTCCAAGGAGCGCCTGGTAGATTCGAAGTAATAACCTTTTCGTTAGCAGCTCTAGCACTTAACCACTACACCTAACAAGTACATAGTGGTCTTGACATCATTTTTTACTCCAAGCGAAAGTAGGCCAATGTCGGACTTCAGGACTTAGAAAAAATGTTTCCTTGTCTGTCTCAAAGGCTACCTAGTCTATTCTGATTTATAAATATTCATGTATTTTACACAAAGACGTTTCCTAAGCAAAAGTGGGTGTGTGCAATGCATTAACAGGAAAAATGGTATTTTATCCTTAAGAACATTTTACTGGATCTCTGATTTAACGAACATCCACACAGACTGGTTAAGAGGCTTTATGTTTTCAGTATGTGCCTTTAAGTTTCAGCGTTCCTCAGAAGCACCTATGTTTTTGAAACGATCACCGAAATCTTGGGAAGAAAGCTATGATCTGGTTTCCCTGAAAAACGCTAATAAATCCATTCAAATACTTTCAGTTATGAATCCACTGATGACAAGCTTTAGAAACCGTCTGTAAAACAGATACATCATATATCACTTTTAAGTAATAAAAAGAAAATCATGAATCTTTTAAATCAGTAAATTATTTAAGTGTCCACATTTTGTCTTTGAGCATAGGTGACAGTAATGGTGCAGGGAGGTATTAGGGACACTAGTTATAAAAGAACTGCAAAGTCAGCTCCACAATCCTACCGTCATGTTCTGGTAAGGCCCTTACATAACCACCTTACTTCTCCAGTAAAAGGCTGTTTCTTGCACCTTACACTTCAACTACAATTGCAGCTAAAGCAGACACAATAACAAAACATCCCTAAGGATAGGCAAAATAATTAGGGTTGCCCTAGGGAAATCAGGGAGAGAGAACGCGAGAGACCCTTTCCCTCTCCACCTCCTCAGGGACGCGCTTACCCGCCCTCCCGAACTCCCTAGCAGCCCCGGTTGGGCTGCCCCTTCACCTCCTCCTTCGCTAACACGTGCTCTCCGGAACACTCACTCCGGAACGATCCCAGCCCCTCGGGGGGCTGGGCTCGAGAGCCGACCGGCCCAATCCGCACGCGCCTTACAGCGCCGTGGCTCCACAACGTTGAGCCGCCCAATCGGAAAGGTCTTGCCGCCCGTTTCCCGGGGCCCCGCCTCTCCGCAGCCGTGCCCCCGCCCGCCGGTCTCCTCCCTCCTCCTCCTCCGTCCGCCCCTCCCCCGTCGCTCCGGAGCGGAGCCTGCGAGACGGTGAAACTGGAGCAGAAGTGAAGATGGCGGCGGCGGTGCTGGCGGCGGTGCTGGCGGCGGCGGCTTCTCGCCAGTGACACGCGGTGCGGGCTCAGCTCCCTCCCCACCTCCCCCAGTCCGGACCCCGTCCGCCGCCGGGACCACACAGCCCCACAGTCCGCCCATCTCTCCCTCGCCAGTCGCCTCTTTCCCGACGCCCGGCTGACGCTGGCGGCGGCAGCGGCGACGGCGGCGGCGGTGCCGCCGCTCTTCGGGTCCCGGCAGCCGGCCTCGCACTCTTTGGTGCTGTCGCCGAGAGAGCGGGTGGCGTGTTGATCCGCCCTCCTGCCCGCCCCACCGGGTCGTCAATACACACCCGGCAGGGAGGCGGCGGCGGTGGCCCCTGCGCATTTGCTTCCCTCCATTTGGGGGCTAGGAGGTGGCCACGGCGGCTGTGGGTTTCGGGGAGGGGAAGGGATTTCGAGGGGTGGGCGAGCGCGGGAGGGAGCCGTCCTCTGGAGGAGGACAAGAAGGAAGCACCATGACGTCCATCCATTTCGTGGTTCACCCGCTGCCGGGCACCGAGGACCAGCTCAATGACAGGTAATAGGGCTGGCGGGCGGGGGGAGGGGCGCCCTCCCCTCCCCCACGGGGCCGCGCCGGGGCGGGCGCCGGTGTTTACGCGCCGTCCGTCTGCGGAGGGGGGGTCCTCCCTGCCCCAGCCTAGGCCCCTTCCGGGGTAAACTTCTTGTCCAGGGGGATGCAAGGGACCACGATGTAGGCGAGAGAGCGCACTGCAGCCCCCGCCCCGAGCGGCCGCCTTCAACTCGGCGGAGATGGGGGGCTCCGGCTCTCGGGGGGCTGGCTGTAATTACCGCCTGGCCCAGGCCCTAGGAATCCATATTAGTCAAAGTTGAATTGAGACAGACAATGCGGATGGGGGATGGTGGAGGTAAAAAGAGAGGAAAGAGGAGAACGCTGCGAGGGTCCGAGGCTGGGCTGGGCTGGGCTGGCTCGCCCGGCTCGCCTGGCTCGCCCGGCTCGCCCGCCTCGGCCCTCGGGAGCTGGGTCGGGAGAGCTGGACGGGAGCTAACAGCCCTGGGAGATCCCGGAGGGAGAAGCCGATTCCCGGCAGATCGCGGGCGGGGGTATGGTAGGGGCGGTGAGGGAGGGAGGAAGCGCCATGATTATTGTTATTATTATTAAATTTGAGCTCCTGCAGTGAGGCTGGCCTGCCCGGGGAGGAGGTGAATTCAGGCGGGCGTAGGGGAGCGGATTCCCTTTGCGCTCGCTCTCCCGAAGCGGTACTGGCAGCTCATCCTCCCAGGCCCTGTGGTGCGAGCTTTTTTTTTTTTTGTTTCCCTTTTTATTCTAATGATAGTGTTTTCCTGAGTTGTAATTTGACAGCTGAAAACCGTGCGTAGAGTCAAAAGAGAACTCTTACGTTTGCAGTTCGCAATGCTGCTTTTCTTAACACGCTGTATAAATTTCTGGGAGGGTTTGCTATGGGCGGAGGAGGAATTATGATTATGTATTTATTTTTTTTGCCTTTCGTAAGGAGGCCCTTTTCGTCATGGATTCCTCCCCTTCTCTCCTCCACCGTACCCTACCAGTTTAGGATGATGAATTGCAGGGCCGCGTGCTCGCAGGGAACTGAGATAAAGCAGGAAAAGTTCCTTGACTGTTGCAAAACAGAGCCAGAGGAGATTGAAGGAGTCCTCCATTAAACCATGTCTTAGAATCTAGGACTGCGATGTAATGATGGGCTCAATGTTTACAGGATCAGAAGGTGGGGTCTTTAAACTCCCTCTCTCCCAGTACTCCTCTCTTTCTTTTGAGTGTAAAAGCGCTGTCTGGTCCCAAGTTTACAAGTTAGATACAAGTTTTGATAATTGACCCGGTGACATAAATTGCATGAGGAACAGAGCGTCATGCGCTTCCTGGAAGGAGAAGACTCTTACCTTGCTGCTAAGATACTGGCCTTTCTCGATATGTATAACCATCTCAGGTGAGCTGGGCAGCTTAAGTCCAAAAAACTGGGCCTCCTTTTCAGCACTGGGTTCGTTTTGTGTAATCTTTGCAGTAGTCATAATGTACTTAACATGGTTGTGAAACTTCTGAAATACTTTTTGAAGATGTTAACCTTTTTGAGTTGTCACATAATTCCTTTAAATACTGAAGTAGCTTTTAAGTTATTTAACATTTTGTTATGTTATACTAACTTTGATTTTATTTAATCTTTTATGACTTGAATGTAAGATTCTTAGTAAATTTATGAGTAATTTTCTTTAGATCCAGGCTAGTAGTGAGGATAGTCCTGCCGTCATTTATATATCCAAGTTAGTGGGACTTGCCTTGTAACTTGCCCTGTAACCTAGAAAATTGCACTGGGGAGGAGAGAACTAGGGCATGTTTTCTATATTCATCCTGACTTTCTGATCGGGAATCTTGACTGGCTTACTCAGATGGCTGAGAATGCCAAGGCCTGTCTTAACAGTTGTGTTGGACTCATGCTTTATTCTTGAGCACTCCTTTTGCTTCAGGTAGCTTGGGAAATTTACAGGTATCTTTTTTACAGGTGCTTTCTTTCCCTCATTACTGGTATGAACAGCTTTCTTTTTGATTCCTGTAGTGTCAGTATGTAATATTAAGAGTATTTAGATCTTCTTGAATTTTTCATTTCAAGAAACAAGGAAAATGACAGCTGGATTTGAGTTAGGTCATAAAAGGTGTGCATTAATGTGGGAGATACTGAAAAAAATAGAACCAGTGCTGTAGGTATAAATTAAGGCATGTCTAGTTGTATCTAGTAGCTAGCTGTCTCTTGTCTGTCAAGGTTTGTTTTGTCAAGGCAGAATTTGAGACAGTCTTGCAATGTAAGTTTTGAAAAAGGTTTGTGCTGGGAGCTGTTCTGTGTCTGCCGTTCAATAGAAATGTTTTGTTTGGCTAGTACCAAAGTTGCACAAGATCAACCTATTGCTTGAGAACAATGTTTCCAGGAAACTGATTGGTTTCCCTGGACTTTTTTAGTGATCCAGAACAAGCAACCCAGAATATCTTATTCTTCAGTTAAAAGTTTGATCAGGTTTATTAAGTTTGGGTAATAGAAAAGTGTGTGCTACTGTAACTTGATTTTGATGTGAGAGATATCTTTTGTGCTAGTCGGAAACTAAAGGATAAGTGATAGTTTTGGATGAAATTGTATAAATACCTGAAAAACAATAAGATTGACCAGGCAGTATGGTGCTGTAAATAAATTGCTCAGTTAAAGAAAACAGTTGAGCCTCAAGTATTTTCTTTTCCAAATAACTTTTCTTTCTTTAAATACTTACATTTTGTTAAAAGTTCAACATTGTGTTCAGTGTAATAATGTGACATTTTAAACATCTCAGATGTACCCAGCATAAAGAAAAACAGTTGTATCTGATTTTTTAAATTAATTTGTAATTGCAAACTTCCTGGTTTTATGATAATCTGCACATATTAGGTTAAAAATCTTGACCTGATTTTGTCCCTGGGTGGCCAAATAAAGAATGAATGAAGTTTGTAAATATAGGCAGCAGTGACTAGGGTAAAGAGAAGAAAAATGTAAAGTCTAAGATTTTGATGTGGCCACATTGTGGCTTCCCCATGGGATCACAAGGTCCGTGGCCAGAGTGGGCAGGCCCTCAGTTTCATTGAATTGAAACTTTACAGTGTTCAGATACTTAGGTGATTTTTTTTTTTTTTTGTTTTCTCTCTAGTGAACTTCGCGACTTAGTGCCTTGATCTTGTCTAGAGCATTGTGTCTTGAGAAATAGCAAAATCATAACAAGAACATGATGTTGAGTTTGAGGGGAGAGCTGGAAGTGAAGTCATGTAGACCCTACTGTCTTTTTACTATTTTAAGATGAAGAAAAGGTGCCAGATAATCAACGAATTTCCATGTGGAGCTACTGGCGGATGAGATCCACCTGATGTGTCTCTGTTTTTTTTATTTTTTAAGTCCAAGGCTCTCTCCACTGTCTTTCGTGGGCTGTATTCTGAAATACTTCTTTTATCTGAAGCATTCTTAAATGGCTTTAGGTGGCCTTACAGCAGCTACCTGTCTTGAAGAGTTTTGACTTTTCTTTCTTTTAAGCTCCTTCCTCCAAGGCTTCAAGGTCAGTTTATGTCTTGATCTGGAAGCTGTCTTAACCCTTGTCTAGAACTATTTTAGGCAGGCCTCTTTAAGGGGATGCAGTGATAGCATGACTTGTTGCCTTTGTCCTGAATTATTACTCTGGATACAGATAGCGTATAATACGAGCCAGTTTTCATTGTCTGTGTGTGGAGTTTTCTTGTGAGCTTTGCTTTGTGGCATTCTAATGTGTTGTGTAATCATGAACAGTTGTGATTCCATTTGTCATATCAGAAGGATTTTTCAGTAAGGAACTTCCCCTTGAGGTTCCTTTAGGCTATAGGTAAAATAGTGTAGAGAGCAGTTTGGAATTCCCAAATCTGGGTTTGTTTCAGCCCTGATAACCTGTAAACTGCTTGTAGGCAGGTCATTTAATTTAACATCTTAGAGCTCCACTCCCTGCTCCCTTCACTGCAGTGTCTAAAATAGTACCTATCTCAGAGTTGGCAAGGAACAGTAGAGATGTAGATGTGAAATACTGCCAATATTATAATATGGACTGTGGGTTTTTTTTTTACTTTTAACTGTGGTTAAATGTTACCTGGGTTTCAAATGGAAAATAACAGGAACTCAAAGAAACTGCCCTGGAGTACCCTTAGCCTCCAGTGCAGAGTCCAGACTCTGAGTTCTGGATCTGGAGTCCTCAAGTGGAGTTGATTTGGCCCCGCCCGGTCACCTCTCAGGGTCTTGGGCAGTATCTGGAGACTTTTTGATTGTTAACGGCTAGGGCATTGCTGCTGCAGTCTGGAGGCTGGGGATGCTGGTAAGCATCCTGCAATGTACAGGACAGTCCCCCTACAACAAAAGAATTATCCAGTCCAAAATGTCAGTTACCGTAGATTGTCTTGAATACATATAGATGTAAATATAAATGGAAATGACTTGCATGAAGAAAAATTTAAGTAAGATAATTTTCTTAACTTAGTCTCAAAATGTGAGTTTAAATTTAATTTACAAGTGAACAAAAAGAAAAAGTCAGTTTGTAGGTCACACTAGCCGCATTTCACATGCTCAGTAGTCACTTGTGGTAGATGACTGCTGTGCTGAACAGAATAGATAATGGAGTACCATCATGGAAACCTTTACCACGTAGTATTGGCACATAAAGTGCTTTAAGTGCTCACAATTTTTATTAGAAAGTATTGGGTTTGAAAGACTCAGGCATATCCTCATTTTCACAGTAGGAGTCAAAAAACATGCCAGGGATTAGATGGAGCTGGGCAAAGGTTGTGGTGGATAGAGGTTTCAATAGTTAAAAAGCTGTCTGAAGGGTCAGTGTTCTACTCTGGAAAAACTCAAGTATTACTAGGCACCGAGGGATAGATCATCACATCACCAAACTATTGGGACATCTCGCCGTTTGATTATTGAGTTTGTTACTTAGAAGTAGTAACATTTGAAAGGCTGTGCCCTGGTGGTACAGTGGTTAAGTGTTTGGTGGCTAACAGAAAAGACTCCCATTTGAACCCACCAGCTGCCCTTTGGGAGAAAGGTGTGGTAGTCTGCTTCCGCCCAGATCATAGCCTTAGCAACCAGGCAGACAGGGCAGTTCTACCTTGTCCTGAGGGTTCCCGTGAGTAAGAATCTTGGAAGGCAGTTCATTGGGTTTTTATTTTTCTGCTGGACAAGTACAGTGGAACTTAGCTAAGGTGATTAAACGAAGTTGCTTAGGGAATTAAGATTAAAGACATGGTCTGAAATCGCCAACAAAAGATTGAAAATCATAACAGACAAGGGCAGATCAGTATTATAAATCAATGACTAAATCATAGATTTGGAATAAACAGACACTTGAGAAGGAATTTACATAGCACGCCAGTACAACTGGGAATGATGAGATTAAATTAGAAAGGCCAGAATTTTGTTCCCCTAACAGTTAGGTTATTTAGGAAACAGTCTCCAAAGGTGAGTTTAATCATTGAAGATTGTTTTCAGATTACACATCAGTAAATTTTACAGGGCATGTTGAGGAGAGTAGTTTTTTGTGGGAGAATATAGTTGCTTTCCTGTGTTTGTCGTGTATACTTAAAATTATTTTCATTGCTGAAAATATATACCGGAGAACATACACTGATGCACCGGTTTCTGCATACATAATTCAGTGACACTGATCGCATTCTTTGAGTTTTATAGCCATTCTCACCCTCCTTTTATGAGTTGTTGTGTACCCGTAACATAAGCTCACTGTCCCCGGAGTTTCCTTTCTAATCTCTAGTGCTGCTGCTGCTGATTTGATCCCATGTAGATTGTCCTGTATACCTCTATTGAGAAAACAAACTCCGGTTATACGTCTGCTCACTTTAATTTCTGATGAAATGAGAACAGTTTTTCCTGAATATTATTTTTAAGCCACTTCTTATGGAAAATTTCAAAAGTAGGGAGATACAAAGTATACAAAAGTAGGGAGAGTAATAAAATGAGCACCCGGGTATCTGTCATTTAACCTCAGCAGTAGCAACTCAGAGCGAGTCTGGTTTTATCCCTCTCCTCGTTTAGTCCGTTGATGGCAGTGGGTTTGGGTTTTGTTTGGTTTATCTTATAATTGAGTAGATAAATTGTAGTTATGTGTGTCAAAACCAGGAAACCTTGGTGATGTAGTGCTTAAGTGGTATGTGTGCTGACCAAAAGTTTGGCATTTCACATTCTCCAGGTACTCCTTGGCAACTTGATGGAGCAGTTCTACTCTGACCCGTAGGGTCGCTTTGGATTGGAATTGGCTCTGTGGCAGTGGGTTTGGTTTGAGTATTTCAAAGACGAAGCTGTAAGAGGGGAGAAAAACAAAATATATGTATATTTAAATATATTTTATTTATTGTGATTGAGTGAAAGTGTACAATCTAGTTTAAATTTATGTGCCTGCCTGTGTGTAGCTCCTCCTGCTCTCCTTGCCCGCTGACAGCACACTCCTCCTTTCTGTTCTATACTTGTCATATCCTCTTAACAATCTCCTGTCCCCTCTTCATCCTCTCCACTGCCCTCGAATAAGAGGCCAGTAGGACGACATCCTATAGATGCATAGAACCATAAAGTGCACACATGATGTGGTCACTCTGTGTCACCAAGTCCAGTCTATTCCTGTCTGAGGAGTTGACCTCAGTAATGATTTATGGACAGGAACAGCATCAGGACTAGGGGCTATGCTCCCAGGGAACCCTGAGGCCTTCAGACCATCAGTTGTGGTCTTTTAGGAGAGTTCTCAGGGAGCAACCCTTTTTATTCTCATGTTGCCACTGAGACTCAACTTTGTGAGCTCCATCGTGGCTGTCACTGGTGGTGGCCAGGCGCCATCTGTTTCTTCTGATCCCATGTTGATGTAGTCACCCATTCATGTGGGTCTTTTCTGTCTTCTGGGTTCTCTTTCCCGGATGTTGTTTTGGTACTTGGTAATCATCTGTTCCTGCTAAGTTGGGATCATTTGGTGTGTTTCAGGTGACAGCTTGCTAGCTTTTAAGACCTCAGACACCACTCAACAATATGAGGTGCAGAAAGATTCTCTTAGCTAGTTATGCCATTTTGCCTTGATGTCCCTTGAGATCATGGTCCTCAGACCCCTGCCCCTGCTACTTTGTCCTTGCAAGGTTGGGTTAAGATTGGAGGAGTATTCATGTTGTGTTGAAGTCTAGTTAAATTGATCTTTCTAGTGTGTGCTGTCACTGACTTCACCCAACCAAATTTCTGTCAACTATCTATAACCAGCCATCTCCCCCCTGCCTCCCCTTCCTTACAGCCATCAAAGAGCCGTTTCTTCTGTACATGAGTCTGTTTTTAAGTCCTTATTGTAGGGGTCTCATACGATATTTGTTATTGTGCTGCTGCCTAATTTCACGCAACATAATGTCTTCCAATTGAAACTAATTTATAATATGCTTCCTAAAATCATTGTTGTGCTTTATCATTGCATACTGTTTATCCATTCTTCTGTTGTTGGGCATCTGGATTGATTCCATCTTTTAGCTATTGTGGACTGTGCTGCAATAAACATTCATGGGTGTGTATCTGTTTGTGTGAATGCTCTTGCTTCTGTAGGATATATTCCAAGCAGTGAGATTACTGGGTCAAATGGTGTATCTATTTCCAGCTTTTTAAGGAAGTGCCAGATTGCTTTCCAAAGAGGTTGTACCATTTTGCAATCCCATCAGCAGTGTAGGAGAGTTCCAGTGTCTCTACAGCCTTTGCAGCATTTGTTGTTTTGTATTTTTTGGATCATGGCCAACCTTGTTGAGGTGAGATGATATCTCATCATAGTTTTGATTTGAATTTCTTTAATAGCTAATGATTGTGAACAATTTCCACATGTGTCGTTTGGCTGTGTGGGTATCCTCTTCAGAGAAGTTTCTATCTATCCCCTTTGCCTGTTGCTTAATTGGATTATTTATCCTTTTCTTACTGATATTTTGTAGTACCTTGTAGATTATGGAGATCAGATATTGGTCTGACATGTAGTTGCAAAATATTTTTTTCCGTACTGTAGATTCTGTAGGTGGTCTTTTGATTCTTTTGATAAAGTCTTTGGATGAGGAAAAGTGTTTGATTCTTAATAGTTCCCATTTATCTATTTTCTGTTGACCATGCTTTGTTTGACAAATTTTGAAGTGTGTCTTCCTTGTGTATTAAAACTTCTATTGTTGATTCTATTTTTTCTTGAATGAACTTTATCATTTTAGGTTTGATATTGAGGTCTTTTATCCTGTTTGAGTTGGTTTTTGTATAAGATGTGACATATGGGTCTTTTGTGAATTTTTTGCAGATGGATTTCCAGTTTTGTCAGGACTATTTGTTAAAGAGGCTGTTTTTACCCCAGTTTAAAATCTTAGGGCCTTTGTCGAATATCAGCCATTTATAGGAGGATGGTGTCATCTCTGGGGTTTCAGCTCTGTTCCATTGGTCTGTATGTCTCTCTTTGTACCAGTACCAGGCTGTTTAGACACTGTGGCAGTGTAATAGGTTCTAAAGTTGAGTAAGAGGCCTGCCAGTGTGGTGGTGTTCTTCAGTAGTGCTTTGTTTATCCAGAGTTTCTTCCCTTTACGAAGAAAGTTGGTAAAAACCAAAATATTTTAATATCAAAATGGGGTGTGTGCAAATTTTCCTATTATTTGAATTGATGATTTTGATGAGCTTATATAATTAAACTGATTGGATTTAACATGGCACAGAACTTCACATGGTTTAGAATAAGACAAAACTTGTTGGAGTTGTAGCCTTATAAGGAGAAGCAGTATCATCCTGGAAATTCTAAGGTTCTTTATAGCATGATGCTATGACTTCTTAGCCTCTGGTTTGGTAGTGTCTTGTTATCAGTTATTTGTAATTGCTATGTAATGATGATACAGTAGGACTGTTGATATGAAGTTGATAGTGGGGTGCATTGAAGAGGAAGTCATGAAAAGTTTGCAAAATACTTCTCAGATGAGACTTAGTTAAATTTGGCTGTAAATTAAAAATTATTCTCCAGTGAGCTCATATGTCACAAACCTTTTTGATAGAATCAGTGTAGTGGTAATAAGCCTGTTTGAAATGAGAAATACGATGAAGTCTTAAATGGCTATGTGAATTCTTGTTATTGTCAGGAATGTTAAGTGTTGAAAGCTGTCATTACTTCATATGTAAATACACAATTTTTGTAGCAACAGTGTTACCTGCTCAGTTTCTGATGGATCATTTATCTTACTAAAGTGTTTTTTTCTTAAATATTTTAAAACAACTTCTTAAGGTACAGTTTACATATGCTAAAATCCATACGTTTGAAGTGTATAGTATGATGAGTTTTAACATGTTTACAGTTGTATAACTGTCACCACAGTCAAGATACAGAACATTTTCATCACCTCAAAAAATTTCTTGATACCTCATTTCTATCTGTTGTACTTTTGGCTAGTATAATTTTGTCTTTTTTAGAATTTCATACAAGTGGCATCAGGTGTCAGATTTTTCATTTAGCATGTTTTTGAAATTTTACCCATGTTGTATGTCGAATGAGTAACACTATTAATGTGAGTAAAAATAAAAAAAAACCCCACTATTGTTAACGTGACTGCAACTCATAATGACCCTATGTTACATCGGTAGGCCAGATTTTTTAAAATCCATTCTGTCTGTTAGATACTTGGGTTGTTTCGAACCAGACAAACCAGTTGATGTTGAGTGGATTCTGACTGACAGTGCCCTGGTGCGTGTCTGAGTAAAACTGTGCTCATGGAGTTTGTAGGTGGATTGTTTGGAAGTAGATTGCCAGGTCTTTCTTTTGAAATGGATCTAGGTAGATTTGGACCTCCCACCTTTTGATTATTATCTGCACCAACCCAGAGTTACTGAGTTGTTTTTGGTTTCTGCCTGTTCCCTAGTCTTTGTGTACACAACAACAACAACACTTCGTTGTTACAAAAAAATCTTATATAAAAATTGGAAAATGCAGAAGATTAAATAAAAAAGTAGCAATGCCTTCACTGTTAACATTTAGGTGACTTAAGAGTTTTATTTTTCTGCACATATGTATTTGTGTTTTTATGGGCTTGTGATCATCCTGGGTATAATTTTATATTGATGTTTTCCCTGACTCTATTTTGTTAAATAGTATTTTTCATTGGAGGAAACCATTGTTAGTTAATAAAATAATCCATTTCTGGACAGCAAAAGTTCATGTTAAAAAATATAAAGTATATAAAATTTATATTTTAAAACTCTTAACTGTAATGCTGATATTCTAGAGTGCTAGTTAATGAAGATTGAGTGTCTAGTCTACGAAACACTGTGTTGAGTAAATTGATAGATAGATACTTGTTCTGTCTCCCATCAGTTGAGTTCACAGTGGTGTAGGAGAAAAAGTATTGAGAACCTACTAGTATTTCAGGTAGTTGGCGCTGCTTCAACCTCAGTGGAGGTGCTGTTCCAGGGTTCAGAAGGTGAAGTGTTCCAGGCGTTTATATGAAATCAAACACTGGGTCTCCTTTACAGACAATTTGGACCTCCAAAGGTGGCATTGTCTGAGTGTCTCCAAGACTCTTTTAGTTAGTGGCCTGGTGGGAATCCATCTTGGTGTTTTTTTTGGTGGGAGCCCACTTGCTGTAACATCAGAAGTGGAGGATGGTGGGTTTGCTAAGTCACTTTAGGAATGGGAAGTTATTTTGAGAAAGTCAAGTTAGAGAAGATATGGTAGTTTTTTTTTTTTAATTTTTAGTAACGTCTGAATGACTGCAGGGCTTTGTGTGAAAAAGGTTTGTGGGGAGGGTATTAGATCTGTACAGTTGGTCCCATATTTCCTTATGTTGTGATGACTTTGCTTTCCTGTCTAAAAGTAATTTGAACTTTGTCAGCTTATGCCTTGTGACATCACTTTTGACATTTTAAAACCTACTTTTAAGTCTTTAAAAGAATCATGAGTCAAATGATTTTTCTTAAATTGTGTGCAAGCTTAGTTAAAACATTTGTTCTCTCAGTATTCTCACATTTCTAGTGGGGTTTAAACTGACGTCTTCAACTGCGCAAAATCCATTGATGTTTTAAGTGAGTGCATTTTTCTGTGTAACAGGTATTCTGATTGTTGTATGTATGTTAGAATAATTGATAGGGAAGGGAGGGAATACGTAGGTGCAATGGGCATTGCAGCCTTTTGTGTTGTGGTGGTTGTTTGGCGACATGTAGAAACTATTTTGTCTTTGTTTCCTGCAGTTACCAGCAGGGGGTAATCCACAGTTCAGGCTTAATTCCAGCTGCTTCCTCAAGCCTGTAATGAGTCCCTATTAGGATTATTTGTCTTTGCCAAGGGGTTACAGAGTCAGGAATGTGGGTGTTTTCCGTAGAGAAGGTTGGCAGCCCATGCTCTGTGGGTCAGAGATGACACATGGGCCGATTTTGTTGGCAGTTGCTCATCTTTCAGCTACTGAGGGATTCTGGGAAGTACATAGAACATCTCTGCAGCAGCTTACCCCGTATCTTCTCAAAATGTCTCAGGTTTCATACAGTTATTTGGTTAGAGGAGGGCCTGGGGTAATTGGCATTTTGCTTTTCTTTTACAGGATTTCTTGACTGCCCAGAGGATCTGTAGGACATTTTCAGTTAACATGAGGGTTTGAATCTTGTATTGGTCAATTGTTGGACTTGTGTGTGTGTGTGTGTGTGTGTGTGTGTGCGCGCGCGTGCGTGTGCGCTTTAAATAAAAGTTTAAAATTTAGGTCAGTTTGTCACATGGAAATCACATACACATTCTTAAAGTAACCCTAGCTTCTCTTTCCACAACACACTCCTCCTCTCCACTCTGTATTATCTTGGTCTATTCAGCCAGCTATTGTCCCCGTCACCTTCTCGTCTGCCCTCCAGACAGGGCCTGCCCAGTTAGTCTCATGTATCTACTTAAGCCAAGAAGTATACTCTTCACTAGTGTTGTTTTATAGTCCAGCCCGATCTTTGAAGAGTTGGCTTCAGGAATGGTTAAAGCTAAAGTTCTGGGCTAACGGAGTCGGGGTGCCTTGTCTTCTGGGGACTTTTCCAGTCATGACAGACCATCAATTGTGGTCTTTTTTACTAGAGTACAAGTTGTGCACCCCACTTTTCTTCTGCTGCCTCAGGGGCTCTTTGTTGTGTTCCTACTCCAGGGCAGTCAGTCATTGGTGGTAGCTGGAAACCATCTAGTTCTTTTGTTTTTTATGGTGATAAAGTCTCTGGTTTTTGTGGCCCTTTTTCTGTCTTGGGCTCTTCCTTTCCTTATCTCTGGTGATCTTCATTCCTTTTTGCTCCAGGTGGGTTGAGACTAAGTGATGCTTCTTTGCTCCAGGTGGGTTGAGACTAAGTGATGCTTTTTAGATGGTCACTTGTTAGCTTTTAGGACCTAAATGCCACTTACCAAGGTGGGATGTGGGACGTCTTCTTAATATATGTTGTTGTGGTGGTTGACCACGAAGTTCCCTGAAACCATGGACCCCCAGACTCCTGCTTCTGTAACTGTCATTTGGAGTGTTTGGTTGTATTCAAGAAACTTGATGGCTTTTAGTTTAGTCCAGTTGCGTTGACTTCTCCTGTTCTGTGTGTTGTCCCTCCCTTCATGTAAAGCACTTCATGTCTGCTGTCTAGTTATTAAATACTCTTCCTCCTTCTTTCCACTATTATAACCGTCAAGGAAAATTTTCTTGTGTGTTAAAACCTTTTCTTGAGTTCTTATAATAGTGGTCTCATGCATTATTTGTCGTTTTGCAACTAATTTTACTCAGCACAATGCCTTCCAGATTCCTGCATGTTACGAGATACTTCACAGATTCATCATTGCTCTTTGTCGTTGTGGGTTTCATTGTCTGAATCTGCTGTAATTGGTTTATCCAGTTGTCCGTTGAAGGGCACCTAGATTGATTCCATCGTTTTGCTATCGAGGACAGTGATGCAGTGAACAATGGTGTGGATGTATCTGTTTGTGTGGCAGCTGTTATTTCTGTAGGAAGAGCAGTAGCATTTTGAGGGAGAAGTAAGTCTGTTTAAACTTTTGTGAAAGGTAGAATGTTTTTTCCAATAATTTTTAAGAGTAATGCAGGTTAACCAACTTACGTTGATAGGTGCTTTTGAATCATGGGTTCTGCCTCATGGAGATCCTGTGTACAAAGAACCAGATGCTGCCTGGTGCCATGCCATCCTCACAGCTGTCGCTACATTTGAGTCCACTGTTGCAGTCACTGTGTCATTCCATCTCATGGAGGGGCTTCCTTTTTTGTCACTAATCCTCTAACAAGCATAATGTCCTTCTTAGGAACTGGTCACCCCGTAACATGTTTGCTGTATGGGAGATGAGTCTCGCTGATGGCTTCCAAGGAGCATCCTGTCTGTACTTTATATTCAGTATTCTTTGCCAATACTATAATTGCAAGACATGGATTCTTCAGTCTTCCTTACACATTGCCCAGCTTTTGTGTCATACGAGGCAATTGAAAACACCATGGCTTGGATCAGGTGCTTAGTACTTATCAGGTGCCTTAGTACTCATGGTGACATCTTTTGCAGCGTATTTGCCCAATGCAGTTTGTCTTTTTGATTTTGTGACTGCTGCTTTCATGGGTGTTGATTGTGATTCCAGTAAAATGAATTTTTTTTGATGTTGGTTATTGGTCCAGTTGTGAGGGTTTTTATTTTGATGATGAGGTACAATCCATACTGAAGGCAAGTGGTTTTTGATCTTCATCAGCAAATGCTTCAAGTCTTCTGCCTTTCTGTCAGGCAGTGTTGTGTCATCTGCATATCATAGATTGTTAATGACTCTTCCTCCTGTCCTGTTGTTATAATCCAGCTTCTCAGATTTTTTACTTAGTTTACATGTTGAAAAAGTATAATGAAAAGACACACTGTGATGCATGCCTTTCCTGATTTTAAGCCATGCAGAATCTGCTTGTTTGTTTAAGTGATGACTGCTTCTTGGTGTATGTGCCCATTGTGTATGAGCACAATTAAGTATTCTGGAATTCCATTCTTTGCAGTGTTGCCCATAATTTGTTATGACACACACAGTTGAGTGCTTTTGCAGAGTCGGTAAACTACAGGTAAACATCTTTCTGGTATAGTTTGCTTCTAAGCCACAATCCATCTGATATCAGCAGTGATATTCCAGGTTCCATGTCCTTTTCTGAATCCTGCCTGGATTTCTGTCACTTTCCTTTCAATGTACTTACTGCTGCAACCATTTTTGAATTATCTTAAGTGAAATTTTACTTGTGATAGTAGTGGTATTTTTTGACCTTGAATAAATGATGTAACTTATTCGTAAAATCAGAGTGTTGGGCCTCGTCACTTAGGTTTTTTTCCATTTCTATTATTATGCTTTTAGGATTGTGAGAGGGAAAGGAGTTTTTATATGTAGAATGGCTCAGAGGCAGGAGGAACTGTCAGTCTATAGTGATTGACTACTTAAATTTTGTTGATAAGTGGAAAAAAATGAACAAGGACAGTGGGGAAAGTCATTTTATTCTTTTACTTGAGTTCAGTAAGTATTTTGTCAGCTAAGTTGTACACATGGGTTTAGAAAGCTCCCTGCCCTCATGCACCTTGCAGTGTAATTGGGAGACAGACGTAAGAAAGAAAGAAGTGCTGATAGATAACGTAAGTGCTCGAGAAGCAGTGAGAGGTAGTGTAAGTGCTGGAGAAGTGATGAGATGGATTGTGACACAGTGGTTGCCACCGTGAGCTCAAACAGCAGCGATTTTGAGGATGATGCAGGACTAGGCATTGTTTCCCTTTGTTGTACATGGGGTTGCTGTGAGTTGAAACCAACTCAGCTGGACCTAGCTACAGTGACAGGAAAGTGAAGATCTAATGATTGAACCTGGATGCCTTAGGAAGATTTTTGAAAACAGGGTTGCAGGGTGCACAGACTGGTTTATCCTCTTACTTCAGTTGTGTTGATCCTCGTGGATTTTGGTTTATAGGCATTAAAGATACTGTCAGCAGGCACGGGTTTTTCATAGGCCCGGTATTTGGTACTATATTGATAATCAGATTTTGCTAATCTAGAATGCTGGTACTCTCTGGAAAGAGTTTACGCATAGACAGTATTTTTTGTTTGTTTGGTTTTTGTTTGTGGAAGGTACTCTCCAGAGATAAAAATGTAGTGCCTAAGGGTGTGAATTCTGCTTCATGCTGATGCTTTGACTGAATGCTGTAAGAGGTGGCAAGGAGGAGAGAGGGGAGACGTGGTGGGCCTGTGTGCAGAGCCTGCGCTCCTGTCTGTTCCGTCATGGGGCACAGGCTAGGTGGGATCGACCCTGTGGCCTCTTTGAACTTTGCCAGGAATGTGGTGACAGAGCACCAGTTAAACATGAGACCAAGTCATACCTGCTTCTTTGGTTGTTACTGCCTTTTTAGAAAACAGTCACTTTTGTAGTGCATTGCGAGTAAATATTTAGGATTGTTTGTGGTTGTATGTGCCCATGTGTGCTGTGTGTGTGTGTTGACATTGATCTGACAGCAGTGAGTTTGGTTTTATGTTCATGTGAAAAAGCTATTTTAATGGTCATAGAATTTTATATCCTATTTAGTCTTTTGAGACTTCAAGGAGATGAAATAGTTGAGTGTGTTTGTGAATTTTGATGATCTGTTTAATTCCTTATGTTTTTATGATAATTTTTATCTGTCTTCAAGTTTAGTTTATAGCATTGACATTCATTATCATGTATTACAATTCCTGATAGAATTTGAAAGATCTGATGAGGAGTGAAAGCTCTGAGAACTTCAGACACTGAATTCAGGGTGGTGAGTAGGCTTGGTCCTCTTACTAAAAAGTTGTGTCATAAGTCAAGGGATCTTGGGCATGTCATTTCCCTACAGTGTGTCTCATTGTGTTGTTTATAATATGATGGGCCGTGTACTTGATGTCCAGAAGTTCATTTCAGCTTTACTTGTCTTAGTAAGTGTTTAAGAGGAGTAGACAGACTGGGGGGTTCTGGTGGTGCAGTGGCTGAGAGCTCGGCTGCCAACCAGGAGGTTGGCAGTTTGAATCTACCAGTCACTCCTTAAAAACTCTGTGGAACAGTTCTGCTGTGTCCTGTAGGGTTGCTGTGAGTTGGAATTCAGTCAGTAGCAAAGAGTTTTTTTTATGGAAGGGAATAGAATAGAGTTTTCTAGCTCTTATCACCTTACTGGTTTAGTCAAAATGGAGCTCTTAAAAATCAGCCTGGGTCTTCTGTATTGCTACCCCCTTCCCCTTTTTGTTTTAAACTAATAAGGCTGATGGATTTAGTTTCATACAGATAAATTTAGTTACATTGTCTTTTACTTAAGATTTCCATATGAATTTAATGAGCAAAGTCTTTGGTGGCAAAAACTTAAGTACCATGTGATAAAGCAAAACACACTGACAGAGTGTCACCGTCCGAGGTTGGGAGTGTTTGCTTCCTTCTGACCTCTAGTGGGTTGCGGCTGTTGCTCTCCTTTTTAGGAAGGCTGCTTAGAAAGTCTTGGTACTGTCAACGAGTCCTGGGCTGTGCATACAGTTACCATGGTTGACTACAGATGATAGGTTAGAAATTTGAGTCCACTCATAGGTGCCTCAGAACAAAGGTCTGGCAGTTTTCTTCCAAAAAAAATCAGCCATTGAAATCTCCGTGAAGCACAGTTCTCGTCTGACATGCTTGGGGGTTGTATGACTTGGAATCCACTTGATGGCAGCTGGTTAGTGGTTATGTTTTAAAATAGTGTCTTACTTATTCAAATGTTTGGAAGATTCTGCTTCATGTCGTTCATTCACTGTTCTAGTCTCGGTATGTGGTAGTGGAGTGTGCAGTTAAGTGGGAGAGGCAGACTGTTACAGTACAGTGGTGTGTCGGAGTGGAAGAGGGAGTTCAGGATACTCCACAAAGGCACACAGCATGGTCTTGGCAAGGGAGACCACTTACTGGAAGAAACAGCTAAAATGAGGATTGAGTGCGTTAGTAGAAGGCAGATGGAGGGGCTGATGAAGGTGAGGGAACTGTATGACGCAGGCCTAGGTGTTGCGGAGTTCGAAGAGTGTTTCAGGCAGAAAGAACCATATGTGTGAAGACCCTGAGGTAAGAGAGCAGCACTGTGTTTGAGAACTAGAAGTCTGACCTGCTTAGTAATGAGTGACTAATCTAAACCAAATCCCTTGCCTTCAGATTGATTCCTAATCACAGCGACCTTGTAGTACTGGGTAAAACTGACTGGTAGGGTTTCCAAGAAGCAGCTGGTAGGTTTGAACAGCTGATCTTTTGTTTAGCAGCCAAGTCTTAACTACTGCGCCATCAGGAGGGCTTCAGATTGTTGAATGGTTTTCTTGTGAGACATGTACTCCTGCTCAGTTTCTTGAATAACCAACCTGATGGTATCATGATAAAGTAGGTTTGATATAAAAGCCAAGCCAAGTGCCGTTGAGTTGATATGCTGAATCGTAAATTGGTGGTCATTGCTTAATTCAGTTGGCTAGCATCAGAGCAGTTGACCCAGTGCTGTAAAGGGTGTAAATTCCATACCAGTTTAGGCCAGTTGCCTGGTTTCATGGCTACAAATAACATCTTTTACCTCTGTGTGAGCTTTTTTTTGTTTGAGGATGAATAAGCTTGGATGTCTGGGAAAACCAGTGCAGGTTATATGATAATGTCATGGAGATGAGTAAGAGTGCATTGTTCTGTCTAAAAGATTTTTAAAAAATATATAATCTGAACCCAAAGTTTCATAGGAAGTGCTGAAATAAGACTATGTGTTTATCTCTGGGATTATTACGGGTTGCTGTTTTGATAGGTTTCTCAATACATTTCAGCATTTCATAGATTTCTTTATGAGTGTATTATTTTAATAACAGAATAAATCCTTAGGAAAGTGTTTTTAGTTAGCTGTTTATCTAATGTGATACGGAAAACACTAAATAAAGAATACTGATTTCATATATTTAAAGATTTTATGCCTGCAAAAACTTCATACAAGAGATACCATTCTTTGTATAAGACCAATTGAGGATGATTCTGTGAATAGATTTATTACTGTAAATTTTTTTTCTTGGGTTCCGATACTGAACAGAGCTCTGTAAGGTCATAATTTTTGACTCAAGCTTACAGAATATTTGTTCACATTCCTGCCTCAGAGGATTGGTGTGTAATAAGAGCTTTGTGGATATGGGTCAAGAATTTGTCTTTTCCATTGTAAATTCAGAATTCACTTGAGAAGAAAAAGAGAGCTTATAAAAAACATTGTGGTAAAATTTAAGCAACTTTTTCTCCCTAGTAAACTGACCAGAATTTTTATCATAACTTAAATATAAGCGAAAATTCTCAGAAGGCATTGAAAAAATTTGACTCAAACTTTCATTCATGCATGCATTTGTTCATTGTTAATCAACAAATATTTATAAGGGGGCTTCTTTGGGACCACATTTGGGCTGCATCAGCAGGCAAAAGAGACAAAATTTATGCCCTTGTGGAGTGTAAGTTCTGGTGACAATCTGTTTGCATATTAATAATTTCAGAGTGCTTCTTTTGAAATGATGCTATTCACCTTCTGTGCTACACTCATTTAAAGTGCTGTTCTTATCAAAAGTGTAATTAGATGTGATGGGGAAGCCCACTGAACTAACTCTTCTTTGAAATAGCTATAAATGCTTTATTAAGCTTTCTCATCATCCATAAAGTGCTGTGTGATCCAGCTGTTCCACCACTCTTAGATTTATACCCAAAAGACTTGAAAGCAGTGACTGAAAAAAAGATCTGTAAATCAGCGTTCAGTGCATCTCTATTCACGGTAGCCAAATGGTGGAAACAATCTAAATGCCCATCAGCAGATGAATGGATAAACAAAACGTGGTACATACATACAATGGAATACTACGTAGCTTCTAGGAGAAATGAGGTTTTGATATATGCTACAGTGTAAAAAAAACTAGAAGACATCATGCTGAACAGAATAAGTCAATCACAAAAATACTGTATGACCTTATATAAGAAGACAGGAAAAAGGCGAATGTACAGAGACCAAAGTTTATTAGTAGGATAGAAGGGAAGGAAAGGGAAACTGGGAATTAATGGTGATGGAAAAGTCATGTTAATTAAAGACAGTTGCACAGCCAGTGTTTTAATTCTTACCAATAAGTTGTACACTTTGAAAAGTTGACTAGGCAGAAGTGTAACGTATTTACAACACTGATCAAAGAAAAATAAATAAAATTGCTGCTAAGATTGGTTTAGGGTTATGGTTTCAGGGGACATCTCAGTTAATTGGTCAGATGTGCTTAGTGCTTCTGTTATGCCTCCTAGTTCATTGTGTATAGTAAAACCTGGGTTCTTAAAAGCTTGAAAATGGCCTCCTAAGGCACAATTGGTCCCTGTTTACCTGGAGCAGTAGAAGGAGAGACAGGACTACTACAGGAAGATGTGGAATGTGTGCCTGATCACCTCCGTGAACAATTGCTTTCTTTGCCCTGAGACCAGCAATTGATGGTGCCTGGCTACCATTACTGGCCATTATGATCATTCTGTAGAAGAATCCTTATCAAAAGGGAAAAATGCAGAACAGAGTTTCAGATTCTAGTGGGCTCCTGACTTTGTGGAGCTATGGAGGGCGGATGAATGAAACTATGACCATTATATAATCTTTAAACCAAAAATGCCTCCTGTAGTCGTCTTAAAACCAAACAGTTGTATAGCTTAACTAGTGAAAAAGACCTGCTGTGGGCATTAATGCTCTTAAGGACTATATATGGGATCAAATTGACAGTAGCAGCTTAAAATATTAGATAGAAACCTTCTGGGGGCAGTGAGTTTGTTAATGAGGAAAGAGCAACTCAGATAAGAAGGGTGAGAATGGTTGCACAACTCAGTGTAGTCGTTGTTACTAAATTGTGCATGTGGAAACTGTTGTGTGTTTTCTGTGTGTTAACAACAATAAAATTTGGGAAAAACCAAAAGAAAAGTCAAAAAAACAAAAAAACTTGAAAGTGGTAGGTTGAGTTGTGGACTTGGCAGGGATTTTTGGGACCCATTTTTATAAGGAAAGATAAGTAATTGGTGAAGGTTTTGAGCTTGTCAGCTTTTGCTTCCTTATGTAGTCTGTAATTGCAGAGATGAGGAAATGAGATTATGTCAGTATCTGTTACTTGGAGTGATATACAGGAGAGTTGACTTGTCATTGTGTTAGTTACTAAGGTGTCTAGAACTGTGATTTTTTTTTTTGGTTGGTATATTAAGACTAGCTTTTATATTAGCATAAATTCAATAACTAGACAAGTCTAAGATTAAGACAGATTTGCAAAAAATACTTATTTAAGGAAAGTTCACAGATGTACATAATGCATAAACAATTTGATTTAAACCTAGCATGGTTAAAGGAAGCTGGTAAGAAAAATCTTAAAGATGAAGTGTAAGTTGGGGTTTTTTGAGAAGCTCGTAGCTGGAGGAGGGATGATAGCGTGAGAAGGGACATGTCTAGGTCAAATGGGCAAAGAAAGTTCTGGATGAAAAGTGGGGGGTATGCTGTTGTGGGGGTGGTTGGGCAAGTGAGGAAAGAGCAGGTAGAGTAGAATAGCTGTGTGAGTTCCAGGAGTTATATGGCACATTGATTTGGACTGTAAACTTGTGCTTAACCGCAGTAAAATTTACTATAAAAAGAGTAGCACACACACACGCATGATGAAGCCAAAGTCAGACTTTATTAATACCAGTAGAACCAGGGTCAAAGAAACATACGAGGTTTTGTTTGACCATTGTTCTGGGTTTCCACTGCTGTGTAACAAATCACCCTAACCATAGTGTCATTTATTTTTTCATGATTCTGGGGGTTGACTAGGCTCAGTTACATGGTTCTTACTTTAGATTTCCTATGTCCATGAGGCTAGATTTTAGCTGGAGTCACCAGAAGTTGTCTTTACTTACATGTTTGGCACCTTGTCTGTGAAGAAATCTTAGATAGTTGGGAGCTGAAACAACTGAGATTCTTCAGGCACCTCTGCTCTATGTGGTCTCTCTGTGTGATCTATCCAGCACGGAACGTTTGCCCATCACTAGACTTCTTACATGGGGTCTGAAAGCTGCGAAGGCAGTGTGTCCTAAGAAAGCCAAAGCCAGGCTGGCATGCCTTTTTTGACCTAGCCTTAGCAGTCCTGCATTACTGTTCTTTTCCTTAGAAAGGGCAGTCCATATTCAAGGGAAAGAGCATTAGACGCTGCCTCTTGATGGCAGGGGTATCAAAGAATTTATGGATTCCTTTTTTTTTGAACTAACATGACCATTCAAAAAGATGATGAATTAATAGTGAATAGTAAAATATGATTATTTAGAAAGAGACTTGGGCACTCTGAAAGTTTTAAAAAGGTTAATACCATGTATTTGAAAATAGAAACGGTAAATACTTGATATTTATGGCATTGGATGTAATAATGCATTTTGTGAAAGTAGGATCTACTGATAGAATGTGGTATTTCCAGATGGAAGTATTGAACTTGACAGTTCACCATATTAACATTAGAGGTACACGCCATAATCACCCAGGTCAGAGTCTCAAGGAAAGTCAATATAATGTGTTTGTTGACATCACTGGTATTACTCATATCGTCAGGTGGTTAATTGGGCACATTATTTAGGAAATGTGAAGCATTTGATGTATTCTGAGACATAAAAATTGAAATGTGGGCTAATGATTAGTTCCTACTACAACTGCACAGATGCAGTCTCTGTTTTCTGTGAAATAGTATTTTCTTTGGACAAGAGCTACTCAGCTTCATCATCCATTTGATTCATCAGCTTTGGGACTGAATGTTTTCTATTTCCAGAAATCACATCTGCCCTAAAATGACTAGGTTTTATTGCTCCTGAGTATATTTATTCAGCAATCATTTGATGCTTGCAGTATGCCTGGTGTGGTGATGTAGGGCATTCAAAAGAAAGCTGAAAGCAATTCCAAAAGGAGAGTTCCAGATATCTTTTGGGCAAGATAATATTGTTGAAATACATGTGTAACTTACTAATATGATTAATATGAAGAAGACATCCACTTACATGTAAAGCCTGTTAGAAAGAGGCCTTATTTAATAGTCTTGCCTAAAGGGGTGTTTTTGATACTATTTGTGGTCAATTTAAAGAGGTAATTAGCGGTGGATATTATTTTTCTTGGTGTTTTGCAGTTTGTATTAAATGGAACCTGTGATGAAATGGGGAAATCTTTTATGAATGCGTGGAACACTGATAACTGTTTATTTTGCAGAGTACATTTTATTGTCTTTTTCTGATCCTAAGGGTCATGGATGACATAAGGAAAAGGATAGAACATACAGAGACAGCATGGCACAGTGGAAAAAGAATGCCAAGTGGGGAATCCAGGTGATTGCAGTTCTAGTAATGACTGTAGTTGTGTCTTGTAATTTTAGCTCAGTGGGTTTATTGCTCTAAGCCTTATTGTCGTCATTGTAAGAGGAGGTGATGTGACTAGACTAATGGACTACCCATGTCTAAAGTTCAAATCTAGAAAAAGTTACTAGGAATCATGGATGCTGTATGTTGTAGGAGCTGGCAGTGCTATGTTGAATTCAGCAGAATCATTGTTCTGAACTTTCTGGAAGCCAAAACAAAAACCAGTGACTAAAGAATTGCAGTGCTTATTATGTTGTATCGTAGAGAAACATTTTCTTTTTTTTATATGACTGAGTGAAAATGTACATTCCCTTATAAATTTACATGCCCACCTATATGCAGCTTCCACTGCTCTCCGTGTCCAGTGACAGCACACTATTCCTCTCTGTTCCATCCATGTCTCATCCTCCCAAAAATCTCCTTTCCCCTCCTCTCCACCCACTCTCCTTCCTCTGGCCAGAGATCAGCAGGATGATATCCTATAGATGTATAAAACCATAAAGTGCATCCAGTATATGGTCACTCTGCATCGCCAAGTCCAATCCATTCGTGTCTGAAGAGTGGACCTTCGTTACGATTTATGGGTAAGGGCAGCATCAGGGCCGGGGGCCATGCTCCCAGGAGAACCCTGAAACTGCTGGACCATCAGTTGAGGTCTTTTATTGGAGATGTCAGGATGCACCCCTTTTTGTTCTTGTGTTGCCAGTGAGACTCAACTTAGTGAGCTCCATGGCAGCTATCACTGGTGTTGGCCAGGCACCATCCGATTCTTTTGGTCCCAAGTCAGTGTAGGCCCCCACTCATGTGGGTCTCTCTGTCTTCTGGGTTGTCTTTACCCCATGTCACTTTGGTCCTCCGTGAACATCCATTCCTGCTGAGTTGGAACCATTTGCTGTGCCCTTGGATGGCAGCTTGGCAGCTTTTAAGATCCCAGACGCCACTCAGCAATGTGGGGTGCAGAGAGCCCTCTTAGCAAAACGCTAGTTGTGCCAATTGGCCTTGATTTCACCTAAGAGCATGGTCCCCTGCCCTCTGCCCCAGCTACTCTATCCTTGCAATATTGGGTTAGGATGGAAGGAGTACTCAAGTTACGCTGAAGTCCACTTAATGTTGTTCTTGTGAGAAACATTTTCTTAATTATACTTTGAGGTAAATGTTCAGTGACTATTTGTTACATTGGAGATACTGAAAAACTCAGTGGGCAATGAGTTTTATTACTTGGTACTGAAGTTTCTTTTATGTTACTAAATAGGGCACTGGTAGAAACTGACATTGCAATACTAACCCTAAACCCAAACCCGAGTCACTTGCTGTCAAGTCATTTCAGACTCCTGCTCACCTCACGTGTCTGTGAGGAGAACTCTTCCCCACAGGGGTTTCAGTAGATGCTTTTTCTGAAGAAGATAGGCAGGTTTTTCTCCAGAGGCACCCCTGGGTGGACTCAGACCTGCTGACACTTAACTGCTTGTGCCACTCGGGGAGTCCAAAGTGCTAATCATATGAAATAGTTTTGTGGAGGTTCCAGTGAGAGTTGAGGTATGTAACTGTCTGTGTAAGAATTATGTAATGTTTGGAGGCTGGTCCTGTGAATTGGGAGGGTTTTTGTCACTTCAGAAATCATTTTGTGTTATCTTCCCCATGGAGCAAGCACTGTGTTTCCGAGACATGATTCCATCTCACAACACCGTAGCAGCACTGTTGGGAAGGAAATTCAAGTTTAAGGAGCCTTACCATGGGCTGCAGGGCTGCTGACCAGTGGGTCCCTGAGAAAGGCCTGGAGCCACTACATCCCATCCATCCCATCCATCCCATCTGCAGGCTCTGCTGCTGAGGCGAATGGCCACCTTTGTGGGAAGTGAAGTTTTAAACATTTGTAGATAAAAAATAAAATGTTACCGTAAAGGACTGTGTTCTAGCCCTTAAAAGCAGTACATCTGTTACCTTGTAGCTGTATGTATTTTTAAATTGCTTTAACATTTCTGTTTGTAGAAGATGGGATTATCCTCATGTATCTTTTCTTTCCTCTTAAGTGGAGTTTCATGGAGGAAAGAGGACCCTTTATGAAGTGGCAGGTAGTCTGCATGCTCAGTTGAGTACTGAATTGAGTATTGTTTATTTTGGAAGCCAATGTCTACTAAGTACTAAGCCCTTGCCAGGGTGTGACATGGTGGACTGGGAGACACATTACAATCATTGCCATGGTTACACTGATTTTTTGAAATCCTTTATGTACTGTTTGCATGGAAAGGTTGTGAACAGTGGGTCTCTGGCTTTGTATAACATTCTGGATTCTCCAGTCAATTTGTGCAGTACCTATTACATTAAATACCCAGCTGTGCAGAAGTTACGTGACAGATTTTGTTGTTAAAGGAGCTTATTGTATAGCCGCAAAAAAAAGGAGGGGGGAGTGTAAAAGGTCAGATGGAAGTATATGGGGTAACAGTTGAAGGTAGTAAATGATTAACTGAAAAACAGAATGGATTGATGAGAGGTTCTGGAGGAGGTCCAAAAGAGGAAGTTCCCGTTGGACTGTGTAGCCGGTAGACTTACACATGAAAATTACTCCTGTTTTCTGTAAGCCTGCCAGTTGGTTATACCCAGTGTGATTTGTCTGTGATCCTCTCTTTAGCTTGCACATTTCCTGTAATCTCTGCTCGTGTATCGGTGGTTATTGGCCATGACCATTCTTTACTTCTCAGGACAGACTTGAAGCCTGTTAGTGCTGTCTAACTCTAACAATGTAAAAACCTGGTAGTATCTACCTGAAAATTAGTATCCTAGGGTATGCAGGCGTAGTAACATTAAATTAGACTCATTCTTGACTCAAAGTTTAATTTTGGGAGGCCCCTGTTGGTCTTCAGTCATGAAAAAAGTTCTTGGTAACTCAGTTGTAATCATCAGAGCTTGTGTGTTCTTTCGTTACCTTTCTGAAATGTTTTTGGCTGTATTTTCTTTTACATCTGGTGAGGGGCAGAGAGAAGAGTTTTTACTATGTATTAGATTCCTTCAGAGCAGTCAAGTGTTTCTGTACAGCTTTCATTTTGTATGATTTTATACCCACAAAAAGGATCAAAATGGAATGAAAGTTGGATCTGTGTCTTTCATGTCGTTGTCATTTTGTTAGAGATAGCTGCACCTGTGAATTCATCTTCCCTATTGTTTTTGTTATATAAGCTGCTTTTAAATGGTCTATTCTGACATTTATTCAGAGCGAGTTTGATTCCAGAAAGAACAATTATTTGATCACAGGAAGGTGGTATAGGTAGTCTCTGACATTTGTTCCTTATTTTATTAAAAAAAAAAAAAAAAAAAGGCATTACATCATTCTTTTCAGGTTTGATGTAGGATCACCTTCTTGTAAAGTACTTCAGCCCAAGAGAGGAACTGGCATTTAAGATACTCCTGGCTGATGCCTCTCATGTTCATTACACCAAGACTTTTTAAAGCAAACCTGTATGAAGCACATATTAACTTGATAGTGCCATAAAGAGTAAAGTTGAACTGGGCAGCATCTAAGCCTGCATAGAAGGGGAAGATAAAGGAGGAAGAAGGTGGGAGAGACAGGAGATCATTTGACACCATTAGAATTTCTCTTGGTGCTCCCGTTTAATTTTGCTGCTTGTCTGTATTGAATGGACTTGGGTTGTGTATCTTGCTTGGTAAGTCCTGTAAATCAGTGAGCAGATGCGTTTTATAAACCAGTTACGTAAGGCAAAATACTACATATTTCAGGTGTAAGGTCAGCTTTGTAACCCCACAGCTCTGTAACTCACTCTCCTGATTCCCTTTCACAGTTCCAAGAAGGTGTCATGTGATTCTAGGTGGTAGTCTTAGTCATTGTCAGATGGTTTCAGGTCATGGTGCTCTGACATGTGACAGTGAAGTGTGACCCAGTCCTCTGTCATCTTCGTGACCGCTGGCATGTTTGAGTCTGTTGTGACTGTGATGTTTGGTCCATCTCACTGAAGGTTTCCCTCCGTGTTACCAGACATGACGCTCTTTTCTAGTGATTGGTCTTTCCTGATAACATGTCCAAAGTAAGGGAACCAGAGTCTCACCACCCTTGTGTTCTTCATTAGTACCACAGTTTGAACCCACTGATTCTTGGGTAGGTGGGCTGCTGTTGTGTCTGCTGTTAGAGATATCAGGGACATTGGAGAGCCAAGAGATGATGTACCTGAGGTGCTGAGAGCCATAGAACAACACAAAAATAAGCGGAGAGCATTTCATTTCATACAAAAACAAGCAGAAAGCATTTCATTTCATATGAAAATAAGCAGAAAGCATTTCATTTCATAGGTGGGCCACATTCCCATTCCTTGCTAAAAAGAGGAGTACAGGAGCTGAGAAGGAGAGGCTCAAATTGTGAAATTTTGGGTGAAGAAAGTCTTGCCCTCAACTCCTCAGGATTCTGATTTATCTGTCTTGGAACTGGCTCATTGTCAATGGATTTAGTTCATTTTTTGAAAACTGTTTTTGATTTCCCTACCCAAGTTCTTTCAGTTATTTCTGCCAACATTTATTTTATTTTATTTCTAAGGGCGTGGTTTGTGAAAGACTTGAGTCATCTTAAAGGGCAGAGGTTTAGAAGTATTTCATTGTTGCAGTGGTCTTAACCAGTGTGTTTCATTTCATTTCATCAGAATCTCATTTGCTGCTCTTACCTGGCAGGGACTGTTGATGGTGAGGGCACGAGGTGTAGGTGAGGGAGAGGGGTATTACTGGGGTGAAGAGAATATGGCGGAAGGGAGAACCAAAAAACTTGTTGCTGTCTAAGACGATTCCGACTCACTGCCTCCCAGGAGGGCAAAGTAGAACTGCCATAGGTTTCCAAGGAGTCCTTGGTGGGTTCAAACTGTCTCCGTTTTGGTTAGCAGCCATGGTACTAAACCACTGTGTCAGTAGTAGCTGTTGAAATCCACACGTACCTTATGCACCTTCTCTTTATAAAGATCACCCCTGGATTTGGCTGTAATGGGTGATGGCTTGTCTTGGCTGCAGGTAGTTCCACAAGAGTCTGCCGGAAACAGGGTCTTAGAGAGTTCAGGGAAAGGAAGACGTCCTTAGGCCAGCTGGCCAGAGGTAAACGGTCCATGGAATAACATTTATTATTAAGAGGATTTTTCCCCAGCACCAGTTTTTTTTCTGTTCTTGCAGATCCTTATAATCTGGGTAGATGGCCAGATACAGAAGGCTGAAGCGGCACTTGTAGAGCCTTCTACAGGCCAATTTGCATTTCTCATAGAGCTTAGTGGGGCCCAGGCCGAGAGAGCAGTGGTCCTCCCAAAACTATAACTCTTGGAGAAGGATGAGCAACCATCCATTGACCTCTGGAGAGAGTTAGAAGCAAGTGCCTTTCTCCAGGGCATAGTGGTTACGTGCTATATGGCTACAGTTTAGGTGGACCAGGTGCTCCTTGGAAACAGTTTTTACTCTGCTATGGAGTTGCTGTGGGTCAGAATCGACAGCAATGGCTTTTTTCCCTGGTACCTACCAGGCAATGGAACATCTTCCTGGAAAGATCAAATTAAAGGTATACTTTGCCAGTGTTGTGTTTTACTGGAAAAGGACTGTGTCTGTGAGTTCCCCTTCAGCTTCAGATAGGTAGAGGAAGATGACGTGTACTTTTTTCATTACTCTTTTTGCTATTGCTTCTATTTTGGTTTCTGATTTTGCATGGTTATGCTCTCTGTTTGACTGGAGAAAGATGAAGGGTTCATCATGCCTACAGCAGCTGGTGAAGGGTTGCCCACCTGGCGTTGGCAGGAAATTAGTTTCAGAAGCCCATCACAATTGGGATATTGTTTCCAGTGCTGTGTCTGCCATGCTTTGTTACAGATGGCAGGGTGCAGGTAGCCCTTGAGATGTTCTCTGGCACAGTATTGTGGCTGCAGACCACCACACCCAGGCAGGCTTCTGGAGGAAGCAGGAGTTGTGGCTGTGGGTGTTGACCATGACCCAGTGATTTGGTGCCTCTGTGTGCTTCTGTTTTCCCAGCAGTAGATGTCCTTTCTGTAGGAATCTGGCCACTCCTGGAACCAGATGGCTTTTTTCACAGTCTGTGGTAGTCTCCTATCATTAGTAGACACTTGAATATCTCCTTGTCCTCAGGATCAGTGATGTCTGGTTCCATGATAAGGTCAGGTCACCCAGAGGATTTTACCTGTTCAACTCCCTGAGAAATGTTTGGGGATTTTACCTACAGAGGCTTTAATATGGTCAAGATGAGTCCGCTCCGGCACCTTGGGGAGGTTGTTTTCTGATGCTGATCCACAGACAGCATTAGACTTTGAGGGTCACTCTCTGCCTCAGTGCTTCTTTACACCTGGTATTTGTTCTTGCAGTTGTATTTTGACTGCTGTAGCACCATCTACCATTTAGATACCTTGAAAGAAAAATAAATATTTTAATTATTAAAGTTCTTCCCTTGGCTTTCTAAAGTGTTTTGGAGAACTTTAATTTTTTTAATTGCATGTGAGCCATTTTTTTTCTTCAGTAGATAAATCATCATAAATGCTTTCAGTTGGGTATGTTCCCCTCTCTCCCTTTTTGGAAGTGGAAAATCCAAACATTCACTAAGATATATTTGAAAACCCTAAGTACTAAATCCCTTGGCCCTTGGTGGCTCTTGTAACCGGAAGTGACTTCTACGTTGTTTTAATACTTGTGGCCACTAGAACTCGTTTACTGCTTTGTTTTTCATTTATCAGTTGATTGTCAGCTCCCTGGGGTGTGTGGATTGAGTCAGTGCTCCTTAGCTCTCCTTTTGTTCCCCTGACTTGCTAAATGCATGATCTTCTGTGCCTGTAGCTTACAGTTTTAGACATGCTCCTGAGTGTGTATACACCCACTCCAGGTGGTTCTGCTGGTCTCTGCCCCTCCTCACTGTATTTTAATAGTGCATTTCATTTCCCATGATACCTAGCAATGGACCTCGTACTCTGGGTGTGTTGTGATGGCAAGAGCAGAGGCCTGGAGAGACTGTTTTGCCTCCCGTTCTCCCTCCCTCCTCTAATTGAGTAATTACAAGTAGATCACTTAACTTCTACAGTCTTTTGTTTTCTCAAATGTAAAATGAGAGGACTCTTTATCAAAAACTCAATATTCAGTGAAAAAAAAAACAGTATTTGTTTCCCTGAGATTAAAAAAAAGTTAAGACGTGTTGAAACAAGTGCATTTCTCAGCTAGTACTACTTTCTAATAACGTTTTCATAGTCTATTAAAAAAACACAACCCGTTGCTGATGAGTTAATTCTGACTAATAGTGACCCTATAGGTCAGAATAGAACTGCCCCGTAGAGTTTCCAAGGAGCACCCAGCAGATTTGAACTGCTGACCTCTTGGTTAGCAGACTTAGCACTTAACCACTGTGCCACCAGGATTTCCATACAGTCTGTAGTTAGTGAGAAAATGGTTTATTTTATATCCTGACGTTCCTAGCTGAAATTAGTAATGATAACAACCAAAAGAAAAGAAACACAGTTACAGCTTCTAAATCAAAAGAGAAGAGGAAAGAGAGTGAAGGGAATACAGAAAACTAGTAATCCAAAAGAACAAAAAAAAGGGGGGTAGCCAAAATATTTAGAATATATGAAATTTAGACACTAGAAATCTATTTATTTAGATGTGTTATTTTCATATATAGAAAGACAGATGATCAGACTAGATGGGGGGAAAAACACTAGTAAGGATAAAGAAAGGCATCACATAACAATAAAAGTTCCACCGTGACTATTGGACATTTGTGAACTTGAATGTCGATTACATTTGATCTTAGCATTTTTTTTTTTTTAGAACAGTTGTTTTTCACAGCCCTGTAAGGATTGTATGAGTGTGTTCCTTAACACCCATGATACTTTGTGAGATAGAATGCTACGTTATGTGGACGTTGTGTGAACACTGTATTATTTGCTGGGGCAAATAACCCCCCTCTATAATTTACCAGTATATGCATGGCAACACAATTGTTTTGAGTATAAGAGACATGAAATACATGTGTTGCATGCGGGAAGCTGTTGAACTTGAATGTTCGACACTAAACCCACTGAAACTGTGCAGTGGTTAAGTGCTTCGCTGCTGACCTCAAGGTTGGTGGTTTAAACTGTGGGAGGAAGATGTGGCAGTGTGTTTCCATGAGATTGTAGCTTCGTCTTTCTTTTTATGAAATATTATTAATAGGACTTACCTGTTTGTTTTTAAACTTGGCAAAATCAAAAGTTAGCAACCTTATGTTTGTCCTTATAACTTGAAGAAAATTTTCCTTATCTTTTAAACTGAGACATCAAAGGTACATGCTTTATGCCTTAAAAAGGCGGCCACACCGTAGTTTGGGGAAAGATTTCTATAAACTCGTTAGATCAAGCTTGTTACTATTTCTTCTCAAAATTTCTGCCTTTACTAATATTTTATCTGCTGTAACTGAGTCTCTGATGGAAGTATGTTAAATCTGTCATTGGAATGTGGACTTAATTCCTTTCTTGAGGCTATGGTGTTAGGAGAGAGCCCTGATGGCGTACGTAGTTCTGAAAAGCTCAGCTGCTAACCAAAAGCTCGGCTGTTTGAAGCTACCAACGGTTCCTTGGAAATCCTTGGGGCAGTTCTGCTACATCTTGTAGGGGTTCTGTGTGTTGGAATTGATTTGATGGCAGTGGGTTTGGTGTCAAGCATTCAAGTTCATTAATGTTCCCTAGTCATGGTGGAACTTTTGTTGTTATGTAGTGCCCTTCTTTATCCTTACTAGTGTTCTTCTTCCATCTAGTCGGATCATCTCTGTCTTTCTATATGTGAAAATAACACATCTAAATAAATAGATGTATTTCTAGTGTCTGAATTTCATATATACTGGTTACGCTTACCCCCCCACCCCCCGTCTTCTTTTGGATTACTAGTGTTCTACATACCCTTCACTCTCTTTTGTCTTCTCTGTTGATTTGGAAGCTGTAATTGTATTTCTTTTCTTTTGGTGGTTATGTTAATAATTGCAGCTGCTAATTTTTCTAACCAAGCCCTGGTCTCATTCTCTTACTGGGAAGCACTTTTAGCTTTATTTCTCATCTGTGGAGATGTTTATCTTGCAATTGATAGTAGCTTTCTTTTTTTTTTAAAACAATTGTTTTTCACAGCCTTGTAAGGAATGAATGGGTGCGTTCCTTACCATCAGTGATACTTTGTGAAATAGGATGTTACTTTGTGTGGACTTGTATTATTTGCTGGGGCAGGGAACCCCCCCCTCTACAGTTTATCAGTATATGCCTGGCAGCACAATCATTTTGAATATAAGAGTCATGAAATACACGTGTTGCATGTTGGAAGCTGCCATGTTCTCTGTATCTGGTGACATTTAGTATTTTCTGTTCTCCAGTTGGAATTTTTGAACCCTGGTTACAGCCTTATGGGACCATGGATGTATGTCCATTTGGATGTTGCGTGAATAGACGTTCTGTAGCACATGACAGTCTTTAGAATAGAAGATATTCCCAGGGTGAACTCAGCTGTACCTCTGTACTCCAGCCATTATTCTGCCAGAGCTGCTTTCCGTACTTACATAAACAAGCCCAAACAAAAAAATGTTGCTACAGAGTCAGTTCTCACTCATAGTGACCCTATAGGACATCTCCACAGATGGGGAGTAGAACTGTCCCATAGAGTTCCCAAGGAGCGCCTGGCAGATTTGAACTCCTGACCCCTTGGTTAACAGCCATAGCGTTTAGCCTGTACGCCACTAGGGTTTCCATATGTACATGTAATAGCCTGTAAATATTTTTTATTTTCTGTATATATTGTGACTGAGTGAAAGTGTAGAGTCCAGGTTAAATTTGCATGCCCGCCTGTGTGCAGCTCCTTGTGTTCTCCTTGCCTGGTGACTGCACAGTCCTCCTTTCTGTTCTGTGTGTGTCATATCCTGACAATCTCCTGCCCCCTCCTCTCCACCCTTTCCACTCCCCTCTAGTAAGAGGCCAGTAGGATGACATCCTGTAGGTGCATAGAACCATAAAGTGCAAACACAATGTGGTCACTCTGTGTCACTGAGTCCAGTCTATTCTTGTCCAAGGAGTTGACCTCGATAGTGATTTAGGGTCATTCTGTAAATAATTTTTTGATTGATAAATATTACACGTTGATTTGTGTTTCCATTTGTTTTTAGTTTAAATTGCTTCCCATTTATTAGCATAGGAAAGAAAGGAGAGAAGACGGCCGTAAGCTATGAAGTGGCCTTTTTGTTGACTCCACATCGGGCTCAGAGGGATAATCGGTATCAGGGAGAGGAGGAGGTATAGAGAACTTAGTCTGGGGTAAAACAACTTGTAAGGTTCTGTGGTGGATTGACAGTATTTCCAAATGATGTTTTCCTTGTAGGCTGGCTGTTTTGCTAGGTTTGTCATCCATATTGCTTTTTAAACACTAAAATTGTTCTGTAGATGCCGGTTACTTTGGTAGGAACTAGGAGGAGTGCGCTGTGTGTTGTGGCTGTGAGGATGGTAAGTGCAGCTTGCTAGAGTCCCTGTTGGGCGAAACTGGTAGTGGTTGCTAGTACGGGTCTGTGACAGCGGCGATTGCTGAGAGCGCTGGGCTGGGATCAGTTCAGTGTTTGGATAGAGCCCACTCAGACCTCGCTCCGTTTCTCCTTGTGGGGAGGGTCTAGGTCACTATGAAGAGAGGAAGGGACTAACTGAAACAAAAGAGACAGGGCTTTGGTAGAGCCACTTAAATCTAGCTCTGGTGGTCTGGAGTTATGGTGGCGTTTGTTTTACTCCTTAGTGTAGCTCTCTGAATTATATTTTAAGGTGGGCTTTCTGAGTTAGAGACCCAGTTTAAGGTAGGTACAGATTTCAGAGAGGCCATTTCACACAGCTGTGAAGACACCCTCTGCGTAGGCTGCTCAGTGTGTTTTCAGAATCAAGCCAGGTTACCCAGTGGTGTGGTATAGAGCTTATATGCTTACGCTGACTTAATGAGAATAAAGACAGCTGGCAAGGACTCCTTGTGTTGTAGATGGAAAATGATAGTGAAATGTGTTGCTGTCACCTAAAAGGGGATGCTTTTGAATCATGAAGACCTTTTTTTTCCACTGCGCAGTGAACTGAATGAAAAATGCCACTGTCAAATTATTCAGGTTTGTTGTGCTTGTTTGCCATTTTTAACAGTATAGTTTTTGGCAGTGTAGAATGGTTTACGCTAGCTCCTTTTTTAAAGAACTCTTTAACTTTGTGAAACAATAGGGAGATCATGTTTGTTTAGATAAAGGGAAAAGAGAGGAAATATGGTTTATCATTGTTGAGCTTACTTTTTGAAGAGACTTTCTGTGCTGTAGAGATTCTGTTGGGTCTTAGCTAAAGATACAAATAAGGCATGATCTCTGTGTCAGGGGCTTAGACTCCAGCCAGTGTCGTCAGGTTCCCCCAGGATTTTGCTAGAAAAAGTGACCTGGAAGAGCATTCTGTGCTCTAGTTTAGGAGACATGAGATGAAGCATAAACAGATTTTTTAATTGTAGCACTTAATAGTAGAGCCTTTAATAGAAGCATGTGAGTTGTGAATTCCAGTAAGGGGACTATACCAAACAGCATTTCCAAACTTAAGATAATATGCTTATTAATAAGGTAGCATGTCAGTTGAACACTTGGCTGCTGTCTTAGTTACCTAGTACTGCTCTAAGAGAAATAGCACAAGTGGATGATTCTGACAAAGAAGTTTATTTTCTCATAGCCTAGATGACTAGAAGTCCAAACTCTGGGCTCTAGCCCCAGGGGAGGAAGGCTTTCTCTCCTCCATGGCTCTGGAGGAAAGTCATTGTCATCAGTCCTCACTTGGTCAGGGAGCTTCTGTGTGGTATGAGGTCCCCCTCTGCTTGCTTCTGTCTTATATCTCAAAAGAGATTGGCTTAAGACACTGTCTGATCTGTGGATCTCATCCATGTAACTACTGCTAGTCTGCCTCATTAATGTCTTAGTGACAGGATGTACAACACAGGAAAATCACATCAGGTTGCACAGTGGTGGACAATTACATGGTTTTGAGAATCATGGCGTAGCCAAATTGATATACACTTTTTGGAGGACACAGTTCAGTGCCGCTAACCAAAAGGTGGGAGTTTCAAACCCACTAGCTGCTCTGCAGCAGAAAAGACCTGGTCATCTGGTCACGATTATACCCTGTGGAGCAATTCTGCTCTGTCCTGTAGGGTTTGCTATGAATCACAATCATCTGGTCAGCACACAACAACAAATGAAATATTGTCTGATTATTTTAAATAAATTCTTATGTGTGTTTGTGGTATTTTAGAGTAGTGATTTCCAAACCCAGCTGATCATCAGAATCACCTTGGATGCTAGGGGGGAAAATGAATTGGGGTACATTTGTGTGGTTTAAAATCCGTGAAGTATAAGGAGACGTGTGGTGATGTCTTCCTCCCTGCCCTGCCCCCTAGCCGTCCACATCCCTCCCTCTAGGTGACTGATAGTACTTCTTTCAGAGATGCACGTGTTAGAAAATAAATGTTTATATTCTCTCTCAGTTTTTCACAGTGCAGTGAGGGGAGAAGGCACTCAACACGCTTTTTTGCAGCTTGCTTTTTTTCCCCCCATTCAGGATAGCTTAGAGTTCTTTTCATATGAATACATGGAGTGTCTTCATCCTTTTTGTGGTCTTGTGGATGTATCATGATTTATCTAGCCAGAATACAAATCACTGAGCTTTGTATTTGCAGATACAGAGGTATCATGATAATGGTAGCTACTTTTGGCAGAAGTGAGAGTAACCTGTTACATGGAGTCACTTCTAACTCAGAGCACCCCTTCAGGACAGATTAGGACTTTCCCTTTCGGCTTCCAAGGAGCAGTTGAACTGCTCACTTTTTTGTTAGCAGCTGAGCACCGATGCTGACTGATCTATCCAGTGTTCACATGGTGGCAGAGCTGGGACTCAGAACTCAGGGCTGCTTTTAGGTATCTGAGTGTGAGCCAGCCAAAACTACACTGTCACCATTGATGAGTTCCATCTTGTAACAACCGTATAGGATGGAGTAGAACTGCCCCCACAGGGTTTCCTGGACATAATCTTTATGGAAGCTGACTGCAGAATGATTAGTGGGTTCAGACTGCTGACGTTTTTGTTAGAGGACGCTGTCACCATGGTTCCTCCTAGGTGTGACCAGGCTGATGCTAATTATAGCTTTTCATGGTTACACTGATGATAGCCCAGATGTAACAAAACCAACAAAAAATTAGTATGTTTTTATATCTAATTCTTACCACGTAGGTACATCATTTAATGTTATAAAAGCCCAAAACCAAACCTGTTGCTGTCAGGCGGATTCCAACTCAAAGCAACTCTACAGGCTAAAGCAGGATTGCCCTGTTGAGTTTCCATGGAGTACCAGGTAGATTTGAACTGGTAACAGTTTGGTTAGCAGGCGTAGCTGTTAACCATTGTGCCACCACGGTTTACACTTTAAGTTGTGTTACTTGCCAGTGGAAGACTTCGAGGGGTTGAATTTTGTGTAGTTCGTGTTTTAAGACACTCATATTATCAATTTAAGGCACTTAGCAGGCAGGCCTCTCACAAATGGACTTAGTAATTGTGTTTCCTAAAGCCCTCCTTCCTTCTTCCTTTTGCTTTCAGCATGTTTTTCTAACCCCAGCCCAGATTAAACCACAGAGGAAGGAGGGAAAAAAGGGAGAAAGAAGACTGCCCTCTAAGTGGATGGGGAGTGGGAGACTATCATAAAGTAGTGAGTGGTTTCCCTGTCGGTCTAGTGATCTTTCTAGGGGATAATTCCCAAAGAGTTCCAGAAAGTCCTCATACTGGTACAGCAACATTTGAATTAGGGCATAGCCTGACTAGGAGATTGTTTTCCAGGATGGCATTCCGTTGGTGGGTTTTAAAATGTCTAACCGCATGACACTGGTTACTGGGAGAATATCTGTGTCAGAAGACAGACAAGACAGACTGTGAATCTACCATTCTCAGGCAGGGTAGGGTTTAGACCTGAGACATCCGAATGCCTGTTCATTCAGCCACCAATTCGTCCATCTGGCAGAGGGTCACTCTTGGTTGGGTGTTGTGGATATAGAGATTAATAAAACACAGTTCTTGCCTTCAGTGAGCTTGTTGGGCAGTGAGGGAGAAACATACTTCATGGAACAAGTAAATAGTAATTGTTAAGAGTATAAGGCATGCTGTGCAGGAAATGGACGCCAGGTGTTTCTGGAACTCAAGAAGGGCTAGTTCTAGCCTGTAGTCGGGGGGTCAGCTAAGGCTTCCCACGTTTGGTATACAAACAGCAGGAGTGTTGTATGATTTAGTTAGGGAATCTCTGGGACTAGGGAGAGGACTCTGAAAGAGGGAGAAGAGATGAGAACTGTAAAGGTGAGAAGAGGTCTCTTTGTAAAATAAGAACTCATGCACAAGAACCAAAGAATCTGAGAGTGTGCCTGTGGATTTCTGGTTCCAAGAATCCCCAGACTTAGTTGACATGCTCTCTGGGTCCTCAAGTTCCTACCTGAGCTCAGGATTCCAATGGGGCCCTGTTGAGTTTGGCTCGCAGTTCAAGCCACAGCATGGCAGCTTTGAGGCAGCAGTGTAGCAGGCTGCTCAAGAGTGGAAAAGATGGTTCAGTCATAATAGTGGCTGCCATTTATGGAGTACTTCAGTTCCCGGCTTTTTCCAAGGCACAGTGCAAATTAATCTTCAGTCCTTATAGTGTTCGTACAAGACAAGTGGTTTCATCTCTGTTGAACGAATCAAGAAATCTAGGCTCAGGGAGGTTTAAGTTCACCTCACCCAAGGTTACAGGGCCAGTAATGACAAGAAAGGGGTCTGTTGTAGGTTTGTTTCTGTCACTACAGCTCAGTTCATTTCTGTCTCTGCCATGTTGCCCCTCACAAGACACTAGATGCATTGTCTGGTGCTGATGGGATGGCAGCTCAGGAATGTAAAATGGCCCTTTCAGAGGCAGTAAAACTGCCATTTCATCTGTGATATGAAAAGGGCAACCAAAAAACCTAGTAGTAGCTGTTGCTCAGGTCATCTCTCCTGAATCCAGTGGCATCAGGACCCTGGGTCAGGGATATAACCTTCTACTTGTCTTGTTCCTATGGGAAAATCATATTTTATTATGAGTATATTTTTAAGAGTACAGTTCTAAGGCCCGAATAACTTGCCAAATGGCATGTTTATAATATGAACTGTGTCGGTATCTCATGAGACATTTGATTTGTATGCATAGTTAAAATTGGGCTTGTAGCGATTTGAATACATTATGCGCATTTGGCAGATACTTTAATAAATGAAGTTACAGGTATTCAAAATATGGATATGGCCTGAGGGTAAAGAAAGCCAGCTTTTTCTCTAAAATTTTGTCTGGATGTAGCATGTTTGGGTCTGTGCTCTAAAGAAGTCTTCCCATGTTTTCTCTTAGCACAGCTCAAGTTTTGTTTATATATAGTCTTACTCTAAAGAAAATGAAATTAGATGAGACAGAAAGACTTAAAGGAATTGTCAAGAAAAATTAATGTATAAGGCCTAATTTTTGTCTTTTTCTCCTGTTTTCTTCTCTTCCATTTGGCATGTGTGTTCTTTTTTCTCATTTTGAATGGACCTGAAAATGATGTGGTTGGTTTTGCTGTAAAGGAAAGTGACTCATTTTCTTGTGCCCATTGTTCAGTTTCTTAGAGACGTGTTCATCATGTGAATGGCACAGTGGTTTAGGATTTGGTCTCCTGTTCATTTGTTAGTCAAAAATGTTACTTTGTTAGGGTCCGGATTTCAAGATGCCACGCAGTTTCTCTTTAAAGATCAAGTTTTATTAAAAATGTGCCCAATAGGAAAAAGGCTGGTGCACCAGGGATGCACTCCAAACTACGCAGAGCAGAAGGCGAACCCAAGCTTCTCTAGTGCGCAGTATTTAAGCCATAAAACCGCAAAGCAGGGTGGGAGAGCTGACTTTTGTATTGATTGGATGAGGCCGTATGGAATTTATGCAAGTTGCAAAATGAATGTTTCAGTGGATTGTGGTTAGGGCTGGCTACAAGGGTTATTTGCAAGGCTGTCTCCAGGCTCTATCTTTTGCAAGATAAAAGTGAAATTACTCTATGGTATTTCCTGGTAAGTTGTTTCCTGGAGCCTTTTGCTTTAATACCCTGAACTTCCACTGCACCCTTCCTCAAAATGGAGTTACGTATGTCTCACTTCAACAACTTAGGATGTTGTACAGTAGTTTCTATTTCTAAGGTTAGGGGAAGATGCTACTTGTAAGTGTAATGCTGTATTTATTATGGTTTATAGAGCATTTCTTACAATATGAATTTTCTCGGTTTTATAGAAATCTTGAACAGTTTCAGCTAAAAACCGTTTTTGAGTAGTTAAAGATGTCCATGTTAAATCTATTACTTCAGTGAATTTACAGTACTTGTTTAGAAATTTCCTTTCTTTTTGGTCTGGAAAGCGCTTTAAAAGTGAATGTCCTGTGTCATTTACAGCAAAGTGAACAGATTGTGTAAGCTGGCGTTTGCAATCATCGTGAGCATAATGTATGCGCAAGTTCAGCCTGTCACTTGTCATTCAGGAGGCTGACAAATGGATCTTTCTCCCCTTAGAGGCCAGCCTTTGGGGTTTGATTTGGGTTTCTTTACGGTAAGAGTAAAGTCACACGTTTGCTACTTTTTGGGGATAGACAATAAGAGAAAAAAAAAACCAGGCTGTTATTTTAGAAATCATTGAGCCTGGTTTAAAGAAATGTGGTTAAGATTTGTGGCTGAGCAAGTTCCTCAGAGATTAGTCCTCACCAGGGAACTAGCATGCTTTGGAGGATAGGAGGCACAGTCCTCCTCACCTGTCAAACTCAGACTTCTGTGGAGGCCAGGCTGATCAGAGCCACTTTAGTCACCATGAGGTCGTATCAGCTCAGTTGTTGATTGGAGTTTTCAGGAGATGAGATTTGTATGTGAAAACTTCCAACTTTGAAAAAAGTTGGCTAATAATAAAAAGGAAAACAAACAAAAAAAACTACACTAGCACGTAACTCAGTGCATGAGCAGGCTAGCAGCTGGTTCCATTCCACTCCACCTCCCCATTTTAGTAGCTTTTGCCTATAAATCCTTAAGAGGTTCTTTTGATACCCACCCTTGTTTGAAAATGAGTACTGAGTGAACAAGTGATAGACTTTGTTTAATACTGTCAAGGTGACAATTAGGCTTTCATGCTCTGCCATTTTATAGAAGACCAGAATCATGCCCAGAATCATGCCTGGGTAAAAGATACATTCAAAGTATAAGATAGACATCCCCTTCCCCCACCCCCTTCCCCCCAGATACAAAAAGCAAACCCAAAATGAAACTTGTTACTGTCAAGCTCATGCTGACTCATACTAACCCTAGGATTTCCTTGAGGCTGTCAGTCTTTATAGAAACAGACATCTCTTGCCTGGAGAGATGTAGCTGGGTTCAAACTGTTGACCCACTGACCCTGCAGCAGCCAAGCATACGACCACTGTGCCAACTAGGGCTCTTGGCAAGATCGACCAGTGGATTTTAATACAACTATGAAAAATTCATTCACAGTGTTTCAGATTCCACATTGCAGACAACCTGAGTCTGTTAACTGTAATCTATAATCTGTAGATTATAAATTATAATCTGTAACTTGTCAAGTTTTGATGAAGAATCAAAGAATAATACAGACAATTTAAAAAGCATATAATAAGTTAGTTTAAATTCAGTTTAGTAAAAACAACAAGCAGTTACAACTTTTCAGCATCAATGTAGTATTGAGTGCATCGATAGGATGGCATGATGTCTTCTCATGTACTTTTGGACATGTTAACAGGAGAGACTAGTCCATGGAGAAGAATATCATATTTGATAAAGCCAGGGTCAGATAGTTTGTTGGAGCCTTTAGATATGTCTTTTGTAGGCAACATAGAGATGGATTGTGCTTTCTTACCCATTCTGCCACTCCGTTTAACCCAGTTACATTCATCCTAATTATTGGTTAGGTATGGGTTTACTGCTGTCATTATGATGCCTTTTTTTCTGGAGCATTGTTGGCAATTTCTTTGTTCCATTGTCTGTGTAGTTTTGTGTTTTCTTTCCATCTTTTTCATTGTTGTAGGTTTTGTATTTGCTGATAACTTCTTTTTTTTTGGATGTGTAAGGTTGCTAGTTTCCTTTGTGTTTAATATTTACCCCCATTTTCCTAGATTTAAACTCATCTTTATTTATTTATTTATAACTCTTTTTTTTATTATGATTGAGTGAAATTGTACATTCCCATCTACATTTACGTGCCCATCTATATGCCGCTTCCACTGCTCTCCCTACCTGGTGACAGCACATTATTCCTCTCTGCTCCATAGATGTCTCATCTTCCCAAGTTTCCTTTCCTGTCCTCTCCACCCCCTCCCTTTACTCCAGCCAGAGGTCCGCAGGGTGATATCCTATAGATGCATAGAACCATAAAGTGAATCCAGTATATGGTTACTCTGCATCGCCAAGTCCAGTCCATTCGTGTCTGAAGAGTGAACCTTCATTATGACTTATGGCCAGGGTCCATGCTCCCAGGGGAACCCCAAAGTCGCTGGACCATCAGTTGTGGTCTTTTAGTGGAGATCTCAGGATGCACCCCTTTTTATTCTTGTGTTGCCAGTGAGACTCAACTTTGTGTAAACCCATCTTTAATTTCTTTATGTTGTCTTGACTTTCTTTCCATATGAAAATTCTATGACTACATTTTTTAGTCTCTTTTTGTTAGAATGTTGTCATCTCTTATGTAATGGCATCACTGTGTCCCTATTTTAGCTTTGATAGCCGGTTGCTGTGTCCTGCATTCCAGCCTTGGGTTGTTGTCTAACGTAGATTTTATAGTGGAAGGACTCCCTTTATTATTTGTTGTAATTTTGGTTTGGTTTTGCAAATTCTCTAAATTTCTGGCTAAACTTCTGATTATCTGGAAATGTCCTAATTACACCATTGTATTTGAGAGACAGTTTTGTGTAGATATATAGTTCTTGGTTGGCAGTTTTTTTCCTTCAGGGCTTTGTGTATGTCATCTCATTGCCGCCTTGCCTGCATGATTTGTACTGAGTAATTGGAGTTTAGTTTTATTGACCCTCCTTTGTAGATTGTTTTGTTTCTCCATGGTTGTCTTTAAAGTTCTCTCCTTTAATTTTGGCAAGTTTGGTTGTCTTCTTGTCTTTTGGGACTCACCTTATGAACATCTTGGATATCTTGTCATCATTCATGGTATCAGGGAAGTTTTCTGTCACCAGATCTTCAACGATTCTCTCTGTATTTTCTGTTGTCTGCCCCTTTTTTGGTACTCCAGTCACTTGTAGATTATTCCTCTTGATAGAGTCCCAAATAATTTTTAGTGTTTCTTCATTCTTTTAAAGTTTTTTAATCTGGTTTTTTCTCAAATGTGTTGGCGTCAAGTGTTTTCTCTTCAGTCTCATTGACTCTGGCTTCCGTTTCCTCAGTTCTGCTCCTTTGACTTTCTATAAACCCCAAACTCAGTGCTGTCCAGCCGGCTCTGACTTATGGTGACCCTAGAGATCAGAGTAGAACTGCCTTCTAGAGTTTCTAAGGAGTGCCTGGTGGATTTGAACTGCCAACCTTTTGGTTACCAGAAGTAGCACTTAACCCATTACTCCACCAGGGTTTCGGATCTATAGAGTTGTCTAATTAAGTAATTTTATTATTAACCTTCTTGATTTCTGCATATTCTTTCCTTATGCTTTCTTGCAGCCTGTTCAGTTTGTCACTATGCTTTGGTACATTTTGCATGCTTTCCTTCTAAGTCTCTTCAAGAGTTCTAAATATTAATCTCAGGAAGTTCTCTTCACCTGGAAAACTTCTTGATTCTTTGTTTTGGGCCCTTTTTGAATGTGATGGATTGGCTTGGGTTCCCTAAAAAATCTGTGGCAATTTGGTTGGGCCAAGATTCTTGGTACTGTGTGATGGTTCTCCTTGTTGGAATTCCTGCCTCTGTGATGTTAATGAGGGTGGCTGGGCAACAGTTGTGTTGCTAGAACAAGATTCATTGTGTAAGTTTGTCTTGTGCTTTGAGCCGGTGGGTCTCTTGAGATATAAAGGGGAGAAGCTAGCAGAGACATGTGGCAGACCTCAGACTACCAAAAAGCAGTTCTAGGAAATGAGTGTGTCCTTTGGAACGGTCTGGGGTCCCTGTGCCTCAAAAGCTTCCAGTCCAGGGGAAGATTGACAAGGGCCTTCTACCAGTGCCAGCAAAAGAAAGCTTTTCTCTGGAGCTAACATCCTGAATTTGGACTTTGAGGTTACTAGACTGTGACAGATAAGATTTCTCTTTTTAAAGCTATCCACTTGTGGTGTTTCTGTTAAAGAAGCACTGGATAAAGCATTGAGTCATCATGGTGTTAAGTGATTTGGTATCGACTGTTGTCTTTGACCCATCAGTAAGTCGGTGGAGTCATTTATTTTTTTTGCTTATTGGATTCTGGCTTCTTGTTTAGAAATACGAAAATAGGTCATGTGAGCAAGTACGATTATTGGCACCTTTGAGGCTCTGATGTCCTGTCACCAGGTGCTTAGAGCTCTTACCAGCGGTGACCCAGATGTCCATTTACTTTTCTTGTAGTATTCAGTTCAAGTGCACAGGTAGTTGGTCACTTGCAAGCTCTCCACTGTAGTCCTTGGTGGGGAGGGGTGATGACGTAGGCACAGGTATCCGGCTGTACGTACTGAGAAAGGCAGAGGAGAAAGGCAGAGGACGGATAGCCATCAGTGAGTGTCTGCGGACGGCGCGTTTCATCCGTTAGCCTAGGCAACAGAACTCTCTGCCCTCAGTTCCTGGCTTAGGGGAGTCAGCAGATTATTTTTTCCCTTGTGTGTTCATTTGTTCCCTTTATGAGTCTAGAAGAATGTCTTAGGGTATGTGCAAGGAGTCTTACTTCTGGTCCAGATAATGGCAGTCAGTCTCTGGAGCTAGGCACAGTGCTGAGAAGGGAGGGCGAAGAGCTGGTAAAAGGGAGAGGGTTATCCTGAAGGAAAGATTTAGATACTCATGTGGTAGGTTAGACGTAGTGTGCTTAGCTCTTGACAATCAGATAACATTTTTTCACTGATTCTGGAGGCGTGAAGAGGCTGTCTGCGGCTCTGTGTCTCCCACGGCTCTGCTCTCTAGGCCCACTACTGCACGTCTGTCTGCCTGCTGGGCACTGACTCCCTTTGGGCCAGCTTTGGCCCGTTAGAGGTACTTCTAGACTTACTATCCCTTCCCTGACAGTCTGATTTCTTGTCTTCCACGTTGATGTTCAGGGCTCCTAGAATGCCATATATAATTGATTCATTTGTTTTGGGGGGTCTTTTGTTGTTAGAGGGATCACAGAAGGTGTCTAGCTACTCTTCTGTCTTAGCCTCACCTCTGTGTTGGCTGAGAAGAGGACAGGCCTCCATGAGATTAAGTGACACAGTAGCTGTAGCAGCAGTCTCAAAGATAGCGTTGATTGTGAGGATGGCAGTTGTGTACTGTTTATTGACATAGTGTCGCTGTGAGTCAGAACTGAAGACATCTAACAACAGCAGCAGTTTTAGAGGATGATTTGTGGACCCTGGGAATCCTCGAGCCAGTTTCAGGAGCTTCATGTGAACAAAGTTGCCTTTACAGTAGTACTGAGACTGTCTTTTCTGCTGCTTTAGGTTTGTACTGATGGCTGCAAAGCTGTCGTAGGTGGGAAGACTGGTGATGATGCTTTAGCAGAAATCAGGGCAGTGATATTCAACTGCCTGAGTTATCTGGTGCTGCTCTAACAGAAATACCACCCCAAGTGGATGGCTTTAACCAAGAGTAGTTGATTCTCTCACAGACCAGCAGGCCACAAGTCCACATTCAAGATGCCAGCTCCAGGGGACAGCCTCCTTTCTGTGGCCTCTAGGAGAAGGCCTTGTGGCACATCTCCTGGACTTTGGGCTTCTCAGCGTGAGAATCCCAGGTCAGAGGGTGCACTTGACTTCCAGCTCTGCTTTTTTAGTGGCATGTGGTTCTCGGCTCTCAGCTTGCTTCCTTTTATCTCTTGTACAATAAAAAGTGGTAGAGGCCACACCCTGGGTGACTCCCTTTACATGAGGGAGGTGACCTTAGTAAGGGTGTTATAGTCTAACCCCAGTCCTTTACACAGAATCCAGTCTTGCCCTGTTAACCATAGGCAGAGGTCAGGTTTTACAACATACATGAAACTTACAGTCACAAAATGGAGAACAACCACACAGTACTGGAAATTACAGACTAGCCAAATTGCTACACACATCGCTTTGGGAGATACAACACAATCCATGACAAAAACTTCACTAATAGTGTAGTAGTCATTTTCTTTTATTTGCAGAAAGAAGTCGTCTTGTTTCACTTAAGAATGGCCGTGGAAGCTATAAAAATTACTCACTTTATTAAATATTTATCTTTGAGTGTGTGTCGTTAGTATTGAGTGTGACAGAGTGTGGGGATAGTGGCTATACTGAGAAGCAGCTAGTGAGGTGGTTCTGTTACAAGTTGAACTCGTTACCTACTTCAGGGAGCACCATTTTTATAAAGACCGACTGACAAACTCTGGTTCAGCTTAGGTGCTAGACAGACATTTTCTATAAAATGAAGACACTTCAGGGAAAACAACCAACGCTGTTTGTTGCCATTGAGAGAAATTTGAACTTTCAAGCAAAAATTAGAATTTTGGGACACCTGTACCTTCTGTTGTGAATTTGATGTGTAATTTGATAAGTGACATTAGCAAATGTCATTTTGGTGTCTATAAATTAGTAAACCAGTAGTTCCAGAATGACCAGTGCTTACTGTTACAGACTCATGATGAGTAAAAGATTTATCCAGAGTTCATCAGCACATTTCTGATTCCACATGACTGCCAGTTTTTAAGAGATTATCATTTCACCAGATTTTGGTGTGATCGAGATGAGTATCTACAGTTTTCAGGATGAAATGTATTTAGTGACTGAATTATTTTCTGCTTTGAGTTTTTTGTTGATACTGTGTATTTTCATTCAGGGAGGCATGATGACTGAATCATTGAGTGTATCTGCATCTTGGGTAGATAAACCAGAAAAGCAAACCCACTGCCGTTGAGTTGACTCTGAGTCATAGGGTCCCTGTAGACAGTGTAAAACTGCCCCATAGAGTTTCCGAGGAGCGCCCGGCAGATTTGAACTGCTGACCTTCTGGTTGGCAGCTGTAGCACTACACCACTAGGGTTTCCCTTGGGTAGGTGGTGTGAATTATTTTTTTTCCTTGCCTCCTCCCACAAACCTACCCTTAGTTTTTAGAGGTATATGTCATGTACAGTAATTGTATCACAGAGTCTACTCTTTGTTTACCAAATAAAAATTTGCAACATTTCTACTCTTCTACCAGAAATACAGTGCCCTGTAAAAGCAGTCCTGTGTGGCACACCTTCGTGTCTTCACTTTCAAGTAGTCACAGAGATACCTCCTGGAGGCACCACATACTGTTGGTGGTACAGCAGGTTCACAGTAAACCTCAGAGGCTGAAAAAGGGCAGTTGCTATACTTGCTGTCAGGGGCAAAAAGGGATGAAATATTCTTCTTTTCTTCCAACATACTATCTTTTGGGGCTAGATTTTCTTCATATGCTTCAATTAAGACAGCATACCAAGACAGATTAAATGCAGAAGCTGATCTGAGAGTCTAGCTGTCTTTTAAGCCTGGTAGTAAAGAGATTGGCAAGATGTGAAACAATCTCTGTATCAAAAGTATTTTTGGAAAAATACTGTTTCTAAGAACGAATTCTATTTCAATATGCAGTAAAACAATGACTTTGGGGGACCTGCAGTAATTGTTTCTGCTGTTACAGATAAAAGTGCCATGAATGGCTTTTTCGTGAAGATGGCGCCGAAAGCAAAGAAGGAAGCGCCTGCTCCTCCCAAAACTGAAGCCAAAGCCAAGGCATTGAAGGCTAAGAAGGCGGTGCTGAAAGGCGTCCACAGTCATAAAAAAAAGAAGTTCCGTACTTCACCCACCTTCCGGCGGCCCAAGACACTGAGACTAAGGAGACAGCCCAGCCATCCTCGGAAGAGCGTCCCCAGGAGAAGCAAGCTGGACCACTGTGCCATCATCAAGTTCCGTCTCACCGCTGAGTCAGCCGTGAAGAAGAGAGAAGATAACAACACGCTTGTGTTCATTGTGGACATGAAGGCCAACAAGCACCAGATCAAACAGGCTGTGAAGAAGCTATATGACATTGATGTGGCCAAGGTCAACACCTTGATGAGACCTGATGGAGAGAAGAAATCCTATGTTCGTCTAGCTCCTGACTATGATGTTCTGGATGTTGCCAAAAAAATTGGAATCATCTAAACTGAGTCCAGACAGCAAATTCTAAATACACTTTTTTTTCCCACTAAAAAAAAAGTGCCATGAATGCAGGGGGCCGAGACCTTGCTTTCGGGAAATCGAGGTCAGTGGGCACAACTAGCGTTTCACTAAGGGAGTCTTATGCACCCTAAATTGGTGAGTGGTGTCTGGGATCTTAAAAGCTGCTAAGCTGCTATGTGAGGTACACCAAATGGTCTGAACTCAGCAGGAATGGATGATCTCCAAAGACCAAAACAACATGGGGCAAAGAGAACCCAGAAGACAGTGAGACCCATGCGAGCTGGTGACTACATCAAAATGTGACCGGAAAAACCGGATGGTGCCTGGCCACCATCAGTGATAGCTATGATGGGGCTCACAAAGTTGAGTCACACAAGCAACATGAAAGTAAAAAGGGATGCACTCTAAGCTCTCCATTAAAAGACCACCATTGGTGGTCCAAGGGCCTTGGGGTTCCTCTGGGAGCATGGCCCCTGGTCCTGATGCTGCCCCTGTCCATAAGTCATAATGGAGGTCAACTCTTCAGACAGGAATGATTTGGACTTGGTGACACAGAACAGCCATGTCACGTGTGCACTTTATGGTTCTGTGCATCTATAGGATGTCATCCAGCTGACAGGAGAGGATGGGGGGGCTAGGAGATTGTTGGGAGGATATGACATGTACGGAACAGAGAAGAGAAGTGTGCTGTCACCGGGCAGGAAGAGCAGTGGGAGCCGCTCATTGGCGGGTATGCAGATTTATGTGGGATTGTATATTCTCTCTCAATCATAATAAAGTATATTAAAAAAAAAAAAGAAAGTCCCGTGAGTGGAAGTGGACCTGACAGCAACAGATGGACAACTGTGCTTTGGAGACTGGAACACTGGGGAATTACTAGTGTGTATTCCTGAGCAGATGGACAAGGCGCTGCTGGGGAAGTGAAAGCACGTGTTTGTGGGCCCTGCAGCCAGAGATCCCGACTTACCTCTCGGGTACTGATCTACATTTCCTGTGTAGCTGGACAGAGTCCTGGTTGCTCAGTGGTTAAGCATTTGGTTGCTAACCAAAGGGTCGACAATTTAAATCCATCAGGTGTTCCTTGGAAAGAAACTCTGTGGGGCAGTTATGCTCTGTCTTACAGGGTCTCCATGAGTCAGGGATCAACTCAATGGCTGTGGGTTTGTTTTTTGTCGCGGGAGGTAGAAAGAAAAAAACTCATCATCTCTGTTTTCTTGACTCCTAAAATATTTTAAGTTCACGTTTGATCATTAGCGTGACCTTATTCATTGGTTCTGTAATATTAATGATGTTTTGTGGTCAGCTGTGATGTGAGAAAAATTAAGAACAAGATAGTTTTTAATGTTGATAAATCACTATAAAGATTATGATCTTCTTAGATGTTCGTGGTGTGAAAATGAGATACAGTGATTTTGTGTGTGTGTATTTTTGTCAAGAAAAAGAAAACCTGTACAACTTCTCTCATTATTGCCTCCTACCCCATGTACTGCTCTGTAAAATTACAAAGTTGGGAAAGGAAGGATCAGGGGAAATGTAGACACACACAAAACAAATTTCAAAGATTGGATGTGTGAAAGTCACATTTCAAACACAGTACGAGAGGGTTTTCATGTTTACAGAGATAAAGAGAAGCATCCGTAGTGGGCTGTTATGCCTTCCTCGGGCAGAGGCAGCCCAGAAAGGCAATGTAACTTTTCACAGCACGACTCATACACCTGCCCTCCCCTCATTCCTGTGGAGTATGTGTGGGGTTAGAAGAGGGAAGGATGGAGAGAGATTGAGATTGGGAGGCAGTCCTTCCTTCCCTAGGGATGTAGAAACAATCCTTCCATCCCTCATGCGAGGCATCAAAGTAGCTTGTGATCCTTAAATTTATAGCTTTGAGTAGGTAGGAGAAAAGACCTTCTCCCTGTCATACACAGATGAATCCGTAGTTGATCCCTCCGTTGTATAATACACACATCTCCTGAAAGGAAATAGATTCGCTCCGAGACAGAAGGGATTTGAGGTTGGATAGCCTCTAGACTGGATTGAAGGCACTGCCTCCAGGCTCCCAGTTTGCCAGTAGTGGGTGAGGGTGGGCCTGCTAAATGCCAGCACAAGTAAAGGACCATCTCAGAATATCCTCTGTGACGCTGCATTCCTCTCGTCTATACCATTACAGGGGCTGGCAGGTGAGACCACTGGATAATAGCTTGAATTTATTGAGTGGTTATAATGTGAGTGGTTGTCATATGAAGAAGCAGTTCGGAAATGGCAACGAATATCGTATGGTGCAGTAGTTGTATTTTTTTTTTAAAGTGTATGACAGTTGAGGACTGACTGCTTACAGTTAAGTGATGTTGATGTAATAGACCATGTTCTGTGTGTGGAGGTTGGGTTCACTCCTAGCATCTATCTGGTAACAGCAGGTGGTAAAAAAAAAAGGAAGTGTAATTTCACTGCTCTTGTAGCTTGAGGTAGTTAGTTGTTTCAGGCTTTAAGATTTACAGGATTTAGTTTTGGAGAAATACCACACATATTCTTAGAGTATATATTTTTTCTACCAGAGAATATCCAGGTGTAGATTTTAATGGACTTCATTTGTTTTGGCGATACCTACGTTCTCTGACCTCAATGACAAGAAGTGAGTGAGTGTCAGTGTGTTTTCTGTGGGAGTAGTTTAGTATTGTGGGTAGCCTTTACTAATTGTTGCTTCTTTGTGTGATTTATTAAGCCCTTCATTCTAAAATAAAATTATATGGATAGAAGTTTTATTCCACGAGTGATCGGGCTGGGTCACTTTAGAGCAGTTTGCTAAGATTACTGGGTAAGTGGTGAGTTATTAAGTGCTTGTTCCATGTTAGGTGGTCTGCATGCAAGAGTCACGCAGGACACTAACCTAAAAGAAATTTGTATACTTATACTCTTCCTGCTTGTTCTTAACTTTAATTTGAAGTGGAATACCTGGGGAGGTGATTTTGTTGACCTTAAGATTAGGAAAGTTTTGCTGCCTCTGAAATGGATTGTATGCAAGTAACATTGTACAGTCTTTCACTGTTGAAATTGTATCCAGAGAACAGCCCCCGTGAGGAAAGACTTGGCAGGTTTCAACCTGTCTTTGCTTCCTGTCTTTGTTTGAGTCTGTTAAGACACAGAATTCAGACAGAACACAAATGACTAGAATGTAAAGTAGACTGTGAATGAGACAGAAGTTGTTGATTTCTGCAGGAAGAAAATTAGGGCTGCCAGGAAAAGTTCTGGAGAAGGTTGTATTTGGGTGGGGCCTGAAATAAATAGGAATGAGACTGGAGGAAATGTACTAATAGCTGGTCACTTCCTATCTTGACACCTGTTGGCCAGTAAACGTGGCACATGGCTAGGTGCAGCTGTGTCACAATTCTAGCTACGTAGAAATCATCACCTGGTAGAGGGTGGGATCGGGAATATTGTTCTCTCCTGGAGAACTGAAGCCTTTTGGGAATCTAAGTATACCTCAAGTTCTGTTGTTTTGTAATTCAGTAAGAAAGATCCATTGTATTTAATCCAGTTTGAGGTGCAGGTATGTTATGTGACAGAGGGTAGGCAGAGAACTATGACATTGAAGACCCCGTACTGAATGAGCGCTCATGCCAGTTGAGGACCTATGAAGAGATGAATCATCTTTGAAATTATAATGGCCAATTTGGAGAAAAGGAGATTTAAATTATAAGGAACTTCAAGAGCAGCAATGGAATATGTTGGCTTCTACCAAGAGCCATTATACTTGTTTTCCTCTCTCACTGAAAAAAGAAAATCCAGCATCCGTCTCTGTAAAAGGACTATAAATTTAAAGGAATAAGGTTATATAATTGGAATATGAGTGAGTAATTCCACTGTTGAGTCTGTTTGTCAAAATGTTTCACTTGGTATTTGTCAACTTCAGAAGCCTTGATCTTCACCAGTGCCTTCAGTGCAGCTTAAACTGCTTTCAGTGCCTTTAGTTCTTGGTCATATACTGTCTTCGGAAATGGTTACAAGTCAACCAGTTCTTTTTGGTACAGTGACTGTGCATGTTTTCCATTGTCTTGTGGTGCTTCCTGTGTCGTTCAGTGTTTTGCTGCCCATGCAACCCCCCTCCCCTCATCAAGCCCTTATGTTGCCATCGGGTAAATTTTGACTCGTAGCAACTGTGTAAAATCCTTCAATGTTGTATATTTATGCTTTCATTTTTTTCTTCAGTTCTTTCAGCTTGAGAAATGCTGAGTGTGTTTTTACCTTTTGATTCTGAACTCCAGGTTTTTGCACATTTCATTATAACAGTTGACTTTTCAGGTGGCTCTTTGAAATCCTCAGGTTGACCCTTTCAAGTCTTCTTTTTTTCCATTTCATGAACAAGTGTTGGAGTCTTTTCTGACATCCATTTTGATTGTTTCTGTTCTGTCTTTTTCGTGACTTTCTGCTTTCTTGGTGTATGATACCTTCAGTGTCATCCCATAACTGGTCTGGTCTTTGTGGTCGTTAGTGTTCAGTGCATCTGCTCTGTCCTTGAGATAGTCTCCAAATTCAGGTGGAATATACCCAAGAACTCTTGTGGACTTGTTTTAATTTCCTTCTGCCACAAAATTTGGCAGACAGCTACCTGGCCAGCTGACTGGAAGAGATCCATATTTGTGCCCATTCCAAGGAAATGTGGAAATTATCGAACAGTATCACATGCAAATAAAATTATGCGGAAGATAATTTAGAAACAGTCACAGCAGTACATCCACAGAGAATTGCCAGAGATTAAAGATGCATTCAGAAGAAGACACAGAACAAGGGATATCATTGCTGATACCAGATGGATACTGGCTAAAGAAAGAGAATACCTGAAAGATGTTACCTGGTTTTATTGGCTATGCAAATAAATTTGCACACATTTGCCACACATTTGGCTGTGTGTATCATAATAAATTATGGATAACACGAGGAACTTGCACATAGATCACAGGTGATTACAAGAGGGTAATGCGTGGTTTAAAATCAGGAAAATGTGCATCAGGGTTGTGTCCTTTCACTGTGCTTGCTCAATTTATATGCTGAGCAGATAATCTTAAGCAACTGGACTGCATGACACAACCTTGCTTGCTGAAAGTGAAGAGTACTTGAAGCTCTCACTGATGAATTCCAGAGTTCACACAGTCTTCACTATGGGTTGCACCTCATCATCAAAAAAACAATCCTCACAACTAGATCAAGAAGCAGCATCATGATAAATGGAGAAAAGATTGAAGGATTTAGTGTTACTTGGATCTTCAGTCAACACACATGGAAGTAACAGTCAGAAAAGAAAACAACGAATTGCATTGGGCAAATCTGCTGCAAAAGGTGTTACCTCAAGGACACAGGTGTCTCTGATCCAAGCCATAGCATTTTTAATTACCTTGTGGGCATCTCAAAGCTGGATAATGAATCAGGAAGATGGCAGAAGACTTGATTCATTTGAATTATGATGTTGGAGGAGAAAGATTGAATATGCCATATACTGTCAGTGGAGAAGGAACAATATCTGTCTTGGAAGAAGTGCACCCAGCATGCTCCTTAGAAGCAGGGGTAGTGAGACTTCATCTTGCTTACTTTGGAGGAACCAGTGTCTGGAGAAGGATACCATGTTTGGTAAAATAGAAGGTTGGGGGAAAACAGAAGACCCTCAGCCAGATGGATTGACAGGGTGGTTGCAACAGGAGCTCAGACATAGCAGGGATTGTGTGGATGGTGCAGGACAGGGTGGCGTGTCCTGCGTTGAATACGGGCTTGCTGCAAGTTGGAACTGACTCAGCAGTTGGGATACGTTCCAAAAGTTGGAATGTAGAGTAATTCTTTTTCGTAGAGCACTATGGTTTGTCAGAAGCCTTTGGCTAACCTGTCTGTTCATTGTATTAAACAGCTACTTCACAAAGGCTTTCCTTTGTTGGTCTTGAAGGAGATTAAATGCTGATCTGTGTGGTTAGTTTGAAATGTTCTTCTGTATTCTTAAAATTGTTTTCCATCCTAACTATACATAAAGATTTATTTTGAAATGAAATTTGGTGAGTTGCTAGGGTGGCTTCTAAGGAGAGCTTTTGCTGATATTGCTAAGAATGTTGTAATTAAGAACTTGAAGCACTGTAAGATCCTAAACATGAGTGACTGATAATTTGATGTTCAGTAATTTAAGGAAGTTCAAATGCCCTTCATCATTGTCCTGAGGTAGTTGTGTGATGTGTGTGTTTGCTGAAGTCTGTAAAGTAAAAGGGATTGAAATACTCATTATTTCATTTACTTTCTTTTTGCTTGAAGATTTCTTTGTCATTGTCATCTGGGATCTATGTCAAATGTGTAAGGGGGCAATTTAGTCATGATAATAACTATCTTGAGATTTAAAAGATTGATCCAGTTTTGTGTAAGTTTTGGGGATTGACTTTTCATCATTTTTAAACAGTTGACATTTGGGGAAGTGTCCATGTAAAATTATGTGTATAAATGTTTGGAGATAGGTAGGGTGAAATGTGGAACTGAAGATGACAGCTATTAAATACTTCTCTCGTATAGGAACAGTGGTGGTGCAGTGGTTAAGAGCTCAGGCTGCCAGCCAATTCAAATCCAGTAGCCACTCCTTGGAAACCTTATGGAGCAGTTCTGCTCTATGCTTATAGGGTCATTGTCAGTTGGAATTCAGTCAGTGGCAGCAGACTTTTGAATTTCTCACATAAGGAGACATGGTGGTACAGTGGATAGAGTAGAACTATCCCCTGTTGGGTTTCCAAGGAGTGACTGTTGGATTTGAATTGTCGACCTTTTGGCTCACAGCTGACTGCTTAACCTGCACCACCAGGGTTCTGTAAAGAACTAGAGATGACAAATAGTCCTTCTTGTAATACAGAAGAGAAACTGAGACCTAGTTAGCTTAAGTGAACCCAGTTATTAGCAGATGAGCCAGGAGTAACCCCCTTGATGTCTGCGAGTATGGTTTCCAATACGAATATATGTGCATTTCACACGTGGTTTGGTGTCTGTCCATGATTGTTGTAAGAATTAGAACATTTAACTGATAGTAGTAACCATTTCATCTGTGTTTCCTTAAACTAAAACTTAACCTGTTACCGTGCAGTCGATTCCTACTTATTGCACCCCTTTGGGAAAGTGTAGGCCTGTCCCCTAGGGTTTCTAGGGAGCAGCTGGTGGATTTGAACTGTCAGCCTTTTGGGTTAGCAACTGTAGGTCTTCATTTGTGTGCCACCAGGGTTTTGCTGCCATTTTTTTGTTACATAAAACTTGAGAAGAGAGTAACAGAGCTGTCATTCTTGTTGCAGAGATTGCTCATGGGGTGATGAGGGAAGGAAATTGCAGAGGGTAATTCTTCTAAGGCAGATAAAGGTCCAAGATAATATAAAAACTATTCTTGCTATGTTGTATAACATTTTGATAACTTTTTGGGGGCAGGGAAGAGAGGCATGTTTTGGAAATCACCCAATAATGATCTAAGTACATGTCACAATTATTTTATTTACAGAAGATCTGTACATATTGTTTATTCCTGTTTCATTTTTGTTTTTAAAGGTTACGGGAAGTTTCAGAGAAATTGAACAAATATAATTTAAACAGGTAAGACTTTTCAGATGTTTTAAATTTTTCTAGCAAGGAACACATTTCTTTAATTAGGAAAAAGCTCATATTTAGGCAGCAGCTACTATGAATCTTTTAATTCAAGTGTCAACATTTTATGAGTTGGGTTCATTTGAATCATAAATTAGTTTGTGTTTATACTAATTTTTAAGAAACCTGACAAAGAGGGAATTCTTACAATTTTTAAACTATTATTTTTAATCTAAAAATCTCATTTTTAAATTATTCCTTAAAATATGTAAATTTTTTTTTTTTTAAAAAGGTCATGCCAGCTATTGTTTTGCTTTGTTGAGGGTGATGACATAGTATGTATTTACCATTTAAAAAAACATTTTACTTAAAATGGATACTTTTTTCATTCCCCAGCCACCCCCCTTTGAATGTATTGGAACAGGCTACTATTAAGCAGTGTGTGGTGGGACCAAATCATGCTGCCTTTCTTCTGGAGGTAAATTCTTTTACTCTAAGGAAGAGAAATGGAGAAAGATGTAATTAGGTATCATCTTGTTCCTTGCTTTTAACCAGAGAAAATAGGAGCTACCTGCAAGTTCTATTTCAGAAACCACTCCGTTCTTTCTCACTGGATAAAAAGATTCTGGGTCCAGAGAAAGTTTAAATAGCTTACTAAATTTGAAACTAGTTGCACAATAGGGAAGCTCCTGATACCCAGTCATTTCCTTCCTCTGAATTCTGATTGAGAGTCTTTAAATTACTTTGTACTGGTTTCTGGATGTATGTGTAAGGTGTTTCGTATTTCTCCAGTTCAGGTGTAAATCTTCGGGATGGGAACTTGTTTGTTGTTGTCTAAGTGGACAGTTACAAGCATAGCATAGTGTTCATTGAATACATTACAATTTCGATAGGCGTTTTTACTGTGGGAATTTCTTCTATTTTCTTTGCTCTTAGGATGGTAGAGTTTGCAGGATCGGTTTTTCAGTACAGCCAGACAGATTGGAATTGGGTAAACCTGACAATAATGATGGGTAAGATATGTCCTTTCTGCTTAAAACATATTTAGCACTTAAAATTACTTTTAACATTAAAACTGTGTTTTGATTTTGGTGACACTCAAAGCATTGCGAAAAATGAGATGCTTAAGATAAAGTGAGATGACTATTAATTTTTTGTAAGCACAGATTAATAGCTGTACTAGCATTAAAAGTAGCAAGAGGTATGGAATACTTAACAGAAAGAAGCACCTTAAGAAATATATTTTATGTGTTATTTGGTCTTTGACTGAAATGATTTTCTAGGTCACATTTTTCACCTTTAGTGTTTTCAAATCAAGTAGCTGAATTTGAAAACAAGTCTTTAAAATTGTAGTGCTTACAAGGATGCATGATAATATAGGATGTTTTCCAGTTGGCTGTGTCTCAGGAAAACATGACTACTATTAAAGATCTAAATAGCAGTTAACTTTTTCACAGTCATTTGCAGTTCAAATTTGAACAGTTTCAACCAGGAAGGAACAATAGGTTGTAATGAGGCTATAAATTTTTAGATTTTCTCTTTGATGTGAGGAATAAATTTCCTAAGAGGTAGCAGAGAATTGTTAGGCTGGTATTTTATCACAGTGAGAATGCTTGCCTTCCATTCAGGAGGCCTAAGTCCAATTCCTAGCCAGTGCACCTCAAATACAAGCCTGCTTCCTGCTTCTCTGTGAGCGGAGACTTGTGTGCTGTTATGCTGCTGATCAGGTTTCATCAGAGCTTCTAGACTAAGACAGACTAGGAAGAAAGGCCTGGCTATCTGCTTCTGAAAATCAGCCAGGGGGAAACTATATGGATCACAGCTGTCTGTTCTACAGCAGATCCCGGGGATAGTGCAGGTCTAGGCAGTGTTTCATTGTGTTGTGCATGGTGATACTGTGAGTTGTGGGCTGACTCACCAGCAGCTAACAAGTCCTAGAGCAGTGAGAACTGGAATTCTAGGTTTGTACTGGTCTGTTTGGGACTGTTGTGTGATTGTTCTCCTCTTTGTTTTTTTTTTCCCTCCCAGGTCAAAATTGAACAGCAACTCGGGGGCAGGAAGGACTTCAAGGCCTGGTAGGACAAGTGACTCCCCATGGTTTCTCTCAGGTTCTGAGACTCTGGGCAGGCTGGCAGGCAACACCCTAGGGTGAGTTGTGGCCAAACAAAAGCATCTGCTGATCTGTGCCGTCATGCTGTGTGTACTGTTAGAGTGTGATCACGAATGTGGCCTGATGATGGAATGAGCGAACTCCCGAGCTCCGCACAAGGAGTTCATGTTGCTTGTGGTGAGCCACTGTGATAAAAATAACCCACAGAGGCTCATCACAGGTAGTCCAGGTCTGCACCTTTTAACATTGGGTGATGCTTGCATGTGTGTATAAGGCCATCGTGTAGTTCATGTCATTTAAAGTTTTAATTCTACCATTGTTGGTGAAAATTGGTCACTTTATTCTTGCATAAAAACATCTAACGTTTATTTTCTCCTGGGTGTCTGGAAGTTGTAGTTCTTTCTGTATTTACTTAATGAGGTTTGTGAATCATGTAGTAAGTCTTACAGCTTTTAATGAAGTTACTTTCGATTTCAAATCCATTTGTACAGTGTATCACTTTATTTTAAAAAAATAAAGGCGCGTACAAATTCCAAACCAAATGATTTTGGACATTTTCTACCTTGATTTTTGAATAGCCAGATTGTCTGAAATTGCCCAGTTGAATAGATAATGCCACATCAGTCAGGTCAGCATGTGTGTACAAAGGCTGATCACAGAAAGATAACTAGAAGCAATACAGATTGTTTCAAAATGTATTTAAAGTGAAGAGGAGATTAAAAATATTTTTTGACACTGAATTTATATGTAAAGTAAACAGGGATTTAAAAATTGGAATACTTAAAATTAAAAAAAAAAGGTGATTCCCTTTGCCTTTATGTTGAAATAAGTTTATTTTGGGGTAGGAGAAAGATCATTTAGTTAGGTGCATTCTTTAGCTCATTCTGTGCCAGAACTGTTAATAGGGAGCATGTGAAAATGTTTTATTTCCTCTTTGCTTAAAGATCCTCTGCCTGTACTATAGGATAAAGAGTTCTATAAATGCAGTAACAGATGAAATTTTATCATTTAAGAAAGGATTATTGCCTATCATGCTGTGTCCAGTTGTACCTTCTTTAAAGGTGAAAATTTTTTGTTCAGTTTATACTAAGTTTAATTATTCATTTTGAAATAATTTCAGACTTGCCAAAAAATACAGATTCTTTTTTTTATTGTGACTGAATGAAAATGTACATTCCCATATAAATTTGCATGCCTACCTATGTGCAGCTCCCACTGCTCTCCCTGCCCGGTGACAGCACACTCTTCTTTCCACTCCATGCATGTCTTATCCTCCCAGCAATCTCTTATCCCCTTCTGTTCAACTACTCTACTGCCTCCAGTAAGAGGTCAGTAGGACGACATCCTGCTGTCCATAAAGTGGACATATGATACGGTCACCCTGTGTCAGCAAGTCCAATCTATTCCTGTCCAAAGAGTTCAACACCATTATGATTTATGGACAGGGGCTGCATCAGGGCCAGGGGACATGCTCTTAGGGGAACTCCGAGGCCCCTGGACTGTCATTTGCAGTCTTTCAGTGGAGATCGCAGGGTGTACGCCTTTTTATTCTTGTGTTGCCAGTGAGACTCAACTTGGTAAGCTCTAGCATGGCTATCACTGGTGGTGGCTGGGCACCATCCAGTTCTTCCGGTCACAAGTCGCTTAGTTACCCACTCACATGGGTCTCTCTGTCTCTTCTGGGTTCTTTTTCCCCCATATCGTTTTGGTCCTTGGTGATCATCTGTTGCTGCTGAGTTGGGACCATTTGCTGTACACTCAGATGGCAGCTTGGCAGCTTTTAAGACCCCAGAACCTACTCACCAATGTGGGGTGCAGAAGGCTCTCAGCAAAATGCTAGTTGTGCCAGTTTGCCCTCGATTTCCCCTGAGAGCATGATTCCCCCTCCCTAGCTACTCTGTCCTTTCAATATTGGGTTCAGATGAGAGGAATAATCATGTTACGTTCAAAGTCCTGTTAATAATTGATCTTCTTTCTAATGTGTGCTGTCACAGATTTCACCCAACCAAATTTCAATAAACTGTCTAAACTAAACCCTCCCCCTTCCCTCCCCACCCTTGCAGCCGTCAAAGAGTCTTGTCTTCCATGCATGAGTCTGTATTTAAGTTCTTCTTGTAGGGGTTTCATACAATATTTGTCCTTTTGTTGCGTACTACTTTCAGTAAGCATAATGTCCTCCAGTTGAAACCAGGTTATAAGATGTTTCCTAAAATCATCATTGTTCTTTATCATTGCATAGTGTTCCATTAAATATATATAGCATAATTTACCTATCCCTTCTTTTCATGTTGGACATCTGGATTGATTGCATCTTTTTGCTGTTGTGGACTGTGCTGCTATAAACATTCGTGTGCATGTATCAGTTGATGTGAATGGCTTTGATTCTGTAGGATATATTCTGAACAGTGGAATTACTGGGTCAAATGGTATATCTGTATCCAGCTTTTTAAGGAAGTGCCAGATTGCTTTCCAAAGAGAGTCATCATTTTGCAGTCCCACCAACAGTGTAGGAGAGTTCCAATTACTCCACATTCTCTCCAGCATTTGTTGTTTTGTGCTTTTTGGATCATGGCCAACCTTTTTGGGGTGAGATGGTATCTGATTGTAGTTTTGATTTGAATTTCTTTTATAGCTAATGATTGTGAGCATGTCTGCATGTGTTTTTTGGCTGCCTGGATCTCCTCTTTAGAGAAGTGTCTGTCCATCTCCTTTGCCCATTGCTTAATTGGATTACGTATCTTTTTCTTAACTGATATTTTGTAGTACCTTGTAGATTATGGAGATTTGGTGTTGGTCTGACATATACTTGCAAATATTTTTTCCTGCTCTGTAGGTGGCCTTTTTATTCTATTAACAAAGTCTTTGGATGAGCAAAATTGTTTGATTCTTAATAGTTCCCATTTATCTATTTTCTCTTCTGTTGTTTGTGGTTTATTTGACAGATTTTGAAGTCTGTCTGTCTTGTGTATTGAAAAACTTCCATTGTTGATCCTACTTTTTCTTGAATGAGCTTCATTGTTTTAGATTTGATATTTAGGTGTTTTATCTGACGGCGCTTGTCTTGGCTTGGCATCCAGTTTAAGTTGGTTTTTGTATAAGGCGTAAGATACGGCTCTTGTTTCAGTTTTTTGCAGGTGGATATCCACTTTTGCCAGTACCATTTGTTGAAGAGATTGTTGTTTCCCCAGTTTGTCTTAGGGCCTTTGTTGAATATCAACTGTTCATAGGCAGATGATGTCATCTCTGGGGTTTCAGTTCTGTTCCATTGATCTGTCTGTCTCTTTTTGTAACAATACCAGGCTGTTTTGACTACTGTGGCAGTGTAGTGGGTTCTAAAGTCAGGTAGTGAGAGGCCTCCCAGTGTGTTCTTCTTCAATAGTGCTTTACTTATCTGGGGCTTCTCTTTCGAAACAAAGTTGGTGATGTGTTTCTCCATCTCATTAAAAAATATCACTGGAATTTGTATTGGGATTGCATTCTATAAGTAGATTACTTTGGGCAAAATAGACATTTTCACAATGTTAAGTCTTCCTATACATGAGCAGGGTAGATTTCTCCATTTATGTAAGTCTCTCTTAGTTTCTTGTAGTAAGGACTTGTAGTTCTCTTTGTAAAGGTCTGTTACTTCTCTGGTAGATTTATTCCTAGATACTTTATCTTCTTGGGGGCTATAGTAAATGGTATTGATTTGGTGATTTCTTCCTTAATAATCTTGTTGTTGGTATAAAGGAATCCTAATGATTTACTTATGTTGATCTTGTATCCTGAGACTTTGCTGAACTCTTCTATCAGTCTGAGTAGCTTACTTATGGATTCTTGGGAATTCTCTGCATATACAATCATATCATCTGCAGATAGAGAGACTTTTACTTCTTTGCCTGTGCAGATGCCCTGTGTTTCTTGGTCTTGTCTAATTGCTCTGGCTAAAACTTCTAGTACAGTGTTGAATAGGAGAAGTCAGAGTGGGCATCCTTGTCTAGTTCCTATTCTCAGGGGAAACTGTTTCAGTCTCTCTCCATTCAGTATGATGTAGGCAGTTGGCTTTGTATAACTAGCCCTTATTGCATTGAGGAATTTGCTGTCTTTTCTTATTTTGCTGAGAGTTTTTAGCATGAATGGTTGTTGGACTTCATCAGATGCCTTTTCTGTGTCAGTAGACACCATCAGGGGATTCTTGTCTTTCGTCTTATTTGTGTGGTTGATCACATTAATTGGTTTTCTGATGTTGAACCAGCCTTACATCCCTGGTATGAATCCAACTTGGTCATGATGGCTAATTTTTTTGATATGGTGGTGTATTCTGTTGGCAAGAATTTTGTTGAAGATTTTTACATCTAGATTCATGAGTGACATTGGTCTGTAGTTCTCCTTTTTTGTTGGGTCATTCCCTGGCTTTGGTACCAGGGCTATGCTGGGTTCATAGAATCAGTTTGGGAGTATTCTTTCCCTTTCTGTACTGTGAAATAGTCTCAGTGATACTGGAGATAACTCTTCTTTAAAAGCTTGGTAGAATTGTGCGGTGAAGCCATCTGGGCCCGGGCCTTTTTCTGTTGGCAGTTTTTTGATGACTTTTTCAGTCTGTTCCTGATGGGTTTATAAAGTTATTCTGCTTCATGTTGTGATAATTTGGGTAGGTGATATGAATCAAGGAATTTGTCCATTTCCTCTAGGTTTTTCTAGTTTGTGTTTAATAGTATTGTTATGATATTTTTGATTTCTGTTGGCTCTGTTATGACAACTCCCCTCTCATTTCTTATTTGGTTATTTGTTTCCTTTCCTGTTTTTCTTTAGTCAGTTTAGCCAGTAGTTTGTCAGTTTTGTTCATGTTTTCCAAAAACCAGCTTTTGGTCTTTTGAATTTTTTCAGTTCTTCTATTCTCTAATTCGTTTAGTTCTGCTCTAATCTTTATGATCTGTTTTCTTCTGATGCCTGAGGAGTTCCTCTGTTCTCTCTCTGCTTGTTCAAGCTGTAGGGTCAGTTCTTTGATTTGGTTTCTTTCTTCTTTCCAAATATGTGCATTTATGGAGATAAATTGACCTCAGAGCACTGCTTTGGCTGTATCCCATAGGTTCTGGTAGGAAGTGTTTTCATTCTCACTGGAATCCATAAATTCTTTATTTCATCTGTGTAACTCATGAGTTTTTGAGCAAGATGCTGTTCAGTTTCCATGAGTTTCACTTTCTATCTATGTTTTTTCTGCTATTGATTTTGACTTTTATGGCTTTATGATCTGAGCAGATGCTTTGCATTAATTCAGTGGTATGTATTTTGTAAAGAATGACTTTATGTCCTAACACATGGTCTTTTCTGGAGAATGTTCCATGTGTACTAGAAAAGAAGATGTAGTTGTCTGCTGATGGATAGAAAATTCTGTATCTGTTGATGAAGTCTAGTTGGTTAGTTGTGGCAGTAGGGCCCTCAGTGTCTTTACTGAGCTTTTTTCTGGACACTGTATTCAATAATGAGAGTGGAGTGTTGAAGTCTCCCACTATTATTTGGAGTGATCTATATCATTTTGAAGTGTAGTCAATGTTTCTTTGGTGTATTTAGGTGCTCTAATATTAGGTGCATAAATATTTAATATTATTAAGTCCTGCTTGTGTATTGAACCTTTCAGCAGTAGTGTCCATCCTTGTCCACGATGCTGGTTTTTACATTAAAATGTATATTATCTGAGATTAGAATTGCCACCCCTGCTCTTCTGTGTTCATTGTTAGCTTGATATATATTCTTCCACCCTTTAATTTTCAGTTTGTTCTTATCTTTAAGGTGACTTTCTTGTAGCCAACATATGGATGGGCTGTGTCTTTTGATCCACAGTGTCACTTGACGTCTCTTTACTGGAGTGTTCAGTCCATTCAAATTCAGTGTGATTATTCATAGGTATGTGTTCAGTGTTGCCATTGTGATATGTTTATTTTGGTAGTGATGTTTTCTCTGTTGTTCCTACTAATCTGTTCTGGGACATTCTTCGTGAGTTGATTTTTCACCTTTTTTGGGGTTGATTTTGTGGTTGTTGAGACTCCTGTATTACCTTTCTTGATATAGTATGTTGCATCTTTATTGTGCTTTATGGCTGCCCCTATGATCCCCCTTAATAAACTATGTATAAAACCAGTTTCAGTTACTGCCATTCCTGTCAACTTCCTCTCCATCTGGAAGGACTATGACAACTGTAGTACATCCCTCTTTCAATATGATGACATCATAGTTTTCATGATACAGTCAGTGGATTATTTCTTTCACTATTACAGCTTTGATTTAATTTGGAGCCTTCCCTAACTGAGTAGGATTCTGGGTGATGTGTCCTGTAATTGCTTCTAAATTGTAAAATTAGTGGTTTTGTTCTTCTAAGCCAGGAGATTCTTTCAGTATTTCTTGTAGCTTTGGTTTGGGTTTTACAAAGTCTCTTGAGTTTCTTTTTATCTATGAATGCCTTAATCTCACTTTTTATATTTGAAAGATAGTTTTGCAGGACATATAATTCTTGATTGGAAATTCTCCTTCAAGGCTTTGAATGTGTCATGCCACTGTCTCTGTGCCAGCATTGTTTCTGCTGAGAGATCCGACGAAAGCCTACAGGATTTCCCTCTGATGTTAGCTTTGCTTTGAGTCATGTTACCTTTAAGAGTTTCTGCTTATGTTTCATTTTGTTAAGCTTGTTTATAATATGTCTTAGAGTCTTTCAAGATCTGTATTGAGTGATGTTCGATATGCATCTTGGATCTCTATATTCTCTCCTAATTTCTGGGAAGTTTTCTGTCAGTAGTTCAGCAACAGTACTCTCTGTGTTCTCAGGTGTCTTTTCCTGTTTAGAAACTCCAATTAATTATAGATTGTTTCCTCTTTAAAATAGAGTCCCACATGCTTCTTAATGCTTCTTCAGTTTTCTTGTTTCTTTTTTCTGATTTCTTCTCATAGGTGCTGGAGTCAGTAGCTCTGTCTTTCAGTTGAGAAAGTCTGCTTTCCATTTATTCCATTCTGTATTCTTAGTTTTGTATTGAAGTTTTTGTGTCTTTGATTTTGTTCATAATGTGTTGGATTTCAGAGTACTGGTGTTCCATCAGATCGACCAGCTTGCTTAATTTTTCAGTTTGCTCTGCTGTATTTTGTGTAAGGTCTAGGAGGGCTGTACATGTAATCCTTTTGTATTCACCTTCTGATAGTTTCAGAAAAGTTTCTTCTGTCTAGGAAGTTCTGAGGTGCTTTCTTTGGGGGCCTTCTGAAGCCGTGGGTAATTTCTTTGTTATGGTTTTCTCCAGATTTTTTTGCTTTTTGGGCATCATGTGAGTCAGTAGAGGCTGGCAGAGATGCTGTGAGGGTGGACCACAGATATTTCTCTAGGCCGTCTTAAAATGAGAGGTAAAAAGTATCTGATAACTATGAGAGTCAGTCAGGTTTTCAAGTGTATACGTTCTTCTTCCTAGCTGGCAAAGTAAGCACCTCTGTATTGAACCCCAGATGTTATAAACTAGGTCAAAATACAGAAAGGCTACTGGCCTGCTGGCGTCTGCATGTCCAGCCCTAGCTGTTGGTGACACTGTGTAGAATACTGCTTTTCTGCTGGCAAAGTGCTGTCCTACTGGTCAGAGCTGCCTCCCAGCCCAGGAATTAGGTCCAGCTGAGGCTTTTGTGTGAGTATCTCTGCCTTCCAGTGGAACAAGGTGGTGTCCTACACCAGCATGCACGTGGCTGGGACCAGGCTACTCTATGGCGGAGGCAGAAAGAGAGGTCAAAGGTGCTGAGTCGTGCTGCCTCTGTTGCCAGGCCCCAGCCATAGGCGACACTGTGTAAAATGCTGCTTTTCTGCTGGAAAAGCGCTCTCCCCCGGACAGGCGCTGCCTCCCAGCCTAGGAACTAAGTGCAGCTGGGGCCTCCGTATGTGTGCCTCTGCTTCCCAATGGATCAAGATGGCATCCTGCACAAGGTTGCCACCACCTCCTATATGGTGGAGGTGGAAAGAGAGGTCGAAGGTGCTGAGATGCACAGCGTCCAAAGCTGGGCTCTCAAAATTCCGCATTTTCACTTGCCAGTCTCACCAGCAGTGCATCTGAGATTAGCGGCTAGTCAAGTTCCAGCTCTGGCCACTGGCTGAGACAGAGGGAATAAAAATTAAAATAGTGAGTTACTTTCAGTCTGTGCAAGCACTCCTTCCCCGAGAGTGGGGTCAGCGAAAGAGAGGAGGTTTTGCGTTCAGTGATATGAAGTCCAAGTTAACAGCCCTATGCAGTGTTCTAGGGCTCACTAAATGTCCAGAAGGCTCCGTTTAATCAGCACTTCAGGTCTTGGTTTCCAGAGGGATTTAGGAAGACGTATGTTTAGTCCGTCATCTTGACTCCACCCCCGGGATATCTTTTAATATATTTTCCTTTGGTGTTTTTGCTAATTGGCAGGTTTGTTTGCTAAAGATTTCTTGCTAATGTTGTTTTCTCCCTTTAATAAATATGTCAAATACATCCTGCCAGAATGTTTCAAAAATCTCCTAGGTGGTTTTGCTAAATTCTTTACAAATCAGGTTAAAGGTAAGAAAGGCTAATTTACCTGGGGGAAGAGAAAAGAATTCATTTGTGTTTAATTGTAAAATTAAAATGGAGATAACAGAATTGAATACTTCTTCCATTGGCACTGAGCAGTGGCCATAGTGGATGATAGGTACAAACTACTTTTAGTTGATTTGAGTTGCCATATGTCCTTTAGAGTTTTATGTGACCTAATACTTAGTACAGGATTTAAAATATAAAAGCCAAGCAAGTAATTATAGATGCATGAAGTTGTATGAGTAGATACGATAGAAGGTGCAGCACTTTGACAGGCTCAATGCCTAGTTTTTAAAATAGTAGGTAAGCTGTTCTTGCCATAAGAAAATACAGGGAGCACTTGTCTCCTTCCATTCCCACTTGTTTTTGTCCTCAGGGAAGCTGCAGATCTGAATTTTTTGTGGGATATTTTGACTACTTTAGTATTGGAAGTAATTCAAATTTTAATTAATTTATCTTTCTAAATAGAAATGTGTGTAACTACAAAAATAAATGTTTTATTATAGAAATTTTAAATTGACAGAAAAATAATGAAGACAGTCCTGTATATCCTATACCCTTTTCCCTGTTATCAGCATCCTACATTAGAATGACATATTTTTTTTACAGTTAATGAATGATGATACAGTACTGTTAATCGAAGTCCACGGTTTATTTAAATGTCCTTATTTTCTACTTAATGTCCTGTTTATGAATCTCATCCAGTACACCACATAGCATTTAATCACGTCTCCTTAGATTCTTCTTGACTGTGATAGTTTTATAGATTTTCTTTGTTTTTGATGACTATATATACTTTATTACTAGCCAGACAAGTCTGTGGACAAGATGTGACTTATGGGCTTTTAAGTTCGCAAGTTATGGCTAATTCCATACTAGATACAGTTTCCTTAGTTGATTTCAAGTCATTTTTGTGCCTTGAGAAACATAGTGGGATCAAAATTGTGACACAACTTTGATAAGGGAACTGTAGTTTTCCTAGTATTTTTGAGTTTAACATTTAAAAAATACGTATGTTAAAAAAAACAAACCCTGCTGTCAAATCAGTTCCAACTCATAGCAACTCTTACAGGTTTTCTAAGGCTGTAAATCTGTACAGAAATAGACGGCCACATCTTTCTCCCACAGAACTGCTGGTGGTTTTCAGCTTCTGACCTTTTGGTTAGCAATGTCTTGCTTTAAGCACTGTAACACCAGGGCTTTCATGAAAAGTATATAGCTTGTAACTATAGGCAGAAATTTTGTGACCACTGATAACTTCCTATTAGTGTGTATGGCTCGCGTGCATTGATCTTTATGCACATAGCAGGCTGGTAGAAGAGAGTTGAAGGGAATTGGAGGTAGGGAGACGGTAGGTTCTTTGGATTCTGATACGAGAAACCTTGCATGGCAGTTGAGCATGGGGAACCATGGTACTCAGTCTGTGAAAACTGTCAGGTTAAGGGGCAGGCCAGAGGTGTCGTGACATTGGATTTTGGAGTTACCTCAACTGAAGGTTTGTCTAACAGAGATTGCAAAGTGTCAGACAGTGATGTTTGATGAAACAACAGTGTTTAATTAGAATGTTGCAGATGTGCAGATGTTCTCTGCTCTTCCCTGCTATCTTGGCTTCACTGATCTATGTAACTTGCCCACCTCCTGTTCCTGTAAGCACTGCCTAGGTGCAGTTGTGTGTTTGAATAGTGTACCCCATCATGTTTCTCAGCATTGGCTTGGAGAAAAAATTTATTGGTGGAAATTTCGGGTCATCCATTGTCTCTACCATGATTGTGTAATTTGTTGTACAAATTGGGACATCTTCTAGTGAAATTACACTTAGACAACAGCTTTAAACTAGGAAAACTGGGACATTTAGTCACTTCAGTTGTATCTGTTGTAGACTTTTTCAGTAGGATTCTCCTTGTTTGCAAGCTGAAATAGTATATTTGAGTTTTTGAGTGTTCAGAGAAATCCCAAAAGGGTACTTGCACCTGAAAGACTTAGATTTGTTTCCTTTCCTTTTCTTTTCTTCTTCTTCTTCTTCTTCTTTTTTTTTTTAAAAAAAGAAAACAACTTAGAGGAATCCTGAAGTAGCAATGCTGATTTAATATTTGGAGTATGCTTACTTATGTTTTCATTGATCCTCTTGTTTTTATTCCATAAGTATCACAATACAGAGATCTTGCAAAGAAAAAAATCTTTTCTTTGTGACTTTTTTTTAGTACAGCATACATTTAATGAAGCTCCCCACCCCCTTGTTTTTGATTTGGCCTGTGAGAGGTGGTTTAGCATTGCGTTTCTGTAATCAGTTACGTAGCTGATATTAGTGCTGTTTCATACTGCTGACACAGGGATCTACAATCTTGTTTTTTTCAGATTGTTTCGGGAAGTTCTTAGCTGTGATGGAGGGTCTGTGTAAGCATGAGCTGATAGTCTGTATCAGCAAGTACAGGAAACCTTCAAAACGACAGTGCTAGGTTTTCTTTCTTGATTTTGTTTTTTCTTTTTTCATCACACGGAGGAAAGTAAAGTTTTTGTTTTTTTTTTTTTTTAGTTTAAGAAAGAAATTGAGCTTTCCAGTTACTTGAGAAGACCAGAACAACAAATTTGATACCTACTGACTTGAGAAGTGTTACTGTTAACATATGCAACATATTTTAAGGGGGAAAAAAAGAACTGGAAAAACAAATTTAAACTAAGTATTTGCAATGGGAGACTGAAGCTTTTAACTGTAGGTGAGTTCAGTAAAGAGGAGTTAGGAGTCAAGTCCTATCTCAGTTGAATGATCTGTTATAGACAGAATGATTTATTAGTTATTTGTTTTAAAGAGAGCTAGCACTGTCATATATAAAAGGCTAAAATGATTTTGCTGTGACCATTTTCTTTAACATGAGTTGATGTAGATGGCTGTTGTATGGGTATATTGTTTACTTAATTGAAAACTTAATTGTCATGTTTGGCATATTAAGTGATATTGTAGGCATCACACCTTTTCTAAGTCATTTTCTCCTACTTAGGGATAAATTAATCAGTATAACCATTAAGTAAGTAGTTTTTAGCTCTCCTTTAATCAAGGAAGTTAATAGTACTAAGTATTAAGAAAACACTGTATTTACAAATGACTGTATTCCAGGTAAAGCACTTGAAGTTCCAGGTTTTCAGTTTTACCTTTTTACATAACAGCTTGTTATTGTTTAGGTTTGATGGGTCTTTCATGTAAAGGTAAAATATGGTTTACAACACATTATATGCCAGCCAAGTGCCGTCGAGTTGGATTATGACTAAAAATATGTGGTATGGGGATATTTTAAAAATAATATTCAAAGATGCAGATGTTTCAAAAAAGTGATAAATTTATACTTCAGTATCTACAAAATTGTAACTTAAAGCTCAATTTTATTTATGTTTCTATCATAACACTACAGTAAAATAGATCAAATTAGACAGTTAACTTTATCTTGACTAGCCAAGAAAAAGCCACTGCCGTCGAGTTGATTCCAAGTCATAGTGACCCTATATATCACAGTGGAGCTGCCACATCTAGTTTCCAAGCAGCACCTGATGGATTTGAACTGCCAGTCTTTTTGGTTAGCAGACGTAGCACTTAGCCACTACACCACCAGGGTTTCCATTATCTTGGCTAAGGAAAGCAAAAATGAGAGCGTAAGTGATGTTTTTAGAATGATTGTTAAAGTGTTGATTCTGTAAATTCTCCAATATTTAGAAGTCGCTGGAGTTCAGGAGTGGGTGGAAGTGGAGGAGGATCTTCTGGAAGGTCATCAGCTGGAGCTCGAGATTCCCGCCGACAGACGCGAGTTATCCGGACAGGACGAGATCGAGGGTCAGGCCTTCTTGGCAGTCAGCCTCAGCCAGTTATCCCAGCATCCGTCATTCCCGAGGAGCTGATATCACAGGTACGAGTACGGTAGGATACTTATAAGACAGCAGGATAAGGTGAAGCTTAACGTAGTACAGTGAACTGCTGTTTTAACAGACTGCTTTTTTATACTGATTCTTGAAAGCTGATTTTGATAAAGAATTTCATAAAAAATAAATTAGCTTAGTTATCTCCTTTGTTTTATTATGATGTATTTTTTATTTCAGGCTCAAGTTGTTTTACAAGGCAAATCCAGAAGTGTCATTATTCGAGAACTGCAGCGAACCAATCTTGATGTAAACCTTGCTGTAAATAATTTACTTAGCCGGGACGATGAAGATGGAGATGATGGGGATGACACAGCCAGTGAATCTTACTTACCTGGAGGTTGGTGGATCTCGGTCATGGCTTTCTCATCTTTAGAGTGTTCTCTTGACTGGGGAATGAGATTTTAAAGCACAAATAATATTCCGACTATTCTTTTCAAGATATAAGATAATTCTCACTGCAGCACTGCTTGATTTATTATTAAGTTTCTTTTCAGGGAAAATGTCTGTGTTGGTTGGAATTGTGTTTGGTTGCAGTAAAAAGATGTGTTTGTATACATGGATTTATCACTAGGTGACACGACTTCAGAGCATTGTTTTTGATGCCTGTTGCTGAGTATATTTTACTGTCATTGAGCTGCATTTAGATTTTGATTGTGGTGCAATCCCTATATAACACAAACACTGTATTTTATTTAGTGATCTTTTTCCCTTCTGATTATTGAGTAGGTATCCTAAGCAGCAAGTGTGCATTTGCTGCTAATTAAAATCTACATTAACAGTGTTGACTTTTTTCTTCAGGTAATGTCAGTAGTCAGTGCCTGATTTTACTCTCTTGTAATTTTTTGATACCTTGTAGTGTCCTCCAGGAGCTCACTCTGTAGCTGCTTCATTTTGTATTTGCTTGTTTCTGTTTATAGAGGATCTTATGTCTCTTCTTGATGCTGACATTCATTCTGCCCACCCAAGTGTCATTATTGATGCAGACGCCATGTTTTCTGAAGACATCAGCTATTTTGGTTACCCTTCGTTTCGGCGGTCATCGCTTTCCAGGCTGGGCTCGTCTCGAGGTAATTTTGCGTTTATTTCTCTCTGATCACTGGCTGGCTAGACAGAGGTAGAATTCACTGTATTTGAGCTTTTAATATTATATTAGATGGAGTTACTAGTTACTAATGCTTTTGGATGCCTTGGAATTAAAACAAATTATTTTTATTTTCAAAGAGCCACATATCAAGCTTTGTGATTTATTCGAACTGTATTTTTAATTAGGAATATGGATTCTGAACTAAAAGCAGAATTCTGCTTTACAGAGAGTGACATGCAGCATTCACAAAACAAGTCTCCGTAGTTTATTTGATTAAAATAAACTGATTTTTCCTGTTCTTTTTAAAGCCTCACTAGATGAAAGAGTGAAATACAGAAAATTTAGTGGATTGGATTATTACTGAATAAATATAGAAATGTTTAGTTTATTGAAATGCTATTTTAAAAACTTAAATCTTTAAAAGATAAAGTATATAGTAATGGGCAGAAAGAAGATTTTGAAATCATTAATCTAGCCTCTATGTATTGATACAGCTTTAGCTAGGATCAGAACTTTTTTTAAGTCAGAATTTTCACTGTTCTGGAATGTAAAACATGATTCAAACAACAGTCAAGAATCAGCTGTATTATTTTACCAGTCATTTCTAGATTGGGTAAGATGCCATCTTATATTAAGACATTGCTGCAGATATCTAGTGCTTAAAAACAAGAAGTTTAAGATAACAAATTTGTGGTGATCTGTAATATAATCTGTTGTAAAGTAGTATTGAAATTTTAATGTAAATGCATACCTTACTGCCATAAATGCATCAAGTATTACATTTTTAAATTTGCAGTATCTGACACAACTCCTAAATTTCTCCCTTTTATTGTTCACTAAGGTTATTTTGTGTAAGTATTACTTTCAGTTTGAATCATGAAATTGCTGGTGTTTGACCAATTTTGACTTGTGTAAGTGGCAGTCTCTTATGGTGCAAGTTAATTTTGTTTCTAATTCTTATCTAAGTTTTGGCAAGTTTGTTTTGATTACCTTATTTAAAAAAAATATATATGAGCACACTGGGGGAAAAATTGACTTTAGAAAGTTTGTGAGCCAGTTGAAAGGGAAGCAGTTGGTATGGAAATCTTTCCGTGACAACTGAAAAAAAATATTTGATTTCTTAAATTTTTAAATAAGACATATTCATAAAAGTCCAACCCTATAAAAATAACTCTTGAGTTATAAAAAGTTTTATAGTTAGTTTATATTGGTAGATAGATACTTTAACCTTTGAAATTTTTTTTGCACTTAGGACTATAAGTATTCTTTTTTGTCTTATATACACATGCTTAATATATAGTGTTCTTATTGCAAATTTTCTGATACATTATTTAAAAAAATTATGGTAACCATTTTTAATGAAAGCCAAAATTTTAAAACTTCATTAAAAAAAATTAAAGTCCAGCTAAAAATAAAAGCAGTACTACTCGAAAAACATGTAGTTGGAGTACAGAAAAGTCTGCCTCTGCGTAGTTTTAAAAAAAATACTAGTTTATAATTTTCAGCCATTCACTTAGAAGGGTTAATGTTTAGAATGTTGCATGTCAGACTGATTAGATATATATTGACATTAAATTTTTTTTGTGTTTGAGTAGATAAACTGCTGTTAGTTGCATCCTGAAGGGTCTTTCCTAGAGAGTGGCTTACTTTTATCCCACTGGTGTGACCCAATTGCATACCAGTTCTCCTTCTTCCCTTAGAGAGAGACTCTGAGCTGTTGCGTGAACGTGAATCCGTTTTACGTTTACGGGAACGAAGGTGGCTTGATGGAGCCTCATTTGATAACGAAAGGGGCTCTACCAGCAAGGAAGGAGAACCAAACGTGGATAAGAAGAATACGCCTGTTCAAAGTCCAGTCTCTCTAGGAGAAGATTTGCAGTGGTGGCCTGATAAGGTATTTGGAACAAATCTGTGCCCCTCTACTTAAATGGATTCCTGGCAAGTCTTCCCCTTTTGTCCCCTGAAAATATTTATTTATTTTGGATTTCTGTACTACATTAAAAAAAAAAGAAAGTGTACATGAAATGGTAGTTTTTTTGTTTTAAGAGAGAAGTGCTGAGGATTACACGAGTCATTTCAGTGAGATGTGTTTGGTGATACTGTTTTTCTTCCTGTTTGGTGAAGTAAATCAAAGAAATCAGGATAGTAGTTCTAGATAACACATGAGCTTTTGGTTTTAGGATCTCTCACCTGGTAATAAATATACTGATGGCTAACAGAGTGACCTATGGTGGAAATTCATTTCCTAATGTCAGAGGGATCCCAGTTAGGAGGAGAATGGCTTCAGGTTTATGTAGGGGTGCTTATGATCGTTGACAGGGCCGGCATGTCAGGGCAAGATGGGAGAGTCGGTGTTTCTTTGATTACTTAGCTGCCCCATTTAATGGCCGTGAGTGCTCACAGGCTCTTTGCTCTGAATGCTGTGTGAGACAAAGCAGAGTGAACAGGAGGGTCCTGGGGAGCTCTGCTCTGCATCCTGAGAAGTAGTGTAATGGCTGGTTTCTAGAAGCATCCAGGATTTTTTCAGTTGATTTCGATGTTTAAAACTCCCATCAAAACAGTGATGAGCAAAATAGTCAGTGCATGGTCTTAAGTGATTGATAAGGCATCTTCAGCGGCAGCTATTGAAAGCCATAGATTTTTTTACTTGGGTTTTGATGTGCCTCTTTCTTGTTATTTCTAGAGCCAGTTGGGTAGGAAATTTCTTTAAGTAGAAGTAAACTAAAAGAAGATGAAAATGTTGAGGTAAATATCCAGCAGATAGGATAATCTGATACAGAAACTTTCACTTTCTGAATTTGAATTTCACATATTAAAGGGACACATTATTTAACTCGCTGAATTAATTTTTCTACAATTACTTTGAGTCTTGATGTAATTTATTTTCCGTTGCATTCAACTCATGTGGAAAGCTTGAATGCAAGAAGGAACATGAATTTTAATCAGTCTCTTTGGAAGCAGAGGCATTCTGTTTCCTTTGGCAGCTGCCAGACTTTCCCTGAATTGTATTCTCTTACTTATTTCCATGAAAGTAGAATCATCCTTACTTCCTATGGTGGAAGGCCATTTTAACAATTATGCCTTTTTCCACTTTTATTCACTGTTTCCTGTTTCTCTTGCCTCATGCATTGCTAGGGCTGTGTCTGTTTCATGGTAACAGGAAATAATAGAGTACTCATGAGTCTTGTATGTATTAATTCAGGCTTCTGTAGTGTGCATTATTTTTGATTGATGTAAGTAGTTCTGAGTAGTTCAAGTTTAGCGGGCTTTCTTCCTGGCCAGTGCGTGTTGTTAGATTCAGCTAATCTTTGTTGGCCTCTACTGATCGCAACATTTTTAGGTAAAGGTTGATCACAGGGGCAGTTACTTAAGCATAGCATGAAATCTTGACACTGTATAGACTTTATTATTTTCTTGCTTGGTCGACACATTGAGTGAATGAAGGGCTAGCAGCACATGAAGCAAAGTTTAGTCTACGTGTATCTTTTTTCTATTAAATACCTAATTTAGGATAGTATCTTTGAAAATGAAACTTTTTATTATCTCATGAGTGAAATGAAGATAAAAATTTAGTTCAGGGAAAGAACACAACTTAAACATATTTAAAATGTTAAGTCTCATCACAGTTATCAGCAAATGCCGTTAGGTAGGTGTTTGTCAGCAGGACTAAAGGCCACATTCAGAAGGAGAATACAGAGAGCTAGGAGAGCATGCGCAGTTACCATATGGAGACGTAGGCTAAATATCACATGCAGGAACAGTCTATGCGGGACCAACACTGGTGGGAGAAGCGATTGCTGGGGAGTAGGAGTTTTGGGGGAAGGGTAACTAGGGAAGGAGAAGTAGTTGAGAGTGCCGGGTTGAGTGTCAAGTTGCACTTCCTGTCTGCTGCAGTGCAAAGAGGCAGGGAGGTGGATCTGCCAAGAGCAGAGGGTCTAATGAAGGGACAGTAGGGAGTTTCACCTCAGGATGATTAGAACTTCATGCTGAGGCCCAGACTTGGAAACGCAGGCAGCTGGAGAGCACACATCCATCATTTCATCGCTGCACAAGACGTGGTTGACTTCATTCCCGCCGAGTGCCTGGTGCTTTTGCAAGGTACCACAGCTATATATATATATATATATATATACACATACATATATGTATGTATTGAAACCAAACCCACTGCTATTGAATCAGTTTTGACTCATGGCGACCCTATAAAACAGAGTAGAATTGCCCCAGAGAGTTTCCAAGGAGCACCTGGTGAATTTGAACTGCTGACGTTCAGGTTAGCAGACATAGCACTTAACCACTACACAACCAGAGTTTCCATATATATGTGTGTGTGTGTGTGTGTGTGTGTGTATACACATACACATATATAAAACACAGCCAAGCCTAGTTGCTGGTTGGTTCTGATTTATAGTGATCTGTGTGTGACAGAGTAGAACCGTGCTCCATACGATTTTCAGTGATGGAATTTTTGGAGGCAGATTGCCAGGCTTTTCTTCTGAGGTGTCCTGGTTAGGCTCAAACCTCAAAGCTCTCTGGTTAGCAGCCGAGTGCATTGACGGTTTGTATCGCTCGGGGACTGCCTGGGGCTGGAGTGATCACCAAAGCCAGATACTGAGTCTCCTGAAACTTGGAGTATATAGTACAGGGACCAGATGATAATGGCGTACAAGTAAATGCCTGTCTCTTTGTAATCTTGCTTGGAGTTTATGTTTCTGGAGAATCTTGGGAGCCGTTGGATTCTTTTGACATAATTTCTACATCCTTTCCACGTGAGCTTATCATAAGGAAGTCTTAATTTTGCACAAGATAGTGAACTTGGAAGTTTATAATGGGAGGAGATCTTATAGTTTGTCTGTAATGCATTCATTTTTATGGGTGAGGAAACCAGTCCTGTCTTTTGCCCAAGTTCCCTTTAGCTGGTTAATAGCAGACCTGGCAGTGAAGCTAGGAAGCCTGATTTCAGAGGCTCTGGTTTTCTACTGCATCATATTTCCCCTAAGTATTTGGAAGTAGTGTCTTTTTCTTCGTTTGTTTTGGTCAAAATACCCATCTCAGCTTAATTTTGAGAAGTGACTTCAGTTAAATTGTACCTACTGGAATCCGTACTAGTTTTTTTAATCTGATTTATGACTAGAATACTTAAGAAATTTTTCTGGTAAGTATATGGTTAAGTGCATACTGTCCCACCACTCATTTACAGGAATAGCCAGCCAGTTCTTCAGTATTTCAACCCAGAGGTTACTAAAGCTCGTTAGTCATGGAATGTTCTCTCTTTTTTAAAAGCCTTTTCAGTATAATCTTGAATTGAAAATATTTGAGATAACCTTAAAATATAAATAGTCCATGAATTATTCTTTGAGTTAAATGTCAAAGCTGGTATAAAAACATAAGTGAAATTTATCTTAGGATGTTCAAAGCTCCGTGAAAACAGAAGTGTTGGTCACTCAGTATTACTTCAGTAACTAATAAAATCCTTGCTGTGCGTTAGGTCTTGTGCTGAATGATAAGGTGAGGTTTTTGTAGGACGGCAGAAAAATGACATTAATACATTTGACTAAGTGCTGTAATAGAGTTAAGCCCAAGAGATGCTGGGAGTCACACACAGAAGCCTGCATTGAATGATGACTAAGGGTGTGGGCTCAGGAGCCGGGCTGCTGGAGTTCCTGTTTTAGCTCGGCTACTTGCTAGCTGGGGAGCCGGGCTGCTGGAGTTCCTGTTTTAGCTCAGCTACTCACTAGCTCTGCAGCTTTCTGAGCCTCAGTTTTCTCATTTGTTAAGATGGGGCATAATGATGGTGGTTTCTACCCTCGGGTTGGTATGATAATTGAGTGACTGAGTATGTGCAACGTATAAAGAGTAGGCAGAAATAGGGCTCTGGTCCAGGAAGAGGGAGTGAGCAGGCAGGTTCTGGGGTCGTGGAGGAGTGAGAGAATCCCAAGCATTTTGTTTGTTTCCAGGTTTCGCCATCCTTTTTATTATAAACAATGCTGTGAGTATATTTGTAGCTAAAACTTTTTGCTCTAAAATGTTTTCAACAGGATTATTCAGGCAAAGCTAGAAAGTCACAACCCATTTAGAGGGATATAAATATACCAAATGCCTAGGAATGTATAGTTAGCTTTGAAGTCCTGAGCTTCTGGGTGTCTGGTACAAAAAGTGAAATACAGTAGGTTACATAATTCTTCTTTAATAAGAGGAAGCAGCAGTTTTCTAGGAGAGAGATTTTTTAAGCTCTAATGTTGAAGAATTGTTTGCTATGAGTTACAGTACCCGATCCATGGACCCTCTGAGAGATTTGGGGGATTAAGTTTTTTGTTTATAATATTAGCATTAACTCAGTTTATAATATTAATAAGCAGTGAATGTTTTTCTGATTTTGCTGGGAATGACGTTCATACTTAAATGGTAGCCCATAAAGCCCCTCGGGGAACTGCCTTCTGCCTCCCTGTTCCCTTTTCTTGTACCCCTTCCCTAAGTCATCAGAGGCCTCTTCTCAAGTCTTTGAACTTGTCCAGCTCTTGCCTGGCTCAGAGCCTAAGCATGTGAGGCTTGTTTCCCAAGGCCGACTGGCCTTCTCATCATTCGAGTCTCCGACTGTCCTGTCTCACTGGCTTTGTGAGGCACCATGCCTTCTACCTGCCACTGTTTTTACTTCTCTGACAGCACTTGTTGCAGTTGATAACTGTGACATTCACTTAATGTTCCTATCTGTAGCTTTACCATGAGCTGTACCAGGCCTTTTGTGATCACCATTGTCTGTCTAGTATTTGGTACATAGAGGTAACTGCTGTTTTGTTGTTTCACCCACAGATCTTTTTAGAGAGTTTTTATTTTTTTCTTAAATGAATATTTCCTATTTTTTTTTTTTTTTTGCCCCTGGATTCTAATGTATTGTGTAAATAGCTTCCTAAATACATTACCAGGGAAGAAGAAAAACTAGAATCTTTTGATGGAAAATACTTCAATTATTTTTAGGGCCTAAGTAGCACCATGTAGGAGGGGAGCGTGTAATGAGTGTATTTGGTGGTACTGTTCCAGGCACTCCGAACGTCAGAAGGTTAATCTGACAAAAGTAATGAGCTGGATGAATTGTGATGTCTTGCTGTCCTGCCGTGTTCCAGATGCTGCACCCCAGGCTCCCTGTTATCTTTAAAATGTTCGCTTGCTGAAGCACTGCTTTGTAAGACCTGGTATGGCTAAGTCCTGCCATCCAGGGCAGGTTTAGTACTGTAGGGTTTGGTATAAAAAGCTGTGGATTTTAATGGAGAGGTTGAGTAGCTTTGTATGCAGAGTCTGATGATTAAGTCCGTGTGCTCGATTGTTGTAAGTGCCGCACACCGCATTGCTGAGCATTGCTTATGTCGTTTTCAAGGTACTCCCCTTGGGAAGCTGTGCACTGACACAAGCATATGGTCCACCCTTCAGAGCCGTTTTGGAACCCTTTCTGGGATGACTGTAGCGTATGGTGGCATGGTAGCAAGTTTGCTAACGTAATTGTCTAGTTGTCTGTGTTTTTAGCCAGTAAACAAATAACTGTATTGGAACACCCTCCCTACTCAACCTGATCTGGCCCCCAGTGACTTTTTTCTTCACCTGAAGATAAAGGAAATGTTGAAAGGAAGACATCTGGATGACATTCAGGACATGAAGGGTACTATGATGACAGCTCTGATGGCCATTCCAGAAAGCATTCCAAAATTGCTTTGAAGGGTGGACCAGGCACTGGTGTCAGTGCATAGCTTCCCAAGGGGAGTACTTCGAAGCTAATGGTAGTGATATTCAGCAGTGAGGTCTGTAGCATTTTTTTCTAGGATGAGTTCCCAAACTTGTCCTCATAGAACTAAAATTTTGTTGGAAAAATTGATGTTCTACTTTTCTGTCTTGGTGCAAATGTTAAAGTAGTATTGTTCAAATTTTTGCTAGACAAAACTGGATGATGTGAGTGACCAATTGTGATAGATAAGCCCATCATTCCAAAGAAATGTTTTCAGTGATTTATAGCTAATAGATGTTCATTTGTTAGTTCATTCCCCAAATATTTATGTGCCAAGTCATGTCCTAGACACTGAATAAAGAAATCAATAGACAGAATACTGACTTTCAGAAAGTTTTTGTGTAAATATATGTAGATAGCCCATGTATAAAATATGCTGGTAGAACATGTAGCTCAAATTTTGTAAGAACCTGGAGTAGCTGAAATTCAATAGTGACATAATTTATATTTTGTGGGCCTATTATACTTAAATCTTTCAGATCAGCACAGAATGTTTGGGTATTGCCTAGTCTTATTTCCTCTCAGTGAGTACTGAGTTGGTAATAAATGAAATCGTTTAGCTCCGTAGAAACTGGAAGAGCTTGTCCTTTAAACCCAGACTGTTAACACTGTGTTACAGGAAGAGTGAAGCCACACATGTTCAGGGCCTGAAGTACATTCTGCCAGTGTTTGAGGTAAGGCAGGAGTTGGTGAGTAGCAGGAATGCTGAGGACAGGAGCAGAATGGAGGACAGTCTCCTTGTGTGTGGTGTCTTATGAAACATCGTCAGTTCTCAGTCTTTGTTACACATACTCAAATGTATGTGCAATATTTTTAGATTCAACTAACTACCACTAGTAGTTAGGCATTATGTTACATTTTGTCTATTTTGAGTAGATAGGACCAGTAGTGTAAATGAGATATCTGGGGGAGTATACATATTTTATACGAAAGATAAACCAAACCAAACTCACTGCTGTTGAGTTGGGTCTGACTCATAGTGGCCCTAGAAGTCAGAGTAGAACTGCCCTGTGGAGTTTCCAAGGAGTGCTGACCTTGTGTGTAGCAGATGTAGCACTTAACCTACTGTGCCACCAGGGTTTCCCCATGTGAAAAGTAGTGCCTTTAAAATCTTTGAAATAAGTGTGCCAGTTAACATGGCACGGATCAGTATTGACTGTCTATTAAAGAATGTTTTAAGGACTTCTACCAGGCAGTCTATAACCTGCCATGTGTTTGATATGGATTTGAGGTTATTTGAAGTTTTAAGAAATAGGAACTTTGTCAAGTGTTGTGCAGTTATAAGCACATTGACATGTTCTCATTTGATTTTTAAAAATGCTGTGAAAAAAAGCATGACAAGAAAATCGGTGACTATTTTATAAACAGAGAAGCTGAAGCAACGTAGAAATATTGCCAGGATCAGACCTGGTCTTCTGATGAGACTGTTGGTTGACAAGTTTTGCTTAAGAAAATGTGATTTCAAAAACAGACTAATTTGTGAGGGATGTTACTGCCTTTAGGACTTGCTTACAAAAGTTGTGTTTTTGACTGATGCTTTAATATTAGTGGTGATTTTTATGAAGACTTTAATCTAATTTTTGAAAGTTAGGCAGAAGTCATGCTGTTTGTTTGTTAATGTGTTTAGGAAATGAGTAAAATAAACCTTGCTGGTGTTCAGGTGTACCTTCCTGCTCCTAACCACAACAGGATTATTAGTCACAAGTGATAACATTTCATTTTCTCCTCCACGTTTATATTCCCAAAGCCCCAGACCTGGATTAGCTGTCCATTTCAGACTGCAGTTAAGTCATTGTTTTCTCATTGCCCCCACTGCTCGTTAAAAAGCACTTGGAATAAGGAGAAAAAAGGACAGAAATTAGGGACAGCCAAGGAGATGGACTAGAAACTACTGAGGTCAGCAAATCGGTTCTAAAACGTTTTCTGTGTATTTGCAGTTGAGATTGTTGAATTTTGTCCCTAAGAGATTGTGGTTGTGGTATTATTGTTGAGTTTTTAGGCCAGTCTGCAAGTCTGCCAGCAAAGGCGCTGGTAGCCATCCTCGTTAGTCCATGCTGGGTTTTCAGGGCCTGCATGTTGCCTCTGTCTCCATCCCACAGAGGGACTCAGCTGGCTTGTAGAGGACACTGGGCCATCCCCAAAGTACAGAGAGAAGTCCCTTCTCAGGGGCCCGGGGCACCACACTGTAGCTTGCTGTTGGGATGGTTGCTGTAGAACTGCACTGCCCAGGTAAGGCACTGGCTTGAGAAAGGTGGAGTTACGGTCCGTTATTTGCTTAACATTCGTTGTGCTCCTAATCTTGGGACATGTGCCATGTGTCAAGCTGGACTATAGAAATGAAGAGGTAACTGTAACATAGACCCTCCCTGAAGGAACTCTATGAGGAAAAGACTGTTCAGATGCAGTGTGATGTGTTCATGGTGTGGTCAGTGATCACTGCTAGACTGAGATGAGAACAAACTGTCACAGGAGACAGGGGCGAAGACTGGCTGATGCTCCCTGGGAGATCTGGCAAAGACCTCACAGAGGAGATGACGTTTAAGCAGAATTTTCAAGGTGAAACAGGTGTTGACCGACGTGCAGAGGTATTCCTAAGGTGTCGTGAACCTGAACTCATACAAGGGTGTGACTTGGGTGAGAGCCAGCCAGCAGTGGAGAAGGGCTGCTGTGTGGTGGAGAGAGGAGGGAGAGGTATGGAACAAGGCTGTAGGTGGGACTGTCTTGTGAGAAGGCAGGATGTTATGGCCAGCCAGACCCTTAGGACGAGATTAGTGGGAGTTTGTTTTGCTGTGTTTCTTTTTAAGGATGTGAACTGTCGGGATCAGAGAAGAGTCAGTCATGACGCTGGTAGATTTGTTAAAACACGGCACTGTGAGAGTCGCAGCTGAAGTGGTGACAGACAGAAACAGGAAGGGGAGAGTCTGAGGTGTTTTAGACATGTGCAGTGGTGGTGTACTAGCCAGCAGATTAAGAAAAAAGGAGTTGTGGAGAGCTTCCAGGTTACCATGTCTCTGTCTCCTATTACAAGGGGGTGGGTGGGTGGATGTCGTTCGTTTTGGTAGGGATGCAGAGGATGTGTGGCTTTGGAGGGGATGATGAGTTCACTTTGGAGATACTACCTAATTGAGAGAGATCCAGATAGCTGTTATAGGTAAATCTAGAAATAGCAGATTTTCACATTTAAAAGCATAGTAGCACTTGAGTGGGTACAGTAATTTAGGCTGAGGGTGGAGCATAGTTCAAAAATGAGGACAAGGGACAGCCTCTGGGACAGGGGGTGCTTGGTGGAAGAGGGAGCTGGAGGGAATAGTCCTGACAGTAAGAGGAGGGAACAGTAAGAGTAGTGATCTGTGAACCAAGGGAGAGGAGAGAGAGGTTCCAGAACTGGTGATAAACAGGATGAAGTGTTTAACATTTAACTATGAAGTTTAGATTTAAATTGGGTTTAAATGTTCAGGAGTTTAAAGACAAGTTGGTTAAATAACATTGGGCATTGATGTGGCAGTTGGAATTGGATAGCCATTAGTGAAAATGAGTCCTGGGCAAGGCGGTAACTCTCTTTACCCCGAGTAAGACTGAGGGAGAACTTTCAGTGGTGGTTGGGGATCCGAGAAGGTGTTGTATCTGTTGTATGTGTAAGTTGCCTTTACCTAGGAGAGATGGCGGGTGGGAGGTGGGGGAGATGAGAAGGCTGCCTTCGTGATTAAATCTAGAGGCAAGAGTATTTTGGAAGCTTAAGCCAGAGCATTTTGATTTTTCTTGGAAGAGCAGCCAAGTCCAAGTAGCGCAGTAATGCAGTAGAATCTGAGCCCCGGCTGCTTATGCCTGGCTGTGTGCTGTGCACTTACCGTGTGTTGGCTTGTTTGGCTCCTTTGGTGGCATAGTGGTTAAGAGCTGTGGCTGCGAATCAGAAGGCTGGCAGTTTGAGTTCACTAGGGCCTCCTTGGAAGCTCTGTGGGCAGTTCTCCCGTGTCCTGTAGAGTCGCTGTGAGTAGGAATCGACTTTTGATGGTAGTGAGTTTGTTTTTTGGTTTTCCCCCAAGGGTATGTGTTATTATTACAGTATTCGTTTTAAAGGTGAAGACGGGTTCGGAACAATTACATTTTACCTGAAGCCACACAGTGAGAGTTGGGTTCAGCTTTAGGGGGCTCACTTTGCTTGATTAGGAGCCCAGGTGGCGCAGTGGTTAAGTACTGGTGTATTAACCAGAAGGTCAGCAGTTTGGATCCACCAGCTGCTCTCGGAAACCCTGTGGAACAGTTTTCCTCTGTCTTACAGGGTCACTCCGAGTCAGAATTGACTTTAAGCAGGGATTTTTTGTTTTGTCTAATTATATTGTCTTTCATTTCAAACTTAGAGCTCAAGAAGAGAATTTGAGGGGTAAATGGTAATAAGATTTGGTGTAGCTCCCTTGAAGAAACTGTATACAGTTTTCAGATTCTACAGTGAGGGACAGAGAGAGATTACCAAGTTGAAGAAGTTCACATTTGGTCTGTCTCTCCTTTCTCCCCTTTTCCCTTCCCCCTTCCAATACATAGGACTTGAAGGTAGGGTTGACTGGATATAGATGAAAGAGAAGGTGGAATTTAGTGTTCTTTCTGTACAATTCTGAGGCATAACCTATTACAATAATGTAAATCTCGGTAGACTTCACAAACGTTATCTGAGCACTGTAGCCCATCTGATGAAATAGGATTAGAGTTTGACAGAAACCAGAAAGACGCCCTTAGTTGTGCAAACCTAGAACCAGAATTCTGAAAGCAGAGAAGGAGCAGACTAGTAGCAATAAGTCATTGTAAAATCTGTCACTGGGTGAGTTCATGTCTGATCATAAAGGTCTCATGTGAGAAAAAAATGGTCATTGATACTGTTTTTTTACATTTATTGTCCAGATGTTTTATAATTTAATTGGATTACTACTCATAGCATGTGTATTACCTTAAAACTAAATGAACCTTTAACTTAAAAAAAGGGGGGGCTTTTGTTTCTGCAGCTTGAAGGAGCCTACAGGAAAGGAGTCTTCTGCTTTGGTCACCCAACTTTCCACTCTTCAGCACCTTGTTCTATGTTTTTTGTTTATTTGCTTCATTTGTTCAGCACATTTATGTTTCAGGCACTAAGTGCTGGGGATGTAGAGAATCTAGACAAAAACCTAGTGCCAGTGAGATAAACTATAAACAAGTAAATATATCAGGCTGTGACAAGTGCTAGGAACAGAAAAGAAAGCAGGGTAAGGAGCTGGACCGTGAAGAGTGATGGGTTTTATGAGTAGTGTGGTCAGTGCACAGACACAATGAGGGAGTGAATCACCTGGGTATGGGTAACACAGAGCCCAGCAGACAGCAGTCCTGGGGTGGGCTCAGGGTGGATGTAGTCCAGGAAGAGGAAGAAGGCAGTATGACTGGAGGAGAGTGAGATGAGAGAGAGAACAGAGGCTTTGTCACGGAGGGCCTTGCAGGCTGTACTGACTACTTTGGGTAGCAGTGGTTTTAGATCTTCACATAATTCGTAAAGATTTGATTCAGTAATTGAAGTGACTTCAGGTTTGTAAATTTTCTGTTCATAGCCTTGTGTTATTTATGTTTTATAGGATGGAACAAAATTTACCTGTATCGGGGCTCTGTATTCAGAACTCTTGGCCGTCAGCAACAAAGGAGAACTGTATCAGTGGAAGTGGAGTGAGTCCGAGCCATACAGAAACGCACAGGTATTGCACTCTATTAAATTGTGCACTGAACAGTTCTATATATCAGCACACAAAATAGTCATGTTTTGCTTATGCTTTCAAAGAATCCTTCATTACATCATCCACGAGCAACATTTTTGGGGTTAACCAGTGAAAAGATCGTCCTTCTGTCTGCAAATAGCATCAGAGCAACTGTAGCTACAGAAAATAACAAGGTATGAAACAGTTGAATGATAAACGTTTTGTGTTTCAGTTCTTTTTTTATGTTTCTTTTCCATCTTTTTAACTAGATCCATAAATATTTTCTTTAGAGTAATTCAGTGTATATATTTTTAATTGTGGTAAAATAATATATGACAGAATATACACTGATTCAGAACCTTTGCATGTGTATAGCTCATTGATGCTGATTGCAGTGTTCAAGTTGTGCAACTGTTTGCTTTCCAAGTTGTTCTGTCACTGCTTACGTAAGCTCAACGTTCCCTCAGTGTTCCCTAAGCAAAACGTCTTCCTTCCCCATCCCTTCCATTCCTGGGAACCCCAAATGATCTTTGGTTTCTATATGTTGACTTATTTCATATAATACTTGTATTTTTGTGACTGATGTGTTTCAAGGTTTGTCCACCTTGTAGCACACATTGGTAATTCATTTTTCTTTATGACTGAGTCATGTTTCATTGTATGTGTCTACCAGATTTTGTTAATCTCCTCATCTGTTAATTCATATTTTCTCTCATTGGCCTGCTTATTTCTGTACTGTAATTCAGCTTTTAGAGGCAGTTGTCTACTTAAGGAAAAATAAGTTGAGGCAGATGCTGAGAATAGAAGAGGGTAGTGAGAAGCATAAGATCGCGAAAAGAAAGCACATTACAGCTTAGATGATCAGTTGGGCTTTGTCGTTGGGTGCTGTAGAGTTGGTTCCAACTCAGATAATTGTATTTTATTAACAGATTCCCTCATATATTATTTCTACCAATGCAACAGAATGAAACTGTGTATAGTGTACAACAGAATGAAACTCTCTGCCTGGTCCTGTGCCATGCTCACAGGCATTGCTGTTTGAGCCCATTCTTGCAGCCATTGTGTTAGTCCATCTTGTTGAAGGTCTTCCTTTCTTTACTGACCCTCTGCTTAACCAGGCAGGATGTCCCTCCTGATAACTTGTCTTAAGTATGGAAGATGAAGTCTTGCCACCCTTGTTTTTAGGGAGCACTCTGGCTATACGTCTTTCAGGACAGATGTGTTCATTTTTTCCGACAGTGCATGGTTTGGCTTTAGAGACACTGAATTCTTGCACATATCACTGGGGCATTGTTAACTTTTGTTTAGTGACTTTAAGAGATGGATTTGGTTTTAGGGTTTAGACATTCATTTCAATAGCTGCTGTTTTGATTTATACATGTGAACAAAGTATTTTAGTTTCTAGCCTTAGACAGACTCTTTTGTAAACTACTGATTTTTCTGTCATGTAACTGAAAACATTTTTTTAGCATTTCAGTCTATAGATTATTAGTATCTGCCTTGCCCTAGTTTAAACCACAGTCATTTTTAAAAGCTTACTCGTTTTTATTCAGATTTCCAGTATTTTAAACAGAATTTTGTGATACTTTATTTTTAGGTTGCTACATGGGTGGATGAAACTCTAAGTTCTGTGGCTTCTAAATTAGAGCACACTGCACAGACTTACTCAGAACTGCAGGGAGAACGGATCGTTTCTTTACACTGCTGTGCCCTCTACACCTGCGCTCAGCTAGAGAACAATTTATATTGGTGGTGAGTGTGGAGGAGGAGGAATTTCTTATTTGTGAGTGCTTTTGTATGCATAAATAGATGCTTTGCAGTATGGAATACCAACATGAGAAGATGAATTGAGAGAAAATACTTGATGGAAAGGAAATTTCACTTTCAAGCAAAGTGACATACAAAGAACCAAAAAAGTTAAAAAAAAAAAAAAGAAAAAGCTCATAAAAGTAGTTCTAATTTTATATGTTATATATTTACTAAGTATATTAGTGAATATAATTAAGAAATTTTAGAAAAGTGTAAAGTAGGAAAAAACATTACCTATAATCCCACAGCCCAAAGGCAACCACTGTTAACACCTGGAGATATTTATAATTTTTTTTTTTCTGTGCACATAAACCTTTACTCTGCTTTTGCATAACTGCATGTGTAGGCAATAGAGTATTTTTTTCCTGCCTTTTTGAAATATGGTGATACATTACTTAAAATATTTTGAAACATTTCATTATGTGAATATGCCTTATTAAAAGTACTGTTAAGTGATTTTAAATTTCTGTTTCTTCTCTTGGATGTTTTAATAAACAATCTGTAAATTTGCACTGGTAGAAATAACATATGAGGGGTCTGTTAATAAAATACAGTTATTTGGAAGAAAAATTGTAAGTAATTGCGTTTCCTATAAAATGTAATCTTAAAAGTTTAATTAAAGTATACCTGGTTACTTACTAAACCTGAAAAAGTTGCAATAATGCTTAAATTGCAAAAGCTAATTATTATTCTGAAGCAAAAATTTTAGAGAGGGAATACCAGAAACAAATAATATGTGTGATTTCATTTTGTTTAAAGGACTTCTTGGCTGCTTATTTGACTAATTTATGTTTTTGTTTTTCAGGGGTGTAGTCCCTTTTAGCCAAAGGAAGAAAATGTTAGAGAAAGCTAGAGCAAAAAACAAAAAACCGAAATCTAGTGCTGGTATTTCCTCAATGCCGAATATCACCGTTGGTACCCAGGTAAGTGATCAAGTTGAGCCTGATCTTAGGGATGTTGTTTCTCTCCACAGTCAGTTTCTTCCCTTATAAGCAGTTTTGTAGATGAGCATCATTTGAGACACCAGGTTCCAATAACGTGAAAGTATCACATCCTTCTTTCTTTATTCAGTAATTGAGGAACACTGCACAGTGTTCAGTGTGCATAGGTTTCCCTACAGGGTAGCATTCCGAGATTTGCCTGACTTAAAGAATCACTTCATACTTGCAGAAAGCAAAGTCTGGCACTCCAGCATGAATGTTCTTTTAATGTGCCTGTGGTAGGGGCCCCCGGATGACTGTTTTAATTAATAAGCATCACTGGTGATTCTTAGGACCAAGCAGTTTGAAAGATGCTGCCTGTTGTCAGCATGCTTCTGTCAGTTTCTGTGTTGTGGCTCTGAGGTGGTTTTAGGATCCTCTAGGTTTCTTTTGGAAGGTGATTTCTGATACTCCAGTGATACTCTTGGGTGTGGTCTGAGGACTCCTCATGCCTGCAGACTCTTTCGGAGACTTAGCAGAGTCTTGCCTTTTCCAATTACATATTTGTGTGAGACCGAATAGTCTTTTTATATTTCAGTCAGATAATACATCACAGCAAGTTGAAGTAAAAACACATGTTAAAAACCTGGTGGTCTTCTATGAAGCCAGCCATTGAGATGAACAGTCTCACTTTCCTTACTAAATTAAAAAGTTAGTGTTTGTATATTTTTTGTAAAAATTATTTATGCTACTATGGGTTTATTTTAACATTAAGTTTTTCTTGGTTTTAATTACTGCTATAGTAAATATCATTAGATGTAACCCACGGAAGGGTTGTGCGTCCTCCACCATGTTTAATAGTTAGGCAGATCCTGAAGCCAGACAAATTTAAGAACTTCTGATTTATTAAGACTCTTGTCTAATGACTTGGCGTTCGTATTCATTGCAGCAAATGCTGTAATGACTGGTTAAGGACTTTATATTTCTTAAAGCTCAGACAGGTGAGTGTCATCATGCGACACTGTGTTCCTTTCCTCATCTAGCTCTTTCTTTGATTTCAGTGTTACTGTTGTATAAGGTGGTGTCACCTGTATGCCCCGTATCGTAGGAAGTACTCAGTCACTTCTTGAGCTCATACTTTTCTCTAAAAGTCAGCATTAATGTACCTTCTCTTTTTGTGTGTGGCTCTGTTTGTATTTTTATTTTATTTTTTATTTTGTTCTGTACTCACGGTTGGCTTGCTGTGACTCCTTTTCTGACCTTCCAGTTAGAAAATGTCCGGTGATGCCTGACTGACGGTCGTTCTCACTGAGCCTTCATCGTTTGTGTCTGCTGGTTTAGACTTGACTCTCGAATCTTCTCCTTTCTTCTAGGAGCTCCCTTTTTCCTTTCTGGGTTAAAGACTGATTTCTGGTGTCTGAAAGTTCCTTGTCAGTTGGGCTCACATACTAGCAGGACATTCTAGCAGCTGCTGTATCAGCAGGTGGGATGACATTACTGTAGAAAGAGAAGGCTTAGACAATAGTTTAAGAAAAGCTTTAAACAAAGTAGCGTGGCGTTAAATTGCTGAATGATAATAGTGTGTTAAAATTCCTTGATGTAGAAATAAAGCTGTATCAAACTAGAGATTTAAGACAGTCACAAGTGAACCCACCAGTGGCTCTTTGGTGGGAAAGACTTGGCAGTGTGCTCCCATAGAGATTATAGACCAGCAAGCCCCAGTGGGCATTTCTGCTTTACATCCTGTACAGTCACTGTAGAGTCAGAATTGACAGCACACAGCAAAACCAACAATGTTAACACTGATCACAGCCAGAGGAAAGTATTTGTGTGAGTATCAAGTAGAACTGTTGGTTGTTTAGCATGTTAACCCACACTTGCATTTGCAGATCATAATCATTCAGAGTAATGTATTTAGCAAATAAATGCCCATTGTAGGTGTTAACGCTAGTCCCTGGGTACATACTTTTAAGTGTGTTCATTATTACAAGAAGACATTAATAACTTCTTCTCTAACACATCATGCCATAAATCTCTTTTAACTAAAACCTTTTTCCTTATTTATCTTTAAGACTTTAAGATTTCACCAGTGTTTTCTGAAAATTTCTGGGTGAAACTTCCCATTAAATCGCAGTGCATCAGGGCATACCTTGTCCAAGAAGCCTGCTCTTAGGAAGCATTTGTTCAGTGTTAGAGAACTCCATTTAGTGACACAAAACTGTGTTTTTGGTAAAATTGCAGCTTTAAGCCAGTGGTTCTAATCTAGCTTGCGTACTTCTCAACTGCACCACCCCCTACTCATGTCACATGTCTAATTTTGAGCCACATAATAACATGGTCTTGTTGTGTGCTCCTGATCAAACAGAACATGATCATTAGTTATTGTATGACTGAACAGAATGTTAGTAACATTGGGCTGTTGGAGAAGTCAAATGTTATCTCCAGAAATACTGTTCATGTGGGAAATGGAGCTCTTGTTGATGTGTTTGATAATGTCACCTTTGTAGGTCGTTAGTTTTCAGCACATGATCCTGAAGGTGGTCCCTGACAGTTAAGTGAGAATTTGTAGGTTATCGACTCATAAAGTCAGTTAAACTTTACGTCACTAGTGTCTACCTACACTCCTTTAATTTAAAGGAAAATTTATATTATACACTGAAGCTTCTCGCTGGTAGAAAACAAGAGTTTTGTGGAGAGACAAACACCATAAAGATCATGTTAATAGAGAGCCTGTGTACACCATCATGAATTAAGGAAGAAAATTTTTTTTTGTTTTATAGGAGTCAGACCAAAAAAAAATGTTACCACTGTTCACATTTCACTTTTCTAATGATAACTCTTTCTAGTTTGCTTCCCGCTGGTCTTATTCTGTTTCTTTGTAGCAAGATAGAGTATTTGCTGAATTAAATTTTAAAGTTAAAAATTTAACAGAAGTGCTGACATTATTTTTCCTCGATTTTAGGAATACATTTTTTTGATGGAGACCTTTAAGTTGATGCTTTATTAGCCTCTTGATTGTGTAAGATTGTATCTAGAAAAAGTAGAAAGGAATACTTTTATGTATTGAATTTTCATACATTTGAAATTTCTGTTCTAATTTGTTTTTAAAGTTAAGTCCTCTTGATGCTGATGTTCTTTTGTTTGCTAGGTATGCTTAAGAAATAATCCTCTGTATCATGCTGGAGCAGTTGCATTTTCAATTAGTGCTGGGATTCCTAAAGTTGGTGTCTTAATGGAGTCAGTTTGGAATATGAATGATAGCTGTAGATTTCAGCTTAGATCTCCTGAGAGCTTAAAAAACATGGAAAAAGCTAGCAAAACTACTGAAGCTAAGTAAGTACTGTACCCTCACTCATCTTGTTCTTAATGTCTCAGTTCTTTGTTTGCCCTGTGTCTGCATGGGCATAGTTAAGGAAGACGTAGAGGCGTACGGGTCACAGAAAACCGCTGATGTGTTGGGGGTCTTGTAAGGTCCCCAGGAATTTTGAAGGGAATTGTTAAATTTCACTTTCTGTAACTTGATTAATGTTTGTATATGTAGTCGTCGATGAATCAGGCCAGAATGGGAGGGTGAGAGTTCTCTTTTGATGTCTTTGTTTTGTCATTAGGTTGTATTGCTTTGCAGGTACTGTGTAGTAGTAACAATATGTTCAGCCTTAATATTAGGCTGCCTTCCTCCTCTTTCCCTACATAATTGTCTTGTTAATACTACCCAACGTCTTACCTATGTCTTGATCATTGGAAGGGATTTACAGATTAATGTGTTGGGGACCGAAATCCTTTATAGGGTTTGTAAATTTTTTTGGGTGGGAGGGTGTGCCAACATAAAGCCAAAAAAAAAAAAATCCCAAACCCATTGCCATTGAGTCACTTCTGACTCATAGCGACCCTGTCGGACAGAGTAGAACTAACCCCATAGGGTTTCCAAGGAGTGGCTGGTGGACCAAACTGCTAACCTTTTTGTTAGTAGCCAGGCTCTTAACAACTGCACCGCCAGCACCTCTCAACATTGGTGAGTTGTATGTGGCGGGGCATTCTGGTTATTTCATATAGGAACTTGAAAGCTGCACTGAATTTTTTTTTTCTTTTCATTTTTTTTATTGTGGTAAAGTATGTATTACAACACATCTGCTCTTTCATTTTTTCATGTGGAGTCACTTGTGTGACATTGACCATGTTGTGCAAACATCACCATTATCTGTTTCTGTAATTTTTCCAGTAAAAGTTTTTGGCAGAAAACAACAGTCATTTTGGGTCATAGAGAGCCAAAGGAATAGCATGAATTAAGGATGAAAATATTTTCAAATTTTGGGAAACAGACAAAAATTGCCTTTTTTCTTACTAAAATAAAATTAAAATAAAATAAAATAAAAAATTAAGATCATAGTGTACATGCAGGTTTTTCAAGTTATAAAATACTATAGTGTGCTTTCCATTTCTTCTCAGACAAATGTAGTGATTATAAATTGACAGCTTTTTTGTTGCTATTCCTCTTTATGTTAAAGATGCAAACTAAAACTCAGCATTGCTAACTAGCTAACTACGTTAAAAAACATCTGACATACCAAAGCCGTTTCAATTTATGTCTAATTAAGGCTTTTTGCTTTGTTTTGAGAGGGTTTTTCAAAATTTTTTTTAGTGTTTTACGTTGTTTCGTGATTGCATAGATTTTTTTTTTTAAGTCCCCCAAATTAAAGTAACAAAACACATTTTTATTGTTTTATGAACTTTAGGAGGTGGAGCTGAAATATTTTTGATGTGCACAAATATGAATATATGATAAGTTATTTATGTCCTATAGTTTATGAAGTTTTCAAGATCTTCCTTGAAATTTGCCATCTGTATCAGTAAATTTAGTAAAAGGAGCCACATGAAATGAAATGTTAAGAAGATGATTAGAATGTGAACAGTATTTCCCTTTGCTAGTCATTGAAATGAGTTCACGTTAGAGGCATGCAAGTGATTAATCAGTCCTGGCTGCCTGCCACTGTCACAAGATGTGCAGAGCAGCCGTGAGGATTCACTGTGTGCTTGTCCTGAGTGCTCTTGCTGAAAGGCTGGTGGAAATACTGCTGATTTTCTTTGGAACATTTCTGAACTTATGTGAAATGTCTGATGGGGCATTACAAGATGAAAGGGCTAAGATGATGACCCTTAATTATAATACACATCAAGATGAAAAATCTAAGAAATTTCGGGGTATTAAGTGACCTTTTCCTGACTAAAAACTGACTTTTGCTTTTAATAGATAAAATACTTGTTTTTATTGTACATGCACAGAATATATAGTTGTAGTTTTCTTAACTTTCACTCTTTGAAGAAGGGTAGTTTTTTAATCCTGTAATTTTCCTTATTCAGTTATAGCAGATGATGGCTCACTTTAGAACCACTGTGAGAAGAAGTCTTTCTTTGAACTTTAGGAAAAGAATTATCTACTGGTTTATTTTTTAGTTATTTGTCTTTATCTTTTTTTCAATTAAACTGCTATATCCCAGGTGGTCTCAGTTATATTCACTGAGATAAGAACCTCATTTCCTTACGATGTATATGGTGAAGCTGTGCTGATACATTGAGTTCATTGAGCTCTTCTTCAGTGGTGATTCCAGATACAGCCTTTTTGAGTCATTATTCCAATTTGTTGATAGCTGTGTGTGGTATATTTTTCTTTTCTGTATTAAAACATTACTAAAAGTTGTAAGTATGCAATGTGTACCTTTTCCAGAGCATTTTCTTAATTACAAGACTAAACTTCAGTCTTAAACCATTTAAAAAGCATCTTTAGTAGTTGATTTTCCTAATTGTAAGGATAATCTGGTTTCTCATCTCAGGCCTGAAAATAAGCAGGAACCAGTTAAAACAGAAATGGGTCCTCCACCATCGCCAGCATCCACCTGCAGTGATGCATCCTCAATTGCCAGCAGTGCGTCCATGCCGTATAGTAAGTTTTATGTGTGGTACACACTGGTCTAAAGACTGTCCCATGCAGACGACTGGATTCAGTTTGTTTCTGATTTGAAGCAATTCATGTTTTTCTGAGATGTTTTGTTTTAGATTATGCTTCTACTAGCTTGAATTATTTTTGAGCAGCTTTATTTAAGTTGGGAAAAAGCAGTAACTTTTGTATTTAGGGATTTTACTTTTTAAAAATATGTAAAATGCATTGCAGTAGTAGATGGAAATTATTATTGCTAACTAGAGTATGTGCACTACTTACTGTGGATCAATTATGGCTTACCTACAAATTCACTGAGATTTTGAGGGATTTTTAAACCTGGATTGAACTTCTACCCCTTGGATTTACAATTCTTTTAAAGCACTTCAAAATTATTTTACGGTGTAGTTGCTTTGCGGCTGAGGAAATAGAGCACATGCAATTGAAGTTAAAACTTACGTGATAACTTCAAGAATATACTAACGGTGTTCCTTTTCTAATGTTGGTCAGGTAGCCCTAATTTTAAAGATGTCAAAATATTTTTTTTGTTTTTTTGTTTGTTTTACGTTGCAGTTGGTTGTAATAGTGTTAAAATGTAGTTTTAATTGGGCATCACTGGGTGTGGCTGTTCTTCCTCATGCGTTGATTTAAAGTGGAAATTGTTGTAAAGCCCCAATTCATGAAGCAGTAGTTAATAAAAGCTTTATTCAGAAGCCTCAGTTAAGTGTCCCTGTAAGAATGATCTTTTTCATATATTTAGATGAAAGCTATAAAGTCTCTTTTACATTTTCTTTTTGGTACTTACCATTTTGTTGTTGTCTAAGAACGACGACGGTCAACTCCTGCCCCGAAGGAAGAGGAAAAGGTGAACGAAGAGCAGTGGTCTCTTAGGGAAGTCGTTTTTGTGGAAGATGTTAAGAATGTTCCTGTTGGCAAGGTTTGTTCACAATCTCCAAGAATCATTATTGACAACTGTAATGATGTTGGTTATCCAGGAATAGCCTGTTGGTGAGTGTCCATCAGCCATTTTTCCAAGGCTGTTTGGTTACCTTGAGTGGTCTCATTAATCCCACGTCTAGTCTGAGGCATAGGTCTCCTCTGTCCCGGAGGACTGTTACGCCCCTTCTTGAACACTTAGGGTAATATGTTGCCTTTTTTTTTTTCAAAATGAACATTCTATTTTTATTAATGATTTCAGATTTATAGAAAAGTCACCAAAAGCTGCATTGCTTTGCGATACACTCCATTCTCTGGAATACACATACCAGTTGCCTTTGCATTGACTGAGTTAGGGTAACCCCTCTGTTAGATGGTTCTAATTGAGGTCATCTTCCATAACAAGATTTAAAAGTCCTATCCACTCTCTTAATTCACCTTCCTCCTCCTTCCCTCTTTGTCCTGAGGGTGGTCTTGGCTTCCGGGAAGCCACGTTCACTGCTTTTCCCCACACACTTAAAAACAAAATGGATCTACAACTGTGAAGTCTTCAAAGTGAAAGTTCTCCTGAAATGTAGTGCTTTTTCATTTGTCCTCAAGTGACAGGGAAGATATATGTGTTCTATAATTTGCAGAGACTTTTCTCATAAACGCTTCCATTTGATTCTCAGAACAGCTGCAGTCTATGGGCAGGCATTTTCTCTCCTGCAAGAGCATGCTGACTCAGAAGCATGCAGAGGTGGGACGCAAGTGTCCTGAGTTCAGGTCCTGTGCTGGTTGTCTTACTGTACACTACTGACTATCTGCGTTTGCTGTCCGATATGGTAGCCACTAGCCATATATGGTTACTTAATGTATTAAAATTAAATTATACTGAAAACTGAGCTCTCTGGTCACCTTAGTTGCATTTTTAAGCACTGAGTGGCCACTTAATGGCTACTGGCTGCCATACAGTGCAGATTAAGGACATTATCATCACCAAGAAAGTTCTGGTGGACAGTGCTATTCTGATAGGGAGGGAAGATAGGTCTCATGAGTTTACTTAAAGCTTTCAGCTGATTGTTCCACTTGTACAGGATAATCACTGTAGTGTAGTAACTTTTTAGGTTAGTTTTTGTCTCCAGATATTTAGTGAATGTGTTCAGTTTAGCATGGTGCTTATGTGGAGAAATATAAGCAGTCCAGGTACATACCTTTCATCCTTCTGTTCCATGTTAAATTTACTCAATAGCTAGAATCTGCATGTTGTTTATCATGTGTAATTGTATTTCTAGGTGCTGAAAGTGGATGGAGCCTATGTTGCTGTGAAATTTCCAGGAACATCCAGTAATACCAACTGCCAGAGCAGTTCTGGTTCAGATGCTGACCCTTCTTCTCTCTTGCAAGATTGTAGATTACTTCGAATTGATGAACTGCAGGTAAGTATTAAAGAATCACTTAGCAGGTGAATTTGGGACAGACTTTGGTGTGTTAATAAGACTGTGGAATCAAATTTTGTGTATATTGTATAGGTTGTCAAAACTGGTGGAACACCAAAAGTTCCTGACTGTTTCCAGAGGACTCCAAAAAAGCTTTGTATACCTGAAAAAACAGAAATATTAGCAGTGAATGTAGATTCCAAAGGTAAAGATTTTATAACTTGTTTTGGTAACTTAACTGACATGTTCTGTATGTTACAAGTGTCTGTGTAGTGAATGGACATAAGATTAAAGTGGTTGAGGGTATTGGCAGTTTTGTCCCCTGTGTGTAACATTATGGGATAGACTGCATTTGTTTGAGTTAATTTACAAATGTGGCCAGAAGTTGACTTGGGTAGATTCTTGTTAGAGTTCTCTAAAAATAACATGACAGTTTTTATTTCTACTTGTGCTTCTGAAGGTGTGCATGCTGTTTTGAAGACTGGAAATTGGGTGCGGTATTGTATCTTCGATCTTGCTACAGGAAAAGCAGAACAGGAAAATAATTTTCCTACCAGCAGCATTGCTTTCCTTGGTCAGAATGAGAGGAATGTCGCCATTTTCACTGCTGGACAGGTACCGAGGTTGTTGTCCCTTGTGAGAGGTGTGATGTGACAACACTGGCGTCTCTGTGACGTTCAGGGTGCGGCCTGTGTTGACTTGTTATTACACTAGTAAAGAATTTACAATTTTTAACACATTTCTAATGCTGAAATCTTTGGTCGTATCATTACTAACCTCTAATTTGAAAATACATCGTTTTTATTGTAACAGTTGTAGGTACCTTTTTGAGTGGGAGCTAAACTTCATTATTTGTCCTCCGTTTTAGGAGTCTCCTATTATTCTTCGAGATGGAAATGGTACCATCTACCCAATGGCCAAAGACTGCATGGGAGGAATAAGGGATCCCGACTGGCTTGATCTTCCACCTATTAGTAGTCTTGGAATGGGTGTACATTCTTTAATAAATCTTCCTGCCAATTCAACTATCAAAAAAAAAGCTGCTGTTATCATCATGGCTGTAGAGGTAATTTAACCTTTGAAACTATTAGACACTTTAATTCAGAAGACACCTGGAAGAGTCTAGAGAAACAGTCTTGAATAGCTTTTCACTGTCTCCTCTCTAAAGGAGATAATAGTCTTTTAGAACAGGAAAGACAATTAAGTCAGTGATTACAGTATAATTGAAGGCATCTGTAATGTTGGGGGAGCACATAGAGAAGGGATCTAAGTCAGCCTGCGACCATGGACAGAGTTACCCTGAGGGGGTGATGCTTGGACAGAACTTTTGCTGGTTAGGTATAGGCCCCCTAGACCCAAGGATGAAGGTGGAAGGTGTTATCCTAGGCAGTGGTTGCTGCCTTTGTGAGTCTGTATAAAGGGAAACTCTGTACATTGTTTGGATAAAACCAGAATGTAGGGCTTGTAGGGGCCAGTGAGAGGCAACTGATAAGGCTGAGGAGTGGCATAGGGTGACTTATGTGTTCCTCTAGGGACCTGAATTTTTCCCTGAAAGCTGGGAGAAAAACAGGTTGAAGCTGTAGAATGGCATGATTAGATTTTGTGAAAGGATGATTAGCATTGGATTGTGGGTGTGTAGGAAATAGAGGGTAGAAGTGGAAGTAGAGACAAGATAAAAGGCAGACATAGTTATTCAGATGCAGAACCAAGGGGACTTCTGCTCTTGGGAGTGAAGGAGAGGGGATGGTTTAGAACCTAGAAGGCTTGGTGACTGAAGATCAGTAGTTAGCAAGAGGAAGGCGTTATTGTAATCCTAGTCTTCTGACTTGGGTGTGACTGATTACAGAGTGGAAATAAAGGAAGAAGAGGAAATGGGATAAGGAAAGAGGTGAGTTTCGTTTTAAACATGTTGAGGTTGAGGGGCATATTTGGTGTGAAGGCAACAGTTAGAAGCCACTGGAGCAACCTGAGGAGAAATTGACCTGTTTAACTTACATTTTAAAAGAGTCACTGCAGATGTGTCCAGGATTCTGGTGGGGCAGGGGTGGAAGTAGTCCATTCAGGAACCTAGTAACGTAAAACAGGTGGGAGGTGATGACGACTCGGCTTATGAGTGAAAGGTGATTAGATTCTAGAGTTAGTATGTATGTTTTTAATGTAGAGCCAACAGGTTTTATTGATAGTTAAATACAGGGTGTAAGGAAGCAAAAAGGTGATAAGGTTTTGGAGGAATAAAATCACTGTTTATTGGAATGAAGATTGCAGAGCAAAAGCGGGCTTGGAAGCTTGGCTTTAGACATGTTAAAGATGGGAAGCTTGTCAGATAACTAAGTGAGTAGAGAGCTAGATATGTGAATCTGGAGACCAGGACTGTACTAGAGAATTGGAATATTTAAAGATGTGATAGGGAATGAGGTCACCAAGGTTGCAGAGAAGAGAGACAGTTTGCAGAGTGAGCTGTGAGTGCTTAAATGCTGGGCAGATAAAGGGGACCCAGCAAAGGAGACTGAGGAGGGGCAGACTGAGGGTGGAGGAAAATGAGGTTAAGTGGTGTCCCAGAAATCAAGTGAAGAACATAGGTCAAGGAGGATGCAGTGATGAGCCGTGTCAGATGACGCTGTAGGTCAGGTAAGGAGAAAACTAAAGAGTGGCTATTGGGTGTGTCTTTAAGTTGCTGTTGACAGGGAGAAGGAAGGCCTGATTAGAGACATGAAGAAGAAAAGATGAGGTGAGGAACTGGAGATAAATAGGGGCAATTTTTTTTAGTGCCTTTTTTTTTTTAAATGAATGATGCGAATGGGACTTAGTACGGGAGCTCATTTATGTGTCATCAGGTTGGAGGTGGTCAGGTTAGACCTGCACCTAGGTCTCCTGAAAGCCACCTGTAGGCTTTCATCTAGGGTCATGGTTCATACTGTTGTGTAGTTTGGATTGTACCCTTTTAGAGTAGTGATTCCAAACTAGTTAGAGAAGTGGCTTTGACCTCAGTGTGGCCCCTAGAAATATGAGCCGTCATGTCATTTATGATCAGTTGTCAGTTTTTAAAAATCACAGGGTTTATATTTGAAATCTAGATTTTCCATTGCTCTTAAAAATGAGGAGATATGATAATATTGGGGCCATGATCTAACCTAGAGACACTTGACTGTCACTTTTAGAGATTACATCCAATCTTAATTCATTACAGTTCTCATTACTTGTAATTTGTTGCTCAGAGTCCCCTCCACTCATTTATACTACTGCTAATGCTGCTGTGACTCTTACACTGTGTCAGCATCCCGCAGACGAGGGTGAAGTGAGTCATCATTTATCATTGTACCTCAGTGACCAGGGCTCGGCATACTATAGAAACACAAGACATTTGGAAGTGAACCTTTTCTGCCCTTTGCTGTAAGAATGGGTGACACAGTTTGTTGTGATGCTGAGTAAAATTGTTGGCTTTGACACAGCTCTGTGTAGGGTAGTGGGAACCCACACGCAGTCCAGTGGAATAGAGAGCTCCCCATCGAGGGTCTGCTTCTAGCTGAATGACCTGGCTGACTGTGGACCTGGCTTACTGTTGTTGCAGCACACAGCAGTGTCTCTGGATTTTTAGTTGACTTTGAAAGTACTGTGTTTTGGCTTTGAAGAAGTGTTTTCGTACTGTCTCAACAGTTTGATTAATGCACATATTTCACTAGTTTTTGGTTGACCTAAGACTGTTACACTGGAGCTTACTTATTACAGGGTCAGGTTCACTTCAGAGCCACAATTGGCAGTAATAAAGTGGCTGACTTCACGAATGGTAGGTGTTGAAAATGGCTTTTTGGATTTATTTCCTTTTAGACCTTATAAGGTTGAGAGAGGGGAGAAGCTGTTTAGGCACTTTAGGGAAGGAGGTGACAAATTGTTCAAATACATTCTTCTTTTTCCCTTTCTACTCCCACGCAGTCCTTTTCACACCTGCTTTCTTTCAGTTCCTAGTTCTGGTTAAAATCAGGCTGTTTATTTGTTTTCTGAAACTAATGCTTTATAGTCAGTCCATTAAATATAACCATAGTTTTACATTTGAAAGAAACACATTTAAACTTTTTGATACGTTTATGCTAGTCATAGGCAGTTAGTGGTATGTTCTGTAAATAACTTGATTAGTACCACTGTGTCTTGGACAGTCAGCTACATCAGTTTGCTGTCTTGGGCAGTAATCCCTTTGGAGTTTGCATCTGTTGTGATTTTTGGGGAGTTGACAGTTTATTGCTTTTTGTGGATCACAGTGTAATGAAGAGCTTTAAGAGAATGAGAGCAAGCCTGGAATAAAATGTATACTGTTTTCTTCACTGATTAACAGTTCTAATAGGATTCTAATTCTGCATGGCCATATAGCATATAATGTAAACCTGTGGTGTGTTCGCTATTGCCTGTGGGCCAAATGAGTCTACTCTCATTGATTAATGCATCAAGTAAAGCTGCCTTCCCTCCAAAAACAGCAGAGTAGTGGTAAAAGCTGAAAATAATCAGTCTTTCTTTACAGGTAAAATTTGCTAACCCAATTGTGTATTTTGCTTAAAGGGTTCCTGTGGTTCAATTCCTTTTGCCATGCCACCTGAGACTGTCTCTACTTATTTGTATAGCTGATTATATATAGTGCTGACCATGAGAAAAATTTGATATACGTGTTATGTTACTCAAATTATTGAAGGTTTTTTTGTTTCCTAATACTATACAAAGTGTCAAAGTTTTTCCCCCCTTTCCTAATTTTTCTGAGCACAGAAACAAACCTTAATGCAACATATTCTACGCTGTGACTACGAGGCTTGTCGACAGTATCTCATGAATCTCGAGCAAGCTGTCGTTTTAGAGCAGAATATCCAGATGCTGCAGACGTTCATCAGCCATAGATGTGATGGAAATCGAAATATTTTGCATGCGTGTGTATCAGTTTGCTTTCCAACAAGCAATAAGGAAACTAAAGAAGAAGAAGGTGAGATTAAGAACTTTAACATAGTCTTAAAGTTTGAGGCAATTTTGGAAAAATGACAGCATTTAATGGAAAGGAAAAGCAAATTACTATAGTCTGTGTATATATACATGCACTTCTGTTTGATATCATGATGTTTTGATGCTCTTGATGATAAATATGCCTGTGTCTGTTGGGATGAATGTATCACATAAGCAGATAACATTTTCACCAGTGTATTTTTTGTTGTCTTCAATTCTATTTACGTACACACACAGTGATGAATGCCCGCGTAACTGATTTTAAAATTGCAGATGACATGTTTGTTTTACTGTGAGGATTATTCAGTTACTTTAGCAAGTAAAGCCAAGTTATATTTTGTCATCTTTGATCCCAGTTTTCAGATTGTAGAGGGCAAAACAACCTAGTAAGTTGTTAGATATTTTAAAAAAGTAAATAAGACTTTTTTGCCATGAAGTTTTTAAGCAGGTAAGCAAAGGTAGAAACTTAAAAAAAACCTGGAATACAGTTATGTAATTCCTGATGTGTTTCTTTAGTTTGAATTCTGCTCTTGGTATTCTGATATCTGTATTTTTGAATAGTGGTGTGCAGGTTTTTAGCTGTTATTTCATTAAGAATCACATAAGGTTTACAGGCAATGTCTAAAACTAAGACTGAGATCCTGACATGTAGGTCCTTTTTCTTCTTCGGTAGTAACAGCTAAATTCCAGTGTACTAATCAATAACTTTATTTTTGGCTTTGAAGGTTGGAAAGTAAGTAAAGAAGGTGTCTTGAATGTGTTCACATGTTAAAGATTGTAGTTCAGTCTCTTGTTGCTTTAAGAGGAAGTAAGGTTAAATACTGGCTACCTAATACGTACATTGGGTGGAGCATTAAAATGAGAGCAGCTAGTGTCTAGAGGCCTGTCCATGGTTAACCTCTTAATTAGAAGTGTAAACAGATCCCATTGTTTTTCTCTTACATTTCAGAAGCAGAGCGCTCAGAAAGAAACACATTCGCAGAAAGGCTTTCTGCTGTTGAGGCCATTGCCAATGCAATATCAGTTGTTTCAAGTAATGGCCCAGGTAATCGGGCTGGATCATCAAGCAGCCGAAGGTAATGTGGTTCTTACAGGGAGGTTTAATTGGAGGGAAAAAAAATTGCAGTACAGGAAGATGATGTAGTCCTTACCTAACATATGCATGCCTTGGCGGGTTCTGTTTGCTTTTGTTTTTTGTTTCTCCTTTCTTGGTAGTGTAAATGTCACCTTGGGCCAAAACATCTTAGAACGTGCACTTAGAGTTTAGGTTAGAATAATGAGACCTAGGATATGTCATACATTTGAGGTAATTTAGACCCAAGTTGACTCTTCAAATGTGTTTTAAATGCATCATTCTTGCTTTCTAGGAAGCTATTTTCTTTAGTTGGAAAACAGGTAATACAGTAACTGAAAAGCACCTCAATCTTTTATTTTCTAGTGGTTTACTTACATCAGTTGCTCAGATGTCTTTATAATCTGAGGAGAAATAAAAGGATGATGTTTATTGTTTTCTGAATGTTTGATGTTTTGAATTTGCAGGCTCTCTGAGTTGTGGGATGAACAGTCCTTTATGATATGTTAAAATAGGTTTTTTTCTTGAAAAGTAGATAAAGAATATAAAAATTCAGGATATAATTTTCTTTCTATAGGTAAAAGCACGTTTATTCTGGGCACTCTCAAGTCAAAGTTCTTTATTACTGACAGGCTGTTAATGAAAGCAGTGCTCGCGGTGTGCTCATGTGATAGGTTGGAAAGCCTCCTTAAGAACTTAAGATGAGACATCCCTTGCCTGGTTTCTGTTCCAGATTCAACTCACCCTTTAAAAATGTTTATCCTTAAATTGGCACCAGGAAAGCTACCAAGTTGATAGCTTCCCAGGTTCAAAGCGACATCCTGAAGTGAGGCTTCTCAAATAACTATTTATATGCCAAATTATAACTTAAAACAGCATAGAAACACTGTGTACACTACACAAAAGGTAAACATCACCAGCCTGTTTATTTAGGATTACACAAGGCAGACAAAGTGTTTGGTATAAAATGGAAAGCAACTTAAATTTTTCTTGAAGAAATTAGTGTCTGAATTATTGCAGGTATTTCACTTCCTCAGGGAAAATACAGATGCAAATCAAGTTGGACTCTGATAGAATTTGTCCATTGCCAGTGCTGCCATCTTTTTTCATGTAAGGATTATTTTGAAGGCAAAGACTAAAAAGGAGCTTCAAGAGTGGGTGATGGGTTGCTCACAGAAATAATTTGCACAGTAAGCTCCTTTGAGGAATTTGCCGAAGATTTCACTGCAGAGCTCTAAAGCAGTTCAAGCTCAGGGCTGCCGATTGAACAGATGAAAGCCCAGGAGTCTTATTATCCACGCCGGGCAGTAGGAAGTCCACAGACTCTGCTTCATTGAAGTGAAGCCCTCCTCTAGCCTACAATGGACTTTCTAGGCGATGCCCCTTGATGAGTATACAGGCTGGGATTCGAGCTGTAAGCTCAAAACTGATGCAGTTGCAATATTGAATGGAGTTCTGTTAAATGTCGTCAGTGATGATTTGACTCAGAAGTTTTGTTATGTGGCTCAATATTCCTGAGTGCAAAGGTCAGATTTTAGTGGAAAGCTTGATTGATGCATCTGATTACAGGTGTATTTACTCTAGAGATTGTTAATCTGGAAGACACATGACCTTCGCTTTTTTGTCACAGTGGTGTGTTTGAACATGACTGGATTCTAAGGCTTCTGTAGCATGGATATAACGTGCTTACAAAGAGGAAATTACATCATCCTTGAATTCTTCCATATTGTCAGAAAATACGATGACTTCAGGCAAGCCTTTGTGAAGAAATGTCAAAACTCTGAATCTTAGCAGCCAAGGTGGTATCTTCTCAGTATTGTCCTCAGCCACTGGGGATACAGGTGAATCTTCATGAATTGTGTACAACATCTTGAAGAATAATTTCTTTTTTTGTTTTTTGTTTTTTTGTGTCTTTTTTTTCTCCCCCTCCCTTTTTTTAAAAGAATCTGTATGAGGAGCTGGGCATTGTGCTTAAAAATGTTCCCAAGACCAAATGAAGAAAAAAGGTTAAGGACAATTTAATAAAATGACAAGGAATGACTCCCTCATTTAATATTGAATTGACTACATCACAACAACAAAATTGGGAGTTTGCAAGTTCAAGATGAGACTGTGGTCTCAGTTTATCTTCATTTATTCTAAATCCATTCTAAGAGCTAGAGGGGTTGGAGGATAGCCCATGTATGTTTTCTGTAGCCTGTGCAGTGTTAAACTGTTTTCTTAAAAAGTTGATTGCCTTCAGATGGGCATGTATGCCTCTAGTTTGCCACTGCTTACAACCGACTGACCTTTACTTGTCTATATGTCTGGCCCTGTAGGGACTGAATGTGATCCTGACGTAAGTAAACATTCATCTCAGAAGCCCACAGCACACATGTATTTTCAGGTCATGTAAAGTGTCTCCCAACTATTGCTAATTTTTCTGTGTTTTCAGTAAGACACACTAAGTTATTACCTATCTGTGTTCAGCCTAATTAAAATTATATAGAAGCATCTCAGTGTAAGCAGTCACCCTAACGTGCTGTTACTGGTAAGGAGCGTGCCTTTCTGTGTAGGTAATGTTTTTGGATAGGGAGGTGACCTTGGCTAGAACAGTCACTGTGCCTTGCAGTCACTGTGCCTTGCTCCCTTTGCATATCATAAAAACTCTTAAACTCATATTTCTAAATTGGTAGAGAGAAGACATTGATTTGTAGCCGTTTTTAAATAGTGAATGTTGAATAATATTTTGAATCATCAAATTTTACTTTGCAGAATATTCCAGTGAATATTCCAAAAAGTGGATCATCATACACAAGCCTTTTAACATAGTGTTTCTGAAAGTAGCCTCTAAAAGAAATTTTTTGGATGGTTTAAAATTCTTTTTCGTACAAGATTTATAATGTATTGATATGGAAAAACGTATTTGCCCTAGGATTATTTTAAAAAATCACAATTAGAAATTCAAACATTAATAAAAATTTTTTAAATTGCTTGTTTATAAATGTACTAACAGATGGTAGCACTTGCACATCAGAAATGTCATGTTTTTGGGATTAAATCTGTGTGGGGAAAATGATGCCCTTTATGTTGCCTGGCCCTTAAAATTGATTTTTTTTTTTAAAATCTTTATCCATGGAGCTCTAGAATTGTGGCTAAGGGATTTGTCTTATGTGCTTTCTCTTAATTGCTGTTAATCCTTAATGTGTTAATTTGTAGCTTTTGTAAACTTTTATTCAGAGGTATAAATTTTTGTACAGGTAGTTATCAGTTCCCCTTAATCCTTAAGAGGTCTGTGTTGGTGATTATTTGTTTCTTTTTAGTGATGTGCACAGCTGTACCATTTTTGGGGGCGGGGGGGAGCATAGCAGAAGAAAAATAGTCACACCCAGACGTTAATGTGTTTTCTAGTCTCCAGTTCCATTGATTAATCTCCTTGGGATGTAAATTGTATTGTTTCCAAACAAAACTTTTTTTGTATTAAAGAAATAAATCTAGATTGATCTTTGTTTTAAAACTACTTACTGTGTGGTTATTAATTTGCTTTTGAGTTCACAGATAAGGCATTTAGTGAGTGTCTGTATTTACCAAGATGTTTCAGACTGAGCCTAAAATATTGTACTAATCAGTATGTTTGCTAATGTCCACTTTTAGATTTTATTCTAAAGGATCATAAATAGAGGGCAGAAACACTTTGTTTTAATGTTCAGCTGTTACTTAACTGTATGAAGAGATAAAACGTATTTTCTTATCTTGACACCTTTTGTTCCCTGTGCCTAAAAATTTGTGTGGGAGCTTAATATACTGGTTTTAATGCTGAACTGGGTGCTAGGAGCCTGCAGTTTGCTTTCTATCCCTCACCGACTTATTCTGTGGTTCCAGAATTGGCATTTGTGCTTTACTTCCCTTGCCTGGACTGTTTGCTCATAGGACATACTTTGATTTTCTCAGATGAGAAGTTCTGTGCACCTGTAAATTATTGTTTGGACAGAGTAGTGAGCTCTGGTTTTGTCCATTCTTCTAGCTTGAGATTACGGGAAATGATGAGACGTTCCTTAAGAGCAGCTGGCTTGGGTAGACATGAAGCTGGAGCTTCATCCAGTGACCACCAGGATCCAGTTTCTCCTCCCATAGCTCCCCCTAGTTGGGTTCCTGACCCACCTGCGATGGATCCTGGTAAGATGTGTTATCTTATTTAGTGTTTAATGTAAAGATAGGTCATGAGAGAGAAGAAATGGAACATTTTAATGGGATATTTAGAAATGTGATATACTTGAAAGTAGTAGTATAATGATTATTTTAAGTGATTTTTAAGTTATTAAAATTTGGTTTAAGAGATTTGTTCTTTTAAAAAATAAAGTTCTAGAACACTCAGTCATTTCTCTCTTACTGAAATACTGTATTTTTATACTGGTAAAAAGACCATTTATTGATAGTATATGAAGATAAGTCATTAACTTGCCTAGTCGATTCCTTCTCAGTAGTTTGGAATACACGTTTCCTCTTAAACCTGTCTTGTTTGACCTTTGGCTCATAGTCAAAAAACCATAAGGCCAGTTAAGAGAACATGTTAGGTATATGTTGTCTATAATGATGTACATCCTGCTGTTCTGTTTACTGAAAGATGGTGACATTGATTTTATCCTGGCCCCCGCTGTGGGATCTCTTACCACAGCAGCGACGGGAACCGGTCAAGGACCAAGTACCTCCACCATTCCAGGTGAGAATCTGCACCATATTATCTGCTAGGCATTTGGAAGCAAAAACGAAAGAAAGAAAGAAAGAAAAAAAAAAGAGGATAGCCTTTGCATTTGGTTGCTACAGATCCTCCCTCACCTTTATTTTATGAACTTTTCTTGGCTTGGGAAACATCTAGTTCCTAAATTGTATTCTCTGTATCAGTGAAAATGTTGCATATATGTAGATAACATTTATAAGTATGAGGCTTGTAAAATATGAAGTGTTTAAACTCCCTGTAAGGAAGTTTAGTAATTTATTACTAATACCTGAAGATTTTTTCTTAGCTAGTGGTTTAATATATACCTGATACTTTATTCCAGAGTAGTCTTTTACTTTGTCTTGTTTCCTGTGTCTTCCTGCCACATGTCTACAGGTCCTTCCACAGAGCCATCTGTAGTAGAATCCAAGGATCGAAAGGCAAATGCGCATTTTATATTAAAATTGTTATGTGACAGTGTTGTCCTGCAGCCGTATCTACGAGAACTACTCTCTGCCAAGTAAGAGGCTCTAATACATACTTCTAATATGAAGGTATAGCTTAGCTACTTTGACTTTTTAAGTTGATCTTCCTTGCAGTGTATACACCACTATGTGAATCTACAGTATTTAATCAGAATCCAGCATCATATTCCCTCTTTTACTAAGCTCTTCTCAGTGAAAGATCCTCTCAGGCACCAAGGCGGCGTTTAACGTGATAACTCAAGAGGCGCCTCTCAGGCGACTGAGCGGCAGCAGTTGTTGTGTTTGACTGGGACGATCTTAACAATTAGAAAGGAATTACTAAGTGAAATAGAAAAACCAGAATTCCTAAAAAAATCCTCAGTAGCATATAGAAAAAATAACGCTGCTAGTGTGGACAGATACAAGGACCGTCACTTGTTTGACCACTTGGGATGCCACAGGAATAACTACTGTAAAGGATTATATGAGGTGGTGTGGAAGTCAGTGTCAAGAAACCTAATATTATAATAAATTACATAAAATATATGGATGGCGTTGATTGAGCAGATCAGTATGCCTCACACATACTGTATTCTGAGAAAATCTTTAAGTGTCTTTGTGCAGGAGGCTTTCTAGCAAGAGTGGAGCTACAGAGCTTTGGAACACTTGCCCCAGCAGGCCAGATGCAGGCCTGAAGGCCAGGCCATGCGGCCACAGAAAGCAGAAGCTTGTAGAGACAGACAGCCTGAGAAGCAGAGCTGCCTCAGTCTGAAAGGGTGTAGTTATGACCTCAGGAGTTTGAAAGGGTAGAATTGCTACTCAGTTGGGCTTAGGGTGCACCTAAAGCTGAGGGGGCAGAGTTGCTGTACAAGTGAGCCATTCTAGGCAGAGTTGTCACACAGAGCCAGGGGTCTCCACTCAGAGTCTGGAGAGTGTGGCCAATACCTAGAGTCTGGAGGGCAGGGCCATAATGTAGAATGTCTCAGAAAATATTTATAAGAGTGTTTTCAAAGCTTTGAGGGCTAATGTCATGTGTTTTTTATTGGGATATGTGCCCTGACGTACCAAGGAAGCACCCCAGGAATTGGTTCATAAAATACCATACAAAAAACAATTACAGAGCGTAATTTTTAAAAGATTTTGTTTTTTAAGATGTAGAAATACATAAAATATTAAAGTATATTATTTGTATACATTTGTTTGAGTCTAATATTTTAAAGTAGCAGTAAGAAACTTGAAATAATATGTGCAAGATCGTATGGACTGGCTAGTTTGCCTGAGGGCAGAAGTTCCGAGTGCAAAGAGATAATTTTGTTAGAATGACCGGGGTGTGTATTTATTTGTTCAAAAGATCACAGGCTATTCATTGTCCTTTGAAGATCCAAAGGTTAGTTACATTGCTGTTACCTCAGAAACTTTAAAAAAATTATACCAGCATGGATAAATTGTCTGGAATTATACATGAAGAATCAGGCTTCTTAGAGTGTTAATTACCTTGCACCAGGTCACAAAACAAGTCAGTGGCAGTGATAGAATTCAAACCCTGTTCTGTGGAGTCTAGAAATGGGACTTCGATAAGGACTTTTTCCCCTTATTGAAGAAACGCAAAAGAGTGTTTTTTTTGGGTTGGGGAGAAGTTGGGGGATAATTTTTTTATTGTACTTTAGGTGGAATTTGACAGCTCATAGTAATTTCTCGTACATTTTATACACAGATGATGTGACCTTAGTTGCAGTCTCTGTAATGTGACAGCCCATTCCCACTTTTCAGTGTCCGTTCACCTGGCTCCTGTCCCTTTCTGCCGTCTCTGGCTAGGAGCCACGCCTGGTGTCTTGTCTGTCGACCACACTAGGAAGCACAGGCATCACCGCAGTCATCTGGTCTCTTATAGCACACGCTGAGCTTTGTCTGAGGAGCTGGCTTTGGGAATAGTACTAATTCTGGGTTCACAGAGAGTGTGGGAGCTGTGTCTTCCAGGGTTCCTTTAGTCTCAGTCAGATCATCACGTCTGGTGTATTTATGTGAATTGGGATTCTGCACTACACTTTTCGCTTGCTTTGTCAGTCACTCTTGTGTTCTCTGTCAGGGCAGTTATTGGGAGTAGCTGGGGACCACCTACTTCTTCTGTTCTCAGGCTGATGGGAATCTGATTTGTGTGGCCCTTTTGTCTCTGAGCCTAGTATTTTCCTTGTGTCTTTAGTGTTCTTCATTGTCCTTTGCTTCAGCTGGGTTGGAACTAGTTGATGCATCTTAGATGTCTGATCATAAGCTTCTGACACCCTGAGATGGCCCTTGCTAAAGTGAAATGCAGAACATTTTCTTAATAAACTTTGTTATGCCAGTTTACCTAGCTTGTTGCTCAGCCTCCACAAAGAAAATCATGTTGTCCTTAGACTCCCACCTTTAAAGTGTTTGGTTGTGTTCAGGCAACTTCTTGGTTTTGGTTTAGTGCGATTGCGCTGACTTGCCCTGTGTTGTGTTTTGTTCTGCCTTTCACCTAAGATCATTGTTGCCTACTGTGTAGTTGGCAGATTCCCCTCTCTGTCCTTCCCTGTGCTGATAACCACGGAAGAATATTTTCTCGTATGTTTAAACCTTGAATTAGATAAGGGTTTCAACATAAAAATTCACTTTTATTTATCTTTGGATGAAAATTATTCAGCTTAGGACTTTATGTTTGCTTTATGAAGGGCCCACTAGTAAAAGAAGTTATTAGATTATAAGCAGAATTGTCACTGAAGAGCAGTTAGTAATTGGTTTGAGGCATATGTAAAAATGGTGTTTATACAAATGCAGTCAGTTTTTATTTTCTCAGTTATTTGTCATTTTTAGTTTGCATTAATGGTGTTTAAAGATTATCATTGTGTGATTTACTGAATCATTTGTTGTTGTATAGATCTTCCAGGTATGTTTTTAGATATTTTTTCTTTTTAGTCCACTCTGCATTTTATTTCCACAATTTCTGTTTTACTGGTCCTTTATTTTGGTGTTTGCATGATTTTTTTCCCCTTATCTGAGAAAATATACAAAACATCTGCAAAAGATTCACAGTGCCATCTTTGTAAAAGATGATGTTGTTACAGCAGGTTTGTAACTGATGAAAGGAGAGAGAGATTCTTTCTCCGGAATTCAGGGTGGTAGTCCTACAGATTCTCAAGGTGGTCCTTTTTATAGTACAAACATGGGAATGTTTCCTAGCATTACTAATAAAATTTTATAAGTGATATATCCAGAAATTGTTTAGACATAAATGACTCAGTTAAGAAGGGTATTTTCCTTAATTGTGTTGAACAATGTGTACAAAGTGCTGGGACGAAGTGTGGGAGCACTGAATGTCCATCTGAGCATGGCATGATGGGGATGCATGTGAGCTGTGTGTGACGGGGGGTGAGTTGGGGGTGGGGGGTGGGGACTGAGGATGACATGAGGTAACTGAGGAAATGTACTCAATATTTTCAATTTAAGAAATCCTTATAAGTTCCCTCCAACCTCAGGTAGTTGGATTTTGTTTTTATAGCATAAGCTAAAGAAGGTAAAGTTGGATAAAATCATCCTGGGTAATAAACATGCAGAATTTATTCTCAACCAGCTTCTACTTCCCGTATGGAGAGAAGAGGAATAAAACATTGACCCTGCTTTTAGTAGACCTCAATCAACTGGGAGATTAGACAGTGTGTAATGCATACATTAATTCAGTTGGCGGGAACATGAGTGTGTTTGGAGTAAATATGAGGGAGAAATGTGTGTATGTGGGGAGAAGAGTGAACAACAACCAAAAAATAGGGAAGTATAAGAAAAACTTTAGGAAATAGTGATTCAACAAATTGAAAGTGGGTAATTGAAAAGGAGAATAATGGCCACTGAATCTGAAGAACTAGGCTAAAGCCACCACTGTGAAAGTTCTTGAATACCATGCCAAGTATTTGCTCTGTATTCTGTGGGCTGGTACTGTGGTGTGTATGAGAATCGTAATGTGGTGGTGTTCTAAAGAAGAATGTGTAGAGACTGGAATAATAGGCTAGAGATTATAATTTTTATGTATCAGTAATCTTTGATGTGTATATTGTTGTGAACTGAACTATTGAGTTGCTTTTGAAAACAAAGATTGGCTGCCAAAGTAAAAATTAAATGATTCTGGAGAAGAATCCATGAAAAACCAATTTTTTTGTCTTAATTACTGGGAATAGTGGTACTATTCGCTGAAGTACATTGTCAGAAGATAACCTTTTAAGAAAAAATAATAAAGAATAATAACAGCTAACATTTATTAAATACATTTTATTTGCTAGGCATTATGCAGTGAACATTTTAAATTAATACCTCATTTAATCCTCACCACAATTCCGTGTCGTAGTGACGTTGCTATTCCCACATCTGGAAAGCATTAGAACCTAGATTCCACATTGTGTGGTTTGACTCCAGAGCTCCGCTGAGCTATTCTCTCATGTCACTAGGGCCAGGAAAAGAGAGCATAATTTATAAAGACAGAGATTCCAGAGGTGGCGTACTTCTTAGAATGAAATGCTGCAAGACCAGAAAATAACATCAGAATAACACTGGGACATCTTGTAATAAAATAAACGTAGATTTTTTTTCATCCTGAACATGTGTGTCTTTTATAATCAGAAAGGACAATAATTGCTGTTTTTATGAACCATTTTTCTCATTTTAGGGATGCAAGAGGGATGACTCCATTTATGTCAGCTGTAAGTGGCCGAGCGTATCCTGCTGCAATTACCATCTTAGAAACAGCCCAGAAAATCGCAAAAGGTGAATTTTCAGTCCTAAATAGAATTGCTGCTTTTTTCAGTTTGGTTAGATTGTATTCCATGTTGTTGTTTGTTAGTTCCATGGAGCTGGTGCTAACTTGTGGTGACCTTATGTAAATGAAAGATACATTGCCTGCCCTGTGCCATTGTTGGTGTGTTAGAGTCCATTTGGCTTCCCTAGTTTTTGCTCTCTACTTAATCCTAATTACTTGAACATAATACCTGTATGTGTAAATGATATCATTGTAAACTACTGTGATAATTTGCTTACAAGAGGACATGCAAGTTCATGTAAAATTCTGTTTATTCTTTTCTCGAGTGATTGTATCTTTCAACTTTCCATCAGAAAGCAGCTGGTATAATTTTGTGAAGGTAATATAAATTAAAAAAATCACAATGGATAATATAATAGCTAATCTTTTCAAAATAAAGATGGATTATTGTTAGAACCTGTTATTGAGTGGCTGGTGATATTATTAAAGTCTTGTAGAAATAACAGGCATATATCTTACTGTAGTTGCTTCTGATGTGGAAATTACTGCTGAATGAAAACATTAAGGAATACCAGTTTTTGCTTTCCAGCCTTTAAGAGACTAGCTATTGTTTAAAAACACTGGTGATAATTTCTGACATCTATAATTTGCTGAGTAAAGTTAAGACTTGGGTTTAACTGCTCATTGTCTTGCAGAGCATTCAGATGACTAACATGTAGCAAGTTAGCATTGCTGTCATCTGTGGTTTGGGGTTATGATGATATAATTATGCTGTGCCTTATTTTGTTGTAAAATGGAGTGGATTTTCTTCCTGGTGACTTTGTCAGTTTAAAAAAAATTACATGTTAATAGTTTCTTTTTATACTTGTGTATGTTAAAGCTTTTCTATTTAAGGAAATGTAGTGGATGGCTGTGTGACTATTCTCTGATAGATGGTTGGTGCTTTCTTGATCTTTTTAGCTGAAGTATCCTCAAGTGAAAAAGAAGAAGAAGTATTTATGGGAATGGTGTGCCCATCAGGAACCAATCCGGATGATTCTCCTTTGTATGTCTTATGTTGTAATGATACCTGCAGTTTTACATGGACTGGAGCAGAGCACATTAACCAGGTAAATTATTTTACACCTCCCTGTATTTTTGCTATCAGTAGGATCCCTAGTTCCCCACCCGCAAGTAGAGTTGTAGTTCACAACTTTCTTGCAAACCTGCTATTTCCCTTTACTCGGAGTTACAAACTTCTCCAAAGCAAATTAACCTAGATATAATTCTTAAATAAATGGGGTGAAGAACTTGTTTCTTAAATATGGGATAGCATGATAATTGGAAATTTCAACTGAGTGGTATACTCTGGTCCACAGTTCTAGATACGAGATTTTAGGAGTATCATTGCCTATTTTTCAGATGATGTCAAAAAATTTTTTTCTTGCCACACTGGTAATATTTTATTTCCAGTTGTGTATATATAAAATATATGCATATATAAAATATATCCATTGTATCCTTCTATGCCTCTGTTTTTTGGAACAAAACATTAATTTTATTCTGCTTCTGCTATGATTGGCATGCTTTTTGAAATCATAGCAATTATTATTATGAGCTATATAAATAACTTGAAATTTTTTAAAAATGTGGTATTTTAATTGTAGGATGTTTTGAACTGCCAACTTTTAGTTAGCAGGCAGTTAATTGCTTTAACCACTACACCACCAGTAGTCTTTTTTTTTTTTGTTATGACTGAGTGAAAATGTACATTCCCATATAAATTTGCATACCCACCTATATGCAGCTTCCAATGCTCTCCCTGCATGGTAACAGCACACTACCACCAGTAGTCTTTATATAAATATTTAAAATCTTTTAAAAACATGGTATTATAATTTTAGGATATTTTCGAATGTCGGACTTGTGGCTTGCTAGAGTCACTTTGTTGCTGTACAGAATGTGCCAGGGTTTGTCATAAAGGTCATGATTGCAAGTGAGTACAATTTTGTTTTCTTTAGCATAATATTGATAACTGCTTATGTTTATATTGCTGTATTGAAATAATCTATACTAAAGTTATGTTTTCTTTATAATGTAGAAAGCATGAAGTTTTCTCAAGTAGCCGTCTTTAAGCCAAGCCCAGTCAGGCCAAGTGTTAAATAAAAATAATGGTTCTTGATTTAAAGTATACTTTGAAATGTTTTTTGTTTTTTAAGTCCTAGGATAAACCTTCTTTAAATAAAATTAGGTTAATATGCTAAGAAGAAACATTCACTGTCCTACACTGTAACTGAGATCAGATTAGTCATTTGAGAATACATCTATGGAAGGTTTGTATCTGGATTTTCACATCCCTCTGGTTGTACTGACCAGCAGAAATTGGCCATGGGGAGTAAGAGAAGCACCATGTTGAGTGTGCACTTGATTTCCTTCTTAAAATTTCTTTCCTTAACTTTAAAACTTTATTTTGTTCTCAGACAATAGATTCACCATGTCTGGTTTGTTCTCACAAGCCTAGGAAACACTGATACTGTGTGTTGTCAGTCCTGAGAAGCGTGCACACTGACCATAGCGGTGCCTCAGCATCGTTCTCAGCTCTGAATGTAAAGGCACTCCAGAGGTGTGCCTATGGTAGTTAATAGAGAATTGCATTGTAAAAACCATCTGTTGTGCTTTAAAGTGAGTAATGATGTAGGACAAGTAGAACACTGATGCTTACTTTTATTGAAAGAATTTTGGCTAATATTTCTGTCTTCCCTGTTTTCAGCATCTCAAAGTGATCATCTGGTTACTCACTGAGTGCTTACTAAGTGCATTCACTGCACTAGATGCTGAGGTGGTGGTGAGCAGTATTCCCTGTCCTTACACAGCTTACAGTCGTTAAGAGGACAGAAACAGGCAATACCTGCTTGCAGGGCGTTACAGAGCTCTTAGATGCTTACAGAAGGAACAGGGAGTGACACAGGATTGAGATTGTAGGGAATTCAGGAAGAGCCCAGAGGAAGTGACTGTGTCAGAGTCATTACGATATACCTCTTTTCATAGGAACTCGTGCTTGGTGGATTTTGTGCCAGTGTATAACACTCTTTGTGAGGTAGCTATAGCAAGCACACTAGGCATTTAAAAAATTAAGGAGGGTTCTCTCTGGTTCCAGTGAGATATGTGTCTGTAATGTCAATGAAGACCTTTGTAGATCATTAAAAATTTCTGTGGTTTGACTTTTGTATTAATATTTTCTAGACTTAAAAGGACCTCCCCAACAGCCTACTGTGATTGCTGGGAGAAATGTAAATGTAAAACTTTAATTGCTGGACAGAAATCAGCTCGTCTTGATCTGCTTTATCGCTTGCTCACGGCTACGAATCTGGTCACTCTGCCAAATAGCAGGCAAGTGGGATGTTTTAGGACGTGAAATAAGTGAACTTGAGAAGCCAGGCCCCAGCTAAGTAGCTTTTCTTTTCTCACGCCCATGTTGTTTGCAGGGGAGAACACCTCTTGCTGTTTTTAGTTCAGACAGTTGCGAGGCAGACGGTAGAGCACTGCCAGTACCGGCCCCCTCGGATCAGGGAGGATCGTAACCGGAAAACGGCCAACCCCGAAGGTTAGTGCCTGTGATGTCTGTGACACTGTGAGAAGAACCATGTTGTATTTCTGTCTCATCTCCTGTGTCTTTATTGTTTTAGATTCAGATATGCCTGATCATGATTTAGAGCCCCCGCGATTTGCCCAGCTCGCATTGGAACGTGTTCTACAGGACTGGACTGCCTTGAAATCTATGATTATGTTTGGGTCACAGGAGAATAAGGACCCGTATGTATTTATTAAAGTATTCTTAGATGTCTGCATTTCTCCTAGAAGCATAGTCACACTGTGCTAACAGTGTCCTTCTGCCTTTCCTGTCCCCCCCCCCCCCCCCCCCAAGTCTCAGTGCCAGCAGTAGGATAGGCCATCTGCTGCCTGAAGAACAAGTATACCTCAATCAGCAAAGTGGCACAATTCGGCTGGACTGTTTCACTCACTGCCTTATAGTCAAATGTACAGCAGATATTTTGGTAAGTCCTGAATGTTTATTACAAGCACATGGAAGGGGGGCTTTTCTTCCCTAGCAACCCATGATCATGGTAATTCAAACTACTGCATATTGATGAGTTCTAATTAAATAATCTACATTAAAGGGGATAGAATTTTGGAAATATTTAAATGTCTCAGTAGTAGCGGGAGCTCATTTTAAATAAAAAATCCTTCTAAAATGTATTAAAATGTAACAGTATATAAATGACTAGAACAGCTTTCAGTGTTAGAAATAGCAGTGCATTTTTTACTTACCTTTTTTTTAATTGTGAAATTGGGGTTGTGGGGAGAACTAAGCCGTGAAGTGCAGTGCTGATGACGTTATGGTAAGAAGAACACACCCAAGCACTGTTGGTGACATTGCATTTGGAAAGCAGTTTGACAGCATCAAGAGCCATAAAAACAAATGCTGTCAGAATTTGCCATAAAGAAGTAATTTACAGTACGAGAAGTATTAAATCATGTCACAGAATTGTAATGATTAAAAAATGGAAGTAAGTTATGCATCCAGTAATAGTGGACTCTGATCAAATTATAGCATAACCATGTAGTGAAATGTAATGTACCAGTTTGAAAATTAAGATTATTGTAAGCAACACTAAGAAAACAGAAGGCAAAATTATGTGTTCTGTGTAAGCATGCATCAAAAACAAAATAGAAAGAAATAACAATGGTTAAATGAGGGTGATGGCATTATGAATTTATTAATATGAATATTTGAATCTACTGTGTCATTTTGGTGACTTGTTTTTGTTATGTGCTGTCAATTTGTTTGACTTGTGGAGTGCCCGCAGGACAGGGTGGGGCAGGCCTGCCCTGTAGGGTTTCTAGGCTGTGAGCTTGACAGGAGCAGATCCCCAGCTCTTTCTCCCACAGAGCTACAGGAGGGTTTGAACTGCCAATGTGCTGATTTGCACCCGAGTACTCAGCTGTTGTGCTACCAGTTTCCTAGTCCCTAAAGTCAGGGAGGTACATTTTTCTTCTGACTTGATACATTTGGTACTGCAGTGTGTCTTAGTTACCTAATGCTGTTATAACTGAAATATTAAAAGTTAGTGGGTTTTGAAAAACAGAAATTTATTTTCTTACAGCTTTAGGGGGCTAGAAGTGTGAATTTAGGGCACTCACTGGCTCTAGAGGAAGGTGTTGTCTGTTTGCTCTGGGGGAAAATGTGTCTCTCAGCTTCTCGAACCTTCTTCTTGCTGTTCATTGGCATCTGTATCTCCCTACCCAACTTCCCATTTGCACTTGCTTCTTCTGTGACTAATCTGCTCTTGTATTATCTTAAAAGTGATGGTCTTATGACACACCCTGCACTAACATGGCATCATTTAACATTACAAAGAAATTCCTGTTCTGAAATGGGATGTCTTGCAGTGGTATGTTGTTGTTTGTAGGTGGCCGCTGTGTTTTAACTCAAAGCAGGTCTGTGCACAGCAAGACCAAACACTGCCCTGTGCGTGTCTTCTGCTCTTGTCGCAGCTGCTATGTCAGTTCACTTTCTTGAGGCTCTTAAGTTTTTTTCTGTAATCTTCTACTTCACCAAGCATGATGTCCTTCTTGAGGGACTAGTGCTTCCTGATAGCACGTCCCAAGTGTGTGAGGTGAAGTCTTGCCGTCCCCCCTTCGGAATGTCCTGCTTCCCAGACAGAGTTTTTAGTTCTTCTGGCACTCTGTGTTAAAGTCAGTGTTGTTCCTCAACACTAACTCAGAGGTGCCAATTCTTTTTTTTTTAATTGTGATTAAGTGAATGTATACAATCCAAATCAGTTTTGCATGCCCACCTGTCTGCAGCTCCACCTGCTCTTCTCACCCAGTGACAGCACGTTTCTCCTTCCGCTCTAGACTTCTGTTACCCATTTAATGAGCACCTGTCACCTCCTTTCCACCCTCTTCTCTTCTGTCTAGAAAGAAACCAGTAGGACAGCTAAGGCATCAGTTCTTCTGTTTTTCCTTATTCACTGTCCAGCTTTCGTATCCATATGAAGTAACTGAAAGTGCCATGGCTGAGGTCAGGTGCACCTTAGTCTTCAAAGGGACATCTTTTTACTGTTGTTGCTGTCACATTCCCCGTCTCCTTTAGGACTGGGCCTCCTTGTTCCTTTTATCCTTTCTATCTATCTCATGCTGCCCATCCTCCTCAGTTTATTTTGAGCAGGTTCTGGACTGCTAGTGTCCCTTGTAAAGAGTGAACTTGAAGATGAACATCTGCTGGTGTGCTCAGCCCAGAGGAGAGCTCACCTCCAGTGTCCTGGGTACTGTGCTTCTGTTATGGCAGTCTGTGTTGATGTGCTTTTCTGGCAGCTTCATCACAACTCTTTTTGGCCCGCTTCTGTCCTTCCACATGTACTGCTGGGACCCAGCAGTGTCTCCTCTGGGTTGTTCAAGTTGACATCTTTTCTTTTAACACTTTAAAGAAGTCTTTTGGAGTTGATTTGCCCAATGAAATATGTCATCTGATTAATGTCTTGACTGCTGCTTCCATGGATGTTGATTGTAGAGCCAAGTAAAATGAAGTCTTTGATGATGTCAGTCTTTTCTCTTTATCGTGCTGTTGTTTATTGTTTGGTTGTGAGGAGTTTTGTGTTTTTTAGGTTGAAGTGTAATCCGTAATGAACGCTATAGTCTCTGATCTTCATCAGTAAGTGCTTCAATCCTCTTTGCTATCAGAATGCAAGGTTGTGTCATTTGCATATCATAGGTTGTTAATGAGTCTTCTTTCAGTCCTGATAATCATGCTCTTCTTCATAGAGTCCAGCTTCTCAGGTAAATATAGTAACCTAAGCAAATAGCTCAGCATAGATATTGAATAAACATGGTGAAGGGATACAGCCCAGATGCACAGGTCCTGATTTTAAACGATGAAGTATGTGCATGTTCTGTTTGAGTAACTGCCCCTTGATCTATGGACAGGTTCCTCATGAGCACATGAGCACAATTAAGCATTCTAGAATTCTCATTTTTTGTATCCTTAGCCATAATTTGTTACGATCCTTACAGTTGAATGTAGTTCCTTCATTGTTGGTGTAAAATGAGAAGAAACAACTGTAAACATCTACTAATAGTCAAAATGTAGAATGTATGACGTATGACTGTAGGAACATTGGAGGTTGTTAAAAATGAGATAGAATGCATGAGGATCAATATCCTAGGCATTAGAGAGCTGAAATGGACTGGTATTGGTCATTTTGGGTAGGACAGTCAACTAGAGTCTGCTGTGCTGGAAATGACAAATTGAAGAGAAATGGCATCACATTCACTGTCAAAAAGAGTATTTTAAGATCTATCATGAAGTACAAGACTGTCAACAATAGGACAGGATCCATACAAATACAAGTAAGACCAGTTCATATGACTGTTGTTCAAATTTATGCACCAACCACTATTGCCAGAGATAAAGAAATTGAAGATTTTTACCAACTTAACACAGTCTGAAATTGATCAAACAGGTAATCAAGATTCGATCTATGATTGAAATGCAAAAGTTGGAAATGAGAACATATTGGTAGTTGAAAATGTGGCCTTGTGACAGAAGTGATGCCAGAGATTACATGATAAAATGTTGCAAGACCAACAACTTACTCATTTCAAATATTTTTTTCAACAACGTAAATGTCAGCTATACTTGTAGACCTCACCAGATAGAATACACAGGAATTTAACTGACTAACTACATCTATGGAAAGAGATGACAGAAAAACTTGTATTAGTCAGAACAAGGCCAGAGGCCGACTTTGGAACAGACCATTAATTGCTTGCGTGCAAGTTCAGGCTGAAGATGAAGAAAAAAACAAGTCCATGAGAGCCAAAGTATGTACTGGAATGTATCCTGCCTGTATTTAGAGACCGTCTCAAGTCTCGATTTGACCTATTGAATGGTAATGTCCAAAGATCAGATGAATTGTATGATGACATCAAGAACATCATACATGAGGAAAGTAAAAAGTCATTAAGAGACAGGAAAGAAAGAAAAGATGAAAATGGGTGTCAAAAGAGACTCTGAATGTCCCACAGGTATTAAGGAAACGAAAACCAAACTGCTGGATCTGGTCAGTTCCAACTCATGATTTACCACACATAGGTTTGGGTACACAATTCATTATGTAACAGTGCTAAATGTTAATTACTGTTAAACATGTGTGCTGCAGTTCTAGTCTACCACCTGTTTCTTGGAAACCCTGTGGAACAAACCAACTCTGTCCTTTAGGGTCGCTGTGAGTTGGACCCAGCTCAATAACAGTAGCTTGCACGTGAAGGATCCTTGGTGGCACAGTGATTGTGATGGGATGGTAGGTGATTCCAACCCATCAGCTGCTCTGTGTTCTGTGGGAGAAAGGTTACCAGTTCTAATCTATAAGGATTGCAATGTTGGAAAGCCTATGGGGAGGGGTCACTGTTAGGATACACACAAAAACATGTGTGTTGCATAAACTAATCATTGACATCATAAGTGTTTTGGTTCAGTTTGTGATTTTATGAAATGTTATGTTGAAAAAGCATTACAATTTTGTACTTTATGAATGTCTAAAAATCTTATTGTCTCAACAATAATAGAGTATAATTTTTTAAAGCTTTTAGATACTTTATTGGGCACTCTAGTGAAAGAACTCCAAAACAAATATACACCTGGACGTAGAGAAGAAGCTATTGCTGTGACAATGAGGTTTCTTCGTTCCGTGGCAAGAGTTTTTGTCATCCTTAGTGTGGAAATGGCTTCTTCCAAAAAGAAAAAGTAAGAGAGCCTTTTTGGTATGGATGGTCCAGTCATTTGCACACATTCTTTTGGGGTAGCGATAGCATGTATATGAAAGGATTCATAAAAAAGAGTCTTACATTTTCTTTTCTGCTTTAGCAACTTTATCCCACAGCCCATTGGTAAATGCAAACGTGTGTTCCAAGCACTGCTGCCTTACGCTGTAGAAGAGCTGTGTAACGTGGCAGAATCACTGATCGTTCCTGTCCGAATGGGGATTGCTCGCCCGACTGCACCATTTACTCTGGCTAGTACTAGCATAGATGCTATGCAAGGCAGCGAAGAGCTGTTTTCAGTGGAACCACTGCCACCTCGACCATCGTCTGATCAGTCTAGCAGGTAGATGTCTGCCTGGTAACAGTGGGATAAATTTTTTCTCTGGAAATAACCTGTGGTTTAGTAAAACATTGGCATTAAGTACTCAGGTTGTGTATATGATGCTTAGTTACACAAATAGTAGTTTACCTGTTTTGGATTGTGGGAAGGCACTTTTTAACAATTACAGACAAGTCAGCTGTGGGATATTTTTGTTTCAGAAAGACATTGTTTTTATTACATTAATAAGTAATTTCAGAAGAAATTTGACTCCATTTCTGTAGACAACATTGCTTTGACTGAGTGTTACTTTGTTTTTTTCTTACCTTTAAATACTGTTTTTAGTAAGGCCAAGTTGGGTGGATGACAGGAACCGTAACTTTACCTATGTCTGAAAGCCTTGGGCTAGGGAGAGGAGAAAGCATAAAGGGTAAATGGAACATTTTTAAGCCACATAACACCAGAAAACTGGAGTTTTAAATATTCTCGAAAACAAACCATGTTATCTAGTATAATAATAGCTTTTAGCTATAAAATTATTTATTGTTAAGTTTCGTTGTTTTGGTATGTTTGATGGCTTCCCTAACTAAACTAAGTTTGTTGAATTAGAGTGTTTAAAAACTGAATTTTAATATGAGTGCAAATTGTTTGGGGGATCTCAGTACTATGCAGTTGCTGATTCTTTAGGTCTAGGGTAGCGCTTGAGAGTCTGCCTTTCCTGCAAGCTGTCAGGTGAGGCCAGTTCTCCTGATTCAGGAGCCACATTTTTGAGTAATAGAGCTCTAGAGGAAATCCTGGTGGCGCAGTGAGGAAGAGTTTGGCTGCTGACCAAAAGGTGCTTCTTAGAAACTGTATGAGGCAGTTCTGCTCGTTCCTCCACGGTCTTTATGAGTCGGAATTGACTTGATGGCAACAAATTTGATCTTTCTTTCTCTCTTGATACTTGATAAATACTTCATTACCATGCATATTTGTAATAACCTTTTAAGAAGAGTCTTTGGAAACTAATGACTTGTCTCCCTCTTTTGTGAAAACGGTATCTTGGTAAGGATCACATGATTTAGCTTTTGGGACGGTTCCTAAGACTGCATCCCTGGATTACATCCCTGGATTACACTGATGTTGAATATCAGTGTCTCGTTATTGTCTGTATTACTTTGTATGCTTACACATATATTATGCTTTTTCTTTGAACTTTCCTAGGATACTCAGGAATCTAAATCCATATATATCTGGCAAAGCTTTCCCCTGGTAGCTTTGTGAGTGTTAGACCTCCAGGATTTGTTGTAAATCAAGTTTATATCTTGAGACTTGCCAAATCCGTCAGTTGGTTCTCCTAATTTGCTTGATCTGTATGTGATGCCCCTGATCCTGGTTCCTTGTGAGGAACCAACCCAGCAGTTGATTAAGTCGTGTTGCTTTGGGAACTGTTCGTGCGTTTCCCTTGATTTTGTTCCAGAGCATAAAAATCTGTCTGTTGAATGGATTTGGAGATTATCTGATCTCTAAACACTGCACATAAACCTGTTTCTACCAAGTTGCAGGATTTTTATGTCATCTTGACCTAATGGGTCTCATTAATGTATTATGCATGATTAAGCTCTCGTCTTTAATCTCTTTCTGATTTCGGGCCGATCTGTTGAATCTTCCCCCAAGGATCTCCTCATCTCATACATAGTGACTCCTTCCTAGCAGGATGTAGGATGTATTTTGACTGGTGTTGTAATCACTTCTTTAAAACGGAAACACTTGGTTTAATCCTTGAAAAGTTCCCGGGTAGTAGGTCTACCTCTTCGAAACTTTTATGTCCTTATTAAAATACTGTCATTCTGTGACACTCATGTAACAGCGTTGTCATTTGTTGTTCATTATCATCAAATTGTTTGCGATTCATGGCAGTCTTCCAACATAACAAACATTGAATGCTCCTGCAACCACTTGACGGTCTTTGGTATGTTTTAAGTGCATTATTGGAGCCGTGCCAGTCATTGTATTGGGCGTATTGGGTTTTGAGTGTTTAAGAACCAATAATTAAGAAGCCAGTACAAAATAGAAATTATGTCAGGTCTGTTAAAGAGTTAACCAAAACAATTGCCCATCAAGTCTGCTCCAACTCAAGAGGACCCCCATGTGTGTTTGAGTAGACTTGTGGTCCATACATAGAGTTTTCAGGGGCTTATTTTTAGAAGTAGATTGCCAGGTGTGTCTCTGGGTGTCTGTGAACCTCCAATGTGTCACTTAACCACCCAGGGCCTCCAGACTGTTGAAGAATAGATGATGTGTGATAAATACATTTTTTTTAAGTGAATAAATGCTGGCATTGGAGCTTTGAGAAGGCTGACTGCTGGTGTTGAAAAATAATTGAGAAGGAAAAGTTGACTCCTTTAAAACTTTGGATAGAACTCATACAAATACATGCATTAATGTAGATCTGAAATGACTTCTTATAAAAGTAAAAACATATTTTGAAATTTACAGGTTAATTCTTTATGGTAAATTAAATAACTTCTGATATGCTATAAAATAAAATTCTGTTGAGTTCCAAGAATTCTTAGGCCAGATTTTAAATAGTGTTTTAGCAAGTGTCTGTCATACGAGCGCTGGGCGACAGCACCATTTCCTGACCCTCTGATCCCTTTCAGCTCCAGTCAGTCACAGTCGTCCTACATTATCCGGAACCCACAGCAGAGGCGCATCAGCCAGTCGCAGCCTGTTCGGGGCAGAGATGAAGAACAGGACGACATTGTTTCCGCAGACGTAGAAGAGGTGCTTTGAATCATTTTCATTGTGATAGATGAAAGCCTTTTATTTGGGGGAGGGAAAGGGGAGAAGTAATCACTAAGAATTTTATTAATAGTAGCTTAAGATAATTAAATGTATTTACATCCAACATTTAGACTTCTTATGTGTTCTTCTTTTGGATTATACACACTGAAAACATCTTAATAAGTTCTGGCTGCTGGTTGGTAGGAAGTTTGACAAAGAGTTGCTTTTATGTAAGGGTTAATAGTAAAGATCTTCTAACAGTAAAAAAATGCTAGTTTTGTGCCGTATGTTTGAAGGTAGAGAAGATACTATGAATTTATGAAATAAATTTCACGACAGATGTATTAAAAAAACCTAATGTCCCTAGAAGTGTAATCCTCCCATACTTCCAATTTAATAATAATGATAAACTTTGCTATATGTTGACTATTTTTAATAGCGAATTGTCACTAGCAACAAAGATTCTCAAAACTGCTAAGTGCACAGTTCGTAATTGTGTGTAGTTTAGGATCTATGTTTTTTATGGTACTAATTGCTCTGGAGGAACACTGATAAGAGATGTGGGTTCATTATGTCCTTGGATTGTCTTCAAATAAGCTTCTGGATTTAGGTTGAGGTAGTGGAGGGTGTGGCTGGAGAAGAGGACCATCATGACGAACAGGAAGAACATGGGGAGGAAAATGCCGAGGCCGAGGGACAGCATGATGAGCATGATGAAGACGGTATGCAGGTTGTTTGAAACATTAATTCCGTATGAGTCAGTTAGGTACCTTTCAAATGAGATTTAAATATAGATGTACAGTGAAATGTTCCACTCATTTTTTGCCAGGGTATTCTGTGTCGTCTATTTAAAAAATTTTAGTAGGAAACTGTTCTGTCCAGTTGCTGTCGAGTCAGATCTGATCATAGTGATCCTGTGTGAGTCACAGTAGAACTGTGATCCATAGAGTTTTCAATGGCTGTCTTATAAGGTGCCCTAGATGGACTTGAACTTCCATCCTTTTGTTAGCAGGATAACTTTGTGCTGTAGTGAGTTTGTGCTGCTTTTTCTTTTCTTGTTCTTACTGTTTAAATATATTCTTTAGGGAGTGACATGGAGCTAGACTTGTTAGCAGCTGCAGAAACAGAAAGTGACAGTGAAAGCAACCACAGCAACCAGGATAATGCCAGCGGGCGCAGAAGTGTTGTCACTGCAGCAACTGCAGGCTCAGAAGCAGGTGTGTTGCCTTATCTCATCGAGCTTGTCTGTGCTGGGCTGTGTATGTATTCAAGACAAACTCACTAAGCCCCATGCAGTATGATGTGCACAAGGGCTGCTGAACCTTTTTTGTAACTTCATCCTTTTTTCCTGTGGATGTTCGAGAAGGTACTATTTAGTGATCCTCCCATCGTCTGATTTTTAAATAATGGATTAATTTTAAGATTTATTTAGAAGTGCCCACCCGCCATGAAACCATTTTAATGGTGGGTTTTGTGGACTGTGTATTGAACACAACCTGTCATTTGCGGAGTATGTAGATTTTCCTGAAAGAGTGTGTTCGTTATTTTAATTGTGGTAGATGAAAGGCTTTTAATTAAGGAGGGGGAGGAAGGAGGGTATTGCCATTCTGGGCTAGATTATTTATTTTAATTATAAAAGATTTACAATACTTTTGGTCTTACGAATTAAAAATTTAGGAGCAAGCAGTGTTCCTGCCTTCTTTTCTGAAGATGATTCTCAGTCCAATGACTCCAGTGATTCCGACAGCAGCAGCAGTCAGAGTGATGACATAGAACAGGAGACGTTTATGCTCGATGAGCCCTTAGAAAGAACCACGAACAGCTCCCATGCCAACGGTGCTGCCCAAGCTCCCCGCTCCATGCAGTGGGCTGTCCGCAACACCCAGCACCAGCGGGCGGCCAGCACAGCTCCATCTAGCACATCCACGCCAGCAGGCACGTCTGAAGACTCGGTTCCTAGTACTGCTTAAATAGGTTTTATTTTAATTATGTGTGTTTGTCTGGAGAAGAAATTAGATTTTTTAAATAGTTCCCCATTGTTTTGCTAAGACTGAAATATAACTGTGTCATTATAGCATAGTCTTGGTCTTGGCACTGTTACACTTTAGGCTGGGTAGCTCTTTGTTGTTGGAGGACTGTCTTGTGCATGTAGGATGTCTAGCTGCATTCCTGGCCTCTTCTCATCAGATACCAGTAGCTTCCTATCTCTTGGCTTCCTCATTCCCTGACCCAGCTGTAACAACCACAGATGTCTCCAGATTGCCAAATATCCTTGGGGAGAGGGCAGTGCAAAACTGCGCCAGTTGAGAACCCTGTAGTAATTCTTGACCCAACACACCACTTACCTCCCATATTATTAGTGTGGTTTAAGAAGATACTTTTTGTTCAACCAGCACATACTAGCAATTTGCATTTTAGATGTATGTAAGTATATACAGTGCTAGAGAAATACAGTTAACAACTGATATCATCTCATGTGGTGGTTCTTTTTCCTTACAGCAAGTTCAGCGGGTTTGATTTATATTGATCCTTCCAACTTACGGCGGAGTGGTACCATCAGTACAAGTGCTGCAGCTGCAGCCGCTGCTTTGGAAGCTAGCAATGCCAGCAGCTACTTAACATCTGCAAGCAGCTTAGCCAGGGCTTACAGCATTGTCATCAGACAAATCTCGGACTTAATGGGCCTTATTCCTAAGTATAATCACCTAGTATACTCCCAGATTCCAGCAGCAGTGAAATTGACTTACCAAGATGCCGTGAACTTACAGGTATGAAATGACTTAAAAATTCATTCAAATGTGTATTTTGGCTGTCCAGTAAGAGAATTCCAGCATACTAGGAACTAATCTTACAAATGTTTTAATGCTGACATAGTAGTACTATATCAAATTTTAACTTTATTTGTTAGTTTTAACTATTTTAGTTTGGTCTTCATAGAACTATGTAGAAGAAAAGCTTATTCCCACTTGGAACTGGATGGTCAGTATTATGGATTCTACTGAAGCTCAATTACGTTATGGTTCTGCATTAGCATCTGCTGGCGATCCAGGACATCCAAACCATCCTCTTCACGCTTCTCAAAATTCAGCGCGAAGAGAGAGGATGACTGCACGAGAGGAGGCTAGCTTAAGAACGCTTGAAGGCAGACGGTATGAAATGCTTCATATGTGATTTTGTGTTCAAGTTCTGGGTTCGATCCTTTTTGTCTGCTCTTGGGTGTGTAGGGTTCACTGTGCTGTGAAGAAGGAAGTGCTGTGTTTTATGGTAGTGGCACATAGTTCTATGTTTGTTTACCCCCAAAAGGTGTTTCATGACATGTTTAAAAAAAAAAAAAGGCCTAGTGGTGCTTAGAGAAGTCCCTCATGTGGAGGGAGCGGTTGATAACACAGCTGTGGAAGGCGTGTGTTATTGGTGTAAAAATACAGTTAAATGCCATGGGTTTTAAAATTTGAAAAAATTCTTTTTAAATTGTACAGCTGAGGCAAAATGAGATTCAGATAAAACTCACATGCCATTTCATCTGTTTAAAGTGTACAGTAGTTTTGAATGACAGGGAGTCATCCTAGTGGGTATGAAGTGTCTTACTGTGATTTTGATTTGTGTTTTCCTGATGACAAATGATGTTGACCATCTTTTCATATGTTTATTGGCCATTTATCTGCTCAGATCTGTGCCCAGTTTTCAACTTGGGTTATTTTTTTTATTACTGATTTGTGGGTTCTTTATATTTTCTGTATATAAGTTCCATAAGAGATACATAATATGCAGATTTTTTTTCTGTTTGTTGGGTTTTCTTTGCCCTTTTTTGACCATGTCCTTTGAAACAATTTTTTTTTTTTAATTTTATGAATTCCAGTTTATTTTTATTTTTGTTGCTTGTGCTGTCGGTTTCATTTCTCTGCTTCTTTAGGCAGTGTTTTCAGAGTATGGGCTCCTGAACAGCATTATTAGCATCACCTGAGAATTGATTATCAATGTTCATTCATGGCCCCTACTCCCAGTCCTACTGAAACTGTGGGTGTGTGGCCAGCTGTCTGCTGTAAAAAGCTCGTCAGGTGCTTCTGATGGACTCTGAAGTTTAAGAATCCTTGTTTTTAGAGAAGGAACTCCTTTTGCCTTGCCAGCAGCCAGAATTCCTTTTCCATATAAAACAATTATGAGGCTGTAAATCAGACACAGTGTATTTCTAAAGCAGAATCGTGGGCTCAATGTGCTTTTTGTTTAAGAATATTCCCAGTTCCTGATTTTGCATATGTATGGTAATGGTACATTTGAAATTGATTTTCTGTTTGTAAACCGTTTTTTGTCCTTTTGTTCCAACAGACGTGCCACTTTGCTCAGTGCCCGTCAAGGAATGATGTCTGCTCGAGGAGACTTCCTAAATTATGCACTCTCTTTAATGAGGTCTCACAATGACGAACATTCTGATGTTCTTCCAGTTTTGGATGTGTGTTCATTGAAGCACGTGGCATATGTTTTTCAAGCCCTTATATATTGGATTAAAGCAATGAATCAGCAGACAACACTGGATACACCGCAGTTGGAACGCAAAAGGTATCCATACTTGCCGTGAGGTTGGTTGAAGAAATGCTTGCATGATAAGGGTCTCCGTTTGTGCCAGATTTTGGCGTAAGGAGAATAGCCTTGCAAAAGAGAAATAGTACAGAACATTTCATAGGAGAAAGTAGCCTTACTCCATAGCAAATTCTCACTTAAAATGGAGAACCCAAGAATCCAGTTGAACTTCATGATTACGATACTTTGGCCTGATAGTATAATTTTTATTGTAGCTACTCGGTTTCTTGGTGTGATTAGCGTTTTACTTCTGTTGAGTGCCTTTTGTGACACAGTGTAATTGGTTGGTCAGTGTACCATTTCCCAGACAATGTTGGAAATTGGTTAGCTGCTGAAGAGCTCTGCCTTTTCAGTGTTGGTTTGCAGCTCCCCACACTTCTGCTCCTGTTCTCATTGCACAAAAAATTCATGTAAAATGACTCACTTGTCTTTTTAAAGGACGCGAGAACTCTTGGAACTGGGTATTGATAATGAAGATTCAGAACATGAAAATGATGATGACACCAATCAAAGTTAGTGTGCAGAAAATCTGCTAATCTACTTCAAGAAATTCTTCAAGCTTTTTAACTTCATTATTTTGTGTCTGGGTGGGAATTTCTCTTTTCTCCTCTATGTTCCCATTTCTTAACTGTTTTTCTAATTATTTCATTCTTTTACACATCCTTAAGGATGAAGTGAAGAAATATGATGAACTTTTCAGCAGTTGATATTTTTCTACTCTGTATCTCTGCTGTGCATTTCTGTTGGCTTTCTGTTGACCTTTACCCTTAAGCATGTAGGTACAGCACTAAATAATGCCTTAGAAAAAAATTGTTAAAGTTGATACAAAATAGATTTATCCAAGAAAACAAGGACTACCAGTTATAACCCCCAAATAATCAAAACTCTTAACAGTTACTACAATGAAAATACAGAAGATACTTCACACTTTAGAATTTTCTCAAAAAGTTTTAATACCACTAAATTTTATGTTCTTTTAGTGTCTATACTTTTCAGTTATAACTTCAGGTGGGGATTTAAAGATTTTAAAAGCAGTACTGAGTCGTCTACTTGCATTTTTTTTTGTTATCGGATGTTACTTTTACTCAGCTCAGGGAAAGACAACCGACCTAACTTAGTGTTTAAGAACCTGGCCTAGCTACTTGGCCATTTTCACAGCATCCTGTAAACACTTCCCAGTGTTTTACTTGGTTAGGAGAGTTGATTCTGGAGTGCTTCCTTTCTGTTGGGCTGGGTGAGTTGCCCGGACATTGCGTTCTCAGAGCAAGCTTACAGAGCAGAACTTAGAAGCCAGCAAATGTACAGTTAAAGCTCATGACCGTCTCCTCCTTCTGGAGTCATCAATGAGTTGGGTTCTGAATGTGCTTGGTCGTCTGGCTGTGTTCTGGTTTGAATTTCAGAGAGTTAAAGAGGATGATACGGGAAACCTGTGGAGTACAGAAGGCAATCATATTTATTATGTCTAATATTTTGAATTATGACTTTAAAATACCAAGTTTTGGGCTATTGTTACTGAGTGGTATTAAAAACTTTATAGAGAGATACCAGGAATTTTGTATTGAGCAAATTTATATTGTTCTTTTAACCATGCCAGTAATTAAAAGATATCCTTTAAAACATTTTACCTCATCATGTTTAGGTGCTGCTTTGAACGATAAGGATGACGACTCTCTTCCAGCAGAAACAGGCCAGAACCATCCGTTTTTCCGACGCTCAGACTCCATGACATTCCTTGGGTGCATACCCCCAAATCCATTTGAAGTGCCTCTGGCTGAAGCCATCCCCTTAGCTGATCAGCCACATCTGTTGCAGGTGATTTAAATAAACCAGTCTGAAGGCCTCTTTTGATTGACCTTTTTTTAAGTATTCAATGTAACTAGAATATTTTTGTTAAAATTCCAGCCAAATGCTAGAAAGGAGGATCTTTTTGGCCGTCCAAGTCAGGGTCTTTATTCTTCATCTGCCAGCAGTGGGAAATGCTTCATGGAGGTTACAGTGGATAGAAACTGCCTCGAGGTAAGATAGTAAAAGTACGTCATAGCACTTTGCTAATAGTAACCACTAATGTTCCAGCATCCAGATTTTGGGAAATGCATTAATTCAAAAGATGGTTTTTCCAGAAATAATGGTAATGCCAGATGTTCTTGCTTTGTAGCATAACAGGAAGATTTCCAGTACTGTCATTAGCCTGCCCTGAGATTAACTTGCTCTGTTGTCAGGTCACTTCATCCATAAAGGAGAAGTTTCATTATGTGCTTTTCTATTTCACAGATTTTGGTTGTTGTGTGCTGCTGAAAATTTACATTTTCATGTATAATTTGCATATATAATGTTGGCTTGGAAGTTGTCTTTGACTCTCAGTTACTGTGAATGCAATAAGTGTGCATAAATAAGGTGGCACTAAAAGTGATTCAACCTGACATTAGTTGAATAATTCTATTTGCCTAAACACTGTCTCAGTTGATCTTCATAACGGCATTGGGTAGAAAGCATTGTTATCCTGATTTTATGGGTAGGAAATTGAGTCTCAGAAAAATTAAATAAATTGTCAAATGTCACAGAACTACTTAAGTAGCAGATGCAGTGTTCAGATATGGGTGTGATTTGAAAAATCTGTTATTTGCCAGTAAAAGGCATAACATGTTTTAAAGCAGGCATAGAAGAAAAGTTGTTGATAGGATTTTTTTGTTGACTTGACTGCACTAGGTTTGGTTTGGTTTGGTTTAGATGATAAAGGGGAATCCAATACTTAAAAATATTGAGAGTGCCTAAGGGACTTAAAACACCACTGACATTAAAAAAATTTGTTTTTAAATGTTTTCTGAGGCTGTGGTGATGAATGCATTGGAATTCACGGTTAGCACGTGATCAGATACACAAGAAATAGGCTGCGTTGTTGCAGTTGAGACACCCAAATAAAAATTTAACTCCTTCTTTGTGATTTCTGTGGGGTATTGTAAACTTGGAAGGGAAATGTAGTTGCTGCAGTTTTGTTTTTTAATGCTTAACTTTTAAACATAAAAAATTCATAGGTTCTTCCAACTAAAATGTCTTATGCTGCCAATCTGAAAAATGTAATGAACATGCAAAATCGACCAAAAAAGGAAGGAGAAGAACAGAATGTGCTGCCAGAAGAAGCTGAGAGTTCCAAACCAGGGCCATCTGCTCATGATCTTGCGGCACAACTGAAAAGTAGTTTGCTAGCAGAAATCGGACTGACTGAAAGTGAAGGGCCGCCTCTGACATCTTTCAGGTATCTGCTAAGCCAATTTTCTTGTTATGGAACTCTGGCTATTGTAATTGTTTTGAGAGTTCTAGAATTCTGTTAAAATGATAAACAGCCCACTGCTGTTGTGTCAATTCAGACTCAAGGTGACACTACAGGACACAGTAAAACTGTCCCATAGAGTTTCCAAGGAGTGCCTGGCAGATTTGAACTGCTGGCCTTCTGGTTAGCAGATATATAGCACTTAACCCCTATGCTGCCAGCATTTCCGAGAATTCTTTTAGTTTATTTTATTAGAATATTAATAATGAAATGTTATGAATTTTGTGTTTTCCTAGTTTATGATCAGATATTAAACATTAAATTTGAGGTTTTTTGTGACTGTTTTGTCATTGATTGGTGTTCTTTTCTCCTTTATTGATAAAACTTTAATAACATGTTTTTAGAGTTACTGAATTAACATATATATCCATGTAACATTACCAGTTAATGGGCCTTACTGGCAGCTTAATTAAAGGAAACGTGCATAACTGGCAAGGGTAGGATTTCCTAAATTTGTAATGTTCACACTGACCTAGGTTCCCTTGCCAGGTTCACAGAAATTCTTTTGTAAGAGGGAAGTTGTTTGTGTTCATAGTGAAGATTTGCTAGTACTACTGTGGCTAAGTACCTTTTTGGGTGTATGCTTGATGTGTTACTTGTGTGTTAGTGGTCACATGATGTTAAGTAATTTTTTATGCAGGAGGAGTTAACAAAATACATTATATGTACATTATCAGACAACCATAAAAGGCAAGAGAGAATTATTAAAAGGGTGGTCCAGGCTACCTTCCAAGAGGCAGTGTGTCTTGAGCTGAGATGGCTAGGATGTCTAGGTGCAGATAGATGAAAGGTGAGAGAGTTAGAGGTGAGACCAGTTAGAAAGCTGTTGTGGGTAGTCCCCAAGTTACAAACAAGGTTTGTTCCTAATTGTATGTTTCAGATGAATTTGTCAGTGAGTCAGCATAGGTACATACACTTCTTATTTAGCCTTAATTTAGTGGAAGAAAAGGCGCCAAGTCTTTTCAGTGATTTAAAATCTGTGTGTGCACCAAGTGAAGGTGGTTGCAGTGTAGGATCTATTGGAAGCAGGGATTGGTGCACTTATTTGAGAGTGAGGGTAAATTTACATAACATTAAAAGATGTAACATAAAAGTACAAGTTGTCTGTAAGTCAGATATTTGTAACCCAAGGACTTAACTATATTCAGACAAAAAGGAAAAGGTCAGAGGTAGAATATTGGCTTTGGGAACTGCAGGAGATTCAAGGAAAAGAGAAACTTAAGAACTTGATTACTTTTGAGAAATGATACTGAGATAAACTAACATTGGCCTCACATCATGCCGTACGAAAATACTAAATCAGTGGTGAAGAGGTCATATTCATTTTAATCATGTTGAGCTGAGCATTATCAAAGTGGATATATTTAACAGTGGAAATTCTGGTCTGAAGCTCTGTTAAATGTTCAAGCTAGAGGGGGGTTTGGGGATCACCTAGATAGAGAAATGCATTGGACTTTAAGGAGAGGAGGTAAAATGAAAGATGAGGCTAAGAGCAGTCTAGGGGTGTATCCATATGTAGAGAACAGGAGGGATAAGAGACTGAAATAGAGAAATTCTGTAACGAATGAGTAGCTGAAGAAAGGTTGCCTATTAGAGAGGATGTGGTTTGAAGTACGTAAGACCTCAAAATAGTAAATTACTGTCAAGGACTTGATCACTTTTGAGAAATGATACAGAGGACGTAATTTGTTCTTGTTACAGGCCACAGTGTAGCTTCATGGGAATGGTTATTTCCCATGACATGCTGCTGGGACGCTGGCGCCTTTCTTTAGAACTGTTTGGCCGAGTATTCATGGAGGATGTTGGAGCAGAACCTGGATCGGTAAGTATTGTGAGCACTTTAGATTCTATTCTGTCTAAGAACATACTTCAGAAAATAATTGTCATTGTGCTTTTCTTTTTGTTTTTTGAAGATCCTAACTGAATTGGGTGGTTTTGAGGTAAAAGAATCCAAGTTCCGTAGAGAAATGGAAAAATTGAGAAACCAGCAGTCTAGAGATTTATCACTAGAGGTAAAGGTATTTAAATGTTCTTACATAAATATATATGTAGTATGCCAGTTTATATAAAGTTTAAAACATGTAAAATAATCGTAGTTCTTGCTTATGTGCATGTGTAGTTAAAATTTAAAGGAAATAATGGTAATTACCATATTTATAACAGTTGGTCCTCTAGCATCTGCTAAAGATGACCAATTGTTTTGTTTTAAGTATAATTATGAATGCCTGGATTTAAACACATTTAATGTGTGTTAGGAGCCTTGGTGGTGCAGTGGTTAAGAGCCTCGCTACTAACCAAAAGGTTGTACATTCAAACCCACCAGCTGCTCCTTGGAAACTCTATGATTTTATTTCATCGTGTTGGATTGCTGTGAGTCAGAATCAACTTGACAGCACTGAGTTTTTTTTTTCCCCCCTTGGTTAATGCTTTTCATTCCACTGAAATTGTTATTCAATTTATTGATCATCGGATTGTCTCCTTTTTAGTTTGTGGGAGTCTCTTCTTATTGGCTCGTGAATTCTCACGATGTCTCTCCGATAGTCTTCCTCTGTCTTATCATGTACATTTCCTGTTCTGGACCTGAAAGCCATTTTTCCAGGGAGCACTGTTTTCTTTTAGGAGGAAATTGTATTTTGAGATTACAGTCTGGGCCTAGGGTTGCTAGCTGCTTCTGGATTAGTCATTATTTTTAGGTCTTTTTAATGGATAGAGCTAGCAAATAATCCCTTAGAAATAAAAAAACTAAAAATATTACATTATATGTATAATGAGTTCATGCTGATAATTCTGATTAACAGTCAAGATTTAGGATCATGATCACAAGGTTAAGTCTTCTTCTGTCTTCTGCCCCGAATATCCTTCTTTCCAACAACACTGGTAACATACTGTGTACCTAGCAGTAGCAGAATTATATAAACACTACTACCAACAAAATGGTTATTAAAAATAGCTTAAGATTTATTTAGTTTTTTATCAGTAGATTATATCCAATTAGAGATGTACAATGAAATTACTGTGTTTAAAAGTCACTTGAAATAATTCCTGTTTGTGTGATAACAGCTGGATATGAACTAAGGCTGTTTGTTTCATTTTGCTTTCAGTCTTTAGGAATTATTTTCTCCCTTTTTTGGTTTGGTTTTATCTCACAGTTAATGTATATTACCGATTTTGCAAAGTCAACTCTAGAGTAAACATAGTTGAAGAAGTCTGATTTTCTTTTATGATTTCACTGCCTGCCCCTTTGATTCTTTTTAAGTTTATACATTCGTTGACCCTGCATACTCGACATTTTTTCTTCAAATTGCTTTTCCCAGTTAACAGTCTATCTCAAAGATACTGCCATAGCTATATAGAGAGGTATTCTGTAGAGAGATGTTTTGTTCTGTGTGCTGTTTATAGTTGCTTAGGACTGCATTCTGTGGACATGTCACACGTTTTTTTCAGCAAATCTTTTGTTCATAGATGTTTGGGTTTGTTTGTAGCTTTTCTGCTCTTCCAGATTGTGGTGTAAAGAGTAGACTCATTTCTCTTTTTTGCTTGTGTGTCTTTGTGATAGATTCCTAGTCATGGAGTTGTTGGGTCAAAAGGTGTATGTGTATGTGTTTTTGCAAGGTACTGGCAAGTAACTTTGCATGGCAGTTGTATATTTTTGTGTTACCACCATCAATATCAAAATGCCTGATTCCTCCATGGTCTTGTTAGCAGAACTTATTGTGGAATTTTTAGATTCTTGCCAATCTGATAGGTGAGAAGTGGCATTGTCAGTGTAGTTTTAATTTGCATTTCTCATGGACTGAGTGAAGATAAACATTGTTTAATATATTTAAGGAGCAGTTGTGTTTCTTTTTCTGTGAACTGTTATTACCTTTTGACCATTTTTTTCTGTCAAGTTGTTGGTTTTTTCCTATTTTTTTCAGAAGCTCTTCAGTGTGTCTTTAGGTAATACACACACATTCATGCGTAATAATTTTTATCAATGACAGAAGACAAATATTTTCCCCAGTGTTAATTTGTTTTGCTTTTACTTGTGGTATTTCTTCACCAAGAACTTTATCAGTGTTTTCTTATATTTGCTTTATTTCTATTTTTATAAATATTTCTGTGCTTTTTTAATTTATTCTGGTATGTCCCAAAATAGAACAGATTAACTGTTTTTTCAGTAGACTTTTGAAAGAAAGTGTGTAGAGTTAGATCTTGTTTGATTTAATGCAGGACATTCTTATTATATACTTTATAATTGTGTATGTTTAGAATGAATAAGCTTCTGAGAACCCAGATTACTGGTGAAGAAAAAGCTAAAATTAAATTTGTAATGATAAAAATTGCAGGGTTTTCAGCTTTAAATTTAGCTACTTTTTGGTGTGTTTTAATAGGTTGACCGGGATCGAGATCTTCTAATTCAGCAGACTATGAGGCAGCTGAACAATCACTTTGGTCGAAGATGTGCTACTACACCAATGGCTGTACATCGAGTCAAAGTCACATTTAAGGATGAGCCGGGAGAGGGCAGTGGTGTTGCACGGAGTTTTTATACAGCTATTGCACAAGCATTTTTGTCCAATGAAAAATTGCCAAATTTAGATTGTATCCAAAATGCCAACAAAGGCACTCATACAAGTAAGTACTCTGCAGATCAGCACTATAGAAATCCTTTCCCTGTTTGCTCAGAACAGTAGTCATTATCATAGCTATATATGTCTTTGTAGTGGGAACTTGAATGTACATCTGTGTTTTTCTATAATTTGACATGAATGAGTTAATCTTGTTTTGAAGTGCAGTAGTACCCCTTTATGTTTCTACTTTTTGTGGTTTCATACACCCATGGTCAGCCTTGGTCTGAAATTGTAGAATGAGTAATAACAATGAAGTGTCACACCTTCCTGCGATGTCTCCACTGGGGACCACAGTCACAAAAATTTTTATTACAGTGTATTGTTATAATTTTTCTGTTTATCATTATTCTTGTTATTTGGTAATGTTGTTACTTGTACTGTTTAATTTATACATTAAACTATGAGATACATACATCTATAAATTATTTTTATAAAATATATAATTTTGAAATTATTAGTTACATGTATAGTCCCTGATATATGTATGTATGTATTTTACAGAATACAAATAGTACTACATTCTCCCTATGCTATGTTTTGGTGTACACACACACACACATGCTGTGTATATAGCATTTGATACTGTCATTGGTTTCAGGTATCCACAGGGGTCCTGGAACATATCCCGTGCAAATAAGAGTATGCTTTAATTGAGAGTTTAGCAGTTTTAATCTTTTAGTGTTACATTTATTTTGATAAATGGCTTGTGGTCGTACTAGTTTCTCATCTCAGTTGTTACCTTTTTGGGATGGTAGAAAATTGTACAATGTGGTGATGAGCAAATTGTAATATATCTCCCATGATATAGACTCTTGAAAATTCTGTATGGCCATGCTATTCAGAGTATTACTTGCAAACTTGCTGCTGATCCCCAATAAAATAATGAGATTGCAACCAGATATAAACAGTCATGTCACTAATCTCACTATTGGACTTAGCAAGACTTTTCTACAGTAGTTGAGAGTTCAGGTGCTAACCAAAGGGTTGGCAGTTCAAGTCTCTTAGCAGCTTTGTAGAAATGATATAGGGCAGTTCTACTGTGTCCTATAGGATTGCTGTAAGTCAGAATCAGCTGGATGACAATGGATTTATACTGGTGCAAGCTTCTTAGGTCATTGGAGACAAGCACTTTGAGGAGTACTGTCGTAGACCTGTGAGTCAGAACTATGTATTTCATATTTTACCGATTCTGTAAGACACACTAAATCCAATCATCATTGACACAAAAGGCCATTTGAGGCTTTCTGTTACTGTAGTCATCATTTATGGTATCTTACAAGGATATATAAAGATGCAATACACATATTTTCATTGTAAATACCTTTTTTAACCAACACAAATGGCAACTGCCCACACGGACCTCACCACATAGAATACACAGGATCCAAATTGTCTACATCTGTGGAAAAAGATGATGGAAAAGCTTCATATCAGCAGTGAGAACAAGAACAGGTGCTGACTGCAGCACAGATTATCCATTGCTCATATGCAAATTTAAACTGAAACTTAAAAAAATTAGAACAAGTCCACAAGAGCCAAAGTATGACCTTGAGTATATCCCTTCTGGACTTACAGACCATCTCAAGGACAGATTTGATGTGTTGACCACTAGTGACCAAAGACCGGGTGAATTGCAGGGTGACATCGCAGACAACATCTATGAAGAGAGCAAGAGGTCATTAAAAAGACAGGAAAGAAAAGACCAAATTGGGTGCCAGAAGAGACTTTGAAACTTAATCTCAAATGTTAAGCAGCTAAAGCAAAAGGAAGGAATGGTGAAGTAAAAGACCTACATAGAAAATTTCATAGGGCTGCTTGAGAAGACAGAAGAAAGTATTATGTTGATGTGTGCAAAGAGCTGGAAATGGAAAACCGGAAAGGCAGAACACGTTCTGCATTTCTCAAGCTGAAAAAACTGAAGGAAAAATTCAAGCCTCGAGTTGCAATAGTGAAGGAAAGAACTGCTCAGTGTACAGCCATTTGAAGAGGTGGCACATGACCAAGAACCAATGGTACTGAAGGAAAACACTGAAGCTGCACTGAAGGCATTGGCAGAAAACCAGGCTTCAGGAATTTATAGAGTATCAAACTGAGATATTTCAACAAACAGATGCAGTGCCGGAAGTGCTCACTCATCTATGCCAAGAAATTTGGAGGGATAGCTACCTGGGCAACTGACTGGAGGATACCTATATTTATGCCCATTCCAAAGAAAGGGGATCCTACTGAATGAGGAGATCACCAAACTGTATCATTAATACCACATGCAAGTAAAATTTTGCTCAAGATACTCAAAAGTGACTGCAACAGTATGTTGACAAGGAACTTAAGCTGGATTCAGAAGAAGATGTGGAATCAGGGATATCATCACTGATGTCACTTGGATCTTGGCTGAAAGCAGGAGGTTTGTTTACTTCTGTTTCATTGACGATGCAAAGGCATTCAACTGTGTGGATCATAACAAATTATGGCTAATATTGCACAAAAGGAGAATTCCACAACACTTAGTTGTTCTCTTAAGGGATCTTTATATGGATCAAGAGGCAGTCATGTGAACAAACAAAGTGACACCATGTGGTTTAAAGTCAGAAAGGTGTGTGTTAGGGTTGTATCCTTTCATCATACCTTTTCAATCTGTATGCTCAGCAAATAATATGAGAAGCTCGATTATATGAAGAAGAATGTGGCATCTGGATTGGAGGACGACTCAGTTAACAACCTGCATTATGCAGACGACACTAACTTACTTGCTTGAAATGAAGAGGAGATCTGAAATAGTTACTGTTGAAGATCATGGACCACAGCCTTTAGTATGGATTGCACCCCAACATCAAGAAAACAAAAGTCCTTGCAACTAGACCACAGTAAGCAACATTGTCATAAATGGGGAAAGATTGAAGTTGTCAAGGATTTCATTTTACTTGGGTCCACAGTCAACACCCGTGGAAGCAGCAGTCAAGAAATCAAAAGACACGTTGCATTGGGAAAATCTGCTGCAAAGGATCTCTTTAAAGTATTGAAAAGTGAAGATGTTAACTTGAAGACTGAAGTGTGCCTGACCCAAGCCATAGTATTTTCAGCTGCATCATTATGCATGTGCGAGCTGGACAGTGAACACAGAAGACAGAAGAATTGATGCCTTTGTGGTGTTGGAGAAAAGTGTTGAATGTACTGTGGGCTGCCAAAAGAGCAAACAGATCTGTTCTGAAAGTACAACCAGAGTGCTCCTTGGAAGCAAAGATGGCAAGACTGCATCTTACATACTTTGGACATGTTGTCAGGAGGGACCGGCAGTTCCTGGAGAAGGACATCATGTTTGGTACAGTGGAGGGTCAACAAAAAAAAGAGGAAGACCCTCAATGAGATGGATTGACACAGTGGCTGCAACCGTGGGTTTAAGCATAAAAAAGATTGTGGACATGGCACAAGACCAGGCAGTGTTTTATTCTGTTGTGAACATAGCCCCATAACAAGGGGAGAAATTCAGATAGCAGACATGAGTGAGTACCTTGTATATGCCAAGTACCTTTTGTATAATCACCCACTCCCCCCAACTCTGATTGCAAAAGAGCCTGGAGAATGAGAGAAGGCACTGACAGTGCCCGTGTCGGGGATCCTCGGATGCTCTTTTATGTTAGTCTCGTTTCCTCATGTCAACTTGGAGGCTTAAAGTGTCTGCATTTATATTCACCTAAATGAGTATATTTTGTATTTTCTTCTAGGCTTAATGCAGAGATTAAGGAACAGAGGAGAGAGAGATCGGGAAAGAGAGCGAGAAAGGGAAATGAGGAGGAGTAGTGGTTTGCGAGCAGGTTCTCGGAGAGACCGGGATAGGTGAGATAATTTTTTGTGTGTAATAGCACCTCTTGGGACTAATTGGGGCAGTTGAAATTATATTGGTTTTTTGTTTGTTCCACTAAAATTCCTAATTGAAATATCTGTCCTTGATTTATCTTTAAATTGTGGAACATTGGGATATTTAAACCTTTATATTCTCCACTCATTAGACTTGGTTGCATCTTACTTTTGCAAAAAAAAATAATTTCAAGGAATTAGGAATGAGTCTTGGCTTGAGTATTCAAAGACTCTGCTCCCTTAAAATTGAAAATCAAATTAATTGTACCAGCTATACATCACAAATGTATAGATTTTGAAGTGACAAAAATCTAGCTAATCCTGATTGACAACCACAATCTGTTTAGGCTGTGATTGGAACAATCTATATGTTCAGGTTTTCTGCCTTCATTATTACATGTGCTGCTATTTTCACTTTTGTAGACCAGGGAAATGAAATCATAATAGATTTCTCTTTGCAGAGACTTCAGAAGACAGCTTTCCATTGACACTAGGCCCTTCAGACCAGCCTCAGAAGGGAATCCTAGTGATGATCCTGACCCGCTCCCAGCCCACCGGCAGGCACTTGGAGAGAGGCTTTATCCCCGTGTTCAAGCAATGCAGCCAGTAAGTACTGGGCACTTAGCCCTTCTTCAGTGGCTGTGACATTTTCAGTGGTGAACTAAAGTTGGTATTTAAAAAAAATAGTCAGCTGTTGGCCAGCTGTGTGGTTGAGAAACCCTTAGTGAGAAGGAAGCTTAAGAGAGAATGAAGCAAGGCTAGCCGGGGTTAGTGTGTTTAGCTTGATTTCCCCTGCAACCCTAGGTTGGACCCTGTCCCTGTTCTACATAGGAGGTTCCTAGTGTGCTGAGGAATTATCAGCCCATTGTGTTTATTTGGAGTCCTCATGGTATAGCCATTATGAGCCATGGTGTGCTACGACTGCTAACCGAAAAGCTCAGCAGTGTGAATCCACCAGCCGTTCCTTGGAAACCCTGTAGGGCAGTTCTGCTCAGTTGTATACTGTTGAGTCAGAATTAATTGGAAGCAGTGGGTATGGGTTTGTATTTATTTATGTAAATTATTGTTACTTGTTGAAACATACTTACATCTGTTACTGAGCTATATATAGCTAGCACACATTTCAAATATTGTAGTTCACTGCTGGTATTACAGGAAAATTTTCATTTTCAGTGATCTGGCAAAAATTTCTTTCATATAATATAGATAAGTTGTGTTTTCTTGTATGTACATGTAGCAAAAGATGAATAATAAAGCAGAGAAAACCAGTTTTGGATAAATTCTTAGCCTTAAATACAGGTATCTTTCTTCACTCCTTCTCCTTCCTTCCCTACTTCTATCTTTCTTTTTTCCTACCTTAAAATAAAGATTTCTCTGGAACTTTGAAGAGGAAAACACATGGAAATTGAGTATTTGTCTTACTCATGGATATTAAACACCTTGTCATACAAACACAATAGCTTTCACAAGATTGTACTAGTGCATAGACTATTCATTTCCTACTAAAGTCCCTTCATATCTACAGTTAAGCAACTAGCTTAATAAAATACCTTACCAGTTCATACATTTTTATATTCAACAAATAGTTGAGAGAATAGGAACAGGTAACATTTGTTCATTACTTACAGGCATTTGCAAGTAAAATCACTGGCATGCTGTTGGAATTATCCCCAGCTCAGCTGCTTCTCCTCCTAGCTAGTGAAGATTCTCTGAGAGCAAGAGTAGATGAAGCCATGGAACTCATTATTGCACATGGAAGGTAATGTGTATATTAAGAAGGCATTTTACGTTTAAAAAATCACGTACTTTATTTTCACTGAGTGCCGCCATATCTTAAAACTTATGTTAAGTCACAAGACTTGAAAAGTATTTAAATGATGACTTAAAATCCATGAACGAGGAATTTGAATACTATCATGTATTAGATGGGATCTTAGCCGTTAGGTATTTGAAAGATCTTTTATATACCTAGTATTTAGAAATTACTTGAAAGAAGTATATGTCCAGTTCTGTGGCCCTAATGGCAAAGGCCATATACCTTAAGGAATCTTGGGGTGTAACCTGTGAATACATGTCATAAATGTGATTTTTTTGTTTTAAATGGCTTCCTGATTTAAAAATTGGGTAAGTTTTTTGGCTTTCCATTCTTAATATGTATTCAAAAGTAAGGATGTCACCTTGAAGACTGAAAATGCGCCTGACCCAAGCCATGGTATTTTCAGTCACATCATATGCATGCAAAAGCTGGACTGTCAACAGAGAAGACAGAAGAAGAACTGATGTCTTTGAATTGTGGTGCTGGATGATGTTGAATGTATGATGGACCGCCAAAAGAACCAACAGGTCTGTCTTGGAAGAAGTACAACCAGAGTGCTCATTGAAAGCAAAGATGGCAAGACTGCGTCTTACATACTTAATGACATGTTGTCAGGAAAGATCAGTCCCTGGAAAAGGACATCATACTTGGTAGAGTGGAGGGTCAGCGAAAAAGAGGAAGACCCTCGACGAGATGGATCAACACAGTGCCTGCAACAATGGGCTTAAGCATAAAAATAATTGTGGACATGGCGCAAGACAAGGCACTGTTTTCATTCTGTTATTCATAGGGTCACTGTGGGTCGGAACCGACTTGATGGCACCTAACAACAACAACAACAACATTTTTAATATATTTTATATGCTTTAATATAAAATATAAGGATATATAACAGTTTAGTTACTTATTTTTGTTTTCTCTGGATGACAAAGTAACATCAGAAAGATGTTAGATGTTGTTGAGTCTGCTCCAACTCATAGCAGCCCCATAGGGCAGAGTAGAATTGCCCCATGGGGTTTCCACAGAGCACCTGGTGGAATTCAACTTCCAGCCTTGAAGTTAGCCGCCAGGCCCTTAATCACTGCATCACCAGGGCTCCTATAAGGAAGATAGGCCATACTTATTCTGTGACTTCTTTACTAAATGGGGCTACTCTAATACCTGATACTCTAATAACTGATGTGTTCATTATTTTTTAGATAAAAATTTCCCTTCTCCCAATCTTGATTTTGAATGGGGAACTAGATACAGGCCTTGAGAGTAGGCTAAGTATAGATACAGTAGCAGGTGGGGTACTGCAAATAAACAACTAGTACCTTTTACATACATTTTGAATGGTTCAAGCCAGTAACTGTTGATAGAGGTTTGTTTTATTTGCTGTTGTTATTATTTATTTGTGTCTTGTCTCAGGAGGGATCAGCACACTGATACAGCTTAGCCCATTATAGAAAAAATGCATGTTTGATAAAAGAATTTTTGTAAATTTATATAAGTTTTGCTGATGTAGTTTTTTTGTCAAATACAACTGACATACCATATTAACTGTTTGTACTTGGCTAAGACCAAATACAAATTTATTAGTATTCTGGAATCATGGAATACATGAGAGAATTTTATTCTTACTGTGATTGCTCTCTTAGCATTTTTCTGTTCGTTTACAATGACCCCCTGAGGTTAAGTCAAGTGCCAGTACTCCTAAGACCACTTATTTTACCTTAAATCAGGTAGTCTTTACTCTCTTATTTTGAATCATATATGTAGCGCTTAGTGGTTTTTGTATAGCTCTGTAATTATTTTTGTGTGTATATTTTGCTTTTCTGCTTCAAGAACTACATTAGGAACCTCGTGAGTGCTTCTGAATAGTTATTAATTTCAAAAGTTAAATGCATTTTATTTGTATAAATTTTAGTATGTTTCTGTACAATACATTCCAGAAATTTAAGCTATCTGGAATTGAAGGGCTTTTTTTGTTTATTTTTAGGGAAAATGGAGCTGATAGTATCCTAGATCTGGGATTGCTAGACTCCTCAGAAAAGGTCCAGGTAAGTGATACTCCATACCTGTGCTAATAATAAGTACTTGGAAGTTAGAAATAAAGGGGAAAAACCCCACTGCCGTCAAGTCGGGTGTGACTCATAGCGACCCTAGAAGTCAGAGTAGAACTGCCCAGTAGAGTTTCCAAGGAGCGTGTGGTGGATGTGAACTACTGACCTTTCAGTTTGCAGACCTAGCGCTTTAAGCCACTGACACCACCAAAATTTCCTTGAAATAAAGGAAAAGCAGGATTTATAAAGAAATTTTGTCTTTATAAGTAAGGTTATACATAACAGCTCTACAGAGTGAAGCAGTTCCACTTGTTGGCTGCCTCCGTCTAAGCATAGCGTGAATTAAGGTTTAATTTAGAGATGTAATGAAGTGAATAGCATAAGAGAGAGGCAGGATGGAATCCTGAGCTCATTCCTCAAGGACACAGTTAGTGCCACAGAAAACAAGACATTACCCTGGTAAGGAAGACTTTCTAATGCATTGATAAACATTTCATTCTTAAGTTACTTGATAACTTCCAGTGTATGTAAACTCCCTATAGTCTATTTCTTCCACTAATTACAACTGAAAACGATACAGATTACAAAAAGGTAGTATCTGAGGATTCTGAAAAATAGACAATAGCAGGCAGATTGCAGAGGGAAGCAAAACCAGAAAAATTACCAGTATGGCATTGTTTCACATACAAGGGTAAATCTGATCCTAGGTATTTCATTGTAGCTGGAAGATAGCAAAGGCTTTCAAAACTAAACTGGAATATAAACCACCGCCCAAGTCTCAGACTCTCTTGAGTCATATATATGTTCAGGGCAGACCCAAACAGCATAATAAAGATTTTGAAAACTTAATTGGCCTTGAAAGCACTGCACTCAGAAAGCAAGACTACAGTGTGAATCTAACCAGCTTGATTACATACTAAAACAAAAATAAATAATCTCTATTTTCCAGAGCATTTCAACAGAATGCAGTTTCACAACTTAATTCTAAATGTCCAAGATACAATCCAGAGTTAACTCAGTGCACAAAAAATTAGGAACATCTAACCAGTTTTCAAGGGAAAACAACTAATATATGGTGACCTGAGATGATGTACTTGTTGGAATTGTCAAAATCCCAACACATTAGGAGCGGTTGAATCATTTCTGACTCACAGCAACCCATGTATATAGAGTAGAACTGCATTCTTGGGTTTTCAGGGCTGAGACCTTCTGGAAACAGATCATCAGGCTTGTCTTCCAAAGTGTCCTTTTGTGGTTTGAACCACAAATGTTTTGGTTCCTAGTTGAGCACCTTTTGCATTACTGAATGAGTCCTGGAATTATAAAAGTCAGACTTTATCTCATGCTGTATGAGAGAAAGATGAACATACTAATGAGTGGAAAGACAGAGGTTTTCAGTGGAGACATAGAAGCTTAAAAAAAAAAAAAAAGAACCAAGTGAAAATTTTAGAAGTAAAATACAGTATCTGAAAGAATAAAATGCGTAAATCAGTAACAAGGAAGAGGAAAGGATCATGTAGCATGAAATAGGTCAGTGAAGATTAACTAATCTGAAGAACAGAGAGAGAGAAAATTGAAAGAAAAAACACTGTCAGCAACCTGTGGGACCATACCAAAAGATCACATCAGTGGAATCTCCAGAAGAAAAAGGAGGAAGAGATTGGTGCAGAAAAATTAATGGAGGAAGTAATGGATGTAACTTTGTGAAAGACATAAATTTATAGATTTAAGAGTGCCACCACACATGGGGTTAACTGAAAGGCAGCTATGTCCAAGCACATGATAAATTGCTGTGAAATAGAGATAAAGAAAAATTCTTGAAAGCAGCCAAACCAGAACAGTGCGTTCCATATAGAGAAACAGTGATGTCTTAGCTGAAACAGTGGAAACCAGGACACAATGGAACAACATCTTTAAAGTGAATTGTTAATCCAGAAACTTATGTTTAGCAAAAATATCTTTCAGGTATGATGATGACAGAACTAGAGCCTCATTAAGTGATTTTATTTAAATAGGGAAGCTGGAAGTTTTACACACATGAGCTTTATGTATCACAATCTTGAAAAGAAGAATTAGAAGTTTATTTACCTTTTTCTTACACACATTTTAATATAATTGTTGCTCTTCTGATTTCATTTTGGGTGATTTCAGAGAGCTAGTTCAAATGTCTTATTTTTTAAATAAACTCAGGGCTTAATGCCTCAAATTCTCTTCTCTCAGGAAAACCGAAAACGTCATGGTTCTAGTCGCAGTGTAGTAGATATGGATTTAGATGATACAGATGATGGTGATGATAACGCCCCTTTGTTTTACCAACCTGGAAAAAGAGGATTTTATACTCCAAGGCCTGGCAAAAACACTGAAGCGCGGTTGAATTGTTTCAGAAACATTGGCAGGTAAGATAATTAAAATCTTGTATTTGAAGTTTTTAGTTTCAGTTGATGAGACTTTATACAAAACACTGCTTTGAAAAATGTGGATTTGCTCTACTTCATACTGAATAGAATTGAGACTGTAGAATCTTTATCCAAAAAATAAGTGCATTGTGTGTGTGTGGTGGAGTTTATGTGGTCTAGAATTATTTTTAAATTTAACTCTTATTTACCTGTTTTTATTTTTAGAATTCTTGGACTTTGTCTGTTACAGAATGAACTATGTCCTATCACATTGAATAGACATGTAATTAAAGTGTTGCTTGGTAGAAAAGTAAGTGATTTTGATGAACCTGATTGCTTTTACAATTACAAAAACATTCTTTTATAAATAATCATGCTAGCATATTGGTTATGACGTTCACTTAATATTAAATTTTAAATCATTATAGTCATAAATTATTATCAAACATTTAGCGAGATGGGAAAAGTCTCCATACACAAGGGAGATGACATAGCAGAGTGAGTCTGGGAGTCTGAAAGACCTGGATCCTGTTGCAGACAAATCCTCTGACACCTCTGTATATTTACCCATCTATAAATGGTAAAGAAAACAGCATTGTGCCTCATTCAGATTTTATCCGTTATTAGTTGTAGCAGTGGTAGTAGAGGTAGAAGCAGTGTTGTTTTGAAAAGAACATTCCCAGCTTCAAAAAATATATGTAAGGTGTATGTGGGGGACAAAAGAATGTACAAAAATACATCACAACATGTTTCATACTTAACTCTGAATTACTGTGTGTTTTTTTTTTTTCCTGTAATGTGTGTTGGTATTTTAACAGGCTGCACATTCCTTTATGTGTTTGAGGTGGGGTGCCACTTTCTTTTAAATTAATGTGTAATGCTAATTAAGCAGTTTTTGATTTAAAACAAAACTGCCAGCATTTATAAAGTTATTAGAAATTATTTGACACAAAAGTGAAATATTAGTCTTCTCTAGAGATGTACTTCACATATCTAATATGAATCAGTATTGTTAAATCTGTGGTCTTCTACTAATTTTCTGTAATCAGGCCCACTGATGAACATGGGTTTTGTATTAATAAATATATTATGGCATATAAAGATGGATACACAGTTAGATGTATTTTAACTCTGAGTTAAATGTTATCTTTGCCCCTCCTACATTCTTAAGTCATTTTATGCTCACAAAGAAATACAAAGTGTTCCAGCTAAAATGTTACTGTGGAAAGAATACAAATAAACAAAACAAAAAACCGTTGCTGTCAGTCAGTTTTGACTTGTAGGACTCAAATCTCAGCAACATAAAAATGTTGATATGCTGACTTTTTAATCAGGTTTAGTGAAAAAGGTTATGGTATCAGATGGGTCCAGGTTTAACCTTGGGAAAGTTACTGAATTCCTTTGTATATCAGTTGCATCTTCTGGAATTAATAATCTGTATTTTATGATTATTATCAAGACTAAATAGGGTGCATGTTTAGTTTCAGTAGCCAGTTGGCTCAACATAATTCGTATTGAATGAATAGTGCTGGTCTTTGCAAAAACATTATTTTGGAATCTTTGAAAAACTATTGTGCTGTTGGCTTATAGTTTTAAAGCATGTATGTATCACATATATAATAATTTTTAAGACTGAATAAAAATGTCAGAACAAAGATGTATTCAATTTGACCTCTTCAAAGCATTTTTTATTAAATACATTTAGTGGAAGGTTATTCTTTATTATTATACCTTCAAATTAGATAAACTCATTATAGATTTTAATTTACTAACATTCAGTGACAGTATTGTTTCTTTCATAATTGAGTTTCAAATGATTATTTTCTTAGGTCAATTGGCATGATTTTGCATTTTTTGACCCTGTAATGTATGAGAGTTTGCGGCAGCTTATCCTCGCTTCACAGAGTTCAGATGCTGATGCTGTTTTCTCGGCAATGGATTTGGCATTTGCAATAGACTTATGTAAAGAAGAAGGTGGAGGACAGGTAAAGCAGATACTGAGTATTTTGATTCTATCAGAAGAATTTGGTTAGTTTGTTATGCTTGTCATGTATAAGAACAGTTTAGACAGGAGCCAAGAAACATAGAAACAGACATGCACACAGAGAGAAAGAACAACAATAGAAGATAGACAGATGGACTGAGAGACAGTGAGACAGGGTGAGAGATAAAAGGGCGTTTTGACTTATTTAGGCCTAAATAATTTGGATTTACTAGACATTGGTGTTAGGTATAAGATTCTCTTTAGATTTATATACGTACGATATTAGATGAAAGTTGAGAGAGTAAACTAGTTTCTTAGTAAACAATTAGTACGTATCTCTTTTTGTGTGTGACATTGGTTGCCAGTCTGGCAACATGTCAGCCTTCGTCCCTTGGGTTCCCTGTTAACAGCTTTCCTGTCCCTTCCTGCTTTCTTGTCTTTGCCCCTGGCCTAGTGTGCCAACAGTTTAATCTTGTTTTGTTTTATGGGCCTGTCTCATCTTTGTTTGGAAGGTGAACCTCAGGAGTGACTTTGGTACTGAGTTCAAAGTGTGTTCAGGGCCATACTCTCAGGGTTTTTCTAGTCTGTCTCTCTTGCTCTCTCTCTTTTTTTTTTTTTTTTTACAGTGAATTAGAATGTTTTTCTGTATTTTTATCCAGTTCTCTCCAAAACCCTCTGATTGTGATCGCCATCACAGTAGTCAGTCGTGGTTAGCTGGGCACCGTCTAGTTGTGCTGGACTCAGTCTGTCCGAGGTTGTGATAGCTATCTTCAGATTTCAACTGCTAATTTTACTGTTGCTTTGACAGAGTTGTTTGTAAATGGCACTGTTAAATTTTCATAGGTTGAACTAATTCCAAATGGTGTCAATATACCAGTTACTCCCCAGAATGTATATGAGTACGTGCGGAAGTATGCAGAACACAGAATGTTGGTAGTTGCTGAACAGCCATTACATGTAAGTGTTTTTCAGCAAGTGGTACTTGCTTTCATGAGGGTGTGTATGTTTTTCTGTGGTGGTGAACTAGCTCAGAGTGCATTTAGCTTCCTTATGAAAGACCAATATTTTTAAACTATTTGATTTACCATGTAAATTATAGCTGAAACAAAGAATCCAGAACAAGTAGTTTCTTCTGGATAAAACTACTTGGAAAAACCATGTAATCACCAGAAAATAGCCTTGGTGAACAAAAGTTTGGGATGGCTGCTTATGGAACTGAAATGATGGCTGTCTAGCTGCATGGTGTTTTTAGTAAATTACTTCATTGTGCTTTGGTTCACTCGTCTGCAGTATGGGGATAAGATTAAATGAATTAACACACACAAAGTGCTTTGAATAGTTCTAGGCACATGATAATTTCTCAACAAATTTCTAGAATGGGATTTGTATTGGGGAGATTTGTTGTTGCCATTACCATACCTTTCCTAGGTTGCTGACAGGAGAGTAAGTTTGGTACATTGAAGCTATTATTTATTTGCACACTAGCCTGTTTATTAAGAAAGTTTTTAAAAATTGGTATATCATAATACATCACTTTGAACCTGTAGCCCATTCACTATGCCTTTTGGGTTTTCTTTTACTCTGCCTTTCTGTCTTCTGGAGCCCTGGTTACATAGTGGCTAAAAGCTATCACTGCTAACCAGAAGGTTGACAGTTCGTATCTGCTAGCTGCTCCTGGAAACCCCTTGGGGCAGTTGTTCTGTGTCTTACAGGGTTCCTGTAAGTCAGAATCAGCTAAGTGGCAACGAGGTTTTTTTGGTTTAATCACTTAAAATGGGTTTGCTTTGTGTTGGTTCTCTTTTTGAGTCTGTAATAAGAAATGTAAGATATAATACATTTTTTTTTTCTTATCTAAAGGGTGATTTAAAATGGGAACTAAAAATCTTAGAGGGGGCCGCTAAGATTATATTAATAAATACTACATGAAAAATAAAGAACCAATAGTAAGTGAGTAATTGTTGACACTCTTCAGGCAATGAGAAAAGGTCTGCTGGATGTACTTCCAAAAAATTCATTAGAAGATTTAACAGCAGAAGATTTTAGGCTTTTGGTAAATGGCTGTGGTGAAGTTAATGTGCAAATGCTGATCAGTTTCACTTCTTTCAATGATGAATCAGGTATGAGATTTTTCAAACATCTGCTCAGTAATAAGGAATAGAGATAGTCTGGTTGGTCCGCTTTTCTGAGTTTCTGAGTCTGAGGTATATTTACAGTGCTTGAGGATGCTATATTATTCAGGTATCTCTAAAAAATTTTTGTACAGTACCTTTTAAAAATATAATGAAACGAAATTATATTTTGACGGGTTAACATTAGGTTAATTCTTAATTCTTTTAAGTTTTCTAGATTTTGAAGGATATGTTTTAGTATAAGTACAAGTATACTTTGTGGTGAGCAACAATAAAGAGGATTTTTAGATGTGAAATAGGAAAATATAATCCATGTGATAGTGTTTCTGGTGTTTCCCAAGTCATGTCTCTTGAACTCCCTAGTTAAAAAATTTGCATAATGTTTGCTTTGTAGAGCTGGACTCTAAACACACTTAGGAAGATACAACAACAAACAGACAGATGGAGCATCTAGGGAGAATAAGGAGAGGAATGAATCATCCCATCAGAATAATGTTTACTTTAGTGTTTGATTTGCTGTGACTTTCTTTTGAAAGCTCTGTAGATTAAGAACAGAATTTGTAGCTGTGACTGTACAATAAGATGAAAGCTCCATGCACCTCACTGTGCGAGGATTACACCCATGTCTGATTATTGCACAGATGAAAACACCGTTTCTTTCCTCTTCATTTTTCCTATTTTGCAGATAGCTTCAGCTAAGTTATAGCATGTTAAACTTAGAAAAATTGTTATGTTTTTCCTCCTGTAACACTTTGTCTCACTTACAAACCAGAAATCTAAGAGGGAAGGTCACAAAAAAGCCTAAGATCTTACCAGCTCAAGTATGACATTCAGACCAACAGCATTGTATCATCTGGGAGCTTTTTAGAAATGTAGAGCCTCTGATCCCACCTGGGATCTAGCACAAATCTGGAGAATCTGCATGTCAAAAGATTTCCAAGTGATTTATGAGCTTATTGAAATTGTTGAGAAGCACTTCATGAGAAGAATCACAATTTAAAGGATGGTATTAAACTGATGTAATTATCAGTTTTGAGGCTTCTGATTCAGTTTTGGACATGTGAGTCAGGACTGACTAATGAATTACAGAGGTATTGCATTATGCAGATGGACCTAATTTATTACGTTAGACACTGGAATTCATGATCCTAAATATCATTTCAATTTTATACCTGTTATTTTTAAGATGATTTTGTATGTTATCTTTACATTATTATAAGGTAAAAGTGTTAATACTATGATAAGAAGTTAATAATAGTTATGCCTTATATTCTGAAAGTATAACAACTGATACATTGACATTGAATGTCTCTTATTTTTAGGGGAAAATGCTGAGAAGCTCTTGCAGTTCAAACGTTGGTTCTGGTCAATAGTAGAGAAGATGAGCATGACGGAGCGACAAGATCTTGTAAGTTAAAAGTTTCAAAACACTTGTTAAAGTAAATACAAAATTTTTAAATTGTGTATGGTTTCTCTGAAGTTTGTAATGGTTGGTTATTTTAATTTTGGGTAGAGAAATTACATGATTTCATAAATTACACATATTCTCTGTAGAACTTCTTCTGAGGTGCTAAGCAGAGTGAAATGCATCTTAGCTGTTAACATGCTGTCCATACTCCAGAACGATAACACAAACGTCAGACTTTTTTCCCTATTACATCACTTAAGTCATTTTTGTTCATGTTCATGATCCTCTTTGATTAGTGTTAAGGCTTTGCAAAATTTCTATAGTTACTTGTTGTGTGCATACTATGAAGAGAGTGGCATAATTGTGGTATGTGGGTGTTAAATCCATAATCTTCCTTACTATTAGCACAGAGCTCTGTCCAATTAGTCATAAATTAGATAATGTAAACTTAAGCAAAGTTAATGGAATCTATGTCTAGGCTTGTCTATAACCACATTCAACCAGCCCATTAACCTTAAAAGGCAGTCTCCATCAAACCGTCTTTTGAAATTCAAGGACAGTCCTTACTCCAGAGATCTTTCCACTCTTACACCTCATGATTTCCTGGGGCATTTCCTCTGTCACAGTGGCCTTACTTGTTAGTAATCTGAATCCAGGCACAGCAGGGAATGTTTAGAAATGTTTTCAGTGTCATCCACCATGTTATCTGAGAGAGGAAAAATGGTTACTTGTGTGGGAAAGCATAAACCTCCAGACTCCCAACTCTTGCTGTTGATTCTGAATCATAACAACCCTACTGGACAGAGTAGAACTGCCCCATAGGGCTTCCAAGACTGTAATCTTTATGGAAGCAGACCGCCACATCTTTCTCTGGCAGAGCAGCTGGTGGGTTCAAACCACAAACCTTTTGGTTAGTAGTCAAGTGCTTAAGCACTCTGCCACCAGGGTTCCATTTACCTTCATTTTAGGTAGTAGTTTATGGCTGGGTGGGGGCACATAGAGGCAGGTTCCTGCTTTCAGCACTCTTAATCTTACATGAGCCTAACCAAACTGTATCTGTTTGTATAGAGTGGATTCTAAGTCATAGTGACCCTGTAGGACAGAGGAGAAGTGTCCTATAGGGTTTCTAAGTTGTGGCGGGTGGATTTGAACTGCCAGCATTTTGATTAGAGGCTGAACATTTAACCACTGTGCCACCAGGGTTCCCATGATACCACAAGATCCTTTCAGATGTTTCCCTGTAATGTTAGGACCGGTTGGTTAGCATTCCAAGCTGCCATCTGATTATGTTCTTGGCTTAGGCATGCTGCTAATTTCAGTTTAGGTTGTTCTCCAAGTAGGTTACATACAGTTGGGTCTGCATTTGACTTTCCTAGTCCCTAAAGTCTCAATCAGTGTCAATTTTTTTTTTTTTTTTTGCTTTTTATTTAACTTCATGCTGGCCAATATATATTGGTTGTTGTAATTTTGTGTGCCTGTGTGTTTCAGAAATTTCCTACTGACTGTTTTAATTTATGAGCTTCACGCCTTAAACGCCTTTTAAAAAAAATGGTGTATCAACTAGTGTTCCTCCCCCATTCCCCTTTTACCTTTGGTTTTATCTTGATAAATTTGAGGAGAGGAGCTAAAGGATATAGGAACCTAACAGGGTTTCCTAAACTGTTCTCACATGAATTATTTCTCCTGCGAATTCCAGTGTTTCTGGGAAGGATCCCTTTTTGAGAGTGACAGATGACACCAGAACATTAAATGTTCTCAGGAAGCCTGTAGGTAAAAAAAAAAAAACAAAAACATTTCATGCAGTATTTACCAAATTCTTTCTTACTTTCCTGTAAGGATATAAGATTGCTGGTGCTCTCTAAATGCAACATCTATACTGAGATGAAAGTCACAACTGTAGCTGTATGGATAGTCTCAGATTTAGAGTCAAAGGGCAATGATCTACCCTTTGTTCCACTGTTCCTTTCAGACTTCCTGAAGGTTCAGCAGTGTACTGGTTGTAAAACTCAATGCTAATAGGGCTTTTTGCATGTATTTTGATACAGTGTACATATTCCCCAAAACTACATTAGGAGTTATTGTTACCACTATTTAACATGGATAATACTGGGTCATTCTGCTAATAGATAAAATATAAAATAACTTTTTTTGAGATAACTTTTGTGAGTGTTGAACACAGGACCCTATCTTTTGTGTGGAGGCCTTGGCCAACAGGCCCTTAGAGAATATTTGGTTCAAGAACCTCATACTACAGATGAGAAAACCAAGACCCTGAGAGATAAAGTGACCTTTCTATATATCTAACACTTGCTTTCTCTTCTGGCCTTCAGCACGCTCCCTTTTCAGTACAAGAAAACACATTTAGAACCAGTTCAAAATAAATGTCCTTTGTAAATTCTCATGTAAGAAGGCGATTCCAGAATTGAGTTGAACATAAATCTGTTAAAAGCTGAAATTGTAACTGTTACTGTATTTCTGTTTAGGTTTACTTCTGGACATCAAGTCCATCCTTACCAGCCAGTGAAGAAGGATTTCAGCCTATGCCCTCAATTACAATAAGGCCACCAGATGACCAACATCTTCCTACTGCAAATACTTGCATTTCTCGACTCTACGTCCCACTCTATTCCTCTAAACAGATTCTCAAACAGAAATTACTACTCGCCATTAAGACCAAGAATTTTGGTTTTGTGTAGAGTATAAAAAATGTGTATTGCTGTGTAATATTACTAGCTAATTTTGTAGATTTTTTCCATTTGTCTATAAAAGTTTATGGAAGTTAATGCTGTCGTACCCCCCTGGTGGTAATGTAAAGAATGAAAGCAAACATTCCTTGCTGAGTTTGTAGCTTAAAGGCCTAAGGAGCACTAGCAACATTTGACTACAGTCGTTTGCTAGTCAACAACTTCTGGGTCTAACCCCAGCCAAAGATGACAGCAGAACAACATAATTTACACTGTGATTTATCTTTTTGCTGAGGGGAAAAAAATGTAAAATGTTCTGAAAATTCACTGCTGCCTTTGTGGAAAGTGTTTCAGCAAAGGTTGTTGTATAGAGGGAATAGGGAATTTCAAAATAAAAAATTAAGTATGTTCTGTGTTTTCATTTTAACTTTTTTTATGGTGTTTAATTTGTGGTTGGCTGCAGTTGTGTATCATGTATATGGAACTTGTAAAAAGTTCTTGACATTCAGATCTTAGCGATGAAATCACTTTACCTATAAAACCACTTTTGTTGCGGTTTATCTTGGTTGCATTGAGCTCTAGGGTATTAGAAGAAGATATCACTAATATTTTGCATGTAATCTGTTCATTCGAGTGAGGGCACTTTTTTGTACATATGATGGGGCCAATGCACAATACTTTATCACAATCAGCTTTTTTTTTCTTTGTATCCCTATTTCAGTGAGCAGTCAGTTAGGTTACTGCACTTCAGTTCTAATCAGACATTTGTACTAAGGTATTTTCAGTTAATGTAAACTCAGCCTGGGCACTTTCTGATAACTGTAAAATGTTTTATAAAATCATGATTATTGAAAATACATTTTGGAAAATTTTAAATGTTCGTGAGCAGCTTAACTACTTTTGTATCTAGCCTTTTTTAAGTATCTTGTTACATTTACTTTTTTAAATAAAGAAATTACAGAAGAAATGTCAAGTAATATTGAAGAAACAATAGTTTTTATTTATGTAGTTGTACATTTTTAAACTAAGGGCAATACACCAGACACGGTTATGTGCATAGAAGTTTTTTTATTTAAAGAACTGAAAGATTATAGACACGTGGACTGTAAGAAACAAGAAAATGAGTCCACATTTTACAGTTAGCAGAGAATCCTGAATGGCACTGGCCGGGCCACCTTTTGCTTTTTACAGATGAGGGAAGTGAACTATGAGCCTTACTTGGCACAGGAAGTTAGGTCATTTACAGAAACACTTAGTAACTAAGTGACAGGTTCTTTTTGACCACCCATTAATTATGTACCCTAGGGCCAGTATCCTAAATTCTTGTGGGTTTAGCAGCTTCATTCAGTGGCATTTAATAAGAACACTTTTCTTCACTAAAGTCTTCAGTGGAAGTGACTTAAACTAGTCAGTTTACATACTGAAAACAAGATGAGAAATTCTCTGGACCTCCAGGTGATATTCTCAGCCCTGCTGACACTATGGATATTTAAAAGCCAAAATTAGCATAGGAAAACTTCCTGTATTGCTGAAAACTTATACTACAACACTGTATTAGATTTGTGTAAATTAACCAAAGGTAATTTTTTAAAGTGAGACATTCATTTTTATGTCTACATGCTATTTCTAAGTAAATGAAACAGTAATTAGATTAAGAGCTGATTAGCATTAATGTGTTTGAAAGGTAAAATTTATATATCACTTTAACCTCTGTAATGCACACAATAGGACTGATAAATACTACATGAAAACAAACTTGATAGAATTTGGACATCTGAAACCCTAATTGTGAACTTATTTTTAATAGGTGTTGAAAGGATGAAAATATTTAAAATAATGCACAATGTCTTAAGTCTTCCTAAATTAAGATTTTGGTTAAAATGCTTTTAGGAATATTGAAAGCTAAGTGAGTCTTTTTTTTTTTTTTTAAACGTAAAGCATAATAATGGTTCTAAATGTAAAATAAAGTCATGTAAAATACAGTTCTCTTTTGGTCTTGTTTAGTGATTAAAGTGAACAAAACTGAAAACAAATTTAGGAAAGGAAGACCAAGAATGAACTTCACTAAAGGTTTTTAAAAATTTGCTACCTTTACTCTTTTTCCTAAGTGATTGAATCTCAGTGACCCAATAGGCTTACTAAAGTTTGTTTTAAAATCATGATTTCATGTTTTGAACTTGCCTTGAACAACCCTTTAAATTCTTTCCATAAAGATACAAGATTATTTTTGTGCACTGAGATAATGAGCAATTTCTAGATTTAAATTCAAACTAGATCATCTCTTAAGGCAGTAGTTCTCATGCTTTTGTATACTTAGGATTCACCTATGGAGCTTGACTATGTAGATTACTAAGCCCTCCCCTGCCTTTTATTCCCTTTTCTGAGTCAGTCAGTCTTTGGTGGTGGTTTTAGGTGCTGTGGAGTTGGTTCCAACTCACAGCAACCTTTGCTGTGCGCCATAGAACAAAAGACTGCCCATTTCTGCGCCGTGCTCATGATCATTATGCTTACGCCCACTGTTGGAGTCACTGTGTCAGTTCATCTCCTTGAGGGTCTTCCTCTTTGCTGATCCTCTGCTTTACCAAAGTGCATACCCTTCACCAGGGACTGATCCCTCCTGACAGCATACATGTATGTAAAATGTTGTCCTGCCATCCTTGTTTATAAGGAGAATTCTGGTTGAACTTATTCCAAAAGATGTGTTCATTATTTTGACAGTCCACAATGTGTTCTTCACCAGCATCACAGTTCAAAAGCATCAGTTCTTCTGTCTTCCATATTCAGTGTCCATCTTACACGTGCATATGAAGTGACTGAAAATACTATGGCTTGGGTCAGGTACATCTTTGTCTTCAAGGTGACATTTTTGCTTTTTAATATGTTAAAGTGATCTTTTGAAGCATATTTCCCCAGTGCAGTGTGTCTTCATTTCTTGACGGCTACTTCAGTGGGTGTTGATTATGGAGCCAAGTAAAGTAAAATCCTTTACAACATCAATCTTTGTTTATCATGATGTTGCTTATTGGTTCAGCTGGAAGAATTTGTTTCCTTTATGCTGAGTTATAATCCATACTAAAGGACATTCCAGGTGAAGTTATAATCCATACTAAAGGTCTTTGATCTTAATCAGTAAGTGTTCAAGGTCCTTTCAGTAAGCAAGGTAGTGTCCTCTGTATGAGGCAGTCCTGATGCCCCGTTCTTCATATAGTCCATTATCTCAGATTATTTGCTCAGCATACAGATTGAATAAGTATGGTGAAGGGATACAACCCTCTCACACATCTTTCCTGACTTTAAACCGTGCAGTATCCCCTTACTCTGTTTAAATGACCAACTTTTGATGTTTGTATGGGTTCCTCATGAGACAAGTATTCTGGAATTCTCATTCTTCACTGTGTTACCTGTAATTTCTTATGCCTTTGCATAACACAGTCAATAAAACACCGATAAACACCTTTTTAGTATTCTGTGCTTTCAGCCAGGATCCATCTAACATTAACAATGATACCCCTGGTTCCACATCCTCTTCAGAACCTGGACCAAATTTCGAACTGATTCTTGTCAATACATTGCTGCTGCTGCTGCTGCTGCTGCTTTTGAATTATCTTGAGTAAAGTTTTACTTGAGTGTGATATTAATGATATTGTTGGATAATTTTCTGCACTCAGTTGGATCACTTTTCTTGGGAATAGGCATAAATACGGATCTTTGCCAGTTGGTTGGCCAAGTAGCTGTCTTCCAAATTTCTTGGCATAGAAGAGTGAGTGCTTCCAATGCCGTGTCTGTTTGTTGCAGTATTTCAACTGACAGTCTTTTCAGTTCCTGGAGCCTTGTTTTTCATCAGTGCTTTTAAAGCAGCTTCGACTTCTTCAATCAGTACCATTTGTTCTCGTCATGTACCACCTCTTGAAATGGTTCTGTGTCGACCAGTCTTTTTGGTACAGTGACTGTGTATTCCTCCCATTTTTTTTTGATGCTTCCTGCATTAATATTTCTCCTGTAGAATCCTTTACTGTTGCAACTCAAGGCTTTAGTTTTTTCTAGTTCTTTCAGCTTGAGAAATGCAGAGTATGTTTCTCCCTTTGGTTTTCTATCTCCAGTTGTTTGCATATGTTACTATAATACTCTGTCTTCTCAAACAATCTTACATTCAGTTCTTGTACTTCATCACTTCTTTTGCTTCAGCTACTTGACGCTCAAGTTTGCAGTCTCTTCTGACATCCATTTTGGTCTTTCCTATCTGTAATGACCTTTTGCTTCATGTATGATTCCGCAACTCTTCCGGTCTTCAGTCATCAGTGTTCTGTGTGTCAGATCTGTTCTCGCAAAGGTCTCTTAACTGCAGGTGGGATATACTCAAGGTTGTACTTCGGCTCTTGTCAACTCGCTCTAATTTTTGTTAGTTTCAACTTGCATTTGCACATGAGCAGTTGATGGTCTCTTCTGCAGTCAGCCCCTAGCCTTGTCCTGAGTGGTAATAGATTTTCCATAATCCCTTTACACAGGTGAAGTCAATTTGATACCTGTGTATTCCATTAGACTAGGGATATGTATGCGTATCGTCACCTTTTATGTTGGTGAAAAATGGTACTAGGAATGAAGAGGTTGTTACTCTTCCAAAATTCCATAATGTAATATCTGGCATCATTTGTATCACCAAAGCCTTTCCAACTGTGGATCTCTCATTGTTTCCAACTTTTACATGCTGGTCATTAGTACTTATCAGTGCTTCCTCCTAACTGCATGTCTGATCAATTTCAGATCACAGAAGCTCATAAAAATTTTCATTTTCTTCATCTTTGGTCTTAGTGATTGATGTGTAGATTTGGATGACTCTTGCATTAAATTTTTTTTTTAGGCATGTGGATATTGTCCTATCCGTGACAGCACTGTATTGCAGGCTAGATGTTGAAATGCTTTTTAGTGATGAATATGCCACCATTCCTTTTCATTGTTCCCAGCATAGTGTATACCATGTCACTGTCTGATTCAGAATGTCCAAGACCAGTCCATTTCAGCTCAGTAATGCCTAAGATATAAATGTGTATGCATTACATTTCAATTTAGATGATTTATTTTCCTAGATTCATACTTCATACATTCTATGGTCCAGTTCTTAATAGTATTAATAAATGTTTGCAGCTGTTTCCTCTCACTTTGAGTCATGTGATACCACATCAGCAAATGAAGGTCCTGAAAGCTTGACTTCAAGTCATTACGGTGGACTCTACTCTTCTCACCCACTCATCTTTTGAGTGCCTTCCAACCTGGGGGGCTCATTTTCCAGCACTGTATCAGACAAATGTAATGTTGTTATTTTCATAAAAGTTTTCACCAGGTAATTCAGTTCAGAAGTAAATTGCTGGGTCCTTCCAGACTAAGTTGTCTTAGTCTGGAAGCTGTAACCTGTCTGTCATGGGTAACCCTGCTGGTATCTGAAGACCGGCAGCATAGCTTCCTGCATCACAGCAATGCGCAAGCCCCTGCAATAGTACAAACTAACAGACCCATGGAGGAAATCTTAGGTTTGGGGCAGAAATCATTATATTTAATCCAAGGTATCTTAACATGGATAAGTCTTGGGTGGTAGCCAGAAATCGTCATTCTTAAGGGAACATCCTAGGTCACTCTGAAACATTAAGAGCATTTCTTTTTTTCATGAATGTACATTCCTCTATTGTAAACTCCTTAAAGCCAATCCTCTCCAATTTAACAACCTTTGGAGAAGTACATCTGTTGAATAGGTTGTAGTCCTGGATTAGTTCTTCCTCCTGATGATCAGAGGCTAATCAGAAATTGCCTTAAAGAGACTGTGCCTGTGCAGCAAGTGCAAGTGTTTTCAACATTAACCTTAACCAAAGTGGGTAGCCATGAACATAGAGATTAATTCTCTAAACACTCAAAGTAGATATTATTAAGGATGTGATTTGTTTATTCCTGTTAAGACCTGGGCTAAATATAAAGCTAGTATCTTCCTAATATTCAGTAAATACTGCTGAATTGTTAGGACTGCAGAATATCAAGTGCTTTGCACGTATTATGTTACTCTCTAAGATAGGGACTATCACTGTCCTTAAAGACAGCAAACTGGGACACTGAGCTGAAATAACATGACCAAGGTTATAGTACTAGTGAGTGCTGAAGTAATATACAGCTCCAGGCATCTGGAGCTTGCATTCTTAAAACACTGGACTGTATTTTGTGAAAAGTATGTCAGTTAATGCAGTGATTCTAAAATGTTTTACTGAGTCTGGGTGCATTATTATTTACATTATTTTTGCTGAAGATTTAACAAAATTTCTATCAGTAACTTTCTCTAAGAGTAATCAGAACTCGAGATGTGGGAATTCTCTGAAACCGACTATGCTGCCTATCTTTATTTTATGTAAAAGCAAAATAAAAAGCATCACACATAATGAGAAACTTTTGTTTTTAAATTTTGACAAAACTGCTGGAAAAAGCAAATATCTTTTATGGATAAAAACAAATTTTCTGAATATTTTTCAGAGTATATCTGATTATCCCCAGTTGTTGAACTGAACTGAGTCTCATAATTATAACAGTTTGCTTTGCTATGTGGTGAATATCTATTTGATGCATGTATGATCTCTTCAGGACAATGATACCAGGACATGTATTTCTACTTGAAACAGTGCCCTCAATGAGGAAGATGCAGTTTGGCTACTTAATGTACAGCCAACTACATTTAAAATTTGTATTGACCTATAAAAATGTAAGAGTTATATGGTGATCATCTTTGACACATTTTTTAGTACCTGTAAGGAACAAATACTAAAATTTGTGTTATCTAAGAATTCTCACATAAAAATATACTATCAACTACCAAGAGACTAATAGCATTTGCAAGAGTGAGTGAAAAGAAAGCAGTCATAATGGCTGGCTGAAAAATACGGGTGCCACAGTCCAATTACAATGATGAGTGGAGAGCTTTTGAGTGCCCGAACATTTGATCATTAGGTTTCTGCTTCAAACAGATCAGAAGTGGTAAATTAGGAGCAAAGAAGCTAGCAGGCAAGCATTCCAGAAGCAAAACAGAACAGAGCCATTTAATGTGGCACTAGGTCTAAAAATCTGAATGATGCAAGCAATAAATGTGTCATTCAAGGATGGCTATGCCAGCAGCCCTACTAAATACGGAAACAACATCCAAAGCTAATATTTCTGCTTAATTATCCATTTCACTAAAAAAACTTCTATTATACTCAGCAAGAAGGCAAGGAAGCACACAGTTTATTTAAAAAGACATCCAAAGTTAATTAAGGTTTAGGTTATCACAAGAGTATCTGTAAAGGGGAAATAAAAGGCACTGAACAAAGCAAGCACATGTGCATGTGTAAAAGGAATTTATTCATTCAAGATACCCAATGCTACTAACAGTGTTATCATTTATAATATGTGTAAACAGGCACTAACAGAAAAGCTTGACTTGGATAAGAGGCAATACAGGTTTCCCCAAGCACCCCTTTACCACAGACTACATATTCCAACCACTGACTATCTCCTTGCATTCTCCACTGCCACTGGCATTATCCAGCTCCTAAACCAAAAACCAAACCAAATGCACTGCCATTGAGTTGAATCTGACTCATAGTGACCGTGACAGAGTAGAACTGCTCCATAGTTTCCAAGAACTACCTGGTGGATTTGAACTGCTGACCTTTTGGTTAGCAGATGTGACACTTAACTATTACCCCACCAGGCTTTCCATCCAGCACCTGGCCTATTCCACCTGGCTCTAAAACTCATTTCCTTGCCTCCAAATTTGCCTTTTGCACAATAAAGGACTCACTGAATACAGAACTGTTTGTCCTAGTGGTTTTCAAAGTAGGGTTCAGGATCTGCCCATTTTTGACAGGAGTTTTTCATTTTTAATATGTGTATCGGGTTATATGGATGATCATTTTTATGAGTACATTTATGTTAAGCAATATTGCTTTGAATAATTTAAGGTCAAAGATATAACTTTAATATGCCAATGATGCATTTGTTCCTCATGAAAGGCACACAATATACAGGTGAGCTGTTGTTCGAAAACGGGGTTATCCCATGGCTGGAATACAAAAGAGCATGATTCATTAACAGTCATTATGAAATTCACAATGATGCAACTTAGTTTAATGTGGAAATGCGAAGTCACAGCATGAGTTCAAACTGAAACAAACCAGTTGAAAGCCCTGGTTTCAGGAAAACTGAAAATATCACCCCCTACTTTATGTTATAAATTTGAATTTTACCAGTTCTGTTGTCTTATTTGTATTTACTTTATAAATTTACTTTGTAGACGTAGAGAAGAGGACATGCAACCAGGGATATCACTGCTGATGTCAGGTGGATCTTGGCTGAAAGCAGAGACTATCAGAAAGATGTTTACCTGTGTTTCACTGACTGTGCAATGGCATTTGACTGTGTGGATCATAATAAATTTATGGCTAGCATTGCATACAGTGGGAATTCCAGAACACTTAATTGTGCTCTTAAGGAATCCGTATATGGATCAAGAGGCAGTTGTGCGAACAGAAAAAGAGGACACTGCATGGTTTAAAGTAAGGAAAGGTATGTGTCAGGGTTGCATCCATTCACCATACCTTTTCAATCTGTATGCCAAGCAAACAATCTGAGAAGTTGGATTATACGAAGAACAAGGCATCAGCATTGGAGGCCAACTCATTAATGACCTGTGCTATGCAGACAGTGCCACCTTACTTGCTGGAAGTGAAGAAGATTTGAAACACTTAACTGATGAAGATCAGAGACCACAACTTTCTGTATGGATTGCACCTCAACATCAAGAAAACAAAAATCCTCACAACTGGACCAATAAGCAACATTGTCACAAATGGAGAAAGGGTTGAGGTTGTCAAGGATTTCATTTTACTTAGGTTCACAATCAACACCCATGGAAGCAGCAGTCAATAAATCAAAAGACACACTGCTTTGGGAAACTACTGCAAACGATCTCTTTAAAGTATAGAAAAGTAAAGATGTCACCCTGAAGACTGAAGGGCACCTGATGGAAGCCATGATATGTTCAATCACATCCTATGCCTGTGAAAGCTAGACAGTGAACAAGGAAGACAGAAAAAGAATTGATACCTTTGAATTGTGATGTTGGAGAAGAATACTGATTGTACCATGGACTGCCAAAAGAACAAACAGATTTGTTCTGGAAGAAGTACAACCAAATTGCTTGTTGGAAGCAAAGATGGCGAGACTGCATCTTACAAACTTTTGACGTGCTGTCAGACGGGATCAGTCCCTTGAGAAAGACATCATGCTTGGTAGAGTGGAGGGTCAGTGAAAAAGAGGAAGACCCTTGATGAGATGGATTGACACAGCAGCTGCAACAATGGGCCTAAGCATAAAAACTATTGTGGACATGGCACAAGACCAGGCCGTGTTTCATTCTGTTGTTCATAGGGTTGCTATGAGTCAAAACCAACTCGACAGCACCTAACAACAACACGCAGAGCTCTATGAACAAGGAGTTTATAACTGGTCTACATACATACTTAAGTAACATAATTTTAAGTCAACACTAAAATGGCAGTGACAGTTACTTTAAAAGGGGTTATGGCAACATTGACAAGTTTGAGAAATGATGACTTACCCATTGAATGGCCAACAGTAAGCTAGCAATGCCTTGAAATTATGTTATTTTCTGTACCATAGGGTACAAACTTCCATCCTTCTGCAGGGATTGGTCCCTCCTGATAACATGTCCATCTTTGCTCCTAAGAAACATTCTGGCTGTACTTCTGGGATAGACTTGTTTCTTCTTCTGGCAGTCCATGGTATATTCATTGCTGTTCACCAAAGCCGTAATTCAAAGGCGTTGATTTTTCTGATACTCCTTACTGTTGTTTAGCTTTTGTGTGCATATGAGGTGACTGAAAATACCATGGCTTGGGTTAAGGGCACTTTGATCCTCAAAGAGAACTCTTTGCTTTTTGACACTTGAAAGAGGTCTTTTGCAGCAGATCTGCCCAGTGCAATATGTTATTTAATTTCTAATTTATTGACTACTGCTTCCAGCTATCAATCGTTGATTGTGGCTCCAAGTAAAATGAAATCCTTGACAACTTCAATCTTTTCTCAGTTTATCATGATATTGCTTATTGCTCCAGTTGTGAGGATTTTTGTTTTATGTTGAGGTATAATCTATACTGAAGGGTATAGTCTTTGATCCTTATCAGTAAGTGCCTCAGGTGGTCTTTGCTCTCAGCAAGTATGGTTGTGTCATCTTCACACTGCAGGTTGTTAATCAGTTTTCTTTCAATCCTAATGCTGCATTCTTCTTCATAGTCTACTTCATATTCTTTGCTCAGCATACATGTTGAGTAAGTACAGTGAAAGGATGCAACCCTGATGCACACCTTTCTTGACTTTAAACATGCAGTATCCCCTTGTTCTGTTCAAATGACTGCCTATGATTTATGTATAAGTTCCTTATGAGCACAATTAAATGTGCTGGAATTCCCATTCTTCATAATTCCACCCATAATTTGCTATGATCCATAGAACTGAATGGTTTTTCATAGTCTGTATAATAAAGCACAGGTAAATGCCTTTCTGGTATTCTCTCCTTTCAGCCAAAATCCATCTGATATCAGCAGTGCTGTGTGCTGTTCTATGTCCTGTTCTGAATTTGGCTTGAATTTCTGGCAATTCCCTGTTGATGTACTGCTGCAACTGCTTTTGAATGACCTTCTGCAAAATTTTACTTGTGTTAGTAATTTCTGCATTCTGTTGGATTACCTCTCTTTGGAATAAGTACAAATCTGGCTCTCTTCCAGTTGGTTGGCCAGGCAGCTGTCTTCCAAATTTCTTGGCACAGATAAGCTAGCACTTCTAGTGCTACATCTGGTTGTTGAAGCATCTCAACTGTAATTCCGTCAATTCCTGGAGCCTTCTTTTACACCAACACCTCCAGTACAGCTTGGACTTCTTCGGTACCATCAGTTCTTGATCCTATGCTGTCTCTTGAAATGGTTGAATGCTGACCACCTTTTTTGGTCCAGTGACTCTGTGTATCCTTTCCATCTTTTTTTGATGCTTCCTGCATCATTTAATAAATTGTCCCACAGAATTCTTCAATAGTGCATTTGAAGCTTGAATTTTTGCTTTCATTGTTTCAGCTTGAGAAACAGCTGAATGTGTTCTCTTTTGGTTTTCTGTCTCCAGGTCTTTGCACATTTCATTGTAAATACTTCATCTTTTTCTGCTATAGATTTAGACTTTTATGGCTTTATGACCTAAGAAAATGCTTTGTTTTGATTCATTGGTATGGATTTTGTTGAGAATTGCTTTATGTCTTAACACATGGTCTATTCTGGAGAATGTTCCATGTGCATTGGAGAAGACGGTGTAGTTGTCCGCTGATAGATAGAAAGTTCTGTATGTCAATGAGGTGTAGTTGGTTAATTGTGGCAACAAGGTCTTCTGTGTTCTTTTTGAGCTTTTTTCTAGACGATCTGTCTAATATTGGGAGTGGAGTGTTAAAGTCTCCCACTATTATTCTGGAGTGATCTATCTCCTTTTTGAGTGTAGCCAGTGTTTCTTCAATGTATTTAGGTGCTCTAATATTAAGTGCATAAATATTTAATATTGTTAAGTCCTGTTTGTGTATTGAACCTTTGAGCAGTAGTGTCCATCCTTGTCCACAATGGTAGATCTTACACTAAAATTTATTTTATCTGAGATTAGAATTGCCACACCTGCTCTTCTTTGTTCATTGTTAACTTGATATATGTTCTTCCATCCTTTAATTTTCAGTTTGTTCACATCTTTAAGTCTAAGGTGAGTTTCTTGTAGGCAATATATGGATGGGTCGTGTCTTTTGATCCAAGAAGTCACTCGATGTCTCTTTACTGGAGTGTTCAGTCCATTCACACTCAATGTAATTATTGATAGGTATGTGCTGCCATTGTGGTATGTTTATTTCTGCGTTGATGTTTTCTCTGTTGTTCTTATTAGTCTGTTCTGGGACATTCTTTGTGAGTTGATTTTTCACCTTTTTCAGGGTTGGTTTTGTCATTGTTGAGACTCCTGTAGCAGGTTTCTTGATTAGATATATTGCATCTTTATTGTGCTTTATGGCTGCCCCTAAGATCCCCCTTAATAAACTATGTATAAACCCAATTTCAATTACTACCATTCTTATCAACTTCCTCTCCATTTGGCAGGACTATAATGATTGTGGTATATCCCTTTTTTTTAATATGATGACATCACAGTTTTCACAATATGATCACTGGATTATTTCTTTTCACCATTGTAACTGATTGAGTTTGGAGCCTTCCCTAACTGAGTAGGATTTTGGATGCTGTGTCCTTCTAATATATAAAGTTAGTGCTTTTGTTATTCCAACACAAGAGATTCTTTCAGTATTTCTTGTAACTTTGGTTTGGATTTTACAAAGTCCCTGAGTTTCTGTTTATCTGGGAATGTCTTAATTTCATTTTCATATTTGAAAGATAGTTTTGCAGGATATATAATTCTTAGTTGGAAGTTCTCCTTCAAGGATTTGAATGTGTCATGCCACTGTCTCTGTGCCAGCATTGTTTCTGCTGAGAAATCTGATGACAGCCTACAGGGTTTCCCTCTGAATGTTAGCTTTGCTTTGAGTCTTGCTGCGTTTAAGATTTTCTGCTTATGTTTCATTTTGTTAAGCTTGACTATAACATGTCTTGGGGTCTTTTGAGATCTATATTGAGTGGTATTCAATATGTATCTTGGATATCAATATTCTCTTCTTTCATAATTTCTGGGAAATACTTCATCTTTTTGAGCTGTTCTTTGAAATCTTCTGCTCAGCTCTTTTACTTCATTCATTATGCCTTTTGTTTCATCTACTTCTGCTTCAGCTACTCTATGAAGATGCAGGATCCTTTCACTCCCAGGAGTCTTCTAGTTACACATTTTTTAAAATATATATATTTGCTGTCCTTATTAACTGTGAACATCTTGAGGGAGACTAATAATACTGCTTACTATTGCCAAAGGAATCCTGGTAGTGCAATGGTTAACTGCTCAACAGCTAAGTGCAAAGCTTGTGGTTTCAACCCACCCATCAGCTCCAAGGGATAAATATCTGGCTATCTACTTCGATAAAGATTACAACTAAGACAACCTTATGCAGTAATTCTACTGTGTCACATGAGAGCAGTAGAAGCTGCACGTGGGTGGGCATGTAAATTTATATGGGAATGTACATTTTTCACTCAGTCATATTAAATAAAAATAAATAAATAAAAATCAATAGCCACAATGATTGCCAAGCACTGTTATAAAAACTATAACATAATGACAATTCTGCTATAAAAATTGAGAGGAACTAAGTGTGGAAGTAAATATCTTGTGAGATACAGTGAGATTCATGAGATGCATTAAGTATAAGTAATAAATGTTAGTATCCTGGGTGGCATGTTAAAGATAGAATAAATGGAATGTATTGCACATAAATTTAAAAAATGCAACAAATGAAAAGTAGTAAACATAGAAAGGGTTTGAAAGGCCAAGTAAATTTTAAATATTAATAAGGTACACATTGTATTACTTTCAGATTAACAACTATGTTATCCCTAAATCAGTCACCTGTTAGTGACATCCATTCTGGTCCCACACATGCTGTGTCCAAGAAACTCAGGACAAACCCATAGCTCCTCTGCAGGCTAATTTATGGCAAGTTATGGCTGTGACCAGGCATGCTTGCTCCTGTATTTCTCTGAAAAAGTGTTGTGTTGGCTTTCAATACCTTCTGTCTAGTGAATCCCCTTCAAAGAAACAAACAACCCACTGCCATCCAGTTGAGTCTGACTCATAGGGACACTACAGATAGAGCAGAACTGCCACACAGAGTTTTCAAGGAGTGCCTGCTGGATTTGAACTGCCAACCTTATAGTTAGCAGCTGTAACATTTAACCACTACACCACTGGGTTTCAGTTCTAGTCCTTATGACCACAATACCAGCTGGAAAGGCTGATGCCACAAAAACAGGACACACGAACAGTGAATAACGTAAGTTTTGGACAGCATGGTCCTTCTACAATCTCCTCTTCCCAAATGCCCTCGTAAACATATGATGAGTCTGCTCCATGTCTTTCTCCTTGCTGAAAACACAAATTTCATCAGAGCCTTTCTGGGATATGATCTCTGTGATAGCCTCCGTTCTGTATACTTAGTAACCACCACTGCATCAAAGCCACTTCCCACCCTCAAAATGCTTTACAAGTAATATTTCATGAAATCTGCACCAAAACGTTATGAGGAATTGTTCTTATTCTGATCTTACTGAAGAGGAAACTGGGTCACAGTGAGGCTAAGTAACTTGCCCAAGCTAACAGTACTAGTAAATGGGGGAGCCAGAATTCAAGTCCATGATGGTCTGGCTCCAGAGTCCATGTTCTTTTTTCACCAAGCTCTTTCATTATTGTATCTCCAATATCTAATATGATGCCTGGCACATAGTAGGCATGTTAGAATGATTTAATTAGAAATTAATGAATGCTAATTCTTAGTTTATTTGCCATGTGACATATGGTAAATTACCTAACTTGGAGATTGTTTCCCTATAGAATTTATGTGTCTATAATCTAAACAATATATGTAAACAACTTTACAGACCACTTGCTTAGATGTTTAAGAAAAGGTAATTCTCTTTTCCCACACTGGAGCAGGTTTTAGAAAGAGCTTTCAGTCATTTTCAAACTTTAAACAAAATTTATATTCCACTTTACTATGCTTCAGACAGCTAGCTACCCAAACAGGTGCATGGTGTTCAAAGCATGGCAGAGTCCCTATTAATTTCGTCTTCAAGATACTCTCTTTCATCTTATTTTTACTTGCCCAAATGATTTTCTTCTACTTTATTTTTTGATACCCCCGCGAAAGGGGTATTAGTACTTCTACTACACTATTGTCACCTTCAGTAGCCATGGTTTACTGTCACTACACCAGTGTTTCCCCTACCACTAACTTTTGGGGTTAAAAAGCTGTTTTCAATGGCACGAGGTAGATTCTAGAGTCTACTACCTTCTAGCTGAATAATCTTTACCAAATACGTTTCTTCATCTGTAACATGAGAGAAATTCCTATACTACCTCACAGAGATGACCTGAAGAGTCAATTTACATACGGTGTTTCGTATAGCACCTGGCACTTTGTAAGAACTCCACAATTATTAACTACGGTTAATATTACTAAAGTTTAGTTTGCCGAAACAGTTTCACAGAGGTTTCAACAGGTTTTCTTGAATTTAGTACTTTTTCTCCCTCCTCCTCAACTCTCAACCCTCAGCTACCCCAGTCCCACACACATTTAGCTCAACCACTTTCTTTTTTCGGTTCCTTAAATACAAAACAAGCCTGTTTTCCTCACTAATATTTTAACGGTGTGGCTTTCTTTTTTCACTCTTTTCCACCAATTCATACATGAATAACGCCTTCCCCTTATCTCATCCTGTGGGTTGTCCACATGCCAGAGTTAGCACGACGTACCGTGTTGCTGGGGCACAGGGAGGACTCGCTGGGAAAATTCGGCCTGGTTAAGTGGCCTGGCGTGTCTAGGCACCCTCTCTACCAGGTGGGCAGAGCCCCAGGCCCGGCGTGGGGAGCCACAGCGCACAAGTCAGGGAGGTGCGGCCTGACCCGTTCCGCCCGAGTGCCTGAAGACTGGCGAGAAAACGGACCGCTAGGAGTAGGCGGGTCTCTGAAGCGGGTCCAGCGCAGCTGAGCTACGCGGGACCAGCCGGAGGATGCACGCCCCTGAGGCGGGGTCGACCGCAGTAGAAGCCGCGCCTCTGAGGCGGACCCGGAGCCGGGCAGAGGGGCGGGGCCTGTCGGAGCAGGCGCATCTCGGAGGCGGGGCTGACAGTGGGGCGGGGCGGGGCCGACTGGAGTAGGCGGGTCCCTTAGGCGGGGCAGGCCGGGCCAGGCGGGTCCCTGAGATGAGGCAGATGCCGCCGTGTTTGGACCCCGGGCCCCGGCACAGAGCAAGTTCCACTGTGGGCAGGCAGGAGGTGGGGCCGGTGCTGTGAGTCGGGTCGGGGCCAGCCGGGGTAGGACTGGTCCCTCCAGCTGGAGGCGGGGGAACCTCGCTGACCTACCGGCAGGCCGGCGGAGACCTGTCGTAGTGGGAGGTGGCCTGCACGCTCAGTTCCCTTAGCGGCTGAAGCCCTGGCGGAGTCTGCGCGATGGGCGATTTGGAAAGGCCGGAAGCGGCCAGGCCCAAGCAGGATGAGGTAAATGTAGCTGCTGCTTCCTGTCCCGTCGTAGAGTCATGTCTAGTTTTTAGGTAGCAGGTTGCCCAGCCGCTGTGGGAAATTCTCTCCAGTGCGGTCAGAACACTGGTGCAGGCCTTGCCGCGCGCCTTCGCCGCAGCCTGGTTTCGTTGTGGGAAGCGCCCTTGAGGCGGTCCATGGGGAGCGTTGAGAAGGGAGCCGGGTTTCTGCTCCGCTGCTCCGCTCCGAGGCGCGTGAAGAGCAACGCTCTGAGCCTCAAACCAGTGGGGGGTGCACCGCCTAATTTACACGCCATACGTTCTGCTTCCGTATTCTTGGAGCAGTAGCTGGGAAACTGAAGCAAGGAAAGAGAATGACTGAAGGAGACTTGTGGAAAAAGAGGCGGATGGGGTGGAGAAGACAGAAGGGAGTAAGAAATCTCAACGATGGAAAAAAAAACTAGGTTACTTAACTAGTGAATCTTTCGAGTCCCACTTTAATCATGTATGCGGTGGAAATGATACCTCCCTCACAGGATTCAGTGTTGTGCCATCAACATGCTGATACTTTCTGCTGTGACAGTAGTAAAAAACAAAACCTTTGCCTTGGAAACGAACATCTAGTATAGTAGAATTGCCCTGGGGTTCCCAGGGAGCGCCGGGTGGATTCGAACTAATCCTTATACCACCAGGGTTTCCCTGATAGGAGAAATACTTAATAATAGTAAGTCGACATTTATTAGACTTGAAGATTGAGTAGTGGGTAGTTTTAATTGGTTGCTGTATAATTTTCATATCCTGTTATTGTGCAAACACCTGTGAACCATTTATGTTCAGAGGAACTAATTTTGTACTTTTCTTGGACCTGTTGCTGTTTGTGATTTAGTGTTATGAATATTTGGAGGAGAAATGAGTTTTAGATCAGAGACCCATGTTTAGGCTTGCATTTCTTCGTAAAAGTTAGTTGGGGTTTGATTTTGTTTTGATTTGGTAAAGCAAAGATGTGGTGAAACCCATGTGAAATTGTGCACTATAGATTAGAAAATAAGCACGGTTCAGCTAGTGCATACCTTGCTTACTGGTTAATCTGCCCCCTGCTGTGCCCTTATTACAAGTGAAAACAATTTTGTATGATAAAGAATAACCTAGAATAATACATGGTCACGGCTCACACCGAACTCTGTTGTAGAGGTGTCAATTTCCACAACACTAACTTTGCACTTCATTTTTATGCCCCCCCCATTCACATGTGCAACACGTTTCTATCAGTAACATGCTTCATGATCTCATTAAATGTACAGTAATTTTAACCTGGGGAAATAGGGGAGGGTTAGTGCAGAGTTTTTTTGTTTATTTATCTGTTGCAGGTTTTGAGACTTGGACAGTTAAAAATCACTGCCTTAAACCTTATCATTATCACCTTAAACCTTATCACTAGCCTCAGTTCACCTTGGTTCTTCCAACTTTACAAATAAATGATTTTTTTCTCCTTAGGAAATCAAATTTGGTGGGGTTTCCCCACATTCATTTGATTGGTTACATCATTGCCATTTGTTAAAATATCTTTGTTTAATACGAGATGGTATATGCTGTCTTTGATTTTAGTTACTCTCACTGCTTCAGATTCTGTATTTCAGATATAGACTGGCCCTACTCCAGCTCATGATTGACACATAGAGATGTAGCTTAAGGCAATGCATAATTAAACAGTTATGATCTTATTTCACTTACTAGTTGAGTGATTCTGTGTATTTTATTTATTCCTCCAAGACTTAGTTTCTCCATCAGTGAAATGGAAATAAGATTATCTGTATGGCACAGTTGTTATATGGATTCGGTGGAATAATGTATGTAAGGCGTTTGTGTGGGGACTGGACTCATAAGCAACCACATTGCCAGAGCTAAAGATATTTCTTATATAGTATACTTTGTGTTCAGGAGCCTTCAGTGCAGTATCTTATGACTTCTAAGAGCCTGGAAGCTGTTAATGTTGAGGGGGCGGGGGTGTGTAGGTGGGGAGAGTTTACTAAACTGTAGAAACTTCCATTTTTAAAGGTTGCTCAAATGTTTGTGAAATCAATATTTGTAAAGCGTCTGAGATTATGCTAGGCTCTTGGGAATCCACCAAGATGAGGACAGTTTTGACTCTCAAGAATCATAGTCTACCAGAGACAGCAGATAAATAACGGCATTAGCTACGCTGAGGTACATGCAATGTTAGGCCAGAGTCCAAAGAGGGTATGTAAGTGATATACCTAATCCAGGCCTTTGGGGTGGAGGTGAGGTGGGCAGGGGGTACTCAGAGAAGACTTGATTTCAGTATTTATTAGAGTTATAGTACTACTATTTATGACTGCTATATCTGGTCATGGAAACCCTATTGATGTACTGGGCTAAATGCTAGTCTGCTAACCAGAAGGTCAGCAGTTTGAATCCACCAGGCGTTCCTTGGAAGTTCTGTAGAGCAGTTCTACTCTGTCTTATAGGGTCACTGTGAGTCGGAATCCACTAGATGGTAGTGAGTGAATGAGTGATGTGTAGTCATAAATTATAAAATTATCCAGTAATCTAAACATAAGATGAAGAGATATTCCAAGCACACCCACTTACTACTCATTTTTTGACATTATTCTTGAGAATCTGGGAATGCCACAATTACTATCAACTGGTCCCTGTTCTATGGGGCTAAGATGCTTTATCTAGGGAGGTCTACATCTTTAAACCAGTAGTTACAAAATAAGATAGCCATTTTTACCATGACAATATGTGTGAGATGTGCTCAAGCACCACCTTGTAGCTTCAGGCTTTCATTTGGACAAGTAAGTACTCTGCAGATCAGCATTATAAAAATCCTTTCCCTGTTTGCTCAGAACAGTAGTTATCATAGCTATATATATTTTTGTACTGGGAACTTGAATGAACATCTGTGTTTTTCTGTAATTCGACATGAATGAGTTAATCTTGTTTGAAGTGCAGTAGTACCCCTTTTTTTTTTACTTTTCATACACCCATGGTCAGCCTTGGTCTGAAATTGTTGAATGAGTAATAACAATGAAGTGTCACACTTCCCTGCTATGTCTCCATTGGGGACCACATTCACAAAATTTGTATTACAATGTATTGTTATAATTTTTCTGTTTATCATTATTCTTGTTATTTGGTACTGTTGTTACTTGTACTGTGCCTTAGCCATTTCTGCCCTGATTCAGGCTTTTAGGATGCACACTTACTTTGAGAAGGTATAATGATGATGAGTGGGCAGTGGTAAGGAGAGAGAGAGAGACAGACAGATCTGGTTAGGAGTCCAGAATTTAAAAGGATCTGAATAATTTCAATTTATACATATGACCCGATCTTTATTTACTTGTTTTCATGCATATACAACTCTTCTCATAATGGTATTTTAAAAAAAAAACCAAGTGGCACTGTTCCCTGTTGGAATGTTGGCGGATTTCTAAACAGTGTGTATATAGTTAAGGAGCCTTGGTGGCAGAATGGTTAAATGCTCAGCTGCCAGCTGAAGCATGGGTAATTTGAACCCACTAGCCACTCAATGAGAGAAGGATGTGGCGGTGTGCTTTCTTAAGATTTACAGCCTTAAGCAACATATGGGATGGGGCAGTTCTGCTGTGTCCTATAGGATCACTATGAGTCAGAATCAACTTTATTTTGCAAAACTTTGAGAAAATCCATAGTGAGGCTATGTGTAGTAATGTTGAAATGAAAGTAAAATAACAAACTGATATGTAAGCAAGTTAAGAAAGAGTAAAGGCTGATACATTGGTGAGGAATGTTTTCAGATAAGTATGGTAGCATTTAAGTTAATGTGAGAAAACAAAACATTAAAGTTAAAAAGACGTTTATAATATTAGTCTGTATCAGTATTCTATCTCTGAGAGAGGGACTGAAAGATGTTTTTTCCATAAACTTGAAAATTTGTTCGTCATGGCATTTATGGGTCTAGTTCCTTGCTTATCCTCATGACAGTAATTTGATTATTATGTGCCAGACTTGGTTTAAAGCAGCTTTTAGTTGTCAGTAGAAACCTATGAGGTAAGTATTTTATAGATGAGAAAATGGAGTCAGACAAGTTAACTTCTTAAAGTCACACAAGTAATCAAACACTGTTAGTCATGTATTATTAATAATGAGGATTCAACCCAGGTCATCTCGCTCTTAAACCTGTGATTTCTTCCTAACTCCCTGATGTATGTGTTTAGATATAAATAAAAGAGAAAATACTACATAAAAAGCTTGTTTGTGCTTTATATTTCAAAGAGCTTATCTTCAGATACTAATGAAAATGAAGTGAAGTCAAGTGAAGAGCCACTCCTAAAAAAGAGCTCTCGTCGGTTTGTCATCTTTCCAATCCAGTACCCTGATATTTGGAAAATGTATAAACAGGCACAGGCATCCTTCTGGACAGCAGAAGAGGTAAGAAGCATGAGCTTTATCAACATTCTATAGTTCTGTGTTCGTATCTTCCATTACAGAACACAAAAAATCTTATACTAAGTTCAAATTAGTAAGATACATTAGGTAAGCTCAGTTGTATAAGACAGTGTTTTGAATTAGTGAGGCAAAATACACTGTTCTTCAATGTTTTGTGTTTAGACTACTGTCTATAAACAACTTTCCTGCTGTGAAAAGGGCATCTCAGTTTGTCAGCTTTTTGTTACTGATATATCTTAAAAGCCAAGCCAGCCAAGTGCCGTCGAGTTGGACGTTTTTTAAATATACTTTTGGTTTGCTGTGGCCACATAAAAGCTAATCTTTACTGTTCACTAGCAGGATAAGTAACATTGCAGCTTAGCTGTAGCCAAAAACAGAGTGAAAGCCTTGGTAACCCCACTTTCTTTCCTGAGGATACATGCCTGTTTGTATAGAAGGAGCTGTCATGTGGAAAATTTGACTGCTCAGGCAGGCGGTGAGCATACTCCTGAGCCTGCTAGGCCGAATTCACAGTGCTTCTCCCAATCTGGCTGGCTCTAACTGTAGCCACCATGAGACTTGGCACAGCTGTCCCTAACAGAAAGCCAGCTGTAGAATGCTTCTTGTTCATGCAGCATTTTCCACCTAGGAAATGAGTTGAATACAACAAATTAGAAAATACTTGTTGATTTGAATAGGACAGTTGGTCACACTAGTAATTCTTCTCAGTGAAACATAATCAGTCTTCATCTTCAAACATGATGGATACTTGCTAGGTATCACTTGCTCTATGTGCATGTATACACATAATATGTGCAGGTATGCTCTGTGAGTATGTACGCACGTATATGCACATGCACATACACAGAGGTGTACATACCCCAAACCCACTTCAGCTGAGTTAATGCTGACTCATAGTGACCCTGTAAGACAGAGTAGAACTGCCCCATAGAGTTTCCAAAGAACAACTGGCAGATTTGAACTGCCAACTTTTTGGTTAGCAGATATAGCACATAACCACTATGCTACCAGGCTTTCCAGGTAGATAAATAGACAGGTATTAGTTCCCTGTGAGTCAGTTCCAACTCGTGATGACCCCATTTGTGCAGAGTAGAACTGTTTCACAGGGTTTTCAAGGCTGTGATGTATCGGATGCTGATTGCCAGGCCTGTTTTCTAAGGAGCCTCTGGGCGGGTTTGAACTGCCAGCCTTTTGACTAATAGTCAAGTGCTTAACCAGTTGTGCCACCCAGGGGGTGGGGGGGTGGGGGGGTGGGTGGGGGTGTGTGTGTGGGTGTGTGTGTGTGTGTGTGTGTGTGTGTGCGCACGTGCGCGCATGTGCACGCATCTCTCTCTTGCTACAGAAGTTGATTCTTTACATGCTGTTAAGAACACCTAGGTGTAAATCCTGGTTCCACTGCTTACTAGCTGTGGCTTTGGGAATGCTGCTTAACCTCTTTTGTATTTCCTCCTTGGTAAATTGGACTGATAGTACTTGGCTCATTGGGCTGTATCTTAGTCATCTAGTGCTGCTATAACAGAGGTATCACAAATAGATGGCTTTAACAAAGAGAAATTTTATTTTGTCAATGTCCAGTAAGCTAAAAGTCCAAATTCAGGGTGTGAGCTCCAGGGAAAGGCTTTCTGTATGACTCTGGAGGAATGTCCTTGTTATTAATCTTTCGTGGGACTGGGAGCTTTTGATGCACAGGGCCCCTGAATCCTTTCGAAAGGATGCACTGTGCTCCCAGCACTGCTTCTTGATATGAGGTCCCCAAATCTCTCTGCTAGCTTCCCTTTCCCTTATGTACCAAGAGACTGCCTCAAGGCACAGTGCAGTCTTACAGACTGAGTCCTGCCAGTTGGTGTAGTATTTAAGTGTTATGTATGTTTATCAAAAGATCAGCAGTTCACATCTGCCAGGCGCTCCTTGCAGATTCTATGGAGCAGTTTTACTCTATCCTTTAGGGTCATTATGAGTTGAAATTAACTCACTGGCAACAGGTTTGGTTTTTTTGGGTTTGCTAACACAACCACCACCCATCCTCCCTCATTAACATCACAGAGGCAGGATATAGGACATGGAGAACATCACATAAATAATAGTTAAACTGTTACACGCGTTTTGGGGGGATACAACCTAATCTATGACAGGTTGTTATGAAGACTAGTGCAGTACTTGGAATGGTACCCCATATTCAGTAAGCATGAAATGGCAGCTATTACTTTAAGAGGGTAGATTAAAACTAGAAAATCATAGATGGCACCAGTTTTTTGAACGTTCTGTTATACTCTAACTTTTATCCACTTACCCACCTTAATTTTATGTTGTGTTATATTATAGTTGTGTAGAACAGCAAGAACAAATGCCCAATGTTTTCAAACTGAGGTACAATGTTTAGCACACCTGACTGTGCTTTAACTGTTTGTGGTTTTTAGGACGTTCTTTCATAGATACGGTTAAAAGAACAAATGCAGTACACAGATGGCCTTTTTGGCCATCAGTTAAAAATGTATTTGTGATATTTTAGTTACTTGAATTTCATGTGGAAATTATTTGCATCATTTGGCAAGTGCGTTATATGTTGTAAGAAGTGTTACTAAAAAAAATAAGTCATACAGGTTGGTACATGTTTTATAGGTAGCATACTGGAATATTCAAATGTATTTTCTGAATAAAAGTGAAACTTTGAGGTCCAAATGTTTTTTATTTAAACAAATTGTGTATGGTACAGCTTAATCAGCTTTAGACTCTTATTTTATGAGTGGTTTAGCTTAGTCCCAAATATGGCTGATCATCAGAAACCCTGATTCAGAAGGTAGAATGTCTGGGAATTATTTTTTACAGCCACCTAGACAGCTCTGATAATCAGCTAAGTTGGAGTCTGCATATTTTGATGACAAAATTGAGAATGTGCTCAAGTGAAGTAAAGCTGGTCAGGGAAGTTTATGTTTCAGGAGATAAGAATAATTATAATTGACATTTAAAAATTAAAGAAATGAGTTTATAATGAGGAGGAGTCCTGAGCAGATTCTCTAAATGCAAAATGAAAAGTGGCCCATTAGTATGAATAAAATTTATACGATCTTTTGAGGCTGAGTGTTTAAAAGAATAAGTTAAAGGTATAATTTTTTTGACAAACATAATGTTAACATTTAGTATCAGGAACATAATACAGGAAGATATCCTTCAAATAAACCTGAGTTGAGGTTTTAATAGCACACATATTGTAACTTACATGTTGTAAAAGAGGAAACCCTGGTGGTGTGGTATGACTGCTAGCCAACAGGTCAACAGTTTGAATTTACCAACGCAGTGCTTGGAAACTCTGTGGAAACTCAGAGGGGCAGTTCTCCTCTGTCCTGTAGGGTCATTATGAGTCAGAATTGATTCCACAGCAATGAGTTTTTTTTTTTTTTTTTTTATTGTAAAAAATGTGTACCGATATAACCCCCCTCCCTGACCATTTTATCTCTATCACTTACTACACAGTGTGCTTACAAGGATATGGTGAAACAATGAAAAAAATGACTTAAGATCAATTCTACAAAACAATAATTGTTTTTGGTAGGTGTGTAGTAAGTACTCAGTAAACATTTGAAGAATAAGTTAGTGGGAAAAAGGACCTTAGTAAAGGACATTCAAATGATTAAAAGGATTGACAATTAGTCCTTTTTGGGAACGTCAGAGGGCTGTTAGAATAATGGAAGAATAAAGGACAAAGGACAATTGCTTATTTAAAATGCTTACAAGGATATTGTGAAACAATGAGATTTTCCTGAGACAAAATAATATCTACAGGTCCATTTAAAGACAATTTTTAAATTAATTAAGGACTATCTCTAATAAACATTTGTAAAAGTTTATATTGTGAGTAAACTGTGCCTATAAATTGCTTTAAAACCAAGGTAGTCACCTGCCAAACATTACTTCTGGATATAAAAGTAGATTAGCTGGCAGTAAAGTAGCAGCTATAATTGATTAACAGGTGACTGTTAACTGTCTGAGATCCCTCAGTGTTGTAGACAGCACAGTCAACAATAAGCAAAAAGTCGGAAATTGCGGTCTACCCAGAGGCACTTTGGAAGAAAGGCCTGGTAATTTATTTCTGAAAAATTAGCAGTTGAAGGCCCTGTGGAGCACAGGTCTGCTGTGACACACATGGGGTTACCCTGTGGAGGATCCATAGTAGCTGGATGTGGATTACCTGGTCTAACGGTATGATAAATATTATGAAAAGCTTAATAGATTTTATTCATGTATCGTTAAGTTTAAATGTTACTGTTAATATGTTTAAAGTACACCATGGCTAGTCTCGTTCTCAATTACACAGACAAATCGGCTTCCTTCATAAAGTTTTTGGGTTTTTTGTCTCTTTGTAGTGTAAATATTTTTCCTTTTTCCTATTTTACCAGTAATGAGCTGACCTTCCTTAACTTTGGGGTAAAAGTTAGGTTTTCAAATATTTTAGGAAAAACATAACTCCAAGTTAAATTAAATGAATTAATTTAAAATCAAACTAAAATTAATTTAAAATTAATTCAAAATTTAACTCCAAGTTAAATGTTTTGAAAAATCTTTTTATTTCAGGTTGACCTGTCAAAGGATCTCCCTCACTGGAACAGACTTACATCAGATGAGAAGTATTTTATCTCCCACATCTTGGCCTTTTTTGCAGCCAGTGATGGAATTGTAAATGAAAACTTGGTAAGGTTCTTGTTTTATTTTACCTGTGTTACTTTTCAGCAATTAAATGATGGTAATAGCAGTGATGTAACTAGACTGAGCCTGATAAAACTTGTCTAAGAAATGAATTAGGTGAAGGCTTACTCCTGAAAATGTTTTTCTGATGAAGTACCAGAGGAAAAGATATAGTTCTATCAGTTGACCAGCAAAATAACATGAAATCAAGCATAAATTGTACCAGCCAGTGCTGCTGATAATGGGTGAACATAGCTATAGTGTTACACTTAACTCATAGAGAACTCATAGAGAACCTGCACCTTAACCACCCCCCCCCCCCGAGCTCTGTAATAGAGTGCTTACTTCTGGCTGCCTGTATCTGAATTTGAATTATGATTGATCAGAAGGCATGCTTTCTTTTTAAACAGAACAGAAAAGAAAGATAAGAACTTTCATCACAATCTAGAAGGACTTACAACAGATGAAGAATCTACTGTCTAATTTCAGAGAAAAAAAATGACAAGATCAATTCTACAAAACACAATAATTATTTTTGGTAGTTGTGCTACAATTTATGTGGCTTATGTAAAGTATTTCCACGTAACAGATTAATTTAATTGCTTACAAACACATTATTCAAATAATTGGTTGTTGAAGACTGATAGAGTAACAGTACTGCCTAAAGTACCCACAAGATCTTTTTTGACCCAGTTGTGGCATGACAGGCAATTTTTAAGTGTTAATTGTAATGCCTGCATTCTAAAGAGCAGTGTTTAATCAGAATTCATAGAGTTGGATGCATCTGTTTTTCTTGTTTTCTCAGGTGGAACGCTTTAGTCAGGAGGTACAGGTTCCAGAAGCTCGCTGTTTCTATGGCTTTCAAATTCTCATCGAGAATGTTCACTCAGAGATGTACAGTTTGCTAATAGACGCATACATCAGGGACCCTCAGAAAAGGTATTCGTGCTGGGTTTTTATTTACAAAGGTTTAGAAGGAATTAGTCAAATATGGGTATTTAGAAGTATACTTTCTATTTCTTGTGTTCAGGCATATGAAGTCCAAATTAACAGCCCTGTGCCACATCCCAGGGCTCACTAGGTGTCCAGAAGGCTCCATTTAATTATTATTTCAGGTCTTGGTTTCCAGAGGGACTTAGGGAGATGTACGTTTAGTCCGACATCATGGCTCCGCTCCCCTTCCCCACTTTCTATTTCTTAATAACATATTGCATTACGAAAAAAAGAAAAAAAACTTTTATAGGACCAGTTAATCTTTAGATATTGTATCTTTAAAAGAAAATAAAACTTGATTTGCATACTCTGCTTAGAAATTGAATATTTGAATTCAATCTGTTTTTTATTACAGTAAATCCAAACCACTAATTTGAGTTTTACTTTCATGTCTTATTTAATACACGTAAAAAATACAGAAAACTTACAGATCTAGTAGTATACTACACAGTTGCAATTATCACCTCTGATTAAACTGAGAAATTAATCTGATTAAGAAAAACAGGTGAATAACGTTGTCATTCATTCTTTTGTTTTTACAGGGAATTTTTATTTAATGCAATTGAAACAATGCCATATGTTAAGAAAAAAGCAGATTGGGCTTTGAAATGGATAGCAGATAGAAAGTCTACTTTTGGTATGTACTTTTAATTGATGGATGAGCAAATTTGCCTTAGGTGATATGACACTTTTACGTGGCCCAACTAGTACGAATTAAAGTTGTAGCATAGAACAGGTACACAAATGTCTCAGTATGCCCCTTTTATGAAATCATTAGTCCTAATAATTAGCTAGAAATCTGTGGTAAAATAATCTAAAGCTGTTATCTATTTTTAATAAGCTGAAAGTTAAAAGGTTAAAATGTGAGTACATAATTATGGGTAAAAAACAGGCAATCATATAGTATCTGATAAGAGTATTACAGCAATTCACAGTTTGAACCTGCTTCAGAAATGTTTATTCAGGATTTGAAGCAAATCAAAGTCTTAGCATTTTTCAGGGGACAAATACCTAGTTTCTGAAAAGTAAAGTATTAATGCAGTCCAACCAAGATAAGAAATCGCTGACTGTAAGAGGCTTATTTTTTGCAGATATGTGAATGTAAATATCCTTCTGGATGAGTTGGAATCCAGTGGTTTTTTTAAGGACGTGATTAACATAGTATCTTATACATAGTAGTTTCTCAATAACCATTTGTTAAATCTGTTTAAAATATTCAGGTATTTCATTTGGGTAGCTCTTTGCCTGTCCAGTTCTTATCTGTTTCATAATTGGTGGTCTTTACTTGATTTTATTCATTATGTGGGGAAACTTCTCAAAATTTTTGGCCTCAGGACCTCTTTTCACTCTAAAAAATTATTCAAGATTCCAAAGAGTTTTTTGAATGTGGGCTTTATCTATTGATATTTCTGTATTAGAAATTGAAACTGGGAGATTTTAAATATTTATGTACTAATACACTTTGGAATAATAATATTTAACCCATTGCATTTTAGCATAAATAACATTTTTTTAATGAAAAAGACTTCCTCCATAAAAAACTGTTAGTGAGAAGAATGGCATCGTTTTAACATTTTGGCAAAGATCTTTAATAGAAGACAGCTGAATTCTCATAGCTGCTCCTGCCTTCAGTTTATTTTGAGGTATATGAGTAAAATTCAGCCTCACTCAGTGTGTAGTTAGAAAAGAGAAGAGTGTTTTACTGGACTTTTCAGATTATTGAGGCTATGCCATACAGCCTTTGGAAAACTCCACGATATACTTATGAGGGAATGGTAGTAAAAAGGGCAAATAGTGCCATGGTAGTATTATGACAATAGTTTTGACCTCGAGGACCTCCCAGAAGGGTCTCAGGAATGCCCAGAGATCCCTAGACTACACATTGGGAACCAGTAACATAATGTAAGATACCAGAAAGCATGTAGAAGATCAGGGAGTTATTTTGAGAATGAAAAAAAGCAGTGGTTCTTAGTGTGTATAAAAGTCACCTGGAGAATTTGTGGATAAAAAACCCTTCGGAATCCTGATCATCAAGCAAAGAGTCATTTAGGAGGCCTAGGTGGGATAGAGGGGTCTGCATTTTATTCCCAACTGATTCTGTCACAGGTAGTTTGGACAGCATACTCTGAGAATTAGTGGTTTTAGAGAAACAAAGAGAGAAATGTCAGTGTTTAATATGCCCTGAAAGTACTAATTTGTAAAGGTGCTGATAAAAAATGAAGCTTACAGGAAGCATATATTTGACAATAGCCACCAAAGAAAGACAGTCTAGAAAGAGAAAACAGAGGAGGAAGCAGTCCCCACAAAACCACATCAGAGGTTCCAGGTAGGATTGCCTTATGGCTTAACCTCAAAACATGTCCTTGAGGGTTCTGATTTAGGTTGTCAGAAGAAAGAACATCTTTTAAAATAGTTTAGTGTAAGTAGAATGAGTAGTGGATGGAGTAAGAAGGAAAAGGAAAAAGAAAGACGAGTGCATTGGTGCCTCTCCTTTTGAGGAGTGACACTAAAGACAGTAACATGGAAATATCTTGCTTAGCCACACACCTTTACTTCCCTTTAACCAGTTGGAGTAGTGCCATCTGCACTGTTAGTATCTTTAGGTTGATAAAAGCAGCTCTTTCTGCTTTCTGCTCTCCAATACAATATACATTCATATGGGTGTGCTGCACTCACATGTATGTGAGTGTGGGTATGCTGCACTCACATAGACACATGTAGTACACAGTATATCACCTGTTTTATTACATGCCCTTTTTCCAGACCCTGAGCAGCCCAGTGTCTCACACAGAATTAGAAGCAGATACACCTTTTTTTCTGCTATAGTAGGTCATGGAAGCAAATTTTCTGCTTTGAAGGTCCTTGGCTGTAGTGTTAAGTTGTTTATTTTGCGTCTTGGCAACATAGTTGGGATACTGTACAGCAAAGCAAAAAACATGTTTAAAATGTCTGCATTATGTGTGATATTTCAGAAAGTGAAACTATCTGCTTGTCTGCCAGGGGAAAGGATCGTAGCCTTTGCTGCTGTAGAGGGGATTTTCTTCTCTGGATCTTTTGCTGCTATATTCTGGCTAAAGAAGCGAGGTCTTATGCCTGGACTCACTTTCTCCAATGAACTCATCAGCCGAGATGAAGTAAGGAATGAACTGCTCTTCAGGTTACTTTGTATTTGTATTTGGTGTTCATTTATTTTTCTTTTCCTTCAAAAATGTTTATGGTAACACAAGTATCCTGGTAGTTAAAAGAAAACAAAGTCATTCCTTCTTTGACTTTTAAGATGTTGCATTTTCTTCTTTTCTTATCATTCGTAGTCTCTTCCACTCACCCTAAAATACCGGTGTGCTTGTGGCTTTCCACCTTTGTTTCTCCTTTGCTTCCTGCTGATCTTATATATTTCCATGGCATCATCTAAGTGTTCATGACTACCAGAATGTTATCTTCAGTCCAGGTAACCTTTCTGGGCTTCACACCCATATATTCAAGTGCATTTAAGTAGTTATCTCCTGGACATCTCCGTAGATATTTCATGCTTACTATTTCATAATTCATACGCGTCATCATCCTTTCCAAACTTGTTCTTGCTTCTGTTTTTCCTGTTTCCTCTAAACCTAACTTCTATCCAGACATCCAAATTTGAAATTTAAGAGTCACTTTAGATTGCTTCTTTGTCCATTTGTATGCAGTCAGTAATTAAATCGTGTTTCCCTGTTTTCCTGATATTTTCCCTCTTTCCATTCTCACCACTGCTGCGATTCAGACTTTTCATTATCTCTTACTGTCTCTGGGCTTTTTTGCCCTTAAAACCTTCGCTCATCCCTCATGCTGCTCGTGTGTAATCTTGCTAAATTTTTAAATTCAGAACTCTCGTGACTCCGTTACCTGGAGATTGGCAAAGGAATCCTCCATGTTTGCTCTTTGCCCCTCCTGTAGGTATTCTCCCTCCCTAGTATGTGCTCTCATCTTTCCACACTGTAGTTTTAGTTTTGACTCAGTATCATGCTGTTTTCTGCTGTTTGAAACCCTTGCCACTTCTCTATCACTTTTTTGACCTGTTGATTTCATGTTCTCAGAAGATGCAACTTAAATTTCCTTGACCCAGTTACGTAAAAGTGACTGTTGTTTCCCATTGAAATCTGAACCTGTCTCTGACTTAGCATCTGTAGCATTGTGTTGTACTTCTTATCTCTCTTCTTCTGTGCTAGACTCTAAGCTCCTTGAGTACAGTTGTTAGCTGCCTCTAAGTTGATGGTCACCCCATACCTGGTCCAGCACCTTCCCCATGAACCATTGAAGATTGGACTGTAGTGGTCCATAGGGTTTTCACTGAGTGATTTTAGGCTGCTGAAACCTGTTCAGCATCATAGCAACAAACCAGTCTTTACTGATAGATAGTGACTATGAATGAAGTGCATTGCCAGGAATTGAACCTGGGTCTCCTGCATGGGACTGGAGAATTCTACTATTGAACTACCACTACCCTCCTTGTGTACAGAGACATTAACTTTCTGTTCCTAGTGTTTAGGCCATCGTTGTTTATAACCATTCAGTTTATTTACATTTAGTAAATATGCTAACTTGGTTCCTTAACTTTTCTGTAAGTGACTGTGGCAAGTTATCTAACCCCTCTGAGCCTCAGTTTCTTTTACTAGAAATGATAACAGGGTTTTGTTAAGATATAATGACACAATATATGTAAAAGTACTTTTTAAGTGCCATAAAATGCTTCAGGTAATTGTTTTTATATTTCAGAGCATTAAATTTTAATGACTTTTATTGTAGTGTTATATGACTACAGAGAGGATTTATGGAACAAAAAAGGGGAAAAAAATCACTCAAACTCAGCAGATAGCCATTTTTAATATTTGAGTGTTTTTGCTTTTAGACTTTATTTCTATATGTAAATTATATAGACATATACAAACATTTTTACAGTTTGAGAGTCTATTTTTTTCATATTTTTGTAAGTTGTAATTATATTTTTTACTTACCAGAGTATTATAAGAAATATTTTATGACAATAGCATTTTTAAAAATAAGTATGTCCAATATGTATTATTCTAAATGAATGAATGTATTATTTATTTGGCTAGTCTATAATTAGTAGATGTTTATGTTACTTCTAGGATTTTGGTTTGCTATAGTGTAAAATGAATTTCTTTGTATACAAACTTTGTCTTAATTTTATATTATTTTCCTAAGCTAGATCCTTAGCATTGTCACATTGTCAGGTTTGAACTTTTTAATGATCACTTAGACTTAGCTGCAGATTTCTTTGCAGAAAGTTAACAGCAATTTGTATCCCCACTAGCAGTGTATGAGCATATGTTTTCTTTTCATATCCTCACCAGAATTTGGATTTCTTTGTTAACTGTTTGATGAATTTGATAGGGATTATTGTTATCTTTCTTTTCTTCTTCATTTATTTATTTTTCTTTTTTGCATTTATTTGATTACTACTTAGCTAGAGGAAACCCTGGTGGTGTAGTGAGTTAAGTGCTATGTCTCCTAACCAAAAGGTCGGTAGTTCGGATCCACCAGGCACTCCTTGGAAACTCTACAGGGCAGTTCTACCCTGACCTCTAGAGTTTCTCTGAGTCAGACTTGACTTGATGTCAGTGGATTTGGTTTTTTGGGTTTTCCTTAGCTAGAACATTTTTCATAGTGGTATTCAATTGCTTTTTTATTTTCTGTAATTACCTATTGTGATCCTTGTACTTTGTTCCTACTGAGGTTAATATTTCCCTTACTGAAATAGAAGTGCTCATCACATATTAAGGTTATTTATGCAGCTGTCTGTAATTCTTAAAGGGAGAAGTCATGTTTGCCCTATTCACTGATAGAATCCTAGTGATTGAGTTCTTTCACTCAGTGTGTGTGTTGAAATTTATTTATTGCAAAGATTTCCCCAGCTTGTCCTTTGTTTTTGTTTTTTTAAATTTAATTTTTTTGTTGAATACTCTTTGCTTTTTAATTTTTTTTCTTTTAACGTCTAAAAGCCTGATTTTATGTGGCTCACATCTAGAGATAAGTTTAATAGTTGCAGACATATTTTCTTTCTGACTTTGTAACATTAGCTTTCTAGTACAGTTTGAATTTGTTTTAGCATATGGTGTTAGAACTTAACTTCAGTAGTTTTTCCCCCTTCCTGTCCGTTATGGATTGAATTGTGACCCCCCAAAATATCTTTCAACTTGGCGAGGCCGTGTTTCCCAGTATTCTGTGATGATCCACCATTTTGTCATTTGATATAATTTTCCTCTGTGTTGTAAATCCTGTCTCTATGATGTTAATTGAGATGAGATTATCAGCAGTTATGTTTCTTGAGGTAGGACTCAGTCTCTTTTGAGATATAAAAGAGAGATATGATAAGTAGATACATGAAACTAACTGGGCAGCTCCTGTCCAGAGGTGAAATGAGAGGGCAGAGGGAGGCAGGAGCTAGTGGAGTAGACATGGGAAATACAGGGTGGAAAGGAAGAGTGTGCTGTCACAGGGTTAGGGGAAGAGCAGCTACAGTTAACATAGCAATGTGTGTGTAAGTTTTGTATGACAAATTGACTTGCATTGTATACTTTTACTTAAAGCCTAATAAAATATTTTAAAAAAAAGAAATGAGGAGAGAGACAGGGGGACTTTATACCACCAAGAAAGCAGCACCATGAGTAGAGCGTGTCCTTTGGACTTGAGGTTTTACGGGCAGAAGCTCCCAGACCGAGGGAAGACTGGTGACAAGGACCTTCATGCAGAAGCAACACAGAGAGAGAAAGCGTTCCTGTAGAACTGGGATCCTAAATTTGGGCTTCCAGCCTCCTAGATTCTGAGAGAATAAATATTGGTTTGTAGAAGCCATTATGTGTGGCTGTATGTGCTTCTGTTAACAGCAGCATTAGATAACTAAGACACTATCCTTTTTCCAAGGTGTTGTCATCGTTATTGTATACTGTATAAAACCTTATAAAATACTTGAAGCATTTACTGATGAAGAACAAAGACCACACCCCTCAGCATATGGTACTTCTCCACGTAAACCAAAAATCCTTAGAATTGGACCCATAAGCAATGTCATGATAAACTGAGAAAAGATTGATGTTGTTGAGGATCTCTTTTTGCTTGATCTGCAGTAAACACCATGGAAGCAGCAGTCAGGAAAGCAAATGGTGTATCACATGGGGCAATTCTATTGCTAAAGCTTTGCTCAAGTACTTAAAAACAAAAATGTCACTTTGAGGACTAAGGTACAGCTGACCAAAGCCACATTTTCAGTGTCCTCATGTGCATGCGAAAGCTAGACAGTGGATAAGGAAGACCAAGGTGTATTGATGCCTTTGAATTATAGTATTGACAAAGAATGTGGAATATAATGGGAATGACCAGAAGCAGATCTGTCGTGGAAGAACTGCAGACAGACTGCTCCTTAGGAGGTGTTATGAATTGAACTGTGCCCCTGCAGAATATGTGCCAACTTGGCTAGATTGTGATTCCCAATATAGTGTGGTTTTCCACCATTTTGTGGTGTGATAGGGTTATTCTGTGTGCTGTAAATCCTAACATCTGATGTTAATGATGCAGGAGTGAAAAAACCCACAGCCATCAAGTCAGGTCTGATTCATAGTGACCCTATAGATCAGAGTATAACTGCTCCATAAAGTTTCAAAAGAACACCTGGCAGATTTGAACTGCCAAACTGTCCGTTAGTAGCATAGCACTTAAGGACTATGCCACAGGGTTTCTGAGACAGGAGTAGAGGCACTTAAATATTAATGAGTCAGGACTCAGTCTAACTAGGTTGTATCTCAAGTTAATCTCTTTTGAGATATAAGAGAGAGAAGCAGAAAGAAGAGGGACCTACTACTACTAAGAATGAAGAGCCAGAAGTGGAGTACATGCTTTGGACTCAGGGTCCCTGTGTTAAGAATAACCTAGACACAGGGTAAGATGATGACAGTGACTTTCCCCAGGAGTCAAGAGAGAGAGGAAAAGACCCTGCTTTTGAAGCTGGCACCCTGAATTTGGACTTCTAGCTTTCTAGACTGAGAAAGAATAAATTTCTGTTTGTGAAAGCCATCACTTGTGTTATTTCTGTTATGGCAGTGCTAAATAACTAAGACACAGAAGGGAAGATGATGAGATTTTTGTCTCACATACTATGGACATGTTATCAGGAGGGAGGAGTTCCTGGAGAAGGACATAATGCTTGGTAAAGTAGAGTGTCATTAAAAAAGAGGAAGAGCCTCAATGAGCTGGCTTGACATAGTTGCTGCAACAGTGGGCTCAAACATAGCAACAGTTGGGCTGGTATAGAACTGGACAGTGATTTTGTTATGCAAGAGTTGGAGCAGACATGGTGGCACCTAACAACAACAACAACAAGGTTTTATGTGTACTAAAATCTGCTTCAGTGTAATTTTATGTTTCATAGAGCTATCTGTGAAATTATATACCATAGTAAGCTGTTTTAATTATTGCAGTCTTGTATGTTTTAGTAACTGGTGGGATAAATCTTTCTTCCTAACTTTTCTTTTTCCAGATGTTCTTAGAAGGTTCTGTCCATTTATTCTTCCAGATTAACCTTTTTTAATTAACTCAAGTGTGTGTTTTATTCAGATTTCCGTAGTTTTTACCTGTCACCCTTTTTTCATTCCAGGATCCCATCTGGAATCTGTATTACAATTATTCATTATTTTTCCTTTGGCTCCTACTGACTGTGGCAGTTCCTCAGCATCCCTTTTTCAATATCTTCCAGATTATTTATATTATTTATTTTTTATTATGACTGAAAATGTACATTCCCATATAAATTTACATGCCCATCTATATGCAGCTTCCACTACTCTCCCAGTCTGGTGACAGCACACTATTCCTCTCTGCTCCATACATGTCTCATCCTCCCAGCAGTCTCCTTTCCCCTCCTCTCCACCCACTCTCCTTCCTCCAGCCAGAGGTCAGCAGGATGATATCCTATAGATGCATAGAACCACAAAGTGCATCGAATATATGGTCACTCTGCATCGCCAAATCCAATCCATTCGTGTCCAAAGAGTGGACCTTCGTTATGATTTATGGGCAAGGGCAGCATCAGGGCCAGGGACCATGCTCCCAGGGGAACTCTGAAGCCGCTGGACCATCAATTGAGGTCTTTTAGTGGAGGTCTCAGGGTGCACCCATTTTTATTCTTGTGTTGCCAGTGAGACTCAACTTAGTGAGCTCCAGCACAGCTATCACTGCTGGTGGCCGGGCACCATCCGGTTCTTCCGGTCCCAAGTCTGTGTAGGCGCCCACTCATGTGGGTCTCTCTAGCTTCTGGGTTGTCTTCACCCCATGTCATTTTGGTCCTCAGCGAGCATCCGTTCCTGCTGAGTTGGGACCATTTGCTGTGCCCTTGGATGGCAGCTTGGCAGCTTTTAAGACCCTAGACGCCACTCACCAATGTGGGGTACAGAGAGTCCTCTTAGCAAAATGCTAGTTGTGCCAATTGGCCTCGATTTCGCCTAAGAGCATGGTCCCCTGCCCCCTGCCCCAGCTGCTCTGTCCTTGCAATATTGGGTTAAGATGGAAAAAGTATTCGAGTTATGCTGAAGTCTACTTAATATTATTTTTGTTTCTAATGTGTGCTATCACCGATTTGACCCAACCAAATTTCTACCAACTGTAATCCAAACCCTCCCCACCTTGCACTTCCTCCCTCCCCTCCTGTGCAGCCATCAGAGATTCTTTTCTTCTATACCTAAGTCTGTTTTTGAGATCTTATCATAGAGGTCTCATACAATATTTGTCCTTTTGTCGCTGATGACTTTCACTCAACATAGTGTCTTCCAGTTGAAACCAGGTTATGAGATGTTTCCTGGAATCATCATTATTATTTATCATTGCATAGTGCTCCATTGAGTATATATACCATAGTTTACCTATCCATTCCACTATTGTTGGGCATCTGGCTTGATTCCACCTTTTTGCTATCGTAGACTGTGCTGTGATAAACATTCTGGTGCATGTGTCCATTTGTGTGAAAGGCCTTGATTCTGTAGGATATATTCCAAGTAGTGGAATTACTGGGTCAAATGGTATATCAATATCCATTTTTTTAATGAAGCGCCAGATTGCTTTCCAAAGAGGCTAGGCCATTTTGCAACACCCCACCAACAGTGTGGAAGAGTTCCACTTTCTCCACAGCCTCCTCAGCATTTGTTGTTTTGTGTTATCCTCCAGATTAATACTTGAATTTAAAATCTCCTTGAGATTTTGGTTGGAATTGCTTTAATCCTCAAAATTAATTGTATTCAATTTACTGACCTTAATCAGCGTTTTAACATCTCCAGCATTTTACTTTAATTCCAAAACTGGTTGCCACCAAATTGGTTCTGACCCATCGTGCCCCTAGAGGACAGGGTAGAACTGCCTGATACAGTTTCCACGGAGCTAATGGTGGATTCAGACTTTTGGTTTGTTTCGACCTTTTGGCTAACAGCTATAACTTTTAACCACTATGGCCACCAGGGTTTCTGTTTTAAATCCAGCCTTTGGTAGTTTGAAGTATCCCTAGAGTCAAGCCTGAGAGAACTGTTTTCAGTTGTAAATCTTGTAAGATAAGCAGTTCAAAGATGTTTTATTGATAGTATCTTCTGGCAATGACATCTCAACTAATAATCATTGAAGTACAGCCTTGGAATTGAGAGTCTTACCTTTATTTGTATCATTGAGTTTTTATTGATTCACTTAGAAAAATTGAAGCAACTCTGTAATTCTTTAAAGTGCACATTGCGTCTTCTTTGCTTCCTTAGAATATCCCATTTTCTTTGTAGTTCAGAAATGTTGCTTGACTGTCTAGATGTCAGACTCTGACTTAATTTTATTTGAAACTCCATCCTTCTAACTCTGGCCTGTTTCTCTTTTTTGTTTTAAATTTTTGAAAAATTCATTTTGTTATTCTTTTGCTTTTTAGCTTTCAACCGTCTGTGCTGTGTTATAGAATCCTGATTATTGTGGATTGACTCTCCTTGTACTGTTTTCCGGTAATAGTCAGTTGTGTAACATTTATTTGCATAATGTTCTGTTCTTGCGGGTATTTCACAAGTTTTATTTTCTTCTCTGGTTGAGTTATCTGCAGTGCAGTTCTGTTTTATACAAATGGTGTTCTTAATTGTTGGTTTCATTGAACTGAATTCATTTTCATCTTATGCTATTCTTATTTAATATAAATGTTGTCTCTTGGAGTCTCTGAGTGTGTTTCACTTGTTCTTTAAATGCATATTGTTATTTTCCATCCATCTTTTTTTTTTGGACATTTACAAATTGGCGAATTTTCATTTGAATTCTTCTTTCTTGTTTTGCTTTTATTTTGCAAAATGATTTTTGCTGGCTACAGATTCTTTTTATGTTTGTTAATTAGTTGCTAGATTTACTGGCTTTAAAAATGTTTCATTGTAGGTTGTTAATGTTAGCATTTTAATGAGATTTGGAGAAAGTAAGTCCCTGGCCCTATTAAGTTCCTCTTTCATTTTTCAGAAGTTCCATACTGCCTTACTTGACTTTGTTTAAAGCCTGACACATCACTATGCAAATAGCTGTCTGAAAGATATTTGATAATGGTATTTTTCTTCTGTTTTAGGGGCTTCATTGTGACTTTGCTTGCCTGATGTTTCAGTACTTAGTCAATAGGCCTTCAGAAGAAAGGGTCAGGGAGATCATTGTTAATGCTGTTAAAATTGAGCAGGTAAGTAGGGAAGCTTATGCAGTCAGTGCATCCATATGGTCAATTGTTACATTAAGTTGATTCATATAAAACCGCTATTTTGTAGGTCAAAATATTGACAATTTTTATGGTTCAATTGATAGTAGCACATGGTGTATTGTAATTATTCTAAGTTAATTTGTAATTTGGTTTGTAAGTCAGTGTGTATTATACATTAAGGTTTTATGTACACAAAAATTGGCTATTTCTTCTGCCTGATCAATCTGCTTTTGAAGTTTCATGTCATAATATAACAAACTGTTTAAATTATTGTAGCTGTATAGTTTTAGAATCGTAGCCCTAAGACAGGGGTAGTCTTGTTTGTTTGTATTCTCAACAATCTAACAGGGTGTGAAGCATGTACCAAATGCTTACCAGGCAAATGAAGAAATAAATGAACTTATGCATAGTAATTGTAGTAATTTTTAGTATGTAAAGATATTTGACTAGAATTTTTAGTATGTAAAGATATTTGACTAGAATATGTAAAGATGTCTCCTGGATACTCCACTTACAAATATTTTTTATCAGTTGAAAGAACTAGTTTAAAAGTAAGGCAAACTCTTTTTGTTTTAAATGCTGCATAGTTTAACAGCAGTTTTCATGCTTAAAAAGAGAAACAAACCAGTTACCATCTAGTGGATTCTGAGTCATGACAATTCCGTGTTTATCAGAGTAGACCTGTAGGTTTTTCAGTGGCTGGTCTTGCAAAAGTAGATCACCAGGATTTATTCTGCAGTGCCTCTGGGGTACCTCCAACTGTTGACTTTTTGGTTAATTGTTCCCGCCTCCCAGAGACTCCAGTTTTCATACTGGGAGGGGGAAAAGGCATAAAATACATTCTGCTATCTTTAATCATTTCTAAGTGATTAAAGTATTAATATGTTAAAACTGTATTACTGTCTTTCATTTTAACTGGAGTTCAGTTTCTCTCACATTCCATTTCTACTTTTGTCTCCTGTGCTTAGTTAACTGAGGTTTCTCTATTTAAAAAAAAACTGTCTTCTGTAGTCTGCTGCCCCGTGGCACTCGTTTTTGGTGATTCTAAATGAATTGTAGTGTAGAGTTGAATTTTTCTGTAGGTTTTTCACAGCAAACTGTCTCTTTTTTCCTACTCACTGAGAAACAACATTAATTCAGGCTTTACATGTGTTGCTTGTTTAAATACCAGTAATTTGTTAGTAAATTTCAAATTATTTTGACTCTTTGAGGGTGTGCAATAATGTGAATAGTAATACCACTGACATTTTAAAATAAGTGGATATTATTTGCCATGTTGGAAAAATTTATAGTATATTTTCCTTGAATGAGAGCAGTATTGTACTTGAAACTAAAACCCTCCAGCTGTTTGGAAAATACTCAGTGATTGTTCTGTCTTTGTTTATGTTCCAGGAGTTTTTAACAGAAGCCTTGCCAGTTGGCCTCATTGGAATGAATTGTGTTTTGATGAAACAATATATTGAGTTTGTAGCAGATAGATTACTTGTGGAACTTGGATTCTCAAAGGTAACAGTTTAAAAAATGTATTACTGCTCACTAAAATGTTAGTCAGGTAAAGCTGCTGTAGTATTGTATTTCATCTAAAACATTTGTAACTTACTATTTTACTTTTCAGATATCTATGACAGAGTTTTATTTTGCCTGAGTATGTTTGTTTTGGAAAATCCTTTGAAACTTAAAATGAAATTTTAGTAAAAGTGAGAGGCTGGTAAATTTTAAACCATACATAGGCTTAATAAATTACTTTGTAATAATTGCAGTTTTGTATTTAATAGGATTATCTTCATGTAATTTGGTTAGGCTTATATGTTTGTGTTTACTATGATATAAATTCATGTGTCTACATTGTAGTTTTTGAGTTAATATTTAAATAGAGAGTGTTACTAGAAACACATTAACTGTTGTAATTTGACTGAACTCATTTATCTTTAAGTTATTACTGTCATTTTGCATAGTGAGTGGAACTGCTCTGTAGAGTTTGCAAGGAGCAGCTGGTGATTCAGATTTGAATTGCTGGCCTTTGGTTGGCTCTTAACCACTGTGCCACCAGGGCTTTTTATCAGAGGTAATATACTTGAATTTCATCATGAGGTGTGATTTTTTTCATATGATTTAAGAGACAGTAGTTTTCACATAATTTAAGAGACAGAGTACAAACTCTACCTGAGTTTGAGTCCTGGTTGCCCTGCTTTCCAGCTGTGTGACCTTGGGCAGGTTGCTTTACTTGTATTTCAGTTTGTCATCTGTAAAAATGGAGTTGATAATACCCAGATGATTGTTCATGAGTTGTTATATGTAAAACCAAACCAAACTAAACCCACTGCTGTCAAGTTGATTCTGATTTGTAGCTACCTGGTAAGAGAGGGCAGACCTACTCCATAGAGTTTGCAAGGAGTGCCTGGTGGATTCAAACTGCTAGCCTTTTGGTTAGCAGCCGTAGCAATATTTAAAGTGCTTAGAATAGTGCCAGACGTATATCAAACACGTACTACATGGTTGCTTTGTACTCGACGTAAATGGAATATTCATGAAAATTTACTGTGTATTATATGATGAGTCGGATCCGACTCGATGGCACTTGGCTTGGCTTGGCATATGATGATAGAAATTAAAAGTTATAGTTTCCTAGCAAGTACATGTAAGTTTCAGTTGTATTTAGTAAGAAACTTTGTGAAATCCTTGATGCTGGTTTGACTGTTGCCTTTGTTGGTAAAGCATTTGTGTTCTCAAAACCCTAGAAGTACTGCAATGAAAAATTGGATGGAACAAAGCTTTTTTAGTAAAATTAAAATATGTTTTCTTGTTTCAGTTGCAAGATTTTCCCTGTTTACTTACAACTGTTTACTGATGAGAGAAATTAAGATTATAATTGTATTAATATAATCCCAAACTTTTAAACTATGCTCATTATAAAAGAAATTATATTTGTTCACAAGTTATACAAATCTGTTACTGAAAGTTTAACTAGATTATGTGAGCTAAATTTAAAGTAAACTCACTGTTCTTCAACCTTCTGCTACCACCATATCCTCCAGCCCGTATCCTTGCTTTTTTGTTAATTAGAAGACTGCTGACTTCTGGGTCTAGTTTTTCCTTTGGAAGTTTGGTAACTGTAGGTATGCAAATGGGTCTCCTGGAGAAAAAAAAAATCTAAAAAGCAATATAAAACCTCATTTTCCATAGGCCTCTAAAATACCTTAATGGATTCCAAACAACAGGAGTTATACAGGCTTCTTACATTAATGCAGTGAAGTTGAAATTTAATGATAAAAGATTATCAAAATTTGAAAGCATACCCTTTAAATAAGATTAAAAATGAAACTGACTTACCAGAATATCTATCCTGAAATGTGTACTGTCAATCCAAAGTTACTGGTTTTAGAAATATCCACTCTTCCAAATATGTTACAAAACAAATTTCAATTTCATTTTCAGTAGATACTTTTATGTGAGTTCTACTATATGATTGAATATATTCTTAGCTGTAACATTCATATTTCCTGCTGGGATACTTCTAAATTCGGAAATTCTCTTTCATTCCTCCTTGTGAATCACTGAGATGTCCCACAGGATCCAACAAACTGTATGTCCAAGTCTGATTCTCTTATTCAGAAGCTGTACTAAAGCTTTCTGGCAGAAAATGTGCAAATTTTTATTGGAACCATCTAGTCACTGTGGCTAGCATTTATCTGATCTTCCCTGATTGCGGTCCTTTAGTGCCAATTTATTGATCTTCTGTTCTCTTGTGAACTAAGAGCATTATTTGTAATTTAGCATTTTGCACTATTTTCTACATACATATATATACACGAATATATTTGGCTGCGAACCAAAAAGTCAGTAGTTCAAATCCACCCACTGTTCCTTGGAAACTTGATGGCACACTTCTATACTGTCTTATAAGGTTGCTGTGAGTCAGAATCAATTCAATGGCAGCAGGTTTGGTTTTTTGGTTTCGTAATGGTAGATAATAAACAGTTGCCATCAAGTTGACTGCAGCGCATGGCGGCCTTACGTGTAACAGAACAGAGCATTGCATGGTCCTGCATTATCCTCTTGATTGCTGGCACGTTCAGGGTCTTCTTGGCCATCCACTTCAACAAAGATAATACTATACTCTAGCAGTTGATACTTGCAGATACCGTGTCCAATGCAGACGAGTCAGACAATGTTCTAATGTGATCCATACTCTTTTCCCCCTGCTTTTTAGAATGCTTGATGTGCTAGTATAGCTTCTTGGGAACGTTGGTAGGTGATCTCAGTCATCCTAGAATCTCAGTCTTGAGTGCTGAATTGGCCAGTCTTCCAGGTAGTGCCTTAAGACTGCCTCCCTTTTTATGGGTTATAATTTGTATTCTTCGGAATATATAATAAAATTTCTTTTCTTTTCAGGTTTTTCAGGCAGAAAATCCCTTTGATTTTATGGAAAATATTTCTTTAGAAGGGAAAACAAATTTCTTCGAAAAACGAGTTTCAGAGTATCAGCGTTTTGCAGTTATGGCGGAAACTACAGATAATGTCTTCACCTTGGATGCAGATTTTTGAAACCCTGCCTGTATCTGCTTCTGTCATTTGTGAAATTTTTTCCTCCTTTTTTTTCGTCCTCTTCTACCTAACCTCTGCCCTTTAAAGGAGTAGAGGTTTGGTTAAAAGGAAATCAAAACCAAATTTCAATCAAGTTGGATTTATATAAATACACTCTAATTTTTCTGTTTAACAACCAGTGTATGACCTGAGATGACATTACTTAGTGGTTAAGAGCATGGGGTGAGAGTCACATGTGAGTTTGCACTTCTGCTGTTACTGCTTTATAAGATTGTTGGCAAATCGGCTCTCAGAAACCTTAGTTTACTTATCTTTAAAATGGATTTGGTAGTAGATCCTACTTCATAGAGCAGATGTGAGGATTAAAATGTAAAATAAATGCTAGCCTGCTACTACTGTCACTACCACCTCTACTGATAATTATTATTATTATTATAGATAGTGTTAATTTCAGTGGTAGTGAAATAAAATGCTTCTACCTCCTCAAAGTAATTGTGATTCTAAGTCTTTCTTGTACCTAGAATGATATCTTTGTGTTTTTAATATTCTGGATAACATAGAGATTTCCTTAGGAAGATCATTAACACGAGAGTAACTTTTTTGAAGTCCTCAATATATAGTAAAGGGAATTTAGTTCTTTGTTGCTTTGGTAACGTTGTTCATGGAGTGGAGTCCAGGATGTTATCATGGTAGTTGACCTGATAAACAAAATAATTCTGATCCTTCAGAAATTAAAAAGCTAACTGTTAAGAATTGAATGTGTCTCCCCAAATATGTGTGAACTTGGCTGGACCATGATTACCAGCATTGTGTGGTTGCCCTCCATTTTGTAATCTGATGTAATTAAGTTTTGTAAATTCTAACTTTTGTGTGTTAACAAGGAAGCGTTAGTGTGGGGTGTGTCATGAGTCGTAGTCTCATAAGAGGGTATGACTTCAGTTTATACCCTTACTCAAGTGACACCCTTGCTTGCGTCACATCTTTTATAAGACGTGAAAGGAGAGGGAAGCAAGCAGAGAGAAGGACCTCACTGCCATCAAGAAAGGAGAGCATAGTAGCAGAGCGTGTCTTTTGAACCTGGGGTCTCTGTGCTGAGGAACTCCTAGACCCAGGATAAGATTGATGTCAAGAGACATGTAGAGATCTCTAAGGAACACTGGTCCCACATATGTTAAAAAGAGACAGGGATCTTTCCCCAGAGCCTACAGAGAGAAAAAGCTTTCCCTTAGAGATGATACTTAATTTGAACTTTTAGCATCTTATACTGTGAAACAATGTTCTTCTGTTTGTTAAAACTATCCATTTGTGCTATTTCTGTTGTAGCGGCACTAGGTGACTGTGATACAATTTGGTACTAAAATAGTAGTGTGCTGCTCTAACAGATACCTAAAATATGGAAGCGGTTTTGGAATTGGATGGAGACTAGAAGAGTTTTAAGATGCCTAATAGTAAACGAAGGCAATTGGCTGACTTAATAGTAACAGCCTACATTTCCTTAAAGAGACAGTTGGTAGAATTATGGACGTCAGAGGCAATTCTGATGAGGGCTCAGAAGTAAGGGAGAAGAGTTGCAGAGGAAGTTTCTGCCATCTTAGAGAATACATGTGGTGCCAGCAACACAATGCTGATAGAAATGTGGACATTATACATACTTCTTTTGAGGTTTAAAAAGAAAATGATGAACATGTGATTGTACTATGGAGGAAAGTGATGTTCTGTATGCACTAGCAACGAATTTGTCAGAATTAGTGTTCAGATGTATGGTAGAAGGTAGAACTTGTAAGTGATTAACTTGGATTTTTAGCTGAGATTTCTAAGCAAGATCTTAAAGAAGTCACGTGATTTCTCCTTGTTACAGTAAAATGCAAGAGGAAAAAGGTGGACTTAAAAATGAGCTGTACAAAATGAAAAAGCTTACAAATTTGGAAAATTCTGTTGTGCAAGCTAAGGACATGTGTGCTAGAATATTCATCAAAGATGGGGGTACACACTCTTTTATTAAATAGATTAAGTCCATGATTGATGGATCTAATCAGCTACCACAGCAGAAAACCCGTCAGCTTAAAACCAAGGGTAAGAGAAAGAACAAAAGGAGAGAGTTCTCTCTGCCTTCTGGAATTCTAACAGGCAGGAAAAAGAACAAAGGAGTTATGTCTATTGTCTTCTAAGAAAAGAAAAGGACCATCCGTGGAGCAACTCAGAGATCCGCAGAACGTAGGAAGGATGGATCACAGGAAGTGGGCTCAAAAGGTGGGGCTGCACCTCCCTGAGTTTCAAAGAGTCAGATTTTGCCAACTCAGTTACAAAGTTTAGGGCTGTCATTAAAGTGTGCCGGTGGTGCAGGGCTGCTGCCCAAAGCTGAAGAGGTGGGACCGTCCTGTTTGAGGGGCAGAATAATAAGGCCTCCCAAGGCCAAGAGTGTGGGGTTGCCACTTGGATAGATGAACTAGGATAGTGGGGCCACCCACAGCCTGAGGGAGTAGAGTTACCGTCCCAGTGGGCCTGAAAGGTGGAGCTGAAGCCCCGGGCTGACTACGAGGTCTGACAGTTAAGTCTGTGAACTTAATTGTTCTAAGTGCTGCATACCTCACTGCTGAGTATCTGGAGTCAACATTGATGTACTCCCCTGGAAAGCTGTGCACTGATGCCAGCACCTAGTCCATCCTTCAAAGCAATTTTGGCACTCTTTCTGGAGTGGCCGTTGTGCGTGGTGGCATGGTGGCAGATTCGTGAACTTAATTGTTATAGTTGTCTGTGAGGGAGTTTTTAGCCAGTTAACAAATAACTGTATTGGAACAGCGTACCTGCTCACCTGATCTGGTCCCCAGTAACTTTTTTTCTTTATCCGAAGATAAAGACAATATTGAAAGGACAACATTGTGATATTCAAGACATCAAGGGTAATACATAACAGCTATGATGGCCGTTGCAGAAAAAGAGTGCCAAAAGTGCTTTGAAGGATGGACTGGGTGCTAGCATTGGGGCATAGCTTCGCAAGGGGAGTACTTTGAAGGTGACTGTAGTGATACTCAGCAACAAGGTGTGTAGCACATTTTCTAAGACGGGTTCAGGAACTTGATTGGTAGTCTTTGTATATCAGCTATTTTCACCTTTCATTTCCCAAACTTATTAAATACAGTTCTGTTTTTACCTGTTGACATCTTACCAACTAGTGTGTCTCAGCACACAGTTTGGAAAACATTGGCCAAGAATGATTTACAGGAGCCCTGGTGGTACAGTGGTTAAAGCACTTGGCTGCTAACTAAAAGTTCAGCAGTTTGACTCATCAGCCACTCCAAGGGAGAAAGATGAGGAATTCTGTTTCTGTGAAGATTTACAGCTTCAGGAACCCTATAGTGGCAGTTCTGCTGTGTCCTGTAGGGTTGCTGTGCATTGAAATGGACTCAGTGGCAATGAATTTGTTCCTTTGTAGAACCATTTACACATAGATGATGAGTTTGTGGACTAAGGAAGGAAGACCTTGATAAGGATTACTAAACCATTTCAGATTTGTTTCAAGCTGAATAACATACCAGTGATTGACTTTAGCACTTTCTTTGTTTGCTTAAAACACTTTTATGCTATTGTAAGATACAGTTCTTTTAATGAAACTATGTGTGCTGCCGTAGCAGATGGTAAGGGAGATGGAGGTCTTTCTGCAGGAGATTGAGGAACGGCCAGGAACCCAATCTCTGAGAAGTCTGCCCCTCTTTATCTTTAGAGAGTATCAAGAGGATAGTCTGAGCCTCTTAATTAAGCAGTGTGGTTTCCCAGTCACTGAAAACTGTAAGAATTCTGGAAGCTCAAATTTAAAGGTTTTCTTTTGTATAAAGTTTTGCTCTGTTCATTTTGTGACTGTCTAATTGATCAAAATTGGGAGAGTTCTCAAGTGAATGTAAAAGGAGCAGGCCAAAACTTTGTTAGATTATCGTAAACTGGAGATGTTTTGGCCTGTGATAGTATCACTTGTTTTTACAGTGCTTTGCACTTTGCTGGGTGTTTTTATAGCATGCCATTTGATCCTGATAAAGGCTTTATGGTTTTTAGAGAGCAGCTATTATTTAAACTTTACAGATGAAAGAAAGTGACTCAGAAAAGTTGACTGCTCACAGTCATTGTCCCTACAGTATACTTTTTACTTAGAAGTTGCCGCATGTATTTAGTCTTTTTCTGTCCATGTTGGAAGCCCTGGTAGCAGAGTGGTTAAGTGCTGTGTCAGCTAACCAAAAGATTGTGAGTTGAAATCTGCCAGGTACTTCTTGGAAACTGTGGGGGTAGTTCTACTGTGTTCTATAGGGTCACTATGAGTCAGAATCAGTGGCTTATGGCCTTTCTACCCATCTTGATCTGGCTTTATTTCCTTATTAATTAAGAGTATTATACACTTTAGTTCAAGTACCAAAGTTTCATAGAGAAACATTTGAACTATGTTCAGGAAACGTCTTCAGAGATACTGATCTACTGCATTTATATTTAAAATTTTAATATCTAATGACATCAGAATGAAAGACAGTGTTTTATAGTGCACATTCCTTTTGTTAGGAATCCCTGGTGACGTAGTGGTTAAGTGCTACATCTGCTATCCAAAAAGGCTGGCAGTTCAAATCTACCAGGTGCTGCTTGGAAACTGTTTGGGGGCCAGTTCTCCTCTGACCTGTACAGTTTCACCATAAGTCAGAATCTGTGTGATGGCAGGGGATTTGTTTAGTTTTTGTATTCTTTCTGTTTTGAATTAAAATCTTTCTTATAAGTAATGGCAGGTGCCTTGATATGAAGCTTATTTATAGTAGCAATAAGCCTAACTACTATAATGCTGATAGCTCATGTCTTCTGTGGTTGTTTGTTGGCCCCACCTCCCCTGCCATGAGGCACCCTCACAAGTGTTGCCATGCTAATCCTTTCCACTTGTTGCTGTTAAAAAAAAAAAAAAAAAAGCAGCACATCATGTTTACAAAAAACCTCATCAGGAGGTAAACAAGTTCAGAAGATGCATGTTATTTGTATAAAAATATGATATTGAGATGAAGTCTGAATAGTGAAATGGTGAATTTTTAATACACTGGCTTATTGAGTTTGATATTCTGTACTCTTTCAAGTTTCCAAGTTGCTTATGTTTATTTATTATGTTCAGTATTATTGACAGGTTGTAGAATTTCTTTTTAATATCATCTTGCAGGGTAAGAAAACAATTCAGAGTGTTTGTTTATATCTGTGTTTTTTTTTTAACAGCACACATTTAAATCGTTGGAGTAGTTAAAGTGAAGTGCATTTTTTAGGGATAGAAATACAGTTTATGATATATTGTATTTATTAAAAATGTTTCATTGTATATATAAAGTTGTGTCCTGGATGAACTTGGGAAGGCAGTTTGGTCTAGGGCTTTCAGACAGTGCTGGGTTTTGCTGTTTGATTAGGTACAATAATCATAATTATTCTTAAAATATAAGCTTAACTCCGATTGTGTCTTAATATATGAAATTATGCATAGAAGTTTCATTTTGGAACATTCAGATATTTCTGTGTCTTCTGACATTTTCATTTGTTTATCAGAAATGATTATTGAGAAAAACTAGCATTACTGTCATGCAGTTCCAAAATTCTAGAGGTATATATTAGAGTCAAGTAAGTGTCATTCACTGATTTTTTTTTGTAAAAATATATATAACACAATATTTGCCAGTTAACACTTTTGACATGTACAATTTAGTGACATCTACATAGTACTCATGCTGTGCAGCTCTTGCCCATGTGCACTGCCAGATATCCATGACCATAAACAAATACTGAACGCTTCCTGAGCAGTGGGCCCTTGTTTCTCCCTCCCTCATGCCCCCGGTAACCACTCATTAACTTTGTTGTTTATAGATTTGCCTGTTCTCGCTGTTTCATATGAGTGAAATCATATAATATTTGTCCTTTTGTGATTGACTGACTTCACTCTGCATGTATCAGGACTTCATTTCTCTGGTGGCTGAATAATATTCTATGTATGTATGTACCCCATCTTTATAATCCCTTCATCTGTTCGTGGACATTTGGATTATTTCCCCCATTTGGTAATTGTGAATGGTATTGCAGTGAACATTGCTGTACACATATCTGTTGGTGTTGCTGCTTTCGAGGAGTGAAATTGCTGAGTCACGTGGCAGTTATTGGAGCCCAGGTGATGTAATGGTTAAGAAGTCAGCTGCTAACCATAAAGGTTGGCAGTTCAAATCCACCAGCCACTCCTTTGAAACCCTGTGGGGCAGTTCCTGCTCTGTCCTGTAGGGCAGCTATGTGTTGGAATCGACAGCAACTTATTTTGTCAGTAGTTCTAGACCTAGGTTTTTGAGAAACTGCCCAACTGTTTTCCAGAACACTAATGCCTGAGTGTCCTGATTTCTCTACATCTTTTCAACACTTGTTCTTTTTCATGTGATCGTAGCCATCCTAGTGGGGCTGAAGTGGTTTGTCATTGTGGTTTTGATTTGCATCTCCCTAATGGCTAATGGTGGTGACCATCTTTTCATTTGATTTTTGGGTATTGTATTTCTTCTCTGGTGAAATGTCTGTTTGGATCCTTTGCCCATTATTTGATTGGGCTGTTTGTCTTTTTATTGTTGTGTTGGAGTTTTTTGTATATTCTAGGTACTAAACTCTTACCCAGTGTATAAAAAACCAGACCCATTGCCGCTGAGTTGATTCCAACTCATAGTGACCCTGCAGGACAGAGTAGAACTGCCCCATAGAGTTTCCAAGGAGCACCTGGTGGATTTGAACTGCTGGCTTTTTGATTAGCAGCCGTAACACTGAACTACTGTGTCACTAGGGTTTCCATTCAGTATATGGTTTCCTCAGGTGTTCTACTAATATGTTGGTTGCCTCTTTAATTTATTGTTGAAGTCCTTTGTTAAACAGAAGCTTTTGATTTTGATGAACTCCTACTTGTCTATTTTGTCTTGTTGCTTTGTGCTTTTGGTGTTACATATAAGAATCTATTATTAAAAACTAGGTCCCAAAGCAATGCTTCTATATTTTAGGAGTTTTATAAATTTTCATCCTTACATTTAGCTCCTTGATCCATACTGAGATAATTTGCATTCACTAACTGATTTTTAATGATAAAGAAAACTGCTGATGTGCTGTGGGAATGCCAAATTATCACTGTGTGCAATACTTTGGAACTAGTTGAGTGATGTGGTGACTGACTCAGGAAACCATCCACAGCAGAACCTGAATGAGTGGCACAGAAGGGAAACCTATATGACTTCCTTTTTATTGCTCTTTACATGATCTGCTCCTTTTCACACAGCTTCCTGTTTGAAGGAGATTCTGATATTTCTGAGGTTTTAGGAAGGAAAGAGTCTGATGCTCCAAATTTTTGGCTTAATTCTGATGAAGAAAATACAAGTGGAAATGGACAATAGATGAATGATTTTTCTCTTACAGATGAAACTACAACAATTCAAAGATGTTCTGATTAAACTCGTATTCTTAACTTTGGCTATGTTTTACAAGTATGTTTTGTTTTTCCAAATGTCTAGTTATTTAGCTAAGTTATTTAGTGTTCTACAGTGTAATTAGAAAGCTTTACCAGGTGTGGCATACCTTCACGTTTTTTGCTAAAATATGTGTGGTTAGTCAATCCAGCTTTGCTTATATCGAACTCAGGGTTTTTTGTTTTCCAAAGAAAGAAATCATTTTTATTTTGGTTTAACATGTTGAAATAAACTATCGTAACTACATCATGTTGTGTATGTTCTCTTTTAATGAGTGTGGGAGCTACCCTAAGTAACCCACTGCTTTGAGTCAATTCTGACATAGAGAGACCCGATAGGGTTTCCAAGGCGATCAGTCTGTAGGGAAGCAGACTGCCACGTCTTTTTCCCGTAGAGTGGCTGGTATTTTCTTTGTGTGTATAGATCAATATGTACTTGTAATGTTTCTTTATGGATTATGAATATACAAGGGATAGTCTCAGAGTCAATAGAAAAGAAAATAACAGTGTAGGAGTCCCAAATTTAGAGCCTAAGGAGTTGTTAGTAGAATTCATGATATCAAGATCATTTCTGCTCTGGAGAGTTATTACTGTCAGTGTTTGAGGAGAATATCTGTTTGCCCTCCCTTCTGAGAATAACAGCGTTTACTGCTGGCAATTGCTGTGCCCCCTCACATTATATGCTTTCCACGAGGCTGTGTCGTTGATTGAATTATCTCCCCCCAAAAATGTATGTATCAAGTAGGTTAGGCCGTGATTCTCGTGGTTATATGATTGTCTACCATTTTGTCATTTGATGAGATTTCCCCGTGTATTATAAACTATCACTATGATAAAATGAGATTGATTGGGGCAGTTATTTTGATAAGATACGTAAGATAGTGTCTTAAGCCAGTCGTTTGAGATATAAAAGAGAAATGCACAGAGAGACGTGAGAAACTCTTGCCATCAAGAGAGCAGTACTGGGAGCTAAGTGTGTCCTTTAGACCTGAGGTTCCTGTGCTGAGATACTCCCAGACCAAGGAAAGTGTGAGCTAACACAGAAAGCCGTCTCTTGGAGCTGATGTCCTGAATTTGGACTTGTAAGCTGCAAGACTGTGCAAGAATAAACTTCTTTGTGAAAGCCAACCACTTGTGATATTTTTGTTACAGCATCACTAGGTAACTAAGACAGGCTGCCAATACTGGTAATTTCATCTATCTGTGCATAGGGTTAAGTATATAATCCAGGCTGGGCCAGAATCTGAAATGAGGATATGTATGTGTATGTGCATATGCATATACATATGTATATATCTGTGTGTGTGTACATATATATATTTGAAAACAGAATATATAGTAAAGTGGAGTCTTGTCATCAACATAAGTTAAAATTGGCTAAACTATTAGAACACAAAATGGCTGTGCTTAAGCTAAGTAAGTTGGTGAGAAAATACACGGTCATGGCAAAGATGAGAAGAATAACTACCACATGAACATGGCTGCAGATGGTCAGAGAGATGATAAAGACCATAACCAATCAGGAAGAAGTCAGTAACTTGAGGTACCAGAAAATAAAACTTAGGGACTGACCGATAACAACCAGAACCAAGCAAGCAACTTGTTTTAAAAACCCAGCACTTTGGACTTGGGGAGTAGCAGTCCCCTCTGGGGGTCTGTGCCTGAGGTCTGTTGTCCTGACCTCGTTTACTTCATCCTCGAAGGCCTGGGGGCGCGGTCACCCTCCGGAAGTCTGTGCCCTTGGTCTGTTACTGTGCCTCAGCTTCAAGGGCCTGGGGCCCAGCCTACTCCTGAGAGTCTGTGTCTGCTGGTTTGCTGTGCTGTGTAACCTGACCCTGGGATCTCATCTGCTTGCCATCACACGTTGGTTGCAGTGACTGTTCCAGTGACTGTGACTTTTCCCGTTGCTGCCTGAGTCTCCTTGCCATCCCTCTTGGTGGATCTACCTCCAGGACACCTTATCATTCTCTTGACATCTAAATGGCCTGCTTCCAGTGACTGTAACAAGCCTTCTGTTAATGCTTGCACCTGGTGTGGTGTTCCTGCCTGCTTCACCTCGGTGACGTCCTATCCTTATTAAATTCTACATCGAATTCTCCTGACGTCAGAACTCAGAACGGTAAGAGCACAGCCAATCTTCAAATTCCTTAGAGTGAAGCTGGCTTTTAGGGAATTGTGTTGACACACTAACCTTATGACTTGGCTGCAGTCCCTGTGGGACTGGGTGGAACCTATGTGGGTCTTAACTAATGTAAGTAAGAATCCCCAACAAATGTGACTGTAGATGTGAGTTATTAAGTAATGTAAATAAGAGTGCTTTATGTCCTGTTAGCACCTCCCTTCCCCCTGCTTAATTGTAAATGTGTAGTTTGATTAAATAAAGCTTATTACTGACCCCAAACTTTGTTGTTTATTTTCCTCTCAAGACCACCGATATTTTCTGGGTGCTCGCGGTTGTCTTTACCTAGGGTTCTTCTGATTGAAACTAGAAGAGGAGCTTTTAATTCTAAGGGCAAAGCAAGAGAAGAATGCCTAGTTCTAAGCTCTGCTGTTAGGTCTTTTGGTTTGCAACCCAAAGGATCTAATGAAAATAGAAATTGGTTCCTGTTGTAGCCACCTGGTACTGCTCCAACAGAAAATACCACGAGTGGAAGGCTTCACAAAGAGAAGCTTTTATTGTCACAGTCCGGTAAGCTGCAAGTCCATTAACAAGTTACAAGTCCATTAAATATGAGAAATCCTCATAGTCCAGTAGGATAAAGTCCAAATCCAGTGAGAGCATCTTGGCATAGGGACCTCAGGTCCAAAGGATGTGCTCTGCTCTTGGTGCTTCTCTCTCGGTGGTGTGAGGTTCCCAACTTCCTCAGCTCATTTCTCTCACTTATATTCCACAAGCTTGCAGCTTGAGTCCTGCCTCACTAACACAACTGCAAACCATTCCCAATCATCAGTATCACAGAGGCAGGATTCACAACACACGGGACTAATGGCACTATATTGGGAATTCTAACAAAGTCAAATCAACACATTTTGGGGGGGATACAATCCATGACACCCCAAGTACCAGAAGACTACGACAGTTCCTAAAAGCATAAAAAAGTGACTGGAAAGAATTGACGTTCATGTGTTTATCAGCCAGGAGCCCAGCTCAGATTAGAATAATTCAATGGAGGATTTGATAAAGGGACTGTTTACAAACTATTAAAGGTAATAGTCCTTAAAATATGTAATTCACTGATTCCTTGGTTAAACACATTTTATTTGGGTTCCAACTATGTGTAGACCTTACTTCATGAGAAAAAGTACTATCCCTGCCTTGGTCTGGCTAGAACAGAATCAAAGAAGCACACACGTGAGTGTATAAACTGTGTAAGATGTTAAAAGCACCTAATCCTTTGAGACTTAGCATAGAGGCTCCTGGCATGGTCTAGTGCTGTGCGTATCGGTACCATCAGAACTGGATCAGTAACTATCCACTGGGAAAACAGAAACTTAGCTAGATATTTCAACCAGAGGGATTTTAATAAAAACTGGATACATCGGTAGTGGAAGGAAAAGAGAGGCCAAAGAGAACTCAGATTAGTTACAAGAAGAAACCATTACCATCCCTAGAGGTGGAAGGACAACAGGAGTAAACTGACGTTAGCGGAGCCCAGAAGTTGGGACAATCCGACAGGAATGACAGTCATGGGGAAGACACCACTGCTGCTGTTGAGTGGCCTGAGGGAGTTCTAGGGGAGACACTAGCAGAAACATTCAGGCTTTTGCCATGTGCCACCCTGTAATCTGTTGGTACACCCCATTACCTCCGCACTAGAACTCAGATGATAAGGGAGCCTAGGAGACGCAGTTCCCTGTGACAGAAAGCCGGGTGAGGGGAAGGCAAGGAGTGGATCTGAGAATAAACAACCTGTTGTGTAGCACCAGACTCAGTGCCTTCTTTCTGTAACAAATATTTTATAATGGTCTGTCATCCTGAAGTGAAATTCACTAATAATATAATTTGCCTATACCTACAGTTTCAGAAGAATGAATGTATTTCCTTAATTATGAAGAAGCATATGTATTTCAATATATAACTACTTATATTCAACTGTAAGATTCTGTGGAGTTAGCTCCGACTCAGTGATCCTACGTACAGTAAAACCAAATATTGCCTGGTCCTTTGAGCCGATTGTTGCAGCCACTGTGTCAGTCCATCTTTCTTGAAGGTTTTCCTCTTTTACATTGAACCCGTACCTTATCAAGCGTGATGTCCTTCTCCAGGGACTGGTACCTCCTGACAGTATGTCCAAAGTATGTGAGACAAAGTCCTAAAAGCTCTGTGCCATTCATATTGTTAAGGTTTATGTGCCGTCCTGCCTGCAGAGCTCACCTTCCAGCACTGGATCAGATAATGTTCAGAGGCTACTCAGGTATTCACTGGCCAGTTTCTTCAAAAGTACACATCTAGGTTTTTCCTAGTTTGTCTTAAGTCAGGAACTCTGCTGAGATCTGACCATCATGGGTGACCCTGCTGGTGCTTGAAATACCATTGGCATGTCTTCCAGCATCTCAGCAACATGCAAGGTGCCACAGACTGATGGTGATTGTCTTGGATTGAGTTGTGTTTCCCTCCAAAATTTGTAGCAGTTTGCCTAGGCCATAATTCCCGGTGGTGTGTGATGGTCCTCTGTGTTGAAATTCTTGCCTCTATGATGTTATTGAGGGTAGATGAGTGCTACTGTGTTCATGGGGCAGGGCTATAAGTGTGAAATTGTTTTATGCCTTGAGGCAGTCTCTTGGGCTAGAAAAAGAAAGGGAGGCATGCTGAGATTTGGGGACTTCATACCACCAAAAGCAGTGCTGGGAGCTGAGCACATCCTTTGGGAAGGACTGGGGTCCCTGTGCTTGCGAAGCTTCTGGTCCAGGAGAAGATTGACAACAAGGCCCCTCCTCCAGTACCAGCAGAGAGAGCCTTCCCCTGTAGCTGACATCCTGAATTTGGACTTGGCAGCTTACTGGACTGCGACAAACAAAATTTCTTTTTTTTAAGCTATCCACTTGTGGTATTTCTGTTAAAGCAGCACTAGCTGACCAAAACAGTGGTATACAACTTTACTGGAATGTTAATGAAGTAATCAGATGCTTGCTGTCAGGTAGAATTTAAATGAACGGAACAGCTCTAATGTAGCCTTTCAGTTGCGTTGTATTGGCAACTCAAATACGAGTAGCGTTTTTGGTGAAACTAGGCTTGGCATTGTCTGAAATGCTGAATGTCTCAAGTATTTTTGTTGACAGTACCAAGCCTGCCCTTTAAACATTTCCCTATATTACAAAACCTGTAAGTCTGCAAACTGTCCTTTCAAGGAGAGTTCCAGTTTAAATTGTATTATTGAGACACATACACATGAATTTTGAAAGACTGAAGAGAAAAAGCCACCAATCTCCAGCAGCAGCTATGGATAGACTCAACATTTTGGTGAAGATGAGAACAAGAGTGTGAGACAGGAGAACAAGAGTGTGAGACAGGAGGGCTTCTAAGGGGGTAGACCAACAAGAGCACAAGTGAATGAGATGTATTGACCAGAGGTCAAAGTGAAGAATAGGAGAGACAGGTGTAGTTGAGTTGTAACTCTCAAAAGAGCAGAATTCTTACAAAAGAGTAGGGGGATCCATGGCATGGAGGTAACAGTGTGATTGAAGAGATTTCCTAACCCTGCTTTCTCTCATGTAGCTGATAGGTACAAGACTTGATGAAAAAATTAAAGCTTCATTTGAGAGGGTTGCATGGAAAGAAGAGTTCCCAGAGGAATACTCCTTTATGGACAACATAAGGTAGTAGAAGGATGAAGGATTAGATTGATTTGGGACAAGGGGTTACTGAGGACCAGTGCAAAGGTTTGGAAGAGAAGACATGGAGCATTATGGGAACTATGAAGAGGTGAGGGCTGATGTATGGAGTGGTCCTGACTTACTAAAACTGGCTCAGTTGAGATGCGCAGAGAAGGGGAATGAAGAACCATCCTGAGATGGGAAAACAGCTGCTCGCTCTTCATGTTTTATGTAAACTTTCTTGGTGACTTGTTTGCAAGGATAACTTTCCTTGTACATCTGGGCTTTTGGTACCCTGTGTCCAGTCCCACATCCACATCTTCTGCTCTGGGTTTATTTTTCCAGGTTAGGATGTTTAGACATCATGAACAACCAGGGAGTAAGGAACATTCTCTAGTTGACCTGAGAGTGGGACTGTGTTTTAGGATATTCCCTGAACATTAATGATAGTGTCCAAGCTGTATTCTGAGAATAAAAATGTGTGCTTCAGTGTATGTTGAAAGTTGTTAGGCACTGTTAGGTGCTATTGAGTGGCCCTCTGTGACAGAAAAGTACCCCCACGGAGTTTTTTAGTCTGTAGTCTTTACAGAAGCAGATTGTCAGATTGTCTCCCATGGCACCGCCAGGGGGAGTCACAGTGCCAACTTTTTGGTTGGTTAGTTGGTTGACCATTTAACTGTTGTGCCACCAGGGCCCTTTCAAAAATTACTTTTTAGTAAAGTAGTAAATCTGTGCATATACTTCATATCCCTAGTGGAGCAGTGGTTAAGAGCTGAGTTGCTAACCAAAAGGTCAGCAGTTCTAATCCACTGGCTGCTCCTTGGAAACCCTGTGAGGCAGTTCTACTCTGTCCTGTAGTGTCACTTAGAGTTGGAGTTGACTTGAAGACAATGGGTTTGTTTTTGGTTTTATTTCACAGCCTGCAAATTGCAATCATTTCAGTGATTCACTAATTTTATGAGGAATTGCTGTGTAATCATTATAATAATATTATAGATAAGGGAACAGAGCAGTTACCACACAGCTAGAAAATACCAGAAAATGAATTCTAATCCAGGTGTCAAGGTTCTGAATCCATTATCTTTTCATTGAGTACACCTGGATTTTCCAGAGTGTTCTTCCTTACTGTTGGTGGCATTCCAGCTGATTTTTGATAGGCTGTGATTCCCTTGATGTCCATACATTCCGTGCCATACCCCATGGGTATGTGCCAATTTAGAACTTCCTTTGTGTACCTTGAGATCCTACCCCAAGGTGTGCTGAGAACTGTGTGGAGAATTGCCTCATGGGGAGAATGACAAGGGTCTGTCTGCTGAGGCCCACCTAGAGTGGCCGTAACTGGACTTCTCAGACATCAGAACTGTGTAACTCATGCTAGTGTCCCTAATGATATTCAGGAAATAAAGTTCTTTGTCAAAAGTGACCCAATTTAAATAAAAGTAGGAGGTAAAATAATAGCATAAGCAGAACTCAGAATGACAAATCCTGATAATGTTGCAGACAACATGTCTTAGAATCCTTAGACTGTATATAAAATGTCAAAACTTAAGTGTTCAGAGCTGTCCAGGTTGGAGTTTCCCAAGAAGGTCTGCCCAGACTCAGGACAAGAAAACAGTGACAAATAAAGACATGTTTGCTTCAGACTGTTCAAATTCCAGACAGTAAAGCATTGCCTGCCTCTAATTCCTTCTGCTGGTTTAGATCCTTGGATTTGAAGCCCACAGTTTCAAAGCACTTGAGCTGTCCTTCATACAGTTCTCTAAAGGTCAGTCTAAGCAGCTGAAGTCAACATTCAGACACAATCAGCCTTTATATCTCTGCATAAAAGTCTTCGAAGCCTGTCTTCCTGTAGGTGACAAAAATCAATCATCTACTCATTGCCAGGCACTGAGCTTTGTCAACGGGTTATATAAGTTTAACATAACGTTTTTTCCCTTTCAGATTTTTTTCTTTGCATCTGCCCTCTTTACTAGCTAGCCCCTACTCATCCTTTGATGTGTACTTGTCACTTTTCTGTGTGTACTAATACCTGTATACTTACTGCCACTGGGGCACTCATCATTCTGTATTGAAATTGTAACTGAGCCACTTTAATTTTGGGATATGGCTTTTACGTCTGTGACATGTAGTAGGTACACAACAAGTATTTCTTGAATGAATGAATGAATGAGATGACATTCATAATTAGTGGAATTATGAAGCTGAGTGTCATGTAATCAGAATAAGCTGGTAGCTAGAAATCATTACTTATAGAATACATGTGTTACACGTGTTTTAGGTATGTTATTTAATGCTCACAATGCTATTGAAAAGTTATTTTTCCCTTCTTTCCTCCACAAATGAAGCCCTCATGGTGTAGTGGTTAAAGTGCTTGGCTGCTAATGACATTGGTAGTTCAAATCCACCAGCTTCTCTGTGAGAGAAAGATTTGGCAGTCTAATTCTGTAAAGGTTTATAGCTTTGGAAACCCCGTGGGGCAGTTGCACTTTGTCTTATAGGGTCACTGTGAGTCACAGAGGTGGGTTTGGGTTTTATTTGGTCCTCCCACAAGTACTTACTGAATGCCTTTTAAGTGCTGGGCACTGTGCTAGGTGCTGAAGATAAAACCATGACCAAGACAGACATGACCTGTCCCCCTGTGGGGCACAGAGGGTGGCAGTGTCAGTTACCTTTCAGTCAGCGCCAACTCATAGCAAACCTTACGTGTATCAAAACAAAACAAAAAAGTGTTGCCTGATTCTGCTCCATCCTTATGATCACTGGTATGTTTGAGTCCATTGTTTGAGCTATTGTGTCATCCAGCTCACTGAGCTTGCCTCATTTTTGCTGATCTTCTCCTTTACCAAGGAAACTCTGGTGGTGCATTAAGAGCTGCATCTGCTAACCAAAGGGTCAGCAGTTTCAATCTGCCAGGCACTCCTTGGTAACTGTGGAGCAGTTCTTCTCTGTCCTGTAGTGTTGCTATGAGTTGGAATTGACTTGGTGGCAGTGCGTTTGGGTTTTTTTTTTGGTTACTTTACCAAACATGGTGTACTTTTCTAACAATTGATCTTTCCTGATGATGTGGTCAAGTCTCACCATCCTTGCCTCTAAGGCTTCTAGTTGTACTTCCTTCAAGACTGACTTGTCTGTCCTTCTGGCAGCTATGGTTATAGTCGATAGTCTTCAACACCACAGCTACAAGTCTGTTCTTTAGTAGACATATAATCAGCAAGCAAAGTAAATAAAATATTATTTCCCTTATTTTCTAGACAAGTCTCTGAAAGGTGATACTTCTTGCTTAAATTGATAGTAGAACCAGAATTCTATCCCAGTTCTGCTCGATACTGAAGCTAACAGTTTTCGCAGAATCCCTTAATTAAGACATCACTGCCACTCTTGATCGACACAGAGTCCCAGACCCACAGGCAGTGGGTCCCCATGTACCACAAAGGGCTGCATGGTCCATATAGGGTTGGCGAGAGCCAGCAGCTGCAGATGTGGTCCAAACTGCGGCAGAGAAGCCAGTGGAGGTGAGGGCCCTGCACTGCTGCTTTTTGCTAGCTGCTGCCAGGCCCCTCTTGTTGCAATCAGGGAGATTTGGTGGGCAGGGCTGAAGGGAGAGTTTAGCAAAGCCAATTCCATGTAATTCTCTGACAGCGAAGAACAGCTGCAGCATCTTTCCAGGTGCTACCAGTGTAGCTCTCAGAGATACCAGCCCGCGAACTGCATCGACCCTTGAAGAAGCCACAGCAGTCTGGCTGCTGGAGGCACCTGCCTTCCCTGTGTTTGGGTGAAGCCTAAGAGAGTCTAGGGGAGGCACTGAACAGAGTCCCCTTCTGAGCCGAACAAGCGAGAACTGTGTCCTGGGTGCCCCTTTGGCCCCCCTGTTCTCTGTCTCTGGCCTTTGGTTTGTGAGTGGCACCGGCGCCAGAAAATGATGGAAATGTTTAGCCGGCGGTCTTTTTTCCTAAATTCCTCATGGTGGCGCCCTTGAGCTGTTGGTTTCTCAGCTCAGAGGCTGCACCTCCATTGTGAGAACCCATAGGTAGATATTGAAGGATTCTGTTTGTGTGTGACCTCTGGGTGCTTGGCGTTAGCTAGACACCCAGACACTTGGAAGAAATTCATGGCCAGCACTGGCCTTTTAGAAGTGCACACTGCCTGCAGGAGCCCCCGAGGAATTTCAACTGTGGCACGCTGCACAGAGGTGAATCTAATGACTGTGTCACAGGGAAGCCCTGTACTCAGGAGCACAACTGAAAGAGGAAGGACCTCTTTTCATAAATCACTGCCATTTGTGTTACAGAACACCAACAGACAAAACCACACAGCTGTGTGAGGTGTCGAAAGCTCTGGACTAATCACAGAGTCAACTGTGATCTCAGTATTTGCTTATTCATGGGAGTGGGCGGTAGAAAGAGGAAGGCCTGAAAATGGCAGAAAGACAGCACTTACCCTCTGGGATCCACGGTGACCCACTGCTCTACCAGACAGTATCACATGAATCCCTTTGGCCCTACAGACCTCAATTCCTATCCATCTCTATCCGAGAATGGTGTTATCTATGGACAGGACAAGATGGGGTATTTTCACAGACAGGTCAGGGCAGCAGGTTTCCTGGGAGTTGCTTACTGGCCTATGAGTTGATGTTTAGTCTATTCCAACTCTGACATTCCATCCTATATGTAATACCTAAATCTGACATGACCCAAGGAGCTCACTTATAGCCCGTAAAAAGTACAGCTAAATGTGGGGCACTGCTATTGTGAGGTTTGAAAGAATACAGGCTTTAGAGTCCAGCAGCTTTAGTTCAAATCCCAGCTCAACCGCTTCTCAACTGGATGACTTCCATACATTCTACAGCTTCTTTGTGCCTCTAGTTCATTATCTGTGAAACGGGAAAATAACAACATCAGTGGCAGTGGCAGGTTTGGTGGGCAGGTTGAACTTGTTTTGTTGTATAAATATGTGAACACTTAAAATAGCACCCAGAATAGACTAAGCGCCTGGTACTTGAAACTGTTATCTCAACGCTTGTTTTTAGCATTAAAATCCATCTGTCTGCCTAGAACTTTCCATTAGCTGAGAAAGACTTTCATGTCAGTAGTTCCTGTAAGGCTAAATGATTGACTTTGCTATATCACCTCTAACAGTTTCACCATTGCATATATTTCTGTTTCCATACTGAAAACCAGTTGTTTGAAGTTATGCAAAACACCTTTTAAGTGTTCTTAGTATCTAGAGTTTTAGTCAGCTGGGAAATACATCCTTGTATTTTCTTAACAAACAAGAGAGCTTGAGTCTGCCTATAGCATTAGGCATGAGTGAAACTCATTTCATCCTAGTTACTTAAATGGGTTTAACTTTCCTTGTTGCTGTTATCACGAGCGTTTCTTTTCAGAGTTAACTAACAAATTACAAGCCCTAATAATGAATAACTCCCTTTTCCTTCCTCAAGTAGGAAAGTCAAGTAGCCTTAGTTCTACAGTTTATCATTGCTCTAAGAAGAACCCTCAGTCCAGTAGATCTCATCCCAGTGTTCCCTCAGCTGAATCGAAAGCTTGATGGTCCAGAATTGCTGCTCTTATGTCTTTAAAGCTCCTCCCTGCACCTGGTGGAAGTCAGACTGATTATGTTTGTGGTGCCGAGCTCAGCTTGGGCTGAGGCCTAGCAACTGGGATTCAGGCACAGCTGGGTCTACTAGAAAACTGGCTTAGTGCCTCAACTGAAGTTTATTTGCATGAGTTGAAAGATCCTCTTTGCACAGACTCAATCTTGCAGGAAAAGAGAGACATCTAGTAGTTTTCACCCAACTGGTGGGATAAGGCAGAGATTCTGAATATAGCTTGGCGGTGGGTGGTCATTACATTAACCCTCTCAGGTAAAACAAGGGTTGAAGTTAGTGACTGAAAGAATGGTTTCATGAAACTTGGTCCTTGGTGGGGTACAAACCACATAGAGGGTAACACAAAAAGGAGAGGGCTATTTCCATTCAAGTCAACTTTGTGATTAATTGGTACCTGGTACAGCAGCACAGAGTAGTAGAAAGGCTTGGTTGGTCCAATTGTTTTGCTATTATAAACACATGCTATATCTATATCTGTCTATCTCTTTCTATCCACATATATATGCCAACCAAAAACCCACTGCCATTGAGTCGATTCTGACTCATAGGGGCCCTACAGGACAGAGTAGAACTGTCTTGTAGAATTTCCAAGGATTGCCACCAGGGTTTCCATTTATACACACACACAGACACACACATGCACACTATACATATAAATTAGATGTGTAGGTGTATACATATAAAATTTATCATGTTGTATGCATGCATGCATACATACACATGCATGTGTCAGAATAACAAATGTATCTTGGAAGACATACAACAACAATATGTGTGTGTCATATATAATGTTAAAATAAAGTCATATTAAGCCAGTAACAGAAATATAAATTTATTTAATATGTGATTTGTAAATAAGTTAACATTTTAATTCTTATTGTTGTTAGCGCTGTGGCGTTGATTTTGACTCTGAAACCTCTTGCACACAAGGATGAAGCATGGCTTGGTCCTGTGCCGTCCTCACCACTGGCGTTCTATTAGAGCCAATTGTTGCAACTACTGTGCCGGTCATCTCATAAGGGTCGTCTTCTTTTTCACCGACCCTTTCTTTACCAAGAATGATGTCTTTCTCCAGGAGTGTCTCTCCTGATTACATATTGAAAATAAGTGAAACCAAGTTTTACCATTCTCACTTCTAGGGCATTCTAGCTGTACTTCTTCCAAGAGATTTGTTCATTCTTTTAGTAATCCGTGAACTGTTCAGTATTCTTCATCATCACTATAACTCAAAAGCGTCAATTCTTCCTCAGTCTTCCTTACTCACTGTCTGGCTTTCATGTGCATATGAGGCAATTGAAAATACTTTGACTTGAGTCAGGGGCCTCTTAGTCCTCAAAATGACAATTTCTTTTTCTTAACACTTTCAAGAGGTCTTTTGCAGCAGATTGGCCCAAGGCAGTTTCTTCTGTTACCATGGGCATTAATTGTGGATCCAAGTAAAATGAAATCTTTGACAACCGAAGTATTTTCGCTATTTATCATGATGTGAGGAGTTTTGCTTTCTTTATGTTAAGAAGTGATTCATACTAGAGAATGTAGTCTTTGTTCTTCCTCAGCTAAGTGCTGCAAGTACTGTTTCCTTTCAGGCGAGATTGTGTCATCTGTATATGGCAGGGTTTTAATAAGTCTTCCTCTAATCCTGATACTGGTTCTTTGTATAGCCCAGCTTCTTGGAATTCAAAAATCCTGAAGATGAGAGAACTTCCAGACTCTCATTTTCACATCTTACCTGCACTGTCATGGAAATAGGGAAGAGAAGAGTGTTTGCATAATAACAATTTACCCTAAAACACAGCTTCCAGCCAGAGCCTACAGTTTCTGTTTCCTCAAACCTACTGCACATGGATAATTCTGCACAAGAACCCAGTGTGTAAGGCATAATGACCTCCACTAAGCTGCATAGTAGGCTGTTGTTTAGGAAATTAGTATCTTAAAGGTTCAAGGCTCAAGAAGACACTTAAGAGTAAATGGCCTGCGTTGTCATCCCAACATCACAGACCAAAGAAATCTAGGTTCCAGGGAAATTAAAACAGTTTCTTGGTAACTTTACACATTGCCATGATTTTTCTCTGAGACAAATTGTGTCAAACAGTGCAGAATTCTGAAGCTACCAGGACTTTTTCTTTCTTCTAAACAATTGTTGTTGTTAGGTGCTGTCAAGTCAGTTCCAATTCAACACGAGCCCATGCATGACAGAACCCAGCAATGCCTGGTCCTGCACCGTCCTTAGAACTGGTGCTCTATCTGAGCCACTGTTGCAGCAACTGTGCCAGGTCATCTTGTTGAGAGGCGTCTTTTTCACTGGCCAGTCTATTTTACCAAGCATGATGGCCTTCTCCAGGAACTGGTCCTTTCTGATACCATGTCCAAAATAAATGAGTAGAAGCCTTATCATCTTTTCTTCCAAGGAATGTCCTGGCTGTCCTTCTTCCAAGGCAGATTTGTTCATTTTTCTGGCAGTCCATGGTATAGTCCCATAATTCGAATGGATCAGTTTTTCTTTGATCTTTCTTATTAATTGTCCAGTTTTCACATGCAGATGAGGTGGTTGAAAATACCATGGCTGGGGTCAAGTGCACATTAGTCCTCAAAGTTGTGTCTTTGCTTTTGAACACTATAAAGGGGTTTTTTGTAGCAGATTTGCTTATGCAGTACAGGCATACCTCAGAGATGTCAATTCCACACCATGACAGTAAAGCAAACATCAAAGTAAGGCAAGGCACACAAAATATTTGGTTTCCCAGTATATAGAAAAGTTGTGTACATTATACTGTAGTTTATTAGGTGTGCAATAACATCATGTCAAAAAAGAAGTATGTACCTTAATTAAATACTTTATTGCTAAAAAATGCTTGCCATCATCTGAGCCCTCAGTGAGCTGTGATCTTTTTGTTGGTGGAGGGTCTTGCCTTAATGTTAATGGCTGCTGACTTGATAAGAGTGGTGGTTGTTGAAGATTGGGGTGGCTGTGGCAATTTCTTATGAAAACAATGAAGTTTGTCACACTGACTCTTTATGAAAGATTTCCGTATAGCATGTGATGCTGTTTGATGATACTTTGATAGCAGAACTTCTTTCAAAATTGTAATCCGTCCTTTCAAACCCTTCTGCTGCTTTATAAACTGGGTTCATACACTATTTTAAATTCTTGGTCATCATTTTAAGAAACCACTTACTTTGCTCATCCATAAGAAGCAAGCTGTTAAAGTTTTATTTCAGCATTAGAGCAATTCAGCCGCATCTTCAGGCTCCACTTTTAATTCTAGTTCTCCTGCTGTTTCCACGTCTTCAATTACTTCCTCCCCTGAAGTCTTGAACCCTCAAAGTCATCCACCAGGGTTTGAATCAGCTTCTTCCAAACTCCCATTAACGTTGATATTTTGACCTTCTCTCGTGAATCATGAATGTTCATAATGGTATTTAGAATGATAACCCTCTTCCAGAAGATTTTCAGTTTGCTTTGCTGAGACCTGTCAGAGGAATCACTATCTATGGCACTTATAGCACTGCAAAATGTAGTTCTTAGCTAGTAAGACTTTAAAGTCAAAATTACTCCTTGATCCATGGGCTGCAGAATGGATGCTGTGTTAGCAGGCAAGAAAACAGTGTTAATCTCCTTGTACCTCTCCATCAGAGCTCTGGGGTGACCAGGTGCATTATAAATGAACAGTAACACTTTGAAAAGTTTTTTTTTTTTTTTCCTGAGCAGTAGGTCTCAACAGTGGGCTTAAAATATTCAGTGAACCATGTTACAAACAGATGTGCTGTCATCCGGGCTTTGTTTACTTCGTTTAGCGAGCATAGACAGTAGATTTAGTATACTTCTTAAGGGTTCTAGGATTTTTGGGATGGTAAACGCATGTTGGCTTCAACATGATGTCACCAGCTGCACTGGCCGTTAACAAGAGAGTCAGCATGTCCTTTGCTTTAAAGCCAAGCATTGACTTTTCCTCACTAGCTATAAAAGTCCTAGACAGCATCTTCTTCCAACAGAGGGCTGTTTCATCTGCACTGAAAATCTCCTATTTAATGTAGCCACCTTCATCGATTCTCTTAGCTAGATCTTCTGCATAACTTGTTGGAGCTTCTGCATCAGCACTTGCTGCTTCCCCTTGCATTTTTATGTTGTAGAAGTGGCTGCTCTCCTTCAACTTCGTGAATCAACTTCTGCTAGCTTCACACTTTTCTTCTGTAGGGTCCTTAGCTCTCTGTCCTCATAGAATTGAGGAGAGTTATGGCTCCTACATTGGGCCTTGGCTTGAGGAAATGTTGTGGCTGCTTTGATCTGTGCAGACCACTCAAACTTTCTCCATATTAGCCATAGGGCTACTTTGTTTTCTTATCATTTACGTGTTAACTGGAGCAACTGTTTTAATTTCTTTAAGAACTTTTCCTTTTCCTTCACAACTTGGCTAACTGGTACAAGAAGCCTAGCTTTTGGCTTGTCTCATGCTTTTCTTGCTAAGTGTAATCATTTCCAGTTTTCAATTTACAGTGAGAGACATACGGCTGTTTCTTTCACTTGAACAGTTAGAGGCTGCTATAGGGTTATTAATTGGCCTAATTTCAATATTGCTTTGTTTCAAGGAATAAAGGAACCTCTGGAGAGGGAGAGGGAGATAAGAGAGAACAGCTGGTCGGTGAGACACGTAAACATTATCAATTAACTTTGCCGTGTTGCATGGGTGTGGTTCATAGCACGGGAGAACAATCTCAATAGTAACATCAAAGATCACTGATGATAGATCACTATCACAGCTATAATAATAATAAAAAAGTTTGAAATGTTGTGAGAATTTCCAAAATGTGATATAGAGAAACCAACTGAGTGCTTGCTGTTGGAAAAATGGTGTCAATAGACTTGCTTGATGCAGAGTTGCCACAAATCTTTGATTTATTAAAAATGTGGTATCTATAAATTGCAATAAAACAAAGCTCAAAAAAATGAGGTCTGCTTGTATGTTGTTTGATTTCTTGACTGCCATTTCCTTGTGTTGATTGTGGATCCAAGTAAAATGAAATCCTTGACAACAACAATCCTCTCTCAGTTTATAATGATGTTGCTTACTGGTCTGGTTGTAGGGATTTTTGTTTTCTTTATGTCAAGGTATAATCCACTGTGAAGGCTGCATACAGTTTTGGATCTTCCTCAGTAAGTGCTTTAAGTCCTCTTTCAGCAATAATAGAGATGTTTATGTAGTAAAGGTTCCTTTTATTAAAATTTTAGTTACATTCTAGAACATGGTCTGTGGTATTGCTGTTGTGTGTTGTCAAGTTGGTTTTGACGCGTAGCAACTGTATAGGACTGCATAGAACTGCAACACGATATCTCCAAGGAGTGGCTGGTGGATTCAAACTGCTGACCTCTTGGTTAGCAATCTGAGCTCTTAATGACTTGCCATCTGTGGTGGTAGGGGAAGAAACTTTATCTTTATGTCACACTTCCATTTATTCCTATGGTGGATACTCTCAGCTGTCTGTTGAAAAGTCATTCCCGATCTTCTTTTTGCTTTTTGCCCACTTGCAATGATAGAAGTTGGGAAAAACAAGTACTTAATTCCCTAGACGCCCATACAGCTAGAGGTGGTCTTATAACCCAGATTGGCTATGAAACACAAAGCCTGTTGGGGTCTTCTGGAGAAATGCTTTTTCTTCCTGCTAATGGTGAAGGCTTTGAAGAGAAAATCTTCTTGTGCTCTGCCTTTAGTACTACTGTGTGCAAATGCGACCCTTAGAACTGTGGCAGCCGTGTTGTAACAATGAGGCAGCAAACATGAGGAAGAACAAAAAAGCCACGATACTAATGATGAAGGAAGTAAAAGGCAGAAGTCTGAATTTTGAGGATATTGGTACGGTACTGGACCAGCCTTATAACCACCTGCCACTCATTTTCTGTGTGATGAAACAAGTACCAGGAATACCCAAAGCCACTCTTAGATGTGGCTTCTATTACTTATAACAACTGTGTCTTAGTTAAAACAATCTCCCCTTTTTAAACAGAAAATGAGAACATTGTCCCTCCCCTGTCATTTCACATCCTTCTTTCTTAGGGTGGTTTCAGAATTCTCTCTCAGATTCTATTCTTTACAAATATTTAAAAGTAAAATACTCGTGGATCCATTTCTCAGCAATTCTGGGATCCTTCACAGACATTCCCTCCCAGGCCTCCTTCAGCCTGACATTTCCGTGAGCTGGCAGAGGAGACAAACGACTCGGATCAGCCAGCAGTCTTCTCACGGCCTCGCTTTCCAGCAGTGGAAAGGTCAGGGACTAAGGGGTCCGAGGCTCTCCTGGGTTCTCCCATTAGACTTCCCTACCTGCTTGTCATTTCAGGACTGTATCTGAAAGCCCTTTCTTTCTGGGGAGGGGTTTGCAGGTAGAGCGTCTGTGTTACTTCCTTTTAACTGAGACCAAGTTAGGAATGCTTAATGTTCCAACCCGAACTGTTATCCTAGAAACGGTACATTAAATAATCGTGCCTGGAATACAAAAAACTCAGTGATTGCTTCAGACAGGAAGACAGCTGAAATTGTTTTTCCTTCTGCAGGTATGTTTGGACTAAGCCAAATGTTTGATTGTATTAGTCTTGAATGGCTGATTTCCTGTTGTTATTTAGCTAATATTCAAGTTTCCTGCAACAGGAATAAATTGCAGGGCTTATTCTATCCTGTAGCCCACGCCTTTCACTAACAGCCCGAAAGGAGATCACGGGACTGTGCGCCCACATGGAGAGGCTAGGGTGGGAGTGCCCTGCTCCTGCTTTAGGATTTGATAACACGGGAGGGACTGAACGGAGGCACAGGAGCTCAGGCGCAGGTCGTGACAGGTATACTTGGCAGAGAACAGGGTTCACAGTCTGAAATGCACTGAAAAAAAAGACTAGCCTAGGAGTCACAGAGTGGGGTAAAGTGGAAAGCTTAAAAGCTTAGAGACCAACAGGAGGAAAGTTTCTGCTCCACTGTTTATCAGCCATGTGACAGTTGGCCACTGGCTTAAACCACTTTGAACCTCAGCTTTTGTATCTATAAAATAAGGACATGTGTTGATCTGAGCTTAAAGAAACCGCCATCCAGGGGGAACAGTTCAATGTAGTAAAACAAAAAGAATGTGGAGTTGAGATGGGTGTTGAAAGAAGAGTGCTGGGAGAGAGAGAAAGGGGCCAAGGCCCAACCTGTGGGTGAGCTGGTCGTGGTGAGCTTTAGCTGTTCAACAGTTGGAAGTGATAGCCTGACTCACCTGTGGTCAGGCCAAAAAGCCAAAACCAGACCCCCTGCTGCTAAGTCGGTTCTGATCATAGTGATCCTAAAGGACTGAGCAGAACAGCCCTGTAGGTTTTCCACGGAACTGCTGGTGGACTGGAACTGCTGACCTGTTCGGTTAGCAGCCAGGCTCTTACGGTACCACCAGGGCTCCATGGTCAGGACAGGCCTGCCTTAAAGAACAAAACAAAATCAGTTGCCGTGGAGTTCGTTCTGACTCATGTACACCCCACGTGTTTCAGAGTGGAACTCTGCCCCATAGAGTTCTCGATGGTTTTGATCTTCTAGAAGCAGATTGTCTGGTGTTTCTTCCCAGCCACTCAGACTACCAACCTTCAGTTAGTAGCCGAGTACTTAAACCATTTGTACAATTCAGCAATTCCAGGCCTGCTTTATATTTCCTCTCTTTGCTACTTAGTCAGTTCTGACTCATGTGGACCCCAGGTATTAAAGAGTAGAACCATGCCCCTGCTTTAAAACCAAAGCAAATAAAACTCACTATTATCCAGTCACCTCTGACTCATAGTGACCCTGTAGGATTTAAAAGAACTGTCCCATAGTTTCCAAGGAGAGCCTGGCAGATTTGCACTACCGACCTTTTGGTTAGCAGATGTAATACTTAGTCACTACCCCACCAGGGTTTCCAGGTCCACCTTAGAGCCGTATTATTCTCAGGATGCCACCTCCTAGTGCCACTTGCATGTTCACTTTATAGAGAGGGAGGCAGAGGTCCAGAAAAGTCAGGACTCTTGTCCCAGATCCTACAGCTCCTTTGCAAGGTAGAGCAGGAAGTAAAACTAGAGGACAAGTTTTAACTTTAAATGCTATTTGCTAACTTGGTTTTCTAAACTTTTAGCCTTAGGCTGGCCCTGGGGGAAATAAGGTCAGATGAATCTATTACAAGGCAGCTCTACTGTGTGCGTCTTTTCTCCTCTCTCCATCCTTGAAGCCCTCAGGGATGTGAATTTTAAAGGTCTGATAACCTCTTTGAGTGCTACTTTTTTTCCAGAGCTCTTTGCTTTCAGTTATCCAGCAAAATATATGTAGAATTTACTGTATCAATTAACTGATGCAAGCTAAAGAAAATTAAAAAAAAAATTTTTTTTTCCATCTATCCCGTGACGACAGCAATCACAGTATCCCAACTTACCTGCCCTGTGCATACATTGCATCTTACTACACCCCTTTCTTCTTTTCTTTCTTCAGCTTCCTTCCTACCTCCTCTGTTACCTACTAGAGGGAGTGTGGTCTGTGTCTGTAGTTCTTAAAGTGTGGTACCCAGATACGCAGAGTCAGCATCACCTGGGAACTTATATTTCCTCTCTTTGCTACTTAGTCAGTTCTGACTCATGTGGACCCCAGGTATTAAAGAGTAGAACCATGCCCCTGCTTCATCGAGTTTTCTTGGCTATAATCTTTATGCAAGGAGATTGTCAGACTTTTCCTCTGTGGTACCACTAGGTGGGTTTGAGCCTCCAGACTTTAGTTAGTACAGAACTTGTTAGGAAAGCAGATTCTTACCCCCTGCCCCAGACCTGCTCAGTCAGAAACACTGGGCTGGGACCCATCTGTCCATGGTTTAATGAAGTCCTCTGGGTGATTCTAATGTTTGAGAACCATTGGACTGCAAAATGGCATGAATCCCGTAATTTATTCCTGCTTGAGGAAGTTAGATAGGGTATTAGCTAAGTAACAGCAGGAAATAAGTCAAAAGCAGTACAACCAAACACATGAGCATAGACTGCCAAATCCAGCTTAGCTTGGCGTTTGGCAAGGGCTGCCTTCTGGGCTGTTGCCCTGACCTTCACCTGCCTCTCTAGCACTCTCTTTGGCCTCTGCCCAGCTCACTGCTTTGCCCTTCTCCCTCCCTGTTTCTTCCTGCACAGTGACTCCTTCTCTGGCTGAGGCAGACACCAACTCCCTCAGTTTAGTAATACTATTTTCTAGGTAGCCCCCTCCTGCCTATAGCCTCCCTACCACTCCAGCCATTGGTTCTGTGTCTCTGACATCTTGGAACTTCGTCTTGAATATTTTCTTTTCTCCCTTGCAAGCTCATGGAAATAATTGCACTGCAGCTTTCTATCACTAGGGGTAGTTCCTTTGTGTCATCTGTTTTGTTGGGCAACTTGGCGCATTCTCTTCATCCAGACCTCAGATGGCACCAAGGTTGCCTAATTCATTTGTTCCAGGGTCTTTACACTACTGATCTCATTCCAATCAAAATGAAAATATACATGGAACTTCATGAATTCTAGGTAGTCTGTTTAAGGCCAGCTCTTCAGCTGGCATCCAGGTAGAACGTTTGTCGTGTTTGAGATAGACAACTGGAAGGCTCTCTTAAGGGCTATTTCTTTTTTCTTTTTTTTGTTATGATTGAGTGACAATGTACAATCCCATATAAATTTGCATGCCTGCCTATGTGCAGCTGCCACTGCTCTCCATGACCAGTAACAGCACACTCCTCCTCCCCTCCTAACAATCTCCTCGCCCCTCCTCTCTTCCCTCTCCCCCACCTCCAGTAAGAGGTTAGCAGGATGACATCCTATAAATGCATAGAACCATAAAGTGCACACACGATATGGCTACTCTGTTTCGCCACATAAGGTGTAAGGGCTATTTCTGCTTCCAGGTGTGTAGGGACAGGAGCTGGGATAGTGACCTTCAGACACCATAGTGTACAGATTTATCTTCAGCCTCTGGTGTCTTCATAGGAATGAAAATATTTCCAACTTTTTGTTACATATGCAAACCTGTTGCTTTATTACACAAGGCTGTGTTTGTTAAAGTTTGCATGTTAGCTCACACTTCAGAAGCACTTAGGGGTACTTGATAGCAGAATCTTCAGCTTTGTCCCAGGCTTACACAGTCAGTCTTTCTGGCAATGGGCCTGCCATTGCAGGGTTAGAGAGAGTTTGGAAATTATTCTTAAGTATCCTAAAGTTTGAGTAGGTGGTGAATTTGTTTCCAGTTAGAATTTGTGCCCCTCCTTCATCAAACCCATTGCTATTGACTCAATTCCAACTCATAGTGACCCTATAGAATGAATTAGAGTTGCCCCATGTGGTTTCCAAGTATTAGTTGGTGAATTTGAACCGTGGATTTTTGGTTAGCAGCTGAGTTCTTAGCCACTGCACAACCAGGGCCCCGGATTTACCCTACTATAAGACTTAGTCCATGTAATATGAGTAATGTTATACCGGGTTCAACTGGTTTTTGTGAAAATGCTCTCAGCTACTATCCTCTGCTTCTTCTTGGCTGTGTGTCAGGAATCAAGGCTGAGTAAGTCTGTGACGGCAAACTAGGTCCCCCGACAGTCAGTCTCCTGGATTTACTGTTCTTGCACCTTACCTGTTTCTGTAGGACCTCCAGACTTCTCATGAAATCTCTGCATCTCCAGATGCCGTGAGAAGTGGCAAAGGTGTCATGGATTGAGTTGTGTTCCCCCCAAAATGTGTAGCAATTTGGCTTGGCCGTGATTTCTGGTATTGTGTGATGTTCCTTTGCTGTGAACCCTGCCCCTATGAGATTAAGGAGGGTGGCTGGGCAGTCTTTGTGTTGGCAGGGTAGGGCTCCAGGTATAAGATTGTATGATACCTTGAGGCAATGTCTTGGGATATAAAGGAAAGGAAAGCAAGTAGAGAGTTGGGGAGCTCATACCACCAAGAAAGCAGTCCCAGCAGAAAAGCACATCCTTTGGAAAGGACCCAAGTTCCCTAAGCCTTAGAAGTTCCCAGTCCAGGGGAAGATTGATGACAAGAGCCTTCCACCAGAGCCAACAGAGAAGACTTTCCTTGGAACTGATCCTCTGAGTTTGGACTTATAGCTTACTGGACTCCAATAGAATAAAATTTCTCTTGTTGAAGCCATCCACTTGTGGTATTTCTATTACTGCAGTTCTGCATGACTAAGCAAAAGGTTATCTCACAGGGCTCATGAGCCAGTCTGTGAGACAGTCACTGTAGAGGTCTGCCTTAATCACTTCTCTCTTGCTATCCCGCCACTGTCGCCCATTCACAGGGCAGCCCAGACCATTGCCTGTATCAAGGGTGTCATGTCTTGGTCTGAAGTTCAGTATTAGGTGGGGGACTAGTCTTAGTCCCAATTTTTCCTCTCATTCATTGCCGGGTCCCAAAGCAGTACTGGTATGCCCAGTGTCTTACACATTCCCTCATGACAACAGTGCCTCCAGTGTTTACCTCACTGTTTGTTAGTGTTAGGTGCCATCAAGTCAGCTCTGACTTGTAGTGACCCCATGTACAAGAGAATGAAAGAGTGCCCAATCCTGCATCATGCCCACAGTCGTTTTTATGCTTAAGCCCATCACTGCAGCCACTGTGTCAGTCCATCTGGTTGAGGGTCTTCCTCCTTTTTGCTGACCCTCCATCCTACCAAGCATGACGTGCTGGGTTTTCTAGGGAAGCAAAACCAGTAGCACATGTATGTACAAGGAAAGATTTATATAGAGAGAGTACAAGGAAAGATATCTAACTATATAGATAGATATAGGAAACAGCTCACACAATTGCAGAGGCTGAATGTCCCAAGTCCTGGCATAAGCCTCACATGGCGATGGTAGCTGGTGAACCTAAGGTCAGCAGGTCAGAGACCAGAGTTCTAGACCGCAGTCTGTGTAGGTTGGCAGATCTCAAGCTGGCAGCGAGATGGAGCTGCAGAGGCCTGTGAACCCAGGATTGACAGGTCAGGGAACAGGACTCTCAAGGGCCAGCTGTAAGGGTTGATGAATCCAACAGCTGCTAGTTCAAGTCCAGGAACCACACACCAGGAGACAACAGCAGCTGCTGGCTATGTGAGCAGATCTGCAGTAGGTGGTGCAAGGCGGAGAGAAGAGAGTTGAAGGGCGGGAAGCCACCACAGGCCCTGCCCCACCACTTAATACAGCAGCCAAATATGGAGTAGCCAAGTTGACATAGTCCTGACCACTACAATGTGCTTCTCCAGGGATTGATCTCTCCCAACAGCATGTCTGAAGTATGTGAGACACAGTCTCACTATCTTGCTTTCAAGGAGCACTCTGGTTGTACTTCTTCCAGAAGAGATCCGTTTGTTCTTTTGGAAGTCCGTGGTACATTCAATATTCTTCTCTGACATCAAATTTCAAAGGCATCAATTCTTCTTCTGTCTTCCTTATTCATTGTCCAGCTTTTGCATGCATATGATTGTGATTGAAAATACCTTGGCTTGGGTCAGGCACACCTTAGTCTTCAAGGTGACATCTTTGCTTCTCAACACTTATAGCAAGTAAAATGAAATCTTTGACAACCTCAATGCTTTCTCCATTTATCATGATGTTGATTAGTGGTCCAGTTGTGAGGATTTTTGTTTTCTTGATGTTGAGGTACAATCCACACTAAAGGCTGTGGTCTTTGATCTTCATCAGTTTCAAATCATCTTTGCTTCCTGCAAGTAGGGTTATGTCATCTGCATAATGCAGGTTGTTAACAAGTCTTTATCCCATCCTGATGCCTCATTTTTCTTCACAGAGTCCAGGTTCTCAGATTATTTGCTCAGCATACAGACTGAAAAGATCAAAACAACCTTGAAACACACTTTTTTGGATTTTAAACCATGCAGTGTCCCCTTATTCTGTTTGCAAGAGTGCCTCTTGATCTGTACACAGATTTCTCATAAGCACAATTAAGTATTCTGGAATTCTCATTCTCCACAAATGTTATCCATAATTTGTTACGATCCACACAGTAAAATGTCTTTGCATAGTTGATGAAACACAGGTAAACATCTTTCTGGTATTCTCTGCTTTCAGCCAAGATCCACCTGACATCAGCAGTGTTGTCCCTGGTTCCAGCTTTTCTGAGTCTAGCTTGAATTTCTGGCAATTCCCTGTCCATATACTTCTGCAGTCACTTTTGAATGAATTTTAGCAAAATTGTGTTTGTGATATTGATGACACTGTTCAGTAATTTCCACATTTGGTTGGATCACCTTTCTTGGGAACAGGCATAAATATGGATCTCTTCCGTGAGGTTGCCCAGGTAGCAGTCCTCCACATTTCTTGGCATAGATGAGTGAGCACTTGTAGCACTGCATCCATTTGTTGAAACATCTCAGTTGGTAGTCCGTCACTTCCTGGAGCCTTGTTTTTTGCCAGTGTCTTTAATGTAACTTCACCTTCCTCCTTCAGTACATTGGTTCCTAGTCATACACTACCTCTTAAAATAGTTGAATGTTGACCAGTTCTTTCTGGTATAATGACTTTGTGTATTTCTTCCATCTTCTTTTGATGCTTCCTGAGTTGTTTAATATTTTCACCGTAGAATCCAACTAAAGGCTTGAATTTTTGCTTCAGCTCTTTCAGCTTGAGAAATGCAGAGCGTGTTCTTCCCTTTTGGTTTTCTATTTCTAGGTCTTTGCACGTATTATTATACTTTTGTCTTCTTGAGCTGCCCTTTGAAATCTTCTGTTCAGTTCTTTTACTTCGTCATTCCTTCTTTTTGCTTTAGTTAATGTCTAAGAGCAAGTTTCAGAGTCTCTTCTGACATCTAATTTGTCTTTTCTTTCTTTATTGTCTTTTTTCCCCACCTTTAAAAAATTTTTTTTATTTAATATGACTGAGTGAAAATGTACATTCCCATATAAATTTACATGCCCACCAATATGCAGCTTCCACTGCTCTCCCTGTCCAGTGACAGCACACTATTCCTCTCTGCTCCATACATGTCTCATCCTCCCAACAGTCTCTTTTCCCCTCCTCTCCACCCACTCTCCTTCCTCCAGCCAGAGGTCAGCAGGATGATATCTCATAGATGTATAGAATCATAAACTGCATCCAATATATGATGACTCTGCATCGCCAAGTCCAATCCATTCATGTCCGAAGAGTGGACCTTCGTTATGATTTATGGGCAAGGGCAGCATCAGGGCCCGGGGCCATGCTCCCAGGGGAACCCCAAAGCCGCTGGACCATCAGTTGAGGTCTTCTAGTGAAGATCTCAGGATGCGCTCCTTTTTATTCTTGTGTTGCCAATGAGACTCAACTTAGTGAACTCCATCGTGGCTATCACTGGTGGTGGCCTGGCACCATCTGGTTCTTCCAGTCCCAAGGCGATGTAGGCACTCACTCATGTGGGTCTTTCTATCTTCTGGGTTGTCTTTACCCCATGTCATTTTGGTCCTCGGTGAGCATCTGTTCCTGCTGAGTTGGGACCATTTGCTGTGCCCTTGGATGGCAGCTTGGCAGCTTTTAAGACTCCACAAGCCACTCACCAATGTGGGGTGCAGAGAGCCCTCTTAGCAAAATGCTAGTTGTGCCCCCTGACCCATCTACTCTGTCCTTGCAGTATTGGGTTAAGATAGAAGGAGTATCCAAGTTATGCTGAAGTCCACTTAATATTGTTCTTGTTTCTAATGTGTGCTATCACCGATTGCACCCAACCAGATTTCTAGCAACTATCTAATCTAAACCTTCCCCTCATCGCCCTCTCTCCCTCCCCTCCCTTGCATCTGTCAAAGAGTCTTTTCTTGTATACACAAGTCTGTTTTTGAGGTCTTATCATAGAGGTCTCATACAATATTTGTCCTTTTGTCGCTGACTATTTTCACTCAACATAATGTCTTCCAGTTGAAACCAGGTTAGGAGATGTTTCCTGGAATCATCGTTATTCTTTATCATTGCGTAGTGCTCCATTGAGTATACATACCATAGTTTACCTAACCATTCTTCTGTTGTTGGGCATCTGGGTTGATTCCATCTTGTTGCTATCGTGGACTGTGCTGTGATAAACATTCTGTTGCATGCGTCCATTGGTGTGAAAGGCCTTGATTCTGTAGGATATATTCCAAGTAGTGGAATATGCTTTTTTAATGAAGCGCCAGATTGCTGTCCAAAGAGGCTGGACCATTTTGCAACCCCACCAACAGTGTAGGAGGGTTCGGTTTTCTCCATAGCCTGTCTAGCATTTGTTGTTTTGTGTTTTTTGGATCATGGCCTACCTTGTTGGGGTGAGATCGTATCTCATTGTAGTCTTGATCTGAATTTCTTTAATAACTAAAGATTATGAACATGTCCACATGTGTTTTTTGGCTGCCTAGAACTCTTTAGTGAAATGTCTGTCCATCTCCTTTGCCCATTGCTTAATTGGATGATTTATCTTTTTCTTATTGATATTTTGTAGTATCTTATAGATTATGGAGATCAGGTGTCAGTCTGACACAGAGTTGCCAAATATTTTTTTCCATTCTGTAGGTGTTCTTTTAATTCTATTAATAAAGTCTTTGGATGAGCAAAAATGTTTGATTCTTAATAATTCCCATTTATCTGTTTCCTCTTCTGTTGATTGTGGTTTGTTTGACAGATTTTGGAGTCTGTCCACATTGTGTATTAAAACTTCCATTGTTGTTCCTGCATTTTCTTGGATGAGCTTTATCGTTTTAGGTTTGACATTTAGGTCTTTTATCCAGTTGCAGTTGGTTTTTGTATAAGGTGTAAGATATGGATCTTGTTTCAATTTATTGCAGATGCATATCCAATTTTGCCAGCACCATTTGTTGAACATATTGTTTTGACCCCAGTTTAATGTCTTAGGGCCTTTGTCGAGTATCAACTGCTCGTAGGCAGATGGTATCATCTCTGGAGTCTCAATTGTGTTCCATTGATCAGTCTGTCTTGTACCAGTACCAGGCTGTTTTGACCTCTGTGGCAGTGTAGTATGTTCTAAGGTCGGGTAATGAGAGGCCTTCCAGTGTGTTTGTCTTTAGTAGTAACTTACTTACCTGGGGCTTCTTCCTTTTCCAAACAAAATTTGTGATTTTTTTCTCCATCTCATTGAAAAATGATGCTAGAACTTGTATTGGGATTGCATTATTCTTTCTTGTCTTTCTAATGACCTCTTCATGGATGATGTCCTTGATGTCATTCCACAACTTTTCTGGTCTTGGGTGATTAGTGTTCAATGCATCAAATCTGTTCTTGACATGGTCTCTAAACTCAGGTGGGATGAACTCAAGGTCACACTTGTCTCTCATGGACTTATTCTATCTTTTTTTCCATTTCAATTTGACCTTGCATATGAGCAATTGATGGTCTGTGCCACAGTCAGCACCTGGTCTTCTTCTGACTGCTTATATTGAGCATTTCCATCATCTTGTTCCACAGATGCAGTCAGTTTGATTCCTGTGTTTTCTGTCTGGTGAGGTCCATGTGTATAGTTGCTGTTTCTGTTGGTGAAAAAAGGTATTTGCAGTGAAGTTGTTGCTCTTACAAAAATCCTATCATGGGATCTCCAGCATCATTTCTATCATCAACGCTATGCTTTCCAGTTATCAATTCTTCTGTTTCCACCTTTTGCATTCCAATCACCAGTAATTACCAATGCATACTGATTACATGTTTGATCAATTTCAGACTGCAGAATCTTGTAAAAATCTTCGGTTTCTTCATCTTTGTCCTTAGTGGTTGGTGTGTATATTTGAATAATAGTTGTATCAATTGGCCTTCCTTGCAGGCGTATGAGTATTATCCTATCAAAGACAAAGTTATACTTTAGGACAGATTTTGAAATGTTCTTTCTGATGATGAATGTAGCACCATTCCTCTTCAAGTTTTCATTCCCAGCATAGTAGACCATATGACTGTCCAATTCAGAGTGGCCAATACCAGTCTGTTTCAGCTCACTAATACTTGGATATCGATGTTTATGCATTGCATTTCATTTTTGATGATTTCCAATTTTACTAGATTCATACTTTTTGCATTCCACATTCTGATTATTGATGGATGTTTGCAGCTCTTTCTTTTCATTTGAATCATGCCATATCGGTAAATGGTGCTGAAGGCTTTACTCTGTCCACATCTTTAAGGTTGACTCAACTTTGAGGAGGCAGCTCATCCCCAGTCATCTTTTTTGAGTGCTGTCATGGATTGAACTATATTGTCCCAAAAATTTGTGTAGCCATTTCACTGGGCCATGATTCTCAATATCTTGTGATTGTCCCCCATTTTATGATTTTTCTATGCTGTATGTTCAAAAGTTTAGGGTGTGACTGTAAGTCCCTTCATAAGGTCACCTGCCTTCTTTACTGTAAAGAGAGTTTCCCTGTATTGTGGCTTGCACCACCACTTATCCTTTTATCTTACAAGAGATAAAAGAAAAGGGAAGCAAGTATAAAACGGGAACCTTACCCCTTTAAGAAAGCAGTACCAGGAGAAGAGTGTGTCCTTCAGACCAGAGGTTCCTGTGCCAAGATCCTCGCTGAACAAAGACTGATGCAGCACAAAGACTTTCCTTCAGAGCTAACAGAGGGAAAACCCTTCCCCTGGAGCAAATGCCCTAAATGCATACTTGTAACCTTCTGGACTGTGTAAGAATAAAACTTTCCTTTGTTAAAGTCGACCACCTGTGGTATTTCTGTTAGAGCAGTACTAGATGACCAAAACAAGTGCCTTCTCACCTGGGCGGGAGGGACGACTAATTTTCTGGCACTATATCTGACAATGTTTTGCTGCTGTTTATAGGGTTTTCACTGGATAATTCTTTTCAGAAGTAGACTGCCAGGTCTTTCTTCCTAGTCTGTCTTAGTCTGGAAGCTCAGCTGAAACCTGTCCACCATGCATGACTTTGCTCATATCTGAATACTGGAGTCATAATTTCCAGCATCATGGAAACATGTAAGACCCCACAGCATGACACACTGACAGACAAGAGAGGTACTTTTTTTCTCAGAGGGACTCAAAAAGAGGCAGATGCGTGCATACACCTACACATAAACATTTCTTGGGTATCAGCTGGTAGACACAAACAACCATGGGAATCCCCTGCTGTTTTAGTCAGCTAGGGCAGCTCTAACAGAAATACCACAGAGTGGATTGCTTTAACAAAGGAAGGTTTATTCTTACACAGTCCGGTATTGCATCAATCTTTGTCCAGGGAATGTCTTGGCGCAGGAACCTCAGGTCTGAAGGATGCACTCTTCTTCTGGTTCTGCTTTCTTGATGGTAATGAGGTTCCCATTCTCTGCTTGCTTCTCTTTCCTTTTATCTCTTGCAGGCTGAAAGGATTAAGGGTGAGGCAAGCCATACTCCAGGGAAACTCCCTTTATAGCAGAGCAAGGAAGTAATCCTATGCAGGAATTTACAGCCCCACCCTAATCCTTTAACATACAGTTTAGGGAAACCACAAAATGGAGGACAGTCACAAGATACTGGGAATTATATCCCAGCCACATGGCTACACATGTTTTTCGGGGGACACAATTCAACTCATGACACCTGCCTACAGGATCCTCAAACAGCCATGTTCCAGCCAGGGCTGAACTAGGGCATACAGGTACTTAAGTACATGCTGGGACCACTGATCTTATGGAAGTCCTTTGAGGCAGGAACATGAAGACCCTGACTTTAGCCCATTGTCCAATGCTGTAGCTAGGATGCCAGTTACCACAGAGAGCTGCCTTCTTCCTACATGTCCTGTTTGCAATTAAAAACAGCTGGCACTTCTCTACAAACTCAGTTCTACTTAGGAAGGTTGGTCATGGCCGTATGACTACAGAGGGCATCTTTGGAACCCCTTGCAGCCAATCTTTGGGGCACTATGAAAGAGATGCCTTTTGTAAATAGTTTTGTGACTACCAGGGAGAGTCTGAGAGGAACTTTTCAAAATGTTTATAAAAAGATATCTTAAAATACAAGAATTCTATCTCATAGCTAAATGCTTTGGAGTGTCTCTGACTCACAAGATATATTTAAAATGATTTCTTCCTCTCTAAACTGATGGGAAGAATTGTATTATTATAGACTGGTCAAATGAACTAGAAAGCAGCCCATCTATTGGGGAGCTGGTGTCTGAGAGAACCCCAAGCAGAGGCCAGGTTGGCTGCCCAATGTATCTGTAGCGATCTGGACAATTTATTATCTCAGTGAGCTCTGCTGGTTTTATCCTATTGACTTTAAAAGGAAGATTAGGGCTTTCCCTGAAAGTTTAGTCTCAGATAACACTAGAAGAGGAAAAATGGAGAGACTGTAAAATAGATGTAATTGGCGCCTCAATATCAAAAGACCCCAACACAATTGGCTGTCAGATACCCAAATGAGTGTAAGACCCATCTCCCTTTTGCAGAATTTATAAAGGAAAAATTTCAGGCCCTTCCTGTAGTGCCTGGGCCACTAGCCATATTGAGGTTATGAATAGGAGTCAGGAAAGAGGAGAGGATGTGTGGTGGATTCTTTGGAGAAAAGCACTGTGCCATTGTGGGTGCTACACCCCTTGAGGGTGACAGAGGTGATGGGCTACCTTGTCTCAGGTTAGTGATAGGGCTTCTGTGGAGCACTTAGAGAGCCTGACAAATGTTCCCTGTGGTTAGGGAACATAGGGGGTGGGGGTCTGACCGACAACTCAGAAGGCTGTAGTCCTCTGTGGCAGAATTAAGGCACATGTACTGGGATGGATTTGCAGAAATTCCCACAGAGCAGATGTGGGCCATGTGAGAGAAGGAGCTGGCCTGGACCAGTCTGAGCCCTAACTAAGAGGTTTTACCCAGTGGGAGAGTATGTGTGGAGCTAGCCCCCAGAAAAGCAGAAGCTGAGGGTAGCTAAGAGCTACAACACAAAGGAAGAGAAACATTACCCGCATCATGGGGTTGCAGCTGAAGTATCCCCTGAGTCTGCAGAAGAGCTCTCCAAAGAAGAGTCACCTTTAGACATCTGCCAGTCCAGCGAGAACACTTGTAGCTGAGGTAAGTACCAATCTGGGGAAGCTGTTTCCTGTGCTTTACCAGCCTCGTCTCCTCTGCTCTGACCTGGGCAAGCTGGACCAGGGGGAGGTAGAGGAGAAGCTGACAGGTTCCTCCACCCAACGGCATCTTTGTAAAAGTCAGGAAAAGGTCTCTGAATATGAATGTTGGTACTCTCCCCCTGTACTGGAGTTGTTCAATGCCCACGTTACACAACTGCAAGCAATGACCCAAACCAACCAAACTGCCTTTTGCTGCTGCAAGCAAATAGGTCTGAACTGAAAAAGACAAGTGTACTTAGTGCTAAATCAAGCTTGAAGTTTTGATTAATATCTTGGACTGGACATTCCAATTGCTAAGTTGATCTGTATTTGCAATTTACGGACTCCAGGACAGTCTGCAACCAACAAAGAACAGAAAAGGCCATGGCACCTGCCAAGTTTTCATCCAGGGACAAGGAAAAATCATACTCGTTGAATTAATTTTAAAAATTTACCTTTTGACCACAACTCAGTCTGTGCTTGTAGAACACATGAGGGAGGAAGAACAAAGTGACAGTGAGATGTTCATTGGGCTGGACTTGCTAGGCTCATCTTAAACCAAACCCAACTCACTGCCATCGAGTCATTTCTGACTTATAGTGACCCATTGGTCAGAGTACAACTGCCCAAGAAGTTTCCAAGGAGTGCCTGGCAGATTCAAACTGCCAACCTTTTGGTTAGCAGCCTAGCACTTAACTACTACACCCCTAGGGTTTCCAGGCTTAACTTGCAGGTAACAATTTTCTGCACTGGAAAAAGGAGCAAACATGCCTAACTCATATGCCGGGGCTTCTTTAAATAGAAGAGTTCTAACCAGGCAAGGACTATTCTAGAGACAGCAAGGAAGGAAAATAAAATTAAGCCCCACAGAGTCTAGTCAATGTTGCTGGAGAGGAAGGTGTTATGGATTGCGTTGTGTCCCCCCGCCAGAAATGTGTGTATTGATTTGACTTGGCTATGAGTCCCAGTGTGCTGCCATTCCTCCCATGTGTTGTGAATCCTGCCCTGTGATATCGATGACAGAGAATGGGCAGCAGTTGTGCTGGTGAGGCAGGACTCCAGTTACCAGCTGTGGGATATAAAGGTGAGAAGTGAGCATGCAGAGTTGGGAACCTCAGACCACCAAGAAGGCATCACCGAGAGCAGAGCATGGCCTTTGGACCTGAGCTTCCTGTGCCAGGATGCTCTGCTTCAATTTGGACTCAATCTACTGGACTATGATAATTTCTCTTATTGAATGGACTTACAACTCATGAATGGATTTGTGGCTTACTGGACTGTAACAATAATGTTTGTTTTCATGTAACCATCCACTTATATTTTCTGTTAGAGCAGTACCAGGTCACTAAAACAGAAGGTGACATTCTTTATAGATAGGATTATGACACTAACATAACAGACAGATCGTGGCTCAAGGTCATTATCTTCAGTGCAGAAACTGAAGGGCATCCTGTTTCGTACAGGACTTTGGGGAAAGGTATGAAAGGAGAACTTTTAATTAGTGGGTATGTGCTAAACCTACTTGGCGGGGAGTCTCACCTCCCAAGACACCAAAATTAAGACCAGGTGCTTGGTTGGGTCTACAGGGTTCACTATCCAGGGACTGATTTACAGAATCTGAAGGGATTTTATCATGCTCCACTCTTTGGAAACAATAAAAAGAATTAACTGACAATAAAAAATACTAGTGTGGATGGGTGAAATGGAGTGTTAAAGTAAGAATATTTGCATGTTTTTCATGCACGCTTAGCTGTTACCTGTAAGGTTGGTAGTTCGAAGCCACCAGGGATCTATGGGAGAAACACGTGGCAGTCTTCTTCCATAGACATTTACAGCCTTTGGAAATCCTATGGGGTTGCTATAAGTCAGAATCAACTCAATGGCAGCACACACACACACACACACACACACACACACACACACACACACACACAAGATTATAGGTATGTTCTTGTTTAAATTCTGATTCCTTCTCAAGATTTTGGCAAGCTCTTCGTAAGTGTTTAATCTGTGTTTAATCTGAACTCTGATTCTAGCTCATTTTTTGCCAAATCCTGTGCTTCTGGTCCACTGTCGACTGCTAGAGTTTCACGTTGATCCTTACCTCTCAGACTCGTGAATATTCTCAATGCCATTGAAAGTGTTTGCCATTGCGCTGTTACACATTCTTGTGCAGCTATCCTGTCTTACTTTCTCTTGGCTTGTGGAATTTCCCAAACAGGTTGTGCTTTGGCTCATATTTTTTTTTCTGCATTTTGCCCTCTGTATGACTTCTGAAGTTTTTTTCTTAGGCACCAGCTCACAAGCATCAACTCTTCAGACACCAGAGCAGTGTTTCCTAATCTTTTAACCATCATGGTGCAGAGAAATTTTGTGGTCCTTGGTGATAAACTGGCAAGATTTGGAGCCCTGGTGGAGGTTGCAGGGGCTGGAGGTGACCAATTACAGCTTCTTTATAGTTAAAGGGTCAGTGGCTTGCAGTACATTTGAAGGGATGCTCTGCTCTGCTAAGGTCCTCCCTTGGTCAAATGATTATGGGGTCAATGTCTGGTCTAGTTTTCCAGCTCATTTTGGTCCCACCCACCTTCCTGACTGTAGTGGGTTGTACTATAAACTTGTTGCAGTTTAGCTTCTCAGGCAGCTCTGACCTCACACTGCCTATACTCTTGCTATTCCAAGTGGAGTTTTCAGACCAGCATTATAGGCATCACCAGAAAGATTGTCAGAAATGCAGTCTCAAACCATACAAGATCCACAAAACAGGATTTGCATTCTTGTTCCTACTCTTCTGGTTATATTCCTACAGTGTATTCAGATTGACTTCTCTTGTCAGTTGGTATGTTTCTTTTCTCTAGAAATAAAGTCAGGCAAGTCACTTCCTTAAGAAAGAAAAACAGAAAATGGAAATTTGAGTCTTTCCTTAAGAAGTCAGTTTTAATAGGGAAATTGAAGGAAATACTAGAACCATTTACTCCGATAGTATTTGTAAATTGGTTTCTTCTTTGCTGATTTTAAAAAAGCCAAAGTACTCAGTATTTTTGACCTTCAGGAGCTAAGTATTTTATTAATTACTCAGATAGAGACAAGGTCTCAAATAAACTTGGTCCTGTTACTCTTTGCCGGTCTGTATAGAGTAGCTTGATAAGGGTTCCCTTGCAGTCAAATTATTTTATTACGAGAACCTATTTTTAGCTACGTGGAATGTAAACTTGCCATGCTTTTGTGTTCCTTAAGGACTATGAATTAGGCTTTAAATAATTACAAGAAATCATAAAACTTGACTGGTATAGAAGACAATAGCATAATGTTTGTAAATTAGTGTCGTTAATTCAGATATAACTGAAATTAAAACTGAGAGTTTTAATTCTGTTCCTGCCTCTCTTAGTTACCAATCATGTTATACCAGAAATATCACTTGTGATGGCTCTAACAAACAGAAATTTATTCCCTTGCAGTTTAGGAGGCCTGATGTCTATCTGAATTCAGGGTACTCTCTCCAGGGAAAGGCTTTCTCTTTCAGTCAGCTTTGGAGAAAGGTCCTGTCTCTTCTGCACTTCAACTCCTGGGTGGTCTTCATGTGCCTTGGTGTCTGTCTTCTGCCATCTGTGCTCTGCTTGCTTGTTTAATCTCTTTTATACCTCAAAAGAGCCCTGGTCATGTGGTAGTTAAATCATCTAGTGGTTAAAGCATGCAGCTGCTAACCAAAAAGTTTGGAGGTTTGAACCTACCAACTGCTCTGAGGGAGAAAGAAGTTATAGTCTACTTTCATGTAGATTTACAACCTTGGAAACTCTGTCCTATAGGGTCACTGTGAATTGGAATTGACTGGGAGATAGTGGGTTTGGTTTGCATTTTGGTTATATCTTGAAAGTGACTGATTCAGTATATGCTGTGTGCTAGTCCTGCCTGACTCAATATATACTGCGTGCTAGTCCTGCCTGATTCAGACAACAAAGACAACCCATTCCCAAATAGGATTTCAAACACAAGCATAGAGGTTAGGATTTACAAGATGTATTTTGGGGGCACACAGTTTGATCCATGACACCGCCAAGAGCTAAATTCTGTTGTAACGTTCTAAAAGCCACATTATAACTTCTGTTATGTGAAACACCAGTTGTCTGTGTCCACTTGTATAGTGGTTAGAAAAAAGCCAAAACACATGACAAAGCTGTTATACACTGTCAGCACACTGAGTCTATTATCTGTGGTAGGAAAAATTGTCTTGAGGGTAGAGCATTAAGAAGATTGTCCCTCTTGCCTGTAAACAGACCCTTAATTTATTACTTTTCTGTTTCTCTTTATAAACTTTCTCCCTGGGTATTCAGAACCAGGGTTCTGTAGTCATACTGTGCTCTCTATGACTGATGGAAATTATGTTCATGACTAGACCAATACTTTTACTATTTTTTACACTATGTGAATAATCCCTTCCTCCTAGTGATAGGCTACTGGTATTATTCTGTTGGAGGAGTCTGTTGGATGAGTGTAACAAACAGGATTAAATTCTTCCCACTCCTACCATTACACCTTGGGTCTGTGAGTTCCTGATACGGAATGCATCCTGTGTAGCAGCCCAAGGCCACTCCACTGTTTTTCCACCCAAGGCCACTTCACTTCCTCCCTCCGTTCAGACATGCACAGTAAGCCACTAAGCTGCCCTCGGATGAACTTCATGCTTCATGCCCCCCACCTTGATAAAAATCACAACCCCTTGCTGCCATACTGCTGTCGTTACTACACCTCACTCTCTTAGCATGATGAATCCCAAGATTGACAGGCAAGACCACAGGTAGGCTGCTAGCTCAAGTCCTGTGAACTGGAGGTCAGAAGAACAGAAGCCAACTGCAGGATCCAGCACCAGCAGAAGTCTATGAGCCTTGCCAGAATGTCTACTTATACTGGATGCAGGCCACACCTCCAAGGAAAATTGGCTGACTGGCTACTCACAACAGATGGCGGCATGGAGATGATCACATTATATCAAATCTCATCAATGAAGTGATCACAATGTCATGTGACTGCCAAACCACTGAGAATCATGACCCAGTCAACTTGCCTTTACAACTTTAAACATCACCTTCACACTATTAATTAGTTCCTGGGATTGTCTGTCTATTCTCAGAAGCTTCATGAATTAGGCATAACTTCTCTATCACGAACCCTGTAACTGCTCTATAATCCCCAACCTCAGGGAGCTTTATTTGAGACTTAGTCTTGAGCTCCTTGCTTGACTGGCTTGCAGTAAGATGTACTTTCTCTTTCTCAGAGGTTTGGTGTCTCTCAGTTGACACAAGGGATCACTCTGGTTTCAGTCTACCCTCACTGGGTTTCATGAGGAAACATGACCTTAGGGAGAACATGTTCTTTTAGAAGAAACCAAATGTGGAGCTGGGTCTGGACTGGGCATCCCCATGTGTATGAGTGCGTCTATCTCATGGGAGGTCTATTTCAGAAGGCTTCCGTCAATAACCTTTGTCAGTTTCTTAGAAAAAGCTGTAATATCTCCTGACTGTGGAGGCTTTAGATTTCCACTGTGACTAAGGATTGAGTGTATACACAATGGTGATTCTTTCCTACCTTCTTTGGAGGTAACATAAAAATATTAGTGGGAGGAAGAGTTTGGTCAAATATCTGGCTTGGGTTCCCAGCTCCACCACTTAATTTGTGACACTGGGGAGATTTAACCTCTGTGCCTCCATTTCTTAATTTGTTAAATGAGATAACAGTACCTGTCTGGCAGGGCTGGTGAAAAAATTAAATGAATATATATATATATATATATATATATATATATATATATATATATATATATATAAAATCCTTGACTCTTTTTCTCTCTGCTGGAACAATATCTAAGGTTACTAAGAACCATTAGCATTAGTTCTCCCTTTTCTTTTAATCTGTCTCCCATACGTCTTTTGTTGGTTCATGGATATTTTAAAACAGTAGATGGAAATGAAGCCCTAGGACAGCTCTCTCTCTTTGTGTCTTTTAGGATTGGTATTCTTCAGTTTCATTTTTGGACTGTCATTTTCGTCTGTCACCACATACGTGTGTCAGAGTGATTTCATATATTCCTGTGGCATTAACTGCTAAGTGGACTCCTGGTGGTGCAGTGATTGTTATAGCTGCTAACCAAAAGGTTGGCAGTTCAAATCCACCATATGATCCTTAGAACCCTATGGGGCCATTCTACTTGGCCTTCTGTGGTTGCTATGGGTCAGAATTGACTTGCTAGAAAAGGTTTTTTTTTTTTTTTGACTTAATTATTAATCATATGTCAGTGACTCCCAGAATCTATTCCTCTCACCTGAAATCCAGATCTACATTTCCAGCTACTGACCATATACCCCATAGACAGATGCTATTCAAATGAAACTCATTCATCTTTCCTATTACTTATAAGTAAACCCTGGAGGCATAGTGGTTAAATGCTACAGCTGCTAACCAAAAAGTCAGCAGTTTGAATCCACCAGGCACTCCTTGGGAACTCTATAGGGCAGTTTTACTCTGTCTATAGCGTCACTATGAGTCAGAATTGACTCTATGGCAGTGGGTATTCTTTTTTTTTCTGTATCACTTATAACATTTCACTGAAATAATTTTTTTTAATCTTCCTGACTCTGATCTTTATGAGAGCAGAGATTGCTTCTTACTTATTTTTGAACCCTTAGTATTCACAACAGTGTTTGTTTGTCTGAGAAGTGCTTTACAGTACAAATTTTTAAAGGTACTTTTGCTGGGTGTAGAATTCTGCATTGAGAGTTTGTTTTTTTTTCCTTCTCAGTATTTTCAAGATTTCACTTCATTGTCTTTTGGCATGCATAATTTCTGACAAGAAGTCTCTATACTTATTTTTGTTCCTCAGTATATAATGTGTCCTTTCCCTCTGGCTAGCTTCAAGAATTTCTCTTTATCTTTGATTCACAGATGTTGGAATATAATGTGTCTATAAGCTTTCATTGGGAGCAAGGAGTGTCTATCTTGCTTGGACTTCTTTTTTTTTTTATTATGATTGAATGAAAATGTACATTTCCATATAAATTTGCATGCTGACCTATATGCAGCTTCCACTGTTCTCCCTGCACGGTGACAGCACACTCTTCCTCTCTGCTCCATACATGCCTTATCTTCCCAACAGTCTCCTATCTTCTCCTCTCTACCCTTTCACCTTCCTCCAGTATGAGGTCAACAGGAAGCCCTCCTATAGATGCCTAGAACCATAAAGTGCCCATAAAATATGGTCACTCTGAGTCACCAAGTCCAATCCATTGCTGTCCGAAAAGTTGACCTTCAGTATGATTTATGGACAGGGGCAGAATCAAGGCCACGGTCTATGCTCCCAGGGGAACCCCTGAAGTCCCTGGACCATCAATTGTGGTCTTTTAGTGGAGATCTTAGGGTGCAGCCCTATTTATACTTGTGTTGCCAGTGAGACACAAATTTATGAGCTCCATCATGGCTATCACTGGTGGTAGCCAGGCACCATCTGATTCTTCCAGTCACAAGTTGATGTAGACATCCACTCACATGGGTCTCTCTGTCTTCTGGATTCTATTTCTCCCATGTCATTATGGAATTTGGTGATCACCTGTTCCTGCTAAGTTGGGACCATTTGCTATACCCTCAGATGGCAGCTTGGCAGCTTTTAAGACCCTAGATGCTACTCACCAATGTGGGGTGCAGAGAGACCTCATTAGCAAAATGCTAGTGGTGCCAGTTGGCCTTGGTTTCCCCTGAGAGCATGGTCCCTGGCCTCCCGCCCCAGCTACTGTGTCCTTGCAGTGTTGGGTTAAGATGGGAGGAGTACACAAGTTGTGTTGAAGTCCCATTAATACTGAACTTCTTACTAATGTGTGCTGTCACCAATTTCACCCAACCAAATTTTTAACATCTGTCTAATCTAAACTCTCCCTCCTCGTCCTCCTACCCTCCCCACCCTTGCAGCCATCAAAGAGTCTTTTCTGTTACGTGTGACTCTGCTTTTAAGTTCTTATTGTAGGGTTCTCGTATAATATTTGTCCTTCTGTCGCTGATTACTTTCACTCAACACGATGTCCTCCAGTTGAAACCAGGTTAGGAGATATTTCCTGCTATCATTGTTGTTCTTTATCATTGCATAGTGCTCCACTGAGTATACATACCATAGCTTACCTATCCATTCCTCTGTTGTTGGGCATCTGGGTTGATTCTATCTTTTTGTTATTGTGGACTCTGCTGCGATGAACATTTGTGTGCATGTATAAGTTGGTGTGAATGGCCTTGATTCTGTAGGATATATTTCAAGCAGTGGAATTACTGAGTCAAATGGTATATCTATATCCATTATTTTAAGGTAGTGCCAGATTGCTTTCCAAAGAGGTTGCACCATTTTGCAATCCCACTAACAGTGTAGGAGCGTTCCAATCTCTCCACAGCCTCTCCAGCATTTAGTGCTTTGTGTTTTTTGGATCATGGCCAATCTTGTTGGGGTGAGATGGCATCTCATTGTTGTTTTGATTTGAATTTCTTTAATAGCTAATGATTGTGAGCATGTCCACGTGTGTTTTTTGGCTGCCTGAGTCTCCTCTTTATGGAAGTGTCTGTTCATCTCCTTTGTCCATCACTTAATTGGATGATTTATCTTTTTCTTACTGACATTTTGTAGTACCTTACAGATTATGGAGATCAGGCATCAGTCTGACATAGAGTTACCAAATATTTTTTCCCATTCTGTAGGTGGCTTTTTAATTCTATTAATAAAGTCTTTGGATGAGCAAAAGTGATTGATTCTTAGTAGTTCCCATTTATCTATTTTCTCTTCTGTTGTTTGTGGTTTGTTTGACAGATTTTGAAGTCTGTCTACATTGCATATTAAACCTTCTCTTATTGTTCCTACTTTTTCTTGGATGAGCTTTATCATTTTAGATTTGATATTTAGGTCTTTTATCCAGTTGGAGTTGGTTTTTGTATAAGGTGTAAGATATGAGTCTTGCTTTAATTTAGTGCAGATAGACATCCAATTTTGCCAGCACCATTTGTTGAAGAGATTGTTTTTGTCCCAGTTTAATGTCTTAGGGCCTTTGTCAAATATCAGCTCTTCATAGGCAGATGATGTCATCTCTGGGGTCTGGATTCTGTTCCACTGATCTATCTGTCTGTTTTTGTACCAGTATCAGGGTGTTTGGATCACTGTGGCAGTGTAATAGGTTCTAAGGTCGGGTAATGAGAGGCCTCCTAGTGTGTTCTTCTTTAGTAATGCTTTACTTATCAGGGGCTTCTTCACTGTCCAGACGAAGTTGGTAATTTGTTCCTCCATCTCATTAAAAAATGTTGCTGGAACTTGTACTGGGATTGCATTATATAAGCAGATGCTTGAACTTCTTGAGTTCGCACTTGGCTGGCTGGACTTCTTGAGTCTCTTGGATTTATGTTTAGTGTTTTCCATTATTTTTGGAAAATTCTCAGCTGTTCTCTGTTCAAATATTTCTTATGCCTCATTTTCTTTCTCTTATCTTTCAGGATTTCTAATTACACGTATGTTAGAACACTGATATTGTCATACGGCTCTTGGATGCTGTGTTCTGTTTGTTTCACTCTTTTGCTTTGTGTTTGTTTCACTCTTTTTTTACTCAGTTCCAATTTGGATAATTGTTATTGACTTACTTTCAAGTCTACTGTTTGGTTCCTTGACTGTGTCAAACCTACTGATGAGCCTGTCAGGCTGTCTTCATCTCTGTCACTGTGTGTGTTATTTCCAAGCATTTTCTTTAATTTTTCTTAGAGTTTCTAGCCCTCTGCTGAAATCTTCCACTTTTTTCATGCATGCTAACCTACTTTTCAGTAGAACATTTAACATATTAATTACAATTATGTTAAATTCCTTGTCTCATAATGCTAAGCCCTGGATCATCTCTTAGCTTGGTACTGTTAATTACTTCATCATTTGGTAATGTTTTCTGGCTTTTTTGTCTCATAAGTTTCAGTTGAATGCTGGCCATTGTGTGTAGAACAGTAGGGCAAATTAATTTGTATCTATTCCAGGAAATGGGCATACCTTTGAGTGTGTATGTATGTATGCGTGAGCATGAGAGAGTCCAGTCAGGAAATGAGCTGGTTTTGCACTTTGCTGTTGCTGTGGTTATGTTCTGTATACCACCAACTTCAGATTCCTGTGGTATTAACCTTGTGAGGGTGGGGACTGTGGTGCAAGACAATTTTCCTGTTGCACCTTCAGATTTCTACTTCCTCGTGTGTCTCTTCCACAGAGAAATCTCTGTCTATGTCCTTGCTTCTCCTCTGTTTATAGACTGCCGTGGTTTAGGTTATTCTGTCTTGTCCTACCCTACCTCTAGTGTTAAATCTTCTGTGCTTTCTCCTCAAGCAAGCCAAACTGTCTTGTATCTTTGGCAGATCTTACACAAAAAAGACTTTTCTACTACTCCCCCAGTGCTAACCAGTTAACCAGTTGCTGTTGAGTCAATTCTGACTATTAACAACCCCATATGCATTAGATTAGAATGGTGCTCTATAAGCTGATTTTTCAGAAACACAGGCAGTCCCTGGATTATGAGTAATTTCCATTCCTAAATCTGTCTTTAAGTCTAATTTGTATATAAGTTAGAATAGTTGGGTGTTTCATATCTAATGTTAATCAAATGTTTGTCTTAGTATATAACATGTAGTGCACCTTTCCTAGCATAGAAGTCTTTGAAGAAACACTTCCATATACACTAGAACATTTTTAACATAATAATACAGTAATAATAATAATACTTTGATGAGTGTCACAAAGTAGCATCCATTTGTTATAACAAAGTATTGTATGTACTTCAAATTTTTTATGTAGTAGACTTTACAGGGTGTTGTTTCCTAGTTGTGAGTGGTATGTAAGTCAAGTATTCACAACCTGGGGACTGCCTGTAGATCATCAGGTCTTTCTTTCAAAAAGCTTCTGGTGGACTCAAATCTCTACTCTTTTGGTTAGCAGCTGAGTGCTAGCCAATAGGATATGACAAAAGAGATTGAATATCATTCCTGTGATTACCTTGTGTTACTAACTCAGCCTTGCTAGCAGATTCACTCCAGAAATTTTCTCCTTTGTTGATCTGGAAAAGTAACAGGCCATATTACAAAGTCCATGTGGCAAGGAAGTGAGGTCTGTATCTAGGAGCTGAAGGTGGTCTCTAGTCAACAGACAGCAAGATGCTTGAGCCTTTAGTCTTAAAGCCACAAGGAAATGAATTTTGCTAGCAACTTGAGTGAACTTGGAAACAGATCCTGCCCCTGTAGAGCCTCAAGATGAGAAAGAACACAGCCTGAATGACACCTAGTTTGAAGTGTTGCAGAGGACCAAAATAAGCTATGTCCAAACTTCTGACCCAGAGAAACTGTGAGGTAATAAATATGCACTGTTTTAAGCTGCTGAGTTTGGGGTAATTTGTTACACAGCAATAGGAAGCTAACACACTATGCTGTGAATACTTTATAAATACTAACTTATTTGATTTTTATAACAGATGCAAGAGGTTTGATATTTATTATTATTCCTACTTTTATAGATGAGGAGTTTGAGGTTTAATGAAGTTGAGAAACTTTCCCAGATTCATATAGCAGGTACTGGTTAGGGATTTGAAGTCAGGTTTCCAACTCTAGAGATTGTGATCTTAACCTGTTTTTGACAAGATTGCCAGATGCTTGGTCAAAGATTGTGAATAAATGTTTGGTTTTGGGAGCACAGTGCCAAGCTATCAGAAAGCTTGTGTTAGTTTACAGTTATGCCAACAGTGAGCAAGGGTGTCACTTTTTCAACACTTTTACCCTACTGATTATCTGTCTTAAAATGATAAAATTAACAACTAAAAAAAAAAATTCATTTTACAGTTTAAAAATTTTGATTTTTTATTGAACATGTCTTTGGGTTTTTGTTTTCTAACTATATTTCATTTTTTAGAGTTTTCTGTTTATGAATAGTATCTTCTTGGAGCATAATGGTGAGAAAGGGTAGCTAATGAGGGAAGCATCTCTGATTTTTGCCTTCTTTAGTTAAGAAAATAAATTCTAGATTAAGTTAAACTTAGTGAAATGGCCATTCAGGGATGTGATACGGCATAGAATTTTTCATCTAAAAATACTTGGCTGCTTATGAGCTATATTCTGTTATACAGCTTATAACTATTGCCTAGGAAAACTCATTCCTATATAAGGAGGAAAAACCTTCAGACACATAAACATTTATTATTTTGTATTTTATGTGGTTTTGGGTGAATGAACTCTGAAACTCGACAATTAATTTTCCTCTGTCATTTCTTTCTGAAAAACATCATCCCACAAATTATGCTTCATCCAGAAACAATCTAAATATGGAAATACAATATCTTGGTAGCAATTAAGTATGCAAGCCAACATTTTTGATGGATTTGTGTTTGTCTTTTTTTCCTTGAAAGCACTCTACACATTTACAGAATTTTGCAAACTCATCCCGGGAGGAAATATGAAATGAATGACTTTTGCAGTAATTTCTCTGTAGCATCATTATTAGGAAGCAAATGTTTTCTCTTTCTGAGTGAAGATAAAAAACCACTTCAGTTCATGAAATCACAACTGTTGGGCCCTTCTCAGTGAGAACAGAGATATTTCAATTATGAAGACACTCACTGTTTGTGGTGCCATGGTTGCTGCTGAATTTAATGGGAGGAAACAATTATAATACTCAGTTTCTCTAAAGCCCTTTAAATAAAGCCGTAAACTACTAGTCAGTTAAATAATAAGATGAATATGACAAGGTTTTTAAAATCAGAAATCTAGGACCTGTAACTACACTTTTGACATATCTGTGAAAACAAGTACTACCTCACTAATTGCTCATGGTTGAGCTGCCTTTACCTGTTGAGTTTATTCCAACTCACAGTGACCCTACAGAACAGAGTAGAACTGCATCATAGAGTTTCCAAGGGGCACCTGGTGGATTTGCATTGCTGACCTTTTGGTTAGCAGCTGCAGTACATAACCAATATGCCACCAGGGTTTCTGAGCTGCCTTTGGGCTTCCCTAACTCTTTCTGTAAGTTGGTCCATGATGATGATAATAATAAAGTTGAAGAAGATAATAAAAAGCTACTTCTGTTGACTGATGATGACAGCTAAACTTTATTGTTCCTTGTGTGTCATCTTTTTTAATTCTCATCACAGCCATATGAATAAATGCTATTGTTATTCCTGTTTTACAGATGAATAATCCAAGGCTCAGAGGTCACATTTCTGATGAGTGGAAGAGATAAGATTCATACTCAGGTATGCTTGACTACAAAATCCACTAACTTTGCCAGAGCAAGTCATGCTTATTATGCAAGCTTGGATTCAGTCTTAAATGATTCACAGGGATGAGTCTCATTTTTCTGATTCTAGTCAGTACAACCAAAATAGAATCACTGGCAAATTATTTTTTACCTTCTTTTGCGTTGTCAGGATCATTTTTAAGGTGTTTCTCTCATACCTGAAGATACAGAAATATCTTCAACAGGCTATTGAAGCTCTGTAATCCCATCAAAATGCTTATGACTTAGCAATATTCTGTATTTGTGCCAAGAATATTTGGATTGTTAGATACTGAGGGTGGGTTTCCATGACTCTTCTCATTATTTGGAAACCTAACTCTTTGCCCTAGAACTCTGTATGTCTCACAATTCAAAATATGGCCACTTTTGCGTGAGGCTGTTGGGTTGTGCAGCCTCAACCTGCCCCAGGATGACAGGTTCTCTATACAGCAGAGGTGTGGCATAGGAGCTGTCCATGGTGGTTGCTTGAAGAACTCATAAACTGTATTTTAGATTAGGACTTTTCAGTATTAGATGTGGTGCTGACTTTCTAGATCTCTGCCTCATTCTCTTTCTCTATCCATGTATTTGCAAATTAGGGAGACATTACTAGAAAACTTGCTGCTGTGCAGTCAATTCTGACTTACAGTGACCCTGTAGGACAGAGTAGGACTGTTCCATAGGGTTTCTAAAGAGTAGCTGATAGATTTAAATTGTTGACCTTTTGGTTAGTAGTTGAGCTCTTAAACACTGCACCTCCAGGGCTCCAGAGAGACAATGAGGGAAGTGTATGTGTTGTTATGTAATTTGTCACTCTGCTTTACATATTTGATGTTTGAAAATAGCAATATGTTTATGACATAATAAAACAATAAAATAACGCTTTTCTATAAGCTAGATTGTATGATGTCTACTATGCATCAAAATATTTGATCTTCTGATTAAGTGACTTCTACTGTTAATCTTTAAATCTCAGGGACATACTAAGTCAAAAGCACTACAGTTACAGTCCCACTTTGTTTGAATTTTGGTATCTATTGATTGCCTTCCTTTTTCTTGTTTTTAAATTATGCTTTAAATGAAGGTTTACAGAATAAAATATTTTCTCATTAAACAATTACTACTCATTGTTTTGTGATGTTGGTTGTGAACCCCCAAAGATGACAACACTATCCACTTCTCAACTTTAGGTTCTCCATTTTCAGCCTTCCTATACCCTCCTGCCTTTTCATCCTTACCCCTGGGTTGGTGTATCCATTTAGTATCACTTTATTTTATAGGCTTCTATAATCTTTGTTTGAATGATGAACCTAAGGAGTGACTTCAGTAAGTTAAGAGGGTACCCAGGGATCATACTCTTGGTGTTTCTCCAGTCTCAGTCAGACCAGTAAGTCTGGCCTCATTTTTCTGTAAGTTAGAATTTTGTTTTACATTATTCTCCAGCTATGTCACACATAATTTTGGTGCCCCTCTCTATGCACCCCTATCCACGGAAAGATTATATATCCCTGCTCAGTTGAATGGAAATCCTGGTGGCATAATGATTAAGTGCAATGGCTGCTAATTAAAGATCTCTGCAGTTTGAATCCACCAGGTGCTCCTTGGAAACTCTATGGGGCAGTTCTTCTCTGTCCTATAGGGTTGATAGGGCTCAGAATCGACTCAGTGGCTAAAGATTTGCTTTTTTTGTGTGTGTGGCTTTGCTCAGTGGAACACAGAAGCAACCATGTGATTTCCTTTGGCCAATCAAATCTGAGAAACAACATGGGCCACTTCTGACAGAAGCAGTTCTGACTAACCTATGGTTCACAAAGCTACAACGGTTGGTAATGTTTCCGATAATGGCCGCTCCAGTAGCCTGAGTCCCAGAATGAAAGTTACATGGAACAGAGCAACAACTGATTCTTCATTGAACAGGTGGCATGAGACAGAAACAATTATTTGTTACAACCCTCTGTTGCAAACCACTAAGGAGGTGAAAGCCATGTACTGCCACAGCAGAGCCTAGCTTCTTCTGACTGATACACTCATCCACTCCCTCTTCTCCAGGGAAGAGGTAGCCACACAATAAAATTTCAGTGGTAATAAAGTACACTTTGAATATGCTGTTAACATAGCCCATATGGACTGCAAATCTCTCAACTTTTTTTCTTTCCTATTGGCTAACCCAAATCTCTTTCCCATGCTGAAATAATCCAGATAGCACTTTACACCAGTTTGTGGGCTGCCGGAAAGACACTTGTGGGTGCCCAACTTGCCAAGTAAGGGATGATAAAGGCAGCTGTGAGAATTCTAGTCACTATGCACAAACTCTTCCTTTAAAAAACAGCAAAGTTGCCTAAATTCAAAAAGATAAGTCTAATTGCACTCAGTACTAACCTAAAGTTAAAGTAATTCCCTGTTTTCTTTTCTGTGGTGTTTCTTTTGTAAAACTAATGGATGATTTATGTCTTATCTTGGGTTCTTCTAAAAACAGAGTTCGAGATGGAGTCTGTGAGGAAGGGTTTGGCAGGAGGAATGATTTTGACATATGATCTTGTAAGAAAGTAAAACAGGCAAGACTGGGCAAAGGGAGCAGTTAACCAGCAATGTTGTTGTAACTGAGGCTTCAACTGAGTCTTCGGGGAGGTCTGAAGGTAGAATAGCCCTTCATAGTTGCCTCACCCTGAGGCAAAATAGTCTGCCATTTGTAATCCTACAGCAACCGGTCATGACCGTGGGCTGCCCTCTGGGATGTGGCATAACTGTATAGAAAGCAGTTCCCAGTGACTGAGGACACTGTATAGTGGACACAGTTGTGAGTTGTCAGCAGCAGATATTCCCAGCAGCTGGACAACAAGCGTATTGGTCTTAAAGAGAGGACCTGGGTGGAGTATCATTGACTCCACTCTAGTCCATTCTAATGTCACCCGGATGAACCTACTTGTTAGAGTAAGTTTGTCTCACCTGGGAACAGCTTTCACAGGATTCTGGTTGACCTTGTATTCCACGGAGTGACAATAAGTGAGGCCACTTTGACTTTGAACCCTTGATCTACTGGACACAGGTATTCTAGCTGTTGGGAACATAGCTTTGGAGAATGGTCATTGATTTAGGAAGTCCCCTCATCCTTTCAGTTCATAATATTCAAACTGATGCCTCAGCTATTCCACCATCAGGCTTGTCTCTAGTGGAATATGATAGATTGATGGATCCCATGGTCTTGTTCCCATCACTCTCCTTGTTAGCTACAGAGTGAGTCCTTCCTTCTGAGTTGATGATATCATGCAGCAGTTTATGTGGGTGGATCAAACAGCATCTTTGGGTGATGGCCTACAGGACAGGCAAACTCATGTTCAAAATATGTACTGATTTTGGTTAAGATAGACTGTGCTCTTTTTAGACACAAATAGCCAGTTGGTGTCCTTGAGGGATGATGTACTATCAAGAAGCCTAGCTCTGTTGCTAGTAGGTTGACCATTCAGCAGTGGGAGTAGGCTAGGTAAGCTTTGGTGAATTGAGGTCCATGCTGTTGGATTCATACTCAGCCTCCATCCCCACCACCATAGCTATCATTCATGAGTCCATTGTGCTAGCACGGGGGTAGGTAAATTAGAGGTTGGCTTATGCCAGCCTGGCAATAATTCTGTATAATTGGTTTCTCTATGCTTCTTCCATTGTGGATGATTTCTGCAAGATGGTAACATATCATACGTTGATATTTTTTGCCTACTCTCATCAGTGTACCCATGTATCTCTTTCCTAGATCTTCCTGTTTGTGATCTTCTAATCTTTCTCTTTCCAAGTCCTGATCAATTAGACATGCTACTTGTCACTGCACACAAATCTGTCTATATGTGTGTGTGTATGTGTGTGTGTGATGATTAAGTGACAGTGTACAATCCAAATCACTTTGCTCTCCCCATCTGGTGGCAATACATTCCATCTTTTCACTTTATACATCTAGTACCCTCTTAATGAGCATTTGACCCACCTTCTCCACTCTCTTCTCTCCCATCTAGAAAGAAATCGGTAGGACAGCCTCCTGTAAATGTGTAGAACCATGAAATATGCACACAATATGGTCACACTGTATCCCTGAGTCCAGTCCATAGAGAGCAGCAGGTCTAGTAGCCATGTTCCCAGGGGACCCTCCAGGCTGTCAAACCATCATTTCAAGTCTTTTAGTGGTGTTCTTGGACTACACACCTCTTCTTCCTGTGTTGCCTCAGGGACTCTATATTATGTCCCCCGTCATAGCTGTCTTCGGTGATGACTGGTCACCATCTGGTTTTTCTGGTCTTGTGTTGATACAGTCTCCCAGTCACATGGGTTCTGTTTCCTAGACTCTTTTTTTTTCTCATATCTTTGTAGTACTAAGTGATCATCTGTTCCAGATGAGTTGGGGCCGTTTGGTGTACCTCAGATAGCAGGTTGTTAGCTTTTAAGACCCCAGAAGCCACTCACCAACATGGGCTGCAGAAGACTGTCTCAGCAATGGACTAGTTATGCCAGTTGGCCTCAAAGTCCCCTGAATATATGGTCCAAGGACCAACACGCCTGCTACTTATCTTTTGAAATCCTAGGTTGAGTTTAGAAAACGTTTCAGTTTATGGTGAAGTCCAGTTAAGCTGATCTACTTTCTCGTGTGTGTTGTCGCTCCTTTCACCTAACCAAATTTCTATCAACTATCTAACCTATGACCAACCCCCCCTCCCTCCCCATTAGAGTCTTTTCTTCTGTGCTTAAGTCTATTTTTAAGTTCTAATAGCAGGGGTGTCATACAATATTTGTCCTTTTGCTGCTGACTGATTTCTCTCAACACAATGTTTTCCAGTTGAAATCATGTTATGAGATGCTTCTTAAAATCGTTGTTCTTTATCATTGCATAGTGTTTCATTGAGTATATGTACTGTAGTTTATTTGTCTGTTCATCTGTTGATGGGAAACTAGGTTGATTCCATCTTTTTGCTATTGTGGATAGTGCTGTAATAAGCATTCATATGCATGTGTCTGTTCGTGTGACCGCCTTTATTTCTGTAGGATATATTCCAAGCAGTTGGTTTACTGGGTCAAATGCTATTTCTATTTCTAGCTATTTAAGGAAGCAGTGAATTGCTTTCTAAAGAGGTTGTATCATTTTGCCATACTACCAGCAGTGTAGGAGAGTTCCAATCTCTCCACAGCCTTTCCAGCATTTGTGGTTTTGGGCTTTTTGGATTATGGCCAACCTTGTTGTGGTGAGATGGTATCTCATTGTAGGTTTTATTTGGTTTTCTTTAATAGCTAATGATCGTGAGCAATTTCGTCACATGTTTTTGGCTGCCTCGATGTCTTTCTTGGTGAAGTGTCTGCCATCTCCTTTGCCTATTGCTTAATTGGGATCTTTACCTTTTTCTTGTCGATATTTTGCAGTACCTTGTAGATTATGGAAATCAGGTGTCAGTTTGACACATAATTGCCAAATATTTTTTCCTATTCTGTAGGTAATCCTTCAACTCTCTTGATAAAGACTTTGGATGAGCAAAAGTGATTCTTAGTAGTTCCTACTTACCTGTTTTCTCTTGTGTTCATTGTGCTTTGTTCATCAGGTTTTGACAGTTAGATCTTCAATTCAGTTTGAGTTAGTTTTTTCATGTAAGGTGTGAGATATGGGTCCTATTTCAGTTTTTTTTTTTTTTTGTAGATGAATATCCAATTTTGGCAACACCATTAGTTAAAGAGACTTTTTCTACCCCAGTTCATGACCTTTGTGACTATGTCAAATATTAACTTTTCATAAGAGGAGAGTGATATTTCTGGAGTCTCTATTCTGTCCCATTGGTCTATATGTCTCTTTTTGTACCAGTACCAGTACCAGACTGTTTTGACTACCGTGGCAGTGTAATAAGTTCTAAGATCAGGTAGTGTGAGGCCTCCCATTGTGTTCCTCTTCTTCAGTAGTGCTTTGCTTATCTTGGGTTTCATAGCTTTTCAAACAAAGTTGGCAATTTGTTTCTTTATTTCATTAAAAAGTGACACTGGAATTTGTACTGAGATTGCATTGTATATGTAGATCACTTTGCGTAAAATAGACATTTTCACAACGTTAAATCTTCCTAGCCATGAACAAGGTAGTTTTCTCCACTTAATGTAAGTCTCTTTTGGTTTCTTGCAGTAAGGTCTTGTAATTCTTTCTATACAGGTCTCTTGTTTCTCTGGTTAGATTTATTCCTAGGTATTTTATCTTCTTGGGGGCTATAGTAAATGGTATTGATTTGGTGATTTCCTCTTTGATGCTGTCTTTGCTAATGTAAAGGAATCCTACCTGTTTACTTATGTTTCTCTTATATCCTGTTACTTTGCTGAACTCTTTTATTAGTTCCAGTAGTTTACTTACAAATTCTTTAGGATTCTCTGTGTATACGATCATATCATCTGCAAATAAGGAGATTTCTACTTCATCTTTGCTGATGCAGATGCCCTTTATTTCTTTGTCTTGTCTAATTGCTGTGGCTAGAACCTCTAGAATAACGTTGAATAGAAGTGGCGACAGTGGGGATCCTTGTCTAAGGGGGAATTCATTCAGTCTCTCTCTATTCAGGATGATGTAGGCAGTTGGCTTTGCATAGATGTGCCTTATTATATTCACGAATATCCCCTCTATTCCTATTTTGCTGAGTTTTTAACATGAACGGGTGTTGGATTTTGTAAAATGACTTTTCTGCATCAGTTGACAAAATCAGATGATTCTTATTTGAGTCATTTGTGTGGTTGATCACATTAATTGTTTGTTTGATGTTGAAGCAGCTTGCATCCCTGGTATGACTCCAACTTGGTCATGATGACTTGTTTTTTTTGATATGTTATTGGATTGTATTTGCTAGGATTTTTTAAAAAAATTTTTATTATGACTGAGTGAAGGTAGTATACAATTCAAGTTAAATTTGCATGCCTGCCAATCTGCAGTTCCCTTTGGTCTCCTTGCCAAGTGACAGTACACTCTTACTTTCTGTTCTATTCATGTCATATCCTGCTAACAATCTCCTATGCCCTCCTCTCTGCCCTCTCTCCCTTCTGGTAAGAGGCCAGTAGGATAGCTTCCTGTAGACACAGGAAGTGTCCACAGGAAGTGGACACACCATATGGTCACTTTGTGTCCCTGAGTTCAGTCCATTCCTGTCTGAAGAGTTGACCTCAGTAATGATTAATGATCAGGAGCAGCAGCAGGTCTAGGTGCCATGCTCCCAGGGGAAGTTCTGGATCATTAGACAAACAATTGTAGTTTTTTAGTGGAGTTCTTGAGGTGCACCCCTCTTTTTTTTGGTGTTGCCACTGGGACCCATCACGGCTGTCATTGGTGGTGGCCGGGTGCCATCTGGTTCTTCTGGTCACGTGTTGATACAGTCACCCATACACATGGGTCCTTCCATGTTCTGGGCTCTTTTTCCCTTATGTCTTTGTTGTCCTTGGTGATCATCTCACCCAGCTGAGATGGGATCATTTGGTATACCTCTGATGGCAGCTTGCTAGCTTTTAAGACCCTAGACATGCTGGTTAGGATTTTGTTGAAGATTTTTTCTTTAGGTTCATGAACAATATTGGTCTGTAATTTTCTTTCTTTTTTGTGAAGTCTTTCCTTGATTTGGTATCAGGGTTATGTCGGCTTCATAGAATGAATTTGGGAGTTTTCCATCGTTTTCTATACTGTGAAATAGCCTCAGAAGTCTTGGAATTGACTCCTCCCTAAAGGTTTCATAGAATTCTCCAGTGAAGCTCTCTGGGCCAGGACTTTTTTTGGTTGGTAGTTTTTTGTTTACTTTTTCAATCTCTTCTTTTATGATGGGTTTATTAAGTTGTTCTACTCCTTGTGATAGATAGCCTTGACAGATGATATGACTCAATCTATAAATTTGTCCATTTCCTTTAGGTTTTCAAATCTGCTAAGTAAAGTCTTTTGTAGTGTTCTGTTATGATACTTTTAATTTTGGTTGGGTCATTTATGATCTCCCTTCTTATTTCTTATTCAGGTTATTTGTTTCCTCTCCTATGTTTCTTTTGTAGGTTTAGCCAATGATTTATCGATTTTCTTGAAGAACCAGCTTTTGGGTTTGTTCACTTTTTCAATTGTTCTTCTATTCTCTAATTTTTTGAGTTCTCCTCTAACCTTTATTATCTGTTTTCTTCTGATACCTGAGGGGTTACTTTGTTGCTTTCTTTCTGCTTGTTCAAGTTGTAGGGTTAATTCATTGGTTTGGGCTTTTTCTTCTTTCTGGATGTGTGCATTTATAGAGATAAATTGACCTCTGAGCACTGCTTTGGTTGTATACTATAGAGTCTGCTAGAATGTGGTTTTGTTCTCATTTGATTCCATAAATTTCTTTATTTTGTCTGTGATTTCTTCTATAACCCATGGATTTTTGAGCAAGGTGTTGTTAAGTTACCATGAGTTCAGATTTCTACCTGTGTTTTTTCTGCTGTTGATTTCTGTTATTGGTTTGGTTTTTACAAAGTTTCTAACTTCTGTTTATCAGCGAATGTCTTTTATGGCTTTACAGTCAAAGAAGATACTTGCAATAATTCAATGGATTGTATTTTGTTAAGACTTGCTTTATGTACTAATATGTGGTCTATTCTGAAGAATGTTCCATGTGCATTGGAAAAGAAGGTGTACTTATCTGTTGTTGGATAAAGAGTTCTGTATATGTCAATGAGGTCTAGTTTGTTGATTGTTGCAGTAAGATCTTCTGTATCTTTACTGAGTTTTTCTTCTGGATTATCTGTCCGTTACTGAAAGTGGAGTGTTGAAGCCTCATAGTATTATTGTCGAGTGGTCTACCTCACTTTTCAATGTTTTCAGCATTTGTTTGATATATTTAGATGCTCTGGTGTTGAGAGCATAAATATTTAATACTGTTATATCGTGCTTATGAATTGAACTTTTCAGTAATATTGACCATCCTTGTCTACCAAGGTTGATCTTACATTAAAATTGTGCAAGGTGTCTTTAATTTTGTTCATTTTTTCAATTGTTCTTCTGTTCTCTAATTCACTGAGTTTTTCTCTAATCTTTGTTATCTGTTTTCTTCTGGTGGCTGAGGGGTTTCATGTGCATTGGAAAATGATCTGTTGCCAGTTGTGTCTGTGTTCTCTGAGATTAGTATCGTCGCTCCTGCTCTTCATATGTTGTAAGTTTGATATGCATTCTTCCATCCTTTGATTTTCAATTTGTTTATATCTTTAAGTCTAAGGTGTATTTCTTGTAAGCAATATAGAGACAGATTGTATCTTTGGATTCAGGTTGTTACTCTCTGCCTCTTTATTGGAACTTGTAGTCCATTTACATTCAGTGTAATTATTGATAGGTATGTGTTCAGTGCGGTCATTTTGATGCCTTATTTTTGTGTTGTTGATGTTTTCTTTGTTGCTCTTCATATTCTGTTCTAGGTCATTTTTCTTTCTGGATTTACTTGTCATCTTTTTCAGTGTTGGTTTTGTGTTGCTGAGACTCCTGTAGTATGTTTCTTGTTTTGATATGTCATATCGTTAGTCTGCTTCGTGGCTACCCCTTTGATCCTCTTTAAGTCAATCTTTGACCTCTGTGTATCTTCTTAATTTCTTCTTCACCCGAAAGGGTTCTGACTACTGTAATATGCTCTTCTTTAAATTGTGTTGATATCATAGTTTTCATGTTAAGATCACTGGTTCCCTTCCTAGGGTCACCATGAGTCGGATCCGACTCGACGGCACTTGGCTTGGCTTGATTGAGCTTTGTGACTTCTCTAGCTGAATAGGATTCTGGATGCTCTGTCCTGCATTGCATTCTTAAGTATATGGTTGTTGTTTTTCTAAACAAAGAGCTTCTTTCAGTATTTCTTGTAGTTTTGCTTTGTTTTTTTAAAAAGTTTCTAACTTCTGTTTATCTGTAAGTGTCTTAATTTCCCCTTCATATCTGAGATGCAGTTTTGCAGGATATGTAATTCTTGGTTGGAGGCTTTTCTCCTTCAAGACTTTATGGCTCAGTGAAAGCTGGTAGAAATATTGCCTGTTGCCACTGCATTCTCTAGCTGGTCTTATTTTAAAAGCTGCTTTACTTCTGAGAGAGGTGCTGTCCAGCAGCTGCTGAGACCAGCCAGGCCCTCAGATGTGGCAGTCCTCATCCCCTGGCTGACAACAATGGTGTCTCACAGGCAATCCTTAGATGCTCAAAGAAGGGAGGGCTTAGGGCACTGCCATGCTCAGCTGCCAGGGCCCACCACGATCCCTAGATAGCCAGCCAGCCAAGTGCCATCAAATCTGATCTGACTCATGGTGACCTTAGGGGGATCATCTCAAAAACAGCTATTCTGCTGGAGATGCACTTTACAGAGATGCATTGTTGCTCAGTGTGAGAATTAGCCCCCACTGAGACCTTAGGCGTGGCTGACACTGCCTCTCAGCTAACCAAATGGCATCATTCCTGAGCTGCCTTTCCTGCAGTGAGTCAGCAGAATCTATGGTGCACCACAGAGACAAGAGAGGAGAGGGGCACTGGCACCCTCGATCAGCAGCTGAGACCTCGAGATGTGGCTGTCCCATGCACAGTCTCTCTGCTGTGGTATACACTGTTCACTTAAGTACTGCAATTCAGTGCATTACTGTTCTAGGCTCATAAGCTCAGCATACCCAGTCCCTGCCTCCTGGATAACAAAGAAGTCTCCCATACCTGCAGTGCCCTCAAATGATGTGTCAGCAGAAGCAGGACTCAGTGTGCCACTGTCTTGACTCTGACAGAGGTAGTTTCCCCTTTCCTGTCACTGAGTCCAATCTCACAACCCTATGCCAGATACTGGGGATCCCAGAATGTCCACACTGCTCTGTTCACTTATTAGTCTAGGCCTTAGTTCTCAGTGGGAATTGAGAAGACATGTGTCTAGTCTGCCATCTTGGTACTGCCTTGTGTTTATATTCTTAACTTAAATCTGTTTATATTCTCATTCACCCAAAGTGGATGGTGAGGTTTACTGTCCGGAATTCTGCTTTTTGGCAAGATGTCTCTGGGAGCCACACTAAGTGGTGTTATAAATCAATATCAAGTTCCCATCAACATACCAAGTCAACCCATTCATGAACAAAAATTAGATTTACTCCTCTTTCAGCTGATTGTAAGCTTCCCTTCCCATATGTAGCCATGGTATAATAGGATTCTGGGCCTTCTGCTTGTATTTATTGCTTGTATGTTCTGGCCTTTTTTGTGCCCGATCCTGGGTATACTACTTCTTACTTATGATGAGTTGCTGCTGTGTGACAAAGCCTACCTCATGATGGATAGCTCTGGTTACATGGTTGCTAGGTGTTTCATGTTCCATCTCAACTAAGGTGAGATGTTTTCCTCTCCTGAGGTCCAGTAGCACATCTAGAACTGCTTCTGAATGGTGAGTGGCTCTCTATTGAAGATGATATAGTCTTGCTGAAAAAGGCTGTGATTCTGAGGTTTGACATTAAACATTTCACAGAATCTTTTCCCACCACAGATACTACAAGTACAATAGGATCTACTGGATAATGTGGCTCGAGCAGCAGGACTGTTTGCCCATCAGCCTGAAATCTGTGCATAGCCTTTTCTCACTCAAGGCTCCACTTAAAATTGGCAGCTTTCAGTGCCACCCAGTAAATGGGCTGATGCAATAATCACAGATGTGAGCTATGCAGCATCTAGAACCTAAAAAGCCCCAGTGGTGATCACAAGGCCAAATGTTCTTACTTCTTACTGGTGGCAAGCATAAGATGCAAAGTTTCATTCTTTATTTTGGAGAGGATGTCCCAATATTTCCTGAACCAGTCTAGAATGTTTATTGATATGGAAAGTCACAAGAGCCTGACTCACATAGACTTAGGGTGCTGGATAATTGATCATGATGCCCCCTAAAAAGAAAATAGATAGACAGTATCCTAAATTCTTACTTGATCTGCAAGCTGAGGAGTTCTAGATCTAGTGAACATTTATATAACTTGATTCACCAAAACAGAGAGTCACTGCTCCTCAATCAGTTCCTAGACTGGTGGCCATTTACAGATCCAGAACTCTTTAGATGAAGAGGAGGTTGGGTTGCCTTGAAGAATGATCTTGCTACACTGCCAAAAACTTATACTGTTAATCTTTCTCCAGCCTCCTCCTAAAGAGATGTATGACCATTTACTAGAGTGATTGTGCATTGGCAAAAGTGGGAAAAAATCAGAACACAGAACCAGTGTCCAGTAATCCCTAAGAAATTCCTGAGTACCCCATGTATCATATGGTACCCAATATTCAAAAGTAGGAGCTTATGGAGGTCAAGCCAATGGAGTTTTAGTTCAGGAACCACTTCCATATTGTGCAGAACCATCTGCAAATTAGACCTGAGGTTTTTCTTCCTCAGTTAACCATTCATAAGGAATTCTACATGAGGCCATAGATGTGATCTGTGAGAAAGAAGGTAATGTAGCAGAAGTAGATTCTATGGCCATTTGGGCCACGTCCACATGCAGCTTGTGTCTTCAGGGTCTGCTTAAGCCCAGTCTCACATATATTACTTCCATTTGATAATGGAATGCTACTACACACACTCAAATTTATGGCTTCCTGGGTTACACAAGACCTGGTCCTTGAAGGGGCAATTACATGGTTAAACAGGCATGTTCTACTAAGGCCCAAAAGCAAGCCAAAAGCTGTTTCTCAAAGACAGTAGTTGTCTGCAGGATATAGCCTGGCTTTGCTCTAAAATTCTAAGGGTCTGTGATTAAGTATGGTCTGTGAGATGTGTACAGTGTCAAGTTGAGAGGAGATGGACTATGGTGGTCTTTTTGCTATGCTGAAAGTCTACAGTTGGCTAGGTTAAATGTCCCAGTTATTCAGTCACACAGCAACCTAGGTGTTTTAGTCAGCTGGGGCTGCTCTAACAGAAATACCACAGAGTGGATGGCTTTAACAAAGGAACGTTTATTCTTACATAGTCCGGTAGGCAACAAGTTCATATTCAGGGTGTCTGCTCCAGGGGAAGGAAGGCTTTTCCCTTGTGGGCTCTAGAGGAAAGTCTGGTATTGCATCAGTCTTTGGCCAGAGAGCATCTTGGCGCAGAAACCCTGGGTCTGAAGGATGCGCTCTTCTCCTGGTGCTGCTTGCTAGATGGTGTGAGGTTCCCAATTCTCAGCCTGCTTCCCCTTCCTTTTATCTCTTGCAGGATGAAAGGATTAAGGGTGAGGCAAGTTACACTCCAGGGAAACTCCCTTTACAGTGAAGCAGAGAGGTGATCTTATAAAGGGATTTATGGTCCCACCCTAATCCTTTAACATACAGCATAGGAAAACCACAAAATGGAGGACAGTCACAAGATACGGGGAATCACAGCCCAGCTACATGGCTACACTTATTTTGGGGGGGACACAATTCAATCCATGACAGTAGGTGTTGCTGCGAAGCTGAATGGTAGAAATGATTCAAATCCAAAATTAGTTGACTTTAAGTAAGACTCATGGTGATTTGATGGCACTTGGCTAGCTTTTAAGTAAGACAGATATTCCTAGATAATTTTGGTGGGCCTGATTAAGTTGAAAGTCTTTATGAGCAGAACTTCAGGAAGCTTGGTGGCATAACGGCTAAGTGCTTGATCGCTAACTGAAAGGTTGGTGGTTGGAGCCCACTAGTGGCTCTGGGGAGGAAAAGACCTGGTGACCCACTCCCATAAAGGAAACCCTATGGGACAGTTCTACTCTGTCACATACTGTCATTATGAGTTGAATTGACTTGACAACACACAACAAAAGAACAAAGAGCAGAACAAAGTTTTCCCTGAAGGAGAAGAAATTCTGTGTACAGTATCTTCAGCCTGTATTCAGGGGATCCAGTCTGCCCTTCCTAATAGCTTTGTCTTAGGAATTTTCGATTTTGCAAACCATAATTGGAGCCTTGGTGGTGTAGCGGTTAAAGACTTGGCTAGCTGCTAGTCAAAAAGATTGGCCATTCAAATCTACTAGCTGTTTCTTGGTAACTGTATGGGACAGTTCTACTTTGTCCTGTAGGTCCACTATGGGTCAGAGTTCTCTTGACAGCAAGAGGGATTTTTTTTTCAGACCTAATCATATAGGCCAATTCCTTACAATAAGTCTATTAATACAGACCTCTTGCTGGTTCTGCTTCTCTGGTTGAACTCTGATTGATATATCTGAGATAACATAAACTGATAACACTGGTTATTTGTGAGTATAGATAGTCCCCAAGTTACAAATATTGAACTAATGTAATAATGAACAACCTGTAGTTACAAAACAACCCTCTGTAAAGCCTATTGTTAATTTCAGATGTCTACAATGGTTTGTAATAACAAATGGGCACTACTTTACAACATATATCAAAACGCCAAGCCAAAGCCAAGTGCCGCAGTATCTTTATTATTACTGTATTATTATGTTAAAAATGCTTTACTGTTTCTAGAATCGTTTATTTAATGTTTCTTATGCACAGAAAGACATACTATTACCTATACACTAGGACAAAAATTTGATTGAAGACAGATGGAAACAACACCTAACTGTTCTGACTTACAGACAGATTTGGCTTACAGAAAAAAGGCAGATTTAGTAATAAAACTAGTTTATAATCCAGGAACTGCCAGTAAATGGATAGACTTTAGGGGATTTATGCTTTATAATTTGTCCTTTTTTCTTTTTCATAGTTTTTGAGTGTCTTAAGACAGCACTTTCACCCCAGGAATAGTACTTAAAAATCATAACTTTTAATAAAAACAATAGTAAAAAACCAAAAATTTCACCATAATTAAATGGGTCAAAATTCCCTTCGTAAAATGTCTCGTAGATTTTTACACATTAAAAAAAAAGCAAAAAAACTGAACTTTTTTGCATAGAACTGAGAAAATTTATATTTTGGTTTACTGTTCTTTTTGTTTCATGAATGTTTATTGAGCCTAGGAACTATACGCTACTCTTTCTTTGTTCTGTTTGCTGTGTCTAATTCAGTGCTGAGTACATTTAGATCCCTGTCAATGTTTCTTAATTAATAAACATATCTCGTATGTGTAAACATATGTCATAACTTCCTTTAAAGAACTTTTTTTCTAGTAACTTTCCAGCTTCTACTTCATCCTTTTCAAATGAGGACAACAAGCACTCTAATTTCTAAACTTACTAAAAATTAAGTTATTACACCCACATTTTCTTTATTTTATTAACAATAACACACAGATTGTACTTAGTGGGAATCAACAGCAAGGAGTACTTATTTTTATATATTTGAAATAACTATGCCCTTACCATTTAGTACTCTGACTTTTTATTAACAGTATTCAAGCACACATAATCCTGAATCAACACAATCCATAAACTTGTCTTTTTAATGATTATAGAGCAGTCTATCATGTAAATATGCCCCAGTTTGCTCATCCATGTCTCTATTTTTGGACATTTGGGTTGTTTCCAGTTTCTTCCATTTATGAATAATGTGACTGTGAAGGGTTGTTGTCTTAGTTATCTAGTGCTCCTATAACAAAAATACCACAAGCGGAAAGCTTCAACAAACAGAGATTTAGGAGGCTAGACATCCAAAGACAGAGAGCGGCTCTAGGGGAAGTCTTTCTCTTTCTTTTGGCTCTTCAGTAATATTCTTTCCTCTTTAGCTTCTCCTTCATGGTTCCTTGGAGATCTCCATGTATGTCCTGTCTATTTTACCCTTCTCTTTTTGCTAGCTTGCTGTTAACCTTTTTTTTAATGTCTTGAAAGAGATTGACCCAAGATACAGCCTACACTATTCCTGCTTCATTAACATAACAAAGACAACCCATTTCCAAATGGGATTATAATCAGAGACATAGAGGTTAGGATTTACAACACATATTCTTGGGAACACAATTCAATCTATAGCATTTCACTCTTTGGCCCCCCCAAATTCATGTCCTTTCTCTATGCAAAACACATTAACCCCATCATGTCATCCTAACAGTCTTAAATCAACCCCAGGTTCCAAGTCTCATCTTCTGCATCATCTAAATCAAATATGACTGAGACTTCAGGTATATTCTATCCTAGGACAAAATTCCTCTTCATTTGTGGACCTGTGAAATCTGGAATACAATTATCAACTTCCCAAGTGCACTGATGGAACAGGCACAAATGGAGAAAAACCAAGAAACTGGAGGGACAAAAGGGAGTAACAGTCACTAAGCAAGTCCAAAACTCAGCAGAACAAATAACATTAATTAGCTCTCAAGGCTTGAAAATAACCCTCTGTTCTCTGAGACAACCAGGCCAATGACTGTGCCTTCCAGACTCTGGGTGTGGGTCATACTCTTTGAATTCTAGGTGGAGGCACCTCAGCCTTACTCTTCAATTCTGCTTTCCAGGCCCTCTGGCAGAGCAACTCAACTCCCTTGGCTTTAGGTGACCTCTTTCTCCTAGTACATCTAACTGGCTACCCTGCCCCCATAGCTACATTAGGCTTCATTTATCTGTTTTTGGGAATGGCAGCCCGTCACCCTAAAGTCTGGTGTAGCCCCATCTCCCATCATGTCTTTATGGCGGCCCCATTCTGGAACCAAGTTGGTGAAGACATGTCTTTTTTATTTTTTATTTTTTAAAATTTTTTATTTAATATAACTGAGTGAAAATGTACATTCCCGTATAAATTTACATACCCACCTATATGCAGCTTCCACTGCTCTCCCTGTCCGGTGACAGTACAGTATTCCTCTCTGCTCCATACATGTCTCATTCTCCCAACAGTCTCTTTTTTCCGTCCTCTTCACCCACTCTCCTTCCTCCAGCCAAAGGTCAGCAGGACGACATCCTATAGACGTATAGAACCATAAAGTGCATCCAATATATGGTCACCCTGAATCGCCAAGTCCAATACATTCCTGTCTGAAGCGTGGACCTTTGTTATGATTTATGGTCAAGGGCAGCATCAGGGCAAGGGGTCATGCTCCCAGGGGAACCCCGAAACCACTGGACCATCAATTGAGGTCTTTTAGTGGAGATCTCAGGGTGCACCCCATTTTATTCTTGTGTTGCCAGTGAGACTCAACTTAGGGAGCTCCATCGTGGCTATCACTGGTGGTGGCTGGGCACTATCGGTTCTTCTGGTCCCAAGTCGATGTAGGCACTCACTCATGTGGGTCTCTCTGTCTTCTGGGGTGTCTTTCCCCCATGTCATTTTGGTCCTCGGTGAGCATCTGTTCCTGCTGAGTTGGGACCATTTGCTGTGCCCTCGGATGGCAGCTTGGCAGCTTTTAAGACCCCAGACGCCACTCACCAATATGGGGTGCAGAGAGCCCTCTTAGCAAAATGCTAGTTGTGCCAATTGGCCTCGCTTTCGCCTAAGATGTGGTCCCCCGCCCCCTGCCGCAGCTACTCTATCCTTGCAATATTGGGTTAAGATGGAAGGAGTACTCATGTTATGTTTAAGTCCACTTAATATTGTTCTTGCTTCTAATGTGTGCTGTCACCGGTTTCAGCCAACCAGATACCTAGCAACTATCTAATCTAAACCCTCCCCCCTCCCTCCCTAACCTCCCTTGCAGCTGTCAAAGAGTGTTCTCTTCTATACACAAGTCTGTTTTTGAGATCTTATCGTAGACGTCTCATACAATATTTGTCCTTTTGTCTCTGAATGCTTTCACTCAACATAATGTCTTCCAGTTGAAACCAGGTCATGAGATGTTTCCTGGAGTCATTGTTGTTCTTTATCATTGTGTAGTGCTCCATTGAGTATATATACCATAGTTTACCTATCCTTTCTTCTGTTGTTGGGCATCTGGGTTGATTCCATCTTTTTGCTATCGTGGACTGTGCTGTGATAAACATTCCTGTGCATGTGTCCATTGGTGTGAAAGGCCTTGATTCTGTAGGACATATTCCAAGTAGTGGAATTACTGGGTCAAATGGTATATCAATATCCATTTTTTTAAGGAAGCGCCAGATTGCTTTCCAAAGAGGCTGGACCATTTTGCAACCCCACCAACAGTGTAGGAGGGTTCCACTTTCTCCACAGCCTCTTCAGCATTTGTTGTTTTGTGGTTTTTGGATCATGGCTGATCTTGTTGGGGTGAGATGGTATCTCATTGTCGTCTTGATTTGAATTTCTTTAATAACTAAGATCACGAACATGTCCACATGTGTTTTTTGGCTGCCTGGATCTCCTCATTAGTGAAATGTCTGTCAATCTCCTTCGCCTATTGCTTAATTGGATGATTTGCCTTCTTCTTGTTGATATTTTGTAGTATCTTATAGATTATGGAGGTCAGACATTGGTCTGACATAGATTTGCCAAATATTTTTCCCCATTCTATAGGTGTTCTTTTAATTCTATTAATAAAGTCTTCGGATGAGCAAAAGTGTTTGAAAGTGTTTGATTCTTAATAGTTCCCATTTATCTATTTTCTCTTCTGATGATTGTGGTTTGTTTGACAGATTTTGGAGTCTGTCCACATTGTGAATTAAAACTTCCATTGTTGTTCCTACCTTTTCTTGGATGAGCTTTATCGTTTTAGGTTTGATATTTAGGTCTTTTATCCAGTTGGAGTTGGTTTTTGTATAAGGTGTAAGATATGGATCTTGTTTCAGTTTCTTGGATGGATATCCAATTTTGCCAGCACCATTTGTTGAAGATACTGTTTTGACCCCAGTTTAATGTCTTAGGGCCTTTGTCGAATATCCGTTGTTCATGGGCAGATGGTGTCATCTCTGGGGTCTCAGTTCTGTTCCACTGATCTATCTGTCTGTTCTTATAAAAGTACCAGGCTTTTTTTACCACTGTGGCAGTGTAATATGTTTTCAAGTCGGGTAATGAGAGGCCTCCCAGTGTGTTCTTCTTTAGTAGTACCTTGCTTAACCGGAGCTTCTTCCCTTTCCAAACAAAATTGGTGATTTGTTTCGCCATCTCATTAAAAAATGTTGCTGGAACTTGTATTGGGATTGCATTATATAAATAGATTGCTTTGGGTAAAATAGACATTTTCACAATGTTAAGTCTTCCTACCCATGAGCAGGGTAGGTTTTTCCATTTATCTAAGTCTCTCTTAGTTTCTTGTAGTAATGGCTTGTTGTTCTCTTTGTAAAGGTCTGTTATGTCTCTGGTTAGATTAATTCCTAGGTACTTTATCTTCTTAGAGGCTATAGTAAATGGTATTGATTTGATAAGTTCTTCCTTAAGAGTCTCGTTGTTGGTATAAAGGAATCCTACTGATTTACTTATGTTTATCTTGTATCCTGAGACTTTGCTGAACTCTTCTATCAGTTTGAGTAACTTACTTATAGATTCCTTGGGGTTCTCTGCATATACAATCATATCATCTGCGAACAGGGAGATTTTAACTTCCTCTTTGCCCATGCAGATGCCCTTTATTTCTTGGTCTTGTCTAATTGCTCTGGCTAGAACTTCTAGCACAATGTTGAATAGGAGAGGTGACAGTGGGTATCCTTGTCTAGTTCCTGATCTCAAGGGAAAGTCTTTCAGTCTCTCTCCATTCAGGATGACGTGGGCAATTGGCTTTGTATAAATGGCCCTTATTGTGTTGAGGAATTTGCCATCTATGCCCATTTTGCTAAGACTTTTTAGCATGAATAGGTGTTGGACTTTATCAAATGCCTTTTCGGCATCAATGGACAAAATCAGGTGATCCTTGTCTTTTGTGTTATTTATGTGGTTAATCACATTGATTGTTTTTCTGATGTTGAACCAGCCTTGCATCCATGGTATGAATCCCACTTGATCATGATGGATTATTTTCTTGATATGTTGTTGTATTCTATTGGCAAGAATTTTGTTGAAGATTTTTGCATCTAAATTCATGAGTGATATCGGTCTGTAGTTCTCTTTCTTTGTTCTGTCTTTCCCTGGCTTAGGTATCAGGGTTATGCTGGCTTCATAGAATGAGTTTGGGAGTACTCCATTCCTTTCTATACTGTGAAATAGTCTCAGTAGTATTGGAGATAACTCTTCTCTAAAAGCTTGGTAGAATTCTGCAGTGAAGCCATCTGGACCCGGACTTTTTTTTGGTTGACAGTGTTTTGATGACTTTTCAATCTCTTCCTTTGTGATGGATTTATTAAGTTGTTCGGCTTCACGTTGTGATAATTTGGGTAGGTGGTATGAGTCAAGGAATTGGTCCATTTCCCCTAGGTTTTCAAATTCGTTACAGTACAGTCTTTCATAGTATTCTGTTATGATATTTTTGATTTCTGTTGCATCTGTGGTGACAACTCCCCTCTCATTTCAAATTTGGGTTATTTGTTTCCTTTCCTGCTTTTCTTTAGTAAGTTTAGCCAATGGTTTGTCAATTTTGTTGACCTTTTCAAAACACCAGCTTTTGGTCTTTTCAGTTTTTTCAATTGTTTTTCTATTCTCTAATTCATTTAGCTCTGCTCTAATCTTTATGATCTCGTTTCTTCTGGTGCCCGAGGGGTTCCTCTGTTGTTCTCTTTCTACTTGTTCAAGCTGTAGGGTTAGTTCCTTGATTTAGTTTCTTTCTTCCTTCCAGATGTGTGCATTTATGGAGATAAACAGACCTCTGAGCACTGCTTTGGCTGTATCCCATAGGTTCTGGTAGGAAGTGTTTTCGTTCTCATTGGAATCCATGAATTTCTTTAATTCATCCTTGATTTCCTCTATAACCCATGTTTTTTTGAGCAAGATGTTGTTCAGTTTCCAAGAGTTCCACTTTCTATCTATGTTTTTTCTGCTATTGATTTCAACTTTGATGGCTTTATGATCTGAGAAGATGCTTTGCAGTAATTCAGCGGTATGGATTTTGTTGAGCATTGCATTATGGCCTATCACATGGTCAATTCTGGAGAGTGTTCCATGTGCACTGGAGAAGAAGGTATAGTTGTCTGCTGATGGGTGGAAAGTTCTGTATATATGAATGAGGTTTAGTTGGTTAATTGTGGCAATGAGGTCTTCTGTATCTTTACTGAGCTTTTTTCTAGATGATCTGTCTAGTATTGAGAGTGGAGTGTTGAAGTCTCCCACTATTATGGTGGAGTCATCTAACTCTCTTTTGAGTGTAGTCAGTGTTTCTTCGACGTATTTAGGTGTTCTGATATTAGGTGCATAAATATTTAATATAGTTAAGTCTTTCTTGTGTACTGAACCTTTCAGCAATAAATAGTGTCCATCTTTGTCCATGATGGTGGATTTGACATTAAAACTGATTTTGTTTGAGATTAGAATTGCCACCGCTGCTCTTCTTTGTTCATTATTAGCTTGATATATATTCTTCCATCCTTTAATTTTCAGTGTGTTCCTATCTTTAGGTCTCAAGTGAGTTTCTTGTAGACAACACATGGATGGGTCATGTCTTTTAACCCAAGATGTCACTCGATGTCTCTTTACTGGAGCATTCAGTCCGTTCACATTCAATGTAATTATTAATAGATATGTGTTCAGTGCTGCCATTGCGATGTGTTTATTTTTATGTTGATGTTTTCTCTGTTGTTTTTATGTTGATGTTGTTCTCTTGGATGTTCTTTTTTGTGAGTTGATTTTTCACCTTTTTCAGAGCTGGTTTTGTGATTGTTGAGACTCCTGTGTTACATTTCTTGAAATGGTATGATACATCTTTGTTGTGCTTTACAGCTGCCCCTATAATCCTCCTTAATAAACTATATATAAACCCAATTTTAATTACTACCAGTCTTGTCATCTTCCTCTCCATCTGGAAGGACTGTAACAACTGTAGTACATCCCTCTTTTTAATATGATGACACCATAGTTTTCATGATGATCATTGGATTGTTTCTTTCCTTATCAAAGTTGTGATTGGCTTTGGAGCCTTCCCTAACTGAGTAGAGTTTTGAGTAGTATGTTGTTCTACAATATAAAGTTAGTGGTTTTGTTCTTCTAAGCCAGAGCCAAGAACTTTTTTTAATATGTCTTGTAGTTTTGGTTTGGTTTTTACAAAGTCTCTGAGTTTCTGTTTATTTCTGTTTATTTGGGAATGTTCTAATTTCATTTTATTATTTGAAAGATAGTTTTGCAGGATATATAATTCTTGGTTGGAAGTTCTTCTCCTTCAAGGCTTTGAATGTGTCATGCTACTGTCTCTGTGACAGCATGGTTTCTGCTGAGAAGTCTGAAGAGAGCCTACAGGGTTTCCCTCTGAATGTTAGCTTTGCTTTGAGTCTTGCTTCCTTTAGGAGTTGCTGCTTATGTTTCATTTTGTTGAGCTTGATTATAATATGTCTTGGAGTATTTCTTTTGAGATCTATATTGGGTGGCATACGATATGCATCTGAGATGTCTATATTCTCTTCCTTCATGATTTCTGGGAAGTTTTCTGTCAGCAGCTCAGCAACAATACTCTCTCTGTTCTGAGATGTCTTACCATGTTCAGAGACTCCAATTAATCGAAGGTTGTTCCTCTTAAAAGAGTCCCACATGCTTCTTAATGTTTCTTCATTTTTCTTGTTTCTTTTTTCTGATTTCTGCTCATAGATGCTGGCCTCAGTAGCTCTGTCTTCCAAGTCAGAAATTCTTTTTTCTATTTGTTCCATTCTGTTTTCTTGGCTTTGCAATGAAGTTTCTATGTCTTTGATTTTGATCTGTTGGATTTCAGAGTACTGGTGTTCCATCAGATCAAACATCTTGCTTAATTTTTCGTTTTGTTCTCCTGCATTTTGTATAAGGTCTAGAAGGGCTCTGTATATAATCATTTTGTATTCACTTTCTGATGCTTTCATAAAAGTTTCTTCATCTGGAAAACTCCTTGGTTGCTTTGCTTGGGAGCCTTCTGAAGCCATGGCTGATTTCTTGTATGCCACAAGTGTCTGTTGCTTTTTGGGACCCATGTGAGCATGTAGAGCTGGAAGAGATACTGTGAGGATGGACTGCAAATGTTTCTCTAGGCTGTCTTAAAATGTAAAGCAAAAGATATCTGACCACTTCACAAGTCAGTTAGGTTTTCAGGTATAGAGGTCCCACTTCTCAACTGGCAATGTAAGTGCCACTGTATCCAACCCCAGATGATACAAACTAGTTTAGAATACAGCAATGCTACTGCCCTGTTGGCCTCTACTGACAGGGCCTAGCCTTATCTAACACTGCGTCGAGTACTGATTTTGTGATAGGAAAGCGCTCTCCTGTAGGCAGGCTCTGGCTCCCAAGCTAAGAATTAGATCCAGCTGCGGCCACCGTATCCAAGATGGCGTCCTACACACAGACAGCAGATAAGAGGGGCTGAAGGTGCCGAGAGGTAGTGATTCCTCTGATTTTGTTGCAGGACCCCCAAAGCAGGTGGCACTGGGTAAGTTACTGCTTTTCTGTCGGAGAAGTGCTGTCCTGTTTGCAGGTGCTGGCTCCCAGGCTGAGACTGAGGTCCTGCTAGAATCTCCGTATCCAACATGGTGTCCTGAAAACTGGCTGCAAAACTCCATACAAATGCCGCTGAGGCAGATATAAAACGAAAGGCTCAAAGTGGCTAGATTAACAGAGTCTTGAGGCTGGTTCTCAAAATATGGGAATTTTGCCTGCCTGTCCCCCCAGCAGCATGTCTGAGTCTAGTCGCTAGACAAGACCCTACTCCACCCGCCGGCTGAGACAGAGGAAAAAAAAGTCAAACTGGTGCGTTTACTTTCCATCAGTGAGAGCCGGGGCTAGCCAGGAGCAGGAGTCAGCGAAAGAGAGGCGGTTTTTCGCTCAGTGGTATGAAGTCCAAAGTAACAGCCCTGTGCTGTGTCCTGGGGCTGATTAGGCGACCAGAAAGCTCTGTTTGATTATCAATTCAGGTCTTGGTTTCCAGAGGGATATAAGGAGACATGTGCTTAGTCCATCATCTTGACTCCTCCCTCCAAGACATGTCTTTTTTAAACGTGGGAGGCTGACTGCACCTTCTGTGATCCGGGAGATCATGGCCCCACCTTTTGAAACCAAGAAGGTCCTGCTGCCTATGCTCCTTCTAAGAGCTCTGCTGGTCCTCAAGCTGCTCCAGGGATGGTTCTTTTCATTTCTTGGAGGACAGTAGATATAGCTCCTTTGGCCTGTTTCCTGCGTGTAGAATTCCAAGAGATAGATAGCTTTCTTTCCTTTTATTCTTTCTTTTTCATCTTCAGTCTAAATGGATGGATTTTCTGCTGTAGTAGTTGGTTAGATCTATCTGTTACAGGCTTAATGTCTTTCACAAAAGATTGTCTAGCCATGTCCCTGATGAATATTCCAGGACACATGTTCTTAGTTTGTACAGTGGAATTTCCCAGATCTTTAGGTTCTGTTTTCATGATGCACAGTTAGTTTTAAGTACATCTGTTTCCTCTCCCATTTTACTATAAGCAGCCAGGAGAAATCACATGCCCAATTTAAGATCTATCCTAGAAATCTCATCAACCATATATCAAATTTCATCACTTACAAGTTCAAACTTTCACCAAACATTTGAACAAAATTCAGACAGGTTCTTTCCCAGTGTGTAAAAAGTATCACCCTCCCTCTGTTTGGCTGGCTCCCTCTATTATCCAGTCATTTTCTTTTTTAGCCTCACCAGAAGTACATTTAATGCCCCAATTTCTAGCAACCTGGTGCTTTTAATATGACGTGATAGGGTTACTGTGTCTTGCTGGTGCTATATGTATTCTCTAGAGTGATACAAACTTTCTCTGTGCTTCTCATTTCCTTCTGGACCCTCACTGGAATTAACTTGGATGTATGTAATTCTACCAACGGTCTCTTCAAGGCAATCTACGCTTTTACTGTTAGACACCTGAAGATTCTTCTAGGCTACAACTGTTACCCAGTTCTAAACTCACTTTCACATTGTATGTATTTGTTAGACCAGCACCCTACTCTTCCAGTATCAAATTCTGTCCTAGTTATCTATTATAGCTACAATAGAAAAACCACAGTGAACAGAAGTTTATTTTCTCACAGTTTAGGAGGCTACAAGGCCAAGTGCAGAGCGTTGGCTCTAGGGGAAGGTTTTCTGTCTCTGTCAGCCCCGAAGGAAGGTCCTTATCTCTTTAGATTTTGCTTCCTGGTTCCTTAGAGACTTCCACATGTCTTGTATCTGTCTCACTCTGTCTCTTCTTGCTAGCTTGCTTTTAATCTCTTTTCTATCTTAAAAGAGATAAACTGAAGATAAACTCTGTACTATTCCTGCTTCATTAATATAACAAAGACAACACTTTCCCAAATGGGATTATCATCACAGGTATAGAGGTTACAATCTACAACATGTATTTTGGGGGAAACAGTTCAATCTGTAACATTTGTTTAGACCAATGGCTTTTAAAATTTTGTACTTGGGACATTTCCTTGGGACAATATGCTCAAAGATGAATTACTTGGAAAAAAGATAAGAGCATTCTTTTACCTATTGCTAAATTCTTTTCTAGCAAGATTGAAACAATTTATGGCAGTACCTTAAGCCACCTTCGTGCTGAGCTTTTAACAGTGTTATTAATGCTTTGCTAGTTTGCCATGTACACAATGGCATTAAAGATGTGCTTTTTTCCTTCACATGGTAATGCACAGTCTATATATCCATCTCTGATAACTGCTTATTCTTTTACACTGTTAATTACTTATAGGTAATCAGTTAGTTTATTTTTTTTATTTCAATATATTGTGGTAGGAAGAATAATGGCCACCCAAAGTGTCTATTCTTGAATCCCCTAAAGCTGTGAATATTTTGCTTTACATGGCAAAAGGAATTTTGTAGATCTATCCTGAAGCACAGTACTGTCAGTGATAGGATAATATTCACATGCCTATGAGAAAGACCAGTTAAAGTGACTATCACTCAAATTTATGCACCAACCACTAATGTCAAAGATGAAAAAATTGAAGATATTTATGAACTTCTGGAGTCTGCAAGTAATCAAACATGCAATCAAGATGCACTGAAAATTACTGATGATTGGAATGTGAAGTTGGAAATGAAGGATCTGTAGGCAGAAAAATATAGCCATAGTGACAGAAATGACAATGATCTCCATGATTCAGTTTTGCAAGGCTAATGGCTACTTCACTGCAAATACCTTTCTTTCAACAACATACACAAGGCCTATAAACTTGGTCGTGGTCAGGCAGAATACATAGAAATCAAGTAGACTGTACTTGTGGAAAGAGATGATAGAAAAGCTCAATATTATCAGTCAGAACAAGGCCAGTAGTTGTTGGCTGAACAGACGATCAGGTATGCATAGACACGTTCAAATTGAAGCTGGAGAAAATGAAAACAAGTTCGTAAGAGCCAAAGGACAACCTTAAATATATTACAACTGAATTTAGAGAGTATCTTAAGAATGGATTCAATATATTGAACACTAATGATTGAAGACCAGACAAATTGTAGGATGATATCATGGACATTATACATGAAGAAAGCAAAAGATCATTAAATGACAGGAAAGAAAGAAAAGACCAAAATGAATGTCAGAAGAAATTCTGAAACTTGCTCTTGAACTTTGTGGAGCTAAAGTAAAAGCAAGAAAAGAAGAAGAGCTGAACAGAAGACTTCTAAGAGTGGCTCAAGAAGAAGCAGTGCATTACGTGCAAAGACTTGGCTTTAGAAAACCTAAAAGGAAGTACACACTTGGCACGTGTCAAGCTGCAAGAATGCAAAAAATGGTTCATGTCCCAAATTGTAATTGTGAAGGATTCTATAGATTAAGTACTGGATGAAGCAGGAAGCATCAAAAGAAGATAGAAGGAATATACAGAGTTACTGTACCAAAAATAGTTGGTTGATGCCCAAGCATTTTAAGAAGTAACATATGATCAAAAATGAATGAAACTGAATGAAGAAATCCAAGGCAGACTTAAGGCAATGGCAAAAAACAAAGCTCCAGGAAATGGCAGAATATCACCTGAGATTTTTCAAAAAGTTGGTGCAGTGCAGAAGTGCTCACTCATCTATGCCAAGAAATTTGGAAGCCGGAGTTACCTGGCCAACTGACTGAGTCAGATTCGTATTTGTGCTCATTTCAGAGAGATGATCCAATGTAATGCTGAGGTTGTCAAACAACATCATTAATATAGCAGCAAGAAAAGTTTTACTGAAGATAATTAAAAAGTGCTTCCAGCAGTATGTAGACTAGAGATTAAAGCCAGATTCAAAAAAGGATATGCAAGGGGGAACCTCACACCATCAAGCAAGCAGCACCAGGAGAAGAGCACTTCCTTCAGACCTGAGGTTCCTGCTCCAAGATGCTCCCTGGACAAAGATTGATGCAATATTGGACTTTCCTCCAGAGCCATTAAGGGGGAAACCTTCCCCTGGAGTGGACATCCTCAATTTGGACTCGTAGCCTACCTGACTGTGTAAAAATAAACTTTCCTTTGTTAAAGCCAAAAAAAAAGGACAAGGAAGGAGAGACAGTATTGATGTCAGATGGATCTTGGCTCACAGCAGAGAATGTCAGAAAGATGTTCACCTGTGTTTTATTGACTATGCGAAGGTATTTGACTGTGTGTGTCATAACAAATTATGCGTAATAATTGTAAAGAATGAAAATTTCGGAACACATAATGATGCTCATATGGAACTTTTACCTAGCCTAAGAAGCATTATTCCAACAGAACAAGGGGATACTGTGTAGCCTAAAATCAGGAAAATTGTGTGTCTGGGTTGTATCCTTTCACCATACTGTATATTGAGCAAATAATCAGAGAAGCTGGTATAGAGGAAGAAGAATGCAGCATCAGGATTGGAGGAAGACTCATTAACAACCTGTAATATGAAGATGACACAACCTTGCTGGCTGAAAGTGAAGAATACTTGAAGCACTCACGGAGGAAGATCAAAAGTGGGAGCAGCAGTCAAGAAATCAAACAGTGTATTACATTGGGCAAATTTGCTGTAATAGATCTCTTTGAAGAGTTCAAAAGCAATGATAACACTTTGAAGACTAAAGTGTATATCACCCAAGTATTTTCAGTCATCTCATGTGCACACAAAAGCTGAACAATGAATAGGGAAGACCAAAGAAGAATTGATGCCTTTGAATTACGGTGTTATAAGAATATTGAATATACCAGAAGAATGTATAAGTCTGTCCTGGATGAAGTACAGCCAAAATGCCCCTTAGAAGCAAGGATGGTGAGATTTTGTCTGACGTACTTCAGATCTATTAGCATGAGGGACCAATCCCTGGAGAGGGGCATCATGCTTGGTAAGGTACAGGATTAGCAAAAAGAGGGAGACTTTCAGTGAGATTGACTGACAAAGTGGCTACAATAAAGGCCTCAGATATAACAGTGATTGTGAGGATGGTGCAGGACTGGGCAGTGTTTTGTTCTGTTGTTTGTAGAGCCGCTATTGGTTGTAGAGGTTAAGTGCTATATTTGCTAACCAAAAGGTCAGCAGTTCAAATCCACCAGGTGCTCCTTGAAAACTCAGTGGAGCAGTTCTCTTCTGTCCTACAGGGTCACCATGAATCGGAATTGATTGGATGGCACTGGGTTTGGTTTGAGTTTGGGGCCTTAGTGATGCAGTGGTTAAGAACTCAGCTGCTAGCCAAAATGTCTTCAGTTCAAGAATTATTTTCAAGCCTTGAGAGCCAATGTCTGTTCTGCTGAGTTTTAGACTCACTTGGCACCTCTTATCCCTTCTTTCTCTCCAGTTTCATTTATAATGGAAATGTCTACCTTGTGCCTGTTCTGTCATTATACTTTGGAAACAGAGAACCTATAGTCTAGATCTCACTGGTTCATACATTAAGGAGAATTTTTTCCCAAAATGGAATACACCTAAAATCTCATCATATTTGATTTAAATGATGCAGAAGATGAGGTTTTGGACTTGGAGTTGATTTAAAACTTTTGGGTTGATATGATAGGATTTGGAGGGGCAAAGGGCAAAATGTTATAGATAAAATTTTGTCCCTTAAAATATATATGCTATATATATGCATATAAATATAATAATATATATAAAATATATTATAAATAAAATAAATAAATAAATAAATATATATTATAAATAAATAAAATATATATTAAAACATATATAAATATAAATATATATGCTATAAATGCTAATCTCTTGCCTGTAGCTATAACTAAGATAATTACTTTGGCTGCTGTTTAGAGAATGGAGATTGGGGCCAAATGTGGAGTCAGAGAGGCCAGTTATTTATTGCTACTAGAGTAGTGATGTTGGAGCTGGAGGACACTGTAGCAAGGATCTTTTCTAGAGGGAGACTCAGCTGGATATGTGTTGGAGTTTCAGGGAAAGTGATGAATCCAATAAACTTATGGTGCCATTTACTGAGTTGGGAGGAAGTAAAGGAGGGATATATAGAGAGTGTAGATCATGAGCTCTTGTATTTGGTGGAAGTTTGAGATACTAATGAGACATCCAAACGCAGATGTCAAAAATGCAGTTAGGGGACACCTAGGTCAACTGACATAGCATAGTCCATAAAGAAACTGTTCTACATCTTTTCTTGGTCCATAGCACTTGAGGTCTTAAAAGCCTGTGAGAGGCCATCAGAGATACAACGGTTGGTCCCATCCCATCCAGAGCAAAGGAGAATGAAGAAAACCAGACACAAGGAAAATGGTATCACAGGGAACTAGAAGATCACATGAACCAGAACCTCTACCAGCCTGAGCCTGGAAATATTAGATGGTGGCTAGTTACTACCACCAACCACCCTGACAAGGATCACAGCTGAGTCCCAGAGAAAGTGGCAGAAAAATGTAAAACAAAATTCAAATTCACACACACACAGACACACAGACACACAGACACACAGACACACAGACACACACACAGACACACAGACACACACAGACACACACACAAGAAAGGCCAGACTTACTGGTCTGATGGAGGCTGGAGGAACCCCCAAGACTGTGCCCCTCAGATGTTCTGCTAACTCAGCATTGAAACCACTCCCTGAAGCCCAGTCTTCACACAAGGATCAGACAAGCCTATAAAATAAACAATACACACGAGGAACTGGGTTCTTAGTCCAGTCAAGTATGTGAGACCAAACGGGCAACTCCTGCCCAAGGCAGAGCAGGTGGGAAGGGCAGGAACTGAATGAATGTACACAGGGAACCTGGAGTGGAAAGGAGCAGAGTCTTGTAACATTGTGAGGATTGCAACCAGTGTCACAAAACATGTGTATGAGTTTTCAAATGAAAAGCTAATGAGATATAAACTTTCACCTAAAGCATAATAAAATTTAAAAAAAGAAAATACAGTTATGCATTTTGTGCTTAGATGTGGCAACGGGAGGCTGAGCTGTAAAAAGTTCAGTGTGACTGACATTTGCTCCCTTAATGTCAATTAAGCAACCAAACCAAACCGAACTCAGTGTCATCAAGTCAGTTCCAACTCATGGCAACCCTGTAAGACAGAGTAGAACTGTCTGGTGGATTCAGACTGCTGACATTATGGTTACCAGCCATAGCACTAACCACTACACCACCAGGTTTTCCTAATGCCAATTAAAAAAGTATTAATTGAGAGAAGCACTGAGCCAAGCCTATGCTTTAATATGGAAGGAGCTTACTCCATAACAGCTACACCAGTAGTTTATGCATCAGACCACTTAAACATAAGACCACTTGGGAGACCTTATAAACACTTTTACTCATTCAACAAATATTTATTACATTTCTGACATGTACCAGGAGCTGCACTAGGTACTGGGATACAGCAGGAAGCACAACAAACTTTTGGCTCGCCTGGCTCTTGCACTTGAATGTGGGGAGACAAGTGATAAACAGACATAAAATTATGTAACATTCCAGGTGTTCACAAGCGCTGTAGAGAAAAATAAAGCTGACGATGATCAGAGAGATTGATGGGCACTGGAGAAGTGAAGGAAGACACATGGATAGTTTGGAGAGATCTGGGCCAAGAGCCATGAATAACGTGAGCAAAGGTCTGGAGGTGGGGACACATTAGTTTTTTTTTGTAATCTAAGAAGTAGCTAAGAGCCCAGTGACTGAAGACAGGTGAGCTGTAGGAGTGTGGGTGAGAGTGGGGTGGCACATGAGAGCTTGGAGCTGGGAACTGGATTCAGGTTATGAGAGACCTTTTACATTCATGGGAAGGACTTAAGATCTTTGAGTGAGACAGGAAAGCACTGAAAGTTTTGAGCAGATGAAAGACACGATCTGACTTCGACTTTCAAAAATATCATTAGCTATCCTATAAAAAGAACCCTGGTAACCCAGTGACGAAGAGTTTGACTGCTAGCCAAAAGGCTGGCACTTCCAGTCACTCCCTGGAAGTCCTGTAGGGGAGTGGGGGCACTTCTGTTCTGTCCTATAAGGTCACTGTGATTCAGACTTGACTTGACTGCAATGGGATCCGGTAGAAGAGAATACTGTGAAAGGACAAGGATGGGAGTGCAGAGACCAACCTGCACCTACCATATTTTAAGTGGAAGATAAAGCAGTCTGGACCAGGGGGCTAGTGTACAAACAAGTATGTGCATTTTTACTGCTTCATCTTCTCACTTCAGTTCCAATTCAGTAGATTTAGAATGGGACTAGAAATCTGTATTTGTTTTGCTTTGTTTTTTGACATTTTCTCGGTGATTCTGAGGTATGTAGCTAGATTTCAGAAGCAGTGACTGATGATGAGAAATCACACACTTTCCCTAGAGGTCTTTTGCTTTGGGTCTCGGCACATGCAGTTGTTCTCCTTGTCCAGCTTAACGCTTCTGCCTCCGGGCCTCTGCTGCATAGCTCTGGTACCCTCCTTGGGTCCCTTTCTCCGTCCTCCCAGGTGGTTTTCTACTGTTCTCAACCTGCAGTCCCAGGCAGCCACCCACGCACACCCTGGGGGTTAAATCCACATCACAGCTAGGTTTATCTCTTCCCACTGTCCTTTCTTTCTTGTTGTCATTTCCCTGCTAAGATCTTTCCAACGGTTCTGCTCTGTCCAAGATCAAGTCCAGTCTCTCAGCTTATTACAATCTGTTCCTGATCAGTCATCCCAAGTTACATCTATTGTGCTGCCTGGAGGTCATCCTGTGGGGCCCAAATGATTTATTTGCTATGCTTCAGATGCACATGGGAGCTTCCCCTTCTGTCTCTCTTCATACAACTTATTCCCTCAAGTGGACTGATTTCTTCCCTCTCAGCACTAGCAGATTCTACCTGTCTGTCGTGGATTAAATTGTGTTCCTGCCAAAATGTGTGTGGCTGTTTTGCTGGGCCATGATTCCCAGTAGTGTGTAATGATCCTGCCCCTATAATGCCCATGAGGGAGGATGGGCAGCAGTTTTGTTAGTGAGGCAGATCTCAGTGTGTGTGATCGTTCTGTGCCTTGAAGCAGTCTCTTGAGATAAAAAGGAAAGAAGCTAGCAGAGAGATTTGAAGACCTCCTACCATCAGGAAGCAGTGCTAAGAGCTGAGCACATCCTTTGGAAAAGACTAAGGTCCCTGCACCTCAGAAGCTCAGTTCAGGGGAAGATTGATGACAAGGACCCTTCTCCAGAGACAGTAGAGACAGCCTTCCCCTGGAAGCTGACACCTTGAATTTGGACATTTAGCCTTCTGGACTGTGGCAAAATAATATTTCTATTTTTAAAGCCATCCACTTGTGGTATCTCTGTTACAGCAGCGCTAGATGACTAAGATATCATCCTTCAAAGCACCTCCCAAATTCTCATGAAAAACGTATTTTAAAAATACTCAAATGGTTATTACAGGCACATTCGAAAGGTTAAAGAAGAATATGCATTTGAAAGTGATTCTTCTGATACCTTCAACTGCCAGCAAACCAGTTCTCTATCCCTGAGACATCACTCTACCAAGTTATCTGTATGTCCTTTACTAGATGTTTGCTCATATACAATTACAACATGTGTGAGTGTTTATATTGTATAAGTATCTTGTATTTATACACACACAAATACATATTCATTAGAATATATATTTATTCTTTTCTTTGTTACACTAATGGTATTGTACTATCCACATTTTTCTGCCTTTGAGTTTTTCATTGAAAATGACATTGTTAGCTGCCCATAAGTCTGTCGTATGTATGTACCATGATTTGTTTAATCAGGCCCACATTTGTAGAGAAGGATCCCTGGTGGTACAGTGGTTAAGCACTCAGCTGCCAACCGAAAAGTTTGTGGTTTAAACCCACCAGCCGCGACTCCACTGGGGAAAGATACAGCAATTGGATTCTGTAAAGATTACATCCTTAGAAACTCTGTGTGGTGGTTCTACTAAGTCCTACATGGATGCTATGAATTGAAATCAACTCACAGAAATGGGTTTAGATTTTTTTGGATAATGTTTTTAAGCTCATTTATTTTTATTACTGAACAATACTCCGTTGTATGCTATACCATTAGTTTGCTTATCTATTCATCTATTGAAGGACGTACTGGTTATGTCCAAATTTTTGCAACTATGAATAAAGCTTCAATAACCATTCATGTGTAGATTTTTGTGTTGACATAACTTTCCAACTCATTTTGGTAAGTACTATCAAGATGCATGATTGCTGGACTGTGTGGTAGGGTCTATGTAAGATCCTTTTAAAATATGGACAGTCTTGAGACTTGCCAAGTGAAATGTTGCTGTGATCCAGGACAAGCTTCTGCCTGCATCACATCTCACCCTTCTGTCGTGGCCTCTTGCATTTCCTTTCATCTCTTTTCAGTGCAGTAAAAATATCAGGGATTTGTTGAAAGGCAACCCACAGACAAAGGCACGGATCCCTTCCTTTATCAGCTTTTATTTGCAGTAGCTCAAAAAATGAAAGTTTAAAAAAAAAGTCAGAAGTATCATAGGGTTTATTTTTTTAAATAAATGGGAGCCCGCAAGTATAATAATTGTATGTACCTGCTTGTTTCTCTCCTTCTACCATACTGTATGCAGCCAGATGAAAACATTCCTTCCTAGACCTTTATCTTCATGTAAATTAGGTGCAATTTATTTTCCTCTTAGCCTCAAAGCTTGGTAAGTATAGCCAGATCAACAAGACTGTTAATAAAAGCAGGCTCTAGACATTAAAAAAATAATCAGTTTCTTCTAATGCTTTTTATTATTTTAGAGTAGCAACTTACATACTAGTTCATTAGCATATGTAGAGTTTCAAAAGGTGTCTGACAGGGTAGCAGTAAACTAGTTTCTTCCTGGCTGTCATTTCCTTGTATTTACTGTGCATCCATCATGGTTTAATGGAGCTCACCACTGCTGGGAGGTGCCTTTGTGATTTTGTCTATCAAGTGACCATGTGGTGATTGCTAAAAGGGCTCTGATTTCCATGTATATTAAGTGTTATGGTCATAAAAGAGAGGACCCTATTTATTTTCAGGAAAGGATCAAGAAAAGATCAAGAATGTTTTTAGTGAGTATGATACTGCTGAGCCAATTCTTGAGGTCTAAAGGGAAGTTAGCCTGTGTATAAATGGGATTAGGGAGTTGTAAGAATTAAAAACAACAATAACAAACAAACAAAAACCTCCCTGCCCTGTTAGACTATATGACTGTCAGATTCAGAATGGCCAATACCAGCTCATTTCAGCTTACTAGCACCTAGGATTTTGATCCTTAAGCTTGAAGACTGAGAATTGAAGATCATTAGATGGGGAGTGTTCTATAACTGTCACTTCAGTCAAATCAGAAGTACTATTTAGGACCTCTGTATCCTTGGCATAGTGGTTAAGTGCTACATCTGCTAACCAGAAGGCTGGCAGTTCAAATCCACCAGGCACTACTTGGAAATTCTGTGGAGCAGTTCGTCTCTCTTCTATAGTGTTGATTAGAGTCAAAATCGACTCAGTGGCATTTTTTTTAAAAGTGGTTTTTATATCTTTGACATTATTGAACAATATCACTAATATTGTATACAAATAAAACTTTGCTAAACATCATTCAAAAGTGGTTACAGCAGTACATTGGCAGGGAACTGCCAGAAATTCAAGTGAGGTTCAGAAGAGGAGGTGGAATGAGGAATATCACTGCTTATGTCAGGTATCCTATGTCTGAAAGCAGAGAATGCTAGAAAGATGTTTTCCTGTATTTTACTGACTATATGAATGCATTCAGCTGTGTGGATGATAACAAATTATGGACAATTCTGCGAAGAATGAGAATTCCAGAATGCTCACTTGTGGTCCTGAGGAACCTGTACACAGATGCAGTCATTCAGCTAGAACAAGAAGATAATACATGGTTTAAAATCAGGAAAGATGTGTGTCAGGATTGTGTCCTTTTACCATACTTATTCAAATTGTATGCTGAGCCAGTAATTCAAGAAGGTGGAATATATCAAGAAGAACAGAACATCAGGACTGGAGAAAGATGTGTTAATCTGTGATATGAGAATGACACAAGCTTGTTTGCTGAAAATGAAGAGGACGTAAAGCACTTATTGATGAAGATCACAGACTACATACAGCCTTCAGTACTGATTACATCTTAGCATAAAGAAAACCAAAATCCTCACAACTGGACCAATAAGCAACATCATGATAAACAGAAAACAAGATTGATGTTGTCAACGATTTCATTTTACTTGGATCCACAATCAATGACCATGGAAGCCAAAAACAAACAAACAAACAAACCATACCCACTGCCATTGAGTCAGGTCCAACATATAGCAAACCTAGAGGTCAGGGTAGACCTGCCCCATAGAGTCTCCAAAAAGCACCAGGCAGATTTGAACTGCCAACCTTTTGGTTAGCAGATATAGCACATAACAGGGTTTCTGCCCACAGAAGCAACAGTCAAGAAATCAAACAATGTGTAGTGTTGGGCAAATCTGCTGCAGAAGAGCTCTTTCAAGTGTTAAAAAACAAAGATATCATTTTAAGGACTAAGATACTCCTGACAGAACCCATGATTTTTTCAGTGACCTAATGTGCCTGTAAATAAGAAAGACCAAAGAAGAAGTGATGCTTTTGAAATACTGTGTTGGTAAAAAATGTTGAACACACCATGGATTTCCAGAAGAAGGAACAAACACGTCTTGAAAGTAGTACATCCAGAATACTCCTCAGAAGCAAGAATGGCAAGACTTCTTCTCACGTATCCTGGCCATGTTATAAGGAAGACTGGAGAAAGATATCAGGCTTGGTAAAGCAGGTCAGTGAAAAGAGGAAAATCTTCAATGAGATGGATTAACACAATGGCTGCTACAATGATCTCAAGTGTAACAATTGTATGGATGGTTCAGGACCAGGCAATGTTCTGTTCTGTTGTAGATGGGGTTGCCATGAGTCAGAACAGACTTGATGGTGCCTACTAGCAGCAGTAACAGAACATCCTTGATGACTTTTTGTTTGTCCTAAAAGGAGAGTGTTGACATCTCCAGCGGTAGACTATATATAGAATGTGTTGAAACCGAGGAACAATAACTTAATAATTGACACAGTTTGCCCCTTTGGCTACTCAGCATTAATAACTACCCTTCAATGGACGTTTAAACTTCCATACAAGAAAAGCATATTCATTCTTCTGCCAGAGAAAAGGCAACTAATTTTTGTGCAATCAAAAACACTCCTTACCAAGCCAAAGCCAAGTGCCGTCAAGTCAGAAAAATACTCCTTACTCTCCTCAAAATGAAGAAAGAAAATGTTCCAGAAATCATATGTCTCTGTGAGACAACCATGGTAGCCATCTGCGGACTGTGTTAATTATTTCTCTAATTCAATTATACAGCACTGGAATATTTTATTACTTAGATAATAACTCTCCCTTTTCCTATTGTGTAGAAAACTTTGTGGCATAGTGGTTAAGTACTACGTCTGCTAACCTAAAGTTCAGCAGTTCAAATCTGCTAGGTGCAGTTGGAAAAACTGCATGGAGCAGTTCTACTTTGTCCTGTGGTGTCACTATGAGTCAGAATCAACTTGACGGCAGTGGGTTTGTGTGTGTGTGTGTGTGCGTGTATTCCTATTGTGTAGCAGCAACCCTACTAGTAGTTGGGATCAATCATGCTTGCCCAAAGGGGTAATGTTATTCTTTATGTTTTGATTTAGGTACATTATGGAGCCCAGAAAGACCATGTAGCATCTCAATTTCCAACTCAATGGAACTTTTGTTGTGCTCTCTTAGAAACGCTTCTCTCTTAGAAACAAGACCTCCAAATCAGCAGAGTTTAAAGTTGCAGGGACTGGAATGAAAAATTATGCAAGGAGGTTCTTAGGTGCTATTCCCATTTTCACATCTTGGATCCCTGGACTTGTGTATTCTGGCTATCGAGAAAACATTACTCTGTACTGGTTGTTAAAGCACAATGGCATGTGCTTAATCCATTCAGATTGTTATCTTCTAACTGATGCCTTAACTGAGTCTTCAGCAGGCTATTCTATCATTTTATTAAGTTACCTAAATGAGCCCTGGTGGCTCAGTGGTTAAGTGACTGGCTGCTAATCAAAAGGTCAGTAGTTCAAACACATTGTCTATTCTGGGGGAGAAAAGATCCCCCGCTCTGATCCTGTAAAGATTAAACCAAAAACCAAACCCCTTACACTGATTCTGGCTTCTAGAAATCTTATACAACAAACAACACACTGCCGTTGAGTCAGTTCCAACTCATTGTGACCCTATAGACAGAGTAGAACTGCCCCATAGTGTGCCTGGTGGATTTAAACTGCTGACCTTTTGGTTAGCAGATGTAGCACTTAACTACTCAGCCACCAGGGTTTCCAGAGACCCTATAGGACAGCATAAAACTACCCATTGGGTTCCCAAGGAGCAATTGGTGGATTCAAACTGCTGACATTTTAGTTAGCAGCCACTTTCTTGATCACTATGCTGCTGGGGCTCCTGGGGCTCCCTGTGAAAACTATAGCCAAGGAAATGCTATGAGGCAGTTCTGCTCTGTCCTATACACAATGAGTTGGAATTGATTCAGTGATACATAACAATAACATTAAGCCAGCTGCTTCTGAGTGATGATGATGTGTATGGATTTCATGAGAATAAGTCCACTGCTACACTATTGTTACTAGAACCAGAAACTGAAATACTCTAACATGAACGAGAGAACCAGCAGTAGAGATCATGTAGCTTGATGGAAATATGATCTTTAATCCTAATTTTTAAATGTATCTCTAAAATTTATCTGCAGGTCAGACCCTGAGTTTTAGTCCTAAGGTTTTCAGCTAGGATTGAAAAATGTTGATCAGACACCACTGCAAGTGAATTCTGAATTCTTTTGTTTCTTGGAATTTCTTGAACTAAATGGGCTCCTAGATAGATGGAGCTTATTATCATAGGATTTCGATTACCCTGGGATTTCTCATAGCAGACATTCAACCTCTAATACCATGTAAGGATTAATTAATGTTTCTGAAGCTTCATGAATGTAAAAATTCTTAATACCAATAGAGAAAAATGAGATGTTTCTTGATCAAGTCGTGACAGACAATGGTTTGTGTAGGGGTGCTTTTTAAATGAAAATGAAAGATGTGATTTGTGAAGAAATTTTTACTTGAAACCCAGACTAAGAAGAGAAGCAGCAATTTTCCTCTTGATTTGAAAGAAGTTACTACCAAGACTTAAATTCATCAGAAGCTGAATGCAACATACACATGTCAGAGCTGATAAACATACTTTGAATTTCAATAATTACCTTTTTCAATGCAGTTTTGAATATTTTCAGATATTCTGTTTATTTCAATTCACTGTTAAAATGTAGTACACTGTTCCAAAACCCAGAAGGCAATATTTTTCTATCTATATATTTATATTTATGTGTACTCCCTTTTCATTTCTTTAAACATGGCCATGATACTATCTCGCCTTTCAAATAATCATAAACATATTTTGCAAATATATCTATGTATGACTCATAGGATTTATAAGAAAGAAGAATCTGTATTCCAAAAGTGTTATTATCTTGCTTAAAGAAGTAATCTTTACTTTGAAAAATTTATGTATGGTATAGATATCCACTCCACGTATCCATCAGTTTGTTGTATGTGAGTGGCCTTCATGTTGCTCTGGCTGAAAGCTATGCTACTGGTATTTCAAAACTTGTCACCATGATAGACAGGTTTCAGTGGAGATTCCAGATTAAGACAAATTAGGAAGAAGTGCCTGGTAGTCTACTTGTGAAGAAATTGGCCACTGAAAATGTTATGAATAATAACAAAACATGTAGTGTTCTGCAGTAGTGCTGGAAAATAAGCCCCTCAAGTTGTAAGGCATTCAAAATATGACTGGGAAAGGCTGCCTCCTTAAAGTAGAGTTAACCTTAATGACACTGATGGAGTAAAACTTTTGGGACCTTCATTTGCTGACATGGCATGACTCAAAATGAGAAGAAACGGTTGCAAACATCATTAATAATCAGAACATGGAATGTAAGAAGTATGAATCTAGGACAATTGGAAATCATCATAAATGAAATGGAATATGTAGTGAGCTGAGATAAACTGGTTTTGGCCATTTTGGATAGAACGATCATATGATTTACTATGCTGGGAATGACAAATTTAAGAAAATGACATCTTGTTCATCATCAAAAAGAATATTTCAAGACATACCCTGAGATACAATGCTATCAGTGATAGGATAATATACACATGCCTACAAGAAAGACTAATTCATTTTACTGTTACTCAAATTTGTGTACAACCACTAACACCAAAGATGAAGAAATTGAAGATCTTTTAACTAATGTCTTCAGTCTGAAGTTGATCAAACATGTAAACAGAATATATTGATAATTACCAGTGATTAGAATATGGAATTTGATATGTTCATATCTTTGAGTCTTAGGTGTGTGTTTCTTGTAAGCAACGAATAGACAGGTCATATCTTTTCATCCATGATGTTACTTGTTGTCTCTTCATTGGAGCATTCAGTCCATTTACATTCAGTGTAATTATTGATAAGCATGTGTTCAGTGCTTTCATTTTGATGCCTTGATTTTTGTGTTGTTGATGTTTTTGTTGTTTCTCTTAATATTCTGTTCTGGGTTATTTTTCTTTCTGGGTTTACTTTTCATCTTTCTCAGTGTTGGCTTTGTGTTTGTTGAGACTCCTGTATTATGCTTCTTGTTTTGATATGTTGCATCATTATTTTGCTTTGCAGCTACCCCTATGATCCCCCTTACTATTCTAAGTTTAAGCTAGACTTTAACTTCTGCATATTTTTTTAATTTCCACTCCATCTGAAAGGATTATACCTACTGTAACATATCTCCATTTTTAGTGTAGTGATGTCATAGTTTTCATGTTATGAACACTAGTTCTCTTCTTTTGATGATGTAGTTTTGATTGAGCTTATTGACTTCCTTAAGTTAGCAGGATTCTGGATGTGGTGTCCTACATTGCCTCCTTAAGTATACACTTAATGTTTTTGTTTTTCTAAGCAAAGATTTTCTTTCAGTATTTCTTGTAGTTCTGTTTTTTTTTTTTTTTTTTTTTTTTTACAAAAAAGTCTCTAAGCTTCTGTTTACCTGTGAATGTCTTAATTTCATAGTCATATTTAAGAGACAGTTGCAGGATATAAATAATTCTTGGTTGGAAGTTTTTCTCCTTCAGGGCTTTGAGTGTGTCATCCCACTGCTTTCTTGCCAACACTGTTTCTGCTCAGAAGTCAGAAGGAAGCCAACAGGGTTTCCCTCTGAATGTTAGCTTTGCTTTGAGCCTCATTGCCTTAAGAGAATCTGTTTATGTTTCATTTTATTAAGTTTGATTATAATATGTCTTGGTGTCTCTTTTGGGGTCTAGTTTTTGGTACATTTGGTACATGTCTTGGATATCTATGTTCTCTTCTTTCGTAATTTCAGAGACGTTTTCTGTCAGCAACTCTATAGCAATGTTAGCAATGTTCTCTAAATTTTCACCTATCCCTACCTGCTCAAGAACTCCAATTATTCATAGATTATTCTTCTTAATAGAGTCCCATGTGTTTCTTAATTCTTCTTCATTTTTCTTGTTTTTTTCCCTGTGATTTCTGTTCATAACTGCTGGTGTCAGTTGCTGTATCATCAAGGTCACTAAATCAGACTTTCATATTCTCAATTCTGCTCTTTCGGCTTTGGACTAAATTGTCTAATTCTGTAATTTTGTTATTGATCTGCAGGGTCTCAGATCTTTGATGTTCCATCAGCTTCGATAGCTTACTTAATTTTTCATTTTGTTCTGCTGCACTTTGTTTAATCTTTAAGAGGGCTTTGTATATAGTTCACTTGTACTTGACCTCTGGTAGTTTCAGAAGGTCTTCTTTATCTGGGAAGTTTTTTGATTCTTTATTTTGGGAATTGTCTGGAGCCATGGTGGTCTGCTTCTTTAAATGGTTAGCTATGGACTGTTGTCTGCATGCTGTCTGGAAGTTGTTTGATTTCTCTGTTCTTACCTTAACAGGAACTGAGGTGTAGTTCTAAGAGGGGAGTTGGCATCTTTATGTATTCTAGTGACTGGCCCCAGGTGGAGTCTCTGGGGTGGCAGTCTCTGCCACCTGGCTGACAAAGATGGTGCCCTACCTCAAGAGTCACTAGGGGGCTGTCAGCCAACCCTGTGATGAGGATCAGTGAAGGGTGGAGGAGATGCTTCTGGGCCTCTCAGCAGTTAGTTCTCCAGGTGGTCTTATTTAAAAGGGTGCTTTATGTCTGATAGGGGAGCTGCCCAACAGCTGCCCAAACCAGTCAGGGCCCCAGGTGTGGCAGCTCCATCTTCCAGCTGACAATGAGAGTACCTCATAGGTTGTCCCCAGATGCTATGATGTGGTTCAAAGCAGGGTGAGGTTAGGGCCTTCTTGTTGTCCTTTGCCATGCCTCACCTGTGAATCCAGACACAAACTGCCTCAAACATCACTTTTCTGCCAGATGGGCTGCTGCTTCTCTTGAGAATCAGCCATAGCTAAGGCCCCTGGCTAGGTGACTCTGCTCCCAGCTGACCAAGATGGTGTCCCAGCTGAGCTGCCCTTTCTGCTGTGAAATAGCAGAGTCTATGGCACAGTTCAGAAAAGAGAAGGTGGAGGGGCAGTGGTGCCCTCAGCAGCTGGGCTCTCAATATGTGTCTATCCCATGCACTATCTCTCTGCTGTGCTAAACATTGTTTACTCAGTGCTGCAGGTAGGTGTATTTGCCAGCTTATGCCCAGTTCCTGCCTCCTGGGTAACAAGAAGGTGTCAGTACCTGCAGTCCTCTGAAATGGGGAGTCAGCAGGAGTGAGAGGTCATTGGCTGCTGACTTGTCTTTGAGAGTGGTAGTTTAGCCCATTACTGGTGCCTAGTCAAATCTGAGAACTCTATGCCAGATCCTAGGCCTCCCCAGATGTCCACTGCTCCATCTGTTTATCATTCCAGGCCTTAGTTCTCAGATGCAATTGAGGAAATGTGTGTCTAGTCTGCCATCTTGGCCCTGCCTCTAGAATGTGAAATTTGGAAGTAAAAAAGAAGGGTGGGCAATTAGATCTATGGCCTTGGTGACAGACACAATCATATGACAGAATTTTGCAAGACCAACAACTTCTTCATTGCAAACATATATTTTCACCAACATACACAGTGACTACACACATGCACCTCACCAGATGGAGTCCAATCAGTTACATATGTGAGAACAGATGATGAAAAAGCTCAATATCACCTGTCAAAACAAGGTGAGGGGCCAACTGTGGAACAGACCAGCAATTGCTCCTATGCACGTTCAAGTTAAAGCTGAAAAAATTAAAACAAGTCCACAAGAAATTTGACCTTGAGTATATCCTACATGAATTTAGAGAACATCTTAAGAACAGATTTGACTCATTGAACACTAATGACCAAAGACCAGATGAGCTGTGGAATGACATCAAGGATATCACACATGGAGGAAAAAAAAGTCATTAAAAAGACCAGAAAGAAAAGACCAAAATGGATATTAGAAGAGCTTCTGAAACTTGCTGTTGAACATAGAATAGCTAAAGCAAAAGGAAGAAATGAAGTAGAAGAGCTGAACAGAAGATTTCACAGGGAAGCTCAAGAAGACAAAACATTATAATGAAATGTGCAAAGACCAGGAGTAAGAAAATCAAAAGAGAAGAACAGACTCGGCATTTCTCAAACTGAAAGAATGGAAGGAAAAGCAAACTAAGCCTCAAGCTGCAATATTGAAGGACTCTACAGAGAAAATATTAAATAACACAGGAAGCATTAAAAGAAGATACAAAGACTATATAGAGTCACTGTACCAAAAAGAATTGGTCAACATTCAAACATTTCAGGAGGCAGTATATGATTTAGAACCGATGGTACTGAAAGAAAAAGTTCAAGCAGCACTGCAGGCATTGATGAGAAACAAGGTTCCAGAAAATGAAGGAATACAAGTTGAGATTTTCAGCAAATGAATTCAGCAGTGGAGATACTCCCTGTGCCAAGAAATCTGAAAGACAGCTACCTGGTAAGCCTGCTGGCAGAGATCCACATTTGTGCTCATTTCCAGCAGAAAGCAAAAATTATTAAACAATATTATTAATAACACATGGCAGTAAAGTTTCACTGAAAAACATTCAGATGTAACTGCAGCAGCACATCAATAGGGAACTGCTAAAAATTCCAGCCAGAGTCAGAAGAGGATGTGGTAGCAGGGGTATCATTGCTAATGTCAGATGGATATTGGCTGAAAGCAGAGAACATCAGAAAGATGTTTGCAAGCACCTGTGTTTTGTTGACTGTACAAATGTATTAGACTAAGTGGATCATAACAAATTATGACTAACATTGTGAAGAATGTGAATTGTAGAACACCTAATTGTGTTTACTAGAAACCTGTACATAGACCAAGAGGTAGTTGGACTATGTAGAGGGGATACTGCATAGTTTAAAGTCAAGGAAGGTGTTCATCAGGGTTGTGTCCTTTTACCATACTTATTTAACCTGTATGCTGAGCAAATAATTAGACAAGCTGGACTATATGAAGAAGAATGTGACTTTAGGATTTTATTTTACTTGAACTTGATGAATTTGATTTTATTTTGAACCATTGACTAATGCCCAGGGAAGCATCAGTCAGGAACTCAAATAATGCATTGCATTGGGCAAATCTGCTGCAAAAGATCTCTTTAAAGTGTTAAAAAAGCAAAGATGTCACTTTAAGAACTAAAGTGCCTGACCCAAGCCATGGCGTTTTCAATGACCTTATACGTACGAGAAAACCAGACAGTGAATAAGGAAGACCAAGGAAGAACTGATGCCTTTGAACTGTGGTGTTGGCAAAGAATGAACAAGTCTGTCTTAGAGGCAAGTGTGGCTAGACTTGGTCTCGCATACTTTCGATGTGTTATCTGGAGTGACTGGTCCCCGGAGAAGAACGTCATGCTTGGTGAATTGGAAGGTCAGTGAAGAAGAGAAAGATCCTCAATGAGACAGATTGACATGGTGACTGCGATAACGGGCTGAAGTGTAACAATGATTGTGAGGGTGGCCAGGACTGGACAGTGTTTCATCCTGTTGTACACGGGGTCACTATGAATCAGAAGCGAGTCTATAGCACCTAACAACAACATAGGTATCCAAATCATAAATAAAACAAATCCGTTGTCATACACTCACTTCCAGCTTATGGTTACACCAGGTTTTACTGAGGAGAACAGCTCTGTGGGGTTTCAAACTTATGGAAGTAGACCTCTATGCCTTCCTTTTTCACTGTTGTTTTGTAGTTTCATAGTTCCATGCAAACCAAATGGTTTTAAGTCACAAATCTTATATGTCTATACCATATTTAAGCAAAATGTTTAAGTTTTCCATGAATATTGAAAAAAAATCTAATTATCATGTAGACAATAAAGAAAAAAATATGGGATCCTTTCTTCAAATCAAGCCTTACTTGAAAGCACAAACGAGTGCTATAGGTAACAACAGAGCTACTCTGGTTGACTAGAGGTGAAGTGAAGGATAATCCAGTAGACACTCCCTCCTTCACCTAGCCAAGTTGTGCATGAAGAGAGTTTTGTAGAGCTCAGTTTTAAAATCACTCTTAACAAAAATAAAATTATAAGTTGTTTCTATTTCCCAAGCCATATGTTCCTAATGTATATAGTTCAACTGATGCCAAAGGCTATGTGTCCAATCTTTTCGGAGCAACTGCATCCTTGTTATCTCTTACTTTGCTCATTTCTGCTTTCTCATTTTACTCCTACATGTCTTTACTTGCCTTGTACCTTCGCCTCCCAAAGCCCACACGGGCTTCAGGGTTTGGCTCCAAAGCTCCCTCTCCTGTAAAATCTTTTCTTATCCTTTCAGTTAGATGTACCCCCTCTCTCCTTTGATGTCCAATCGTTGCACTTCACTTATGTTTGTATTAGTTAAACATTTACTGTTGACTCTATAAGCATAGTGATGAGTATTGGGGTTGTGGCAGAATGAGATGATTCAAGTCCCTGTTCTCCCAGAACTTATTTGGTGGCAGTGGTAGTTGTACAGAGGCAACAAATAATTAAACAGATAATCAACCTATTACAGACTAAAGTAACTTCCATGAAAGATATAAACTGGCTGATTAAGAATGCCTGGATCCCTGTGTACACATGTGTCGGGGCGGGTGTTTCAGAGTGTGCTGAGGGAAGGTTGGCCTGAGGTGTTGGCACATGCGCTAAGAGCTGACAGAAGAGAAGGGACTTTGGAAGGGGGGTGGAGGACCACACCAGGACTTGTGATAGGAAGTCCGAAAGTCTACAGAGCAGAGATCAGAAACTCAGGAGCACAGCAAGTTGGGATGTCGAGAACTAGACAAACTAAAGATAGAGGTAGCAGAGGATGGAGGAAAACAATCTTGGCACATTTTTCAAGTGGCACCCACCGTTACTGTGGTTCTCTTTCTGGATGTTCTTCAAAGTCACATACTCTCTAGAAGAGGACTGACATTGGGATTCATCTTTGCATTCCTCTCACAGCTCTTTCACAGGTCTTAACACATAGGGGGTACTCTGTAATTCTTTGTAAAACAAGCAATAAGGCCTAACTAACACCATCATGAAGACTATCTTTAGTCTTAACCAAAGAACTTCTCTTTTCTCTGAACCTCAGTAAGACCCTCTACCTACCATCATAAGACATTATGTTTTACTCCTCATTGTATTATGGACATTGGGGAATTGAACTATTGTTGTCCCAGGGACGCAGTGGATTGTTAAAGAGCAGTATTGGGGTTTAGAAACTATATTTTCCTTGTCGGTTGATTGACCTTGATTTTTAGGTCCTTATGGTCTACAAGCTAGATGGCAACCTGGCTTTGAAAAGTAAGTGAATACACACAAGCTCCAAAAAATAAGGATGTCAACCAGTGTGACCCAGTGTGACCCAGCTTTGTTGGAAGGAGAGGGGAGTGGAGGACGATCTCTGATTTGTAACTTCTGTCCGTTGTTGCTATCTGTCTTTTAGTCAACTCTGACTCATGGAGACCTTATATATAGCAGAACAAAAGGTTGGCCAATACTGCGTCGTCTTTACAACTGCCAGAATGTTCTTGTCCATTGTTGTGACTGCTATGCCAGTCCATCTCACTGAGGGCCTCCTGTGTTCTCCTTGACTCTCTATTTCACCAAACATGGTGTCTTCCTCTAGCAGTTAATCCCTCCTGATGGAGAGTCAGTTGGACAGTGTTCTGTTATGGTCCATAAGTTTTTCTTTCATTGGCTGATTTTCAGAAGTAGATCACCAGGCCTCTCTTCCTAGTCTTTCTTAGTCTGGAAGCTCTTCTGAGGCTTATCCACCATGGATAATCCTGCTGGCATTCAAAATACCAGTGGGGTAGCTTCCAGCATCATAGCAACATGCAGCCACCACAGCATGACACACTGACAGATGAGTACTGGATTTGTTTATTACTGTTGTGTAAATACTCCCACAGGCTTACAGAATTCCTAATGTTTCACAATCAGTTGTCATAGCTCTATTATACCACTGTGACCTCAAGGTTGGTAGCTCAACCTTCTCGGAAGGCTACATTTCTTTCTGGAAGCCACATAAAATGAGACCTAAGGGATGTGCTGAAGGATGGGCGATGAACTTTAAAGGAAGATAAAACCATGAGTGGGCTGGCACGCTAGTAAACAGGGGGAACAAGAGCCCCTTTTTTCACTTGCTGTCGTGGTCTCTGGAAACTCTGCAGCTAACAGCACAACAGGATATGGCAGGGTCTTTCTTCCTAGTCTGTCCTAGTTTGGAAGCTCCACTGAAACCTGTCTACAATAGGTGGATTGCTGATATTTGAAATCCTGGTGGTGTGTCTTCCAAAATCATAACAAAACACAAGCCGCTGCAGTATGACAAACTGATGGGTGTTAGATCAAAAAGTTACTGGTCTGCTTATACAGTCCTGGAGGTGATTCAAGAAAAAGAGGTATGCAGCCCAAGAACTCTACTAAAAGACCTCAGCTGCTGGTCTGACACACTGGAGGATCCCCTGGGAACATGGCCCCTAGAGCTACTGCTGTGCCTGACCAGAAACGAGTAATGAAGTCAACTCTTCAGACAAGAATGGACTGGACTTGGAGACACAGTGTGACCATACAGTATGTGTGCTTTATGGTTCTATACATTTATAGGAGGCTGTCCTGCTGATCTCTTTCTAAACGGGAAAGAAGAAGGTGGAGAGGAGGGGACAGATGCTTATTAAGATGATACTAGAAATACGGCGGGAAAAAGAGGAATGTGCTGTTATAGGATGTGGAGAGCAGAAGGAGCTGCAGATAGGTGGGCATGCAAAACCGATTTGGATTGTACACTTTCACTTAATGACAATTAAAAAAAAGTTACTGGTCTGATTTTTCACATATGTATCTTGGAAAATGAAGAGTAGTGCTGAAGTAGTCCTGTGTTGGCTTGAGTGGACAATCTGTTATAATGAAATCTTTCTGCCTCTCCATCCCACTTGTGATTTTGGTTGGGGTATGTCAGCATAACTTTAGTAAGTGGTATGGGCTGTAATTAAATGAAGGTATGTTATTAAATATACATGTACGAGGAAAAATACATGATCTCCATATAGGGTCTGAAGGTATGATCATCCTTGACTGGAGTTGGGTGAAGTGACACTGAAATGGAATAGGGTCCTTTTACAGAACTTATAAATTGAAGGGAGAAAAAAAGAGATGTGAGAGTAAATTAAAATATCATAATTAGGATGACAGCCTCAAACTGTCTCTAAGGGAACCTGCAGATTCTGAGTTTCCGCAACCAAAAAGAAAGCTCTTCTGTGGACAAAATCCACAAAAGATGGGCTTGTAGGTGGCTATGAGAGATATAGTTTTGATGGAAGGCACTAATAGATTTAACTAGACTTCAGTAGGCTAACATTTTCTACTTCAAGGATCCAGACAGTTAAGAATGAGTAAAATAACAATCAGTATCACAAAGTAAGCTGTGTGTAAATTGTTAACTGGGAAACTAATCTGCCCTGTAACTTATCACCTAAACCACAATAAAATGTTAAAAAAAGAAAAGTAGAAGCAAATAGATACCTCTATTAGAGCACCAGAAACCTTGTTGGTGTATTGGTTAAGTGCTATGTTTGCTAACCAACAGGCTGGCAGTTCGTATCTGCCAAGCACTCTTTGGAAACTGTGGGGCAGTTCTACTTTGACTAGGGCCTCTGTTAGTTGGAATTGCCTCAACGGCAGTGGGTATTAGAGCATTAGGAAACCCTGGTGGTATAATGATTAAGTGCTACAGCTGCTAACTCTGTTCCATACGGTTGCTATGAGTCAAAACTGACTCTATAGCAATGTTTAGGCACCTCTTGACTTACCCTAGTTCCATTTCTGATATCATCCAAAGAATCAGAGAAAATATTTGGAAATTATATATCTGATAGGAGACTTACATACAGAATATATGAAGAACCTTTACAACTCAACAGTAGACAGAAAAAAAAATGAGGGACTTGACTAGACCTTTCTCCAAAGATACACAAAAAAACCAATAGGCACAAGAAAAGAGACTCATAATCATTAGCCATTGTTGTGTTGTATGTCTTTGGGTCCCTTCCGACTCATAGCAACCCATATGACAGAGTAGAACTTCCCTATAAGGGTGTTTTTTTTTTTTTACCTGTAATCTATACAGAAGCAGACCACCAGGTGTCATGTACTAAGTTGTGTCCCCCTAGTAATGTGTGTGTTGATTTGTCTGGTCCATGGTTCCCAGTGTTGTGTGGAAGAATTGTTCAATATGTAAATTATGTCTCAAGAAAGCCTCCCATACCCGTTTTTCTTAATGTGGGGATGGTTAAAGCAGAATTATAGAACAATCAAAGTGGATTTTAAAACCACCTCTGAGAATTGTCCCCTCTCTCACCCATTGTCACCTTGTTACTGCCTCCCACCAGGGTCCTTCCTGCAGAGTCTGTCTGTCAGCAAGGAGACAATGACCCACTAAGACTTCTGACTGCAGGTGACAAACTGATGACCTAGAGACCACCTGTGGCCTACACATTTTCCTTCCTTGTCTCAAAGAGCCTTTAAAATACTTCTAAGATTAGTCACCACCACTGTAAAATGAGAAGAGTTCACAAGTGATGTCTGGCTTTTCTGGAAAGTGAAAACAAAAATCTCCTTTCCCCCCCGATGGCCATCTGGACTGGTGTTTCCCACATGAAAAAAAATGAGCCTTCCTCTTCAGGGCCATGGTGACCTTCCCAGCCTAAATCACTTCTTTGTCACCTATTTTTATCCCTGAAGGGCATTTGCGTTTGCAACAAGTGCTCAGATCTTTCCATGAATGAAAGCTTCTTTGTCCCATGTCCCCCTGCCTCAGGCCTTGCTCCATGATGGGCTGATCCACTGGCTTCCAACCCTGGCTGCACATCAGGGTCCCCTGGGGCTCACCTAAAGAACACTCCTGCCAAAAGTAAGCCTTTGCCCAGGTGAGTCAAAAACACTGGGGGTGGGGAAGGCTTAGTATAAAAGCAAAACCAAAAGTACCCCAAATACTCCCCAGTTAACTCTAATAGTATCTAGGGATGCAAACCAATTGGAGTGGAAGTTTAGTATTTAATAACCTTTCATTTAACTTTTGTTTTTTCACCTGTTGTCTTAAGAAGCACATAATACTGCAAGCGGCAGAAACATGAAATTAACCAGCAGAACAAAGAAAGGAGGTTTTGGGTGAGGTGAGCCTTTTACTTGATTTCAAATCAGAGCTGTGGGCTGTCTGAACATACGTGTAGCTTTCACCTCCATAACCAGTCATATGAAAAGGTTGGTAGTCATTAGAACAAGCACGGCTCGATCACGGTGACTTTTACTTCTCTGTTACCTTCTTTTTTTACACATCTTTATTACCTTTAACTAGCAGGTTTTTTAACTGAAGAAGATGAGTTGCCATAGGGGCCTTTTGTGGGATCTGGGAACCTAAATGTTACTGGGGTTAACAAGCTTACAAAGTTGCAGTGGCTTGAGAGGTCAGGATGGGCCGAGGCAGCTGATCCGGGAGGGTACCGGCAACCAGCAGGCACTGATTGTGCAGAAGAACCGGACCAGCCTTTGTTTCTCTCATCTCCAGCCCAGATGGAAGGTTTAGTGACATTCTGCACTGGGCAAAGTGAGAAAAGAGGGAGTTCCTCTCCAAGATTTTGTCAAGCCAGCCTTTAGACAGTTCACTGAAGGCTTTGAAAAGAGAACAATTGGGGTACAAGAGTAGCCCCCCTCCCACCTTGCACACGTGATGGGTCCAGTCCTGTCTGAGAGGGCTTTTAACAAGCCGAGCATAGATGGCTCTCTTGAACTTTTCAGCAGGGTAGTTGGCACCCCAGGGCCCTCCTAATCAAAGCCCTGAAGGCGCGCCTTCGAAAGTACTAAAGAGGCCTGGCTAGAAGCCTGGGCAGTGGGCTAGGACTGGAAACACACCGAGGGTGACACCAACAGTTGCATCAGGGCAAGGTAGGGTGTCCCCTGCACCTGTAACCCAGCTCCTCAGCTTGACCTTCCTGCACCCTGGCCTTGCAGCCCATCAGGAAGAGGTTATCTCCAGGGCTGCAGTGTGGAAGAGGGTCGGCAGCCGGGAGGAGGCAGGCAGCTAGCGAGGTTGGGGAAGGGGGCGCGGCTGGCGTGGCTGCTGTCCAGGGAGAGGCGGGCGGAGGAAAGGCGCTGCCGCAGCCGTCTGGCCCGCTGCGACACAGACATCGGGAGCGGTCGAGGCGGTGAGTTGCAGCGCCTTTCCCTCCGCTTCTCCGGAGCCAGAGCGGAGTCGGAGTTGCGGCTGGGGCGGGTGTGCCCAAGGCGGCGGCGCCGGGAGCGGCCGCTGGGGGAACCCGCGCCGGGCGCAGAGGGAGCAGGGGTGGGCGCGGGGCTGGCGCGGGCTGGGCGACCAGGTCCTCACCGCTCTTGGCCGGGTGCAGGTCACACAGTCAGTTCTCTCGTCCCGTTCCCCATGCTAAAGAGAAAATAAAACAAACCCAAAGACCCTGAGGGTGGGTGGCAGGAAAGGAGAGCAACTTTGCAGAGGGCAGCGCAGAGGCGTGCAGAGCAGGCAGGATTGGGCGCGTTATGTCAAAAGGGGGATTTCCTGAGCCTGGTGGCCAGGGCACATGGGGAGCATCCTTCCTTAGAAGCAAGGGGTTAGGATCTAGGGTGTCCGCTAGTTCTTCGGTCTGCAGAGTCAGCCCTGAGAGGCCCCAGGAGGCCGCTGGGAGGGTGGCCGCCGGGGGAGGGGTCTTTGTGAGCGACCAAAAGGAGCCAGTTGAAGTGGTCTGTGTTTTCGATTCAGGACCTGAGAGGTTTGTGCCTCTTGCACCAGGCGACTCGGGAAGGGGTGTGCTAGGGAGATGTGTTCGAGGGTTTTTCAGTGCATACCGATTTATTTTTAGCTCCCAGAGAAGCAGGATGTGTAAAGTGGATTGTGTCAGGTCGGGAGGGGCAGGAGGGCTCCCTGTCCGCAGGAAATGCACAAGTCTCTTGCTGCCGAGACTGACTTTAACTTGCATGCCGAGAAAAAGAACGCCCTTTGCCTCTGCAGCTTTCCCTGCCTGGGCAATTTTCTTCCTGCAGGTCTGTCTACGGCTGCAGGCAAGGCCCGCTCTGTGGCTTCTGTCCTTCAACTCGGTCTCGGAAATGATGGCAAACGGTCTGTTCTGTGGGGCAACCGGTGTGGAAGGCAGAAGCGGGGCTGCCGAGGTCTCACTTTCTGAGAATGAAGCCACGCAAGCTTGCTCAAGTTTTCTCAGATCTGACTGATTTGATAATAACAGCCCTACGCCACTCCAGTGCCCAGAGTGGGCTAGCTGGTTCCTCGACCTAACCGGTGGTGCTAGTTAGGCTTTGTTCACTCCAGCTGGGAGACGACTGTGTTATATGGTCAAGTGCAGTGCTGCAAGAACTGACACGGAGCAGGGAGTGTTGGGATGGTGGGAGTGTCGGGGGGGGGGGTGGGCCAGATCCAGTACAGACTGGGGGAGTAGCTTGAAAGGGTGACAGACAAAGCTGAAGCCCTATTGCTGAAGTACCCAAGCCAGAACCCTGGAAATTGCCCTGGAGCCTCTGCCGTTTCAACCTGTCAGGGCTCGGTTCTGAAGAACCTCCCTCCATAAACGTCTTAGGAGAGTCAGCCAGCCTGAACATTGGTACTGTTGGCCGGGTTTAAGTTCTGCTTTGGACACTGATCCTTCTGAGACCCTGGGCTCTCAAGCCCCTCAGGTTTCTTACTCTGTGGGGTGAGGTTGATAATAGGTACCGATCTATCTTAGGGTTGCTGTGAAGATTAAGTGAATTAATAGGTAGGAAGCACTTGCTGTTATTGTTAGATGCTGTCCAATTGGTTTTGACTCACAGCGACCCTGTAAGTCAGGGTAGAACTGCCCCATGGATTTTCCCACGACAGCCTGGGGGATTTGAACTGCTGACCTCTTGGTTAGCAACCATAGCACTTTACCACCACGCCACCAGAGTTTCCTAGGACACTAAAAGAAGAGCACATTGACATTAATAAGCCCTCTATAAATGTGAGGGAATCCTGGTGGCATAGTGGTAAAGTGCTGTGGCTGCTAACCCAAAGGCTGGCAATTTAAATCCACCAGGTGCTCTTTGGAGACTCTGTGGGGAAGTTCTACTCTGAACTCTAGGGTCTCTGTGAGTTGGATCGACTCGATGACAGTGGGTTTGGTTTGGGGGCTGTAAGTGTGAACTATCATTGTTGTTATTGTAATATGCTCGCTTCACTCAGTTTCTACTTGTGAACGATTTAGTTCATATCATTCTCATTTCTTGCTCCAGTTGTCTTCAAATGGCTCATTGCCCACAGTCAGGACCCTTTCACTCCTATTCATTTTTCAGACTGCAGGTAGAACATTTTTGAAAACAAATTGAAGCCAGTCATTCTGTCTAATTTCCTTCAGAGGTTTTTTTTGGTTTTCAGGATACAGTTTGGAGTTCGTGGAGCTTCATGATCCTGTGCTTTTCTCTGCTGGTCTTGTCTCCTAAACTTGCACACTGTAGCGCTCAGTCTCAGCACCTGCCACCTCCTTAACTTGCATTTTTTAGTGAGTACCTACGCATGCTTCCCTCCTCAGCTGCAATGACACCACCTCCAGGCAGACCTCCTGGCACCCTCCCAAATACCTGAGTTACCCCTTCTTCACACCACTACATTACCCCCTCCACAATATTCCTCTCATCAGTCTTCATCTTTATTTCTCCATCAGTATTCCCTACCTGAAAGTGCCTTGACAGGTGAATTCCGATCACCAGTAACTCTTGAATAAATAGGTGACATCAGTCAAGCAAAGCTCAGTTCTGCTCACTGAAGCTGGAAACAACTGTGGAGAGTAATAGACAGGAAGGACAGTTAGAATGAGGACTAAACCCGTCTTTAAATATGATACCTTGCAATAAAAAAAATGTTGGGAAATACTAAGGAACTAAGAATTAGTCAAAAGAAGTGTGGCCTACTATGTTGGTACCATTTCAGAGTCTTTTAAATGTGAGGGACAGATTGACATTGGAGAAATGTACTGATTTGAATTTTTCTCTTTCCTTACGTCATAAAAAGGACAGGCATCTCAGATATGGCCCCGCTCTTTGAAAGGGCCCTGCGGTGAACTTAATTCTAGAGGCAGAGGCTAAGGTTGCCACATGTGTGGGCTTTGTAGCTACTCTTTGGTGTGTAGTTTCCCTCGGCCTGTGGATTTCAGCTTACCCTGGGGTTGGCAAGATGAAAACAGGAAAACTCCTGTCATCAAAGCTCTTCTGTGGTGTTTCAGGCCACGTAGAGTGCTCTGTGGAGGCTTTTCTACTGCAGCCAGCATTGCCAGTGCTCCAGGCCTGGACTCCTGCCACCTGCAGTAGGAGATAGGAAAGGCTGTAGAGCAGGTGTTTGTGTACCGCCGAGAGAGTGCAGAGAAAGCTTTCTGACATTTTTAAAGGTTTGTGAAAAGCAAAAAGCCAAAACACAGTACAACAAAACAAGAAAGAAGAATGTGTGGCAGAGACCATATGTGGCCCGCAAACTTTGAAATATTTACTGTCTAGCCCTTTATGGAGAAAGTTGTCTGACTGCTACACTAGGGGCACGACATCTCTGATTGATTGGTAGTGGCTGCCCAGAAATCTGGGTTGAACAGGAGTGCTAGCCTCTGTCGAAGTTCAACAGGAAGCAGTGAGGTGGTCCATTAGTGATGTCTGTCAGGGTGTGGATTTAAGAAGTAGTAGCAGAACAGGCTTTGACTTTCGATCTCTATACAAGGGTGTGCCCCGTTAGAGGACAATGAAGGAAACCAGGGACAGGGGGCAGGAGTTTTAAGTGTAAGTAGTTCCCAGAGGAAGTCAGAAACTTCACCACAACAATAAACAGCTACTACAATTAGTACATTAGTACATACCATTTATTATGTGTGTACTCTGATGGTGCTTTTCATGGAGGATCTTGATCTTATTTAATCATTGTAATAATTTTTTCAGGAGATATTTGTTTTAATTAGCACTGATTTCTGTTGCAAGGGCCAGGAATCCCACTACTCAAGTTATTTTGAGAAAAGAGGACAGTATTTTGAGCCTGATAACTATTTAGTCCAGAGGAAGACACTTCTGGGCTCACGCATCATCACCAAGATCTGATTTCTCTCTGTGTTTCTTGGTTTCCTTTCTTGGAGTTGGCATCAGTTTTAGGTCCCGTGTCATTGACAGCATGACTGTAAGACTCCAGCTCTTACATCACCTGGGCTTCAAATCCAGCTGGACTGTAGAGGTCTTTATTCTAGTCTTGCTCCCAATGACTTGCTGTCACTCACTGGCTCTGAATGGGACCTGTGCCCATTTCTGTGGCTGGGAAGGTGCCACATATTAGGCTTTAGTCCTGGTCTCAGATTTCATCTCTGAGCCATAGACTGAGGAATGGGGGCAGGAATGCCTGTCCAGAAGAAAATTATTACACTGTCACCAGGAGACGAGCCAGTGGATTTTGGATTACAAAACAACAGATGTCCACTATAGTACTGTTAGCATTCCCAGTTCAGAGATAAGAGAAACAGGCTTAGGGGCACTTGATAATTTGCTCAAGGCCGCATGGCTAGTAAACAAGAGATCTGATTTGAAGCGCACTATTTATGCACTTAATAGAATTATTTGTGGGTAGAACACTTAAAATAAATTTAGTATGCGTTTTATTCTATTTCTGAAAATAAAGCTGAATAACTTCAAATCAATTTTAAATACTGACTGCCTGAGGGCATGAGAAAAAGGACATAAGCTTCATTGCTGGATTTAATTTTAAAATATATTTTATGGTGGTAAAATATGTATAACAAAATTTGCCATTTAAAATTTTTGTATTTTTTTAAAAAGATTTTATTGTGCTTTAAGTGAAAGTTTACAATCCAAGTCAGTTTGCCATATGAAACCCTGCACACACACCATTGTGCAACTCTAGCTTCTCTCCCCACCCTGTGACAGCACACTCCTCTTTTCCATCCTGTATTTCCTGTGTCCATTCAACCAACTACCCCCATCCCCGCCCTACATCTTGCGTCTGGAGAGGAGCTGCTTAGAGAGTTTTGTGTGTTTATTTCATCCAGGAAGCACATGCTTCGCCAGCATCACTCTCATTTTAAACATTTTTACATGAACAGTTGAGTGACATTCATTATATTCACAATGTTGTACAACCATCGCCACTATTTTCCAAACTTTTTCATCACCTCAAACAGAAAGTTAGTAGCCGCTAAACGATAAATCTCCTTTTTCCAGTAACCCCAACATGGCTGGATTTTTAGGCACTCGATGAATGTTTCCGAATAATTTCTGAGTGTTCAGCATTGTATCAGATCCTATAACCATGCAGGATGGATAAAATCTAAGTCTCTTTATGGAGTTTCTGTTCCAGTGTGAACTACTTAACTAGGGAACAAATTGGCTAGAATGTGGGTTTGTGATGAGGAAGTGCAGGAGCTGAGAGCACTTCATGTGGAGTGTGACCTTCTGTCTTGTTCATGATGGATCCACAGCGTAGTGCTTTATGTGATACACAAGCAATGAATATTTCTTGATTGTGTTTTTGAATGTAGTTTGGCCATGAGTCAGATCCGACTCGATGGCGCTTGGCTTGGCTTGGCATTGAATTGTGGGGTTTGGTGAGAGAATTTGCATTTCATTGTGGCAGCAGTGAGAAGCCACTGAATGTTTGGTGCATGTGTCAATGACATCATCAAAAGAATGGTGTTAAAGGGAAGCATAGAAGGAGAGGAGGAAGGCAGGGGAGAAGTTAGGGGCTGTTGTCCACAGTAAACAGCACCTAACAGTTTTCCCTGTGTCTTTACAACTGAGCACATTAGATTCATTACCATATTCAATGACATGGAATGTGGGGAGGAAAGATAAATATGGCACTGAACTACCCAGTAGCCAGGGAGTCCCCATACAAGTTGACTGTCACTGCTGATAACAACAACGATGGTATCAAATGCCCACAGGGCACTTTCTATCAGTAAGGCTGTGTTCTAAGTAAACCAAACCTGTGGCTGCAGGATTAATTCTGATTTATAGTGACCCTATAGGACAGAGTAGAGTTGTCCCATCAGTCTTCCAATGCTGTAAATCTTTAGAGAAGCAGACTGTCACATCTTTTCTTCCATGAAACAGCAGGTGGATTTGAACCACCAGCGTTTGAAGATAGCAGCCCTGGGCTTAGCCACTGTATCGCTAGAGCACCTAATGTTCTAATTATTAAGCATTAATTCACTGAGTCCTGATAAACCCTATGAAGGATGTATCAGCCACGATCCCAACAGAAGGTAAAAGGCACATTCCAAAGGCGGTGAGATGAATGGAAGGATTATTTACACAGGTGTTGGCCAGGTTAAGGGAAATCAGCAGGGGTGTTAGCAATGTGTGTGAGGTTTTACTACCCCTAATCCTCAAGGAGTGACAGGTAGAAGTAGTTTCTGGAATTACTTCGGAGAGCTGCAGTGTGGAGAGGGTTGTCTACAGAATGTGCTGTCTGGATTAGAGGAATGCAACCTGTTTTAGCCTCCTCGTACTGCTGTAACAGAAAATACCACAAGTGGATGGTTTCGTGAAGAGAATCTGTGCTGTCACAGTCCAGTAAGCCACGAATCCATTTACAAGGTCCATTCAACAAGAGAAATTGTCACAGTCCAGTAAACTGAGTCCAAGTTCAAGGAGAGCATCTCGACACAGGAATCTCAGGTCCAAAGGACGTGCTCTTCTCTCGGTGATGCCTTCTTGGTGGTGTGAAGTTCTGATCGCTTCTCTTCCTTATATCCCACAGCTGGTAGCTTGAGTCCTGCCTCACCAGCACAGCTGCTACCCATTCTTCCTTATCAATGTCACAACACATGGGAGGAATGGTACCATACTGGGACTCATAGCCAAGTCAAATCAATACATACATTTTTGGGGAGAGGACACAGTGCAATCCATGACACAATCCTTAACAGAACAGAGGAGATGATGGCTCCAGCTGTGACAAGTTAAGAGGCTAGTTCACAAACTAGAGTAAATGCAGAGGACAGTGTGTAGTGTGGCAGTGGTTGTTGGCTGCTATTGACTCGTGGTCCCCATTTCTTGGCAACCATGGCTACAGGGAGGGGTGGAGGTGAATGTGTCTCCAACTACTTTTTTATCTGCCTCTGATCCTCTGCTGGTGTCTCCTATTGACCAATCTAACTGGAAACCAGAGGGTGAGAAAGATGGTTGATGTAGGGACTACGTTGTAGACGGTAGAAATCAGCCTTTGGGGCTAGAGCAGTGAGAAGAGGAGGAGATAGAGCTGGAGGAGCGGGCAGTATCCTGCACCAAGCACCCCTATTTTAAAGGGAAAGTGAGGCAGCAGGAGGTGAAGTCACTTCCCCACAGTCGGAAACCAGTGAGCTGTTGAGCTGGCATTTGAATCTGGGAAGCCTGATGAGTACTCAGGACATCTCTTCTTTATATATACTTGGGTCTGGACTGTTAGGTTTTCACCAGATCTGTGTGTTTTGATTCTTCGGGAGGAATCTTGACTATCAAAATGTAGAATGAACAGATTTTCTTTTTTTAAATGACAACACATATTAATAGGCGTGTTTTGTTATATTTAGATTAAAAATTTGGTGATGCAGAGTGACCATATATGGGATGCACTTTATGGTTCTATATATCTATAGGATATCATCCTGCTGACCTCTGGCTGGAGGAAGGAGAGTGGGTGGAGAGGAGGGGAAAGGAGACTGTTGGGAGGATGAGACATGTTTGGAGCAGAGAGGAATACTGTGCTGTCACTGGACAGGGAGAGCAGTGGAAGCTGCATATAGGTGGGCATGTAAATTTATATGGGAATGTACATTTTCACTCAGTCATGTTAAATAAAAAACAAAAACAACAACAAAACAAACAAACAAACAAATCTTTTATGTATCCAAAAGCAAACCTGATTCTGTTGAGTCAATTCTGAGTCTATAGGACATAGCACAGGTGTCTCACAGGGTCTCCCAAGGAGCAGCTGGTGGAGTTGAACTGCCAACCTTTTGGTCAGCTTAACCACTGCACCACCAGGGCTCTCTTTTACGTATACTTATCTGATACCAAAAAAAAAAAAAAAAAAAAAGAAAAAACACACAAAAACCAAACCAGTTATCACTGAGTTTGTCTTTTGGAAGCAGATAACCAGGCCTGTTCTTGTGAGACACTTCTATGTGGACTTGAATCATCAGTCTTTTGGTTGGTAGTCAGATTGTAGTCAAGCAGTGGTTAGTAGTCAAGCTTTTAACTGTTTACACCTCTCATGGACTGCTATATACTTGACTATTGTTGTTTACACAGCCAAATTACGCTAACAACCTGTTTGGAGCTTTCAATTAAAAGCAAAAACATTTTAATACACAATGAAGACAGACTCTACAGTCTGTCAAAGAAACCACAATCAACAGAAGAGGAAATAGATAAATGGGAACTATTAAGAATCAAACACTTTTGCTCATCCAAAGACTTTATTAATAGAATTAAAAGAACATCCACAGAATGGGAAAAAATATTTGGCAACTCTATGTCAGACCGACGCCTGATCTCCATAATCTATAAGATACTGCAAAATATCAGTAAAAAGGAGATAAATCATCCAATTAAGCGATGGGCAAAGGAGATGGACAGACATTTCACTAAAGAGGAGATCCAGGCAGCCAAAAAACATATGTGGACATGTTCATGATCTTTAGTTATTAAAGAAATTCAAATCAAGACGACAATGAGATACCATCTCACTCCAACAAGATTGGCCATGATCCAAAAACCACAAAACAACAAATGCTGAAGAGGCTGTGGAGAAAGTGGAACCCTCCTACACTGTTGGTGGGGTTGCAAAATGGTCCAGCCTCTTTGGAAAGCAGTCTGGCGCTTCCTTAAAAAAATGGATATTGATATACCATTTGACCCAGTAATTCCACTACTTGGAATATATCCTACAGAATCAAGGCCTTTCATACCAATGGACACATGCACCAGAATGTTTATTGCAGCACAGTCCACGATAGCAAAAAGATGGAATCAACCCAGATGCCTAACAACAGAAGAATGGATAGGTAAACTATGGTACATATACTCAATGGAGCACTATGCAATGATAAAGAATAATGATGATTCCAGGAAACATCTCCTAACCTGGTTTCAACTGGAAGACATTATGTTGAGTGAAAGTAGTCAGCGACAAAAGGACAAATATTGTATGAAACCTCTATGATAAGATCTCAAAAACAGACTTGTGTATAGAAGAAAAGACTCTTTGACAGCCACAAGGAAGGGGAGGGAGGGAGCGAGGGAAGGGGGAGGGCATAGATTAGATAGTTGCTAGAAATCTGGTTGGGAGAAATCGGTGATAGCACACATCAGAAACAAGAACAACATTAAGTGGACTTCAGCATAACTTGAGTACTCCTTCCATCTTAACCCAATATTGCAAGGATAGAGTAGCTGGGGCAGGGGGCAGGGGACCATGCTCTTAGGCGAAATCGAGGCCAACTGGCACAACTAGCATTTTGCTAAGAGGAGTCTCTGCACCCCACATTGGTGAGTGGCATCTGGGGTCTTAAAAGCTGACAAACTGCCATCCGAGGACACAGCAAATGGTCCCAACTCAGCAGGAACAGATGCTCACCGAGGACCAAAATGACATGGGGGAAAGACAACCTAGAAGACAGAGAGACCCACAAGAGTGGGTACCTACATCGACTTAGGACCAGAAGAACCGGATGATGTCCGGCCACCACCAGTGATAGCCACAATGGAGCTCACTAGGTTGAGTCTCGCTGGCAACACAAGAATAAAAAGGGGTGCATCCTGAGATCTTCACTAAAAGACCTCAATTGATGGTCCAGTGGTTTTGGGGTTCCCCTGAGAGCATGGCCCCTGGCCCTGATGCTACTCTTTCCCATAAATCATAACGAAGGTCCACTCTTTGGACAGGAATGGATTGGACTTGGTGATGCAGAGTGACCATATATTGGATGCACTTTATGGTTCTGTGCATCTATAGGATATCATCCTGCTGACCTCTGGCTGGAGGAAGGAGAGTGGGTGGAGAGGAGGGGAAAGGAGGCTGTTGGGAGGATGAGACATGTATGGAGCAGAGAGGAATAGTGTACAGTCACTGGGCAGGGAGAGCAGTGGAAGCTGCATATAGGTGGGCATGTAAATTTATATGGGAATGTACATTTTCACTCAGTTACATTAAATAAAACAAAAACAAAAACAAAAAAACTTGCATCTTTTCCACATATGTTTCAAGGACATATTGTTTCTCTTATTAAGAATATCAGGAACCCTGGTGGTGTGCATTCATCGTAGTGACTTTATGGTATATACGAAGTCCCTGTAAGTCGGAATTGACTCTATGCAGTAGGTTTGGTATTTTTTTGGTTTGATGGTACAAAAACAACTCAGTACTTGGCTGCTGTCCAAAAGTTTGTCAGCTCAGACCTATTCAGTGACTCTGTGGCAGAAAAACCTGTCAGTCTGCTTCCATAAAGATTAGGAACCCTGGTTGTGCAGTGGTTAAAGCACTTGGCAGTTCTACTCTGTCACATGGGGCTACTGTATGTCAGAATTGACTCACAGCACCCAACAACATGTACAACAGAACAAGTTGCTGCCTGGTCCTGTGCCATGGCCATGACTGGTTGTGGATCAGAGTACTGGGATCCATGGCTTTTCATTGACTGACGTCTGCTGGTGGGCTGCCAGCCCTTTCTTCTCAGTGCATCTTAGCCTGGAGACTGTTGACTAATGAGGACTGGGTGTGCATGGGTGCACTGGCTGGAAATCAGACCTGCGTCTCCAGCATGGAAGGTGAGACTGCTCCCACTGAACCACCAGTATTCCTGTGCCCAGTGTGGTTGTCGGTGGAAATGACCTCCCTGAGGCATGATGGAAGGACTCTCTAGTCTGGAGATGTTCTGTGGGAACCTGATTACTGTTGTCTCCAATGACTACAGCACTGCATTGGGAATTAACTCTGTGATGGAAGGTAGAACTAGGCCCCAGTGAAGAGGGAATGTGCGGCTTTGGGAGGCCTGACACTTTCTGTTCCTGGAGGTACTGAAGCTGAGGCTGTGCGTAAGAGATCGACTTGAGGACTTACACTGGTCTCCTGTGGATACTGGGAAAAATTACCACAAACTGGGTGCCTAAAAACAAGCAGACATTTGTTCTCTCACAGTCCCGAAGATGAGAAGTCTGAAATTAAAGTACAGTTTCTCTAGATGCTGCAAGGGAGAACCTGCTCTTTGCCTCTTCCAGGCTTTAGTGGCTGTGAGCCTTCACAGGCTCGTGGCTGTGTCACTTCAGTCTCTGTTTCCTCCTCTTCTCAGGAGAAAAGATTGGATTTAGGGCCTACCCAGATAATTCAGGAGATCCCATCTCAAGGTCTTTGATTATATCTGCGAAGACCCTCGTTCCGAGTAAGGGTACATTCACAGGTTCCAGGGATTAGGACATGGGACATTTGTTTTTGGGAGAGCCACCATTTGACACCGTTGATTCTCTGATTCTATTTATGATGCTCCTGGATTTGATTTTTCACTTAGATTCTGGGCTCTTTGATACAGTAGAGGTTTTATTCAGACTTGAAACAACAAAACACTGAAAACCCACCACCCAGCCCCCTGTGTCTGAGATGAAGAAGTGAGCCCAGGACACTGTCGGAAGCCGGTTTTCTCCCTGCCTGACTGGCAGCTTCTGGGCTGTGCTTTGCAGAGCGGCCTCAAAGGAAATGAACAAGAGGCACAGCAGCCCTGGCTCTGTTCTGGCTTTTAACTGGGGCTTTCCCAAATGCATTTTAAATATAATTACTGAGAGGAAGGCAGAGGATGTTGAAGTCTTTCAGGAAAGGGAAACAGAAGCAGTAGAGGCTCAAGTTTCTAGGATTCAGAAAGCACTTGCTTAGTGGTATTGTTAGTAAATACCACTGACCCACCTTCAAGCCTTCTATCTACATACAGGTAGGTGGCAATTTACAAAGTATTGAGGTTACTGACAAACCACACTTAACAATCATTAGCTTTTTTTAGCATCTTATTGTTAGTAGTACTAGTACGCACTGCATACAGAATTGCAATATGCAGTTTACTGTTACCATTCTCATGCCACCAAAATAAAGATCACATTGACAAAAGCAGTAATAATAAAAGGCAACAATAATAATACCAAAAAAGGTCTCTGACTTAGGTCAGAAGTGACTTAAGATGGAGTGGTCAGAATGGACCCCTGTCCCCTAAGTTGGGGACTATCTGTATTTGCAGAACAAATCCCAAGCTGGGGTCTGTGACACAAGGTGCCCAAGGCAAGGTGAAGGGTAGCTTTGGCAGTTACCTGGCTAATTAGATGACTAGAGCTTGTCGAATGGGGCCCCTCTGGAGAGGCCACTTCAGGGCATAAATCACCCTGTTGGTCCTCTGCACTGCTTGCGTTAACTGGGTGAGGACCAAAATCTGTTCACTGTGCACAGTAGAGAGGCTGCTGTAATTAAGGCTCATTTCACTGCAGGGGCAACTGATTTTGGTGTTTCAGCTACTCTTGTCATTTGACGTCAAAAGAGGGAAAGAAAAGAAATAAAAAAGGAAAAATGCCCCTCCTTGTTATAATTTATTGTATTGTGCCATGTCTTTGCAACTGGGGTTAATATTAACTGGATCTGTTTGCTTTGAATAGTACTTCAGTGATACTTAAAGAATTTAGCCCCACTATCTGAAAAAAATTGTTTGCCTTGAATAGGACTGGCTATGTCATTAGCAGGGCCCATTGCAAAAGGAAATTACGGGGTCCTTGTTAAAATGTCGTTAAGATCTTCAAGATGATGTGGAGTATTAAACCAAGTGTGGGACCCTTCTGAGGACTGGACCCCCCCCCACAGGTGGCAGGCCCATGACGGAGGCCCTGGTCTCACAGAGATGCATCCTCTGCTCTGTCTGGTAGCTTCCTGACCTTCAAAGAGGAACCAGGTCACCCTGTTCTGCTTCACCCGGAGCATAGCTCCTCTGTAGGGGAAGGATGGCGAGTGGACTAGGTGTCTGCCATTTGCCACTCCACATTCCCCCTCCTCCTTCATCTACCTGGCTCTGTTCCTAAGAGATTGGACTCCCCTGCTGGCATCAATGCCATCTTTGTCTTCGGATTTCTGATATCATTTGGCCAACAGTAAGTTCAGCAGGGGTCAGGAGAGTGAGAGGAGAGTGAGGTTGAGTACTGATTTGTTTAGTTTCTTCCTGCTGAGTTACACAACACAGGTGGGCTGTATGTGTGAACCACAGGCTACATCACCTGCCAGGTGGTCTACTCCATAGAGTTACCTTTCTGGGTTCTTTTAACCACTCTGTCTCTTTGCACCTTCAGGCCTAGAGGTAGTCATGGCTTCTTGCTCTTGCCAGTCTAGAGTCCTTACTCTTTCCTTAATAGTCTGTTTCATAGGACTCCTCACAATTAAAACCAACCAAACCCACTGCTGTCAAGTTGATTCTAACTCGTAGTGACCATATAGGACAGATGAGAACTGTTCCATGGAGTTTCCAAGGAGTACCTGGAGGATTTGAACTGCTGGCATTTTGACTGCTAACGAAAAAGGCAGTGGTTTGAGACTACTAGCTGCTCCATGGGAGAAAGATAAGGCAGTGGGCTTCTGGAGAGAATTACAGTCTTGGACACCCCGTGGGATCATTGGGAATGGGAACTGACTTGATGACGGTGGTTTTTTGTTTTGCTTTCTCTTTACTGTTACTTTAAAGGAGACCGAGTGGTGCAGTGGTTAAGGGTTTAGCTGCTAACCTAAAGGTTGGGGATTTGAACCTATCCATCACTCTGCAAGAGAAAGGTGTGGCAGTCGGCTGCTGTGAAGACTTACAGCCTTGAGTATAAAACTAAATCCAAACCAACCATCATTGAGTTGAAACTTCCTGTGACCAAGTAGGATAGAATAGAACTGCCCCACTGAGTTTCCAAGGAACGCCTGGTGGATTGGAACTGCTGACCTTTTTTGGTTAGCAGCCATAGCTCTTAAAAACTACACCACCAGCTTTCCAGTCTTACAGCCTTGGAAACCCCATGGGGCAGTTCTACTCTGTCCTATAGGATTCCTATGAGTCAGAATTGACTTGATGGCAATGAGTTTTTGTTCTGTTAGTATGACTTTGCATAAGTCATCTCATCTGTAAAATGGGTATAGTGACACTCTCTTGCTCTTTGGACTGTTCTGGTGATTAAGGAAGATCACATGCATATCAGGTTTAGCACAGTGCCTGGTGTATACTTAGTGCTCAAGAAACATTAGTTATTAGTTCTGTGGGGTAGCCTACTGAAGGGAACACATTGTCTACTTTTTCTCTGATCTGAACTAAGACACATCATGGACTGTGCTAGTTAGTCTTTCACAGGTTGATTATTATTTTGGTGTTATTTTTGTTTCCTTAACTAGATTATGGTGTTCTGAAAATCAAGGATTTTGTATTATAAATTGTACTAATCCAAGTTGCCACAGCATAACTGCTTGGGAAATACTTCTTAGTTAAATATAAGCTGACTATATAATTTATTTTTCGCACCAGGACACTTTTGAGGTCAGAGGAGGATGAGTTTTAGTAGTTATGCCAAAACAATAAGTGCAAATGGAAACTGTCCCAGGCAAACAGGGACATACATTTCCCCTAGTGAAGTGGGACTTCAAGTAGTTTTCCAAATATTTAAAAAAATTTTGCCAGCATTTCCCCATTTCTAGTAGTCTGCTTTTGGCCTGTGACATAAAAATATGAGGTTAAAAAAACCCAGAGAAAAATATGTTTAACACATCTGATACATTGTTGGCCTATGTCTAGCTTAGGAATTTGAGGCAATGGGTCTGGACTTCTTACACAGCTGGTGTACTGCTCATATTTATACCTTATTAGTCTACTTTACACTGAGTACCTATTTATAAAACTTCCTTTGACACTTAGATTTTCTTCTTTGTAGTCTCCTAATTATTGTCTTCCTTGCATTAGTGATCATTTATGTTCAGAAGATGGCAAAAATAGATTTATATGCATATGTTTTTCTCAACATCTTTGTCTTTGTAGTTCTGGTTGCCTGGGTGACATTTCCAGGAGAATACATGTTAATGTGCTATTATTAAAGTAGAGATGAGAGGGAAACTATTTTTAGGCCTTCTATACCTTTCTTTTTCTCCACCAGACCATTTAATTGGTTGATTTTTTTTCCTGTTCTCATTATCTCACAGCCATGTTTATTGCCCTGCCTCTAGCTCTACTTGGAGGACTGGCTAAGTTTTTCAAAATTGATAGAATAATTCAGCACCTTTATTCAGAATCACTAAATGAGTATTGATAGTCTATTCAATAAGTTAGTTAATAAGTTGTTTTGTTCCAGGGTGTCTACACTAAGCTTGAAACCAAAAAAACCCCCAAACCTACTGCTGTAAAGTCAATTCTGACTCATAGAGACCCTACAGGACAGAGTAGAACTTGCCCTTTAGTGTTTCCAAGGGGCAGCTGGTGGAATTAAACTGCTGTCTTTTTGTGAGCAGCATTAGGCAAGGGATATTTTTGGTAGTAAAGGAATTTAGAAGAGATCTGTAGTTCTCTAGTGCAAGAACATGTCCACTCCTTTGGGAGGTGGTTCTACTCTTACCACTAGAACTTATTAGCTGTGTGATCTTATGAAGCATTCAGGTGATAACTGGGGTCACTACAGTGCCAGCCTCATGGGCCTTTTGTGAGGGTTAAGAGGATGAAGTGGGTTAATAACATGTGTAAGCATAATCTTCAGTATCTCACATGCAGAAGACATATTGCTGCTGCTATTCTTCAGTACCAAAGGTGTGGCTATATCAACTTTAAGAAAGTAATTTCATATAAGATATTGCAAATGATTGAATTTACTGAAGAGAAAAATTAGAAACAGATCATTATTTTTTTAGGTTTTGGGAATGTTTGTTTTTATTGAGACAGAGGTTGGGAAGTCACCTTGGGAACAGGTTCCAGGGAATGTCTCATGTCCTTTGAATCTTCCTAGAGACTTTTGTGTTTTTTCTTGGAGCTACAGCTCTTGCTGGCAGCCTCTTCAGGTTCCCTGATGATGGCTCCCCTGTTGCGAAGAAACTTTCTTTCAGCTTTCCAAACTTTTTGTCTGGCTCACTCCTGCTGTTGTCTGCCTCTTCAGGATCACTAGCTGATTCCTCTTTGGGGATCATTTTTTTTCTTTTTTTTTAACTAAAATGTTTTTGCTTTCGCACATATATCAGAGAATTTCTTTCAAAGGTGAATATATACCCCTGGGTATATTTATAGTTGAATTGAAAATTAAAAACATCTAACTTTCCTCTTTGAGTGGGAGACGATAAGGTGGAGAGGAGGGGACAAATGTAGCTTGAGTGGATACTGGAATTACAGGGTGGAAAGGAAGACTGTGATGTCACAGGGTGAGGAGAGCTGATGGAGTTGCACAGAGGCGGGTGCTCAGGGTTTTATATGGCAAATTGCCATGGGTTGTCAACTTTTACTTAATTGCAATTAAAAAAAAATCTTACTACTCCTGCAGTTTTAGGAACACAACTATAGTGTTACCATCCAGAATTCGGAGTCTGAGGCAGCTGGTGTTAATATTTGGGGTATTTTCTTGCATTATTTTTATGTAAATATTTTAGTAAAGATTCCTATAAAGATTATATATGTGTATTGGTATCAGTTGCTGTGGAGCTGATGCTGATTAATGGTGACACCATGTATGTCACAGGAGAACGGTGCTTTACAGAGTTTTCAGTGGCTCAGTTTTCAGAATTAGGTTGCCAGGCCTTTCTTCAGAGGTGCCTCTGGGTGGACTGGAGCCTCTAACCTTTTGTTTGGCAGCCAAGCTCACTAACTGTTTAAGCCACCCTGAAGTCCTATGTGTCTACAAAGACATACATGAAACGTGCATCTGACCCAAGCCATGTATTTTCAATTGCCTAATATGCATGAGAAGGCTGGACATCGAATAAAGAAGACCAAAGAAGGCTTGATGCATTTGAATTATAAGCCAAGCCAAGTGCCATCGGTGTTGGCAAAAAATACTGAATGTATCAGGGCCTGCCAGAAGAAGGAACAAATCTGTCTTGGACGAAGTATAGCCACAATGCTGCTTAGAAGGGAGGATGATGAGACTTTGTATTACATCCTTTGGGCATGTTATCAAGAGGGATCAGTCCCTGGAGAAGGACAAAATGCTTGGTCAAGTTCAGGATCAGTGGAAAAGAGGAAGAGCCTCAACTGGGTGCACTGACACAATGGATTAACACTGCAACAATGGGCTCAAGCATAGCAACGATTGTGATGACGGTTCTGGGCTTGCCTGTGCTTTGTTCTCTTGTGCATAGCACTGTTGTGATTTGGAACCAAACTACAGTGCCTTAGAACAATGACAACATGCATCTCTATAATCAATATTCATAGTGTTACATAAGTCCGTTCGAGTCTTTCTGACTACTGTGTACACTTGTGCGATGGCAGGGGAATTATTTAGACTACATTCAGTCTTACGGATAGGACCTAAATAAATCTTGGATACAGCAAGTAGGAATCCAAGATTACTAATTTGGAAGATACGAGAAGTCTGAGAGAAGAGATGGACTTTTATTTTTTTGTGATTTAAAAATTGCTTGACTTTGACTTTTTTTGGCTCTCTTAAATGGTCTGCTGCATTGTTTTTCTATTTTTTGAAGGCAGCTTACTGAATTCCTGCTAGAGCTTGTGTTGCTACCCTTATTGCTGTTGGTTGCTGGAGAGCTGATTCTGACCCATGACAACTCCACTTGTGCAGAATAGAACCACTCCCTGGGGTTTTCAAGGTTGTACCCTTTCGGGAACAGATCAGTAGGCATGCGTTACAAGATGCCTCGGGATGGGTTTGAACAGCCAATCTTTGCCTCGTGGTCGAGCACTCAACTGTTTGTGCCATCCAGGGACTTTAAAAGAGAGGGAAAAGAGGGTGGGAGGGGAGAGACGTGCCCACATGTCTCCTTGGACACGTGACTCAGATTTTCTAATAGGGCATTTAAGGTGAGAACTTATAAGGCGAATTGGCTCTGCGACTAGTGGAAAGAGTAGAGTTGGGAGAGGCAAAATCTAGGATGTTGAGTTTTTACTGCTTCACCCTCCTCAAAGGAACAGCATGGCCACTTCCTCTATGCAGGGCTGAAGAACCAGACAGTGAGAATCAGAAGTCAGCCCTGGCTTCTGAAGCTTCTTGGGAAAGCAGCAGGAAGACTGTGCTTCTAGTATAGACATTAGAAGAACAAGTTCCCAGATGTTGGATGCTGCTCTGCTCCATGCAGATCATTCTGTCTGACTGGTTTCATCCTCTTTCCCTTGCGTTGAATATCACCACATCTTTACTGTGATGTTACCATGAAACAAAATCTGGACAATATAGACATTAGAAAAAAGAAAGAAAGAAAATCAGCTGGCATCTGAATAGTCAAATGCAACTAGGATTAATATTTGGAATATTTATTTTTATTATTTTTATGTTGAGGTTTTGTGTTATTTTTTTCATGTGATCATATGTCACATTTTGTTATATATTTTTTGTAGACAATGCATTGTTAATCCAATGCTTTATTAGGTACATAATATTTCATCAAATAAATATACGTCAGTTTCCTTAGCCATTCTACTATTGGGTCATTCGGTAAAAATTTTAAATAATTTTTTGCTATGATCAGTTTTGTGCGATAAATCTTTATATAAGACTATATCTTAAGGTCCACTTACAGTGAATTTAATAGACTGAAATTTTGGACATTTAAAAAATTTTGATGCATTTTGCCAGTTTGCTTTCTAAAGATTGTAAGCAATTTGTGCTGTGTGACTGGTTTCCTCCTCTTTCCTTTGCACTGAATATCATCACGTGGTAAAATTTTACTGACTGGGTAACTCAAAATATTTTATTTTCATTTGTATTTCTTGGATTACTTGTGAGGCTAAGAATTTTCTTTTTTATATTGTTGTATGCTAGTTGTGTTTCTTGTTGTCCTAAGCTGGAGGTCTGATGGTGAAGTTTGTAAACTCATTCTAGAAAAAGTGCTGCCTACCTCATTGCTGACTATCACTACTGGCACCTTGGAAGTACTCCCCCTGGGAAGCTATGTAGTGACACTAGAGCCTAGTCCACCCTTCAAAGCAATTTTGGACCTCTTTCTGGAATGGCCATCAGAGCTGTTGTCATACTACCCTAGATGTTCTGAGTGTCATCGAAGTATCTTTCTTTCAATATTTCCCTTATCTTCAGGTCAAGAAAAAAGTCACTGGGGGCCAGATTAGGTGAGTAGGGAGGGTGTCCCAATACACTTATTTATTTACTGGTTAAAATTCCCTCACAGACAACGGTGCTATTAAATTTGCAAACGTGCCACAGTGCCACTGTGTGCAATGGCCGTTCCAGAAAGTAGAGCTCCAAAATTGCTTTGAAGGGTGGTCTAGGTGCTGGCGTCAGTGCACAGCTTCCCAGGTGGAGGACTTCAAAGGTGAGTGTAGTGATACTCAGTAATGTACTATGTAGAACTTAGAACAGTTAAGTTCACGGGCTTAATTGTCAGACCCCATACGTTCTTTTGTATAGATGTTTTTAAACATCAAAATTAGAATTCTTTTTTTTTTTCAATTATAAAAGTGATAACAAGTGAAACAATTCAGTCCAAAGATGCACGGAAGAAAAGCTCTGTTTTCCTCTCTCCATGCCTGTATACTTCCAAGGTTGTCATTGTTGGCCTGCTGTTGAGGGCCCCTGACACACAGTGACTTCATGAACACCGCACTGCCAGGTTCTTCACTGTCCTCCTGATCACCTGCTAATCAGGCTGTTGTACTCCCTGGGGTCTTCACTGCCTGTGTGTTGCCAGATCTTTCTTCCTTGCTTGGTTTAATCTGCAACAGGTAGGCATGGTTGAAGATGATAGATGGTCTCCCTACCCTGCTTTTGCATGTAAATCGATTTTTTTTTTTTTAAATAAAGATACAGAGGAAGCTTGTTTTCACCAAAACAGGATCACAGCATTTTATTCTTCAACTTTCTTTATCTCTTAAGATATACTTCATAAGCATAGGGTCTTTGTTAACATAAAATGAAATAGTTGTGGCCACGTTTGCTACAATATTTTCTCCAGTGTATTGCTTGCCCATTTGACAAAGTTTTCTATTAAGTAGGCAAATGTTCCATTATAATTTCTTTCATTGTTAGGACAGTTCCTTCCTTTAGCAGGGTCTCATAAAGACTTCATTCTGTGTTCTGTCGGCTTTAAAAAATTGTCTAACTTTAACAAGCATTTAATCCAGCTATAACTTATTTCGGTGCAGGGTGAGGAGGAAATGAGGACTTCAGTTGGTCATTTTTCTCCTTTAACTTATTAATCAATTGGCCCATCACCCTTTATCAAATGGTACTTAAAATTTTTTTTTTCTTTTGTGACTTTTCATAAAGCAAATGACTTGTCTTATTTATTCTTTGGCTTTGTGTATGTGTGTGTATGTGTGACATTTTTGCTTTTACATGGAATTAGAAGCTTGCACTGAGAATCACCTGGGTCCCTCAGGCCCCAGTTCTTCACGTTATAAAAGTGAACCTTGTGATGCAGCATGTGTGTGGTGTAGTCTGTGGCGCTGTGTGTGTCTGCTAGGGAGTTCTTTATCTGCTTTGTGTTGCCCCGAGAGTGGTACCCACCCTCTCACTGCCATTGAATCGATTCCAACTCATAGCGACCGCATGGGTCAGAGTAGAACTGCCCCATAGAGATTCCAAGGAGTGCCTGGCAGATTTGAACTGCTGACTTTTTTGGTTTGCAGACCTACACCATCAGGGTTTCCTTCAGAGCCGAAGGGCCTCAGATACCATCTCATTTTATGAGTGTAAAGCTCAGGATTAATTAGTCTGATCACCACATAGGGAATCTTGTCCCCGGTGGCACAAGTGGTTAACACACTTGGTCACTGACCTGAGGGCTAGAGGGTCAAGCCCACCCACGGGTGTCTTGAAAGAAAGGCCTGGTGATGTCCAAATGACAAATCTGCTGTTGAGAACCCGGTGGAGCACAATTCTACTCGGACACATGCTGGGGCAGCGGCAGCCAGCTATGTCAAATCTCAGTAATGTTGTAATGATATTTTATCTGGAAATAAGAGTGTTCCTGGAAGGATTATTATTATTATTTTTTATTGACAAACATGTATTGTGTGCCTGTTCTGTCTCAGACATCATGCCAAGATGTTGTGGGACTACAAAATGAGTGAGACACTTTTCCTGTCCTCAATTTACATTAATTACGTTAGCATTGTTTTAGCTATTTTATTAGTTTTTTTTTTTTAGGATATCAATATTTTGTTTTATATTCACTCTACTGTCTTGAAACCCCAGTGACAGGGGATGGTGCTTTCTAACGAGCAGTTCTTGTGATGGCATAGAATCCTATGTCCCAAGGACCTACTGTGAGGTACTTAAAATACCCGAGGACTTGAGTGATGCATATTTCATCAGCTAAGGTAGGCCTAGAGATCTCCAGTGCCAGTGTCTTCTGTCTCTGTGTGACTACTTTCCATTGGTGTGCTAGCCTCGGCTTCTCTTCCCTTGGAAACATAGGTAGGTTAGTCACTTGGTCAACTAGGATCTAAAAATAAGCCTAGAAACTTGGAAAGTTTTTTTTTGTCCCGACTGGTATGTTTTTGTGTATTCCAAACTGCCCTGTGTAACTGTGTACTTTTGCATTATGTGTAGCACTTAGCAACCAAGGGTGGAAATGACAGCTAATAGCACAGGCAGTTCCTGGCTGAGGACAGAGAGCCATCCAGCTGGGGCTGAGGGAAAGAGTTTTCCTTTTCTCCCGTATTTCTGTCTTCCTTGGCCCTGAAGTGTGTGCCCTCTGGGCCTCTAGTGCCTCGTTTTTACCTTCTCTGCTGGTGGACAGCTGGGGATAGGATGAGGGACAGGAAAGTTCCCTCGTGTATTATTCTTGTCCCTCACGACCTCCGAATTGGTCTGGTTGAGTAGAGTGAGAGAAGGGAGGGCTGGCTTTGGCCACTACTCATGTCTTGGCACTGGCAATGGTCCTGTAGGGTCAAAAGCACTGAGATACTGTGTCTCACTTGGAACTCTAAATGCATTTCCATAATAAGGGGGCTGGACTGCTCAGGACATGCACGACAAAACTATATCATGCTTCAGGAGTTCTAGAGTTCAAATGGCTCCTTGAGGGTAACGTAAGTTAGTATTTAAAACACTGTTTTTATGGAAGGATGCATTCTAAATTGTAAACATTTCAAGACAGGGAAAAACTTGGAAACTGATCAGCTTATAAATTGAAGGACTGGCTGTAAAGTCAAAAAGAGGCTTGTTGCCACCAAGGAATGTCCCCTTTCAAGCTGAAACATTGGAGGATACAGTACGGGTCTTCAGTCCATCTTTCCCCAGCCCTCATCTATCACTTTAAAAATGCTTTAGTGCTCCATTTTTTTCTCCTCTTTTTTTATTATGATTGAATGAAAATGTATAATCCCATATAAATTTGCGTGCCCACCTATATGCAATTCCCAGTGCTCTCCCTGTCCCTTGACAGCACACCCTTCCTCTCTGCTCCATACATGTTCTAACCTTCCAATGATCCCCTCTCCTTGCCTCTCCATCCACTCCCCTTCCTCCAGTAAGAGGTCAGCAGGACGATATCCTATAGATGTATAAAACCATAAAGTACATACATATATGGTCACTCTGTGTCACCAAGTCCAATCCATTCCTGTCCAAAGAGTTGACCTCCATTATGATTTATGGACAGGGCAGCATCAGGATCAGGGGACATGCTCCCAGGGGAACCCTGAAGACGCTGGACCATCAATTGTAGTCTTTTATTGGAGATCTCAGGGTGCACTCCTTTTTATTCTTGTGTTGCCAGTGAGACACAACTTTGTGAGCTCCATCCTGGCTATCACTGGTGGTGGCCGGGCACTATCCGGTTCTTCCAGTCACAAGTCAATGTAGTTACCCACTCATATGGGGTCTCTCCATCTTCTGGGTTCTGTTTCCCCCATGTCATTTTAGTCCTTGGTGATCATCTATTCCTGCTGAGTTGGGACTATTTGCTGTACCCTCAGATGGCAGCTTGGCAGCTTTTAAGACCCCAAACACCACTCACCAATGTGGGGTGCAGAGGGCTCTCTTAGCAAAATGCTACTTGTGCCAATTGACCTTGATTTCCCCTGAAAGCATGGTCCATGCCCCCCTGCCAGCTACTCTATCCTTGCAATATTGGGTTAAGATGGGAGGAGTAATCATGTTATGTCGAAGTCCATTTAATATTGATTGTCTTAGGCTGGGTTTTCTAGGGAAGCAAAACCAGTAACACATGTAGGTACAAGGAAAGATTTATAATATATATATATATATATATATACACAGATAGATAGATACAAATATAGGAAACAGCTCACGTAATCACAGAAGCTGAATGTCCCAAGCTCTGGTACAAGCCTCACGTGTCCACGGAAGCTGAGGAACCCAAGGTCAGCAAGTCAGAGACCAGAGTTGTAGATCACCGGTTGTGTAGATCAGTGGATCCCAAGCTGGTGGTGAGACGAAGCGACAGTGGCTGGCGAAAGCAGGATCAGCAGGTCAGGGAGCAGGACTCTCAAGTGCCGACTGTAAGGACTGATGAGCCCAACAGTTGCTAGCTCAAGTCCCGGAACCAGACACTGGAAGAAGAGAGCAGGAGCTCCTGGCCACGTGAGCGATCAGCAGCCCTAGTCCAAGGTCACCAGATGAGAGCCGAGGGGCAGGGAGCCACCACAAACCCCGCCCTGCCACTTAATACAGCAGCCAAATAGGTAGCAGCCAAGTTGACATAATCCTGACCACCACATTGATCTTCTAATGTGTGCTGTCACAGATTTCACCCAACCAAATTTCTATCAACCATCTAATCTAAACTCTCCTCCCTCGCCTTCTCTCCCTCCCTACCCTTGTAGCCGTCAAAGAATCTTTTCTTCTATGCATGAGTCTGTTTTTAAGTTCTTATCATAGGGGTCTCATACAATATTTGTCCTTTTATTGCTGCCTACTTTCACTCAACGTAATGTCCTCCAGTTGAAACGAGGTTATGAGATGTTTCCTAAAATCATCACTGTTCTTTATCATTGTGTAGTGTTCCTTTGAGTATATATACCGTAGTGTATCTATCCATTCCTGTGTTGTTGGGCATGTGAGTTGATTCCATCTTTTTGCTATTGTGGACTGTGCTACTGCTCCAATTTTTAAAGTAGCAATTGTGCTAAAAAATTTATGTCCCAATAATTTCAGAAGAAGGGAAGGAGAAAGACCTTGAGAACATAGGTTTAATTCCATGAGTGTTGCCTTTTTGCAAAGAACCAAATACACTAGGGTCTTTGTGATAAAACCCGTATTTTTTCCTTAAAAATTTCAATTTCTGTTTCTTTCTCAGGACCTCCGTGTGCCTCTTATCCTTCATGCATTGTCAGGAACAAATTTGATGTACTCATCTATAATTTTGTTGTTGTTGTTGTGGAACTAGGTAATGTTTTATATGACAAGAGTTTTTGAAATTTGATCAGTATCAACTTTGCAAAAATCAGAATTTTTCAGGTGTGGAAAACGTGGATCAGCAGTTCAGAATGATTCACTAGTACTTACTAGGGAAGGGATGATGTCTGCACATATGCTTTTGTAATTTTCATGTAAGGAGACCAAACAGTTAAAAAATAAAACCCCTAGCCTCTGGATGTACATTTCTTCCAACCTCAGAATGGGTGAGCCTGCTCAACAGGAAGTAATCATGGTACAGAGGTCTGAGTGATACCAGAAGCTTTCTGGGCTTGGCTTAGCTATTTCCTTCATAAACAAAGCCAAGAAGGGCTATAGAAACTCTCCTTGTTCTATGGCATCTGCATCTTTTGTGGGGTCTATGCATTGCATGTTGGGGTACTTCCCTTGCATTACCATGGAAATGCAGAAATACAGCGGTAGGATGCAGTTGAAAAGGGGCTGAAACTTCAAGCAACTGTAGATAGAAAGTCTCTGAAGTTGGCATATCAGCTCTGGTGTACAGAGTTCACTGGTCCTGAGGATCAGTATGAGGCCCCAGAATATCAGAACATAATACAGAGTAAGGATGATAACAAGGACACATCTACATAGGAACAGATGGGCACGTCCAGGATACAGCTGTCCCACCCCTGGCTAAGATTTTCTCCAGCTAAAGAGGATTTTACACTATAGTTATACTCAAAGTGCAACCTTGAGTATGTCATGTATGACTTTAAAATAGTTTGATGCATTTATTACTAATGACCAGATGAATTGTGGGATGACATCAAGGATATACATGAAGAAAGCTAAAGTTATTAAAAAAGAGGAATGGATAAAACAAAAAACAAAACAGACAACAGAAGAGACTCTGAAATTTGCTCTTGAATGTAAAGTGACTAAAGTGAATAGAAGAAATGAAGAAATAAAAAAGCTGAACAGTATACTTCAAAGGGTGACCCTAATATTTGATTGAACTAAGAAATCCATTTCTCTTTGTGTGGTTTTTTTTTTTTTTGGCTTGTTTTTTAATAAGCCTGGGTAATCTTTGTCTGAAAAGTGGGCTACAGGAATGGTTTCAGTTCAGTCAAATACACCAGGCCAAATGGGAAACTCCTGTCCAAGAACAAGGTGAGAAGGCAGGAAAGGAAGGTAACTGGACAAAAGGGTACTGGGAACCCAGGGTGGAAAGGGGGAGCATGTTGTCACATTATGGAGATTGCTAGCAATGTCACAAAATAATATGTACATAAATTTTTGAATGAAAAATTAACTTGAGCTGTGAATTTTCATATAAAGAACAGAAAAAGAAAAGCAGCTTGAGAAGACAAAGTATTATAATACAATGTGCAAAGACCTAAGGGTCAGAGAACCAAAAGGGAAGAACATGCCTAGCATTTCTCAGACTAACAGAACTGAAGACAAAATCCAAGCTTTGAGGTGCATTACTGAAGGATTCTATGGAGAAGTATTGAAGGATGCAGGAAGAATCAAAAGAGGATAGAAAGCATACAGAATCATTGTACCAAAAAGAATTGGTGGATGTTCGGCACTTGGCTGGCTCAGCTATTTCAGGAAGTAGCATATGATCGAGAACCAATGGTAATGAAGGAAGAAATCCAAGCTTCACTGAAGGCATTGGCGAAAACCAAGGCTTCAGGAACTGATGAAATACCAATTTAGATATTTCAGCAAATGGAGTGCTGGAAGTGCTCACTGGTCAATGCCAAGAAATGTAGAAGACAACTGCTTGGCCAACTGAAAATTTCCTAACAGTATCATTAATGGCATATGCAAGTAAAATTATGCTGAAGATGATTCAGTGATGGTTGTTGCAATACATTAACCCGGAACTGCTTAATGTAATGTTCTCCAGTTTCATCCAAGTTCTAAGAAGTTTGTAACTCATTTTTCTCTATTGCTGAACATATGCACTACATTTTGTTTACCCTTTCGTGTGTTGATAGGCTCTTAGGTTGTTTCCATCTTTCTGCTGTTGTGCATAGTGCTATGGTGAACATGGGTATGCTTGTGTCACTTCTGTTAGATTACTTTACTGAATACTTCTTGAATGAAGGGAGGAATGAGTATTTGGTGCTGGTGATGCAGTGGGTAGTAGACTGGGCAGGAGGCAGTATGTCCTTGAAGTGTGGGCTTGCATTCTGGTCCATTTCCCACTTACTATGTATCTTTGGAAACCCTGGTGGCATAGTGGTTAAGTGCTATGGCTGCTAATCAACAGGTTGGCAGTTCAAATCTGCCAGGTGGTCCTTGGAAACTCTATGGGCAGTTCTACTCTGCCCTATTGGGTCACTGTGGGTTGAAATCAACACAATGGTAGTGGGTTTGGTGTTTTGGTTTGTGTCCCTTTGGACAAATCCCTTAACTGAGCCTTAGGTGTCTTTTTTGAGAGTAAATATCCTCTAGGGGTCTCTTATACCTTTAAGACTTAAGCCCTACCAAAGTAATCCCAATAAGGGTTACAAATGTTGTGGTGCAGTATTTACCAGATGGCACCACGGGGAGCTATAGGTAGGTTCTGCCCTGTCCTGTTTCTTCATTGCTTTTGTTCTTGTCCATTCACAATGTGAAGTGGGTTGTTTGGGTGGAATCTTAATTTTAAGAATAAGTGATAGAAAGAATTCTTGTATAATAGCCATTATGCTTGCCACAATACTGAGTATATAAAAAGTGCTCAATAAACACTTGTTAAATTGCATTGAATATTGTTGCCTAGCAATCACTTAAGTCAAATTACATTCTTATTCTAAAGATATTATTTGCTCCATCTAAAGAATAGGAATGGTAAAGATAAACAAAACAAAGAAAGTCATATTGGTTACTCTGAAGAACAGAGGATATGTTTTAGGAGGTGTGAGTTTTGTTCTAGAGTTACAGTCATTTAATGATGACTCATATTTGTTTGTCGTAAGGTGTTTTATTATTTTGAAATTACCCCTCTTAGCCCCAAATTTATGAGACATTAAATTGAAACAGTGACTTCCTTTAAAACTTCAGGCTCCCACAGCTCCATTTGCAAAAGTTAGGGGGTATTAATACTGCTAAGTTGTCATTCATGTAATTTGCGTAAGTGCTATGTACATCTTTATTCTACTCTTCCTTTAGAGAGGTATTCATTTCTTGTCTGAACCTGACGTGGGAATCTATTAAACGGGCCCATAAATGAGCAGCCTGTTTGTCTATGTGTAAAATTCTAAAGGCTTTCATTTTAAATACATAAAAACAAACCAAGAAAAACATAGCTTTCCAGAACATGATTAAAGTTGTATTACACTCATACTCCTTCCTTCTTGAATGTATAGGGTCACATCACAGTCTGCAAATAATTCCTCTACATAAACTGACACTGTTTAGGAATTCAGCTTGCTCCCCTGGATCATGTGTGACATTCCTACGTAAAGAAAATGCTGTTAATTCACTGTCTAAATTAAAGGGGTGATGCTGGAGACCTGCAGACATATTTTATTTCACCTATAGTGTTTTAAAAAGTTTTAGAATTTGTAGCCAATTTAAAACACAATAGGAGAAACCTCCTAAAAATATGCATTTCAGACTTCTGCTGAAAAAGCATGATATGTGCCAATAACACCATATCCAGTTACCAGGTGGCAGCCTTCCTAAGCTGGGCAATGCCAGTTCTCTTTAGCAACCACATATGCACACTTGTCCAGTGCAATCTCTACCTTTCCCACCTCACTGGCCTAGATGTCCACCAGCCCCTATGAAAATTAGAATTTTTTGAAATAATTTTCTCAGTAGTTTTCCAGCTATGCTCTTATAGCCCCACCTTTGGTCTCCTGGAGGTGAAGCAGAGATGGGCTTCAATTTAATGAATTAATTTCTTTGGAAAGCACTGAAAATCCTTCTTTAAGACCATTAAGCTTCTCATGAAAATTGTTTGGAGTCTTTGTCATTGTAAAACTAATTCAAAGGGAGGAACGGAAGGATGACTAGATGGAGCAAAGAGCATTTTAAGGCCAGTGAAGGTGCTGTGTATGATACTGTGATGGGGAAGTCATGACATTATGTGTTGTTTGTCAAAGCCCATGCAAAAGAGTGAGTGAACCCTGGCGTGAACTGTGGACTGCAGTTAATATATCAATAGTGCTTCCTCAATTGTAACAGTGTTGATTCATCAGTCGTACATATTGCTTCATCAAATGTACCACACTAATGTAAGATGTTAATCATAGCACAAATTGTGTACAGGAGGGAGATAATGTTTTGTAAGCCTAAAACTTCTCTAAAAAGTAAAGTGTACTGAAAAAAAAAAAGATGGCATTTTCCAAATTTAACGTCACTTTAAGAAAAATACCTGGAAGTAACATTTTGTGATTGATTCAGTCTCAATTTAGCTGTGAAAAGCTGCTCTCTGACAAAAAATTTGCAATGTTTTTGATTTTCTTGCTCTGAACGAGGCTTATTCATTTCGATTTGGTGTGCTGTGTATGCTAATGAGGACTTTTTCTTGTATATATTGAAAAATGGAAAATATGAAAATAGTTTGGGTTTATTTCTGAGTTTTCAGGTTGCATTAAGCTAAGAAAAATGTGCTTTTTCAGATAGTGTTAAATAAAGTCAAAATAGAGTTTTTGCTTTTCATTTTAAGCCATTACTATTTTTGGTTTGTTCTTAGTTAACCATATCATCCTAAATGTATCATTATTTGACACATGCATGTGACAATTTAATTTTATTATTACATAAACAAAATCTTGGTGTTACCTTGAAAGTCTGGACACTTAGATAGGCATTGGGCTAGAATTTGCATTTCTAATCTCTTTTTTGGCATTTCAAATTAACGAAGATGTGGACTTACAACCTTTTTAAGCTTAAGAGTGCAAGTTGCACAGAGAACATTTAAACTTAAGAAAATAGTTTTGGGGTACTTACAGACATTCTGAAATATGACTTTATAAACAGTTTTACATTCAAATCTCAAATCTGTTCTCTTCACGAAAGCTGGACTCCCCTTCGGCCTCTGTGGTTCTTCTTCTGCTACCTAACATTCATTTTAAAGCCAAGCTAAGGTTTAAAATGTTTAAAAGTTTAAAAATTTTAAGTCTGTTTGTGTGGGGGTAGGGAGAGGGAGAGGGGAAGGGGAAGGGGAGAGGAGGAGGAAAGGGAGAGGGTGACTTCTCTGAGAGAATGCTATCTCTTGTTACGATTATTGTCTTTGAGATGTTAATATGTTGTTTCTAGAAAATATCTGGAAGTGGATGCTTCTTCCACAAGATACGTCAAATAATGACAAGCAAATTTGAGGTACTTTTTAGTTCCATCGTCTCTTACTTGGTTTAATTTTAACAGAGTATTTCCTTGGCTTGACTTCATATTATTAATAATTTCATACACTTAAGGGTGTACATTTTGTTTAATTATCCCCCTAATGAATCTAAGTATTTGTTTCAATTAATTGAACCTTTAATGGACCTGTTAACAAAATCCTTGGCAGTGTATATAATACAAAACTGGTCCCTAGACAGTGGGTTTTAGCTGGCTCAAACCTAGTAGATTTTCAAAATGTAAACACAGGACTAAGTTGGTTTACCCTCCATGGCCTCATTCTGGGTAACTGGAAAGAAGGAGGCCCTGCGGTTCTTCCGATCCAGTAGCGAGGGTTCCTGAATCACCATCCAGAATACATGTTATTTGTACACATCTCGCTGGCCCAGCTCAGCTCTTTCGCCCAGCCACCCACCACACCCGGTCCTGCCTCCCTCACTCCGTCCCTGCCACCCTCTGTTTCTTTTATCCCCTTCAGTGCTTTCCTGGCCTGGACAAGAAGAAGTATTGGACACATTCCCAGCTCCGTCTGACCAGAGTACCACCCCCACATCACATCCCGTGGGCATATTTCATGCTCAACCAAACATATGCTACTGCTAAGGCCAAAACATCCCAAACCCACTACAGTCAAGCCTATTTCAACTTATAGTAACCCTAAAGGATGGAGTAAAACTGTCCTGTAGAGTTTCCAAGGACTGCCTGGTGGATTTGAGCTGCTGACCTTTTGGTTAGCAAATGCCGCAGTTGGTCACAACACCACCAGGATTTCCAACACAGCCCAAAGCCAGGGTTAATTCCTAGTGAGCTGTTCATGAGGAAGAGCATTGGTCTTTAATATGACTTTGTGAAGTCCCAGTCACATACTTGAGATACGTTGTTAGCTCTGAGGTGGAGGAGGGGAAACAGCACACCACGTGGAGGCCAAAGCCAAAAGCCAAGTGCCGTTGAGTCGGATCCAACACATGGTGACCCATGTGGAGGCAGATGTGTTTAAATCCTGGCCCTGTCATTTGCTGTTGGAGAGGCCTCGGACAAGTCACTTAGCTTTTCTGGTTTTCAGTTGCCTTGTTTATAAAATGAATAGGCTGTCTATCTTACAAAGCCTATGTGAGGTGTGTTTAAGACTACTTACACAAAGCACTGTTGTTATCTTTTACTTGCCTTTTAAGTTGAGTGGATTTCCTGTAAACACAGTTGCAGAGTTCTTTGTGTTCCTCATGGAATTTAAAAGTAGTAACTGCGGCCAATGTTGGGGTTATTAGCCAGCCTGAGCATTACTGAAGTTTTGTATTTCAAAAGTGACTCTCTTGGGGTGTGACCGATGATTTTGGTTGGCCTTCCAGATATGCATTTTCATCATCGGGGGTGGTAGAATGTCCATCACAAGAAACTTTGTAGATAATCAAATTACCTGCCTCACTTAGATGTGCCTACTTTAGGGATATAACTGTAGTTGGTTTATGTTGATGGTATCTTGATGCTTTGGGTCCATCTATTTTATCTTTATGAATATTTATCTTTATGAATATATTCCTTATATTAATATTTAACTCATTAACTATGACATAAGTTAGTAGTTGTCTTCTGGGAACTGAGCCGACTTCAGTGACTCAACAGTATAAGAATTTATTATTCTTTTTTTCAAAAAAATAGCTGAAGAAAGTCCAAGGAAGGCATGGTTACACCTCGGTCATCAGGGACTCAGGATCCTTCTAGTTTTTTGGTCCACCATATTTAGTGCCATGTTTCTGGTCTCAGAATAACCCTACAGTCCAACGTATCAGATACTGGAGGGTCAGGCGTCACATCCATGCAGAAAGATGGAGAAAGGAAAGATAGGCAAAGGGGCATGCCTGCTACCTGAGTTAACACTCTTAGGGATCTTTACACAGAGCTCAACATAATAACTTGCTTTTTGTTTCACTAACAAGACTTATCAGTAAAGGAGCCTGGGGGAAATGTATGTGTGTGTTAAGCTGGGCACATTGCCACCCAGTAATATAAACAAAGAATAGATACCATGTTGGCAGCTAGCAGTCTCTGCCTCAGCTCTATAGAATAGTCCTTCCTAGAGCACCTACAGTAGTTCTGTAATTCATGGCAATTTAGTGAACTCATTCATTTATTCAACAAATAGTGTTTTTTGTGTGTCTGTTCAATGCTGGGCAATGTGTGAAGCTCTGCAGATAGAGAAATGAGTAAGACGGATGTTGTTCCTGCTCTCCTGGAATTACAGTTCAGTGGAGGAATGGAAATACATGAATTGAAGAAGCTCATAAACAGATGAAACACTTCCAATTGTGAGAACAAGAGGAGTCTTCAGAGGAACAATAAGAGGAACTTTCTTGGTCTAGAGTTAGAGAAGGCGCTTGACACCAAGGATAAGTTGGGATTTGATGAATGGGTGGGAAATAACTAGTTGACAGGGCTGCAGATAAATAACATTCCAGGAATTCCAGGCATTTCAGGAAGAGAGACTAGTGGGAAGTGGGGTGTGTGTGTGTGTGTGTATATCTGTGTGTGTGTGTAGAATCAGACCCTGCTAGTGCTGTGGTGAAGCACTAATCTTACTAGCTGAAAGGTTGGTGGTTGAAACCCACCAGCAGCTCCATCGGAGAAAGATGTGGCACTCTGCTGCCAAAAAGATTTAGAGCCTTGTAGATCTTGTGGGGGCAGTTCTAGTCTGTTCTGTAGTGTTGCTACGGGTCAGAGTCAACTCAGTCCTACAGTGTGATTTGATAAGGGGAGAAAGAAGGAGCGCATTATGAAATGAGACTTAGAGAAGCAGGCAGGGACCAGTCACATGTGGATGTGTTCGGCAAGTTAAGGACTTCAGTCTTCCTCCCATGAGCAAAGAGAAGCCACTGAGTTTTAAGGTTGAGATGAAGGATCAGGACATGTGAAATGATCATATTTGCTCTTAGAAAAGATTGCTCTGATAGAGAATGGACTGGATTAGAGGATGTTTCAGGGATGGCAGTTAGACTAGACAGGAGTCCAGGCAAGAGCTCATGGTAGTTTGGTCCAGGATGATGATGGTTATGGGTTTAGGGAGAAGTGAGCAGATTGGGGAGAACAAACACAGTTCATAGAGTTGGATATCCAACCACTAATGCACCTCAAGCTCAGTCACTAACCATCTGTCAGGAGAGGCTTGCACAGTGCTGTCATGGTCAACAGGCTTCAGTGAAGCTTCCCATAAGACATACGAGGAAGAAAGTCCTGGTAATTGCCTTCTGAAAAAAATCAGCCAGTGTAGATCAAAATAGCCTGATCCTGTTGTGAGTGGATTCATTATGAATTAGGGCTATCTTGACAAAAGTTAACAGTAATAGCTAAATTCTAATTTTGTATACAAGCAAGTAGAAGATAACATCCACATGAAATAAGGACATGAGAAATAGCTATGAAGCATTTAACATTTCTATATGAAGGTTACAATCATAGGAAATGGAAACCATGGTGTTGTAGTGGGTAAGTGCTACAGCTGCTAACCAAAAGTTCGGCAGCTCACATCTGCCAGGAGCTCCTCAGAAACTCTATGGGACAGTTCTATTCTGTTCCATAGCATTGCTATGAGTCAGAATGGACTCGATGGCAGGTTTTTTTTTTTTTTTAATCACAGGAAATGATTGACAGAAGTAGTGAGTGGTTCCTTGTGGGGATTAGGACTGGGAGGTGGGAAAGTTGGGGTAATACGATTTTTTTTTTCATTTTAGACTTAGAATGCTATTTGTTAGCTTGATAAAAGTTTATATGTTAGCTTGATAGAAATTTAAAGATAGAGATAAAAAGAATAAAGGAATCTTTTAGTCATGTGCTGGATCATCCAGTTGGAATCTAAGCACGTATGCATAGAAGTTCATTGCCTTATGCACAGAGGCACCTCACAGTTATTTTATATTCATGATTCATGACTGCAGCCCTCAAGCTGCAGTCGAGACTGGTTCACTTTTTGCCTCAGTCAAAATCATACTGAGCCTTTTAGAAATACTGGTCTGCTATTTATGCATCATTTTTGATCGAAGGCAAGTGTCTTTCTTGGCTTGTGTTTGTATTTTTAGATAGACAGTTTTAGAGTTGTGAGTCTGGTTACCATTTTAGGGTGACTTGGCTTTGTGAACCTGTGTGGGAAAGCTGCTGAGATTATATTTTTCTTTGGTGCATGTTATCTTCTGTCATTATTTTTTGTTGTTGTTATTCTTTACCCACCAAAAGAAACCACTGCAAAAACAAACGTATTGCTGTTGAGTCGATTCTGACTCACAGTGACTCTATAGAGTGCTTGGTGGATTTGCACTGCCAACCTTTTGGTTAGCAGCCAGTCACTATTAATAAATACAAAGAGTGAAATGAATGCACTTGCCTTTTTGGAGGTAGAGTGAGATGTTCACAGTCTCAGTTGTAATTCTTTTTTTTGTTCTGAGCTTGCTGTTGCATTATTTTTCCATAGACTGATGAGTGATTTGAATCAAAGCCATGGTGGTCTGGGCCAGGGATTGAGAGGCAGGCAAACACAAATTTGCAGCCTTACTACAAATGCACCCTGCTGGGAGGCGGTCCTCAATTGTTAGTGCCCTGAAATTTTCTGAAGTGAGTAAGCTTCTATTTAACCGTTTGGTATCTTGAAAACTCCCTGCTCTCATTTTTCATAAGGTGGGTAACCTCTTTACTGAGGCCTCCAACACAAAGAAAAACAACTATTCTGACAATGACTGTAGAAATAATAATTTCAAATGGAAAACAAGGCAGAGGGATATTTGCCTGTGGAGCAGTTATACAGGTTTCATATTTAGATGGTTTGGAATAGGAGGAAGAGATGAATATTCCACATCTACTTTGGTTAGAGAAGGATTTTGGGAGAAGCTGCAACTTGAAGAGTTTTAGTAATTTGTGTTAGTTTTAATGGGGACAGTGTTCATGTGTCAATCATATTTCCAAAGAGAACTGTACTTCTCAACTGGTGGTCTAAAGTTTGAAAAAAATTAAGAACCAAGAGAAGATCTCTTAGGGAGAAATACTGATGCCTTTTTATTCCTTTTTACACATAGAAAATGAAGCAGCTAACTGGGCTACGTGGCAGTGTTAGTGAGTAACTTCATGGAGGAGACTGAGGGTGTTTGGTTATGAAGGTAGATTTAGGAAGACAGTTTAAACCCAATACTCAGCTCTGCTCCGTGCTCCCTCTTACAAGGCAAGAAATAGGTAAAGATGTATTTTCTAGGACCATCAGCCACTGCTGACTTGTCTTCTCATCATAGACCAAACTGCTGCTCTCAGGGTTGGGCCAGCAGCCGGTGAGTTCTGCTGATGTTGCTAGGTTCCTACCGAGTGGGCTCCGACTAATCGTGACCGTATTATAACAGAACTAAACATTGCCCAGTCCTGCTCTATCCTCACGATCACTGCTTTGCGTCCATTGTTTATGCTATTGTGTCAGTTCACTTCACTGAGGGGTTCCTTCATTTTTGCTGACCCTATATGTTAACAGCCAGATTCAGTTAGGCTCGGTGTTATGAAAGTGCTAGTAGTTCCTAGCTGAGTGTTTCTCCAGTGTAAGGAAAGGGTTTGCCTCTGAGTTCTTCATTTTTAGGCGTATCAAATAGTGTTGCATGTTTTTTTTTTCTTTTCTTGATGAAAAATGAATCATTTGATTATAAAATACCAGCATGTTGCCTTGCATAAGATATTTGCATAACGCTTTGGCTGGCTGACTGACTGAATGAATGAATGAACGGGAGAACAAATAGGAAAGAAAAGCAGTGCTGACTTGGAAATAGAAGGGGAGCAATGGATGAAGGGGACCAACAGGATTTGACCACCTCGTTATCTGAAAGCTCCTTAATGTTAAGTCAATAATAGGAGTAATTGGGTTAAACTATTTCTTAGTCCAGGGACTGTTTGTGCCATGGCCATCTTTTTTTTTTTTTTTTGGTTATATGATATCAACAATATTAAGGAAACATTTTCTGTATGAGAGGGGCTTTGTTGAGACAGTGAAAATCAAGTGACTCATTGAGGATACTTACTGACTCGACGGCACTTGGCTCGGCTTGGCAACCTAAAAAAAAGGTACTAATGTATTTGATTTCTAAGCAGACCCAGTTGTAGGTTGGTTATATTATGTGAATGTGACTTGTTGACATTGTGGTAAATAGTACATTTTGTAATGTTACTAAAAATGCTAATATTTTGTTCTACTTTTGTGTGTGTTTGTGTGTGTGTGTGTGACCACAAGGGGAAAATGACCTAGAAAAGGAGTCATCAAAGAGCCCTTCTCATTCTCAAGGAAGTGATCTCAGTCCTAGGCAACGAACAGTTATCTGGGCTCCACCTGTTAGTGATTGAGATTTAGAAGATGAGAAGAGGGACCAAGAAATCTGCATATTTAACAAACCTCTCAGGTGATTATCATGCAAGTGGTTGGAGTACCACACTTTGTGAAAATAAAAAGAAACAAAAACCCCTCAAAACTTTCTCCGACATCAAAAGCTGTCCCCGGTCTCAAGCCCTTAGGTCTCTTCATGCTCTTGGAAGCATTGCTTCAGTGCCTACTGAGTGGGTGGGAGTCCTCCAGCGGCTGGAACCCCTTGGAGCAGCTGATTAGACAGAGAAAACACCAGTCTGAAGGTCATCTTGCTTTCCCAGTTTCTCTGAGAGTCTCAAGGCCTTCATTCCTACCATGCTGAGTATCCACAGAAGTTTAGTCTCCCCCAGAGATTCTCTAGAGCCCGTATTTTGTTTGAGAGCCTGCCTTCGGAAGAAAATGAGACTCCTGAGGCTTGCCCTTTTATTAAGTGGAAACACCTCCTAAATTCCCTTTCCTTACCCAGCCTCTGACAAGCGTGCTTGAATCCAGTTGGGCTGAGGTCCCCTGAAGTTCAATGACCAGTACTAACAGGAACAGAACAGTAATGTGCGCAGGAGTCTACCCTTCAAATCCACAGAGAAATACTTGGTCTGCCTCCGTCTCCATAGGAAAGAATGTGAAGTGCTACATTGTTTTTGCCTAATTCTATAGCGAAGTCTTGAAATGAATGCTTATAGGAAGATGTCAAGGTGAACCTAGAATTAGGCCATAAAGGCTGGTTGGGGGTGGTTTAAATAAAGGCATTTGCTTGGGATTGTACAGAATAATGGAACTTGTAAGTGGCAAGCCAAAATAGCAAACACTGCTGGCTGCTGACAGCATACACATTAGCTTTTCATGTAAGGTTATTGGAAGAGAGATGAATTGTGTTTTCTTGGATTTCTTTTTTTTCTCAAAGAAGGTGGGCAGCAGCAGGACTTTAGTTTTATTAAAAAGGTTTGAGAAGTGCAATGAAACGGCTATGTGTTTGCAGTCAAGTTTTTCCTGTTATTTGACAAGGTAAACATAATTGGAGGCAGAAGAATCACAGCCCTGCCTCACTGCTGGGCCATGTCACTGATGTGCTGTATATAATATTTGCTATTAAGCTTGTGTAGTCATTTCTCACTTCTTTAAATATAAATTAATACCTCGTGGCATGATGGGATTTCCTTAAATGTTGGCAGATTGCTTTGTATGTTTTGATGTGCAAAGTAGAAGTAATCCAATTGATTAATTATGCACTGCAGTTAACATTCATTTAAAGCTGTCAGGTGATTAACCATAGGAGGTGTGTGATGGAAGGACTGTTAAAACAGCAGCAGCTGTTACTATAGATAGGCCTCACTGCTGTTATGCCCATACTTTTGAAAGAAAGCACAGTGGTACTTTTAACATCTTGTGTAATGACAGTTGGGTTCTAGCAGGCAGAGTTGTTTGTATTTCCCCTTTGTTTTGGTAAGTGAAGGCTGTCATGCTTCTAAACATTTAGGTCTCATGTACAGGGTCTAGAAATCCTATTTCATAAGAGAAGCCTTTAATCTTTTCTTCAAATTCCAGCTCTGTCAAGGACTAGCTGGATGTCATAAGAAAGGCTCATATAACATACCCTACATAGAAAGGCATTGTAAATTCGGTAAATACTACAGGATGTGTGGAGTATTGGCTTCCATCTGGCTTACTTCGCCAGGATGCCTTTGCTGTGTTAGGGTTAGAAAAGGAACAAATAACAGCGGCAGCGTGTAGTGTAACTGTAGACACCTGCTCTACCTTAGTACCCAGTGTTGCTTGTGTGCAAGAAACAGAAACTCACTGAAGCTAGTTCAGGTAAAGGATGTTTCATGGACAGGATGCAACAGACAACCCCCCAAACATAGTACTGAAATATAGCCAGGCTTCATCGGAACTGCAGCAGGAAACGGACTAGAAACTGAAGCTGTAATCTCCAACCCTCAGGAGTTGGCTGGCTTATTTCACGTTTGCTTCTGTCTGCCTCTTCTCAGCCAGCTTCAGCGTGGCCCACCAGCCTTGAATATTGGTAATGTAAGAGGTCTACTACTCATCACTGTCTGTAGATTCTGAGACTCTTATTCATTCATTCAACAGGTATTAATGAGTGTGTACTGTACTCCAGGTACTGTTTTAAGCCCTGCCCTCTATTGAAAGAGACAGATAATAAGAATATAAACAAATAAATAGACCACTTTCAGATATTGATAAACAAATATAAAAAATAAAATAAGATAATGGGGTAGATGGTGGTAAAATTGGTTAAGTGCTCAGCTACTGGTGGAAAGGTTGGCAGTTGGAACTTGCCCAAAGGCACCTTGGAAACAAGCCTTTATATTTCTTAGTGACATCATTTACCTTGGTCAAGCTGTCTGCGCTTCACCCACATTGAGTGTTGCCTTTCCAGTCATCCAGAATAACAAGTGTCTACTATATAGAGAGGGATTCCCCTTTCCTGCAACACCCAACCCTGTTAACCACCAATGAACATTAGTTTCTCTATGTATACCTAGTCTTATCTTTTTCTAAAAGTGAGATCTCACAATATTTTCTGTTTTGTGATTGACTTATTTCTCTTAGCATAATGTCCTCCAGATTAATCCATGCTATGCTTGAGGGCTCATAATCACTATTTCTGGCTGTGTAATATTCCCATTGTGTGTATCACATTTTGTTTATCCATTCAACTGTTGACCAACATAGGTTTTTCTTATTTTTTGAGTGGCTCTTCTTTACTGAGTCTTTCCAAAGCATTCAACTTAGTTTTCATAGAAACAGTAGCTTTCTTTTCATGTGGCTATTTGGTTGCTTTGCATACTGTTAACAGTTTCATTAGGAATTAATTGCAGTGAGAAGTACAACTAACATCATCATGTTTGGAGTGAACATAATTGGTGCAATGCAACTGGAGGAAGCAGAGTTTCCCAGGATATAACAGAGAAGTCTGTGTGAGCATGCTGTGGCATCCATCGGTACTTTTGTTTGTTGTTCTTGTTGTTAGATAGGATAGAGAACATCACTTAATTTCAGGAGATATTTGAGTAGTAATTGATTTAGAGAACACTTACGTGATTTCAGGCTCACTCTGGAAGAGAAGAGTGGAGAAGCCAGGATAGTATTGCTTCACTCTCATCCCGTGCCTCAGATGGAATTCCCAGTCCTGCTCAGCAGGTATGAGAAAATGTTGGTGGTTGTCCAGATTCACCATCATCACTAGGAAAACAGTGTACATTATTCAATAAGGCGTGTAATTCCTTCTGTATAATTACAGTTACCTGTTCACCAGCTATTAAATACTTAGAGATACAGCAGGTAGGATTCAACCCAGAAACATTTTAGATGGATAGGGGTATTTTGTGTTAGTTTTCTAGATTCTCTGTGCTGTGAGATAACGTGTTCTCTCTGGTGAGTCGTTTTGACCTATTTCTCGCATATAGACTGTAAATAATGGAGTTTTGATCTTTCTCACTCTGATTATTGAAATGTGGCAGATGTTGTGAAGACTCTCTGCCATCAAGTCGATTCCAACTCATAGTGACCCTATAAACCAAATCCACTGCTGTTGAGTCTATTCCAACTCATATAGTAACCCTTCAGGACAGAGTGAAACTGCCCCATAGGGTTTCCAAGGAACACGTGGTGGATTTGAACTACTGACCTTTTGCTTATCAGCCCTAGCACTTAACTACTACTCCACCACAGTTTCTGTGACCCCGTAGGACAGAATAAAACTACCCTATAGGGTTTCCAAAGTTGTGATTTTTATGAAAGCAGATTGCCACATTTTTTTCCCCACAGAGTGGCAGGTGGATTTGAACTGCTGACCTTTTGGTTAGCAGCTAAACACTTTAAACACTGTGTGGCCAGATCTGCTTGCAAATGCTACCAGGCTGCTAAAATCTTGTTCCGTTTCTATACCCTCAAACCATTCATTTTCATTTTCAGAGAGATGTGCTGTTGTAACTGGCAAAGTGATTATTGAGAAGGACCTCCCTGGGGACAATGACACTGATTTTTCTCATCTGCTGACCTCTACAGCCTCTGATTAGCTTAACTTGGGTATTAGCAATAACTCACCAGTGCTGAAGTGGAGTATTTCAAAGACATTCCAAAAACTGAGAAAAGAAATAGAGAAAATCTCCCAAATCTTGCCTAATAAACCCAGTTTTTTCCTTTCCTGATTCCTTTTTGGTCATTATACAGTTTACATGTATTTTCAGAGTTTTAATTATAGCATACAAAAAACTTGCATCTCCCTCTATAATTTTAATTATAAATGCATAGTCTTTACTTCCTGTACTCTATTCTGCTGATTAGAATCACGGTAGTTCATTTACTATTTTCCCACTTGAGGACATTTATATTGTTGCCAGTTTTTCAACGTTCACTATTCTTTCTTCCTGCAGGGGCTCTTTCCTTCTGTGTTGTTTATTATGACAAAGTCCCGGGAGCAGGAATTTGGGTAGAGTTGCCTAATAAAATGCAGGATGCCCAGTTATTTCTGAATTTCAGATAAACCACAAATAATTTTTAAATACTTTAATGTAAGTGCAACACAGGCAATATTTGAGACACACGTAGACTAAAAAAGTGTTCATGGCATTTCTGAAATTAAAATTTAACTGAATATCTGATATATATATAGAACCTTGGTGGCACAGTGGTTAAGTCTTATGTCTGCTACCCATGAGGTTGGCAGTTCAAAGCTGCTAGGTGCTCTTTGGAAACTCTATGGGGAGGTTGTACTGTGTCCTGTAGGGTCACTAAGAGTCAGAATTGACTTGATGGCTGTGGGTTTTGGTTGTTTATCTACTTACCTCTCTATCTGTCATTTATCTATCTATTGATGTAATGTATATAATATTTTATTGTGCTTTAAGGGAAAGTTTATAATCTAAGTCAATTTGTCATACAAACACTTATACACACATGGCTGTGCCACTCCAACTGCTCTCCCCACACTGCGACAGCACAATCCTCCATTCCACCCTGTTCTTCCTGTGTCTATGCAAATAGGTCCCGTGCCCCTCTGCCCTCTCATCTCACCTCTGGACAGGAGCTGCCCAGGCAATCTCATGTATCTACTTAAACCAAGAAGCATACTCTTTGCTAGTATCATTTTATGTCTTATAGTCCTGAAGAGTTGACTTTGGGAATAGCTTCAGTTCTGAGCTAACAGAGTCCAAGGACCATGTCTTTCAGTGACCCTTCAATCTGTCAGATCATCAAGCTTGGTTTTTTAAATAGGATTCAAGCTGTGCACCTGATTTTTCGTTCACTTCTTTAGGGACTCTTTGTTGCGTTTACTGCCAGGGCAGTCATTGGTGGTGGCTGGGTGTAATCTAGTTCTTCTGGTCTTATGTGGATGTAGTCTCTAGGTTATGTGGCTCTTTCTTCCTCTTGGGCTCATATTTCTCTTATGTCTTTTATGTCCCTCATTATCCTCTGATCTAGGTGGATTAGGGCCAATCTGTGCTTCTTAGACGGCTGCTTGCTAGCTCTTCAGACCCAGACACCACTGTGTTATCAGAGAGACAATAACTAGATGGTAACCGACCACCCCCAATGCCTGCCCTTACAGGGAACTCAACAAAGAGCTCCTGATGGAGTGGGAGAAACGTGGGTGCAGAACTCACACTCTAATAAAAAGACCAGACTTGATGGTCCGACAGACCAGAAGACATGTCCCCCAGACTCTGTTTCCGAGAACTGGAACCATTACAGAATCAATTCCTCAAAGATTGAGCTGCTATGTAAAACATAAACAGTATTGGTAAAGAGTATACTTCTTAGCTTAAATAGATGCAGGAGGGTGACTGGGCAGCTTCTGCTTGGAGGTGAGAGGAGATGACACAGGGGTACAGGAGCTGGTTAAATCAGAGTGACTTTTTCCATTATTGTTAACTCCCCTTTCCCCTCCTTCCCCTCAGTAACCACTAATAAGCCTTGGTCTCTTTATGTTTACCTTTTCTTGTCGTTTCATATAAGCAAATCCATACAGTATTTGTCCTTTTGTGATCAGCTTATTTCACTCAGCAAAATATCTTCCAGCTCCATCCATGCTTTACCACATATCAAGACTTCATTTCTATCTTCTAGTTCATTGTGTAGTGCCTGGAGTCTTAAAAGCTTGCCAAGTGGCCACCCAAGGCATAATTGTTTTCTGTTTATCTGCAACAACAGAGGAAGAGGGAGAGTCAGAAATAGGAGGAGGATATGCATAATGTTTTCAAGCTTCATCCATGCTGTAGCATACATAAGTCAGGATTTCATTTCTCTTTATGGCTAGGTAATGGTCTACTATATGTACATACCACATTTTAAAAAATCCATTCATATGTTGATAGTCATTTAAGTTTCTACTTTTTGGTTATCGTGGGTAGTGCTACAATGAAGATTGCTATATGTGTGTCTGCTTGCATTGCTGCTTTCAAGTCTCCTATCGAGGAGTGGAATTGTTGGGTCCTATAGTAGTTCTGTGGTTAACTTTTTGAGGAACTGCCAAGATATTTTCCACAGCAGCGGTACCAATTTGTATTATCTCTAGGTTATTATGCTATTAATTTTTAGCAGCTTTACATTTTGTTGTTTTAGGTGTCATTAGGTGGCTTCTGACCCATGTGACTCCACATACAACAGAACAAAACACTGACCAGCTCTGTGCCAACCTCATGATGGTTGTTTTGCTTGAGTCCATTGTTGTAACCTCTGTGACAATCCATCTTGTTGAGGGTCCTTCTATTTCTTGCTGGCTTTCTGCTTTCCCAAGCATAGTGTCCTTCAGGGACTGATCCCTCTTGATAATACATTCACAGTATGTAAGATGAGCTCTCATAGTCCATCACCATACAACATTCTGGCTGTACTTCTTCCCAGACAGATTTATTTGCTCTTTTGGTGGTCCATGATATAGTCAATGCTCTTCACCAATACTGCAACTCAAATGCATCAGTTCTTCTTTAGTATTTTTTTATTCATTGTCCAGCTTTTACATTCAAGTCAAGTAATTAAAAACACCATGGTTTGGGTCAGGCATACATTCGTCCTCAAAATGACATCTTTGCTTTGTAATACTTTGAAGAGGTCTTTTGCAGCCAATGTGCCCAATGTAATATATTTTTTAGTTTCCTGACTACTGTTTCCATGGATGTCGATTGTTGATCTAAGTGAAATGAAATCTTTGAAAACTTCAGTCTTTTCTCTGTTAATCATGATGTTGCTTATTGGTCCAGTTGTGATGATTTTTGTGTTCTTACTGAACGCTGTAGTTGTTGATTTTCATCAGTAAGTACTTCACGTCATCTTTGCTCCAACAAGCAAGACTGTATTATCTGCATATTTCAGATTTTAATGATTCTTCCATTAACCCTGATGGCGTTTTTCTTCATATAACTTCTTGCATTATATGCTCAGCATGCAGATAAAGTAGGCACAGATGAAACTCAAAAGAATTGTGTTGAACTAAACCCACCAAACCCACTGCCATCAGGTTGACTTCAACTCATAGAGACCCTACAGGGCAGAGTAGAACTGCCCCGTAGAGTTTCCAAGGAGTGCCTAGGAAGATTTGAACTGCCGGCCTTTTGGTTAGCAGCTATAGCACTTAACCAGTACACAACCAGGGTTTCCTTATTTTGAACAAAAGTAGCCAAAGCAAGAGTATGTATTATATGTGCTGTATATGTAAAGTTGAAGGTCATGAGAATTAATCTAGGGTGATAGAAATCAGAATGATTGTTATTTCCATGTCTGGCAGTGATTAATAACTGAAATGACTGTGAAAGAATTTTCTGGAGTGATAAAAATATTTTCTATCTTTTTCTCAGTGGTAGTTGTACGGATATATAGACATGTAATAATTTATCAAGTTGTGCAACTAAAATTTTTGAATTAATAAATGGGAGAATAACTCAATCTAAAAGAAAGTACAGAAATAGCCAGGTGGTAGGAGGAAAATATTTCCTGAGAAGATGTGGCATATCAAGGCTATAGGGAAAATGGAATTTCTAGCATACGTGGTAGTGGAGGATTGGGAAGGGGGTAGTGCTCAGTGTAAGTGTTCTACTTCAAATGGCTCTAGAAAGAGGTTTTGAAGTGGGGAAATGTAGGATACAGGTGGGAGAAGGAAGAGAACACTGGAGAATGAGAATCTGAACTCGGATATACATATACAATAGCATCAGAAATGATTATGAGAGATGCTACAGAGGCAGAGTATGCATGACTTGCCAAATGATAAAATACATAAACTAGAGCTTAGAAGGGAGAAGAGAGCTGGAGGTGGTTTGAGAGTCCTTCTTAGAGAGATGATATATTGTAGTTGGTCAATAAGTATTTACTGGTAGGAGGAATAGTTCGATGGATGGAGGAAATTAAATCCTCTTATCTTATCAGGTTTAACCAAATGAAATTGCTGGTGTTTAACCATTTTTTAAAACTAAAATTAGTAGGTTCATATGTCTCAGTCTAATAAAGAAAAAATATGGGTCTCAGACAGCTTTTTAGGGTACTCTATTTGGGGAGAAGAAAAAGAAAAGCTAGAGAAAGAGCAAAAAGAGAGGTGGAAGGTTGGAGGGAGAGTATATAAATACACAAAAGTTCTAATAGCCTCTGTACATTTTGGGAAATGTTAATGATTACATTAAAAAAAAACCCTACTCAAGGACATGAACTGTCAATTTACAGAAGATTATGTCTACACCTACAATGCAGATGAGTAATGTTAAGTATCATAATAATTACAGAAATAAACACCAAAATCTTGGGTGCCATTCCAAAGATTTTTCAAAATAGTAGTACATATTTCTGGCAAAGGTTTAGGAAAACACATTTCTCACACATTTCTTCCAGAAGTGTAAATTCACACAGACTTTCTGGAAAATGGTCTATCTGTATGTATAAAATTCTTAAAACTTTTCATATTTTTTGACTCAGTAACTTCACTTCTAGGAATTTATTATGTCAAGAATAAGAAATGAACAAAAAGATATATGTAGAAAAGTGTTTACCATGATCTTATCATAGCAGAAAAGATATTGAAATAACCTAAATACCAACTAGAGGGAATTTTCAGATATTACAGTATTACAGATATTTAGTAACATAGGAGAAAGCTCGCCACAGATTTAACCTTCAAAAGAATACTTTGAAGTTATTCTCTTTGGCCAGTGAGAAGAGAGGAATATATAAAAGTATCAATAGAAAGGACTTCTGAGGGCAAATACAGCAAAATCCACATGTGGATTTCATTATTTTTTGTTCTACTCTTTTTTTTATGTATTCATTTTGTTTTTTACAATGGCATGAATTACCTAAATAATTTAAAAATTAAACTATGTATGATTTTTGAAAGAAGGAAGGAAAGCTACTGCTCATGATGTCAGGAAGCATACAAAGCCGGTCAGAAGGGATGGTCTGTACGGCAGGCTCTCTTTTTAAAGGCACACACAAAGATGGATTTTACCATGAAGCTAATGAAGCTTAGACCTCAAGATCTTTTTCCAAACCACATAGGCCCTTTCCAAAACTGTAGGAGGGGTTCCAATAATGTGCCTCTACAGACATTTGTTTTTGTGATTTTGTTCAGTATTTTAACAGCAGTTGGTTCATACTGCTGTCTCTTTCCACCACAAATTCCCCTCCATCGCACTTGATGTCCCCTGAGATGGCAACAGAGTTGCCCTGGGCATTCCAGGGATCTGGTTAAGAGGAAGTTGGGGGTTGGGCTGGGATACCCTTATTTTGGGGTTCCACAGGGCCCATTAGTGAGGTCTGTGATCAATTTCAGGTATAGTTAAGTTATTGCTAGCTGTCCCGGTCTAAGTATGGCTTTCAAAAACATTCCTACTATCCCCTGTGCTGGCTCAACCAGTGTCAAAAAAAAAGGTGAAAGGTCAGAGGATGTGAACAAGTTCTACGATGTCTGGGACTAGAAGTATACGCATAGTAGAGGAGATACAAGGACTGAAATGTGCAAAGCTGGAAACTAGTCCGTGGAAAAATGTCTCCGTCAGAGGAGCAACCACAGGTTGAAGTCTCAGTGGCCTCTGCCCTCGTTGATGCAGTGGTTCAGTGCTCAGCTGTTAAGTGAAAGGTTACCAGTTTGAGCCCATTTGCTGCTCCACGCCGAAAGATGTTGCAGACTGTTTCCGTAAAGATTACAGCCTCGGAAATGCTTTGGGGGAAGTTCTACTTTATACGGTTGCTTTGATTTGAAATAAACTTGGCATCAGTGGATATGGCATATGAGGCTATAGTGGTACCAACTTTTAAGGGTTAAACTATTAGCCTGGTTTAGGTGAAGGAATTGGCAGCAGAAGTACAGCTTAGGCAGAGGCTTATCGATAAAAAGAGGAAGACCTTTAATGAGATTAATTGACACAGGGGCTGTAACAATGGGCTCAAACACAGCAGAGATTGTTAGGGCGATACAGAGCCGGGCAGCGTTTTGTTCTGTTGTACACGGGGTCGCTATGAGTCAGAACTGACTCTGCAGCACCTAACAGTAACAAGTTGTGTCTATAATTAGTTCTTTTATATTGCTGTGTAGAGTCCCATTGTGTGAATATAGAGCATTTTCATTATATGCTGTTGATTGATACTTGAGTCTTTCCCAGTTTTTCACAATTATTAGTAAAGATGCTATAAGCTTTCTTGCACAGGATCTTTATTTGTAGAATGGAATGAAGTCCTGGTAGTGTAGTGGTTAAGTGCTTGGCTTCTAACCAAGAGGTCGCTGGTTCCAACCCACCAGCCATTCTGCAGGACAAAGGTGTGAGAGTCTGCTTGCATAAAGACTACAACCTGGGGGCTGTGGGGACTGTGGTCTTGAGGAACATCTATCTCAGCTGGATTAACATAGTTTATAAAGAAAATGTTCTATATTCTACTTTGGTGAGCAGTGTCTGGGGTTTTAAAATCTTGTGAATGGTCACCTAAGATACTACGCTGGTCTCACCCTGTCAGAAGCAGAAGAGAATGAAGAAAGCTAAGGACAAAGGAGAAAAATTAGTCCAAAGGACTAATAGATCATGACCATCAACCGCCACCACCAGAAGGAGACCAGCACAAATAGACAGTGCCAGCTACCACCACTGACTGCTCTGGCAGGGATCACAGTAAAGGGATCTGGACACAGCTGAAGAAAAATATAGAATAAATTCTAACTACTACTACTAATAAAAATAATTTAAAAATAACAGAGCTACTGACCTGACATAAACTGGAAAAACTAAGAATATGAACCCCAGACACAGTTTTAGCTCAGTAATGAAATCATTCCTGAGGTTCACCCTTCAGCCAAAGGTTAGATAGACCCAGAAAACAAAACGAGGTTAAAAGGGCACACCAGTCAAAGGGCAAAGACTTAAAGGGCAGGAATAGATGGAAAAGCCAGTAACAGGGAACCCAAGGGAGAGAAGGGAGAGTGTTGACGTGTTATGGGGTTGGTAACTAATGTCACCAAACAATATGTGTACTAATTGTTTAATGAGAAGCTAATTTGTTCTGTAAACTTTTATCTAAAGTAGAATAAGGAAAACCAAAACAAAAAAGCAGACTAGGGTAGTGCCTGGACACCATTTCTGAAACATTTTCATCAAAGATTCTGTAGAAGAATTCTGATCTTTGAAAGGCAGAAAATGGAAAATAGAGCTTCAAACTCTTAATGGACTCAAAACTTAGAGCTGAGGAGCCAGACGAACACCAGAAACTATTGTCCTGAGATAGTATTAAAACCTTAAACCAAAAATATCCCCTCAAACTTTCTCAAAACCAAACAATAGTTTGGGCAATAGTCTGCTTTGGGCATTATGCTCTTTCAAGAACTACCTGTGAGATTCAACAACTAAGTCTGCAAACTTAATTGTTTTAAGTGCTACGTACCTTGTTGGCAATGGCCTTTGCGCACAGTGGCATATTGTGTCTGAGGCAGTTTTTATCCAGTAAACAAGTGACCATATTGGAACACCCTCCTTACTCACCTGATCTGGCCCCCAGTGACTTTTTTCTTTACCTGAAGAGAAAGGAAATATTGAGAGGAAGACATTTTGATGGCATTCAGTACATCAAGGGTAACACAATGACAGCTCTGATGGCCATTCCAGAAAAAGAGTTCCAAAATTGCTTTGAAGGGTGGTCTAGGTGCTGGCACCTAGGGAGTACTTCCCAAAGGGAGTACTTCGAAGGTGACCATAGTGAGATTCAGCACTGAGGTATGTAGCACTTTTTCTAGGATGAGTTCGTGAACGTAATTGTCCGTCCTTGTATATTGATCAAATTGACAACAGCAGCTTGAAAGAATAGATGGAAATCTTCAGGTGGCAGTGCGTTTATGCAAATGATTGAGAAACAAGTCAGAAAAGAGTGAGAATGGTGGCAGAACTCAAAGACTAATCAAGTTTATTAAATTGTACACTTGGAAACTGCTAAAAAATAGATTACGGCCTAAGAAACCCCATGAGGCAGTTCTACTCTGAGTCTACTGGATGTCAATGGATTTTTTAAAATTGTGCTTTAGGTGCAAGTTTACAGAGCAAGTTCATTTCCCATTGGGTAGTTTGTATGTAAAGTGTATGATGTTAATTGCCATCCCTACAATGTGACAACACCCTTCCCACGGTCCCTGGGGCTCTTTGTTTTCCTTTTGTCCTGATTTTCTACCTCTGCCTGCCTTCTTATCTTGGCTTTTGGCAAACATTGCCCTTTTGATGTTGTATAATTGATTGTTCTCAGCAGCACATTCTTCTTGGGTATTATTATTTTATGGGCCTGTCTATTGTTTGGCTGAAAGGTGGTTTCCAAGAATGGCTTCAGTTCCATATTAGAAGAATGTCTTAGGGCCATAGTCTTGGGGGTTCCTCCTGTCTCTGTCAGAACATTAACTTTGGTCTTTTTCACAAATTTGATTTTTGTTCTGTATTTTTCTCCTGCTGTGTCCTGTATGCTCTGTGGTGATCCCAGTCAGGATGGTTGGCTTTGGTAACTGGGCATGAAATATTTCTTCTGATCTTGGGGTTTTGTAGGCTGTGGTTCATATAGTCTGTTAGTCCTTTGGACTAATTGCTCCCCTGAGTCTTTGATTTTGCTCCCTCTCCCTTGTTCTGGATGGGAAAGAGATCCATAGTTGTGTCTTAGATGGCCATTCACAAGCTTTTAAGACCCCAGATGCTAGTCACCAAAGTAGAATGCAGAACATTGCCTTTATGAATTACAATTCACATAGATGTTGTCATAGTCTGTAATCCTTTGCCTTCAAGCCTAGGAACTTTGTCCTATGAACTGTTTGGCTATATTTAAGAAGTTTCCATGAGTGCCTTCCTTATGTGCTCTATTGTTTGGTTTGGTTTCTGAAACATTATTGAAGAAATCCTTTTATTCTCTTGGATATATACCTAGGAATGGATTGATGGGTAACAAGGTAGATGTATTAATAGAAACCACCAAACAGCTTTCCAAAGAGGTGATATCATTTTACATATTTACTAGCAATCTGTGATTGTTGATCCACATCTTAGCATTTGTTTAATCATGCTCATCTTAATTCTGTTTTCTGTGCATTGGCAACTCACTGTGATCATAATGAGACGTGTGACTTAATTCCCTAACAATAATAGTGTTGAGCACCTTTTCACATGCTTACCATTCATTTGGATATTTTCTTTGATAAAGTACCTGTTCAAGATTTTTGTCTTAATTACTGTAGTTCTGTGGTAAGTCTTCATATCTGGAAGTTTAAGCCATCCAGCTTAGCTCTTTTTTTTTCGAAATTGACTGTACTACCCTAGGCCCTTTGAAATTTCCATACAGATTTCAGAATAAGCCTGTCAATTACTACCCAAAAAAGCCTGCTGGGATTTTGATTAGGACTTCCTGAATCTCTGAATCAATTTTGGAGAAGTGATTTCTTAACAATACATGCCTTTGATATATCTCTCCATTTACTCAGGTCTGTTAAAATTATCTCAGTAATAACTTTTACTGTATGAATCTTGCACATGTTTTGTTAAATTTATTCCTATGTATTTACTTTTTTATGCCGTGGCAAATGGTATTGTTTTTAAATTTCGTTTCCCATTGCTGATTGCTACTGTATAGAAATACAACTAGTCTTTTATTCTGACCTTGTATCTGGTGATCCTCCTTAATTCAATTTATGTACTAGTTCTTACAATTATTTGTAGATAGATTCCTTTGGGTTTTCTAGATATACAGTCATGATATCTTCTAATAAGGAAGATGTAGTTCTTCCTTTCTTGTCTTTATGCTTTTCTTCCTTTTTAGTTGCCTGATTGCACTATTTCTATATGTTCCTTTTCACGTCTACTGGACCACACCTACTTGAGGCAAGATCCTTTGTGGTAAAGGCATAATGTGACACTTTAAGTACAGAATGTATTATGAAATTTTTGATTAGTTATGTGAATGATGATTGGAAAAATAAAAATAAAACTGCAATTTACTCTTCTATAAGATCAGTAAACTACCACCAAGAAAAAGAATTCAGGTTACAAACAATTCTTGTGAGTTGGTACATCTTACTTTCCAAGGATTGCTACCACGTACATTGAGGACGAACCAGCGTTATTCTGTGTGGTTTGTGGTTCCCAGATGCTTCTCTGAGGTTATGTTAATGTTTAGTGTGTTCTTTCATAAGACACTTGCTAAGTATTTTGAGACTTCCAAAATAGCAGCGAGTGCTTTTCCTCAGGATAGCAGGGACAGATGGATCCCTGGACCTTGTTGTGTTCCGTCCCAATTCCCCAGGCTTCTGTTGGTGTGGGGAAAAAGAAAATCTGCATTTTCAATATTGCTAGAGTGAAGCCTGGGAAATTTTTAACTTTGAGGCTTTAAATTCCAATGAGCAATGCTATCTTTAGATTTCTCTTATGCACTTGGAGTTTGTAAGTGAAATTGTATTAAGGCGTGAGGATGAGGGCTGGAGTGAGTGGGTAATAGTCTTCTCCCAGTAAGCAGCTGCTGTTGCCTTTCCGAAGATTTGTGGGATGTAAAGTGGCAGCCTGTGGGCTGCAGATGACGGCAAGGGCAGGAGAGAAAGGCACTGTTTGTACTTGGGGACTCATTCATGCGTTTTGATTGTAGTAGTCATTTCTTTGTTGTAGTTTTTCCATAGGCCATGTGGCTGGAAGAGGGTGTTTCCTCCATCAAATGATGCATTTGATTTTTGGAAGGCAATTCCATTGGGTCTTTGTTTCTCTACAAGCTGCAGATATGCCATGTTAAAAATGTAGACCTGTAAAGTATCTAAGGCAGTTTGGCTTTTCGACCACATGGACTGCTCTTTGGTGTCCTTTTCCTCTTTGGTTGATATTTTTCTAGCAAATGAGGCTCACACATAGGTAAAGAGCTAACATATGAGTGAAATAATTATAATTAGATTTTTGCAGATGAATAAACATAAATTACCTTGAAAGAAAGGAAAGTGACATGAAAATGATGAAGAGAAAAATCAGAAAAGGAATATTTTGAATTAGATATAAATATGAGTTAAGTGTCTAACCTTTTCCAAATAATTTAATTTTTAGAATATTTTATATGTGTGCTTCTCTTAAACATTTGCATATTAGCATAAAAACTGTTCTGTAAATATTTTTGTAGCTAGTATTAAAAAATGTTTTGCTTCAAACATCTGAATACCTACTACCCAGAAATAATTACTTTTTGTAATTATTACGAAAGGATTACATTTTGGAGATCATATGTCAATTTTTCATATTATGGATGCTTTTTGGAAACTTGCTTTTGTCACTTAATCTGTAATGTGGGCATGTTTCCATGTCAAGAAATATAAAGCTACGTTATTTTTCATAAACAATATTCTTTTGTATATATATATACCATGTTTTAATTGACCAATTCTTTGTTGAATTCTTTTTTTTTTTTTTAACTTCTGTAAGCAATGGAAACCCTGGTAGCATGGTGATTAAGTGTTGTGTCTGCTAACCAAAAGGTCAGCAGTTCAAATCCATCAGGCGCTCACTGGAAGCTCTATGGGGCAGATCTGCTCTGTCCTGTAGGGTTGCTATGAATCAACATCCACTCAATGACACTGGGTTTGGTTTTCGGTGTGACTGTAACCAACGTTGCCATAAGCATTCTTTTACATAATCTTGAGTATGTTTCTATCAGTTCCTTAGGATAAATTTCTAGTCATTCCAGGACTCAAAGACTGTGTATATTTTAACTTTTGATTTATATTGCCAAATTCCCTTGCATAAAATTTAAATTAATTTATCTTCTTACTTGCTTATATTTTTGTATATCTGTATCTTTGGGAATAATGTAAATGAAAACTGTCAGGGTCGAGTCAGAAAATTAAAACCATGCTAGGTATTTCAAATAGTGGAGATTTGATAGAGGAAGCTGGTGCCACAGGTGTTGGAAATCTGACAGAGCAAAAAGCAAATACACTGAAGTCACTCAGAGGTTGTAACTGCAAGGTGCAGCTATCTTCCTCCAGGGCTACGGGGACGGGGAAGAGAAGAAGTAGAAAAGGTGGGCAGGGCTGGACCTGTGGTGAAGGGCAGCCTGCCGCGGGAGGGTGCATGTGGCTGAAGTCTTGACTGCCAGGTGCACTTGGCCCAGTTGGGGGCACCTCCGAGGGGAGGCAAGGGGGCTGGTGCTGACAGCGTGCTGGCAGCCGCCTTGTGCTGCTGCTGGTGTGATGCTGCTAGAAGCCGAAAACTGGAAGGAAGGAAGGAAGCCCCTTCTTCCTCCTCTCACCTTCCAGTCTCTCCGTAGTGTTATTTTTATTGGCAGAACCTTACAGGAAGCCAGCTGGCAAAGGAGCATGTGAAATCAGTTTCAGAAAGTCCTAGCCCCGGCATCACAGAGCAGAAGGCAGAATGGAGTCCCGGGGCCAAGAGACAGTAAGTAAGTAACAGCACACACGCTTCTTGAAAACAGAGTCTTCCGGCCCTAAATTCTATTGTTTTGCATTCTCTCCTTTCTGGGTGACGAAAAAAAGTTCTTAGATAGTGTTTCCTAAATAAATGAATAAAGGCTAAATTAATGATCCATATTCATCTTCAGACTCCTAAGTCTAATACTTTTTGAATTGCAGTCTTAAAGAAAATCTGTCACATTTTTTAATCAGATGCTCTTAAACTTTACTAACAGTTAAATACCAAATGCAAAATGTCCTGATGATTACAAAACTTACTCCTAAATTTTATGCTGAAGTATGAGTTATTTTATCACAGTGATACTCAATTATAAACTTCTTGTGGTTGGAAAATCACGTATTCAGTAAGGTAAAATTTCTTCAACATAGGTGAACTAAGGTCATCAGCTCAGCTGGGTGGGGAGCTGATTAAAAAACCTAAACCTACTGCTGTTGGGTCAATTCTGACTCACAGCGAGACCTTATAGGGCAGAGCAGAACTGCCCCATAGAGTTTCCAAGGAGTGTCTGACAGCTGCTGACCTTTTCGTTAGCAGATGTAGCACTTAACCACTATGCCACTGGGGTTTCCAAGAAAGCTAGTTAGGCAGCAATTGAAGACCACAACATGTAGTGGCTTCGTGGTTAGGACTTGAGACTGGGATATGAGGCCTGTCTTTTTTAAGGGTTCCTTCTGGGAATCTAGGTAAATGTGAGGAAAGATGCTGTGATCACTTGCTGGCTTTCACATGATTTGAAAGATCTGGGCATCCACAGAACAGATGTGATGGAAGAATTGCTAGGAGATTTTCCACAGCAGTGAGTCCTAAACTAAGCTTTTCCAGGACATTTTTTCCTAGAGTGAAATTTCTGTTCCCCCACCCAAGTCAAAGAATGAAGATTTTCAAAGTTGAAGGAAAAAAAAAAATTAACAAATGTAACTAAATTCGTTAATCACTCTTGCTTATTCTGCCAGCAAGCACTAGCAGATGACAAAAATGAATGAACAAAAAGTTGTAAAAGAAGCTCAATATTAATATGCAAAAGCAGCTGATCTTGCTTAGTCCAGCAGCTCATTTTTGTGGACTTGTATACTTCCTGCTATAGTTTATACTGCATATACACATAGTATCCTGGGAACTTGTTCCTAATGTGTCCATTAGAATTCTGTTGTGCTCTGCAAAATATATGGGATGTTGTGCCATCTAAGAGAGATGAACTGTGGTTCTAGCAATCAGATCAGACATAGCTCTCACCCTCAGGAAATCAACTAAAGAAGTGGAAAATTAGGAAAACTCTGGTTTTATATACTTCTGCAGAAAGCCAGTGCTGCTATGGAGACAGTTCATGGTAGATGTCTTGAGTCCTGTGGTTTAAGGTGAAATACACCTTACTTTTGACCAACACCTTCTCTCCCCCTCCTCCTTTTGTGATACTTCCTCTGAACTTGTGTGATGCTTCCTCCTGAATGTGGAAGGTGAGGTGGGAATGTGGGGGCAGGCAGACATGATTTTGTCTTTGTCCTGGAGGCCCTTTCAGTTCAGTGAGGGAGACAAAGTAACACTTGTCCTCACTTAGATATTTGCTGAGGCAGAATTTGACACAGAATTGGGGGAGACCGCAAGCTCTTAGTCTCACTGTCTTTATTTCCTTGGGTTGTGGCTCGGGGCCTAGATGGCAGCAGACACCCAGTCAGCATTCATTTGTTGATGTAGTCTTTGGAGTATCCTGCAGTATAGGTTGTAGTTGAACTGGGTATCAAAGAATGAGGAGCAAAGAATGGAGCTGTAGGGAAAAAATTTTCTTTTACCAGCTTTTTCGCTCCCTAACACCCTGTTTTAGAAACTTCTGACACTGGAGTTATGGCCATGAGAGTGATGGCAACCCTTCATTCTGTAGGGTGTTTCTTGGGTACATTCCTTTCCTTCAGGCCTTAGCTTGAGGAACTAAGCAATACAGGGCACTATGTGAGACCAGGTATCAAGAAGGATGGGACTGGGATTTTAGGAAAGGGGATTCAGCCCCAGCTCTGTCATCTACTTTGAGATCTTGAGCAACCTACTAAACCTCTTTGCTAAGTGTGCTTCAAGTGTGATAAGCGCACTGATGTGAAAACTGCATTAAAATATATACAATCCTATGTAATTACTAGATGTTATTATACGAGGAATCTGTGGGTGATGCAAATGGTTCATGTACTTAGCTGCCAACTGAGTTGAGGTTGGAGGTTGGAGTCCACCCAGATGTGCTTCAGAAGAAAAGCCTGGAGGTATTCTTTCAACATACTGACCATCGAATACCCTGTGGAGCACAGTTTTGCTCTGACACATGTGGAGTCACAGTGAATTGAAGTCAACTGGAAGGTAACTGGTAAGTGGTAACCAAACTAAACAACATTGCCATCAAGTTGATTCCAACTCATAGTGACCCTATACCAAACCAAAATCCACTGCCGCTGAGTCGATTCTGACTCATAGCAACCCTATAGGATAGAGTAGAACTGCACCCATAGAGTTTCCAAGTGGTGCATGGTGAATTTGAACTGCTGACTTTCTGGTGAGCAGCTGTAGCACTTAACCACTACACCACCAGGGTTTCCAGTGACTCTATAGGATAGGATAAAACTGCTCCACAGGGTTTCCATGGAGGTAAACTTTACAGAAGCTGACAACCACATCTGTCTCCCTCAGAGCCGCTGGTAGGTTCAAACACTGACCTTTCAGCTAGAGACCCAGCACTTTACCATCCAGGGTTCCATGAGCACTGGCACTGTTGGTTGGTGCTGTGGAGTCCAGTCCCGCTCTTAGCGACTCCACACACAACAAAACGAAACGGTACCTGGCCCTGTGCCTTCATGATTGTTGCTTTGAACCCACTGTTGCAGCCACTCTGTAGGTCCATCTTCTTGAGAGTCTTCTCTTTTTTGCCGATCCTCTGCTTTACCACACACGACATCTATCTCCCGGGACTGGTCCCTCCCGATAACAGTTCCAAAGTACATGAGTCAAAGTTTTGCTGTCCTGGCTGTATTTCTTCCAGGACAGATTTGGTCATTTTCCTGGCAGTCCATGGTGTATTCAGTATTCTTTGCCAACACTGTAATTCCAATGTATCAATTCTTCTTCAGTCTTCTTATTTATTATCCTGCTTTTGCACGCATATGAAGTGATTGAAAACACCATGACTTGGGTCAGGTGCACCTCAGTCCCCAAAGTGACATCTTTGCTTTTTAACACTTTAAAAAAGCTCTTTGCAGCATATTTGCCTAATGCGATACAATACATTGTTTGACTTCTTGACTGCTTATTCCATGGGTGTGTATTGTGGTCCAAATAAAGTGAAATCCTTGACAATTTGAATATTTTCTTCTTCATCATGATGTTGCTTACTGGTCAAGTTGTGAGGATTTTTGTTTTATGTGCAAGTGTCATCAATACTGAAGGCTGTAGTGTTTGATTTCTGCCAGTAAGTGCTTCAAGTCCTCTTTACTTTTAGCAAGCAAGGTTGTATCATCTGCATATTGCAGGTTGTTGATGGAACTAGGGGATTGGAAATGTAAATGCATTCCAACAGAGTAGAACAAACATGGAGCTTGCAATGAAAAAGTATTCTGGCATTGTGAAGCCAGATAGAAAGTAATCATGTTAGGAATAATAGAAGGGGCCGGCGTAACAGGTTCCACTATAATATGAAGGACCAATCTGTTTGCTAGATGGCTTTGATTTAGTTCTGTATTTGCGTGTCTGCTCCCTCTTTCTTTCGGATCCTACTTCCTGCTGCAGAGTGTGAGACGGGTATTGCTAAGACAGTAGTGTATAGAATGAGATTTTCTCTCGTTATAAAAATGGGGAGATAAATATTGCTTAGGCTGCCTAAAAGGTGTATTTAACTTTCTAAATCTTGTTTATATTAACTTACAACTCAAAATTTATCAGTATTGTGTGATGTTAGGAGCCAGTTGTGATTCAGAAAGACAACTCCTAGTGTAACTTTTATTAGACTCTCTTTCCTAAAAGTCCTTGTTAAAAGGAAGTTATGTCAAGATCATTTAAGGATAGTTGGGATGTGTGTGTGTGTTTGGGACAAGATTGATTCTGTATCATCTACAAAAGCATACAGTCGAAGGATGGAAAAAAAAAAACACAAACAAAACCAAAGCAATAGCAGAGTTAAGTATTTGACTAATTTATTCCCCCAATGACGTGTGATTTGAGTCTGATCTCCTGACATGAGTTACAGATTTGGAGTTAGTTTTTGTTTGAAAGCAGCTTCACGTGTTTCCCTATTACCTTCAGTGTTTCAGAGGCCAGTGTACTAGAATTAAGCACAAATAGAAATAAGGGAAACAATTCTGGGTCTACATGTATGGGCAGAAAAACTCGTGGGCAGATTTCATTTCTTCTATGCATTAAGATTGGCCAACAATTTGGGAGTCTTTCTACCTGAGGTGGTTTGATAGGTCAAACAAAAACCATAACTTCATAATTTTTAAAATCTGAAAGATTTTTTTCAGACTTCTGGAATCTTCTTTTAAAATGCAGATAACTCTGAACCAGACCATGTTCAGTCAACTCATCTGTTGTCCGTTAATGGTATGGCTGGAATTAGTAAGAATGAGCTCTGGGGTGAGAGTTCAGCTTGGAGGAGGTTAGAGGGAGGCTGGAAGAAGATGCTGATGGGAACTATGGAAGGATGATCTCAACAACAAAGATCAGGCCAAATGCCTTTCTTAAAATATGGGGGCTGTATGCTGGAAGACTCTGTTTCTGAAGTATTGGGATTTAGTCAAAGAGTCTTTCTCAATTTTCTTAGTTATCTAGTGCTGCTATAAAAGAAATAACAGAAATGGAGAACTTTAACATACAAAAATTTACCTGCTGACACATTAAGAGGCTAGAAGTCCAAATTTGGGGTACTAGTTTTAGGGGAAGGCTTTCTCTCTTTGCCAGCTGTGGAGAAAGATCCTCATCTCTTCAGCTTCCTGGTTCCTTGGAAATCTCCATGTGTCTTGGCATCTACTTACCCATCTCTTTTCTGCTTACTTGTTTAATCTGTTTTATATCTCAAAAGAGATTAACTCAAGATACATTCTACACCAATCCTGTCTCATTAACTTAGTGTAGACAACTCATTTGTAAATGAGATTATAATAAAACCACAGGCATAGAGGTTAGGATTTATAACACATATTTTTGGGGGGACACAATTCAATCCATTATACCATTTAAAAAATTTTTTTTTATTGTGATTAAGTGAAAGTTTACAGTCTAAGTCAATTTTCCGTATAAAACCTCAGGTGCTCATCTTCCTGTCATTCTATCTGCTCTCCTCACCTGTGACAGCACACTCTTCTTTTTCACTCTTTACTTCCAGTATTTATCAGTCAACACTTGTCCACTGTTCTTTGCCCTCTCCTCTAGCCTCTTAAAAGAAGAACAGCCTCATGTATATATTAAATCTTGAAGTACACACACCACAAGCATCATTTGTGTCCCCAACTCCAGTCCATTCTTTGTCTGAAGTGTTGGCTTCAGTGGTTTTGGCTCTGAGCCAGTGGCAAGTCAGGGGGTCATGGTCTCAGGAGACCCTCCGGGTTGTTGGACCATCAAGTCTGGTTTTCTAATAAGAGTTTTAATCTGCACACCCCTTTTTCTTATGCTGAATCAGGGACTCTACATTGTGTCCCCTATCAGGGCTGTGTTTTGTGGCGGCCAGGGACCATTTAGCCATTTAGTCCTTCTGATCTCATGCTAATGTAGTAGCCCAGTAACATGCATCCTCTGTCTCCTGCGCTCATTTTTCCTTATGTACTTGATGTTTTCTGTTGTCATCCATTTCAGGTAGATTGGGACCAACTGATGTTCCTCTTGCTGGTTTTTAAGACCCCAGACACCACTTACCAATATGGGGTGCAGAAGACTCTCTTAGCAAAAAACTAGTTGCACCAGTTGACCTCCATGTCTCCTGAAAACATGGTCCCCTGACTCTTGTCCCTGCTACGCTGCGCTTTGAAATATTGGGTTGAATTTAGAAGTCCTTTTGCTTATAGTGTGGTGCAGTTATGCTGGCCTGCCTTTTGCTGTGTCGTGTTACTCCCTTCACCTAACTACATTCGTATTGGCTATGTAGTCAATGAATAACCTTTTCACTCCCTCCCCACCCTTGTAGCCATCAAGTGGTATTTTCTTCTGCATGTCTTTTCTCAAATCCTTATAATAATGTTCTCATAAAATATTTGTCCATTTACAACTGACTGATTTCATTCAACATAATGTCTTCAAGTTGATTCCAGATTATGAGATGTTTCATAAAATCATCATTGTTCTTTATCGCTGCATAGCATTCCATTGTGTCTATAAGCTGTAGTTTGTTTAATCATTCATTTATTGATGGGCAGCAAGGTTGATTCCATCTTTTTGCTATTGTGGACAGTGCTTCAATAAACATTACTGTGCATGTATCTGTTTGCATAACACCAATATTTTGATACAGTTTTGTGCATTTTGCACAGATAACTGGGGTTACAAAGCTCGTGTCACTGTGTCAGAGCACAGGAAAGAATTTGGTGAACTGCTCCAGTTCAGACACACCGACTAGTCAGATGTTATGCCCGTATGCCGTGCCTCTTGCTGGTTTATCATCTCCTCCCAAACAGCAAAGGAGCCCTGGTACAGCAATGCTTCAATGCTTGGCTGTTAACCAGAAGCTCAGAAGGTAGAACCCACCAGTGTCTCCTTGGGAGAGAAGCCCTGGTGATCTGCTCCTGCGAAGAAGGAGAAGTGGAGAAAGAAGAAAAGACAGTTGGAGAGATGCTCTCTGGGCCCAAAACAGAAATGCTGAGAGGCCACAACAGATTTCAACCTGCTGATCTGAAAAGTCACATTACTTTGTCCTGATGTGAATCAGTGAGGCTTTTCTCATACTGGTCCATGTACGTCCCCTGCCACCACCATGTGCAACACTTCCTAGTGGAGCCCTTTTATAGCTTACACCAGTAGCTCAGTGGAGTTCTTCTTCTTTCTTTAAATGTTCTTTGCTCTGTACTGTTACTGACATGAGCAGCTGTGTCGAATGGGAGCAGCTGCATGGAATGGGACAACTGAGGAGGATAGAATCTCAAAGTTCTTGAATTGCATTTCAAATGATTATCAGTAAGTTCCAGCAGTGCCTCTGTATATCCTGGGATCAAGCAAGTAATTGATTCAATGACTGAACACATGGAAGAGGTTCACTGAGCAGTTTCTACATGTAGGCAATGCATTTGACCCTGAGGTTTTAAAGATTAATGAGATTTAGTCCCTGTTTGCAAAGGACTCTATCTGTAGAATGCTCTTTGGTTTTGAATTGCCTTAATTGTAGAAAAGTTCAACAAATGTGTCATGCAAAGAATGAAGAATGGAAAGTGACTTAGCAGGTATGATTTGTGGCTGGAAGCCTTTACCCCCGCTTAGCCGTGGAGGTGTGGGGAACCAGCTTTAGTTCTCCTTCTACTCTCTTGCCCCAGTGACTCCCATTTGAAGGGTATGTGGATAGGTTAAAGCTAAAAACCCAACCACAACAAACAGAAAACTAAACACATTACTATTGAGTTGATTCTGATGCATAACAACCCTGTAGGACAGAGTGGAACTGCCCTATAGGGTTTCCAAAGAACAGCTGCTGGATTTGAACTGCTGACCATCTGGTTAGCAGTCAGACACTTAATGGCTATGCCACCAGGGTTAGAGGAACATAAACCCATCCTCTACAGCATCTAGTGACCCTTGACCCCAAGCCCTGGCACTGTGGAGGAGTGACCACCTATCAGTGAGGAGCTTCCCAGAGCTCCCTGGGCCAGGGGACAGAAGAGAAAGGGTTAACCCCAGGGCCACAGTAACTGAATCTACAGCATAAACAGCAGTTGGGAATGAGATCACTTCTGTTTTGGGAACCTAAAGGCAAACACAGTTGCATTTGTTCATGTAATCATTGCCTTGTTTGAGATTGTTTATGTTTAGAAATTCATGATGGGATATTTGTCAGTTGGGTTACAGAAACCAAATTTAGCTAGTTGAGTCAAAAAGAAATGCATTTTAAGGACATGGGCCACTTTCGTAAATGAAGTAAAAGTGTGAATTGTACATGGACCAGACTCAGAAAAGGCCTTGGGCAGCTCTGAGGTTCTGATGTTGGGGACCTAAGGGAGTCTTTCAAGACTCCACTTTGGGATGAACCGGCAATGACTGTTTCCCATCCTGGCATTGTTTCTCCCTTGAGATTCAAGTTCCTGGACCAGAGAGTGGATCATCTGGTCCATCCGCTTACCAGAGGTCCTAACAAGACTGTAAGCAGCTGGGATGAGTAGTTCCTCAAAGAAATCAGGGGTGAATGGTGGGAATGTAAAAGCTGACACAAGTCCAACAGAGGCTGTGAAATGATGTTTTATTATCTAGGCCTCTCTCTTCCTACTCTTTCTGGATTATTCAGTTTTAGATAGTCTTCCAAGAGTGCTTTTGAGCTTTATCTGTGTTCCTGTGAATGCAAGAAACCATGAGAATGACATGGAGGCAACAACTGGAGCCTCGGGTTCCACAGTGTGGGGCTGTACCCCCAGTGTCTTCACTGTGCCCTGTAATGGTGTTTGTCGTTAGCGGCTGTCTGGTAGGCTCTGATGCATGGTGGTCCTACATACAACAGGACAGAATGTCACCCAGACCTGTGCCACCTTCCTGATCTTTGGTGTGTTCAAGTCCATTCTTGTGGTCACTGTGAATTTTGAGGGCCTTCCAACTTGGGGAGACACCTTCTAGCAACTATATTGGGCAGTATTCTAGTGTGATTCTGTCACGATTGAATTATGTCCCCTCAGAAAAGTATGTAGCAATTTGTCTAAGTGTGATTTCTGGTATTGTGTTGTGTTCTTATATGCTGTAAATCCTGCCTCTACGATGTTAGTGAGGGAGAATGAGCATGAGCATAGGTTGTGTTGGTGGGGCAGGACTCAATGTGTAAGGCTGTCTTGTGCCTTGAGGCACCCTCTTGGGATATAAAGAGAAGCAAGCTGAGAGTAGGGGACCGCATACCATCAGGAAAGAATCAGTGCCAGGAGCAGAGAGTGTCCTTTGGACCCAGGTCCCCTACACCTCTAAAGGTCCCAGTCCAGGAGAAGACTGACAACAAGGACCTTCTAGAGCGAACAGAGAAAGTCTTCCCTGGGAGCTGATGCCCTGAATTTGGACTTGTAGCCTAGTGGACTGTGAAAGAATGAAATTTGTCTTTTAAAGCCATCTATTTGTGGAATTTCTGTTATAGCAGTACTAGATGACTAAAGCAGACTCATAGGTTTTCACTGGTTAATTCTCAGAAGTAGATCACCAGGCTTTTCTTCGTAGTCTTTCTTAGTCTGAAAGCTCCCCTGAAACTTGTCCGCCGTGGGTGACCTTGTTGGAATTTGAAATGCTGGTAACATAGTTTACAGCCTTAATACAACATGCAGGCTGCAACATTAGGGCAAAGTGACAGGCGGGTACCACTGAGTACAATCTGACTCATAGCCACCCTGTAGGACAGAGGAGAACTGCCCATAGTGTTTCCAAGGGGAGCTGGTGGATTTGAACTGTTAAAGTTTTGGTTAGTAGCCTATCTCTTAACCACTGAACCACCAACTGATGGTTAGGGAGCCATGAATTGGAAAGGGGGTCTACCTCAATGTTTCTCAAGATGAGGTCTGTGTTTTCCTACAGTCTCATGTTCTTGGGGAATTCTCAATGAAACTTAAGAAATTTGAAATTCCATTTTAAATAATGATTTAAAAAATATGTACCCTTATACACTTATTCTGAATCATCTGCCAGCCAAGTGCTGTCGAGTCAGATCCGATACTAAATATCAAAAACACCGATCCTTTTCTTTACTCATTTCTGTGCATTTGGGTTTATTGAAGCATAATAGAAATTCATTAATTGCTGTGGTCTAATGAATAAAAATACAGGCAGACTGAATATGAAAAGAATGCATTTGGTCAAGTACAAGGCCAAATGATATCACAATGTGCTATTTTTAGAAAAGAGAAAACTGTTTGGAAAACAGGGTCTTACATGGCACACATCATGGGCCTAATGAAAGCAAGAGAATTGGGGCCAGAGCAGTCTGCACTGTGGGCCCATAGCAGTTTGCACCATATTCAAGTTGATAACAGCAGTTTAGTTTCAGCAAAACAGTGTAATTCTTTACATGACACTGATGTCGTTTTGTGTTTTATAGTTTTGCTTGAGTTTAATTTGTACATTTGTTTTTATAGTGATATGAGACTCAACAAGCTAGGGATGTATGTAAGCCAGGCTGTATCTCTACGTATTTAAGTGAATTATAACACAAATGGTTGACCCTAGAGGTCCTTGGGGATTCTTTCTTTTTCCTACTGAAAGTACCTTATTCAGTTTTGGGGAAGTGCTGGTCTGTAGGAGATGTTCTGTCTAGTTCCCACTCTAGTGATGTGGGCGCGGCCGTGTGACTTGTGTGTACCGTTTGGATGATAGCAAACATATGATTTGAGGCTTGAAGTGAGTAGGTTTGCCTTAATCTCTCACACCCCTACTTTCTCTGTAGATCATGCTTTGGGTCTTATTAGTCCAGAGGATGACTGACACGTGCAACAGACCTGAACCCAACTCTAGGTCAGCAAACCCCCATCTACCTCTAGATGTATGAGCAAGAAATACTTATTGTCTATGATGCCAAGATTTTGTGGTTGCTTGCCATATAGCCTTACTGTGGTAATATTGTTGTTGTTAGGTGTTGTGCAGTTGATTCATATTCTTATTGTTCCCATGTCACAGAGTAGAACTGCCTCATTGGGTTTTCATGGCCATAATCACTACAGAAGCAGATTTCCAAGTCTTTCTCCCACAGAGCTGCTGGGTGGATTCTGACTCTGAACTTTCAGGTTAGCTGCTGAGTGCTTAACCATTGTGCTACCAGTGCTTCTTATTGTAGCAGTAGTGGACTGATACAGTCTGACACATTGATTAGTTAGGCATATACTAGGGTGTGTCGGTATGGACTTTATTGAGCACTTACTGTGTCCCAGAAACCCTGGTGGCATAGTGGTTAAGTGCTGTGTCCCCTAACCAAAAGGTTGGCAGTTGCGGTCCACCAAGCACTCCTTGGAAACTATGGAGCAGTTCTACTCTGTTCTGTAGGGCCACTATGTATTAGAATTGGTCAATGACAGCGAGTTTGGTTTTTTGACTATGTGCCAGTCGTTGTTGGAGATTCTGGGGCTATAACAATAGACAGACCAAGCCCTAGCTCTGTGGAGTATACCACCTAGTGAATGTTTAATAATTTTTGCTCAATTATTTATGTGTCTGATGAATTATTTGCTTTTTTCCTTTTTCAGAAAGGTAAACTAACCCTGCTGTGATATTTTTGGAAAGTGGCTGGCATCTCAGTACAAGGGAATTTGTCTGCATGTGGATTTTATATTTTGTTCCAAGTATTTTACATGGTCTATTTTACATTATATCTAAGAGGTTAGGGAAATAACTTGGCTACTGATGTTGTCACTGGTATCATCAAAACTGTCTCCATTAAGGCATTTGCCTCTCTTGACTCATGTCGAGAAAAGAATATAAAAATAGATAAAAAGTAGATAAAAAATAAGATAAAAAAATAGATAAAAATAGATAAAAAAATAGATAAAAAATAGATAAAAAGTAAGAACATCTTTACTCCGTCTCCCAATTTTGTTCCTGATTTTGCTTTATACAAAGTTTTGACTGGGTTCCATAACTAAAAATAATCTCCCTGTGTACGTGAAATTTCATCACAGGGTAAGCGGCTGCCTGTGTGCTTATATTTATGTGCATTTAAAAATGCTGTTGAGTATGGAGATCGGCCACTGCTGGTCTGGAACGAAAACACAGTCCTGCGAAGGGACTTTGAGTATAATATTGAATACATTTAAAACTATTATTCAAATAACTGAAGAGTTCAGTTTTAGGTACTTAGGAGTACTGGGAATCAACAGCAAAAATTCATATTTCTTGTTACAGGGAGACCGGGGCTCTATTACAGCTGTATCTGTTCAGCTCTCAGAGATTTTAAAATTGCGAAGCTCAAGCACACTTGATTGTTCAGGCCATTGTTGGGTAGATTACAACAAATAGCAGGCAATTTGAAAAGTAACTTATGGCGCTTTGGAATGCAGGGAAATTTGGAAGTTTTTGCTTTGATGGTTAACTCCCTTTTGTCTAGGCCTCAGATGTTGGTGGTCTCAGGCTGGTAGGGTGACCGTAGTGACACGGCCACGAGTCAGCAGAACCAAAAACCATCTTCATCTGTCCATGCTGGGGAATTATATTGATCCGTGGGGTTTGCAATTCTCAGAGCACTTTCACAGATAATCATTCTCTGTCTCGACTCAGCCCTCCATAATCGGTTCAGTGTTCTGCCTTGTTCTCTTTAGAACCTCTGCTTTATTTTACTGAGTTTTCCCTGGTGGGAAAGGGAAGAGGGTATGGATTGTATGTGTGCGGTGTGTTGTGGGGAAGAGTTTGAGCTACCCCCGCATGTAATTCAGCGTGGTCAACTTGAACCGTGAAAAATGCAGAAGGCGGATGATGTCAGCTTATTTCGGGATGTAAATAATACTACCAAGCCATTCAGAGCTGGGAGATTTGTTTGCTATATTTTAGAAGCTGTTTGCCCATTTAGAAGCAAGGTTTTATTTCTAGGTAAATAAGTTAGTGGTTTCTTTCTGATTCAGTTAAGCTGAAAGTACTCAGGACAGAGATGACCGATTCTTGTGTGATCTCATCGGGTCTGCTGTTAGGCTGTTGATTTCCTGTGCTTTGTCTGGCAACCAGGGCTTCCCAGGGCCCAGATGGCTGTGGCTTGTCTGCTTTAATTATGAGGCCCAGGGCTTTAGTCAAGGGAGAGAGATATTGCAAGAGGCAGAGGGAAAGGAAAGCAGGGCTTCTGATCAGTTCTTTTTGGTTCAACCACCTGCTAGAATTTGCATATCCACCACAGATATGCTGAATCAGAATCTACATTTTAAATAATAAAAAATGTAAACAAAAATACAAATTTTAATAATAAAATGTAGATTCTCATTTAGTATACCTAGGGTAGAAATTTAAATTTTCAGCAGAGGGTTAAATCAGAAACAACTGGTTCAAAGCCCTGAAGGAAAGCACTGGTTCTGTAAGACTTTCTGTATTTACATGGTATCATGGATTGCATTGTGTCCCCCCTAAAACTTATGTTGATTTGACTTGGCTGTGAATCCCAATATGGTGCAAGTCCTCCCATGAATTATGAATCCTGCCTCTGTGATATTAATGAGAATGGGCAGCAGTGGTGCTGGTGAGGCAGGACTCCAGTTAACAGCTGTGGGATATAAAGGTGAGAAGTGAGCGTACAGAGTTGGGAACCTCAGACCACCAAGAAGGCATCACCGAGAGCAGAGCATGTCCTTTGGACCTGAGCTTCCTGTGCCAGGATGCTCTCCTTCAATTTGGACTCAACCTACTGGACTATGATAATTTCTCTTATTGAATGGACTTATAACTCATGAATGGATTTGTGGCTTACTGGACTGTAACAATAATGTTTGTCTTCATGGAACCATCCACTTGTGGTATTTTCTGTTATAGCAGTACCAGGTAACTGAAACATATGGGGAGGGTATTGGGGGAATGAGGATGAAATAATTATTTATAGCATCTACCTCCCGTAAAGGCCTGGTCAAATTATCTAGCTGGACTCAGAATGGAAGTTTTCTTAAGCTGATTATAAAGAGCTGTTAGGAGTGGTCAGAACCAGAAGTGTGGGTGAGCCATACTCTGGAACAGTAGCTCTTAACATGTATTCTCTGACCAGCATCTTTCGCACACTAGGAACCTACTAGAAATGTAACTTCTTGGCTTTAATCCAGATCTGCTAAATCAGAAACTCTGGGGGCGGGGTCCCCAGAGATTGTGTTCTAATAAGCCCTCCAGAGAATTCTCATGCATTCTAAATTGAAGAACCAACGAACTTAAGAAAGCTAAAAGGCACTAGGGACCCCAAATCTGTCACTCAGAGTGTGGTAGAGTTGTAGGAGGAGGCCAAAGGCTCAACATAGAAAGATTTTCTTCTACTCACAAATTAAAAAATGTGGCAAGTGTTCATTTTCTAAATTATTAACTACTCATTTTTCTTTCCTAAATTTTAAATAAGCAGCACAATGACCTATAACATATTGGAAATCTATAAAAATGGGTACTTGGACTGTATTTCAATGTTTTACCAATATTTTCACATTTTTATAGTCTGATTTCTTTCTTGTTTGCTCTTCTGTTAGAACTCCAGTTTATGACTTCAGTAATGTTCATTCATTCATTCTAATGCCATGGGGAGCCTACTAGGTACTATTCCCTGTTTTTAGATGAAAAGATGTGGTTTCTGCCTTCAGGTATATATAGTGTGGGAAGATGAAGTTCTGTTTACAGTAATAATCACAACATGTCCAGCTGAGCTGAACCGTGAAGAGATGTGGGAGTAACCCACAGAGCATGGTACAGGGATGATCTTGGGGAAGTCTTCATGGAGCAGGTGGTATTTGAATAGAGACAATAAAGCATTTAATGGGTAGCCAAAGCAGGGAAGAGTGTTCTAGGTAGAGGGAACATACATGCGACTATATTTTTTATAATAGATGACAACAAACTTGGTGGCTTAAACATTACAAATTTATTAATCTGAAGTTCGATATGGTCTCCTGGGCTACAACTAAAGTGTTGATGTAGTGAATTCCTTTTTGGAGGCTTGTGGTAGAGTGAATTACATAATATGGTCCCTTTAGCTACAGCCTTCCCATCCACCAAATGACTGAGTGAGAATATGCAAATCTGGTGTTTGTGGCTCACCAGGGAGGTTGAACAGCCTGCTAAGAATGCGCATGAGGTACATGGAGCCCCAGCGGGGGTGGGATCATGTGACCGAAGTTCATGGTGTGCCCTAATGCTGAGATTGTACCGCTGGTGTCGGGAGTGGGACTCATTGCGATGGCTCCAGACTCATGAAAGTATGGAGGTAAGAAAACAAAGAGTGAAGGTTGTGGGAAGTGAAACTTTGTAATTCTTAGGTAGTTGCTTTAGCTGTTGCCTGTAATGGCTGAAAGGAAAATAAGAGATGTTATGCTACAGCCGAGAGGAAAAAAGCTGTCTATAGTGGCTCGGGGTGGAAGCCAGGCTAGTTAAACAAGGTAACTGTCAGGGGGCCAGGGTCTACTCAGCCAGAGGCCCAAGGACATACATAGATGAATGAGAAGATAATCACAGAACAGAAGATGAAATTGGAATGTTTAGAAGAGGATTATGTATTTATTTGAATTTACTATGGATATTGAATGTTTCTCCTATGTAGTGTAAAACACACTTAAATATGTGATGAAAATGAATAGTGGGTATTATAGATTGCACAGAGCATATAATTCTGCCTCCAGCTACCAAACTGGGTATGCTAAGAGGGGAACTAGGCTTTATCTCAAAGAAATATGCTGTCATTTAAATGCAGGAGGCCTGTATGCAGAGTATTGGGACTTAGGTGACAAACCTGTGCCTCACTCAGAATCTTTCCAGCAAGTAAATTTGCATTTGAAAAGACATGTGGACCTACCCAGAACTGCTGAGAGAGCAAGAGATTTGCATTTGAACGAAGGATCTACAGAAAAAGAAATTACTGTCTTGCTTTTTGAATTTTGAGCAAGTGGTTTGCCATTGGGTGCACCAAAGGCAGTAAAAGTCAGTGCCCATCAGAAGAACCACTTCCAGGGAGCTAGTGAGTAGACTGCCTAGTATATTCTCTTGAGGTGCCATCTGGGATCATGAGATGAAAGGAAGTTGGGAAGGTGCAGCAAGGAGATGTACTGAGTTTGGATATCTCCCATTGGCACCTGTTGACCTAGCCTGCAGAGGGTAAGGATGAGAGAGAGAGAGGGAGAGGGAGAGAGAGAGAGAGAAGGTGTTAGTTGGTATGAAGTGCAGGCAGTTGTGTAGATTCCTGATTCTGCTGGTAGTGGCCATCAACCTAGCCTGTGGGGGTTAGGATGAGAGAGAGAGAGGAAGAATACTGCCTGATTTGATGTACACGGAGGCATATAGACTCTTGAGTCTGTTACTGGTACCCACTGACCTAGACAAGAGAGGCAGGGGATAAGCTGACCAGAACCTGACCAGTGAAGGGAGAGAAATGCTTGACGTCTTGAGCTGGTGTAGATTGTTGCAGTTTGATGGTTTGCTCTGGACTGGACTTCGTTTATGGATGCAGATGCTCAAAGTTCCAACCAGAAAAGAAATTAGTAAGGCTAGGGAACGTGCTTGTCTTCTCAGAGCACAGGTTTGCTAGAGAAGAGCAATTTAAACATTGGCTATCTAAAACAGGGGAAGATAAAGGTATGAAGCAGCTAGCTTACACACTTCTGTGGGGTGCTTTACTCTCAAAATGAGGAGGACAAGGAAATATCTCCACTGAGTAGATTCCTCTTTTCCTGATGGGTCTAAGAAAGAAAGTGGGGGAGAATGCTGATAGGATTATATGATTCAGTTTTGAGTGTTGATTTTTAACAGGGTTAAATGTAACTATAAAAACTGTAATTGTAAAAGCAGTAACTGTGAAAGAGTAGACTAAGGCAGAGGCATTGCTGAACCAGAGTACGGTGGCTGAACTACAAGTCCCTTAAAGGTTTTGCTATCCTGATACCTTGTGAGGCTCAGAGTAAGGAAGAAATCTTCTCTCAGTTACACTTTACCAGACACATGAGATGTCTCTTGGAGAACCTGGCCAGATTAAATACATATTTGCAGCCAGGAGCAGATTACACAGTAAGCAAGGTACACAGGGGCTTACAGTAATCAAGGTATGCACACACTTAATTGTGTTTACTTGCTAATCTACAGTGAAGAACTTCATGTGGGTTTCACCCTGGAACCCTAATGAGGAGATTGACCACTTTTGCCACCCTACTAGGCTTAAAACAGAGAGTCAATTCCAGAGCAAGTGTGTGTGTCTGGGGTAATTCACTGCCACCAACAAAAAGGAGCCAGGAGTGGAGCCCATCCTTTGCATCCAGCATCCCTATGTTGTCTCCTAGACCCAGAATAAAGAGAGCTGTAACACCAGAGATGGCCCAGAGATAGTGAGAAGTGGCAGGAAATGTAGTAGAGAACTGACAGCAGCAGAATGAAGAGACTGGCTGGAGCTGGGTAGTGGACTTCCTGGACCATGGAGCAGGAAAATTGAGCACCTTCGAGCAGGAGGTGTGTTGGCAGAGCAGAGTACCTCCTGGTACTTGATGGAGCTAGGCTCCCTGCCACGTGGAGCTAGAGCTGAGTGCTTTCCGGCCAAGGCTTGTTGGAGGAGTGGGTTGCCTCTGGGCACTTACCAGTAGAGCTAAAGGGCTTCGTACCATTTGCCACAACAGGTCAGAAGCTGAACTGGCCAGGGAAACCCAAGAGGCTCAAGGGGCCTAGGACCAGGAAGATTCCTGCCTGTAGGCACAGCAGAAAAGGTGTCCCTGTGTAAGAGCTATATCCTGAGTCATTCCTAATCCTGAGTTGTAACTTGTTATTTCCCTAATAAACACATAATCATAAATATTGTCTATAAATCTGTGTGACCATTGCAACAAATTATCAAACCCAGCAGAGAAGTAAGGAGGGCTGTAGGAAGGATGGCTGGTTAAAAATGGAGAGAGGAGAGAACTGTGACCTTCACCTCACAGCAATCAGCTTTGGGCTGTTGATGCTGATACTGATTCTGCTTCCACCTTGTGAATTTAGGCAAAGAGGTCTGATGTCACCATGCCATCCTGTGTTTTTACAGGGCTCTAGGGACGAATCCATTTCTATTCCTTCTCTATCTACTAGAGGCTGCTGTATTCTTTGGCATGTGGCTTCTTTCTCCATCTTCAAGCCAGCGATGGTGAATAGGGTCCTTCTCATGTTGCCATCTGTCTGGTGCTTTTGTAACTGGGAAAGTTCTTTGCTTTCATAGATTTATGTGATTATATTGAGCCCACCTGAATAACCCCGAATAATCTTTCCATCTCGAGATCTTTACTCATGTTTTCAAACTCCCTTTTTAAATGAGAATTATGGCATGGAATCTTCGGGATCCGTTATTCTGTTGATCACAGGAACAGCCTGGATCCATGAGAATATGTAGATTGCTTTAGAAAGAAGAAGAGAGCTCAGAACAGCTATTCCACAGCCACGGATGAGGGACAGAGTGCTGCGGAGGGATGGCGACGTGCGCTAGGCAAACCAGAGATGCACTCCACAAATTAAAAAAAATGGGGGGGGGGGACCAAGTTTATTCTGTTGACCGTTTTAATTCCTCTCTTTATGGGGGGGAAAATACAGATGGCCGCAGTGACAAGTATAGGTAGAAAAATTCTGTTTCTTCTTTCTCTAGTTTGTCTCTCTCTTTCACTGATCTAAAATCTGTTGGGTAAGCCACCGTGAACCACAGGAATTTGGGTACAGTACACTTGTTCTTCCAGAAAAACAAGCAGTTGAACTGATACAGTAAAACTTACAACCACGTGACCTAACGGGTCTACCCTGGATGGGTACGCTGTCTCGTTGCTGTGAAGTAGCGATAACCCTGGCTTGCCTTCAATCTGACCCCACTTTTTGACCTGTGACCTTATTCTTTTTAAACTGTTTTCATAGTTAAAGATGGCATATCATGCAAGGAGACTTCTTCGGCTGTTTTAAAGTCCCTAAAATGTAATTTTCTCAACTGGGAGATCATTGTCTCTGTTATGCTCTAGAACACATTTCCAAATGGTCATCAGCAAATATTTATAAGATCTGACAATTAAATTCTCAAAATCACCCTAGAAAATGTGCTACATACCTCATTGCTGAATATCACTACAGTCACCTTTGAAGTACTCCCCTGGGGAAGCTATGCACTGATGCCAGTGCCTAGTCTATCCTCAAAAGGATTTTTGGTACTCTTTTTCTGGAATGGCCATCAGAGCTGTTGTCGTATTAGCGTTGATGTCCTGAATGTCATAGAAATGTCTTCCTTTCAATATTTCCTTTATCTTTGGGTAAAGGGAAAAGTCAGTGGGGGCCAGATCAGATCAATAGGAAGGGTATTCCAATACAGTTTTTTGTTTGTGAGCTAAAAACTCCCTCATACGTAACTATACAGTTAAGTTTGAAGAATTACCTCCTTGCCACTGTCTGCAGTGACCATTTCAGAAAGAGTTTCAAAATTGCTTTAAAGGCTGGACTAGGTGCTGCCGTTGGTACATAGCTTCCCCATGGGAGTACTTTGAAGGTGACCATAGTGATGTTCAGCAATGAGGTGTGTAGCACTTAAAACAGTTAATTTTGTGGTCTTAACTGTCCGATATCTCATTGACTATCATATGCGAATTGGACTTCAAGTTGTCTGTAATCTACACATCCTTTTCCAGGCCAGTCACCATCAAATGTTTTCTTGTATTAACATCTCTGATTGTAAGATCTTGGTGTTAAAATACTTCGTGCTGAAAAACTACCCTGAATGTAAGTAGGTTATTATTATTATTAAAAAATTTCTTTTCCCTTAATACTTCACCACTGGGAAGTGATGCTGGAGAAGGAAAGAAAGATAATATATGTTAGATGGGTCTGAGAAATAAAGGCAGAGAGTGTGGAATCAAAAGCAACTGTAACCCAAACTAGGAAGAGTAGTCTTTCAGGGTAAGAGCAATTTATGGTACTACAGTAAACAAACAAACAAGCAAACAAGCAAACAAGCAAACAAACAAACTCATGCTTAGGAGGAACAGATTGGAGCTTAAATGCTAGCTGTTCAATACAGGTGAAAATGTAAAATGAAACTGAGTTATTTTTAGTCGAGGCCAGTCTGAAAATTTTAACAGGACATGTTTCTAACAGGAAAACCAGAAAATGTACTTACCCTGAGACAACTTCTATTAAACACTTAGTTGTGTATTCTTGCAAACCTTTGTGTACTTATTATAGATCTTGAGATCATAAATTGAGGGGTTTTATAAACAACACTCTCGTTTCCTGGCTGAGTTCAGAGTCAATTAAGAGAATCAGGAGCCAAACAGGTGTGTATGTGTATATAGACATGTATATGTAATAACAGCTTCATTGCTGATGAAAACTAGATCAGAGTGTAGTTTTAGGCATGAGGCAAAGTAAGTTTGCTGATGTTTTTGTAGGCAGTTGACAAATCAGCCTCTGATTCATGACAACCCATGAACAAGTGAGTAAAATTCTGCCCAGTCCTGTAACATCCCGTGTTGGGTCAGAGATTGGAGAGTTGTGATCCACAGGGTTGTCACTGGCTGATTTTCAGAAGTGGATTGCCAGGCCTTTCTTCCTGGTTGTTTTAGACAGGAAGCTCTGCTGAAAGCTGTTCAGCATCACAGTAACATATGAGCCGCTCCTGACAGACAGATAGTGGCTATGCAGGAGTGCACTGGCCAGGGGTTTAGCCTGGTTCTCCTACATAGAACGGGAGAATTCCACCACTGACCCACCAACACCCTCCAAATCAGCCAGGTGCCATGTTAGACATCGGAATGTCTCCACGTCCAGGGCAGATGGGCAGAAGAGAATGCACATACTCTATGCACAGGCAAGTTGGTGGAGAGGAGAGAAGAGTAAACTAGGCAACCACTTCCGTGGGTCAGTCAGATAGTTTACTGTTCTTTTTCAGCCAACCATCTTTCATACTGCTGCTGTCTCAGGGCAGGCTCAGTTTTGCCTGTCTTCACCCAGGTACCTGGATTTAGCACCTCCTTGCATTCCTTCCACAGAATCCCCTTTATCGAAGATTACATAGTGGAGCTGGGGGAAGGAGAGTTACATCACAAATCCTGTAGGTTTTTTCCACTCAAAAAAAATCCCTGTTAGACATTTCACTAAAGTCCATCATTTTAGATTATCAGCAACTGGCTCTCTTCCTATCAGTTAAGTCATCCCTCTCTCCCTCCCCTTCTACATTTTACCAATCGCTCAGTCTTTCATTTTTTTCTTATGCAAAGTAAGTGCTCAATCCAACCCCCATTGAACTTAGAAGCCCTTCATTGCTCAGCAAGCAAGAGACCCTCCAGGTTTTCAGAGTCTTTACCCTTGGAAAGTAGTAAAATTGAAAACCAAACTGTTGACATCAAGTCAGCTCTGAGTTATATGAGTTCTGTAGGAGAGAGTATAACTGGTCTGTGGGGTTTCCCAGGCTGTAATCTGTATGCAAACAGATGGCTACATCTTTCTTCCTTGGAGTAGTTGGTGAGTTTGAACTGCCAACCTTTTGGTTTTCAGCCAAGCCCTTAACCACTGTACCACCGGGGCTCATTCTGAAGGTAGTAGGGATTTTTAAATAACAGATAGTTTTTTTTTTTTTTCATACATATATGATTGTGGGATGTTAACTTTCATAGAGGAAGCCAAGCCAAGCCAGCCAAGTGCCGTGGGCAAGAGTGTTATAAAATGAAAGCTTCTGAAGCCTCCTTTCCCATTTCATTTTGCTGTGGTTTAGATAAAATTAGCAAAATAATTAGAAAATGACATCAACTGTAGTGCTGCCCAGCCCCATGACGTTTCACGTTTTGTTTCATCTTTTCAAAAAATGGTCTCTGGGGTGTTTTTGACCAACTGGCAGATGATCATGGGAATTTAGCCTGGCTCAAATGTCACCCAAACTATGTCTCATGTCCTAGACAGCCCTTATTTGTTTCCTATTTTAGGTATAATCTGTAGGGATGACTTACATGTAATAACTTCTGGAAGGAGAAGTTGATATATGAGAGCTGACATGTTGTATCAGGCAGGCTTCATTAGGCTGCTTAACCTGTGAGTGCTCTGAAGCATGCCTTTTATCCTCTTTTAAGGCTAGGAGATTCCCAGACCTCCTGAGACACCAAAGGTCTCCAAGCTCTCATGTGCTATTCTTCCTTCTACTCACAAAAGGCTACCCTTCACTTGTTTCTACAAATACTTCATTTCAGCTCTAACGTATTGGGTGCTGATGCTCTTCAAGACAATGTGCCAGACACTGGGGATTCAAGTGGAACAAATCCTCATTTCTCAGCTGCCGACTGCACAGCCTCCTAATGACCTGCCCACCTCTACTCCAGCCTTCTTCCAGGCTGTTCCTGTGTTGAAGCTACCCCTGGCTACCAAGTCCTGTGCTTTTAGAGGAAAATGAGGCAATGGAAACCCTGGTGGCTTAGTGATTAAGTGTTATAGCTGCTGACCAACAAGTCAGCAGTTCAAGTCTGCCAGGCACTCATTGGAAACTATGAGGCAGTTCTACTCTGTCCTGTAGGGTCCTTATGAGTGGAAATGGATTTGATGGCAATGAGTTTTTTTTTTTTTTTTTTGTGGACAGGGTCTGCAGGGCCCTGATGCATGGTCTGCTTCTGTAGCCCCTTCCCCCTTCAGGGTCCTCACTCTGAGTCTCTGGGCTTACTCCCTCTGGCCTCCTTTCAGTTTGACAAACATGGCATCTCCTTCCTCTGGGAACTCGGAATGGGTGCTTCTCTCTGCCAGAAGACTCCTCCTCCCTTTCCCTCAGTAGCTGAGGTGGGGTATACTGCAGCGTGGTGCTAAGTGGGAAACCCTGGTAGCATAGTGGGTAGGTGCTTACCAAAAGGTTGGCAGTTCAAATCAACCAGGCACTCACTGGAAACTCTATGGGGCAGTTCTACTCTCTCCTATAGGGTTGCTGTGAGTCTCAAAATTGATTCAATGGCAGTGGGTTTGGGGCACTAAGGGACCACCTCTCAGCATGGCTTCATTGCACATTCCTAATCAGGTCAAGTGCTTCTCACACACCCTGAATAGCCCTTTGCAGTTGCAATTTTTATTTATTTGGCAGATGCTTGTCTCCTCCGCTAGACTCTAAGCTATCTGTAGGTGAAGTCTTCTCTGTTCCCCGTTGTATTCCCAGTGCCCAGCATAGTGTGGGCTCTCAGTAAATATTTACCAAATGAGTGAAGATAGGTTCTTGCCCTCCAGGATTTACCACGTAGTGGGAGAAGACAGATTCTTAAAGAGAAAATTAAAATATGATATGGTAAGTACTGTCTGTAATAGTGAAAACGTGGAGTGCTGAGGTAGAATGTAGACAGGATCCCTAATCCATATTTAGAGGTGGTCAGGCAGGAAGAGAAAGGAGCATATCATAAAGTAGTGTTAAAGAACTCTCTGTAGACTCAGCCAGCTCTGTGTTCACATCCTGGTTTTACCCTTCTTAGTTGAGTAGCCTTTGAGGAAATTACTTAACCTCTTTGTACGTCACTTTTATTACCTGTAAAATGGGTCTAAAATTAATAAATACAGAGGCCCTCAAGACTTGTTTTACTTGGGATGGTGTGTTAGTTATACATTTCTGTGTAACAAATAATACCAAAAGTTACAAGCTAAAACACACCTTTGTTGTCTTCCACAGTTTCTGAGGGTCAGGCAACCAGGAATGGCTTAGCTGGGTATTTGTGGCTAAAGATATCTCACGAAGTTGCAGTAAATCTGTTGTCTGGGGCTATGGTTAAAGACTTGACAGGCACAGGAGGATCCACTTACAAGTTCACGTATACTCTTGTCAAAAAGCTGTGCTTTCTCACCCTGAGGGCTTCTCCATAAAGCTACTCACAATACAGCTTCCCCTGTGTGAGGGATTTAAGAGAGTTGAAAATTCCAAATCGAAGCTATGGTCTTTTATACTCTACTGTCATAAGTGACATACTATCATTTCTGCCATATTTTATTGGTCACACAGACAAATGGTGATCATCCCTGATGTAATGTGGGAGAGGACTGGCTGTACAAGGGTGCGACTACTAGGAGGCAGGGCTCTTAGAGGCCAGCTACTGCAGATGGTTAGATCTTGAGGAAGCCTGGGATTGATCTTATGTTCAACCAGCACCTCTCACTGATGTTGTCCAAAATCTGAGGGAGAGAGCTCATGGCTAAATATTTTCAGGGCAAGATATGCCCAGATGTTGGTGATTTATAGCTTCTTCCTGACAGTACTAGCTCAGCAGGGAATAAGGAAGTGTCATAAGGGCACACGGGCCTCCCTTTGGAAGGGCCCAAATGGAGCAGCTGGGAGACTAGGTGGGCTCCTCACTTCCATGTGGTGGTACCAAGGGCAGCAGGATGCTTTCATGGGCCTTGATGAGCAGGTGGCACGCTGCTGAGACTCCTTCTCTGCAGATCATCTTAGTTTGGTTATGTGCTTATGTCCTTTGATCTCTCAGAGGCAGTTTGTCTTCTGCCTGTGAATGATGGTCGCTTGCTGTTTTCAATCTCTGTCAAGCCAGACATCCCTCCCCATCATAAGTTCATTGTAAGGAATCAGTGAGGTTATGCACAAAAAGTACTTGGCCCAGTGCCCAGCAGGCGATAGCCCTCAACAATGCCAACATTGGTAATTAAAGAAGCTTAAGAACCAGCAGTAGCTGGGGCTTGAAAGTAGGCACTAACCAAGCAGAAGAGAATGTTCCAGCAGAAGGAACAGTACATGCAAAAGCCCAGAGGCAAAAGAGAGCTGGCAGGGCTAGAGGAATTAAAAACTTTTGCTTATGCCTATAGTTTTTGGATGCTATGGGATACCCATAAATATGGCTAGAGGAATAAACACTAACAGATCACAAAGGGCTTTGTAGGTCACATTAAGAGTCGTTCTAGGTGTTGTATCAATCTTTGAAGTACAATTGTTAGGGATTTGGTGAAATCTTTATAGAGATTGCTATCACATCCTATTTCCTCTTCTCTTCTTAAATTCAGAGTTTGCATCTCCGAAATAAAACAGGCTCTTGAAATCATGTCTTCATAGCCAGCAGAATTGTTTGCAAGCACAAATGATCAGTAGGATAAATCTTATCTTCATCTGATATTTAGGATGTAGAATGAAGTGTGGCTCTGCAACAATCACATTGATCCCATTTACTGAAGTATGCCCATGCCCAGACCTTTGCCAAGTGCCTGGCACACAGTAGGTGCTCAATACTAGACTTTTTTCCTCTGAAGAGTCTTTAAGCCTTACCACCCGTGGTGCAACAAAAGAACAGGTCTTTGTTAGAACAGGGAGGCAGGATAAGGAGCCACAGTATCTTTATGGTTTCTCTCAGCCCCGGAAATATGTTTATGGCAAGATGGAAGACTTGGCCAAGGCTCAAGTTCATGTGCTTCTAACTGTGACCAGCCCCATGCAGAGCCCTTGGAATTTTTTGTTCAATTGTTCATTCACTCATCCAAAAATACACTTACTGCATTAATTGAAGGTAAAATGTAGGTGTCTCAGACTCTGTAGTAACTGTTCTCTCTTTCGACTGGCACAAAATATACCCAAATGGATGTGTGTATTATCCCCTTCTGGCAAATTGTAAAGCTGGGACTCCAAGAAGTCAGGTGACTTCCTCAAGTTCTTGTAGCTCTAAAGAGGGCAGCCTCACAGTTCCGACTCAGGACTGATTGACCCCAAAGCTCACGCTCTGAAACAGACAAAAACAAGCATAATTCCTGTTGTTCTTACTAGGGAAGTTATATGAATTCTTTGTGGAAGTTTAGAAAATAAATAATGCAACTGAATCTTTTCACATGTTATTGTCTTTGAGATAACTTCCAAGAAGTAGAGTTGCTTAGTTAAATACTATCAAACTGTTAAAGCTTTAAAAATCTATTTGGTAGACTGTTACGGATTGAATTGTATCTCCCCCAAAATAGGTGTAGCCACGTGACCATGATTCCCTGTATTCTATGATTGTTCTCCATTTTGTGATTTTGTTGTGCTGTATGTTAAAGAATTAGGTTGGACTGTAAATCCCTTCAGAAAGTCACTTCCCTGCTTCACTATAAAGGGAATTTCCCTGGAGTGCTGCTTGCCCCACCCTTAATCCTTTTGTCCTACAAGAGATAAAAAGAAAGGGAAGCTAGCAGGGAATTGGGAACCTCACACCATCAAGAAAGCAGCACCAGGAGAAGGGCGCATCCTTCAGACCTGAGGCCCCTGCACCAAGATGCTCTTTGGACAAAGACTGATGCAATACCAAACTTTCCTCCGGAGCTGACAAGAGGCAAAGCCTGCCCCTAGAGCAGACATCCTGATTTTAGACTCGTAGCCTACTGGACTGTGTAAGAATAAACCTTCCTTTGTTAAAGCCATCTGCTCTGTGGTATTTCTGTTAGAACAACACTAACTGACCTCCTAGAAAATTGTACCAAATTATCCTCCAGAAGTATGTTTTAATAACAGTTTGATTCACCAAGATCCTATAGGAAGTAAAAGGAAATCAATAAGAAAGCTAAAGGAGCAATTGGACTTTAGTTTGCTTTTGCTGTGTTAACTGTTCATTATGAAATTTTACAAACAGAAGTTTGTTCTGTGCTTAAGACCGTGGCTGTCTAGTCCACACACCATGTGACTGACTGACAGATGGATGAGTTATCACCATTTGCTAATGTGATGAAAAAAAGAACAAACTGACTAATTGCCCAATGAAATTTTCTGATTCTGTCAAAGAAGTTCTTACGTAAAAGTGCTATTTAAATATTTAATATTTTCAAATTTCCCAATTTTCAGGAAAATGCCATGATGTTGAGTTTGAAGAAATCAAGATTCCTTCTCTGAGTTTTCATTTCATGGCACGTATGAAACGAGAGTCAAACATAGGTGGTGACTTTTTAAACATACATACCAGAAATTTCCTGGGCACATTATTCTGTTGGTAGCTTGAAGCTTCTCTGGGGATTTCACAAGCTGTTCTAGTGAAACACTCTGGCTCTTGTTTATGTGGTGATTATCAAGTAATTTGAGATTTGTTTCCAGCCAGGGTCCACAGACTATGGCCAAGGGCTAAATCCAAGCCGGAGCTGGCTTTTGTATGGTTCCTGGGCTAAGGGTGGATCTCACATTTCCAAATAGCTGAAAAACAAACAAACAAAAAGATGGATAACATTTCATGCCACATGAAAATTAAGTGAAATTCAAACTTTAGTCTCCATAAATAAAGCTTTTTAGAAGTTATATTAAGGTTTTTAGAAGTTATTTTTTATTGTTTTTGAGAGTATATGCAAACTCAATTTCTATATGTATGATGCAGTGACATTGTTTACATTCTTCAAGTTGTACAACCATTCTCACCATCCTTTTCTGAAATGTTCTTCCTCCATTAATATAAATTTATTGCCTTGTAAGTTTCCTATCTAGTCTTTCGATGTTGTTGTCTATTAAAGAGCACCACACTCAAGGGTGACATTCATCATTAGCGAAGTTAAACTATCATTTGGATTTAAGAAAACTTCTGAGGATATTTTTGCATAAATAAAGTGTTACTGGAACACAGCTATGCTCATTTATTTGTTGTCTATAGCTACTTTTGTGGTACAGCTTCAGAGTTGAGTCTTTTTGGCAGAGACCTCTGGCCCAGAAATCCTAAAATATTCACTTTCTGGTCCTTTACAGAAGAAGTTTGCTAACACCTTTTCAGTTCCCGATGCTGGAAAACAAAGCCAAAGAGGTGAGACTGAGCTTTGTCTATTGTGGAACCTGTTAGCTGGTGAAGGAAGAGAGAGAAGCATTTAAGTAAAATAAAATTCCTGAATTATGTGTAGATTTAACCACACATGCAAGACACAATGCAAGAGCAAGGCAAATGCCATCAGAGTTAATGATATCGAAAGGTTTTCATGGCAGGTGGGTCTGCTGCTTCGGCAGTCAAGAGGGAGCCTGTGAAGACAGTCTGTAATCTGTAATTTTCCTTAGACCCAATTGCAATAGATAAAAAGGGCATAACCTAGTGGGAGTGTTTTTCCTTTTATTTTCTGATATTCTTAGGCTGTAATCTTCTCAACTGGTTCATCAGGATTTATCTGCTGTAATTACTGAGATCTGTGATGCATGTTATCAACATGTCAGAAGAACTAAGAAACCTTTTCCTTAAAAATAAAAAAATCATCTTAAGCTGCCAACCGTGAAATGCCAAAAAACAGTTCTTTGTATAATTTCATAAGAAGCTTCTGAGAGATTCTTCCTATGTATCTGTTGCTGATAAAACCCAAAGAACATTCAATTCAGTTTCTTTTAGAAAGAAAATTGCTGGTGGGTATAGTTCTCTGGAACAAGTTGCAGTTTAGAAATTTTTATTCTTCTGGCTATTTGATAAACAAGTTAGTTTGGTTGAAATTTCTTTTTCAGCATAATTCTTCACAATTGTTCAGAATGAACACCCTAAAGAAATTGATCTTCCAGGAATCTCATTAAAATATTTCTATATCTCTGTCTGTCCATCTGTCCATCCATCCATCTACCCGTATCTGTCTACCCATCCATCCATCCATCCATCCATGGAGCATGGTGCTATCTTGATGCACTGCAGGTTAGATTCTGCATGAACCACCAAGGTTGACTTCTGTGCTCAGCCCAAGGCTTCAGCTTGGCAGTAGGCTGAGACTGTTAGAGGTGTAGAGAGGCTACATGATTTCTCCCAGCTGTCTTTTTCCATTGTCCTTTGGACTACAGTGCTGCTGTATAGAAGTGGTAACCCAGTAGTCAGTGTGGAGCTCAGCAGCACTGCAAAAGCAGCAGTTTATGTAAAGTTTCCACTAGACAAAACGAAGAAAAGAATTATAGACCAGAGAAGAAAATTTTGTTTCTATAGAAATCAAAAAGATAAACACAAGTTGTTAACAATATTTAGGTGACTAGCTAAAGTGATAAGACTAGGAAGTGGGAGAACAGCTTTTGGGAAGCCGTTAGTGATTCTCGGGCCTTTACTGAGGAGTCCCTTGGAGATGCACATGGTTAATGAGCTCGGCTGCTAAGTTAGGGGTTTGAGTTCACCCAGAGGTGCCTCAGAAGGAGGGCCTGGTGATCCATTTGTGAAAAATCAGTTATTAGAAATACTGTGGAGCATACTTCTACTCTGATACACGTGGGGTCACCAGGAGTCTGAATAGACTTGATGGCTACTAATTAGTAAGGCGTAATAAACATCTAAGCTATAGATAAACTTCCTTTTTTCTCCCTGTGGGACTGGAGGAGCATTTTGTTGTCAAAGGCTTCCCAACACTTAGTCCTGATTGTTTCACCACCATCAACTCAGTGGGTGTCCCAGGAGAAAGCTGGGCTAGAGGCAGCCGTTGAGTGAAGGGTGAGGGGCGACTCTCTGTCCTGGAAGTGAACCTGTCCTTAGAAAGTCCTCATAAGGGTTATCATTTCAAAGTTGAACAAAATGTGTGTGTGTATGAATTATTTTGTAACTGTCTCTTTTCCGAACAGAGAGATGAAGATGTATAAGGAGACACAGCACACAAACAAATGTAGAACAGTTTGTGGGACTTCTGACACACACACCAATTCAGCTCCATTGCAAGTAAAAGACAATTGGCAGTTCTCCACTCGCAAGCTCCCACACTAGCACGAAAGAGCATGCCCCAAGAACCAGGTGGCCCCGTTTCTTATCTCCTCTTCTCTTGTTCTGATAGTGGAGGAGGCACGCTCACTCCCCAGTCCCCGGGAAGAGTCTGAATGGTCAGCAGCAACAATGGATGTAAGGGGCCATTCAGATGGGACCAGGCAGGTGAGTCGAACCTGAGTGCTGGCTGGGCAGAGGGGTGCTTACAGGTTACTGAAGGGTAAGGGCCAGGCAGTACGACTTTGGCTCAGAGGATGAGCTTTACTGAGTTATATTTTGCTGCAATATCCTCTGCTTCTTATGGAGGAGAAAGAAATGACTTGAGCTTTCTGTGTCTTTAGTGAAGCCTGTATACCACTTTGATTGTCTTTGTCAGGAAACAGACAGAGAGTAACAGATTCTGTATATTGTCAAAAGCCTCAACATTTTTATTAATTCACTATTTTATTTTAGTTTTTGCCTTAGCTGGGATGCTTTAGCCCACCCTCTGTCTCAGAACTTGGGTTCTTTAGAACCTTTCTATCCCATCATTTTTTTCCCCCAAGTGGTTTGTATGTTTATGATACTTACATGTCTTAAGCACATGTCTAACCTGTAGGCACCCTCAAATCCTCAAAGAAGCAGGTGGGAATGAATCTTAAGTAAATGTAAAACATTTACTTGGGGATATGATATATCCCCAAGTGGGTAGCAATGCTCCACGCTGTAAATACAATTTGAATTCTAGTTTGCCTCTTGATCTCAAGTCTTTTGTTTAAATCACAGAGACATTTGTTTTTAGAACTGTAAGGAATTCTCTGGCATAGAAGTTTCCTTCCTTTCAAGGCGAGTCTTGGCCATTAAGGAAAACTTTTTAAATGATAGAAAAAAGTAATTTGTTCTCAAGTCTCTTACACAGCTCTTTTTTCTCTCCATTTGAGTTAAAAACTGAACATACACATGACCAATTGGTATCACTGTGGGAGGGAAGTGAGTTCTATTTTGTGCCTGGAGACAGACCTGGGTTTAAAGCTCAGCATCATTGTTTACTAGCTATATGAGCTCAGTTTTCTGAACTGAAAAGTTGGAAGAATAATAATTGTACCTATTAGGTAGAATTGCTACGAGAAGTAAATTACATAATGTATATAGAAAAGGCTTAGACAAATGTCTGGTCCATGGTAATTGCTCAATAAATGGCACATTTTATTATCATTTTATCATTAGGATCATTGTTACATATAATTGTTCTGTATCTGCTTGAATACAGACTCAAATGACTATTTGAATTTAAACTGATTAAAATTAAACTAAAAGTGCAGTTCTTCAGTTACATTAGGCACTGTTTTAGTCATCTAGTGCTGCTCTAACAGATACCGTAAAGTAGAAGGCTTCAATAAAGGACCATTTATTCTTACACAGTTGGGTAGACTACAAGTCTGAATTCAGGGTGTCCACTCCAGGGGAGGCATTCCCTCTGTTGGCTCTGGAGGAATGTCCTTGTGTTGCATCAGTCTTTGGTGAGGTTGCATCTCGGTGCAGGAACCTCAGGTCTGAAGGTTACATTCTTCTCCTGCTGCTGCTTTCTTAATGATATGAAGTTCCCAACTCTCTGCTTGCTTCCTTCTCTTTTTATCTCACATAGAATGAAAGAATAAAACGGGATACAAGCCACACTCCAGGGAAACTCCCTTAGCAAGGATGTTGCAGTCTCAGCCTAATCCTTCTTTAGCATAATCATCCTATTAGCCCTGGGCAGAGATTAGGGTTTAGAGCATAGGAAAATCACAAAATATTGGCAATGATGGCCCAGCTAAATGGCTACACACATTTTTGGGGCACACAGTTCAATACATGACAGTCACATTTCCAATGTTAAATAGCCACACATAGCTAGTGGTGTATGTACTGGATAATCAGATATGTAGAACAAGTCAGCCATAAGGGAAATATAACAAAAGTGCTTTTTAGAAGGGAGATAGATTTTGGGCATGTCGTTAGGAATGGCCACTCACTAGAAATAGACATGGCGGCTGATAGAGGATCAGTGAACATGAAGGAATGGGATGGACTGACACAATAGCTGAAACTACGGGCTCCAGCGTACCAATGACCATGACGGTGGCATAAGACCAGGCACCATTTTGCTCTGTTATACATAAGGTCACAATGGGTCAGAGCCGATTTGACGGTAACTATCAACAACAACAGATACATAATTGTTTCATCATTACAGGAAATTCTATTGGACAGGGCTGCTCTAGAGTATACCCAACAGTATACCCATAAACCAGGAATCACTGGCAAAATATCTACTAGTATACTGTATTATCACTGTGTCAGATATGCCTTCTATAATATTTAAAAAATATAAGATGATTTAAAATAAAACTATAATTACTAAAAAATGTGGCCAAAAGATTGTGGGGAGTAGAATGCATTGCTGTTCTGGTTTGTAGAAGGTGCCGAAGAACGTGTATGAGAAGTATTTAGGACAGAGAAGCTTAAGCAGATAGAGGGAGGTCACATACAGTAAAGGGAAGTCCTGTCTTCTTGGTATCTGAGTTGATGTTTTCCAGGAAGACCTTAAGGACACCCGGTTGCATAGTGGGTACATGCTCAGCTGCTAATGGAAACGTCAGCAGTTCAAACTCCCCAGCTGCTGCTCCCTGGGAGAAATATGTGGCTGTCTGCTTCCATCGAGATTACAGCCTTGCAAACCCTATGGGGCAGTTCTACTCTGTCCTATAGGGTTGCTGTGAGTTGGAATTGACTCACCAACACTGGCTGTGGTGTTTTGGTTTAGGAAGACCTTGAAGGAACTTGAAGCATTTATCACACATTGTTCTCAATTGGTAAAGTGGAATTTATAGATATTTGGCATAACATCAGGAAATGTCTACCCACAGATGACTTATTTTAATGTAAGTTACAAAGTAAACTCTTACTATAAAAGCAACATTAATAATAGCACATGCTACCACTGCTAACCACAAGGTTGGCAGTTCAAATCCACGAGGCGCTCCTTGAATACTCTGGAGGTCAGTTCTACCCTGGCCCCTAGGGTCACCATGAGTCGGATCCGACTCGACGGCACTTGGCTTGGCTATTTGTAAAGTACCTGGAGTAGTAACTTTTATTGCTGTATTGCTTGGGGGTGTGGGTTATATAATTTGAGTTATTGCAGCATTTCGTTTCTAACATAGTGCTCCCCATATTAGAGACTCAGTAAACATTGGTGAAGTAAAGCGAGTGTCTTTGTGAATTCCCTGATTCTGAAATGATTGACAGACTATGGTGTATTGTGCAGTGTTGCTTGAACTATATGTGGTGACTAGTTAGTGATCATGGAAGTAATTGAGAGGGTTGTGACCAACATTTTACAAATGAAAGAGGATGGAAAACACCAGAATGAATTGTTTATATTAGGAGGAAATATGGAGTGGCAAAATATTTGTTTCAGATATTTATATATGAGAATATTGAGTAACAATAAACTTTTTCTCTCATGAGCTGTGGAAAAAGTGTTTAAAAACCACTGGTATGGAAGAAATCCAAACACTGATTAGATACTTGAACTCTGTTGATGAGGATAAGGATGAGGATGAAGATGATGACAAAGTGAGCTAAAGTCAGTGTTTACTATATGCCAGAGTCTGTACTGAGTGATTATTAAGAGTTTTCCAGTTTCATTCCCACACACACCTGTAAGGTAGGCATATAATAGTCTCAGTCTATGGACTAGCTAGGTTCCTAGGTGACACTTGACTGCCAACCTAAAGGTTGGTGATTTGAACCCATGCAGCAGTACCATGAAGAAAAGCCCGGCAGTCTGCTTGCGTTGAGATTAAAGCCAAGACAACACATGGAACTGTTCTGTTTTGTAACACATGGGTCACCATGAATTGGAATTGACTCCATGGTATAAACTAATTACATTTTAGTGAAGGCAAATGCCGTTCCCAAGGTCACACAGTTGTGAAAAGTTGAGCTGAGTTTTGAACTCAGGTTCTAACTCTAAGGTTAGTGGACTAGATCACTCTTATAGTTTGTTAAGGTCCCTTCTGTTAGGGGTTGAATTGTGTCTCCCCTAAATGCATGCTGTAAATTCTAATTTCTGCACCCATAGTTATAATCCCACTTGGGAATGAGTTGTTCTTGTTTTCTTATAGACAGGATTAGTGTTTTAAGATAGAAAAGAGATTAAACAAACAAGCCCGTGAAGCAGAGACAGAGGGACAGAGATGCCAAGCCACATGAAGATTATCCAGGAACAGAAGCTCAAAGAGACCGGGACTTTCTTCCAGAGCTACCAGAGAGGGAAAGCCTTCCCCTAGAACTGACACCCTGAGTCTCTGCATCTAGCCCCCTGAACACTGAGAAAATAAGATTTTCTTTGTTGAAGCCATCCATTGATGGTATTTCTGTTAATTAGCAGCACTGGTTAACTAAGACTAACAAGGCGATTCCTGACCTTCGATTGTTGTTGAGGATTGCTGCCATCAGAGTACAGGCCAGAGAAGGTGAAGGAAGTGAAACTGAACTCAGTGCCTTCTAGTTTTAGATTCCTAGGATTCATGGCAGTAATGCATTATGGTAGAAAGATCGAAGTTTAAAATTAGATATAGATTTGGGAGTGATGTTAAATCTTGGTTTCCTCCTCTATTTTCCTCATTCCTGTTTGTAGAGCTATTGTCTGGTGAGGAGCCAGTCCACTTATACACACTTATATACCCTTACTCTGTTCCAGGAAATGTTCCAATGTCCATGGGTCTTTTAATTTTCGTAGAACCATCCATCCCATGTCCATTGGTCTTTTAATTTTCCCAGAACCCTACCCAAAGGTACTGTTATCATCCTCATTTTATGGTGTCAAAACTGAGGCCTAGATAGGACCGGTAAGTTGCCCATGCTCTTTTAGCTACTAAGTGCAATGTGGGAGTTCAACCCACGTAGACCAGCTCTGGAGCTGTGCTGTTAGTCATGACACTATAGATCCTTCGTAATGTTAAAGGATTCCTTCCTAAGTTTTCTCTGTTCCACTCTCTGGACATCTTTATGATTCCATTCTGATTGCCCTGTCACACCTAGGGAAATGTCCCCTCAACAGTGTCACATCACTCCTCTCCTGGCTACCTCCATTTGTAGAATGTGGAGTATGGCTTCTTCCTTCCCATGCCTGGACACATCATGCTGTGTTTCTTTTCACCCCAGGGGAGCAGTTTCTCACATGTGCCTCTCTTTCTGAACCCATTTCTATTCATTGTTAACTTCCCTAGCAAGCCTTAACTGTTCTTTTTTGGTATATTCATAAATAATAATTTTTCAGTTTTTTCCAACTGTCTTCTCAGATTTCACTGTCCCTGTAACTCTTGTATCAGGGAATAACTATTTTAAAATAATATGTGTAGTAATTTTCCATATGTTGTTTGAACATGTTCTGCTTTAGAATGCAGGCTATAACTGGCTGCAAGTTAAGTGACACATGTGTTGAAATTCCCAGTATTGTTATTTTGAAACTCTGGTAATATTTTATTTTTAGTCATGTGGGTCAAAGCTGGACTCTGAATATTGGAGATAACTCTTCTCTAAAAGCTTGGTAGAATTCTGTGGTGAAGCCATCTGGGCCTGGGCTTTTTTCAGCTGGCAATTTTTTGATGACTTTTTCTCTCTCTTCTTTTGTGATGGGTTTGTTAAGTTGTTCTGCTTCACCTTGTGATAATTTTGGTAGGTAATATGAATCAAGAAATTTATCCATCTCCTCTAAGTTTTCAAATTTGTTAGAATACAATCTTTCATAGTATTCTGTTATGCTATTTTTTATTTCTGTTGGACCTGTTGTGACAACTACCCTCTCATTTCTTACTTGGGTTTATTGTTTCCTTTCTTGTTTTTCTTTAGTAAATTTAGCCAATGGTTTATCAATTTTGTTGATCTTTTCAAAAAACTAGCTTTTGGTCTTTTCAATTTTTTCAGTTGTTTTTCTATTCTCTAATTCATTTAGTTCTGCTCTAACCTTTATGATATGTTTTCTTCTGGGGTCTGAGAGATTTCTCTGTTGTTTTCTCTCTTCTTGTTCAAGCTGTAGGGTTAGTTCTTTGATTAGATTTCTTCCTTCCTTCCTGATGTGTGCATTTATGGAGATAAACAGACCTCTGAGCACTGCTTTGGCTGTATCCCGTAGGTTCTGGTAGGAAGTGTCTTTGTTCTCACTGGAATCCATAGATTTCTTTATTTCATCCTTGATTTCTTCTATAGCCCATGGGTTTTTGAGCAAGACATTGTTCAGTTTCCATGAGTTCCACTTTATATCTATGTTTTTTTTGCTATTGATTTCAACTTTTATGGCTTTATGATCTGAGAAGATGCTTTGCATTAATTCAATGGTATGGATTTTGTTGAGAATTGCTTTATGTCCTAACACATGGTCTATTCTGGAGAATGTTCCATGTGCACTGGAGAAGAAGGTGTAGTTGTCTGCTGATGGGTAGAAAGTTCTGTATATGTCGGTGAGGTCTAGTTGGTTAATTGTGGCAGTCAGGTCTTCTGTGTCTTTGTTGAGCTGTTTTCTAGACGATCTGTCCAATATTGAGAGTGGAGTGTTGAAGTCTCCTACTATTATTATGGAGTGATCTGTCTCCTTTTTGACTGTAGTCAGTGTTCCTTTGACATATTTACGTGCTCTGATATTAGGTGCATAAATATTTAATATAGTTAAGTCCTGCTTGTGTATTGAACATTTCAGCAATAAATTGTGTCCATCCTTGTCCACGATGGTGGATTTTACATTAAAATCAATTTTATCGGAAACTAGAATTGCCACACCTGCTGTTCTTTGTTCATTGTTAGCTTGATATATATTTTCTTCTCCATTAATTTTCAGTTTCTTCCTATCTTTAAGTCTAAGGTGTGTTTCTTGTAGGCAACACATGGATGGGTCATATCTTTTGATCTGAGAAGCTACTTGATGTCTCTTAACTGGAGCTTTCAGTCCATTCACATTCAATGTAATTATTGATAGGTATGTGTTCACTGCTGCCACTGTGGTATGTTTATTTTGGTGCTGATGTTTTCTCTGTTCTTATTAATCTGTTCTGGTACATTCTTCTTAATGAGTTGATTTTTCATCTTTTTCGTGGTTGGTTTTGCAGATGTTGAGACTCCTATATTACATTCCTTGATATGGTATGTTGCATGTTTATTGTGCTTTATGGCTGCCCCTATGATCCCACTTAATAAACTATGCATAAACCCAATTTTAATTACTATCAGTCTGGTCAACTTCTTCTTTATCTGGAAGGACTATAATGACTGTTGTACACCCCTTTTTTTAATATGATGACATTATAGTTTTCATTACATGATCACTGAATTATCTCTTTCACTGTTAGAGCTTTGATTGAGTTTGAAGCCTTCCCTAACTGAGTAGGATTCTGGATGATATGTCTTCTGAAATATATAGTTAGTGATTTTGTTCTTATAAGCCAAAACCAAGAGTTTCTTTCAGTATTCCCTGTAGCTTTGGTTTGGTTTTTACAAAATCTCTGAGTTTCTGTTTGTCTATGAACGTCTTCGTTTCATTTTCATGTTTGAAAGGTAGTTTTGCAGGACATATAATTCTTTGGAAGTTCTTCTCCTTCAAGGCTTTGAATATTTCATGCCACTGTGTCCATGCCATCATTGTTTCTGCTAAGAAATCCGATAAAAGCCTACAGGGTTTCCCTCTATAAATGTTAGTTTGCTTTGAGTCTTACTGCGTTTAAGAGTTTCTGCTTATGTTTCATTTTGTTAAGCTTGATTAGAATATGTCTTGGAGTCTTTCTTTTGAGATCTACATTGAATGGTGTTTGATATGCATCTTGTATCTCTGTATTCTCTTCTTTCATGATTTCTGGGAAGTTCTCTGTCAGCAGCTCAGCAACAATACTCTGTCTTCTCAGGTGTCTCGCCCTGTTCAGGAACTCCAGTTAATCACAGGTTGTTCCTCTTCATAGAGTCCCACATGCTTCTTAATCCTTCTTCATTTTTGTTGTTTCTTTTTTCTGATTTCTCCTTACAGATGCTGGAGTCAGTAGTGCTGTCTTCCAAGTCAGAAAATCTCTTTTCCATTTGTTCCATTCTGTTTTCTTGGCTTTGGATTGAAGTTTCTATCTCTTTGATTTGTTCTTGATCTGTTGGATTTAAGAGTACTGGTGTTCCACCAAATTAAACAGCTTGCTTAATTTTTCATTTTGTTCTGCTGCATTTTGTATAAGGTCTAGGATGGCTCTCTATATAGTCCTTTTGTATTCATCTTCTAATAATTTCAGGAAAGTTTCTTCATCCGGAAAGCTCTTTGGTTGTTTCATTTAGGGGCCTCCTGAAGTCATGGGTGATTTCCTAGTCACGACTTTCTCCAAAGCCTGTCACTTTTTGGGCTTCATGTGTATCACTAAAGGCTGGGAGAGATGCTATAAGGATGGACCACAGCTATTTCTCTAGGCAATCTTAAAATAAAGGGTAAAAGATTTCTGACCACTTCTCAAGTCAGTCAGGTTTTCAGGTGTACAGGCCCTTCCTGGTAAAGGGCAAAGCAAGCATCTCTATATCCAACCCCAAATGTTATGAACTAGTTCAAAATACAGCAAGGCTACTGCCCTGTTGGCCTCTGTTGAGAGGCCCCAGTCATAGGTGACACTGTGAAAAATACTGCTTTTCTGCCAGCAAAGTGCTCTCCTGTTGGCAGATGCTGCTTCCCAGCCTAGGAATTAGGTCTTGCTGAGGCCACCCTGCTCAAGATGGTGTCCCACACAAGGTCGTCACCACCTGTGTACAAACTGCACTGTGGCAGAGGTGGAAAGAGAGGCCACAGGTGCCAAGATGTACAAAGTCCATGGGCTCTGTTGTGGGGCCACAGCTGTAGGTGACATTGTGTAAACTGCTGACTTTCTGCTGGAAAAGCACTCTCCTGTGGGTAAGCGCAGCCTCCCAGGCTAAGAATTAAGTCCAGCTGAGGGCTCCGTACTCAAGATGGCATCCCCCACAAGGTCACCGCCATGTCTGTACAAACTACACTATGGCAGAGGCAGAAAAAGAGAGGCTAAAGGTACCATGATGCTTAGAGTCCACAGCCTCTGTTGCTGGGCCCCAGCCATAGAAGACACTATAAATTACTGCTTTTCTGCTGGAAAAGTGCTCTCCTGCAGACAGGCACAAGCACACAGGCTAAGAATTAAGTCCAGCTTCAGGCTCTGTACTCAAGATGGCATCCTGTGTAAGTTCTCTGCCAGATGTGTACAAACTACACTGTGGCAGAGGTGAAAAGAGAGGCCAAAAGTAGCAAAATGCACAGAGTCCAAAGCCGGGCTCTCAAAATATGGCAATGTTGCCTACTGGTCCCACCAGCAGTGTGTCTTAGACTAGCTGCCAGACAAGACCCAGCTCTGCCAGCTGGCCAAGACAGAGACAAAAAACAGAAACAAAAAGAGTTGAAATGGTGAGATACCTTTGGTCCATGAATGTCAGGACTGGCCAGGTGTGGGAGTCAGTGAAAGAGAAAAGGTTTTCTGTTCAGTGATATGAAGTCCAAATTAATAGCACTATACCATGTCCTATGGCTCATTAGTTGATCAGAAGGCTCCATTTAATTATCCATTCAGGGCTTGGTTTCCAGAGGGATTTAGGGAGATGTGTGCTTAGTCCACCATCTTGACTCTGCACCCTGACTCTGAGTAAACTTTTGAATTGTTTTGCTTCCCAGGTGAAATGTAAGCAGAATTCTAGAGCTTATAAGTAGCCACCTTCTTTCTGTTTGGGCCTTTACTTTAGGTAAGAATAAGAAATTCTGGTAGTGTAGTGGTTAAGTGGTATGTCTGTTAACTAAAGCTCAAATCTGTCAGGTCCTTCACGGAAACTCTATGGAGAAGTTCTACCCTGCCCTATAGGGTCGCTATGAGTAAGAATTGAATTGATGGCAGTGGGTTTGGTTTTTTGGTTTTAGATGAGGATTTGGAAATGTTTTAGATGAGGATATGGAAGCAGAGAAAGCAAGCAGTCATGTGATTTTCTCCTTTCAGCCATTTCGATGCCAGCCTTGTGTAACACGACAGATGTAGCTTCTTTTTCATTTTTTCTATAATGGAGATGCAGAACCCCTGCTCACTAACCTCCTAACATGTGTCTTTTACTCTTTAAGTCCAGTTTCATGTGGCTCCTTTCAAGTCTCAACTCCTTTGACTTTCCCCTACCTGTGTTACTGTAGTTATTGGAGTCTTGATGGCACAGTGGTTAAGACTTTGGCTGCTAACCAAAGGGCTGGTGGTTGGAATCCACCAACCACTCTTTGGAAACCCTGTGGCACAAGTTTGCTCTGTTCTGCAGGGTCTGATTTTTTCTTTTTCTTTTTGGTTGTTATTATGAGTGGGAGTCCATTAATGTTTAGCAGAGAACATAGATACTCTGCTGGGTTCAGGGCAAAATAACTGCCAACTCTATGGGAGCAACTATAGAAGGCAGCAGGAAGAATACCAAAAAAATCAAAACTAAATAAAGCTAAAAATCTCCAAATTTTTCTTGTTAATGAGTAGTTACCAGAGCTTACACTTGACTAAAATGTTATGCCCAAATAGAAAAGGGTAAAGCCCATATACGAGCCATATATTAATTGAGAAATAGAGTTAAATACCCAGAAGCGTGAAAAATAAAGTTAAAATAAGAATAAGTGGGTGCAACTGACATGAGTCCATTGTGGGAGAGGTGAAATTGTTCTTTATTCTTAATATACTGACAAGAGTAATCGATGATAAATTTCTAGTGGTATGTTTGTTGCAGTGCATTCTGTGTGCTCTGGTTACGCTGCTGGGACACACACAAGGGGTATGCTTGGCTCCTTCACTTGAGCCTGGTTCTTCCTCCCACCTCAACAGCTGGGCCTGAGTCGTCCGTGTTGGTCTGGAAAGAGTGGCTGGTGCTTGATGTTACTGTTTGTTTCAGTCATCTAGGGCTGTTCTGACAGAGGTATCACAAAGTGGATGAAAGATAAGTTTATTCTTACACAGCCCAGTAGGTTACAAGTCTGAATTCACAGTATCCGCCCCAGGGGAAGGCTCTCCCTCTGTTGGCTTTGGAGGAAAGTCCTTGTGTTGCATTAGTCTTTGGTCAGGGAGCATCTTAGGGCACGAGCCTCAGGTCTGAAGGACACTCTGCTCCCAGTGCTGCTTTCTTCATGGTGTGAGATTCCCAGTTTTCTGCTTGTTTTATCTTCTCTTTTATTTCCGGTAAGATAAAAGGATAAAAGGTGGCATAAGCCACCCTCTAGGGAAACTCCTTTTACAGTGTAGCAGGATAGGGGGGTGGACTTTAGGAAGGGATTTACAGTCTCATGCTAATCCTTTTTAACATACAGCATAGTAAAATCACAAAACGGAGGGCCATCATGAACATTGGGAATCATGGCCCACTCAAACAGCTACAACACATTTTTGGGGGGATACAATTCAGTCCATGATGCTGCTGTTGATTTATTAGTCTTCTAGGGCTATCGTAACAAAGTAAAACAATAGAAATTTATTTTCTCACCAGATCTGGAGACCGAGTTCTCTCTGAAGAGTTTAGGAGAGGAATCCTTCCTTGCTTTTTCTAGTTTCTAGTGGTCACGGTATTCCTTGGTTTGTGGCGGCATGATTCCAGTTTAGTGCTCATCTACATCTCTCTGTCTGCCTCTTCTCTTTCTATCATAACACTGGTCATACTCCAATATGACCTTATGTTAGCTAGTTACACTGGTAGAAACTTGATTTCCAGAGAAGGCCATGTTCACAGATACTCAGCAGGCTAGGACTCAAACATATCTTTTTGGGGACCCAAATTAACACCTAACAGATGACTTTGTAGACTCAAGGTGTTTAAGGCTAACTTTTTTTACCCTGGGAATTTTTTGATATTTTTCTAAAATTCCTCATCCCCCTATTGTCCCAATTTTGGGGACTTTTTATCTGTAGCTCCCTTGCTGCAGATAATATACTGTCTCATCTCTGGCTCTTCACTTAGTCCTTGTTTACCTCTGCTTCCATTTCCTGCAGCCCCATCAAGCATCTAGGAGCCCCTACAGACCAGGACTTAATATGAACCCACACTAGCTCTTCTTGTGAGTGGCCTACATCTTGCTCATGTGAGCACTCAGGCATCCTCTTTCAGATAAACTCTGGAAGTGCAGGCTCATTCCAGATTCCAGCAGAGCCACCTTCCCCTGAGTTATGTCAACAGCTGGCCAACCCACCTTTTTCAAGAGGGTTTTCAAGAGGGAGACAGACACCAGGCCTTGTGGTTTTCATACTGTAGAAGCCTCACATTAAATTCTTTGAGTGTTGCTGTTGTTGTTAGATGCCATCAAGTCAGCTCTGATTCATAGCAACTGTACATACAGCAGACAGAAACACTGCCCAGTCCTGCACCATCCTTACTATTGTTGCCATGTTTGAGTCCATTGTTGCAGCCACTGTGTCAATCCATCTTGCTGAGGGTCGTCTTCTTTTTCACTGACCTTCCGTGTAACCAAGCATGATGCCTTCTCCAGGGATTGATCTCTTCTGGTAACATGTCCAAAGTACATGAAATGAAGACTTGCTATCTTTGCTTCTATGGAGCATTCTGGCTTTACTTCTTCCAGGACAGATTTGTTTGTTCTTCTGGCAGTCCATAGTAGAATCAATATTCTTCACCAACTCCATAATTCCAAGATATCAATTCTTTTTCACATGCATATGGGCTGATTGAAAATACCATGGCTTGTGTCAGATACACTTTAGTCCTCAGTGTGACGTTTTTGCTTTTTAATGTTTTAAAGAAGTCTTTTGCAACAGATCTGCTCAATGCAATACATCATTAGATTTTTTGACTTCTTCTTCCATGGGTGTTGATTGTGGATCCAAACAAAATGAAATCCTTGAAGGCTCCAATATTTTCTCCTTTCATCATGATATTGCTTATTTCTTCAATTATGAGGATTTTTGTTTGCTTTATGTTGAGTTATAATCCATACTGAGGACTATAGTCTTTGATCTTCACCTGTAAGAGGTTCAAGTCCTCTTTGCTTTCAGCAAACAAAATTGTGTCATCTGTATATCACAGGTTGTTAATGAGTCTTCCTCCAGTCCTATTGCCAAGTTCTCCTTCATGTAGTCTAGTTTCTTGGATTATTTGCTTAGCATACAGATTGAATAAGTATGAGGAAAGAATGCAACCTGACCCATACCATTTCTGATTTTATACTAAATTTACAGAGTGTCTCCATTTCTTCTTCCTCCTTTAGAGCAATTATGCCCTTGTAGGGAAATAGTCTACTTTGAAGTCCTTGTAAAACAAAAACTAAACCCACTGCTGTCCAGTCAATTTTGGATCATGATAATCCTGTGTATTTGTTAGAGAGTACAAGTGCTCCAAAGGATTTTCTCAGCTGTAATCTTAATGGAAGCAGATGTCTAGGTTCTTCTTCCATGGTGCTGCTAAGTATGTTCTAACTACCAACCTTTTTAGGTTTGTAGAAAACACTTCTATTTAATAGATAATAGATTAGCTTGCTGCTTAGTGGTTTGAAAACCATCCTACCCAAACACTGTTCTTTGACTAAAATACTTTCCCCCCAAACCATACCCCCACTGCCATTGAGTCAGTTCTAACTAACAGCAACCCTACAGGACAGGGTAGACCTTCCCCATAGAGTTTCCAAAGAGTACCTGACAGATTTGAACTATCAAACTTTTGGTTAGTAGACATAGCAATTAACCACCATGCCACCAGGGTTTCCTTGACCAATGAGGGGGTAATTGGGTGGCAGTGATTAAAACATGTCCTCTTCATTATTGCCTTTTGCATTTTTACTGGTGTGTAATTCCAACCTTCCTTCAGGCTTCTAGGACTTGTTAAGTATAGACTCTGAGCTCACAAATAAGGTGGCGATTTTCAGAAAGCAGTTCAAATTGTTTTGACTTTCTTCCTGAAGCTCCTCATATCTTTGGATAGGGCTCTGCAAAGTTTCCTATGCTCTAGGTCAGGGTCATTACAAATGATTAGCCCCAGGCCATACATGGCCCACTGGTGGGGTTTTGTGTTTGGCTGTTTTGGTAGGTTGCCACAGTGTTTTAAAGGCAAGTCATCTAGGCTGTTTATCCAACTTAGATCACACTGTTCATGTATGCTTACTGCACATCCCTTTAGGCCCTTGAACATGACCTTGTCTTAGATTTTTTAGGACACTGTCCAGGTGTGAACTAAGGTAAGCCCTCTAAACACAAACCAACATACCTGTGTGTAACTGGGAGACAAGGTAAAGTATTTATAGCTGTTTATTTATTTATGTAAAAAATTTCATAAGGTGTGCCTGACCTAAGCCATTTTTTTTTAATTGTACTTCAGACGAAGGTTTACAGAGCAAATAAGTTTCTCACTGAACAATACATATATTGTTTTGTGACCTTGGTTGCCAGTCCCATGATATGTCAGCAGTATCCCTCTCTTTACCTTGGGTTTCCCATTTCTAGCTGTCCTGTTTCCTTGTGCCTTCTCATCCTTGTCCCTGTGCGGGTGTGGCCGTTTAGTCTTGTTTTATTTTATGGGCCTGCCTAATCTTGGGCTGAAGCATGAACTTCAGGAATGACTTCACTACTGAGTTAAAAGGGTGTCTGGGGGGCTATACTGTCGGGGTTCTACAGTCTGTTTCAGGCCATGGTCTGATCTTCTTCTGTGAGTTAGACATTCTTCTACATTTTCCCTAGCTCTGTCCTGGATCTTCTGCTATGAGCCCCATCAGATCAGTCATTGGTGGTAGTCAGGGGCCATCTAGTTGTACTGGACTCAGTCTGATGGAGGCTTTGATAGTTGTGGTTCATTAGTCTTTTGTACTGATCTTTCCCTTGTTTCTTTGGTTTTCTTCATTCTCCCTTTTTCCAGATGGGGTGGGACCAGTGAAGTATCATAGATGGCTACTCATAAACTTTTAAGGCCCAAATGCTACTCAGCAAAGTAGGATGTGGAACATTTTCTTTATAAACTATGTTATGCCAAGTGAGCAAGGTGTCTACATATTTTCAATCGCTTCATATACATATGAAGACTGGACAGTAAATAAGGATGGCAGAAGAATTGATGTCCTTGAATTATGGTGTTGGAGAAGAACATTGACTATAGCATGGGTTTGCAGAGGAACAAACACATTTATCTTGGAAGAAGTACAGCCAAAATACTCCTTAGAAGCAAGAATAGTGAGACTTTATCTCATGTACTTTAGACATATTATCAAGGGAGACTAGCCCCTTGAGAAGGACATCATGCTTGGTAAAGCAGAGGGTCAGCAAGAAAGAGGAAGACCCTGAACGAGATGGGCTGGCACGATGGCCGTAACAATGGGCTCACACAAAGCAGTGATTACGAGGATGGCCCAGGACCAGGCAGTGTTTTGTTCTGTTGCACATAGGGTTGCTGTGAGTCAGAGCTGACTATGTGGCACCTAACAATGACAACAACGATACCAAGGAATCCTGGTGACACAGTGGTTAAGTGCTCAGCAGCTAAATGAAAAGTCAGCAGTTTGAACCCACTAGCTGCTCCTGCAGGAGAAAGATGTGGCAGTCTGCTTCAGTAAAGATCACAGCCTTGGAAACTATATGCGGCGGTTTTACTCTGTCCTGTAGAGTTGCCATGAGTTGGAATTGCCTCAAAGGCAATGAGGATACCAATGGTTGATTGACTGTGGGTCTTGAGCCATGCTGGAGATTCTCAAAAGACAGAAGAGGAAATGCTGGGCAGGCCTTTGTATGTGGCACAATGAGGAACCGGGGACAAAAAAGTTGAGCTTTGTTATACCAAAAAAATAAGGAGATAATTAGGCGTTTATTCAGGTGATTATACTCCCTCTCTGCCCCAACAGGAGCCATTCTTTAAAACTTGAACTGGGAAATTAGGAAAATGGCAAGAGATGACTAAGCAGGTCTTTGGGCAATGGCCCTTTACTGGAGAAAAAGCTATGCTGAGGTGTAATACATCTTGACTGCATTTTGAACTTTTGTGAAGCACTGTGGGTTGAAGTATGTCTCCCACAAAAGACATGTTGTAGTTCTAACCCCAGATACCTATGAATATGACTTTATTTGGAAACAGAATCTTTGCAGATGTAATTAGTTAACACAAGGAGCTATCAGAGTACGGTTGACCTTAAAACAATGTGACTAGTATTCTTATAAAAAGAGAAGAGACGAGACAGAGAAACACACAAGGAAGATCTCATGAGAACAGAGCCAGAGACTGCTGTGGTCTATCTAGAAACCACAGAGCACCAAGGACTGAAGGAAAACACTGGAAGCCAGCAGAGAGGCTGGGATAGGCTCTCCCTCATAGCTTTCCAGAAGAAACGATCCCCACTGACATGTTGATTTCAGATTTCTAGCCTTAAAAACTGTGAGAGAATGAATTTTTGTTGTTTGAAGCTACACCATTCGTGGCTTTTTGGAACGCTCTGCAGTACTTTATCAGCATGATCTAGGGAAGCCCCGCTAGGAGTACAGCCACACCAGTCCCAAGGGACAGAAATACCACCAATGAACCACAGCATCCCTGATGTGCACGACAGCCCATTCTGCTGAGTGGTGTGATCTCCAAACCAGGAAGATGGTCCCTTTGGGAGTCTGCGTCTATGCCATAAATGCTGGTAGACCAAGTGGTTCCCCTTGAGAAATCCTGCTGGCAAGACCATTATCATGTTCACATTGTAGATCTGGCGGTGCCTCAGAAGCATTGCCCTCCCTCCGCCTCTTCTGAGAGGCCAGAAGGCTTCAGGGGAGATGCTGCTCGTGGTTTAACAATTGCCAGGTCCACCTGGAAGGCATACCTCTTGCAGCTGATCAGTATGACATCAACACACAGCCAGTCCATCTGGCTGCAGGCTGCATGGGATGCAGGCTGTGTAACTCTTAGTGGCAGGAACTCACTGTGTTTGTGTTCTCACTTTTCACCCAGACTTTTCATCTCACTGGTTCGAACCAGGGCTCATTTCATGAGAGGACCACCCTGGGTCAGTGATGCTGACCAGGTTGTGCAGTAAGCTCATTGTTTCTTGCCTGTGTTTCCCCCATTCTACTCAGGACAATGAGAAGAGTGTGGGGCCCCATCCATCCGCAACTGCAGGGTACCTTTCTCCAGGCTAATATCTAAGGGTACCACCATGAAAACCTCAGGTTGCAGTAGATGCAGTATGTTATGGTAGGGAATCAACAAAACTAAGTTGACTTTCCTAATCTGTGAATACTATTCATAAAAATAGTATTGTTATTTATTGATAGTCATAAATATGCATTAAGTGCTGACTATGAGCTAGGCTTTATGTGAACTCTTTTAATCTTCACAGACTACTTAGGAAGTAGGTACTACTTCATTTTGGTTTTATAGGTGAGGAAACTGAGGCACGGTGTGGTCACGCAGCTGGCCTACGATCATATATCAAGTAAGAGTCACATCCAAGCAAGCGGGCTCTAGAATCCTGGTTCCTAATCACTGCCGCACTTACCTCATATTCATGATGTAAGTTTCAAATGAGATTATACTTTTGTTTAGTCTTCTTAAATGGAGATGAGGGTTATGGACAGGGATTATTCCCCTCAAAGTCTCATGAAGACAACAGAAATGTGAGAAAGAATGTCAGCAACATGAGTTCTAACAACGTCCTCAGTGTGGTGGTTGCATTAGTTTCCTACCGCTGAGTAGCAAAATACCATGATGTGCTGGCTTAAAGCAACATGAATTTATTACCTCAAAGTCCATGTGGTTCAGGAGTCCAGCACAGGCTAGCTGGCTCTTCTGCTCAGGATCCACAAGGTTGAAATTCAGGGGACACATGGGTTGTGATTCTCATCTGAGGTGTAGTGCTCTTTTTCAGGTTTACTGGTTGTTGACAGAATTTGTTTCCTTGAAGTTGTAGAATTGAGGTAGCAATTGTCTTAAGACTGTTGATCAAGGACTGCTTTCAGTTTCTGGAGACCCCTTGTAGCTCCTTACCAAGTGACCCTGTAGGCAGTTCTCAATACATGTTGCTTTCTTCCAGATTTGCAGGGGTATATTTCTCTGCTCTCCCTCTGGGTGGGCTAGGATGGAAGAGTTATACAGCTGTCATTTGCCATATGGTGTAATCTAATCAAGGAAGGACCATCTCATCTTATTCATAGGTTTCACCCACATTCAAGAGGAAGGGATTAGACAAGGTGTGTGCATATGGGGACAGGAATCTTGGGGACTATCTTAGATATCTAGCAACCATAGCTGTTACGGTTTTGTTGAACTGCTTGAAGATCTCAGGCAACATTGCTGAAGTGAATTGTGGGAAAATTGTGGAATGGGTTACTAATAACTAGAGATAACGCCACCAGAATGTATTCGTGTGCTATTCTGATTCAGGCTGCAGAATATGGAGCTCAGAGCTTCCAGGACTTTGATTGCTGTTGTGTTGATTCTGACTTACAACCATCCTATAGAACAGTGTAGAAGTACCCTGTAGGGTTTCCTAGGCTGTATGTAATCTTCAGGGAAACAGATCTCCAAGTCTTTTTGTCACATGGAGGCACTCACTGGTAGGTTCGAACTAGTGACTTATTAGCAGCTGAGTGCTTAGCCATCCTGCCACTGGGCTCCTCAGGACTTTACTACCCTGAGATTAATCAAATGCCAGGTGGTGAGGCTTGTCAAGGCAGTTCCTGGGCTTGATCCTGCTGAGTGCTGATGACAGCATTGCCTCATAGTCCTGCAGGCCCTGCACAGGTGCTCCGTGACAAACAGTTCTTTCCCAGAGCAGGAATTTGTCCCTCTAACCCACAGCAGTTGTTTTCTTTCTATGGTGTGGGCGTGGGCACAGTTTATGTGGGAGGGTGCTGGTTTAATTTCTGTCAAATCATGTTCGTCCTTTTCCTGCAGACAATTTAAGTCTCAAAATTGAGTAAGCTGAGAAGTGCCACTGAAGAGTTTTGGGTCAGTTTACGAGTACAGTGGTGGTTAAGTGGTAGAACTGTCGCTTTCCATGAAACGGCTCTTGGTTCGATTCCTGGCCAGGGCCTCTCATACGCAGCTGTAACCCATCTGCCAGTGGGGGTTTGTGTGTTGCTGTGGTGCTGGCCCTGGCCGGTTTCAGCAGAGCTTCCAGTCTGAGAGGGACTAGGAAGAAAGGACCGGGAATCTTCTGAAAAATTTGCCAGTGAAAGCCCTGTGGATCCCAATGGTCTGATCTCTAGCTGATTGTGGGGATGGCTCATGACTGGGCAGTGTTTCTTTCCTTTGTGCATGACGTCACTCTGAGTCAGTGACTCTATGGCAGCCAACAACAATGATGAGATTGCTTTAGTACAGTAAGTCAGAGGCCACTGGGAAATTCCAGTGAACTACGTGGCACAAGGTGCCAGGATAAGCAGCATGGTCCTAACCAGCCTGGGAAATTTTGTTTGTGAAATTTGAATATCTGCACACTGATAAACTCAGGTGACTTAGGAGTGAAGGCAAGGGAGAAAAAGAGATCTTATTTGGGCTTGTGTTGGACACCTTGAAACTTCAGGTATTGAAACAGTACAATCTTTCACTTACATAAAGTTTATTTACAAAGTACAATCAGTTGAGATCAGGAAGGTTTACTCTTTGGTGTTTATGAAGATTACAAAAACAAAAATGCATCTAATGGATATGAAGCAGGTAAGCTGATGGGAAACATTGTAATTTGCCCCAAAATGATCATGTTAAGTGTCAAATCTTCTCAAGCTTTAGGTTGACATCAGTGGTTCATGAGACATACTTAAGTGACAGTACTGAGAACTTTCTTGTATGTTTTATTACAAATGAAATAGATGTTAATTATAAAAAATAAAATTGGAAAAGTAGAAGAAAGTAAAAAATGCCCATAATGTCGATACCTAGAAATAACAACTACTGATGTTTTGACTGGTCCTTGGGTGATATTATGTATACACATAATGTATGGCACATAAAAATATATATATATCCCATTGCTGCTGAGTTGATTCTGACTCCGAGCAATCCTACTGGACAGAGTAGTGTTGCTCCATGGAGTTTCCAAGGAGTGCCTGGCAGATTTGAACTGCCAACCTCTTAGTTAGCAGACGCAGCACTTAACCACTACACCATCAGAGTTTCCATATATATCATTATATGTATATTATATAATATCATTATATGTATATAATAATATATATATGGAAACATGTTTATAAACATATACACATATATATAGGGTTATATAATATATATAACCCAAAAAACCACTGCCATCGAGTCCAACTCATAGTGAGCCTAGAGGCCACAATAGAATTGGGCCATAGAGTTTCCTTGGCAAATTTGAGCTGCCTACTTTTTGGTTAGCAGATGTAGCACTTGGCCCACTCTGCCACCAGGGTTTCCATAATATATATACACTATATATACATTTATCTATATGCATATTAAATGTATATTATATTTAATGTACTATATAATTTGTATAATTATCACTATATTTAACTTACTATATAACTATAACTTGGAAACCATATTAAAAATTTTGAAAATTTTGTGTGCATCACTAAATATTCCTCTATTATGTGACAACATGATGGTTAAGAGCATGGAGTCCGGGGGCAGACTGCCTGTGTTTGAATACCAACTAGCTGAACGTTGTCTAATTTTGTGGCCTTGGGCAAGTTATTTCAGTGTGTCTTAGTTTTCTCTCTGTAAGATGAGGATAATAATAATACCTCATATGATTATATACATTGGTGTTGAGTTGATTCCATCTCACAGTGACTGTATAGGACAGAGTAGAACTGCCCCATGGAGTTTTCAAAGAGTGCCTGATGGATTTGAATTGCTGACCTTTTGGTTAGCAACTGTAGCACTTAACCACTATGCCACTAGGGTTATAGTAAAGATGAAATGAGTTAATGTGTTTACAAATTGTGTAGAATAGAGCCTACACATGGAAATGATATATAGCTGCTTGCTTTTATCACTGACTGTAGAATCCTATCTACTGGGTGAGCCATAGTCTACTGAATTTGTTATTTGATATTGATATTTAGGTGTTTCCAGTTTTTAATTAGAAATTATGAAAACTTTGTATATACTTCTTTGTGTGTGCCTACTTTTATTTTTAAAACAATAATTTCTTTGGGCTTTATGCCAGAAAATAAAGTCTCTGGAGAAAAACATATGACTCTTTTTGGATTTCTATTGTGTATTGGCAAATAAAGCTTCTGAAAAGTTGCACTAATTTACACTTTCACCTACAACCTTTTCCTTGCCTGTTTCTCCTGATGCTCAGCTGTTGAGGCAAGAAAAAGCATCTTATGTTGTTCTGACCGGCATTTCTTTGACAGGTATGTTTTCTGTATGCTTATTTGTAATTCCTTGTAAGTTATCACTTCCTGATCCTTTTTTAAATTTTTACATTTTACTTTTTAAAGTTACTTGTAAGTGCTTTCTTTACAAAGGCACAGTGAGTGCGTGTAACAACTGAGAGGATGAAGACAGTTGCCGAAGGCATGTCTCACCACCGAGAGAGACATGTTTCTTTGCCAGGCTAGTGCTGCCACTGATTTTCCATCAGAGACGTTTGTCAGAGTCTCTGTGTTCAATCTTCGTTTTTTTGGTTATGTTTCTACAGCAACAGTATAAATTTGTGGTATAAATAACATATCATGCAATTAGATGAGAAAGAAGTTGCCACGAACACTGCTAAAAAACACCACAAGAATGAGGCCATATTTTACCTCTGGAACTTGAGAAATCATTTCGATTGGGAGGCTTTTGTGAATGGGAATTCATTAGCACCAATTTTCGTCTTTGCAATCAGGGTAAATGTTGTGACTGCCTAGAAGAGAATCTTTTGGTTTTATTAAAGAGATAAGTAGGCACCTAATGAGAAACTGTCAGTAATCTCATGAACATGTGGAGGAATATTTATTTTTAAAGACCTAGATGTGTAGAAGGCCTCAGGAATAAGCACTGATTGAGTGTTTTAATTAATTCCTGAACTTGGCTCTTTTCCTTAGCTGTCCTAACCTCTGCCTGTGTAGTGCACTGCTGCTGAGTGTGACGTATCAACAGTAGTTCATGTTCTTAATTTGTGTTCTTGATTTTCTCACTGAAAATCTTTCCAGGTCATGGCAAGCTGAAACACATGTGATAAAAAATATGTTTTAAAAACTGCACAAGAAAGTGTATACTTTGAAAGACAGGAAAAGTATTTTGTTCTGGAAAATGGGACCAAGGCTAGTGGGTAGAAGTTCAACATTGTATATAAATGTATAGAGCTTAGTTACCACAAAAAGTGTTAACTTCCTTAGCATGGTCCATTTTTTGAAGCTGTCACATAATCAAAATGCAGAGGTTGCTGAATATAGACCGAAAAGATGAGACCTGTGTACCAGGCCAGACCTTAGACAAGATCAGTTTTAAAATGTATTTAAAGATTAAGATACTACAATTATGAACACTAAAAAGCAAAACCAAACAAACTAAAAAATCCAAACATACCTTCTCTGAGTTAAAGACGCCCTGGGGGTGAAATGGTTAAGTGCTTGGCTGCTAACTTAAAGGTTAGCAGTTTGAACTTACCCAAAAGCTCCGTGGGAGAAAACACCTGGCATGCTACTCCTGTAATGATTCAAGCCAGCCCCCAAACCAAACCCACTGCTGTCAAAACCTGCCCCACAGGGTTTCCAAGACTGTCATCTTTCTGGAAGCAGACTGCCACATCTGTCTCCGTGGAGCAGCTGGTGAGTTCAAACCATCAACCTTTTGGTTGACAGCCAAGTGCTTAATTAATCACTGCACCACAGGAGGCCTCAGGTGATGCAGGAGTGCAGCCTAGAACACCTGGGAGGCCGTTCTGCTCTGTCACAAGGGGTCTCTATGAGTCGGAATCAACCTGATGGCACACAGTGACTCTTTAGCGCTGTCAGTGATGTAGAAGTCTAAGACTCCTGCTTTCACTTAGCTCACAGTTGATTATTGAGAACTATTGAGGCCTTTGTAATGATCACCACATTATGCATCCCTAACTACTGTAGCTTAGTCTTGCACTGTGAACAAAATCTAATGACCATTTAAAGTCACTTTTAATGTATGTGTTTTTCTTCCATTCCTTTCTTTTTTCTTACCCTTTATCTGTGGATAAGCCCAGTTGTTTGACCAGTAGAACTTGTCACAGTCTCAGATTTGCTGATTGTATACTCATGTTTGCATTTCACTACATTTCTTTGTATTCCCTGCAAACTGGTAGCTGAATTTAGAGGTTTCATCAAACTCAGGTTCAATTTCTTTGCCAAGATTATGGATATGTCCTTCTATCAGGAAGCACAACTATCTGTGTTGTCCCCCTTTTGTAAGGTTAACACTTGTTGCTGCTCATTGCTTAGATCCTTTTATTCATCAGGGGTTGTAAAATTCTAATCCTGACCTTTTTGTCCCCATTTGTCATCTGGAATACTTTTATAGAGAGAGCATCTCCTCATGTTCACTTTGGTTAACCAGTGTCGTGACTCATATAAGAAGGACAATATAAAAATTTGCTTCTTCATTATTTACCAGTTTTTAAAATAGTAAGTTGATCTCCTAGCAGCCTCTAAAGTACTGTCAAAGTGTATTTATCTACATACGTGCCGTTGTACTCTTATAGACTTAACTATATTTGATGAGTTTCAGTCAATTGTAGTTATCCTTTTGAAAGTTCAAGTCATCCCCTCTTTGGCAACCAGAAGCCTCTTGAAGTTGGATCCTGCTTATTTTTCCTAGGTCTTATTCCTGGAAGTCCTCATAGACAGAAAATTCCATGAACTGAAAATTCAAGAACTCCTTTTTTTGGTCAGCCTTTTCTTCCATTTGCTCATGCCTTAACTGAGTGGGGTGTGTTTTGAAGAAGAGGGACACTTGCCATAGAGAAAGAATATGTGTTTTCTGTTTACAAATATTCCTGGCTTTGTGTTTAAAGACCAGAGCCTCGCATCCTGTTGAGGCTGTTCTCTGGAAATGAGATTGTTTTCTAGTGTTAGCCACCTTTTCCGGAAAAGTCTGATAATGATCTTCTCTGTTGTTGTTGTTAGGTGCTGTTGTGTTAATTTTGATTCATAGTGACTCCATGTTGACAGACTAGAACTGCTCATGGGATTTCTAGGCTATAATCTTTACAGGAACAGGTTGTCAAGTTTTTCCCCTGTGGAGCCTCTGGCTGGGTTCAAACTGTGAACCTTTCAGTGAGCAGCTGAGTGGTTACCAGTTGCAGCACTAGGGATCTGTATGGTTTTCTCTAGAATAACTTCTATGAGTCATGTGCTCTTGTCTAGTCCAATATCTGGGATAAAAAATAGTACAGCTGAAACATTTTTATTTAATTTTTTCCTCTTCAAGTTCTCCATGTAATCCAGAAGATGTCTATAAATTAACCTTTAGGAAAAAGTATAATTAAACTTAAAAAAAAAAAAAGAGCACTGCTACTGTTGAGAATATACACAGAAAAACATATATCAGTTATATAATTTCTACCTGTACCATTTAGTGACATTGATTATATTCTTCAAGTTGTACATCTATTCTCACCCTCCTTCTCTGAGTCATTTCTACTCCAATTAACATAAATTCACTGCCCCTGAAGGTTCCTATCTAGTCTTTTGAGTTGCTATTTTCAAGCTGACTCCATACAGGTAATTTTTATAAAAGCATAGTGCTCAAGGAAGACATTTTTTGCTAGTTAAGCTAAATTACTATTTGGTTTTAAGAAGACTTCAGTGGATATTTTTGGTTTAAGGTTTAAGGGTTGTCTCAGGGCAATGGCTCCAGAAAGTCTGGAGTTCATGTGAATTTTAAATTCTGTTCTTCATTTTCCCTCTTTGAGCAGGATTCTACTTCAGAATCTTTGATCAAAAGATTCAGTAATGGCAGCACCATCTAGTTCTTGTGGCCTCATAGTAAAGGAGGCAGTTGTTTATAAAAAATATAATTATTCTTATTAAATATGAGATTGCTACCGACTTCTTTGTATGTTGTATAGGGACTTGCCATAAAATAAGCTATGCTTTCAAAATGTGATTTCCATTCTGCCAAGGAAACTTGTGTCCCTCCTGTCTTGGTATCCTGCAACCCAAACACTGTGTGTTCTGTTGTCATCCTCCCTGACTCGGATAATTCTGAACATTTTAACTCTGCCATTTCTGGTCCTGTGCTGACAATTTTCTGGCAGTAGTGCTTTTTAAAGAAATGTTTGTCACAATGTATACAGATGTCAAAATCTGTCAGACAAACCACAGACAACAGAAGAGAAAATAGATAAATGGGAACTACTAAGAATCAATCACTTTTGCTCATCCAAAAACTTTATTAATAGAATTAACAGGCCATCTACAGAATGGGAAAAAATATTTGGCAACTCTATGTCAGACTGATGCCTGAGCTCCATAATCCATAAGGTACTACAAAATATCGATAAGAAAAAGATAAATCATCCAATTAAGCTATGGGCAAAGGAGATGGACAGACACTTGTATAAAGAGGAGAATCAGGCAGCCAAAAAGCACATGTGGACATGCTTATGATCATTAGCTGTTAAAGAAATTCAAATCAAAACAACCATGAGATATACCCTCATCCCAGCAAGGTTGGCCATGATCCAAAAAATGCAAAACACTAAATGCTGGAGAGGCTGTGGAGAGATTGGAACTCTCCTACACTGTTAGTGGGATTGCAAAATGGTGCAACCTCTTTGGAAAGCGATCTGGCACTACCTTAAAATAATGGATATAGATATACCATTTGACCCAGTAATTCCACTGCTTGGAATATATCCTACAGAATCAAGGCCATTCACACCAACTGATACATGCACATGAATGTTCATCACAGCACAGTCTACGATTGCAAAAAGATGGAATCAACCCAGATGCCCAACAACAGAAGAATGGATAGGTAAACTACAGTATATATACTCAATGGAACACTATGCAATGATAAAGAACAACAATGATAGCAAGAAACATCTCTTAACCTGGTTTCAACTGGAGGACATTATGTTGAGTGAAAGTAGTCAGCAACAGAAGGACAAATATTGTATGAGACTCCTACAATAAGAACTTAAAAGCAGACTTATGTATAACAGAAAGACTCTTTGATGGCTGCAAGGGTGGGAAAGGTGGGAGGGGGAGGGGGGAGGGTTTAGATCAGACAGTTGTTAGAAATTTGGTTGGGTGAAATTGGTGACAGCACACATTAGTAAGAAGATCAGTATTAATGGGACTTCAACACAACTTGTGTACTCCTCCCATCTTAACCCAATATTGCAAGGACACAGTAGCTGGAGCGGGGGTCCAGGGACCATGCTCTCAAAGGAAATCAAGGCCAATTGCCACAACTAGCGTTTTGCTAATGAGGTCTCTCCATACCCCACCTTGGTGCGTGGCATCTGGGGTCTTAACAGCTGCCAAGCTGCCATCTGAGGGTATAGCAAATAGCCCCAACTTAGCAGGAATGGATGATCACCAAGGTCCATATGACATGGGGGAAAAAGAATCCAGAAGACAGAGAGACGTATGTGAGTGGATGTCTACATCAACTTATGACCAGAAGAACCAGATGGTGCCTGGCCACCACCAGTGATAGACACGATGGAGCTCACAAAGTTGAGTCTCACTGGCAACACAAGTATAAGTAGGGGTGCACCCTGAGACCTCCACTAAAAGACCACAATTACAATTAATGGCCCAGGGGCCTTGGAGTTCTCCTGGGAGCAGGGCCTCTGCCTCTGATGTTGTCCCTGTCCATAAACCATAATGAAGGTCAACTTTTCGGACAGCAATGGATTGGACCTGGTGATGCAGAGTGACCATATTGTGTGGGCACTTTATGGTTCTAGGCATCTATAGGAGGTCATCCCGTTGACCTCATACTGGAGGAAGGGGAATGGGGGTGACAGGAGAAGATAGGAGACTATTGGGAAGATAAGACATGTATGGAGCAGAGAGGAAGAGTGTGCTGTCACTGTGCAGGGAGAGCAGTGAAGCTGCATGTAGGTCAGCATGAAATTTATATGGGAATGTACGTTTTCATTCAATCATAAAAAAAAGAGAAATGTTTGTGATTAAAAAAAAAAATGACAGAAGTGGTGCTTGACCCAGAACATAAAACAGAACTGCTTACAAGATCTTTTGAGAATATTAGGATATTAATGTCTGACATTTTTCTTTTGGATTATATCATTAATGTTACAGAAACATGCTGAGTAAGATGGAGCTATTGTTATTCTTATTGTAGGAGAAGACTCTTTCACAAATTATGTCTCTGATTATTTGGAGTTAATTCTTTAGTCTAACATTCAAGACCCATCATGGTCTTACTGCTGCCCTCCTTAGCAACCCTGAAACCCAAAAGAAAGAAACAAACAAATCCATTGTTGCTGAGTCACCTTTCACTCATACTGACCTTATAGGACAGAGTAGAACTGCCTGGTAGAGTTTCCAAGGAGAACTTAACCACAGCCCTTAACCGCTATACCACCAGGGTTTCCTTAGTGACTCCCTATTGCCTATTGGACTAAGTATGAACTTTTCACTGTGGTTCTAACCTACCTGTCCACATTCAACTACTCATCTATCCTATGTACATTTTTAAAGATCACTTCCATTGTTTCTGCTTCCTTGCTATACTTCATGTTTTGTTTTTTTTATTCTTTGCTTACATAGCTCTTTTCATCTGACATGACCTTTATATTCATCTCTATCTTCATCTCTACAAGAAGAAATCCTGTCAGTATTTTAAGGCCAACTTGAAATGGTTCCTTTTCTGTAAATTCTTCCTGATTCACCCAAAGGAATGTACTTGATCACTGTTCTGAACTTTCAAGAAGTGACTGTATTCTTTTCTGTTGTTGTTATTACTTATGTACTTGTCAAATATACCCAGTCATGGAATATAGATAGGATGACCATATATCAAAAGTTTTCAGGGTCAGTTCCAGTTTTCCCTGGATAGTTCCGGTTTACAGCTGTTTTCTCAGAATCCTGTCTGGTTAACATGCTCTTTCACTTTCAAAAGTATTCTAATTTGGACAATAAATTAAATGACCCTTTAGAAAGAAGCAACTAGAGGATTGAGGCTGCATCATGTTCATGTTTGTATCTGTTATAAGGGATGGTATAATCCCGTATATGGTGGGCAAGAAAGGTAACAGAAAAAAAGTGACCTTTTTCTGGGACAAATAACCGCTTTGCCATGGTCACCAGGAAATGCTAAAGAGATTAGTTTTGATTCTCTCAAGAGATAGTCTTCCTAATGGCACAGCCCCAAAGCTCTTATTTTCCCATCAGGAAAGTTGGGGTCCTGGAAAGTATAATAAGCAATCCTTTGCAACATGAAGGACTATAAGCATTGTTTCTCACTTGATCGTTAGTTCAGTTAGAGTTTCAAAGGGGAGTGCTTTGGTGTTGTGTGGAATATTTAGTAACAAGGGAAAGAGACTTCATTTATTATTTAGTTTTTTTCCACTTCTTTTTGCTTTGAGGTGGCATATGGTTAAGTGTTACAGCTGCTAACCAGAAGATCGGTAGTTCATATTCTCCAGGCACTGCTTGGAAGCCCTGTGGGGAAGTTCTACTCTGTTTATAGGGTCACTATGAGTTGGAATTGACTCATGACTGTTTTTTTTTTTTTAAATTAACCTACATAATGGTACAGGAAACAGTGCCTTCATTGTGTGACATTTGCTTTCTCTCTCTCTCCACATATGTACTAATGGATGATGTGTCTAACTTCAACCACTTATTGAACACCTACAGCATGCAGATGGTGTGCTGGATGCTGGGCTAGATGCTGGGCATAGACAAGTGGAACAGTGAGGGCTCCCTGTACCCAAGAACAGTGTAATGTATTTGTGCCCTTCCTCCCTGGGTAGCTAGAATTTCCCCCAAATAAATTGAAATAGCAAGACCATGTTTGTTATTTGATGCTGAGCTAATCTAAAATAGAAATTGAAGTAAAAAAGTCTCTGGCTGACATTCTTGTGGCATTCCTACAAACTGATGTCCTGGAACACGTGTCCCCCTCTCTACCCATTTGGCTATGTCTTAAACATTCATATGTCTCAAAGATAAATTTTAATTTTTGCCTGTAAGAGGCTTACAGTCTTGTAGAAGAAGAAGGACATACAAGGGCATTCAGCATCATGGATGTTCTGGTATAAATCTCTTTGGGCACAGTTGAGCTGTAGGGGAGGAAGGGGTCTTTTCTGTCTGCAGGGTAGCAGTGAGCAAAAAATATTCATAAAGGAAACAAGATTGGAGTTACAATGCATTCATTTGAAAACTTTCATTGAGAATTAGCAATCATGCCTGAATAAATTTTGAACCTGAAGCGTGTCTACTTCACAAAGATAACTGCCCTTTGAGAGTGGCAGACTTTGAATTAATAACCACAATAAATATATGTAACTATCAGTTGTGATAAGCGCAATGAAGGAGAACAATAATGAGCTGTACAGTATGTAACAGAAGAACTGGATTTCATATAGGGCCTCAGGGAAGTCTCTCTGAGGGGGTCACATTGAACTTGAGGCCTGGAGAATGAATTCAAGTTAAGTAAGCAGAGGGTCCTCCAACATGTGGATATGACCACTTGAGAAGGGAAGCAAGACCATTACAGCTTCAGGAAAGCAAAGAAGATGGCACACAGTATCAGTGGGAGGGAGGGGCAGGGAGATGACAGAACCTAGGGATTTCAGGGCTGGGAGCTGAATGATGCAGAGTTATTAGATGGGCCCTCTATTGATTTCCTAAGGCTGTTGAAACAGTGTACCACAAGTTGGGCAGCTTTAAAAAACAGAAATTTGACTCTTTTACAGTTCTGTTGGCCAGAAATCCAAAATTAAGGCATTAACAAAGTCATGCTCTTTATGAATTCTCTAGAGGAAGATCTTTTCTTGCCTCTTTGTAGTTTCTGGTCAGATCTGTAGTTGTTGGCCTTCCTTGGTTTGTACACGCGTATCTCCAGTCTCTGCCTGTGTCTTCACGTGGCTGTCTTCCCTCCTGTGTCTGTGACTCTCCTCCTGTTTTATAAGGATGCCACTCATCAGATTAGGACCCGCCCTTCTCCAGTATGACTTCATGTTAGTGGAACTGGCATCTTCAAAGACTGTTTTTAAACAAGATCTCCTTCGCAGGTACCAAGAATCAGGACTTCAATGTATCTTTTTGAGAGACACAATTTAATTCATAATAGACCCTTTCAAAGAGAGAATGGGGAGGGGTTGATTGATCAAGACATGGAGACTTGAATATTCTGATGGTTGGAAAATTGTAAGCAGTTTGAGAAGTCTGGAGCATGGAATATGTGAGAAGACACCACGCTGAATTTCTAGTTTTTCCTACAAGTTAGGAGAAACCACTGAAGGGAGGGTAAGAGTAGGAGAATGAATGATATAATCGAATGCGTAATTGACAGTACTGAGAAGTATGAATTAACTGAAGACTTGAAAAGCTTAAAGATTTTGCAATCATCCAAAATGTAGAAGATGAAGGCTTGACCTAAGGCTCTGGTCATACAGCTGGAGAAAAGGAGATAGAGATGTTCAGTAGGCACAGTCTATGGCGTTTTAGTTCTTGATGAGATGAGGAAGGAGAGTAATAAATGCTGTCCAGCTTCCCATAAAGTACCTGTGGGAGACCCAGGAGAAACTGTCCCCTTAAAGCCTGATGTTTATGTAAGTAGCTGATTAGTTAATGTTTTCTGAAATTGATGAAATCATCTCTGAATATTCTTGATATGCCATGGTGTTTATTAAAAGAGTTGGACTCACACAAATTGTTTATAAAGGCATGCTTCTATTTCACAAATGACAGATTGCTTTCTTTTGAATTACTCGTGACAGACTTATTTTTTTCATGTTGAAGAGTTGTTTTGACTTTGTCACAGTGTGAAAATATGTTATTTTGGGTATGTTTAGATGGTGGGTTTTCAAAAACAGTTAAATATTACAATTAGGCTTGCTGCCTGTTTTTCCTCTGTTCAGCTTCCCATCTAATATACAAGGACAACAGCTGGCCTTCTTCTTTGTAAGGACTCTGGCAGGAGAGCAGCCAGGATTAGACCTAGCCAGCCAAGTGCCGTTGAGTCAGATCCTAGCACTTGACAAATGATCTAGTTGTGATATTTTCTTCTAGAGTTGAAGTCCAAGGCAGATTAAAACTGCCACATCAGCAGAGGCACTGTGTAGTGTCACAGAGGGGCCACTCTAGAGAATTCCTTTTATGGAAGGGGCATTCCTGAGTTGCATGGAGCAGCCCTTTTGGAGGGCATCATCTGAGATGGGAATGCAGTCTAGGACATACCAAGGCACCATGATGACAAGATCCAAAGAGCAGGTCTTTTCTGTTGTTTGTCAGACTAGCACCCTGTTAGCTGATAATGGCAGTTCCTCCCTTTTTGCTTCATTTTTTAAAGACAAGTCTTTGGACTATGAACTGGAAAGTCCCTTTTCCTAGCTTGAAAGTCATATATTCTTAGTGCTGGAAGGGGCCTCGATAATTATCTTTATCCAAACTTCTGACATGTTTTGTAGATGAAGAACATAAGAGGCAGAGAGGTGGAGGGACTTGGCTTCAGTCATCCAGCTAGTTCATGCCCAAAGCCTCTGCCTCCGCTAGACTGTCTTTGAGGATGGGTGATATGGCAGCCTTCTCATTCCTTTTATTTTGTTGATTTGTGAAAAGTCAAAGAGTCTTCCTTCATTTTATAAAGCACCACAGAAATAATCTAACTCAGTTGAAAGAAGAAAAAATATGTTTTACTGAAAAAACTTATTTTGTGTTTTTTTCCCAAATGTGTTTTTGTGCTAACCCTGTGTGATTTCTCTCAGTCCTGAGAGAGCATTCGTGGCACAGTATGACCTCTCTCTTAATGGCCAGTGCTGTCCAGCTGGATATCTGTATAACAGTGACAGAAAAGTCCCATGTACTTTAGAGCTTGACCTTGCCTCTAAATTCAGGGAAGAACAGATGCTAGAAATTGACTGGTACTACTAATGTCTGAGTCTTTAGGGTGGGTGATATTAGGAGCTCCCTTAGAAACAACTGTTTATCAAAGTGAGTCTTTTGAAAGGATCCTTGAGTCTTGAAATAAAAATTTGCACACCTCTCTAATAGGACTTAGCACCCATTCCTCCTGAGTGTCTGTGGGATATCATTGCTGCTGGAGGATGGGTGTGTTGTAGGGCAGTGTGACACTGGGATCACTGGTTCAGTCAAGGCAAAGAAGAGGAAGATTTAAAACTACTTGGTAATGAGAGGAGCCCCTGATTAATGCAAAGTGGTTGAAGTGCTCAGCTGCTAACCATGAAGTTAGCAGTTCATATCTACCCAGTACACCTGGGAAGAAAGGCCTGGTGGTCTACTTCTGAAAAATCAGCCATTGAGAACCCCATGGAGCACAGTTCTACTCTGACACACACATGTATGTAGTTTCTGTGAGTCAGAGTTGACTGAGTGGCAGCTGCTGTGAGTGAGAAAAGGAAGAGATCTCACATAGACCTTAACACTTGGTCTTGAATTGTTAGAGAAAGGACCTGGGAAGCCCTTCTCACAAAAGCCACAATGTCTACTAGTCCTAACTTTTTCCGTACCTTTTCCCCAATGCAGGATAGTCATCTCTTATCTGAGTGTGTACAGGGTGGCAGTTCTAAGTGTTTCTTTGGCTCATCAAGTGTTGTCTGTGCCCTGAAATGTTAAAAGGCCTGTGGTTTAGAAAGTCAAAAGCCTTTTCTATACTCCTGTTGGAACATCTGTTCTTCGAGGCAGTGGAAACTGCAAAACCCAATTTCCTGAAAAAGTGTCCCAGCAGGTAATAGTACAAACCGTAATGAAGAAAGATCAATTACTGGTTCAAAACACAACTCCCCTGCATTTGTAAGAGCTCAGCAGAAAATGACCGCTGCTACCTGAGCTAAGCTGACAGAACAATGAGAAACTGTATCCTGGGGAACTGCCTTGGAAGCTTTGGAGTGTTGCTGTTGTTGGATGCCGGCGAGTGAGTTCTGACAAACAGTGACCCTATAAAAGACACAATGAAACACTGCCTGGTCCTGTGCCATGCCCACAATTGTTTTTATACTTAAACCCATTGTTGCAGCCACTGTGTCAATCCATCTTGTTGAAGGTCTTCCTCTTTTTCAGCAACCCTCTACTTTACCACGCATGACATCCTTTTCCAGGGGCTGATCCCTCCTGACAACATGTTAATGGTAACTAAGATGCAGTCTTGCCATCCTTGCTTCCAAGGAGCTCTCTGCTTGTACTTCTAGAACAGATCTGTTTGTTCGTTTGGTAGTCCATGGTGTGTTCAGTACTCTTCTCCAACATCACAATTCAAAGACCTCAGTTCTTCTCCTGTCTTCCTTATTCACTGTTCAGCTTTTGCATGCATATGATATGATTGAAAATAGCATGGGTCAGGTGTTCTAACTTGACATCTTTACTTTTTAACACTTTAAAGAGGTCTTTTGCAGCACAGTTTCCCAGTGAGAAGTGTCTTTGGATTTCTTGACTGCTGCTTCCACGGGAGTTGATTGTGGACCCAAGTAAAACAAAATTCTTGACAATCTCAATCCTTTTTCCATTTATTGTGATGTTGCCTACTAATCCAGTTGTGAGGTTTTTTGTTTTCTTGATAACGAGGTGCAACTCATACTGAAGGTTGTGCTCTTTGATCTTCATCAGTAAATATTTAAAATCCTCTTCACTTTCAATAAGTAAATCTGTGACACACATATTCAGAAATGTTTTCTCACTGCAAGAAAACTTAATTCTGTACCAGAATGATCATAGAATATTAGAGCTTTATGGGAACTCAGATTATCTATGCTGTATATTTCCTCTCCTCTTAGGTCCACTGTAGTGCCTTCTCCGTGCTGAGTTCTGGGAGGCTAATATCTAGCCCATCGATGAACTTTCTCGTCCTCTGGTTTCTGTTTGGATTTGGTCAATGGGAGTCATCCACAAGAGGTCTCAAGACAGGAAGAGAGAGAAACTGGAGTATTTATTCTCTGGGGCTGAAGATTGTACCGGAGTATTTCTGTACCAAAGGCCACGGCTACTGTCAGACAATCCCTGCCACGTTCACAGCCCTTGTCCAGTGGTCCTCACCCATGTCCATAGCTCCTGTTAGGGGCCCCTTCCCATGTCCACAGCCCCTGTCAGGGACCTCCCTCCTGAGTCCACAACCTCTGTCAGGAACCTCCCTCCTGTGTCTGCCCACAGCCCCCCATTGGGTATCTCCCTCCCTGACCCACAGCCCCTGTCAGGAACCTCCCTCCTGTGTCCGCCCACAGCCCCCCATTGGGTATCTCCCTCCCTGGCCCACAGCCCCTGTCAGGGACCTCCTGCGTCCACAATCTCTGTCAGGAACCTCCCTCCTGTGTCCGCCCACAGCCCCCCATTGGGTATCTCCCTCCCTGACCCACAGCACCTGTCAGGAACCTCCCTCCTGTGTCCGCCCACAGCCCCCCATTGGGTATCTCCCTCCCTGGCCCACAGCCCCTGTCAGGGACCTCCCTCCTGTGTCCGCCCACAGCCCCCCATTGGGTATCTCCCTCCCTGGCCCACAGCCCCTGTCAGGGACCTCCCTCCTGCGTCCACAATCTCTGTCAGGAACCTCCCTCTTGTGTCCGCCCACAGCCCCCCACTGGGTCTCCCTCCCTGACCCACAGCATCTGTCAGGTACTTCCCTTCCACTTCCACAGGTGTTAACAGGCAGCTCTCTCTCACCTTCGCCTGTCCAGGTTCAGCCTTCAGGCCTGCGGTGTGCTTCACAACCCCCTGATGTTTTTCCTTAACCCTGTCTACACCTTGTAAAGAGTTCCTTCATTAAATATTTCCATTGGGTATGTCATCTCTTTCCTGCTAAGACCCTGAACTGATACATTATGTAATCCAATATCTTCCTTTTTCCAGATGAGGAAACTGGGGTGAAGAGAGCCCTAGTGGATTTTCTAGTCATGTCTCTTTCCTAGTCCTCCTCTCAGTCAAGAGGCACTGAGACACTTGAGTGCTTGGACTGGGAATTAGGAAACCTCTGCCACTATTGTCTGTCTTGCCCTAGTGTGACAATGTCTTTCTGAGAGACTTCCACTTACTACAAACGGTGTTCTTAAAAAGATGGTTTAATAGGAGCAAAGGTTGTTAGGGATAAGAGACTCCTCTGGGAGGATGCCATCCCATGGGGGTGTGGAGGGGCTAGCAGGAAGTCAGGAAACACTTTCTTCCTGCAGATCGGAAGAACCCATGCCAGGGTCTGGCTAGAGGAGTGTGTGCTGTATGCACCACCAGCCCTGCTTAGCCTGGTGGTTTTGTGCATCCATCTCCCCATTGTAATTAAGTGTGAAGTAAGAGTTTCTAGCCATGCCTCTGACCATATGTGAAGAGTGTGTGTGTGTTAGAGTGTGTGCACGTGTGTGAGAGAGATAATTTTCATTTTTATTTTATTAACGTTCCTGAATTTTTTAATGCTTTTTTCCCATTTATTTAAAAAATTTATTTATTGTGATTGAAAGTGTACAATCCAGTTAAAATTTGTGTGCCCGCCTATGTGCAGCTCCTACTGTTCTCCTTGCACAGCATGAGAATAAAAAGGCATCTGCTCTGAGAATTCCACTAAGAGACTGCAACTGATGGTCCGAAGGCCTCGGGTTCCCCTAGGAGCATGGACCCTAGACCGGATGCTGCCCCTGTCCATAAATCGTTACTGAAGTTCCTGAATTTTTGAGGAGTCTTTTTTGAACTTGTATATTTCATTAATTCTAAGACATACATATATATATGTATTTTTAACCACATTTTAATAACTGGGTCCCAGGATGTGTTATATAATGTCTCATATGTGGTATACTATATTGTAATTCCCTGTGTGGTAGTTGTGCTATGGCTATGTTGCCTGCTCATGTGTGAACTTGGCAGTTACTCCTGGCTGCATGACAAGACAACCACAGGCCCTCAGTGTTCTGGACAGACATCTATTGGATAGCCACCTAAGAAAGGAATATGAGTATAGACTAAAATCTTCTGTTAACTCTTCATGAGATATTTTTGCCAACATCAAAACTTATGGAATCGTATCAGCAGCTTGGAAAGAAATCTCAACTATAACACCTGAGCACTCTTTTACGAAGCACCACATGGCTAAAGCTCTTGGTGGTGTAGAAGACAAGGTTGGGTGAAAAACACAATCAATGAATTTCGCATCAGAAAATTATTCAGAAGACTGGGGTTCTAAATGTGAATACCTAAACCAACTTAAATCAGAATAACCTACTTGTTTCATTTATATTTTCATATTTTCCTTTTTTATTGGTACAACAAAAACTCATGCCTAACGTCTAATAGAGTTCATTCAGTCAATGTAAAATAAACATTCTGTTTTACAAAGAATTGTGTTATGTTTTAATCAGAAGCATTCTTCCCCTTGATATATGAAATAATGTTTTCTGAAATTAATGAAATATGGCATCAAAAGTAGAACTCTGTTAAATAATTAACATGGGTGGGAAACCTAAGTCCTGATGAATGGGCTTATTAATTCATTTACTGAGCACATATCTGTTAAGTGTCTACTATGGGACCAGTGCTGGTCTCGGCTCTGAGAATACAATTAGGAACAAGACAGACACAATTTTTAGGCTTACATAGAAGACAAAATATTGAATAAGTGGTTGCATGTAGTGAGGTTACAAAAGAAAAAGTGCAGGCTGCTTTGGGGGTACAAGCAGGGGAGTTTAAGATGGTCAAGTGAAGAGGAGGGCCTAACAGAGGAAGCAACACTTAGCAGAGACTGGAAAGACAAGTAGAATATGGCCATGTGAGTAAGGAAGGGGGAAAGAGAGTCTGGATGAAGGAATTGAGGGGGGGAAAAAAAAAAAAAGACAAATCCATTGCCAATGAGTAGATTCTGACTCACAGTGACCCTACAGATCAGAGTACAAATTTCCCTATAGGTTTTTCAAGGTTGCAATCTTTACATCCCATGGAGAGGCTGATGGGTTTGAATTGCACTGCAGACTTTTCAACAAGCAGCTGGGTGCTTTAGCCATTGTGCCACTAGAGGTCCTTGGAAGAACTAACAGTGCATATGAAAGCTGGGAGTTTGGAAGGAGTGATGAAAGAAGGCAGTCCAGTGTCCTGGGAGCTCAGGGAGCTGCTGAGGAATGATGAACAAGGCTGAAGAAGTAGGCAGGCATCAGAAGGTTCTGGCAAGTCGTGTCAACGAGTTTGGCCTTTACTCCAAATGCAATAGGAGGTCATGGAAAAGTTTTCAGGAGCACAGCGCTGTGCTCAGATTTGGCATTCATCACTCTGGTTACTATGCAAAGATGGAGTGCAGTTGGGGGCAGGTGAAGGGAGCATGGCAGCAGTCATTCTGATTCCATCAGTGTGAGACTGGGATGTGCAGAGATATCAAATGTTGCAAAGAGGCTGTGCAACAAGCAACAGTCCCCATCACTGATTGTATTCCTTAGATACAGTGTCCCTAGTTCCTGGTAACCTAAGACAATAACTTTTTTATTTTTTGATAGAGTGACATCTTCTGACTTGAGCCTGAAGTCTGCTTTGAGCGATCTGCTTCCAGGTAACCACAGAATATGTTTTTCTCATGTTTTTAAACCACTTGTTTCTTCAAAGATTCTTCTAAGACCTAAACCCAACACCTTACTTAATTGTCACACTAACGCTGTGGGTTAGGTACTGTTTTGCTTCTGCTTTATAGGTGGGGAAATCGAGGCACAGAGAAGTCTGGCAACTTGATCAAGGTGCTGCAGACATAAATGGCAAAGTCAAGGCTCAGACTCGTTGACCTGGTACTAATACCCATACAGAATATGCTATATAAAAAAAGGGATGACAGACCTGGATTTGAAGAGCAATGTCCTAATTCTAGAGATTTTTAGGATGTAAAATTGATACAACTTGGGGACTCATTGAATAGGAGAGATGACAAAGTAAAGGCATTCAAGTTTCTGGCTTGAACACTTGGGTGGATGGTGGCAGCAGTGTCTGAGAGTGGAGTTGAATTTGTGACTGTGTAAGTACCTTCAGTGTACCAGCCTCAACTTCTTTTTTTGCTTTGTAATAACAATGGTCTGTAGTTATCTTATGCTTAGTGTGGCCTGAAGCACTAGGATGTTTTCTGTGTCTAAGCTCTACCCTCAGCCTTTAGCCAATAGCTCAAGACCCTCTACAGAGGGGCTTTATTTTCTTTATTTTTGCTCCTCTCCTGGGATCACGCTATTCTTGCTCGTTCCATAGCGGGAAGCTGCCCCGGTCGGGGTGGCTCTCATTTCCCCTGATCTGGACTTCTTCTTGGTTAGACCCTGTGTCTCTGAGCACGGAGATAGAGCTCAGGCAGAACTCCTTGCCTCTTCACCACTGCCGCTCTCTGCCTTGTATTTGTGGGTGTCTTGGAAGGCAGAGAGGTTCCCTCCCCAATCCCGGTGATACCTGAACTTTTGTTTGCATCAGTGCAGAATGCTGAGCCTGAGAGCTTGCCCTTCTCTCTGGAAAGACAACTTTTGCTTCTACCTTTTGCCAAGAATCAGTAGATTTTTTTCTTGGACTCAGGAGGTGGGAGAGTTTTCTGCTCCTCTGTCTGTGGTTTAAGGCTTTGTTTGATACGAGAAAAAGCTCTGAGAAGTAGATGTAGTGTCTTGCTTGGGCCCTTCAAAGGGAGCACTCAGCATGTAAGCCCTGCACTTAATCTTTCTTATGAACATCCATTGGAGGCCCACAGAAAAAAGAGAGAGTTTGGATTTTTTACATTTCTGGGCTCTCAAGGATTCTATCCTGTTATACCAGGCCAGAGTTGCCCTTTAAGAATTCATTAAACTTCTTATCTGCTTTTCTGAAAACCACGTCTTCCCACTGTGCTCTGCCAAAGGTGGCACTGCTTGTGTGTCTATCATTTCTCCCTGGAGGGGCACGTCGTTGTGTACATTAGTTCATCTGCTTGCCTTGTGATGGCAGCTTTCTGATGGACTCAATGTAAGTTATGGTTTTTTTAATTACAAATATACAAATATTTTAATTTTTGTTCATTTTTCTTTTATTGTGGTAAATATGTATGTAACAAAATATTTGACATTTCAAATATCTTCACGTGTACAGTTTAGTGACATTGATTGTGTTCATCACAGTTCTCAGTCATCACTCTGATCCATCCCCAGATTTTAGCCGTTACTCTTAACTGAAGTTCAGGGTCCCCTGAACACTCATCTCTCTTTTCCCTCTCGCCCCATCCACTTCTGGCAACCACTAATATGCTCTGTAGTTTTGCCAATTCTAGGTATTTCATATATGTGGATCACACACTGTTTAGTCCTTAGTGGCTGACTTCCTTCACTTAGCGTCATGTTTTTAAGGTTCATACGAGTTACAATTTTGCAGAATGTGCAGCTTTTTCTTATTGTTAGGATGGGAATGATAATCTGTTGTTTCTGTCTCTTAATTGGAAGCTTTTTTTATGTCTGTGTTACAGCTTTTTAAGAGTCAGTGGTGTTTAAGGAAACTATTGGTTGTTCAGTAAAAATAGCAATTAGGATTGAAGGAGAGCCACACAGAAAAAAAAAGCAATAAAACCACAATTCAAAACTTAAACAGAAAATTGAGAGGAGTTTAGTTTTGTCTTCCACTTGAATTGACAGTATTTGTCATTCTTCTTTTTTCCTTCTCAAAGATATATGCCTGCAGGTCAGGAATAAGACAATAGAATAATGGCACTGTAGGGTAATAGAATAATGGCAGATTTAGGGTAAAGGAAAGAAGGGGACTTGTTCTTCCTGTGGTAAGTTCTTTGTAAGAAGGAGGTGAGAAAGGGAGATGAGTGAAAAAAGACAAGAAGGAGACGATAGAAGAGACGTCATGTAGAAGTTTGTGGCTTTCCAGAGGAGAAATACAGAATGAAAGCTCTCTAAAGAATAGTTGTCATGCCTAAATATCAAGCCTAAAACGATAAAGCTCATCCAAGAAAAGGTAGGAACAACAATGGAAGTTTTAATAGACAATGAGGACAGACTCCAAAATCTGTCAAAGAAACCTCAATCAACAGAAGAGAAAATAGATAAATGGGAACTATTAAGAATCAAACACTTTTGCTCATCCAAAGACTTTATTAATAGAATTAAAAGAACACCCACAGAACGGGAAAAAATATCTGGCAACTCTATGTCAGACCGACGCCTGATCTCCATAATCTATAAGATACTACGAAATATCAAGAAGAAGAAGATAAACCATCCAATTAAGCAATGGGCAAAGGAGATGGACAGACACTTCACTAAAGAGGAGATCCAGGCAGCCAAAAAACACATGCGGACATGTTCACGATCTTTAGTTATTAAAGAAATTCAAATCAAGACAACAATGAGATACCATCTCACCCCAAGAAGATTGGCCATGATCCAGAAAACACAAAACGACAAATGCTGGAGAGGCTGTGGAGAAAGTGGAACCCTCCTACACTGTTGGTGGGGTTGCAAAATGGTCTAGCCTCTTTGGAAGGAAATCTGGCGCTTCCTTAAAAAAATGGATATTGATATACCTGTTGACCCAGTAATTCCACTACTTGGAATATATCCTACAGATTCAAGGCCTTTCACACCAATGGACACATGCACCAGAATGTTTATCGCAGCACAGTCCATGATAGCAAAAAGATGGAATCAACCCAGATGCCCAACAATAGAAGAATGGATAGGTAAACTGTGGTACATATATTCAATGGAGCACTACGCAATGATAAAGAATAACGATGATTCCAGGAAACATCTCCTAACCTGGTTTCAACTGGGAGACATTATGTTGAGTGAAAGTAGTCAGCGACAAAAGGACAAATACTGTATGAGACCTCTACGATAAGATCCCAAAACAGACTTGTGTATAGAAGAAAAGACTCTTTGACAGCTGCAAGGGAGGGGAGGGAGGGAGGGTGAGGGGGAGAGGGTTTAGTTTAGATAGTTACTAGAAATCTAGTTGGGAGAAAGTGGTGACAGCACACATTAGGAACAAGAACAACATTAAGTGGACTTCAGCATAACTTGAGTACTCCTTCCATCTTAACTCAATACTGCAAGGATAGAGTAGCTGGGACAGGGGGCGGGGGACCATGCTCTTAGATGAATTCCAGGCCAATTGGCACAACTACCATTTTGCTAAGAGGGCTCTCTGCACCCCACATTGGTGAGTGGCGTCTGGGGTCTTAAAAGCTACCAAGCTACCATCCAAGGACACAGCAAATGGTCCCAACTCAACAGGAACGGATGCTCACTGAGGACCAAAATGACATGAGGTAAAGACAACCGAGAAGATGGAGAGACCCACAAGAGTGGGTGCCTACATCGACTTGGGACCGGAAGAACCGGATGGTGCCCGGCCACCACCAGTGATAGCCACGATGGAGCTCACAGAGAGGAGTCTCACTGGCAACACAAGAATAAAGAAGTGCATCATGAGATCTCCACTAAAAGACCCCAATTGATGGTCCAGCGGTTTGGGGGTTCCTCTGAGAGCATGGCCCCCGGCCCTGATGCTGCCCTTTCCCATAAATTATAACAAAGTTCCACTCTTTGGATAGGAATGGATTGGACTTGGCAATGCAGAGTGACCATATTTTGGAAGCACTTTATGGTTGTATACATGTATAGGATATCATCTTGCTGACCTCTGGCTGGAGGAAGGGGAGTGGACGGACAGGAGGGGAAAGGAGACTGTTGGGAGGATATGACATGTATGGAGCAGAGAGGAATAGTGTGCTGTCACCGGACAGGGAGAGCAGTGGAAGCTGCATTTGGGGGGGCATGTAAATTTATATGTGAATGTACATTTTCACTCAGTTATGTTAAATAAAAATTGAAAAAAAAAAAAAGAATAGTTGTCATGGATGGAACTGTGTCCCCCCGAGAACTGCGTATAGCTATTTGGCTCAGTTGTCATTCCCAATACTTTGTGATTGTCCTCCGTTTTGTGATTTTCCTATGCTATAAATCCTAATCTCTGCCTGTGGTTAACAGACTGGATTATGTTAGAGAGGATTAGAGTGGGACTCTAACACCCTTCCTTCCTAAGATCACATCCCAGATCCAATGTAAAGGGAGTTTCCTTTTATGTTTTCATCCTGCGAGAGAGACAAGGAGAGGGAGCGAGAAGAGAGTTGGAAACTTTATACCATCAAGAATTCAGCACCAAGAGCAGAGGGTGTCCTTTGGACCTGAGATTCCTGCACCAGGATGCTCTCATACTGAATTTGGACTCAGCCTACCAGAGTGGGATAAATTCTTTCATTGAATTTGAATCTGTAGCTTACTGGACTGGGACAATAAAATTTCTCTTCTTGAAGCCATCCACTGTGGTATTTGGTAGAGCAGTATCAGATGTCTAAAACAACAGTCATCCTTTGGTGGTGCAAACAGTTAATGTGCTTGCTAACTGAAAGTTGTGAGGTTTGAGGAGGCATCTAAGACGAAGGCCCCGACAACGTACTTCCAAAAACCAGCTATTGAAAACTCTGTGGAGTACAGTTTTACTCTTATACACATGTGGTCACCATGAGTCAGAGCTGACTGAACAGCAACTCCTTTTTTTTTAAAGGAGAATAATAGACATCCTTGGCTGAGAACCACATCATCCTATTTTCCAAGAAATCTTAATGATTCTCCAGCCATCCCAGGAATAGTCACCTCAACATTCAGCTCAGGTACATTTAACCTTCTGCATCTTTACTACAGCGTGGTTGGGGACATGGAGAGTCTCCATTATTTGGAAGCTTGTTAGAAATGCAAAATCACAGGACCCTGTGTCAGATCTGAGGAACCTGAATCCGCATTTTAAAAAGACCCCCAGGTGACTCATATGCACGTGAATGTTTCAGAAGCACTGTTTTATATAATCACCATTTCTTTCTTTCTTTTTTTTTTGATAGTTAACTGTGCTTTTAGTAATGAAATTAAAATTCTTCAAAGTCAAAATATTGCAAATGTAACCTTATTTTAATGATAAATGGGATATGGAGCACAAAATTAAACCATCTAAATAGATTTTATAGTTAAGTTATTCAACTTAATAGTACAATCATCATTGAAATGAATATCTGAAGCTCTTTATTTTCAATTCCCCCTTGGAGTGTTGCCTTCTTATCACTGAAAAAGCTTGACTCTTTCTTGTAGTAGGAATTTTTCCATTGCTTCCTCTTTTGACAGGCTGTCTGAGATCTAAGAAGCCAGCTGCTGCAGACAGTTCTTCCCTCCTCTCTATCTTTGTGTCAGCTCTAGAAGCACATTCCTGCTTGAAGCTAGTACTAATGCTTCTGAGCCTAGCTCCTGGATTCCTAACCCATTCTTCGGCCAAGGTTCTTGTCAATAAACACCTTTTTTTTTTTTAATTGTTGAAAATCTGCACAGCAAAACATATACTAACAATTTCTACATGTAGAAGTCAATGACATTGATTATATCCTTCAAGTTCTACAGCAACTCTCACCTTCCTTTTTCAAAATTTTCTTCCCCTGTTAATATAAACTCATTGCCCACAAGCTTCCCGTCTAACCTTTCAAGTTGCTATAGTCAATTTGATCCCAAGTAGATAGTTCTTTAAAGAATCTCAGTGCTCAAGCAGACATCTTTACTAATTAAATCAAACTATTCTTTGGTTTGGAAACCCTGGTTGCAGAATGGTTAAGTGCTATGTCTGCTAACCAGTAGGTTGGCAGTTCAGATCTGCCAGGTGCTCCTTGGAAACTCTCTGGAGGCAGTTCTACTCTGTTTATAGGGTCACTATGAGTCAGAACTGACTCAACAGTGCTAGGTTTGGTTTTGGGATTATTCTTTAGTTTTGTTTTTAAAATTATTTGGTTTAGTATAAAGAATTATAATAAAATGTGCAAGGACCTAGAGCTAAAAAACCAAAAGGGAAAAACTTGCTCGGTGTTTCTCAAGCTGAAAGAACTGCACAAAAAATTCAAGACTTGAGTTGCAATGTCGAAGTATTTCATGGGGAAAATGTTGAATGACATACAAAGTCTCGTAAGAAGATGGAAGGAATACATAGAGGCACTATACCAAAAAAAATTCATTGATATTCAGTCATTTCAAAAAACCCAAACCTGTTGCTGTCAAGTCAATTCCAACTGACAGTGACCCTAGAGGTCAGAGTAAAACGGCTCATAGAGTTTCCAAGGAGTGCCTGGTGGATTTGAACTGCCAGCCTTTTGAGTAGCAGTTGTAGCACTTAACCACTGTGCCACTAGAGTTTCCATTTCAGAAGGTAGCATTGTTCAAAAACCAGTGATATGAAGGAAGCCGACCAAGCTGCGCTGACAGCATTGGTGAAAAACAAGGCTTTTGGAATTGACAGCACCAACTGATCTGTCTCAGCAAATGGATGCAGTGCTGGAAGCACTCACTCTTCTATGCCAAGAAGTTTGGAAGACAGCTACCTGGCCAACTGACCGGAAGAGATCTATGTTTGTGCCCATTCTAAACAAAGGGGATCCCACAGGATGCAGAAATTATTAAACAACATCATATACAGGTAAAATTTTGACGTAGATCCTTAAAAAGTTGTTGTACTGGTACATTGAGAGGGAACTACCAGAAATTCTAGCTGCATTCAGAAAGGACGTGGAATGAGGGATATCACTGCTGATGTTGGGTGGATCCTGGCTGAAAGCAGAGGATACTAGAAAGATGTTTACTTGTGTTTGGTTGATTATGTAAAAGCATTTCACTGTGTTGTTCATAATAAATTATGGACAACATTACAATGAATGGGAATTCCAGAACAGTTAACTGTGCTCGCAAGATTCTGTACGTAGACCAAGAGGCAGTTGTTTAAACAGAGCAAGGGGATACTATATGGTTTAAACTCAGAAAATGTGTTCATTATGGTTGTATCATTTCACCGTGATTATTTAAACTGTATGCTAAGCAAATAATTCAAGCAGATGGACTGTATGAAGAAGAACGTAGAATCAGCATTGGAGGAAATCTCATTACAGGTCTGTGGTGTACAGATGACATGACCTTGTTTGCCAAAACTAATGTGAAGTGCTTACTGATGAAGAACAAAGACCACAGCCTTCAGTATAGATTATACTTCAATGAAAAGTAAACAAAAATCTTCACAATTGGACCAATAAGCAACATTATGATAAATGGACAAACGATTGAAGCTGTCATGGATTTAATTTTATTTGGATCCATAATCAATGCCCAGGGAAGCAGCAGTCAAAAAATCAAATGGTGCATTGTAGAAGACGTCTTTAAAGTATTTAGGACTAAGATGAATCTGAACCAAGCTGTGGTATTTTCAGTCGCCTCATATATATGCAAAAGCTGGGCAAAGAATAAGAAAGACTGAAGACAAACTGTTGCCTTTGAATTACAGTATTGGTGAAGAACATTGACTATACCATGGATTTTCAGAGGAATGACCAAAATCTGCCTTGGGTGAAGTATATGCAGAATGCTCCTTAAAAGCAAGGACGGTGAGACTTTGTCTCACATACTTTGGGCAGGTTATTAGGAGAAGTCAGTTCCTGGCAAAGGATGCTATGCTTGGTCAAGTAGAGGATCAATAAAGAAGAGGAAGACCTTGAATGAGATGGACTGACACAGTGGCTGCCGCAGTGGGCTCAAGTGTAACAAAAATTGTGAGGACGGGACAGGATGGGGCTGTTTTTGTTCTATTGTAAATGGCATTACTGTGAAGTGGAACTTTATGGCCCTTAACAACAACATTCTTTGGTTTAAAGAAGCTTCAGGGGATAATTTTGATTTAAGGTGTAAAGTTTAAAAATTGTCTTAGGCTAGAGTTTTGGGGGTTCATCCAGCTTCACTGGCTCCTGAAAGTCTGGATTCCATGAAAATTTGAAATTTTCTTCTGTGTTTTTCCTTGTTTTGATGAGGATTTTTCTATGGACTCTTTTATCATAATATTCAGTAATGGTAGCAAGGCACCATCCGGTTCTTCTGGTCTCATAGCAGAGGAGACAGTTGTTAACAAGGGCACTTAGCCACACATTCCATTTATTCCTCTTATTCTTTATTCTTGTTCTTCCTCTGCAGAAATCCTCAGACTTTTAATCTCCCAAACTTTCAGTATCTGTGATGCAATGATGGGGGTATGTTGCGAGAGTTCTATTTTTGAAAAATGTTAATTTTACATTTATCCCAATTCTCAAGTTGTTTCCTTTTGTTAGATACCATGATTATGTAACTCTAGTACCTGTTTTCATTTTGCTTTTGCGCCTGGGTATTTTGAAGTTGTTCCACCCCTCCATAGTAACAGCTGCAAAGTCAGAGTTCTGATAATGTCACTAAGTTGTTTCAATATGTCTTGGTCAACTTGAAGTCCTCATGTGTGTGTTCCAAAGAGATAAAGGCAAAAGATCATGCCTCCTGGCTGAGCCAGCTCAGGTGAAGTGTTAATCCTAGCCAATCAATTCTTCTTTAACCTCAGTGGCCACACTTACTTGCAAGGGAGGCTGGGGAATTCATTTTTATATTAGGTATGTTGTGCCAGAAATAAATTTAGTGTTAGATTTGGTAGGGATGGAGAACAGATTGAAACCCCTTTGCCATCAAGTGAATTCTGACTCACAATAGGGTAGAACTGCCCCATAGGGCTTTCAAGGAGTGGCTGGTGGATGGGTACTGCTGGCCTTTGGGTTAGCAGCTGAGTTCTTCACCACTGCACCGCTAGGCCTCTGGAGAATACAGAAGGAGCTAAATATCAGCTTTATTACCAGGGATGCTAGACTGGAGGATGAACTTATAGTATGGACAGGATTAGCTCTAATCAGCTCTCATATTATTGTTGAACTTTTCTCTCATAGAGTAGAGAAAAAAATGCATGCAGCTAAGACCAGAAATAGAGAGAAGGGAGGGTTCCCAGTCCTCCATACATACTTAGTCTCAACAGTTTAAGCAGTCACTCCCTTGAAGAGGAAGGGAGAGATGTAGAGAAGAGTGGCAATTACCTTCTGATAGTTTCAAGAAGACAAGCGTTATTGGTTTTTTTGTGCCCAGCCAAGAACGCTGAGAAGGAGAGAACCATTCTTCCAGTAATTTTTACATATAAATATGTGAGATGTTTTATAAAACAACAGCAAAAACAGTTGCTATCAAGTCAACTCTGACTCATGCTGACTCCATGCATGTCAGAGTAGGATTATGTTCAATAGGGTTTTCAATGGCTGATTTTTCAAAAGTAGATTGCCAGAACTTTCTTTCAAGGCCCTCCAGGTGGACTAGAACCTCCAACCTTTCATTTAGTAATTGAGCATATTAACTATTTGCACCACCTAAGGACTCCAAGTATGTATATGTACCTATGTCTATAACTATAAACCAAAGCCAAATTGAATCTGTTGCTGTTGAGTTGATTCTGACACATACTGACCCTATAGGACAGAGAAAAACTGCAGTGTAAGGTTTTCAGGACTATAGGTCTTCTGGAAACAGACCACTGTGTCTGTTTCCCATGGAGAAGCTGATGGTTTCAAACCTCCAGTCTTTTGGTTTGCTGTCACACACTTAACTACTATACTATCTGCATCTATGCTTATATCTATATATCTCTATTGGTCTGTTTATGCCTATAGATATATCTGCATCTAGAAATAAAATATAAGTATAGATAGACATAGATATACATGTATGTACAAAATATTTTATTGTTATGTATTATTATATGTTGTTTCAATTGAGTTACATTGCTATTGTATATTTTTCTCCAATCGTGCTGTCAATGACCTTGGAAGTACAGATGGTAATCTGTTAAGGGAATTGATCCAAGCCAGAATTCATGTGTTGAAGTTATAGAGCCTTCAGAAAGGAGGCGGGTCATGAGCTGTTAACAGAATTTGAAGTGGGGGAAGACTTGGTCCAGGTAGAGAGGAAGGGTACTTTGGGGAGAATAAACAGTGTTGGCTATAGCGAATAGACTTCCCAATGCTTCAGAAGCTTCCAGCATGATCAGGCTTCCCTGCATGGGAATAAACAAGCCAATGCTCGTGATTGAGCGGCATCTCCTATAATTACAGTTCCTCCTGTTCTCCTTACCAGAAGAGGGTTTGATGCCAGCACCTTTGCTATGGACCAGATCCTGGCCCCTCTTTATTGTTTTTGGTCCTTGGCACCCACTTTGATGCTTATTTGTATACTCATAATAAACAACCTGCTCCCTACACAAGGCCCAGCCAAGGCTTTTGAGTTGACATCTAATTGCCACCACTGATTGCTCTGCTGATAGTGCTTTGTGGCTATTTTGGCTTTTCTGGAGAGTTCCTTAATTAGAGGAAATGACATTGTGTGCTGTCCAATCAGCCTCTTGTCAGATATTATTACATCTGTAAGAGAGTCAGCTGACATTTGAGTTTGTTTCTGCCAAACTGGAACAAGGCTGCCAGGCCTGTGGTGCAGTCCTCTTGGCGAACCAGTGGCGCCCTCCCCAACCCTGGCTCTGAGACAGAGTTGCTGCTGGCTTAGAGGAGAACGTTCTATACTCACAGTGTGGGCTCCAAGCCCCCAACGCTCCATCAGGGGCCCTGTACATGCAGTAATCACCTTGGTCACCCTAGTGCTGGCGCCAAACTGGAAACAGACCAGAGGCTCACAGTGACTGTGCACCTGAAATGAATGTGTCACGCATCCAGTTCAAACATGCCACTCTAGTCTGTAATAAGTTTGTATTTTCTTAGGTAGCCTTTTAAAAGTCCTTAAATGATGCCTTAGATGCAACAGACTTGACCAGAATCATGTTGTTGCCATGGCATCCAACAAGAGCACTTAGAAACTCATCCACTTCTTCAGAGTGAAAGGCGGCGAATGGCTCTTACAGAACATTTTCTGTCTCTGACGCTGAGAATAGAAATGATATTTATCTGAAACAGCAAATCTGATTCTGTGAAACTTCTCTCAAGCCTAATCTTTTATAAGCTATACACTGCAAATTGCTCCCTGGCTTATATGTTTTGTACTGACAGGTAGCAGCTTTGCTTTCATCTCTGATCTGGAAGCTTCTTTTTACTGGCATTTGAGTAAAATGGAGATGTGACTGACTCTGGCTAAGAAATCTCTTTCAATTTCAGAGAAGAGTTTTAGAAACTGTACTTTCCTGTATATTCAGAGGGTAAGCCCAAGTAGGTCTCTCAGGAAGAAAACGGCTGTCCCTTTCCTTATAAGAGGCCTCCCTGTCTGACAGGTCCTTACTGATCTAATTATCATTAGTTGCTAACTCCAAAGCCACAGAACTAAGATCTTTGAAAGGATTGCTTTTCATAAAATCTTATTGTCTGATATTTCTGCTTAATGGAAAGGCCACTGAACCTCTAGCTCTTGCTTTCAAGTTTGTAGACAGGGACTGTTTAAGTCGTTAATTTATACTGCGTGACATTTATATAACACTTTGCTGTGTTCAAAGCACTTTTACATCCATTCCTACTTGAGCCACTTAGCAAACTCTCCCCCTGTGAGGTAGAGGGATATTTTTTCATCCCTCTTCCTCTCCCCTTTTTTTTAAAGAAGAAAAACAAAACAAGATCGAGGATCAGAAGTATTATGCTTCTGTCAAAATCAGCAGCTACTAGAAGGCAGATCCAAAACTAGAGCCCACTTTTTCTGTTACAATGCCTGAAAAGTGTTTTCCACAGGGTGAAGACGGTAGACGGAAGACCCATAACTTGTTTGACAATTATCTGCTTACTTCTCTGTCTCCCTAGTTGGACTCTAAGTTCTTCCAAGGTAGAGATCATTTTATTCCTTATTAGATCCCCAGTGCATGGCATAGCATCTGGGACATAGTAGGTGCTCAATAAACAGTACAAGATGGCAAGAAGTGGCAGCAAATTCAGCAGAGAACTGGCAGCAGCAGAACCAAGAGACTGATGTGAGACAGCACAGTAGGCTCCTTGGCCCACAGAGTAAGGCAGTTACAGCGTGTGTGCCAAGCTCTGGTGCAAGACAGCTGAGTGCATTTAGGAGGGAGGCTTCCTGGAGAAATGGAGTGCCTCTGGGTACATGTCACAGAGCTAAGGAACTTTGTGAAACTTTCCTGAGCAGGGCAGAGGCCCAGCCTACCCAAGAGGCCAAAGGAGGCCCCCAAGACTAAGAGGCTGAGAGCTAGAGAGATGCTTGCGTGTAGGCACAGCTGGGAAGAGGCTGTCCTGGTGAACTTTATCCTGAGTTATCCCTAATCCTGGGTTGTAATCGGTTAATTCCCTAATAAACCCCATAATCATGAGTACTGACTTCTGTGTAGCCACTGCAATGAAACATCAAACACTGCAGAGTAGTAGAAAGTGCCGTGGAAGGGATGGCTGGTGTCAGAATTGGTAATAAAGGTTAGAGACAGGTGGTATGTCTGACCTCTGTCTCACAGGAATCAGCCTTAAGTGGCTGATCTTGATTCTCCTTCCCTCTCATAAAGTTACAGGAGGTCAGACACACACCCCCGCCACACCATTTTTATACATGCCAGTGGCAGAAAAATGTTAAATATAAAGGTTATATTTAAAATAAGTAAGATGTGGTCAGAGTGGGGGAAGTAAAGGTTACCAATCAGTCAAAAGTACTGGGTTCAGAAGCCTGAACTGAAGCTGTAGAAAACCACAGAAGAAATCATGTTAAGCTCCTTCCTCCAGAGAGCTCCAAGTCTAGTTTAAGGAACAGATACCCACCAGGAAGCAGGGAAATCACTATCAGGCAGCCTCTTTGATTGCCTATGTCCTATTGGGAACTCCAAAATGAAAAAAAAGAGAAAAACAAAACTTGATCACGAAGGGGAGGAGGAGGCAGAAGAACCCCACTGTCATTTTCTTTGAGTGGTTCTGTAATTATCTGTACTTTTTCAAGTGTTTTTATACAAGAAACTAAATTCAGCAACATGGTCAAGGGATGAATCATTCTAATCAACTGGAATAGAAGGTGAACTTTGACAAAACTTCAATTGGCTGTTGAAATAGTTCAAGTAATTATGCTGTAATTTAGTATCAGTAAACAACTGTTTCTGCCTTATTTCAACCAGAGCTAATGTTTTCTATGTTCTTTGGGGTCTTGTTTTTCAAGGTTCAATCCTTAAACTACTTGGTTGAGTAACAACTGCTAAAATTCTGATTCAGGGAGTCTGGTGCAGGGTCTAGAAATCTGTTAGTATTCAAAGTAACTTTTTGTTGTTTGGAATAAATTTATATTTACTGAAGTTTGCAAAAAGTGGTACGGTAAGTTCCTATATACCTTTACTCAGCTTCCTCAAGTGTTAACATCTTAAATAATCCTATATTTGTCAAAATTAGTAAACTAATATCAGTATAATATTACAAACTAAGCTATAGACTTCATTTAGATTTTACCATTGTTTTTGCTCATGTTTTATCTTTTCCTGGGTTCAATCCAAGACAACATACAGTACTCAGGTGCTATGTCTCCTTAGCCTCCTGAGATCTATGATGATTTCACAATCTTGCCTTGAGTTTGCGTTTTGACATACTCTCAGGCACTAAAAGTCGAGACCCATTGTCCTGCAAAGCTAGGACAGATTGTAGCTACACTTCACTGCCCCACCAGTGCTAAGAAAGATACACCTGGAGGAACTTCCATACCTACAAGGTAGTTTGTGCTCTTAGTTCCAAATAACCCTTTCATCACTCAGGGACCCTGCAGGAAAATTAAGGGATTCTTCGAGAATTCTGGAGAGACTTTAGCAAAAAGCACTGTTTATAGAGAAATCTACCCAGAGGTTCCTCAGAAGAAAGACCAGATGATCTGTAACCCAAACATCAGCCATCGGAAACCCTGTGGAGTACAGTTCTGCTCTGATTTACGTAAGAGCACCGTGAGTCGGGATTAGCTTGATGGGAACTGGTCTTTAGGCAGGGCTAAGGGCGGGGGAGGGTTGGGTGGGAAGTGGTGCTATGCCTTCTAACCAAAAGGTCGTCAGTTCGAATTCGCCAGGGGCTTCTTGGAAGCTGTACGGAGCAGTTCTACTTTGTCCTATAGGGTCATAGTGAGGTGGCATTGACTCAGTGGCACTGGGTTTTAAGGGGAAAAATAAGGGATGTTAAGTCAGTCAGGCACAATTACTTCTGGAAAACTTTTACTGTCTTTTGGAAGGTGGAGAACAGTAGGGGTCTCCTGGTAGAGCAATCTGAGGTGTGCAGAACTAGCCACATCCAGAACCACAGGGCTTCTAATTATAGAGGAGGGGCAGGAGACCCCTACTGTTCTTCTCCTGCTAGTGCCTCTCCATTGGTGGAGGCTAACTTGTAGCCAGAAAGCAAGGCACGATCCCTGGGCACGGTGAAGGGTGGAGAACGGATTTGGTGAGGAGGTAGAGTGAGAATAACCAGCCAAAATGCAGAAGAACTAGCCTGCCTGGTCCCATGTGCCTGAGTTGAAATGGGTGTCCTATTCATTGTTCATACATAGCCTCTATGTTGTTAGGAGTCCATAGCTTAATGAAAGAGAGAGTACAACAAAAACATTACACTTAGTCTAGGAAATTGTACAGTTTATCAGCTTGTTGCAACAAATATCCTCTTGGTAGTTAATAGTACAAGGAAAACAGTAGCCTCCAGCTACGTAAATATCCTGGCTGAATAAAAGTGTCATCTCAGATACCATCATAGAACTGATAGCAGATTTGAAGAGTGACATACACCACTTGGTAGTATCTTTCTTAAGACATTGGTTTCACTTACTTATTTGGCTCTCAGTTAGGAGAGGATGCATGGTTACTGTGTCTGCAGTATAATGAATTTCAATTCTGGACCCCAACGGGTTAGAGGAAGATTCAGTAAATGCTTCTTATCTATTTTGTAATTGTAAAGGAATAAGAACTAGAATAGAAAAGAGTTCATATTATGGGGAAATAGTCTTTATAACTGGGCTTTCCTAAGGCTTATGTTATGGAATTTTTTTTTGTTGTTGTTGATTTTGGATGGTGGGGTGAGGGTGTAACATTTTTTTTGTTTGTTTCAAAAAATGAACTGAAGTTAGAAAGGAGGAGTATTAGCTGTGTTCTGTGGGTGTCAACATTAATTTTGACATTAAAAAAATATTAAGTTTGACAGAACAGAAGACTGGGAAAGTGTGTTTGGCTTATGTATATTTTTCATAGATAAGGCCTTCTTTTATGTTTGCCCAGCACCCTCAGCCAGGAAATGAGCACTTTCATATGAATTTTGGGAAACCCTGGTCATGTAGTGGTTAAGTGCTATGTCTGCTAACCAAAATGGTCAGCGGTTCAAATCCACCAGTCATTCATGGAAACTTAATGAGGCAGTTCTACTCTGACCTATAGGGTTGCTATGAGTTGGCATCGACTCAACGGCAGTGGGTTTGTTTTGGGTTTACCTGAATTTTGAAAAGAAGTTTCACTGAGGTGTCAGCAGGAAGCAGGGATGCAGGCTTTACTTTGGAGGGTTTGAACAACAAGTGTTACAAAGGGATTGCTACAGAATGGACAGTTAGGAGAACAAACAAGAAGTGATCCCCCTCCCCCCAAAAGAAAGCAAATCCACTGCTGTCATGTTGATTCTGACTGGTAGCCACCCTATAGAAGTGATCTAACACACAGAAATTAGGTGAAGTGCGAAGCCATTGCCATTTTGGGCTGAAGGGACAAAGGGTAGAAATAGTAGCATTCAGAGAGGGTTGTAATCACAGTGGAGGGACAACTGGGCATATGCCATGACTGTAAAGGGACATACTGTTGAAAGACACTATGCAGTGAAACGAGGAGGGAGCAGAAAAAGGAGAACACATCTGTCCTTCCACCTTCCCAGTTTTGCACAGGTACCTGCCTTTAGTCAAGCCCAGCAGGACACTAGAGGGTAAGAGAGTGGAGAAGAGCAGAGGTGGGCAGAGGTGGGGTATGGCTGGTGATGGTTTTGGAGGGGTGTGGTGTTGAATAACCTGTAAAATGGTCCTTTGCTCTCAAGCTCCCAAAATTATTATTGTGACATTCAGTTTGAGGAAATGAAAAGCAGATACATTAAACTGATGGATGACAAATCTGTTTTCTTTAGAGCCAGTTTTACTGTTTTAAAATGACTTACTGGTCCCCTAGACTGTTCTCAGATTTTGGTCCAGACAGATGTTTTTCCCTGCACTATCTTAGTCTCACTGTCTGTTGAGAAAGATGTTGACCTTCACCCTAACCTGGGTCCTGAATTTGACCTCCAGTGGCCATAAGGAGGGGGCCCAGCACAGTTTGTGTTATTGTTAGTTGCCCCCACTGGCAGTTTGAGAGTTAAAAAAAGGCATCCTAGCCTGTATGCTTTTATTGTCCTAATGGGTTGTTTCTGTTGGAGCTAAATGTAATTACTAAATAATCATTTCCAGTTGTTCATTGATTATTTGTGCATGAATTATTTAATGAAAATAGACCCAGATGACCAAGTGGTGGTGCAAAGAGCTGTTTCTGGGAAAGAACATTTGCTCTAGTCCATCTCCCCAGTTGGAGATTATTTGAAAACAAAAGCAAAGCAACAAAACAATCTTCAATGCTTCTGGCAGCTTCAACCAAACCTGGCCTTGGTGTCATTTCAGAACTGCTGTGAGGAGAGCCAGAGAGCTCTGAGAGACAGAGCCGAAAATAGACCAGTTCAAGCAGTTTCAGTGGATGGACCTGAAAATATTTTCGTTTGCTGAGGTATTTAGTGAGTGACAAAACGGCAATGCCTAGAAGATAACATTCCTGGGAAAAGAGATATATATTCAATTTTGCCTTTCCTGGTGGAATATCTCTCTGAAATACTTTATGTTATTCTTTTAATACAGTGCCATGAAAGCTTTTCACTCTCCTAGTTGCTGTGATATTTTTGTCCTATTTGAGCCTTGGAATAATTTCTTTCTATAATTGTATTTACTAAATATATATAAAACATATCAATAAAAAATACATACATAGAACCAAAAATAAAGCCTGTTGCCCTTGAGTCGATTCCATTTCATAGTGACCCAGTAGAGCAGGGTATAACTGCCCCAGGGAGGTTCCCAAGAGTGACTCCTAGATTTGAAACTGCCAGCATTTTGGTTAGCAACTGAGCTTAACCACTGCACACCAGGGCCACCTGCGTAGATATAAAACCAAACCAGACCAGTGCCATCAAGTTGATTTTGACTCATAGTGACCCTATAGAACAGAGTAGAATTGTGCCATAAAGTTTGCAAGGAGCGCCTGGTGGATTTGAACTACCGGCCTTTTGGTTAGCAGGCATAGCATTAAACCACTATACTACCAGTGTTTCCTGTGTATGTGTAAGTACATATATATTTCAGCAGGGGCAGAGCCTACGTTTCACCATTGGGAGATGAAAACAGCAGGTTTCTGTTGGTCTGTCCTCTCTGGAACTGGTTTAGATTACTTAGATGCATGTAGTTAGGATTTAATCCTTGGAACTAACAACAGGGATTAAGGAGTCAAGGACTGTGGAAGTTCCTTTCTCAGTGGGGGAAGGAGGCTGCAGGGATATGAGAAACCAGACTTTATAGTGAAACATTGGCCTACTCCAGACAGAGGTCCCTAGCTATTTACACTACCATGTTATTTGCAAAAATAGTCATACAATAAAATGCAGCAATAAATAATACAAAAATAAAACTCTGATGATATAAATTAATATATAATACTATAAAAACAAATAAAAATAACCACATAAAGATGAAATAGTATTCTGAGAAACAGAAATTCTGTGTTAACTGCTCTAAGTGCACTTCTTGTTGGCTCACTTACTTGGTGGACTCCTATTCTTACTTCAGCACCCAGTTCACTTACACAACATTGACTCTACATTTCTTCCTGCCTCCTGTGCATCCTGTGTAATAAGTAGTGAGACTTACCCTGCGTTTTATACACGTTGCCTCATTTATGTAATCCCCACAGCCTCTCTGTGAGGTAGATATTCAGATTCCCATTTAATAGAACGTGATTACTGAACTGCAGCCATCTGTCTATTGGTGTGATTCCCCTGCCAGCCTAAGGATGCCTTGAGTGGCTATTTTTTTATGGCCAGCACCTGGCACAGTGCCTGGCTCATAGAAAGGATCAGTAGACTTTGCTGAATAAATCCATGCTCAGATATTATTCTTTTAAAGAACAATATCTTTTAAATCTTTAATAATCTGACCTTTTAAAAACAATCTGTTTCACATTACTCTTCCTCTTGGTAATTCTAAGGCTACTACCTTACATTTTTTGAGGACCTACTATGTGCTAATCATGGAGTGAAATGTTTTGCATATACCACCTACTTTAATTCCTAGCAAGCCTTGGTAGTATGGTGGTTAAGAACTTTACTGCTAACCCAAAGCTCAACAGTTAGAATCTACTTGCCACTCCTCGGAAACTGCATGGACCGGTTCTGTTCTGTCCTATGCAATTGCTATGCATCAGAATGGACTTGATGGCAAAAGTTAATCCTTACAGCAATCTTGTTATGGCAATATTATTATTCTTATTTCACGAGGAGGAAGCTGAAGTTGAAAGATGTTAAGTAACAAGGTCATGGAGCCAGAGAATAGCAAGAGTTGGATCGAACCAAAGTCTTGCCTCTCTCGGCTTCTAAGTTCTTCATTGCTCCTTCTTGCAAGTGATGGATGATCTTTGTTAATTTTAGATGTGGCTGTCCAATTCTTCGCAGCAGAAGGGACAAGGTGGTGGCCTCAGGCAATGAGACCTGCCCAGCACATTCTGAAAATGAAAGGGATAATTTAACTTTTTAAAAAATTTACAGTGAGTGGGTGTCTTAACGGTATGAATTAAGTTAATCTAAGAGTGACCCTGTCCCTTCAGTACTAGATTTGTCTGTACTGTCACTGGGAGGTTGTAGAGCCAATGAAAGCCTGAGCTGTAGAGTTATGCCATCCTGGATTGATCCTAATTCTTTCCCAATCTTGAGGAAATTGTTTGAATTTTCTGTGCCGTGGTTTCTAGAATGCTAGTCTTAACAGTACTGATCTCACAGATTTATTCTGAAGGTTAAACAAGAAAAACCTATGACGTAGTTTTGAACAATTACCTAATCTGTATTAAGGGCTTAATAAACGATAAGAACATCAAATATTGGGTGAGCCCTTTCTCTTGCTATGTTTGTGCACTGCCCGGCTCCTGACGGTGTCTTTCCCATGGACAACAATGTGAAACGTCACCCTGAGAGTCATACAATGCAGTAACGGTGCCAAGAACTGCTTTAAGTGCTTTATATGTGTTAACTCTTTAATCCTCACAACCACTTATTATTACTCCCACTTACAGCATAGGCGCAAAGATATTAATAACATTGCCCATAGGTAGCAAGCTAGCAAATGGCAAGGCTGGGATGTTGGCCATGAGTATTTTTGTGGTGTGGAACAGCATGGTTGACCACCTTCTTGTTAGTCACAAAAGTGAAGGAGATTTCATTAATAATGTAATTTTCTTTAGTAATCTGTAGTGTACTTATATATTTTAGTGTTTCTTTGAAGCAGTTTATATTTTTAGTCTTTAAAATAACGTGTATAATTTTAGCTTAATAATAGAAACTCAGTGGTCCACACATTGGAAAAAGATTACATTTTAATCAGAACATATATGTCTGTACCTATCTGAATTCAGTTATGTTTGGTTAGGGCACAAAGTGGGAGGGAATGAGCAAGACAGAACAAGCTGTTTGAATAGTCCAGCAGTTCCATCTCCCCTGCTACTTAATGAGCATGTACCCTGCCTCCTGTGCCAGGCAGGTCACCGTCTCATGCCCTTTGCTCAGACAGCCTTGGTTCTCATGGTATTTCCGTAGTGTGAGCATCTTGCTGCGTGGAGTGTGATACAGGTTTTAATAATGTACTTTTCATGCAACATGGCCAGACACTTTAGCTGATGCTCAACCAGACAAACAGAGTTCTCTCCAGTGGCAGAATAAAACTGATTGTGCTGGCAGTGTTGACGAGTGGCATGGCAAGTCTTCAGTGAAACGTCTTTCGGAGACATTTGCAAGGGACAGAGTCCTTGAAGAGACCATTCTGCATTATGAGCAGTGAGTGGTCAAGGGAAGCATAGCAAGGGTTTTAATCATACTCATTGCACCTTCTGAGGTGGTTCTGGTTCCTCAGGGGCTCTGGCTTTGGCTATTTTGTTGTTGTTGGGTGCCTTTGACTTGATTTTGACTCATAGTAAGCTCATGATACGGGCAAAACTGCTCCACAGGGTTTTTTATAGGCTGTAATCTGTTAGGGGAGCAGATTTCCAGGTCTTTCTTCCATAGAGCCACTGGGTGGATTCGAACCACTGATCTTGCAGTCAGCCAAGTGCTTCACTGTTGTGTCATTAGGATTGTCTTGCCATAGACACTGTATAAAAAAGCACCTACTGATTTGTTCCGTTGTCATCTATTTTTTCTGCTCTCTGCCTGAAGCCTCGCACTTTCTGTAGGTCCTTCATGTCTGATGACTTGCTGAGTTCTTTACTTCCCTCAGAGCTTGGCTTTGATTTGCTTTCTTGGCAGCAGAAAACTTTGCCTCTCTTAGCCCTCCAGACATTTCTTTGGTTGCCCTCTGCCTAGGGGGAGACTCAGACACTTGCTGAGTTGGTACCGTTTAGGTCAAGTAGGTAAGTTTTGCAAACTGCTGCTATGTTGCACAATTTGTTTGTTCTTTTCCTGAGATTCTATTGGGTGGCCAAGATAAGAAGGCTTAAATTTTTTTGTTTCAATGGGATTACAATGAAAGAAACTTGTTAGTGCAGTGGTTAACATGCTCAGCTGCTAACTGAAAGATAGGCTGTTCAAACCTACCAGCTGCTCCACAGGAGAAAGATGTAGCAGTCTGCTTCCATATAAATTACAGTCTTGAAAACGCTGTGGGAAAGCTCTTCTCTGTGCATTAGGATCTCTATTAGTCGGAACTGACAGGACTGAAATGGATAGGAATTACAGTGGACATGGATCAATGCTGAATCCCTTTCTTCTCATGTCCCTGTTCTGTAGTTAGCCTAAGAGTCTCAGCCTCGTGAGAGTAAGTAGCATTTGCAGTGTTTCCTTGAGAGGTGAGAATAATTTATAGCAATTAGATAGAGACAACTCACTTTTTCTAATCATAGAGATCATTTATACTGGCTGTCACAATGCTGTGTCAATGTATGTTTTCCAGCCTGCTATGTGAGTCTACTCAGGGCTTCAGTGTATTGGAAATGAATTGTTGTTATAAAAATAGAATGTTGTTTATACAACACAGGTCAAAAGAATAGGATTCAACATGCCCTCTACTACCCTTAGAAAAATAACAAACTGTGTCTTTCTTTCTGCTTAAAGTCAAAATAACTTATTCCTACCACTGCCGTTCACAGAACTAAATTACAACCAAATCAAGATGGAGGGAGACAATAGTTTTGTCTGGGACAAAGAAAATCAAAACGGCAAGACCAATGGTTCGTATGAGGGCCTAGGTCATGGTGGGCAGTCAGGAATTTTAGCTCATCTGCTATTTGCTGAAGGCCATTTGTTCCACGAATTGCTTTCATAATGCCTATTATTGGAATGGTAGTTGCAGGCTGTGTTTAGGATAATATTACTTGCTGCTATGCCATATGAGTCTGGGGTCTTAATAGCTGCCAAGCTGCCATCTGAGGGTACAGCAAATGGTCTGAACTTAGCAGGAACAGATGATCACCAAGGTCCGTAATGACATGGGGGGAAGAGAATCCAGAAGACAGAGAGACCCACGTGAGTGGATGTCTACATCAACTTGGGACCGGAAGAACCAGATGGTGCCCAGCTACCACCAGTGATAGCTACCATGGAGCTCACAAAATTGAGTCTCACTGGCAACACAAGTATAAATGGGGCGCACCCTGAGCTCTCCCCTGAAAGACTGCAATTGATGGTCCAGGGGCCTCAGAATTCTCCTGGAAGCAGGGCCCCTGGCCCTGATGCTGCCCCTGTTTGTACGTCTAATATAATGAAGGTCAACTTTTCAGACAGCAGTGGATTGGACTTGGTGATGCAGAGTGACCATATTGTGTGGGTGCTTCATGGTTCTAGGCATCTATAGGAGGTCGTCCTGTTGACTTCATACTGGGGGAAGGGGAACAGGTGGAGAGGAGAAGATAGGAGACTGTTGGGAAGATAAGACATGTATGGAACAGAGAGGAAGAGTGTGCTGTCACCGTGCAGGGAAAGCAGCGGAAGCTGCAGGTAGGTCAGTATGCAAATTTATATGGGAATGAACATTTTCGTTCAATCATCATCATCATAATAAAAAAGAGTCTGGGAATGTGGCTTAGGAACAAGAATGAGCCAAGCCAAGTGCCCTCGAGTCGGATCTGACTACAGAATCAAAATGAGAGCTATTGCCTATCAATTTTTAAAATTTATTTAAATTGATCAGGATTAAATTAAATTAAAATGCTTTCACATCTTCCCTGACGTTTTCAAAGCTAGGTTAATTATACCTGCATTCCCTCTCCTGAGGCACTCCTCAAATTCTGGACAACTACCTGTTTTGTGCATCTTTTGTAAGTTGGGATTGTGATATAATTAGGCCCCAAATGATATCCGGTACATAGCCGGTGCTCAGTCTACATTTATAGAATGAAGAAATAAATCATGGTAAGATGTTATGCTTCTCTGCTTTTCACTCAAGTTGCTTGACTGAAAGACAAAGGCTAATTCTGCAGGTTATTTGGCAGGGATCCTGCAGGCTCTCAACAGAAACATTGTTCAGACTATTTTACTTACTGTTTCCGGCATGCTGGGAGTGTTATTTAAAGAAATATGCTGTGAGCTGCCTTACTAACCACCTGAATCCACTCGTCAGACAGTAGGCAATTTCAAAAGCTTCAAAACCAGGAGAACAAGTGCAAACCTTTTCTTGTTGCTCCCGTGACAGAGCTGATGAGAGAGAGAGAGTTCAGAACCAGATCTGCGGTGTGATGGATTGCTTTTATGTGGCCTTTCTAGCCATAGTCTTCTATTCCCACTAAAATCTTAAGTGGGACTGTGCAAATAAAGTGCTTGTGGCTCACCAAGGGTATTAGACAGTTTGCTAATAATACCAATAAGATGCATGCACTCTTGTGGGAGTGGGGCCATGCAAATAATGAGTATGGAACCCTACTAAGAGGGTTAGTCAGTCTTGCCATCCTGCTAGGCTAAAAAGATCCATTCCAGAGGTGAAAAGGTGGGGGGGACCTCAACTACCATCAAGAAGACACAGCAGTGGAGTGTATCCTTGGGATCTGGGATCCCTGTGTTGAGACCCTAGACCCAGGAGACAGAGAGAAAGATCTGCAATACCAGAAACAGTGCAAGGTGATGAGAAGTGGTAGCAGAGAAACAGCAGCAGTGGAACAGGAGGGGCACAAGATGGAGCAATGGCCTTCCTGGTCCACAGAATGAGGCAGCTGCCATGGGTGTCCTGACCCATGGAAAGAGAAGGGTGAGCACCTTTGGGCAGGAGGCTTCCTGGCAGAGTGGGATCCCTCTGGGCACTTGTTGGTGGAGCTACGCTTGCTGACCCATGGAGCATGAGACAGCTGAAAGCCATGGGTCTGAGGCTTATGGAAGGGTGGCGTGTCCTCAGCAAGGAATAGACTAGTCTAAGGGGCCAGGGGCCAGGGGCCAGGGGCCAAGGAGAGGCCTCTTGAGGGCATGGCTGAGTAGAGGCTGTCCTGATTGAGGACGTGTATCTTGAGTGATGATCCCAAGTTGTAGCCTGTTACTTTCCATACTCGTAACTGTGAGTATGGTCTGTGAGTTCTGTGTGGCCATTGCAATGATTTTTGGAATCCAGCCAGAGAAGCAGAGAGAGCCATGGGAGGGATGGCTGGTGTCAGAAGGGATAAAAAAGATCCGAGGGTGGAGGTATGTCTGATCTCCACCTCCTAGTAGTCAGCCTTAGAATGCTGATGCTGCTGATGTTCTCCCCTCTTGTGAAGTTAGGGAAGGAGGCCCAATACCCTTAGACCATCGTTTTTACAGTGTCTGTAAAGTACAGTGAAGAATCATCAAACTCAAAGTCTAGACACAGGAGGGTTAATCTTATAAAGTAATGCTGTTGAAAGGAAATAAAGGAGATTTGAAAGCCAGAAAAGCATTAGCAAATAGGAGTATAGCCTATAACTTTAAGGACAATAATATTTTCTGTGTCCTTTAAAGCAGAATGTGAACAGCTCCAGAATTAGAGTCGCATTCTGAGTTTGTATTAATTGACATAATATTTTTTCAAGTTGCAAGATTATCATTTTAAATAAAGTCATATCATTCTATTGAATCAATGTACTCTAATTTGGTGTGTTGGTTGCTCCCTCTCTATCTCCTCCCACTGCTCGCTTTGTTTTACTATTATAAGCAACAGTGTCATGAACATCTTTTTGAGTACCAAGTTTTTTTTTCTCTTCTCCCTCTTCTTTATGATGAGTCACTACAGCATAGAGGATAAATATTTTCACGGCTCTGGATACCTCCAGCCAAAATATTTTGAAAAGGTTATAGGGAATGCATCTAGGGCACACGTTAGCTCTTTTGAAAGCTAGGCATGTGTTCTGTTCAGTGACATTTGCCGCTTTATGATAATCTATTCTGTCACAAATCTGAAACTATGTACTTGAAATTGGTCCTTCTCTCCAACTTGACTACTACTCACATAAAAGCCACACTCCCGGAAGGTTCAGTCCAAGTACTGCATCACAGTCAGAGAAACAACACCCGACAATAAAAAGTAATTTTAAAAAGTTCATTCTGGTCTCTATTGAAGCTCTCAGAGCACATTCAGTGGAATTCTCAAAACTCATTCTGCTCTCCTTTTCAGTTCTATGCCAAGCTGCGGTAGCTCGAAGCCTTTCCTCTCTTCACATTGCTATAAACCCAAACCCAACCCAACCTACAGCCATCGAGTCAATTCTGACCCATAGTAACCCTATAGGACAGAGTAGAACTGCTCTGTAGAGTTTCCAAGGAGCATCTGGTGGGTTTGAACTGCCAACCTTCGGGTTAGTAGATGTAGCACTTAAACCACTATGCCACCAGGGTTTCCTCACATTGCTATTTCACTTCTAAATGGCCTCTCTATTCATTTTCTGCTCATGTATTTTATGTATGTATATATTTCACATTTTCTTTATTTTTATAAAGTGTAGAACAAGAGCCTGTAGCTCATGCCTTCAGCTACCTTCCCAAAAGCCCATGTACCGTACACATGATCCCTCTTGCTGTAGAGAGTCTCCTCTAGGAGACACAGTGTGAATAGCCTGTGATGGATTCCCTCAAACTCAGACTCAGACTTCACACAACAAGGGAAAAACCTGGTGCTGTCCTGACAAGCAAGAATATATCCTCCTTAGAAGCAGAGGGATGACTGCACATAGTCACATATTAATAATTTTGTCCCTATTACTGATAATAATAACAGCCAACAGCTAGTAAGTACTTACTACAGGCCAGGCACTGTTCTAAGTAAGTAGTTTACATGTATTGTCATTGAATCTTTACAACAGCCTTATGAATCAACCAATATTGTTAACTCCAAGTTTTAGATGAAGGCACTGAACTACAAAGTGTCCTAAGTAGTTTTCCCAACATGTGATGGAGCTGGGATTTTGATGAGGTAGATCTGGCTATCAATTCTGGATTTTTAACCACTGCACTACACTACCTCGGTTCCTGCTTTAGTATATACATCAATGAGCATTACTATATTAATTCATGTAATATATAATGATAGGATCATGACATCTTAGTTTTATATACACATATATTTCACATTTTCTTTATTTTTATAAAGTATGGAACAAGAACCTGAAAACAAAGTGGAGTACCTTTTTTTTTGTTACTACTTTTAATTAAAAATCACTTGGAGGACTTCATGCTACTGTCTGCCTCAGCCTACCTATCTGATCTTACTGATCTAGGCCATGGAGTTGCTTTTATTACTTGTTGTTATGAGAAAAGCCTGTTTTGACAAGGTCAGTGGAAAGATGTAATTCATCACAGAATTTTGAATACAAGTCTAGTCTAAAAGGATTGGTGAGTGTGCTGACAGGAAGTGATTACAGGGCCTCTTAGACAAAAGGGCTGGCAATTTAGGTTGTTTTTTATTAGTTTCTCAAATAAATGCATGCATCCTACTTGTGTTCTGGATTTGTATTTCATGCATCAGCCTTTGTCTTTTATTATTTTTTTCTTTTGGATCTGCCAATTACCTGGTCTGATTCATTGCTGGCAGAGCAGAGATAGCGTGCGATGCACTGCTCAGATAGGAAGCCCTTTACTCCTTTCAGAAAATTGCATGCAAACTATTAGATACATAAACACATCTTTCTCAGTTAGGAAAAAACAAGAAACTTCTTGTTCTGCTTTAGAAGAAAATGCCTACCAATTTCTGTCACTCTTTACAGTAAAAACTGACTTTAAAAATATCACTTAAATGTTCATTTTGAAACATTGCCTATAGGCTGCTCTTCAAAGAGGGTGCTTACTGAGAAGAGAAAACAGTCCTCCAAGTTTTTTTGTTTTTTAATTTGGTAGTGTAAAGAATGCTAAACAAGAGTCAGCAGACTCAAGGCTGAGGTTTATTTCTGCCAGAAACCAGCTGCTTTAAGGCCTACTGTTGAACTCCTCTGTTTCTTAACTCTCCATCTGTAAAATAAATGTTTGCACTAAATAACTTCTCTGTCTTTCTTCATATGTAATATGCACAAGATTCATTTCTGTGCTAGATGACCTTTAAAATCCTTCACCTTCTATGATACTACGGTTCAGAGATTCCTGGTTATATCTACCACTACCTGTTTATCAATTTGTCATGCTTTGGTGGCTTGTGTGTTGTTGTCATACTAAGAACTGTGCTACGAGTATTTCAAATCCTAGCATGGTCACCCATGATGGACAGGTCTCAGCACACCTTATAGACCAAAACAGACTGGGAAGACTGGCCTGGTGAGCGTCTAAAAATTAGCCGACGAAAACCTTATAGATGACAACAAAACATTGTCCTTCTGACTTACTTGGACACATCATCAGTTGCTAGAGAAGGACATCATATTTGGGAAGCAGAAGGATAAAAGGCTGTAGGAGAGCCTCGGTGAGATGGACTGGAACACAAAGACGCATGAGATGTGGTCATGCCTCCCAAGGAGAATGGGCAAACATGCCGAAGTGTCGGTGGAGTTCAGGTGGAAAGAAAGATTACCATCAACTGCAGTGGTCAGGGCAGTTTTTAAACAAATTGAGATCAGGTTTGAACACAGTACGGAAACATGGTTGATTGAAAAAGAGACATAGATGAGGGGCGATTGCCTGGTGTGAACCAAAGCTTGGAGGTAGAAATGGCCAAGGCAGGTTGGGAAATACAGCTTAATATATAATATGAAGTCACGTACCTTGAAATATGGACAGAGAAAGATAGATGACTGATATAGTGTATGAAAAGAGTGACCATACAGACTTCAACTACGGAGTGATGTGATGACAGGTGAATTTACGAAATTTGATGTGAAAAGTATGTGCAGGATGGTTTCAAAGTGAAAGAGCCTCTGAATTTCCAGAGCTTCAGCTCTCGCCACTTGAATGTTGTTGGATGGATGTTTTTGGAATTGTATCTGCTGGTCCTTCTAGGGAGAAGGGTTTCCTATAAATAATCTTGCCAGCTAAAATAAACAACTTGGGAAGAAGAAGGAAATGTTTGTGAAACCCTAAAATGAAAGGATAGGAGTGGGATGCCTACTCCTGGTTGGGTTTCCTGTCCCAGTGGCAGTAACTTTTATCCCTTCTATTTTCCAATTTTTTTCCTCTTAAAAATGCAAAAAAAAAAAAAAAAAAAAGGCAAACTGTGAAAGGTTATAGGTGCTTTTCTTTGTTATATTCAGACTTCCACAGCTTAAAGTGACTCAAAGTCCATAGAAGATGCCTTATCCCTCGTTTCTCTATCCTGTCACTGTGTGAGGGCCTACTTGACAGATTCTATTTCTCGGCTGGCAGTAAAGGTCCTGGGTCTAAGCGTCTATTTGGGCTATCTACTGCTGCATAGCCAAACACTGAAAACCTGTAAAATTTAGGGGCTTGATTCAGTAGTTATTTATTTAGCTCACGAATCTGCAGCCTGGGCAGAGCTGGATGGGAAGGCTCGCCTCTGCTCTGCATGGGCATCAACTAGGCACCTACACTCCATACACATGACTGGCACATTAGCTCTGGCTGTAAGCTAGGACCTCAGTGAAGGGCTGGGTGACCTGAAAAATGGAGGCCATGGTTCTTCTCCACATGGGCCTCTCCACGGGCTGCTTTGCTTCCAGGTGGCATAGTGGCTACATTTCCGGTGAACACCCGAGAGAGTGAGTCCTGGGAGAAATGTATCATCCTTTAGACCAAGATATTCAGCTACCAGTACCATTTTCACCACATTGGATTCCTTAGAAGTTAGGCACCAAAGTCAGTCCATGATTCAGAGGAGGGGAGCTTGAGTCTACCTTCAGATGAGAGAAGGGTTGATGAATTTGATGGCATGTTTGGAAAGAATCACAGTGTCTGTGAGATTTTTTTCTTTTTCTCAGTTCATTATTTCCCTTTTTTTAACTATAGTTTTAAATGCTCTTACAAGGGGCTGTAGGGCACAAAGTAGGACAAGGACAGAGAGACCTTGTAGATGAGTGGAAGAAGATATGGGGACTGTAATGGAAAGGAGAGAACCCTTCTCATCTAAAGCAGATGGATCCAGGTCCTGCAGTGTCTGAAGCTTATGACTAGATAGACAAGCAGAAGTAACCATCACTGTGACCGACTAGGAAACCCTTGTGGCTTAGTGGTTAAGTGTTATTGCTGCTATCCAAAAGGTCAAATCTGCCAGATACTCATTGGAAACCCTATAGGGCAGTTCTACTCTGTCCTATAGGGTTGCTATGAGTCAGTAGCAACTCTACATCATTGGGTTTGGTTTAGGTTTATGGCTCACTAGACTCTTTTGTTGTTGTTGTCTTACTAGTCCTATTTATTTTTTAAGGATGAAGTGATCAATAATACAATCCTCAGAGGATCAGAATGTCCTTCATCTTTAAAGTTGTGTTAAATGACAAGGTTCAGTGAGGAACAGGCTGTTGTTTTCAAAGAAGCATGAAACTGACTATGTTCAGAGATTCTTAGACTCTAATGAAATAGATAATCTTGGGTAAGCTCTTCAGCTCCATAGTTCTGTAAAATACATGTCTTTGGTATTCAGGGTCAGGGTTTACAAAGACAGCTGGTGCCTATCTGAAATTTCAGCCCCTGAAGTGTACGGGGCTGCATGACCTCTCAGTGGAGATGAAAAGCTGAGTAGTAGTCAAAGATGTAATCTAAGATGATGGTGGAAACTCCTTCAGTAGAGTTGTCTTTGGAAGTCACAGTTCCCTGTGACCTGAAAGTCAAGGGCTGTTTTTTTGGCATTCATTTAGACTTGCTCGTAAAGGAGCTTCAGCAAGAAAATGTTGCTGTTTTCCTCAGGTGAGTTTGCAAGCTAAAGGTACCATTGACAGCTTCTGGCTGTTCTTTAATGTCGACTATAGAGAACAGAGACTGTTATCTGGAGAGTCTTTTAAACCTTTCCAGTGACGGAGAGAACATGCTGTGGTGCCCGTTGATCTCCCAGGTCTCTGAGAGTTGTTTTTTGAGTACAATTTCCATATTCAATCCCAAGCCATTTTCACTTAAGAGCATCATCATTTATTAGTCAGCTGTCCTGTATAACAGGTGTTTATTCTTATTCTTAAAGGCTTAGACATTTCTTCTATAAATAATATTATTTGGTGTCATAATGATATATATTGTTGTGCTGATTTTTATTAAAACTATTTATATCATGAAACCCTATGCTAGAAGAAGCCACTGCCTTGGAAGTAGAAGCTTATCCTATTGGATATGGTGCCTGGGATCATGACAAATGATGCTTTAATTAAGGAGAGAGGGTTTTTTTTTTTTTTTTTTTGCATTGAAATCTTTTTTTAAAAAGGTTAATCAAAGAATTAGAAACAGAGAAAAATTTTACAAGGAATAAGAAGTGAGCTGATTTTGTAAATAATTTATAACCAGTTTGTTTCTTTCCTGTTACCCTGTTTCCTAGGTGTTCATGGCTTATGGAAGGATGTGTGGGCTTGTTCTCAGGTAGGGACATTCTGAAGAAGGATTGACTGAAAATAGAGCAACAGGGTCCAGGTAGGAGACAGATGGCACACTGAAGCAGGATAATCCAGGAAAGTTTAACAAAAGAGCTATTTATAAGAGCGTAGGTGTGTTAAAGTAAACTGGCAAAGGATGATGGAAGTACACACGGGAGGCATTGTTATCCCCAGGTGTGAGGGGCTACGAGAGAGAACTGAAGCTGCAGAGGGAGCTGCAGTGTGGGAGGGGTCTCTGGCCGGGGCCTTTGTGGCAGGGGTCTGTGTGCCTTGGACAGACAGACTCAGCCACCCTCCACCCTCTTCGGAGAAGACTGGGAGAGTGAACCGTCGAACCTGTCTTCTTTCTGATTTCTGCTGAGGACTTTCACTGGCAGATCCCAACCAAAAGACAGAGAGAAGGAAAGAGAGCCCATTGCTGCATTAGATAAAGTTCAGCCTTCTGGGGTGCAGATGTGGGGATGGGATTACCTTGTGTTTGAAGGGGACAATGGAAAAGATCCATCACAACAGATAAACACAACTCTACAATTTTGTTAGTTGTTTCCATAAAGACAAGCTTATTAGACAAATCTAGTTACATGACAAATTTATGTAAGTTTTCCTGTAATAGGATAAGGATGAAAATTAAATGGCATGAGTTTCTACCCAAGAATTTCGTGAGTTCAAGGACAATGTGAATTCGAGACTGCATATTTCTGGCTGTATTCATGCCATGGTTTGGGGATGGAATGGTAGGTTAGGGTGCAGAGGAGAGTTAAGGTATTTGGAACTAACCATCCCTAAAGAAAGGCAGATCATGGTTATACCCTCTCAGAGGACCAGGGGCCGGAACAAGGAGGAAACATACCCATCGATTAGGTTGTAACACCTCTCTCTCTCTACTTGCTGTAAGAGAGTGAGAACCTCAGAGGCAGGTGAACTTCTGTAGTAAATGTGCTGAAAGAGAAAAGCATTTACCTACACCTCAGAAATATTTCTCTTTGGTAGAATCTATCCATTTAGGGGCTTAGAACAGTTTCTACTATGGTTTATTTCCCCTTTAAATATGGGATTGTTTGTATTCTGCCTACCATGTTGAGTAATGCAAGCTGTCTTTTAGTCCTGAAGCAGCCCAAGATAGAATGGAAGAACGTGTGTCTGTCAACCCTTTATAATTTCCAGTGTACATTAACTTACGTGATGTCATTTAACACACATTACGTGACAACAGTACTTGGAATTTTCCATGGATAAGAAGTCTGACCACCACTCATCTGGTTATGATATGTCGTACTGTAGTTCCTTGTGTGTTGCTATGCTGCTGGAAGCTATACCACTGATACTTGAATACCAACAGGATTATACATGGTGGACAGGTTGCAGTGGAACTTCCAGATTAAGATAGACAGGAGGAAAGTTCTGGTGATCTACTTCCGAAAAGTGGCAAATGGAAACCATACGGCTCACAGTAGAATATTGCATGATATGGTGCTGGGAGATGAAACTGTACAATACACTGTACAATACTGTACAATAGCCACAGCAGTGGACTTAGAAACACAGATGATCACGAAGATGTGCAAGACTGGGCAACGTTACTTTCTGCTACATGTAAGGTTTCATAAGATGGAGACTGCTTGCCTCATAGGAATTTTAAAAACTAGACTATTTTTGGAAAACCTGGTGGTATAGTGGTTATGTGCTACAGCTGGAACCAAAAAGGTCTGCAGTTCGAATCTACCAGGTAGTCCCTGGGAACTCTATGGAGCTGTTCTACTCTGTCCTAAAGGGTTACCATGAGTCAGAATTGACTTGGTAGCAGTGGGTTTGGTTTGATTTTTGGTTATGCCATTTTATAAGAAGCGTTTTTATGTTGTGACTTTCAATAAAAAGTGGATTTGTCCTGTGTTCCATTTAACCTGCCTCAATACCAAAGTACCAAAAGAACTTGGTATAAGGCAAACTCATGGTCCCTGTTCAAAAAGGGTGTCTTGAGGTAGATAGATCTCACCTTCTTAGGCTTTAGGATGGAGCTATGTCTTTCCAAAACAAAAACAGAAACAAGACAATGGACTGTTCTCTGAAGACAATTCATGTATATGAAAAGCTGTGTTTAGCAAAAGAAACATTCACCCAAAGACGCTATGGTCCTTGAAGGAGCAGTATTCAGCAAGTGGTAGTCATAAAAAGGCCCCAAAGGGCTAAAAAGTTCCTGATGTTTATTCAGTTGAAGAATCACCTTAATTTGTCACTGGCCTTGAATTCAAATATTCACAGAGGCAGCCTCTGTGTGGGAGAATAAATCAGTAGCGTTAATTGCATCTGCTTAATTCAACCATAAGAAAAATTAATCCTTTCATAAGTGGCTGGTTTTCTGGATGACATTTTCTACTGCCGAACTATTCCTTCTATTTTGTGATGGAAGGAATGGTTGCAAAATGTTTTTAATTAAAAGTTTTGATCTCTTTTTTCCTCCTCTAAAAATACACTGTAGAAGAATACTATTTTAACTGTAAGAAATATTTAGCTCAATAAAAATAAAATCAGGAAATGAAGTAATCAGCATCAGACATCTGAAAGAATCCATCTGTAGGTATGCCTGTAAGAAATCTAGGTCTGAGTTTTACTGAGTAGGCACGCAGGAGTCCTGATAATAAACCAACAGGTTGGAAACTTGCTCTGTGCAAGGCACTAGGCTGATTCTAGACACATTACATAAGACTACTGCCTCCAAGGAGCCACAGTCTGATTGCAGAGATAAAACTGATATAATTGGTTCACAAGAATTAAATAATTGTCCAGGGGAGATAATGCCACAGACCTATACATACTTAACTCCCAAATAAATGGTGTAGGTAATAAGTGTTTTAGTTAGAAAGGGGAGAGATCATTATGAAAAACTCTGGAATAACTGGGAATTGGAACTAGATTGGGGCCTTGAAGGGCCTGGAAGGGACTTGGGCATGACAGGAGGAAAGCATAAAATGATAGGTCTTAAAATGGACCAAGATCTTCATGGTCACGCAGTCTGGATGGCACTGGAATACTGTCGGTGACTCACTGCCTTCACAGTAACCTGCTCTATTTTTGCACATTAGTCATCAGAAAGTCCTTTTGTTTGGTCTTCAGGTGAAATTTACCCCCTCCCTCCCTTTAACTTTCAGCTGGATTCTTTCCTTGCAGAGAAAATTGGAATCCCTCTTCCATGTGCCAGTCCTCTAAGTATTTGATGAAGACTATTATTTTTTGTCCTCAGTTTTTTTGTGTTCCCCAGTTTTTTCAGCTGTATTTCATTTTTCATCATTTCCAGACACTTTGCCATCCTTGTTACTTTTCTCTAAGAATCTTGAGACTCTCCCTTCCCCAATATATCTTGCTCTTGTAAACCCCCGACTCAACAGCTTACCAGTGCTCACGGCCTAAAATGCAGACTCATGGTTTACCCGACAGTTACGATGTAGTTCACCACTGGAAACCAAAAATGTTTGCATGGTGCACCTCCCCTTTTTAAAATGCCTCCTTAGCCAGAAGACACAGTGTAACTGTGATGCAATGTCTAATAAATACCCACCTTGATTTTTCCCCATGAATGGATTTGGCTAAGCAAGGCCAAGGTTCTCAGTGGAAGAGAGAGATAGAGGGGAGGGAAATTCTGTGGTGGTGGTTTTCTGAGGGTTCTTCCTTAAGGGAAGGAACAAGACAATTGCCTGAGTGCTGTGGGTACTGTGACTTTGTAGCCCTGGCCACTGCGTGTGGCTTCTAGGGATGCCAAGGCTGACATGGAACTGCCTTCCTGCTGCTCTGGCCTCAGCCCGGTACTAGACTTGCTCCTCTCCTCTGGCAAGTCAGTGCCACCACCACCCCTGCTCCTGAGTGTGACTTTCTGAGGGCCCTCAATGTCCTCAGACTCTGTTGTGACACTGTAGCTACACTGGTTGACTGGTTGACTTTCTGATTTTTATCACTGCTTGTAGCTAACAGGGTCTTCTGTGGCACTTAAACTAGAAAACAGGTTAGTTGCCAGAAAGACAGATAACTTGTGCTTGCTGAATGCGTCCTTAATGCTGTATGACTGAGGTTTCATTCACTTCTGTCAGTTTACTCCTCTCACTCTTAGAATGATTTGAGCTGTTGTATTTTGACTCAGCCACACTCATTAGAGCCTTCTGAAAGGAAAACTTGATCTATAAATTCTGGGAAGAAGGGCAGGTTGTGGCTTTTAGCATGTCTGAAAAAACTCAGAATTAGTTCTCGTTTTTATTCTGTGTTATTTTAAAGTAGGTAAGCATGGTTTCTCTGCACAGCCCTGGTCTCATTATGAAATGTCTCATATTTATTTGTTGTTCTGTGAGAGCTTCTAGCACCGTATTTTAATTCTCTGCATTGCACTTTCCACTTCCTCATAGTTCTCGTGTTTATTTCCCTACTTGTTGTAAGCTGCCTGTAAGTAGTAACAGTTTCTTTGTTCAGGACTCTGTTTCCAGTGTGTGGCCCACATTAGACATGGGGTGAATATTTGTGGAATGAGGGTAGAATGAAGACTGAGTCATTCCTGGTGTCAAATGCATTCTCTCTAGCCTGCTGCAGTCTGCATGACTTTACCAGCCTTGATTACTTACTAGTCCCTTCTGAGCATTTACGAGCCTTCTGGATCTCTTACTAGTCCCTCATGCTTGCGTCTAGTGTCCCGCTACTGGTGCTCATATGCCTATCCCCATTCCTGGAATTTTCTAGAATGAAAAGCTGCTCACTGCCTTATACATCCTTGGAGTTTTGCTTTCTCAGCATTTCTTGCATATTTATGTGTGGCCCAAACAGGTTGATCTATTTGCCATGTGACAAATATTTCACTCCTGATATGTTCATTATTCCTTTTATTTCTCCAAACATTTCAAACACAGTATTTTCTCTCAACAGTTTGCTTTTCTTCCTCACTCTCCTTTTCCTTCCCTCCCTCCATCCTCATTTTTTCCCACAAGTTTGGCATCTTCTGTGTGCCATGCTCATGCTAAATGCTGGGGACCTAATGGCAAGGAGGACAAGTGCTTATAGTTAATGAGTGTTAATTAGGGACTTCTGTAATGATCACCCCTCCCTTCCCAACACACACGTGCAATACATACTTCAGATCTAAAGTCCAGTTCTATTGTAAAAATTCACCATGGTGTAGAGAGTAAATTGCAGAATCCGACAGATCTGTGCTGGCATCTCATTTATCACCTGGGTGACCTTGGACACATAACTTAATCTCGCAAGGCTTCAGCTTCATTTGTAAGCTGGGGAGAATGATAGTATTTATCTTACAGGATGCTTGTGAAAAGTAAATGAAATACGATTTATGTAAAGCACTTAGGAGAGGGCGTAACCAAAGGTGGTAGAGAGAATGAGCATGGTAATAGTAGCAGGCTGCCTGGCGTACCTGGGGGTTGTGATGGAGCCCTTGGAAGTGATTGGACCTTGGTTGTGGCACCAAAAGACCACTGCCAATGAGTTGCTTCTGACTCATAGTGACCCTATAGGGCAGAGTAGAACTGCTCCATAGGGTTTTGAAGGAGCACCTGGTAGATTTGAACTGCTGACCTTTTGATTATCAGATATAACACTTAACCAGTATGCCACCAGGGTTTCCTGGTTGTGGCACAGAAGCTCTTAATTTTCTATCACTTGGCTATAGTGTGATAGGGATTGCTGAAGTTATTAAAGGAGGGAAAGAGGTAAAAATACTTAGGATGAATATGGGTATAGTTACTCTAATTTCTGAAGGAGACTTAGTTGAGCGCTTAGCTGCTAACTGGAAGGTTAGTGGGTTAAATCTGCCGGCTTTTCCATGGTCAAAAAGACTTGATGAGCTACTCCTGTGACATTGACAGCCTAGAAAACGTTGTCACAGGTGACTTAATCTCTCAAGACTTCAGCTTCATTTACAAAATGGGGAGAATACCGGTATTTATCTTACAGAATGGGGTAGTTCTACTCTATCCTATAGGGTCACTATGAGTGGCAATGGACTTGATGCTGTACAGCAACACCACTACCAAGTTTTCTGAAATAAAAAATTCAGCCCGTGGAGCCTGAGAAGCCTGTGTATGCACTTCTTTGGGAAGAGAGCCAGGTGTTTGTATCCAGCCCAGTGGGACACGCATTTTCTGTACAGGAAAAGCAATTGAGAGAAGACTAGGAGGGCTTGTTGATTCTGTTAAGAGAGGGGAGGAGAGAAGACCAAGCACCTGGGCTTTTTTGGTTCCTCTCTACCATTAATGGCCTACAGCTTTTTCACTAAATGAAGACTATATCAAGTTTTAGGGTGGTGAAGCATTCAACTACTACCTGAAAAGCTGGCTGTTCAAATCCATCTAGAGGCACGTTGAAAGACACACCTGGCGATCTGAAAGGTCACGGCTTTGAAAACCCTATAGAGTATAGTTCTGTTTTGACATGCATGGGGTTACCACGAGTCAGAATTGACTTGATGGCAACTAACAACAGCAGGACTTTCTGTAAATTATGTGGAAGACAGTAATATGCCATGTTGCCCCCATGCTGAGCTGTGATGAAAATACTGTGTGTGGTCTTCTGATCAGATGGTTGTGATTATCTTGGCATGGGAGGAGAGGTGCCTGTGTGCAGGGAGCCAGGGGTCTGGCAGGCAGATATCAGTAAGGTAACCCATGGCTTGGAGCATGGCGACAGAGTACATGTGTCTTAGGAGTGGGAGAGTTCCTTGTGAGTGTTCTCATGCCCTCAGTGGCATGTCCGTTAGAAGTACTTATGGACCAGTCAAGAGTTTAAGAGGCCAAGGTGAAATGCACTCATCTGCTACAAGTTTGTTTTAAACTCATCATTTGAAAAATTCAGCTAGTTGGAAAATGAGTTCATTTTCAGTGCCCTGTAGCAATTTGTGCCCTTGCAGTGACTGTGTGAGGCACATTAACAACCCCAACAAGAATGTCCTAAAGAAAAGTTTCCTGATTCTTTTAGCATACTTTTAATTTTCACTCAGCAGAGGTAACCAAACATATTAGAGTGTGAATACTGAATAAAAAGAATCTAGGATAAAAACAGAAAATAGAGACTGGTTCTTGTGTGAAAGCACATGTAATAATTACAATATTTTTCGCCGTAACCATTTATGGATAATATTTCCTTTTGGCCATTTAGTTCCCTCTTTCAACTTACTGAAAGCACTTAACTTTCTTGCGTGTCTTTGTTTCTTTTTTAAATTTAAGTTTCCATTAGAAAAATATATAGAAAAGACCATAATGAGATGAAGCGTGTCTGTGTAAACTTTTTCTTTCCTAGATGAGGTCTGTTGTTGGGTTGTGGTGTTTGAAGAGCCTGTGTGACAGGGTAGGACACCCCACAGGGTTTCCTAGGCTGCAGGCTTTATGGGAGCAGATGGCCAGTTTTTTTCTCATGCAGAGCTGCTGGGTGGGTACCCACCACCAATCTTTGGGGTGTCAGTCAAGCACTTAATCATTGTGCCACCAGGGTGTCTTAGATAAGCCCTAGAAGACCCCCAAAACTGCCTGACACTTCCACTCCCACTTAGCCCCCCTGTCCTGCCTCTTTAGTAGCTTGTATATGCTCCAAGCATCTGTGTTTTTCCTGTTAACACTTATCAAGTGGTAATTAAAGAATCAATTATGCAATTAATTTTTTAGTATTTCCCTCTCTGTCAAGGGAGGATGGTAGAGACAGTTGTGTTCACCTTGGTGTATACCCTGTGCCTGGCACATAGTGGGAGGTCAGTTTATATTGTCAGATAATAATCACAGCTAATATTTATTGGATCTTGTTGACAAAAGTATTAACTTTAAAATACTTGTGAGCAAATAATGAAAATAAACAACTTGCAAATAAAGCCTGAAGAAATCATATGTGAGATTTCTTCGATAGATAGTTTCGAATTCTTATGTACAACAAATGCTATAACTAACCTAGATGTAAACATTGGAGTTTCTGAACAAGGGACTTGATCTCAAATTGACTATTTTATCTTCTCATCATTGTAAGATAGAGGAGTAGGTAATTTTAATAAACTGAAACTAAATGATAAGGAGAGTTAGTTATGGTGCAGGTGGATTCCCAAGCCCAGGTCTTTGGTAAGAGCATTAAAAAAAACAGGCCTGCTTGTTAGGCAGGCTCCCAGCAGGAAGCAGTAGCCTCAAACTGGCAATTTGAGGAGGATTTAGCAAAGAAACAACTTATAAATTGAGGCTAGGGTTTGAAGAAAACATCCACCTACAGTGCAGAACCCAGGGCTAGCTACAGTTGGGAGCTACCTCTCCTCCTGAAGAGTCAGGAACAGATAGTTACCGGGCCCTAGGTTGTCCTTTATTCATGGTGATGCGATGCACAATGAAATGATGTCCTGCCTAATTCGGTGCCATCACCGTAATTGGGAGGCAGAATTCACAGGGGGCAGACTGTTGTGATCCATGTTTGTCTTTTTTTTTTTTTTTTAAGTTGACGGCACTTGGCTTTTGGACTTGGCCAATGCCTGCTTAACCAAAAGATTGATGGTTCAAACCCACCAGCTGCTCCATGAGAGAAAGAAGTTGCAGCCTTGTTCCATAGAGATTACAGCCTTAGAAGCCCTGAGAGGCAGTTCTTTTCTATCCTACAGGATCCTTGTCAGTTGGTGTCAACTAGACAATAACAGGTTTGGTTTTGGTTTTTAGTGGCATTAACAATGAAATGTGTCATTGTCATGAACTGACTTGTTTCCCCCCTAAATGTCTGTCAGCTTGGCTAGGTCCTGATTCCCAGTATTGTGTGATTGTCTACCATTTTGTCATCTGACGTGATTTCCCTATGTGTACTAAATCCTATCACTGTGATATAATGACATGTATAAATAGAGGCAGTTATATTGATGGGATCCACAAAATTAGACAATGTCTTATTTTGAGATATAAAAGAGAGAAGCAAGCAGAGAGACACAGGGACCCCATACCACCAAGAAAGCAGTACCAGGAGAAGAGCATATCCTTTGCACCTGGGGTTTCTATGCAAAGAAGCATCTAGAGCAGGGGAGGATTGATGACAAGGGCCTTCCTCTAGAACTGACAGAGAAAGACACCCTGGAGCAGACACCCTGAATTTGGACTTATAGCTTGCTAGACTGTGAGAGACTAAATTTCTCTTTGTTAAAACCATCCACTGTGGTATTTCCGTTAGAGCAGTGTTGGATGACCAAGGCAGTCATTAATGGGTTTTTGTAAATAGATCACCACCTCTTTCTTCCTAGTCCATCTTAGTTTGTAAACATTCCTGAAACCTATTTAGCATCATAGCAACACACAAGGCACACTGACAGTTGAGTGGTAGCTATACATGAGTTGGTATTGATCTGGAATAGAACCTAGGTCTCCCACGTGGCAGGTAAGAATTCTGCCACAAAACTATTGCTAAACCACACCAGCACCTATAAAGGGTAGTCTTATGAAGGGACCTACTGACAGAAGCTGGTAATGTAACACAGCCAACTTACAACATCTTGACAGGGATGGACTCATTCTTTTCCCATTTCCTAATCTTCTGCCTGTGCTATCTATTGGTGTAACCCAAGTAAAGTCAAGGAGGAGAAAACCCATTGAATTCATCCATGAGGGTTAGCTCTGCAGGGCACAGAGCAGGCTGGAGAAGGTTGGAGAGTGGCTGTGAGGTGCAAAGAGAAGATTCAAGGTAAAAGAAAATAAAGACAAAGCTTGTAGCCTTTCTGCTGAAACCTATCAGAGGATATAGGAAGCCCATGACCTAGAAAGTGTGAAAAATGCTGTAACAATGATGAAATTGATGTGAAGTTCTCAGCGAGCCAGCCTCTGCACTGTTTCAATGCGGGGAAGCCTTAAGTTCAATGTTATGTAGCTGCTCAGTGGCAGCATTTAAGCTTAAATCCTGGATATCTCATTCATTCAGTCATTCCCTCAACAAGGATTTGCGAGCACCTTAATGTGGTGGGCACAAGAGCCTCATACTGGGATTTTTTTGATGCCCTCACTTTTTAGTAGGACAATGCTGTTTCTTTAGGCTGTCCTTTGGCTCAGTGATACTCAGGATGAGATCCCCAGAGCAGCAGCAGCAGTAGCGTCTCCTGGGGAGCTGTTTAAAAATGCAGACTCATGGGCCGTATGCACCCTTACTGTATGAATCAGCATGTCTAGGGTCAGGGGTCAGAGATCTGTATTTTAACAATACTCCAGGAGGTTTGCCTGCATGCCCACCTTTAGACACAATGCTATAGCAGATGTTTTAAACATGAAACATGAAGAAATAAACACAGGGCTAAGAGTAATAGAGCTCCTTTGGGAGAAAGATGTGACAGTCTGCTTCCACCTTGGAAACCTTATGGGGCAGTTCTGCTCTGTCCTATAGGGTCGTTGTGAGTCAGAATCAAATCAACTGCAATGGATTTTGTTCTTGGTGCAGTGGTTAAGAGCACAGCTGCTAACCAAAAGGTTGGTAGTTCAAACCTACTTTGGAAAACCTATGAGGCAGCTCTGCTCTGTCCTATGGGGTCACTAAGAGTCAGAATCTACTTGACGGCAATGGGTTTGTTTTTTCTGTTTATCCAAATATACACATTTATTTTAATCTTGGCTTATTTTCAAATAGGCCTGTAATATAAGGAAATTGGATTAGAGAATTAGTTTTCAAGCAGTGTTTATCTGATCTCCTTCAGAGCGAAGGGGGTCATTGGGCCAATCCACTCAACCAAAGTAATGAGTTTATTTTTATAATATTTCATTTGAACATAAGGCTCTAAGGCTTAAGAAGCATTTGAAAACCCGTGATTGAGATGCTCTAAGTTTTCTCTTGTTCAGATGTTCTGTGGTGCTGTGTGCATGCACACATGTGCTAATTGCATTTATTTAGTATGTGTGGCATCTGTATTTGCAGCTCACATGGATGCATATGTTGTTCTATTTCAAAATATTACCACTGGCTTGTGGCCAGAGGTGCTGTTTTTCCATTTCCTGTCCTTTTCTGGTACAGCTAAGGGGGTGTGTCCATAAGTCTTTCCACACTGTATGCATGTGTGATTTCTGGAACATCATTTGCTCTCTGTCAGCCTGCTGTTAGTTGTTTTAATATTCATATTCCTTGTTTTAACATAAAGATCTTGCAAAAAGTGTAACTGCATTTCTGATTGTATCGAATTCACGTGGCTTCTGAGTACCCATGTAAGAGTTAGGTTATTACATATTTAAAAATGCAGACTACTATGGCTCAGTAGGCAGGACTAGAATCATTCTAAGCTTGGTTCTGTATTTGGTTTCTGTGAAACTCATACCTTGGGAAATCAGTCATTCATTATTTCTGTGGTTTCAATTTCTTACTTGTCAAAGAGCCATAATAATAGTTGTAACCTCTAGTGGTTCAAGAATTTCTACATAGAAGATAGTTGCTGTAGGAACCTTATTCTTGGGAATGGGAAAGACACTTTCCTTGAAGGTAAGTTTGCAAAACAAGCACACTGTCTTCCTTATTTTATATATTAAAGATCATAAAATTAGAAAATTCTTCTAAAGATGCTTTTATTTACACTCTACAGAAAATGCCTCCACTTAGCAGTTTGTCATGCTCTGGTGGCTTGTGTGTTACTATAATCTTGGAAGCTATGCTACCAGTATTTCAAATGCCGGCAGGGTCATCCATCATGGACAGGTTTCAGTGAAGCTTCCAGATTAGGACAGACTAGGAAGAAAGGCCTGGAGATCTACTCCTGAAAATTAGCCATTGAAAACTCTGTGGATCACAATAGGATATCATGTGATACAGTGCTAGAAGATGAGCACCTAGACTGACAGGTACTTAGAACACAGAGTGGCCTCAGTGAGAGACTGGAGCCTGCTGGTGATGGCGAGGATGGTGCAGGACAGGGCAATGTTTTGTTCTGTTGTTTTGTCGAGGGCTGAACTGATGGCAACTAACAATAACAATGCAGAATACTGGTATGATACAAGACTGTGAGTTAAATTCACAAACTTGTCCTAGAAAAACTATTACATACCTCACTCCTGAATATCACTACAGTCACCTTTGAAGAACTATTTCCCTTGGGAATCTACGCACCAGCACCAGTGCCTAGTCTACCCTTCAGCGCAATTTTGGAACTCTTTTTCTGGAATGGCCATCAAAGCTGTCATTGTATTACTCTTGATGTCCTCAGTGTCATCAAAATGTCTCCCTTTCAGTGTTTGCTTTATCTTAAGGTAAAGAAAAAAGACACTAGGGGCCTCATCAGCTGAGTAGGGAGGGTGTTCGAATACAGTTATTTGTGTACTGGCTAAAAACTCCCTCACAGACAACTACACAACTAAGTTCGCAAACTTGCCACCTTGCCACTGTGCACAGTGGATGTTCCAGAAAGAGTTCCAAGATTGCTTTGAAGAGTGGACTAGGCACTGGCATCAGTGCATAGCTTCCCAAGGGGAGTACTTGGAAGGTGACCTTACTCAGCAATGAGGTGTGTAGCACCGACAACAATTAAGTTCATAGACTTAGTTATTGGACCTTGTGTATCAAAGCATGTTCACTTTTTTTCACTTAGGTTGCTTCTAAGGGAACATTACTGGGGGCGAGAAGCTCTAAAACTCTTGTCCCCCCACCACTACATCTAGACACATCTTGTATATGACCCCAAGACATTGTGAAGATAACAAATTAATAAAAGAACTGAGCAAGTGCACAATTTGAAGGGTTATTAAGCTGGTAGCATTTAGATTCTCTTTCAGGTCTTCACTGAAGGAGGAATGTTTTCTTGATCTATGTGTGTTTCCTCAGCTCTGTAGCGCCGAGCGCAGTTTCTGTCTTATATTGTTGTTGTTAGGTGCCATTGAGTCAATTTTCTACTTATAACAACCCCATGTGACCATGGAGTTTTCTAGGCTGTAATCACTAAGGGAGCAGACTTCCAGGTCTTTCTGTCTTATAAAATCAAAATCAAACCTGTTGCTGTTGAGTCAATTCCAACTCATAGCAACCCTCTAGGACAGAGTAGAATGACTAGCTGTTAAACAGATACATGAAGTGCAGATGAACGTCAAACTCATTTGAGCTGTAAATAAAATGGGCTTGAACTGTATCCAGATGTTTCAAAATCCTGGAGGCTTATGATTTCATGGTCCATTCCTGTTCTGAGATGGGGGAAACGAGGAGCTAGATGAACAGCTAGAGAAATAGAGCTGAGAAATCAGATCCAATCCTTCTGGAGTTTCATAGTGTTTTGTTGAGCCATTTCAGTAAACAACAGAGACAAGACTTTGTGCTGATTCCAGTACCATTGTGGAACATCACCCAACCGTTGCACCTGGAGGGGAAGGGCTAATGTTGCAGAGACTGCAGAAGTTAGCTAAAACCCATGATAGAAGCCTCATTACCTTATTCTTTGTATCTTTAGGACCCTTCGGGGAAATGACCTTGGGCAAGGGGGGATACCATTGTAACGGGCACAGTTGACTCAACTTAGTGGGCTTATGAGTTTCTTATAAATCTTAAGTAATAATAAAAAAAGAGAAATCATAATAAAATAGTGGTAGAAGCAGAATTCTGTAATATGGTTTATGAAGAGCAGCCTAGCTTTTTATTAAACCACATGTTAAGTTTGGAGCTCTGAGGCTTAGCTAACAACTAAATAGAGTAACATACTGCAAGAGTATGCTTATGCTACACGGCTTATGGAAACTCTGGTGGTATCGTGGTTAAGTGCTAGAACTGTGTTTTAGTCAGCTCATGCTGCTTTACCAGAAATACCACAGGAGGATGGCTTTAGAAACAGAAATTTTATTACGTCACAGTCTGGTAGGCACAAAGTCCAAATTCAGGGTGTCAGCTCCAGTGGAATGCTTTCTCTGCTGGCACTGGAGGAAGGTCCTCATCATCAGTCTTCCACTGGATTGGAAGTTGCCAAGCTGTAGGGACCCTGGTCCTTTCTAAAGGATGCACTCAGCTTCTGGCACTGCTTTTTGGTGATATGAGGTCCCCAAACCTCTCTGTTGGCTCCTTTCCTTTGTATCTCATGAGACTGCCTAATGCACAAAACAATCTTACACACTGAGTCCTGCCCAACTAACACAACTGCCACCCATCCTCCCTCGTTAACATCACAGAGTCAGGATTTCCAACACGGAGAAACATCACACAATACAAGGAATCTTGACCCAGCCAAATTTCTACACTTATTTTTTGAGGAACACAAATCAATCCATTACAGGTTGTTAACCGAAAGGTCGCAGTTCAAACCCACCTTGGAAACTCCATAAGGCAGTTTTACTCTGTCCTGTAGGGTCGCTATGAGTCGGAATTACCTTGGCAGCAGTGGGTTAGGTTTGGTTTTGGTTACACAGCGTATGACAGTTTTCACTAGACAGATAGAACTTTACTGGTTGGGGCCACAAAAATTTGGCAAAATGTTGAGGTTTTTTTTTTTTTTTTGGTTCAAATCTGCCCTTCAGAAGGGAGGTGATTTTTAAAGAGAGCACTGATGGGAAATTTGCAGTGAAAGGTTAACTTATTATTACATCATTATTACAATGCTATTAAAGTTTTCATTTAAAATACTAAAGGGGCCAAAAAGAGGCTGGAAGAGTGAACATCAGCAGAATGATTTTAAAGAATGAAGGAAATCTTCATATTTTCCTTGTGAATAAGTAGATTTTTAGCAAAAGGCTTTAAGGAGGTTGTTACTACTTGGTTTCTGAGTATTTGTAGAGTACAGACTGAAATAAGCAAGGGCTTGAGTTTGAAAGAGTCCGTGTGTGGCACAAACATTTAAGTACTTTCCCACAAAAGCTGGTAGCTCGAACCCAGCCAGGGGTTCTTCCAGAAGAAGAGCTTGATGGTCTGCTTCCACAAGGTCCTAGCCACGAAAACCCAACAGAGCTAAGCTCTGCTCTGATACTCACGAGGTCACACTGAGTCAGCATTCCTTCATGACACTGGGTTTGGGTTTGGTTTTTTGAGCTGAAAATGGTTGTGGTAGCTGAATTGCTTACAGAGATAAACCATTAACTAGAAAACAAAGTCAATAAGAGTCAAAGGTAAGGTATTTAATGTTTATAGAATTTTCTTAGTGTTAATTTTTTCTTTCTTTTCCTTTTTCTTCATTGTATTATTCTAGGGAGCACCTCAAATGATTTATACTTTATTACCTAAACATGCTCACATATAATAAATTTACCTTTGCTTTCTACATTTTCCAGACCTGAAATTACTCTTTAAAGCTTTTACTTATTTATCACCCCCCACACACCCACCCACACACACACACACCCCCACCCACCCACACACACACCCAATAGCACACCCACAGCTGTTGAGTTGATCCGGACTCACAGTGATCGTATAGGATGGAGTGGAATGGCCTGATGGGGTTTTCAAGGCTGTAAGTCTTCACAGAAGCAAGGTGCCGCATCTCTTTCCCACAGAGCGGCTAGTGGATTTGAACCATCAACCTTTACATCAGTAGCCGAGCACTTCACCAGTGTACCACCAGAGCTCCTTATTCATCCTATGGAAGGTTGAAAATTATAAAGTATCAGGTTGAAATCATAAGAAGCTATTGTTTTTCTAAATCAGAAACAGCCAATTATCAGCAATTTCATATGGGTCCATCTAATGTGTGAAGGGGCATGGTAAATACGTCACAAAATGTAATTAAATATCATCCATTTTGTGGTAGAAATCATAAAGAATGTAGCTTCACCCTAGAGGGAAAAAAAGTCATCCAGAAGTTTGTCCTGGAGGATCTAGCTTTTTTACCAGGCAGAAGCCATGCTAGGGTCTAGCAGTCAATAGACCTGCCTGGGGGTGAGAAGAACTGGGTTCTTACAACTGTGTGAACGGAGATGATTATCATTATAGTTAGTACAATGTCTAGCCTCTGTTTTTTCAGGGTTTCTTTTAGTTAAGTGAAATAATTAGTGTTGAACAGCTTTGAAACTTACATATGGTGCTGGGTAACATAGCATCATCATCCTTACCCAGTTGGAAGGGAGACGGGCTTAAAATGAGAATATTCAGAGACAGTAGAATGTAATCTTCAATAAGAGAAACAGAGTTCATGGTCTTTTCTGAATTATAGCCACCAGCAAATGCAAGATTCTGATTCTTTCCCTGGCCACGAGTACTGGCCTGCAGAGCTTGGTTCAGATAAAAATGGAGACATCAGTGAGGAACCCAGGTTAAAATAGAGAGAGTGCTGACACACTGAGGGAAGTGCAACTAGTGTCGTGAGACACTTTATGTACAGACTATTAAATGCAAAACAATTTGCTCTGTAAACTTACACCTAAAGCACAATAAAAAAGAAGCAAAAAAAAAAAAAAAAAAGTGGGGTTATCATTTGGACAGCCCCTTATTTATTTTTCTAACTAAAAATATCTTTAGCTTAGTGCTGAGAATGGCAAGGAAGAAATGGTTCTATATGTCGTCAGAACTAGTAGTGGAGTTGGGTGGCATGGTCAACTTTGCCCTGGATAACTTCCTCACTTGCAGAGAATGCCCATGTTGCCATATCCCAAGGTGGTTTAGTCTATCCAGCCAATGAAAGTTCCAACTTGGTTTATTCCAGAACATACTTTATTCTAGAAATTTCTACCAACTGTACTGAAAGCTCATGTGTTATCATAGATGATATACTACTAAAGAGACACATAGTGCCAGCAAGTGCCACTGAGTGGATCCTGACTCAAGCAGACCCCATGTGTGTCAGAGTATGACTGTGCTCCATAGGGTTGTCAGTGATTGGTATTTTGGAAGTAGATTGCCAGGCCTTTCTTCTGAGGTACCTCTGGGTGGACTCAAACATCTAACCTACTGGTTAGCAGCCAAGTATGTTGTTCTATAAAATTAGGATCATGCAGTATACATTATTTTGTATTTTAATTTGTTATCTCATATGACTTTATTTAACATTATTAAATATTTTTCAAAATCATGACTTCTTTTTTTTTATTATGATTGAATGAGAATGTACATTCCCATATAAATTTGCATGCCCACCTATATGCAGCTCCCACTGCTCTCCCTGTCCAGTGACAGCGCTCTTCCTCTCTGCTCCATACATGTCTTATCCCCCCAACAATCTCGTATCGCCTCATGACTTCTAATATGTGTGCTGTCTTCTGTTTTACAAGCGGACTATGTTTTCTTTAATTTCTAGATACATTTGTTATTCCATTTTCCACATTAAAAATAATACGATGAACATATCTGCACTGGCATTTCTCTGGTCTCTGATTGTTCATTTAAGGTAGGATCCCAGATAGGAAATTTCTGGGTCAAAAAGCAAACATGAGAATTTTCATACCTACATCAATAGATTTACTCAATACAGGATACTAATCTTTATAAAGATTAGCCAACTTGATTTGCAAAAAGATGAATAGATTTTCCCCCTTTGTTTTGCTTTGATTGAATCAAAATATTTCATTATACTGGTAATTTATATTGTGTGAATATCTGATCATGTTCTTTTTCTTTTGCATCAATTTATTTTTTATTATTTGCAAGAATTTTTTGCTTAAGGGATAGTAGCACTTTTACATAATCATTGCAAATATTTGCTTAGTTTTTATGTTATTCATTGACATACAGAAGCTTTAATTTTTGCATAGTCAAATCCATCTATTTTTCTTTTGCTTTATATTTTATTTTCTTACAAATGAATAAATATGAATCGTATTCTGAGAATAACACAGCACAGCATGGCTGTCTTTTACCAATAACTCAAGCAACAATGTATATTTTCTGGAAATGAGTATTTCTACTTTTGACCTAGTATTGCTGTTTTATTATGCTTTAGGGAAAATGGATCTTACTAATGCACTCTTTAGGAAACCTTTTGGAAGCACTTTTTTCCAGGTGTTTTCTGTTTCATCCCCAAATATTTCTCTTTTCATGAAACATAAAGAATGTGTTGTTATACCTATGTGTATTTTCCTACAGGACTCCACTCCCCCCCTTTCAAAGTTGGTTAAATCTTTGACTTACTATATGAATAAGTTGGACTTCTGTAAATGCTTAGATATTTAGATTAACATTTCTCTGGGTACATGTTTTTCATCCCTGTTCTGAGTGGTAGCTGGGTGTGGCCATGCCTCTGGGTTCTGGCCAATAGAAGGTGAGCAGAAATGATGGTACCACTTCCAGATTTGGTTCATAACATCTTCCATACTGGGTCCTCCATGCTTTTTTAATTTCCTTAGTGGCTTTGGAAACCATCTGGTGAAGATCAGAGAGCCAAAAAATGGAGGGTTCCTGGCTTATAAATCGTCACTAGGAGGACAGTGTCATGTTAGTCAGGACCCTGCTTCTGAATCTACATGATGGAGAAATGCAATTTTATTATCTTAAGCCACTGAAATTTGGAGGGTTATCTGTTGACAGCAGCTACTGTTAGCTTATGTTCTTGTGGTCAAGTTAGAGAAAATTTAAATTTATCACAGAGTGCAACACTGTACTTGATATGGTGAAAGTAGCAATCACCAGAGAAAGGAGATTGATATGGGCTAGGGTCAAACTGGAGGGATATACCTACTGGCTTGCCTTCAGGGTCTGTCCTGTTATCCACAGAAGAGAGATGGTTAGAGGTCTGGAAATAAGAGAATAAGATACTGGGCTGAAAGCTATGATAAATACTGTCATATATCTCAAGATCTTTTTAACATGTAGCTTAAAAGAGGGGAATTATGACTAGCGAGTAGGAATTGCAGGAAGACATATTTTAGCTTATCACAAATAATTTAAAATAATAGGCAGTGCTACCTTGGAAGGAAGTAAATATCCATTTACCATTGAGACTAGTGATTGTCATGCATGCCTTAGGTAGGAAGTAGAATTATGGTTCCATTAAGATCCTTTTCAGCTTTGACGTTCAAAGAGCCTATGAACAACTGTAACACACTGTTATCATGAGCAACTCCTCAATGGTATCTTTACAGACAGATTCTCTCTGCTGGGGATTGCAGGACTGGTAGGAGCCATGACGGGGTGTGTTTGTGATAGCCTCATTTGGATTCATGTTGATGGGGCCTGTTGTTCCATCAAGGTAATTTCCTTCCAGGCCCATTTTTAGGTGTGCTTTCAGCTGCGGGTGTAAAGAAAGGATATTATTGGCTCACATAATGGAAAAGTCAGAAGAGTGAACTTCAGGGCAGGTTGATCCGTAACTCAAAGATTTTATCAATATGTAGATATTTTCCATTTCTTCACTGATCTTTCACAGTGTCATTTCTATTCTAAGGCAATTCTGCTTCTCATTGTTAGAAGTTGAATGAAATCAGTGACTCCAAACCCAAATACACTGCCATGCAGTTGATTCTGACTCATAGGAACCCTATAGGACAGAGCAGTATTGTCCCATAGAATTTCCAAGGAGTGCCTGGTGGATTTTAACTGCCAGCTTTTTGGTTAGCAGACATAGCACTCAACCACTACATCTCCAGTGTTTTCTTCCCGTCAGTAACTACAACAGCGTTATTCCTCATTCATGACCTGAGAGGTCGATGGGGTGCTGGAAACAGAAGTGAGGATCTGGTGCATACTAAGGAGATGTAGAAAATGATGTGGGAGATATTGAGTATGATGAGATGAGACCACATCAAAAAGCCGAACTCCCTGCCATCTAGGTGATTCTGACTCTGAAAAACCTGACAGGGTGGAGTAGAACTGGCTCATGTGGTTTTCAAACAGTACCTGGTAGATTCAAACTGCTGGTCTTTTTGTTAGTAACTGTAGTTCTTAACCATTACACCACCAGGGAGTCTTAAAAAACAGGAGGAGGAAGTTAGCCATGTGTGCTCAATTATCAACAGGGAAGCTTCTTACATTCTGGAGGAGCAAGGACATGGCATTATCAAAAGCATGTTTAGGGAGCAAACTTACTTCAGGGTGAGTAGGCTTGAGTGAGGAGTGGCCAAGACTTGAAAAGGGGTTTCCTTTTTGAGGGTCTTTCATTCATGTGCTTGCTTCATGTTACCTTGTAAAAGCCAAACTGTTAAATGTTTACGAATTTTGCATACCAGTAGTTACATAACTGGTTGCTTGAAGTTGGCCACGAAAGCATATTTACACCACGGAAATTTGCAAACCCTGTGTATCAGAGCTTCCCCTCCCTACCCTCAATCCCCTGATCCAGAAGTCAGTTTACTAGCTTACCATCGATATTGCTCAGTATCTCTGATGTTCTTAACCTGCCCCAAGACTGTGAAAATTCTATAAAATAGAAAAGAAAAAGAAATTCTAATCCCAAAATAACATCATGAAAAAAACTCTACGGAGTCCATTGTCAGTTACTGCTTTATGACAAGCGTAAAAATCTGTTTACGCCCTCCTTCCCAAAGGAATAGAGATTGACTGGAAATGAGTTTATTCTGCTCAAAGTGACTTCAGAGAGTTATTACAACCAGAGCTTCTCAAATTTGAATGTTCATATCGGTCACCTGGGGATGTGGATTCTGATCCAGTAGATCTGGGGCTGATATCTGAGATTCTACATTTCTGACAAGCCTCAGTGTTGCTGGTCTGTGGACATGAAGTTACAAGACTAGAACCTGCTTCAGCCCTTTGTTTTGTAGCCTGTTTCAGGGGGAGGAAAAAGGGGAGGAAGGATGAGGTGGCAAAGATTACTATTATAAAACAGAAGTCTTTGATCAGAGGGATCAGTTCTCCCGCTGACATTTTGCAATGATGACAGGAAGTTTCCTTTTCATCTTCTGTCTCCTTACCCCCGGCAAAACTGGCTTTGGTTAGTTAATTAAATGAGTTCCAGTTAGGAGCTTTTCCAGGTGACAACCAGGGAAGCCAGCTACTGTTGGAAGTGACTACTGGGCGTACTAGAAATGATCTGATTGGATCTAGTTATTGAGCAGACCCTGTGCCGGTCTGACTTGACTGGCCCAGTCAAATTAAGAAACGAGAGCAAGCTGTGTGGAAGAAATATTTTTTCCTTTTGCTGTTGTGTTTGTTTCTGTTGTAGGTAGATCATATGTTCTCCTTGAACTATTAAGGTTAAGAGATGAATGTCGCTTTCCAACTTGACTTTAGCAGACTTGGTCATGACACAGCTTTGTCTATGAGACACATTGCTTTGTTTTTAGCTTTGTCACCTAGGAATCATCTTTTGGGGGTAGATGATTGCTAGGTCACTGAATTCAGTGTCGTTGAGTTTTTTTTGTGTGGGTGGGCGTAGTATCTGCATTTTTCTTGGAAACAGCAAAGTGAGTGAGTCTCTGTTTGGTCCTCTGCTTGGATAGTGTTGTAGGTACTTTCTTTTTGGAAGTAAACTGAGGTCTCAAGGATTGTAGATTCCACCCAGAATCTAGAAATTTCAGGAAGAATCATTAGGGTAAAATGCCAACTTTTTTCCTCTTGCTTAAGTTTTCCTGGACTCTGTTTTGATAAATCTTTCACTGTGATCCAGGCCAAATGACTGTGAATCTAAAGCCAGCCTCTGTTTTGTCTGTGGAAATGAGGGTAAAGGAGAGAGTTGAATGAAGTACAGTAGAAAATGCAAGGACTCTGCAGAGGTGAATGGAAACTTTTTCAAAAATATGAGCTAAAAGTATTGATATCACATGTGAACTAGAGCACAAAAGCAATACTGCAATCTGCCTTTTTGAGATGTTGCTAAGGAAACAGTAGTTCAGCTTTTCACAATAAAGAATTACCTTACCACTGTGCAGAGCTGAGACAATTTGAACATGAACTAGACAAAACCATAGAACAGTGTAATCCTGCAAGAAACCACAGCAATACTCTAATCTACCTTCATGAAATACCGATGAGTAAACTGAGCCTCAGAGAATTTATAGCTTGCCCAAATTAAACCTGTTGGCTGGATGCAAGGTCAAGACTAGCCAAGACTACAACTCAGGTCGCTGATACTGTTTATTAAACCGCAGATTGTGTTCTGTGCCACAGTGCTAGTTTCATGCTAAATTACTTGTTCCCTGCTCGGTTACATATGTTCACTCATTCAGTTATCATGAATCCATACAAAATAGTTGCCTTACATTCATTTATACAACACATACTTATTACACATCAGAGATATATAACCCAGATGTAATTATGAAAGAACATCAGAAAAACACGAACTAAGAGTCGTTCTTTAAATGACTAATGTGTAAACTTCAAAAGTGTCGTAGTCATGAAAGTCAAAGAAGGATCCTAGCAACTGCTGCAGATTGAAAGAGACTAAATAGCTATAGAATTAAATGCAGCCTGTGGTTTCTGAACTGGCCTCTTTTTCTATAAAAGACATTACTGGGACAATTGGGTAAATCTAAATGTGCTAATTTCTTAATTTTGACAGTCATACCAGGTGTGACAATTACATCCATGAACTTAATTTTTCTAATTGCTATATACTTCATTCTGAATATCATTAAGATCACCTTCCAAGTACTCCCCTCAGTAAGCTAGGCACCAATACCAGTGCCTAGTCTACCCTTCATAGCAACATTGGAACTCTCTCTGAAATGGCCATAGCATATGGTGGCAAGGTAGCCAAGTTCGTGACCATAATTGTCTAGTTGTCTGTGAGGGAGTTTTTAGCCAGTAAACAAATAACTGTATTGGAACACCCTCCCTCACCTAATCTGGCCCCCAATGACTTTTTTCTTTACCCAAAGATAAAGGAAATGTTGAAAGGAAGACATTTTGATGACATTCAGGACATCAAGGGTAATGTGATGACAGCTCTGATGGCCATTCCAGAAAGAGTTCCAAAATTGCTTTGAAGGGTGAACTAGGTGCTGGTATTGTGCATAGGTTCCCAAGTTGAGTGCTTCGAAGGTGACCATAGTGATATTCAGCAATGAGGTATGTAGCACTTTTTCTAGAATGACTTCTCCAACTTACCCAGCAGTCCTCATATTCATATTGTAGTTATAGTAGGTCCCTTGGTGATGCAAGCAATTTGCTCTGAACTACTAACCTAAATGCTCGTGGTTTCAACTCATCCAGCAGCACCACAGAAGAAAGGCCTGGCAATTTACTTCTGTAAAGATTATAGCTAAGGAGACTCTGTGGAGCAGTTCTAGTCTATGACACCTGGAGTTGCTATGAGTTGGGATTGACTCAACAGCAGCGGGTTTGGTTTTTGGTTTATTGTGGTTCAGAGATAAATCTAGTAAAGCCTTCATGAAGGTGATGAGGCATAATGCTAGCAATTTAGTTTCACCTGGTTTAAGTGTACTGTTTTTGCAATGTTTCTGTGTATACTTAGAATTATTTCAAAATCAAGATTTAAAAAAATATATGAAATAAAAGGCTAGGAGGCCCAGGAATTAATGTCTTTCATGTGCTTTACAGCTACATTTAAAATAAAACCTTGTTATGAAGCATACCTTCAAACCAAATTGCCTGGGTTTAAATCCCATTTCAGAGTGAATTATTTATCCTCTCCATGTCTTAGTTTCCTTAGTTTTGTCTCTCAGCATCCCAAACTAAAAAAACACATCTGTCAAATTGATTCTGACTCACAATGACCCTATGGAATGGAGTAGAACTGCTCTGTAGGGTTTCCCGGCTTGTAAATCTTTACAAAAGCAGACTGCCATATTTCTCTCCTACAGAGCAGCTGGTGAGTTCCAACAGTGGACCCTTTGGTTAGTGCTGAGTGCCAGAATTAACCCCTGTGCCATCAAAGCTTCTGTCTGTCAGAGCGCATGAAGGATAATAATCCATTTTGTAGGACTGAGGTGAGAATTAAGTGAGATACTCATGCGAAGAGCCTAGAACAGGTCCTGGCACATGGTAAACAGTCAGCAAATACTGTTCTTATTCTTGAAGCAGGTGAAACATCCATGTAATTGAGTCTCCCCAGTCCTTTCACAGCACAGACCCCTTGAATGAGCTCCAAGAGCATCCTTCCTGGTACTGAGCTCCTCCCTGTGTTCAGGGTGTTGTAAATAAGTTCAGTTTCTGTCACTGTTATGCTCTGAACATCTGTTCCCATGAGCACTTCTTTCCAGTAGCCTAGAGATAAGATCTCAGCTGGAGACCTCCCAGTGTTTCTCAGAATATCTGTATGATGTATCTCACACTCCACTGCCAACGTAAACAAGGTCAATTAAGTTTGTGAACCAATCCTAGAAAAAGTGCCACATACCTCACTGCTGAATATCATCACAGTCGCCTTCAAAGTATTTCGCTTGAGAAGCCGTGCACCGATGCCAGTGCCTGGTCCATCACTCTTCAAAGCACATTTTCTAGGGTGAGTTTGCGGACTTATTTGTCAGATCTCCCATGATGACAGCTCTGATACATTCCAGAAGAGTTCCAAAATAGCTTTGAAGGCTGGACTAGGAGCCAACATTAGTGCTTAGTTTTCAAGGACAGTACTTTGAGAGTGACCGTAATGATACGCAGCAATGAGATGTGGAGCACTTTTTCTAGGATGAGTTCATGAACATAATTGTCAGACCTGTTACTGTCTAATCTTTTAAGACTAACACCAGTCTGTCAGTTTGGTATGCTATGATAGTTTTCATGTTGCAATTATGGTGACAGGATTATAGGTTTTCCTAAGAGCTGTTAGGGAGTCTGCTGTTCCATCTTTGGCCAGGGAGACATAATTGTGAGATTTGGCCACACAGAAACATGTTAATCACTAGTTCCCTTGGCCAAGATTGTAGAAGGCCAGAAAGTTAGTTTTTCTGGGTTTGAATCCAGAATTACTCATTGTCATTCTAGTTTTAGAACTGGAAAGGGCCTTGGATGTTATTGAGTCCAGCTGTCTTGTTTTATAGATGAGGCAACTGAGGCACAGAGAAGTGAAAGACATTCCAGGTGGGGTCATACCACCGGAGATATGCTGCACAGAAGTGCAATAGTTTTACCAGTGCTGCGGTCCCATGAGAAAGGGAAAAAAGTGTGTCTAGAAGAAAAATGCATCCCTTAGGAGACGGTGGGAGGAACTTAGTAGATTCCAGGTAGGGGAGACCTTTGTGATAGGGTGCCCTAATGTACAACATCTACCCAGGGACTCCTTTCCAGTAGCCTAGAGGTAAGGCCCCAGTGGGGGACCTTGCAATGTTTCTCAGAATATCTGTCTAATGTATCTCACACCCCGTAGCCGAGGTCTTGCTTAATCTTTTAAGTCCATCACCAGTTTGTCATGGTGTTACCCTGTGTTGGCTTGCATGTTGTTTTGATGCTGGAAGCTGTGCCAGCAGTATTTCAAATACCACCAGGGCCATACATGATTTCAGCAGAGCTTCCAGAGGTGATTCATTCTGTAAATTAGTTGGTGAAAATATTTCAGATCACAACAGAATACTGTCCAGTATGGTATGGGAAGATGAGCCACTAGGTTGAAAGGCACTCAAAACACACAATGCCTGCAAAGATACACAAGAGTATACCAGCGATTGTGAAGACGGTGCAGGACTAGGCAGCATTTCCTTCTGTTGTACGTGGGGTGGCTGGTTGCCATGAGTAGGAATTGCCTGGACAGCAACTAACAGTCTTTGAACTGACATCACAGTTCCCCAGCAGGCTCTTGTATAACCTGAGGAGGTGTCAGGCCCTTAGCCTTGGCTTCCTGACTGACCTCCTCTGAGTAAATGGTTGAGTCACATTCCTCAAGTTCTCTGGTCATTTTGTATTTATCCCACAATTCAGGAGACTCCATCTATTTTTGGTAGGAAAACAAATATCCTCTGGGCTGCCAGTGACTGTGCCAAGACACATCCTGATTAATTATACAACTACTGAGATACCAAGCCCTAAAAATAGGGGAATTGCTTAAATGTTTCATTTGGCATCAGCATACTAAGTTCACATTAAGTGCAGTGAGTTTTTCAGCCAAATTTCAGTTGATTTCCTGGGTATTATACTCTTTGAGTACAGAGGGCAAGTCCTTGTTTATCATTTTCTCTACTTGGCTCCAGATTAAGGCTTTGTACATTTAAAAAATAATAACTTTCCTTTCACCATCTGTTTAGTGATTCTTTTTCTTTTTTTTGTTACTCATTATGCTAACACGACTGTGTCCAAGTCTAAAGTCTATATTTGATTGCACTGTTAATTTTAAAAGTTTATTTTCCTTGCTTGTTTAATTACAATTGAGAATATGGCAAAACTACACCCCGTCAATAACGAAGGAATCACAATTACGTTAGTAAATCCCAGTGGATGAGGATAGTGTCTGTATTTCACTCTGAGATCTAGCAAGAAAAAACTTTTCCTGTTTTTTATTTATTTCTTTGTGGGGAAAAATATTAAATTTTTACTTAAATATAGCTTGTTCAGAATTGAGCTCTTCTCTGACTGACTATTTTATTAAGCTTCAAAATGAACTTTGGGTAAAATGTATCTTGAAAATGAGAACAAATTGTCATTGTTACAGGATCAAATCCTTCCAGCTAGGCATGACTGTATGAGCTAGATAAAAGGGTTTTCAGCCCCATAAAGTTTGTCCTTTCAGTCCTCTTCCTTGCTCTCTCCTGTGAGGTTAGAGGACTGCAGAGTTTAACTGATTGTATTATTTCCTGACTTCCATCCAATTAAGTATTATCTTACTTTTTTTTTTTCCTGGAAGGTCCTCACTGTGAGGACTAAGATGTGCCTGACCCAAGCTATGATGTATTCAGTCCCCTCGTAGGCCTATGAAAGCTGGACAATAAATAAGGAGGACTGAAGAAGAATCGATATCTTTGAATTATGATGGTGAAGAATATTGAATACACTGTGGACTACCAGAAGAATCAACAAGTCTGTCTTAGAAGAAATACAGCCAGAATGCTCTTTGGAAGTGAGAATGACAAGACTTCATCTCACATACTCTTGGCGTGTCATCAGGAGGAACCAGTCCCTGGAGAAGGACATCAGCAGAAAAGAGGAAGACCCACAGCAAGAGGGACTGACACAGTGGTGTCAGGATTGTGGTGTGAGGATTGTGCAGGACCCAGTGGTGCCAAGTTCTGTTGCACACGGGGTCAGTGTGAGTCAGGACCGACTCAAACATACACACCCATAGTGGATGTGTACATACCAAAGCTAAACCCGTCGCTGTCCGGTCAGTTGTGACTCACGTGTTGCAGAGCAGAGCTGCACTCCATAGAGCTTTCTTGGTTGTAATCTTACAGAAGAAGATTGCCAGACCTTGTTTTTGTGGTGCCACTGGATGAATTTACACTGCAAACCATATTAATGCCAAGCCATTTGTGTTAATATACACATGTACATACCTGTATTGCCTTAAAATTTCAAAGACATTGACTTTGCCATATATTTGTGACACTACTTGTAGCTTAAGCATAACTGAAGGCTAATGGTAATGGACTTTGACAGTGCTGTTTCTGATTAAATGCCCCTTTCTGTCAGCTGTATTTGGATGAACTCTCTGAGAAACTGGTTTGAATTGGTTTATTTAAGTGTAGTCATTTGACTCACATTCTAAAGCGTGTTACCTTTGCAACCTTGGCATGCAGCCAGGAGACCCATTATTCAGTACAGTGCTGGCCAGACTGAGTCTCTTTGTGGACAGGTGATACTCCATAAGATGCTCCATCTATGATTTCTCCATTATATCAATTGTAAGAGTTGGGGGCTTGGGGGTACTTTTAAATTACACCACATTTGAAACTTACCGATAAGTTCCAAGAATAGTAAAAATAATTCTTGTCATTTCTTTACTTTGATTCTCCAAATGTTTACATTTTGGCTTATTTGCTTTGTTATTCTCTCTTCCTCTCTCTGTATGTGTGTGTATCTGTGGGTTTCTGAACTATTTAACTGTAAGGGAGAGACCTTGTTACTCTTAAATACATGGGGAGTGAGATATATTTCCAGAGATCAAGGATATCCATTTTCTTCCGCAATCGCAATATAATGATTAACATTAATGCAATACTGAAGAAGGACATTACGCTTGGTGAAGTAGAGGATCACTGAAAAAGAGGAAGAGCCTCAACCAGACGGACTGACAACAGAAGTTGCAACAACGAACTCAAGCCTTGTGCAAGTGGTGTGGAGCCAGGCAGTGTTTTATCTTTGTACATAGGTTTATTGTGTTTGGGAACTGACTCAAAGGCATTGAACAATAGCAACAACACTATTATCTAATCCTGGTTGATGCTATTGCTGGTTGTTAAGGCCCAATTCTGAGAACCACTAGCAGAGTCCAAGCCAAACTTGTTGCCATTGAATCAATACTGACTGATAGTGACCATATATGTATGACAGGGTAAGCTCTCCCATAGAGTTTCCAAGAAGTGCCCAACAAATTTGAACTGGTGACTTTTTGGTTAGGAGCCATAGCACTTAACCACTACACCACCAGGGTTTCCACTAGTAGAGCAGTAGTTCTCATAGTTCATTATGCATAAGAATCACCTGGGAATCTTGTTATAATTCTGATTTCATGCATTGAGGGTGGAAATGCAAATTCTCAGCAGGTGTTTGAACTGGTACTGCTGTCATATTCCTCTTGCTTTAATTAGGCATAATTTATTCTTCACATATACAATTTAGTGACATTAGTTATGATTATCATGCTGTTCAACCATTACCATTAGTCTTCTCCAAATTCTCCCATTACTCTTAACGGAAGCTCAATGTTCCCCAAACAATGAGTCAAGTTTCCCTTTGCTGTTCTCTCCCACCTGCTCCTGGTAGCTGGTAATAAACTTTGGCCTCTGTATACTTGCCTATCTTAGACATTTCTTGTAAGTGGAGGCGTACAGTATTTGTCTTAAATATGGCTAACTTTGTAATCGTTCTCTTTTATTTATCTATTTATTTTATTAAATAAAAAATGAAAGTGTACATACTCTGCTTACAATACTGGGTTAAGAGAGGAGGAGTACACAAGTGTCAAAGTCCCATTAAGATTGATCTTCTTACTAATGTGTTTTGTCACCAATTTCACCCAACCAAATTTCTAATAACTGTCTAATCTAAACCCTCGCCCCTCGCCCTCCCACCCTCCCCACCCTTGTAGCCATCAAAGAGTCTTTTCTATTATGTATGAGTATGCTTTTAAGTTTTTATCGTAGGGGTCTCATATAATAATTGTCCTTTTGTCGCTGACTAGTTTCACTCAACATAATGTCCTCCAGTTGAGACCAAATTGAGAGATGTTTCCTGCTATCATCGTTGTTCTTTATCAATATATAGTACTCCATTGAGTATATATACCAAAGTTTACCCATCCATTCTTCTGTTGTTGGGCATCTGGGTTGATTCCAACTTTTTGCCATCGTGGACTGTGCTGCAATGAACATTCATGTGCATGTATCAGTTGGTGTGAATAGCCTTGATTTTGTAGGATATATCCTGAGCAGAGGAATTACTGAGTCAAATGCCAGCCAAGTGCCATCAAGTCAGATCCAGTATATCTATATCCATTATTTTAAGGTAACGCCAAATTGCTTTCCAAAGAGATTGCACCATTCTGCAATCCCACCAACAGTGAAGGAGAGTTCCAATCTCTTCACAGCCTCTCCAACATTTATTGTTTTGTGTTTTTTGGATCATGGCCAATCTTGCTGGGGTAAGATGGTATCTCATTGTTGTTTTGATTTGAATTTCTTTAGTAAGTAATGATTGTGAGCATGTCTGCATGTGTTTTTTGGCTGCCTGGATCTCCTCTTTAGAGAAGTGTCTGTCCATCTCCTTTGCTCATCGCTTAATTGGATGATTTATCTTTTTCTTATTGATATTTTGTAGAACCTTATAGATTATGGAGATCAGGCATCAGTCTGACATAGAGTTGCCAAATATTTTTTCCCATTCTGTAGGTGGTCTTTTAATTCTTTTGATGAAGTCTTTGGATGAGCAGAAGTGTTTGATTCTTATTAATTCCCATTTGTCTATTTTCTCTTTTGATGAATGTGTTTTGTCAGATTTTGAAGTCTGTCTGTATTGTGTATTAAAATGTCCACTGTTGACTCTATTTTATCTTGGATGAGCTTTATTGTTTTAGCTTTTATATTCAGGTCTTTTATCTAGTTTGAGTTGATTTTTGTATAAGGTGTGAGATATGGGTCTTTTTCAATTTATTGCAAATGGATATCCAATTATGCCGGTACCATTTGCTAAAGAGACTGTTCTTACCCCAGTTCAAAATCTTAGGACCTTTGTTAAATATCAGCTGTCATAGAAGGATGGTGGCATCTCTGGGGTCTCTACTTTTTTCCATTGGTCTATATGTCTCCTTTTGTAACAATACCAGGCTGTTTTGACTACTGTGGCAGTGTAACAGTTTTTAAAGTCAGGTATTAAGAGGCCTCCCAGTATGTTCTTCTTTTTCAGTAGCGCTTTACTTATTCGGAATTTCTTCCCTTTCCATCTCATTAAAAAATGTCGGTGGAATTTGTATTGGGATTGCATTATATAAGTAGAGTTCTTTGGGCAAAATAGACATTTTCACAATATTGAGTCTTCCTATCCATGAGCAGGGCAGATTACTCCACTCGTGTAAGTCTCTCCTAGTTTCTTGTAGCAAAGTCTTGTAGTTTTCTCTGTAAAGATCTCTTATTTCTCTAGTTAGGTTTATTCCTAGATATTTTATCTTCTTAGGGGCTATAGTAAGTGGAATTGATTTGGTAATTTCTTCTTTAATAATTTCACTGTTGGTATAAAGGAGTCCTATTGATTTAGTTATGTTTATCTTGTATCCCGATACTTTGCCAAATTCTTCTATTAGCTCTAATAGTTTACTTATGGATTTCTTTGGATTCTCTGTGTAAACAGTCATATCATCTTCAAAGAGGGAAATCTTTATTTCTTCACTGCCAATACGGACGCCTTTTATTTCTTTGTCTTGTCTAATTGCTCTGGCTAGAACTTCTAGCACAATGTTGAATAGAAGTGGTGAGAGAGGGCATCCTTGTCTAGTTCCTGTTCTCAAAGGGAATTCTTTCAGTCTTTCACCATTCAGGATGATGAAAGCAGTTGGCTTTGCATAGATGCTACTGATTATATTGAGGAATTTCCCTCTTATTCCTATGTTTCTGAGAGTTTTAAGCATGAATGGATGTTGAACTTTGTCAAATGCCTTTTCTGCATCAATTGACAAAATCAGGTGATTTTTATCTTTTGTGTTATTAATATGGTTGATTACGTTAATTGTTTTTCTGATGTTGAACTAGCTTTGCATTTCTGAAATGAAACCAACTTGATCATGACCAATTATTATTTTTTATATGCTGTTGAATTCTATTGCTAGAATTTTGTTGAAGATTTTTACATCTAGATTTATGAGTGATATCAGTCTGTAATTTTCTTTTTTTGTGGGATCTTTCCCTGGTTTTGGTATCAGGGTTATGCTGGCTTCATAGAATGAATTTGGAAGTATTTTATCTCTTTCTATGGTGTGAAATAGCCTCATTAGTATTGGAGTTAATTCTCTAAAAGTTTGGTAGAATTCTCCAGTGAAGCCATCTGGGCCAGGACTTTTTTTTGGTTGGTAGATTTTTGATGACTTCCTCAATCTCTTCCTTTGTGGTAGATTTATTAAGTTGATCCATTTCTCCTTGTGATAGTCCTGGTGAGTCATATGAATCTAGAAATTTGTCCATTTCCCCCAGGTTTTCAAACCTGTCAGAGTATAGCTTTTCATAGTATTCTGTTATGGTATATTTTATTTCAGTTGGGTCTGTTGTAACATCTCCCAACTCATTTCTTAATTGGGTTATTTGTATCTTCTGTTGTTTTTCTTTTGTAAGTTTAGCCAATGGTTGATCAATTTTGTTGATCTTTTCGAAGAACCAGCTTTTTTTTTGTTAATTTTGTCGATTGTTTTTCTATTCTCTAATTCATTTAGTTCTGCTCTAATCTTTATAATCTGTTTTCTTCTGGTGCCTGAGGGGTTTCTTTGGGGTTTCAATAAACTTTGGCCTCTATATACTTGCCTGTCTTAGACATCTCTTGTGAGTGGAGGTGTACAGTATTTGTCTCTAAATATGGCTAACTTTGTAATCGTTCTCTTCTTGACTACACTTCAGACTTTTTCTGTAACCCTAAGGCCCTCACATAACTTTTTCCTTACTTTCTCTTCCCTCCTCGCAGACATCCTGTACTGCCTCTGTTATGTCACTAGTTTGACACTTTGTGTTTAGTATTTGCTTTCCCCCTGTTGGCTATGAGCTACTCAAAGGCTGAGTGGCCAAGTTGCTCTGGCTAACCACAGTATCTGGTACATGAAAACCCAAAACTACACCTGTTGCTGTCAAGTCAATTCCAGCTCACAGTGGCCCTATAGGACAGAGTAGAACTTCCCCTATAGAGTTTCTAAAGAGTGAAGAGTGATCTGAACTGCTGACTTTTTGGTTAGCAGTAATTAGGCATAATTATTGAGCACCTGGGATGTCATTTCATCTTCCTGATTGTAGCAAAGTATGAATATGCAAGGGACAAATGGTCTCTTGGTGTCCCCATTGGCCTCTTCTGTCACAGGCCCCACCAGGTCCTGCAGTCCACTTGATACAGAGCTTCCTCATATTAACTGCTATGTCAGTGTCTGTTCTACTGACTAGACTGTAAGCCCCATGAAGGACAGAGGCCGTCTGCCTTTCCGCCATGGTGTCTACAGAGACTATTGGGACCACTCAAGACAGATTAATTGGTTCCAGGAGAGAAGAGCAAAATGAATTTGTGACACCTATAAAACAGGTCCCTGGTGGTAGAGTGGTTAAGCATTCAGCTGCTAACCAAAATATCATGAATTTGAATTTACCAGCTGCTCCTTAGGCATCCTATAGGATAGTTCTACTCTTTCGTATAGGGTTACTATGATTTGAAATCAACTAGATGGTGACGGGTTTGGTTTTTTATAAAATGGATCCAGTAGAAATGGTGTCATGGCTGAAGGGCTGGGAAAAGATCTGTATCTACAGTGCTCAGAGAAGCTCAGCACGGTGGGAGGATTTGACTGGCAGACATGATGGATAAGGGACAAGCATTACAGTGCCAGGTTGGGAAAGCTTCGTGTACATTTACACAGAACAAGGGCCAGGGACACGGTCAGCAACAGCTCAGAACTATGGTTGCTCTGGGTAGGTTCATATTTGTGTCCCTTCAAATACATTATGTAGATATTTTTCTAATATATTTCATGAGGGAGAGTATAAATTGATTTCTTGTTAATAACAACCTTTATGTTTTAAGACCCGTGTCAACTGACACTTTCCCTTCTTTCCTGGCCTTCTTTGAACAAAATTCTATCCTCACAATATGTGGCAGCCTATAAGCCACATAAACCAAAACGAAACACATTTCTGTTGTGTCAGTTCTGACTCATAGTGACCCTGTAAGATAGAGCAGAACTGCCCCACAGAGTATCCAAGGAGCACCTGGCAGATTTAAACTGCTGACCTCCTGGTTAGTCTCTGTAGCACTTAACCACTATGCCACCAGGGTTTCCATGAGCTACATAGGATGTACCAAAAAGGCAGACTAGGCTGAATAGAGCTTAGAGTCTAGAGCTAGACCTGGACCCATCATTTGCTGTTTGTGTGATCTTGGACAAACCACTGAGCCACCTCAGTTTCCTCATCCATGAAATGAGGATAAGAGTCAGTACCTACCTCATAGGGTTTCTGAGCAGATTAAATACATTTATATAGGTAAAGCACTTCTGACAATTCTGATGCATAACCTGTGTGTTTTAGATGTTTCAATTATTACTTAGTATTTCAAGAAGGAGGAAAGAAGCTTGCATCATTTCACTTAGAATGATGTGGCTGTTTTCTCCCGCCTTCTCTACCTTGCAGTTGCCGAGGCGCCTTTCCTGTTCCTTTCCCTTCCCACACTCCATCTCCCACTTCCTGCCTCCCTTTCTCAGCTCCTCTCTCTCCAGGACTCTCGTAAACTCCCGGTGTCTGCTGAATCCTGTCGTCATGCATGCCCAAGACTTTACACCGACAGTGGAGGTTTTGCTTGTATTTCTCTACGTTCCTTCTTTTAGTTAAGTACGTTTTATGAACTGGATGTCTGGCTGACTTGCCCCTTTCTGCAGGCCCCTGGGCATGAGGGAGAGGAAGGGAGCAGCAGGAGTAAGGCAGCCAAGGGCTGATGGGGTCAGATTTATGGACAGCCTTGAGTAAGCAATTGAGTTCCATTGGCAGTAGGGAGCTGTTGGGGGCTTTTGGTTGGAGCAATAGGAACAGATAAGCATTTAACAAATGGTCCTCCAGGTGTGATTACTTCAAGACCTTCTATTTCCAACAAAGGATAAGCCAGTCACAGTGCTGTACAACAAAGATGCCATGGCTTATAAATCCATGTTATTGTTGTTGTGTGCCATCAAGTTGATTTTCAGTTCACAGTGAGTCCAGATGACAGAGCAGAACTTCCCCATAGAGCTTTCTAGACTATAATCTTCATGGGATCAGATCTCTAGGTTTTTCTCCTGCAAAGCCTCTGGGTGCATTTGAGTTAATCTTTCAGTCTGCAGCCAAGTACCTTATTGCTGCGCTGCCAACCCCAAACCAAACCCATTGCCATCAAGTCGATTCTGACTCACAGTGACCCTATGGGACAGAGTACAACTACCCTGCAGGGTTTCCAAGGAGCACCTGGTGGATTTGAACTGCTGGTCTTTTGGTTAGCAGCTGTGGCACTTGACCACGAGACAACCAGGGTTTTCTGATGGTACCTCCAGGGGTTAGAATCAACTCCATGACAATGGGTCTTTTCTGGACTGTACCAACAACAACAACAACCAAAAAAAAAAAAAAAAAACAAAAGGCAGAGAGGAACAGTGTGCTGTCACCGGACAGGGAGAGCAGTGGAAGCTGCATATAGGTGGGCATGTAAATTTATATGGGAATGTACATTTTCACTCAATTATATAAAAAAAAAACAAAAACAAAAACCAAAACCCAACCAAAGCCATTACCACTGAGTCCATTTTGAACCATAGCAACCCTACAGGACCAAGTAGAACTGCACCATCAAGCATCTAAGATGTGCTTGGTGGGTTTGAACTGCCACTCTTTTGGTTAGCTGCTGTAGCACTTAACCACTCTACCACTAGGGTTTCCAAAGATCCTTAAATCGACATAGTCACATGGTAGATGGCACCATGGTCTGAGTTACTCTCCTCCCATCTGGTGGAATCCAGCATGCATTTATCACGTGCCTGCATGAGCACAGCCCTGTGCCTAATCCTGATTCTCTGCAGGGGTGGTTCTTTAAGTTGTTTATATTGCTGGTCCTCCTTGAGGTCTCTGATCAGTCACTCCAAAATAGCAAGATTTCCCTGGCTGTGGAGAATGGGAGAGTGATAACTGCACCAACAAGGCCCCCCATTAAGGGCCCCCTGGTGAACTGGAAGCTGTAATCAGAGAATTAGAGACTGGGTCCAGGGCTGCCACATTAGAAACCGTTTCTCTCGGAGTGAGGATGGAGGTACATGTCATCAGCATGGCCAGCAGTGGTCTGGCCTAGTGCCAGCAGCCAGGAAACCAGCAGCTGAAACCAAGTGCATCCTGCTGTCCGAGAAAGATGAACTAACAGAGAGAGAGAGAGATGCTGCAAGAGCCGTCAGAGCTTGGCAAAGGAGGGAAGGTTTGAAAGTGTGGTAGGTGGAAACACATATAAGATGTGAGCTGTTAATGATATCATTCGCATTCTTTTATGACAAGACTGAGATTCTTGCAATGCCTCTGTAATGAAGACAGGGAAGCACAGCTGCCCGGGCCTTTTCCCAGATACGCCCAGCTGCCAGTTTCCCTGGCCCTCCTGCCCAGTGTTTCCCAGGTAGGCTAAAAAGCACTTGGATCTAACACTGCCCTCAGAAGAATTTGTTCCTTTTTGTTGAAATGAACAACCACCACAAAATTCTTGGTAGCTGGAATAGAAATCGATCTTTAAACAACACGTAAATTAGATTAGTCCTCTTCTCTATCTTGCTGAGTCACAGCTTGACTGAGGAGCCCTCACTTTGGGCCCTGTGCTCTCAAGAGAACCAGAGGCTCAGTATGGAGGGCACTGGAACATTCTAAAGCTGAGTGAAAAGATCCCAGAAGTTCTCAGATCTCTGTAACTTGAGAGTTAGGACAAATATCCATCATGGAAACAATATCAGGAGGTAAGAAGGAAGCGGGAGTCAGAGTGGTTAAGTTGCCTGTGTAAAATCACTTATTTATGTGTTCAAGAGACATCTACTGACACCAGGCAATGGGAGAAATGTTAAAATAGTGGCATAAGAAAAGTGCTTGAAGAATGTGATCCAGTCCTGTGGAATGACAAGCCTGGGAGCTTGTTCAAAACTATGTCACCTGGGAAGCATCTGAAGCTCCCCCTGAAGGATGTAGAAGTGTGAGGTCTGGACTCAGTCTTATGCCGAGTTCAGCCTTTGATGTGCTCCCTCCCAGATGTCCACAGAACTCACCATCCTCTCTGTATCCTTCCACATGTGCCTACTTCTTACCAGACTACTGAGCATGTTCCGGTTCTTAGCTTGCCTCCACCAGTAAGTAGACCACATCTCTCCGGCTAACCAAGCATTATCTATTGTTGACTTCATCTTCTGTTCTCCACTCCTGTCTCCGAAGGTGGACTCCTTTCTTTGTAACTACAGCCACTGGCTGGGTTCTAGGTTCCTGTTCCACTTGCACTGACTTCCCTGGAACCATGCTGTACCATGCCCAGAGCATCCTCTGCTATTCCTGCCAATCAGCTTGGAGCCTGGATATACATGCCTCTGATGGTAATCCAAGGTTACCATACCCCACTGGCATGGGGATGATGAGTTGTTAGGCTGCCCATCCCTTACCCAGGATGGTCTTTTGCCACTAGCCCAAGCCTTGGACATGAGTTTAGTTACCACTTACTGCTAGCCTATCACTACACTCTGTGGACACAGAGCCTAGTTGACCTATAGTTACGTGGGCTAAAAATAAGTGCTTATTGTTATAATATGCCACTGATATTTTGTGGTTATTTATTCCATAGAATATTTGGCTGAGATAGAAATAGGTGCCTAGAAGTAGAATACTGCTATAGAAAATTAAAGTATGGTCGTGGATGGCAAAGAAACTATTTTGAGAGGTTAAAAAAATTGGTGAGAAAAATATAGGAGGCTGGAAAATGGCAATTCATGTTGCATAATGGGAAAACATTGGTAAAATTGTTACCTTCCATAATTTGGAATATAGAAGATATACCAAATGAGCTCAGGGCCTTTGGCAAGCAGATTTCTGGGAGGAAATTTAACAGCCTGAGCTGGATCCTGTTAATTGTGTTTGATAAGGTACTACAAGGAAGAGAGTAGCTCAGAAAAGAGCTGGATTTGTAAACACAATGGAGCAGGAATACAGAAACTCAGAATCCTGGGACTAGCTGTACTGGAAAGAAAAATTCTTTCTCATCGCGAGTTTCTCACACCACTAAAAATTCTCAAATTACGTTATATTTCCTGTGCTTAGGCAATTCACCCTTCTTATCCTTCTCCTTTTCAGATGGTCTGCTAGGCTTGGTTGAGATTGAATCGACTTGTTTAGATCAGGCCTATTCTGTGTGTTTCTCATTCTTCTTGTAACAGCAGGCCACCGAGCGTATTCTCACGGCTGTGTCAGAACTGCCAGAGGGGAAGTCAGAGCACCCAACAACTTTTAAGTCTAAGCTTAGCACGTATTCACTTTCACTTATGCACACACTCTGTTGATCAGAGCAAGTGTCCTAGCTAAACACAGTACCAGTGAGGCTGACACAAATATTCCGCTGTAGGTGGGAACAAGCACAAAATCATATGGAGGAGAAGGATGGATAGATGCAAATCTATGACAGTTATGCTGCTGTGTACAAGGAGATCTAGGGATCTGGCTGTCTCTTAAGAAGACTTTCAAGTAATAGATTTGCTCTTAGCCCCAGTATCAACTCCTACTTTGAGAAATACTTTGTGTTGCCAATTCCTGAACCACTTGGGGGCTATGTGATATAAATCTGGTTACTTCTTAGCTTTCTCCACTGCTGGCTTAAGATTGAATATGTCCAGGCTTGTTGAGCCTGTTAACATTCCCCGTTTGCTTTCCAGCCTCCCAGATATTGTTGCTGTTGTTTTCTTTGTCTTTGTGGGTTTATGCCTATAACAGAATTTCTTTACTGTCATTTTAGTGGGCTTTGGGGAGTGAGCAAGGCTGAATGCATGTTTTCAATCCATCATTGTTCCCACCTGGCTGTTTCTTGACATCTTAATGATCAGCATTCTTTCCCTTTTAAGCTACTCTGGCTTTAATTACTTGCTGCTTAGAGCACCTTGTTGCCTGGAGACAACCAAGTGGAGGAACTTTGATGAAGAGCCTGACGAGGTGCTGATTCACCTTTCAGTGTGGATGGTCATTGCAATACAGTGTCACCTTCTGAATAACACTTCTGACTCAGTGTTCTGTCCATAAGTACTAAGAAATCATCTACCTCATCAAAAATTCTAAATATATAATTTAATTGTTTTTAACTGAACCTGAAGCCTCTGAATCACTTAGTTGAATGCATACACTCTAAAATGCTAGATCTTTTGGCCAGTTCATTGCAAATGATGGGAGTGTGGAGGATACTGGATAACTCAACGTAGTCAGCTGTACAGTATTTTTCAAATGTGGGTAGAACATACCATTGGAAACATGCCATTTGATGGATGAGAATATTAGGGACAAGTATGTTGTTGCTGTAATGACACATCCTAAAATTGCCTGATCCAAAATCTCTCCTTCAGCACTGGATAAACTCAGCTAGAGTAGCAAGGAAATCCTGGTGGTATAGTGGTTGAGTGCCACAGCTGCTAAGCTAAAAGTCAACAGTTCAAATCCACCAAGTGCTCCTTGGAAACTCTATGGGTCAGTTCTATTTTGTCCTATAGAGTCACTGTGGGTTGGAATCCACTTGGCAGCAATGGGTTTGGTTAGAGTGGCAGAAGGAATAGTCTCAGATGAAAAGTATTTCGAAACCTAAATGAAAATATTTTGTAGTGTTATCAAGACAGGGACCTACAGCTGCACTCCTAAGCAGGGACTTAACCTCCAAAAAAGCTCAGCAATGTCTGTGTCTTTGTAGGCCAGCATCATGTCTTATTTAGAGTATTGCAACAACCTCCCCAAAGCAGTTTTCTTGCCTGCAGTCTTGCAATGCCCCAGTCCTTTTCTCACATAATAGCCAGTATGATCTTTCTAAGACATAAGCCCCATCATCTATTTTCCTGCTGATAACTCTTCCGGGGCCTCCTTATAACCTTAAGATAAGGCCAGACCGGTCATGAGCAAACCCTGTTGCTTCATCCACACTTCCCATCTCTTTCTTGCATCCTTTCTGCATCTTTGAGCATTTATATGCACTCCTTGGTCATCTCATGACTTTTGCACCTGAAGCTGTTACTTTTTGCACAGAAGACTCTGAATCCCTCAACCCCTACATTCTCTGCCCTTCACCTACTCAATATTCAACTATTAGCTTGAAGTGAGAATTTTGAGGGTAGGGTAGGCATCCTTTGACTTTTCTAATCTTTATCAAGTGACTTGTGTACCCTATGTGACACTTTCTATAATTTATCACAATTGCTTGTCTAATTGTCTATTTTGCTGGCTGTACTTGAAGTCAGGAATCATTTATTTCTAGCCCATTACTGTGTCTCCTGAGACTAGTATAATGCCTGGTACACAGTAGGTACTCAATAATTATTCATTGACTATCAAATGAATGTTGCATCAAAATATTAGATTGTCACTTGCCCCGTACTCAAAATAAGACTCCCAATATTCAGTGCTCTTTTGTATCTAATGGATCTTAAGCAAGAAGTAAAACTGATGACATATCTGTGCTGTTAGTCATTTAAGACACCAGGGGCACATAAATAAGACTTTCCTTCTCCTCTTTGGCAGGAATTTTGAAGTCCTACTAACTTAGATATTTGGTGCCCTTAGGGAAGAGATGAAGTAATAAGAATACAACAGTGGGTGAGTTGGCAGAGACTCTGAGGTGTCTTTCACACTGGTCTGTGCCCTCAGAAAAAGGGCAATGATGAGAAGCTTCTCAAACTGAACAAAGGAAGAGACTGGCACATCACTTAGACTCATGCCAGGCCTTTTCAAACACGAAAACACTGCTTTGGCAGGAGACTGGTTCAGTGGGACATAGGGTGCCTGGGAAGCGGGGATCAAGGATGGTATCTGGACTGACGATTGCCATCATAAAACTTCTTGTTCCCCATGTAGTATATTTAACAAAAGCAACATCGCCTGTGTGATAGCAGACAACACATTGTTGGAGGTGACATAGCTTCACAATATCAGCACCAGTCTTTTTACCTAAATACCCCAAAGCAAACCAAATCCACTGTCATTGGGTCAATTCTGAGCTCATAGGGACCCCATAGGACAGAGTAGAACTGCTCCATAGAGTCTTCACTGAGCCTCTGGAAGATTCAAACTACTGACCTTTTGGTTAGCAGAGGAAGCATGTAACCACTATGCCTCCAGGGCCCTACTGTAATTTTCATACTTACTGTAGCTTGAGTTCCTTTGTAGCAGGCTTTTGGCCAAGAGCAACTCTAGTCCTTAAACAGGGCTGATGTTCTAAGTGATAGCTCCTAGTATTTTCTAAGAAGCCCTGGTAGTGTAACGGTTAAGCATTTGGCTGCTAACCGAAAGATCAGCAGTTCAAGCCCCCCAATGACTTTGTGGGAGGAAAAACCTGAAAATCTTCTCCTGTATCAAGATTATAGTCTAAGAAACTCTATGGGGAAGTTCTTCTCTGTCCTGTAGGGTCACTATGAGTTGGAGTTGATAGCACACAACAATAACTTGTCTTTGTTCCTTTCAGTTTTCCTTTGAATCATTTATCATGGTTCGTGATTATAAGCTTATTCACATGATTATTTATTTAGCATCTGTCTGTTCCCTACTTCAACCCCCCTTACCCCTCTGCCCCACCCCACACCACTGTAAGGTCCATGAGAGCAGAACTGTGTCAAGAAGGGGTTGTGGGCAGCCAAGTTTTCAGGGGGAACAATCTGACCGGCAGTGTCCTTGCATGGCTTGTCCTGTACACTGTCATCACTGCTCTTAGCCCAGTGCTGACCATCCTCTCATATGAAGGCTAGTAATGTCAATGCCAAGCTGCTGGGGTCTGGCTTATGCTCACTGAGTGTGTACTAATGCAGGAAACTTGCTCCTGCCAGTTGGATTCACTTGGCTTTGGTGTCTCGTCTTATACAATGCATCCTCAGCTCTCTCTGCTAATCCAGATTTATTGGGACAGCTGCCGTAACCCAGATGGTGGGCTTGGGTTCTGGCTCCTGAGTTGATATTGCTTTCCTTCTAGTCAGAATAACCATGCTCATTGGTCTTCATAAAGAGTAAATTACTCTGAAAATGAAGTTCCTGATAAATGAAACAGGGCATGACACTTGTTAGTCATAACTGCCTTTGCAAAAGTTCCTGTGGATAGGAAATGAGTATTTTCTGGCAGTTTAGATTATGTTGAGCATTGAAACTATAAAAATAACAGCAACTGGTTATTAAGTGATTTCCAGGATGGACCTTTGACTGGGACAGGGAGGCTCTTCTCTTTGAGTGTCGATATCTCCCTGAGTGTGGGCTCTTTTCATGCCGCTTCTTTGAAGAACAGATCAGAGTATTTACTCTTTACAGACTATTTCTCAGTGTCAGGATTCTCTGTGGACAGTCCTCCATCTTGTGGAATTCTCATCTTTCAAGTCTCAGGTCAGGTGTCTCTGCCTGAGATAGTGCTTAGAAGGACAGCTCCTGATTCAGAACTTGCATTTTCACTCATCAGCTGGACTTGGATTGCTTGCTTCATAAATATGGAATGGTAACTGCATGGAACTGCAGATGGCTAAGCACAGGCATTAAAGCCAGATTGCCTGGTTTCAAATGCTGGTGTGGCCGCCTACTAGCTATGTGACCTTTTAGAAAGTCAGTTGAACCCCTCAGTGCTTTACTTTCTGTAACTGTAAAATGGAAGTGATATGATTTGAGTAGACTTGTTGTGAGGACTGAGTTAATTAAAGATAAATCCCTTAGAACAGTGTGTTACACATGATAAGCCTTTGTCTTAATTACCTAGTTAACCAAAAAACCCCAAACCTACCGCTGTCTAGTCAATTCTGACTTTTGGCCACCCTATAGAAAAGAGTACTACATCTACTAATCAAAAGGTCAGCAGTTCAAATCCACTGGGAGCTAGGTGGAAACTCTATAGGGCAATTCTGCTCTGAACTATAGGGTTGCTATGAGTTGTAATTCACTCGAGAGCAGTGGTTTTGAGTTTGGCTTTATTGAACAGAGAAGAACTGCCTCATGAGATTACTAAGGCTGTAACTCTTCATGGATGAAAACTGCCACGTCCTCTGGAGGAGCACCTGATAAGATCAAACCACTGAGTTTTTCTTTCGCAGCTGAGAACCTTGACCACTGTGCCATTGGGGGTCCTTATCTAGTTCTGTTCTGCTATAGCACAATTAAGAAAAGTGGGTTTTAAAGAACAGGGATGCATTTTCTCACAGTTCTAGAAAAGTCCAAATCAGGATCTTGGCTGTGCTGATTCCTTCCTTTCTAGTAACCTTGGTTCTTTGCTGTTTCTTGGTTTATAGACAGTCCTCTCATGGCTCCTGTTCTCCTGCCCCTGTCTGTGCCTAGTTTGGAGTTTTGTAACTCAGAATGATCAGTTTAGCACTCACTCAACCCTGGCGTGGCCTCATTAACATAACAAAAGAAAACCCCTATTCCAAACAGGACTATATCCACAGATTAAAGGTCCAGAGATTTAGTACATATCTGGGGAGGAGAGGACAGATGACTCATTCAGAAGATGGCAAACTCAGTTTCCTCAAAACCTGAGTTGTTGGTATTAAAAAAAATACAAAAACAAGGCTTTGCCACTGTTTGAGGTTTTCCTTACGCAAAAAGAAATAATCTTTTTCTACTTTGAAGGTGTGTGGCCTGCCTTTGTGATATACTGATGATTGTTAAAGAATTGCTATCAAACAGTGATTTATTTCAGAGACAACTGAAGGGAAGCCTGAGATGGCGCTTTCACTCAATATCCCTTGTCAACCTGTCATCCCCACACCCTCGTGAACATTGCTGCAGGTGCTTACATGTCACAAGTGTGCCGCAAAATACTCACCATGGACCGTTGTTTGTCCTGTCAGTTGGAAGGGTGCAGGTATTATTTTTGGAATCTGGTTCATAAGTTGATGTTGTTAAATATCACAGTAATCATAAATACTAGTTTATATAGTGATTGAGTAATCTATTCAATTTCTGGTAAATGAGAAGCATAGACTACTTTTGAGACTTAATATGTATTATAACCTAGACTACAAAGGAAAATTTATTCAATTGAATTTCTCTGTTATATTTGTTATTGTTTGAGATTAGATTAAAATCCTAAATGCTTTGTTCTTGTTCCTTGCCATAAAGTTGGCGTATCCATCAGGATTCTCTAGAGAAGTGGAACCAATCTATGTATTCTGGGTGTATTTGTGTGTATCCACATACAGAGAGAGACAGAGACAGATTCGGAAAGATTTATTTTAAGAAAATAACTTGAGATTGTGAGGGGCTGACAAGTCCAAAATCCTTAGGGGCAGGCAGCTAGCTGGAAACCTGGGCAGAATTTCTGTTTTGCAATCTTGAGGCATAATTTCTTCTCCTGGAAAACCTTAGGATCTGGCTCTTAAGGACTTCAACTGGTTGGATGAGGCCCATTGTTTCACATTATAGAGGGTGATCTGCGTTACTTAAACTTAACTGACTGTAAATGTTAATGCTATCTATGGAACACCTCCATAGCAGTGTCTAGACTAGTGTTTGACCAAATAATTGGGCCGTAAAGCCTGGCCAAGTTGACACATAAAATTAGCCATCACAGTTAGCGTTTCCCCTCTGCTCAAACATCCTTAATTTTACCTTAAAACATTTTACAGTTTTGCCAACTCGAGGTCCTATTCAGAAGCAGCTCAACTATCCACGCATATTGTCCTCTTCAGTAGAAGCAGATTTGGCTCCTCTGTGTGATGTGCCTTTCATTTAAAAAACCATTCTGCTTTAGTCTGTGTTTTCCATTCAGCAGCTGACCAGTTGGTTTATCCAATATGTTGTGAAGCTTTAAAATGAACTTTGTCCAAACCTAGAGCTTGTAGCATTCTAGATTTGGATTGTCTGTTGGCTTAACAGCTGTGTTCACTGTACCTCATTTGCTTTCTGGGTTTTCCAAACCAGCTGTGCCTGCTGCTGTTTGCATAGGCTCAGTGGGAAAAATAAAGTCTGTCTATGTGAAGGTTAGGCAGAAACTGTGGCTCAATCCAGATTCAAATATCCAGTGTTAAAAGTAGGTATATGTTACCTGTTAATGTAATCATTTGCTGGGGACATGTTGAGGTCGTCTACAATGAACCTCTCTTTTCTTTCTGCACACATTTCCCTCAATGGATGATGGATTACTGATCATTAAATATCTCCACAAAATAATTCATTTCACAAATTTTCCAGCCTATGATTAGGAAGCTCTCACCTTGTAATCCAGCCCGATCCCTTCCTATTCCTGCTGAAAGGGACCAATTCTCCTTGGATCTTGGCTTCAATAATTACTTTTCTAAAAATATTTCAGGTTCATTTTAATATACCATGTTCAAAGCAATCTTCTAGGTACTTCTCTTGAAATTGCAAATGGAACAAAATCTCTTGTGCTCAAGATGTGGATAAGTATTCAAAGAAGCACAACTTCAACCTTGAAAAGAATATTAAGTGATAAAAAGCAGCAATAAACACATGTGAACTGCCACTCTCCTAAAATTTTCCTCTTAAGCACTGAGCCAGCTCTCAGACAATATGTTCTGTCTTTTATCAGGTCATGGAGAAAACAGCCACCGTCTTTGAAAGAGGTTGACCTGGGATCATATCAGAGGAGTCTTGGTGGCACAGTGGTTTAAGGGCTTGGCTATTAACCAAAAGATTGGTGGTTTGAACCCACCAGTTGCTCAGAGGCAGAAAGATAGAGAAGTCTGCTTCCATATACATTACATCCTTAGAATCCTTATAGGGCAGTTCTGTTAGTCCTGTAGATTGCTGAGTTAGAATTAACTCAACTGCAGTGGCTTGTTCATTTTTAAGATCACATCAAATGAGCTCTGGTGGCACAGTGCTTAGGTACTTGGCTGCTAACCAGAAGATCAGTATTTTGAATGTACCAACCAGTTGCCCCACAGTTTAAAAGACCTGGCAATTTCCTTCTGTCAAGATTGCAGCATAGGAAACACCATGGGGCAGTTCTACTTACTGAGTCACTATGAGTCAGACTTGACTAGCCAGCATACAACCATCGAGGGTCATAGCAAAGAGCCTTGGTGGGACAGCAGTTAAGTACTTGGTTGCTACACACATGATAACCAGAGAAGAAAAAAGCAAACAAAACATACTCGGATCTTTGCCAAAACTGACCATGTACATCTGGGCATCAGTATGACTTTTGTTTCTCTGTCTGTCTACCAGTTCCCCCACTAGATTCTAATGTGTGGCCAAGGATGTGGACCATTGGTCTAGAGTAGATTTATGCTACAAAAATACATTACACAGTGTTTATAATAAGCTCAAATGGGTGTACCAAACTCTCAATGAGGCTGAGTTGGTTTTGACTCATAGCAACTCAATAGGGTGGAGTAGAACTGCCCCATAGGATTTCCAAGGAGTATCTACTAGATTTGAACTAGTGATCTTTGAGTCAGCAGTGGTAGCTCTGAACCAATATGCCACCACAGTTTCCAAATTCCTGTACAGTGAGCTAAAATCCCAAGTCACATCTACATGAGCTGCTGTAGTACCTTTGCTATCTACAGATATAGTTAACAACAAACAGAGATAAGAAACTTCTGTGTCTTCTTGTACATTATAAGCTATTAAATGAGCCTAACTAAGGAGAGGAGACCCTGGTGGTATAGTGGTTAAGTTCTACAGTTGCTAACTGAAAGGTCTGCAGTTTGAATCTGCCAGGTGCTCCTTGGAAACTCTATGGGACAGTTCTACTAGGTCCTTTAGCATCCCTATGAGACAGAATTGACTCAATGCCAGTGGTTTGTCTTTGTTTTTAACTAAGGAGATTATTGTGACTCTAATGGAGACTTCATCTAGGGACCCAGTACTTGTTGGGTTCTGTCTTTTAGCAGCCATAACTTATTTCTTCATTCATTTTTCAGATATTTAATGGTTGCCTATTATAGGCGAGGCTCTGCATCAGTTAACAGCAAAAACCAAAACTGTTGCCATCAAAGTAATTTTAGCACTCGGCAACCTTGGCCATACATTGGAATCAACCCAATGGCACAGGCAGTCTGACTCAGAGCTGTAACCAAACAAAAACCAAACTGATTGCCGATTCATAGTGACCCTGTAAGACCACAGTAGAACTGCCCCATAGGGTTTCTAAGAAGCACTTTGTGGATTTGAACCATGAACCTTTGGTTCACAGCCACACTCTTAACCACTCTGCCACCAGGGTTTCTACTCAGAGTCATAGCTTCTAATAATTGTGTTCTCAATGATAGCCAGCAGTGGCTTTTAAGTCACATGAGTCACATCCGACTCGACGGCACTTGGCTGGCTTGGCATATTCAGGAAATACTGTGAAGAACAGATCAAAATTCTCAAATTATGACAGGCAGACAGAATGATCTAACTTAGTATATCATTTCTAATCATTTCTTAATAACTCTGAAAAACCAAAGAAATGGTAATAAAAATTTGGAAGTGTCAATAGAAACATATAAAAGTACCAGAATCTATGAAAATGCCCCAGTAATGACAATGACCTATATCTCAAGTCTGAAACTAATGTCAGACTTTCAATCTGTTCTGAACACAGCGACATGACCCCACAAATCTCTGGTAACCCCCCAGTGATTGACAGGTCTGTTTGGGCTTGCCAAAGGGCTGGATCAGCCTGTACTGAAGATTGGAAGTCAAACAATTAACTCTTGCTAGGTCCTTATTCATTCAAATAATGGAGTATAACTTACAACAGGTGCCACCACTAAGAACTTTGCTAAACTTGAGATCCATGTATGTTTAGATCTGGCTGGATGCCCGTAAACAGAGAGAAGATACATTTTCCATATTATAGGAGGCAAGCTTTATTTTTGTACTCTGAAGTCAGTTGAAAAATTCTACTGTAATTGATTGCCAGGTTTTTTGTTAGCTGCCAATAAACATTCAATGAATTAATGAAGGGATAGGAAAATATAGTGTGATGATAGTAAATGAAGATATTTTCCAGTTTTGGTAACTGATGGACAGCATTTTATGGAGATTCAGTGCTCCATTCTTTCAGTGTTAGAGAAGCTTACAGATTCAGATTCACTGAAAGGAGAGCTCATCTTAATTGATGAGATAGCTGAAATACAGACGGGCTTTAATCAGACATCTTAAAAGTTCCTGTAAACAAACTAATTGCGTAGAAACTAGTGGCAAGCAATGCTAAATAGATTGTCTCCCTGAATCTTTTCAAGGACTTAGATAATAATTGTTTTAAATTAACTCTTGATTAGTAAATGGAGTTTCTAAAAGCTCTAAGCAGCTTAGCATTTCTCCTTATTTATCCCTACTGTAATTGATGGAAAATTTGCTGAGCAAACTCTTTCTTCTTAGTAGGAAAATAAACTTCTGCCCAAACAACTACAAATTCTTATTTAATTAATGAGAACAGTAATAATTAAACTCAGTGGACTTATCAACATGTAACACAGTGACATTACATCAACAAGTTTTCATGACAGTTTCATGTGGTATGTAATATTACTGATGCTGAAGCTGAGATTCAGAGAAGTTATGTAAAGCACAGCTAGTAGGGGCTGATTTGATGGTGTTATTGTGTGCCATCAAGTCACTCATAGTGACCCCATATGATGGATTAGAATTGCCTCATAGAGTTTCCAAGGCTCTAAATCTTTATAGAAGTAGATTACTACATCTTTCTCCTGAAGAGAAGTTGTCTGGTTGGAGTCACTGATCTTTGGGTTAGCAGCCAAGTGCTTCACACTCCACCACCAGGGCTCCTTCATTGCGTTTTCTAGGTTTATGGAAGCAGACCTCCAGGTCCTTCTCCCTTAGAGCTGCTGGGTAGGTTTTCTGTTGTGGACTTTAAATTCTTCAGTTTTATACTAGATCAACCATAATTTTATCTACCCACTTTGTTTTATGAAAAGAACATTCAAACATACATTTCAACTCAACTTTGATTTTTGTGTTTATTGCAATTGTTATGATAGATACAACTTCTGCAGTCTGAAGTGAATCAAACATGCAATCAGGTCGCACTGATAATTAATATTGATTAGAATGTGAAAGTTGGAAACAAGCAAAAGGATCAAGATTTGGAAAATATGGTCTTGGTGATAGAAGTGACACCGGAGGTTGCACAGTAGAATTTTGCAAGACCAATGACCTGTTTATTGGAAATATCTGTTTTCAGCAATGTAAACAGTGACTGTACACTTAGACCTTATCAGACAGAATTAACAGGAATCACAATGACTACACCTGTGGGAAGAGATAATGGAAAAACTCAATATTATCTGTCAGAAAAAAGGCCGTGAGCTGATTATGAAATAGACCAACAATCGCTTGTGTGCCAATTGAACTTGAAGCTGAAGAAAATTAAAGCAAGCCAGTGCGAGTCAAAATATGTCCCTGAGTACATCCCACCTGAATTTAGAGATCATCTCAAGCATAAATTAGACAAACTGAACATTGATGTCTGAAGACCAGATAAGTTGTAGAAGGATTTCAAGGACACCTTACACGAAGAAAGTAAAAGGTCGTTAAAAAGATGGAAAAGAAAGAAAAGACCTAAATGGATGTCAGAAGAGATCCTAAAACTTGCACTTGAATGTAGAGCAGCTAAAGTGAAAGGAGAAATGATCGAGTGAAAACCTAGATAGAAGATTTCAAAGGGTGGACTGAGAGACAAAGTAAAGTATTATAATAAAATGTACAAAGACCTGGAATTAGGAAATCAAAAGAGAAGAAAATACTCAGTATTTCATAAGTTGAAAGAACTGAAGAAAAAATGAAAATCTCACACTGCAATATTGAAGGATTCTACAGATATATCGAATGACACAGAAAAGCATCAAAAGAAAATGGAAGGAATACACAGAGTCATTGTACTACAGAAAAGAAAGGGTGATGTCCAGCCATTTTTAGAGGTCAGCATATTACAAAGAACTGATGTATGAAAGGAATACAAACTATACCGAAAGCAGGGGCAAAAAAAAAAAAGTGCTGTAGGAATTGACAGGATACAAGCAGAGATGTTTCAATAAGCCATACAATGCCAGAGGTGCTGATTCATCTATGCCAAAAAAAATGGAAGACGATACTTGGCCAACCAAGTGAAAGTGATCCGTATTTCTTCCCATTCTGAAGAAAAGTGATCCAACACAATGCAGAAATTATCACACACAATAAACTTTTGCTGAGTATCATTCAAAAGCAACTCATTGACAGGGAACTGCCAGAAATTGAAGCTGGACTCAAAAGAGGGCATGGAACCAGCATGGAACCTTGCTGATGTCCGATGGATCATGGCTGAAAGCAGAGAATATCAGAAAGATGTTTACTAGTGTGTCATTGACTATGCAAAGGCGTTCCACTATGTGGATCATAACAGATTTTGGGTAACATCATGAAGAATGGAAATTCCAGAACACTTAACTAGTGCTCAAGAGGTACCTGTACACAGATCAAGAGACAATCGCTCAGACAAAACAAGGGGAGACTGCATGGTTTAAAGTCAGAAAAGATTTCTGTCAGGATTGTATCCTTTCACCATACTTAATCAGTCTGAATGCAGAGCAAATCATCTAAGAAGCTGGACAATATGAAGAAGATTGTGGCAACAGGATTGGAGGAAAACTCAGTAACAACCTACATTATGTAAATGACACAACTTCATTGAAAGTGAAGAGGACTTGAAACACTGATGAAGATCACAAACTACAGCCTTAAGTATGGATTACATCTTAACATAAAGAAAACAAAAATCCTCACAACTGGACCAATAAGCAACATTATACTAGATGAGGAAAAGATTGAAGTTGTTGAGGGTTTTATTTTGCTTGGATCCACAGTTCAATGCCCATGAAAGCAGCAGTCATGAAATCGAGTGACATACTGCACTGGACAAATTTGCTGCAAAAAACCCTCTTTTTAAAGTGTTAAGACATAAAGATGTCCCTTTGAGAACTAAGGTGAAGCTGACAGAAGTCAGGGTATTGTCAATCACCTCATACGCATGTGAGAGCTAGACAATGAATAAGGAAAACTAATGGCTGGCGAAGAAGAATTAACATCTTTGACTTGTGGTGTTGGTGGAGAATATTGAACATACCATGGATGTCCAGAAGGCTGAACAAATCTGTCTTGGAAGAAGTACAGCCAGAATATTCCTTAGAAGTGGGAATGGTGAGACTTCATCTCAAGTACTTTGGACGTGTTATCAGGAGGGATCAGTCCCTGGAGAAGGACATCAGGCTTGGTAAAGTAGAAAAAAAAAAAAGGAAGACCCTTGTTGAGATGGATTGACACAGTGGCTACAGCAATGCACGCAAACATAGCAACAACTATTAATGACGGCACAGGCCCTGAAAATATCTTATTCTGTTGTACTTTGGGTTACTGTGAGTTGGAACCAACTCAGTGGCACTTAACAACATGTAAGTGAAAGATTATCCTCCTTGTCAGTATTCAAGGAATGTTTGCTAATTTTGTGGATGACCATGCAAGCTGAGCTTTTGGAATAACATTCCTCTGTTTCTGTTTCATTCTTACATCTTAGTTGTCTGAAACTCTTGGCCTATTTCTATTTTTTTAATCTTGTAATAGTCACATTTGTCTAATTACTATTAATATTGCCTCTGTTATAGAATCTACTTCCTTTTCTTAAGTTCCTTTAACTTTCCCCACTTTTCCCTCTAGTTAATTTGCTTTCAGATCTCCTTTATTTGTTTTCTGATCTCTAATTTGAGACTCCTTCAGTAAACATTTTTAATACATGCAGAATCTCCTTACGAAAGAATCCTGTCACATTCTTTTAACTGCTGCTCATGACTGGGTGCTGTTTCCTGTATCTTAATTGCTCTCCTTTCTAAACTCCCTGTCTTACTCATCCTTCAAAACCCATCTTAATTGTTACCTCCTTCAGGAAGACTTTCTTCAGTCTTCAGGTTTAACTAACTTTCCCCTCTACTCTGCCCCTGCAGTACACTTGTTGGTACCATGATCACATTTCACCTTTTGCTATAATGCAGTTATCTTCAATATTCTTAAAGGCAGGAATTAGAACTATCTTTGTATCTCCTAGTGCCTAGTACAAAATTCAAGAGTTTCTCTAACTTTCTTTGTGAATGAGATGCACTCCTGTGCATTGTCTAGCTGAGATTGGATTTCTGCTCAAGGGAGAAAAAATGAATTTATACTGTAGATCATATCCTCTCCTGTTAACTTTCTATGATATCTCTTCCCTGTTGTGCCTATCATTTGCAAACAAAATCCTCTTAATCCACTTCCTAGTTCTGTTAGAGTCGCTTTCATAAATATATCATATTATGTGATCTAGCTGTGATTTGATTTCAACCATCAACAATATGGATGACCCTCAAATCCTTTTCTATAGCCCCTACTGCTATCATATACTACAGACTCATGTTTTCTACAACATCAAGATGACATTATTTCCCTACATCCTACCCCTTGCATGTAAACACCTGGACATGTCATTCAAGGTGGGTGAGTAGAGAACTCCCAAATCTCCTATTTGGGGGAGAGAAATGAAAATGTCTGGTAGGGAGGTTAGTATAGAAAAAACCTACAGGGTGAAAAGGTAGCTGTTATGAGTTTCCTATTGCTGTTATAACAAATTACCACCCACTTAGGTGCTTAAAACACCAAAATTTATTCTGTCTGTTATAGTTCTGTAGGTCAGAAATCTGAAGTCATTTTCACTGGGCTCAAGTCAAGTTGTGAGCGGAGCTGCTTCATTCTGAAACTCTCAGGAAAAGATACATGTTCTTGCCTTCAGATTCAGCCCCTGGTCATGTCCTTCAAATCTCTGCTTCTGTTGTCTAATTGCCGTCTCCCTGATTCTGACTTCTAATTCCATCTTAAGAGTAGTATATGATTATATGAGACTCACTTAGATAATCTAGGATAATCTCCCCATCTGAAAATCCTTCACTTAATTACACTTGCGTACTCCTTTTGCTAACATGTGGACATATTTGAGGAGGCGTTATTCAACCTACCTCAGTTGTCCTTGGTTCAGAGTAGCTATATAAACAAAATTAGCCTTACTGTTAGAAGAACCCAAACCAAACCACACTCATTGCTGTCGAGTTGATTCCAATTCATAGTAACCCTATAGGACAGAGTAGAACTGCTCCACAGAATTTTCATGGAGTGCCTTGTGGATTCAAACTGCCAACCTTTTGGTTAGCAGCTGTAGCACTTAACCACTTTGCTACCTGCATTTCCAACATAACAAAATTAGTGCTACTTTTAGAGGAAAAGAGATCCCAAATCTTTGGTTTTTAACAGGTGTTAGTGTTCAAGTATGTGTATGTTTGCATCGCAGAAGAGTACTTGCTATTGATACTGTTTATAGGTAATAGAACATATTGATACTCTTTATAGGTAATAATAACATGAAGGGAAAATTAGTCTAAGTACTTTTTGTGTGAAAGTAAACTTTACTGTCATGTGTGTGAACTTGCTATGATTTGTGCCCAAATACCTTACAGCAAATTAATACTCTCCAATTAACCATTAGATAGTCATCGTTTATGACTTGTTTTTTATGGTGTGCTCAGATATTTGCTCCTCACTTTAACCCAGCAGGCAGGCTATTAGTGCTTAGTAGCTCTAAGGAGTTCTCCTTTATATGAGGGATATAAGACTAAGTTTGAAGACTTAAGGCAAAGAATAGGGACATTTATAGCTTGATTTTTTTTCTCTCTCATTTCCACTTTTTTTTTTTAAAGGGATCTGTGGTTAAGGGAAGTTTCTAGCTAAGGAGACATAAATGGGAAAGAAAGCTTTCATTTGAGAAGCTTGTGTGAGCCGTGCAAGAAGCAGACATATTCAAGAAGACAGTTTGCCGAACAAAGCAAGCGACATTAAAAGGCACATTGGAAGATATTTTACTTTGAGTTTCCCTAGAAACAAATTCTGAGGCAGGGATCTGGGTAGGCACATGGAGAAATGATGATTTTAGGGTCTCTAAAAGCACGCAGAGTGTTGCCCAGAATTGCCTGCGTGGAGGCCAGAATGCGGGGGCATTGATCTTCCAGATTCCAGTCTCCTGGGTGAGGACCGTTCCTGAGGGCTTTTCTCCTCTGAGTTTCCTGCCTGCACCTGGCAGCACTGCCAGGGACCTCTGCAGCAGAGAGAAAGCCTGAGCAGAAAGGGGAAGATTCTTAAGGCCACAACTGAGAAGGCACAGCCAGCACTAGAGGAGTCTGTACTCTCCTGGACTGGCCCTCCTGGGTTTCTACAGAGGACAGTAGGATGTGCCTTGGTGCCAAAATGAGTAAAAATATATTGATTTTCAAAGTGAGGAAAAATATTCCAGTTTTATTCTAAACTGAATTTAAAGAAAAGTTTCTTAAATAGTAGATAATGTGGCAAAGATGGCTTTGTGAGGTTATCTGTTTTTCAAGGGAAAGATGCCAAGTGTTCCTAATGGAAGTGGCCTGGGCTGTAAGTGAGACAGATACGGTATCATGCCCCAAGCTGCCAGGAAATGTGTTGTCAGCTCCCCAGGTCTCTGTTCCCTCACATGTAGAATGAACAATATCTCCATTTTAGGACTGTAGTAGTTATGTGCTATGTCTGCTAACCAAAAGGTCAGCAGTTTGAATCTGCCAAGAGCTCCTAGGAAACTCTATGGAGCAGTTCTACTCTGTCCTATGCGGTCACTATGAGTCAGAATCAACTCAACATCTCTGAATTTTCTTTTCTTTTTGGTATGTGGAATCCCAGGGTGGTGCAATTGGTTAGCAAGCTCAGCTGCTAACCACAGGTTGGAGGTTGGAGTCCACCTAGAGGCCCATGGGAGTACAGACCCAATGGCGTACAGTTCTATTCTGACACACATGGGGGCACCATGAGTCAGAATTGACTCCACTTCAATGAGATAAGCCCATATCCACTTGTCATTGAGATCTGTGGTTCTGGCTTCAAGTATCTGAAGTAGCCTGCTTTGTATCCCTTGTGCATCTGACCAAGCGTGGTCTCAGCTCTGTAGGCCTCCCTCCCAGGGCCTCCCCTTTGTCCTGGACAAGAATGTCCACGGTAGCTGCGAGGGCACAGAGAAATTGTCAAAACTGCGATCACTGGAGTTAAACGACACTTGCTAGAGTAGGAACTTGAAAACATTATTTAGCTTCTTTAAGCTTTGGTGATCCCATGTTCACAATGGCATGAGAACTCAGGAATGATTCTGATGAGTAAGTTTGATGATTCTTATAAAGAGCTTAACTTAGTACCTGTGCGTGATTGACAATGCAACAAAAATTTATTATTATGAAGCTTTCTAAACCACATTCACCTTTTAATCTTTCTCTGTGGTGAGTAGAAAGCTTTGGTTGTAATTAGTAGAAATAAACTAAGACTATTAGAACCAGGAACTAAAAAAAAAAAAGGTTATTGGAAGGACATTAACAGCTTAATGGCATTAATGGAAACTGAGGGAAGAGCCAACCCAACAGGTCTTTGGGGGAGACAGGAATCAGAGAACTTCAGGGTCCCAGAGCTGTGAATCATCTTTCTGAGGGGCTGCCATTGATGACTCAGCTGCCAGGGGCTTTCGTTCTGTGAGCTGTAGACTTACATGTCCAGGAAGGAGGATCAAGTACCTAGCTTATGTTTGAGCCCTTGACTGTAGTCAGAGGAGTGGGAGAGTTGGGCTGGTGGCCCTACCAAAGCCACATGGAGCCAAAGAAGACAGTTTTAAGAGGATAGTGCCTGGACAAAGAAGACAACCTGTGTTCCACAGTCCCTTGCTAGGTGTTCCCAGTTAAACTTCTGTAGGCTGATCAATTAACTTCTTCTTTGTCAATTTTTTTTTAAAATTTTTATTTAGCATGACTGAGTGAAAATGTACATTCATGTATAAATTTACATGCCCACCTATATGCAGCTTCCACTGCTCTCCCTGTCCGGTGACTACACACTATTCCTCTCTGCTCCATACATGTCTTGTCTTCCCAACAGCCTCCTTTCCCCTCTTATCCATCCACTCCCCTTCCTCAAGCTAGAGGTCGCAAGATGATATCCTATACATGTATAGAACCATAAAGTGCTTCCAATATATGGTCACTCTGCATTGCCAAGTCCAATCCATTCCTATCCAAAGAGGGGACCTTTGTTATAATTTATGGGAAAGGGCAGCATCAGGGCCAGGGGCCATGCTCTCAGAGGAACCCCAAAACCGCTGGACCATCAGTTGAGGTCTTTTAGTGGAGATCTCATGATGCACCCCTTTTTATTCTTGTGTTGCCATTGAGACTCCTCTCTGTGAGCTCCATTGTGGCTATCACTGGTGGTGGCCGGGCACCATCCGGTTCTTCCGGTCCCAAGTCGATGAAGGCACCCACTCTTGCGGGTCTCTCTGTCTTCTAGGTTGTCTTTACCGCATGTCGTTTTGGTCCTCAGTGAGCATCCGTTCCTGCTGAGTTGGGACCATTTGCTGTGTCCTCGGATGGCAGCTTGGCAGCTTTTAAGACTCCAGACACCACTCACCAATGTGGGGTGCAGAGAGCTCTCTTAGCAAAATGCTAGTTGTGCCAATTGGCCTGGAATTCGCCTAAGAGCATGGTCCCCCGCCCCCCGCCCCAGCTACTCTATCCTTGCATTATTGAGTTCAGATGGAAGGAGTACTCAAGTTATGCTGAAGTCCACTTTATGTTGTTCTTTTTTCTAATGTGTCCAACACCGCTTTGTCCCAACTAGATTTCTAGTAACTATCTAAATTAAGCACTCCCCCTCCACCCTCCCTTCCTCCCCTCCCTTGCAGCTGTCAAAGAATCTTTTCTTCTATACATAAGTCTGTTTTTGAGATCTTATCGTAGAGGTCTCATACAGTATTTGTCCTTTTGTTGCTGACTACTTTCATTCAACATAATGTTTTCCAGTTGAAACCAGGTTAGGAGATGTTTCCTGGAATCATCGTTATTCTTTATCATTGCATAGTGCTCCATTGAGTATATGTACCATAGTTTACCTATCCATTCTTCTATTGTTGGGCATCTGGGTTGATTCCATCTTTTTGCTATCGTGGACTCTGCTGTGGTAAACATTCTGGTGCATGTGTCCGTTGGTGTGAAAGGCCTTGATTCTGTAGGATATATTCCAAGTAGTGGAATTACTGGGTCAAATGGTATATGGATATCCATTTTTTTAAGGAAGCACCAGATTCCCTTCCAAAGAGGCTGGACCATTTTGCAACCCCACCAACAGTGTAGGAGGGTTCCACTTTCTCCACAGCCTCTCCAGCATTTGTTGTTCTGTGTTTTCTGGATCATGGCCAATCTTGTTGGGGTGAGATGGTATCTCATTGTTGTTTTGATTTGAAGTTCTTTAATAATTAAAGATCGTGAACATGTCCACATGTGTTTTTTGGCTGCCTGGATCTCCTCTTTAGTGAAGTGTCTGTCCATCTCCTTTGCCTATCGCTTAATTGGATGATTTATCTTCTTCTTATTGATATTTTGTAGTATCTTATAGATTATGGAGATCAGGCGTCGGTCTGACATTGAGTTGCCAAATATTTTTTGCCATTCTGTGGGTGTTCTTTTAATTCTATTAATAAAGTCTTTGGATGAGCAAAAGTGTTTGATTCTTAATAGTTCCCATTTATCTATTTTCTCTTCTGTTGATTGAGGTTTCTTTGACAGATTTTGCAGTCTGTCCTCATTGTGTATTAAAACTTCCATTGTTGTTCCTACCTTTTCTTGGATGAGCTTTATCGTTTTAGGTTTGATATTTAGGTCTTTTATCCAGTTGGACTTGGTTTTTGTATAAGGTGTAAGATACGGATCTTGATTCAGTTTATTGCAGATGGATAACCAATTTTGCCAACACCATTTGTTGAAGATACTGTTTTTACCGCAGTTTAATGTCTTAGGGCCTTTGTCGAATATCAACTGATCATAGGCAGACAGTGTCATCTCTGGGGTCTCAATTCTGTTCCATTGATCCATGTGTCTGTTCTTGAACCAGTACCAGGCTGTTTTGACCACTGTGGCAGTGTGGTATGTTCTAAGGTCGGGTAATGAGAGGCCTCCCAGTGTGTTCTTCTTCTTTAGTAGTACCTTACTTATCTAAGGCTTCTTCCCTTTCCAAACAAAATTGGTGATTTGTTTCGCCATCTCATTAAAAAATGTTGCTGGAACTTGTATCGGGATTGCATTATATAAATAAATTACTTTGGGTGAAATAGACATTTTCACAATGTTAAGTCTTCCTATCCATGAGAAGGGTAGGTTTTTCCATTTATCTAAGTCTCCCTTAGTTTCTTGTAGTCAGGGTTTGTAGGTTGTTTCTCTGGTTAGATTAATTCCTATGTACTTTATCTTCTTAGGGGCTGTTGTAAATGGTATTGATTTGATAATTTCCTCCTTAAGAGTCTCGTTGTTGGTATAAAGGAATCCTACTGATTTACTTATGTTTATCTTGTATCCTGAGACTTTGCTGAACTCTTCTATCAGTTTGAGTAGCTTACTTATAGATTCCTTGGGGTTCTCTGCATATACAATCATATCATCTGCAAACAGGGAGATTTTAACTTCCTCTTTGCCCATGCAGATGCCCTTTATTTCTTGGTCTTGTCTAATTGCTCTGGCTAGAACTTCTAGCACAATGTTGAACAGAAGAGGTGAGAGTGGGCATCCTTGTCTAGTTCCTGATCTCAAAGGAAAGTCTTTCAGTCTCTCTCCATTCAGGATGATGTGGGCAACTGGCTTTGTATAAATGGCCCTTATTGTGTTGAGGAATTTGCCGTCTATGCCCATTTTGCTAAGAGTTTTTAGCATGAATGGGTGTTGGACTTTATCAAATGCCTTTTCTGCATCAATGGACAAAATCAGGTGATCCTTGTCTTTTGTGTTATTTATGTGGTTAATCACATTGATTGTTTTTTTGGTGTTGAACCAGCCTTGCATCCCTGGTGTGAATCCCACTTGGTCATGATGGATTATTTTCTTGATATGTTGTTGTATTCTATTGGCAAGAATTTTGTTGAAGATTTTTGCATCTAGGTTCATGAGTGATATCGGTCTGTAGTTCTCCTTCTTTGTTGGATATTTCCCTGGCTTAGTTACCAGGGTTATGCTGGCTTCATAGAATGAGTTTGGGAGTACTCCATCCCTTTCTATACTGTGAAATAGTCTCAGTAGTATTGGAGATAACTCTTCTCTAAATGCTTGGTAGAATTCTGCTGTGAAGCCATCTGGGCCCGGACTTTTTTTGGTTGGCAGTGTTTTGATGACCTTTTCAATCTCTTCCTTTGTGATGGGTTTATTAAGTTGTTCTGCTTCATGTTGTGATAATTTGGGTAGGTGGTATGAATCAAGGAATTGGTCCATTTCCCCTAGGTTTTCAAATTTGTTAGAGTACAGTCTTTCATAGTATTCTGTTATGACATTTTTGATTTCTGTTGCATCTGTGGTGACAACTCCCCTCTCATTTCTAATTTGGGTTATTTGGTTCCTTTCCTGCTTTTCTTTAGTAAGTTTAGCCAGTGGTTTATCAATTTTGTTGATCTTTTCAAAAAACCAGTTTTTGGTCTTTTCAATTTTTTCAATTGCTTTTCTATTCTCTAATTCATTTAGCTCTGCTCTAATCTTTATGATCTTGTTTCTTCTGGTGCCCTAGGGGTTCCTCTGTTGTTCTCTTTCTACTTCTTCAAGCTGTAGAGTTAGTTCCTTGATTTGATTTCTTTCTTTCTTCCCGATGTGTGCATTTATGGAGATAAACAGACCTCTGAGCACTGCTTTGGCTGTATCCCATAGGTTCTGGTAGGAAGTGTTTTCGTTCTCATTGGAATCCATGAATTTCTTTAATTCATCCTTGATTTCCTCTATAACCCATGTTTTTTTGAGCAAGATGTTGTTCAGTTTCCAAGAGTTCCACTTTCTATCTCTGTTTTTTCTGCTATTGATTTCAACTTTGATGGTTTTATGATCTGAGAAGATGCTTTGCAGTAATTCAATGGTATGGATTTTGTTGAGCATTGTATTATGGCCTATCATGTGGTCAATTCTGGAGAATGTTCCATGTGCACTGGAGAAGAAGGTGTAGTTGTCTGCTGATGGGTGGAAAGTTCTGTATATATCAATGAGGTTTAGTTGGTTAATTGTGTCAATGAGGTCTTCTGTAGCTTTACTGAGCTTTTTTCTAGATGATCTGTCTAGTGATGAGAGTGGAGTGTTAAAGTCTCCCACTATTATGGTGGAGTCGTCTAACTCTCTTTTGAGCGTAGTCAGTGTTTCTTCGACATATTTAGGTGCTCTGACATTAGGTGCATAAATATTTAATATAGTTAAGTCTTGCTTGTGTACTGAACCTTTCAGCAATAAATTGTGTCCATCTTTGTCCACAATGGGGGATTTGACATTAAAATTGATTTTGTCTGAGATTAGAATTGCCACCCCTGCTCTTCTTTGTTCATTGTTAGCTTTATATATATTCTTCCATCTTTTAATTTTCAGTTTGTTCCTATCTTTAGGTCTCAAGTGAGTTTCTTGTAGACAACATATGGATGGGTCATGTCTTTTGATCCAAGATGACACTCGGTGTGTCTTTACTGGAGCACTCAGTCCATTTACATTCAACGTAATTATTGATAGGTATGTGTTCACTGCTGCCATTGTGATATGTTTATTTTTATGTTGATGTTTTCTCTGTTGTTCTTATTAGTCTGTTCTGGGACACTCTTTTGTGAGTTGATTTTTCACCTTTTTCAGAGCTGGTTTTATAGTTGTTGAGACTCGTGTGTTAGATTTCTTGAAATGGTGTGATACATCTTTGTTGTGCTTTACAGCTGCCCCTATGCACCCCCTTAATAAACTATTTATAAACCCAATTTTAATTACTACCAGTCTTGTCATCTTCCTCTCCATCTGGAAGGACTGTAACAACTGTAGTACATCCCTCTTTTTATTATGATGACACCATAGTTTTCATGATGGTCACTGGATTGCTTCTTTCCATATCAAAGCTGTGATTTACTTTGGAGGCTTTCCTAAATGAGTAGAGTATTGAGTAGTGTGTCGTTCTAATATATAAAGTTAGTGGTTTTGTTCTTCTAAGCCAAAGCCAAGAACTTCTTTCAGTATTTCTTGTAGTTTGGGTTTGGTTTTAACAAAGTCTCTGAGTTTCTGTTTATCGGGGAATGTCTTAATTTCATTATCATATTTGAAAAATAGTTTTGCAGAATATATAATTCTTGGTTGGAAGTTCTTCTCCTTCAAGACTTTGAATGTGTCGTGCCACTGTCTCTGTGCCAGCATGGTTTCTGCTGAGAAATCTGACGAGAGCCTACAGGGTTTCCCTCTGAATGTTAGCTTTGCCTTGAGTCTTGCTGCCTTTAAGAGTTGCTGCTTGTGTTTCATTTTGTTAAGCTTGATTATAATATGTCTTGGAGTCTTTCTTTTGAGATCTATATTGGGTGGCATACGATATGCATCTGAGATGTGTATATTCTCTTTCTGCATGATTTCTGGGAAGTTTTCTTTCAGTAGCTCAGCAGCAATACTTTCTGTGTTCTCAGATGTCTCACCCTGTTCAGGGACTCCAATTAATCGAAGGTTGTTCCTCTTAATAGAGTCCCACATGCTTCTTAATGTTTCTTCATTTTTCTTGTTTCTTTTTTCTGATTTCTGCTCATAGATGCTGGCATCAGTAGCTCTGTCTTCCAAGTCAGAAATTCTTTTTTCCATTTGTTCCATTCTGTTTTCTTGGCTTTGCATGAAAGTTTCTATGTCTTTGATTTTCTTCTTGATCTGTTGGATTTTAGAGTACTGGTGTTCCATCAGATCGAACAACTTGCTTAATTTTTCACTTTGTTCTGCTACATTTTGTATAAGGTCTAGAAGGGCTCTGTATGTAATCAATTTGTATTCACTTCCTGATGCTTTCATAAGAGTTTCTTCACCTGGAAAACTCCTTGGTTGCTTTGTTTGGGAGCCTTCTGAAGCCATGAGTGATTGCTTGTATGCCACAATTGTCTGTTGCTTTTTGGGTCCCATGTGAGTGTATAGAGGCTGGAAGAGGTACTGTGAGGATGGATTGCAAATGTTTCACTAGGCTGTCTTCAAATGTAAAGCAAAAGCTATCTGACCAGTTCACAAGTCAGTTAGATTTTCAGGTGCAGAGGTCTCTCTTCTCATCTGACAAAGGAAGCACCTCTATATCTAACCCTAGATGATATAAACTAGTTCAGAATACAGCAATGCTACTGCCCTGTTGGCCTCTGCTGACAGGGCCTAGCCTTAGCCAACACTGCGTAGAGTACTGGTTTTGTGATAGGAAAGTGCTGTCCTGTGGGCAGGCTCTGGCTCCAAGCTAAGAATTAGGTCCAGCTGCGGCCACCATACCCAAGATGGCGTCCTCCACACAGGCAGCAGACAGAGGGGCTAAAGGTGCCGAGAGGTAGTGATTCCTCTGCTTCTGTTGCAGGGCCCCCAACGTAGGTGGCACTGGGAAAATTACTACTTTTCTGTCAGAGAAGCGCTGTCCCATTTGCAGGCGCTGGCTCCCAGGCTAAGAACAAGGTCCCGCTAAAATCTCGGTACCAACATGGCGTCCCGCACCCTGACCGCGGAGCTCCGCACAAACCCCGCTGAGGCAGCTACAAAACGAAAGGCTCAAAGTGGCTAGATTAACAGAGTCCCGAGCCTGGCTCTCAGAATATGGGAATTTCGCCTGCCTATCCCCCCAGCAGCGCGTCTGAGTCCAGCCGCTGGGCAAGGCCCAGCTCCGCCCGCCAGCCGAGACCGAGGAAAAAAAAGTCAAAATGGTGCGTTTACCTTCCATCTGTGAGAGCCGGGGCTAGCCAGGCGCCGGAGTCAGCGAAAGAGAGGAGGTTTTTCGCTGAGTGGTATGAAGTCCCAATTACCAGCTCTGTGGCTGTTAACTGAGGCTGATTAGGTGATCAGAAGGCTCTGTTTGATTGTCAATTCAGGTCTTGGTTTCCAGAGGGATAGAACGAGATGTGGGCTTAGTCCGCCATCTTGACTCCGCGCCCCTTCTTTGTCAAAATTTAATTGTCTTCTTTCTCAACCCAATGTCATCTCCAGGAAGCTTTCTCGTGTTTCCAGATTATTCTGTCTGTTGAAAGACTTCTATAATGTTTGCTCACACATGCTTGGGTCAACAAATAGTTACTGAGTATGTACTAAGTATCAGATTCTATTCTGGGGACTGGTTTACCTCAGTGAACCAAAGAAAGCTGATGCCCTCAAAGTCTTAGTTCCTAGTGGGGCAGACAGACAACAAAAAACAAATAAATATACACCATCAAGTAGTCATAGCCCTTTTGATTAAGGGAGAAAAACCCACAGAACAGGAAAAGAAAGGGGAGCATGGAATGTGGGGGTTATTGTTCAGATAGGTTATTCATGTTGATATGCTTATGCCATTTCACTCATCACATTTTGATTACTTTGTCTACTTGTCTGTTATAAATGACTAGCTGACTCTCTCCTCCTAGGATTAAGCACCTCAAAAATGAAGCCATATCATTCATTTCTAGTCCCAGCCCCTGGCTGTGGTAGGTTGTTGAGTGAATGAATAAAGGCACTGCTTACATAGTATGGCTGTTGATGATTGCATTTTCTCCTTGTGAGCCAGCCAGTCACCCTCATAAGTAGGCACTGCAGTTTGGGCTATAACTTTTGGTATCGCCAGTGGTCTTTACAAAGGAAGAAGTCTGTCTGGGGCTATGCCCTCATGAGAACTCAGTAAACATTGCTGCCTGACTGATTCCCATATATTGAATTATATTCTACCCCTACTGAAATACATGTATCAAGTTGGTTTGGCCATGACTCCTGGTGTTGTGTGATGTTCCTATTTATTATAAATCCTGCCTCTATGATGTGAATGAGAGAGGTGGGTGGTGGTTGTGTTAGTGTAGCGGGACTCAATCTATAAGAGTGTATTGTGCCTTGAGACAGTCTCTTGGGATATAAAGGAAAGGGGGCAAGCAGAGACTTGGGGACTTCATACTACAAGGAAGGAAGTAGTACCAGGAGCAGAGTACTTTCTTGGGAACCAGGGTCCCTGATCTTCAAAAGCTCCCAGTTCAAGGGAAGACTGATGACAAGGACCTTCCTCCAGAGGTAACAGAGAAAGACTTCTCCTGGAACTAATACCCTGAATTTGGACTTGTAGCATACTGGACTGTGACAGAATAAATTTCTCTTCTTTAAAGCCATCTATTTGTGGTATTTCTGTTATAGCAGCGCTAGATGACTAAGACACTAAATAAGGCATTTGTTTAGTCCCCACTTGTCCGTCTGTTCTCTGGAACCCAGTTGGTTTCTCTGTGTTCTTATTGCTTTTACCTTGTTGTAATGTGCTTTCTGAATATAAGATCAACATGAGAAGCCAGCCAAGCCAAGTGCTGTCGACAACATGAGAAAGGAGTGAGAAAAATATTCATTTCTTACAGCTTGGGATACAGAATTATGCCATCAGAATGAATTGTACCCCTTGAAGCAATCTCAGGAGAACATTAGGCCTAGTAAAGTTCTGCTCTGGGTAACAGTGGCAATAACAATTATCCTCAAAGGAAGCTAGAATCTATTAAAATTGTTCCTTTAGTAATTAATGGCCATATTTAGTAAAGTGACAAGAACTAGATTAATTCTTGTTTAAGTATTCAGTCTGAAAGCAGAAAAGAGGACAATGTAATGCTTTAAAATATTACTAAATATTTGTATGAAATAGAGTAGTGTTAGGTGTATGATGTTTATAAGCAGCCTCCACTTTAGCAAGCATCGTGATTTTTCATGTAGACGGAAGAATGGGTTGCTGTTGACACATCTCTTGGGTTCTGTGTTTATAAATGTCAGCTGTGAATATATTTAGCTAAATGCTCCTAAGAGGATGAATGTCACCTGTTTCCAGCTTAATTGTATTTTGGAATAATGTATATATTTTTTTCCAGACGACTAAACATCAAATCTTTTCCTAGAGGAATTTAGGGTTGGGTTATGAAGTACAAATTTCCAAACTTTATAAACTGAATTAAAATTAAATATAAAGAGCTATGGAATCTGTTTAAAAGCACTTGTAAGAATATATTGGTCACTGAAACTGGACTGACTATACCATGAACTGAAAGGTTTTCTAAACTCAACACAATAATTCAAAGAAATAGAGTAACAGGGACAAGAGTCTCAGGACAATGTTTTCAGGGCCATCGAGGCCAGTTGGCTTAACTAGTTGGTGAGTGGCATCTGGGGTCTTAAAAGCTAGCAAGCTGCCAACTGAGTTACACCAAATGGTCCCAAGCCATCTGGAACAGATAATGGACAAGAAGAACAAAGATACAAGGGAAAAAGATCCCAGGACACAGAAGGACCTGTATGAATGGGGGACTGTATCAACATGAGACCAGAAGAACCAGGTGGTGCCCAGCCACCACAAATGACAGCTGTGATGGGGGACACAAGAATCTCTGAGGCAACATGAGAAAATAGGTATGCCGCTCAAGAACCCCACTAGAAGACTAGAATTGAGAGTCTGACAGTATGGAAGATCCCCTGGGACAATGGCCCCTAGACCTGCTGCTGGCCCTGACCAGAAGCTAGTACGGAGCTCAGCTCTTCAGACAAGAACAGACTGGACTTGGAGACACAGTGTGACCATATGATGTGTGTTATTTTATGGTTCTCTACAGTTATAGGAGGCTGTCCTACTCATTTCTTTCTAGATGGGAGAGGTGATGGTGGAGACTAGGGGACAGGTGCTATTAAGAGGATGCTAGAAATACCGAGTGAAAAGGAGGAATGTGCTGTCGCTGCGTGAGGAGAGCAAATGGAGCTGCATGCAAAACTGATTTGGATTGTATACTTTCAATTATCACAATAAAAAAAAAAAAGACTATAGAGGTCACTGAAAATGCCATGATTTCAGCAAAAAGTTAGATGCCAGAACCAACAGACCTCAAACCATGTTATTCACCATTTGCTTGAATGGATAGGACAGCTAACTGATAGGATGGTTAGAACACCAGTCAAATGGCTTTGGTACTATCTTACATCTCCCTATAACATTTAAAACTTCTCAAAACAGATTACCATCCACATGTTTTCCAACTTCCCTGTCTTGGTAAGTGCATAAACCTTGAAATTTGTATATGCAAACCAAAAATATATAAAATTACTATTTAAGACTTGTCACTATTGTAAAAGGATTTACTTGAGGCTTCTGAAAACACAAAATTGGACAGCCATAGGTATTGATTTGCTCATAAACTATAAGCCTTCTGATATTGATCTTAAGGAAAAGTGAGGATCAACTTGAAACAGATCCAGAGTGATTGCTCACCTTCCCAGGTATTGATAACTTGTGATGAGAAGTGGCAACTCTCAGTCACCCTGCTGCTAGCCAATGGCCAGGCTTGCTGATTTCCATTCTCTTGGTCCTTCTACCGTATCACCTTGCCTCCCTGAATGAGAAATTAGCCAGATAAATAAGTAATCTACAAAATTTCTTTTTATGTATATGTTTCCATGAAAACAGTTATTGTATAAAGAAAGGAGTGCATACTCTGTTGCTCATTTATACCTGCATTTCTATGTGTTTGTGTCCTACCCATCCCATTCCATCACTGTCTCATCAATCTCTGAGAAAAAAATATGTAAGCTACGTAGTTCTATGAGCAGATCACTGAAACCTGCCCAGTAGCATGAAGAACAGAAAGTGCTTTAACACTTTCTCATGTGATGGCTTCTTCTCTTTGTCTCACCCAGTCCACATGGACACCACCAACTAGCTTGATCTTTAGTGGTCTGTTTAATCTGATACTAGAGGCAGTCATCAGGGCCCTAGAACAGTCAGCTCCTTTAGTCACTTTGCCATTTTAATCAAGAAACTGCTTTTTCAATAAAATCTGAAAGTCTGAAATGGAGTTAACTGCATGCGCGTGCGCGCGCAGACACACACGCTCACACACACACATACAGGTTGCTAACCAAAATGTCAGCAGTTTAAATCTGCCAGGTGCCCCTTGGAAACTCTGTGGGGCAGTTTACTGTGTCTATAGCGTCACTACGAGTCAGAATCGGCTCAACAGCCCTGGGTTGGTTTTTATATACATATAGAGAATGTAAGATACTGTGGATTTACTTTGATTTGATTCCATGTCTTAATGATGAAATAGGTTAGACTGTGACTTTTCAAGTTATGTTTGTATGTCAAGAAAGCAACTATGAGAAAAGGGAAAATATATACAAACTATATCACAGATTATTTTTATTTGTAAAAATCATGTTTGAAAACTTAAGGGAGATCTATTTCATTAAACCAGAACCTCTTGTATAGTAAATATGTGTTAAAATATGTTATTGTAAGAAAAAAAATTAACATATATTAGAACAGAACTTTCACATTGCTCGAACTAAAAACCAGACAAAAGCTATCATTTGTGGAGTATACAGAGTTTTCAAAACTTCCCCAAGGCCCTTACGCTCAAATATTTCACTTCCGTTTTATGTTCAAGAAGATGATTTTATTAACACTTTGGTAAAACTTCTAATTGTTCTTTGACTGAAGTCAGTTTTCTGTTAATTGCTGAGAGGAATATGAGTCCTTGGTGTATTGATTGCATATGCAATGCGTATTTCAATAATTGGTGCATTGTTGAATACCCTGAAATTGATGATTATATTTTTCTCTAACATGTCAGTTGCTATACTTTTTTTCTTGAATTATTAACAATAGATTTTTTTTTAATAAAGAAGACTATTTAGAAACAGAAATAGTTGCATATTTCTTGGTATTTCATTCTTAATAAAAGTGACTGATATTTAAGAATTCAATAGTGTATTTTTTTTATGTGTTTGTTTTTAACAAATTTCTGGAGGGCTTTAACTGTCTTGATGTTTTTGAAACTTTATTAGATTGACTAATTAAATTGTCTAGCCCGAGATGCTAAAATATACTTTTTATCAAAGAGGTGTTGTAAAGTGGTTGTAATAACAGACATAAAATCTTCAAGACCATCCCTAGCCCATGTGGGATAGGATCCAATAGAGTACGTACCCTGTTCCTGGAAGTCTCCTCCATCAGACATAGTTCTGACACCCTCCTGCTCTAAGAATCTAGCCCATATTTTCTTATTTATTGACCTATTGTTATTATTTTTCATTGTTGCATTACAGGGACTGTATCTGCTTTTTTTTTTTTTAATGTCCTTATATTTGTTACATTAGGAAGGAGGATCACTTGGTGCTTGCTGGGGACTTAACAATGAAGGCCCTGTGCTTGAGTTTCCCTTCACTTTAATCCTATATCCTTTTCCAGGGAGTTTATATGTACCAGTAAGAAGTCAATTCCTGACTCCCATTTATTAGCCTTTGCCATGTGGAGTTGCCATGAGTCAGAATTAATTCCAAGTGGTTTGGTCTTTACTTTCTCCTCTTTGCTCAGGGAGCCCTTTCCATCAAGCCTTATCCCTACCCTCACCTGCACTGTCTTTTTAAGGAACAAAAAACACTATTGAAAACTAAGCCCAAGCCACAGGATGTCTCACAGTGCTCTGTCCAATAAAGTAGTTGTGGGTAAATGACCCCAAAGTAAACACTCCTGTAAGATACGTGCATTCAACATTGTTACTTTGCTGTTTTTTTCTTTTAGATTATCTCCACTTTTGTTTCCTGGAAACACCTACTAAGGTCACCAATAAAGTAAGTGTACATTTTTAATTTCCTTCTCAATTGAGCTGTAAATGGAATTCTGGGCTTTGTTCAATGGTTTTTACAAAAGACAGCTTCTTTTTAACATTTATGTCAATGTATAATAGAATAATGAACATTGGAGTTTTCTATATAGGAAAAGATAATTAAACCCCTCTTTAAAACATATGAAAGAACAAATGGGTAGAAATAGAATAAATAAAGCACTGCCTATCATTCTTGAACATTATCTGCAGCATAATAAAGTGTATTTGTAGCCACTGAGTGGAGTGGTTTTTATATGCCATTTTCATCCCTGGCCACTGCCAGAGTTGTCTCAAGGGGCACGTTTCAACACCTCCTCCATCATGTTTAATTGCTTAAGAGATATGTAAAACATCATTAAGTAGCAATTGACTTCTAGCAAAGAATTTGGCACATAATGGGCACAGAATAGGTATTTGTTAGAGAATGTGTGTATATGGATAACTTGATTAATTCATTGACTGGTTTAATAATTTTCACATTATGTGATTTCTTTCACTTTCTAAAAATAATATTTTATTGTGTATTAGGTAAAAGTTTACATAGCAAATGAGGTTTCTGCTTAACAATATCTATACAAATTGTTCCATGACGTTAGTAACAATTTTTTATAATGTGTCAATATTCTCAGTATTTCCATTCTATTTGTGAATGTCTTAATTTCACCTTCATATTTGAAAGACAATTTTGCAAGGTATGGAAGGTTTTCTCATTTAGGGTTTTGAATATGTCATCTCACTGCCTTCTTGACAACATAGTTTCTGTCACAAAGTCAGATGAAAGCCTATAGCACTTCCCTTTGTATATTAGTTTTGTTTTAAATCTTGCTGCATTTAAGACCCTGTCTTTATGTTTCATTTTATTAAGCTTGATTATAATATGTCTTGGTGTCTTTTTGTTGGGATCTAGTTTTTGTGACATTCAGTAAGTATTTTGGATATCAATGTTCTCTTCTTTCAAAATTTCAGGTAAGTTTTGTGAGCAACTCTTCAACAATTCTCTGTGTATTTTCTGCTACCCCTTCCTGCTCAGGAATTCCAATTATTCATAGATTATTCCTCTTGATAAAGTCACACAAATTTCTTAATGTTTCACCATTTTTCTTAGTTCTTTTCTCTGAATTCTCCTCATAAACGCTGATGTAAGTTGCTTTATCTTCAAGCTCTCTCTCTGACTTCCAGCTCCTCAATTCTGCTCTTTTGCTTTTGTGTTGAATTGTCTAAATCTGTAAGTTTATTATTGATCTGGTGGATTTCAGGTCATTGATGTTCCAACAGTTTGTATAGTTTACTTAATTTTTCATTTTGTTCTGTTGCATTTTGTTTAATCTCTAAAAGGGCTCTATACGTAATTCTTTTGTATTCTACCTCTTATGATTTCAGAAAGGCTTCTTCATCTGGGAAGTTGTTTGAATCTTTGTTTTGGGAGTTTTCTGGAGCCATGATGGTCTGCTTCTTTAAATGATTAGATACTGACTGTTGTCTTCATGATATTCAGAAGCTGTTTAGCTTCTCTGGTGTTACACCAATGGGAGCTGTAGTGTAGGTCTAAGAAGGGAGTAAGTGTACTACTTAATTTGGTTGCTAGCTGCTGCTGCATTTGTTAGGTGCAGCTGACTTATGTATACCTTCTCTGGCAATATAGAGTCCATCCAGCCCAGTGATGCTGCTCGACTTGGTGGCTGGCTCCACCTGGGCCTTGAGGGGTGGTAGACCCTGCCTCCTGGCTGATAAAGGTGGCGAGCCACTTGTCCAGACAGGCACTATTGTTCAGTGTGAGAATTAGCTTCAGCTGAGTCCTCAGGTTAGGCTGATTCTGCCTCTCAGGTTGCCAAGATGGTGTCCCACCTGAGGTACCTGTTACGGTGAATCAGCAGAATCTATGGCACTGCTCAGAGAAGAGAAGGGGGAGGGGCACTGGCACCCTCAGTTGCTTGATACTTTTGGGTTCTCCTAATGTGGTGAACCCAAGCACAGTCTCTCTGCTGTGAGATATGCTGTTTATTTAGGCATTGCAGATCACAGCAAAGCAGCCAGTCGGTGCCAGGTTCATAATCTTGGCAGACCTAGTCCCAGCCTCCAGCCAGCAAAAAAGACATCCATACCTGCAGTCCTCTCAGGCGCCATGCCAGCAAAAGCAATACTCACTGTGCCACTGTCTCACTACTACTGACAAGGTATTTTCCTCCTTCTTGTTGTGCTGTTGCATCTCATGACCCTATGTCCACTCAGGATCTTCTACTGTGTACCTGGATAGAACTGCCAAAAGTGGTAGGCGGATGCTATCTAGATCTTCTGGTTTCAGGATAGAAATAGTTGTGATTGTTGTGGGCTGTTAGTCCCATGGACTAGTTTCTTCTTTGAACCATTGATTTCTTTCATTCTCTTTTACTCTATGAGCTGAGACAAATAGTTGTGCCCTAAATGGCTACTTGAAAGCTTTTAAGCCCCCAGATACTACTGATCAAATTATGATGTAGTATATTATCTTTGTGAATTATGTCAGTTTTTTGTCTCTTGATGCTATGGTCCCGGGCCTTTTGACCCAGTAAACCAATCCTGTGAGTTGTTGGATATGTCTGGAAACCTCTATAACTGTGTCCCCTGTGCGGTTTGTTATATACGCAGTACATACAAATATGTGTATATACAAGCCTAAAGATACACCTACACATGTATGTGAATTTATTTGTATAGACCTTCCTATGCATATATATGCTTCTGTGTCTACTTGTCTAACCACATACATATTTTTTGGTTGTTTTTACTGTTGTTGCAAAATTCCCTTTTCCTCATGTAATTCTTAGTGTCTTTATTACCTTAGTGAAGTTGTGCTGACTTCACCCATATTTGTGATTGTCTTTCCTATCAACAAAAGTAATATCTGCTGTCTAGAAGGTGATTCTTCCTCCTCCTCCTCCTCCCTCCCATCCCTGATAACCATCAAAGAACTTTGCTGTCTGTGTGTATCTATTCTTAACTTTTTGTGATAGTGGGACCACACAACATTTACCTTTTTGAGACTGTCTTATTTCAGCATAATGTCCCCCACATTTATCCATATTATGATATGGTCTGTGGACTTTTCATTATCCTTTATAGTTGCATAGTACTGTCTTTTATGCAAATAGCAAGTGCCTTCTACATTTGTTTGCCAGCTGTGCTATCCCTCTGCAAGGCATTTTCTTAAGTGCATTGTGCTAATTTATTTTTTTATAGTGACATGTAGAAGAGGATTGGCAAAGCAGTGCTTCTGAGGGTGTCTTGCAGAGAGCTGGGTATGGCCAGCAAACAGAGAAGGTGTATGTTGTTTACAAAAAAATACAGTATTCAATTCTATGTATTTACCACAGCTGTTTATCCATTCATCTATTGATGGGCACTTAGTCTATCTTTTTGCTATTGTGGTCAATGCTGCGGTAAACACGGGTGTGCCTATGTCTGTCTACTCATGTCATTGCTTTTATATCTCTAGGATATATACCTGGGAGTAGGATTTCTGAACTTTAAGCTATTTTTATTTCTAACTTTTTGAGGAAGCACCATACTGTTTTCCATACGGCTGTACCATTTTACAATCCTGCTAGCAACGTCTACGCATTTCAGTCCTCCCACAACCTTGACAACATCTGTTATTTTTCTTTTCTTTTTTTGATCATTGACATTTTTGCAGGGGTGAGATAGTATCTTTTTGTAGTTTTGATTTGAATCTCTCTGATGGCTAGTGAGGAAACCCTGGTTGCATAGTAGTTACTGCTATGGCTGCTAATCAAAAGGTCAGCAGTTCAAGTCTGCCGGGCACTCCTTGGAAACACTATGGGACAGTTCTACAGTGTCTATAGGATCCTTATGAGTCAAAATTGATAGCAGTGGGTTAATGACTAATGATAGGGCCCTGGTAGCACAGTGGTTAAATGTTTGCCTGCTAATCAAAAGATCAGCAGTTTGAACCTACCAGCTGTTCCTTGGAAACCCTATGAGGCAGTTCTACTCTGTCCTATTGATTGCAATGAGCCAGAATTGACTCAATGGCAACTACTACAAGTAACAGCTAATTATCAGAAAGCATCTTTTCATGTATTTGTTGGCAGCTTTTTTTTCTAGGAATGTCCTAGTTTTGCCATCATATTTTAAAGACACTTTTGCTGGATATATAACTCTTAGCATTTTTCTTTTAGTTTTTTATAAATTTCAATCCATTGCCTTCTTGCCTGCATAGTTTCTGCCAAGAAATCAAAGTTTAGTCTTATTGCTGTCCCTGTTTAGGTGATACTTTGTTTCTCACAAACTGCTATCAGTTTTTTTGTCTTTGGTTGTGGCAAGTTTGGTTATGATATGTTTGATGACTTTCTTTTCAGATTTATCCTGTATGGGGTTCATTGAATTACTTGAATGGAAACTTTCTCATCTTTAATATTACGGAAGTTTTCTGCTAATAAATCTTCAAAAATTCTCTCTGTGAGTTTTTTCCCCTCCTGTTCTGGAATTCCTATCACATGTAAATTATTCTTGATAGTGTCCTACATGGCTCTTAGGCTTTCTTCATTCTTTTTTCTGATACTCCCTCTAATTAATATCAAGGGATTTGTCCTCTTTTCATTGATTCTTTCTTCCATTGATTCAATTCTACTATGTCCTTCCATTGAGTTATCTATGTCTTTGATATTTTATTGTTATTGTTAATCTATATTTCTGTTTTTGTGTGGTTTATAATTATTTATTTATTTTCAGTTTGCTCTGTTGTTTTTCTGAATTCTTCTAGGGTTTTTTTTTTTGTGTGTGTTTTCCTTGATCTCTTTGAGGATGCTCTATACAAATGTTTTGCATTCCTTATCAGGTAGTTCTGTTACTACTTATTCCTCAAAAAGATTTTCAGCCTCTTTATTTTGCTCATTTATTTGAGCTGTCTTATCTTTTTACTGCATATGATTTGTTATCATCTACTGTCTTTGAGTCATTAGTGTTAATTCATTTATTTATATATTTCCTTGTTAATTTTATGCATGTTTGCTTTGTACCGATTTTTTAAATTTATTTTGATTTTTTTTCTCTTTCTCTTTAGTGTTTCTTCTTTTGTATTATTTTAATTATTGTCTTGTTTGGCTCTTGTCTGTATGTGACATTAATACATCTATTAGTTAGACATGATTTCTTATCACTAGCGGATGTAGTGGGTCTCATGATTAGTTCATGTATGTTCCCTTACCAGATCTGAGTGGAGGTAGGGGAACAGGTTCTTTCCTTGATACTGAATGACTAGCTTTGGGTGGTCAGAGTCCCACTGCAACCATTGTGTGGCCATGGGGTCTTTTGAGTTGGTGCTAGCAGTTAGTGTGTTCTCTGGAGGTCAGGGCAGGACATCTCCATATACAGTATTAGGAAGTACTATCCAAATGGATGGGGTAGGTCCACTTGATGGACAAGAATTGGCATGTCAATAGGTGGCAGGATCTGAAGGGGTTTCAGTACCAGTGCAGATGACCTGCAGGAACTGTTTGGGTGTGGTATTGTGATGTTGCAGCTGGATAGACATTGGATGAGAGCACTAAAATTTTCCGTGTGTCATTTGGCAGAAGTGCAGATGGTATCTGTCAGGTTGTGAGTGGTATTGCTGATAAGGTGATGTGTCTGTACAACTGATCATGGCGGTTTAAGTTCAGGGAGTATTCACACTGGTTGCTGGGTTGAGCATTGTGTGTGCACACCACTGGTGCTAAGTAGTAGGGGCAACAGTGCATAGGTCACCCATCATTGGGTAACTGGCGTAGGAATTCACACTGCTGGTCACTGAGTAGGTGGAGCAGTGGGGCTAGGGGAGAGGTCTCAAGCCTCTGGTCTCTGGGTAGGTAGATGGTTCAGGGAATGGGCTATTTTCATTCAGTTTCTCCTTTCCTTCATTATTCAGTTGAATTCTTTATGCTCCCATTTGCTGTTTTGTGTTCCCAGATTGTCATCTGTATCTGTTTTGCTTAGTTTCTCTCTTCTTGGCTGTACAGGGACAGCACATTGTGTATGACTAAGATGTTATCTTGGGCCATCTGTAAATTAATAAATTTTGTGTAGTAATTCTGTGAGGTCCTCATTATAGTGAAACAATGTTATGTATTTTAGTGCCCCAATTCTAGAGCTAGATGTTTTGGTTCCATTCCTGGCCATACCACTTGCTAGCTGGGTGACTTTTTGCACAGTTCTGAAGTTTTCAGTGTCTTGGTTTTTTTCCTGTTCATAAACAGGGATAGTAATAGCACCTATCTTCTTTTGTTGTGAGGTTGCTATAAGAATTAAATGAATTAATATTTGCAAAATGCCTAAAACAGATGCTGGCATCTAATGATGTCTGTAAAAATGTTTGTTGAATAAATCATACACATGGCAATATTCTGTGGTCCCATATTTAAAGGCTAAAAAACTGGTTTGGCCCAGTAGCAATGACACCAAAGTAACAGTGAGCACACTTTCCACTCAGATCTTGGTTTCTAGCATCAGTCTTCAATAAAATAGCCAGGCCTTCTTGGAGAAGTGACAGATTCTAGGATTAGGGGAGGAAATATATGAGATGAGCCTTGAACGTCTTATAGCACCAGAAAGTTAGAAAATGCTAAAACAACAACAAGTATTCACACATAGTAATAGGAGTGTGTCAAGGGGTACAAGAGTCGACTGAAAGTACTCCCAACAGCTGAAGCTGGAACAATATGAATAATAAAATCAAATTTTATCCCAATTGGATGATTTAAACAATCTGAGCAACAATATAAAGTTATATTCTAAAGTAGAATATAAACCAAAGTATAAAATAAATGTCTATAAATTCATACTGATGTAAATGATTGAATGAATAAGTTAATGAGGTAAAATAAATAAATATTATATGGAATTCCAAATAATTTATGTAGATACTTTGCCCTTAATAAAGTAGAGCATAACTCCTCACTCTTTAAGTGTGGGCTGTTATAACAAGTTTCTTCCAAAGAGTACAGTAGAGAAAAGCAGATATAAGGACTAATTTTACAGTACAGAAATGTGACAAATACTACCTCAAGTTAGGTAAACAAGGTTAACTTAAAAAATATTATGTAATATTGATGATATCTACCCTTAATATATTCTTGAATTGACTCAATGACACTCAGCAACAACCCTTTCTGCAATGTGATAAACATGGCATTTCACCTCTGTGGTCTTTCATGAAAAACACATCCCAGCTTAATCATGAAAAAAAAAGTCACACAAATCTGACCTGAAGGTCATTCTGTGAAATACTTGAACATTAATCTTTGAAATTCAAGGTCATTAGAAATAAGGAAAATCCTAGAAACTGTCACCGCCAAGAGAAACCTAAGAATACAAGACAATAAAATGTAATGTGCTTTTCTTCACTGGGATCCTGGAACAGATAAGGACATTAGAAGAAAACTGAGGAAATCTGAATAAGGTATTAGGAACAAAACAAAGCCATTGCCATTAAATCAATTCCAACTCATAGTGACCCTATAGGACAGAGCAGAACTGCACTATAGAGTCTCCAAGGAGTCGCTGGTGGATTTGAACTGCTGAGCTCTTAACTATTGTGCCAGTAGGGCTCCCAATAATGTATAAACCCCCCCAAAACCAAGGAAACAAAAAAACCTGCTGCTGAGTCAATTCCAATTCATAGAGCCACTCCATAGAGTTTCCAAAGAGTGCCTGGTGGGTTTGAACTGCCAACCTTTTGATTAGCAGCCATAGAACCTACCCACTACACCACTAGGGTTTCCAACTAAAGTATAGACTACAGTTAATAGGGAAACTGTGGTGGCATAGTGGTTGAGAAGTCTGGCTAGTAACCAAAAGTCAGCAGTTTGAATCAACCAGGAGCTTCTTGGAAACTCTATGGGGCAGTATTCTATTCTATAGAGTCACCATGATTCAGAATTGACTCTACAGCATGGTTTCTTTGGTTTGTTGCTAAGAAATAGGCACCCTGGTGGTACAATGTTTAGTAGCTTGGCTGCTAGCAGAAAGATGAGTGGCTCCAACTCCTCAGCCCCTCCATGGGAGAAAGATATGGTAGTCTGCCTCCATAAAGAAACCCTCATAGGGTTTCCTGGACTATAGGGTTGCTATGAGTCAGACTTGATTCCATAGCAGTAGGTTTATAGTTAATAGTAATGTATCAGTATTATTTCATTAATTGTGATAAACATATCACACTAATATGAGATATTAATAATGAGGTAATTAGATGAGAACTTTATTATTTTCACATCATAACATCAATCTAAAATTGTTCTAAAACATAAAGTTTATTTGAAAAAATAATGAAGCACAAACATAAAAAGAAAGAAAACTGGTTTGGAGACATACTTCCTATTTTAAGTACCAAAATAAAAATATTTTGTTGTTTTGAAACATGTTGAATCCAATTCATTAATGTCTTGAGACTCCCAAATGGAGAATTGTATTCTGCATTTAAGTTTTGAACTAAACAAAGGTATACATATTTACAGAGCATTTTCCTCTATTTCTGAAATACCTCTCCCCCACAAAAAAAACACCAATCCATTGCACGTTGAGTCAGTTTCAACTCATAGTCACCCCATGTGCTGGAGAGCTGAACAGAGAAGTCCTGAAAAGGAGGAAGACAATATTATTAGTGTCTTAGGTTATATCTTCTAGAGAAGCAAAACAAGCAAAGTGTATAAATATATATGTAGAGAGAGATTTATATCAAAGAAATGGCTCACTTGATTGTAGAGACTCAACCCCGTGGATCAGGATAGAGGCTTCTCTCAATTCATGTAGCTACAGGGACTGGTAGAAGATCATCAGGTAGAAGATCATCAGGTAGAAGATCAGGGCCCCTATTCTCAGCTTGTGAAGGTCAATGAATCCTTACATCTGTAGAGAAGCTGATAGCTCAATCCCAGGAGCTGGTGGTCAGAGAAACAAGAGGCAACTGCAGGATCCAGGATGAGCAAAAAAAGCCAGAATGTCTGCTTATATTCAGATACAGGCCACACCTAAGGAAACTCCCTTTCAACTGATTGGCTATTCACAGCAGATGCAATCATGGGAGTGATCACATATAAACACTGAGAATAATGGTCCAGTCAAGTTGACATGAAATCTTAACTACTGCAACTGGCAAGGCAAGACTGTTTTGCAAGATAAGTGTTATTCAAGTTCAAATGCTTTCTGAACAAGTGTATTATAATATGTATTAGTTATATATTGCTACATAAGAAAATTACCCAAAACTTAATTGACTTAAAACAGCATGTATTTGTTATCTTACACTTTTTGTATCAAAGAAATGGTTCACATGATTACAGAGGCTGGAATGTTTCCAGTCCATGGATCAGTATAGAAGCTTCTCTCACTTCATGTAGCTGCAGGGGCTGGCAAACCCAAGGTCATTAGGTGGCAGAGTAGGGCCCCTGCTCTCAGGCTGTGAAGATCAACAAATCCCAAGATCTGCAGAGAAGCAGGAGTCTGGGTGCAGATTAGTTTCGTCTCAGAGTATCACAAGGCTGTAATCACAATGGCTGGGAAATTTTTTTGTCTGGGGATCCTTTTTTAAACCTAAGCTCACATGGTTGTTGGGCCATTGGCAGTGTTCAGTTGGGTTAAGACAGAGTTCAGAGTTGAGGTTGTAGGAATGAGATCCTCCTCTTCTTGTCAACTCTCACCTGGCATAGTTTTCCTCTCCTAGGTGTCACCCACAGTTTCTTGGCATGTGGCCCTTTCACAAACCCTCTCATAACATAACAGGTTATTTCTTCAAAGCCAGAAGGAGAATCTGTTACTCTAGTTTGCTGAGATAGAATCTGACATTATTTAATCTAATCACTATAGTGACTATCTTGCCACAATCTGTTGGCTGGAAGCAAGTCACAGATTATACTTGTACTTAAGGAAAGGGATTACACTGGAGATGACTCATTGGGGTTCACTTTAAAAAGTTTGAAAGAAATAAATGTAGCTAGGCATTGGGATTTACACTCTTCACCAACAAATTAAACAAGGTGGAAAAACCAGAAAACATTTGGCTTTTAAACAAAATACAACTTGCTGCTAATGAATAGGTTTCACAGCCACATTCACACAAAGTTGTTTAAAAGTACTTTTCTAAATTATCAATTGTGGGTTAGGATTCTTTGAAAATGAAGGAGTCAGAGAAAATATTTGAGGTTAGCTCCTAAATATATCACCATTTCCTTGACTAGTGTGATTTTTTATAGCAATGAAAATATTTGCACAAAGTTCTGCTCTCACTTCAATGCTAGCAATATTGTGCGCTCTAAGAACTCACTTTACAAATGGTAAAATAGTAAGACTTTTCAATGTTTCATTATTAGTGATTTTTTCATTTTAAGGCTATTTGGTTTTTTTTTTGTACCTGTGTTTGTCCTGTCTGCTAATAATGATACTATTTTGTTATTTTTTAATTTACATTTTTACATGACACTGTAAATTTTTATATATGTATTAAATATTCATTTCCTCTCATTTCTTTTTATGGATTTGGAATCCTTTTCTGATAAAAATATTAAATACAGATATACTAGTATTGTCATTTTGTGTTGGTCACCATCCAGATTTTCAGGAACTCACTTTTTTTATTACTGATTGCTCTTTAAACTACCCTCATGTCCCAGAAATTCTAATATTTATGTATCAGAACTGCATTTGCCAAGTAGCTGCCAGCATCTGCATGTAAAACATGCCATCTCCTTGTTGGCTCCTATGTCTTAAGTGTAGGTTTAGATGATGTGATTACTGTGTCTGTGAGTCTCCATAGAAGTTACTACAAACCTATTAGCAGATTGGACTGGAGACCTTTGTCTTTTATATGAAAGCAGGTAATTTGTTGGAACATAGCTCATAAGCAGTCAAGTTAAACTTATAAAGAAATACATATTGTAATAATTCAATTGAGAAACTCTCAGGAGGAAGAATTTCTTGTTGATTCTCCTCCCCCAACCTCATATCTTTCTTTTTCAAGTGTCTTCCTATCAATATTTTTCTTTTTTCTGCTCACTCACAGCTAAGCCTTAGACTATACCTGTTTGTTCCTCTTATTCTGAGTACAAAGAGTTGTTATTCAGAATGGTGAGAACATAATCACCTGTAGCTATTGGTAGAATAACTCACTTAGCAAATAAAGGTCAAAGCTTCTTTCTCTCTTCCTTCCCCTCTTCCTTGGGGTTGTTTTCTTTTTTGGAATTAAATAACTTGCTCTTTCTAAGAAAATACAGAGTAAGTTTAGAACAAATAGAAGTAACCTTTAATGCTTGTGAAGGAAGCATTAAATGAAAGCTCAGATGGAATGTATTTGTCTTTGGCAGGGAGATCATAGAATGAAGTGATTCTTTATCAAAGTTGAGTCCAGTGGAAGGTCTGGGAATTTCCCAAGGTTGTCGGTCTGTGGTGGCCAACATTAGAACTCTTTACTATCATTTTAATTTCAATTCCCCAGAGTGTTAATTGCACCTAAAGCCTTCAATGGAAACTCTGGTGGCATAGTGATTAAATGCTACAGCTGCTAACCAGAAGGCTGGCAGTTCGCATCTGCCAGGTGCTCCTTGGAAACGCTATGGGGCAGTTTTACTCTGTCCTATGGGGTGGCTATGTGTTGGAATCAGCTCAACAGCAGTGGATTTGGGCAGTTTGAATGGCTTCATCAGAGTTTCAGGGTGATACAATTCATGTGTTTCACTGCTTAACGGAAAGCCTGGAGCTTCAAGTCCACCCAGAGGTGCTTTGGAAGAAAGTCCTGGTGGTCTGCTTCCAAAACATCAGCCATTGAAAACCATGTAAAGCACAGTTCTACTGTGACACACATGTAGTCGCCATAGTTGGAGTCGACTTGATGACAACTGGTTTAAAGGTTTCATCAGATTTATTTGCCTTGTATTTTAATGTGTACGTCTGTGTACTTTCACTCATTCCTGAAATTCTTGGTTTTATATTGTTGGAACAACCATTAGATCGATAGCAGTCCTTTCATCAAAATAACTGAGTTCATTTTTTTGAGCCAAGCCAAGTGCCGTCGAGTCGGATCCGAAGTGATATTTTTATTATTTTGAAGTGATATGTTTTCTGAATAGTGTTATTATGTATTTGTCTTCAGATTTTGTTTCTGGATTGTCCTAATATTTGCATCATGGTGATTAAATTCAAGTTGGTTTTCTTTGTTCAGGCCTCTTAGGTAGCAGTCTGGGGAGTCTTTTGGTATAAGAGGTTTTCCAGCCCATGGATTGTATTTCTTTATTTGGTATCATTCTTGACAGCCTTGTGTCCCCATTGAAGCCAGTGGTGCTTCTTCCTACACTGAACTCTTGTTTTTCTGAACTTCACATTATATTCTGTGTTTGATCATCCTCTGTCTTGTCTTATTTACCAGTTGCTTGCTCCTTGATGTTTCCCTCCAAAGAGACTACAAGGTCTTTGAGGGTGAGGATTCTGTCTTCTTGTCGTGTATGCCTTCACAATTCTGAGTCTTCAGCACTTGATGCCCACTTACCACCATCCTCCTTCTCTTATGCCTGATCAAAACACTGTGTCCTTAAATTGAGTTTGTTCTATACCTTCTATGTGACTCGTCCTGTGCTTAGTGCCATACAGGGGGTGTCAGCCAAACAAAGTGTCTACAACTAGCATTAGAACCTCCCTACCCTCCCTACCCTCCTCTAGGGATCACTGCCCAAGTCCAGAGCACCTAGGTTCCTTTCTAGGCATCTTTCTTATGTCTTATTCTTTAACCAGCTGAGTATTATTCCTCCCCAGGCAATCGTGTCCTAAGAGACCAATCCTGTAGACAAGAAACACTTGATGGTCCCACGTATGCACCGCTAATGGTGAAATTACAGGCACCATATCAGGCAGTGGTGGAGATATTTTAAATCACACCACCTAGGCAAATGCTTGTTCTGCTTGCTTAAAAACCTGCACTTTCTGGAAACTACTAAAGAAATAGAAATCTCGATGATCTTAAGATGTGAATAATCTAGTAGGGGAATTAGACTGTACATACCTACCAATGCAGAGTAGTGTACTATTTAATATGAGTTAGAATCATGAGATCTTAGGTTCTAATCTGAGTTTTTCTTGCTGTCTGTATCCCCTCGGTAAAGTTTCTAACATTTCTGGTACTCGATCTCTTCACCAATAACACAGATGTAACAAACCCCATTCCTAGAATTTTGTGAAAATTCAAAGTGCCATTTTGGTACCTAATAAATATATATTACATGGTACCATCAATGATAATAGAGCTAGGAAGGTGTCTTGTACTACATTGTCCCCCCCAAAATGTATGTATTGATTTGACTTGACTATGAGTCAGTATGCTGCAATTCCTCCCATGTACTATGAGTCCTGCCTCTGTGATGAGGGAGAATGAGTAGCAGCTCTATTTGTGAGGCAGGACTCAAACTACCAGTTTGTGGGACATAAGGGAGAGAAGTGAGTAGAGTAAGTTGTCAACCACCAAGAAAACAACTCTGAGAGCAGAGCGTTTCCTGTGGACATGAGGTTCCTGTGCCAAGATGCTCTCATTGAATCTGGACTCAGCCTACTGGACTGTGATAATTTCTTTTATTAAATAGACTTGTAATTCGTAAATGGATTTGTGGCTTACTGGACTATGACAATAAAGTTTCTTTTCATGAAACCATCCACTTGTGTATTTTCTGTTGGAGCAGTACCAGGTGACTAAAACAGGATTTGGTACTGAGTGTGGGGTACTGCTGTAACAGATGCCTAAAATGTGGATGCTTTTTTGAAACTGAATGGGTGGAAGAAGGAGCTCAAGAGAACTTTTAACACCTGAGAAGGCAGCAGATGGTGAGAAAAGCCACAGCAGCAGCTAACTGGCAGCAGCAGAACTAGGAGCCAACCCACAGAGTGAGAATACTGAATGCCTGTACATAGGAGGCTTCCTGGCATAGTGAGGTGCTTCTGGGCACTTATCAGTAGAAATAGACTTGGTGACCCATGGAGTGAGAGAGCTGAGTTCATGTGTATAGGAGGCTTCCTGGCAGAGTGGGGCTCCTCTGGGCACTTATTGGTAGAAATAGGCTTGGTGACCCACGGAGTGAGAGAGAGCTGAGTTCTTGTGTGCAGAAGGCTTCCTGGGGTGCTTCAAAGCACTTAAATTGGTGGAACTATAGAATTTTGGAACACTTGCCCCACCAGGGCAGGTGTGGGCTTGAAGCCAAGGCCATGAGGCCATAGAAGATGAAGAGACAAGTTTCAGGAAAAGCTGAGCTGCCTCAGTCTCAAAAGGTATGGCCATGACCTCAAGGGTTTCTCAGGGTGAGATAGTGGCCTCAAGGGTCTCAAAGAGTGGGGTGCCTAAGGCTGAGGGAGCAGAGTTGCTGTCCCAGTGAGCCTGGAAGGCAGAGCTGAAGCCCAGGGGCCTCTACTCAGAATCTGGAGAATGTGGCCAATACCTAGAGTCTGAAGGGAAATGTTATAAAATGTCTCAGCCTGGAGTGTTGTTTTTGAAGCCATGAAGGCTAATGTAATGTTTTCTATTCATTTGCTTGGTGTCTGTTGTGCCTTTCCCTGCAGTTTCTCCATTTTTAATGAAAATGTATAATTTGTGCCTATTTTACCACTGTATTTTGGAAAGATAACGTGTGTTCTGGATTTCACAGTTGATGAGGAATTTATGGATTTTGGATCTGGACTTGACACCTTCGCTAAGCTATAAGTGAATATACCCTGCATGTTCTAATGATATGATTTGGGGGGCCAAAGGGTGGAATGTCATGGATTGCATTGTTGCCCCCAAAATGTATGTATTGGTTTGACTTGGCTATGAGTCCCAATATGGTGCTACTCGTCCCATGTGCTGTGAATCCTGCCTCTGTGATGAGGGATAGTGAGCAGCAGCTGTGTTGGTGAGGCAGGACTTAAGCTACCAGTTTGTAGGATATAAGGGGAAGAAGTGAGCAGAGTAAATTGGGAACATTGTACAAAGAAGAAAGCAACACTGAGAGCACAGCCTGTCCTTTGGACCTGAGGCTTCTGTGCCAAGATGCTGTCATTCAATGGGCTGTGATAATTTGTCTTATTGAATGGACTTGTAACTCATAAATGGATATGCAGCTGACTGGACTGTGACACTAAAATTTCTCTTCATGAAACCATCCATTCGTGGTATTTTCTACTGGAGCAGTACCAAGTGACTAAACATGAGGATTTTCTGCCACCTGCCCATTTGCCATGCTGTAGTGGGTTGCATGTTTCTGTGATACTGGAAGCTATACCATGAGTATTTCCCATACTAGCAGGGTCATCCACAGTGGACAGGTTTCAGTGGTACTTTCAGGCTAAGACTAGGAAGAAAACCCTACTAAACTTCTAAAAATTAGCCAGTGAAACCCCTGCAGATCATAACAGAATATTGTTCAATATAGTGCTAAAAGATGAGCCCCCCCAGGTTGGAAAGCACGCTAAATACATAATGATTTCAACAATTGACTTGAGTATACCAATGACTGTGAGGATGGTGTGGGACTGGGCAGTATTTCATTACCGTGGTTCAGAGCTGACTCGACAGCAACTAACAACAAAAAGAACAAGGGCAGATTCTAAGTCTAAGCAAGGCAGTGCAGAAATGTGAGGCTAAGAATTGATGTGTTGAGCAAAGTAGTGATGGAAATGTAAGATGGAAAAGACCTTCATGGAAGAGGACAACTTCCTTGAACTGTAGGGAGATACTGAGTGCTTCCTATTACCTTTGTTTCCTCAGTTCCTGGTCACATGGCCTGGAAAGACATTTTTGGCTTGGAAGCAGCCTGTTGGGATTGGTAATAATTATGAGTAGAATCCATACTCATTATCACTGCAACATTATCCTGTATAGTAACTGTTTTCCAGTTTTTCTCTATTGGTCCTCAAAGCCAAAGTTTAAGTATTAATTCCTGTTACTACTCCTAGAGTATATGCTCAGTGCTCAATTACTGGTAAAATGATTGAAACGCTAGACAATGATGGAGTTTTGCTGCACCAAATATGCTGAGAACATAAATGATCAGAGAATTTACCAAGACTCAGTACAAGTATTTGAACATACTTTTCCTGCATGCAAGAACACGATTTACACAAATGAAAGATGGAAATATTGTGGTTTGTGGCTCTCCACATCACATTGTTTATGAGATCAGAGGAAGAAGAAGAATGTACTTAGGAAAATTACAACAGCACTGAAAATGCTGATTGTGGTACGTGAAAGGAGAGAGAACCAAGAAAACCACATGCACACACACACACACACACACACACACACACACACACATAACCCCAAGCTAAGCATGTAACACTGGAAGAGAAGTCTGTAAAATCAAGCCAGATGCCACAAGGGACAAGTTGGCAGATTGGAGTGGATCACTGAACATTTCTGCAACCACCTGGCTTGTAATTTAACACTTGTTTGAGCTTTTGTTGTGATATGATATTTGGAGCTGAATTTATTCCCATCTCATTGTCCTTGTCAAAAGCAATGGTTTTAGAAAGGCTGGATGTTTCTTTCCATTCCTGTTTATGTCTTGCCATCCTGCTGTTTACAAGACTGGTCCCTCACACTCTGCCTGGGGTGTTTTCTATTCTTGAGTAGTTAAAATTGCCAGAGAAGTTCTTTGAGCTGCTATATTTTGAAGAATGAGGGAGCCATGCTGCCTGGTGGAGACACAGTATGGTATGATGTCTCCCCAGTGAAGGACACAGAGCTATTAGAAACTTCTGACCAGCTGGGAAACTTCGCACATTCAAGTATTTTAAATGCTTGAAAGTGGCCATTGTGCATCTTGTTATAGAGACATAATAGCAGATGTGACACCTCAGCAGGCTGATTCCTTCTTGAAAGTTGCCTCGAGTAACACGAAATGTAATTTCTTTTTGAAGTGGAGCTCCTGTCATTTTCTCTGCAGCACTGAGCTGGAACTGAGGCAGAAAGAGTGCAACGCTTCTCTTCCATCCTCCTGCTCTGCATACTGTCCTAACTGGGACCTGATTCTTCCAGACTATTTGAATAATTTCCACTGTGCCCTGGATTCAACTAATACTCCTCCTGATGGCAATGCCATGGTGGCACCTGAGGTAGTTAAAACTGAAAGCTGGAAATGGTTCCTTTGCTTTCTTGAAGCAGGGAATACAGAAAAGTTTGGAGCCCTGAGCAGAAATTGCTTTGATTCCAGTTGCTTTCATTACAATTATTATGTCTCCTGGCACAAAGCAGGAAGGCTATTGGCACAGTGGGAAAGCCAACCAAGTTTAGACCTGTCCTTCTGAGTCACTTCATGGTTCCCTCCTTCCAGGAACTTCCAGGGACTTCCAGAGTCCCTCCATGGGACTCTGCCCCTAGTACTCAGCATAGTACTCAGATCTTCCTCATAAGGGTAGATAGCGTTAATACTTCAGACTCCTTCCTCGGCCCGCTATTTTCCTCCCATCAGAATTTTAGCACAGATATTAGTTTTTTAGGGAGTCCTAAATGGCACAAACAGTTAAACACTCGACTGCTAAGCAAAAAGTTGACAGTTCAAACCCATCAAGTGATGTTTTAGAAAAAAGGCCCAACAATCAGATTCTACAAGGTCACAGCCTTGAAAACTTGATGGAGTACAGTTCTACTCTGCACATGTGGGGTAACCGTGAGCTGGAATTGACTTGAGGGCACCTGGTTTGTTTTGTTTTTTATTATACTTTTAGGAACACTGACTACTACATGAATACTGGTTCGAAAATCCTGTTCTGATTATCATCTCTTCTAGAAGGAAAAGGTCGTAGCATATGAGGTAGATCTGAGTAACCAAAGTGCTATCAAAGTAGTCAAGGGGGCTGAGCCAGTCCAAAGGCAACTTTAAATAGATGTACAGCATCCTTTGGATGGACTCCAACATTGCAGAGGGTGATGCAAGCCCTGGACTAGAGTTCAGTAGGTGGTTTGGTGCACAATTAAAGACAGCACCAAAAGTGCAGTAATCAAGGTAAATAATATTTTAGTGCAGTATTTGATATTTAATGTAATATTTTAAAATCAAATTTAATGCAAAATATCCATGATGAACAAAATATCTAAATTTTTTTTAAAAAGATCAATAACAGTGCTCAAGAGTCACACTAGAGCATGAGGCCAAAAAATAAATTAGTAACATGATCTTATCTTCATGTAAAATTTGATATTCACTGTATTTTCATTAATTTTGGCTTTTTAATATATTGCGTTATTTATCTTGATCACTGAGGTTTGGATACTCCCTTAAATTTTGCTCCAGTGATAGATTTAAGGGCTGCTGACCTTTGTTTAGGTCCTAGGGTGATGTCCACTGGACTTGGAGGAAAGTCTTGGAGAAGCCTTCAGTTTCTCACCCTTTATTTTCCCCAGGTCCATACTGGGGTCCTGAATTTTGCTTAAGTATCATCTTGAGAAAAGACAAGACTTTATTAACTGAAATTCTGATGTGCTTCCAATCAAGGATTACAATGAAAGACAGAGTTTGGAAAGAAAACATGAAGTAAATCATTCAGAAGCTTGATTTAAATTGACGTTGGCAAATGACAGCCCGTGGGCTGGCTACCTATTTTTGTAGGTATACTTCATTGCAATATAGTCACATACATTCGTTTTTGTATAGTTTATGGCTTCTTTCATGATACAGTGGCAAAGCTGAGTAGTTGCAACAGAGACTTTATGATTTGCAAAGCCAGAAATTTTGCTTTTGGCCTGTTACAGAAAAAGTTTGCAGACCTCTGATTTAGATTGTCTGTGAACTCAGATATTCTTGGATCAACATACTTGGCAGCAGTTTAGAATTCACAGTTGTTTGGCAATTTATATAACATAGCCAATACAGAGAACTTTATAGAAAGTACTATAACCTCCCATTTGTAAGAACTGAAAGAAGTAATGAAGCAAGATCCCCCAAATGCAAAATTGGTTCAACATCTGAAAATCAACTAATGTAATACATCATATGAATAGAATAGTAATAATAAAAACAATGCAGGATGGTTTCAATAGATGTGGAAAAACACTCGACAAACTCCATCACATTTTCATCATTAAAACACTCAAGAAACCAGGAATAGAAGGTAACTACCTCAACATGATAAGGCATTTATGAAAAACTTACAGTTAACATCATATTTAGTGATGGAAAAAAATAGCTTTTCTTAAGTGCAGGGAAAAAAATTACTTTCATCACTTCTATTTGTCATTGCACTGAAAGTTCTAGCCAAGGTAATTAGGAAAAAAAAAAAAAAAAAGAAATAAAATGTTTCCAGATTGGAAAAGGAGTAAAACTGTCTCAGTTTGCACATGTCATGATCTTATGTAAAATTGTAAGCAATCCACTAAGAAATATTAAGGCTAATAAATAATTTCATTAAGGTTTCAGGATACAAGAGCAATACACAAACATCAGCTGTATTTTTATGCACTTCAATGAGAAATCTGAAAATGAAATCAAGAAAACAATTTCATTATAAAAGCATCAAAATAAAACACTTAGGAGTGTATCTAACAAAAGAAGCACAAAACTTACTCTGGAATCTACAAAACATTGTTGAAAGAAATTAAACATTTAAATAAATGAGAAGATACTCCATGTTCATGAGTCAAAAGATTTCATATTGTTAAGGTGGAAACATTCCCCGAATTGATCTATAGATTTAACACAATCCCTTTCAAAATCCCAGCTTTTTTTTTTTTTTTTTTTTTGCAGAAATTGACAAGCTGATTCTAAAACACATAAGAGATTTTTAATATTTTAAAAGAGGAGCAAAGTTGAAAGGCTTATACTTTCTGATTTCAAAACTTACTACAAGGCAACGGTAATCAAGACAATGGGATACTAGCACAAGGATAGGAATATAGGTCAGTAGAATATAGCATTCAGTGTCCAGAAATGAGCTCATACCTCTTATGGTCAACTGGTTTTCAACAAGGGCACCAAAACCATTCAATAAAGAAAAAATAGACTTTTTGACAAATGGTTCTAGGACAACTGGATAGCCACATATAAAAGAATGAAGTTGTACCCTTACCTCACACCATATATAAAATTAACTCAAAGTCCATCAAAGACTTATATATAAAAGATAAAAATATAAAACTTTTAGGAACGTGTAAATAAAAGCCACAATAAGATACACACTTTACTTTAACTAGGATGACTAATGTCAAAATTTGGATTATAACAAGTGTTGGTTAGGATGTGAAAAAATAAGAATCCTCGTACATTGCTGGTAGGAATATAAAATGGTGCTGTGCATTAGAAAACAAGAAGTTCTTCAGGTAAGTAAACACAAGCATTACATGAACCAGCAATTCTACTCTAAGATATATACCTAAAAGAAAACATATATCCACACAAAGCTTGTATACAAATGTTTATAGCAGCATTATTCATAAAAACCAAAACAAAGATACAATCCAAATATCTCTTACCAGATGAATGGATAAACAAAATAATAATATATCCATACAATGGAGTATTTTTTCAGCCATAAACAGGAATGAAATACATGCTGTATTTACTTAGATGAAGCTTGAAAACAATATGCTAAGTGAAAGAAACCAGGCCTAGAAGTCCACATACAAGATGATTGTGTTTATTTAAAAGTCCAGAATAGGACAATCTATAGAGACAGAAAATAGTTCTGTGTTTTAAAGTAGTTCATTTCAGTCACCAAAGGATTCCATGGCAAAAATATTAAACGATGCAGGAAGCATCAGAAGAAGATGAAAGGAATACACAGAGCCACTGTACCAAAAAGAATTGGTCAATGTGCAGCCATTTCAATAGGCAGCATATAATCAGGAAGTTATGTGACTGAAGGCAGAAGAAGTCCAAGCTGCATTGAAGGTGCTGGTGAAAAACAAGTTTCTGAGAATTGATGGAATATCATTTGAGATATTTCAACAAATGGATGCAGCACTGGAAGTGCTCACTCATCTATGCAAAGAAATTTGGAGGACAGCTACCTAGCCAGCTGACTGGAAGGACAGTGATGCCAAGCTCTCATACACTTTTTGTCTCATATATATGATGGAAAATACATATATGTATATTTTAAGAATCAATCTGCCATGAAGAAGTCGTTGGTCTTACAAAATTCTATCATGTGATCTCCAGCATCATTTCTGTCACCAAGGCCATATTTTCCAACTACTGATCCTTCTTCTTTGTTTCCAACTGTTGCGTCCCAATCACCAGTAATTATCAATGCATCTTGGTTGCATTTTTGATCAATATCAGACTGCAGAAGCTGATAAAAATCTTCAATTTCTTCATCTTTGGCCTTAGTGATTGCTGTGTAAATTTGAATAATAGTTTTATTAACTGGCCTTCCTTGTGGGTATATGTAAGCTTATAAGTTGTCCTCAAAGTAGTCTAGGTCTAAGAGAGGTGACTGTGAGGACAAACAGATATAAGAAAATCATATTCTGGTATGCCTTGAGTTTGAGGTGCATAGAAGAGAGCACAAGGAGATAAGAGGTGAAAGATAACTCAAGGAAGGTCTTGAAACCTGGCTAAGGAGTTTAAACTTGAATCGATAGCCAATAGGAAGCTTCTTTGATCAAAGGAGTGGCAAATCCACAGTGTTAGTTATCCATTGTGGTACTGTAACACAAATAACCACAAGTGTGTGTCCTTAAAGAACAGAAGTATGTTTGCTCATAATTCCGGAGGCTAAGAGTCCAAATCAGGGTTCCGCACCATGTCAGTTGCATCCTTGTCAATAGCCCTGGATATTCCTTGTTGATCCTTAGCTTGTGTCTGTTTTCTCCATCTGTGTGTCTCTATATCTATTCTGCTCCTCATATAACTCAGATGTGATTAGGTTTGTAAACCAACCAACAAAAACAAAAACCCAAACCTATTAACATCAAGCAAACCCTGGTGGCACAGTAGTAAAGTGTTATGTCTGCCAGCCTTCTGAATCTGCAGGCATTCCTTGGAAACTCTGTTCTCTCCTAGAGGGTTGCTATGAGTCAGAATTGACTCAACGGCAGGGGTTTGGTTTTTGGTTGCCACTGAGTTGACTCTGATTCATGGTGACCTATAGAACAGAGTAGAACTGCTCCATAGGCTTTCCAAAGTTATAATCTTCATGGAAGTAGACTGCCACAAATTTCTGCTATGGAGCAGCTGGTGGATTTGAACTGCTGGTCTTTGGGTTTGCAGCTGAATGCTTGACTACTTGTGCCACCAGGGCTCCTTGTAAACCACCCTTCCCTATGTTCATGACTCATTAACATAACACAAGTACCCTCCTCATTTCTGAAAAAGGTCACATTTTCAGGGACAGAGTAGGGGGAGTGTCAGAATTTTAGCATATACTTTGAGAGGACACAATTCAGTCCATAACAGGGAGGGTGGCACTCTGACCATGTAAGAAGAGTGACAGGGATGACAGATAAAAGGAGCTGTAGACGAGCTGGAGGGGGTATCAGAACATAAATGGAGGCGTTAGCCCTTGCAAGAGAAGTCTTCATCTTGATCTGAGTCGTGAAGGAAGGAGGGGCAGATGGATGGAGATGTGAGATTCTGAGACGAGACGTGGAAAAGGAAGCCTTTTGTGTTTTGCTGTCAGACTGTGCAGGTTACAGGGGTGCAGGAGGTGACTCAGCCTCTTTGCTGCTTGTTCAGGTCAGATATGACAAAGAGCTCAAAGGTGCTTACAGTTCATCTAAGTGGGAGCCATTTATTTCCCTCATGTTGTCTTCCTCCAACTGCAGCGATCCATATCGATTCATAGAATAATTGAATTGCTCACTGGGGAAGAGAAAATGATAGAAACGATTGAACAGCTTGCTCTTCTGTTTTATTAAACCAAGAGACATTGGACATGAAAGAATTATGCTCGTTTATCCACTGCCCCGACCTTGAAAGGGGGCAGTGGGGGTGCCCTACAGCAGACATTTTTGTGAAATTTCTGGTCTGTGAGTTCTTGCTCCTACCATGCGGACTGTGTCTTGTGGAGTTAATAGCTTTACCATGTCACACCCAGGGTACCAAGGACTTACAAATGTACGGATGACACACGCTGATTCCAACCACCTTGTCCTCTGCTCTCCTGGAGACAAAATCAAAAGGTGAATCAAAAGGTGGCGAGCTCTTCTGCAAATGTGATTGGGTTAGGGCAAGGCTTCCAGCTACTTCTTAGGTTCCAGCTGAGAATTTGCATTTCTAACAAGTTCCCAGGCAGTGCTAGTACTGCTGGTTAGGGACCATTTCAGAAAACCCCTAGTAGAGCAGAGGTTCTCCAAATTTATTATACCTAAGAATCACCTGGGGCTATTGTTAAACTGCAGACTCCAAGTGTATCTGGGGTGGGAATACAAATTATCAGCAGGTGTTCAAACCAGAAGGAACATTTCAAAGCCCTTGGTGAGAGTGAAAAGCGAAGCAGCCTGCAGTCTCTTAGCTGCTTTTTCTTTCTGCTGGCAAGAACAGGGATGCTATTTGCAGCACAGGGAGGGAGTCATTTGCAGAGCTTCGGAAGCCTGAGAAAGCTGAGAAAAAGAAAGAGTTAAGGAAGAGAGTGGGGGTGGTGCTATCTGGGTGGGGAGGCTCTGTGGTGCGTCCTCCTCCGGAGAACATTAATAACATTCTGGCCCCTTCTCCACAGCCCTCTCTTACTCCCTCCCCCTCACCCCAACACAAAGGCACAAATGAAATTCCTAAAAGTAGATTACTGCTGCCTGGTTATTTTTAGTATTTGCTGTTAGTATTTATCGAGCTTTTCAGTGTTAATTTGTCCTCCCACCCCGTTTCTCTTCCTGCCTCTGTGTTGGGTTTTGGATATAAGGAGCACACAGAAGAAGCAGCTGGTGACCTCACAGAAGCATGTCTTTAAGAGAGGAGACCCTGGACCTTTAAAAGTAATCCTTCCATCCCCTCTGCCTTGAAAACAGGAAAGCCAGATAAGTGTAATTGGAGTGAAACCACAGAATGTCTAGGTGGTTAGTTAAATCAAGGGCGCTGGTCAAGGAGCTGAGTCAGGGAATTCATGCACACCTGGAAAGTCATACCACAGGCAAAAGTGGGGCAGAGGCAGTTAATAAACCAGAAATCAGAAAGTAGATGCCAGAGGAAAGAAAAGGATCAAAATCCATGCAAAGAATTAGGGATCTGAGGAAGCAAAATGTTGAAATAAAACAGGTAGATCACAGACTGGGCTGGGCTGAGCAGGCAGTAAGAGGCAAGGAACAAGGGTCAGGAGATGGAGCCAAGGCCAGAAGAAGAAAACCTGCTGCCCTGTAGTAAACTGTAGAAACCCTGTGGCATGGTGGCTAAGCGCTACCACTGCCAACCAAAAGGCCGTCAGTTTGAATCCACCAGGTGCTTCTTGGAAACTCTGTGGAGCAGTTCTGCTGTGTCCTGTATGGTTGCTGCGAGTTGGAATCAGCTTGACTTGACGACAGTGGGTTTGGGTAGCAGACTGTAGCTTAGCCCTGAGACACTGCCTGGTCTTGCCTCAGCTGCCTGTCTCCTGGAGGCAGCCATGCCCAGAGCAGTCACGTTTACTTGGGACAGGCCCTCCTGGGACATATTCTAGCGAAAGGACAGTTGAGTGGAAGCAGGGCCATTCCTCGTGTGAGTCACATCGGTCTACATGGTTGCTGGACTCTTTCCCCACCATCTTGGTAATAATTTCTGAGGAAGCAAAACAAGGTTGTTTCCTTTAGCAGTAAAATATTTGGTATTTGTTTTCCTTGATTGCAGTGTTTGATGTATACTAAAGAATATGTGTAACATGTGTGACTCAGCTCATCCAAAAACTTCACCAAAAGCTCACATCAGTCCTTATACCATTCTAGTATGCCTTTGTCCTGCTTCTGCCTGTTTCCTTTACTTTTTCTTTTTTTTTTTTTTTTAAGTAGGAATTTCTACTTCTGGTAAAATGGGGAGGAACTCTTCTCTAGCCTTATCACCAAAGACAACTAAAAGCCCTAGACTTTATACATATGTATATCCTCTTAACAGGATCCTTCATAGAAGACTGGGAGAAAATATTTGCAAGGCATGTATCTGACAATGGACTTGTATCTAGAATATGTAGAGAACTGCCAAAACTCAACCACAAAAAAATGCAGTTAAACAATGAGCTGAAGATGTGAATAGACATTTCACTAAAGAAGATACGAAGATGGCACATAAACACATCAAAAGATGTTTAACATCAGTAGCTATTATTGTTAGGTGCCATCGAATCAGTTCCAGCTCCTAGGGACCCCACATACATGGTGTGCAGAAGGAAACATTGCCCAGTCCTGCACCATCCCTGTGATCACTGTTATGTTTGAGCCCATTTTTGCAGCCACTGTTGTTGAGGTTCTTTCTCTTCTTCACTGACCTCCTGCTTTACCAAACACTATGTCATTTTTCAGGCACCAGCCCCTCTTGATAACGTGTCCAAGCCATGTGACACAAAGTTGCCATCCTTGCTTCTAAAGAACATTCTGGTTGTGCTTCTTCCAAGACAGATTTGTTCATTCTTTTGGCCACCCCCACTTCCACCCCAAAACCACTGCCATCAAGTCGATTCTGACTCATGTTTTTTGGCAGTCCATGGTATATTCCATATTTTTCACCAAAACCATAGTTCAAAGGCATCAATTCTTCCGCAGTCCTCCTTATTCTCGGTCCAGCATTTGCATGCATCTGAGGTGACTGAAAAATACTGTGGCTTGAGTTAGGCACACCTTAGTTCTCAAAGTGACATCCTTGCTTTTCAGCACTAAAAAGAGGTCTTTTGCCGCAGATTTGCTCAATGCAATATGTTGTCTGATTTCTTGGGTGTTGATTGTAGATCCAAGTAAAATGAAACCTTTGACAACTTCAGACTTTTTATGATGTTTACTGGTCCAGCTATGGGATTTTTGCTTTCTTAATGGTGAGGTGTAATCTATACCGAAGGCTGTAATCTTTGATCTTCATCAGTAAGTGCTTCTGAGACAGAAGTCCAAATGAGATAGAATTATTTTAAAAAAATATTCCACATGAGTTTGATGACAATGTTTTTTAATTCTGCTGTTGTCATTTTGTATGTAATCACTTGATACTTGCTTCTTCTCTTTCAGCATTGTTTCTAAGATTCATCAAAGTTGTTTCATGTAATTATGTTTCATTGATTTCCTTTGCTGTATAATTTCAACTGCGTGAATATAATTCAGCTTATTTCTTTGTTCTCCTGTTGATAAGCATTTGTGTTAAATTTAGGTTTTTTATGTTTTAAATAAAGCTGTAATGAACATTTCATGTCTATCTGCCAGTACACGTATGTGAGTTTCTGTAGAGAATATATGTAGGCATGGATTTGCTCAGTTGGAGGGTTTGTGAGCACTCACTTTTTGTAAGATAAGGTTAACTTCTTCCTAAAAGATTATATTAACTTATACACCTGCCATGAGTCTTGCCTGTATTTTCCCAATTACAAATGAGATGGTGCATCTTTTCCTAAATCTACCTACCACTTAAAGTTTTTCTTCTCTCTGACATGTCCTTCTGATCTGCTGCTACTTTTCCATTATGTTTTCTTTTTCTAACTAATTTGTAACGTATTTTTAAGGTAATCTGAGTACTAGCGTTTTGCTGCCTTTGTATGTTGCAAAAGTCTCAGATATTGCTTGGTCTTTTTGCATTCTTTATCACTCCTTTTGATGACTGACCTATGAATACCACTGTAGGCAAATTTATTAATCTTTTATTTTATGGCTAGCATTTTTGTGCCTTAAGAACTCCTTTCCCAATTTTAGGTCAGAATGATGTCCTCCTGTATTTCCTTATACACATTTGAAAGTCTGGCTTTTCACAACTAAATACTTAATCCCCCTGGAATTGATATCTAGATCTGATTCCTACTTGACTTGTGGCTCAGTAAGTTATTCTAACTGTAGTGACAGTTATCTTTTAATAACCGTGTGAATGAAAACGTGAAGAAAGAAAACCCTGAACCCATAGCATGATTTGGACATGTGGCTAATTTTCCCTTAGACAGTCTTGAAAGGAAATTTTGGTAAAATGTCCTAGGTTTCTTTTGCTGTAGCCGAGGCATTCTTGCCTTTGCAATTCTGCAAATGTTTAATAAATGTCACATGTTGGCTTGGCGTTAGAAAAGTCAAAGAAACAAAAAACAAAACCAAGGACTCCCCTCCCCCAGTTTGAACTATGGCTCTGATCAAATGAGCTATTTTGTCAAGAAGTCCAGATATAAGTGCCTGTTTATAGAGAATTCAGAATATACATTCTGCTTTCAAAGAGGTGGTGCAGTTTATTGGAAATAATGTTGGACAGAGATGTTCCCAACAGCCTCATTCTTTCATTATCTGGTTATGAAATTTCTTTATACTGGTTAGGAGTATGTTCAGCTGCATGGAACAAGTACTCTTTTGTGGTGGCTTAACCAAACAGTCTTATTTTCTCTCATGTAACAAGCCCAGAGGCAGGCAGACTGAGTCCAGGGTAATGGCTACTTCTTTCAACTTAGTCTTTGCATATACGGCTTTTGTCATCATCCTTGTCACTTCATGGCTGCAAGATGATGTCTCTTCCTGCAGCGTTTTATTTATGTTTCCAGATACGAAGAAAAGGGAAGGAGCAAAAACTGAATGACAGTCCATTTTATTAGAGGTTTTCCAGAAGCCCCATCAAGCAACTTCTGCTTACACATCCAGGGTTGAAGTCTTCCAGTTATCCACCCTTAGATGCAAGGGTAAATGGGATATGTGTATTTTAACAGGACACGTTGCTGCTCTGAATAAAATCAAGGTCCTGTAAGGAGGAAAGGGAGACTGGGTACTGGATAGGCAGCCAGCAGTATCTGTCTTACTCAGGAGCCTTCCAGTAGGGATATTTGCCTGGCAGGGTGATTTAGCTGACAATAAACCAAAAACCAAACTCTTCGCTGCTGACTCGATTCCAACTCATAGCAACCCTACAGGAAAGAATAGAGCTGTCCCATAGGGTTTCCAAGGCTGGAATCTTGATGAAAACAGACTGCAGTATCTTCCTCCTGTCGAGCAGTGGGTGAGTTTGAGCTGCTGACTTTTCGGTGAGCGCTTGAGTGCTTAATCAGTGTACCGCTAGGGCCCCTTCATGAAGATCAAATGCAGTAGCACTTGGTACACTATAATGTGGATTAAAAAAACAAATTGATAATACTGCAACTGTTATCCTAAGGTCGCATCCAACATTAACAGAAATTCTTACAAGTGAAAGTCTTGGGTGATCAGTTCTCTTGAGTCTTGTTAAGTGCTCTCTCAGACATTTTATACAACCCCGGAACTAGCATTTTCATGAGCACACATCCTCAAATATCAGCCTTCAGATTACTGTTGCATATTGCTTGTGAAAGACATTTGTTAATTTTCTTCCAAGCATCCATTTCCCCTCTCTTCCTTTCAGTGCCTGAATGCCTGTGCAGGTGTTTTGGGTTTGTACTGACCCTATCCTCAGCCCCAGGGATAAGCCATTCAGCATGTTAGACCCCAGTGAGCAATCCGAGTGTCCTTATGACTTTTGTTGGGAATAGCATGGATGCTGGATATGAAGTCTTGAGCTGCGGCAGCCTTGTTTGCACCATGAAGGGTGGCATCCTGAGGATTATGTCAATCCACAGAGAGGACTTGTACCAAGAGAACTACAAAATCAAATGATGTGGCAAACATCTAGCTTCCTGGTTTGGTTTGGTTCTTTTTTTATTTTATTTTTTTAAGCTCTATTGATCAAAACATTTATTAAAATTTTGTTATTTATTTGTATAAGCAAGTTTGAGTTTTCTGTTACTAGTAACTCAGATTCCTAAATGGTAGTTTCTATGTATATATTCCAGGAAAATAATGCATATAAAACATTATTTTAATTTCTATTGTCACTGTTTAAATAATTTATACATTTAAAATATAAATAATATATGTGTATACTTTTTCCAGCATAATGAGTTATTTTGAAGTTTATAGTCCTTTCAAGTTAGTTAAGAATACATTATTCTCCCTGTAATAAATTGCCCACCTAGAATCTGTCGAAAGGATTTTAGACGGTAAACTGCTAGAGCCTGACTACTGTTCTTTTGGGGACTCTGCCTATGATCTATGTCTTAGAAGACGCACCCCTGATTACTTTGAACCAAAGACCAATTAGGCTGCGAGGTTGTCAGTGTTCTTGTAGGTGTGCTTCCTGTTTCCTGTTTGTACAGTCAACTACAGAGGAAATAAAACTAACAGCCTTACCTAAACTTCTCACTGAGCTGTCAGATGTTCAAGTCAAATGCTCATTAATTATGAGTGATTTTACTTGCAGGGCCGTTGAGCAGCTGGTGATAAAATCAGCGGATTCTGTGGAAGGGCCTGAGGCCTGAGGTGCTGCGTGACTGCGCACTGTGAGGTACCACTTTTCTTACCTCCTGAAATACCCTGTTTCAAAGTTGGGTCAGTGATAATTCAGAATACAAAGATCTTGCATCCTGGTTGGGTTGCTCTGGGTCTTCATGTCTGTGTTGGTGAGTAGAAAATGGGAGTCTGTCTCTGGCATTCAGGTTCTCTCACGGGGTATGCAGTTTCTTTTTTAATTCTTCATAAATTTGTAACTGAAAAGAAAACTGAGCACTTGTTGTCATTAAAGAAAAGAACAATCCTGTTCTTTCCTGTAGTGACTCTGGTGAAACAGAAAACTTATTTAAAAGTAAGAATTATACTAAAAAAATAGGAGATGTGATAACAAAGTGAAAACCTGACTTGTTGTTCCCTAGAAAAAAGACGATACAGGCCGGTCTTTGCTTTCCAAATCTATTCATGTGGTAATGGAAACTTGAAGAAGATACTGTGCAGCAAGTAGATGGAAGATTTTCTAATTCAGAAACAAAATTCATTCAAAAGTCTATTATAGTATAATTGGGGCAGCAGCACCAGCACCAGTGAGTTTCCTGGTAAGATGGGATCATGATTGCTCTCCTAATTTGTTGATATGGTTTTCAAAAGCCATCTCATTGAATATTTAGGAAACTGGCTTTTTAGGAAGAAATCTACCAGTGTACGAATGTCTTGGAAGCTTTTCAAAATAAGCTAATGGCCCCCGAAGAGAGCCAGCCAATATCCGTAGGTGTGGTAGTGGGGCTTAGGCCTCAGTAATACTGTATGTGGTTGTCTGTAAATAAGGCCTGAATATTCCCCTAATAGTGACTTAGCCAGATAGTTTTGCATGAGGAACCAATGGTGAAAATCAATGTATGTGGGAACAAAACTTTCTTTTATGTTTTGCTGATATAGCAGGGAAGTAAGATCAGTTGATGGAAAACTAAACTTTAATATGCTCATCTATTTTCATCTCCATGAAATCTCTATGGCTTAATTATTAGATGAGCAACATGGTATATCTGGATGCAGCAAGAAAGTGAGAGTGAAAAACCTTTATTTCAAATCTGGTTAACCAGTCCTTCTAATGGGAAACAGTAATAAAATATCTGAAGTTAGCCAAGCCAAGAGCCATGATTTGAAGTTAGGTTAAGCAAAATAAAAATGTCTTATAAGTAGCATTCTATTGTGATTTTAGGCATTGGCTTGTCTTGGCTTATTGCACAAAATAGTTTCTTATTCAGAAATTTGTACATAAATTGTGACACTGGTTGCAGTCCCCACGTTGTGTCAGCACTTTCCCCCTTTTCTTTCTGCCCTGGATTCCCTGTGTCCATTTGTCCAGTTTTCTTGCCTTCTCAGCTTTGCCTTTGGGCAGGTGTTACCCATTCAATCTCATGTACTTGATTGAACTAGGAAGCACATTCTCCATGTGTGTTACTGTTTGTTTTATAGACCTGTCTAATCTTTGGCTGAAAGGTGGTCTTCAGAAGTATCTTCAGTTCTGAGTTAGCAGGGTATCTGGGGACCATAATCTTTGGGGTTCCTCCAATCTGTTTCAGACAAGTAAGTCTGTACTTTATTTTTTTTTGTGGATTTGAATTTTGATTCTATAGTTTTCTCCTGCTCTGTCTGGCACCCCCTACTGTGATCCCTCTCAGAAAGGTTGTGGCCAGGTACCATCTCATTCTTCTGGGCTCGGGATGGTAGAGGCTGTGGTTCATGTGGTCTGTCAGTCCTTTAGACTAGGATTTTCCATATGTCTTTGATTTTCTTCATTCTCCTTTGCTCCAGACAAGCTGGGACCAATAGGTGTATCTTAGATGGCTGTTTACAAGCTTTTGGGACTCCAGATGCTACTCACCAAAGGAGGATGTAGAATATTTTCTTTATTAACCACATTATGCCGATTGACCTAGAAGTACCTTCAGACCATGGTCTCCAGCTCTTTGGCCCAGTAACTCCATCCCTCAAGACATGTGGATGTGTCTAGGAATCCTCTATGACTTTGACTTGGTCAAGTTGTATTGACTTCCACTATATTGTGTGTTGTCTTTCCCTTCACTAAAGGTAACAATCGTCTGTTACCAAGTTAGTGATTTCCTTTCCTTACCTCTCCCCCTACTTGCATCCGTTAAAGATTGTTTCTTTTCTTGGGTTATAATAGTGGTTTCTTACACTATTTGTCCTTTTGTGATTGACTTATTTCACTCAGCATAATGCCTTCCAGATTCATACATGTTGTGAGATGCTTCTTGATTCATTATTGTTCTATATCGTATACTACTCCATTGTGTGTATGTACCATAACTTGTTTATCTATCTGCTAATGATTGCTTAAGTTGTTTCTATCTGTTTGCTATATGTCAGTAACGCATATGGATATGCATATGTCTATTATTGTGATGGCTTTTATTTCTCTATAATGTATTCCTAAGAGTGAGATTAAGGAGGTACCATGGTGTTTTCCATAATGGAAACTCGCGGCATAGTGGTTAAGTGCTGTATCTGCTAACCAAAAGATTGGCAGTTTCAATGAATGTGGAGCTCTACGGGGCAGATCTACTCTGACTTATAGGATCACTGTGAGTTGGAATTGACTGGACAGTGATGGCTTTGGATTTTATGTTTTCCATAGTCACTGTACAATTTCACATTCCCATCAGCAGTACATAGGAGTATCCACTCTTCCCATAACCTCTCCAACATTTGTTATTTTCTGGTGTTTTTATTTGTGTTAATAATGGGGGCGGGGAGGGTAAGATGGTTTCTCAGTGTCGTTTGGATTTGCATTTCTGTAATGGCTGGTGATCTTAAGCATTTCCTCATGTGTCTGTTAGTTGCCAGAGTGTCTTCTTTGGTAAAATGTCTGTTCGTATTTTTGCCCATTTTTAACTGGATTATTTGTCTTTTTGTTGTGAACTATTGAAGTATTCTATAGATTTTGGAGATTAGACCAAAAATATAGCATTTTATTTCTTATGACTTTGAGGTCTAAGTTTCAACTCCATGGTATTTCCACTGGAGACTAAAGATAGAAGTAAACATTGGTCATGATGAGGCAATCCGAGAAGCTCTCTCTTTATGATACACTGATTGAACTACTTGTGACTATGTCAACTCTAGAAATGATGGTACCCATTGTATTAGTTACACAGACATTTACAGATTTATAGGAAAATGTGAATTCCTGCTAATGACGGTAAAGGTTAGCATAGGAACCTTCTCTTTGTTATGGAGGTGTGGAGAATCAGTATCCCTGTTCCTAGCATCTCTTTTCTGCCCCTTCTCAAGTGCATGTCTCTGTTCTTTGTCTGTGATCTTAGAGACTAGTGATTCCTCCTGTAGATTCTCTTCTAGAGAAGCTATACTTCAGAAATTATAGGTGTTTATGCTTCAGATTCACAGCAACTGCCAGTTGCAAAAGAGGATGATTTGGATGAGAAGTTGACATAAAAGCCCTTGAGAGGTAAAGTAACTGTGCCCTACCCAGCTGCTGTTTCGTAGAATAGTGGACAATGCAGGAAGTGAGACTGACCCCTTTAACAGAGGCTAAACTTCTTACCTGGGGCTTTACAAAAGGATGTCCTAAGTTAGTAAATACTGTCTGAATTTCCTAGGCTTCCTGGATTCTGTTCAAGAATTCCAGACACTCTAGTAAAAGTTATCTGGTGTCAGATATCTTGATAACAGCAGATAGGGAGGGTCTTTGTAAAGAAACAATTAAAAGGGAGGTATGAGAATAGATTCCAGGTTTATAATTATTACTACTTCCTGTTGTCTGGATGTCTCTCTTTAGCCCCCTGAGACCACAGTCCTTTGGTCTGGATTCCTAGGAAATCCATACTGTTTTCCCAGGCTCTCTGTGTGATTAACTTCTTAGTTATACTATATTGCATGGAATGACATTTTTCTGAATGTTTTTCACTAAAGATCTCTTTCTTCCTCTTCTGCACAAGGGGGAAGTCCTCTTAGTTTGGACATTCACTACTCTTTATTGTCAATGTCTCATATATTCTGCTTTATCAAAAAACATCTAATTCATCAACAAAATACCTTCTCTTCAAGAACAACAGGGAGAGATGTTCTCAGAGGCTGAGACCACAAGACCCCAAATATGAGGAAGATAATTAAAGTATGATTCCAGATGTTTCCAACATCTAGTGATAAGCAGTGATGATCTAAATAACTGATGCCCTGTCAACTGTTTTCCACATAGTCATGTCCTTAATGGCAAAATAGTTAATAAATTCATTGAAAAGAAAAATTAGATTGCTTTTGTATTGATGTGTACAAGAAGAAGAGAAAGCAGCTTTGCAATAAGTTATTTAGTGTCATATAGAAGAGTGTAGTTTGCAGTAGATAAGTGATGGTTAATATCAGTTAACCAGGAAGTGTTGATTAAACACCTACTAACTTGAACCTTAGTGGGTTAAGTGCTACATCTGCTAACTGAAAGGTTGGCAGTTCAAATCTGCCAGGCACTCCTTGGAAACTCTATGGGGCAGTTCTGCTCTGACCTTTAGGGTCGCTATGAGTTGAACTCAGCTTGACGGCAGTGGGATGGGGAACTTGAACCTGGCAGGAAAGGTGAGATATAACTTGGATTCCGATATCTACCAATATGTTATGTTCCTGGAGACATAATTCCATTATTCATTCAATAAGTATCATTTGAACACCTGTTTTGTGGCAGGCATTGTGCTAGGTGATGGGAATATTAATGGTGAACAGGGAAGACACAGTTCTTCCCTATGGTTGAGGCTTGTTGGGGTAGGAGGAAGACATTAATCAACTACTCACTCAAATAATATTGTTACAAATATGATAAGTACTGTGGTTGGAAAATATAGGGAGTTGTAAGACTATAAAACATGGACATTACACCTTGTCTGAGTGATGATCTGAGAAGGCTTCCCTGAAGAAATCTGAAGAGGATGAGGATGGGAAGAAGAATGTTCTGGGCAGAGAGGCTCAGAGGTAAAAGGGGAATGGAGCTTACTAGGAACTGAACCAAGGTCAGTGTTGTTGACGGGTAAAGAGGACATGGTTTGATGTGCAGCTAGAGAGGTGGCAGGGGCCAGATCATAGGTGACTTAGTAGAGAATGGATGAATGAGCATGGATAGTGCGTAACATGAATGTGAGTCCCTCTGTCTCCTGTTACTAGTGTAAAAGTAAAAGGAGTTTATAATCCTATAATGACTGCTGTTAGGGAGAAGGTATTCATTCATTCACCCATTCAGCCATAAGAGCAAGACAAAATCCCCGTTCATGTGGATTTTACATTTGAGTAGACAGGCAAATATATAGGTTTCATGGTAATTTATGAATAAGTAGTATCAATGTATGTTTAGATGAAAAAGTAAATTGAATTTCTTCTAAGTGTGATTATTCCTCTGTTTAATTCTATAAAGTTATATGCACTTGCAGTGCTAAGATGATACTCAACACTGGTGTTTCTGATAGTACTCAGTTCATAGTCAATGACTTAGGGGAAATACCAGGACAGGAAAGTGAGAGTGGAGCTGTGGGGTTTCAGTTAGTTTGTTCTTGTTGTAAGGGAACTATACCACTGCCCTCACTATATAGCAAAACATCTCTTCCTGCAGTGATGGAGGAGGATGTGAAGACCAATGAAGAGACTTAAATGAAAGTAACAAAGTCTGCTGCTGATCAAGAAGGATCTTAGAAGAAGAGTACTTCAGAGCCCTTTTATTTGTACAAAAAGAGCTTGCTATGCCTTTTATAAATTTCCTGTACTTTACAGATGTTTCATGTTTCTAAGAACTCAAATCTTATAGCTGATGTACACACTTAGAGAGTTATTTTTTCCCCATGCCCCTAAAAGCTGTTATTAGATTCATGATATATCTTAAAATCATCATCAATTTAAAACTCAGAAAATAGTACATACCTGGAGGGTTGTTTTAGTTTTTCAGTTGTGGCCTGTCTTCTGTGAAGCTCTGCTTGAAGACTTCCTGATGGCAATATATAGATATCAGAGTATAAAATATTAATCACCATTGATGAAAATTAGCCAGTCCACCTTGATTTAGTCATTGTTGCAAAATTCAGAGGGTAGGTAGTTCACTGGTTCCAAAGGTGGTATGATACTTAGTTTTGATTTTAAGGAATTTCTGTGTTTCTGGCTTTCACATGGTATGAATCAAAGTGATTATTTGTGTATATGCCAGGTTTCTCTGGTCTGAGAAGAATGATGGAAATATTAGTTTAACCTCGATACAGGGTTTCTTGGTTGCAGAACTATTGATGTTTTAGACCAGATGAGTCTTTGTTGTGAAGGGCTGTCCTGTGCATTGTAGGATGTTTGCAGTACCCTAGTGCCAGCAGCATCCCCCTAGTCATGTCAATTGTCTCCAGACTTTGTCAGATGTCTCCAAGAAGACAAAATCACTCCCAGTTAAGAACCATTGCTGTAGTGTATCATAATCAGTGATTCACATTCTTTTGTTTTAGCTTAGTGTTGTACTCACATTGCAATCATGTCAAAATCTAAATACATAGCTTTCAATGTAACAAGATGGCGTCTTGACAGTTCCAAAGACAAAATAACTAGATTTACGTGTAGCCTAAGGTGTGAAATCCTAATACGGTAATATGTTTTTCTGGGGCTATACATTTTGACAGCCTTATTTCATTTCTTAAAACCTTATGAGATTCTGCCCTCAGTGTTTAAAACTTAGTGGTTCAACTATTTTTCTTAAAGATACATTTATGGAGATCTTAATGCCACAGAAGACTACAGTTCAGTCAACTGCAAGATTTAATAGCCTTTTTGTGACACAGAGAAACTTAAATGAGGCACATTTAATGAGTTCACTTCTTGTTTTATAGGAGACTGAGAATAACAGAGAAAAAAGTGCCACTTTTGTGTACTTTGTGATGGCACTTGACATTTAATGTAAGTTATTAAAATAGTATATTGGTTTAATGTTCCCTTAATATCTGTGGTTTAATCAAATTTTCTGAAAATGGGAAGAATATGTTCTCTCTGTCACTGTGAAGCTATGAAATGGCATTTCAAAATTATTTTAATCATACATGATTAGATCTTTTAAAGTCATATTTTTCTGTAATATAGTGCTGTGGGAATACTTTATATTATGAAAGTTTACTTAGACTTATAGCTAATAGCTGATACCATTAAAAGAACTATTTTTAAATTTCTTTTTATTGTTATTATTTGTGTAATTTAAAGACTTTCTGCCCCAAAGTGTTGCATGTAGGTTAAGTGAGGTGAGTGTTATCTTGTGAAATTGTTTCCTTTTTGAAACTATCATGTTCAAGATAATTTAGAGACATCCCATTGGCTCAGTAATACAGTTCCAATTCCTTTTCAAGGCACTGGAAGCCCTCTACTGACTGATTGCGTCTACCTCTTCTGATTTGTCTTCTTTACATTCAGTTGCTCCTGTCCCCACATCACACTCCGGATACACCCTTACATCCTTGTACTTGTCCATTTGTTATCTCTACCTCTCACATTCCTATCCACCCATCAGAATCATTCTTTCCTTGAAATGGTCCCCAATTTTTTGTAGCTGGAATTAATTTCCCTCTCTGTCTTTCTCTTTTTCTATAATGTTCTGAAAGCACTTAACTAGACTTAAACTATCTGTGAGGAAAGCTTAATTAAAAAAATTCTTTTTATTGTCTTAGCCAAGCCAAGTGCCGTCGAGTCAGATCTGAAATGAATAAATAACATAGAATTTGCCACTTTAACCAATTTTTAGCATACAAATCACTGGTGTTAATCACACTCACCATGTTGTACAATTATCATGACTATCAGTTTCTACAACTTGTTCATCACCAAACACAAACTTCATAACCATTAAGTAACAAATCTCCCTCTAGGTTTCCTCCAGCCTCTGCTAATGACTAATCTATTTTCCATCTCTATGAATTCGCTGAGGCTAGATATTTCATATGAGTGGGATCATACAGTGTTTGTCCTTTTATGTCTGGTTTGATTCACTTAGCATGATATTTTCAAGATTCATCTGTATCATAGCATGTATCAGAACTGAATTTCCCCTTATGGCTAACTAGTGTACCACTATATGTATACACTACATTTTGTTTGTACATTCATTTGTTCATGGATACTTGGATTATTTCCACTCTTTGGATGTTATGAATAATGATACAGTGAACATTGACATACAAATATCTGTTTGAATCCTTGCTTTCTTTAGGGTATATGCTTGGGAGTAGGATCCTGGGTCATATGGTAATTCTATGTTGTAACTTTTTGAGGAACTATCAAACTGTTTTATACAGTGGCTGTAACATTTTGCATTCCTACTAGCAATGAATAAGGGTTCCAGTTCCTCCATGTCCTCATCAACACTTGTCAGTTTCTGTCTTTTTCATAGCAGAACCCTGGTAGTGCAGTGGCAAAGCGCTTGGTTACTAAGAGAAAAGTTGGTTGGGTTTTTCTTTCTTGGAAGAAAGATGTGACATTTGGCTTCTGTAAAGATGATAGCCTTAGAAACCCTGTGTGGGCAGTTCTACTCAGTGCAATAGTATTTCTGTGAGTTGGAACTGACCCCATAATGATGAGAGTGATGGCAGGGAGTAGGAGAGAAGCAGCATCTTATTGTGGTTTTGATTTGCATTCCTCTTGGGAGCTGTATGGCATATTATGAGTCAGAGTTGACTCAATGGCACAGAGGAACAACGGTGACTATTAATGGTCAGTATCCTTTTATCCTTTTGGTTACTGGTCTTTGTATATCTTCTTATTCAGAGAAATATCTATTCAAATCCTTTGCCTATTTTTTAGTTATACTGTCTTTTTTTTCAGTTGTTAGATTATTTTTTAAATTTCCAATTAATCAAGTCTAATATGTGTCCTCCTGTTTCCACCACAGTACTTGGATCCCACTATATGAGACTCACTATGCAAATTTGGCACGATCCAAACTGCCCTACACCCCACCTCTGGATCGTGCAGCAATGTCCAGTTTGCTGTGAAGCTTCCAAACAGTTGATCTCATTGTTGGTACTTACCTTGTTGCAATATGATAAAAATAATTCATGATGTGGGTCTGGTCCAACAGACTATATTTCAGCACTGCTGTAGACTGTAAACTTCCTAATGACAGAGCCCATGGCTGCTTTTTTCATCAGTAGAACTCCAGCATCTGGCATTGCCTTGACACAGTAAGCACATTTATTACATTTTGAAGTGATCATCCTGTAAATAAGACTGCCTGTCTCAAAAGTACCTTGGGCTAGATCTTGATAATTTTTTAGCAACTATGGGATTATCACAAAGGCTTTCCTGTATCATAAAATAGAAATGAGTGAGAATATCAAACCAATTATCTGTGTGTGTATATATATATAAATAATTGATACTTAATTGGTTTGATATATATACATATATGTATGTGTGTGTATACATGTATATCTATACATGTATAGATATGCTCTTTTGTAGGAGATCTACTGAAACAAAATATAAACCCAGACTCTTAGTTCTGGTTTGTCCTTTAAAATTAAGATTTCTTGACCCCTCGGATGGCAGCTTGGCAGCTTTTAAGACCCTAGACGCCACTCACCAATGTGGGATGCAGGGAGCCCTATTAGCAAAACGCTAGTTGTGCCAACTGGCCTTAATTTCATCTAAGAGCATGATCTCCTTCCCCCTGCCCCAGCTACTCTGTCCTTGCAATATTGGGTTAAGATGGAAGGAGTATTCAAGTTATGCTGAAGTCCACTTAATATTGTTCTTGTTTCTAATGTGTGCTATCACCGATTTCACCCAACCAAATTTCTACCAACTATCTAATCTAAACCCTCCCCCCTCACACTCCCCCCTCACCTTCCCTCCCTCCTCTCCCTCCCGGCCATCAAAGAGTCTTTTTTTCTATACATAAGCCTGTTTTTGAGATCTTATCATAGGGGTCTCATACAATATTTGTCCTTCTGTTGCTGACAACCTTCACTCGACCAAAATGGCATGGGGTAAAGACAACCCAGAAGATAGAGAGACCCACATGAGTGGGTGCCTACATCGACTTGGAACTGGAAGAACCAGGTGGTGCCTGGCCAGCATCAGTGATAGCCGCGATGGAGCTCACTAAGTTGAGTCTCACTGGCAGCACAAGACTAAAAAGGGGTACACCCTGAGATCTCCACTAAAAGACCTCAGTTGATGGTCCAGCGGCTTTGGGGTTCCCCTGGGAGCATGGCCCCGGGCCCTGATGCTGCCCTTGCCCATAAATCATAATGAAGTTCCACTCTTTGGACACAAATGGATTGGACTTGGCAATACAGAGTGACCATATATTGGATGCACTTTACGGTTCTATGCATCTATAGGATATCATCCTGCTGACCTCTGGCTGGAGGAAGGAGAGTGGGTGGAGAGGAAGGGAAAGGAGACTGTTGGGAGGATGAGACATGTATGGAGCAGAGAGAAATAGTGTGCTGTCACCAGACAGGGAGAGCATTGGAAGCTGCATATAGGTGGGCATGTAAATTTATATGGGAATGTAGATTTTCACTCAGTCATAATAATAAAACAAAAAGATTGCTTGACTAATATTTTTTCAATAGGTAATTGTAAAAAATCACTTAAAGTTCTTTTAAATAAAATATGAAATACTTAATAAAAATATAAAACATTTAACCTGTTAAATGGAAATATTGAGAAAATTCCTAGTACCAAGTACACACATACACGCATACACATAGCTATATTTAAAACTAAGACAGCTTCTATGAAGCTCAGAGGAAACCCTGATAGTGTAGGGAGTTAAGTGCTATGTCTGCTAACTGAAAGATCAGCAGTTCAAATCTGCCAGGCACTCCTTGAAAACTCTTATCGGGAAGTTCTACTCTGACCTCTAGGGTTGCTCTGAGGCAGATCCAACTCAGCGGCAGTGGTTTATGCAGCTTGAGGGAATACACTGAACCTCTTGGACAGTCTAAAATGGCATTTCTGAAAGTGAGAATCACATGGAGTTAACCTGGCATCTACTTGTGTAATTTCTACTGGGAAAAAGCACTTGGAATATGAGTGACATTTTTCAAAATTTTTAATGTGAGAGATTCATAATAAATTACTTTTCAGTGGTATCTGAACATATGGTTCTAACTTTCAGTGCTTCTAAATTGTCTTTTTGAATTGGTAGGGATGAGTTGCAGTTGAATGTTCATATTTTTCACTGAATATTTCATTATATTAAAGTTAACAGCCAAGAAAAACAAGGACATTTACTGTATGTTTTTCCCACCCTTATTAGCCACTTACTTTTCCATGGAACATTTGTTATTTCTGGGAAACATACGGCATATGACCAGAACCATAATTAGTAACAATTTGATGTTATAGGAATTCAAAGCTTCCTTAGATCAGTGGCTTTCTCTGAAATATAAAAACAGCAAATGTACATCCTAGGGGTACATTTTGAGTTTACCTTTTTACTCCTTTACAACTGTCAAGTTTACTTGTTTTGATGACAAAAGCTTGTTTGGAAACTCTTACAAACTAGAAACTCTCAGAAACACTTAACAGCTTTTCCCCAGTGCCGCAGACGGGGGTACTGTTCTTAGCATTTTTCATATATTAGCTCAATTAATCATCATAATTAACAAGTGAGAAAACAAAAACTCAAAAACATTACTTTGTTCAAAGGTAACCAAGTAAAAAAATTGGATAGATGGGATTCTTTCAGGCAATCTGGCTCCAGAATCTATGTCCTAATTTTTATGTGATACTGTAAATTGTACCCTTTGCTTCTCCAAAAAGATGAAAATTTCCAAGTTTTCATTGGTAGAGTCTTTCTGAAGAGGTTAATTTCCTGTGGACTATTTTTGCTTAAAAAAACACACAACAAACAGCTGCTGTTGAGTAAGTTCTGATTCCTGGTGCCCCCGTGTATATCAGAGTAGAACTGTGCTCTGTAGGGTTTTCAATAGTTTTGATCTTTGGAAGTAGATTGCCAGAGATTTCCATCAAGGCAACTGTGGATTGATTCAAACTGCTAAATTTTTGGTTAATAACCAAGTGCTTAACTGTCTGTGCCAGTCAGGGACTCTTTTTTGTTGAACATCAAACAATCAAACAAGAACCTGTTGCCACTGAGTCAGTTCCAACTCAATGACCCTATACTACAGAGTAGAACTGCTCTACAGAGTTTCCAAGGAGCATTTGGTAAATTCCAACTGCTGGCCTTTGTTTGGCAGTCAGGCTCTTAATCATTGTGCAGTACAAACCAAACCCATTGCCATCAAGTTGATTCCATCTCATAGTTACCTAATATGATGGAGTAGAAGTGCCCCAGGGAGTTTCCAAAGAGCACCTGGTGAATTCAAACTGCCAGCCATTTGGTTAGCAGAGGTAGCTCTTAATCACTATGCCATCAGTGTTTCCATTAGCTTGGGAACACTGGGTAACTGGAGAATTCTGGGTAACTAGGAGGGGGATCAGATTCCATCAGTTGACAGTTTATTCTGAGCAACTTTGTAGCAGCTGCAAATCAGAGTTACTTCATCGATACATATTTGAGGATCAGTCTGTCCTCATGCAGGATCCCCAAAGTAGTTCCATCTTTGCATTGAAAGGATGAATGTTTGTGGAACTACTTTACATTAAATCTTTAAGTGTATTTGAAATTCACAATTTTCAAGTACTTGTTGCATGTGCATACTCAATAGCTGAGAGGAGACATTTCAGAAAGAAAATGTGTGCTCACTTTTTATTTAAGATTTAAAAACATCATGGGGAAAAATGGGCTGGCAGGGGGAAGCATAGACTTTTCATTAAAAGAGATACCACTGAGTTCTAATATGCATCGTAGCCAAGGGGTAAAGGATAGTAAGTCTTGCTTTGTGTTGAAAGCCATGGTTGCTAAGGCTGATTATTCACAGAGGTAAGGAAAGCATCTCATCAGTCTCAAAAGGTAGTTTCTCCTATCCTCTGTTACTAATGCAGTTATTAAGGACTTGGAAATGCAACATTGCTTAGCAACATGTATAATAGCATTGGCTCTTTTGACCAGCACAGCAAGTAATATATCTTATAAAATATCATGGTAGGTTTTTCATTTTCTTTCCATCTAACATTGTTTCCATCCATCACCATGGTATTAGGCAAAGTGCTTACTCTGTAGCTTGGTGAGGTAGGTTTAGGTATTGTCTTAGACATCTAGTGCTGCTATAATACAAATACCACAAGTAGACGACTTTAACGAGGATAAATTTATTTTCTCATGGAAAAATGGCTGAAAGTCCAAATTCAAGGCATCAGCTTCACGGAAGCCTTTCTCTGTTGGCTCTGGAGGAATGTTCTTGTCATCCATCTTTCCCTGGACTAGGAGCTTCTGAGGCACAGGGACCCTGGGTCTAAAGGACGGCAGTCTACTGCCAGTACTGCTTTCTTGGTAGTGTGAGGTCCCCAACACTCTGCTTGCTTCCCTTTCCTTCATATCCCAGGTGATTGCCTCAAGATACAATACAATCGTAGGCTGAGTCCTGCCTTGCTCTCAGAGCACTACCCATTTTCCCTTGTTAGCATCTTGTAGGCAGAATTTAAAACGTGTAGGATCATCACTGACACATTTTTTGGGGCGGGGAGGACACAGTTCAACCCATGACAGGTGTACTCCCTTCAGTTCAGAGATCAGCCTGAAATCAGGCGTTAACCCAATATAGAGCCTAAGGAAAATTAGGCTACATGTACGAAAGAAGAAAATGAATGCTGCAACTCTAAGTGTTCTGTATAGAACTATAATTTTCACTGCCAGCACGTATATCATGGTGGTGACGTCACCCATGCGAAATGTGGGAACTCACTATAATACTTTTTAGGCTATTTTCTTTGTTTGCACTGGTATTTCTGGCAGCCCAGAGTCCACAATAACCAAAAAGCAAACATCTGTATCCCTATTTCTTCCTCATGAAAGGGCAACAATTTCACTAACAACAGTGCCAGAATTCTGTTGTCATTTACTTTTCACTGTGTGTTTTGGAGTATACCTGGTATCTAGGGAGAAGTTGATCTGAATGGACCACCCGAGCCCTCTCTTCTTCCCCAGATCAGTAACTGTATGTCTGAGAATCGCAACCTCCCTTGACCATTGACATTTTCCCTCTTCTACAATCATCATAGCTTGGTTTCTTAAACCTCACCATGCTATATGCATTGTGTTCTAACTTGACTTTTTCTCATTCTAACAGGGAACAAAAAATCTCAAGGATTAGGCCATCTTGCAAGAAAGACTGTCTCTGAAGAGGCTTGGACAATAGTGGGAGGAAAGAGATGCCAATCTTCCCTCGTGAAAACAATGGAGGAAGAAACCAGTTCACTGCTAAAACAGGGGCAGCTATTGATCCTAGAAGGGAGAGATAGTCCACTTAGGATTGTCACCCAATGACTGATGTCTGTTCAATCCCAAGACTTGTGGAGGAGCTTTATGGATATGAATCAGTGAGTAGATTATTTGATTCTTTGTGCCCCTGGGCACAAAGAAAAGAGTCTTGAAATGTGTCCATTTTCCCTCAGCTTCAGCTTTTGGTGCTTTCTACATCTTAGGTTTTGCTTTTGTTTTGCTTCCTCCTGTTGTTGTGGTTAGGTGCCATCAAATCAGCTCCAACTCACAGTGACCCTGTGAACAACAGAAAGAAACACTGCCTGGTCTTGCACCGTGTCCACAGTTGTTTTTATGCTTAAGCCCATTGTTGTGGCCACTGTGTCAATCCATCTTGTCTAGGGTCTTCCTCTTTATTGCTGACCCTCCACTCTACTAAGCATAATGTCATTCTCCAGGTACAGATCCTTCCTAATAACATGTCCAAAGTATGTAAGACAGTCTTGCCATCTTTGCTTCCAAGGAGCACTCTGGTTGTATTTCTTCCAGAACAGGTCTGTTTGTTCTTTTGGTGGTCCATGATACATTCAACATTCCTTTCCAACACCACAAATCAGTGGCATCCGTTCTTCTTCTGTCTTCTTTGTTCATTATCCAGTTTTGGCATAAATATGATGCAATTAAAAATACCATGGCTTAGGTCAGGTGCACCTTAGTCTTCAAGGTGACATCTTTACTTTTCAACACTTGAAAGAGGTCCTTAGCAGCAGATTTTCTCAATGTAATGCATCTTCTGATTTCTTGACTGCTGCTTCCATGGACGTTGATTGTGGACCCAAGTAAAACGAAATCCTTGACAACCTCAGTCCTTTTTCCATTTATGATGATGTTGCTTATTGGTCCCTTTCTGAGAATTTTTGTTTTCTTGATGTTGAGGCACAATCCATGTTAGAGACTGCAGTACTTGTTTTATCCTAGAATAATTTAATTAATTATGGACCCAGTCCCTTCTGTACACTTGGTAATTGGGTGTTTTGAGAAATTGCTCATGATAGCTTAAACAATGAATGAGAATTAAAAGGCTGAGATATGCTGGGAAAGACAGACAGAACACAATGACTCTGGAAATCTAGAAAAGATCACTCAAGATATCTGTTACCCCGATAACAAAGGAGAGAGAAAACACTGGAACAGAAGGGTTGGGATGCAATGATGAAAAGGAGAGGGTCACCAAAAGGGTCCGCTCCTGAAGACAACAGCTGGGAGGAGGGAAATCCTGCTTGCAGGCCTCCTGGGCTGGTCAGTTGTAGTTGGGTGGTGCCTCCTGTTAGGTAATGACGGTAGTGGTGGTGAGGTTTCCCTGACAGCCAGGCAAAGGGTCAGAATTTTAGAATCAGACATACTGACATCCATATCTAGACTCTGCCATTTAGCTGTAGGATTTGGGGAAAATGACTTCACCCATCTAAACATCTTATTATTCATCTGTGAAATGAAAAGTAATAGAACTAATCTTAAAGAGTTGTGGTAAGGAGTAAATGTATAAAGTTGGTTAGAGTGACTCCACTAGTTCCTGATAAATGGAAGACTCTCAGTACTGAGTAGTCACTATGCAATCATATTCTTAATTTAATGATGTAGTAGTAATAATAATATATATGCTAATGTAAGTAGACTCCTTGGCAGTTACTGACATAGCTCAGAAAGTGTTGACTTCAAGAGATATTGCAAGAAAATCATTACTTTTTATTCCTTCCTCTCCACTTTCTTTCTTTGTTTTATACCCTCATCCCTCTACCTTCCTCCAGAACTTCATTTTGAGAGAGCAGAGGAATTAAAAATTTAGATAAAGTATAGCTGTTTAGTTGGGGTCTTTGGTTTTAGAGCTGTAGCAGAAGTGTAGGAAATGGTAAACAAGGTCACCAGACCACAGCCAGGCAAATAACTCAAAGAAAACAATCCCAGCTTGAACTCTATCTTCTTGTACCTCTTCTTATCTGGCATTTCAACATAGGTGGTTTGCGGTTTGAGATTCTGGATTTTCTCCCTCATTAGAATGCAAACCTCCACAGTGGCAAGGATTTTGTCTCTCTTGTTCACTGCTAATTCTTTAATGTCTAGAACTGTGCCATGTACACAGTAGATTTTCAGTAAATATTGGTTAAAGGGAGGAAGGGAGTGACAGAGGATGGAAGGGAGGAAAGAAGGAAGGAGACAAAGAAGACTTTTCTTCATCCAGTGTGTTTGAGGCTTCTTCCTGCCAAAAAAAGTCATAGCAGGGTATGTTAGGCTGGGTTCCCTAAAGAAGCAAAAATAGTAAAACATATAAATACGTATAGGAGAGAGAGATTTATAATAAGGAAACAGCTCATGAAGTTTTAGAGGCTGGAATGTCCTAACTCAGTGGGTCAGGATAGAGGCTTTTCTTGATTCATGTAGCCACAGGGGCTGGTGAGCCAAGGATTAGCAGGTCAGAGAGTAGCTCTCTTATTTATAGTCTGTGGAGATTGTTGAATCCCAAGATCAGCAGACAGGATCTCAGATGAGCTGCTAGATCACATCCAAAGAAGCAGAAATCAGATGAGCAGGAGCCAGCAGCAGGATCCAGAATGCCAGAATGGACAGAAAACCCCCTAGACTTTCCAGAATGTCCACTTACAGTCAACGCAAGCTGTTCACCCAAAAACACTGTCTTTCAATCTGTTGGCTGCTCACAGCAGATCCCATCATGGAGATGATCGCATTACATCAAATCTCATCATGGAAATGATCACAACTTCATATGACTGCTGAAATATATCATAACTGCCAAACCGCTAAGAATCATGGCCCAGACAAGTTGACATGCAACCTTAACCATAACAAAAAGAGACCTTCCTGACAAGGCTAATAAGTTGACAAAGGAGACCTGTAGGTATATACTTCAACAGACAGTTTGTGAGTACACACTCTGTACCTAGCACTGCACCAGGTGGCAGGGGTTTAACAAAAAGTAATACATTTTGTTATCAAGAGCATGGGTCTAGGAGATATCTAGGTAGTCCTGAATGTGATATAACTAAGGTAGCCTTTATTGAGCATCATTGGATACACATAGGGTAGAAAACAGTATGAAATTGATAGTGCTGATCTAGGCTATTAGATGTAAAGTGGAGCATTTAAGAGGATACTGGGTATCAGTATTAGGCCAGAAGAGTAAATTAACTCTTGAGAATATCACTATAATCTTATGTTTAATATTATAGGTGTATACAACATATAGTAAATAATATATATATCACAAATACATATACACACATATATGCAAAAATACATGATACAGAAATATAGATATGTATATACATGGATTAATATACATACATATATTTTCTAGCTCAGTCCATTGAAAGAGTCTAGAAGCAACAACACCCCAGTAGCAATAAGACTAGCTAGATTCCAAATCTTGAGTCCCAATAAAAGAGATTGGGGTTCCTTGGAGGAATGGTTAAGGCTGGGGTAGAGAAAAGACAAGATGAGCTCGGAGCATCTTGCAATACCAGTTTGGGTGTGCTAAAAAACAAGTTTCTATTTCAAAGTTGAGTGCATGTCAAAAGGATACAGGAGTCAACAGGAAAGAGCTCCTAATAGGCAAAACTGGAATATTTTTAGCAGTAAGTTACTATATAACTAGAGTATAACCGCAAGGGTAAAATACATACCTGTAAATCCGTACTCATGTAAATAAATGATTAAATAAATGGGTGAAAAGAGACAAATTTTTCTTATAGAAAGTTTCCAAATAATAAATGTACAAGAAATGGAGTAAATAGGAATTTATAATTAGAACGTCACAGCTATAATTGCTGCAATCAGGGCCCGCTGATGAATGTTAGCAATTAGTGGGCAAAACTTTAAGGAGCGTGTTAGTGCTTGCAAATCCTTCCCTAAATGTTTATTTATTATTGTGGTAGTTTTAATGTATGTCATAAATTCTCTGATAGTTTTCCATCCAGGAGGTGAAGTTTAATTTCTTCAGACAGTGGGCTGGACTTAGTAACTTGCTTCTCACAAATGGAGTATGAATAGTTAAAGAGAGTAACTTTACAGTGGCTAAACCTCCAAGATACCACCTTAAGCAAGTGCTCAAGATTAACATCACCAGTTGTAAGCTATGTTATTAACATCTGTCTCCCAGCTCAATCATGAGAAGACATCAGGTAACACAAACTGAGGAACATTTTACACAGTATCTGACCTCTTTGAAAGATCGGTATCATGAAAAACAAGACAAGGTCAGAGCCTCTCACAGACTGGAGGAGACTAAGGAGACATGATGACCAAATACAGTGTAATATACTAGACTAGATCCTGGGACAACAGTAATTACAGAGTAATGAAAACAACAACAACAAAACAAAACAAAAAACCTGGTGAAATCTGAATAAAGCCCACAACTCAATCAATACTATCACAGCATTGTTAATTTCTTATTTTTAATTAACATACCGTGGAAACCCTGATGGCGTGATATTTAAGTGCTTTGGTTGCTAACCAGAAGGTTGACAGCTCAGATCTGCCAGCCACTCCTTGGAAACTCTATGGTGTCGTTCTGCTCTGTCTATAGGATTGCTATGAGTAGGAATCAACTCAATAGCAGTGGGTTTTTTTTGGGGGGGGGGTACTATGGTTACATAAGATGTTGAGATGAGGGGAAGATGGGCAAAAAGTATATGAGAATTCTTTGTAATGCTTTTGCAACTCTTCTGTATATATATAAAATTTTCCAAACTACAATTAAAAAGGGGGTCTGAGAAGACTTTTTTATAAAAAATATCATCAGATTGTCTTAGTGATTGTTAACTGAGTGATTGTGTCACTTTCTCTGGCTCTCTTGCCTGGGTGACATAGAGTTACCAGCTCTACATGCCCTAAAGTCCTCGTAATGGCCTACAAGGCCTAAGTGATCTCCTCATCCAACCCATGTTATCTCTCTGAGATTGTCACTGACTGCTCTCTTAAATTTAGCAGATATAACCAAAATAGATAACATTTGTTGAGCATGAGGAATATTTGCCTAGCAGTAATAATGTAGTAGAAAGATTTAGAATGAGTAAAGTTTGGGGTTAGAGTCACTGGGCTCATGCTGGCCAAATGATATGACTTCTCTAGACTTTAGACTCTGAATGGAAAGGGTTGTACCAAATTGCTTCTAACTGTAAGTTCTCTAGTAATACTATCCTGGTTTATAGCATGATATGAAATTGATTTCTTTATTCAGAAACATTTCTATGTCTTCTTGCTCCCTGGTGTGAAATTGCAAGTTCCAGCACGGTGAATCATAGAGTAACAGCTGCTTTCCCATCGTCTGCCCCAAGCTCAGGACTTTGCAAGCAAAAGAGGAAGTATGGCCAGAAACTGACATTATGTCCTATTCTTCTTAGTTCCAAGTTATTTCCATCAAGCACAGTACTCAGGTTTTGGTCATTCATGTCCTGTCTCCATGATTTTTGTTGTATTTGTCTTCTATCTATATTATTTTGTTGTTTAGTATCTTTCTTTAACCACTACTTCTTTCGTTTTTAACTTACATTTGCCTTAAGCAATACTATTTATGAAATTTTAGGTTCCATATGCCAGCTGTGTTTTTTTCTAGTATACAATAGGATAGATATACAACCATAGTCCACCGTGACTGTGCACTGCTGACCATTGTCTTGGGTTAGCACTCACGGTATATGTTCCACACTTTGAGAATCATCTCTATGATGATGAGGGCCAACGCCCTGGAGATTTCACTGCCATCAATGTCCTCCTTTGGAGGACATTACAAGCCATTCCTGCCACTGAAAATATGAAGGGGCTTGCTTTGAGCACTGGGGATTGTTCAACTTGGTTTTGGTTTGAAATGAGGTACGGAAGTAGGTAAGTCCTCTGCTTGAAGGAGAGCCCCAAAGAAGGTTGGAAGGAGGGAGAGAAGAGTATGTATATATATAAAGTCAGTGACCAGGGAGATGGCTAAAGAAAAAACAGTTAACTACAGCAGGATAAACTAGCAAAAAACAAGTTAAGAGTGGAGCAGGGAAAAAGGCTGAAGGAAAATACAGTTGTTCCCAGAAGCACAGCATTAAATAGAAGATGAGAGACTTTGTGAAGTCTTCTTTTCCTCCTTGTTTTCGACTTTTAGTCTATCACTTAAGATGTAGGATTGATTTGATGCACCCTTTAGGATTCCTATGAGTTGGAAGTGAAGCAGCAACAGGTTTGATTTGGGTGTGGGGATCAACTTGAAGAGCCAATGGGATGATATTCATATATAAACTTGCTGGTAATGGGATCCTGCTCCGAACAGGTTAGCTTTCCCTAATATGTGACCTAGACTTGAAGGACAGATCTAGTACTGTCAAACAGAAAAAGTGAGAAAATCCTAATTTTCCCTAGTATCCTTCCTCACTTTACATATAAAGGGAAAGGCACTAGTCTTTATCATAATACAGATCTGATTGATCCAGTCACATCCTGCAATCAATCAGGCTTAAATAGTAAACACTTTTTTACAAAAACCTAAATTTTAGAGGATTAAAATAGTTCTGTTTGGGAACATCTACCCTGGCACAACACTTCAAGTTGGTGCCTGCAGATGGTCACAGCACAATTAGCATGAACTGCGCTGGGGTCCAGCATGCCCTGCACTGGGCACCTCTAGAAGCTGATGAGTTTCTAAGACTAGGGGAGTAAGGAAGGATGTTGATAGACCAAAAGTTGAAAACAAGGAGGAAAAGATGACTTCACAAAGTCTCTCATCTTCTATTTAATGCTGTGCTTCTAGAAACAACTGTATTTTCCTTTAGTCTGTTTCTCTGCTCCACTCTTAACTTGTTTTTCTGCTAGTTTGTCCTGCTGTAGTTAACTGTTTTTTCTCTAGCCATCTCCCTGGTCATTGACTTTACCAAATAGGTTGTCCAAAGACTAATTAAATGAAAAATTTCCTTGTTGTTTTGTATTGTCCCAGATTTTGCTGTTTAAAGAACAGTGCTTTCTGAAAGGGAGTGCTGACATGGTTTCTATCTTTTCCAAAAGAGAACAGGAGGAAGCGGGAGGCTCTGAGGAGACGGGGTATGGTCCATACATCAAAGAGCGCAGATGCAGTGAAAAGAGAAGAAGCTTTTTGGCAAACTGTGCCAAGAATGATATTGATCACCCTTTCCTGGGGTGAATTTAGGAAAAACCAAAGAATTAAATTGCACTTAAAGCCCATGAGGTACAATCTAATATACTCTTATCCCGAAACCTCAATTAGGGTATTTATAATAAGGTTTTGGTTTCATTCCAGACTTGAGAGAGCACTTATTCAAAATTATATTTGCAGGTCAATGTCTGCCAGATGATCTTTATGAAAACTTCTGTATTTCCTTTTGGTTTTGGTCAGAGCATTGCCCCGTCCCATTTCCCCTTTCTCTGCTTATTTTCTCTTCTTCATTTTACATTTGGTTCTTTTCAGTGATAGACCCATGGCAAAATCTCATGTCTTCTGGCCTTTCCCACTAGTAAAAGGAAAAGAGGAAGGAAGGAATGGAGAGAGAGAGGCATCTAGAATTGGTGCCACTCACCTTAACCCATCTGACACCCATGTCCAGGGAGGCCAGAGCAGGAGCCAGTTGCCTACACCTGGGGAGGGAGGCAGGGAGGGATACAGGGAGGGCTGTGACTGAACTTTTCAGCATTTTCAAGCTTGTGTGAAGGCTTTGACCAGTCAAAGGCTTTGTGTTTCTGAGTTGACCCCTGACTTGTGATGACCCTGTGCGCAACAGAACAAAGTGCTGCCTGGTCCTGCACCCTCTGCCTCGTTGATTGGGGACTTTGCAGGAGGTTCATTGGCTAAGAGTCAAATCCAAGACTCTTGAATGGAAGGCGAGAATTCTACCACACAACCATCAGTGCAGCAGTGGTGGCTGGCTGGCATCCTCCAAAGGGGCATGCACTGTGTGGTGTGGGTCACTAGGATAACATGAGTTTGACAGTTGACTTTGCTGCCCTGGGATGGGTCCTGGAATGATTCAAGCAAACCAATAATTTAAATCATTGGACCAGAAAATAAGCAGATTCTTAAGAATACCCTTGTTATTTTGTTTCATGTGAACATTATGTGAACAAACTGAATTGTGATGAGTACAATGAAGTCAAAGTTTCACAGAACTGGCTATGATAAAGATTTTGGGAAAGGGTTTTCTTATTGGGTTTTTGTTCTGCCTGTCCTTCAAAATACTCATTTCTAGCAAGGCTCTTTAGTTGTGAAAAGAGCCATTTTCTCTGTGTATCTAAACCACTGAAGCAATCATATTTCTGATGAGAAAAAATATATAAGTATATGAAACAGGGAGGAAGACGGTAAGTTGGAAAGGTCATAACATCTAATTCGGTCTCCCTTCTTGTGAATTAGTTTTGCACCCATGCTGTTACTGTAGTATATTTTCTGTTTGCTCAATTCTTGTACTGCAGAATAACATATTATGGTGTCTGTTTCCTGGGAGCCAAAAACACAAATAAATACTTGAGGAATTTGATACAGAGAAATTTGGTTTGAAACTTGGCAAAAAGTTGTATGAAATCAAGCCCCAATAACATGCATCTAGTTTAATATGATTTGATGAAATTATTCTTTTTAGCTTACCCCAAAGTCTACAACTGATACGTAATAAGTCAATGGATTAATTTATTGCTGTGGTTCTAACAGTAGCTGGCATTTTGGTCTATACAGATATAACACCTCAAAATTAGAATATAGATGTAGACTTTGGGCAAAGTCTCTTATTAACACAGTATCTTTTGAGACCATGTTGTGAATTTGTATCTGTGGACACCTGAAACAAAAGAGTACAGATAGAAGACTTAAACTCTGTTGTTGTTAGGTGCTGTTGAGTTGATTTCAACTCCTGGTGCCACATTTGACAGAGCAGAACTGTTAAGAGGGTTTTCTTGGCTGTGACCTTGACGGAAGCAGATTGCCAGGTCCATTTCCAGTGAAGCAACCGGATGGATTTTAGCCGCCAACATTTTGGTTAGTAATCCAGTGCTTAGCCATCGTGTCACCAGGGCTCCTCCAACAGCTCTGACTTCTGTCTTTTCTTCCTTCCTACCCCTAGTGTCTCATCAGAGGTTTCCACATCAGAATGTCGGGCTTCTAGTCCCATGTTTTCAAGATCCCTTACTCCACCCTCTAAACACAATACAACCCATTCTGCCTGTCCTTGAGAATAACAGTAGTACTGTCATACCTTAGCATGATGACCCAGAAAAGGTCTCATACAGTTGCTGAATGTGGCTCAGACTGATTGGACAAGAAGTTCTGGGATCTTGAGCACTGGAGTTTAGGAGAAGGTTGGTGCAAGCTTCACATGGATGCATGCCCTGGCTCTCAGACTCCTTGCTCTCTGAGGAGGAACACAGCAAAGGGAAGGTCAGAATAGGGCCCTCTAGAGCCAGAAGCCCAGAGCAGAAACTGGTAGCCTGCAACTATGAATAGTATTACTTCCAGAAGCCAGAAAGGTGACATAATGGAATAGCTAGAGGTGGATGATGACAAAATGTGAACTAAACACTCCTCCTAAAGGAAGCAATAGAAGTGGAGTCAGTCCAAGAGGAAGGGGGAGCAGTGTTGCTACATCTTCTAATTTTTGCTTAACAAGACTGGGTCTATTTGTATTTTGTTTTCAACACTGTGGGGTCCAAAAAAAGAAAAATGTGCATGAGGGCCAGATGTAAACCTCTGCCTGCCAATTTGCAACAGACCACTGGTTTAAGTGAATACATACAGAATTCTTAGGAATAGGCAACACTTTTATTGAATGAGTGAAAAATGAACTTGAATGCTAAGTTCAGAGATGGGTGTATTTTGGAGGAAATACCCCTAATTCCATAAAAGTAGTGAACCTCTAGTTTCCAGGATGAGAAAGCCTGGGAGAAACATTTTGGCTTCTTTCTCTTGGTCCCCTCACTGGCTCCAGTCAAAGGAAAGAGAAGCAACTTCTGTAGTTACTAACAGTCAGGTACTTGTTTTCCTTTACTGATACCGTAAGACAGTGGCACTCAGGATTTTTCACCTTTGAACTCCACTTTAACTCTTCATCTCTGACTAGATTCCTAGATAATGCATGTTACAACACATGGATGCATGCACATGTACACACAAACACACACACACACACACAGTGGTGAGCCAGGAGGGTAAGCTCCTCAAACAAAAACCGGTAAGGATGTTACGACATTCCTGAGAAGATGTGTTTACCACTGTCCTCCTAAGGAGTGGCCTCCTGTGGTGCGGAGGAATGCTTTCAGAAACAGGAATATGATGAGACAGTTGCATGCCTGGGTGCTGTTGGTTGGAGACTTTTGACGTGTTGAGTAGGGTGTTTTTCCAAAGTTGGATTGTTCTGGGCTACAAAAAGAAAGCATCTAGTATTGGTACCCCTCACCTTAACCCATCTAACACCCAACCTTGCCTTTAAGTAATATTGGACAGATGTTTACAGACTGTTGGTTTGAAAACATGATTGCCCTCTGGGATGAAATTATTAGCATATCCAGGGAGGCCAGAGCAGGAGCTGGTTGCTTACACCTATGAACAGTATTATTTCCAGCAGCCAGACAGATAACATAATGGAATAGCTGGAGGTGGATGATGACAAAACAGGAGCTAGTCACTCCTAAACAAAGCAACAGAAGTGGAATCACTCCAAGGGGAAGGGGACCTTTTTTAATCGAGGCTTTTCATGCCAGTAAAAATGGATACCTCTTAATCAAAAGTATTCCCTTCTATGCATTGCATCAGTCCTCAACCTAGGGAAAGGAGGGATGGCAGAAGACATGGACACAATCTGTTCATCCAGTTGGCAACATTTTCTTCTGCCTCCTTCCAACAGGGGTTGAAATACTTTTAAAATTTCTCCTTGAGAGACAGTTTTCTGAAGTGAAATCTGACATATTGTGGTTGATTAAGCCTGTCTCAGGTTCATATTCTTTTTCTAACTTTTGGTATTTCAAAACTGAAAAAGTCCCAGATGTGGCTGGCTTGTGTTACATAAAGCCCTAAGTGGCTATTAACCGTATAAAAGTAGATATTGAGTAGGCGTTTGAGCATATGAATCTGGAGTCCAGGGGAGATGGGCCAGGCTGGAGGTATAACTTGGGTAATGATTAGTATGTAGGTTTTCTTTAAATTCATGAGACTATATGAGATCACTCAGGATGTGCCCATGGATAGCAATGAGAAGAAGTTCAAGACCTGAGCCCTCGGGTGTCCCCAATATAGAGATTTGGAAAATCAGGGGTGTTCTGGGCTGAATGATACCCCCCAATTCATGTCTGTCTGGAACCTCAGACTGTGACTCTGTTTGGCAATAGGGTTTTTGCAGATATAATTAGGAAATACTGCGATAGTTACAACTTCTATAAAAGGTATTCATAATAATAAATGTTGTTAAGCATTTGGCATTTATCAAGTACTCTTCTGCAAATTTTATTCATATTATTCCACTCCTCTTTATAAAAACCCACATGGTAGGACCTCCTGTTGCTGTCACTTGTAGCTGAGGAAGAGAGCCAGATGCCTGTATCTGTCAGGATAGACTACCTCAGGCTGCTACAACAAACAATCCCAAATTCTCAATGATTTAACACAGTTAAAGTTTATTTCTCACCCACACTGAGAAACTGAGGATCTGCATGACTCATTCATGTGTTGGCTTAGCACTCCGAGCTGCTTCCAATCTTATGGCACCTTTTTATCAGCATGTTTCTAGGGAAAGATAAGGCTGGACGATCTCATATCTGCAATCAGATGATGGGGCCTGGAAGTGATGCATATATCATTTCTTCTTGAAACCCATTAGACCTACTCACAAGTAAAGGGGGTGGGGCATTATTCTCCCAGGGGCCTACAGAAGTGAAAAACGGATATGGGGGAGCAGTAGACATTTCTACCATACAACCAAGCCAGTTAAACAGGCATCACATTCCAATCATTTCTCACTTAGTATATACAGGGAGTCACTGAAACCAGTGCCACTGTTACCCACACTTTCTAAACACCTTGTCCAGCCATCTATTATTTCCCCAGTACCCATACCTTCATTTAGGCCTTTATCATTTCTCACTTATATCACAATAATCATTTCTTAACAGGTGTATCTGTCTCCCATCTGGTTCTCCTTCCCTCCTGCTACTAGAGAGATTTAGAATGTTTAAGTTGTTCCTGTTTCCCTTGTTATAAACTTTGTTTCTTTAATGTTGTCTTGCATGATATGGCCCCAGCTGATCTCGCCAGCCTGATTTCTCAGCACTTTCTCATATGCCCCAGGCTAACTCAGTCACTAGAAGATCTTGGAACAAGCCATGTACGCTATCTCTACCACTTTGCAGCTGCTATTCTATTGGGAATGCTGCTCTCTTCCGACTTTGCTGACAATTTTTCTACCCTCATGCTCAGCTTGAGCATCACGTCTGGTCCTTCTCTGATTGTCCTCCTTCCCCAGCTGCCCCACCAGCAGGATCTTGCCCACTCAGTGCTTACCTCTAAGCCAGCTCCTTTTGGCTGCTGGGCTTTTGTGAGACAGGCCAGACTTTCTCAGTTGTCCCAGGTCAGTGGCTGCATTGTAAATTCCAGCCTCCCCAGTGTCTGGTGGTGCTTGGTCCCTTGTAGGTACTTGTTTTAGTCATCTAGTGCTACCCTAACAGAAATGCCACAGAGTGGATGGCTTTAACAAGGAAAAGTTTATTCTTACACAGTCCAGTAGGCTGTAAGTCTGAAATTGGAGTGTTTAGTCCAGGGGAGCACTTTCACTCTGTCAGCTCTGGAGGAAAGTCTTGGTTTTGCATGAGTCGTTCATCAGGGAGCATCATGGCGCAGGCACCTCAGGTCGGAAGGATGTGCTCTACTCCTGGCACTGCTTTCTTGATGGTATGAGGTTCCCAATTCTTTTTTTATCTCCCATAAGATGAAAGGATGAAAGGTGATACAAGCCACGCTCCAGGGAATCTCCCTTAGCAAGGGTGCTGCAGTCCCACCCTGATCCTCTTTTAACGTAACTGTCCTGTCTATTCACCACAGGCAGAGATTAGGATGCATAGCATAGGAAAATCACAAAATATTGGGAATGATGGCCCAGCCAAATGGCTACTTACATTTTGGGGGATACAGTTCAATCCGTGACAGTACTTATTAAGGTCTACTGTGTAAGAATGTTATAAAATCCTAAGTGATGCAGCTGCCGTCTTACTTGGGGCTCTCTAGAGAAACAGACTCGACGGCACTTGGCTTGGCTAGAGAAACAGAACCAGTGATACACAGAGACAGCCAGCAGGAGAAAGAATTACTTCAAGGAATCGGCTCTCACGAGTGTTGGTGGCTGTCCAGTCTAGAGTCTGTAGGTCAGGCGACAGGCTGGAGGTTCCTGGAGGCTCGTGTCTCACAATCTATAGGTCAGGCAATGAAAAGAGTAGTGATGAAGAGCATTGTGGAAAACTGTCTATTTAGAATCTGGAGGCAGAACACACCATAGGGAAACTCTGTCTCTTAAGGCCTCCAAATGATTGACTGAGGCCTGCTCACATCATGAGAAATCTGCTTGAGGCCAACTCATTTAATCATAATGCAACTACTGGGCTCCATAGCCTACCAAGTTGACATATAAAATTAACCATTACAGATGCCCATTTTAATCTGTTACCCTAATGAAATTAAAAGAAAAAGAGAAGCATATGATGTTTTTACAACATACGTTGTTGGACTCCAGGATAATAGCTGGTACCACTGCATTTAAGTAAATGATTCATTTATTCTTTTGTGACAGACTAGAAGAAACTACATGTTTATTCAGCAGTAAAATACACTGTTGAATTTAAATACATGATTGGCCTATTGTTGGCTTTGTGCTAGTAGGAATGAAGCTTCGAAAAAAGAAAAGGCTTGCTGGGGAAAATTAGAATAATAGAGTACAGAAAATAAATGGAGGCAAACAGGTAGTGAATGAAAGAGGGAAGGTGCTGCAGACAGTAGAAAGGTGAGTGTAGGAGCTTCCTGTTACCATGCTTAAAGATCGGCGTTCTCTCCCCAAGTGGTGTTTGATGTCTTGGATAACCAAGTAATCAAATTATCTGAAGCTTGAATGGAAGTAGAGTGACATCTCTGGTCTTGTGGTGAGAGTCATTTGATCTGTTTAAAGGAGGCCCGTTGTGCTCAGGCACCTATGTTCCTATCAGGGCTAGCAGCTGGTGTATGCTCCCTGCCAAGGCTCTCAGAGTGACCCTGTAGTGCCTGTTACTATGTTTCAAACAACTCAGAGAGACCACTTTGGCACAGGGAATGCTTTTATTTTTCTGAATGAACAGCAAGTAGAACTACAGGTTCCATTTTTTTAATGTACTTTATGTCCCTCATCTTATGTGGCTCAAACTGGCTCTTGGGCCAGAGCAGATGTTAAATCTCTGACTTATAATTCTCAAAACAGCAGTTGTTCCTAAAAGCCCCTTTTTGCTCCTTCATGTTTCATGTGGTGACCCAAGGTCAACAAGGCTTCTCCCATGGCTTTTAATGTATGAGATCTTGTATTTCAAATGGTTTAGCTTTCTTAACTTCTCTCTGAGTTGGTAGAAAGGAGGTTAAATGGGGTACCAGTGGGGGTGGCAGTGGGGGGGGGGGAAGTCCTTGGGGAGGTTTAAGCAGATGAAAGTTAATTGTCTCTTGAGAAGACAGGAGGCTGTCCAGCTTTTGTTCCACATTCGGCTGCTCCTTTTCTGCCTGTTAGCAAAACACAAGCACCATCTCCCCTGACCAAAACTGTAGATCAACTTCGTGCAGTCAAAATTAAAAGTTTAAAGTTACTTGTTTCTTCTTGTGTATAGGATAAACCACTTGCTTTCTTTCTTTCAAAATTACTCAGTATTTTAGAGGCTTATTACAACTAGAAAGACATGTATTCTAATCAACTCAAGACTCATTTCCATGTAAAACCATATTTTAGTGCTGGGATATTTTGGTCTGTCTTTTAGGCATTAGTACCAAAAATGTCGTTCTGAAGATTCTTTATGTCTTTATTGCTATCTGCTTTTTCAGAATATTTTATCCCAAAATGCCTTTTCATCTGTGGGGTCAACTTTACTCAAAGAATATGGCCTTGACTCTCAGTTTCTGAGAGACAACCTCTAAAACCTTGAACTTTTCTTAGTGATTGAAGTGCCCTTGATTAAGCCTACAGACCACACCTGTCTTGTAGATGAGGGTTTGTGGTAATGAAGTAGCTCGAGTCGGGGCTGATGAGGCCCAAAAGATGGCCTCTTAGTATTACCCGACCTTAGTGGAGATAGGCTGATTCAGTCATGCTACGTCATAAGGCCCCAACAAAGGCTCTGGATACAGAAGTTCTGTGGGCTTCCTGGTAAGTGAAAGACACCAATGCATGCTGGGAGGTAGTGGAGCCATTTTTGAGACATGGAAGCTCTGCAAGGGAAACCTTCCCAGACCTTGCCATATGCACATCTTCATTTGTGTCTTTTTCACTATAATAAAATTTTATAGCACTTAGCATAAATTCAATGAATTGTTCTAGCAACATATCAAACCCAAGGAAATATGGGAATAGCAGGTCAGAAGTGAGGAGAGTAGGGAAACTTTGAGCTTATGGCTGTTATCCTGAGGGTGTAGAAGTTACCTCTGAATTTGTAGCCAGGTCAGAAATGAGGGTATTGTGGAGACTCCCAAGTTGTGGCTGGTTTCTGAAGGCTTGGGCTGACTTGGCGGTCTGAAGGGCTGTGTGCCCTTCACTTGTGAGCTCTGACCTAGCTCTGTGTGGTTCAGGTTAGTGGCAGAAGGGCTACGTGTGTAGCTGGTATCAGAAGATAAGTGGAACAGAACTGAATTAATTGATTTGATTAAGCCTTACATTTTGGTGTGAAAGGTGGGATTTTGATTTTCCCATAAAATATCAAGTAAGCCTAAATCCAAATGAGAAATTTTAAATATATCTGTCACCTAGGAGATTCCAAAACTGGCCTGGGCAGGTTTTCTCGAGACATACTGTTTTAAAACACTATTTAATTTAATAACACTTATTAACCCTTAAGTAAATACCAGATACTGCTCATAGCACTTTAGGGGTGTTAATTTATTCTATACTCATAAAATCCTAGGAAGTAAGTACTACCATTATCTGTATTTTACAGATGAGAAAACTGAGGTCAAGAGAGTTTAAATGGCAGGTCACACAGCTGATGGACAGTGGAACCAGGATTGGGTCGCAAGCAGTCAGTCCGACTCTAAAGTTCATGTTCTTAACTACTACACTGTGCTGCCTCTCAAGAGACTTGTTAATCTCCCAAATTAATATTCGAATCAGAGGATGCAGACTACCTATAAATATATTTTGTATGGCTTATTCACAATTCAGAAATTTTACGTAGACTTTCTGACTGCTTTTGGCATGGGAACCTCAGGCCCCATTGGATTTATACTCACAGCTCAACCATAGTAGCTGAACAACAGCCAGCTGTTACGGCATGCACACTACAGTCTGCCATCCACTCCACCGCTGCAGACTATCACATCCATTGACATTTCCTGTCTGACCTTTAAAAGATCTTAGATCTGTGATCTCTTTTCTAGATGCTATACGGGCAATGCTCAATATAGCAAGACCTAACTTCAAAATGTATTAGATGTCTAATTTACCTACTTCTCTGTGTAACGGAATCTCTGGTATATTACCTTTAATGATCCGACCATCCTAAAAGTAAATACTGAATGGGAGTGAGTCATTTCCATCTGACCTGGGGTCATAGTACCCATTGTACTGGCTATGGTTCTAGCTAAGAGGCTGATGTCACGGGTTGATTCTGCAGAGCCAACACTAGATTACAGGACAAGTCAAGCTAGCATCTACTAAAAAAAATCAAACTCATTGCTGTCATGTCAATTGTGACTCATAACAACCCTATAGGACAGAGTAGAACTGCTCTGCCAAATTTCCAAGGAGTGCCTGGTAGCTTTGAACTGCTGACTTTTTGATTAGCAGCCATAGCACTTAACTACTATACCACCAGAGTTTCCAATAACGAAAACATCAAACCTATTGCTGTAGAGTCTTTTCCAACTCATAGGGAATCCATAGGTCAGAGGGAACTGTCCCATAGAGTTTCCAAGGAGCACCTGGTGGATTCTAACTGCAAAATTTGAAGACCAGTACAAGCCTTTATTCTGGAGGGGAACAGCACTACGGATGCCAGAAGTTCCCAGTTGGATACAAGATGATGGAGAGGAGGAAAAGACAACTTGAGAAGAAGTGAGGGGAGGAGTTCCTGTGAGGAGGGGACAGTAAATGTGCTGCTAACCAAAGGCTGGAGATTGAATGATAGCCAGAGGCTCTTTGAAGAAAGGCCTGATGACATACTTCCAAAGAAACAGCTGTTGAAAACTCTATGGAAAACAATCCTGCCTTGATGCACATGGGCATCAAGTCCATCACGACCGGTTTGAGTTTTTTGGTTAAGTGAATATAAGGCCATACTTTGGAGAAGTTACTTAATGCCAGCTGAGTCTACTACATGTCCTTACCTGTGCAATGTAATCCACATGCCTTCCCTCTCAGCGCTGCTTTAGTGATTAAAAGAGGCAGTGTATGATAATTGGTAGCACAAAGCACCCAGAAGACCCTGAGTGACCACTGAGAATACCAGTGGGTGTTTGCAGTTTACCTGTGTACAGAGGCGGTACTTGAGGTGTGGGTGGGCCCAGTCAGTTTCCAGGGAGCCAAGACAAAGTTTGACTATTCGTAGCTTTAACATTATGTTGCCACCACCTATCTTTATTTTAGTATATTTATTTGTATTTAGCCTATTTTTGTTTTTGATAAGTAAACATAAAAAAGAGAGACTTAGGATAGACCTGTGGGATTCTGAGTGTTTTTAATCACATCTACTAACAACAACAACAAAAAATTAGAATGGTACATATTTCCCACAACGATTAGAATTGCGTATCAACTCATCTGGGCAGTGATTCTCAGAGTTTCTTTGTGATCACTCCCGTAATTGCATCTGCTGTGATGAGCCAGTCAGTTTAAAGGGATTTTCCTTGGAGGTGTGGCCTGAATTTCTACATAAGCAGATATTCTGGCATTTTGTATGCTCTGCATCCTATAGCTGCCTCCTGTTTGTTTGACCTCTACCTCCTGAGCCTTGAGCTATGTGTCTGCTAATCTGTAGATCTTGGGGTTCAGATCCTGGCTGCTACCTGTTTGTCTGACTTACAGCTCTTGGGACTTGAGCTATCAGTTTATCTGCAGATCTCAGAATTCATTGATCTTCACAGCCTGAGAGCTAGAGTCTGACTCTCCAACCTGCCAAACTTGAGTTTGCCAGCCTCTGTGGCTATGTGAATCCAGAGAAGCCTCCAACCTGATGCATGAACTCCAGAAGTTCCAGCTTCTCCAACTGAATGAGCCATTTCCTTGATATAAATCTCTCTATATGCATATATTAATATGCCCTACTAGTTTTGCTGTCTAGAGAACCCAGCCTAAGACACAGCCTTTCTCTTTACACTTTGAAACATTGCCTGGCCAATAATTTTGTAAGATATATACAAGTTCATATCATGCAAAACTTTGAATTTTGGCATTTCTTTCTACCTTTTTTCCCATCCCTTTCTTCCTTTCTTACAGCCATTAACAGATTTACCTTATTGTCTAGTTCAGCATTCCCCAAAATGTAAGAAAAGGCATACTAATCCCACAAGATTCTCCAGGAATGAAAGGCCTTCATGGCTTATAAATTTGGGAACTGCTTCCTACTTTATTTCCCACCAAGAAACTTCTACGCTTGTTAAAAAGTATGAAAAATTTGACTTGTCTTGAAATTAAATTTTTTTTTTTTTTAAATCCTCAAATACATTTTACCATGAAACTTCTCCTCTCTCAGGTTAACACCCTGCTGGATACATTTGGGGAACCATTGATCTAAGTCTCCTCATTAAATTCTAATTTTGGAATCGGTCCGATTATTGTCACTGCTGCTTTTGTTGGAGGTGTCACAACTATCTTTACAGATTCAACTATATCCCGAAGTCCACACTTTTTTTCTTTTTTCTGGTTTTTATGAGGGGGAACACTCCTGTACAGGGGAGACCTGCTGCCTTCTCCTCCCCTAGGAACTGAAACCGTTTTACCTCTGTTATAAGCTGTAAGCTGGTGGGTTGAAAGGAAGCCTGAGGTGGGGCTGAGAGAGAAGCTAATTGCTTACTTCTTAGAGAATGAGAAGGCCTAGTTCTCATGCTTTATAACAACAATCGAAATAGCAATCTACCATGGCCAAAAGGTCAGCAGTTCAAATCTACCAGACACTCCTTAGAAGTTCTGTGGAGCGTTTCTACTCTTCCTATAGGGTCGCTATAAGTCACAATCAACTTGACAGCAGTAGGTTTGGTGCCAACCATGTAGACCTTATTAGTTCCACGTATTGGCAAACTATAGTTTGTGGACCAAATCTGGGCCATATCTATTTTCCTAAATAAATTTTCTTCATCTTTTTTTTTAATTGCGTTATAGTTGTAAGTTTACAGCTTAAGTTAATTTCTCATACACAAAGTCCACACTTAAAAGAGAAAACCAGAAAATCATGTTTTTCTCTCCTCCCCTTTATGCATATTTGAAAGTATAAGCATGGAAGGAATAGATGAGCTCACACAGCATGTATGTAGAAACTATTCTAACCTTTCAGGTTTTTATCACACGTCTTATAATGGTTTTGTTTCTCCAAAACACTCAAGATCTTTCCAATAAGCTGTAGATTTGCATATTCCTTTTCATCCTCCAGTGATTTGAATTCTAGAAAAACAGTAACCCAAAATAAGAAGCATGGTTTTTCTAACAGGCTCTATACATATTTGTTCTTCTCATTACTTACTACAAACCAAAGAACCAAATCTACTGCCCTTGAGTGGGGTCCGACTCCTAGTGACCCTAGAGGTCAGAGTAGAACTGACCCATAGAGTTTCTAGGGAGTGCCTGGTGGATTTGACTGCTCACTTTTTGGTTAGCAGGCATACCACAAGCAAAAGAGAAACAACCACCGTTAAAAGTAATGTGGTTACATTTATGTATACAGCATATCACTTGGTGTGTCCTGGCTATATTGTGGGCAACCCTTGTCTTGCAACTCAGACATGCCTTGACTCAGAGTTCACTCAAGTTATTTTCCCTTCTAAGAAATACTTCAAGGTATTAGAGATCCCAGAGGAGACAGGCTCTGACCGTAATAAGAGTCTTTCTCCACTGGGCAGGGGTTGACACCAGCACCTGTGACATCCCTTTGGCTCCTTCAGAAACACAGGGCATCTCAGGGACTCATGTTTGAAAGACATGATATCACCCAGAGCTGGACTTACAAATGTGGTCATTCTGAGACCTCCTCACATGTGACAAGGACATGGCTAATCAGATGTAGGAAATACTTTGAATTAATGGTATTAGGAAAAGCCTTTTTTAAAAACTGTATTAGTTTTGTTGAGTGAAAAAAGCAATAAATACAGAAAAAATAAACCGGTTGCTATCATCAAGTCAGTGCCAGCTCTCCACTGAATGTAGAAAAACTTCCTATATCATGCCAACACAAGAAAGGGCCTCCTGTCTACTGTGAATGTACCACATTGCATGCTCAGAGCCTGAGCTTTTGTTCCTGCTCTTCTTTCAAATTTGATGTGAGTCACAGCAGGAAAGATGAAAATTGGCACTAGCTTGCTTTTAATTCTCTTCAGGGTAGGTTTATGAAATGAACAACTCTTTCCATCAAAGTGGCTTTGTCAGCTAATTCTAGACAGATTAAAATAATGGGACTTCCGTTTCTATGCTAACACATCACCAAACCTCCATCAAGCTGTATTAATTGAATTTTACCTTTAGATGTTTCTGGTTTCCTGTCTAGAAAATGGGCAGGGAAATTAAGACCTTTTACAGAATGATATTGTGAATAGTCAACAGATAACCTACTATATCTTGTCTTATACAGTAACAACTCTATATTCATGCTGAGAAGGAGGCCTGGTGGTAGAGTGTTTAGGTGCTCAGCTGCTGACTGGAAGGCTGGCAGTTCTGTTGAACCCACCAGTCATTCTAAGGGGGAAAGTTGTGGCAGTTGGCTTCCATAAAGATTAGAGCTGTGGTAACTGGTGTAGTTGTGCTCAGTCCTAGAGGGTGGCTGTGAGTTGAAATTGACTCAGAGAGAGTTAATATGTTCAGTTTTCTTAAAATTTTTATTCATACTAAATATAAGCATGTAATTATTGATAATTATTCTTTTTATATATAAAAAAAGGTGGTCAGAAATTCTCTGCACACATGGATCAGATGTTCAAGTTCTATTCGTTTTTCTGAAACTCTTAGAAGCAAAGTTGTAGAACAAACTTTCCAGGCTGGGTCTATGTTCTCTTTTCTTTGTTACCACTGGATACATCCAAATATTCAAAGTTCATGTTAAAGTGCTTATCTCCTTACTATCAAAAGTAGAGAATGGACAAAATTTGAGAAACAAACTTTCAAGTGCATAGAGTAATTGAACATTATAAATCTTAGGGGCATTTCAGTGTGATTCTTCATATGAAAATCTATAGATTCTGGGAACTATGATCTTTTCTAAACATATTCTATCCCCAAATTAGAATCGAATACTTTTAGTCTGCAAAACACTTTGAAGATGGTGCTTCTGAGAGGTTCAGTGTCTTGCTTGTGTTGGGCTGAGGGCTAATGTTTTAGCAAAATTAGAACTCAGATTTCCTAAATTCCTATGTGGTCTTTCCTTTTTAAGTTTCCTCTTGCTCCTTCACCTCTAGATTTTTTCACATATATAAACCACTTCATATTCTACCTGTTGCACCATCCTTTCTCTCCTGTAAGTTGGTCCTAGGCTGTTCACTGCTCTATGGGAATCTTAGGATGAAATGAGAGAGATGGATTGTTAGCTGAGCCTTTGGGCTCCATGTATCTTATTTAACCAGAATAGCTCCATGTTAAGTTTTTTTCTTATGATACTTTCCTGAAATAAGGCTTCCATGGCTTTACTGTTTGAAAACCACTGCTCTATCCCGCCCAAGCCACGTGCTGCCTTGCATTCCCTGCCCAACTTCCAAGTCTCTTTCTGTCAACTTTAGAGTATTTCCTTTCTTGCTGAAGACATTGCCTTTTTTGGACTTTTGTAATGCTTGTTCTCATTTCCCTTTTATACAATAGAAAATTCTACACCATTTCCCATCCCTATTCCAGGCTTGAACCTTGCCCAGCTTTGTAACTACCTTTCACTTTTCATGTAGGATCACTGTTTCTCATTAGCTTAAATGCCTTGAGTTAAACTTCTGATCTCAAGATGCCTTGTGGTCTTCTAAAGTCAACCTCACACCTCAAGGCTGCCCTCTCTCACTGGTCTAAATCTTTCTGAAACAATTTCTCAGCATGGCTGGGAGGTGCGCAGGCTGTTGTAAGCCTCAGGCCCCACTGGGTCTCATTCACCGCAGTTTTTGGGTTCACAGCTTTACCTTAAGCTCCTTGACGGTAGACAACATACATCTTCAATTATCATGTTAAGCACTGGCCTATAACATGGAAGGTATGTTGGTTAGGGATTTCACTGGCTACAAATGACAGAGATCTCAAAAGAATGGCTTAAGTGAGGCAACAAGGGCCATGTAAATCAGAGACTTACATCAACGTGAGACCAGAATAGCTAAATGTTGTCTGGCTACCACCAATGAGCACCTTGACAGGGAACACAATGAAAAGTCTCTGAAGGAGCTGGAAAAAAGTGGAGTGCAGACCTTGAATCTTAGTAAAAAGACCAAACTTGACAGTCTGACAGACTGGAGGATTCCTGGAAATCGTGGTCCTCAGACTGTTGGCCCAGAACTAAAGCCATTCCTGAAGCTAACTCTTCAGACAAAGATGAGATTGGCCTATAAGACATAAAATGATACTGGTAAAGAGTATACTTCTTGGCTCAAGTAGATACATGAGAGTGAATGGGTAGCTGTTGCCTAGAGAGGAGATGAGAACACAGGGAACAGAAGCTGGCTGAGTGGATACGGGAAATATAGGGTGGAGAGGAGGATTGTGCAATCACATTGTAGTAAGAGCAACTGGGATCATGTCTGTGCAAGTTTTTGTAAACTTGCACTTAAATCACAATTTAAAAAATAGGATATAGGGATAAAAGAAGCAAAATGTCCTTTACTTGACATCACAGCAGGCAAGCATCGTAAATATTAAACACTTAAGTTATTAAAAATAAAGAAACAAAAAGAGTGAATTAAGTGAATTAGAGGGTTTACTTTTCTTATATCACCATGCGTAGAGGTGGGCTGCCCCGAGCTGGTACGACACCCCATGGTGGCATTAGGGACCCTGGTATCTCTGTCTACTCAAGCCTCCTTAACATTTACTTGTCACTTGTGGTCCTGAGATGGCCAGACCTCTTCCAGTATCATATCCACATGCCATAAAAGAAGAAGGGGGAGGGGAACAGGCAATTTGTGGTGAGGAGTAGACACCCTAAAGTGTTGACCAGCACCTTGTAAAAAGCTTTCCTGCAAGCTCCGCCTGTTGACTTTTGGATACATCAGCTGAAAGGAGTCTGGAAATGCAGCTGAAGTGGGATAAGTTGTTGCTGTAAATAAAATTGGGATTCTCTTGGTAAAGAAGAAAGATAAAATGAATATTTAGTAGGTTCCTACAGTCTCTACCACGGTCAGGGTTGCAAAAATTCTGCTTATGGATGGAATGGAAATCCTCTCCTTTCACATAATGGGTTACACTGCTTGTGAATAGAATGGAAGTCCCCTCCTCTTACACAATGGGCTGCACTGAATGCCTAGAAGAGTGCTTCTGCAAGTATGATCTCCAGACCAGCAGCATCAGCATCACCTGGAAGCTTGTTAGAAATGCAGAGTCCCTAGCTCCACCCCTTACCTAGTGAATCTGAAGTAAGTGGTGCCAGTAGCCTGTGTTTATATATCCTACAGGAGAGCTGACACATGCTAAAGCCTGACATTTAATGGTGTCTGGAGACTTTTTTTTTGAAAACTCTGCTAGCATAGTGGTTAAGTGCTACAGCTGTTTACCAAAAAGATCAGCAGTTAAAATCCTTGGAAACTCTATGGGGTGGTTCTACTCTGTCCTACAGGGACTCTATGAATCAGAGTCGACTCAGTGGCAGTGAGTTTGATTTTTCCTTGGAGACTATTTTTGTTTTCACAAACTGGGGGGTGAAGTGGGAGCTGCTCCTGGCATCTGATGGGTAGAGGCCCTTGGATGCTGCTAAACATCCTCTAATGCACACAGCAGTCCATACAACAAAGAATTATTCAGCCACAAATTTCGACAGCCATGTGTTAGAAGGAAGGAAGAGAGGAAGTCTATTGGGAAGGTAACATAGTCTGCTGTGACTGGAACTACACATATAGAACCTCTTAATAAGGGTAGCTGCCTTTAGGCTACAGCCTGTTCTGAATGATGGGAGCTGATGTGATTACACTAGCCAGCTGGCCCTCATTTCGCAACTGTCAGAGACCCAAATAGATCATAAAGATCTGTGCAGACTAAAATTAGAAAAGAGAAAACAAGTGTGGTTGTTTGGAAATATAATTTGAATATATCCAGATCCTCTGAGTCTGCAGTCTAACACATAAGTGAGATTCGAAGTATGAAAATATGGTACCCTGTCAACTCTAGTCCCTAGATTTAATTAATGTATTTTAATATTTAAAAGATATTAAGTACTTTGTTTTGCTGTGATGTTGGTGTATACTTAAATTGCTTTCACAATTTCATTAAGTCACTGTCTAAACCTTACACTAATGATTAACCAAAAAACCAAACCGGCTGCCATCAAGTCCATTCTGATAATGATTAGTATATTTTACATCCTCAAGTTTGGCCATAAGTAATGAATGGTATAATAAAACATATTTTCATTTAAATGATACCTTAGCAGTTCTTCAACTGCCTTGTAGAAGTTGCTTAAATATGGTTTATAGTTATGAATAATGGGCACACTCATTTCTACAAAGATGCCAAGCCAGTCAAGTGCCGTCAAGTCAGATCCGACTCATGAGCTGGACTTAAAAAAAATATCTTTGCCAGCAGTTTCCTTCCAAATATGTCATTTGTACTGTTTACTTTATGGCTGCTGTGTGAAGCATCATGTTTCCCCCTAAAATAAAAGTGAGAGAATTGACATAGAAGACTTTGGCCAAGTTTACTAACACTTTCATGGTGTTTGTCTGCTTTAAAAGTGATCATGCAGCTACTTTTATATGTATCAAAACACGTCAACTTTGGGTACAGCAGAAGTATATAGCTTAAATTACAAAGCATTTTCTCACTTGCAGGCCACACTTTGCAAGTAGCTTCTTTGTTTAACATTCATCTTAATCATTTAATAATGAGACTGCCTTAGACTTAACTTTTAAAAGAATCCCCACTAATGTGTTCACTTACGTGTGCTCCTGAAGGCTTACATGTATTTTTTACATTCATTTCTTTTATTTAACCCAACAGTATTTACAAGCAAAAGCCTTCATTTTTCATTCATTCTCCAGTTTCTTATATTAAACCAATCCAAAACCACTCCTGTCAAATTGATTCTGACTCATAGCAACTCTACAGGATAGAGTAGAACCGTTCTGTAGAGTTTCCAAGGAATGCCTGGTGGATCTGAACTGCTGACCTTTTTTGGTTAGTAGCTGTAGCTCTTTATCACTACATCACCAGGGTTCCCTATACCCACACTCATCAAGTGAATTCTGACTCACAGCGACCCTATAGGACAGAGCAGACCTGCTCTATAGAGTTTCCAAGGAACACCTTGTTGTTTTGAACTGACATCTTTTTGGTTAGCAGCTGTATCACTTAACCACTACACCAACAGGGTTTTCTATAGACCCTATAAAAATACTCATAGGAATATTTTTTTTCAGTTTGAAGACTGCTAAGCTGTGTTTTTCTGTTGAGTTGCCTATGGATCACAGATAATGATATTTTCCAAATTCAAAGCATTTCATTTCCTTATTGCATGGACATCATTTTTCCTAATTGGCTGTAGGCTTTTCCTATTATTAGCTGTTGAAGATGAACTGTACATCTAATTTAGGGCTGCCTGGGGTGACACAATTGCTTCTTAGGTATTTTACTGCCAGTCTGTGCAGCCCCACCACAGGGAGCCTGGAGCCAACTGAGGAGGTCTCTGCCCTCTAAGACTGAATTTGAGATGAGGCTCTCAGACACCCTCACGCTCAGTGATCTCGGCTTCACTTATTGTCTTTGGCTGGGCTTGGTGTCAGAAATAAGAAAGCCACAATCACCTCATAGGTCTGATTTATTCTGGAGATGTTTGAATTTGAATTTATCCATACCCAACCTACAGACTATGGAAGCCTTCTGCAGCAGGTCCTCAGTTTCTAGATAGAAAGGGCAGAGGGGTGGCAATTTGTCTGGAAGAAGTCTAGGGAATTTTTCTTGTGTATGTGTCTGCAAGGCAAGCATGATTGTTTTATTTTATTTTATGAAGCTAGTGAATATTTGGTTCATGGGAGGGTGGTGTATGAGATTGCCTGAATCACTGTGTGGGAGAGCCCTTGGTCATTTTCTTACTGGAAAACCCTTTTTGCTGCTGCCACTGAGGTTAAATCTCTTAGCCTGGCTTTTTAGTGGATGACACCAACCTGCCTTTGGGCCTTGTGTTTCCTCTGTCCTCGCCATACCAACTTTCTACCCACCCAACCTCTAACCACACAGGGTGTGGCTGTTAGTTTTATGTGTCAACTTGGCTAAGTTGTCTAATCAGACAGTTGTCCAGGTGATCTGTAAAGATATTTTGTAGTTAGCATCTATAATCAGTTGACTTTAAGAAAAGGAGATTACACTCAAAATGTGCATAGACCTCATCTAATCAGTTGAAAGTCTTTAGGAAAAAAAAAACAACTGAAGTTTTCCAGAGAAATTCTGCCGACCTGCCCAGCAGATTTTGGACTTGCTGGCCCTCACAACTGTTTAAGTTGCTTCTCTGACATAAATCTCTTTATATGTATACATACATATATTTGTTGTTGTGTGCCATTAAGTTGATTCTGACTCACAGTGACCCTATATGACAGAGTAAAACTGTCCCATAGGGTTTCCCAGGCGATAATCCTTTGTGGAAACAGATCACCAGGTTCTTTCTCCCATGGAGCAACTGGTGGGTCTGAACTGCTTACAGTTGTGTTAGCAGCCAAACTCTTACAGTGTGCCACAAGGCTTCAATACACATAGGCAGGTAGATAGGTAGATAAGATAGATCTACACCTATATATATTCATATTTTCTTCCTCTGGACCCTTCTGTACTACTCAAGATTCTGTCTGTGATTCTAACATAAGGCAGACCTGGAGAATATCAGAGAAAACAGATAAAGAACCAGGTTAAATCTGTTACTTGGATACACCATGTAAGACTGAGTCCAGTTGGCTCACATACATAAGGCAGGTGTGTGGACTGAGGCAACTCTTCCTTCACCTGGGAAAGCTCATCACTGACCCATCGTTTCTTGTTAGATGGCTAAAGTTGTCAAATGATGTTTAAGAAAATATTAATAATACTAACTAAACATAAGATAATGGAGTCAATCAATGCACTTGTAATAAAATGTACATGTTGAAAAGGAAAGCACTGGGCCACCAATGACAGCCCAGTGAACACCAAATGTTGTCTTATTTTGTTAGATTTTGAGTTGAGTGAATGCAAGTTGACTTTGCTTTCAAAGCAATTGGAATACACTGATCTTCTCCCAGATTATTTAGTGTGAATGGCTCTAAAACTTTTCTAGTTTCTGAGAAGCATTAATTTTCAAGAGGGAAACTTTTAAACATTCAGTGACTGTAGAGGGCTATGTGGAACTTGAATAATATCACCTTTTAAGAGAAGTGATTTTTTTCACCCTCTTTAAAGAATGGAAATCAGTGTTGTCCTAATTAATAATGTATATTATTATACACTCTATTGATTATGTAACTGTATGGGAAAAAATTGTATTAATATCATACCATGTTTTTGTCTGCATTTTACTTTTCCAATCACTTAACAATTACCATGTGCTAGGCGTTGTACAAGGATCTGGAGACCAAAGTGCGAAAAGGACAGATATGATTCCTACTGCTATGATCTTTACATTTAGTGGGCAGAGGCATGGATTTCAAATTTGAGGTTTTCATCAGCCCGTAAGACATTAGCCACATCACTTGAAATTCCTGCCACAGTTCTGTCACTGGCTCAAGAGATCATCATAACCCAGCAAAAGCCAGTGTCATGGGTGCTGACAGCTGGAATCAGGAGTTTAAAGAGGTCCCACAGTGATTTCCCTGGACAAGGCTATTCTTGATTCTTCTGAAGTTGGGTAGGAGGCTGGCTAAGATTAATACAATTTATGTTCCTAATCTCAGTGTCTCATATGTGAAAGAGAATGGTGAAGGGTATTAGTAGAGTTAGGTGGCAGTCACCAGTGGTATCCCTAATGGAAATGATAGGTCTAAGTAAAGAAAGTAGAAGGTAAGAACTGGTGCAGAAGATCCTATTTGTGGAGTTTCTGGAAGTACGTTTTCAGTCGTTCAACAAAAGATGACTTACACACATCTGGTCTTTGCCATGTGTGTCTTATACTTGTGTCAAGTTTTCTTGGTTATCTGTTGTATGTAGAACAATGTGGATACTAGAGGGACTCCGTTTGGTTCTCATTGTATTTACAGCTCGAGGACAGCATCAACCAAAGATGAAGAGCATGCAGATTTAAGACTCCAAGTAGAATGTCAGATGTGAATGGAGGTAGACCTTGGTTCCTAACTGGAAAACAAGAGCTATGTTGTGGGGGGATGCTTGCAAAGCTCATCACAGTAATGTAATTGGCTATGGAGAGGTCCCCAGATACTTGGAACAGGAAGAAGTATCCCTTAATGCTATAAAGCAGCATGGTTAATAGTAGGTATTGGACTTGAGAACAACTGTCAGAGTCCTAGTACAAGTCAGAACTTAGGATAGATTTTTGAGATCAGGTTCATGTTCATTCAATATATGAAAACTGACTCTAACTGAATAGTTAAAATCAAATAACTCATTGAATTATTTAGAAGCCATCAAGATTCTGTTTATACCATCAGACTTTTCCTCATGTATTATTCTATGTAAGATTAACTTTAGGATTTGAAGGCTTCATATATGTCCTATCCTCCCAGTAGTCTCCTAACCCCTCCTCTCTACCCACACACCTTCCTCCAGTAGGTTGACATCCTACAGATGCACTGAACCATAAAGTTCCCACAAGATACGGTCATTCTGTGTCAGAAGGGTGTGCTGTCACCAGGTGGGGAGAGCAGTGGGGGCTGCATAAAGATGGGCATGCAAATTTATATGGGAATGTACATTTTCATTTATCATAATAATAACAAAAAAGCAACAGAGCCTTATAATTATGTTCCCCCCTCGTAGCCTAAAGTCCCATCAACCATGTAGAATAGAGAACTGCCCTATAGAGTTTCCAAGGAGCAGCCAGTAGATTTGAACTTCCAATATTTTTTGATTGGCAGCTGAATGCTTAATTACTGCATCCCCAAGGCAGTGTTTCAATTTTCGGGAATGCCTATGCTAGGAAAAGCTATTAATGTTGAAATTGTTCTTTATTGGAATGTTCTCTAATAGTTTTTAATGTGATATGTAAAATCATAGGGTTTTTCTGTTTTATTCAAGTCTGTCACCTTAACAAAGCAATGTTTAAGAAATATAATACGGTATCATAAACAATATATTAATGAGCCCAATATGAGCATTTTAGCCAAAGTAGCATGGCAAGATTTTGGTAATGGCAAGTCCTACATGGTAGGTCTAGCTCTTTCTCAAAAAAAAAGATTTGGAGGCTTCATGAAAAGCATATACAATAGTATTAGGAAATTGAATCAGTGGGTTGGGCTAGCCTAATTTTATATTTTCAGTGGTAATTTAAGATTTAGAAGTGAAAAGTATATTAATCTGATGAGTAGATTTTTTTTTTTTAATATTGAGATTGTTGAAGTCTTATGGACTAGGACCATGGAATGTTGGAATTGGAACTTAGTGACCGTATTTATTAGAGTTTGTCTGAATTTCCTAGTGCTACTACAACAGAAATACCACAAGCAGATGGCTTTAACACAGAAAAGTTTATACCGTCACAGTCTAGGAGACTAGAAGTCCGAATTCAGGGTGCCAGAAGAAGGAGCCCCCTCTCTCTGTCTCTCACTTTGTGCAAGGTCCCTGTCACCATCAGTCACCCCTGGTCAAGGAGCTTCTAAGCACAGGGGTGGGGGCTATTTTCTTGGATTTTGTTTCTTGACTGTTTAAGGTCCCTATGTCTCTGCTTGCTGCTGTTTTTTAATTTTCAAAAGAGATTGATTCAAAACACAACTTAATCTCATCGATTGAGTCCTACCTTAGTAACATAACTGCCTCCAATCCTTCATTAATATCAGAGACCTAAAACCAAACAAAAGTATTGCTGCCAAGTCAAATCTGACTCATATAGGACCCTATAGGGTAGACTGGAACTGCCCCAGGGTTTTAAAGGGCACCTGGTGGATTTGAACTGCTGACCTTTTTGATTAGCAGTTGTAGCACTTAACCACTTTGCCACCATGGTTCAACATCAGAGAGGTGGGATTTATAACACATAGGAAAGCCATATCAGATGATGAAATTGAGGATAATCACAAAATACTGGGAATCATGGCCTAGCCAGGTTGACACACATTTCTGAGAAACAGAATTCAATACCTGACAACCCAAAATCCAGTGCCGTAGAGTTGGTTCCAATACCTGACGGGGATTTTCAAATATTTGTTAACTATAGAATCCTTTGCTTAAGCAACATTCTGCACTGATGTGTGGTGTGTCAGATAGGCAAAAGTGGAGGTGCAGGAGAATGATCTCCATTGACTTGTTCCATTTGAGTCTCCAAGCATGGTTTGGTCATCTAGTGCTGCTATAACAGAAATATCACAAGCGGAAAGTTAGAGGTTCAAATTCAAGGTGTCCTCTCCAGGAGAAAGCTTTCCCTCTTTGTGGAATCTAGAGGAAGTTCCTTATGTTATCCCAGTCTTTCTTTGGTCTAAGACCCTGTTAGCCAAGGAGTCTTAGGTCCAAAGGGCACTCTCTGCTCTCAGTGCTGCTTTCCCCATGGTATGTGGTCCCCAAATCTCTGCTTGCTTCCCATTTAGCTCCTATAGGAGAAAAGGTGGTGCAAGCCACACTCCAGGGAAACAACCTTCACATTGGAGCAGGGAGGTGACCTCGGGAAGAATTTTATAGTTCTACCCTAATCTTCTTTAAGATGATCCAGTTTGTTAACCACAGGCAGAAATTAGCATATACAACATAGAAAAATCACAAAATGAAAGACAATCACAAAATACTAGTAATTGTGTCCCAGCCAAATTACTACATTCATTTCTTGGAGGGACACAATTCAATCTGTGACAAAGAAGTTCCCCAGAACTGTAGGAGTTCCCCAGGGCACAGTTTGAAAACTACTCTGTATTACATTTTACCAACAAGTAGCCAAGCCCTAGAGAAAGTGAATCTTTCCATAGTACTCCTTGTCCAAGGCAGAATATGATATCCAGATATTTTGGGTTCAGATAGTTTGACTCATTTCACTGAACTTTCTTCTGAAAACCTAACACAGTTAGCATATCTTTTTATTTGTTTTTCCAAATGTCTGTAGCTTCTGAAATGGGGGCCACTGTCTGATCAGTGACAGTAACTGAGAAACAGAATGACTGCTGTATGCTGGACCAAATGTCTGTCTTTATCCCCATATTCTATTTGGCTGTACTCACCTAAACTCTTCAGACAGAAAAGAGAGCCTTCTCTGATGCCCAGCCACGACTCCCTCCCTTCAACGGGCATGACGTTTATAGAAGATGATGGGTTTCTGTGAGCATCTCTGAGCACATCTATAAGATACAATAGGTAACACAGGATGGCTCTCACCATGATTTTCATGAGCACTTTAGAGTCCTTTGTGGTCTCCCAGGGATTTGCTGTCCTTTGTGAAGCAAGGCCTTACATTATTCTGCCTTACTGTGGTTAAAGTAATCTCATTCCACACTTTCTAAATTCTGTTACAAGCGGTACTCAGCTGAGGTATCTTTGAGTGGCAGAGACAAGTAGCTCTCCACTAGCTGCTTATATTCTGTTTGTGTAAATGTTTGTTCCTGAGAAGTAACCTCTCAATCAGAGACCCAAAGTCCCCACTGCCACTCCCACAGTGCCTGGTTCGATCCAGCCGTGTGACTAAGTTCTAGCCCATGAAATACAAGAGGAAGAGATGTGCTCCATTTGTAGGCCTGGCCTGCAATGCCTACCATGCTGCTCTCCTCAGTGCTCTGTTCCCATTTGCTGCCTGTTGTTGTTTTTAGGTGCCATTGAGTCGGTTCTGACTCATAGTGACTCTATGAACAGTAGAACGATCCACTGCCTGGCCTTGCACCATGTCCACACTCATTTTTGTGCCTAAGTCCATTGTTGTAGCCACTGTGTTAATCCGTCTCGTCAAGGGTCTTTCTCTTTTTTGCTGACCCTCCACTCTACCAAGCATGATGTCCTCCTCCAGGGACTGATCTTTCCTGACAACATGTCCAAACTATGTAAGTTGCAGTCTTGCCATCTTTGCTTCCAAAGAACACTCTGGTTGTACTTCTACCAGAACAGAGTTGTTTGTCCTTTTGGCGGTCCATGGTACATTTAGCATTCTTCTCCAACACAATTCAAAAGCATAAATTCTTCTTCTGTCTTCTTTGTTTGTTGTCCAGCTATTGCATGCATGTGATGTGATTGAAAATACCATGGCTTGGGTCAGGTGCATCTTAGTCTTCAAGGTGACTTCCTTACTTTGGAATACTTTGAAGAGGTCCTTTGCAGCAGAATTTCACAATGCAATGTCTTTTGATTTCTTGACTGCTGCTTGCAAGGGTGTTAATTGTGGACCCAAGTAAAATGAAATCCGTGACAACCTCAATCCTTTCTCCATTTATGACAAGGTTGCTTATTGGTCCAGTTGTGAGGATTTTTGTTTTCCTGATGTTGAGGTACAATCCATACTGAAGGCTGTTGTCCTTAATCTTCATCAGTAGGTGTGCCAAGTCTTCTTTATTTCCATCAAGTAAGGCAGTGTCGTCTGCATAGCACAGGTTATTAATGAGTCATCCTCCAATCCTGATGCCTTGTTCTTCTTCATATAATCCAGCTTCTTGGATTATTTGCTTGGCATACAGGTTAAAATGGTATGGTGAAAGGATACAATTCTCACACACACCTTTCCTGACTTTAAACCATGCAGTGTTCCCTTGTTCTGTTTGCATGACTCCCTCTTGATCCATATACAGATTTCCTTAAGAGCACAATTAAGCCTTCTGGAATTCCCATTCTCTGCAGCGTTAGCTATAACTTAGTATGATCCACACAGTCAAGTGATTTTGCATAGTCAGTGAAACACAGGTAAACATCTTGCTGGTATTCCTTGCTTTCAGCCAAGATCCATCTGACATCAGCAATGATATCCCTGGTTCCACATCCTCTTCTGAACTCAACTTGAATTTCTGGCAGTTTCTTGTCAGTATATTGTTGTAGTTGCTTTTGAATGATCTTGAGCAGAATTTTACTTGTGTGTGATATCAATGATATTGTTCAGTAATGTCCACATTCAGTTGGATCACCTTTTTTTGGAATGGGCATAAATACGGATCTTTTCCAGTTGGCCAGGCAGCTGTCCTCCAAATTTCTTGCTATAGATAAGTGAGCACTTTCAGTGTTGCATCTGTTTGTTGAAATATCTCAACTGATATTCCATCAGTTCCTGGAGCCTTGTTTTTCACCTATACCTTCAATGCAGCTTCAACTTCTTCCTTCAGTACCACTGGTTCCTGATTCTATGCTACCTCTTCAAATGGCTGAACATCGACCAATTCTTTCTGGTATAATGACTCTGTGTATTCCTTCCATCTTGTTTTGATGCTTTCTGAGTCATTTAATAGTTTCCCTGTAGAATCCTTCACTATTGCAACTTGAGGCTTGAATTTTTTCTTCAATTCTTTCAGCTTGAGAAATGGAAAATGTGTTCTTCCCTTCTGGTTTTCCATTTCCGGCTCTTTGCATATGTTATTATAGTACTTTTTTGTCTTCTAGAGCTGCTCTCTGAAATCGTCCTTCCTTTTGACTTAGCTGCTCGATGTTCAAGAGCAAGTTTCAGTCTCTTCTGACATCCAGTTTGGTCTTTTCTTTCTTTCTTTCCTGTCTTTTTAATGACCTCTTGCTCTCTTCAAGGATGATATCTCTGGCGTCACTCCACAGTTTGTCTGGTCTTTGGTCATTAGTGATCAACACATCAAATCTGTTCTTGAGATGCTCTTTAAACTCAGGAGGGATATACTCAAAGCCATGCTTTGGCTCTTGTGGACTTGTTATAATTTTCTTCAGTTTCAATTTGAATTTGCATTTGAGCAATTGATGATCTGTGCCATAGTCAGCACCTGGTCCTGTTCTGCTGATATGGAACTTTGCCATCGTCTTTTTCCACAGGTGTAGTCAATTTGGTTCCAGTGTATTCCATTTGGTGAGGTCCATGTGTACAGCTGCCTTTTGTGTTGGTTAAAAAAGGTATTTGTACTGAAAAATTGGTTAGTCTTGCAAAATTCTATCATGTGACCTCCACCAAGCCATCTGTCACCAAGGCTGTGGTTTCAACTACCGATCCTTCTTCTTTGTTTACAACTTGTGCATTGCAGTCACCAGTAATTATCAATGCATCCTGATTGTGTGTTCCATCAATTTCAGACTGCAGAAGCTGGTAAATATCTTCAGCCTCCTCATCTTTGGCCTTACTGGTTGGTGCGTAAATTTGAGTAGTAGTCGTATTAACTGGCTTTCCTTGTAGGCGTATGGATATTATCGTATCACTGACAGCATTGTACTTCAGGATGGATCTTTAAATGTTCTTTTTGATGATGAATGCAACACTGTTCCTCTTCAAGTTTTCGTTCCCAGCATAGTAGACTATGTGATTGTCAGATTCACAATGGCCCAAACTGGTCCATTTCAGCTCACTAATGCCAAGGATGTCAGTTTTTATGCATTCCATTTCAATTTTGACAATTTCCATTTTCCTAGATTCATACTTCATACATTCCATGTCCCGATTATTAGTAGATGTTTGCAGCTGTTTCTTCTCATTTTGAGTCATGTCACATCAGTGAATTAAGATCCCAGAGGCCTGACCCTATCCACATCGTTAAGGTTGACTCTATTTTGAGGAGGCAGCTCTTCCTTTGTTGTCTTCCGAGTGCCTTCCATCCTTGGGGGCTCACTTTCTGGCACCATATCTGACAATGTTGGGCTGCTATTCATAAGAGTTTCCCTGGCTAATTCCTTTCAGAAGTAGACTGCTGGGTCTTTCTTCCTAGTGTGTCTTAGTCTGGAAGCTCAGCTGAAACTTGTCTATCATTGGTGACCCTGCTGGTACCTAAATACCAGTGGCATTGCTTCCTGCATGACAGTAACAAGCCAGCCTCCACTGACAGACAAGTGGGGGCTGCTCACTCCCTCCCTACCTGATGGTATTATCCTGCTTACCTGATGGTGTTAGGTAAGGAGGGTAACACCATCAGGGAAGCAGGGTATTTGCTGCCTAGGTCTACAGATTTTAAGGACATAAACCAGGTTTCTTAACTTCAGCACCACTGGTATTCTGGGCTGCATAATTCTTGGTTGTAGGGGTCTGTCCTCTGTACTACAGGATGTTTAGCAACGACTCTGGCATCTACCTGCTAAATGCCATTGGAACCCTCTTTCTCTAGTTGTTACAACCAAGAATGTCTCCATACATTGCCAGATGTTCCCTAGACGTGGTAGGGGAGGATAAAATTAGCGCTGGTTGAGAACCACCCAGAGAAGGCAGAGCCATAAGATGTCAGGCTCTGGGCTCCTGAATCATCTTACAGTGGAAAGCTAAACAGGAATGAGTGCACTGGGCTGCCACATGAGCAAGTATGAAGTTCAAGTATTGAAATTTTGAGGTTTACTTTTTATCTCAGCTGCTATTACCTAGCCGAACACACTGCTTTTATGTTCTGCAAATTGAACTTCTGTATAAGATTGCCTTTAAATAAAAGCTTTCATTCAAAAAGAACAAGGTCAAAAAGAAAAATTGGAAATTTTTTTTATCCGGTTTGTTCTCTTCCCTTTACAGATGATGACTAGGTACGAGGAAATGAGGTGACTTATCCAAGATCACACAACTCTTGAGTATCAGAATCAGGCCTAGAACTCAGATCTTCAGATACTTCGCCTGGTGATTTTGACCCAGTGAAGTTACTCACCTCTAACTCTAAGTAGCAGCAGACAGAAGTTACAAAAACCACCCACACTGAAGAGTAGCAGTCTCTCAAAAACCTTGGTGCAGTTTAATTTGACCAAAACTTAGGCTAATGTAGGCCTTGTCCTATTGGTAGCATAAGTATAAAACACCTCTGGAAGCTTCCTCGCCTACAACATGGTTCTCATCACCTAAGTCATTATTTGATTGTAAGACCTTGCTCTGTCATTCATACTTTTTAGCCATGGTATCCTTTGTTTAAACAAAACTTGATGCAGAAATATGGTGTATCAGAAGGACAGAAGTGGAGTTGCTAACCCTGTCAGATGTATACTATTCTCAGATGAACAATACTTTTCCATGTGCTACTGTTAGAGATTAAATTGTATTCCCCCCACCCCAAAGAGAGAACCTGAAGTCCTAATCCTTATGCTTGTGAATGTGACACTGCTTGGAAATAGGGTGTTTGAAGATGTTACCAGTTAACATGAGACTACAGTGGAAGAAGGTGGGTTCTAATCCAACAGAGTGGAATCCATATATAAGAGACTAAGAGGCACAAAGACACAGATGAAAGAAGACAATGTCAAGAGGTATCTATAAGCAAAGGAACTCCTGGAGCTACTAGAAACTGGGAAAGACAAGAAAGGATTTTCCCTAGAGACCTTGGAGGTCCTGGCTAACACGTTGATTTGGACTTCTAACCTCCAGAACTGTGAGATAATGAATTTCTGTTCTTATGAGTCATCCAGTGTGATACTTTGTTTCAGACACCCTGAGTAACCAGCACGGCTCTCTGTCGGTGTGAACAACTAGTTGCTGTCAAGTTGATTCTGATTCACAGGTCACTTCAGTTCTCAGAGTAGAACTGTGTTCCATAAAGTTTTCAATGGCTGATTTTCAGAAGTAGATTGCTAGACCTTTCTTCTGGGACTTTAAACCAGTTTGTTCTAGTTTGAAACCCTGCTAAGAATTTGCATTTTCACACAGATATACTGAATCAGAATCTATGGTTTAACAAGATCCCAGGTGATTCTTATATATAATAAATTTTTAGACTGACTGCTGCTCTACATGTGCTAACCAAAAGGTCACAGTTGAAATCCACCAAGGGTTCCTTGGAAACTCTATGGGGCAATTCTACTCTGACCTCTAGGGTCGCTGTGAGTTGGACCGGACTCTACAGCAGTGGGTTTGGTTTGATTTGCTCTACTGCTGATTCTCACAGTTGTTCCGTCTCCAGCAGCAGTAGCATTACCTTGGAAGTTGTTAGAAATGCTAATTTTCTGCACAAATCTGAAGCAGAACAAACAGGTTTAAAGCCTTACTTTCTTCCAAGTGTCCCCCGTAGACTCTAAGTGACATCCTTTCAGTTAGGAGGCATACAGTTTAACCTTTGCATCATCCAAATTAATCAGCTGGCCCAGAAGAGCAGATAGGGCCTTAATGGGATTTGAAGCAGATAACTAGCTATTCAGCTAGAGCTACCAGCACAAAGTTCTCACTGGGACAAAGAGAGGACTAAGGAAACAGAAAGCTGGGTAAACAGAAGGCCAGTCCACTGGTGTAGCTGCACCTGGTGGGTGCACTGAGCGAGGGGAAGGCAGACTTGATAGTGGAAAAGACAATACCAATATCACCTGAAGCCTGGTTCTCATGGGTTTCAGCCATAGGCAGTGTTAAGGTTGCAGTTCAGTCCTGGGACACAAAGAGGCGGATAACACTGGTGGAAAGAACTGGCAGAGAGAAAGCTGTGAAAGAAGTGCATCTATGAATTCACGTTTCATATGCCTTTTTCTAGGAGCCCTTGTGGTACAATGATTAACAAGTTTGGATAATAGTTCTTAAAGTTAAACCTTATTTTCATGATGTCTGAATTGAAATTGATTGTTGAATTGTCCTACACCAAGAAAAAAATCATCATCATCTCCGTTGCTCATGCAAAAAAATACTAAATACATTTTTAGGCATATGTCCTGGTTTTGGAAACCCTGGTTTTGCAGTGGTTTGGTGCTACAGCTGCTACCCAAAAGGTCAGAAGTTCAAATACACCAGGGAGTCCTTGGAAACTCTATGGACCACTTTTACTCTGTCTTATAGGGTCACTATGAATTGGAGGTCACTTGACAGCAATGGCTTTGGGTCTTTTCGGGGGGAGGTCCTCATTTTATTGTGCTTCGTGGGTGCAGGCTGAAGGGTTGTAGCATTCCTGCATCAAGGAAGTCTATCAATGCCATTTTCCAAACATCATGTGCTCACTTTGTGTCTCTATGTCCCCTGTGACAATTCTCACAACATTTCAAACTTTTTCATTATTATAGTATCTATTCTGATGATCTGTGATCAGTGGTCTTTGATATTACTATTGTAATTGCTTGGGGGCACCATGAACCAGGACCATGTAGGATGACAAATTTAGTTGATAAATGGGACCTGTCCGTCATAAATGGAACTATCCCATCAACTGGCCATACCCCCTCTCTCCCGCTCTTTGTGCTTCCTTATTCATTAAGACTCAGCAACGTTGAAAAAAGGTCATTTAATAACCCTGCAACGCATCTAAGTGTTCAAGAGGAAGGAAGAGTCACACACATCTCTCACTTTAATCAAAAGCTGGAAATGATTAAGCTTAAGACATGTTAAAGGTTGAAATAGGCTGAAAGGCAGGCCTCTTGTACGGAACAGTTAGCCAAGTTGCTAATATAAATGAAAAGTTTTTTGAAGGAAATTAAAGGTGCCACTCCAGTGAACACATGAATAACAAGAAAGTAAAACAGCCTCATTGCTGATACAGAGAAATTTTTAGTGGTCTGGGTACAAGATCAAATCAGCCACAACATTCCCATAAGCCAACTTCTAATGCAGAGCAAGCCTTTACCTCTCTTCAATTCTATGAAGGCTGAGAAATAAGAAGCTGCACAAGAAAAGTTGGAAGCTAGCAGAGATTGGTTCATGAAGTTTAAGGAAAGAAGCCATTTCCATAACATAAAAGTGCAAGGGGAAACTGCAAGTGCAAATGTAGAAGCTATAGCAAGTTATCCAGAAGATCTAGCTAAGGTACTTGATAAAGGCAGCTATACTAAATGAATTTTTGGTGTAGACAAAACAACCTTATATAAGAAGAAGATGCCGTCTAAGACTTTCACAGAGAGGAGAAATCAATTCCTGGCTTCACAGCTTCAAACAACAGGGTGACTCTCTTGGTAGAACCTAATACAGTTAGTGAATTTAAGTTGAAGCTGATGTTTGTTTACCATTCCAACAATTTAGGTATTATGGTAAAGCTACTGTGTCTGTGCCCTGTAAATGTAATAACAGAATCTGAATGACAGCATATATGTTTACAACATGGTTTGCTGCATATTTTAAGCCACTATTGGCACCTACTGCTCAGAAAGAAAGATTCCTTTCAAAATATCACTGCTCCTTAAAAATGCACATAGTCAGCCACGAGTTCTGATGATGATATGCAAGGAGATTAATATTTTCATGCCTGCTATCCGTTGTGTAGCCCATGGATCAAGGAGTAATTTCAACTTTCAAGTCTTAGTATTTAAGAAATGTATCTCATAAGGCTATAGCTGCTATAGATAGTAAGTCCTCTGATGAATCTGGAAAAGTAAATTAAAAACGGTCTGGAAAGAAGTCACCATTCTAGATGCCATGAATAACATTCATAATTCATGGGAGGTCATAGTGTCAACATTAACAGAAGTTTGGAAGAAGTCGATTCCAACTCTCATGGACAACTTTAAGGAGCTGAGGACTTCCATGGCAGAAGTAACTGCGTACATGGTAGAAATAGCAAAAGTACTAGAATTAGAGATGGAACCTGAAGATATATCTGAATTGCTGCAATTTCATGATAAAGTTTTAACAGATGAAGATTTGTTTCTTATGGATTAACAAAGAAAGTGGTTTCTTCTTGATGCAGAATCTACTCCTGGTGAAGAAGACATGAACACTGTTGAGAAAACAACAGAGGATTTAGAATATTATATAAACTTAGCTAAATGGCAGAGTTTGAGAGGGTTTACTCCAATTTTGAAAGAAATTCTACAGTAAGTAGAGTGCTAGCATTTCATGGCATAGAGAAGTCTTTTGTGAAAGGAAGAGTCACTTGACACCTCCAACTTCCTTGTTGTCTTATTTTAAGAAATTGCCACAGCCACCACCCTGATCAGTCAGCAGCCATCAACATTGAGGCAAGAACCTCCACCAGAAAAAAATGTTGCATCTTGATGAAGGCTCAGGTGATTGTTCATATTTTTTAGCAATAAAGCATTTTTTAATTTCAGAGTGAACTTTTTTTTGGACATAATGCTATTGCCCATTTAGTACACTACAGTATAGTGTAAACATAATTTTTATGTGCACTGGGAAACCAAAAACATTGTGTGACTTGCTTTATTGTGATATTTGTTCTATTGCAGATGTCTGGAACCAAACCCACAATATCACTGAGTTATTCCTGTATAGGCATTTGGAAACTTGTGTGCATTGTTAAATTAAGCTGTAAAACTCGGCCAAGACAATTTGGACTGAACTATGTTGTTAAAGACTTAAATCATTAGTTATTTGGTCACCCTAGTGGTGTAGTGGTTAAGTGCTACATGTGCTGACCAATAGGCCAGCAGTTCAAATCAACCAGGCTCTCCTTGGAAACTCTCTGGAGCAGTTCTACTTGGTCCTATAGGGTTGCTATGAGTCAGAGTCAACTCAAAGGCAGTGAGCAGGTATTATACTGCAAAAATATTTACCTAATATTTTGAAATCATTTTGAATAAGAAAGAAAGTTCTAGCTCTGAAAACTTCTTTACCTTTTTAAGTTATCTAGCTTTTGGCTGTTCAAACTGTGTCCATTGGCCAGCTGTGTCAGCATCACCTGAGAGCTTGCTGGACATGGCAAAATTTCAGGCCCCACTTCAGACCTGTTGAATTAGAATCTGCAGTTTAACAAGACCCCCAGGTAACTATGTGCACCTTGAAATTTGATACGCAGTGATCTAGTTTAACTCCTTCATTTGGCATATAAGGGCTACCAAGTAAATCTACAATCGATCCTGAAAAAAGAGCTACCTACCTCATTGCTAAATATGACTATGGTCACCTTCAAGGTACTCCTGCTCGAGAAGCCATGTATCAAAACCATTACCCAGTCCATCCTTCAAAGCAATTTTGGAACTCTTTCTGGAATGGCAATCAGAGCTGTCATTGTTTTAACCTTGATGTCCTGAAATGTCATCAAAATGTCTTCCTTTCAATATTTCCTTTATCTTCACATAAAGAAAAAAGTCATTGGAGGCCAGATTAAGTGAGTAGGGAGGGTATTCCAATACGGTTATTTGTTTATTGGCTAAAAAGTCCCTCACAAACAACTGTACAATTAAATTCCCAAACTTGCCACTGTGCCACTGTGTTCAATGGCCTTTCCAGAAAGAGTTCCAAAAATTGCTTTGTAAGGTAGACTAGGTGCTAGCATCAGTGCATGACTTCCCAAGGGTACCACTTCCAAGGTGACTGTAGTGATATTCTGCAATGAACAACTAAGTTCGCAGACTTAATTGTCAGACCTCATATGAAGAAACTGAAGCAAAGGCAGGCTCTCAGATTACAAGAGAAAACTAAGGCTCAGGAAGAAGTGCTATATCTTAAAATCAAGCTACCCTGAACTTCATAGCTTCCTTTCTGATGCAAGCTTATAATATGACTGCAAACAATGTGATCTTCAACTAAAATTGGCCATGATGTAAGAGATAGTTCTAGAACTGCCTCCATGATGGGTACTCTTCTAAAAAGAACTGTGAAAGGCTTATCCTTGGGACAGATGGGGGACTGACATGACAATTTTTGACCTCGCAGGTAAATAACGAGTCACCAATGTATTCAGACCACTGCTGTGAATAATTTCCAGGGATACTAAGAGTGCATTTGTCTACTCTACAAGGAAGCTGGGGGTTAGAATCTACAATATTTATGTTGGAGCTTTCACTGTTTGTATAAGGAAACATCCTCATTAATCCCAAACATATCTCTTATTCAGTAGGACCCTGAAATCAGGTGTTTGCTTAAAACAATAAACATAACCTGTTTCTCATATTTCAGGTGTGATGGAATTACTGCCTTAAGGCAGCCTTGCTGTTCAGGGGCTGTGTTAGATTCTATTTTCACTGTAAATAGGACTATAAATTTAACAGAATTGGTCACCGTTGTAGACATTCTGCAATTTAACTGTCATTATAAAAACGAAATCATTGCTTCTGGTCAAACCTTGCTGTGTGCTGGGAAGCAATGAAACCAATAATTTTGGAAGCCAAGATGGAGAACATAAAATGCCATTTATTTTTAGTGGGAGAGGAGACAGTTGCAATGTCCTGTCACACCTATAGGTCTAAACTGCCTTGGGCAGAAGACTTGGGCTGTTTGAGGCCTGAGCAGAGTGCCCACAGATTAGTGGGGCAGGAGAGCAGAAGTGTTTCTTCCTCTGAAGGAGACACCAGAAAGGAGGATTGACCTTCCTCTGTTACTGTGGGTTTGAGCTATGTAAGTGAGAAATAACATACAAAGCCTGAAACATAGGAGCCACTCCACAGAGTTCATCCCTTACTTGAGGGCACAGTTCACACAAAACCCAGAAGGAGATTTGGTTTGCTAAAGAGGTCTTCATCTACACTGGCAAAACAGGAAGGGAGATGTTTCCATTGTTACTAATTAAAGAGCAACGCTGTGAATCACGGCTGCCTCCTGAGAGTAGCAGCGGCAGGTGCGGAGTGTCCCTGCCTTCCAGCTCACGGAGAATTGGGATTCCTGTCAACAGCTGGGGTTCCCGTGGGCTCAGCCTGACACGATGGGGGTGGAGGCCACCATGATCTGCGAGTTGGCCATCTAGGTCTACACTCAGTGGGGCATAAGGCAGTTCAGGATCGGGCTTCTGTGCTGGGACTCCTCGAGGCAGATAAGAAGGTGCTGTGAGCCCTGGTAGGGTACCTGTGGGGGCAGGTGTGTCAGGTAGCTGGGCTCAAGGATAAGGTGAAAATGAGTCCACAAAGCAAACAGCCTTTTGGGAGAAAGACATGAGTGTTTAATGTGCCCCATTTTTTTCTTCCTTATAGATATAAAAAAGGGGAGGGGAAATAAGAGTGACGATCTACTTAATCCGTTGCTATTGAGTTAATTCCAGCTCACGGTGACCCTGTAGGACAGAGTAGAATTGTTCCATATAGTGTCTAAAGGTGCAATCTGTATGGACTCAGACTACCACGTCTTTCTTTTATGGAGCAGCTGGTAGGTTCACACCTTACAGTTAGCAGCTGAACACTTGGTCGCTGTGCCACCAAGGCTCCTTGTGATCTTGTTAGAGCGTTGACATATTTAATCTATCAGATGAGTAAGATTTTGATTCACCAGGGAATTGGAGATGAGTTTGAGAGTCGGTATATACAAAAGGGGGTTACTGGGTGGTTCAAATGGTTAAACTGCTCTCTGCTGATGGAAAGATGGAGATCTGAGTCCACCCAGAGGCACCTCAGAAGAAAGACTTGGCAATCTACTTAGGAAAAGGAACACAGTTCTGCTCTGACATGCTTAGGATCACCATGAGTCAGAATCAATTCTACAGCAACTGAGTTTTTATACACAAGGTAATGACCTTAGGTAGAGATCATCTACACTGCACTGATAGAGCTTCCTGAGTAGTAATAATCACATCTTACATTGGTGTGGTTTATAGATAATTCTCGTTTGGTCCTCACAGCAATCAATTGAGGCATTAGTGTATAATTGGCCAAAGTAACCTTGAAACCCAAGGCCACTTTTCTTCCACTTCTAACAGTGACCTCTAAAATGGACCACCATACTACCCTCCGGGGTTTACAGGAAATAATTCATTAGTTATAAAATAAATGATACAGACTTCTTTTTCTGACAATAAGAAATCAAGTTTTATTAATATTGAAAATGTGGATTAAGGAGTATTAATAAAGCTTAGTTCCATAAAAAAATTTCATCAGTTTGTGTGTCAGACTACTCCCCATCACCTATGCTCAAGTAAGATCTCCTGAGGGTCAAGGGTCTCCTCAGGTATTAGAAGGTCTGAATGATGCCTGGCTTGTTGGTTCACTTTTAGCACACTGCTTCATGTTGCATTTACCCAACTCTAGTTGAGTAAATTTGGAGACATCATTATCTTCCTTACTCTGACACAATGGAAGAGTGGCTTTAAGTGATTGTTGCAAAAAACCATGAATAAAGGTAATACTAATAATATAACCACATGCTAAGCCCAGACAATAGCAGAGCTGACGTGTCTGTTACTGTGGTACGCACTCCTTGTCAGTCATAATATGAAATGAAAAACAATGACATTCTCATCTGAGATAACAAGTTGCCACAATATTTTCAAGAAGATGACTCAAAATATGAATTATCTTTCCTATCCTTGATAATGACTGTCACCTCCTTATCCATTGTGCTTTGTAATAGTATTTCAAGGACATTAGAAAGTTATCCGGATTGACAGTTCATTTAGAAACTAAATATCTGGAACGGAAAGACCAATCTCTACAGTTCCCCACCCTTCCCACCCCCTGCAGTGGTGATTCACATCATGTGATTCTCAGCAGATTCACTGATAAATGTTTAGAAGCCTCTTTTGAGATTGTTTACTTAATAATGAAAAAGCCGTCTATGATTGGACGAATGTTTATTCTTCCTTATGCTGTAAAAATGGTTGAAACAACACCTAAAAAAATATAGTGACAAAATGCATTTTTATCAGCTAATACTGTTGAAATATAAAATATTAGTGAATGTCTGAAGAAATAAAGATTGGTTGTATAAAAGCATGTTATGTTATCAACATATTTTAGTCTACAGTATTTGTTGGAGTCTGTTCAAATAATTCAGAGCCCAAAGAACTACTTTTTAATTGTGTGTGTGCATGTGTGTGTGTGTGTGTGAGCCATGTAAGGGAAAATGTACTGGAGAAGAAAAATTATCCACATTACGTCCCTTCTTTAATTAGAACAATATTTTATGGAAAACCCAGGTGGGTATGACCACTGAGATGTGAAATTTCATTCTTTGAATCATTCAAAGGAAAGCTATTATAGCTCTGTAGTTACATCTAGAATGCACAAAATACTACAGGATGTCATATGGGTTAACTTTGTAAAAATAAGACCTTTAAAACTTACTAGACTCTTTCTAACCTTTTGTAATGAGCTGAATAGCGACCGCAAAAATCTTTAGTAGCACCCAGTTTCCTTGTAAGTTATGTTCTGTCAATGCTATAGGAATTGTTGAACTTAAGTGGATTATTTTTCTTTTTAAAAACAATAAACATGATGACCATTATGATACATAAAAAACATTTTTTGAAAAAAATACAATTAATACCATAAAACTGTTTAGAAGAATGGAACATTTTCATTATCTAATTGACCCATAATTAGCGTGCCATGTCAATTGTCATTTTTACAAAGAGCAAATAGAAGTTAAAAGGAGATTATACCACTGAGCCATCTTGCTTGATGATTTTTACTTACTCAGTGGTTAAAATTAAGGCTGTACTCAAAGATTACAAAGCAACTATCATATCCTTTCTTTTTCTGGTAAGATAAAAGAGTAAGTTAGTATCTAGAATAATTTGCTCTATTAGGCTTGTAGCATGCAATTTTAACTACACATATTTAAAAAAAAAAAAAAAATACCATGACTTCAGTATCAATTGAACTTGAGCTTTTTTTGTCCCATCACTTTGTAAACCTCCAGGCCCAGAATCATGGGTAGAACAAAACACTGGGCAGTAGTACAATGGTCTTAACTTAAAGATTCGTTGCATAGGTTCCTCCAATTCCGTGAAATCATTCTTTGCTACCAAGCCCCACTTGGACATGGAACTTATTACCAGAAATATAGACTCCACTGCCCATACTGTTGTCTTGTTGGATGCACTACAAAGTCATTCCTCTGAGGTCCTGCCATCTCCTCAGGTGCTGTAAGTTCTGGGGACAAGGGGGATTGTCTGGTGCCCACTACTTATGGAACTACATAAACCCTCGAAATAATTTATCACTGCAACTCTGTGCTTTTCTCTACCTTCCAAAGGCCCTCAACTCCTCTCTTCTGAGCATCTTTAGTAAGCTTTATTTTCTGTACTAAAAGGAGGATAGTCTGGTAACATCTTTTGGCCTTGGCACTAAATCCTCCAAGTCAGGAGTCGGAAAACTAGGGCCCATGGGCCAAATCCGGCATGCCACCTGCTTTTGTAAATAAAACTTTGTTGAAAATTGGCCATACGCGTTCATGTGTGTATTGTCTATGGCTGCTTTAGTGCTACAATGGCAGAGATAAGTAGTTGCAACAGTATGGCTTGCAAAGCCTAAAATACTTACTATCTGCTCATCTGTGGAAAAAGTTTGCCAAACCCTGCTTTAAGTCAAGGGAACTCAGAGATGACTACTGTCTATTAAAAGAAGAATGAAAACTGTAGAGAGGGCAGACCTGAATTAGTGGCTTGGTACATTGTCCAGACATAGAATATCCTGAAGCTTAGGTTTAAAGTTTTCTGGGTATCGGAATTAGGTTGAAGGCCCAAGAGTGATTTGGATCCAGTTCAGAATAATTCTCAGCCTCTTGAGCTATTGCAGGGATGATGGGAATACACATCTGAAGGATTGTCCTACTTCTCCATTTATCCACATTCTAAGATGGCCAGATCTAACGTGGCTTCAATGTGCCAAGTTCAGAAGGTATTTTAGGGTGATCATCTTAGGGATTCCTCAAATCTCTATCAGTCCAGTAGGTCTGCCTTTTTTTTCTTTTTAATTTTGTTCTATGTTTTTCTCCCCTTCTTTCCAGAACCTTCTATTGTATCCCTGCTCAGAACTGTTGGTAGTGATAGCTGGGCCTCATCTAGTTCTTCTGGGCTCACCAGTTGGGGCTGCTCTGTATACTGCACTCCTCTGTCCTTGCAAGTTTTCTCACACTTCCTTACATCCTCAGGCTGCTTCGTCAATGGATAAACTAGACTGGAAGGTCCTCAAGATCAAGCCCATCAAACAATGAGTTCCTCTTCAAGCTCCCCAGCAGACTGCTATGCACGATGGAGGTGGGGATGCACCCTGACCATGTGCTGAGTTAATCCTGAGACTGGACTTGTCTTCTCAGAGGATGACAAGAGAATGGATTCAAGTGATCCTAGGCTTGCCATTTGTGTGTGTGTGTGTGTGTGTGTAGCATTTATACTATATATATAGTATTGTAGGTGAATGTTTACACAACTAATTAGGTTCCTATTTAACAATTTTCATACAAACTGTTTCATGACATCGACTACAGTTTTCACAGTGTGTCAGTACTCTCATTATTTCCATTCTGTTTCCTTTGATCTAGCTTACCTGCCCCTCCTTACTTTCTCATCTCTACATTTGGGTAAATGCTGACTGTTTGGTCTCATATAACTGACTGTTTAAGAGATATATTACTCACAGGTGATGTTATTTTATAAGTCAATCTGTTATTTGGCTAAAAGGTGATCTCCAGGAGTGGCTTCAATATGTCAAATTCAAAGAGTATTTTAAGAATGATAATCTCGGGGATTCTTCTAGTCTCTATCAGTCCAGTAGGTCTGACTTTTTTTGGAATTTGACTTTTGTCCTACATTTTTCTCCCATTCTACCCAGAGCTTCTATTTTATCCTTGGTCAGAATTGTTGGTAGTAGCAGCTCAGCACCATTTAGTTTTTTTGGTCTCAGGTTAGAATAGCCAGCCAAGTGCTGGTTAGAATAAGCCATATTTAATATGGGCTGCTAGTCCTGTGAACTAGTTTCTTCTTTTTTTATTTTTTATTTTTTGTATTTAATATGACTGAGTGAAAATGTACATTCCCGTATAAATTTACATGCCCACCTATATGCAGCTTCCACTGCTCTCCCTGCCTGGTGACAGCACACTATTCCTCTCTACTCCATACATGTCTCATCCTCCCAACAGTCTCCTTTCCCCTCCTCTCCACCCACTCTCCTTCCTCCAGCCAGAGGTCAGCAGGATGGTATCTTATAGGTGTATAGAACCATAAAGTGCATCCAATATGTGGTCACTCTGAATCACCAAGTCCAATCTATTCATGTCCAAAGAGTGGACCTGGTTCTTCTCTGAGCCTTATTTCCTTCATTCTCTTTGCTCCAGTTGAGTATAGACCAATAGTTGTCTTAGATAGCTGTTTACAAGTTTTTAGACCCCCAGATACCTACTCACTAAACTAGGATGTAGAACACTGAGTGTATGAACTACGTTATCTAGGTATGCCATTTGAAGACAGAGCTAGGCCTGGTAGAACCACTGCAGGACACGATGTCAGGTTCTGTAGGCTGGGTCAGTTTGGGGGGTAACCACACTGGAATGGTTCAAAAAAGAAAGAGAGTAGAATAAAATGATACCTGTTAATTGCCTTGTGGAAAATGTTCCGTACTACATTTCAACTCAGTCTGCTGTATAGTGTGACTCTCATGGATGATGATGTTCAGATTCCTGTTCGGTACCATATAGGTTTTATTGTTAGTTTGTTAGGAGTGCATGATGGCATCTTTCCAGTCTGAATATCATGGTGTGGGGGCAACCAAAAGAGTGTAGGCAGTCAAACCAAAGAGACTTGGGTTAAAAACCCATATCTGAGTTCACCTCATTCTTCCTTTGCATCTCTGGTCAGTTTAATAACTTTCAGTTTTATCACCTGTAAGGTGGGAATAGTACTTTTTGAGTCATAGGGTTCTTGGTAGGATTAATTAAAATCATTGTTAAGGATGTCCGCATGGCTGAGCAAATAGCAGTTATTCAATTCTTTGCCCTTTTCAGCTTGTCCTATTGTTGACTAAACCAGATTCACAAGGAGCGTAGTAAGCTTATTGAGCTTAGTATCTGAAGAAATGGTAGAAGCTGACAGATAGGTCAGCCAAAAAAAAATCTGAAAAATTCTGCCTCACAGGAAACACTCAATTTACTGGCCTGATGGAAACCCTGGTCACATAGTGGTTAAGTGCTACAGTTGCTAACCAAAAGGTTGTCAGTTCAAATCTACCAGGCACTCCTTGGAAACTCTGTGGGGCAGTTCAGCTGTCTACAGGGTTGTTATAAGTTTGAATCAACTTGACAGCAGTGGGTATTTTTGGGTACTGACCTGACAGACACTGGAGAAACCTGGAAAGCATGACTTCCAAGACACTCCTTTAACTCAACACTAAAGTTGCTCCTGAGGGTCATTCTTCAGCCCCAGATTAGACAAGCCCATAAAACAAAACAAGGCTAAATGGGCACACCAGCCCAGGAGCCATGCTAAGAAGTCAGGAGGGGGTAAGAAACCTGGTAATGAGGAACCCAAGGTCCAGAAGAGGGAGAGTGTTGATGTATTATGGACTTGGCAAGCAATGTCACGGAACAATATGTGTATTATTTAATGAGAAACTAAATTGTTCTGTAAATCTTCATCTAAATTACAAGAAAATATAAATAAATTTTAAGATTTAAATGAAATAATAAGGGTGGGTATATAGTGGGTTATTGAGGGCATTGTACCCCAGTATTGTGGCCTTACTGGTAATTCTAGAAGCTGTTGTTGGCTTGTGAGGATAGCAATAATGTTCTGTTCATAGACACAGCAATAGACTCCATCAGAGTCATGGTACAAAAGGCTAGTGCAAACTGAGAGAGCTCAAATGATAGGAAGTTTGGCACTGATTGGTGGCAAACACAGCCAGTAATAATAATATATTTCAGCTTCTAAATAGAGGTTGGAAGTGGACCAAGATGACAGCTAGAACACAGAGTATTTCCCATGCTCTACTTACAAAGGTATTTTTCTCCCTTATTCTTTGAGATGAGAACACAGAAACAATTGACTGAATATAGACGTTTGATGACAATTAAATGACATTTTGTTCAGAATAATTACAGGGCTTACCTTGTTTCATTTTGAGAGTTGATCAAAAGGAAATTAAAACTTGCAAAGCACACTAACCCCATGCCTATCCATAAGTAAGCAACTACATTCAATTTTCCTCCCAGGACTTTGGAAGACAAACTGAAGGGTCTGTCCATATTTTTCCTCCTCCGTTGACTAAATTCACACTCCCTCATATAATTGCTTCAGTGGTGTTGCCAGTGGGTCATTATCGTCCTCCACCATACTGAGAGGGTTTTTAGAAGGGCATCCTCCAGGGCTTTCTTGCAGTCTAATCTTAAACCCCATTTAAAGAACAATACCTTTTAACCACAGTCTTGAATTTTTTAGCATTTTAAGAACTCATCAGACCCACAAATGTCCATTGGCTTCTTTCCTTTTTCTAGAAATGGTTTTTCCATTCTATGAGACTTAAGAAGTCTGGAGTTACAGTGATCTTTACTTTTTCATTTGTTCAAAGTCTTACTAGGATTGACCAGGAATGGTGGTTCCATATTTTTGTTCTAAGCAGCTCTGTGAAATTATAACTCAAGACGGTGGTTGGAATGAGGTTCACCAATGAGAGGCATTGTATATGGAAAGTTAAACTTCATGAAAGAGCATTAAAGGATCCATTTTGGTTTTGATGTTGATACCTCTTAGAATTAAAGCTTTTTTTTAACAAGTTTCTAGGTCCTAGCTTTTTCAGCCAGCTTTAAGATCTCCCTTTTTCAGTTCTTTTTGATTAAGTAGAATGTTTCGTGACCTTACCAACAGCAGGAAAAAAAAAAATAAAAACACATTTTGTATGCTCACTATATTTTTAATTTCCTAAAACTGTAACTGCTTACAAAAACCATTTCAGCATTCTATGAGGAACTGTCATTTGTCATTAGAAAACTTTTGAGCTCTCTTTCCATAAATGCAAAATGTTAATGGATGTTTTTATATCCTGGCAAGACTTATAAAAACAATTAGACTGCATTTTATGGGATTAGAAGGCATTAAATATGATTTTGGTCTTCAGAAAGGGGTCTCTCATTCATTTTTAAATTAATTATACCAGTAAATGTGTCTCAGTTGTTGTGGAGTTGGTTCTGATTCCTGGTGACCCCATGTATATGAGTGGCACTGTGCTTCATAGAGTTTTTAATGGTTGATGTTTGGGAGGTGGGTCATCAGGTACTTCTTTTAAGGTGTCCCTGAGTGGATTCCAGTTTCAACCTTTTGGTTAGCAGTCAAATGCATTATCCATTCACATCATCCAGGAATGGCATTAACGTATTTGGCCACCCCAGAACCACGGAGTACACACATTACTGGAGTCTGCATCTCCTTTTGAACCTGCTGATGCTGGTGATGGAACTTCAGAGGATGCTGCATCCCATAGCTGCCCAAGGCTGCTGCTGCAGAAACAGCCAGCACCACTGGAGCCCAGGGCCACCTGCAGCTGCTGTTGCCAGACCCTCCTGCCGTTGCTGGACATGCTGCCAGGAACAGCAAGTGGAAGAACGATGCTTCTCTCATTTCTAAGCTTATACTTGTATAAAGCTTTGTAACTAGTAGAATGTATTAGCTAAACAGGTAATTGGCTTCCTCATGTCCTGGATTTGAGGGCCAGCTCTTGCCTGAACTATCTTACTGCACTTACTGAATCAGGTACCTGTAATAATAGTACTTACCTCATGCGGTTACGGTGAAGATCAAATGAGATAATTGCCACGAAGCACCCAGCACAGTTGCAAGTACAGAACAAGCAAAGAAAAAGTTACTACTTAAATATTATTGTTATTATGACATTTATATTTTTCTTCCTTGTATCCATCCATCAGACATTCCTTGGAAACTGTATGGAGCAGTTCTAGTCTGACCAACAGGGTCACTATAAGTTCGAATTGACTCAACAGCAGTGGATTTGGTTTGGTTTTGTATTAAAGGTTAGAGTAGAACATGAGAAAAAAAGGGGGGAAAGCTCTTGCACAGGATCATAGAACGAGTGATTTTACATATATGAATACATATATTGGAGCACTTCATTTCATAATGTTTTAAATTTACTGTAATTTTTAAAAGTTGACATTTGAAAGAATCTGTTTCTGAGTCCAGATGCCTCCCAGGGCAAAGATCTTTTCCTAGTGCTCTCCTCTACCACCAGCTGGAAAGTCGGGTTTCACAACTCCACCACAAATGTTCAGAATGCAGACGTTAAACCAGGAGTCCCCGATGAAGATTTAAAATAGACTGACTGTAGCTCTCTTCTTTCCGCAGCTGTTTTTAGAGAAGCTGCTGTTTTTAGATATCTGATTATTCCACACCTGTGAGGATATAGTGTTGCTCCCTGAGAACCAAATCATATTTGAAATTTCTGATGTCAGAGGGTCTTTGAAACAAGAGAGGACTTAGTATTTCCCCAGAATGCTGCATTCACTGGAGGGAGTCTTCCACCTGACCTGCCAGGAACAATGCCTCTTTCAGGCTGCCTGGTGCCCTCAATGGGATGCTCTGAACCTCATCTCTTTAAGGTTATTATTCTGAAATCCTCATTGTCGGCAACGCCTTCTTGGCAGCTGGACAGTAAAATGCATCTTTCTGTCTATTCAATCTCTTTCCTTTTTTGGTGGGGGAGAAAGAGGGGCTGCTGATTGGCCAAAGAAGCAAAAGCCAGAACAGCTACATTCGATTTCTCTGCACCTGCATTATTTATACTGTCAGAAACTCAAGGCAAGAGGCTGAAACAGTGATTATTATTAAGCTAGGAAACTGTGAGGAAAGGCAAAGGAGACTTTGTTTTAATGTAGGTGGCAGGAAAATAAAGTGTCAATCCAGAAAGAGCAGCTTCTAAGGCATGAGCTCTTAAATCCATCTGCCAATTAGCTATGTAAAGAGGATGGCATCTTAATCAAGTGCTTTATCTACCTCCCAGACTGCCCGAGTTTTGTCTGCTGGATTCACCGGCTTGGGGGGAAAGCTGGTTCTGTTAGCTTTGCCGAGCGCCTTCCCAGGAAGAAGAACAAGGGGCTTCTTATTCTGGCACATGAGTCATTATTTGAAGGGCTCAGTTTGGGTTTGACCAAGGAATTGGAGCTGCCAATGACATAGCAATGACTTCTGTGTCTTCTGGGATTAAAGCATCATTTTCTGGTTTTGAAATGCGTAGAAAATTTCCAAAAAGCAAGTTTGGATAAAATCAGGCAATGTGCTGGTGGAGTTTTCCAGAGATACTTCTCTGATTATAATCGTTAGAAAATTATCACCAAGTCTATAGATTTATATAGTAAGAATGGCCAAGCAACTGCCATACAGGGGAGGGTAAGAAGGGTCTTCTGCATACATAGACGGATTTTCACAAATAATTCTAATTCTATGATCTGTTTATGGTTCAGTATAGGCACAGCCTATTGCTGAAACCCTGTTCAGGATTTTTAAGGTGAATCTGTTTGTTGTGGATGATCATGGTGGGCAGAAGAATGTGACTGTGTTCAAAGTTGCCATGTGCACTAGGCAGGGTGTGTAATGGACAATCCAGGGAGCAATTTGCATAGTGGTCTTTGTGCCAAAAGAAAACATGTTTGTTGTATAATAAGCTTGTGGTAGCTTTATAATTAGAAAAGTTTTGAAAGACTATTAACCAAAACAAAACCCAGTGCCATCTAGTTGATGCCATCTCGTATATTACTTAGAAGTTAATTGGTCTTGAAATCAGTTGGCCTAGGTTCCAATTTTCCACCTACTAGTTGAGTGTCCTTGAGCAAGTTGCTTGGTTCTCTCCTTGTCACAAAGCGTTACAAAACCGTCTACAAGCTATTCCTGATCATCTAGCCCATCGCATACCATTTACTCTTAGCACTGTGCAACCCTGGTCTCCTTTTTTCAATAATGTTTTATTGTTTGAGTGACAGTTTGCACAGCAAATTGGGTTCCCATTTCACAATTTCTACTCGAGTTGTTCATGACATTAGTTACATTTTTCACAACGTGTCAACATTCTTGTCAATTGCATTCTATTTATTCCATTTCTAGTACTCTAGTTTCCCTATGTACTTTGTCTTTGCAGCTTTGTTTTAGAGTAATTGTTGACCTTTTGGATCTCATATAGCTGATTTTTTCATGGAGTTCTGCACTCATGAGTTGTCATTTTATTTCCCAAGCTATTCTTTTGCTCAAAGGTGACCTCAGAGGATGGTTTAGGCTCACGGTTTAAATAAAGAGTATCACAGGGCCAGTCTCAGTGAGTCCTCCAGTTTCAATTGGTCCAGTGAATTTGGATTTTAAGAGTTTGAGTTCTTGCTGTGTGTGTTGCCCCGCCTCCCCCGTTCTACTCAGGCCTGGTCTGTTTTTCAATTCTTTTAACATACCGTGTTCCCTCTCATGTCTGAGGTTTTAAAATGCCATTTTCTCTGCTCATGTTTCTTCCAGACTCCTCAACTGGCTCACTCTTTTCTTCTTCACTTGAGAGTTGTATCTTCAGAGGGCTCTTCTGCGAAGCCCCAGACTAAGTTGAATCTTCTGGGATTAGCAACAGGTAGCTACCCTTCACTATCACTCAATATTTGTTAAATGTTGGAATGCTTTAATACACTCCAAGTTCCATGAGGCCCAAATCTATGACTTTCTCGTTTATGACAAGAAATTGTAACAAATAGCACTGTGCCTGGCACACAGAAACCACTCATTAAAGATTTTCAAACAAATGAACTAACTGAATTACATAACCTCTGAGGTCATTTTAGCTCTGCTGGTGTAGAAATGAAAAGCTCAGCTGCTAACCAAAAGGTAGGCAATTTGAATCTACCAGCCACTCCTTGGAAACCGTATGGGGCACATCTACTCCATCCCATAAGGTTGCTGTGAGTCAGAATTGGCTTGACAGCAATGGGTTTTCTACAGCCAGTTTTGTTTTTGAGACGTCGGTGGTACTAACTCACTGAGTAAAGGGCAAGGATGGGCTTGATGATGTTTGTCTTAGCACTCACTTGGTTTCAAGGGACAGAACATCCACTCGAGTGAGCTTAAGTGAAAAGAGAAGTTACTGGTATGATGCTGAGGTGGCTCATGGAACCTGAGGAGGAATTAATAGGAACTGAAGAGGCTCTGGGGTAATGCAAAGACTGTAACTGAGGACTCATGCTGTTACGGCTCTGGCTCCAAACCTCTCTTAATTCTTTTAGAAGGTTCCACAGTTACTCATTCCCAAGTTGGCAGTCTTAATCAGTCAGAAATCTTCTTTTTCCTCTTGACTTCATGATTCTTCTGCATAGGTGAGCATTTCCTCTCTCCCCGTTGCCTCTGTATTCCCACCTCAGCTTAAATTCTATTTACTGGCAATTGAAGATTCGGTTGTGAAATTCCTTATAAAAAATTGCTTGGAGAAAAGACCAGTGACAAGTCTTGTTGCTCCAGAAATTTTCTTTGAGTCTCATCCAGCCCTAGCATGGCTAGATCCAAGGCTCTCAGTTCTGTTTGGTGAAATTGCTGATATCACACTTGAGCTCTAAAGATATTAGAGATGTTACATTATGGGAAGTTCATAAATTAACATCTTTGTTTTCCATACATAAAAAAATCAAAATCTTAAGTACTTCAGTGATGAGCATTTCTTACAGGCAGTTTCAGTAGGGAGTAGTCTAGAATTAATGTACCCGTGACCCTCAACCCAGTGCCCTTTGAATGACCTCCATTGCTACTTCAGAAGGAACTTAAACATTTTGACTCCTTGGTTGGTACCCATTCAAAAAAACGTATGGCTGCCCAAAGATACGAATGTAGGAAATTAAAATAGCTTCAAGGCAGGTTTGACAAGACAAGTCCACAAGTTATCTTTGGATATTGACTTTCTCACTTCAGCCACTTCAAGTGCAAGCCCTTTTCTGAAAAGCTGGGATAGATTTTAATCGTAGTTGATAGAAAGTATATGGTCACTTTGTTCCTTTTCTTGCTTACCTTTTAGTACTTTCTCTGACCTGACCCACAACAAGGGTCTTATGAACATGAAGTTCTATAATATATTGTTATTTTAATTTAAATCCTCTTGTAGATTGAAATTCTGTAATCAGAGGGCTTGACAGAATTGCCACAGGCCAACTAGGGCAACTCTTTGCCTTCTACGAAACATGCTGTGAAGACTCTGCAGGGTTTTTCAGCAGTGGGTTTGTTCCTAGCTGGAAGGGACATCATTCTCCCTGAGGCCCCATAGCAGTGTGTTGTATCCCTCTTAGCATACTCTCTAACCTTCTCTTGCCTCCTAGCTTCTGGTGACTGGATTCATCTTCATTTCCTCTGTAGGGTCTTTCCCAGCAAACTTAGTGCACACTTGTTGTCTGCATTAGTTTCCTATTGTTGTTGTAACAAACTACTGTGAAGTTAATGGATTAAAACTGCACAACTTTATTATCTTGTAGTTTCAGAGATCAAGAAGTCCTAAGTGGGCTTCAAAGAACTAACATCAAGATACTCTTTTAATCTGCAGCATTTGTGATTCTGTATTGCTACTTCTTCATCAATGATACACATGAGACATCTGATACACACAAAAAAGAAAACCTGTGGAGTTCACTCTTATTTCTTGGGTCTGCTTTTTCTCTCTACCTTTCAGTTTCCTTTATATTTCCTTTAAATATGATGTTCAGGGTTTTGAGTTATACTTAGAGAAATAGGGAAAAAGGATGCCTATTCTATCTTCCACATGGTATAAGCTCTTCTACCTCTATTTTTAAAAGATATTTTCTCTATGCATAGAATTCAAAATTAACAGTTACAGATAATTGTCATTATTCACAGTAGTTATGTTCTGTAAAGCCGATGCAAACACTGAATTAGTGAATCATTGCTTTTGGGGGAAATACAGAGATTCCTGTGACTCTCTGTTCATAATATTTTTGTCAACCAGTCAATACATAACCTTATTTTATGTTTTTCCTGTTTAAAGATCTCTAATGTGTGTTGTTTATTTACTAACAAAGATTCTTAAATACACATTTTCTCTGTAAGGTGCAAGAGAGCCCTCTTGTACTTACGTGCCCAAGATAGCACTTCAGCACTCTGCTCGATGACCATTAAACAGTAAAATCAACAACAACTAAAAAAAAAACACAAAGGTCCAAAAAAAAAAAATATATATATATATATATATGGCATTTCATAGATCATAGAAACAACGCTTGTTTAGAACATGAAAGTGGAAACAAGAATGCACGGTGTTGCTTTGTTCAGTCTTAGCTGGTAACATGCACATCAGGTGACTCAAGATTTTTGCACCTCTGCATATGTCCGCAAATGATGATGAAGGTACCATGGGATTGACTTTAGAACAACAAATAAATTTTAGTGAGTAAGCCAAGAGGATTCACATATACAGAAACCTGGAATAACGAGAACCCATTGTATTTTCTTTCACCACTTCAGTTTGTTGTTGCATTGATTTCTTGATTTCATTGTTTCTGTTGAAAAGTCTTTTGTTGCTCCTCAAAAAATATTTCTGTTAGGTGACTTTGAGTGGATTTCAAGTCATTGTGACCCTATGTGACAGAGTAGAACTGACCCATGTGGTTTTCTAGTCTGTAGCCTTTATGAGAACAAATTGACAGGTCTTTTGTCTGCAGAGCTGCAGAGTGGGGTTAAATCACCAACCTTGCATTTAGCAGCTGAGAATATAACCAATGTGCCACCATGACCCCTTCCTTTAAAGTTTAAATGACTTTTTTTTTCTTTCTTTCAAATCATTCTGCTTTACAAATTTATTTTTGACTTTGGTTTTCAACAGGTTGTTCATGATGAATCTGTATGGTTATTCTTTGTAGGGATGATTGAGCTTCTTACACCTGTGGCTGAATATATTCTGTTAATTTTGGAAATTTTTCTCAGCCAGTTCTCTTCAAGTATTGCTTCTGCCCTGTTTTCTCTCTTTCCTGTCCTTTGCACATGTTAGTCTTTTTTATCGTGTCCTAAATGTACATGTTAGTATTTTTTTTTTAATCATGTTCTAAATGCCTTTTATGTTCCTTTCTATATTTTCCATTCTCTTCTTCTCAGCAAGCTTCAGTTTGGTTTTTTCAACTGATCTTTTTTTTTTTTTTTTGCTAATTTTCTCTTCTGATGGGTCTTTTCTGCTCTTGAGACCATCCATTATGTTCTTAATACCTATTACTGTGTTTTTCTGTCCTTGAATTTCAGTATGTTTCATGTTTACAGATTCTTCCCCACCCCCTGGTAAAACTCTCCATTTTGTCATCTATTTCCTTGAACATATTTATTATAGTTAAAGTCCCTATTTGATAACTGTAAAAGTTGCATAGTTGAATAACCTCTGTATCTCTTTCTGTAGTCTATTTTTAACTCTTGGGTTTTGGTCAGTTAGACATATGCCCTGGCATGGTTGTTAATTTGGGGTTGTGTTAGAGATGGTGTGTATGAAAATCTGTAGAGACTCTGGATAACATTATTTTTCTATATAAAGGATCAATATTCTCTAGTAGGTAGAGTAGGGGCAAATTATTTTGATCCAGTCATGGTTTGAAATCATTCTAGACTAAGTTCTGGTTTTTGTGAGGGTTCATCCGCTTCTCGATTTCAATTGTTCTTGTGGCAAAGTCTTTCAGATATGAAGCCTGAAAACCTAGAGTGTTTATTAGCGTCCAACTCCTTGGAAGATCCTGAAGTATAGTTTTTGTTGTCCCAATACTGTAGGGCTGCCCAAATTGCCACTTATGCTTATAACTTCTTAGTTGCATTTTGGGGGGGGGGTAAGTTCTTGTGTTCTTACCTCTTGATATCACTTCTTTGTTATTCTTTTTTTTTTACACTAAGGTCTCAATCCTTCAAGTCTCAGGTGCTTTGTAAGATCTGCACTATGCTTTTTGTCCCTGAATTCCTGTGAGAATTCCAAAAGCTCCGTAACATTTAAGTACCATTGGATTATTTGAGGGGAAAAGCAGCAGATGATGTGAAGAATGTGAAGAATGTTGAGATGACCTCAATATGCTTCCCTTTTATCTGAAATCTTGACATATCAAGTTATTGCTGTCTTGGTTGCTCTTTGATGTCTTCCATTAGCTTATTTTTAAAATTCAGCTATTATTCACACTGAGAGCATTAGTTTAAATACAAGCTAGTCCATCATAATGGGAAACAAAAATTACCAAAGTTTGTGTAATCTAAATATTTACGTCACTTAAGACTGTGATTTAGAAACAGACTTTATTTATTTGTCTATGTAGTTGCTGTTCTGAGAATATACACAGCAAAACATATATCATTTTCAACAGTTTCTGCTTATACCATTTAGTGACACTGATTACATTCTTTGAGTCGTGAAACCATTTTCACCATCCTTTTCTGAATTGTTCCTCTTTCATTAACATCAGCCATACCCGTAAGATTCCTATCTAATACTTCAAGTTGCTGTTGCCAATTTGATCCCACGTAGATCATTTTTAAAAGAGCTTAATGCTCTAGGAAGATATGTTTTACTAGTTAAGCTAAACTATTGTTTGGCTTTAAGAAGATATAAAGGGATTTGGAGTTTAAGATTTAAAGATTATCTCAGGGCAGTAGTTTCAGGAGTTCATCCACTCTCCAGTGCTTCAGGAACTCTGAAGTCTATAATAATTTTTAATTTTGCTCTGCAATTTAGCCCTTTTGAAGTGTTCAGTAATAATAACCAGGTACCAGTTGTTTATGGAGGCAATTAGACATGCATTCTACATACTGCTTCTATTCCTGACATTCCTTCTTCCTCTGCTACTCCAGGTGAGTAGAGAACTAATTGTTGTGCCTTGGATGGCTGCTTACAAGCTTTGAAAACCTCAGGCACTATGCAATGAACTAGGAGGCAGAACAGACTCACTAAACATGTCACCATAACCCTAAACCTCCAAACCAAGAAGTCGAACTCAGTGAGGTTTTTGGTCATACATAAGCAGCCTCAGCACCTTTTTTGTTGTTATCATTGTAAATATATTTATCATACAAAATTTTAACAATTCAAATTTTTATGGGAGTACAAATTATTAAATAGCAGTTATATCAATCAGCTATGCAAACTTACCCTCAATCAGTGCAATCTTTCTATCACTATTAACCTCCCATTCCCTCTTCATCCCATTCCTGGTAACCAGTCATGAACATTGTCCTTGATACAATTGCCTTTTCTTGTCTTTTTATATAAGTGAGGCCATACAGTATTTGTCCTTTTGTTATTTACTTTTTTCACTCAGCATAACATCTTCACTTCCATCTATACTGTAGCATATATCAAGACTTCACTTCTCTGACTGGCTGAGTAGTATTCCACTGCATGTATGCACCACACTTTGTTTGTTCTTTTCATCTGTTCTTCCTCAAAATGAAAGAACATGCTTGACACTGCTCAAGCTGAAAGAACTGAAGAAAAAATTCAAGTCTTTAATTGTAGTTTTGAAGACTTCTTTGGTGAAGATGCTGAATAGTGCAGGAAGCATAAATAAACATGGAAGGAATATATTGAATCACTAAAACAAAAAGAACTGGTTGGCATTAACTGTTACAGGAGGTAGCGTGTAATCAAGAACCAATGGTACTTAAGGAAGAAGTCCAAGCTGCACTGAAGGTATTGGTGAAAAGTAAGGCTCTCTGAATTGATGAAATACCAAGTGAGATGCTTCAGCCAACAGATACAGCACTGGAAAGGGCTCACTTGATTATGCCAAGAAATTTGGAAAAGAGCCACCTGGCCAACCAGATGGAAAAGATTCATATTTGTGCTCTCCAAAGAAAGGAGATTCTGCAGAATGAAGTAATTATTGAACAATATCATTAACATCACACACAAATAAAATTTTGCTAAAGATCATTTGGAAGTGGTTGCAGCTAGTACATTAACCAGGAATTGCCAGAAATTCAAACTGGATTCAGGAGAAGACGGGATGGGGATACCATTGTTGATGTCAGGTTGATCTTGGCTAAAAAGCAGAGAATCCAAAAAGATTTTTATCTGTGTTTTACTGACTATACAAAGGCATTCTATGATATGGATCATATAAATTATAGATAATATTACAAAAAGATGGGAATTCTAGAACTTAATTGTGCTAATGAGGAACCTATCACTCAAACAAGGAATAAGTTATTTAAATAAGGACAAAGGAGTTCTGCGTGATTTAAAATCAAGAAAGGCGTGTGAGAGGATTCTATCCTTTCACCAAGCTTATTCAATCTGAATCCTGAGCAAGTAATCTGAGAAGCTAAACTATATGTAGAGCAGAGCATTAGAAATGGGGGAAGACTAATTAACAAGCTACTCATGTATAGATGACACAATCTTATTTGCTGAAAGTGAAGAGTACTTTTGAAGCAATTACTGATGGAAATCAGAGACTACAGCTTTCAGTATGGATTATCCTTCAACATAAAGAAAACAGAAGTCTTTACAAGTGGACTGACTAATAACCAACTTTGGAAAAGAAGATTGACGTTTTCAAGGATTTAATTTTACTTGGATCAACAATCAACACCCAGGGCATCAACAGTCAAGAAATCAAATGGCATATTGTATTAGGCAAATCTGCTGCAAATGACCTTTTTGTTGTCTTATAAATAGCAAAGATGTTGTTTTGAGGACTGAGGTGCTCCTGACACAAGCCATGGTGTTTTCAATCACACCATGTGCATGCAATAACTGTACAGTGAATATAGAAGACCAAAGAAGAATTGTTGCCTTTGTGTTCCATTGTTGGCAAAGATTATTGAACATGGTACCATCAACTGCCAAAAGAACAAACAAATCTGTCTTGGAAGTATAACCAGAATGCTCCTTAGAAGCAAGGATTGTGGGACAGAGTTTCACATACTTTGGACATGTTATCAGGAGAGAACAGTCCCTGGAGAAGTGCATCATGTGTGGTAGTGTGGCAGGGACAAAGAGGAAGACCCTCAAAGAAATGGACTGACACAATAGCTGCTACAGTGGACTCAGTGTAACAATGATTGAGAGGATGTCCCAGAACTGGGCAGTGTTTCGTTGTGTTAGATGTAGGGTTGCCATGTATGATAATTGACTTGATGGCACCCAACAACAACAACAACATTCATCTTTTGATGGGCACCTTTTGTCTATTGTAAGTAGTGCTACAGTAGACATTGTTTGATGAGTCTCTGTCCATGTCTGTTCTTTCGTCTTTTGGGTATATACAAGGTCTGACAATTAAGTTCAGAAACTCGTCCTAGAAAAATTGCTAAATACCTCATTCCAAATATCACTACAGTTGCCTTTGAAGTACTCCTCTTGGGAAGCTGTGCACCAACACTAGTGCCTAGTCTACTCTTCAAAGCAATTTTGGAACTCTTTTTCTGGAATGGCCATCAGAGCTATCATTGTATTACTCTTGATGTCCTGAATGTCACCAAAATGTTCTCCTTTCGATATTTCCTTTATCTTTGGATAAAGAAAAAAAGTCATTGGAGCCAGATCAGATAAATAGGGAGTGTGTTCCAATACAGTTATTTGTTTACTGGCTAAAAACTCCCTCCCAGACAATGCCATGTGTGCTGGTGCATCGTTGTGATGCAAGAGCCACAAGTTGTTAGCAAAAAGTTCAAGTCTTTGTCTAACTTTTCATGTGATGTTTTCTGCACTTCCAAACAGTAAATTTGGCCAACTGTCTAGTTGGTATAAATTCATAATTAATAATTTCTCTGATACCAAAAAAGGTTAGCAACTTCATTTGACTCTTGATTTGGACTGATGAAACATTTTTGGTTGTAGAGAATTAGCTGACTTCCATTGTGCACTTTGATACTTTGTTTTAGAGTTGTATTGGTACGTTTCATCACCAGTGATAACACAGCCTGAAATACTATGTTGCCCCTCTGAAAGGTCTTGGCAAACTTGTACTCTACTTTGCTTTTGTTCGTTGGTGGGCTCTTTCGGGACTACTTTTGCACACACCTTTATCATGCCAAGATTTTCAGTTAAGATTTTCCTAACTGTTTCTCTATCAATGTTTACCTGGTATGCTATGCTTCTTACAGTCAGCTGATGATTTTGATGACAATTTGATGAATTTTTGCAATATTTTCCTAAATGTTGCTTGTTTCTGGCTGCCCTGACCTCTCTTCATCAGTGGTGGTTTTCTCTCCCCACAGAAAAATGTTTAATGCATTTGTATACTGCCAGTTTCTTCCCCATAAGCCTAGACTAACATGTCTCTGATTTCACTTCCCCTCTTGCCAAGTTTAACAAGACATTTAATGTTTGTTCACTGCTCTAATTCAAACACTGACCTTCTCACAATGGCACACAAAAACATGTAACAACAATAATAAATGCCACTCAGCAAGACATGACCACATGCTGTTATGAACACAGGTGTGAAACACTGATATACCAAGGTTATGAAGCCTTTCTGAGTTGTTTGTACAGTGCTGCCAATATAAACGTATGGTGGCTATTTCATGAACTTATTTGTCAGTCTTCCTATACACCTAAGAGTAGAATTGTTGGATCAATGGTAGTTCTATTTTTAGTTTTGAGGGAAACTGCCAGAATATTTTCCACAATGGCTCACCATTTTGCACTGCCACTAGCCATGGATAAGTTTTCTACTGTCTCTGCATCCCTGCCAACATTTGTTATCTTTAGTTTTTTGTTTGTTTGTTTTTGTTTTTAATCTTAGCCATCCTAGTTAGAGTGAAGTGGTATGTTATTGTGGTTTTGATTTATATTCTCTGATGGCTAATGATACTGAGCATCTTTTCATGTATTGGTAGCCATTTAAATGTCTTTTTTGTGAAATGTCTATTCAAGTCCTTTGCCTATTTTATGATTGGATTGTCTTTTTGTTGCTAAGCTGTCAAATTTTGTATATATTTTGGTTATTAGATTCTTGTCTGATACATGGTTTCCAAAGATACTGTCCCAGTTAGTAGCTTGTCTTTTCACTTTTTTGGCAAAGTCTTTTGATGAACAGAAATTTTTAATTTTGGTGAGGTCCCATTTATTTTTCTTTTACTGTTTGTGCTTTTGTTATTCTACAACTGTATTTTATGCAGGTAACACACATCTTCTACATTTCTTTACCACCTGCATCCTTTCTTTGTGAGGTATTTTCATAAGTGAGCTATGCCAGTTTTTTTTTACAGCAACATGTTATCATTGCTGATGTCAGATGGATTTTGGCTGAAAGCAGAGTATTTCAAAAAGATGTTTATCTGTGTTTTACTGACTGCAAAGGCATCCTACTGCATGGATCATAACAGATTATACATAACATCACTAAAAATGGGAATTCTAGAACATTTGATTGTGCTCACCAGGAACATGTACATACCCCAAGATTATATAACGTGTAAGAATATAGCATATAATCCACTGTTAAAAAAAGGAAGCCTGTCAGTGTTACCCTTACTTTTTCTTCTAAGAATTTTTTTTTAAATGGCTTTAGGTTGCACATTTAGGTCCTTAATACATTCTTAATTTGTCCGTGTGTATGGTGTGAGGCATGTAGCCTAGCACCGTTTACTAAAGAGACTTTTCCTTCCCCACTGAATTAATTTAGCACCCTTGTCAAAAATTATTTGGCCATAGATGTGTTGGTTTATTTCTAGGACTCTTAATTCTGTTCCATTAGTCTATGTGTCTATTATTACACCAGTACTTGGCTGTTTTGATTACTATATAGTATGCTGTATGGCTTCTGTATAGTATGTTTTAAAATCAGGAAAAGTGAGTTCTACATTGTTCTTCTCTTTCAATATTGCTTTAGGTATCGAGGATTGCTTGCTATTCCATATAAAGCTGAAGATTGGTTTTTCTGTTTCTATAAAGAAGGTTATTAGAATTTTGATTAGGATCATCTTGAATTTAAAGGTCACTTTGGGTGATACTGACATCTTAACAATATTAAATCTTCCAATCCATGAATACTGAACATCTTCACATTTATGTAAAAGTCTTGTTTAATCTCTTTCAGTAGCATTTTATAGCTTTCATTGTATAGATCCTTTACATCTCTAGTTAGGTTCATTTCTAGGTGTTTTGTTCTCTTAGATGCTATTGTAAATGGAATTGTTTTCCTAATTTCTGTTTCAGATTTCTCACTGCTGATATATAGAAACCCAACTGATTTTTGTTTGTTGATGTTGTACTCTGAAACTTTGCTAAATTTCTCTATTAGCGCTAGATTTCTCATGGACTCCTTGGGATTTTCTGTATAAGGTTCATATAATCTGTCAATAGAGATAATTTTACTTCTTTTCTAATCAGAATGCCTTTTATTCCTTATTTTGTTTTATTGCTCTAGCTTGGACTTCTAATACAGTAATGAATAAATGAGGTGTTTTGTTCCTAATTTCAAGGGGTAATCTCTCAATCTTTCTCCATTATGCTAGATCTTGGCTTTTTATATACATGGTGTGATAATTGAGGCCAGGGACTTAATTGTTCTAAGTGCTACATACTTCATTGCTGAATATCCCTACAGTAACCTTCTAAATACTGCCCTTGGGAAGGTATGCACCAAAGCCAGCACCTAGTCTACCATCCAGAGCAATTTTGGAACTCTTTCTGGAATGGCCATTGCGCATGGTGACATGGTAGGAGGTTCACCAACTTAATTGTATGGTTGTCTGTGAGGGAGTTTTTAGCCAGTAGACAAATAACTGTATTTGGAACACCCTTCATACTCACCTCACCTGGTCCCCATTGACTTTTTTCTTTATCCAAAACTAAAGGAATTATTGAAAGGAAGACATTTTTATGACATTCAGGACATCAGAGGTAATACAATGACAGCTCTGATAGCCATTACAGGAAAAGAATTCCAAAATTGCTTTGAAGGGTAGACTAGGTGCTAGCATCAGTGCATAGCCTCCCAAGAGGAGTACTTCGAAGGTGACCACAGTTGTATTCAACAATGAGGTATGTAGCACTTTTTCTAAGATAAATTCATGAACTTAATTGTCAGTCCTGGCATGCCTTAAATCATGTTGTATAATTTTACTTCTATTCCAATCTTCTTTAGCACTTTCATCAAGAAATAGTATTGGATTTTATGAAAGGCTTTTTTCTATATCCATAGAGATGATCACGTGATTCTTTTCTTTTGTTCTATTGATGTGATATGTTATTTGATTCTCTAATGTTTTCTACATCCCTGGAATAAATTACACTTAGTCATAGTGTATGACTCTTAATATGCTATTGGATTCTGTTTGCTCATATTTTGATGAGGATTTTTGTGTCTATATTCTTTTCTTGTGAGGTATTTATCTGGTTTGGACATCCGAGTTCTGTTTAATTCATAGAATGAATTAGGGAGTAGTACTTCCTTCTCTGTCTTTTGGAAGAGTTTAAATACTATTGTTGTCAATTCTTTTCTAAATGTTTGGTAGAATTTCCTAGTGAAGCCATCTGGTCCAAGACTTTGTTTTTGTGGGGAGGTCTTCATTGCTGATTCAATCTCTTCCATTGTTAAGAATCTGTTGGTATTTTCTACTACCTCTTGAGTTAGTAGGTTGTGTGCCTCTAACAGTTTATCCATTTCATCTAGGCAGTCCAGTTTGTTGCTGTATAATTATTCATAATTTGTCACAATTCTTTTTATTTATCATGTGAGTTATAATGTTCCCTGTTCCATTTTTTATTTTGGTTATTTACATCTTTCCTTTGTCTAGCTAAAGTTTTGCCAGTTTTATTGATGTTTTCAAAGAAAGCAATTTCTGCTTTTATTATTCTCTCTATTGTTTTTCTCTTTTGGAAACACTGTTGGCGTACTGGGTTAGATGCTACACCTGCTAATCAAAAGATAAGCAGTTCAAGTCTTCTAGGAGCTCCTTGGAAACGTCTGTGGGGTAGTTCTACTCTGACCTATAGGGTCATTATGAGTCAGACCCAACTCAACGACAGTGGGTTTGGGTTTTTATTGCTTTTCTCTTTTCTGTTTATTTCTGCTGTAATCTTTGTTATTTCCTTCCTTCTGATAGGCTTAGTTCACTCTTCTCTTTCTGGTTATTCTTTCTTCTTGTAGGCATTTGCTGCTATAAATTTTCCATTGAATACTGCATTCCATAAGTTTTCATATGTTGTGCTTTCCTTTTTGTTTGACTATAGGAAATTTGTGATTTCTTCCATGACTCATTGGTACTTTAATAGCATGCTGTTTAATTTCCATGAGTTTGCATATTTTCCAGGGTTTTGTTGTTATTGATTTCTCATTTCACTCTGTTGTGATAGGAGAAAAGATTTTCCATGATTTCAATATTTTAAAATTTATCGAGACTCGCTTTGTGACAAACATGTGCTCCTGGAGAATGATCCATGTGCTCTGGAGTAAAGTGTATATTGCACTGTTTGGGGATGGGGTGTTTTGTGTATGTCTTGTAAGTCTAGTTGGTTTATAGTGTCGTTCAAGACCTCTGTTTCTATGTTGATCATCTTTCTAGATGTTCTGTCCATTGTTGAAAGTGATATATTGAAGTTTCCATCTTTTATTGTACTACTGTTTCTTCCTTCAATTCTATTAGTGTCTGCTTTATATGTTCAGGTGACCCACTGTTGGGTGCCTATATATTTGTGATTTATAAATCTTCTTGATTAGTTGACCCTTTTATTAGTATATAATGTCCATTTTTAGCTATTTTAACAGATTTTGTCTTATAGCCTATTTGCAGAAGAAAGAATCACCAAATCAAAGGATAAGACAGTTAAAATAACAGATGTTCAACAGCTCCAAGTATGGAGACTCAAGACAGCTGAAAATGGTTTAACAGAATTATGGGACAACAACAGCAGACCTAATATATACATCATGGAAATTCTAGAAGGAGATGAGAGAAAAGGACAGAAAGAATATATTAAGATATAATGACAGAAAATTTCCCCAGTCTAACAAAGGACATGAATCTGCAAATTCAAGAAGCTCAAAGAATCTCAAGCAGGATTTTCTTATTATGATTGCCACCCCAGCTCTCTTTTGGTTATTATTTGTATGGAATGTATTTCCATCCCTTCACTTTTGACTTATTTGTGTTCTTGGGTTTAAGATGTATTTCTTGTAATCAGCATATAGCTGGATCATGTTTTTTGATATCCATCATGTCGTTCTCTGCTTTTTTAATGGGGTGTTTAGTCCATTCACATTCACTGTAATTACTGACAAGAAATGACTTACTTCTGCTGTTTTGCTGTTTCATTTTTTGTCTTAAGCCTTCTTTGTCTTTGTCCTTTGGTACTATTTGCTTACGTGTTTTGTTGGTTTATTTTAGTGAATCTTTTTGGTTCCTTTTTCCTTTCCTTTTGTGTATTTTTTTAAACATATTTTCTTACTGGTTACTATGAATCTTATATTTGAACAGCTTGTATTTACAGTGTTCTAGGGTAATGTGGTACCAACTTAAGCTCAGTAATGTGTAAAAAATTTTGTATTTGTGATATTCCTGTTCCCCCTTTTGTTGTTATCAGTAATTACATCTTCATATTTCATGTGCCTGTAACACAACTTTATTTATTTGCTGTTAAGAAAACATGAAGGTCAAAACATTTAGAATTATCAAGCATGAATATCTTATCACTTGTCCTTATACTTGTCCATGCATTTCCCTTTATTAGGAATCTCTCTTTTTGTGTATAGCTCTGAGCAACTTTCTAGAGTCTTTTCTCTTCCATCTACAGAACTACCATTACTATTTTTGTAAGGCCATTCTGGTGAATCTGAACCCTCAGCTTCTGTTTGGGAATGATTGAAGTTCACCCTCATTCTCAGAGGATAGTTTTGCTAGGTATAGTATTCTTAGTTGACAGTTGTTTATTTTCCAGCACTTTAAACATATTCCATTGCCTTCTAGCCTTCAATGTTTCTGAACAGAAATTAACACTTAGTCTTACTTGGGGATCCTTTGTACGTGACTGCTAGTTCATTTTCTGAATTCTTTCAGAATTCTCTCTTTATCTTTGTTTTTGGAGAACCTATGATGTGTCTTGGGATAGATCTCTGCGGTTTTATCCTGCTTGGGGTGCTTTGAGCTTCTTGAATTTGCAGATTCATGTCTTTTGTTGGATTGGGGAAATTTTCTGTGATAATTTCTTAATATATTCTTTCTGTCCCTTTCATCTCCTTCTAGAATTTCCATGATATATATGTTAGGTCTGCTGTTGTTGTTCCATAATTCTGTTAAACTGCACTCAGCTTTCTTGAGTCTCCATTCTTGGAGCTTTTCAACATCTGTTATTTTAACTGTCTTATCCTTTGGTTTGGTGATTCTTTCTTCTGCTTGATTAAACTTGTTGTTAAACCCTTCTATTGTGTTGTTCATTTTAGTTATTGTCCCTTTCAGTTGCAATATCTCTTTTTTAGTGTATCCTCAACTTGTTCTTATATTGTTTTCCTTATTTTTTTTTTTTTCGGTCTTCATCTGTTTTCCCTTAGTTCTTTAATTATGCTTAATGTCATTGTACTATATTCTTCCATTGTTTAGTAATCCCTAGATATACTTTTATTCTCTTTTCCAGGGTCTTTTGGATAGCCTGTTGTTTGTATGGTCTTTGTGTGTCTTATGGCTTTTTGCCGAAGCACCAGAATTTTCAAGGATGTTGATTTTCTCAGCTACTCATGGTACTTGGCATTTTTGCCCTGGGCTTAGGTTTATTCAGAATGTTTTTATTATCTTATTCATTTTCCTTGATTTAAATCTTTCTTGTTAGGTTTTTCCCCCCATAGTACAGCTTAGGTGAAAGCTGGGTTAAGATCTTTAGAATTCCCTTCCCCAGAGGCTGAAAAGATAAATTCACCTCTCTTCCTCCCAAGAAATTAGGAAAAAAACAACAACCCTCAAGTACAAAATAAATGTAGGAAATAAGTTATTTCTGAAAATATATCAAATGTAAGTTGTTTCCAAAAATTTATAGAGCCAGGATTCTTAGGTGTAAATCCTGTCTCTGCCATTTACTAGGTAGACAAATTAATTTCTCTAAGTCTTAGTTTCTTATGTCATGAAATACAGATAACAGTATTACCTCCCTCATACAATTATTACACTAAATGATTTAATTTAATACAGCACTTAGAACAATGTTCCATATACAGTAAATAGCCAGTTAACACCAGTTAATGTAAAAGATTATCCAACTTTAACAGCAATATCCGTAAAACATATCAACATATAAACTCAAAGTAAATATTTATGATTTAATAGACACAGCAGTCAAGAAATCAAATGATGCACTGCTTTGGGCAAATCTGCTGCAAAGAACTTCTTTAAAGGGTTAAAAAGTGAAGATGTCACCTTGAAAAAGTACACCTGATGCACGCAATGGTGTTTTCATTTGCCTCACATGCATGAAAAAAATGGATGATGAATAGGGGAGACCAAAGAAGAATTAACACCTTTGCATTGTGGTGTTGGCAAAGAATACTGAATATACCATGGACTGCCAAAATAATAAACAAATATGGCTTGGAAGAAGTACAGTCAGAATGATTCTTAAAAGAAATAATGGCCAGACTATGTTTCACACACTTCGAACATATTATCAAGAGGGACCTGTCTCTGGAGAAGAACATCATGCCTGGTGAAGCAGAGGAGCAACAAAAAAGAAGACGACCCTCAAGGAGATGAATTGATACAGTGACTGCAACAATGGACTAAAACATAACAAATGTTATGAAGATGGCACAGAACCAGGCAGTGTTTCATTCTATTGCACATAAGATTGCTATGAGTTGGAACCAATTCTATGGCACCTAACAACAGCAACATGATTTAGTAGGAATAGTTCAATTTACTTGGTAAGCAAACATGGCAAATCCTTTGCTGTAAAATTTTGTAATAACATTTTTTTCCCTACTTTTACCTTTTTTAGTAGGAAAGGAGGCTGGCTATTCTCTGTTGGAAGGAAGAGAAAGTAACTATTTCTTCCTATTGCTCAGCATTTATTTTCCCATAGTTGAGTCCTTCAATATTTATTGAGCACTCGTTATGTTCTGTGCCCTGTGCAACCATGTAGAAAGAGATTGTGTCTTTTCCCTGAAGGTTTTCCCAAACTTATCGGAGAGACAAACAGATCATAAGAAAAGACATGCCTGTGGAGCAATCTACTCTGTGGCAGAGTGTCGGAGGTTTGTGATACATTTATTGTAATCCTTACAACCGTGTTTGGTGGTAGGCACTGAGGATCAGACAATTTAATTAACTCTTCTAAGGTCTAATCTGAAAGAGCTGATGTATGAAACTAATACCTTCAAAAATAGTTCTGGGCCTCTCCCACTACTGTTATGACAGAGGAGATGACAACATCTCTGCCTAAAACAAAACCTATTGCCATCAAGTCAGGTCTGACTCATACGTTGAATAGAAGGCTGACAACAGTTGTCTTCTCGTGGCTGAAATCACTTGTCACTTCAGGTGTATGAACACAAATCATACTACTTGTTGAGTGTGCACTTACTAGCCATTTCAGGCAAAGTGGCCACACCAGTAATAAGCGGCGTTAACATTCATACATAAAGTGAAAACTATCTTGCACAACCATGTTTGGATACATATTTTTAAATTTGGTGAATTATTTTCAATGAAAAATATGTTCTTACTTAAAAACCAGAATCGTACAAAATCTCTTCATAGTTTTGATCTATGATTAGAGAAGGCCTTCATGGGTATTTCCTATGATATTTTCAGCTACATTTCAATTAATTAGCTAAACTGATAGAAACCTGAGCTCCAAAGAGATCAGCTTTTCAGCTGTAAGCCTTTAGGAGACCAGTAGCTTCTTTAGCCTGTTCATAGACCAAGAGGCATTCATTAGACAGGACCAAGGGATACTGCTTTGTTTAAAATCAGGAAAGGTATACATCAGGATTGTATCCTTTCACCATGTTTATTCAGTCTGTATGCTGAGAGGATAATCTGAGGAGCTGAACTATATGAAGAACACAGCATCAGGATTAGAGTTAGGCTCATTAACAACCTGTGATGTGCAGATGACACGACCTTAACTAGAAGAACAGTCTCTGATCTTAGATTATTTAAGAAGGGGAATGAGTGATGGCTGACCAAAAAAATGCTAAAAAAAAAAAGACAAAAAGGGACATGCACCCATTTTTGAGAGTCAGTCCACTGATTATTTTTACTTATAATGAGTTTAAGTACAACTCAGTGGGTATGCTTAGTTCTAAAAAATGATAAAAAGACAATTCAGAATGAAAATGTGTTAGTCTTTGCTAGTTTTCAAACTAATTAATTTGAATCCCTGACTTAAAGAAATTTTTCAGAACTAAGGACATCTTGTTTTAGAGGACATCATCTAGTGGCAAAGTATGGCAGTGAAGTTTTACTCTGTTAGATATTGACACTGGAAGAGAAGAAAGGATTAATCATTAAAAGGAGGAAGAGTTGATCATGGATTTGAAGTCAGAGAAATAATAGAGATGAGGGAATCACAGAGAACATGTAGACTTGGAGGTTCAAAAGGACATACTTCTGCCCTTTTTTCCCTGCCCCCCCCCCCACTTGTTGTGATGTGCATCTCTGAACAAGAAACCAAATCTATAACTGGAATCAATTGTAATGTGCAGATTGTAGTTGTTGCTAAAATCTGCTCCTTGTGAGATTTACTCTGACATATTTAAACAGATTCTAGATTTATTCGTCAAACTGACCTCATTCAGAAAGGTACATTTTCAATCTGAAATTAATGGAGGAGATTCTTTATAGTTGGATTTTATTTTGAAGCACTTATACATAGCCTGTACATACACCAAGAGGCAGTCATTCAAACAGGACAAGGGGATACTGCATAGTTTAAAATCTGGAAAGTGTGCATCAGGATTTTATTCTTTCACCATACTTATTCAGTCTGTATGTTGAGCAAGTAATCTGAGAAACTGAGCTATATGAAGAAGAACACAGCATCAGGATTAGAAGAAGGCTCATTAACAACCTGTGATATGCAGATGGTACAACCTTGCTTGATGAAGGTGAAAAGGACTTGAAGCACTTACTAATGAAGATCAAAGACTTCAGTATGGATTATTCCGCAACATGAAGAAAACAAAAGTCCTCATAATTAGACCAATATGCAACTTCATGATAAATAGTGAAAAGATTGAATCTGTCAAGGATTACATTTTACCAGGATCCACAGTCAACACCCCTGGAAGCAGCAGTCAAAAATCACACAATGTGTTACATTGGACAAATCTACTGTAAAGCATCTTCTTAAAGTATTAAAAACCAAATATATCATCTTGAAGAATAAGGTGAACCCAACCCAAACAATAGTATTTCAGTTGCCTCACATGCATGTGGCATCTGTATTAGGAATTAGAAAGGCTGAAGAATTCATGCTTTTGAATTAATAGAGTTGGCAAAGCACACTGAATATACCATGAACTGCCAGAAGACTGGCACCCGGGTGGTACAGTGGTTAAGAGCTCAACTGCTAACCAGTAGTTCAAATCCACCAGCCATTCCTTAGAAACCCTATGGGACAGTTCTATTGTGTTCTGTAGGGTAGCTATGAGATGTAATGGACCTGAGAGCAACAAGTTTGAGATTTAGGGTTTTCCCAGAAGAATCAACAGATCTGTGTTGGAGGAAGTACATCTAGAATGCTCCTTAGAAGCAAGGATAGTGTGACTTTGTCTCATGTACTTTGGATATGTTACCAGAAGGAACCAGTCCTTGGAGAAGGGCATCATGGTTGCTAGAGGGTCAGCAAAAGAAGAAAAAGAAGACCCTCAATAAGACAGATTGACATAGTAGCTGCACCAATGGCTCAAGTATAATGATTGTGAGGATGGCAGAGGACAAGGCAGTGTTTCGTTCCATTGTACACAGGGTTACTATGAGTCAGAACTAACTTGACAGCACCTAACATCACGACGTAGTAACAACAGGAAAAATAACTTTTCAATAATTTTCTTTTTTCTGCAACTGAGGTTGGGAACAGAAGTGAAGGAAGTTGGGAGAAGAGGGTCATGGGCCAAGCAGTTTGTGTGTACTAGTCTTACTGCTGAAAAAGAAGTTTTCTAACTCTAATGGAAGAAATTCTTTTTTTTTTTTTTAACAGTGACACAAATGTCATCTGCCAGATGGCTTAGCTTCCTTTTATATTTTATAGGACCCTTGAGCTACTCATTGCTTGTTTTTATTTTATTTATTTATTTTAAAGAAACCAGAGTAGAAATCCTGATAACTCTAGCATAAAAAGTCTGTAGAGTTTTGAGAGTAAACTGTTCTCCCTACCTTTCAACCCCTTTGCCCTTGGAATAAACATATATCTCTGAATGTCTTCTTTCAAAGTGTCTTTCTGTGGCTTTCCTTTAAATTTACTTAATTGGCTTCCCATTAATTAAGAAGGAGCAGTAACTAGGAAATATGTGTACGTGCAGAGCTTAACTAAGTCAAAGTGGTCCAGAGGGGAGTGAAGCTGAAGTTAGAGAGCAGAACGGGACTACCCCTGTATTCTGCTGCTCTGGGCTTTTAGCAAACTTGGTGAAATATTAATCCATTTGCACAACCTTAACTCTCAGCAAAGGGGTATGGATGCAAGAAGTCTGAAAGGAAAGATTTGACATCCGTATGGAGGCAACAGTTGTTCGGTGGTTGAACTCTCATCTTCCATGCCAAAGACCCAGATTTAAACTGTGGCCAGTGTACCCCCACCACGTATCTGTCAGTGGAGGCCTGCGGGTTTCAGGTCACAACCATCCTCCCAAGTGATGGCGGGATACCACAGGGTCAAGAAGTGTTTTATTCTGTTGCGCATGAGCGTACCGTGAGTCAGAGGCCAACTGAACGGCGGCTACAGCCGTTGTTCAGAAACAAAGATCCAAAAAAGGGTCAAATTTAACCACAGGTTGCTTTAAAATAGCACCGTGTTTAAACTCTTTCAGTCATCATTCTGGCATAGACTTTTACAGTGCAGGAATTCCAAGTTCATTTCACCTGATTACTACATCCTTGCTGGTATCAGAATCGTTAGACCCTCTTGTCTGTCTCTGGGCTACCACCCACTGCATTCCTTGTTTCTTTTTAGCATAGTCCCGGTACATCTATGTGGATTCTTACATAGCTTTAAAAATGTATCTTTTCTTCTGCGCCCCCCCTCCACCAGCTTCTGTTTTTACTGATTTGCTTAAAAATAAATCAGCTAAGAAAACTCTCTGCAGCATTTTCTAGTTTCTTCTTTTTTTCTGTGTGGAGAGATACACGCTTCATGCTGGTGATAACAAGATGAAGGGAACTTCAGAGTGGCGGGTATTGTCCTGCAAGTAAATATAAGAAAGGCACAACCAAGCGAAGCCTTAAAGAAAAAGTTGTATGCACTCCTGAGTCATAACTTGGGGTGTTGAGGTTATTGGGAAGCTGTCCGTGATGGTTGTGGGGTGGGTGTGTACACATTCACATATACTCTCACTCGTACTCTCTGTCTCTCTTTCTCTCTCTCTCTCTCACACACACACACACACAGAGAGCACGGTGACAGATGACCTATTGAAATAATTTCAGAGCCGGTCTGTGGTTGCTACGACAACCAATGCTCTCTTGGCTTTCATCTGGCCATGTGACAGGGACTTTGACGTCAGCTGGAGGCAGAGTCTGTGGCTGAGTCCTCACAGTCAAAGGCTTGTGAGAATCTGGTGGATGCTGGACGTTGCTGCTGCTGCGCTCGCCACCACCGCTCCGCTGCCGTTGCTTCCCCGTGGCTGCAGAGCATGGACTGCTAAACCCCCCGCTTCTTTTTCTGTGTAAGGTAATGAGTTGGCTTCACGTACAGTAGTTAGACGTTGTTCAAGCTCACTGTGACTGTCTCCTGTCTCACCTCTTACAAGTTTGTCTTCATGAGCAGTTATTATTGTATCAGAGGGGAAATGTGAAACGACGTCTAGTTGATAATTTTGTGCAGTCTCTGGAACTTGGTTAAATTTGGATTAACGTTCTGTGAGGTAGGTTAAAATATAATTGCCTTGCTTGCTCAACACTTGTAAACGTAACATTACTTAAGAGATACGGATTTTGCAGCTTGAGCCAGATATTCCCCCGCTGAATTCCAGGAATTCTCTCTTCGGCATTGTTTTGGGTTAAAACACTCCAGCATAGTCTCTCAATGTGTTACTAACTTTGCTTTTTTACAATTGCTTCCTTAGTCTGAGTCAGACTAGTCTGAAATTTGGTTTCTGTCTTTGTTGGCAGCTTTGACAATTAGTAGCAGTAGGCAGAACATGAACATGAGTGAATATTATACTGGGAAAAAAGTTGGGGTTTTTCTTGTACATAAGTTGTGTGGCATTCTGGAAATACCAGGAAAGCTGTCAACAGCTTCCTATTTGGAGAAATATAGGCTGAACTACGCCAGAGAAGTTGGGGTAGAGCCCCATGTCTGTGCTGGCTGATGCTTCTGGCTGTTGGAGCAAAATGCACATTTTTAGTGTCCACCCCTGGAAGTTCGATTATAAAGAGAGTATTATCGAATGATCTTTGCTGAGGACTCATGTAACCCATTTTAATATTTTTAAAAATTGAGATTCGCTAGAGAAGAAAATAGTAGCCCTAAAACTAAATGTATCATCGTTCAGTTTACTTTATCATGAATACATATAAAAGTCCGTTGCTAAGGATTTGCTTCAGATCTTGGATGAATGATTTGAGAACTGGGAGTAATAAGGTTTTTATTGATTTACCCTTATCACACTATATAATAAAAATTGTTTTATTTTGTACAGTTGTAGTTCAATTTCTTTCCAAGTTTAGTCATTTTGAGTGCTCTTCCATTGCATGCAAGTTGGATATTTTATGGCTTGTAATTCACAGAAAACCTTTGGTACTGAAGCTAACCAAAGCTGAGACTTATAAGCAGGATTCTAAACCTTACAAATTTAATAGAAGAAAAGAAAGGCAAATTTTAGGGTACCACATGTAATATAGCTAGTATTTTGAAGAGTACAAAAAAATGATTTTGCTATATATGAATAATATGTATTTTAAGGAGTATAATTATATCTCAATTTTTTTAATTCTTAATCTTTTCTATTTATTCTGGGAATTGAGCATTTTGAACAGTACTTGGCTGCAGGGATAAGTGAATAGATGTGGGTATGTCAATAATTTCTCAGTAGCTCTCAGTGAATGGATCTCCATTAAACTTGCTGGCACTGGGTATGTTTTTAGCCAGGGCCTCCCTTGGAGGATTTCCTAAAAAGTCTAATGTGCTTACATTCAAGGCAAGTCTACTGAATTATCATCTGTCATTCATCTCATAATTGTAATACCCCAGAAGTCATATTCTTAATACCCCTAGAAATATGTTCATTGACATCTGCATCTCTGTTAAGCATGAATAGGATCAGTGGAGCTGTCATGTAAAAACACTATTTTTAATGGAATACATTTTATTGTTTGCTTATTTTGCTTTAAATAAGCAATTCTCATAGTTTTTTCAGGTAGCAAAGATTTCTTGGTGGTCTGTCTATGATGTTTAAATTATAAAATGATTGCATTCAGTGTCCTTGTGAAATCAACTGGATTTCAGCAGTATGAAGGCGAAAGAACGATTCAGTGCTGACAGCCTACTGTCAGTGGTGAAGCCCGTCAGTGGAAGCCAACAAGCTCTGCTGTAAAAGTAGAGATGCTGTAGCGCTGTCAGGTCTTTTCTTACGGCAAAATAAGAAGAAGTGACTCTCATCAGAATCAACTGTTTACAGCAATGAGATAGTCTGGATTTCAAGGTCAAGTTTGTTTCTGCTTCAAACAAGATCGGCAAAGAATGGTGTACTCTAGAAACCTAGCTGTTGCATTATTAAACCATTTGCACATAGTTTCAGGGAGTCTTAACCTTTTTGTTGCCATAGACCTCTTTGGCAGCTTGTTGAAGCCCATTAGCCTTTCCTCAGGATGATGCTCTAAAATGCACAAAATGGAGTAGGAAGAATTACAAAGCCAGCCAAGTGCCGTCGAACCACTTTTATTGAAATGTTCTAAAAAATGCCACATGTGTCATTAATAATACATTATTAAATAATACCAACTAGGAACCCTGGTGAAACAGTGGGTAAGGGCTCAGCTGCCTACTAAAAGGTTAGCTGCTTGAATCAACCAGCCACTCTTTAAAAACTTGATGGAGCAACACTATACTGTCCTATAGGGTCACTAGGAGTCAGAATTGACTGGACGCCAAAGAGTCATGTCATACTTGCTCCTAAATGCAAAAAACAAACTCGTTGCTGTCAAGTTGATTCTGACTCATAGCAACCCCATAGGACAGAGTAGAACTTACTGTATAAACTTTCCAAGGAGCAGCTGTTGGATTTGAACTACTGAGCTCATGGTTATCAGCCAAGCTCTTAACTACTGCGCCACCAGAATTCCAAAGATATAATAGCTACCGTAATTTCAGAGTAGTGAAGGGTGTAAAGATATTTTGAGATATGGAGCCCTGGTGGTGCAATGGTTAAGCACTCATCTGCTAACTGAAAGATTGGCAGTTTGAACCCATCCAGTGGCTCTGCGGCAGTAATATGTGGTGATTTGCTTCTACAAAGATGACAGCCTGGAAAACTCCATGGGGCAGTTCTACTTGGACACATAGAATTAGAATGAATTGAAAATCAATACAATACACCTAACAACAACAACACAACAATATAATATAATGTGAACAATATAATGTGAAAATAGCTCATTTCTCTTGGCATCAAAATCACAGGTACAGTGATTGTGACCTATGTTGTAATTGAAGGAAATCCTAAATTTCCCATTGAGGTTAATGAAACTAAAAATATAATATTTTTCTCAGTCAAGTTCCTGAACACCCTTGAATTCTATCTACCCCTGAGTTTAATGATATATAAGTTAGTAATAACTATAAGTAATAGAACTGCACTGGATGAAATCTACAACACCATTTCCAAATTCAGTTCTACCGCATGGGATTTTATTCTCTGGATGTTTGAATTTCACAGTGTTCTTCACATTTTGTGTGAAAAGATGCTGTGTCCATGTAGCTAACAAACTGTAACCTTTTTCTCCTTGAGATTCGTAAGCAGTATTATGTTACTTGGAGAAATTCTTACCTCAATAGATGAGGTTAAGATGAAAAACTCACCGTGCTAATGCAAGTTATACAAATTAAAATCATGAACCATAGAAGTAGACTATAGATATTTACAAGGGGACCTTCATCCACTCCAAGAAGATGAGCATCCAGTTCCTACAAGAAGAATGCAGGGTATTGTGTGAGAGTGGAGGGAAGAAATACTGTAAAAACATTCACAAAAAAACACTAAGAACTCATGTGACTTATGTGACTTTCCAATATAATATAAAGTACATGCACGTATTTGACTTGATAAACTGGCAAGTCAATTCCAATTTAATATTCAAGATAATCAGGCTAGAGCCCTGAAGCTTTGTCTGCCAGAGCTCTCCAGAATGGGACACATTCAAAATGGAGTGGGAAATGCAGAGAGACACTCTCGAATGCAGAAGTTGTTTGACTTCTTGGATAGTTAAGACGAACACAGGAAGCGTTTATGTTGTTATTTAGTGTGACTTATGAAAGTAATTGACTCATTTCCCCACTTGACTCTGAATGTGTGGAAGAAACTGCCTGATTTTCCTTTTCAACTGAGAAACTTTTCAGTTGGTTAGTTGTCGTCATTGTGTCATCACTATCACCTCAGCACCGCAGTTAAGTGTGTACAAAGCCAAGGTTTCTGTTACGTCAGCACCTGCCATCTCAGCGTAAGAGAACTGGAGCTATGACATTTTGTGCAAGCTGTTGTTTAAACTCAATCCAAATCCCTAACATTTGAAATGGAAGCTTAGCAATTTTGTCTCATATGTTCTTGGGAGATTATGAAAGAGGATTTTCTCAAACATTTCTCATTCTTTGGATCAGAAAAGAACACCTGCTTTGAAAGGGGCTCTGCATCTCTGTGGCAACTTGACAAGGCAGCTTGGAAAGTCTACAGTCTGTGACTCCAGGATCTGCTATTTGCTTCTTTGACAGTGTTTGAAATTTTGAGTTCGGAAAGAAGTATGTCATTTTTTTCCCCCATGGAGTCAACTTTCATTTAGATGGTACCCATAATGGAAATCCTTCTAAGAATAGCATTCCAAAATGTGATATTTTATATTGTTTCCAGAAGTGATACCATAAAAGTTAGGGCTCATTAGAAGTTTGACTAATATAAAAATTGCTGGGTAAATATTTAAATTTGCTGGAGCCACATTCTTCAGACTAAAGATAGTTTGTTCTTTTATCTCTGTAGTAAACTTCAGTTTTTTGGGAGGATTTATTTCTATAAATGCCTTTAATCATGTAAAACATAATACACTCAGATCACCTTGAAGTCCTGTATTTGATTTACAAGAAAGAAACCTTGAGTCTGAAAGATATTCCAGCTGTTGCATTCCCTAACGGGAAAATTGTTGATATTTTCTGAATTCTGCAAGATCTCTTCAGGAAAACCGAAGGCTGCATTTATATACATATACACGCAAGGTCAAATAGTTTGAAGGATGATTCTTGCTTTTCCTTATTTTTATTAATTTAAACTCTATCTATCTGGCATCTATTAGAGATAAATATTGAGAGAATATTGATATTTTTTTGGCTGTCAGTTGAGCTGACTCCCACAGCCTTTCATATGATTCCTGCAACTGAAACCGTGACTGATTTTGTGACAACCATATTTACAACTTCCTTGGAGATAAAGTAGAAAATAGCATCCCACAGAAGTTGTCCTGTCTGATGCTTTCCCGTGACTTCTCATGACAATAGAGCAGGTACAGTATCAGGTAGCATGACTCAATCAACAAACATGTATTAACTGGCTAGTGTTATACTATATATATATATCATGCTAAGCACTTCAGGTCCTTCCCAGCTGTGGTCCTTGAGTCATATATGCTATGTTAATTTATGGAATTCTAACTTTTATTTGCTTACGCTTTCATTTAAATATTCAATCTTTCATGCATTCAACAAATTTTGGACATGGAAGACCTTCAACAAGATGGACTGACACAGTAGCTGCAACAATAGTGGGTGTTGCACAGGGCCTGGCAGTGTTTTGTTCTGTTGAACATAGGATCACACTGACTTGGTGACACCTAACAACGACAACACTATATGCCAGCTACTGGACTATCGACATATGCTTCACTGGTTTACCTCGTCTAATGAACCAAACCCAAGATAGCACTGTACATTTTTCACTTATCTGCAGATCAAAATTTGGGAGAAGAGCTTGCTTTACTCAGTCATTCAGGGACTCAAGACACTTTCGTCCAATTAAACTAATCTGACAGTACATTCTCTCTCTACCAGGAGGTGATGTTACTTTGGTCAAGTTACCCAAGTCATAGTTTCCTTACTTGTGGATAGTGCTAGCGCCTGTCTTGTGGGTTTTTGTGTTGACTTGCTTGGCATAACAAAACACAGGCACTAAGGACTCAAAAATGTGGGCTGCCGTCATTAATTTTCTGCCTCTAGTGGAGCTGTCACAATCACCTTTCTGTCAGGAGCCAGAAAGTGCCACCACTAAAGATGGAGGAGATATGTCACTGGAGCAATGATAATGACAATTAGGGAGTTAGATCATGCTCTAAGCTCTTTTCAAAATAACTAGATTTTTGTTGACAACATCTAGGTTTCACAAATGAAGAATCTGAGGCACAGAGAATGTAAGCACATTCCCCAGTGTCACATAAGTACGTAATGGAGCTCTAGTTGTTTTGCTCTAGTCCTGACTCTGTATCTACTACAGTCTTTGAAGTTGGGCTATACTGTATTTTCCCTAGAAGTAATGTTATTTATTGTGGTAGATTATACTCAGCCAAAAGCCCATGGCATTTATATCCATTCCCACGTGCTCTTCTAAAACTTAGCTGCTCTCCATCCTCTTAAACTCAAATGGGCTTTTGACCAGTACAACCAATAGATTCCAGTGACTGCCAAGTCTAAATCCTAAAAAGAAAACAACTTCTTTTTCTTTTGGGATATTCTTTGTCTCTCTTGCACACAGCATTTGCCCTTGGAATATGATTACCATGTTGTGAGGAAGTCAGCCTCTATGGAGAGGCCACATGTGAGTATTTCAGCCAAAACTTCCAGCTGAAGTCTCAGCCAATACCCAGCATCAACTGGCAGAACCCTGAATGAGCAAGCCCACGATGATTTATTGCCCCATCTTTCAATTCCCCTTTAACCTACCTGATGCTAAGTGGACCAGAAAGGAGCTGTTACTGCCAAGTCCTGTCCAAATTGCAAATTTGTGAACAAAATAAATGTTATTGGATTAAGCCTGTAACTTTTGAGGTAATTTCTTAGGCAGCTAGAGTAAGTGAAGTGTAAAAAATCAGTTGCCATCAAGTCAATCCTGACTCACTGGGACCCTGTGAGACAGCAGAGCTGCTGCATAGGTTTCTTTTCCAAGGGGCAGCTGGTGGATTCAAACTGCCAGCATTTTGCTTAGCAGCCAAGCTCTTAACTGCTGTGCCTTCAGGGCTCCAGCTGGAGCAAGGGGGGTTATAAATGGCTGAAATAATTGTACACAGGGGTGAGCCCTAGAGAAAGGTAGGTGAAACAGGCTTTTGTCGTTTCACCTCACAACCTAGCTAAATTCAAGATTCTTTGAAAACAAACCATACGTGTGTGTTTTCAGCTACCCATCAACTTACAGTCAGACTTTAGGAACGCACTCTGTTTATAAATTTGGAGCGGTGTTCTACAGGATAATGCTGTTGATAGTTTAGGAGAACTGTATGTGCTGTCATAGTCTGCTTTGCTGCCGACTGGGACCCTCCCCGCTGGAGAGTTTTGGTGTGGGCAGCAGTACGTGTTCTCCTTCTATGGTCAACTGTTCAGTTCTCTCTGGTGCCTTTTGTCTTCCTCTCCCACACCTACTCTGCTTACTTTGCTGCCTAGTTTCCCACTGTTAGACCCTGCTGTTTTCCTTGACACTCTGTTTTGGCCCATTTCCACTGTTTATAGGTCTCTTTTTCTGCTCCAATTTCGTAGTAAAGCCAGGGAATTCCTCTAGACCAGGTAAGATTTAGTTCATTCAGCAAAGTCTTTTTCCTTTTAATAAGGCTGCCAAGATGGCAGCTATCCCACTGGATTAAAGCTCCATGTGTGGGTCAAACTCAGTGCTGACAACATTCACTCAAAGAAGCATCTCTGTCTCTTCTGCTGCAGAGGAGACAAGACCACTGATTCTTTTCTTTCTTGCAGAAGCTTCACTCCATCCTGTTGTTCTTCCAGATTTTTTTGAAGAAGGCTAATTGATTTGCTCATTCATTCATGTGTTCATTTAAAACTTGCGAATGCCATGCAATGGGTCCAATGAAAAGATCCCTTTTTTCTTGTCCAAGGATTGGCAAATTTCTTCCAATTAGTTGTCCACTTTGCTTAACATAGACACTGGGCAGATGTGGTCCAATCACCAAGACTTTTCACTAAGCAGAATATGGCCCAAGATGTTCCTGCTAAGTGGGATAAACCAAAAAAAAAACGAAACCTGATGCCACTGAGTCAATTCTGACTCATAGCGACTCTGTGGAATAAAGATCTGCTCCACGTAATTTCCCAGGAGCACCTAATGGATTTGCATTTCCAACCTTAGGTCAGCAGCTGTCACATTTAAATCAGTATGGCACCAGGGTTTCTACTAAATAAAATAAACAAGGGTAATAGAGGATCAATCAGTCTTTGAAGAGGCTACAGTCTAGTTGTTGTCATTAGTTGCTGTTAGATTGATTCCAACTCGTGGTGACCGTGTGTGTAACAGAATGAAGATGTGCTTGGTTCTGCACCATTGTCATGATCGTCACTATGTTGGAGTCCATTGGTGTGATACTGGGTCAGTCTGTCTCACTGAGAGCTTCCCTCCCCTTGACTGACCGTTTACTTTGCCAAAGATTATGTCCTTTTCTAGTGACTGGTCTTTCCCGATAATGTGTCCTAAGGAAGTACTTTGATTGCATTGGACAGTCCGGTCAAGGAGGCTGACAAGTATATGTAGCTTAGTCCCAGATCTGTCTTTAATGTTGGCTATACCCTCATATAAAGCCTAGGAACATGCTGGACACATAATCCTACTCATTAAAGGTCTGTTAAATGATTAATAAACAGTTTAAGGATTTGTGGCATTGAGATGTCTTTGGAAACGAAGTGAATTTTGAGTTGGGTCTTAAAGGCTGGAGAATATTTTGTAATGCCACCAAGAAGGGAAAGGATAATTTACGGGTAGGCATATCTTGAGCCTGTCTTACTAAAATAAATAGCGTACCTACCTATTTGGTTCTTAAGGAATGGTTGAGAAAAGAGAACAAGTACAATTTTATAAAGTGGATCAGCAGAAGACCTAGAACTTTTCACTTAAGATAAGCTACCTTTGCTCTGATAGTTGACAGAAGCCTGTTTTAGTCAGCTAGTGCTGCTCTAACAGAGACACCACAAGTGGATGGCTTTAAAAAGACAAATTTTGTTTTGTCACAGTCCAGTAGGCTAGAAGTCCAAATTCAGGGTGTCAGCTCCAGGGGAAGGCTTTCTCTGTTAGCTTTAGGGGAAGGCCTTTGTTGTCAATCTTTCCCTGGACTGCAAGCTTCTGAGGCTCAGGGACCCCATCCTTTCCAAAGGAAGCTCTCAGCTCCCAGTACTGATTCTTGGTGGTATGAGGTGCCACAATCTCTCTGCTACCTTCTTTATAGTTTAAGAGACTGCCTCAAGGTGCAAAACAATCTTATACACGAAATCCTGCCCCACCAACACAACTGGCGCTCATCCTCCCACATTAATGCCATGGAGGCAGGATCTACAAAATGGAGGAACACAACACTAGAAATCACAGCCTAACTCAATTGCCACACAGATTTTTTGAGGAGGAACACAAATCAATCCATGACAAAGCCATTGAAAGGTAAGTAATGTGTGTGTTAAAAGGTATTATAGTATTTTAACAACTTTACTTTCTTTTGATTTTTGACAGGTTATTTTAAAATCTTGAAAGTGTGTATGCATGCTAAATTCAGTGCTTCCTTTACCTTATTTTTCTCATAGGAAAGCTGTAACTTCTTAAATAAAAAAATTTAAATCTTCGTTTGCTTTCAACACCATGGAAGCAGCTATTTTAATAACGTTAGCTGATGATATCTATGTGGAGAGCTGTGTAAAATCAGTTATGTAGCAAAGTCATATTCATATAAAACACAAACCAACTGAAAAATTCAAGACTTCGTGACATTTCCTATAGAACTGCATATAATAACTATATAATCATAACTGATATTTACAATGAACCCCCTAGACATTGTACCATTATTCTCTTAAAAACTTTCTGAATCAAGTCAAGAATAAAGGATCACGAAGTTTTCGTTGTAAGTGTATTATTTCTATCTTCAATCTTTGCTAACTGGCCATCAGTATATGTATTTGGCAGCTCTCAGAACATTAACCAGAATGTCCCATTCTGAAGGAAAAATACTGTGAATTATACATGCAAAAAATATAAAAAATAATGTATATTACAGTATAAAGGTTAATAGCAAGTCCCTAGGTAGGTAACAGAAACACTGTTTGTCAATCACTCTAGTGAAGTGAGTTTACACACTGATAATTGATGATAATTTTACCAGCACAGCTGTGCAGAATAGTGCTGTCACTGAGGTCCAGCTCTTGAAGGAAGCTGAATCACTGATACATGGTTTTATATCTTCCATTACATAAAGATGTTAAATCAGTTGAAGACAGAGAGAAAGTTATCTCTGTCTTTGATGGTAAGTATACTGTATACTTCAGTCCCTGTTGCTGATGAATATTTGGAAATCGGTTTGTTTCTTGAAGTCATTACCCTTTGTGATGTTCCTTGTTACCACTCAGGACTGAGCAGTCATGGAGTCCTTGGCAAGGCCAGGAGCAGGGAAGAGGGGTTAAAGCAAATCACTGGGAGTTCTCTTTGTAGAGAACTTGAACAGTAATTTAGTTGAAAGTTATATTTTTCACGAGGTTATTTTTTTCTGTTATTCAGGGAGTCCCTATGGCACAGGTCAAGTGTCCAACTGCCAACCAAAAGATTGGCTGTTCAAATCTACCAGCTGCTCCTTGGAAACCTTGTGAGGCAGTCCTCTGTCCTTTAAGGTTCCTGTAAGTTGGAATTGACTCAACGACAATGGATTTTGGCATATTCAGATATTTTCATAAAGTAATGATTTTTAAACAGATACAACTGCTGGTCCAAATTCCACTTTGTAAAAGAAGCTATCATTAAAATATACTATGATCATCTTCAGGAGATGCTGGTGGCTTGGTGGGTTAAGTGCTACGTCTGCTAACCAAATGGTCAGCAGTTCAAATCCCCCAGGCAATCCTTGGAAACTCTATGGGGCAGTTCTACTCTGTCCTATAGTGTTGCCAAGAGTCAGATGACACTCGACAGCAGTGGGTTTGGTTTGGTTTTATGACCATGTTTAAAAATGTGGATCAACTTCTACCTTTCAAATCTTGATCCATTGTTCTTCTGAAATGGACTCTTCCCCCTCAGGCCTCCCCAAAAACCTCACAAACTAATGCCAACAACTGACCATAAGGCAGCAGTGCATCCACAGAAAATAGTGACTATGGCAACTAGTTTTATAGTGCTGGATGGTCTTTCACAGCTAGCAATGGTAACTGTGCTGTCCAGTAGAAATTTCTCATTGCAACCCCCCTCCAACCCTTGCCAGTTCACATGCCATATTTACCATATCTTCGATCTGCCTCTGGTGATAGGTTATAAACTGTGTCGTCAGCACCTCCATTAGGAGGCGTTACTTTGTTAGTGACAAAGTATTTGAAAAAGGCACAAAACTGGTTATACTACAGGTTGACTGAAAAATACTTGTGAAATATTGCAAAAATAGATCTCACTGAAATCAGAAATCATGTCAGAACTTAGGATATGGACTTTTTAAAGGACATTAAAGCAATCTTACAGTTCCTTTTTCACAGCATAAGCCCTTCAATTAATAAAATCCCTGTTAAAAATCCTGAAATAATTGAAAGTGTTTTATATTTGCACAACTGAGAAGAATTCACACGAAATTCCATGGCATTGAGATGTTGACCGTGAAAGGAAAGGAGATGTGGTCTAGAACAAATTACCTACTAAAATCCTGTTCAGTGTGAGTTTTATATAATCATTGAGTTCACCATCCTGCTTGTCAAAAAGGATGCGGTTGAACCTGGGGGATTTTCTGGTCCCAGGACTGTACCTCAAACAGTCTGATATTAGTCTTTTAGCTAATTCTCAGTTTTAGTAACTTTTTCATTGTAGAATTATATCTTTATGGTGGAACATCTGGAAAACAAAGAAGAATATAAGGAAGAAAATAAACATGACCCTTAATTTGACTGCCTAGAGCTAATCTTGATTAATACTGCAAAATTAAAAAGTGCATTTTCTTCAGCAGAAGAAAAAAACTGAAATGAAACTGAAGAATTCAAACTTCAGAAAACTGCTTTCTTAATGCAAGAATTATTGATTTCTAACTAAATTAAATTTCCAGTTAAAAATCAGAAAGCAATCACTCATTAAGAGATTAGGGATCAATGTTTAAAAAAATTGTTTCCTAATGACTTCTAAATTTACAAATTTATTTATTTTCAGTTAGTAAAGCTTACTTAGGATACTACAGCCCAACAACAGCCCAATTCCCAGACTCATGGCAGCCCTATAGGACAAAATAGAACTGCCCCCGGAGTTTCCAAGGAGCACCTGGTGGATTTGAACTGCTGACCTTTTGATTAGCAGCTGAAGCGCTTAACCATTATGCAATCAGACTTTTCACATAGGATACTAGTGTCTCTCTGTTCCACTAATTGTTTAAATCCATGCTGTATTTTTGTTTGTTTCATATTTAGGCCTTGATTTTCCTTTGTGCATATTTATCTAGAGTTTCTCATTGTCATTCTCCTCTCTGGTTGACATGAAGAACACAAAATCTTCAGCACACATGAAGTGTGCCGTACTGTTCTTTTTGATTCTTAATCATTCAGTTTGGCTGTGGTGTCCTCTTAATTGCTGAAAAAGTTTTCACCAAACTCTGTGTCCTACTATTTTAATTTCGTCTAAGTATAGGCTGTATAGCTAGGATTTCTTACCATCACATGTCTGGATTACCAGTTCCATTTCCTGTGTCCTAGATCCACTCCTGTTTTGGATTTATTTTCAAATTTTCTAGAGTTTATTTATTGTTGTGCTTTATGTGAAAGTTTATACTCAAGTCCATTTCTCATACAAATATTTATACACATATGTTATGAGACACTAGCTGCAGTCTGTATTATGACAGCACGTTCCTCCTTTTCATCCTAGATTTCCCATGTCTGTGCATCCAGTTCTGTTCCTTTCTGCTTTCTTCTCTGGTCTCTGAACAGGAGCTGCTCATTTAGTCTCATGTATCTACTTGAACTAAAAAGTACACTCTTCGTGAGTCGTATTTTATGTCTTAGAGTCCAGTCTAATCCTTGAAGAGTTGGCTTCAGGAATGGTTTTAGGCTTTGGTTAGCAAAGCACCCAGGGGCCATGTCTTTGAGGGTTCCACTAGTCTCAGGCCATTCAGACTCGACTTCTTATGTGAGTTTGAATTCTTCACCACAGTTATCTCCTGCTCCATCAAAGGCTTTCTGTTGTGTTCCCTGTTAGGACAGTGATTTGTTGTAGCCAGACACCATGTGGAAACACAGGTAGCATTGTGCTGAGGCTACTAAAAAAATGTCCACAGTTCAAATCTACCATGTGCTCCTTGGAAACTCTATGGGGCAGTTGTACTCTATCCTGTAGGGTTGCTATAAATTGGAATCAACAAGATGATAGTGGGTTTGGTTTTGGGTTTCTAGGCACTGTCTAGTTCTTCTGGTCTCAGACTGATAGTCTCTTGTTCCTGTGGATGTTTTGTTTCTTGGGCTAATATTTTCATTGTATCTTTGGAGTTCTTTGTTCTCCATTGCTCCGTGTGGCTTGGGACCAAATGATGCATCTTAGATGGCCACTCACAAGCTTTTAAGACTCCAAGATACTACTCGCCAAAGTGGGATGCAGAATAGTTTCTTAATACACTTTGTTATGCCAGTTGACCTAGGTGTCTTCCAAAACCATTGTTTCCCACCCCCAGGGTTTATTTTAAATGTGTTTTTAAAATAGCAGAAGTTGTCTTAAATGCTAGAAAGTGACCATCCAAGGTACATCAATTGGTCCCCACCTACCTGGAGCAAAGAAGAACGAAGAAGGCCAAAGACAAGGAAAATATGAGCTCAGGAAACAGAAAGGGTCACATAAACTAGAGACTCCATCAACCTGAGGCCAGAAGAACTAGATGGTGCCTGGCTGCAACCAGTGACCACCCTGACCGGGAACACAACAGAAAGTCTGTGATGGACCAGGAGAAAAATGTGATGCAGAATTAAAATTCTAGTAAAAAGACCAGGCTTCATAATCTACCTGAGACTCTAGGGTCTGTTAAGAGTCTGAGACTCTCTGTTAACTCAGAACTAAAACAAATGCTGAAGCTAACTCTTCAAATATTGGACTAGACTGTAAGACACAAAATGATACTGGTAAAGATTGTAACTCTAGGCTCAAGTAGACACATGAGACTGAATGGGCAGCTCTTGCCCAGAGGTGAGATATGAAGGTAGAAAGTGACAGGAGCTAATTGAATAGACTCAGAAAATACAGAGTAGAGAGGAGGAGTGTGCTGTCAAATTGTAGGGAGGGCAATCAGGTCACATACAATGCATGCATAAATTTTGTATGAGAATCTGACTTGAATTGTATTTCACTTAAAGCACTACTGGATAGATAGACATATGAATCAAATGACAGCAATTTGAAAAAGAAAAGCAGAAGTTCTTGCACGTCTTCATTTTGCCCTCATTACAAGGCCCCTTGGGAGACATGCCAGGCAGTCTGCTTCCAAAATGTCAGTTTGGAACATCCAATGGACCATTTCTACTCTGCACACATGGGGTCACCATGAGTCGAAACTGATTCAACAGCAAATAACAATGACAAAGGAGAAGGTCAACAAAAACAAGGGACACCTGCAATGAGATGGGTTGACACAACAGCCCACCGCAGTGGACTCAAAAGTACCAGTGATTGTGGGAGTTGAGCAGAACCTGGCAAAGTTTTGTTCTGTTATACATATGAGGTCAGACAATTAAGTTAGTAAACTCATCCTAGAAAAAGTGCTACATGCCTCACTGCCGAGTATTGCTATGGTCACCTTTGAAGTACACTCCTTGGGAAGCTATGCACCTACACCAGTGACTAGTCTACCCTTCAAAGCAATTTTGGAACTCTTTTTCTGGAATGTCCATCAGAACTGTTGTAGGAAAAGGTCTGACAATTAGGTTCGTGAACTTGTCCTAGAAAAATTGCCTTAAAGGTGGACTAGGCACCAGCTTCCCAAGGGGAGTACTTTCAAGGTGACAGTAGTGATATTCAACAATGAGGTATGTAGCACTTTTTCTAGGATGAGTTTGTGAATTTGTCAGACCTTGTAGAGTCATCGTTGCTAGAAATGACTGAATGGCAACTGACGATAACTGGTAGTTTTTCCTCACAGTCTTACTCTGTTAGCTTTTAGGGTTTTCTCTTTGTGCTTGGAGATGATAAATTTCACCAGAAAGTGCCTAGGTATTTATTTTTCCCTGTTATTTTTTTTTAGGGTTTCTTAGGAAAACATTATTTTATTGAAAGGATATTATATTTGTTAGCTCTAACCCACTTCCATTCCAATTCACAGCAACTCTGCAGGACAGAGAAGAACCACCCCATAGAGTTTCCAAGGAGCACCTGGTACATTCGAACTGCTGACTTTTTGTTTAGAAGCTGTGGTACTTAGACTGCTGCACTCTGAGCTCTAGGACGTATTAAATCTCTTGGATTTCTCCTCTGAGTCTCTGATTTTTCTCTCATACTAGCTTTTTTCCACTTTGTCTACATCTAAGAGTGCTTCCTTGATTTCATCTTCTGAATCGCAAACTTATCTTTGTGGCATCTTATTTCAATTATTCACCCACTGTATTCAGAATCTTCTACAAAAATCATCCTTTTACTTTTTATAGACTCTTTTTTATGTTTTGTTTTCTTATGGCTCGTTTTTTCATAGTGGCATCCTCTTGTTTAGGGATCCAATATTCTTTCTAATTTCCCTGAAAACAATAATAGGACTTAACGTTTTCTTCTATGTCCTGTATCGGTCTTTTTTTCCCTTTGTGTCAGTTGTTCTGTTGTTCTTCTAGATCGTTCTCTTTCATTGCTCTTGGCTTTCCTTAAAAAACTATAGTCAGTCACTTTTGATTGGTCCACTTACATGTATAAGTGAAGAGCTGAGCTGACTAGTAGAGGCAGCTTGCAGGATTTCCTTGACAAGTATGTGGGAATCTTTTTCTATCATGCCTCTTCATTAAGAATGGCGCAGTTCTTAGCTAGATTCATGGAAGGTACGTGTGACAGTAAGAATCCAGTGGGCAAATCTATGTCAGAACTGCCAAAGCTGGGAAGGCTATATGTTTGGAGGTTAACTACTTTGGTATACTGACCTACTGCGCAGAGCTAGGAATGGAGGAAGAGAAATGGAAAAGCCATTCTTCAGACAGTCTTTTTATTAATTATCCTCACTTGTCTTTCTTCCTGTGACTCCAGACCTGAATTCTTCAGGGTTCTGTTGCAAAGAATAGCTCTGATCTCTTTGGCATCTTTTTCTAAATTTTCTTGTATGTCATGATTTTCATTGGCTCAATCAAACCTCATCTGTTTGCTATTTTCCAGAAATTATTTAAAATTTCTTTTTATTTATTTATTTATTAGGATTGAGAGAAAACATATATTCCCATATAAATTTGCATGCCCATGTATGTGCAGCTTCCACTGCTCTCCCTGCCCGGTGACAGCACATTCTTCCTCTCTGCTCCATACATAGCCCATCCTCCCAACAGTCTCCTTTCCCCTCCTCTCTACCCACTCCCCTTCCTCCAGCTAAAATTTCTTTAAAAAAATTTTTTTTAGTTTTATTTTGTTATCAATTACAGTAAAAGAATAAAATTTATAAAATCTATCAATTATCTCATCTATGATAAACCCTCAGCACCCCACCCACCCATGTAGCCAACATAAGTCATTTTCTTCTGTGGATAATTCTTTTGTTAAGTCCTTATAACAGAGGTCTCATACAAAATTTGTCCTTTTTATACTGATTGATTTCACTCAGCATAATTGCTTCCAAATGAGACCATGTCGTGAGATGTTGTCTAAAATTGTCATTGTTTTTTATCATAACAGAGTGTTCCACTGAGTACATGTACTATAGTTTGCTTATCCATTCACCTTTTAATAGGCATCGGGGTTGATTCCAACTTTTTGCTATTGTGGACTGTGCTGCAACAAAAATTCATGTACATGTATCTGTTTGTGTGACAACCTTTGTTTCTGAATGAGAAATTCCAAGCAGTGGAATTACAGGATCAAATGGTATATCTACTTCCAGCTTGTTAAGGAAGCCCCAGATTGTTGTCCAATGAGGTTGTACCATTTTGCAATCCCACCAGCAGTATAGGAGAGTTCTAGTTTCTCCACAGCCTCTCCAGCATTTGTTGTTTTGTGTTTTTTAGATCATGGCCAACCTTGTTGAGGTGAGATGGTATCTCACTGTAGTTTTTTTTCTTTTTATTTATTTATTATGATTGAATGAAAATGTACATTCCCATATAAATTCGCATGCTCACCTATATGAAGCTCCCACTGCTCTTCCTGTCTGGTCACAGCACAACCCTCTTCTCTGCTCCACACATGTCCCATGCTCCCAACAGTCTCCTATCCCCTCCTCTTCACCCACTCCCCTTCCTCCAGCAAGAGGTCAGCGGGATGACATTGTATTGATGCATAGAACCATAAAATTCCCACAAGATATAGTCACTCTGCGTCACCAAGTCCAGTTCATTGCTGTCCAAAAAGTTGACCTTCATTATGATTTATGGACAGGGGTGGCATCAGGGCAGGGGGCCATGCTACCAGGGGAACCCCAAAGCCCCTGGACCATCAATTGCGGTATTTTAGTGGAGATCTCAGGGTGCCCCCCTATTTATTCTCTTGTTGCCAGTGAGACTCAACTTTGTGAGCTCCATCGTGACTATCACTGGTGGTGGCCAGGCACCATCTGGTTCTTCTGGTCACAAGTTTATGTAGAGACCCACTCACGTGGGTCTCTCTATCTTCAGAGTTCTCTTTTCCCCATGTAGTTTTTGTCCTCAGTGATCATCCATTCCTGTTGAGTTGGGACCATTTGCTATACCCTTAGATGGCAGCTTACCAGCTTTTAAGACCTCAGACATCACTCACCAATGAGGGGTACAGAGAGTCCTCATCAGCTAGCTGTGCCAGTTGGCCTCAATTTGGCCTGTGAACATGGTCCCCGGCCCCTCTCCCCAGCTACTCTGTCCTTGCAATATTGGGTTAGGATGGGAGGAGTACTCAAATTGTGTTGAAGTCCATTTATTATTAATATTCTTTCTAATGTGTGTCGTCACCAATTTCACTCAACCAAATTTCTATTAACTGTCAAATCTAAGCCTTCCCCCCTCCCGCTCCTTCCCTCCCCACACTTGCAGCTGTCAGAGAGTCTTTTCCTCTATGCATGAGTCTGTTTTTAAGTTCTTATCGTAGGGGTCTCATACACTATTTGTCCTTTTGTCGCTGACTACTTTTGCTCAGCATAATGTCCTCCAGTTGAAACCAGGTTAAGAGATGGTTCCTGCTATCATCATTGTTCTTTATGATTGCATAGTGTTCCATTGAGTATACATACTGTAGTTTACCTATCCATTCCTCTGTTGTTGGGCATCTGGGTTGATTCTACCTTTTTGCTACTGTGGACTGTGCTGTGATGAACATTTGTGTGCATGTATCAGTTGGTGTGAATGGTCTTGATTCTGTAGGATATATTCGAAGCAGCAGAATGACTGGGTCAAATGGTATATCTATATCCATTTTTTTAAGGGAGCATCAGATTGCTTTCAGAAGATGTTGCACCATTTTGCAATCCCACCAACAGTGTAGGAGAGTTCCAATCCCCCACAGCCTCTCCAGCATTTGTAGTTTGGGGTTTTTTGGATCATGGCCAACCTTGCTGGGTTGAGATGGTATCTCATTGTCATTTTGATTTGAATTTCTTTAATAGCTAATGATCGTGAGCATGTCCACATGTGTTTTTAGGCTGCCTGGATCTCCTCTTTAGAGAAGTGTCTGTCGATCTCCTTTGCCCATTGCTTAATTGGATGATTTATCTTTTTCTTATTGGCATTTTGTAGTACCTTATAGATTATGGAGATCAGGCATCAGTCTGACATAGAGTTGCCAAATATTTTTTCCCATTCTGTTAATGAAGTCTTTTAATTCTATTAATGAAGTCTTTGGATGAGCAAAAGTGATTGATTCTTAGTAGTTCCCATTTGTCTATTTTCTCTTCTGATGATTGTAGTTGGTTTGACAGATTTTGAAGTCTGTCTACATTGTGTATTAAACCGTCCATTGTTGTTCCTGCTTTCTCTTGGATGAGCTTTATCATTTTAGGTTTGGTATTTAGGTCTTTATCCAGTTTGAGTTGGTTTTTGTATAAGGTATAAAATATGAGTCTTGTTTTAATTTAATCCAGATGTATATCCAATTTTATCAGCACCAATTGTTGAAGAGAGTGTTTTTACCCTGTTTAATGTCTTAGGGCCTTTGTCGAACATCAGCTGTTCATAGGCAGATGGTGTCATGTCAGGTGTCTCGATTCTGTTCCACTGATCTATCTGTCTGTTTTTGTACCAGTACCAGGCTGTTTTGACTACCATGGCAGTGTGATAGTTCCTAAGGTCAGGTAATGAGAGGCCTCACAGTGTGTTCTTCTTCTTTAGTAATGCTTTGCTTATCTGGGGCTTCTTCCCTTTCCAGACAAAGTTGATGATTTGTTTCTCCATCTCATTAAAAAATGTCTCCAGAATTTGTATTAGGATTGCATTATATAAATAGATTGCTTTGGGTAAAATAGACATTTTCACAAGGTTTAGTCTTCCTATCCATGAGCAGGGTAGTTTTCTCCATTTATGTAAGTCTCTCTTAGTTTCTTGTAGTAATAGTTTGTAGTTCTCTTTGTAAAGATCTGTTATTTATCTGTTTAAATTTATTCCTAGGTACTTTATCTTGTTAGGGGCTATAGTAAATGGTATTGACTTGGTGATTTCTTCCTTAATAATCTCGTTGTTGGTATAAAGGAACCCTACTGATTTACTTATATTTATCTTGTATCCTGAGACTTTGTTGAAGTCTTCTATCAGTTTAAATAGTTTCCTTATGGATTCTTTGGGATTCTCTGCATATACAATCATATCATCTGCAAATACGGAGATTTTTACTTCTTTGCTGCTGCAGATGTCCTTTATTCCTTGGTCTTGTCTAATTGCTCTGACCTGAAATGATAATTAAACTGAGCTTTCTGGACACCTAGTGAGCCCTGGGATGCAGCATAGGACTGTTAATTTGGACTTCATACCACTGAATGCAAAACCTCCTCTCTTTCACTGACCCCTTCTCAATGAGCAGATGCTTGGGCAGACTGAAGGTAACTCACCATTTTGATTTTTTTTCCTCTGTCTTGGCCAGTGGGCAGAGCTAAGACTTGACTGGCTGTTGTGGTTTCCAGAAGGATTTAGGGAGACGTGCGTTTAGTCTGCCATCTTGATTCTGCCTCCCCTCATTGTTGTTTAGATTTGAATTTCTTCAGTAGCTAACGATCATGAGCAATTCTGCACATGTCTTTTGGCTGGGTATCCTCTTTAGAGAAACATCTGTCTATCTCCTTTGTCCAATGCTTAATTGGATTATTTATCCTTTTCTTGTTGGTATTTCGTAATACCTTATAAATTTTGGAGACAAGACTTTGGTCTGACATGTAGTTGTCAAGTATTTTTTCCCATTCTGTAGGTGGTCTTGTAATTCTTTTGATTAAGTCTTTGGATGAGCAAATGTGTTTGATTTTTAGTAGTTCCCATTGATCTATTTTCTCTTCTGTTGATCATGCTTTGTCTGTCAGATTTTGAAATCTGTCTACACTGCATATTAAAACTTCTGTTGTTAATCTTATTTTATCTTGGATGAGCTTTATTTTTTACTTTGTATTTAGGTCTTTTATCCAATTTGAGTCGGTTTTTGTATAAGGTGTGAGACATGGGTCTTGTTTCCATTTTTTGCAGATTGATGTCCAATTTTGCCAGCACCATTTGTTAAAGAGACCATTCCTACCCCAGTTTAAAATCTTGGGGCCTTTGTCAAATATCAACCTTTCATAGGAGCATGGTGGCATCTCTGGGGTCTCAGCTCTGCTCCATTGGTCTATATGTCTCTTTTTGTACCAGCACCAGGCTATTTTGACTACCGTGGCAGTGTAATAGGTTCTAAAGTCAGGTAGTGAGAGGCCTCCCAGTATGTTCTTCTTCAGTAGTGCTCTACTTATCCAAGTTTCTTCCCTTTCCAAACAAAGTTGATGATTTGTTTCTCCATCTCATTAAAAAATGTCACTGGAATTTTTATTAGGATTGCATTATATAAGTAGATTGCTTTGGGCAAAATAGACATTGTCACAGCGTTAAGTCTTCTTATCCATGAGCAGGGTAGTTTTCTCCATTTATGTAAGTCTCTCTTAGTTTCTTGTAGTAAGGTCTTGTAGTTCTCTTTGTAAAGATCTCTTATTTCTCTAGTTAAGATTTATTTCTGGGTATTTTATCTTCTCGGGAGCTATAGTAAATGGAATTGATTTGGTGATTTCTTCTTTAATAATTTCAGTGCTGATATAAAGAAATCCTACTGATTTACTTATGTTTATCTTGTATCCTGTTACTTTGCTGAACTCCTCTATTAGTTCCAATAGTTTACTTATGGATTCCTTTGGATTCTCTGTACAAACAATCATATCATCTGCAAATAAGGAGATTTTTACTTCTTCATTGCCAATACAGATACCCTTTATTTCTTTGTCTTGTCTAATTTCTCTGGTTAGAACTTCTAGCACAATGTTGAATAGAGGTGGTGGTGGTGGGGCATCCTTGTCTAGTTCCTATTCTCAAGGGAAATTCTTTCAGTCTTTCACCATTTAGGACAATGAAAGCAGTTGACTGTGTAGATGCTACCAATTGCATTGAGGATTTTCCCCTCTATTCCTATTTTACTGAGAGTTTTAAGCATGAATGGGTGTTGAACTTTGTCAAATGCCTTTCTGCATCAATTGGCAAAATCCAGTGATCCTTTTGTGTTATTAGTTAATGTGGTTGATTACATTAATTGTTTTTCTGATGTTGAACCAGGCTTGCATTCCTGGAATGAAGCCAACTTGATTATGATGAATTATTTTTTTTATATGCTGTCGAATTTTATTGGCTAGAATTCTGTTGAAGATTTTTGCATCTAGGTTCGTGAGTGATATTGGTCTGTCATTTTCTTTTTTGGTTGGATCTTTCTCTGGCTTTGGCATCAGGGTTATGCTGGCTTCATAGAATGAATTTGGGAGTGTTCCCTCCTTTTCTATGGTGTGAAATAGCCTCAATAGTATCGGAGTTAACTCTTCTCTAAAAGTTTGGTAGAATTCTCTAGTGAAGCCATCTGGGCCAGGACTTTTTTTGGTTGGTAGGTATTTGATGGCTTTTTCAATTTCTTACTTTGTGATAGATTTATTAAGTTGATCTACTTCTGTTGTGATAATCTTGGTGAGTGATATGAATCTAGAAATTTGTTCCATTTCCTCTAGGTTTTCAAACCTGTTAGAGTATAATCTTTCATAGCATTCTGTTATGATATTTTTTTATTTCAGCTGGGTCTATTGTAACAACTCCCATCTCATTTCTTAATCAAGTTATTTGTATCTTCTGCTGTTTTTCTTATGTAAGTTTATCTGATGGTTTATCAATTTTGTTGATCTTTTCAAAGAATCAGCTTTCGGTTTTGTTAAATTTTTTTTATTGTTTTTCTATTCTCTAATTCATTTAGTTCTGCCCTAATCCTTATAATCTGTTTTCTTCTGGTTCCTGAGTGTTTCTTCTGTTGCCTTCTTTCTTCTTGTTCTAGCTGTAAGGTTAATTGTTTAATTTGGGCCCTTTTTTATTTCTGGATGTGTGCAGTTATAGAGATAAATGGACCTCTGAGCACTGCTTTTGGTGTATTCCATAGATTCTAGGAGGATGTGTTTTCATTCTCATTTGATTCCATACATTTCTTTATTTTTGTCCTTGATTTCTTCTATAGCCCAAGGTTTTTTGAGCAAAGTGTTGTTCAGTTTCCATCAGTTTGAATTTATACCTATGAATTTTCTGTTATTGATGTCAACTTTTATAGCTCTATGGTCTGAGAAGATACTTTGCAGTATATCAATAGTTTGGATTTTATAGAGAATTGCTTTATGACCTAACACACGGTCTATTTTGGAGAATGTTCCATGTGCATTGGAGAAGAAGGTGTACTTATCTGTTGATGGATGAAAGATCTGTACATGATGATAAGGCCAAGTTGGCTGATTGATGCAATAAGATCGTTTACATCTTTACTGAGCTTTTTTTCTGGATGATCTATCTGTAACTGAAAGGGGAATATTGAAGTCTCCAACTATTATTGTGGAATGATCTATCTCATTTTTCAGTGTAGCCAGTATTTGTTCAATGTATCTAAGTGTTCTGGTATTAGGTGCATGAATATTTAATATTGTTGTCCTTCTTCAGTACTGAACCTTTCAGCAATAAATAGCGACCATCCTTGTCCACAGTAGTGAATTTTAGGTTAAAATCTATCTTATCTGAGATTAGAATTGCCATATCTGCTCTTCTTTGTATATTGTTAGCTTGGTATATATTATTCCACCCTTTAATTTTCAATTTGTTCATATCTTTAAGTCTAAGGTATATTTCTTGTAAGCAACATGTAGATGGGTCATGTCTTTTGATCCAGGATGTCACGTGCTGTCTCTTTACTGGAGCGTTCAGTCCATTTACATTCAATGTAATTATTGATAGGTATGTGCTTAGTGCCATAGTTTTGATGTAATTGCTTTTATGTTGATGTTTTCTATAGTGTCTTAATGTTTTATTCTAGGCCATTCTTCTTGATGGGTTGTTGTTTCAGTGTTAGTTTTGTGTTCGTGGAGACTCCTGTGTTGTATTTCTTGTTTTGATACAATGAGTTGTTAATTTGCTTTATGGCTACATGTATTATACCCCTTAACATACAAAGATTAAACCCAATTTTGACTACTGCATAACTCTTAAACTTCCTCCGCATCTGCAATGACTATATCTACTGTAGTGTGTCCCTCTTTTAATGCAATGGTATTATAGGTGTCATGATATGATCACAGATTCCCTCATTTTAACTGTAGCTTTGATTAAGTTTTGTGACTTCCCTAACTGCTTAGAATTTTGGATGATGTGTCCTGAATTGTCACTTTAAATACACATTTAATGGTTCTGTTTTTCTAAGGGAAGGGCTTCTTTCAATATTTCATGTAATTTTGGTTTAGTTTTTATGAAGTCTCTAAACTTCTTTTTATCTTCAAAAGTCTTAATTTCACCATTATATTTGATAGACAATTTTGCAGGATAAATAATTCTTGGATGGAAGTTTTTCTCCTTCAGGGCTTTGAATGTGTCTACCTACTGTTTTCTAGCCAGCATTATTTCTGCAGAGAAGTCAGACAAAAGCCTACAGAGTTTTCCTTGGAGTATTAGCTTTGCTTTGAGCCTTGCTGCCTTTGGAAGCATCTGTTTATGTTTCGTCTTATTAAGCTTGATTATAATATGTCTTGGCGTCTTTCTTTTTGGGTCTAGCTTTTGTGGTGTTTGATAAACATCTTGGATACCTATGTTGTCTTTGCTCATAATCTCAGGAAAGTTTTCTGTCAGCATATCTACAGCAATACTCTCTATATTGCCATTAATCCCCCCTTGTTCAGGAACTCCAGTTAAATGTAAACTATTCCCCTTAATGGAGTCTCACGTGTTTCTTAATGCTTCTTCACTTATTTCTTTTCTCGGATTTCTCCTCACAAATGCTGGTGTCAGTTGCTCTGTCTTCAAGGGCACTGGTTCTAACTGCTATCTGTTCAATCCTACTCTTAGGGCTTTGGACTGAACTATCTAACTCTGTAATTTTGTTATTGATCTGATGTATTTCTATCTACTGATGTCAACCTTTCCTAATTTCCATCCCTGTTATAGATTTATTCTCTTTCACATATACTTTCTGTCACTTGCCTGGACTTTTCAGAGGTAGGACAGGTAAACTTGCATGCACAGTGCACCATCTTGAAGTGAGACTTATCAACTGTCAGAATGGTTGTCATGTTTTAGGGTGACTGGCCCTTGGCACATGTCTTACTCTCCAAAGTCAATTTCTCTTTCTTTCATTACTACATATAGCACCCCCAACCCTGGCTGGTCATATGATTGACATGGTTGTTTATGTAAAGAGAAAAAAAAATGAAAGAGGATGGGTCTTGTGGGCCAAGCCATCATCAGACCTATAATACCTGCTTCAAATGGACACTGTCTCATCCTTCCAGGCACCCTTTAGGCCCCACCTAAGCATCTTCCTAACTTCCCCAGTTTTCTCGTACAATACAAATTCTCATTATAACACTTGCCACACAGTTCTACAATGTCCTGTTTGTTCCTTCTGTTAAACTCTGACATCCCCAAAGATAAACTCAATGCCTTATGTCTGCATCCTCACTGCATGCCACAGGGGCTGCTGTGTATTAAGTTCCTAGTAAACCACTATTGCCATCAAGTCAACTTCAATTCATACTGTCCCTATAGGATGGAGTAAAACTGCTCCAGATTATTTCCAAAGCTGTGCTCATTTCAGAAACAGATTGCCATGTCTTCCTCCTACAGAGAGGCTATTGGCTCAAACTGCCAACCTTTCAGTTAGCAGCCAAGCGTTAACCACTGTGCCACCAAACCAAACACCAAACCAAACCCAGTGCTGTCGAGTCAATTCCAACTCATAGTGACCCAATGAGGTAACAGAATGAATAAACAAAGGAATGGACAGCCTCTGTAGTGACCTTGGAAGCAGATGTGTTTGTTGTCTTTCCTCACTAAAAAACGAGGCTACTGACTACCTCATTAGTCAGGACAAGCAGTGGGGAAGAATGTTCCAGGCAAAAGGAACAGAGTGTGATTGCCCAGAGGTAAGATAGAGTATGGCTTTTTCTAGGGGCTAGTGGAGATTACTCCCAGATTATTAGTTCTTCCAAAGAAAATCTCTAATCTCTTTGTGTCCTTTGTGCTGAGTAGCAGCTTGATTACAGGGATCTCCCTATCTTTGCCAGTTCCGTGAGTACAGGTATAATTAGGGCAGAAAGAGAGAGGCCTCCGTTCTTCAGTTTTCAGTAAAGGCTCCTTCGTGGTCCTGTATAATGATTTAAAACCCACACCAATCTTCTCTGCAAATTTACATTAAAATATTTGCTTATACATGTATAAAGCAGCATTAATAGTATTGAGCCCTTGCTTCACAGGAAAAGTATGAAACCACAGACAGCTTAGAATGAAGCTTTCAAGTTGTCCTTGGGCTCCTGTTACCAGCTAGTAATTGGAAAAACATGATCCCTTCAGTTACAAAGTTCCCACTGCTTCACAGCATGCCTTGTAGAACTTCCTTGCTCAAAGGCCTCTGACTAAATCCCCACCTGAAAGGCCTCTCCAAACAGGTCATTTAATAAAACTACTAGTTGTCAGCCTGACAGTGAGCAGGCATTCAATTCTCGTTTAATTAAAATTTTTAGATCTGATATTATATCTACATCATAGGTGCTCAATGAATATTTGTCGAATGAGTTAAAGAATGAATGAAGCAATAAAGACAGGATTGTTGTTGTTGTTAGTTGCCATCAAGTCAATTATAACTCAAGAAGCCAAAGAAACTGAGATTAGAATTTGCTAGAAATTATCCTAGGTGAGTGCTGGAATCTTCTTTGGATTGCAGACCACTCACTATCTCATTTTAACTATTTTTAGTCCCATCATGCACTCCATACACCGTCCATCTCCCGTCTTTGGGGATAATGTAGTTGGATTTAAAATGTCACTATACACGTTTCGATAGGGTCCTTTTATTCAGCCATACGCATGATTGTCAGGGGTATGCCATTCCCAGTGGGCTTGCCACTCATCTACCACAAAGAGACTCTGCCCCCAACTGCGCATCCATCACAACTGCAGCTTCTGGGGATCAAACTGACTTTGTTTTCAAGAGTAAAGCTGCATGGCCCCTTAGCAGTCTGGTGTTAAATATGTGACAGTACAAAGTAGAATATTCTCATTCGCGTGACTCAGGAGCTGCCCTGCGACCACCAGAGAAATACTAGGTGATCCTAACAGGAAAACAAGGTCTAGAAATGCCAGCAGAATAGAGTGACTGGCATAGAGGAACATATTTTTGCAGCCCTTGTACTAGTTAAGGCTGGGGCGAAAGGAGAGAAGTGACTGCATGAAGGTGACACAGGTAGAGAAGCTAAGGTGCTCTCATGATTCAGAGTCCAACTCTATCTGGGTGCTGTGTCAGTGGACAGAAGCACCAACCCCTACTCACCCCCAAGGCCCGCCAGGTGGAACTTCCTAGGAGCCTAAGAGAAGAGGTGAAATTTCTAACCACAGGCACCTTCAGCCTCTGGGGTTAGAATCACAGGGTGCAGGTGAAAATGCAGATTTCCGAGGCTAAAACCAGAAACTCAGAATCAGAATCTGGGGGTGTGGGGCTTGGCATCAGTTTCTGTACAAAACATGCAGAGGGTGTGTTTTTCCTAATCTTCTTACTGTGCAGGGGTTCTTGCTGTAGATAGACTGCCAAACACCTGGGATTTTCAGCCAAGTATGTGGCTGCTCAGCACATAATGTGAAGAGGGGGTTCTATACCCCAGCACTCACAGAGTAATTCTAGAATACAGGCAGTCCTCTGGGTCTTGAAGACAAATACATATAGATATATGGCCGTGGTCATGAGGAATGCTGATGGAAGTAGGAAGTTATCAGCCCAAGTAACTATCATAGCTGGAAAGCAACTCCCAGCAAATCCCACAGTTGTGAAGGGCAGCCTAAGGATGGGACTAATTCACAAATCTCTCAAGTGCACCATTGCACATCCTAAATAGGGCTGCCAGATTTAGCAAATAAAAATATAGGACGCCCAGTTAACTTTGAATTCATGATAAACATTAATTTTTTTTAGTATCAACATATCCTGTGTAATATTTGGAATATACTTATGTTAAAACATTGGTTAAGTGCTAGGGTGCTAACTGAAATTTTGGCATTTGGAAACTGCCCAGTGGTTGCATGGGAGAGAAGAGCTAGAGATCTGCTTCCATGAAGATTACAGCCTAGCAAACACTTTGAGTCAGTTCTGTTCCATTGTATAAGGTCTCTATGAGTTGGAATCAACTTGACTGCACATAATAACTACAACCTAAAATTTTAATGTAACTGGGTGCCCTGTAATTTACCTAGCAGTCCTATTCCTAAGTCTACTCAGGAACAGTTGTCCACCAAATCAAGACTGTCAAATTTAGCTATCTGTTCAACTTAAGTTGACAAGAGAAGAGAACAGGTGTATGCCCTATTCATCTTTGCCTTCTTTAGAAAAGCTAGTGCAGCACTCAGCTTATAGTAGATATTCAGGGAGACAGTGCCAAATGGTTCTTATTCCAGTGAGGCTGAGCTTGGTGGTGGCCACTGGTGAGTATAGGAAGGGAGAGTCCAGCTAGAAGAGCTGCCAGGGGTACAGCTTCTCATATTCACTGTGCCCCCACCATCCTGTTGCCCAGGTACTCAATTACTTGAGTGATGACGTGGTAACAGGCAGGGCCTAAAAGCTCTGTCTTGCAACCTGAGTGATATAATTTGTCTTACTGCTTTTGCTAGGTTTATGTGAATAAGCCTTGCTTCAAATAACACATGAGTTACTGGAAAGAGCTTGTAAATTAAATCATATTTCCCCACTGGTGAACTTGTTCATTTTTGGAGTTACATCTTCATTTTGGACTGATTTTTTTCCCCTCGCCAAAGCAAATAAGGTAATAGACTATGCACAAGGGACATCCCTGTTTCAAGAAAGCTTTGTAAAATGAAGAAGTGCTTTGTTTGGTTATTTCTTTTATTCTGGGTCCCTGCTTTGTTTAAGTGAGGACACATCTGTTTCCAAGAAGTAGTTTGTCAACAAGACAGCTTTGGCTTTCATGGTAGTATGTCAAGGAACTTTCAAGATATCATACTCTTTTCTTTTGATTTTTTTTTCCCACCTACAAATTGTTACCCAGACAAAGATATTAACAGGAAGGAAAGAATAACTGCCATCAATAGGTAATTAGTGAGTCTATGCTGTATGCTTTATTTGATTTCGCTCTGGCTCCCTGTTTATAGTTACTGGGAATTTCTTGGCAATATTTAAAAGGAAAATCACTCAAAGCACTTTGCTTATGACAGTAGCGTTTTAACACGGCCTAAGCAGTGCTCCATGGCTGTCTGAGTTAGTGAATTCTCATTACTCATCATTAGGCAAAGCCCAAAACCCCTGAGTCAGTTGTGATTCATAGTGACTGCATAAGAAGGAGTGAATGGGAAAGTCCATCCCCAAAGAAGGTGATTCCAGTGCCAAAGCACATGTTCATCGAGTCAGGTCTACAGATTTGTATGCCTCTTTTCCCCTTTGAGTAAGCATACTTACCAACTTTCATTGGCCCTGGTGGGATTTACAAGGATGCATAAAGCCGTTCTTGTGTTTCAGACAGGAGTATTCAACCCTGGTGTCACAAAAGAATCACCTGTTGTTTCAGCTGATGTCAAGTCAGTTCTGACTCATGAAAAACTTATGTACAACGGAAGGATACACTGCCTGGTCTTGGGCCATCCTCACAATTGTTGGTGTGCTTGAGCGCATTGTTGTAGCCTTGTGTCCATCCATCTTGTTGAGAGTCTTTCTTCTTTTTTGCTGACCCTCTACTTGACCAAGCATGATGCCCTTCTTTAGGGACTAGTCCTTCCTGATAACACCCCAAAATATATGAGGCAAAGTCTTCCTATTCTCATTTCTAGGGAGCATTGTGGCTGAACTTCTTACAGACAGATTTATTCATTCTCCTGGCAGTCCTGGTATAATCAGTATTCCTCACCAACATCATAATTCAAAATCATCAGTTCTCCCTTAGTATTACTTACTCATGGTTCAGCTTTCACATTAATGTAAAGCGATTGAAAACACCATGGCCTGAGTCAGGAATACCTTAATTCTCAAGGTGACATCTTTGCTTTTTAACACCTTTTTGAAGAGGTTTTTTTGCAGTAGATTTGCCCAATGTAAACCTTCTTTCTGGACTGCTGCTTCCATGGCCGTTGATTGTAGATCCAAGTAAAATAAAATCCTTGACAACCTCAGTCTTTGTTCCATTTTTCATGATGTTGCTTATGTCCAGTTGTGAAGATTTTTGTTTGCTTTATGTTGTACTGTAATCCATACTGAAGGCTATAGTCTTTGATCTTCATCGGTTAATGCTTCAAGTCTTCTTCAGCTTCATCAAGCAAGGTTGTGTCATCTGCATATTGCAAGTTGTTAATGAATCTTCCTCCAGTCTTAATGCTGCATTCTTCTTTATATAGTTCAGCTTCTCAGATTATTTGTCCAGCACACAGATTGAATAACCATGGTGAAATGATAGAACACTGATTCTTACCTTTATTGATTTTAAAGCATGTAGTATTTCCTTGTTCTATTTGAATGACTGCCTCTTGATCTAATCCAGTTGAGGCCCTGGCACTGGCATTGTATTAAAACTGTCTGGGTGATTAGATTCATTTGGTTTGGGGTGAGGCCTAGGTCAAATGAGAAAAGAAATAAAAACCTTACAAGTAATGTTCATGTGCTCAAAGAGTTGAAATGTTGATTCAGCCAGAGGAAGTAGGGGTTCATGGGATGCTGAAATTCTGGATCTTATCCAATAGTTTCCCCCCATAGGCCTGCCACCATTCCCCCTACCAGAGCACCTACGTGTGCAGCCTACTGGAGACAAGAGCATTTAGCCTGGGTTAATTGACAGAACATTAACACAGAGTAGTTGACCATTTAACCTTAATAGAAATAGACCACTCTGGCAGAGGGAGAAGGAGAAGAGGGCAAGCCCAAGGTGTGGTGTGCTAACCAAACTGGTGAGAAAGGGATGGTATTGGGAATCCTGGGCTGCCTCAGGACCATGACCCCACAAGAATATCATGCTCCTGGAAAGTGATTCCTGAAGGTCAGGTGGTAGGCATGAAGTCAGATAGCTGGGAGTCAAATCCTGCTTTTATCACTTAAGCTCCATTATAGCATCTAGTAGTGCTGTAACACAAATGCCACAAGTAGATGGCTTTAAAGAGAGACATATTATTCTGTCACAGTCCAGTAGACTACAAATCCAAATTCAGGGCATCAGCTCCAAGGGAAGGCTTTCTCTGTTGCCTCTGGAAGAAGGACTAGGAGCTTCTGAGGTGAAGGGACCCTGGGTGCTTTCCAAAGGACATGCTCTGCTCCTGGTACTCCTTATTTCTTGAGGGTATAAGGTCTCTCACTCTCTCTGCTAGTTTTTTTCTCTCATATCTCAAGCAAGTGCCCCAAGGCACAATACAATCTTATGCATTGAGTCCTGCCCCACCAACACAACTGCTGCCCGTCTTCCTTCATTAACATCATAGAGGCAGAGTTTGCAACATACGGGAACATCACACAATACTGGAATCGTGGCCTCACCAAGGTTTGGGGGGACACAATCCAATCCGTGACACACTATCTTAAAGCAACCAAAGTCAGAAGCCATGGAACCCAGCCCCAAGAAAATCCATGACCTAGAATCCAGAGAAGAGGCCCAAGATGACCTTACAGGGGAGTATTTTCTAGTTATTTTGCATAGGAGTAAGTATCAGGAGACATGAGTTATTAATTGTAACTCCATGTCATTTTTTCTTACTTGTCCAAAATAACCTTCTAGTAATCTTGCCCATTTTACATTTAAATGGTCATGGAAATAGTTCGCAAACATTAAAAAATCAGTTGCCATCAGATTGACTCTTACACATGGCAACTCCAATGTATGTCAATAGAACTGTGCTCCATCAAGTTTTCAATGGCTGATTTTTTGGAAGTAGATCATCAGGCCTTTCTTCAGTGATACTGCTGGGTAGACTCCAACCTCCAACCTTTTGGTTAGCAGCTGAGCACTTTAACCATTTGCATCACCCAGTCTCAAATCAAATCCATTGCCACTGAGTCAATCCTAACTCACAGTGACCCTGCAGGACAGGGTAGAACTGCCCCACAGAGTTGCTGACCTTTTGGTTGGCAGCCGTAGCACTTAACCACTATACCGCCAGGGTTTATGTGCCACCCAGACGCTCTGAAAAAAATCTAAACTTTCCACAAACATAAAATATAATTTTAATGATTCTTGTAGGAATTAGATTCATTTATTGCTACTCAGGGACCTTGGTGATGCGGTGGTTCAGAACAGTGCTACAGCTACTAAATAAAAGGTTGGTGGTTCACATTCACTGGCTGCTACTTGGAAATCCTATAGAACAGTTCTACTTTGTCCTACATGGTCAGAATCAGAATTTACTTGACAGCAACAGGTTTTTTTTTTGTTTATTTTTTGCTATTCTGAGAAATGTTCATGGTACAGTGATTAGATACTTGGCTGCTAACTGAAAAGTCAGTGGTAGGAACCCATGAGTTGCTCGGTGGGAGAGAGATGTGGCAATGTGCTTCTGTAGAGATGACAGCCTTAGAAACCTTATGGGGCAGTTCTACCTGCACCTCTATGGTAGCTATGAATCGGAATCAACTCAGTGGCAATGCGTTTGGTTTTTGGTTTTTCAGTAGAAAAGGATCAAAGCCTTCTCAATGATTTTGAAAGCTGCATGTGCAGCAAGTGAAGGTGCTTGTGCTGAAGAATTTGCAGCAGTAGGGGTTAGTTCAGAAACCCTGGTGGTATAGTGGCTAAGTGCTATGTCTGCTGACCAAAACGCCGGCAGTTCAAATGTACCAGGTGTTCCTTGGAAACGCTATGGAGCAGTTCTACTCTGTCCTATAGGGTTGCTATGAGTAGGAATTGACTTGACAGCAGTGGTAGGGCTTAGTTTGGTTGTTTTAAGGTAAGGACAGATTTATGTAGCATTAAAAAACAAAAGTTGGCAGGTTGGCCATAACTCTGACATTCGTATCCTGGGGATTTACTGTAAAAATAGAACCAATTCATGGACCAGCCAAAGCAGCCTAGAATCTTTGCAAGAAAATGTCAATTATTGCACTGTCTACTTGGAGAATGCGGAGGCATTCGGCAGATTTTCTGAAAACGGAAACATCTTCTTGAAATGTGGGTGGCCACAAAGGATACGTTTTGGGGTTCTGATGTTTTCTGCCTTAGTCAAATAACAATGATGACATTAGGAACTTTCCAGACTTACAGGACACTTTTCTTCTTCGTGCTTAAGGACAAGAACACTAAAACCTCGTCAATTCATCGACTGTCTTTGATTCTGTTTGAATTTTATATCTAGGCTTCTGGTGGTTCTTTAATCCGTGTTTGTTTACTGTCCTTGTAGTCACTGGTAGGGAATGGAATCAGTTCATTCTGGCTTGAACCCCTGCTGCGAATTTGCATTTCTACTCCCAGATGTACTGAATCAGAATCTACATTTTGACAAGATCCCCGGGTGATTCTCATGCATAATAATTTTTGAGAACCACTGCTCTACTAGTGGTTCTCAGAACTGGTTCCTAACCAGCAGCATTAGCATCCCCTGGGAGCTTGTTAGAAATGTGCACTGGCCAGATTTATCCCAAATTCTACAACTGTAAGTGATTCAGCCTTTGTTAATTAGGTTGTCTGATTTTTTTTTTTTTCCACTGGTGGCTAATTTTGTTTGAGACTTCACAGTACTTCTAAATTTGTATATGTAAACAAAGAGGAACAAACTTCTCTTCAAGTCATTTATTAGAATCAAAATTAGAAAGAGTTTCTGACCTTCATACAACTGAGCTGATAAAAGTTGCTGTTGCAGGGTGTTGAAAATGTTCACAAGTATGTCAGCCAAAAAAGGGAATTTGCATTCTCTTCTCCTGGTAGCTACCTGTTGTCGTTTGGGAAAGCTGTGGGTCATCGAGTGAATGGCTTGCAGTTAGGGGATAGCATTCCTAGGTTATTTGCCAAGTGAAATGCATGTGATCCCTCACTCTTAGGTTTTGGAAATACCTGGAGAATGTAGTACAATGTTCACTTAAAAGTTCCCGGGTTGTTTATTTTAGTCCATTTTCTTTATAACCTAGGAAAATTGATCAAACACAACTTTTAGGGATGTAAATGAATTTGGATTAGTACTTGAAGTTTAATACTGGGAATTCTGTTATAGGGCACTTGAGACGTAGGTATTGTATTAGTTTCCTATTGCTGCTATAACAAATTAACTTAATTTTAGTGGCTTTAAACAACACAGATTTATTAGCTTGCTGTCCTGGAGGTCAAAAGTCTACCATAGGTCAGCAGGACTGCATTCCTTCTAGAAGTCCTGAGGCAGAATCTCTTTTCTTGCTTCTAAAGATTGCCCACACTCCTTGGCTCATGGCCCCAATCACTCCAGCCTTGGCACATGTCTGCTGTGTTGTTGTTACGTGCCATGGAATAATTTCCAACTCATAGCAACCGCATATGACTGAGTGGAAGTGTTTCACAGGGTTTTCTTGACTGTAACCTTTATAGGAGCAGATTGTCAGGTCTACCTTCTATGGAGCTTTGGTGGGTTCAAATCATTAACCTTTCAGTTATTAATTGAGCTTAATCGTTTTACTGCCAGGGTTCCCTAATCATTTGCTTGCTGACTTACACCTTTGTAACAGATAATAGCATCGCGTCCCAAAGTGTAGCTTCAGCTTTATTCTCCATAAGCCATTTTATTATCATCCCAAGTCCTAATTTTAAAAATCTTCTCCATATGTTGTTATATATACTATTTTCAAGCAAATGTATTCTACCTGCTGAAAGCACTAATGTTCACTGAATATTTACTCTGTCAGTTACAAGTGCCAACTGCATAAAATATATTTTAGTATCTATGTCTTGCAATGAATTTGTTATTCTAATAATTTTATTATTATCCTCACATTTCACGAAAAGTGAAATTGAGACTTCCAAAGTCTGAATAACTTGCTAAATTTGCATAACAGAGAAATAGTGGGACCAGGCACCCAACCTGGATCTACCCTACTAGACTCTGATACCTAACAGGAGAGGTACCTTGTGATGATGTAATACCAGAGCAATTATTGCTCAAGTGGGAAGATGTCCATAGGTTGGAAATGGAACAAGTTGCAGACCTATGTGTAGGCTATGACTGGATTTTTATAAATAGGAATGTCTATGTATGTAATATTATATATATGTACTATAATATCCACAGATGTAATATATGTTCAATATATGTACATACAAATTTATATTTATTAATAGTTTCTAACATTTTTTGTGAAACTGATGAGAGTTAGCATTCTTTTTCTTAACAATGTACATATCCCTGTGTATACAAAAATTCACACACAGCTTCAAGAATTTCAAGTTAGGAACAGCTAATGTATATGTGTAATATATAAAGAAAAATCTGGGAAGATAATACACTGAGTTATTGATCATACTCTAAGATGTGGAACTAAAAAATTTTTTCACATCACTTTTTATAGTTTCCTGTATTGGTAGAAATTCTTTTTAATGAGCACATATTTCTATAATCAAGGAAAAAAAAATGTATGAAGTCCAGATGTTTCAAATTTAAACCGGAACTCACTGCCTGATTCTCTCCTGATGCACTGGCTTCTACTTTTTCCCTTGTCATAACCCAAAGATGATTGATGATGGACTTGTGAAAAAATTTAAAAGACACCTTGGCAAATGCACTAAATATGTGATATTTTGTCCAGAAAAGAATTTTTCCTAAAAGTTAAGAAATAACTAAAAATAAGAAGACATGGGGGCTCGGGGGCATAAAGAGTTTTCTCCGTTTTTATCAGCACTGCACACTGTGGATGTTCTGTGTGCATGACCCTTTCAGTGGGATTCTTAGCAGAGAAGAAAAGTGACCTTTATGACAATGAATGTCTACTGTGTAAGAACTGAACAGCAAGGGAGGCTAATGCTGCAATGCAGAAGAAAGAAGCAGAAGTACATGGTACAAAGACCTGTATCCTAAGCAAATTATCCTGGGGCTGTTGCTTGAAATGACCTCTTAATCCTCGTTTCAGTTAAGTCTGTCACTAATTGAAATGACTGTTTCCAGAGTGCCCTAATGCTTAAGAGAAGGCATTTCCTTAAGCTCTTGACCATTCACAAGTGCAATTCCTGCACTTTGAGGTGTAGGATGCAATCTTACATAAGTAATATTGGGTTTGGAAGACACTTCTCCCCACATTCACGTCCCATCATTTTTCAGTGCTGGGAGCTTTTATACAGTTCTGTCATGAGATCTCATCCTGAGCATGAACAAAGATTCCAGAAGCATTTTTCTCTTCACCAAGAAGACTATCTGAATTTTTAAATCATGCATGTATTTGAAAGGAATCTATCAATTCTGCATTCAATTTATTCTTGGTGCAGTCTGGATTTCTGTATATGCTAAGGTTTGACAATAGCTATAGACCCTAATGGTTCTCCTTGCCAATGGTAGCAGTAAGCCTTTTCCCAGGGTATCCCATCTCCAGGACATTGGCCCCTCAGTTTTATGTAGCAACTGCAGGAGTTGCAAGGACTTATGAAGCTCCCTGGATCCAGGCCAGTATACGGAGTAAGAAAAGAGAGGACCTCTTCCCACTGCTCTGCCCAATCTGAAAATATAATTTCCACAACTACTATTTGTTTCTCTCCTTGAGATGCTTTTGGACTACATGGGATGAAAATACCTTTTACATGGAGTAGTGGGTATAAAAGTCAGTGATGGCATATATGTCTTACACATGTCATTCCCAGAGATTAGGGCCAGAGAAGGGTACATACCTCTTTGCTTACTGTTCTACATGATTAGGAGATTTCTACTTAACTCTAATGAGAGTCTTGACAGTTAACATTGGCCTGGTGCCTTCACATGCAATGATCTCACTGCAGGAGGTAGGCTCTGTTACTAGGTGAGTGGGAGGCAAGGTACTGTAGTAGCTGAGTCCCTGTTTTCAGGTTAGAATGACCTGGATTGGAATCTTGACATTGCCACTTATTTGCTGTGGTTTTGGAAAGTTTCTCATTCTTAACATCTGTTTCTTCACATGAAAGATAAAGGCTTATACAACCACATTGTTAAATAATTGTTGCTCTTAGGAGCTGTTGAGTTGGTTCTGACTCACAGCAACCCTGTGCACAACAGAACAAAACACTGCCTGGTCCTGCACCATGTCCATAGTTGTTGCTATGCTTGAGCCTATTGTTGCAGTCACTATGTCAATCCACTTTGTCAAGGGTCTTTCTCTTTTTCACGACCCCTTGCTTTACAAAGCATGATATCCTTCTCCGGGGACTGGTCCCTCCTCATAACATGTCCAAAGTTCGTGAGAAGTAGTCTCACCCCTTGCTTCTAAGGACCATTCTGGTTGTACTTCTTCCAAGACAGATCTGGTCATTCTTTTGGCAGTCCCTGGTGTATTCAATATTCTTTGCCAGCACCACAATTCAAAGGTGTCTATTCTTCTTCCATCTTCCTTATTCATTGTCCAGCTGTCACACACATGTGATGCTATTGAAAACATCATGGTTTGGTTCAAGCACGTCTTAATCCTTAAGGTGATGTCTTTGATTTCGACGCTTTAAAGCAGTCTTATGCAGATTTGCCCAGTGTGATGTATCTTTTGATTTCTTGACTGCTGCTTCCATGGGTGTTGATTACAGATTCAAGTACAATGGAATTCTTGACAATTTCAGTCTTTTCTCCATTTATCATAACATTGCTTATTGGTCCATTTGCGAGGGTTTTTCTTTTCTTTCTGTTGAGGTATAATGCATACTGAAGGCTGTGGCTTTAATCTTCATCAGAAAGCCTCTACTCCCTATCTCTGATTTCCTGTCTCATATTTACTCTTTTTCTTTCTTTCTTTTTGTGTGTGTCTAATATTTTTTTCTTGCTGTTGAAAATATACACAGCAAGACATATACCAATTCAACAATTTTTATTTGTACGATTTGGTAGCATTGATTAAATTCTTCAAGTTGCGCCACCCTTCTCACGCTCTTTTTCCAAATTGTTCCTCCCCCATTAATAAACTCTACCTCCCAAACTTTCTATATAACCTTTCAAGTTGCTGTTGTCAATTTAATTCCATACAGGTTTGATTTTATTTATTTTTTTTTAAGAGCACAATGTTCAAAGCAGACTTTACTAATGAAGCTAAACTGTTGTTTAAAGACGTCAGAGAGTAGTTTTGGTTTAAAGTTTGGAGATTATCACAGGGTAATTGTTTCAGGGATTCATTCATACTCAGTGGCTCCAGAAAGTCTGAACCCCATGAGAATTTGAAGTTCAGTCCCACACTGCCATTCTTAAATGTACTCCCTCTAGACTCAGGCCCATTTCACCACTGATACTTTTCTTGTCAAGGTCACCAATGATCATGACATTGCTCGATCCAATACATTTCTCAGTCTTCATTGGCCCATCAGGAGGATGGGAAGATCATTCCTTCCTCCTTGAAGTAATTTTTCTCTGTTGGCTTCCAAGTCTCTACATTTCGTTGGTTTTCTTCCATTTCAAATGCTGCTCCTTCTCAGCCTCTGTTGCTGGGTGTGTGTAGTCTTTAGATATTGCAGAGAGCTAGTACTTATCACTTGTGCCTTTTCCTTGTTAACAGCTGTTCCCTCAGTGATCCCTCCCAGTCTTACAGCTTTAAATACTATCTTTGTGCCTATGATCCACAAACATATATTACCAGCCCTGGACTCAATCCTAAATTCCATGGTCCTACCAACTGTGTATTTGACATCTCTCCTTAAATATCTAATAGGCATCTCAAGCACAACATGTCCAAAAAAAATCAGTCTTTTGTCAAAAGTAACTCGATCTGCCCCTTTATTTCTCCTGTCATTGGTTGGCAGATGCCTCTTCCAGTTTGACTCACCAGAATCTTTGGAGTCATCCTTGACTCCACTCTTCCTTCCACATCCCGCATACAACCGGTCAGGAAATCCTGTTTATTCTACCTGCAAGATGTATCACAAATTCGACCATAGCTTACCGTTTGCATTGCTGCCACCCTCATTTGAGCCATCACTACTGCTCAAGGAGCAATCATGACTGCTTACACCAAACACCATATTTACATTGCAGTCCTCTGCCACCAGCATCCTCATCTCCTTTGCTGTTTTTTCTTTTATATCCATAGCATTTATTACCTTCTAATATATTGTATGATTTCCTTATCTCTTCTGATTGCTTTTTGTTTGCCTCTAGTATAATGCAAATACCCAGGACAGTGCCTGATATATATTCTACAGATGTAAAGGATATGACTGTTTGGTAAATGAATTGCCATTGTAAAGATGAAGAGGCTTAGAGGAATTGAATGATTCCTCAGGATCACACATTAGTTAAGTACTAAAGCCATCCTAAAACAGTACTTAACAGAGCCCCAGGCAAGGAACTGTAACATTAGGTGAGTTCCTGCAGTATTGCTGTAGTTCCTGCAGTACTGCTGTAGTCCTGCAATACTGCTGTAGTCCCTGCAGTACTGCTGTAGTTCCTGCAGTACTGCTGTGGTCCCTGCAGTACTGCTGTGGTCCCTGCAGTACTGCTGTGGTCCCTGCAGTACTGCTGTGGTCCCTGCAGTACTGCTGTGGTCCCTGCAGTACTGCTGTGGTCCCTGCAGTACTGCTGTGGTCCCTGCAGTACTGCAGTGGTCCCTGCAGTACTGCTGTGGTCCCTGCAGTACTGCTGTGGTCCCTGCAGTACTGCTGTGGTCCCTGCAGTACTGCTGTGGTCCCTGCAGTACTGCTGTGGTCCCTGCAGTACTGCTGTGGTCCCTACAGTGTTGCTGTAGTTCCTGCAGTGTTGCTGTAGTCCCTGCAGTATTGCTGTAGTTCCTGCAGTATTGCTATAGTTCCTTTAGTATTACTGTAGGGCATCTGTTTTTCACTTTTTTTAATTAGAAGTAGACTTTGTCTGCATAGCAATGTCTATAGAAAGGGCTAATTTAGAAAAATTGTGCCATAACATAAGCTAATGTTTATTCTCTTATTCTCTCTATGCCTTTTAGTCATCTGATAAAACCCTTGTTTTGAAATATTTTCACTTTTCAGAAATTAATAAATTATTGTTATAGACTACCTCCAACTCCATCCCCTCATTCCACCCCAGCCCCCTTGGTGGCTTAAAAAGCCAACCAGGCATCCCTTTGGAGATTTCCCTATAAATTGATCCTTTTATTCTCTTACATTACTTACAAATCATATCAAACCCATTGCCATCAAATTGATCCTGACTCACAGTATCCGTATAGGACAGAGTAGAACTACCCCCTAGAGTTTCCAAGGAGCAGCTAGTGGATTCAAACTGCCAACCTTTAGTTAGCAGCCAAACTCTTAACTACTGTTCTACCAGGGCTCCTGTGCTGCTCATACATTATATTAAATTATTTCACAAGTGAAAATAAGACTTTTATTTTTGTATCATCATGCACAAATATGAGATGAACACTTACTTTTTGAAGGCTCCATGGTGGGGTTGGAGAAACAAAGAAGCATCCAGAAGCTTCTGGTATATTACGTGAAATGAGGTACGTATTAGTTGAGATACTGGTTTAGCGTCTTTATCGGAGACTAAGTAGCAGTGGCTTTGACAAGATAGAAGTTCTCTCTTCACATGCAGGTGAGCGAGTGGGCAGGCAGGCAAAGGAGAAAAGTCTGAGCTTCCAAGGTCACCTGGGACCAAACTTTTGTATTGTTGTTCCACTATCCCTCTCTGTGTTGTTCTCATCCTGAATCATTCAGATGGGAAAACTTGGCTCATATTTCCACATACACATTCTAGGCCCTAGAAAGGGGGGAGGAGAGGAGTGAGGGCATGTGCCTTCCTTTTAAAGTTAGGACCCAAAAGTTGCACACCTCACTTCTTACTCATATTCTGCTAGCCAGAACTTGGCCACATGGCAATACTTAAGACAAGCCAGGCAGTGTAGTCTGAAAGGTAACCACATGTCCTGATGGAAGGATTATATTATTGAAAGGAAGAAGGGGAGATTTACAGTTAGGGGGCAGAGAAAGACCCCTGCTTGGCCATATATGCAAATATCTCTGTCTCCAAGGGAATACCAAAGCTTTAAAGGACAAGGCCACATTTCACACTTTCAGCACCTTGTGCATTGTAACTACTTAATTATATTTACCTGGCCCCCAGGGTCACCAAGAGTCGGATCCAACTCGATGGCACTTAGCTGGCACATTGTTTAGGTAATTTGGTTAATGTGCTTTCATCCTGGAGATCTTGTAGAAAGTTTTTGTTATAATGCCCCAAACATACACTACACAATCCTGCAGTAAATACTGCAGAGAAATAAATGTCAAAGGATAGCATAATTATGGATAGATTATCTGTACACTTACACACCTCTGCCTTCTAAGCTAGAAGGGCTGCCTGTAGTGAACGGATGTAAAAGATAAAATTTGATCTAATGGGCTTGTGTTCCAGCTGATTGGCTGCCTCATTAATGATCCCAGAGATCAAGCTACTGCTCTAGCAAATTTGCTGACCTAAGTTTGAGAACTAAAAGCCAGAGCTAAATGTGGTTTCATGGCACACCGCATTCCTTTCTTAATTCATCATGCTTCGTGGGAACCAGGCTCTCAAGCTTCCCCTCCCCCAGGTAGCTGTTAAACTGGAGGAATTGTTCTCTCTAGTCCATAAGGAAATGAAAAGGGATCCTGCTGGAGGAAGCAAATACAGCAGCAGTCAAGTGGCCTTCCCTCTGAATCTGAACATGTGTTCTGACTGTTCACAGCTCCCATGAGGAAGGGGATGGAACACAAGGCTTTGAGCTATAAAGGAAACCCCTATCCATTTACACTCTGCTAACTTGAAATTTATGATCATTTGACCTGAGCCAGCCCTTAATTAATCTCTATGGTGCCTTTGAAGAAAGGCCAAACTAGCTAAATAAATATGTACTGTAAGCAAGTGTATAAAGGGTGATGTTTATCATATTCATGAGAACAACCTTACGTGAACTATTGAAATTTAAGCATCCACTGCTAATGTGAGATGAGATAATACAGTCTCACTAACAGAGGGAGGATCTATACTCTGGTTCACAAAAAGGTAGCTGCTCCACGGACTTGGAAGAAACAGGCTATGCTCTGTGATCCTGGAATTTCACTCACGTGGGCCGGCCTTTCTCCATTTGTCTGAATTAACAAATGGTTGGCTGCATCTGGCTAAGACACTCAGACACTCAGCCATTCCTAATGCAAATGTTAGGCTGTACTTATTTCAGGATGAACAGAGACCCCATGCCCTCATGTTGTCATTTGTCCTTCCCAGAATATTCAGTTGCATGGCTTTTGGCCAATCATTTTCCTCTTCCTGGTGTGGAAGGCTCTGAGTGGCTTCGTGGAATGGCTTCTGCTCAGCTGGACCCCTAGCTATCTCCTGTTTCCAGCTGTTTAAGACTCTGCTGTCCTGGAGGTAAAGCTGCAGAGTGATAAGCTTTGAAAAATAAAGCCGGTTGCTAGCCAGGCCAGCCAAGCAGTGTGGGAGGGGTGGAAAATCTGGGTGATGTGGTTCTTGGCATAACAAATTATAAATATCTGAGGTATCCACTGGGAGAAGGGGGATGAGGTGTTCTCTAACCAGGTCTCATCCATGTATTATCAGTTGTTAGCTTCTAGAGAATACTGTCAGAACCAGACTAATGGGACTGAAGCCATGACCTTGGGTCAGCTCTTACTGGCTGCCATCCTGACTGACACCGTGGAATCTCCTGTGGTCTTGGAAATGTCAATGTCAGAATGCAAGTGATTATCCTTCACTGAGCTACTAAGAGAGTTAGTGCTGGATATTGTTTCATCAGGGGTCAGCTACCCTCTTTCCTAGAGATGATGCATTCTTAATCCAACCCTCTGAGCATCAGATATTGCTACTCATGTCAACCTTTAGGGCAGCAATAAATTTTGGTTTTTTGCACACTTGGGAAGACAATAGTAACTTTAGCCCTTAGGGGAATCTCTGAGTAGTGCAATGGTTAATGAACAGGGCTACTAATCAAAAGTTTGGCAATTGGAGTCCACCAGAAAACCTTGGAATAAAAGCCTGATGACTACTTCAAACAAATTAGCTATTGAAAACTCTTATGAAGCATAGTCCAACTGTGACACACAGGGCATCACCATGAATTGGAATCGACTCTGCAACCAATGGTAGTCATTTGGGAATTGCGTCTAGTCAAGTGAAATTTGGGTGATTTTACTAGTTGTCATCTTTAAGGGTCTATCTAGCTTTATAGTTCATTGGTCTGCCCTCCAGAATTCTATCATGTACACGAATTAAAGAAAGAGGAGCGGAGGCTATGCTCTGCCGGCCCTGAGACCGGGCAGGACTGTAACAGCCTCTCAAGCCCAGCCCTGAATTTGGTTGAGAGGGCTTGTTGCAGAAGAAAGTGTCGTGTTTTCTATTCACTGTTTGAAAGTTTCTCCCAACTATGTATCAGGAGATTAAAGGCAAGTTTCTACCTCCTTCTCTTTCTCTCCTTCTCTCTTCTTCCTTCTCCTCCTTTGCTCAGTTTCCTTGTCTTTAAGGATACTCACAGTCTTTCTGGCATGTTGCCTAGGCTGAGAGAGAATCTTTGTAAAAATTTCTTCTAACTATTGGCATGGAAGTGCTATATAAAACAGCAAGACATTTTGTTGTAAAACTTTCTCATTATCAACCTTCACTACTGTTTCATTTTATAAAAGCTTCTTTGTCTTCCCCCAAACATTTCAGATTAAACAATGCTGTTAGTGACTGTGGGAAGATGCCGCTTGTATGCTTAGCTGGTTGAATTGCAGATGGTTGCCACGAATGTTACGATGCCAGCTTCCTATAAGGGAGTTAAAATACTAATTTACGAAGTAAGCTGGAGATGGAAGTGGAGATTCAGCTTCCTTATTGTCCAATTTGTACTTTCTGGGTAAATGAACTCTGTGATCTATATGTGGCTCAATTATCAGATTCAAGTTGGAATTGAGTTTTTCCCTATTACTGAAGGCATAGATTCAAAATCAATTGCAAAAGACAAAGCAAAACTATGAAACATTCAGACTATGCTGGGTGCTGGAGAGACACAGATATGTAAAAACTAGCCCTGCTGCTAAGGTGTCTGTAACCCTGAGAGGAAGCACTTACCTGAACAGAACCTGTATTGTGATGTGGTGAGCACTACAGCAGAGGCATGTGCAGAGAGCCAGAGACACACTGGTGGAGGTGGGGTGGCCATTGGGGTGTGACGAGAAATTGGGGTTGGAGCCTACAGGAGAGGGACGCATAGAGGTCAAGACCACCAGGTCTTTAGAGGCAGGTAGATGAGTTTAAGTTCTGGACTCCCGTTTATTACCTGTGACCTAAACAACTCACTCAATGAAATAAAAACTAATTTTCATTATTATAAAAGAAATATTAAAATGTTATTAAAGGACTTAAAGTAGTGTTTGACAGCCAAAACATGCTTCCCTTCCTTATTCTTTGCAAAAAAAAAAAAAAAGCCACTGGAACCACTGATTGAAACTGGTCTCCGAACAGACCCGATAACTGATCGTTTGTAACTGAAGGGCAAGCAGTTAATTCAGCCTTTCCTTGGTGGGGCTGTGGGCAGTATAAGGAAGGGGAGTGGAGGCACGGAGGTCAGGAGGGGTCCACATGTAGAGCAGGAAACGTTCAGAAAATTGTAGCGAAAGTGTGGTTAAAGCGAAAGTGTCTGGGGAAGGGTCAAGGATGATTTTAGAAAAGGCAGACCGTGGCCAGTTTGTGAAGCAATTTGTAATGTCTGAATGAGGAATTAGACCTGTCATTGAAGCCAGTGGACACTTAACAGTGCTTGGGAGCAAAAACAGAGGCGTAAGAAGCTGTGCCTTTAGAAAACAGCTCTCCGACGGCTGTGTGGGGAGTTGTCTGGAGACGAGAGGAGACCAGTTAGAAGATGAGCATGCAGATGCCAGAAGAAATGATTTTCATATTCACTTCTGAGTAGCTGCTGAAGGCCGATTGTGACTGGCACCTTGCTAAGTACAAATGAAGGCTGAGTCTAGACAAGGGCACTAATTGCAGGGATAGAGAAATGGGAAGGGAAGCAATACAATGATTTTTTCTGAGACACAACTGATGAAATTTGGTGACCATCTGGAAGTGGGATGGGGGAGAGGGTTTGATGGAGAGAGACAAATAAAAATTCATTTCATGGAACAATGAAGTTTTTTTGGAGAACTGGGATTTGAAATACCTTGTCAGAGCTAAGAAGGAAAGACAGCCATTTTTCCTTGCCCTTCTCCTCCCTGCTCCTCCTTCTTATTCTTTGGGGAAAGAAAAATCACTGAGGCCAGTGACTGAATCTCTTCTCCGGGCAGTCAGTCCAGTAGTTCTCTTTGTCAGGTCACACTCCAGATTAGCTTCCGGAGTCAGTGTGAGAACTGCGTGAACAGCAAGCAACTAATGAACAGTGTTGGCCAGTAGTCTCATGATTCTCCATGGCACCTTGAATATTTAGCTGATTTCTGTTTAAAAGAGACAACTAGAAGTTGACTTTGAAGTATTGTTTTCCTTTTGAAACGGAAATGTTGTGAGAGGCTATATTAAATAATGGAAAATATGAGATTCATTTGATGAAAGGTTGAAGACGAGATCTGTAGTTCATCTTAGGTAAACAGTGGAAGTGGGTGGTGATGAGCACATGTTGACATGAGACCCGAGAGGAAACAGGAGAGGAAAAGAAGAAAGATTACAGCATGAGACGGTTTTTGCTTATTGGAAAGATGCTGTTCATAAAGAAACAATAAACTCCTAGGACACAGAAATATGAGACTAAAGCGAAAGCAACTTTTGTCTTTGTGTTGATCCTTTCAGAAGTTATCAGCAACACTTTTATTGGAAAGATGGCACGGATTCTATGGCATGTTTATTGTCAGAGGTGAGTAAGAGTCAATACTACTATGTATTGTGTCGCAGAGATTCTGGTAGAGTAAATTTAGTAATAATGAAACAAAATGCACATGAGATGTCTCTTTCCAACCAGATGTGCCTTTATAAAACACCCTCTCTGATAGCTGTGTGGGGAATGACCTGTAATTTGAAAAATCTCATCCAGCCAGATTCTCTTGTCAGATGCACGTATAACTAGTAAGAACTACTCTACAAACTGGGTTACATAAGAAATCACATCCTGTTATTCTTCAGTTAACTCCTCAGAACACCCATAAATCCTGTTAGCAGGCATCATCTCTTTCTTGAGCTGATCCCTCTTGATTTTTCAAAATCTCTGGTGCCTATTCATTTTAAAGATGACCCTGACTTCTACTCGCTGCAGTCTCATTGGTCTACCCTACACTTACCACTTAGTGCTTCTTACCACTAAATAGTGATGATGTTACACTCTGGCCCCATGTACAATCTGAAGGTTACTATCTGTCCATTGCTGTAAGGAATCCTAGCTGTCTCTGCTCTCCTCTAAGGCCAAGTTGATGGTCTACCCAAGAGAATGTACCTATATGGCCACTTGCCAGGACACAAACAGGTCCCAAAGGTGCTAAGTCAAGACTTCTTAATTATCTTCTACTTCATGGCATCTTTTTCTTAGGTCTTTCACCCAAAAGATAAATCAGCTTTTCAATTCAATCTTCAAAATAGAGAGTCTTAATATACTTCTCTCCACAGAGAGTAGGGACAACTAGCTCTACATTTACCATGATTAGATGATCAGTCTTCTGACCAGCCCAAGGTGGTTTTCTACCATTTATCTTGAGAAAAGAGATAAAAGAAGCAAAAATTTAATCTCTAGTACAGTACCCTCTAGAAAGGAGCCTCAATACACATAGCGTATTTAGGAGTTATTTTAGTTTTTGTTCCCACATCTGTCATGAGTTCAGAAATAAAGGTGGTTCAGCCTAAGCTTCAGGTCAGTATTGTTGGGAATTTCTTGTGGCCACCACAAAACCTTTTCACTGATAAGAGTTTTCTAGTTTACCGTGTGCCGCCTCAGTCCCAGTACATACGTATTCACATATAACCTAAAGGCCGAACAGTTGACACGAAAGGTTTGCTTTTTTTCTATTTTGCTGTTTGAAAAGGAGTGTTGATCTTTAACTGAAAATAATTGCCACCAAGAACAAAAGCAAGACATCAGCAGTATTACCATGTATTACCCTGAATTTCAAAACATATTACCCTGTTGCTGCTGGCAAACCATGAGATGTGTAGTGCTCATTGGAAAGATCCTGTGGGAAGGAAAAACAGTGAGACAAAGGAGAGAGTGGGGAGGATGGTGGAGGAAAAAGGTGACGAGGTGGTGGGCACAGCATGGAAAGCTTTCCCTACATCAGTGGTGGGTATCTACCATGGTAATTGTCTGAGCCGTCTTTATTCAAGACAGGTGTGCTAGGTTCGGTTGGCAGAGCAGAAGTAAACAGAGTTCTTGTTGACCATGATTAAAGGGCTCATATAATTTATTGTCCAAAGAAGAATATTTTTGAGTGCAAAAAGGAACGTTCTTAATAGTAAAGCAAGGATAAAAGATATAAATAAGGACTCTTCAGGGTAAATCAGAGCATATGGTCAACCTTAGCCATTGTAGATCTACAGTTTGAAAATACTTTATCGTATAACTCAGATTTTACCTCTGAACAACACTTTATTCTGATTGCTATAGGAGATACAAAACAAAACAAAACTGCTACTTCAAGAGGCTGACAGACTGGTCGTGGAGGGAAGACTCGTACACAAATAACTGACAACCATAGGATATGGTAGGAAGGACACAGGCCTTGGAGTCTGAAGACTTGTGTAACCAAAAACTCACTGTCACTGTGTCGATTCTGAATCACAGTGACCCTACAGGTCAGACGGGAGCTGCTCCATAGAGTTTCCAAGTAATGCCTGGCAGATTTGAACTGCCTGTCTTCTGGTTAGCAGACCTAGCACTCAGCTACTATGCCATCAGTTTCCAAAGACCTGTATATCAAGGTCCTAAATCTGCCTTTACTGGGTGACCTTGTGCAGATTACTTAATCTTTTAGAGAATTTTATTCTGATTGATTGGTTAGTGGTTTGTTCAGTCACCACATGAGCTTACATTGTGCCATTGGTGGCTATGGTGGTAAAGAACATAATCTTTAGAGGGACAACCAACTGGGTTCAAGTTACAGCTCTGCCACTAACTTCGAAACTTTGAACTAGTGATCTAACACCTCTGAGCTTCAGTTTCCTTGTCAATTAAATGATGATAGTAATACCTAATTCATAGAGCTATTGTCAGCTTTTGTAGATGAGGAAATAGAGGTTTTTTTAATACAAAATATTGAGCAATTTCTGGCACATAGAAAAAGCTCAAAAACTGATCACCATTTATTGTTATTATTCTAGATACTCTACTTCTTGCTAGACACGCCAAAAAGAACTGGGGTGAAGGGTATTATGGAGGTGAAACAAGACAACCCTAAATACCTTCTAAGGCTATTAGGGGGATCCAGTGAGGACACTGGGTGACAGTGCTTTGTGTGCTATAATGTGCTGAACAAAGGAAAGACATCATGGTTATTACCAGTGATTGGAGCATTGTCCAGATTCTTCCTCTCTTCCATGTATCTGTTAGGATGCTGCCAGAGGTAACTAAGGGAGAACTCAACCCCAAATGTCTTCAGTTATAAAAATATGCATTATCTCACCAAACAAGAGTTCCAGGGCTTGTTCATGTAGCAATTTAATGATGCCATCAAGAGCCCGTATCTCACTCTGCCTTTCTCCGACATTCGTTAACTCACCTCACAGGATGACATCGGCTGCTGTGGTTGCAGGCATTACATCCTTATCAAATCAATGTCTAGAGGCAAAAAGAGGTTATCTTTTCCTTTTATTGTTATATATTTTTTTAAATCTAAGACACCTTTCTCAGAAGCAACCCTTCCCTGCTTGGAGACATCCTTGTAAGTCTCATTGGTCAATATTGGGTCCCTTGTTCCTTCCTAAACCGAATTACTGGTAAGATAAAACTACTGTAATTGGCTTACATTTACCAAGACCCACCCCGCTGGCCCTGAGGATTCTTCATCTTCCTTAGAAACATGTCTTTGAAGAAGGATGGGAACCTCTAAACAAAGTCAAGATTCTGTTGACAGGAAGGAATAGGACGTGATTGCTGGATAACCACCAACAGTGTCTTCCGTAGTCTCTTCACTTTTAGTCAGTTACTATGCTCATCTAAACCTGTCTTAAAATGTCACTTAATTCTGTCCCAGTCTTTGCTCAGGTTTTCAATGTTTTCTGCCTAGACTCCCAATTTCTTCTCTTGGAGCCCTAATCCCAACACTCAGTCTTTCACTAAACTGCCAGTCAGCTCTTTACAAGATGCAAGTCTGATTATACCCTTTCCTAACTTAAAGTTTTTCAAGACTTAGTTTGGTTATAACCACCTCTTTCAGTATGCCCCCAGATGTTTTATTTATACCTCTTTTACAGTCTGGCTGAAGGAGAGCCTTGTATTAGAATTATGTATATATATTTTCTGTATCCTGATATCTTCTTTGTCCAATATGGCAGCATTGGCCAAACATGGCTACTGAGATTTAAGCAGGAAATACATTTTTGAATTTCAAAGACTTAGACCAACCAAATAAAAGAATGTAAAATATTTCATTTATAATTTTTATATTGATTACATGTTGAAAGGATAATGCTTTAGATGAATTTTGGTTAAATAAAATATGCCATTAGAATTAATGTCACATCTTTTCAATTTTTTAATGTGGCCCTTAATGCCTCGTGCTATTGCATTGGTTCTGACTCATGGTGGCCCTATATAAGTCAGAGTAGAACTGTGCTGTGTGGGATTTTCAGTGGCTGATTTTTTGGAAGTGGATCACCAGGCTTTTCTTTTGCAGCACTTCTGGATGGACTCCAACTTTCAACCTTTCAGTTAACAGCCAAGCATGTTAACCAAATGCATCACCCAGGGACTCACATGTGACCAATAGAACATTTAAAATTATCTATGTACTTGCATTTGTAACTCACATTGTATTTCTAGGCAGGAACTTGTTAATTTCTGAAGAGCAGGAGCCAAAAGGGCCTCTTATTTATCCGTTATTCATCAAGTTAGCTTCCTGTCTTCACCTCATGGTCCACGGGAGTATGAATCTCATCAAAACCATTTACTTGTTTAAAATAAAGTTTTAAAAAAGATATATTTGAAAGAGTACAGGGCCATTTCATGTTATCTGTCTTTTGCTTCTGAATTTTTATACATGGGTATCTTGTCTTTGTTTTAACTAGTCCAAAGTTTCTTTGCGAATTTGCCAGATTTCGATATCAGTCTTTGTTATGGTTATTTCAAGGCGCTGTGTTGTCATGGAATGATTTCAACTGAAAGAATAGAGAAACTGGAATTTAAAGATTTTGATTATACTAGCTTGTCTCTGTTACTTTTCATTCTGTCTGCTTGGATGTTCCTCAACAAATTATATTTTACATTTTAGAGGTGGTGGTGTCTCCGTGACTACAACCTCCAGAATATTTTAGTTATTTTTACGATTGTTATTAGGAGTAAAGAAGCAGATGTAGATGATGCTATTTGTACGCAACTCTACTAAATTACAGCTGGCACTTATTTTATGGATGAATTATAAATATATACATATTTACAATAAACAGTAAATATGTATATATACTTACTGCTTATTATATCACCAGCAAGGATTACTTAGAAGACCAAGAAAATTAAAAATCTTTTGGAACACTGCAGGTGCAGGGGTTAAATATTTGGCTCCTAACCTAAAGGTCAGCAGTTTGAATCCCTGGTTTACTCCTTAGAAACCCTATGGGGAAGTTCTGCCCTGTCCTATAGGGTCACTGTGAGTCAGAACTGACAGCAACAGATAGAAAACATTTATAAGAATCTGTTTATAGTGACATAATGAAGTAAAGATATATATATATTTATATTTAATAAAGAGAATTGAGGGAATTAAGTTTTATGGTTATAGTCAAAAAAGTGTTATAATTTAGGAGAAAAGTTCTTTTCCAGAAACATTTGGAGCATCTGTAGTTTTAATTTGGAAAGAAACAAGATAGTCATAAATTAGGTACTCAAGAATTACTGATGGTGTTAGTTACCATTGACTAGGCTCCAACCTATGAGAAACCCATATACAACAGAACAAAGCGTTGCCTGATCCCGTGTTATCTTCATGATCATTGGCATCTTTGAGTCTGTTGTTGCAGTCACTCTGTCAAACCATCTAACTGAAGGTTTCTCTCACTTTCCCCAGCCTAAAGGCCTCTTTTTGCAGTATATCAGACATTGTTCTATTGTGATCCATAGGTTTTTCATTGGCAAATTTTTGAAAGTAGATCACCCAGGTGTTTGTCCCACTCTGAGTCTGAAACCTATCCACCATGGGCGACCCCACTGGTATTTGAAATACATGTTACATAGCTTCCAGGATCATACAACACACAGTCCATGCAGGTGGTGGGCATGGAAGAATATAGCAGGATTATTTGTCCACTGTCCGGTTAAAAAGAAGCCCTTGTAATGCAGTGGTTAAGCACTTGGCTGCTGACGGAAAGGCCTGTGGTTCAAATCTACCAGGTTCCCTGGAGGGAAATGGTGTGTCAAGTCTCTTCCATAAAAGATTTGCAGCCTTGGAAACCCTATGGAGTGGTTCTCCTCTGGCCTGTAGGGTCGCTGTGAGTTGGAATTGACTCCATAGCAACAGACTTACTGTTGGATCTGGTCAAAAGATCCTCGCAGGCTTTGCAAGCAGAATCCTGTCTGACCCTTTCCTGCCTCTGCGGTGTGATTTCTCCCTAAATGAAAAGAAACAATCACATCAGTTCTTTTGTCAATGGGACTGCTTCAGAAAGTTCTATTTGCATGGGCTTGTGAAGAGCATTGTGTCCTTTGACTTTGATCTTCTCTCAATTAGTCAAAAAAGCTTTGTGTCAAAGGCAGGTAGATATGGGGGAAGCCAGGTTGACTTCTGGACCCGCCCCTTCCATGGAGTTGGTATCCCTAGTCTACTGTCTGTCTTTCCCCAGGGTGTGCAGACTTTTAATGATGCTCTGATCATTTCTGCATTTGGGTCTGTTTCTGATGAAAAAGAGAACCCTAGGTGCTATCACCCTAAAAAGTGTGATTTTCGTGCTGACAAAGAGAGTTTGCTGTGCAGAAGGCAGGTCTTTAAGTAGCGATCACCTTGCCGTTCCTGTTTCCAAGGGCTGAGCGCAGACACCTACCAGGAAAGACAGCCCTGCCTCATGCATGACCTGGTAACAGATGAGATGTGACAGCATCTGAGAAGAAAGGACTTCTGAGGGTCTGTCCTTGCTGCTGCTGGGATAAAAGGGAATTTCTGAAAGGAGAGTAGAAGTCTTCCGATCTTTGGAACTGAAAGAACTTGGAAGAGGATTGAGGACACTCTTTGTTTGGGAGACTGGCACTTCTTTTGAATCTGTGTGATGGTGTCAGCAGATGTTCTAGTTAGAAACCTGAGAAGATCAAAATCCTGCTCTGCCCATGCTTTCGTCTCTCTTTGGAGTTTCCCTGAGAGCTAGAAATAGAGAAACCTTGAGAAATCAACACACCTCTTTATTATTAGCAGAAACAGTGCCTGACGACCAGAATTGGCCTCTCTGCTTATCAGGTTGGAGCTAAACGGTTTAAGCTCCAGGCCCACGTGAGGCCTGTTCCACCATCTCAACTCAGTGTCCTGTTTCTACTGATCATCTGCTAAGCCAGAAAGGCTAGAGTCACTATACCATGTGGAAGCAGAAGGGGTCAGAGGAAAGTTGCCAGAGATTTCTTCTTATCTCTAGAGCCAGTTGACAGATAGGAACAGACGGAATGTTTAGTAAACTGTGACTCTTGCTTCTGGTAAATAATAGCCTGAAAACTCACCCGGTGGCATAAGTCCCTGTCATGAAGTGACCTGAACAGAAACTGAAGTTCTCTCCTCTCCGTACGTGTATAGACACCAAGCTAAGTATATTGTGTACATTTCGTTGTAACAACCATGTATACCATGTACTCTTTCTTATCCTGATCTTGCAGTTGAGTGTACCGAGGCTCTGAGAGTAGAGGTCACCACCCTGTCGTACACTTCAGTGGCACAGCAAGCTTTGTACTCCAAATTGTTAGAGACCATAATCAAGTATCTAACATTTGCTCCACAATATTCCTGGCTCCACAATATTCCTGTTGTCAGACTAGATCCTAGGAAAAGCTTTCTAAGGTCACAGAACATTTGTTTCAGTCAGCCCTCTTTCTAATCCTGTTTGGTGGGTAGAATGAGAATTTTATGATAGGTCTGTTCCAGTAATAAGTTTTGGTTCTTTTGGGAAGCATTTTCTGACCTTAGAAACCTTCCATTCTGCAGAGACATACATGGGGCTTAATTTAGAAACAATTGAAATAATTGTAACATGAAAATTGCTTTAAAAGAAAAAGACAAATGGCCTTATTTTAGGATAATGTAATTATTTTTAAGGGTTTCTCTCTAATCAACAGTGGAAGTCTGTTTAGAAATTAATGTTAGAGAGCAAACCAATGGCTTGGAAACGTTTTACTTAAGGGATTTTACAAAATGCACAGGGTTAAACCCACATAACTGAGAAGATGCTGCTACATGGTCACAATGCTCAGTGCACAGAAAACACACACACTTGCACATGTATTCCGTGTGCACATATTTGTGGGGTGAGAGAAGGAAAAAGGCTACACCTGCATTACACAATGATTACACTATGGCACCAACAAATGTCACACTCTTCCTGTTCTGGGAAAACCTAACTACTTCTATAACCCCATGGTTTTGTGGTTGTGTCAGCACAGAGACTACATAATGTAATGGTTCAGAACATGGGTTCTAGAGCTTCTGCTCTAGATCCTAATCCTGGCTTTACTCATCAATCTGTATGTGACTTGGGATCAGTCACTCAGACTCTCTGTGCCTCAGTTTCTTCATCTGTGAAATGGAGATAATGTGAGAACCCACTGCTGAGAGTTCTTATGAAGATTAGAGTTAGTTGGTGTACAGCAACTAACTAGTTCACAAGAAATAATGCATAGGAATAATATGGTATCTAGTTTAAAAATTGCCACAACTAACTAAAGTTGGCCATAGTTGGATTGGAGGCAGGTGGGGAAAAAGGCTTCTATTTTTTTTAAAACCTGGGCCTCATATTCCCAAAAGGCCACACATCTAGATGTTGTTCATCATCTCCACTTAACCTGACACATCAGTGCATAGAATAACGCTGACAGCATTGATGGACGGGATGCTCATCACACCACTGAAACACAGATCCCTGGATCACAATACAAATTTGCTAAATGTAAATCCTTAGAATAAATCACAGTTTTCATAAGTCTATTTTGACTTTTATTTATTTTTATAAGCCATGGGTACCCAAAAAACTGAAGTTGGCCAGGGGATGCAAGTCATGTCTTTGGGATGTTTTTTGAAATGAACATGTCTCGCTTCATCATGGGAGGAAAGTCTGAGTTGATAGTGGCCAGGTCATTCAGTCAGAACTTTTCTCATGTAGTTCTTAGTATCATCATTTTCTGCAAAGCTCAACATGGAAAGGGCCCTTGGAAAACAGACCTGAGGAGGAGTCCATCTGCAGTAATGTGTCACTGTGGTTGTTTCCATGGTGTCTCAAAAGTTCCGACCCTGATTTCCAGTGGGGATAGTGTATTATCTCACATAACTGGAAGTTATAGACCTAGTTGGTGACTCAGTCACATCATTGAAGATCCGTGTCTTTCTATCTCCCCTTCTCCTGTCCTCAGTGTTGCTTCATCCTAAGGCTTTGTGATCATGGCAGAAGTATAGGATGGCATCAGCTGGATCTAGGCAGAGGAGGATACTGTTGACAGACTGGGTCTCAGGTGAGGAGAGGCCCAGTACAGTCCCTGTGGTTAGAGGGATGAGAGCCAGAAGCTGATGGTCTCATTTGTGAGAAACCTCCTGTGAATCAGACTCAGGAGTAAGCACTCTACTTTGGGGCCCAAAGTGCAGCTCAGAGCCCACTCATTGCACTGTTGTGCGTGCAACCAAAACTGCTCTGCCACCTCAGACTAAGTGGCTCTGGAAATATCTGCAGACTGTACCGTTGACTGGGATACCATCAGCACTGGCTGTGGGTAGGCCCCTTGGAGCATTATTTGTAGGCTCATAGATAAAAAACATAGAATCTGAAGCCAGAGAGGAAAAACTTGATGGACTACACTGAAAAACTCAGAAATGAGTACATGGAAAATCCCAGAAATAATTGAGGCACACTCTGTGGGGCTTCATCTCCTGCTCGGATAGGTGGCATTTATGACTATTGTCCGTGAAGCTGGACCACAGGTACACTAGAAGACCAAATTTTTAGTGTTCTTAGAAAACTGGTGGGCATCCAACTTAGAGATGCCCTTTGGCTGAAGTTGATGAAACATTACTGCCCATCTGTGGTGGGCAGAATAACGGTGTCTTAGTTACCTAGTACTATTATAGAGAAAACACCGTAAGTGGATAGCTTTGAAAAATAGGTGTTTATTATCTCATAGTTCTGGAAGCTGGAAGTTTGAATTAAACACCTTGATTCTGGAGGAAGGTCTTCTTTTTCTCTTTCAGATTCCAGTAGCTTCTGGAAATCTTTGATGTTACTGGACTTGTACATGTATCCTCCTCCTTTATCACATGGCATCTGTCTTTGCCCAGTTGGTATCTGTCTTGCCATGTCTTTTTCCGTTTTTATAAGATGCTACTCAGACAAGATTAGGTGTAGGACCTACCCTGCTCTGGTATGACTTCATTAGTGTAACAGAGGAAAAGTGCCTATTTCACTCATATCCTACAAAAATGGAGAAAAAGGCAGTAAGGGAAAGATTTTTTAAGGACGTGATATGGAAATTTCACACCCAGTCCTATTCGTACTCCGTTGGTGAGAATTTAGTTGCATGGCCACAGCTCACTGCAAGGGAGCCTGGGAAATAAAGAAAAGTATGGACAATAGTCTCTACTGCCAAAACTCAGCGGGCTTTGCTAAAATGAGAAGGGTGAGAATGGTAATCTCTCCCACAGTACACCAAGGGCAGATTAGTTCAAATTATTTGTTAAGATAAGTAACAGAGAATAGTAGTCTTAAGTAATAAATTGCCTATTTTGTGCCAGGCATTCTGTTAGGGAAGAACTTTGTCTAACTGTTTGAGGTTGAAATCAGTATTCTCATATATAAAATGAGAAAGCTGGGGCTTAAAGAGGTAAAGAAGAGTTGAAATTCCAATCCAGGTCTATTCAAAGAGACTACACCCCGAGCTGCTGTACTATACTGTCTCCAACAAGCAGACACTGGTAGGATGAGAATGTCAGAATAAAGCCTAGGTCAAGAGTTAGGGGTTGGGCCAGAGTCCTTAGGAAACTGTGTGAGGATCCTAAACGGTGGGAGCTGAGAAAGGGGAACTCCGAAACGGAGTGGTAGCCTAGGGACTGAGCCTTGAACTGTTATCCTCTGCTAATAACAAAGATATTCCTCTTAGAGACTCATGAGGAGTACTTCCTCCAAGCCAGTAGCATGTGCCCTTTGCATTTCAGTGTTTTCTGTGATTTCCCATAGAACACATGGGTCTAAAGGGATCCTTACCCACTAATAGTTGTTCTGAATGTAGTATGGGACCTTTGTTGGCTCCATTTGCAGTTCTCACCCAAGGAAATAGGAGCCAATTTCACTCAAAACTTGGCATGAGATACGATATCCAAAGCTTTATCATATGCTTCATCCTCGGGGCATTTTTTAAACTCAAACGTGATATAACCTGTCCTCATAAGTTTATGAAAGATTGGTTTATTGTCATCCTGTTTCTTCTGGCATCTGTGATGAATGAAAACAGAATTTGTAGTGTCACTCACAGCTCAGTGTTATTTGAGGTCTGAGGTGTGAGAGCCAAGGAAGGTTCCAGAGAAAAACATCACTTTCTCTTTTACTCACCTGTACACCCTACAACCTCATAGGCACTAGTCTGTCCCCACGGAACCAGAAGACCATCTTTATTTTCATCTGTATGTTGGGGTATAAGCAAAATCCATCATTCTGACTGTTCCTTAATCAATTCTCATAGTGAAGAACTCTTACTCTCATTGTATACATTAAATACTTCATGTATAATGTATTATTGCCTTAATTAAATTATATTCCTTGAATGTAAGGACCTTGTCTTTTATGTGAAGCAGTAATCTTTCTAGTTTACCAACTGACCAGTCTACCCTGCTCATCCTCCATTCTAGATATTCTTTGGATCTACTGTAATGTCTAGCGTGGTAGTAGGCAAACAATAGGATCTTAGGAAATATTAATGAAGTAATTGAAATGGAAATGGAATCTTCTTGAATGAAGACCTTCTTACAACTATCTCCTGTGTGCTATTGTCCAGAGCTCACAATTTTATTCCAGGAATAGTGTTCGTCCCAGCTTTTCAATCCCATTTGATTTATTGTGTGATAAGTGTTAACACTTTTTAAGGTATTATTTCAAGTTCTTTAACGAGGAAGGAAATGATCAGCTTATTTATGGTTTACATGACATACATGTCAGTGTTAAAATAGTTTGTTAAATTTTTATTCTTTACTTTTAAATAAGAACAAATCCAACTCAGTTTTCATCATTAAGGTGTGTGAACTCCAGTACTTTTACTGTGCTTCTATGTTGCTTGGTTATGTCTATGTGAATGCCATCAAATTCTGTACATGCACAATTTTCTTATAATGGAAAACACTGCTGTTAAAGAAACAAATGACCAACATGAAGAATTGGGATGACCCTTTGTGACACTGAGCATCATAGTTCATTAATGAGGAGAAAAATAATTACTGGCAAATTCATCTGCACCGTTATTCAAATGGAATAGCTCCGTAGAGTAGCACACCCTTCCTTTATTGTTTTGCCTTCAATAAAGTGATTTGGATGAATTTCAAATTTCCATTACTTTTTTTACTGTAATCATTTTTGTTCCAAAGCCATCTATGAAGTCCAATTTTTATGGTAGGAGTAAACACATTCAAACCTTTGGCTCTATAATCAGTGAGAAAGATTTAGGCTGTCAGCTCCAGCCGTTTGTCGTGTTATTATGACCGATGCTTCCAACTACATGCTGTTTGCCTGTTGCATAAATTCAAGGTGCTTACTAGTTGCACGTGATAATTGCATAGCTCTGAAGTTTCCTCCCCTTAGTTTGTCTCTGCAGCTCCACACCAGGGCTGTACTTGCTGATGCAATAAATACTAAGCTATGTGCACAAATAAGCCCTTTGGTGCTGCAAAATTAGATAGCAGAGGCCAGAAGTCACATTATTCAGGGAAAGGCAGAATGCAGATTTCTTTACAATCCTCTCCAATGAAGGTGGAGAAATCAGTGGTTCAGCCGCTTGTAACTGGGTTACTATGTCTGTATGAAGGGACGTAGAATGCAGGAAGCTCCCTCTCTTGATCCTGGCATATGAGCAGGAGATGAGTTCTACCTATATCTTTTCAGCTGACCCTAGCCCAGGTTGAGATATCCCAGGAAAATTCTGCAAGCCTTTGTGAACAACTTGAAAATGTTTCGAGATTACTGTGTTATTTAATGCTGAGTCTATTTCATTTTTACAGTGTTTGTTGTAATACAAGGACAAGGGAATATAAAAAGTGGCTCAGTAGAAATGAAACACTTATTAGGATTTAGAAAGAACAGGAAAAATCTTCTGTGGTTCCTGCTGGGAAATGTAGTGGGTAGATGTGCTAGGTGGTAAATGAGCAGATCTCCCCAACATAGGCAGACAGGCAGTCAGAAAGGAGACTGCTTGCCTAGATACACACAGAACCTGTCTTTGAGAGAAGATTAGAATACTTTGATTGTTTTGCTTTTTAATAACTTTGTGGATGCATTGTCGCCTTTCTTAAGATTATGCTTTCATTTTCATCTTTTTTTACTACCATAAAAAAAAAAAGGTCCCCTGAGACTAATCTCGGATTCCCAGGAAACTGAAGTATGGTTATGAAAACAAAATATTAAGGGGAAACCAATATTAATATCATTCAGCACAAACTTTGGCCCCAGAGAAAGAATATCTCAGTTCCTCCAGATATTCTTAGTAGAGGAAAGACTGTCTATAGAGAAATCCATTGACAGGTGCTTTGGAAAAGAAAGTTCTATTGGGAAAAAAAATTCCCAACTAAACAGTTGCCAGGAATGTTTGTCAGCAACCTTGCACTCTACATTTCATTATAATACTTCACTTTGTCTTCTCAAGCTGCCTTTTCAAATACATTCAGTTGTTTTATTTCATCATTTCTTCTATTACTCTACGTGCAAGAGCAAGCTTCAGAGTTTCATTTGGTCATTCTGTCTTAGTAGCTACTGTTGCTATTTATAACAGAAATAAGTAGGTGGCTTCAATAAACAGAAATTTATTCTCTCACAGTCTGGTAGGCTGGAAGTCCAAATTCAGGGTACTAGCTTCAGGGGAGGATTTTCTCTCTCATTGGCTCTCAGGGAAGGTCCTCGTCATCAATCTTCTGCTAGAATAGGAGCTTCTCAGAAGTATAAAGGATGTGCTGTGCTCCAGGCATTTTCTTGGTGATATAAGGTCCCATGTCTTTCTGCTCACTTCCCTCTTTTATGTCTCAAAAGAGACTGATAGTAAGGCACGACCCAATCTCATAGATTGAGTCCTCCAATATAAACATAACTGCCTCTATTCTTGCCTCATTAATATCATAGAGATATGATTTGTAATGCATAGAAAAATTATATCAGATGACATAGTGGTGGACAGTCACACAATACTGAGACTCATGGCCTAGCCAAGTTGATGTACATTTTTGTAGGGACACAATTCAATCTATGACATTTTCTTTCTCGTCTCTTTAATGAACCATGCTTTTTTTGTGTATAATGTTCTTGACATCATCCCACAGATTGTCTGGTCTTGGGTCATTAGTGTTCAGTGTGTCAAATTTATCGTTGAGATGTTCTCTATATTCAGGTGGGACATGCTCAAGGTCATAATGTTTCTCTCATGCAGTTGTTTCAGTTTGTTCAGCACCAACTTCAGCTGCACATGAGCAAAAACAATGGTCTCTTCCAAAGTTGGCTTCTGGCCTTGTTTTGACAGATGATGTGGAGCTTCTCCGTTGTCTGTTTTCACAGATGTGGTCAATTTGATCCCTGTGTATTCCACATGGCAATGTCCATATGTACAGTTGTCATTTATATTTTGGGGAAAAAACAGTATTTTCAATGAACAAGCCACTGGTCTTGCAAAATTCTATCTTGCAATCTTCCTTGTTTCTATGACCGACATTACATTTTCCAGCCAGAGAGCCTTCTTTGTTCCCAACATTTGCATTTCAATCACTAGTAATTGGACAGACTGCAGAAGTTGGTAAAAAATCTTTAGTTTCCTCACCTTAGGAATTAGTGGTTGATGTGTCTCCTTAAATAATAATCATATTAACTGATTTTCCTTGTAGGTGTATGGATATTATATCATCATTGGCAGTTTTGTACTTCAGGGTAGGTCTTGAAGTGTTCTTTTTGATGAAGATTGTGACACTGTTCTTCAGTCTGTCATTCCTGCATAGTGACCGTATGGATTATCCAAAATCAAAATGGACAATAACCAGTCCATTTCAGTTCACTAATGCCTAGGGTATTGATCTTTATATAAATATTACAATGAAATATGCAAAGATCTGAAGTTAGCAAACCAAAAGGAAAAACATGCTCAGTATTTCTCAATCCGAAAGACTGAAGAGAAAAATTCAAGCCTTGAGTTATAATATTGAAGGATTCTATGGATAAAATATTGAATGATGCAGAAGAATCCCACTCTGGGAAAAGCAAGAGAGAAACGCGGAACAAAACTTAAACTCACAGAAGCTAAAACTTGCTAGTCTGACAGAGACTGGAGGAACCCCTAAGACTGTAGCCCCTGGATGCCTGCCAACTCAGAACTGAAGCCAATGCCAAAGTCTACCTTTCAGCCAAAGATTAGATCCATACCTGTTGTCATCCAAACAATTCTGACTAGGAAACAAACAGTAATACATGTGAGAACATGCTCCTTAGTTCAATCAAGTGTATGAGACCTAGTAGGCAATATCTGCCCAAAAGGAAAAATGACAAGGCATCAAGTGACAGGGAAACTGGGTGAATAGACACTGAGAACCCAGGGTGGGAAGGGAAAAGGGGAGAATGTTGACACATTGTGGGGATAGGAACTAATGTCAACAAACAATTTGTATTTAAATGTGTTGAATGAAAAACTGGTTTGCACTGTAAACTTTCACCTAAAACCCAGTAAAATTAAAAAAGAAGGTAGAAGGAATACAGAGTCACTGTACCAGAAAGAATTAGTCAGTGCTCAGCCGTATCAGGAGGTGGCATATGACCAAAAACTGATGCTATTAAAGGAAGATGTCCAGGCTGCACTGAAAACATTGGTGAAAAACAAAAGACTTCAGAAATTAACAGAATATCAACTGAGATATTTCAACAGATGGATGCAGCATCGGAGATGCTGGCTCGTCGATGCAGCTACCTGGCCAACCTACTGGAAGAGATCCATATTTGTTTCTATAGCAAAGAAAGATGATCCAACACAATGTGGAAATTGTCAAACAATATCATTAATACCACACTCAATAAAATTTTGCTGAAGATCATTCAAAAGCAGTTGTAGTAGTACTAACAGTCAGCTGCCGGAAATTCCAGCCAGCTTTAGAAGAGGACTTACAACAGGGGATGTCATTGCTGATATCTTAACTGAAAGTAGAGAAGACAAGAAAGATATTTACCTGTATTTTATTGACTGTGTAAAGACATGGTCAATAAAGTATATTTAATATTCCTCATCAACACCACTCATGACAAATTATGAGTACTATTGCAAAGAATTAGAATTCTAAAACAATCATGTTTGTGAGGAACCTGTTTGTAGATCAAGAGGTAGTTTTTTTGCTTTTAATTTTTTAACAGAACAAGGGGTTACAACATGGTTTAAATCAGGAAAGGCGTGCATTAGGGTTGTATCCTTTGACCATACTTATTCGATCTGTATGCCAAGCAAATCATCTGAGAATCTAAATTATATGAAGAACACTGCATCAGGATTAGAGGAAGGCTTACTAACAACCTGCGGTATGTAGGTCACACAACTTTGCTTGCTGAAATTGAAGAGGACGTGAAACACTTAATGATGAAGGTCAAAGACTACAACCTTCAGCAGGAATTACACCTCAACATAAAGAAAGCAAAAATCCTCACAAGTTGACCAGTAAGAGACATCATGATAAACAGAAAAGTATGAAATTGTCAAGAATTTCATTTTACTGGGTTCCACAATCATCACCCAAGGAAGTAGTAATCAAGAAATCAAATGACATGTTACAATGGGTAAATTCCAGTGCAAAAGATCTTTTTAAAGTGTTAGAAAGCAAAGATGTTAAAAATGTCACTTTGAGAACTAAGGACACTTGACCAAAGCCATAGTATTTTTGATCACCTCATAGGCATGTGAAAGCTAGACAATTATAAGGAAGATTGAGGGAGAATTGTGGTGTTGATGAAGGATATTAAATACACCATGGACTGCCAGAAGAATGAACAAATCTGTCTTGGAAGAAGCACAGCAAGAGTGTTGCTTAGTAGCACAAATGGCAAGACTTTGTCTTATGTACCTTGGGCATGTTATCAGGAGGGACCAGTGCCTGGAGGAGGGCACTGTGTGTGTACAATAGAGGGTCAATGAAAAGAGGAAGACCCTCAGCAAGAGGAGCATCACATCAGCTGCAACATAGCAACACCTGTGCGGATGGTCTAGGACTGGGCAGTGTTCGGCTTTCTTGTAAGTAGAGTCACTGTAAGTTGGAACTGTCTTGATGGCACCAAACAACAGCGCCTTGCATTTCACCTAACAGCCATATTTGTAAGTTCTCAGCTGCCCTCTGCTGACATCGGCAACGAAACACCACGCATGATCAAAGGAAACAGGCACCGTTTCTTGAGGATCTACCATGAGTCAGCACTTCTCTGAGAGTTGTAGAGAGATGTACAAGCAGAAATGGATTCTAATTCATGCCTTTAGGAACCTCAAATTCTACTCGTCTGTTACAAGCAGTAGCAAGACTAACAGTTCTAAGTCTTTGTGAGGATTACTTTGTTGTAGTCATTGTTAGGTGACTCATAGGGACCCCATGTGTCAGCAGAACTGACCCATATGGGTGTTTTCTTGTTTTTGTTTGTTTGTTTGTTTTTGGCTGTAGTCTTTAGAGGAACAAATCACTGAGGTATGTAGACAAAACTCCAAACAGTATGATAGGCATGTGGTAGAAACACAAAATGGAAATCCTGTTTTGTTCCTATCCTTGTAGTTGTATAGACTGAATTGTGTCCACCAAAAATGTATGTCAACTTGGCTAGGCCATAATTCCCAATATTGTGTGATTGTCCACTGTTTTGTCATCTGATGTGATTTTTCTGTGTTATAAATCCTGCCACTATGATGCTAATAAGGCAGGATTACAGGCAGTTGTATTAATGAGATGGGACTCAATCCATAAGATTACATTGTATCTTGAGTTGATCTCTTTTGAAATATAAAAGAGCCAAAAGAGAGACCACCAAGCAAGAAGAGCCAGGATCACATGTCCTTTGGGCCTGGGTCCCTGCATTGAAAAGCTCCTAGATCAGGGGAAGACTGATAATAAGGACCTTCCCCAGAGCCAACAGAGTAAGAAAGGCTTCCTCAGGAGCTGGCATCCTGACTTAGGCTTCTAGACTACTAGACTGTGGGAGAATAAACTTCTGTGGTAGCCATGAGTCGGATCCGACTCGATGGCGCTTGGCTTGGCTTGGTAAAGCCATCCATCTGTGGCATTTCTGTTACAGCAGCACTAGATAAACTAGAGGAGGACAGTGACAACATAACTGGAACAAGATTGCATGGAGGTAAGGGTAAAGAGGTGAGTTGAAAAGAAAGAAGGAGTCTCCTTTCTACCTCCAGATAAAACATTGGCCTCTATTGGCTACAGATAAATATAGTCCTGGGACAAATGGAATCCTAAAGTTATGGAGATATAACATGATGGCCTCTTTTTCAGCCAGGAACGTGAGAGCAACCAAGGAAGGGCATGATACAATGAGCTGCATGGGATTGCCAAATCAGTGTATAAAAATACAGGATGCTCAGTTAAATTCAAATTTCAGATTAAGCAGTAAATGATTTTTTAGTATATGTGCGCCAGTGGCAATGCGTGAAAAAATAAGAAGTACATTAATTCAATGAGTGTGTACTAAGCGTATACCCTCTGCCAGGCATGATGCTAAGGGCCAGGGATGTGGTATAAAACAAGAGAGACTCCCTCCGGCAGTAGAGTTTAGCATCTGGCTGAAGCAGATCTTAAGCAAATACTTATGCACATAGTTAATTTCAGTTATACTAAGTGTGAAGAGATAACTGTAAGATGCTATTAGAGCATATAATAACTGATCCTGGTGGTCAGAGAGATCGCCCAAAGGAGGGGATATTTCAGCAGCTGATCTGAGGGATCAGTATGCATTAGGTAGAGGAGGGTATTTAAAAAGTGTCTACAAGTTATGGAGGTAGAGAGAGAGAAGAGCAGTCCAGGCACCGGAAACGGCTGCCATGTGAAGAACAGATCTAATGAAGCGGGAACTGAGGCAGGAGGACCAATTAGAGACAGTGATTCCAGAGAAGTGCCTGGGACACTTCCTACCTGTCATGGGCCAATGACTCCTCCTAGAGAAGGCTTAATACATTTTTCCACCTCAGCACCCACACTATGGTCGCATGATTGGGGTGACAGCCAAGTGACACCTGCTCAGGGCTCCTAGGGTCTAAGTATAACACTCCAGCCACCCCTGTTATCCCTAAGCCCTGGAGAGATCAGAGAAGAAATACCATGTCTAGCTCTCCATCCCCTGCTTCCCTAAAGAGACTTATTTGCAGCTGTCCAGATTAAGTGGCGCCCATTCTGCGGGCAAACACTGGGCCTGGGCCGGCAGGGGGTCTGCTCTGGATGCAAACCCACAAGTGTCTTCCCCATGTGGCAAGCAGTCCAAGGATGGGAACAGGCTGGGAGCAGGCTGGGAGCTAACAGCCATGCTCTTTCCTCTGTCTCTCTCTGTCCCGGTGTCATCTCTTGCTCTTTCTAATTCTTTACAGAACTAAAACAGGGGAGAGAATGTCCTCAACTGTGGAGGGCTCCTCTGTAAAGAACCAAACCAAACCGAGCCCTTATCTCATCAGATTAACAGTGTTTTTATTGAACGCCTGCCCAGTGCCCAGCAGGAGGCTGAGCGGCTCCCTAGGCACCGGGATTCGTTTTCCCCATTAGTCCTCCAAACAGCCCTGTGAAACAGGTATTTTCGTGCTGCCTGTTTTACTGTAGAAAAAACAGTATGGAGAGATATCAAATGCCTCTCACAAGGTCACATTGCACAGTCATGTAATAAGGACTTCAGTGTAGTCCTTCTCCTACCAATTCCAGTTCTCTTTTCACAAACCTTGCTGTCTCCAAGAGCCACCTGGGCTGTGGTGGCCTCATTGTCAACTGGAGGAAACAGAAGGTGCAGTAGGTTAAAAGAGGTCACTTCATTGTATGTCCTCCTTAATGAATTAATGAGCTTCTCCTTTGTACAAATGTTTGCTGGCCAAACATTTATACTTTCAGCCCTGCTGGCCAAGAAAGGGAGGGAGCAGCACCTTCTGACAGAAGCAGCTATTCAAACACTAAAGGTGACCTCACTATCTTGGGACTGCCAGATGCGTGAATTTAGTCATAAAAGGAACAGAGAAACAGTTTCTCTAAGCCCTCTGTTCTTGGAGTAGAACCAAAATATGATAACTGTCTTAGTTACCTAGGGCCGCCGTAACAAAGCATAACATGAGTGGATGGCTTTAAAACCCAGAAGTTCTCAGAGTTCTGGAAGCTGAAAGTCCAAATCAGGGTGCCAGCCACGTCAGTTTCTTCTGTGGTCTCTCTCCTGGTTTCTGGTGCCTCCAACAATGCTTGGCATTGATTGATTTATAAACAGGTCTTCACATGAAAGCTGTCCTCTCTCATGTGTGACTATTCAGCTCCTTATATAAGATACCACAGAGAGGTATCTTATGTAAGATACAGAGAGGTTTTAGACTCACATCACTCTGGTATAAATGCATTCATATAACAACAACAACAACCCTATATCCGTACAGAGTGGTATTTACAGGTACAGAGGTTACAACTTCTGCATTTCTTTTTGGAGAACACAATTCAGTGTTCCTCTCACTGACACTCTTCAGCAAAACTGTGAAGATAAGACACGCATGAAAATGCCCTGAACTTTCGTTCAGAATCCCAGATGTCCTTCCTTCCCCTATCCCAAGTAGGATATTATTTTTATAGGAATATTTATTCTAAGCCAGGAAACAGTAGATATTAAACACATGTTTGCTGAATAAATTTTTTAAATTGTAAACTATTCTTAGACTCTATGGAGGGGCTTGTATTAATTTACTAAAGGCATTTGCAGCCCCGAGAGGATATCTAAAAATGGGAGCTTGTGCTTGTCTCTCCTCCAGCCGGCTGGTTACGTGATGAGACCTGATCTCCATAACTGTTCTAACTCTCTGCTTTCCCCACTACATGAGGGAACGCTGTTCTCCTCTGTGGTTTCATCAAAACCCAAAGTAATCATTTCTTTGATAAAAGAGAATACTTAGTACCTGTAGATAAACAGACATTTATTGCAGCTATAATTTCACAGAAGCCAGTGGAGGAAGGGTCTTCCCTGGTGGCAGCTCAGGCAGTCTGAAGGCCCTGGTGGAGCCACGGCTGCACTAGCCTGAGACGGCCAAAACAGGCAGCTTCGAAGTAGTGGTCCGATGGTAAGGCAGTCTGAGGGTAGGGTGGTCCATGGAGTTCATCTAGCCTTGACTTCAGAGCTGTCCAATAATTTCGTTGTTTGACAGGTCTGCAGTCTGTGTAGGCCTACATGGTGGCCATTTAGTATGACCCTGTCTCCTTGCTCGTGGACATTTACAGCATGTCGTGTTCCCACATCTCTGATTGGTGATGACTTAAGAGGAAGGGGTAGGTGAGTTAGCCATTGCTGGGCTTGAAGTCACGGCGTGAGATGTCAGGGGTTGAGTATCAAGCAACAGAGGATTTAGGATACCCTTTCCGGAAAATATTCCTTTAGGCTGAAATGAGGAAGGACTGTTCACATGATTACAATGACCAGCCAATTGTGTGGTCAATCCTGACTCACAGTTCTGCCCTACAGGCTTTCCAAGGCTGTAATCCGCATGGGAGCAGACTGCCAAGTCTTTCTGCCACAAGGCAGCTGGTGGATTCAAATTGCCCCCTTTTCAGTTTATAACCAAGCCCTTAATGCTATGCCACCAGGGCTCACTCATGGGTAAAACAGCACATGTTTTAAAGAGCAGGGTGGGCTGGCCCTCACATGTGCTCGAAATAGCAAATGGTGACTCTTGTGTACATGGCGTGACATGGTCAGGCCCTAAGGGCAGAAGGAATTCCTATTCTAGCAGGTGTAAAAACCCTTCTAAGATATATACCAAAACCAAATAAACCCCATTACTATTGAGTCAGTTCCAACTCATCGCCATCCTGTAAGACAGCATAGAACTACCACATAGGGTTTCCAAGGCTGGAAATCCTTACGGAGTGGCTGGAAAAGGTCCCAGTTACTTACAACAGCTTGTCCTCCCAGAGACTAGAGGAGAGAAGAGTCTTTGGTCAAGATGAGAGAGTTAGGTAGGGAAAATGCTGTCTCAGTCTTCAGTTCTCCCTCTTTGATATTTCAGTTTTTCCCTTTATGCATCATTGTATTTTATTTCCTTTTTTTTCCCATAATATGCATACATCAAGTCAATTGCCATCAAGTCAATTCTGATTCCTAGGAAACACATGTATATCAGAGTAGAACTGTGCTCTTTAGGGTTTTCAGTGGCTGATTTTTGAGAGGTAGATTGCCAGGCCTTTCTTTGTAGGCACCTCTAGGTGAACTAAAATCTCTAACCTTTCACTTAGCAGCTGAGCACATGAGCCATCTGTAGCACCCAGGGACTGTGTTATATAGATACATCAGTTGATATGTATGGTCTCCTTTTAAACTCCCCCAAGAGAGGCAGATTGCATTGAAGTAAAATTTCTGACACAGTGTACTCTTCAGGTTTTTATCTAGTCTTTTTTTTTTTAAGTGAGAACAAAAGACAAATGACCTAGAAATGAATTTTCAGGGTTTTAGCCACCTGTAAACTTCAGATAGCTAAAATACTTGATGTCCAAGTCATGGTCCATGAATACTTGCTCCTCTTCATCTCTAATTTGTGTAATTTCTTTCCTTACGTTTTAGGAATCTTTTTCTAGGTTTCATAATTCAGATACTCCACTGGTTGAAAATTCAAAGCCTCCCTCAGTGAACAATGTTATGTGCCCCAAACAGGCAAACGTTCCCATTAGCCTGGTCTCCTTCTGGAACCACCACGGGTGCTGTGCTTCCTGTGCCTGCCAAACTTGACTTTAGCTGCTAGCATTTGGTAAATTCCATTTTAGGAGGCGTCAATGCAGTACTGAAACTAGTCCTTTGAAGTTAACCAGGCTGTCTGGGGTCAGTTATGGGCATTGCCCTTGAAGACTTTATTCAGGACTCGAAGGAACTAAGTCACAGAGGTTTTAGAGCCCTAAGAGGAATTGCAGGAAGGAAATGTACAGATCTTTCACACTGATGCAGAAAATAAAGGGAGAGGACAACACCCCACAAATTGTTCACTAATCACCATTTACTTTCATTGTGGCATCATTTTTGGTTGCTGTTTATTTATTTTTTTATTTTTATTTTTAAATGGAATGTTAACTTCCATATTTTAGATTCCTGGTCATGGTTCTTAGTTTTTAGTCTGGTAATTTCTCATGTGCTTTTTCTTTTTCAACTGTGGTCAATATTTTCCCCCACATTTGTTTTTTGAATAGTGGCAGATTGTACGTGACTGAAAATAAGGGAAATTCTACATTGCCCTTCTCAGAATAAGGCACCGAATAACAGAACTCTGATGTTTATTAATAGAATAGGTGTATATTTACTTAAGGAAATATAGCATAGATTCAGCAACAGATATTAATTTTCTGTCCATACATCCATCTGCTTATCCATCCATCCATTCATCTGCCTCTCCATCCATCCATCCATCCGTCTGTCTGTCCGTCAGTCTTCTGTCCATCTGGATAGCACAAACAGTTTGCAATTGACTACTAACGAAAATGCTGGCAGCGCACACCCACCCAGCAGTGACACAGCAGAAGACCCACTGGAGCGGTTCTGCTCTGCAGCCAGGGGGTCACCATGAGTCAGAACCGCCTTGACTGTAGCTGGTTTGGTTTTATCAGTCTATGTGAATTGAAGTCTAGCTTAAAAACTTATAAACCAAAAGGCTGAGGGCTTATTTGTTATTGAACAGTGTTTTTCAAGACCCTGAAGCAAAGATCTTTAAGAAGTAGAAGGTGTACCATCTATAAGGCCAGGGTATCTCAGGAATACCCAGAGATAAGTCAGAGATACTCTGGGGCTCGTTCACACAGAGCCTCGGGAGCCAAAGGGGGTTTGCATTTTATTCTAAATGTGTTAGAAGGCCCACCTAGAGCTTTAAGACGGGGATTAGCCTGATCTATTTTGAAAGGTTGCTCTGAGGGCTGAGTGTAGAGTAGACCAAGGCTCGGAGTAGGAAGAGTGGGGACAAGATGAAAAGTCAGAGACTAGTGAGGACGGTGCTGAAGTCCAGGAAAAAGATTATAGTGGTCTAGAATGATGTAACCCTGGAGAAGTCGATGGATTGTGCTAAACAAACTCCCAGTTTGGAGCCTTCTCACTTAGCGTTCTCTCTGCCTGGAATGCTCTTGCCCCAGGTATCTCCATGGCCCGCTTCCTCCCTACCTCGGGTCTTTGTTCATTGCCACTTTCTCCATGAAGCTTTCTCTGGCTGCTTATTTCAAATTTCAGCTCCCATTCCCCCCACCCTTGCTGTTTCCTAACCCCCTTCTCTGCTTTTCTCCATGGTACAGCTCCTCTGTTATTTCACATGTTTATCCTACATACTGGGTGTCTCTGGCCACTAGAGGATAAACTCCATGAGAACTGCAGTTTTGTCTGTTTGGTTCCCAGCTGTTATCCACAAGGCCTTAGTAGACACTTGATACAGATATGTGGAATAAATGAGTTCCCATGGGAGGTATCTCTTCCCTCTTACCTATTTCTTCCAGATTTCTTTTGGAATTTTTGTTGTTCTTGTTGTTTGTGTTTTTAACTTCTGTGTGTGTATTTCCCATGGAGCTGGTAGGGTGTAGGGGTGAAACTACTGCACGCCCAAGCAGGCAACCAGACCTTACAGTTTGTGTCACTCATCTACCAGCTGTGGGGCTTGGTAGAAGTCAGTTAGCCTCTCGAGTTTTTATTTCTTTGCTTACAAAATCGAGACAAACTACTGGGAATATTGTTGTGAAGGTTTCATGGAATAACCTCCCAGTGGCCATCAGGGATAAGATATCATTTCCATTTACCATGGTATGGCTTAGAGGCTGTATTTACAATAATTCTGATAATGAATCAAGGAGATGGGAACTACAATGGAACTCACCTTACAGCAGAGAAAACTGAGGTACACAAGGAACTTGAGTGAATTAGCCAACAGCGAGTGAATAATACAGTGGACACGGGTGTTTCAGTGGTAGAATTCTTGTCTTCTTGTGGGAAACCTAGGTTCAATTCCCAGCCAGTGTACCTGAAGCACAGCCACTACCCTTCTGTCAAACCCTAAGGATCACAACAGTCTGGTCCACGTCCTGAAGATAGCACAGGACCAGGCAACATCTGGTCCACTTGAGTATGGGGTTTCTGTAAGACGAGGACCAACTCAAGGGCAGCTGACACAAGCAGGAAATAAGAGAGCTAGGCTTTAGACCCTGAACTTATTTTTTTTTTTTTTTTACCCATTATATTCCAGTGATACAAAACAGATATTTTAATGACTGAAGAGACTAATGAAAAGGATTTGATCTGGAACTTTTGTCCCTAATTTTTTTTTCGCTTGACTAGGGTTGATGTGGGAAACCCTGGTGGCCTAATGGTTAAATGCTCTATCTGCTAACCAGAAGGTGGGCAATTCAAATTCACCAGGTCCTCTTTGGGAACTCTATGGGGCTGTTCTACTCTGATCTATAGGGTCACTGTGAGTCAGAATCACAGCAATGACTGAGGTAGATGTCAGTCAGAACTGACTTGACAGAAAGGGCCTGGTTAACCACTGTAGCATTTCCCTGCCTTTTTTTTTCCTTCTCCTTCCTTTAACTGAAACAGGCAGAAATTCCTGTCTTCCAGGATTAAAACGTATTACCGGACATACTTCTGTCTCTTTTCTTCCCCCTGGAATGAAAGTCTATCATATGTCCCCTGAGATTTTTGTTCTATGGTCTAACCAAGTCCAGATGGTTTGCTCAAGTTCAGTCATCATATTTAATAAAGGATTTAGATTAATCCACTGAAGCAAGTTCTGGACTACATTGCAAATGCTCACTTCCCAAATAACTTGTTCCATGTTCTTCTGCCTTGTTTGTGTTATGGTCTTTCTGTGCTAATGAATTTGTAAATGTGGTTTAATTACTGTTTACTGAGAAAGAGCTACACACAGTTCAGTCTCAGTGGGAGACTCAGCCATAATATTGAGGCAATTTGTTTCTAGTGCAAAAAACAGCTAATAAATGAGAAGCAGTTTTTAAATATGGGGAAAGAAGCTGAAGTTTGGTTTTGAAGAACTGGTGCTTTATATTTACAGGGAAATAAGTCATTTTTTAAGGGAGTAGATTTAAATATCAAAATAGCATTTTTCCCCCCAAGGCCAAGCACCTGGTGATTTGCACTGAAACAAACTGTAATAAGGCTGATTTGATTGACCGCCACACCAGGGAGCTGAATGCGAGAGAATTCCCCAAAAGGAAAACTCAAAATTACTTTTAAATTCCATAAAATGTTTTGGAGCTCTGTAAACCCATGTATTATGTATTACCTCATGTGTCTGAACTCTAGCCTTAGGCAAATTGCCAGCTTGACAACTAAATGGCAGTTTTAAAATTCTAATGCGAACTAGTCTCTCTTGCTTTGCTTTTTTTTTTTCCTCCACGAAAGGGTGTGGATAAGAGAGGAAGTGAAAGTTATCAGAATGTTTAGTTGGTAAATTGTTTGTGCTCCATTTGGAGTTCTAGTTTACTTTTGCTCTTGCATAAAGTGGGGCTTGCCTGAATCCCATAAAAAGGGGCCTCCGGGAGTAAGCTCTTTCCTGCCAGCTGTTGGTCATACTACTAGGAAGAAAATTTAGTTCTTCCCAGCCCCGGGTGGATGCTAGCATAGGAGCTAGAACAGGGCAGGTGTGCAGACCGCAGAAGAGAAAGCCCATCAGCTTCTCAGTTAGCGAGGATTGGTCATTGTTCCTTGATGGATAATACGAAAGACGTCTGAGCAAGATGAGATACAAGTGCTGTCCTGTAGGAATTTGTGTTCAGCAGGCATAATAGATGCATAGGCAGTTAAGCTTAAGGGGCTTGTTTAGTTATCTGCAACTGCTCTAAAAGAAATACCACAAAGCGGGTAGCTTTAGCAAAGAAAAGTTCATTTTTTCATAGTCCAGTAGGTTACAAGTCCAAGTTCAGGGTGCTGGCTGTATGGAAGGTACTGTCTCTGTCAGCTCTGGACAAGGATCTTTGTGTTGCACTGCATCAGTGTTTGGTCAGGAGCATCCTGATGCGGGGACCTCAGGTCTGCTTGTGGCCGCTGCTTTCTAACAGTACTGGATTTCCTACTCTGTGCTTGCTTCCCTTTCCTTTTATCTCTTGTAGAATAAAAGGATAAAAGGTGGTGTGAGCCACACTCCAGGGAGACTCCAGTGGAACAGGGAGGTGACCTTAGGATGGGATTTCCAGTCCCTCCCTAATCCTCTTTTATATAAATCCAGTTTGTTAACTGCAGGAGGAAATCAGGATTTACAGCATCAGAAAATCACACAATGGAGGACAGTCACACAGTACTGGGAACCACCAGCCCAGCTAAATAACTACACACATTTTTCTAGAACACGATCCAACCCATGCAGAGTTGTAAGAGCAAGTTTTAGCAAAAGGCTTTCTTTTCCAAGAAGACTGTTCCATTCTTCCATGTTGTAATCTGTTGTTTATTCAGTCACTCCTTCATTTGCTGGTTCACCATAAAAGCAGCTGACTCTGACTTGCAGTGACCCTTTGGGAAAGACTAGGCTTGTCCCATAGGGTTTCCAAGGCTGTAATCTTTCGGGGAGTAAGTCACAAGTCTTTTCTCCCATGGAGCCACTTGTGGGTTCCAACGACTGAGCTTTTGTTAACAGTCAAGTGTTTAACTACCGTGCCACCCACATTTTTCAGAGATACAAGGTGACCCTAATATAGACTGCTCCTCAAGGGGCTGGCTGTAGTAGGAGGCAGATAAACTTCTAAATAAATAAGTGCCACAAAGTATAAAAACTCCAAAGAAAATTGAAATTCATCACTGTAATGGGAATACTGTCTTTCAAAAATTCTGTAAATTTCCAAACCTTATCTTTGGAATTTTTTTCAAGGTTAAAAAACTGTAAATCTCAATTTAAAACCCCTTTATGAGAGTGAGTTTACCTTGCCATTTTTAAATCACAGGACTTTTATTTAGTAACTAAGCTCAAATATCAACTCCTCCAGGAAGGCTTCCCTGATACCATTCATGTCCTCCTTTGGCTTGAGGATCCCTTCTGTGCGCATTTAAAACACCGTGTCCATTCCTCTGGTTCCATGTATTGATTGAATATGTACAGTGTTGTCTCCTTACCATCACCACATACAACAGGACACCCTTGAAAGCAGCCACATGTTACTCTTATATCCACAGCATCGGAAGTATGCCTCGGGTGTGGTGCTCGAGTGTTAAAGGGCTATGTGAGGAGAAAGTGATGTTTACAGCTATATGTCTATCTGATAGAAACTGCCTTTGTTTCTGCACTATATTAAATGAAAAAATAGATAACAAGATTTGCATGTATATGTAAACATATTAAAACAGATAACTATTAATCGCATGCTTAGATAGTCGTACAAAAAATCTAGGGGGACACACACACCAAAATGCAAGCAGTGGTTATCTCTGAGTGTTGGGACTGGAAGGTTAACTTCTTTCTTTGTGCAGTACTATGTCATTTTGCTGTTCTAGCATGGACATGTGCTACTATCATGATAAAAAAAAATGTTTTTGCCTTTCAAAAAAGAAACTCTGGACTATTCAGCAAGCAGTAAACAAAATAATTAAGCAATCTTGTGAATCAGTGTCTATGCCTTCTGAAACCCTGTTACCAGTGATTTGACTTTGGATTCCATTAACTGGAGTACCTTGGCAGTGTTTAGCAGTATTAGGTTGGTTTCTTTCTGTTTTTCTTCTCATGTGTGTGTTTATAATATTTGGTAGATAACCAAGCACTGGAATCCCTGAGTAATGCAAAATGGTTAATGCACTTAGTTTCTAACCCAAAGGTTGGCGGTTCCAGTCCACCCAAAGGTACCTTGAAAGAAAGCCTGGCAGTCTGACTCTTGAAAACTCGGCCTTTGAATCCCCCATGAAGCACAGTTCTACTCAGACACTCATGCAGCCCCCATGAGTCAGAATCAATTTGATGACAACCAGTCTTATCCAAGCATCACTTTACTTGGAAATATCCCGACAATAAAATAAACTGAGTTCTCTCTTTGAGTCTCTCTCTTCCTCTCTGTTCGTCCTCTTCGCTAATACTCGGGTGGGTATTGTTGCTGTTGTTAGCTGCCGGTGAGTCGTCCCCTGAATTGTGACAACCCCAGTGCCCGACGACATGAAGCGCTGTCCAGTGCTACATCATCCCCGTGACGGGTTGGGGACCAGACCATTGCGATCCACAGGGTTTTCTTCCCAGGTAGTCGTAGTCTGAAAATGCCACTGAAATCTGTTTAGCGCTGTAGCAGCGTGCCAGCTTCCACTGACCGGCGGTGGCTGGCAGGAGGTGCATGGGTGAGGACTGAACACAAGACAGGAATTCTACCCCTGAACCTGCCAGTGGCCTGGATTTTATATTGTTGTGTGCCACTGAGCCCATTTCAACTCCTAGCAACCCTATAGGATAGAGTACAACTTCCCTATAGGGTTTCCTAGGCTGTGATTTTCACAGAAGCAGATGCCAGGTCCCTTCTCCCGCAGAATCACCATGTAAATCTGAACTGCCAGCCTTTCAGTTAGCCAGTGTTTAACCATTGTACGTGGGGCTCCTTTGACTGGATATTAAAATACCAGTATTCTCAGGTCCAGACTCAGACCTTTGCAGATCAATGAGTCAGAACTAACTCTGTCACAACTCTGTTCTCTCTCTCTTTCTTTTTCTGGTTTGCTTTCTCTACCTCTCTGTCTCTCTGCTTCTCTTTGTCTCACATGCTCTCTCTCCTTTCTCTCTGACTCGCACACTGACTCTTGATCAGTTTGCGCTTTCAAGTTGGCTCTGTATAAAAGACATTAGTTTCCTGGCCTGTGATATTTCTGTTCTGCGTCTTCTGCCTTCCTGTCTTGATTGCATCTTGTATTTCGTTAGACTGACTGCTACAAAACCTAGACAATATCACTGGGCTAGAAAAGAGTCCCCCCCTGCTTTTTCTCAAACAAACAATTGTAAATTTTAAAGGGTGCCCCTAAGGAACAGCTCTAAAAATTCTACGTATTTTCTGTTCTATTTGCAGCTGAATTCTCACTGCCAGAATGGGGAAACAGAACAGCAAGCTGCGCCCAGAGGTCATGCAGGACTTACTGGAAAGCACAGACTTTACAGAGCATGAGATCCAGGAATGGTACAAAGGCTTCTTGAGAGACTGCCCCAGTGGACATTTGTCAATGGAAGAGTTTAAGAAAATTTACGGGAACTTTTTCCCTTATGGGGATGCTTCCAAATTTGCAGAGCATGTCTTCCGCACCTTCGATGCCAATGGGGATGGGACAATAGACTTTAGAGAATTCATCATAGCCCTGAGTGTAACCTCCAGGGGGAAGCTGGAGCAGAAGCTGAAGTGGGCCTTCAGCATGTATGACTTGGATGGCAATGGCTACATCAGCAAGGCGGAAATGCTAGAGATCGTCCAGGTATGTAGCACTAGCCCTTTGAAAAGAGCAGGCATCACAGGTAAGAACTGGACAGAGTGTAGTTTAGCACGGTGCAGAGGTTGCACAGTGTTGACCTACCTACTTAAAAAAAAAAAAAATTGAAACCACACCATGAAAAGGGGAGATGGCACATCAAAGTCTAGATTTGTCAGTATCTCTTAAAAACTCGCTAGCTCTAGCATCCCCGAGCCCAGTCATGATGGACTTCAGTCCCCACATCCTACAAATGGCCATGTACTCTTCAGTTGGACAGGCTCATACGGCCACTCTATACACTCATTTCTGTGACCTGCCTTTGGGGCTGTGTTACCTGGAGTGGTGTTTAAGGATCAGGCTTTGACCTGGCTTCAAATCATGACACTTTCCTTCATTACTTTTCTAACTTTGACCAGTTCACTCAAGTGAGCCTCAGTATTTTTATCTGTAGATTGGAACTACCAGTGGTATCTCCCTATGTTATAGGCTTATTTTAAGATGAGATTTGACTTTGCATGTTCAGTGCTTAGCACAGTGCTGTTCCTGTTGGAAAGCTCATAATTATCACTGTCATTAATCCTCAGCTTTGTTAGACTCTTGAAAAAGAGCAGGAACCTTGATTCTAGGGCTGTCCCTTCAGAGATGCAAACACTATGGAGCAGAGGCCTCTGCCACTTTAACAGAAGTCACTCCATTTCATTTCTCCAAATAACTCACCAGAGTCAATTCCCTGAAAAGAACAGAAGAAGCCCGGTGGTGGCCACATTTTCCTTTGGGAAGTCATCAAACCTCTGGGGAGATGGTGGAACGAGGTAAAGAGCTGTCAATGATAGCTTGATTGGCAGTGACGGAACCTAGAGACACATGTAACGGGCCAGGCCACAGCATCTGAAGAGCAAAAACAATAGGAAAGACCGGTGGGTGGGCAGGATCAGGGAGGGCTGGCAGCAGCTGGCTTCCCTGGCAAGTGAGTGGGATGCAGCAGGGAACTTTCTGGCAGCTGGCAACAGAGCCAAAGGAGCAGGCGTTTGGCTGCTAGGAGATCCGGTCTCAGAGGCCAGCTCTCATCCCAGAACATCTGGGTTCTCCCATAGTGCTCAGGCCCTGGGAGAATGGGCAAGGTGCTGGGTGGGCGAAGGGGTATGAGGCCTCAGGAGACAAAAAGAGCCAGCGACTAGTGAGGGGAGAGGGTGGGAATGTCATGGTACTTGCCTTTTACGGAAGCTAGGGACAGAGACAGAAAGGGACCTGTGGGACTGACTCACATGAGCCTTTGAAAAGTGATAGCTGCAAGGTTGGAGGGATACTGGAAGCAAGGATTCAAATGACCCCTGCACGTCAGGAGGCTCTCCAAGGTCTATCCACAAGTCTCCTTTTGTGTTTGGGACACCAATGACTTTTCCTTTACTAGGATCAGAAAATACCTGGATTTGTCTGTTCAGTTAATCCCTTAGAGATGTGATTCATAAATAAAAACAAAATATTCCCTTCCCTTGAGGATAAAAGTAGTAAGAATATAATATCTACTGTAAAAACATGAGCAATGTGCTATTATTAGGTGCTCTCGAGTCAGGTCTGACTCACAGTGACCCTACGTACAGCAGAACAAAACACTGCCCAGTCCTGTGCCTTCCTCACCACCCTTGTGCCTGAGTCCCCTGTTACGGGCACTGTGTCAGTCTCTCTCAACAAGAGTCTTCCTCTTCTTCACTGACCCTTTGCATTACCAAGCATGGTGTCCTTCTCCAGGGACTCATTCCTCCTGATGACGTGTCCGAAGTACGTGAGGTGAAGCTTCCCCATTCTTGCTTTGGGTTTGTTCTGGCAGTTCAAGCATTTCTGGCAATTCAGTCTATTCAGTGTTCTTTGCCAACACCATAATTCAAAGCATCAATTCTTCTTTGTTCTTTCTTACTCATTGTCTAGCCTTTGCATGTATATGAGGTGACTGAAAATAACATGGCTTGCGTCAGGTACACCTATGTCCTCAAAGTGACATTTTTGCTTTTTAACAATTTAAATAGGCATTTTGCAGCCAGTTTGCCCAGTACAATATGTCATTTGATTTCCTGATTTCTGGTTTCATGACCACTGATCATGGAGCAAGTAAAATGAAATCCTCGACAACTTTCTTTTTTGGGGAGGGAGGAGGAAGAGGGCAGTACAGAGACAGATAAAAGATAACAAGAGAAGTCCTCTGTATTCTCAGCCTACCTACAAAGAGAATCACTGATAACAGGTTTTTGATATATCCTATCAGTCCTAGTTCCTTGCATTTAAAAATATCTAGTTGATTTCGTAACCTAGATGAGGTTTCGTATCTTCACAGTTTCGTTTTGCCTAGTGACACAAGTATTTGTCACACTACGAAAACTTTTAATTAAGGCATCTTAGTGACAGCATAGTCCCTGGATGGTGTAGACAGTTAAGGTTCTCCGCTGCTAACCAATGGGTGGGTGGTTCTACCCACAAGTGCCTCACAATCTGCTTCTAAAAAGTCTGCCACTGAAACCTCTGTGAGACACAATTCTATCCTGACACACATGGGGTTGTCATGAGTCAGAGTCTGCAACAACAACTATTGTTTTCTTTTAATATATGTTTATTATATTCATGCAATATATTAAAATTTGTTTACTTTTCCCTTAATGTTAGATATTTAGGTTGTTTCCAGTCTTATATTATTATGCATGGAACCTCCACTTTTTAAAAATAACAAGATTCTTACACATGAATATTTTTCTGCATTTAGGATTATTTTCTATTTAAAGAATTAGAAAGCAAAAATGTCACTTTAAGGACTAAGGTGTGCCTGATTCTGCCCTACTGGGTTGCTATGAGTCTGAATTGACTCAACAAGACACAGCAGCAACAAAAAGTAGCTGGCCAAGCCTTGGATTGTGTGGATCATCACCAATTATGGATAGTATTGTTAAGAATGGGAATTCCAGAACATTTAATTGCATCATGGTGAACCTTTACATAGACCAAGGGGCAGTTCATTCAAACAGATCAAGGAGATCTGCATGGTAAAAAATTAGGAAAGCTGTGCATCAGGGCTGTATCTTTCACTATATTTGTTCAATCTCTATGCTGAACAAAGAAATCCAAGAAGCTGAACTATATGAAAAAGAATGGGGTTTTAGGGTTGGAGAAAGACTCACTAACAACCTGTGACATGCAGATGACCTAGTGACCCAGTCTGGCATGGTGAAACTGAAGAGAACTTAAAGCACTTACTGATGAAGATCAAAGACTCAGCCTTCAGTCTGGATTGCACCTTAACGTAGAGGAAAAATTATTCACAACTGAACTGGTAGGCAGTACCATGAGAAATGGAGAAAATATATCCCTCCTTTTCACTGCAGCAGGATTCCCCAGGGGGTGGAAACAGTTAAGTGATTGACTTTTGGTACTAACAGAAAAGCTGGTGGTTCGAACCCATCTAGAGATGCTTCAGAAGACGAGAATGACAATCTGGTTCCAAAAGGCCGTACCCTGAAAACTCTCTGGATCAAGTTCTACTGGCACACTTGGGTCACACTGGGTCCAAATCAGCTTGACGGCAGCTAACAACAACATTCCTTGCAGTGAGACAGAGAAAATTGAGGGAGAGCCCTCTGCTCCCAGATAAAAGGAAGAGATGAGGCAAAACTAATTCAGTGGAAGCATCTTCTGAGTTTTAATATATATATTCTTTGTAATTAGCAAAGATTAAGAAAAAGTAGAAAAGTGCAATGATATGGGGACACACCTCCATACACTTTGGGGGTACATTCAAAAAATAATTTGTCTGATTATATTGGTAGCCTTTGAAATGCTCACATGCTGGACAGGCCCCTAGCAAATCTCCAGGTCTGTGGCATCGTGATTAAGAGCTATGGCTGCTAACCAGAAGGTCAACAGTTCAGTTCCACCAGGCCTCGCTGGAAACTATGGGGCAGTTCCACTCTTTCTATAGGGTGGCTAGGAGTTGGAATCAGCTCAACTGCAGTGTGCTTGGTTTGGTTTTTTAATTTTAATGACACACTTTCCTTAATATACCTTATATACTCAAGCTTTTAAACTGGAAGTCTCTGATTGCCTCTAATGTTTCTGTACCTCTCTATCCTGGTGGTCAGTATTCGTAACCAAGGACAAAATACTGCAGCATCCTGGGGTGTCTTCCAAGTCACCAGTGAGATTAAATTAAATTTAGAATCATTTTCATATTAAGGCTTATGCTGTTCTGTTCTGCTGCTTTGCAAACTAACAATTTGTGTATTCCGTCACATTCTTATGACATTACTCTGCATGAATTGGAATTTGCAGTGGAATCTTAAGAATTTTCCACTTTATTTTTTTCCTGTTTGAGAGCACACACTCTGGGCCCTGTCATTGTCAAGGGCAGCTTAGTGCCTTTCTGTGGACCCTTGTTTCTTGGTTCTTACTGGTCTGCAAAGGAGCCCTGGCAGTGCAATGGTTAAGCACTGAGCTGACAACCAAAAGGTCAGCAGTTTGAACCCAGCAGCCACTCCATGGGAGAAGAGACCTGGCAGTCTTCTTCCGTAACGATTCCAAAACCCGCTACTGTCAAGTTCATTCCAAGTCATAGCAATCCTACAGGACAAAGCAGAACTGCTCCACAGAGTTTATAAGGAGCTTGGCCAGTGGATTCAAACTGATAGCTTGTTAACAAACATAGCTCTTAATCACTATGCCACCGGGGTTCCCACCGTAAAGATCACAGCCTAGGAAATCCTCTGGGGACTTCTACTCTCCTTTAGAATACTGTGGATTACAGTCAACTTGATGGCACACAACTACAACAGCTGCTCTTTACCATTAAAGAGAACATACATTTACAGATACTACATTTGTTCAAAGGAACCAGTGTCTGCTAAGGTCCTGCTTTGTGCTTGGGTAAATATCTGTTAAAACGTGACAAAGGAGGCAGTCTGTCAAGGAGGAGATTCATAAACAAATTGAGGTTGTGTTTCTTAACGTGAGTTAAACCTGTAGCTTGATTACAAGTGTCAGTGCAGAAATTGTTGGCTGAACACACATTCTTCCAAGACTCAGGAATTTAAGCAATTTAAAAACTGACAGAGTGATGGCAGCAGAAGTGCTCCATCCATTGTTGTTGAGTTTGAAGATGGATGAAGGGTTCTACAAGCCAAGGAATGCAGGCAGCTTCTAGAAGCTGGAAAAGGCAAAGAAGTAGATTTCCTCTAGACCCTGCAGAAGGAATAAAGCCTGTGGACACCTTGGTTTTAGCTCAGTGAAACTGATTTCAGATTTTTTACCTCCAGAATAGTGAGATGATAAATTTACATTCTTTTAAGCCACCAGTGGAATACAAATGCAACGTATTTTAGTAGTAATCAGAGTTCATAAGAGTGTCATAGATTTTAGAGTCCATTCTTACCAGTGATAGGAAATACAAAAGGATTCCCTAAGTAATATTCTGTGGGCACCAACCAAAGTCAAACCACAGGAAACAACATCAAAGAAGAACCGGAAGCTTTATGAATTAGAGTCCTACACTTTATTCATTGTCAAGCATAACTGTAAACTTGTTTGGACCCCAGTCTTCATCCTGATAAGGTATTTGTAAATGAACATACTTCAAGAGGAAGGAGAAGCCTTTTGCCCTACACAAGTGCCCAGCGCCTCTGCCAAGCTGAGGGATAGTCAGAACTCTCAATTCCATTGCAGTGCAGGGAGGAGCTGGGCTCGCCAGCGAGTCTACCATGAATGCTTGGATGCTCTCTGTGGTCTGGGGCACGGAGGCAGATGCTGAGCTGCAGATCCATAAATAAGACCACCACACTCCCAGGGAAAGAATACAAGGAAAAAATGGAGTTCAACTTGCCTCTCTTCTGTGCTTAAAAAATAACTAACTGTCCACCACAAAAGACCCTTGCCATCTTGTCAATTCCCAGCAGATGGTAACCCATGTGTTACCACATAGAACTACTCTATGTGGTTTTGTTGTCTGTGACTTTTATGGAAGCATATTATCAGATCTTTCTTCTGTGGCACCACTAGGTAGGTTTAAACCAACAACATTTAGGTTAACAGTTGAGTTCAAACTGTTTCTACCATCAGGGACCAAGTAACTAATTAGGACTTGCAGATGATCAAGTTAACTACAAGCCTGCCACTGGTAATACTGGTTGTAAACTGTACTGCATTTCATTTACGATGAATGAAAATGACGGGTTTAGATAGAAATCGATCATTGGTACCCAAAACAAAGATGAAGAAGGAGCCAATGAAAGAGTAGGCATCTTAGACAAAGCAGGTCAGTACTACCTGTCTTCTTCAGTCTCTCTTTTCCTTCCCTTCTGTCTCCTGTATCACAATTTCTTACCGCGGAGTCCCCAAGCTGAGCTTCCCTTTACTACAGAGGTGGCTTTGTGTTATTGATAAGTGTCATGGATTGAATTGTGTCCCCACAAAATGTGTGTAGCCATTCGGCCATGCCCTAGTATTATGTGATGTTACACTCTAAACCTTGCCCCTATGATGTTAATGAGGGAGGCTGGGCAGCTGTTATGCTTATGGAGCAGCACTCAAAATACAAGATTGTATTGGACCTTGAGGCAATCTTTTGAGATGTAAAATAAAGACGATGTTAGCCAAGAGAGTTGGGGGCCTCTTACCATTAATAAAGCAATGCTAGAAGCAAAGCGTATGCTTTGAAAAGGAACTGGGGTCCTGGTGCCTCAGAAGTTCCCAGTCCCGGGGAAGACTGACTACAAGGATCTTCCTCCAGAGCCAACAGAGAAAGACATTTCCGGAGCTGATGCCCTCAGTCTGGACTTTTGACATACTGAACTGTGACAGAAGACAATATTTCTTTTTAAAGCCATCTGCTTGGGGCATTTCTGTTAAAGCAGCACCAGATGACTAAGATGCTAAGGGTGTAGATGCCAGCACTAGAGTGCCTGGGTTCCAGCCAGCATTCTACCACTCAGTACCAGTGTACCTTTGGGCAACCTCCTTAACCTCACTGTGGTTTTCTGGTTTGTGAAATGGAGCTGATAGCAGGACCCACCCCATGGGTGATTGTAAGGATTAAATCAATTATTATGAGTAAAGCACTCAGAACACTGTAATAAAGGTTGTTGTTCTTTGAGTGCCATCAAATTGATTTTGACCCATAACAATCCCATGTGATAGAGTAAAAGTTCCGTGTAGGATTTCACAGGCTGTAGTTTTTATGGAGCAGATTGCCAGGTGTGTCTTCTGAGGCACCCTTCTGTCAACCTTGAAGTTATCAGCTAAGCACTAAACCACTGCATCACCAGGCTACTTTATCATAGGGTGTCCTCCAGTCCCTACTGGTTAGTGTTACTACCACTGGTTCCAGGGCTGGATCCACGGTGCTTCCCTGCTAAATACAATAAAACAAGGTTTCCTGATTCAAAAAGACAAAATAATCAATGGAATCTTCCATTAAGTTTCAAGGTAAATTTGCCTGGTAGTGAAATATATGTTTATAAAGAAAACGGAGGTGACCTAAGTACATCTGCAGCAGTTGTAACTTGAAGAAGAGAGATTCTTGAACTGATGACTTCAAGAGTTGCTGGCCTCTTCAGATGCTGTTTCTCACCAAAGATCAGCTAGTCTGGGAATAAAGCAAAAGCTACTCTGGTGCTTGCAGGATTCAGACAAAAGGACGATCACCTCTCCAGGAGAGAATACGGTTGGCCCTGAAAAGTTCTCAAACCCTAACTCTTGACCTCAGCCCATAGGCTCACATCATGCATCAGGACTGTCTGGGAAGAGCCTGTCTGGATTTGTCCCCAAGTCCAATTAACAAGCTTTTACCAAAAACAATACACAGACTGATATAATGGTTCGTATTGCAGTGTTCAGAGAACTTGCTTTGAAGGTCAAGTTGGAATCATTTGTAATTAGCACATTTGTTATTTTGACAGTAAAGATTGCTTCTAATATACTTGCTGTTCAAGTAACTTGTCTTAAAATCAGACTTTCTCTCTGAGATATGACTCAAGTTTAACTGGCACTTTTGGTGAAGCCTGGATGAACTTCAGAAGACTCTTTGTCTCCATTTGCACATACTGGGAATAAATGAAACCTGATGGAAAGAGATTGGGAGTGTGTTTTGGTAGCCCATTGTGGGAGATTTCAGTTTGCTCTAGCAGTGTAGGAAAAGATTTGCTTTCTGATTCACCCGTGATGAATAAGGTGTATCTATACGGCACAGGTCCCTGAGTGATGTAAGCAGCTGGCGGTCAGCTGCTCTCTCACCTAAAAGTTGGCAACTCAAAGCCACCCAGAGGTGTCACAGCAAAAAAGGCTGGACTGGCTGCTTCTGTAAAGATTATAGCCAAGAAAACCCTTTGAAATAGTTCTATCCTGTAAACACACAACCCGTAACCTGCTGCCACTCAGTGAATTCTGACTTCCAGGGCTGCCATAAGATGAGATTCATTAGCTGGCAGCCATTTTTTTCTTTTCCTTTTTTTGTTGTCTATATAGTAACCTGGAAACCCCAGTGGCATACTGGTTAAATGCTCTACCTGCTAATCAAAAGGTTGATAGTTCTAATCTACCAGGTGCTCCTAGGAAACTCTATGGGGCAGTTCTGCTCTGGCCTATAGGGTTGCTGTGAGTCAGAATTGACCAGACAGAAATGGGTTTGTTTTTTTTGGTATTTAGTAATCTGATGAGGAAGGGGTAGTGGTGGTGGCCAAGAAGGTCATCAGGCAGCCTCAGAGATCAATCCCATCTGATCTCAAGAACACTGGACTGTGACCAATTCAGCCCAAGCCATCTTATGAGTATTTGTGTCACAGAGGATCAAAATAAGGACCCCTTTGCATTTTTTTCAAAACCACTTCCTGAGTAGCAGTTACACTTTTCTCCCAGAGAGTGTTCTAAATTGGTGCCATAGACACTCTGTCACTTCTAATATGTTCCTTGGAGGCCTGAAATACTATGCTCTTCTGGTTCTCAAAAAAAAGAAATAGAAAAAAGAAAGCGATTCAATTCCATCTTGATATGGCCCTTGGGAATCCGAACTCTAGCCTACTTCTTAATTATGAAAGTAGACCACAGATGTTACCCTGGAATACAACTTAGATTTCTTTACTGGAGGAAACTCTCTAAAGCAATTGCTAAGGTTAGTGACTTTCTCTGGAACTGACCTCAGTGTTTGCTTATTGGTTGTGCTTGAGTTCCTCTTTCTTATTACAGGATTACTTATTTTTTATGCAAGTAATGCACAGCTTCGATGTTTGTTTGCCATAAATACCACTATGCCAATTTTTCTTACCTGTTGCTGGAAAAAATTAGCATAACACATGTTTTAGTCACCTAGTGCTACTCTAACAGAAATACCCCAAAGTGGATGGCATTAACAAAGACTTTCCCCCTTGTCAGCTCTGGAGGGAAGTCCTTGTGTTGCATCAGTCTTTGTTTAGAAGACATCTTGGCGCAGGAACCTCAGGCCTGAAGGATGTGCTCTTCTGCTGCTGCTTTCTTGGTGGTATGAGGTTCTCCATTTCGTTCCTTTCATCTCTTTTAGGATGGAAGGATAAAGGATGGTGCAAGCCATACTCCTGGAAAATTCCCTTTACAGTGGAGCACAAAAGTAAGCCTACAAAGGGGTTTACAGTCCCACTCTAATCCTTTAACAGACAGCATAGGAAAACCAGAAAATGGAGGACAATCATAAAATATTGGGAATCATGGCCCAGCTATACATATTTTGGGGGAGACACAATTCAGTCCATGACAGCACACTTACAAAAACACCTCATGGGGAGAGGAGTGGGTATAGTTAGCAAACAAATGTAGAAGGCACCACTATTTCTGTAAAAATACATGTTCTTTTTTATTAGAAGTCATATTGTAGTTTAAAAGTTTGTTAACTCTTTGCATCAAGTGCCATCTGGAAAACATTAACAAGAGCTTACAACCCAAAAGGCATCTCTCTATGGCTGCTTCCTGTCTCCTTTGTGGACTCCTCTTCTTCTTCTTGCTCCCTAAATATAGATTTTTTCCCAAGCAGAGTTCCTCAGCTTGTTCATTCATTTTGGGAAGCCTCATGTTTTTGTTGCTTGGGATGGGTGAGACATAATAAGTGCTTTGTATGCTGTACATGTTTCCTGAGACTACAGTAACAAATTAACACTAACTTAGTGGCCCAGATGCTCCTTGAAAGCAAGGATTGTAAATCTTCATTCACATACTTTAGACATGTTATCAGAAAGGGTGAGTCCCTGGAGAAGGACATCATGCTTGGTAAAGCAGAAGGTCAGTGAGAAAGAGGAAGACTCTCAGTGAGACAGATTGGCACAGCGGCTGCAAGAATGGGCTCAAAGTTGGCAATGAGGCTCAACCTTGGCAATAATCATGAAGATGGAGTGGAATCAGGCTTTGTTTCATTCTGTTGTGCATAGCATCACTGTCTTAGTCATCTGCTACTGCTCTAATAGAAATATCACAGTAAGTAGCTTTAACAAAGAAAAATTTATTCTCGCACAGTCCACTAGGCTAGAAGTCTGAATTCAGGGTACCAGCTCCTGGGGAAGCCACTCTTTCTTTGCCACCTTTCAAGGAAAGTCCTTGTGTTGCATCAGTCTTCCTTTAGTCTGACAGCATCTCAGCACAGGAAAATCTGATCCAAAGGACACACTGCACTCTAGATGTTGGTTTCTTGGTGGCATGAGGTCCTGAGATCTCTGCTTGCTTCCCTTCTATCTCTTGGAGGATAAAAGGTGCCATAAACCACACTCCAGAGAAACTCCCTTTATATTGGAGCAGGGAGGTAATCTTAGGAACACTGTTACCATCCCACCCTAATCTTTTTTTAAACATAATCCAGTCTATTAACCACAGACAGAGATTAGGATTTACAGCATGAGAAAATCACAAAATGGAAGACAGTCACAAAATACTGAGAATCCTGGCTTAGCCAAATTGTTATACACTTTTTTTGGAGAACACAATTAAATCCGTGACATTTCACCCTTTGGTTCCCCAAAATCATATCTTTGCAACATGCAAAAGTGTCATCTCGTCATAGAAGAAGTCTTAAATTCAAGTTTAAAATCCAGAAATTCCTCTTCAGCTGTGAAATGGACAGTTATTTGCTTCCAAAATACAATGGCAGAACAGGCAGGCACAAGTTAGACATTTCCATTACAAACGGGAGAAAGAAGGCAAAACAGGCAACAAGAAAGTCAGCAAAAACACGTTACATTAGCCCTCAAAGCTTTGAAAATAATAATCCATTGTCTAAGATGTTTAACACAACGGCCTGTCCTCCAGACACTAGGTATTGGCTACACTCTCCAGATTCTGAGTAGAAGCCTCTTGGCCCTGTGCTACAGCTCCACATTCCAGCCCTGTAGGGGCAACAACTTGCCTCTGTTGCTCAGTTTTAAGCATACCATTTTCTAAGCCCAACTGTGTCAGTCACTATGACCAGTAACCAACTCGATGGCGTGTAGCAACAATAACAGGTGACACAAAATAACAGAAAGCTATTGTCTCACAGCTTTGAAGGTCAGAAGTCCAAAATCAAAGTGTTAGTAAGGCTGATTCCTTCTAGAGAGTCTGTTCCATGTCTCCTAGCATCTCATGGTATCTGGCAATCCTTGGCATTCCTTGGCTTGACGATACATCATTCCAATTTCTGCCTCCATATGTTCTGCTTTCTGTATATGTCTGTTCAAAAGTTACTTCTTCTTATAAGGACCCCAGGCATTGCCTCAGGGCCCACTGTAATCCAATTTACCTTATTTTGACTCAATTACATCTGCAAAGACCCTCTTTCCAAAGAAGATCATGGTCACTGGGTCCAGATGGACATGATACTATCAGTTCAGTACACATGCATTCTCTCAGGATAATGCCACTATTACACAGTGAGTTGTAAATTATTCTTTCCTCCTCAATATCCTAGATGAGTTTGCTTGAATTGATATTATTAGTTCATTAAATGTTTGCTAGAAATCTCCACTGAAGCCATCTGAACCTGGAGTTGTCCTTGTGGGAAAGTTTTTAATTACAAATTCAACTTCTTTATTAGGTAGAGGACTGTTTCTTTTTGGTAGTTCATATTTAGGAGTTTCTTGGATCTGTGAGTTTATGATTTTCGTGAAGTTTGGAACACTTTTGACAACTATATTTTCAAATTCATTTATGTGCCCCATTTTCCTCCCCTTTGGGGTCTCAGTTACATACATATTAGATTTCTTGAAGTTTTCCCACAATTCATTGGTGCCCTTTTCATTTGATAAGTTCTTCTGTGTTTCATCGTCAACGGTTTTAATTGCTGTATCTTCACAATCATGAACCTTTCTAGCTGTGAGATCTAATTTGCCATTAATTTTGTGACCGTCTGGACATACAGCACCCATCTATATTTTCTGCATCTGGGGTTTCTTGGGGAGCTGTTTTCCCATTGACAGTATGTACTGACAGCAGGCGGAATGTGTTTAACTCTTTGAAACTGGAAAAATAGGCGTGTGCTGCAAGTTAGTATTTTTTACAGGATATTGTGTGAGGTGATGTATCCTGGAGGTGTGATTATGCAACACTTTTGTCTCATGTACTGAGAGATAACCCTTGTAAGCACGTTCCCAGGTTCCTGTGTGTTATTTGGGAGTTGGATTTCTCACATAATTCATTATGTATGAGAATAACTCAATTTCAGGCACCAATAGGAGATGCAACACAATCAGACAAGATGTGGTGAATCTGACACAGTGCCAGTCTTATCCTTGGAGTCCAGAGGGTCATATGCATCCTACCAATCCTACCCTTGGTGTCCAAAGGGATATATACATCCCACCAGTCCTACCCACACAGTCCAGAGAGACATATGCATCCTACCAATCCTACCCTTGGTATCCAAACAGATATATACATCCCACCAGTCCTACCCACACAGTCCAGAGAGACATGTGCATCCTACCAATCCTACCCTTGGTGTCCAAAGGGATATATACATCCCACCAGTCCTACCCACACAGTCCAGAGAGACATGTGCATCCTACCAATCCTACCCTTGGTGTCCAAAGGGATATATACATCCCACCAGTCCTACCCACACAGTCCAGAGAGACATGTGCATCCTACCAATCCTACCACCGGGGTCCAAAGGGATATATGCATTCCACCAGTCCTATCCCCACAGTCCAGAGGGACAAAGGCATCCCACCAATTGTACCCCCAGAAGTACTGGTGGCATAGTAGTTACGAGCTGTGACTGCTAACCAAAAGGCCTGTAGTTCTAAACCATCAGTCACTCCTTGGAAACCGTATAGGGCCTTTATGCTATATTGTATAGAGTCGTCATGAGTTAGAACCAATTTGACAGCAACAAGTTTAGTTTTTTAATCCTACCCCAAAGTCCAGAGGGATATATGTCTGCCAGATAATATGTATCGAAATCCATATTACCTACCAAAACTTCAGACACATTCAATGATTCAGCATGCATTCTATTAAAGAAAAAACCTTGTATCAACAAGAAATCCCAAGTGTAACATAAGTGAGTCATGAAAGTGTTAATCCCATCCAGTATATTTCCACCTCAGACACTGTAGCTTTCATTGCTTCAAGTTTATGTCATTGTTACTTTTTCCTTGTCTTTATTTGGACACATTACCAGGAGGGACAATTATCTGGAGAAAGACTTCATGCTTGGTGAAGTCAAGGGTCAGGAAAAAAGAGGAAGACCTTCAAAGAGATGGATTGACACAATGGACTGCAGCAATTGTGAGGATGGTGCAGGACCTGGCAGCATTTCATTCCATTGTACACGGGGTCACTAGAAGATGTCAGCTAACAGTACCAACAACATATCTTTCTTTAACCTTTTGAAGATAATGGAACATAGTTACTGTAACTGTTTTACTGTCTGTCTTAGTTATCTAGAGCTGCTATAACAGAAATACCACAAATGAATGGCTTTAACCAACAGGAAGTTTTATCGTCTACCAGTTTAAGAGGCTAAAAGTCCAATAACGGAGCACCAGTTCTAGGGGAAGTCTTTCTCTGTCAGCTCTAGAGGAAGGTTCTTTGTCTATGCAGCTCTGTTTCCTGGTTCCTTAGAGATTGTCATGTGTACTGGCATCAATCTTACCCCCACCTCTCTCTCTGCTCGCTTATTATATCTCTTTTTATATCTTAAAAGAGATTGACTCAAGATATACTCTACACTAATTCTGCCTCTTTAACATAACAAAGACAATCCATCCCCAAATGATATTATAGCCATAGGCATAGAAGTTACAACACATACGCAGTCCTAAACACTGTCCTGTTAATTCTAACATCTCTATCAGTCCTGGGTCACTTTTGATTGATTGACTATTCTTGGCCCTATAGATTGTATTCTCCTGCTTCTTTGCACACCTGATAATTTTTTATTGATTTCTAGACCTTAGGAATTGTACTGAGTTGGTTGCTGAATCTTTTTGTATTCACATGGATATTCTTGAATTTTGTTCTGAAACATAGTTATATGACTTGGAAACAGTTTGAAGTTTTCAGATCTTGCTTTTAAGATTTGTTAGATGTCACCAGAGTCATGCTTAGTCTAGAGCTAATTAGTCCCCACTACCAAGGCAGGACTTTGGTGAGCACCCAGTGCTCTGTGAGTCATGAAAAATTGCAGTCTGGCTGATGAGAACAGTCCCTTTTCCTAAACCTGTGTGAGTGAGAGGCATTCTTTCCTCTAATCCTTTCTCTCGCTTCCTTCCTCAGTCTTGGGTGATTATGATTTATCTAGCCTGAAAAAAAGAGTGGCTAAGAGAACAAAGCCAAAGTGAAGAGGGAGCCAAATTACAGATCAGTCCTGGTGCAGAGAGAATTTTCTCAAAGTTCTATTCCATGAACTGTTTATATAAATGCTTTGTAACAAAAAGGCTATGGGTGAAACACGTTTGCAAAACCATGAGTTAGATAGAACTCAGCAAGTCCTTTACTTCAGGAGTTCTTAAGTCTTTAGTATTATGTTCATGCAATGCTTTAAAAGGGGGTAAAATGCCACTGTTTCTCAAACTGTTTTGGTGATGAGATCTCTCTAGTCTTAGAGTATCTTAGCCAACTGCTGTCAAGTCCGAAGAAGACTGATATTCCCTGGGAAACACTTTGGGAAAAACTTCTTAACAGCATCTTCAACAGTCTTTGCTTATGTACGGCCTTCAATATCCTAGACTTTGTGTATGTTGAGCAGCCTATCCCTGTTCTGCCACTGGACACCTCTAAATATAGGAAAGTTCTTCCCATGTTATAACCTCATCTACCTCCCTATAGCCCTTCAGCTTATAAAATGGTATAGTGATAATAAGCTTCTCTAGTGTGTTTACCAAACCTGCTGGTTTGTAATATTGCTGTGGCTTGCATGCTGCTATGAAGCTGAAAACTGTACCACTGGTATTTCAACATCCAGCAAGGTTACTCATGGTAAACAGGTTTTAGGGGTGCTTCCAAACTGAGACAGACTGGGAAGAAAGGCCTGGTCATCTACATCTGAAAATTAGCCCACAAGACCCTATGGACCATGACAGAATCTTATCTGGTAAAGCGCTGGAAGATGAGCTCCCTAGGATGAAAGACACTCAAAATGCACAGTGGCCACAACTGTGGCCTCGAGCATACCAAGGATTGTCAAGATGGTGCAGGAGCAGGCAACGTCCTGTTATGTTGTAAGTGGGGCCCGAGGTGACTCAATGGCAGCTAACTACACTGACAATTGTCTGCCTAGATTATGATTCAGTGTGCATACCTTTGAATTATCTGTTACCTTTAAAGATTAGGGATGTCACAAAGGGAAGGGCACATGGCATGGCTTAGGAATTTCAGACTCCATCTTTAGCTGCAGAAACAGTTTTTTTCCTAAGTAAAATCTTGCCCAATATAAGAGTGCAGCAGCTTTGGGTGAAGCAAGCAATCTGGCCCTTGTTCTCCCATCATTCTCTTGCTGCCCATTGACTAACGTACCTCTTTTTCTGAAATGCTATGAAAGTTACAGATCTCACTTGTTCTAGCTCCAAGTGAGAAAGTACTTGTCATCATTCCAGACATAGACATAAAAAAATATATAAAAAAAAAATTACCATCAACTTGATTCCTACTCATAGTGACCCTATGGATATTGTGCCTATATTTAAAGTATTTCCAAGAAAGATTCTGTTGGTCCCTCCACATGCCCCTTTCTGGTATACAACATCCTTGCCAGCAGGTGCTACTCTTTGTCTCCAATCTAAAAACAATCCTGTATTGCTGATGCCTTTTGCCCTTGGCCCACATCAGAGAGCCATAGATGTCTGGCTCCCTGTGGGAAGACCCTAAGTTTTTTGATGAAAAGAAATCAGTCTGGTTTCCTTTAGAGAGAAGATTGAGCTTTCACTCTTGGAATTGTGCCTGTCCTTAGTTAGGCCATGACCTTTATCAGTTCAGACTCAAGTGCTTCCTTCCCAACATTCCAGAGGTGGTGCCTTCAGAGGTAAAAATAAAGGAAAAGTATAGGCCATGAGGAAGTGGACAGGGCTCTGGCCACCCATAAGAAGCTGCCCCAAGACTACCTGGGGCACAGTAAGAGCTGGGCTTCTGGGTGACCTGTAGCTCTGTATTTACCCCAAAGGGACTCTTCAGGTTTAATTAAAAACAGGATGTCCCTGTTAGACCTTTCGTTCACATTGCTAAAAATAAAGCAGGGAAGTAGCCTGGCCTCCTCACAGTCTGATCCCATTAAATTTGGAGGGCGGGGGGTGGGGGTAACTGAAGCCAATAAAAACCATGATTTGTTTCAGATTGCTGTCTGGCCTTGTGTGTGTCTGTCCTGTCCCTGCTGTGGAGTCCTACATTTTGAAGTTCTAATACAGTTCTCAGTTGCTGATGCCGTGTAAAGGGAACACAGGGACAGATGATTCCCCAAATGTGTGTATTTGGTTTTGCAAAGCAGTCATCCACTTACCCATGCTTGTGACCACTGGGACTCATCACCTCAGCTCTTTGCTCGCTGCTCTAGTACTACCCACGTCATAGACTTGGCAGTGTGAATAATCCACTAATCCCTATCTGTGAGCGGAAGCATATTTTAAAAATATATACATATGTCGTCTAAGTGAAATAAAAGAACCATCTGGAAATGTGAGTCTTTTAAGAAAAATAGCCTCACTTGCTCTTGGCCCCACGGTGTTCTCAGATCTTATGCTTCTTGCCCCATCTCAGAGACCAGTTTGCAAATATACTTCTGCAACAGCATCCTATGAGTCAGAATCGACTCAATAGCAATGGGTTTATTTATTTACTTTTGGCAGCAAGACACAAATGGTTAACACTCAGTTTCTAACCCAAAGGTTGGAAGTTTGAACACATACAGCAACTCCCCAGGAGAAAAGACCTGGCAGTTGGCTTCTGTAAAGATTACAGCCAAGAAACCCCTAGGAAGTAGCTCTACTCTGTCATGTGGGTTTGATATGAGCAGGAAACAACTCAAGGCAACCTAACAAAAACATCAAAGGCATCCTCCCTTCTGTTTTTCTTTTTGTTCAAGGTTATGCTTAGTTTGTTGTTGCTGTTTTGTATTAACTGGTTATGATTTTTCTGTGGGAGTTTCTGGACAGTGCACGTGGGTAAGATGCTCTGCTGCATCGTGTTTGCAGGCCTGAGTCCATTCAGAGGGGCCTTCAAAGAAAGACCTGGTGATCTGCTTCTAAAAACCCAGTGAAAACTCTGCAGAGTGCAGCTCTACATTGATACACATGGGGTCAGCATGAGTGGAAATCTAGGGCAACAGATTTGACTTTTCTGTGTCCCAAATCTCCTTCTTCAGAGTAACAGCTAAGGACTAAAGCTCTCCAAGACTTCCTGTAGAGTACGGGCACCTCCTTTTCTAGCATACATTTGTTTGATTGGTTTCTCATTCATTTGTTCAACAAAGGGTAGGAACAGAATAACTTCTAGGTATTATATAGTTGACTTCCCATCAAAATTGCAAGAATTTCACGAGTTCCAGCTCTTCAAGACTGAGAATGTCAAGGAGTGCTCCAGGCCAGTGGGTTGGTAAACTCTGATTTATTCCCTGCTGTGGGATCCAGAGGTAGTCTGGGTGAGGGTTTTGTAACAACTATTAATACTTTACAGAATGACTACCTATTGCTGTGGAGTCAATTCTGACTCATAGAGACCCTATAATACAGAGTAGAATTGCCCCCTAGGGTTTCCTAGGCTGTGACCTTTATGGAAGTAGACTGCCTCATTTTTCTGCCTTGAAGCAACTGATGAGCTTGAACCTCTGACTTCAGTTAACAGCTGAGTATTTAACTACTGTGCAACTCAGGATGCACTCATTTAAATGGTGTTCTTAAAAAATGAGGTGCTTTTTGTTTCCCATATGGTGCCCTCCAAGTTCATTGTTAGGTGACTGGTAAGATACAGAATAAAAGAAAGTAGATCATTCTTGTTGATGACTGTATCCCATCAGGTAGCAGTATTTATCATATGGTAGAGAATAAATAATTGCTGAATAAATTATGAGTGATTTTTTATTCTCTAAACACCATCATGGAAACCCTGGTGTTATAGTGGGTCAGCAGTTCAAATCCACCAGGTGCTCTTTGGAAACTCTATGGGGCAGTTCTCCTCTGACTTCTAGGGTTGCTGTGAGTAAGAACTGACTCCATGGCAGTGATTATTTTTTTTTTTTTAAACACCATCACGGACAAATGGGAGACTAAGGTAGATGTGGGAAGTGAGTACTACTAGGGAAAACAAATTTAATATCTTCCCCATCTTTTCACAGATTCTTGGATAAACACAACTCCAAATAGGGTACAAGGCCCTCAATAATGCATTGCAACCTAATCTAGAGCAATAACTTATGTCACACTACAAGTGCAGTATCTGGCTCTTGGGGACAACTTTCTCTGTCCTCTCTAGAGGAAAATCTCTGTTGCCTCAGCTTTTTATATCTGGCTTCTTGGTGATCTTCGTGTGTCTTGGCATCTGTCTTACCCCACCACTCCCTCTGCTAGCATTTTAAAACTTTGTCTATGTCTCAAAAGAGATTGACTCAATATACACTCTACACTAATCCCACTTCATCACTGTAACAAAGACAACCCACATTGCTCAGAGATTAGGATTTATAACATATTTTTTTAAATTATACCTTTAGATGAAGGTGTACAGAACAAATTAGTTTATCATTAAACAATTAGTATTTGTATTATTTTGGGACATTGGTTCTCTACCTCTTGACATGTCAATACTCTCACCTTCTCAAACTTGGGTTCTCGATTGCCAACTTTTCTGTCTCCTTCTGTTTTCTAGTCCTCATCCCTAGGCTGATGTGCCCCTTTAGTCTTGTTTTGTCTCATGGGCATGCCTTATCTTTTGATGAAGGGTGAATATCAGAAATGACATAGTTATTGAGGTAAAAGTGTATCCAGCAGCCATGTTCATGGGGTTTTTTTCAATCCAAGTTAGTAAGTCTGGTGTTTTGTTTCATAGTATATTTTTGAGGGACATAATTCAGACTATGACATCAGCCAAGCACTTAACCATTTCACCACAAGGCACAATTTTCCTATATCATGTCTTTAGACCACATACACTTTTTTGAAGCACTTTTCTTTAATATGGTTTACATACATGTCTTCAGTTATTTCAGTAATATCTGTCTGCCTTATTTAAGTAAAGCATAAGCCCCACAAGGGCAAGGATTGGGTCTGTTATTATGCTTGGTATATAGTGATCAATAAATATTTGGTGGCCAGCTGAGTAAGTGAATGAATTAATAAGAGTGAAGGAGGGAGTAAACTAAGAGCAGAGATTTTGTGATCATTTTCAGGGCTGGCCTCTGAATCCATGCGCCTGTGGGATTGTCAGGAATGGTGAGTGGCTGTCCTTGGGCACATGGATATGGATTCTAAGCTGAGAGCTCATAGCTGTTAACAGGTTAAAAATCCTTAAGAGGTTTAACATGACTATGTGTAATTATATGAAGAGAGGAATAAGAATAAAAAGGATAGGAAATTTTTAAAAAATTATATAAAAAGTTAAAAGGAGGAATTCTACAAATAGAAGAAAGTTGTTGGGATAATAAGCATGAAAGAAGGTTAGAGGCAGTTTTTACTGAATTAGTTCTTCAGAGTTAACTCAACACTGCTAAGGATACTGTGACCATCCGTACCTGATTTCCTCCACCTTCACGTCTACAAGGGGAGTGTTTTGGTAACTATAGTCTAGGACGAATGGAATGAAATGACCCAAGAGAGGTTTAGATGGAGCTGTTCACTAGCACAGAGAAAGGGAGATTATATAAAGCAGTAGAAGAAGATCACAGAAGGCTTCCTGGATGAGGGTAACATTTCAACATATCCTTAGGCATCGTAGGATTTGGGGAATTTTTGTCTGACATTTCCCATCTGGAGCCCACACTTTCCCTCAGCTGCATCTTCTTCCCTCTCTCTTCTCTCTCCAGCTGTCTCAGTGCACCTAGAGTTCCAGATCTTTCTGGATTTCTCCACCCAGTCCCTGGCAAAATGTATTTTCTCTAAAACATCTTCTCAGGGATAAGGTTCTCAAAGTGAATCTGATTAGCAAAGTTATAGTGTGCAATTAAAAATGATGACTTTGCATTATTCTTCGCAGAGAAAAACTGCATCTGAAACGAGAGACTTTCCAGGCCCTCGCTGAGTATTGTGGGAATCCTACAGTTAGTGAGGGAGTCCACAGTAGTAGGGTAAGGGTGAAATTGCTTCCAAACTCTTTAGGAGGGTTCTGTTTCATCATCACATTTCCCAGACATACCCAGTTCAGCTCAGGCCTGAGGTTGCATGGGAGTCCCTGGTCAGTGCAAATAGTTCAAGTGCTTGGCTGCTGACTGAGAGGTGTGTGGGAAGCAAGCCTGGGGATCTACTACCAAAAAGTTGGCCACTGAAAACCCTGTGGAACATAGTTCTACTCTGATAAACAAGAAGTCACTCTTCAGAGGACATGGCCCCTGTACTTCCTATGCCGCAAACTGCATCCAATACCAAAACCAGCTCTCCAAAGACTAAGACTGAACTGGACTACATACGAGGTCTGACAATTAAGTCTGTAAACTCAATTGTTCTAAGTGCTACATACTTCATTGCTGAATATCACTATAATCACCTTCAAAGTACTTCCCTTGGGAAGCTCTGCACCAACATCAGTGCCTAGTCCACCCTTCAAAGCAAATTTGGAACTCTTTCTGGAATTTCTATTGCACACAGTGGTACTGTAGCAAGTTCACGAACTTAATTATATATGAGGGAGTTTTTAGCCAGTAAAAAAATAACTGTATTGGAACACCCTCCCTAATCACCTGATGTGGTCCCCAGTGACTTTTTTCTTTACCTGAAGATAAAGGAAATATTGAAACGAAGACATTTGGATGACATTTGGGACACTAAGGGTAATACAATGACAGCTTTGATGGCCATTCCAGGAGAAGAGTTCCAAAACTGCTTTGAAGAGTGGACTAGGCACTGGCATTAGTGCATAGCTTCCCAAGGGGAGAACTTTGAAGGTAACCATAAGCAATAAGATGTGTAGCACTTTTTCTAGGATGAGTTCACAAACTTAACTGGCAATCTTTGTAAGACATGGAATGATACTGATGAAGAACAAGCTTCTTGACTTAAATATACATACCAGGCTGTCTGAGCAGCTCATCTCTGGAGGCGAGATGCTAGGGTGAGGGGGTACAGGAGTTAGTTAAATGGACTGTGAACTTCAGGGTAGAAAGGAGGAACATGCTGTCACTGGGAGAGGGAAGGGATGGAAGAGCAGTTGGAGGAGCAGAGTGGTGTGAGTTCCCGGTATTATATAGAAAATTGTTTTGGACTGTAACATTTTACCTAAAACACAATAAATTACATTAAAAACAAAAAACAAAAGATCGCCATGGGTTGGAGTCCACCATGTGACAGCAACTGGTTTTTGTTTTCTTGGTTTTTCTTTTTTTTTTTTTTTGGAGGTTGCACAATTATTTAATCCAAAACTGGGATGGTTGATTGTTTCCATGCTGAGAACCAAAACTTGGCTGATTAGTTGGCAATACCCTGGAGTTTGTTGAGAAAGAATGTGAGAGTATTGCCTCAGAAGGAGACAGAACTGTGGGATGGATTGATAATGTCTGCCTGGGAGTCAAATGGGCCCTTAGAGGCTGGCAGGTGTTCGCCATCACTGAGGGGCATGTACGGAGTGCAGCCTGCAACTGGCCTGCCTCTCTGAGATGTGGAATGACATCTCCAGCCTTATTCCTTGTGTGACATCCTCAGAACAGTCCATCAGCATCACAGGAGAACCTATTAGAAATACAGGATCTCAGGACCCCTACAGTCCTACTCAATCATAGTTTGCATTTTAACGAAATCCCCAGGGACGGGGGTGAGGAATTCATGTACACATTAGATTTCTGGCCCAGCTTCTCCCACTGCTGGCTGCAGACTGTTTCCTATAATGACACATCAGCAGAGCCAGGACTAGCTCTCCGTGGGAATGGAGAACGTAGCTACACTCCTGTATTTGAGAGGTTTAGTAACAGGGCTCTTGTGTGCCAAACCACATTTCTGTCTTACCACCATGTGGCTTCTGTCCCCAGGCGATCTATAAAATGGTTTCTTCCGTAATGAAAATGCCTGAAGATGAGTCAACCCCGGAAAAAAGGACAGAAAAGATCTTCCGCCAGATGGATACTAATCGAGACGGTAAGAGGCCACAGTAGCTTTTCTTTGCTCAGGGTGGGGGCTTCTGGAGGGCATGGGGGAGGCCAGACAGGGAGATAAAACTCAAAAACAAGATGTTAAAAACTGCAGGGACCTGGCTTGAGAGCCTTTGTGAAGGTTGGTCCTCTGTTACAGCCCTGGATGGGGAAGAAATAAGATGATCAGGGTGGCCACGGGAGAGGTAATCCCTCCTGGGGAAAATGTCTCATTTCTAGGCTTTTCTGTCCTTGTTCCAGGCCATTCTCTATCCCAGATATTATAGGGTGAGGCCTGTGGAGCAGGATAGGAGGAACCAGAGACAGGCTAACACTCTAGCTATTATGTTGATCACAGGTAATACATTATGACATCTTAGTTGAGACTCCCGCATAATGGACTCATAGAGCCCTGAGTAAATTTGCATTCCCAGGAATGCTTCTCATTGCTAAAAGTGCTGTGCTTTCCTAAAGGGGAAAAGTGGATTCAGGGGTGTGGGGTGGGGATGTACAGGGAAGGAGGACAGGCTTTAAATACACTCGGGAGACTTAGCTCAACTACCAACACAGTGCTTCAGCCCAGCCCAGCAGAGCAGGCCTCGTAGTGAACCTCCAAGCCGCTAGCTTCCTCTTGGTTGACACTCTCTACATCTAACCTCAAGGCACTTACTTGAAAAGACCAAAGCCTGTGAGAAAGTTTGCCCCAGAGCAGCTCTGAGACACAGATAGTTAACGCAAGAGATCCCAGTTTCTACGTGGAACATGAGGTTTGCATTGCTATGTCCAGCTGTAGTTTCCAGCCTTGGAGGAATTAGAAGTGTACAAGTGGCTGTCCTGTCTCCTTTTCCTGCTTTGTTTTATTTCTTCCACAAAGTGATCATTGTATCTACTGCATCCTACTTTTCCTTTCATAGCCCAGGCAAACTAAGCACTCTGCAGGCCAGGGTGTAGTTTATTAGGCCTAAGAGGGCCTGCTCTGGGAAAAAAAAACTTTTTTCCTTCAAGCAAGTAAAGTGAATGTGATTAAACAAAGATCAGGCTCTCGGGAAGGGATTTATGTCTGAGGAAAACACATATTTGTTGATGTCTGTGAGGAAGGTGTCCAGTAATTAGTTGCCCTTCCTTCTGCCTGAGTTTGGAATGAGCTGGAAAAGAAACAAGTAATTCACTTCTAGTTGCCATAGGGTTGGCCTCCGGCTCATGGCAATCCCATGTATGTCAGAGCAGAACTGTATTCCATGGAGTTTTCAGTGGTTGAATGTTCAGGAGAAGATCACCAGACCTTTTTTCTGAGTTCTCCTGGGTAGACTAGAGCAGTTAGCAGCCATGGGCATGAACTGTTTGCTCTGCCAGGCATATAACTGAGGCTACAGGATGGAACTGTGTTGGAAGATGTAGCTTCGAGTGCAAGTTGTTGGGCCACACCATGCTAGGACAGACTAGGCCACATGGCTGCCCTAGGAAGAGCAGGATAGAATAAGTCCTCTCTTGGGGCAGGTCCTTCCCCAAGAATAAAGAGAGACAAAGCTGCACAGTCAGGTGAATTGCTTCATTCCCAGGGACCAAGTAGGCAAAGAGAAAATTTTTCTCCCTGAGCACAGAAAAGAAGTACCAAGAATGCCCTCTCCATGATAGGAGTGATAGAACTACCTTCTGGAAGGGAGCTCAGTAAAACTTGGGCTCACACAGGAAGGAAAGAGATGACCTAGCATCTTGGGCTGCTAAGCCTCCCTTCTTCAACCCATCAAGGAAGAGAGGAGAGTACTGTGATTGGGAGAAGGGACTCAGGGGGACACCCTCCGCCTTGCACACATACTCTTGAACTCTCCTTACCTTGGGACAGAGGAACAGTCATCCTCATGTTGTTTAGAAGAACAACTGTTTACATCCAGGATCCCTGGTCCCAGCTATCTGGGCTAGCCTCTGCCACACGCACACGGTGGAATTCCTGCAGCAAACCAAAGGCCACAGATTCAGGGCTTAGGACCCAAGTGTCTTCAAGGAGCCCGGAAGACTCCCTAGTAACATAGTGACAATGGCCTTGGTGCTACAATATCCCAGCTCAGCTTCCTAAAGGCGTGAGGGCCATTCATTCCACAGATACTGAGCAAGCCCTGCAGGCTTCCTGGAGCTCACAAAACCACAAGCAAGGGTCAGGTCAGGTTCATCCAGTGCCCTCTCCCCAGGCCTAGCCCGAGGTCTGCACACAGCAGGCTCTTAGAAAGTGTGAGATGAGTGTACTGTACAGGTGCAGGCCGTGTGAGAGGGAACAAGGCAGCAGAGCCCCTGCCTCTAAGGCTTAGCAATGCATGTCTGCAGGGCTTTCGCCCAGGAGAAATGAGAGCTGGGACATCACAGCAGGTGTCAGATTGGCCACAGAGAGAAGGTGAGAGGTTGCTATCACTGAGATGCAGGAGAAAGAATGTAAGTTTATGTGAACATCTCCAACCACTCACCTGTCCTGTTGCTTTCTAGGAAAACTCTCCCTGGAAGAGTTCATCCGGGGTGCCAAAAGTGACCCATCCATCGTGCGCCTCCTGCAGTGTGACCCGAGCAGCGCCGGCCAGTTCTGAAGTCCCCCCGTGAATCTCAGAGCTGCTCATGTTCCCTTTAGATTTTCATTTTTAACCATTTTGCCAAACAATATTGATGGTGATGCTGCCTCCTGTGTGGCCAGATGCACCTTCCTCTGTGACGCCTTCTGCTTCTTTTGTCGTGGATGCTTTGTGGGAATGCCCAGTGCTCCAATGCGCTTGTGGAGAGCATGGACAGTGCTGTCATACACAGACTCAGTGGTGGTTGTTGTTCCAACAATACGTAATCATTATTGTTTATTATTATTTCTCTCTATTCTAATGTCTGTTCTGAAACCAAGACTTGATGAGGCAAGAGAAGGGAACAAATCCAGCCCAGTGATTCCACTGCAAGCTCTGAGGGACTTGTCTGAAAGACAGAAATGCCTGCCTGGGTGGTTGCCACACACACCCTAGAGGTGACAGACTCCCCAAGAGCAAGCTACCCTCTGGGTCAAGGTTATTAAAGGGACCTGGGGAATTCCTCCCTTGGAGGCTCACTCTACCCTCTTCCTCAGAAGGCTGTAGTTTCTAAGCTGTGAACATTTTAAGGTAAATAAATAGAAGGGAGGAAAAAGATGGCTCAGCTATTTTTTTTTTTTCACAAGTTTACGCTGGTTGAGCTGATATAAATTTCTTCAGAAAGTAAACACAAATGGTAACTTATATTCGAAAACCAGACCCATCTTGTTGCCTATTGTGATAAGGGGGAAAAAACTACTGTATATAAAATATTGGATATTGCAGACCAAATTAAGTATTTTGCCTTGTTTAAATGAAATGCATGTTTAGTGAGCACTAATACAATCTTATTCTAGATGACTGTTTGTAGTAGCTTATTGTGAAGTAAGCCAGCTCTAATGAATGTCTGTGTCTCATTTTAAAGTTGTGTCTTGTCTTTGCACAAATGTACCAATCCACAGGTATATTTCAGATTTTCCCAGAGAGTAAAAAGCCACCATGACTAAGGCCCAATCTTCATTTTGAATGGTTTTCCAGAGTGGCAGAGCCTGGAGAATGACACACAGCTGCAAATGGAACATATTCACTGGAGCGCCAGAAAGTTAAATATTTGAGAGAGGAGAGGCTGATGATCTATCCACACCACCTCGTTAGCAGCCCTAGATTGGAGACATTATGTTTTTCTCAGTTTGTCAATATTCTGCAGACCTAAAAAAAGAACAGTATGAAGTCTCAGGGTCTCCCAGTGGTTCAACCTGCATGCATTGTTAGGGAGCCATATTTAGAATTCTCTCTTTCTATCGCCCAAACACCTTTCAAAGAGTCAAAGTTGAGCAGTTACCTGATTCACGGTAAAGATGGCTTGGGCAATTGCTGCTGTGGTTTCCAATGCCCACTGTAAGGAATCCAATAGTATTTTTCATCACTAGTTCTTTGAATATCAACTTCTACTTCCAGAAGTGAGAGTACAAGTTAAGTTGCTATTTGATCTTGTGACCAAGTATATATTAATTTGAACTGAAGACAAAGAGTAAAAATTACTGACCACAGACAAATTACATTCTTAAAACAGTTGGTATGGAGAGACTCCAACACTCAAGGATATAGATGGGTGGACCTGCTACAAGAGAAGGGAGAGAAGTGCCCACTGGGTCTCTCTGCAGCCAAGATTTTTCCTGTAGAATGTGAACCACAGAAAGATGAACCTCATAAAAAGAAGGAAAATGATAATGAGTCCATTCTAACCTCCATATTCCTGTGTATTACCTGAGTCCATTTTAGCTGGTAACAAAAATCCAAATTTATATAGTTTCCTAAAACGAACCAGCTCAGCAGGTTGAACTTGGAGACCTAGACTCAGTAAGAGAGTTTTTGTACGCTTCCTCTGAGTGTCAGTTCCTCGTAGTAGTTCTGTGTTCAAACATGCCAAATTTCTCCGTGGACCAAGTGGTCAAATCTGTTTTTGAAAAACAAGGAATTATGTAAGACATGGAGGACAGAGTGGGTAAGGGCCAGCACACTCCATTAATAGTATTCCAGGAATTGCCTCTCACTTTTTCCTGCTCTCAGCTGAAGACCTAATTCCTTCTTTTAATTCTCCTTGGATGAATAGAATCAGTTAATGTTTGAAAAAGCCAGCCTATGCTCTGCCATGGGTTATGATATCTTGTTGAACCAGATTCACTATGTCGCCTGGAGCCTAGAGCTGGAGCTGGGAGTAGAGGAGAGGGTCTCTAGCTGTTCGGGAAAGGAAAAAGAAAACGATGAATGATGACACTGCTCAGAATGTACTGACATCATCCTCATCCTGGCCTACCACTGAACCTGTCTGTACTTTCTCAAGGGTTAGTTTTCTCTTTCTCTTCCAAGAAAGGTCTTTGTATGTCTTTAATCCAAAGCACTCAAGTCTGTCCAAGGGACTCTGCAGCACCCAGAGGCTGAATGCCTAAAAATTTATGTCACTCCCTTACTGGGCTCTTCATTGTCAGCACTGTGTTCAGGGACCTTTGGAAATACAGTCTGTTCCGTCTGAGAAAAAGCCAGCCTGTGATGTTCAAGGGACTGAAATAAAGTGGCTTACAACCTGAAGGACCGACCCTACAGAGTGCCTGGCTGTCTCATGCCTTTCCTTGGGGTAGGGAAGGGATTTGGCCCTTATCGGTATGCCCCAAGGATGACTTGTCTACAAGTGGATCTAATAATATGTATGTATAAATCACATCAGATGGAGTGGCCTCTATATTAGTCAACTTCACGTCACTGTCTTGTTTAGCATTAAAGTATGTTTATTGCCTAATATAATTTTCTGAACATGAGATTTTCATGCCTGATCTGCTGTCTCCACAAAACCTGTACTCTACTGGGGCTCCAAGTCAACTGACTTCTGTCAACCTGGGTATAGTTTCTGCCTTAGAGGGCCACAGGAAGCATGGCCTGTGAACAGAGGGTTGGTTGTGGCAACCAATGAGATGCCCATTCAGATCTCCATTTATGGAACCTGCTGTGAAAAGCCCAGCGAGTCAGCAGCTCTAGCTGTCACACCTGTGGGTCCACCTCCGTGTTCACTCTAAGGTCCCATTCACCTGATGCTTCCAGGCAATGGCTTGGGCATGGGGGAGGGTATTAGCACTGAGTCATTCTTGCCCAAGGTGGGACACTTCTAGTGGGTAGCCTTTATGTAGGGACTCCTCATTAGCCTGGCTGAGACTTTGTTATGGATGCTGTGGTCTGAGTCCCTTCCCACTCAATCTTCTTTCCTTCTGTCTCACTTTCCACTGGTATCAAACCTTCCTCGCAGTCCACAGGCTCAGCTGTCTTCTCCTTCTCTTTTCTCCTTTATCCTTCCCCAGCATTTCTACCAATGTACCCACTTTGGCGGAAACCTGAAGTAATAACACTAATTTTGGCTGACATCCCCAAAACGAAAGGCTCAGACACTCGAATTGGCAGCCTTCTCAAAGCTCAGATTTGGTGGCCTTTTCTTGCAATGTATAAGGGAAAGAAAGGTCTGTATTAGGATTCAGGTGATGATTGAGCCCTGACTCTTGGCAAACCTCTGCTATTAAAATAATGATACCAGAGCAATGTCACTGCATGTCTCCTGTGAAGGCAGGCTGCATCTAACTTGCCACTTCCTCTCCCCCTGCCCTTGCATGGACAGTGCCTGGTCCATGGTAATGAAACTGAATACACAGAGAGGAAGGCAAGAGCTGGTACCAGATCCTGTGACACTGATAACTGGTCATCCTTGCATACCCAACCAGAGTCTCAAGAACCAGGAAGTATGTGGGGATAGCGCTCATGGTCAGCAGAACTCATCAAACAGCAGGACCATGGCAGGCACCAGCCAAGGGAAGGACAGCTTCAGGGAGATGTGGAGACCAGCTCCCATATCCAGCAGGTCTGTGGACAGGGCAGTGCAACCAGGCTGTGGGACAAGGATTGTGACCTAAAGGCCATGTAATCCCATTTCTAGTGTCAAGATCTCTCCAGAAGTCTCCTCAATAAGCACTTGCCCCAGCTTCCTCTTCCCTGCTCACTGGTCTAGGCATACAGGCTGCTGGGGATACACTGTGGTGGAGATTGTCAGGGAAAATTCCTGAAAGCAAATTTTCAGATAAGATTTGCAAGCTGTGGGCACAGAGAGATAAAGTGAGATGTGGAAGAACACAGAAATGCTTCTTGTTTGTAAAAGAGGGAGTCTTGGGAAGATAATCACGGATAATGGTTAAAGGAAAGTATGTGGGGGTTAGCGGTGTAGACGGCTACTGATGAAACACCAAGAAACACTGGAATGGCAGTCAGTGTGTCTGGGTTTGAGCTAGCTGAGAATAGGGACCCTGGATGTTCTAGAGAAGGCTGTTTATGATGAAATTGGAGTTTGAACCATGTGATTAGCCTCTAGATAGAGGTTGGCCTAGATGGACTAAGAATACCAGAAAGGTCTTGTGATTCCAGCAGGGGTGAGCAAAAGTAACAATGAGGAAGGGTAGAAAGTGAAGTGACTGAGCCAGCTCCTGGTAAGTCACACAGAAGGCCTCTTGGTTTCTCTCAGTCCTCCTTTTATTTGGAGCTCTGGGGGTGCAGCAATTAAAAGCTAGGCTGCTAGTCAAAAGGTTGACAGTTTAAATCCGCACCTATTTAAATCCGCAGTTCTATTGTGTCCTATGGGATCACAATAAGTCAGAATCCACTAGTCAGCAACAGACTTCTTGTTGGAGAGCCCCTGGGTGGCACAAAAGGTTAATGTGCTCGGCTGTTAACCGAAAGGTTGGAAGTTCAAGTCCACCCAGAGATGTCTTGTTGACCTCCTTCCAAAACATTCTGTGAAGCACAGTTCTTACTCCCATACATGGGCAGTTAAAGTCAACGCCACAGCAACGGCTATTTATTCCCTCATTTAACCTTGGGGTGGGGCCAGGCAGTGAGAGGAATTACCTTCTGTGTTCAAGCCCAGGGCCAGGAGAGGCCCATGGAAGCCCAGGATCTACCAGGTCACAGAGGGACTTCCTCCAGTCAGGCAAAGAGCCCAACACCCACCTCACAGAATGCACAGACACTGCTGTTGACTCTGATGTTATGAATATTTATTTTTTCTTCTTAAAAATGTACAAAAAATAAAATAACTATTTATAGATTCCCCCTCTCCCATTTACAAAACTATTAAGTTACATTTACCTTTTTGTTTTCACGTGAGAGCAAATTGTACACATATCAATCTCCCTTGCTTGTCTTTAAGAAAGGGCCGTCTGTAGAATTTGGCACAAATCCTCTATTTCTCTTGCATTTCATGATTTTAAGTAAGAAGAAAAATAAACATTGGATCACTTCATGCTTCCTAAGTCCTGGTCTGGGTTATGTCTTCATCTTTCAGGGACTAATTCCAAAATGACATCGGATTGCATTATTCCGTTGATCCCAGTTTCCAAGTACTTATAAAGTCTAACCAATTTGAGGAAGTATTAAAAAAAAAACTTGCTTCACGTGTCCCCCCATCTTCCTTGGTTGAAAAATCATACTTATTGAGTGTGACTAACATGAAGCACGAAAAAGGAAGAGAGGGCAAGTTTTCCTATCTTTCTGGAGTGTTTTTACTTTGGAATTTTTGTACAGGAGGAGTCATCAAAGCTCTCCTAATATACAAAGGGAAGACACACTAAAGCTAAGCCATGGAAGCTCCAAGGAGGAGGGGGTGGGAGGAGTTAGATGGTAAAGATGAGGGGAAACCAAGGGAGGTAACACTCAGCACCCACCCTCGGTGGCCTCATACACTTTGTTCTGCCCATAACTGCTCAGAGGCTTAGGACAAATGCAAAAGTATCTCTGGTTTGTCTTACCTTAGGGCAGGCCCAGCACACAGTTTTCCAAAGAGGCTGGAGAGATAAGGGCAGGTAGCCTGCCCCAGGCTATCAGGTAACTTGTCTGCGGCTCCCTGACTCTGGGGTCCTATGCCCCAGCCCAGTCATTGGCTATCACATATGCCAACCATGTTTGAAATCATGTTTAGCTCAAGGAGCATGGGAAGTGCATACTACATCATGTATTTCCAACACTGAATTTGTCCATTTTAGAGCACAGTCCCACTTGTGCCCAGGATAGTACTCATGCTGCCAGTACAAGGCATGGCAGTCACTGAGCAGAGGAGGAGGGGACAGAGGGAAGCAGAGCAGAGTACAGGAAATAACCCCTTGGCACCACAGGTAGGGGTAACCTGCCCAGAAGACACACAGAAGGAAGCCCCCTGGCCTCTACCCAGAGACCTTGGACACAGCTGTCTGGTCCATGAAGCAGCTCTGCAGCATCAGGGAGAAACAGCTGCCCTGCTCTGGCCTCAGGACAGATGGCAGGAAGGGGCACAGAGTCCTGAGAGGGGGCCTTCTGCTAAGACATCAAAGTGCTTTACAAATAATCCGGGCCTCTACATAGAACCTGCCCTAGATTGGGGCTTAGGGTGGGGGGGATGTGTCAGGCTACCAACAGCTAGTGCTTCAGTCTTCAGGGGGGCACAGAGCCCCCTGGACCACCCACCTGCCCTCTCAGAGAGAACAGTAGCCCACCGTGTTTCATGACCGTGTCTTTGTTCAGGAAGCATTTCTTCTCTTCACCTCCCAGGCAGGTAGCAGGGGTGCAGGCATTTGCTGTCCTGGGCCATCTCCTGAGGCTGCTGGCAGAAGAGCAGGGGCTCCCAGGTTGTTCTCATTGGATCACTTCCTCAGCAGTCACCTAGCAGCAGCTAATCCCTTGTCCAGTGCCTCCAGCACGGGAGGCCCAAGAGGCAGCCGTGGTCTCGTGGTTGCAGCTGAGCCGTTGGCACGGTGCTGAGAACTGCAGTGGGGCTAAAGGAGCCACTTGAGATGAAGGATGTGCTTGTAAACTGTTAGACTCCACACAGGGTTCAGGATTCCTGTCACCGCCGAGGAGTTCTACAGCCAGCCCCAGCAACGGGCCCTGAGGGCAAGACCCTTGCAGACTCCTCCCTCAGAAGCTCAGGGAGTGCCCAGCACCAACCCCAGAGAAGGAGGTGAAACATGAGGACACGTGACCTTTCTCCGATACAGCGTAGAGCAACAGTTTAAGCAAAGCAGATACCCAAGAGATAAATGTTGTGGCCTTGGGGGGAAAGTTGTAGTCACAGAGAAGGAAAGGGGCTTCTTCTGGGGACAAGGAATGTGTCCCCGGGTATGCCCAACGGAAGAGTCCGTCTTGGCACCCTTCACAGTCCTCTGACACCCCGAAGGCCATTTCCCAAGCCCAGTACACCTCCTGAACAGGTACAGAGGCAGAAAGCCAAGTCTCAAGGTAGGTGCCTCCCCTAGGACAGTGGCAGTAAACATGCCCATATACCATAGGTAGAATATATTATTGTTAATATTATAAACAATATGTACATAATAGTCAGGCATACTTTCTTTGTCACCTACTAATTACACTGTAGCAGAATGTCTTCCTGTACAAGTCCTTGTGGCCACTAGCTGGGAACCCTTGGAGGTATTTAGCAAGGTGACCTTCCCCAGAGCAACATGAAGGTTTTTGACCAGTAAGGGAGACATCCACCTCTGACCCCACCAGTGATGACTGCGTCAAGAAGCAGCTCATCAGGTCCAAACACTCAGGAGTTGTGGGGAGGTGAGAAAGAAGCAGAGAATGTTCCACGCTCTCTGGGATGAACTGATAGACTGTGCACCCTTTGGAGGGGTGGGCTCTGGATGGTCTGACCTGGAGCCCGCAGTGACCTGCAGAACCCTGGACCCCAGTCTCCAGGAACAGAGGGGCAATAAATAAGGATCTGACCGGCCCAAGGCACCATCCTGAGGGGCTTAGGCTTCAGCTCCACGGGATGCCCCCTAGTGGATGGAACAAATGTACTGCTAGCAGATGGGGCTTTGTTCCTTGCCCCATGGTCCATCACGGTCTTGTAACAGCTGTTGTGAGATGGGTGAGTTGAGTCTGCAGTTCTGGGGTTGAGGCCTCTGTCTCTCCCGAGGAGGAAGGTGCTGAGAGCTCTTGCTGAAGGGCTACAGGAACCAGGGCTCAGATTTCCATGAGCGTGATCTTGAAGCCTTCTACCATGCTCTCCATGTTGAGGATGAAAGTGTCCTCATTTGAGTAGTGCTCGATGATGTTGTCATCCATGTTGACCAAGATGCTGTCATGTGGGGACACGGGGTGAAAAACAAAGCCATAAGCAGTGTACCCAGTGCAAGGACAGCCCCACGTAGTGGTCCCTTAGGTATTTATTGCAGTGGACACTGGGACGGGTGGAGGACAGAGGAGACAAGGAAGGAGAAGATGACCTCCATTCTACTTTCTTTCCACAGAAACTAGTTTCAAGTAAGCAGAGAGACTTACAGCAAAGCCTCTGTTTCTCAGAACTAATCTCATCACTGATAACGTCTGTAAAACTTCAGAGCAACCCAGCCCTCTTGCCTTACACAGTAGTAAAATGAGGTCCAGAAATGTGAGCAGAACCTGGAATCACACTTAACTAGTGCCAAAGGAGAACCTATATACTTATGTTCCCTAGCTATTTGTGTGAAGCTACATTGCCTCTTGAAAAATGAATACATGAAAGTGCTCTTAGGAGGAAAAGGAAAATAAACAGCAAGGGTAGCTACCCTTTGTTAAGCACACAAAATGCGCTGATGTTTTAGAAAAGGTGTATTTAATCCTAAGGCAATCTCGAGGGTGTTATTTTGCCATCAGCAGGTGAGAAAACTGAGCTGAGCAGGTTAAATAATTTCCCCCAAGTTCAATCAACTTTGTTCTACCTTTACCACATGCCCCCTATTTATTAAGAGTCGTCACATAATGTAGACCGTTAATTCACTCAGCTGCTAAAGAAAAGGTTGGTGACTGGAGTTTACCCAGATATACCTTAGAAGAAAGATCTGGCAATCTACTGGCAAAAAATCAGCCACTGGAAACCCTACGGAGAACTGTTCTACTCTGACACACAGGGAGTCATCACAAGTCAGAGTTGACTTGACAGCCACTGGTTTACCTCGTTGGCTAGATCTACTCCCAGTAGATTAATGCAAGAAAACCAATAACATCCAGTGTCTGTCCATGATTTAGAATGCCTCGAGCCACTCCGATTTTTAGAAGTCAGGCAGATCTTAGTTTGAAAATAAGAACAATCATTTTACAGCTACATGTCATCAGATAAGTTGTTTAGCCTTTTAGAGCCTCAAATTATTCTTTTGCAAAAGTAAGAATAACAACCCCACTTTACAGGGCTGTGGTTAGGATTACAGCATTTAGCACAGGGCCTGATCAAGGGCTCAGGCAAAGTGCAATGTTAGCAGCAGCAACAGCTGCTTCTACAGAGAACTTCTACTCAACAGGAAGACCTCGAGACACTGCTCAGCTCCCACCATCAAACGCCTTTACCCAGCCTGTTGCATCAACCTTGGAAAAAGAAACTATTTAAAAAAGCTTTGTAGTGAGCAGTCCAACAAGAGCTGAGGTGGAAAGGGATTCTCAATTGACTCCTGGTCAACCAAGAGATGTGAGCACTTCAGGTAATGTTTCCTTTAGGAAAGCAGCCTAGACAGGATTCATTTTCTCCTTTTTGTTGAAAAACAGTTCCAGAAGCTGACTCCATGAAAACCTTCTTCTGGTAATCAATTCAGGTCCTGCAGCCACTGCTCTCAAAGCCTCACAAATAGGGGTCCCAGGACGTTTGCAGAGACAGTCAAAGAGCTAAGTGACAGATAAGAACATACACTTTCCCGCCACAAGCTTAGATTCATTCTGGCCTTCTACTTACTAACCAGGAGAGACCCAGGGCAAGGCTGTCAGCCTCCCTCTGGCTCAGTTTCCTCATCAGTAAATTAGAGATCATAATAGTATCTACCTCAGAGAGTAGTGAGAAGAAAAGGAGCAATACACAGAAAGCACTCAGCAGGGGTCCAGGACCTACTCCATACCCAGTGAGTGAGAGCTACTGGAAACCCTGGTGGCCTAGTGGTTAAGTGCCGCAGTGGCTAACCAAAAGGTTGGCAGTTTAAATCCACCAGGCACTACTTGGAAACTCTAAGGAGCATTCTACTCTGTCCTTTAGGATTGCTAAGAGTCAGAACTGACTTGAGGGTAGTGGGTTGTGTGTGTGTGTGTGTGTGTGTTATTCTTAACAAAGAGAACTAGCAACCCTGCTGATAACTGAGATCATTTTGAACACTGAAAGAATCCCCTATGCTCTGTACACTTTTTGTTCCCACTGTGCCATCCTGAAAACAAACCCGAGAGCAACATGTGATCCCAATAAACTTCATTCTCCACAGATGGGTGACTTGGCATTGTCCCCAGGTCCTCACCACCCCAGATCCCTCTGTCCCACTCTATCACTGGAAAAGGGCACCCCAGCTGACTTCATGACAGTGCAGTTTCTCCTTCCCTCTCTCCCTTTCTCCCTGAACATCTTCAAAATGCATTGACTTGGATGCTACTCTATGATCATTTGGAAGCAGGGTGCGCAATTTTTATTACAGGTGGACAACAATCTATTTTTAAAAAGCCATTATCTCTTTTTAAAAGGCATCATATAGATGTCTCTTATTTGGAAGTAAATTGAAGTTCAGTTTCTTCCTTACCCTTTTTTGCTTTTCTTATAAAGCTTTGCAATCTTCTCCACTGGCAGCCCGTATTTCTCAGAGATCTGTAACAACAACGGTGGAAAGGTAGATGAGCAGGGGTGGGGGCAGGAGCAAATGCAAGAGATGATTGCCCTACCTCAGCCTCATGGAGACCTAACTGGGGCCAACGCTCTTCATTCATGAGCCAGGTGATAGAAGCACCGCATTTGTGAGGCTCTCTTGACAAACTTTCGATCATTCAACAGAAGATTCACCACATGGGAACCTAATCTATGATAAAGGTAGCATTAAAATCAGTCAGAAAGAGATGGACTCTATCACTTTGGATTCAGTACGTAGTAACACAGAAAAAAAAAGTTCTGAAGTTACACTTTGTACACCACAATAAATTTCAAGTGCATCGAAGATTGACATGAAAGATGAAACCATAGAAACACCAAAGAAACACATACTTCAATTCTTTATTCATCCTCTTAACATAAGGAAGAAGTTCCTGAGCAAAATATGAAACCTGAAGAGCAAGGTAAAAAGGCTGATAAAAACAACAGAGTTTAAAAATATCAGTATTGCAAAAATCAACATTAAAAGACAAAGACACATAAAACACTGGAAGTGCATGACAGACATAGAACTCGATGCTGTCACTTAGGGAAGACTCCTGCAAGACAGTGAGAAAATGACCCAATAGAACAATGAAGGAAACAACAAGAAGCAGCCAATCACAGGGAAAGTAATACTGGCCAATAAGCATACGCAAAATGGCACTGCTTCATAATTTTAAAATATGAAATGAAAGCACTAGTGAGACACTATCTTTAACTTATCAAACTAGAAGAAGAAAAAAAAACCCTAAAACATTCATAATACAGCATCAGGAAGAGCATGAGAAACAGTAGCTCATATAGTCCATAGAAGGAAGAATAACAAGCTCAACTATTTACGAGAGTAATTTGATGAAGCTTTTTAAATTTAAAGTGCATGTATCTTTTGATCCAGATACTCCGCATCTAGTAGCCTGTCTAGTCCACAGAAACACACTCAGATGTACACAAAGATTTTCAAAGCATCACCATTTGTAACAGAGAAAATCTGTCTGTAACAACATGCATTACATACATTTTAATATGTTCAGAGTTGAAAACCATGTAAGCGTTAAAAGAAATATGGGAAAAAGCCAGCAAAATATGGGAAGTCTATATGAATTAACATGAAAAAAAAGTTGGTGACATTAAGTGAAAAATATAGCAATGTGTACACTGTGATTGCACTTGTGTTAAAAAAAAAAAAAGGAAGGTATTTAGGTAAATACATTTGAAGAACCCCCTAATCTATCTCCAGTGACTATCCTCAGGTAATAGACAGAAACAAGGAGATTCTTTTACTTTTCACTTCATACAAACCTGAAGTTTGCATCATTTTTATGGTTATGTCTCCCTTTAATGAACACATAGTAATGATAGTATGAGAGATAGATTCTAGAAAGACCTGCCCTAAATACTTGCCCACCACCAGTCCATCAGTTTGTTATATGGTGGTGGCTTGCAGGTTGCTGTGATGCTGGTAGCTAGCCACTGCTATTTCAAATAAATTTCAAATACCAGCAGGGTCACCAATGGTGGACAAGTTTGAGCAGAGCTTCCAAACTAAGACAAAATAAGTCTTCTTCTGCACAACATCAACAAGACCATGTCTGTTAGTTCTCCTTTTTGTAAAAGATGTGAATCTGATTCTTGAGTCTTTTCAGAGAGGATGAATTTGGTGGATCTTCATCATCTCCATTACCAGCCTAGCTTTCCTACACCTGAACATAGCTTTGCTCATAAATCAATTAATAAGAGAGCTAGGTAAGGGCATAAAACCCACACAATTCAAGTTTCTACTCAGTTGTTCTAGGAGTAGCCGCAGCAGTCATAGGAGACAACAAGAATTGAGTGCTTACTATGTGCAAGACATTGTGCTGAGAGCTCTTTGTCTACTGACTTGTTTAATGCCCACATCACTGCAACAAAATAGGTACTATTAGGGGATCCACTCCACAGATGACACAGTCATTAAGTAACTTGTCCTGGCTCCCCTCAGTTAATAAAGGCTGAACCAGGAATCAAAAGGTGAAAACCTGGCACTCTGGTTCCAGATTCTGGATGTTTAGAGAAAAACGGGTTTTGTTATGACTACTCAGAAGAGAAGCTCTTGGACCCTCACTCCCCAGAACAAAGAAGCAACTGGCAAAGATGAAACCTGTGTACCAGGCTGCTGAGGACAAGCTCCAGGAAATCAGGTTCTTGCTCGCAGTGCAATCTGCAAAGGCATGATGGGCACAGTGGGATGGCACCCTCTGTCTCTGTGTGAGGGCAGCAAGTGTGCTTTGCCAAACTGAGAACCCTGGAAAGCCACGAGACTGGGCAGGATACTGCGTGGAAGAAGCTGGCCCCTGGCAGGGCTTATGAAAGGATTCTTTCTGCAGAGGAGCTGGATGAGGTCACCCGTAGGGCTCTCCCTTCTATGCATGGAGAATAAGTGCTAAATGAAGGGGAAAGTGCACACTAGGAATGCTTCTTTTTAATCCTATGTGCACTTTCAGGTTTTCTGAACTGAGCATACACCAAGAAGCCCTGGTGGTGTAATGGTAAAGTGCTCAGCAGCTAACCAAAAGGTCAGTAGTTTAAATCCACCAGCCAGTCCACAGGAGAAGAGACCTGGTGATCTGCTCCCATAGAGATCACAGCCTAGGAAACCCCATGGGGCAGTTCTCCTGTTCTACAGGGCTGCTGCAAGTCAGAAGCAACTTGACAGTACACAGCAAGACTATATACAACTAGAAACCATAGAAACAGTTGTATATCCATATTTTATCAATTACTCTTCACAACAATCCTGTGAAGTAGGTACTATAATTATGTCCATTTTAAGGATGAAGAAACTTTAGCTCAGGCTGGTTGAGTAACTTGCACAGTCAGGATTTGAACAGAAGCTTTCTGAGGCCAAAGTTCATATGCTGACCCACTAAGTTATACTGTCTCCACATGTGCCTACTGGAAAGTGTCAGTGTAGGAGCAATGTCACACACCAGCAAAGTTCCAGTCTTCAGAGAACCCACTCCCTGGCTCACCCTACCCAGGTCCTGTGTAAAATTAGGCTACAAGCACAACAAGCAGGATCTGGGTTCTTCCCAATTCTGGCTTCCCACTTTACGATGTGTTGAAGTCTCCACTTACACAGAACCTGTTTTCCTTAGTGTCTGCCCCCAAATTATAGGAGCCGCTCTCGTCATGTCTTTGGAGTACACCACCAGGTTGTACTACCTGAGGATCTTGAAAAAGTCTCTTGCCCTTTTTTTCCATCTACACAATTTAAGAAGCAAGAACATGCTTTTTTTTTTTTGCAAATAATGCAACCACATAAACGATACACTCACATATAGCACACACAGCATGCCTAGGGAAATAATGCATAAGGAGATTGCACAGTTGCAAAAAAATGCTGGTGATAGTTAAGGTTGTGTGTCAACTTGGCTGGGCCATGATTCTCAGCGGTTTGGCAGTTATGATGTAGTTTGGCAATTGTAAGATGATGTGATCACTTCCCTGACGGGATCTGCTGTGAGCAGTCAATCCAATGAAAGGGAGTTTCCTTGGAGGTGTGGACTGCACCTGATATAGGAAGACTTTTGGGCAAGGTTCACAGAACTTTGCTCATTCTGGACCCTGCAACTGGCTTTTGTTCATCTAACCTCCAGTTCTTGGGACCTGAGCTATCGGTTTACCTGCAGTCTTGCCTGTCAGTCTTGAGATTCATAAATCTTCTCAGTCTGTGAGCTAGAGCTCTGCTGTCTGATCTGCTGATCATGGGTTCACCAGCCCTTGTGGTTACATTAATCAAGAGAAGCCTCCAGCCTGACCCACATACTTGGGACATTCTAGCCTCTACAATGGCTTGAGTCATTTCTCTCTCTCTCTCTCTACATGTTTATATACTTTACTGGTTTTGCTTCCTCTGGAGAATCCAGCCTAAGATAACATATAATGCATGCATTATTTGCATAAAAATACATTAGTTAGTATTGGTGTTTGAATAAACCCCTTTCTTTCCAGACTTAATCAAGGAGAGATGAAATCAGGACCATTTGGGATCTGACCAGAGCTAGCCTTGGAAACTCGACCTCTCCATGGCTTACAAGGTCACACAATATTATGCATAGCTCTTGCCCTCAACTTCCTCAGCAAGGCAGGTGTGAGTTTGGGATGAAAGGGCTGACTCTCTCAGGCAAGGAGTGTAAGCAGAAGTGGTTGAGCTGCCATTTGAGTGTGAGTGAGGGTGATGTTTAAACTTTGGTCCAGCAAGACCATAGATGAGTCAGACTATAAAACTCCTGGAGAACACTTTAGAACTAGCCAGATGTCATGGACGTGAAATAGAAGACATCAAAGAGAAAGAGAGGATTTCAGGGTAATGAATCCACTAGGAACTGACGTAGATTGGTGGTTCTCACACCATCTTGATCTCAAAATATCCTGGAAGCTTGTTAAAAATGCACGTTCCTGCGTTCTGCCACCCCCTACCTCAACCCAAGTTCAGCAGAATCAGAATCTCTGAGTGTGAAGTCTGTGAATACATATTTTAAACAACTGCTCTGCTTAGTTTTATATTTACCACTGTCCCAGGTAAGTCAGTCTCAGTAATACAGTCTTAAAGGTCAGCCCGGGGTTGTGATTGTCCAAAGTACCTCAGTTTGAAATTTCTATAACGTTTTCTAGCTTAGAAGTATTCAGTCAAGCTAGTGTTCTGTCATTTGTTGTTGTTATTGTTGTTGTTGTTAGGTGTGATCAAGTCAGTTCCAACTTGTAGCAACCCTAAGCAGAAGAGAATGAAATACTGCCTGGTCTTGCACCATGTCCACAGTCATTTGAATCATTGTGGCCACTATGTCAATCCATCTCATTGAGGCTCTTCCTCTCTTTCACTGACCCTCCACTTTACCAAGCATGATGTCCTTCTCAAGGGATTGATCCCTTTTGACAACATGTCCAAAGTACATAAGACATAGTATTGCCATCTTTGCTTCCAAGGAGTACTCTGGTTGTACTTCTTCCAGAACAGATCTGTTTGTCTTTTGGCAGTCTTAGTACATTCAATACTCTTCTCTAACACTACAATTCAAAGACATCGATTCTTCTTCTGCCTTCCTTTTTCATTGTCCAGCTTTCACATGCATGTGATGCAATTGAAAATACCATGGTTTGGGTCAGACATACCTTAGTCTTCAAGGGGACATCTTTAATTTTCAATACTTGAAAGAGGTTCTTAGCAGCAGATTTTCCCAATGCGATGAGTCTTTTGATTTCTCAACTGCTGCTTCTATAGGCATTGACTGTGGAACTAAGTGAAAAGAAATCCTTGACAACCTCAGTCATTTCTCCATTTACAGTGATGTTGCTTACTGGTCCAGTTGTGAGGATTTCTGTTTTCCTGATGTTGAGGTACAATCTATACTGAAGGCTGTGGTCTTCGATCTTCATCAGTGTCTCAAATCTTCTTCACTTCCAGCAAGCAAGGTGATGTCATCTGTGTAACTCAGGTTGTTAATGACTTGTCCTCCAATCCTGCTGCCTCACTCTTCATATAATCCAGCTTCTCGGATTATTTGCTTGGCATACAAATTGAAAGGGTATGGTGAAAAGGCATAACCCCAACATATGCCTTTCCTGACTTTAAACCATGCAGCATCCCCTTGTTCTCTTTGTACAACTGCCTCTTGATTCGTATACAGATTCCTTAAGAGCACAATCAGGTGTTCTGGAATTCCCATTCTCTGCAATGTTAGCTATAATTTATTATGATTCACACAGTCAAATGCCTTTGTATAGTCAACGAAATACAGGTAAACATCTTGCCGTATTCTTCGCTTTCAGTGAAGATTCATCTGACATCAGCGATGATATCCCTGGTTCCACATACTCTTCTGAACTCAGCTTGAGTTTCTGGCAGTTCCTTGTCAATGTATTGTTGTAGTCATTTTTGAATAATCTTGAGCATAATTTTACTTGCATGTGATATCAATGATATTGTTCAGTAATTTCCACATTCAGTTGGATCACCTTTCTTTGGAAGGGACATAAATATGGACCTCTTCCAGTCAGTGTGTGTGTGTGTGTGTGTGTGTGGCGAAAAGGGTCATATTTTTATTTCAGATTATACCATTACAGCTAGCGAGGTTTTCCTTAATCATTTTTGTTCTGTCTACATTTGAAAGTTAATGTATCTAATTAGGTCTCAGGCAAAGAGACAAATGAAAACTCACAGGGTAACCTTCCTTCATGGTATCTTCATTCTGAGTAGCCTTAAACTGACAGGGATTTGGTGTTTTTTCAAAGTGCTTTTTTTCTCAAGATGTTAATAAACCACAACAGCATAGAAAGCAGTGTCTCTACAAATCTCAGCTTCTTCTTTTTGTTTCTTTTGTTCCGCAGTAAAGCTCATTCTGGTGCAGTGTCGATGGGGACATTTCAATAAATAGTTTCAGCTAAGGAGAATAGAAACCAGCATCTAGAGGTTTATTGCTTACCGCTTCCATCAGACCCTTCACCGTGGGCGATTTCAACATCAAAGCATCAAACACATCATCAGTTTCTTTCCTCACGTACAGAAGCACTGGAAGAGAAAGAAGGAGAAAAAGTCATCTGACTGCAGAAGCCCACACAGTTCCACAGTTGCTACAGGGCACAGCTTCCTGTCACCCAGGCATTAGAAACTGACATCACCCATCAGGCCTCAAACCCTTGCTCAGACAATATCCTACAAGCATGCTTGAGGCACCCGCAACATGTGACAAGGGACTATGAGGAGGTAATTCAATGAAATAAGCTGATAACTGGGGTAACACCTAACAGGTTACAAAACACTTGGACACGTAAGTTCATCTTTGAATTTTTCAAGGTGGGGACATGATCTCTTTATGACATCTCCTTTTATGATCTCTTTCTTCTATTTAATCATTTGTTGATTCAACAAATACCACTGAATATCCACCAGAGCCCCTATGTACCAAGCTCCCTCCATGTGTTAAGGAGCTGAGGCTTCAGCACTGACCTAAGACACGGTTCTCAAGCCTAAGGAGTGGACAGCCCACTTGCAGAGGCAGCGATTCCACAAACGAACAGACAAACAGACACACTTACAAAGGTTATAAAGGAAAAGAACACGAGAGCACACTTACAGCAGCCTAACCTCACCAGGAGCTCCACCTCCTTGGCCTTCAAGAGGGCATATGCATCAATGCAAGGGGTAAGGGAGAAAGACAAGACGGGGAGAGAGAAGTTCAGTCGGATGGATCAGCCTGTGCACAGGTCTGAAGCAGGAGCAGATGGCACCCCATCAGAGGCAAGTGGACAAAAAAGGCAAGGCTGTGGAGTGCAACAGGCCTGGGTTTGACCCACTTTCAGCTACTTCTGTAGGATTTATTCATTGTCCTTCAAGTGTCATTGTCTCTGTAAAACAAGGATAATAATGCCTCGGTTCTGGGGTTGCTGTGAGGGTGAAGCAAAACCATGTGCACGTGAACTCCTTAGCCCAGTGCCTGGCCTGAAACAGGCACCCGACACTTAATCTGTGCATGCTCTTATGGCCTACCATGTGATTCCAGTGTCCTCTGACACATTACTGCAAATAGAGCTTCCTGTCGTCTCTCTGTAGCATAACGTTGTGAATGGGAGAATTTACAAAGTATGAGAGATGGTAGGGACCACAGGAACCATTAGAGATGAACAAATTGAGCTTCAGAGAGGCTACGCCACTCTCCCAGATCCCCAGAGTAATAGCCGCTGGTTGCTGGCTGCTGGCTGCTGTTCTGGTCACCCTTGTCCTCCCCAGAAGAATTTCGAGTCTTCAATTTAGACGAAACTCTGTGGCCCCAGCGTGCTAACTGCTTTTCTCCCTCCCTCCTGCCAATGAAGTGACTTCTGCTACTTTTGTCAAGTGGAAGGAGCTCCACGTACCTGGCCACCACAGGAAGAACGCACAAGCCAAAATAATGCCATGCTGAGCCTGGTTCTCATCAAACACCAACGGAGCTACAACTATCAACAGGAAGAATGAAGTTGGAGCTACCTCTCTACTTCTGAGGAAAGGAAATGAGCTCCCACTCCCTCTGCCTTTACTCCCCAGTCCCCAAGGACTTCATTAAAGCTGCTTGCTTTACAAAAGCAAAGGCTGCGAGGTGCAGAAAGGTCCTGCCTGTATTTTCTTCCTGCAGCCAGCTGAATGTTCAGTGTGTGTCTCACCAAAAAAAAGAGAGAGAGAGAGAGAACCCACTAAAATATCACAGAATTTCTTCACTTTACCAAGTACGAAACACCAATTAAATGAATGGATTGAATATCCCCAAAGACTTCCAAATTTAGTCCTTTTGAAATAACATCATGTATCCTCTATTCAGCTAAGATGATCTAGTGACCTAATGAGGCTTCATAAAACAACAATAATTTTTAAAAACTTACTGGCATCAAGTCAATTTCAACTCATAGCTGCCCCATAGAGTTTTCAAGGAGTACCTGGTAGATTTGAACCACTGACCTTTTGGTGAGCAGCAATAGCTCTTAACCACTACACCACCAAGGTTTAACGGGGTCTTAAATGAGGACTCCATATTAGCTGTACACTGGGAATGAATTAGATCACAGGATGAGCAAAATCAAAGTAAATTTAAATTAAAAAAAAAAATACTAAACAAAAAACATTGGTGGCTGTTACTGGTGAATATTCTATAGCTTCTTCTCTGGCCCCAAACAGAAAAATGTAATTTCTAACAGGATGACACTCAGGAATCCCCAAACCAAGGTCTACTAAAATTAGTACCACTCCCACTGAATTTATAACTCTCTTAAAACTGTTGTCTTCAAAATAGTACAGCTGCTGTTCTTGTTACAGTGGCTGCTGGAAAGGGATGGAGGTTGTACTGTGCCGAGGCTGACAGTTCGTGGGAGGAACTCAGGCCAGACAGTGCCACCACTCTCCTGCTGGGCTTGTTGATAGCCCCACTGGGGCACGCTGGGTTGGTGGCACACCTCTGCGGCTGGCTCAGAGGCGGCTTTCCTTAGCTTGGTATCTGTGGCAGTGTAACGGTAGTAAGTTTGTTGTAGACTGTAGCAACAGCAACCATCACACATCACAGACACAGCACAGCCAGAGGCAGACAGGGACTTGAGGAAGCCCCCTGAGACTCCTGACTGAAGCACCCTGGGAAGGGGCTACAAAGCCGGGACTAACAGACAATAACTGCAGGGGTGATCGTTACAATGATGCTAACCCCAGAGAACGTTTAACAAATAAACAACAGGAGGCATCACTGAGCCTGACGCCCCCTGCTCTGCCAAAGACCAGCGGAGAGAAAGGGTACCAGGCAGGCGCTTGGCAACCCCCACTGTCCTTTTCCAAACAGAACAAGTCGCTCCTAGGAGAAAAGTTTTCTCTATTGCCAACAGCTTACAGCGCCCTCATGTGTCTCTATGATTTAGATATTTCAAAGGCCATGTGCAGGAATGGAGTATAGAATGCATTCAAATATTTGGTGGTCTGTGAAGTCAGAGCATTTTTCAAAGGTTTAACCGGTTGCTAATGTAATTAATGGGGGAGACCCGGCAGGACAGTGATTAGGCACTAGGTCTGCTAACCGAAAGGTCGGCGCTCTGCACCCACTAGGTGCTCCTTGGAAACGCTGTGGGGCAGCTCTACTCTGTCCTGCACAGTTGCTATAGTCAAAAGTGACCTGAGAGCAACAGGTTTTTAAATGTAATTAACACTACCCAGCAGTCTATGTTCTCTCCATTTTGAAATGCCGATTTCTTGTCCATGATCACGATACTACCACATCACTAGAAATTGGCCTATTCATCAATATAATCATATTTCTAATAGTGAACATATAGTGCTTATTACGTGTTAAAAACCCTTGGTGTGCCACATGTATTAACTCACTGAATACTCATAGCAATTCTACAAGCTGTGGTTGTTTTCCATGGAGTCAATCCCCGCTCACAGGGACTCTACACAGTAGAATACAGTAGAGCTGCCCTATATGAAATCTCGGGATATAATCTCTACAGAAGCAGATGGCCAGGTGTTCGCTCCCTCAGAGCAGCTGGTGGGTTGCAACCACTGACTCTTCAGTTAGCAGCCAGACACTTAAACACCATGGTACCAGAACGCCTTTCCATGAGGTGGACACTACTATTATTCCCATTTTACAGATGAGGAATCTAAGCAGTAGAAGGATGAAGTACCCTGCCTAATGTCACACAACTCTAGGTGTCAGAGGCAGAATACAGAGGGGATGCTCTTGCCCATTATAAAAATCCCATTACAACAAAAACAGGGGAAAAAATTTCTCAAATTGAAAAAAAACAACCCTCAAATCTCTCTTTTATAGACAGCGGACATGTTAAACATAACAACATGACTCGTTAAAAGTTAACTACTGTGTAACCACATTCTTGGGAAACTCTTGGTGCTGGCTGCAGTGGATATGAAGGAAATGGCTTCTGAATCCATGAAAAGACAATGGATCACATGTAGAAATGAAACTCTGGGCAAGTCATCGACACACTCAAGCTTCTTACACTCTTAGTGAAGTGGAATAGGACTCGTGACTGTGAGGAAATTAGTAAGTTGTGATGTCATAGAAAATTAAGATTCCTTTGTTTCTGTGAGTCATTGTGACTGTAGGATAGCTGGTTCTTAGGAAACATTTATTGCCACATGCCCAGCACGAGCTTTCTGAACCTTCTGTGTCGCTGCTGGACGAGTCAGTACAGCCACTACGCTTCTCGCAAGGCAAAGGAAAGAACCAGTGCCCAGAAAGAACAGACATTTACCTAAGGTGTTTACGGGACAGGGCTTACAGCAAAGAAGACTGTGAATTTGTGTCACTGAAAAGCCACTGGAGTACCCAGGTATCCTTAAATAGGGAAGCCCCAAGAACAGGACTTAGAGAAATTGTTGGCCTGGCTGAGTCTCAGCGTTTTTATTTACGCCCAGTGTTAGAGCCGGTTTGTTTTGGTTCAAACCCCTGCCCAGAATTTGCATTTCTACTCCCAGGTATACTGAATCAGAATCTACATTTTGACAAGATCCCAAGGTGATTTTTCAGAATAATAATTTTTGAGACCCACTGCTCTATGGGTGGTTCTTGAACTTGTCCCTAATCAGCAGCATCACTGTTACCTGAAAGCTTGTTAGAAATGCAAATTCTCAGCAGGTCCCATCGGAAGCCTATACTATGAAGAATGTTGGATTAAATCAGTGTTTTCCAAACTTGCTGGCAGCAGAATCAACCTTTTCAAAAATACAGATTGCTGGGCTTCACTCTGGTTCTACTAAATCACTCTTAAGAGATGGAGATGGCTGGAGATCAATAGTGTTTGCAACTCTCCCAGGTGACTCTCTGCAGCCCACCTGACAGAAGCCCCAAAGACCCTTCCACCTCTAAGTCCGTGAGTCTCTGACTAATGAAGAAACAAAAGGAGGCTCCTAGACTTTGTTCAGCATGGATAGCAGAGGAAGGCAAGAGACCTCCTCACTGGAGAGGACTCTACAAGGTCAAGAGGACCTGAAGCACTTACTGATGAAGACCGAAGACCGCAGCCTTCAGTACGGTACACCACAACATCACGAAAACCGTTCTCACAACCGGACCAGTAAGAAACTTCATGACAAACGAGAAAAGATTGACATTGTGAAGGATTTCATTTTACTTGAATCCACAACCAATGCCCATGGAAGAAGCAGTCAACAATCAAAGGCAGCATTGCCTTGGGCAAATCTGCTGCAAAAGACCTCTTTAAAGTGTTTTTTTCTTTAAAAAAAAAAAAAAAAAGAAGCAAAGATTTGCTTTAAAGACTAAAGTGGGCCTAACTCAAGCCACAGTGTTTTCAATCACCTCACATACATGTAAAAGCTGGTGAATGAATAAGGAAAACTGAGGGAGAATAAATATCTTTGAATTATGGCATTGTAGAATATTGAACATACTGTGAACTTCCAAAAGAATGAACAAATCTGGTAGTCAGCAAAAAATAGGAAGACCTCAACAGGTTGGAGTGACTCACTGGCTGCAATAACGGGTTCAAACATAGCAACAAATTCTGAGAGTGGTATAGGAACACGCAATATTTCATTCTGTGGGACAAAGGGTCACCATGAGTCAAAGCCAACTCAACAGCACCTAAGAACTATAAGGTCTGGTATTTCTCTGCTTTGCGGTTTATAACGCAAGAGAGTTTACATCTAAGAGAAATATTCAAGTAAAAGCAACAGATAGTACCGACAATGCCCTCTGCCTCTCCCCACCCCACTTATTTCTTGTGCCTCTCTCTGAAGCCTACGGCCGTCATCCAGTAATGAAAGGCCCTAAACAATACAGAAAAAAACCCTGTTGGTACAATGGTTAAGCATTCATCTGCTAACCTAAAGGTCAGTGGTTCAAACCCACCAGTAAAAAAGGTGGGTGAAAAAGACTGGCGGCCTGCTTCTATAAAAATTACAGTCTAGAAAACCCTATGGGGCAGTTCTACTCTTTCCTATATAGGGTTGCTATGCATCATAATCAACTCAACGGGACACAACAAAAGCATTCCAAGGAAGTATAGAAGGTAATCTCCCCGGTTGTCTTCAGTTAGAACTTGACAGTGGCAATGGGCTCATGCCCTTAAATTATGTTCAGAGGAATGAACCAAGTGGCAAACATTGAAACAGGACATTTGAGGGGCTGGGGTGGGAACAGAAAATAATTTCTCCATAAGTGGGAAGGGTCAGACCTCATCAAATGGCTGTGGTGGTTCTCTGAATTCCAGGACTTCTTACCCTAACTGGTACTATGCTAATAGTAAGTTATCACGCTCTTCTGTCTCCTTTTCCTTCCCTGTGTCTTTAGCAGGGCAGGATGATGCTGACAGGCAGCACTTCTCACTACTTCTTGAGAAGAAGCACCATGCTGAAGGGATTCCTTTAAAGTGACCACTGGCTAAGCAACTCTACTGGATTTGTTTCATAAGGCCTCTATAGGGTCACCATGAACTGGAAATAACTCAACGGCAATGGTTTTGTTTTGTTTCAGTCTGATCTTCTCCAGTGCCATCACACTACAAAGTGAATGAGTTAAGTTGTCTTTAATCTTAAAGGTCTGGGAAGAACAAAGGAGATGGGATGCCATCTCAGTTTTAGAGCTAAAGAAACTGAGGCTTAGCAATGTCAAATAACTTACTTAAATTCGATGAGCAGTTACAAAGTAAGGCTGCCATTCAAACCCAGTTAACTGCATTCCACAGCGAACGTACTTCATTTCTGAGACCACGCAGCCTCCTCATAGGAGACGGAAGCAAGCAGCAGGTCGGAGGCTGTGCAGGAGCCGACCAGCACAGAATTTTCAAGACAAGAGGGGTCTAATTGAGTGGGAGTATTAGACAGATTTAAAGACTGAGATTCTGCAAAAGGGAACAACCATGGCCAAGGGCTACTGGTCGGTAACAATATGGCCTCAGAAACATTATATAATTCCTGTGTCTCAGGTCCTCATCTGTGAAGTGGGCATAATTAAAGAGTTACTGAAAAAATTAAATGCTAACACTTATAAAACACCACTATGTGATTGGCTCTTAGCACTTTATGAAGGTTAAATAATGTTTTTATTGTAATAGTTCTTTGTCCCCTGAGTCTCTAGTCTTTCTCCTCCGACTCTTTCTCAAACCCTTTCCAGCCAGGCTCACATCCCCACCATCCCATCCCCACCTTTCACGATGTTCCCTCTTGATTCTGCATTGCCCATCCTCACCCTCCATGAACCACCAGCAGCATTGCACAGTTGATGCTTCCCTCCTCCTTGACATAATTTCTTCACTTGGCTTCTAAAATACCCTCCTCTCTTGGTTTCCCCTACTACATTTGTTCCTTTACTGTCTGCTCTGCTAGATCTTCCTTCAGTACTGCTCTCTTAGCACTGGAAGGTCTGGGCTCAGCCTTAAGGCCTCTATCTAAATTTCACCCTTAGTGATTTCATCCAGTCTCACGGCTTGAAATATCATCTCCATGCCAAGATTATCCATGTTTATATCCCACTTCCTTCCTCAAATCATAATGTCTTACTGTCTACGTGATACAGACATCTCAAACTTCAAGTGTCCAAAACTGAACTTTTGACCTTCCTCCTACAAAACCTGCTCCTTCTCATATTTACCTATCTTCAAAAACAAACTATACCCATGGCTGTCCAGATGACTGCGGATCACAGAGACTCTACAGAACAGAGAAGAACGGCCCCGTGTAGTTTCTAAGGAGCACCTGGTAGATTCAAACTGTTGATCTTTTGGTTAGCAGCTGCAGCAGTTAACCACTATGCCACTAGAGTTTCCTTTCTCATCTTTGTTGACAAAAATTCAGGTCCAAAACCTAAGAGTTGCCTTAATGCAGCTTTTTCTCTCGCTTCCTATCTACTTTATTAGCAAATGCCGTTCGTTCCCCTTCATCATATACTCAGAAGCTGGCCTCTTCTCACTGTCCCCACTGCTACCACGGGGTCCAAACCACTACCATACATGTTCTGGTTTACTGTACTAGTCTCCTGCTAGTCTCCCTACTCCCATCCCTGCCCCCTCTGGTCTCTTCTCTAGTTCTAGCCATCACGTTAAGTCAGATTTTATTATTCTTCTGTTCATAACACACCACTGCATTTCTATCATATATAAAATACAAACTGAAGACCTAAATGGACCCACGAGGCCATAGCAAGTGCTTCTTCACTCCTTCCTCTCTGATGTCATTGCCTACCACACTCTCTTTCCCTCTCCAGGCTCCAGAAATGCTGACAGCATAGTAGTTAAGAGCTATGGCTGCTAACCAAAATGTCAGTGGTTTGAATCCACCAGGCACTCCATGGAAACCACATGGGGCAGTTCTGCTCTGTCCTATAGGGTCACTATGTTTTGGAATAGACTTGATGACAACGAGTTTGGTTTTGATCTTCAATTACTTGGCTCTACTTTCTTGCCATTTATCAAACATGCCAGACACACTTACATCTCAGGGCCTTTCTACTTGCTGTTTCCTCTGCCTAGAATGCTTTTATCCTTGATGCCTGTATAGTTTACTCCATCACTTTCTTCACATTTTCCTTTAAATAGCATCTCAATGAAACCTTCCCTCCCCTCCCAATACACATATACCCATTTTTCATCCACATTCCATAGGAAACTTACTATACCATTCACTTAATTATCTTGCTTATAATCTGTCTTTCTTACCTCTCTCATGTGTAAGCCCCATGGGAAGAGAGATTTCCATCTTGCTCCCTGCTCTATTCTCATGGCTTAGAAAAGTGCCTGACAAACAACAGGTTGTCAGTAAGTATTTGTTAAATGAATAAGTGAACTAATGGATAAGTGAATTGTTACAGATTAAATTGTCTCCCCTAAAAATGTACATCAACTTGGCTAGGCCATGATTCCCACTACTGTATTGTTGTCCTCCACTTTGTAATTTGATGAAATTATTCTTGTGTTGTAAATTCTAATCTCTATGATGTTAATAAGACAGGATTAGAAGCAGTTATGTTAAAGAGGCAGGGGACAATCTACAAGATCAGGTTATATTTTGAGTCAATCTCTTTTCAGATATAAAAGGGGAAGTGAACAAAGAGGATAGGGACCCCATATCACCAAGAAGGACGAGCTGAGAGTACAGTGAGTTCTTTGAACCAGGGTCCCTGTGCTGAGAAGCAACTAGAGCAGAGAAGATTGATGACAAGGACCTCTCCACAGAATTAACAGAAGGCCTTTCCCTGGAGCTGGAGCACTAAATTCAGACTTCTACTCTCCTAGACTGTGGGAGAATAGATTTGTTTGTTTGTAAAGCCATCTACTTTATTGTTTCTGTTGTAAAAGCATTAGAAAGTAAGACATGAATGAAATGCTTGCCACCCAGGGATGGGGCCAGCACTGATCAGCAAGGGTCTCGGTTGGGTTCGATGCTTGTTTTGATGAAATGCCCTGGTTCCCCATGATGGGAGGTTGTGACTTCAACAAAGTCAGGGGAGTGTCCCAAGTAAAGAGGTACCTCGTTTCATCCCTTCTTCCTTCATCTGTTTAGAAGGTGCTGGGCCAAACTCTTCTTCCATTGGCCTGAACATCCGTTTGACAAGGACACTGCTGCTAGGAAAAAATGAGTAGAAATTGGTAAGTATGCAAGGTCTGCATGTGTCAGCTCTGGCATTTTCCTTTGCTTATACTATACCTATTTCTCCACAACTGGATCACCTCACCAATATCCTTCTTTTTCCTTGTGGATCCCAAGTCATTCCTGTCTGAGGCAGCATACATACACCAATATCTTTATGCATGGACCTAAGACATACTTTCCATTGCTGAATCAGATCCACAAAGGTGAGCCTTTTGCACTTTACGTAGTCCAGCCTGCAACATCTCCCCTTATCTGCTCTGATGGTCAGGGCTGGGGCAGCAAGAGTGAGCCATAGCATGTATGTAGCTGAGGGCTTGGTGCTCTGCCCTTCTCTTGCCAGCCCCTTTGCCTTCCAGGGGAAACTCTGGAAGAGGCACAGGCCTGCTGGCTGTTCTTTGCTGAGAGGTATCCTGATTTACTGTCATTCACCTTCTTCTTCAGTGGGAATAAATGACACTGCAGTGGAGCAAGTGCCATAGAGACCAAGGCCTGAGCTGGCCAGGCCCTTCCTTCCCCTAGGAAGAAGGTGTCCATACCCCTTTCTGGAATTCCTGGATGCTGGGGCCCCTCCAGACAATTCTTTATTACCTTCTAAAGTCTCTGTCTATCCTGAGTCTGCTAAGGGAGAGGAAGACTCTTCCAGAGACAGAGAAACGACAATAGACTGTCATTGATGCTGAAAGAAACTTCTTGAGTCTTAATACTCTTCAGACTCTTAACACATTAGGTGCAGATCTGGGGAAATTTTTTTTCATCACATTGGGTATTTCTGGAACAAGTAACACAAAGCCATGCCAGAGAGGCACTTAAGCAATTGTTAAGACACAAACTGTAAGGTGACAGTGTTATTGTTGTTAGCTGACACCAAGTTGACCTTAGCTCATGATTGATCCATACACAATGGGACTGAACTATTGGGATCCATAGAGTTTTTATTAGCTGATGTTTTTTGGAGGTAGACTGAGAGAGCTTTCCTCCTAGTGCTACAGTACTTAACTGCCCAGCTGCTACCTGAAAGGTCACTGGTTCAAAACCACCTGTTGCTGATGTGAGGAAGATGAGGCAGTCTTCTCTGAAAAAGATTTACTGATGACCAAACTCATTGGTCTTGCCTTGATTCTGACTCACAGTGACCCTCCAGCTGTGGAAACATTACAGAGCAGTGATAGTCTGTCCTACAGGGTCACAGCGAGTCAAAATCCACATGACAGCAATGAGTTTGACTTCTCTTCCTAGTCTGGAAGTTCCACTGAAACCTGTGCAGCATCACGACAACATGCCAACCTCCGCCATCTGGATTTAAATCTCAGCTTTGTCATTGATTAGTTACTGGAACTTGGGTAACTTCCGTAACTTCCGTATGGGATTGTTTGGAGAATTCAGTAAACTAACATAAAAACATTAAAAAAGTTACCCTGTATATTGTAAGCACTATTTAAGTGTAAGATAATAATGACAATAATTACTATTTGGAGCGATTTAAGGAAGAAAGCTACAGGAAAGAGTACATAAGGCAGACAGTTTGAAAGAGCTCATGGGGGGGGGAAAATGGGAAAGTGGCCAGGTCTGAAGCATGGAACTCGAGTCATACTTGGCAATGTTGTATTGTACCAGAAGACTGGACCACACTAAAAAATTGGTATCTAGTGAGGAAGTGCTTTCAAAAAAAAGTGCAGAAAGGGATTTCGGATACCACGGAGACATATTTTTTCTGTCTTACAGCTATTTGTAGAGACTGTATGATAATTACCACGTATGACTTAAATACATTGAGGTTCCTCCCCCATGTTAGCCTCATAGAGGAAGTCATCTCATATTGAAGCCCTCACACAGTCTCTCATTTCATAGAGTAAGATCTCAGATATTTTATTTTCAACAACAAATTACCCACTGACCCAAATGACTTTAATAAATACTAGTTTGGGGTGCCTGTAGAATTTACCTGACAAAACGAGCTACAAAGCTCACCATAGGTTTAGTAGCTTTCTGCATTCGTAACCACATAATTACAAGTAACGAATGACTAGGCCAATACATCCCTGAAAGACTATTTTAAAGGTGATACATTAATTTCTTTTTCCAGCTAATTTGTAACTATTTCAAGGCAAGGACAATGTGAAAAACTGTATATATGTTTAAAAGAAACAAAAATTGATACTTGGGGTTGCAAGGTATGTAGGATTTATAGCCAAATTTCAGAGCAGAGACACAGAGAAGTGAGCCAGACACTATGCAACCTTCTTTTAAAGTTGTTTGCCAAGTTCTTAAGCCACACAAGTCAACAGCCTAAGAATTTAAGCAGAAAGACTTTGAAAATCAGTGGAGGGTTTGACTGTTTCACCAGTCAAAAATTGGAGCTAAAAATTGGACGTCAAGACTCATCAAAGAAGAGGATTGGCAGTAAGTCCCAGAGATACATCCTAGGATGAACCAGAGTGTACTAAGGCTAATAAAATCTACAACTGATCTCTACCCACTCAAGCTGCACACTAGACGATTAGAAAAGTATGATCCTAACCAAAGAGAAAAGTATGGTCATGAAGAGCTTCCATATTTTTTTATGTACAGTCTTCACCATACAATTAATATTTATCAGACATACCAAGAAACATGACCAAGAGGAAAAAAATAGAGCAGACCCACAAGTTAACACAGTTATACAGTTATTTTACTACCGAATATAAACTTCAAAATGATCATGACTAATATGTTCAATAAAATAAATGAAAGGACATATAGAGCTATAATCTATCAAAAATAAATACATAAATTCAATGGAAAATCCAGAGCTATGAAACACAATACTTGAAATGTGGAAAATAATAGCTGAGCTTAAAAGTAGATTGGACTCAGCAAAAGAAAGGATTCGAAAGTTGGGTAGGCAGAACTTCAATTTGAAAGTCAAGTCTGTAGAAAATATCCAGGCTGAGGCATGGTAAACAAAGAGGATGAAAACACAGAAAAGCATTTAAGAGATATAAGAGACACAAAATGTTCTAAAATATACTTAAGTAGAGTCTTAACAGACTGAAGGGAGAGAAAAGGAAAGAAGCGGTAAGAGCAGAGATTCTTCAGCTGATGAAAGACATAAACCCACAGACGCAAAAAGTGCTATAAAATGCCAAGCATGAAAAAAATAATACAGAAAACTAATGCAGGAACGTCATATCAAAAATTCTGAAAACCTAAGAGATCAACAATAACAAAAAATTAAGAGCACCTAGAGGAAAAAAAGAAATGTCACATTCAAAGGAACAAGAAGCCTAATGGCTGCCTTTGGAATACAAAGTATTAACAGGAAGAACTGACACCTTGGAACTGTACATAAAAAGCATCCTACCAAAGTGACTGTAAAATAAAGCTATTTACAAAAAACAACAAACAACCTGACAGAATTCATTGTCAGTAGTTCCACAACAAAATAAGCACTGAACAGCTGATAGGAAGAAGTGCCCAAAAAGAAATAAAGGAAGGAATAAAGAGCAATGCCAAGCCAAGTGCTGTCGAGTCGGAGAGCAACAGAAAGGCTAAATACATGGTATTTTTAAGCAAGTAACACATACCTTCTATGTTTGTTTGCCAACTATCCCCTCCCCTTCTGCAAGGTAGTTTCTTAAGCACTGTTATGCCAAATTTTTTTTTACAACTTTTGGCTTTAAAAAAAAGCATAAAGCACTCAGAAAAATACCTGAGCAAGGGGAGGGTGCAACTGGCAAACAAACATAGAAGGCACACATTATTGGCATCAAGATATAGTAGGTTAAATTTCTAAAAGAAGGTAAATCTCAGTTTTTCATAGTCTCCCATTTCAATCTTCCACTATGAAAAAGGCAAGAACAATTGGTATTAATGTAAGAAACTGGTGAAAACCTGTAACTCTGGAAATGATGAAGATTCTTCATTTCCTGAAATATTTTTTTTAACCTCCCTTGCAAATGTGATGCACATTGGTGAATTACTCAATGGATTTTTAAATGCAATAACTAACAGTAAAAAAATAAGTCCATAAATCAACACAAGGGACTGTCTCATAACTTCATGTGAGTCTACAGGTATCTCAAAATTGAACATTTAAAAACACAGTTTTCCAAAGGGAGACAACATGGCAATTATTTACGAGATCATTTTTTTTCTAGCATTAGAAGAATCACTGTTTGTGCTTGGGATAAAATTTACAAGGATAACCATACACGTGGATTTTAAGTGATGTATCTCAAACCCTGGTGGTGTAGTGGTTAAGATATATGGCTGCTAATGAAAAGGTCAGCAGTTCGAATCCCCCGGGTGCTCTTTGGAAGCCCCACGGGGCAACTCTACTCAATTCTACTGGGTCACTATGAGTCAGAATCAACTCAATGGCAAAAAGTATTTCAAACAATTTTAACGGTAGTAAGAAATAGCCTGTTAAACTGTGAATTACATAAAAAGTGATTTTTTGATGAGAGAGCTCAAAGAGAAATTATGAGACAGAATTTATAAAATGTGACAGATATTTCTAAATTATACAATACGCTGTTCTTTAAATGTATGTATAATCCTAATATATGAATAATTTGTTATAATTAGCAAATAAGTATGAATAGACCATTGATTCTTTTGGCTATGTCCATGAAGGTTTACTTATTCGAATTCACCCAAAAACTTCAGGAAGATTTCCCTATATTTTTGGCGATATTTGTATATCTGCAAATATATCATTCATATTTGTAAAATATACACAACCACACCCTACAATTCATGATTTTCTTGGCATCCCTAAGAACCTTATCCAAAAAAAACCACTTGGTTCCCTAGAAAATTGAACCTTTAAGAGAAATAAGCATTTTTTTTCTGTTTCTATCTGTAACAGCTGCTTTTGAACATGAAAGAAGAGCTGAGAAACATGTTGAGCCTCTGAACCCTCCTGGAAGTCATCTGTTTCAAGACACTTGTTTTAGAAAAACAATTCTATGTCTAAAACACTGATACTTGTGTTTTTGTTACTTGCAGCTAATAGCATCCCTAAAAAATGTACACATGATAAAGGTCAAAAGAGAGCGAGATTGAGAGAGAGAGAGAAATAAACACTGGAACTTTAGAGGAATTTTACCTGCAACTCCATAAGGACCACTGATGGATGCAGGTGGATGACTTTTTAGGTGTAACAGTTATTCTAATCACATGTGCTCACTGTGATTGATTAATAACCCAGCTTTCCCAAAGGACATTGAATTCAAGTTAAAGTATTTGCCTCCACTGAAGAGGATCGGTTAAATCTGCTTGTTTTCCACCAAAAAAAAAAAAACAACCCACTGCTATCGAGTTGTGTCGACTCACAGAGACAGCAACACTATAACCCAGTTCACAGTTGGGTCTGGTGGCATCCACAGGACCTTCCTTTCTGCAGGAAGGAAGGCAAGACCCTCTCCTGAGACACAGAGTCTGATGAGCAAAGTCACTGCGAGGAGTGGACTCTCTGAGCTTACACTGGAAGCTTATCTATAGAGATGGACTGTGAAACATTTGCTCTCTTTTGGCTTAACTTGAAGAGATTATTTGAGATGCTCCAAGAGAGACAGCTGTGCCTTTCAGGAGATGCAAGGTGAGAAGAGAAATAACTCTTCTCCAGATACAAGAATGCCTAGTCTCATCAAGGATTGTTATGCCTCAAATGTGGTGCAGAAGCCAGTGAGCTGAAGACTTGAAGAAATTTAGCTGCAGGCTGGAACAGGGTGTACCTCAGGGGTGACCAGTGTGGACAGAGGATCAAGGCAAGGGAGTTTGCCAGGAATCTAGAGGTCAGACGTGGAACAACATTAGACCATCAGAAATACAGGAAATAGAATTTCTCATCATGCATGACATTTACACATTGACTTGCATATTCTTTCTGGGGTTTTAAAACATTCCTCTTTTCCCAATCCATGAATCGCAGGTGAACAGTCTGCACTCCACCAAAAATTCTTCCTGTTTGGTTTATTTTTTCTTTATTTCTCCATCTCCCTCTCCTCTCTTCCACTTCCCAAGTATCACTTTTTCCAGGTTTCAAAAAGAACCTTAGTACTAACAATGACCATGAGATTTTAATCACTTCAGATGGGTCAGGACATTTACATATAAACGCTTACAACAACTCCAGCAAGCAGGCATTAATATTCTGCTATTTTTTGATGAGAAGACTGAGGCTCTGAAAGGTTATCTTAAATTAAGAGTTTGTATGGTGAGGACTAGATTCTAATCCATGTCTGACTGGCTCTAGTGCAGTAATTCTCAAACTTGGCTGTGCTTTAGAATGACTTGGCTCCTCAAAAAAAAAAAAAAAAAAATCCCTGTGTCTGAGCTGCACCCACATGAATAAAATCCAAATTTCTGGGCATGAGGCTCATGCATGAACTTTTTTTTTTTAACTCCCTGAGTTATTCCAACGTGCAGCAAGAGAACTGCTGTTGAAACACCTCTCTACTTGTCATACTGTCATATCCTGTCTATGAGATGTGAAATCGGGGAAAAAGTCAACAAACCTACATGAGATCTGTCAGTCCTCACACTCTGCAACAGAAATCACCCTCTCCTCTCACTTCTTCATTAGACAAGGGGGTAGGAACAAACCTGAATCCTTCTTTCTGTTCATTTTAGGACTTAGATGATTGTTGCCACCCAACACAATCTCTACTTAATTTTCTCTAGCATCCCTCCTTAACTAACTGCATCCCAGTTTGCTGACACCCCAACATAAAAGCTGTCCTATTTGTGAACTACTCTATGTCTGAAAAAGGGCTTCAAACTGGTTCAAACTCATTCAGTCATGGCCAACGAGGTAAAAGCAGAACAGACTTGAATTTATAAATTTGGATGAAGCAGAATGATAAATGGAGTGGGAAAAACTACACATTCAGGCCCTGGCATGTCAGACTCTGAAGAAGCTTCATAAGCCCTTTCAGGAACCTGATATATGACCTTGAATTACTGACAGGACTCTGTAGTTTAGTCATCTACCATCCTGAATGGGCCATTGCTGTTTCTGACTTTGCCAGTCAAGAGATTTGGGTGGTATGTAACACATATGCTACCCTTGTTTTCTAAGAGGAAGATTAAGTTTCCTGCAGCACTCTGACTGTAATTTTATCGCTCTTGTTTACCTTTCCACTTCACCCACATTTTAAGAATTCTGGATCACTGATGGGGTGGAGTCAACAGGGCAGACTAAGCACACATCTCCGTATATCCCTCTGGAAACCAAGACCTGAAGTGATAATCAAATGGGGCCTTCTGGTCACCTAGTGAGCCCCCAGGACACGGCACAGAGCTGTTAAATTGGACTTCATACCACTGAACGAGAAACCTCCTCTCTTTTGGTGACAACTGCTCCTGGCTAGCCCTAGCTCCGATGGACTGAAGGTAAATGCACCATTTTGACTTTTTTTTTCTCTGTCTTGGAGAGCAGGCGGAGCCGGGTTTTGCCTAGCGGCTAGACTCAGATGCACTGCTGGGGTGATAGGTAGGCGAAATTTCCATATTTTGAGAGCCAGGCTTAGGACTCTGTTCATCTAGCCACTTTGAGACTGTCTTCTCATCACTGCCACAGCATAGTTTGTATGGAACCACAGTGCCTGTATGCGGGACACCATGTTGGATACAGAGATTTTAGTGGGATCTAATTCTTAGCCTGGGAGCCAGTGCCTACAAACAGGACAGCGCTTCTCCGACAGAAAAGCAGTAGTTTACACAGTGTCACCTACGGTGGGGACCTGGTAACAGAGGCGGAGGACTCACTACCTCTCGGCACTTTTAGCCCCTCTATCAGCCGACCGTGTGGAGGGCACCATGTTAGATACAGTGGCCAAAGCTGGACCTAATTCTTAGCTTGGGAGCCAGAGTCTGTCATAGGAGAGTGCTTTTCTACCAGAAAAGCAGTAGTTTACACAGTGTTTCCTAAGGATGGGCCCTGTCAGGAGAGGCCAACAGGGCAGTAGCATTGCTGTATTTTAAACTAGTTTGTATCATCTGGGGTTGGATATAGAGGTGCTTAATTTGCAAGTTGGGAAGAAGAACCTTTACACCTGAAAACCTGACTGACTTGGGAAGTGGTCAGATACCTTTTGTTTTACATTTTAAGACAGCCTAGAGAAACATCTGCAGTCAATCCTCACAGTATCTCTCCCAGCCTTTACTTATTCACATGAAACCCAAAAAGCAACAAATGTTTGTGGCATACAAGAAATCACCCACGGCTTCAGAAGTCTCACAAACAAAAGAACTAAGGAGTTTTCTGGATGAAGAAACTTTTCTGAAATCATCAGATTGTGAAAACAAAAGGATTATATACAGAGACCTTCTAGACCTTATACAAAATGGAGCAGAACAAAAGGAAAAATGAAGCAAGCTGTTCAATCTGATGGAACAACAGTACTCTGAAATCCAACAGATCAAGAACAAAATCAAAGACATAGAAACTTCCATGCAAAGCCAAGAAAACAGAATGAAACAAATGGATAAAAGAATTTCTGACTTGGAAGACAGAGCTACTGATACCAGCGTCTATGAGCAGAAATCAGAAAAAAGAAAGAAGAAAAATGAAGAAGCATTAAGAAGCTTGTGGTACTCTATTAAGAGGAACAACTGAGAAGCGGAGTCAAGATGGTGGACTAAGCACACGTCTCCTCATATTCCTCTGGAAACCAGGACCTGAATTGATAATCAAACGGAGCCTTCTGGTCACCTAATCAGCCCCAGGACACAGCACAGGGCTGTTACTTTGGACTTCATACCACTGAGTGAAAAACCTCCTCTCTTTCCCTGACTCCCACTCCTGGCTAGCCCTGGCTCTAACGGACTGAAGGTAAACGCACCACTTTGACTTTATTTTCCCTCTGTCTTGGCCGGAACGTGGAGCAGGGTCTTGCCTAGCGACTAGTCTCAGACACGCTGCTGAGGAGACAGGCAGGCGAAATTCCCATATTTTGAGAGCCAGGCTTGGACTCTGTTAATCTAGCCACTTTAAGCCTGTCATTTTATATCTGCCTCAGCGGCATTTGTACGGAGTTTCACAGTCAGTGTGCAGAACACCATGTTGGATACGGAGATTCTACCAGGACCTCATTCTTAGCCTGGGAGCCAGCACCTGCAAACAGGACAGTGCTTCTCCGACAGAAAAGCAGTAATTTACCTAGTGCCATCTGCTTTGGGGGTCCTGCAACAGAATCAGAGGAGTCACTACCTCTCGGCACCTTCAGCCCTTCTGTCTGATTCCTGTGTGGAGGGCGCCATCTTGGATACGGCGGCTGCAGCTGGACCTAATTCTTAGCTTGGGAGCCAGAGCCTGCCCAAAGAAGAGTGCTTTTCTATCAGAAAAGCAGTACTCTACGCAGTTTTGTCTAAGGCTAGGCCCTGTCAGCAGAGGCCCAACAGGTTAGTAGCATTGCTGTATTCTGAACTAGTTTGTATCATCTGGGGTTCAATATAGTGGCGCTTACTTTGCCAGTTGAGAAGAGGGACCTCTACACCTGAAAACCTAACTGACTTGTGAAGTGGTCAGATACCTTTTGCTTTACATTTGAAGACAGCCTAGAGAAACATCTGCAGTCCATCCTCACAGTACTTCTTCCAGCCTCTACATACTCACATGAGTCCCAAAAAGCAACAGATACTTGTGGGACACAAGAAATCAGCCATAGCTTCAGAAGGCTCCCAAACAAAGCAACCAAGGAGTTTTCCAGATGAAGAAACTTTTATGAAAGCATCAGAAAATGAATACAAAATGATTATATACAGAGCCCCTCTAGACCTTACACAAAATGCAGGAGAACAAAATTAAAAATTAAGCAAGATGTTCGATCTGATGGAACACCAATACTCTGAAATCCAACAGATCAAGAACAAAATCAAAGACACAGAAACTTCAATGCAAAGCCATGAAAACAGAATGGAACAAATAGAAAAAAGAATTTCTGACTTGGAAGACAGAGCTACTGAGGCCAGCATCTATGAGCAGAAATCAGAAAAAAGAAACAAGAAAAATGAAGAAACATTAAGAAGTATGTGGGACTCTATTAAGAGGAACAATCTTCAATTAACTGGAGTCCCTGAACAGGGTGAGACATCTCAGAACACAGAGTGTATCATTGCTGAGCTGCTGAAAGAAAACTTCCCAGAAATCATGAAGGAAGAGAATATAGACATCTCAGATGCATATTGTACACCACCCAATATAGATCTCAAAAGAAAGACTCCAGGACATATTATAATCAAGCTTAACAAAATGAAACATAAGCAGCAACTCTTAAAGGCAGCAAGACTCAAAGCAAAGCTAACATTCAGAGGGAAACCCTGTAGGCTCTTGTCAGATTTCTCAGCAAAAACCATGCTGGCATGGAGAAAGTGGCATGACACATTCAAAGCCTTGAAGGAGAAGAACTTCCAACCAAGAATTATATATCCTGCAAAACTGTCTTTCAAATATGAAAATGAAATTAAGACATTCCCAGATAAACAGAAACTCGGAGACTTTGTAAAAACCAAAGCAAAACAACAAGGAATACTGAAAGAAGTTCTTGGTTTTGGCTTAGACTTAGATGAACAAAACGACTAACTTTATATTTTAGAACAACACATTATTCAGAATTCTACTCAGTTAGGGAAGGCTCCAAATTCAATCACAGATTTAATACTGAAAGAAACAATCCAGTGATTATCATGAAAACTATGGTGCCATCATATCTCCATAAATGCACACATCTGGAAGGAAGAAAGAAACCAAATCAAGGAACTAACCCTACAGCTTGAACAAGTAGAGAGAGAACAACAGAGGAACCCCTTGGGCACCAGAAGAAACCAGATCATAAAGATTAGAGCAGAGCTAAATGAATTAGAAAATAGGAAAACAATTAAAAAAATTGAAAAGACCAGAAGCTGGTTTTTTGAAAAGATCAACAAAATTGACAAACTGCTGGCTAAATTTACTGAAGAAAAACAGGAAAGGAAACAAATAACCCAAATGAGAAATGAGAGGGGAGTTGTCACAACAGATCCAACAGAAATCAAAAATATCATAACAGAATACTATGAAAGACTGTACTCTAACAAATTTGAAAACCTAGAGGAAATGGACAAATTCCTTGATTCATACCAGCTACCCAAATTAGCACAATGTGAAGCAAAACAACTTAATAAATCCATCACAAATGAACAGATTGAAAAAGTCATAAAAAAAACTGCCAACCAAAAAAAGCCCAGGCCCAGATGGCTTCACTGCAGAATTCTACCAAGCATTTAGAGAAGAGTTATCTCCATTACTACTGAGACTATTTCACAGTATAGAAAGGGATGGAGTACACCCAAACTCATTCTATGAAGCCAGTGTAACCCTGATACCAAAGCCAGGGAAAGAGCCAACCAATAAAGAGAACTACAAACTGATATCACTCATGAATCTAGATGCAAAAATCTTCAACAAAATTCTTGCCAATAGAATACAACGACATATTAAAAAAAGAATCCATCATGACGAAGTTGGATTCATACCAGAAATGCAAGGCTGGTTCAATATCAGAAAAACAATTAATGTGATTAATCATATAAATATCACAAAAGACAAGAATCACCTGATTTTGTCCACTGATGCAGAAAAGGCATTTGATAACGTCCAACACCCATTCATGCTAAAGACTCTTAGCAAAACAGGCATAGATGGAAAATTCCTCAACACAATAAAGGCCATTTATACAGAGCCAACTACCTATGTCATCCAGAATGGAGAGAGACTGAAAGACTTTCCCTTGAGAACAGGAATTAGACAAGGATGTCCACTCCCACCTCTCCTATTCAACATTGTAATAGGAGTTCTAGCCAGAGCAATTAGACAAGACTAGGGAATAAAGGGCATTTGCATTGGCAAAGAAGAAGTTAAAATCTTCCTGTTTGCTGATGATATGATTGTATTTTCAGAAAATCCCAAGGAATCTATAAGTAGACTACTCAAACTGATAGAAGAGTTGAGCAAAGTCTCAGGATACACAATAAACATAAGTAAATCAGCAGATTCCTTTATACCAACAACAAGACTGTTAATGAAGAAATCATCAAATCAATACCATTTACTATAGCCCCTAAGAAGATAAAGTACCTAGGAATTAATCTAACCAGAGAAATAACAGACATTTACATAGAGAACTACAAGCCCTTACTACAAGAAACTAAGAGAGACTTAGATAATTGGAGACACCTACCCCACTCATGGATAGAAAGACTCAACATTGTGAAAATGTCTATTTTACCCAAAGCAATCTACTCATATAATGCAATCCCAATACAAGTTCCACCATCATTTTTTAATGAGATGGAAAAACAAATCACCAATTTTGTTTGGAATGGGGGAATAAGCCCTGGATAAATAAGGTACTACTAAAGAAGAAGAACACACTGGGAGCCCTCTCATTACCCGATGTTAGAATATATTACACTGCCACAGTGGTCAAAACAGCCTGGTACTGGTACAAGAACAGACAATGGAACAGAATTCAGACCCAGAGATGAAACCATCTGCCTATGAAAAGTTGATATTTGACAAAGGCCCTAAGACATTAAATTGGGGTAAAAACAGTATCTTCAACAAATGGTGGTGGCAAAATCAGACATCCATCTGCAAAAAATTGAAACAAGATCCGTATCCTACACCTTACACAAAAACCAACTCAAACTGGATAAAAGACCTAAATACCAAATCTAAAACAATAAAGCTCATCCAAGAAAAGGTAGGAACAACAATGGAAGTTCTAATATACAACGTAGACAGACTTCAAAATCTGGTAAACAAACCACAATCAACAGAAGAGAAAATAGATAAATGGGAACTATTAAGAATCAAACACTTTTGCTCATCCAAAAACTTTATTAATATAATTAAAAGGGCACCTACAGAATGGGAAAAAATATTTGGTAGCTATATGTCAGATCAACACCTGATCTCCATAATCTGTAGCCAAAGCCAAGTGCTGCCGAGTCATATAAGGTACTACAAAATATCAATAAGAAGAAGATAAATCATCCAATTAAGCGATAGGCAAAGGAGATGGACAGACATTTCTCTAAAGAGGAGATCCAGGCAGCCAAAAAACACATGTGGACATGGTCACGATCTTTAGTTATTAAAGAAATTCAAATCAAAACTACAATGAGATACCATCTCACCCCAACAAGGTTGGCCATGATCCAAATAACACAAAACAACGAATGCTGGAGAGGCTGTGGAAAAAATGGAACCCTCCTACACTGTTGGTGGGGTTGCAAAATGGTCCAGGCTCTTTGGAAAGCAAACTGGCTCCTCCTTAAAAAAATGGATATAGATATACCATCTGACCCAGTAATTCCACTACTTGGAATATATCTTACAGAATCAAGGCCATTCACACCAACAGAAACATGCACAAGAATGTTTATCGCAGCACAGTTCATGATAGCAAAAAGATGGAATCAACCCAGATGTCCACCAACAGAGGAATGGATAGGTAAACTATAGCATATATACTCAAACATCTCTTAACCTGGTTTCAACTGGAAGACATTACATTGAGTGAAAGTAGTCAGAGACAAAAGGACAAATATTGTATGAGACCCCTATATGAGAACTCCAAAACAGACTTATGTATAGAAGAAAAGACTCTTTGACGGCTGCACGGGAAGGGAGGGAGGGAGGGCGAGTGGGGAGGGTTTAGATCAGATAGCTGGTAGAAATTTGGTTGGGTGAAATCGGTGATAGCACACATTAGAAACAAGAACAACATTAAGTGGACTTCAACATAACTTGAATACTCCTTCCATCTTAACCCAATATTGCAAGGCCAGAGTAGCTGGGGCAGGGGGCAGGGTACCATGCTCTCAGGTGAAATCAAGGCCAATTGGTACAACTAGCATTTTGCTAAGAGGGCTCTCTGCACCCCAGATTGGTGAGTGGTGTCTGGGGTCTTAAAAGCTGCAAAGCTGTCATCCGAGGGCACAGCAAATGGTCCCAACTCAGCAGGAACAGATGCTCACCGAGGACCAAAATGACATGGGGGAAAGACAACCCAGAAGACAGAGAGGTCCACATGACTGGGTGCCTACATCGACTTGGGACTGGAAGAACTGGATGGTGCCCGGCCACCACCTGTGACAGCCATGATAGAGCTCACAAAGTTGAGTCTCACTAGCAACACAAGAATAAAAAGGGGTGCACCCTGAGATCTCCACTAAAAGACCGCAATTGATGGTCCACCAGCTTTGGGGTTCTTCTGGGAGCATAGCCCCTGGTCCTCATGCTGCCCTTGTCCATAAATCATAATGAAGGTCCACTCTTCGGATACAAATGGACTGGACTTGGCGATGCAGAGTGATCATATATTGGATGCACTTTATGGTTCTATGCATCTATAGGATATCATCCTGCTGACCTCTGGCTGAAGTAAGGGGAGTGGGTGGAGAGGAAGGGAAAGGAGACTGTTGGGAGGATGAGACATGTGTGGAGCAGAGAGGAACAGAATGCTGTCACCGGGCAGAGAGGGCAGCGGAAGCCGCATATAGGTGGGCATAAATTTATACGAGAATGTACATTTTCACTCAGTGATAATTAAAAAAAAAAAAAAAGAACTTTGGTTCATTATACTCTAACTTTCTCTGACTACCACTCTGACTCCCTCATTGTGGAAAGGGGAGATAGGCTTTTGTGGGTCTCAGCCAGGCCTCGCTTCCAACTCGTTGTTTGTACGAATGATGCTCCAAAGCATTCCATTTAGATGTTTTGATGCTAATGTGAATGCAGCTAGAACCAGGTTCAATTCTGCCTCTATTTCTCATCCACTGTATGACTTCAGACAAGTTTCTTAATTTCTTTAAACCTCAGTTTCCTTACTATAAAACAGAAGTAATAACCTCATCTTTCCCATGGGAATCTAAAAGACTTCAGTGAAACAATACACACAAAACATTTAGTGCAGAGTCTAGGTCACAGCGTACCATGAATGTTAGTTATTACTTTTATATATAATAATAGCTGAATATTTACAGAGGATCAACACTGAGGCCCTAAGGCCTCTCCTAGTGCTCAAAAGTATTTTTACTGGAAGATGAGTTACAGTAAGAGACTTCTGCCTTGAGCCTCAGGATTTCTTTTGCCATGACAGAAGGAAATTCTTAAGAGGGAGGCCAAGCCCAAGGAACTACAAGCAGGTTAATAGGCCACATAAATATAGTCAGCCTGCACGGAAGGACAGTTTAAACCAACAAGGATTTACAAAAAGCTCTGTACACTGAGGAGCATTTAAGTGTCTCAGACACTTCTCACTCATGCTATTAAGTTTTTATACCATAATAAGAGAATGTTAGTGATAAATCGGGTCTTGGAGATCATCTGAGAGGAAACTTTCATTTTAAAATTGAAGATGCTGAAGCCTGCAGGTCAAGCAGCTTATCTAAGGCTTCATAATGGGCAATGGTAGCCGAGGAGTAAAACTTGGGCTATCCAAACTCAGGGTCAATGCTCGTTCCATGATACCACATTGTCCTTAGTAAAATATATAACAGGTTAGAACTGATAACACTAATCATTTCTGTTTACTCTCCCCACTGGAAATACATCACCTATGAGCAAAGATAAATGAACAATTTAATCAGATGTTGAGAAAATTTAGAGCTCAAGCAGGCTAGTAACTGGAAATCAGGCAGTAATAGCACCCAGGTCATACACAAGTAGTACCCTAACCATCCATGGAATCATTTGACTCCTTCGAGGTTCTTGGTCCTCTAGGGCAGAAGGATAATAAACATTTTCTTTAATTGGCTAGATTAAAAATATATTAGACTTTTCAGGCCACATGGTCCTTGTTGGAAGTACCCAACTCTGCTATTGTAGGGTGAAAACAGCCATATATGTAAGCAGGTGAATGTAGCTGTGTTCCAATATTACTTTATTTGTGGACATTTGAATTTCACATAATTTTCAAATGTCACACAATACTGCCATTTTTTAGAATTATTTCAACCATTGGAAAACTTAAAAGCCATTGTTAGCTTTCAGACTATACAAAAACAGGCAGTAAGTCTGATATGGTCTTTTGGATGCAGTTTGTCAGCCCCTGTTCTAGAAACTAAATTCAGTGACATGTTCTCTGTCTAGTTCATGCAGCATCTGTGAAATGTTTTGAAAGGAAATATATCAATTACATAAGAATAGGTAGCCTTGGTTTGACTTCAATTTGGAAAAAAAAATCTGAAGATTTTAGTTAACTACAGATGTAATGCAAGCCAAGAGTGTAATACAGATATTGAAACACAAATGTAGATCTAGATTGCTTTAAGAGAATAATAGCACACAGGTTGTAGACAAAAATGATCCCAATATATTGGTTCAGAAAATGTTTATTTCTTAGAACCAGTTTTAAGAAGACTATAAAAAACTGGTGGCATCCCCTGCAAAGAAATTAAATTGTTAAGAGTTATGAAAACTATATTTTACCAAAAACAGTTTCAGGGAAGAAGGGATTTTGAGCACAGGAGAAGGATGAGACTTATCTATAGAGCAAAAAATAGGTGGACATCAGACTCCCCTTCCCCCCCGAAAAAAACTTTCTAAGAACTACTGTTGTCGAATAGTGTAATGAGCCTATCTCACACACAATGAGCTCCCCATCACTGGGAATATTCAGGTAGAAACTGGCTAACCACTTGCCAGCGATGCAGTATAAATGCTACACTGGGTAGGAGAAAAGTTCAACTAAATGATCTGGAAGATCCCCTTTTGACTCTAAAGTTACATGAGTCTATAAGTGAGAAGATCTGGCTACCTCTGAAAAATTGCAGGCCCACACTCAGCCAGGTGTATGTACTATGCAAAAAAGAACAACATTTTCCACTGCTGCTATACAGAGACTGGGTGGAAGACTAAGAAGTTTCCAATGGTTCCATCTAAATTCTCTCTTACCCAAAATTCTAGAGGACAGTGGAACAGTCTCCCAACTTTCCTAGTTCCCATTCAAACCAGTCTCACCACTGAAACCCCAGCCCACTTCCAGAGGCAGGGTTTCCAGAGTTATGTACATGTAGCCCCAGGTGGTAAGAGGCACGGGGCAGGTTGTCTCCCTGGCTCTCCAAGATCGTCTTGATTTTGTGTTAGGGCCAAACAGTGTGGGTATGGGTTTAGCAGGAAGAGATGAGGTGGAAGAGATGAACCACTCAGAAAAAACACTATTCAAAGAACAGCTTCAAACTAGTTCTGCCTGAATCAGTTACAGTTGACAAAGTGAGACCCAAATGAACATGAAATTTTAAAACCTGAGTAAAGCAGAACATTAGTGGAATGGAAAAAAAATTACAAGACAAAGCCCTGCTAGAAACTTAGTCTCTCTCCTAGAAAACAAAAGGAGTATGCATGTTGCATAGCAATGAAATCTCTTGACCAGCAGTCAGAAACAGTAGCACCCTGCTGAGAAATGGCAGCCAACCATATTGCTTTGAAACTTTGTTGCTCTCCATGGTCCTGGCAATAATCAGTTTCACGCCATCAGTCTCCTGAAAAGGCTCACTATGTCTCTTTCTGAATCTCCTATGCCAAAGTTTCAACTTATAATTTTTTTCTTTTCTGCTTTTCATTCCATTGCACCAAAATTTTTAAAATTTCACTTCATTGGCCTTGACTAAGCCAGTTCAAACTGGTTTGAAGCCTTGAATCAAAGGCAGATCATTGGAAGGAAAAGAAAGAAAAGGAAAGAAAGAAAGAAAGAAAAGAAAGAAAGAAAAGAAAAGAAAGAAAAGGAGGAAGATAGTACATGCCAGCTTCACTCCTAGACAATTCCCAGAATTGAACTTGTCTCGTCTCTGAGCCTTGAGCTACATGGAAGTTCCCACTCCCTCACTCAGATAACCTAGTCTCAAACAGCCATTTCTACTAGTATAAACTAACTTAAGGTGTTTAAACAAAAGAAGTGAGCATCTTACCCTTCTCGTTCATCATCTGTGTTGTAATATACCTGTGGAACAAAACAATAGGCTTACTGTAGGTCAGAGAAGTGGAAATAGTTTGCATGACCTCTTTAAAAAAAAGACAGAACTGCTAAATGAGGCTGTGTGTATGCAAATTTCTATGCAAAAGTAAATTTAACCTCCTCACATTCTGCTTAAGGTTAATTCTTACATTTTAATAAAATAAAACTGGAAGCATGATAATTTCTGGCTAAATGCAACCTATCAGATTACCTATGGCCCTAAGCCAAATCCTGCTCTTGACATTAAGAAAATCTCCTGGCAAGATCTGAAGATCATTGTTTCAAAGTGCTCTGGTTTACAAGGTAGCTTCCCAGAGAACTGTCTCTGAGTACTCAATCCCATTCTGTTCCCATGGGGCACTGTGCTATCTAGGAGAGGATAGGGAACAAGAGAGCCTGAGGGCAATATGTCAGGAACCCTGGGCCTCTAGTTTTGTTCCCCAAAGGGCCTTGGGTACCTGGCTTCCTGTAACTGACAGTTAGGAGTCAACACTCTGCAGGTCATTTGACTCAAGAAAGTGTGCCTGGCAACAAGGAGAACCTCTTGAAGACAGACATCGCTAAGTAGTCAGTAGGGTGGCAGGTAGAGTCAATTAAAATCAGACTTTTTCATTTGGGTAGAGAACAGTAGCTGAGTTTGTAGCAAGCTTTTGCATATTCACTTCAGCAGCAGCCTCTGATTTTTATGTATTTGGTCACTGTCCCTGCCCCAGCAACCTGGGAGAGAAACAGGCGTACCTAGACCTATAACTCTCCACAGATTTTCCCAGAAGCTCTTGTCAACTCCTGGGATGCTGCCAAGCCTATACCTAGCTATGTAACACAACCCTGGTTAGCTGGACCTGTCTGGGAATGAGTCTGCTGCTACCACCCATTGCCATTGAGTAGATTTTGAGTCATTGTGAACCTACAGGACAGAATAGCACTGATCCATAGAGTTTCCAAGGAGTGCCTGGTGGACATGAACCACTGACCTTTTGGTTAATAGCCACAGCACTTAACCACTATGCCACCAGGGTTTCCGAGTCACTCTAGTCATTAGGAAAGACTTGTGCTAGAATTTTTTCTTCTTTGTGTTTTTTCATGTTTACTGTTGACCTGGGTACTCTATTTCTTCTTGAGCAGCAGATAAGGAAAGAACACGTTTTTCCACCACAGGTTTCAGTGCAGCACCCCGAGCGCCCGTCACTGTGACACACGGGAAACGGGACTGCCCATTTAGATGCACAGGGAGTGACCTCCGTAAGAGAGAGAGTCTGGGCCAGAGCAATGGCCACACAACCGGATTTTTCACAATCACTTCCTGACTTGTTTTTGCTTCTTTCTTTAACCATATAGCAGAAAGCATCACCTGGCAACCTGGCAGTAGAACCAAAAGCTCTCTGCAAAACTGCTGGTGACCCAAAGATGGAAGCAGCCTCCTCTGAGTCCTTGACTGCCCTCCTGAATGACCTCTGCTTCATGGTCCCTGTTACTGTCCTTGCATTGTCATTCTTCCCCACTCTGATGGAATGGCCCACTGCTGTCTCCTAGCCAGTGGCCTGGCTCATTGTACTGACTTAATTTTTAGACAGTGTTTTGCAAACTTTAGAGTGCATAAAAAGTCTCTGGAGACTTGACACTGACTTTTAATTCAAAACGCATGGAATACAAACTCAGAAACCTGAGTTCTTGTCAGGAACTCTGTGTGAGTTTGATGAAGATTGCTTACAAATCACAATTTGAGAAAATGTTCTTCAGGGTGTGAAGGAGGAGGTGTACCCTCCTTGGGCTCACAGGCTGTAAGAAAGGCTGATGTGTGCAAAGTATATGTTATCTGAAGGTGGATGCCTCTACCTCTCACCACTCTTCCCAAGCTCCCCACGCAGCTTGTCTTCTAAAGTCAGCCCCCTCACAAGCAGTGGTACACATCACGGCTTCAATGTGAGTGCGATACAGCAAGTGGCCAGAGTGTCTGCATGTTATATTCATTCCTTCATAATAGCTTTTGAAAATTATCTATAGAATATCCTGATCCACATGCGAATGAGACAATGGGGGAAAACACCCATTCCCTACCCTCCGTCCTCTGGCAAACTGGAATCACTGTGCTATAGCTGATGTGCCTTCATGGCTGGGAGGACGGGGGTTCTCAGTGACTTTGAGAACTACGGGGCTCCCTGTCCCACAGCTGTGCACAGCTGCGATGTGGCTGACTTCAGCAAGGCTTAACACCTGCAGTGGAAACCCTGGTGGCATAGTGGTTAAGTACTACAGCTGCTAACTAAAAAGTTGGCGATTCAAATCTACCAGGCACTTTTCTATGCATCTATAGGATGTCATCCTGCTGACCTCTTACTGGAAGAAGGGGAGTGGGTGGAGAGGAGGGGATAGGAGATTGTTGGGAGGATAAGACATGTATGGAGTAGAGAGGAAGACTGTGCCATCACCGGGCAGGGAGAGCAGTGGGAGCTACATATAGGTGGGCATGCAATTTATTCAATCATAATTTTAAAAAAAGAGAGAGAGAGAAAGAAAATAAAAAAAAAAAAAAAAAACTCTGTGGGCAGTTCTACTCTGTCCTATAGGGTCACTGTGTGCTGTAACCAACTTCGTGGCAATGGGTAACACCTGTAGTGGTCACCAAGACATACACTATTGCTTGCCTCCCTTCTTCTATTAAAAATGTCCCATCTTACGGCCTGCTACTGCTGGCTCTTGTTGTGATGTCAAAGTTGTCCCATTCCTGCCCTATCCTCACTTCTAACACAGTGACCATTGCTGTCTTTGCTCTGCTTTTTCAAGCTCTCCTGCCTCTGCATCCATCTCCCAGGCCTCTAAGAAAACAGCCTTTTAGAAAACTCAGATAGCCTCTGCAGGGCTTCTTTCCTTTAGCCGTGTATGTTGTTCAACCATAGAATAGCCACAAGTTGTTCTTAAGCACAGCAGGTGTGCTCTTTTATTGTTGGAGCCCAAGGCAGACTCCCTTACAAGTTCCCTTGAGGAGGAGTCTCAGGCATGGGATAAGCCTCAGGGGTCTGGAAGGGCAACCTCCTGAGAACCAGGATTTAACTGTAAGGGCAGAGCCTTCACTGACTGCCAAAGAGGATGCTCTGGCGCTTCCTTGTAACTGCAGAAACCCCAAACTGTAAAGGCCTCATTGTTTCTTCTGATTAAGCTACAGGCTCAGAACTCAGGTCACCAAATGGCAAATGAGGGCACAGAGTTGACAGTCAAGCGTAGCCAGGTTGGGTCACTTTTCCTCTTAAGATTCATTTACAGCTCTATATATTTTAGAGAAGTCTCGCCAAGACAACAGGTCAGATAGCTGGCTTTGACACAGTGCTGAAGCCTGTATTATGTCAGTAAACCATGAGAAGTTTAACTCCATTAGCCCCTCTTGTGGAAGGTGTGAAAACTTAGCTCCATATCCCATGTGGCAATGACATTAATTACACAGATCAACCATTCATTTTCTGGAAATTACAAAAATAAAATAAAAATTAGGGGTGGGCACTCCTGTCTTCCTAAGTCATCAAATTCTTGTTTTCTCCCTTGGGTTCTTGTTCCTATCAAACACGCAGACTAAGATGGTAATGTTAGATGAGTTGTTAGTGGAAATGTGCTCTGAGAAAATGATGTGGGTATTCCATTACCATGTTGTGTAATAATTAACAAAAAGCTCTGCTTGTACAATGGCTCTGTCCCATATATATGACAAAACACAACAGTGATTTTGTCACTGTGGGACAAAGTATTCTCAAGAAAGAGAAAATGAAGCTAATAAACAATTTCTACTCCAAATTCCAGTGAGTAGCTGGACACTTAGAATGGAAGAAAGACTTGAGTGTGCCAGTATATCTCTATTTCTCAAAACAGATCTTTCCTCAAAGGAATACAGGTTTTAAAAGAAAATTAACAATGCAAAATTTATTACAGTTCAATTTTTTTGATGAAAGTAATTATATTTTTCTTTTCCACAAGTAATTTACCAAATAAAAGAAATAACACTAAAGACAATGTGAAAAGGGAGTAACTGTCATCCATATCTCACAATCTTACTTATTGATCAAATGATACAGTGTTTCTCATTCTCTTCAAATTCAAGTATATATTTGGAATCACATTACAGGCAGTCCTCGGATTATGAAAGCGTTCCACTCCTAAATATGTCTTCAAGCTGAATTTGTAATAAGTCGGAATAGATACAATTCATATCTAACGTCAGTCAGTGAAGTGTTTGTTTTAGTGCAGACACATGGTGTACCCTTCTATACACAAAACATTAAAGAAACAATTTCAGATTCACTAATACATCTTGATCATAATATAATAATATTTTGATGGGTGTTGCAAAGCAGTACTCTTTGTTACTATGAACCACAGTGCATATGTCCAGAGTTGGCAATGTAATGTATGGAGCTGGTTCATAAGGGATTGTACACAAATTGGGCATTTGTAATGGGGAGGTTACCTGTACAGACACAAATTGGTATTCTGCTTTTCCCCCCACTATTATCGTAACTAGTTCTTATGTTGCTACATGAGCTATAATTACAACTTCAGTGCTGCACAATATTCTATCAGCTTCAACTACTGTAATGAGCTTATGTTATTGTAACTACTTCAGCTAATATAATGAGCTTATGTTATTGGACATTTATGTTATTGTAATATCAACACCTTCATTTTACTTGTAGATACACCTAGAAAACAAGAATTGTTAAAAGAGGTTTTCCTAGAACCCCACTTTTATTTTGGTAAGAAGTTATTTAGCTATTCACTACAAACCGTTGATTTACTATGGAAAAAAAAATGTCAACTGGACCTTATTTAATCAGTGTTTTTCCCCTTGTGCAATTCTATGACAAGGTTAAGAGCTTGGCTGCTAACCAAAAGGTCATTGGTTCAAACCCACCAGCCACTCCTCGGGGAAAAATGTGGCAGTTAGCTTTCATAAAGATTTACAGCCTAGGAAACCCTGTGGGGCAGTTGTATTTTGTCCTGCACAGTTACCTGTGAGCTGGAATCCACAGCAAGGCAATGAGCTTGGGCTATGAAGCTATAGGCGCACCTCAATTTCCTGCCATTAGGGGGAGCTCTGCTATGTCAGGCTAATCTCACACAAAAAGGCTAACAAAATCAAACGAATTTCCCTTACAGGCAATCAGCCTGCTTACTTTCTTCCCCTTTCATTGCTTTTTATGAACACCAACTCACTCTCTTCTTCCCCTCAGCAGGTCAGTTACCACTCTGGAGACATTCCTTCTTAAAAAGCCCACCGCCTACAGAAAATGACCTTGACTCTGTCCAGTGAATGGAAGGCCAGCTTTATTTTTAAGGTCAACACTGATTGAAAGGATTCTGTCTTAAGAGTCTATCACCCCTGTGGATGGGTAGCAGGTAGATGTTAGCAGGTAGATCCTACCTGTCCTGTTCTCTGCAAGTTTGCAAAGTGAACATCAGGAATGAAGAGAACCGGCTGGGAGTGCAGATCAGGCATTGTTTTGAAGTAGGTGATGTCACTCTTCTTCTGTAAAGGTATCGCAGCCAACTTCGCATCAGATGCTGGATATGATCAAACAAAGGTCGTTATGCATGACCAAGAAACCTCAACTGCAAGATCTAGTCTTAGCTAAAGTTCACAGTTTCTCCTATAACACTTTCTAAATACTGTAGATGTGGAGACACTTAGAAGCCCCTCATCTCCCACTGTACTAACAGAAACAGCACAGACGGTAAGTAACACTTGCCGTCCTGCACCTCCACGCACCCTAGCTTCTTCATCTGCAGAAGGAGGCTGTTGATCTCCATGATATTACAAAGTCCTCCCTAGCTCAGATACTCTGTGATCATGTGATTCTATTTGCTTTTCACAGGGACAATTCACTCAGTCTGCACTGTCTTGGAAAAGAGAGCCATCCTTTGCATGTACATAGTATTACTTGCAAGCCACTTCTTTCTACCTGTTTCCCCAGTAGACCAGGCCCAGCTGGAGCCCACTGCCCCTTGCCCCATGCCTTATCCCAAGGAGAGAACCTCCCAGTGATACTCACAGTTGTTGCATTGGGTTTGGGGAGCCTGGCCTTTCCCTTTCTTCCTGTTCTGCTTCCTCTCTTCATCTCGAATTTTTCTTTCTGCTCCCTGACAATGAAAAACAAACACAATGTTAGGCATGTTGTCAGAGCACACAAAATTACTGTCAGCATATAAGTCACAAGGACATGAAACAAAACAGGAGGAGGAGGAGACTGGGTGGCCCTGTTCCCACCTCTCCAGGGAGGTCAAGTCACAGCTCTGAAAGCTTTACGAGAGAGGCTGCTCATTATTCTCTGTGCCATTTCTGACCTCCAAGTGATCTAGTCTCCCCAGGATTTTCTCCTTTTTTGGTCTCTTGCCTATTTAAAGCACTCAAGTTTTCAATCCATGTGGAAAAGACCAGACCCAGTTCCCTATGACAGCAAAGCAAGTTAAGAAACTTCAGTAGTTATAATAAAATGTGAAGAGATGAAACATTAACTCATTAACATCATTTCTAGGCACAAAGTGGCATTAAAGTTGAATGCAGACTGCTTATAAATTTTATCCTTTGGCTGTTGTTAGAGAACTTCTGAGAAAAATCATGATGGTAGCAATGAAGGGAGGCTTAAGAGAACTGGGCAAGATGTAGGATCACTTTGTACATCTAAGTATGACTTTCCATTTTGCATTAACATAGTCCCGTCATCTTAGAGGTGGTGCTCAAACTATTAGGAGGTAAAAGTTGGACCAATCTGCCTCCTTTTGGCTCCTCTGTTCCTGTTAATCTGAAGTTTTCATCACTTCTTGCCACATTGCCAAATCCCATCCTGTGTAACTAACTGACTGTCAGTTTGTGTGTCTTTCCTTCTTTGACTTTGAAGATTCCCTGCTTGTCTTCTCTCTTTGGTGAGTCCTCTGTATTAGCTTTGCAATCTCATTGTCTTCTTCAAATACAGATATTCCAACAAAGTTACCATTTTCCTTTCTCTCTCTCCATCCCCGCTGCAACCCTGCTGCAACAGAATTCATCTGCTCATGTGTTTTCATGAGGTTACAGGCACTTGATGCCCAGGTCTGCATCCCCACCCTACCCTTTTCCTGTAAGATTCAAATTCACGTTTACAGTGCCTTGCCTTGACAGTAGCACAATGAAGCAACAGTGAAACCAAACAGGCCAGTAATCTTCTAACCATTTACAACTACTCTCAAGTGACACACACAGCAACATTTGACAATATTAAAATGTAATGAACCTGTATGAAAAAAATCAACAAAATTAACATGTAAAGACAAACTGACATATTTTAAATGAAGTATCATATAAAGTGTTAAATCATTAATGTGTAAATGATGATTCAATTCTGAAAAGTCCACTAACATACTAATAGAAAATGGATCAAGTTTACAAAGCAGGCAATTTACGGAAGAAGACACAAAAATGGTAAATACATGTAGGTCACTATGAGTTGGAATTGATTCTACAGAAATGGTTGTTTTTAATATGTGTGTATGAGGTTTTTAACATGTGTACATATACAGGCAACCCAGGTAATACAGTGGTTAGGTGCTACTGCTAACTGAATGGCTATCGGTTTCAATCCATCAGACACTCCTTAGAAACTCTATGGAGCAATTCTACTCTATCCTATAGGGTTGTTATGAGTCGGGATTGACTTGACAGTGAGTTTGGTTTCATACATGTATAGATATATGTATATATGTACATAGACAGACATGTCAGGTGGTGAAGATCATTAATGTGCTCATATGTTAACTGAAAGAATGGAAGTTCAAGTCCACCAGAAGCATGTTGGAAATAGTACACACACATGCTTACATATATATATGCATATACATACATAAATACACATATACATACTGACACATATACACTTTTCTATTGAGGCATTACAATAAAAATAACAGAAGGTCTTTCTTTCATTTGCAGTTTCACAGGTGCGTTAATTAGAAATCAAAGTGGAGAACTATAAAAAATTCTCTCTTTAAACCTTTGGGTGATGATTGGAGAACTTTAAGCTTTGGAATGTGTCTTAGGTATCTAGTGCTGCTACCAGAAATATCACAAGTGAATGTTTTCAACAAACAAATTTATTCTCTCCTAGTTTAGGAGGCTAGAAATCTGTATTTAGGGCACAAACTCTAGGGGAAGTCTTTCCCTTTTTATTGGCTGTAGGGGAAGGTCTTTGTCTTCTTTCAGTATCTGTACACTGGGCATCCTTGGAGATCTCCATGTATCTTGGCATCAAGCATCTCTGGGTCTAGGAAGATTTCATCACATGGACCCTGGTGCAAAGGACACACTCTATTCTCAGCTATTCTTTCTTTGTGGTACTGAGGTTTCTCACTACTTTCCCTTTTCTTTTCCCTCTTCTTTCCCTTTTATCTCTTGTAAGATAAAAAGTGATGCAATCTCCCTACATAGTATCAGGGCTGTGGCTTGAGTAAGGATATTGTACTCCACCCTAATCTTGCCTCATCAACATAACAGACAGCTCACTCACAAATGGGACTATAACCACAGGGATTGAAAAAAACCAAACTCATTGCCATTGAATTGATTGAATTGATTCAATTGACATTGAATGCCGCTGAATTGATTTGGACTTTGTAGTGACCCATAGAACCGATTAGAACTGCCCCATAGCTTTTCCAAGGATGACCTGGTGAATCTGAATGACTGACCTTCTAGTTAGCAGATTTAACCCTTAACTACTATACCACCAGGGTTTCCAACCACAGGCATAAAGGCTAGGATTTATAATGCATCACAAAATGGAGGGTAATCAGATGACAAAAGGAAGGAAAAACACACAATACTGGGAATCATGGCATAGCCAAGTTGACACATATTTTAGGGGAATACAATTCAATCCAAGACACAATGGAGTAGCTCTTAACTCTTTTGCTTTAGTGAATAACTAAAATTAAGCATTTCAATACCTATTTGAAAAGAGCAAAAATGAAACATTTATTTCTCTTTTTAACTTCCCAGGAGTGAGCTTGATTTTGGATTTAATACTAGATCTGCAAATGTGGTGACAAACTGCAGCAACAGATTTTCTATCTAGCTTATTAAAGAAATCAACAGTAACTAAACTCAATTCAGTTTGCTTGCCCCATGAAATCTCCTCCTTATTAGGTTCCTAGCCCCCACCTGACACTCAACTTCAGGATATGTAAACAACAAGCCTCTAAAAACTTGATGGAAACCCCGGTGGCAGAGTGGGTAAGTGCTACAGACACTAACAAAAAGGTCTGCAGTTCAAATCCACCACATGCTCCTCGGAAACTCTATGGGGCAGTTGTAATCTGTCCCACAGGATCGCCATGAGTCAGAATCCATGCAATGGCAATGGGTTTGGTTTTTTTGGTTTTATAAACTTGACATCATTAGCTACTTGGCATCAACAGCAATTGTTTTCCCAGCATTCTCCACAGTTTGTTGTTTGTTTTTCCCTAGTTAGCACTAATTTCATGTTTAAAATAGGAGATATTTGAATTCCATCTGTTTTCTGGTTGGCAAAATATTACATAATTTTTTCTGTCTTTTTATGTCATACAACAAGTTGCTTTTCCTTCCTTGCCACCCATTACCCTCTTAGCATGACTTAGCAGGAAATTGTTTTGCACAACATAATCCTTTCTCTCACATTTTCCCTTTTAAAAGTAAAATAATTGTAAATGAAAATACAACATTTTATGTACTGTCCTAGCTTCTTACACTTTTTATTATTCTAGGGCATAGGTGATCAATAATATACACTCTTCATCCATTCTACTTGCTTAATTGCCTTGTTTATTTAGTATTTATTACATCAATATTTGGGGAAAAAATAATCATGTAAGCATTCATAAAGCCCTCTCCTTCCCATGTTCAACTCCAGCTACCAAATTAGAGAAAAATGAACTGTCCATTCCTCCATCCTAGTGAAGTCAAGGTGGCAGTGTAGACACAAATCTCCTTAATTCCCCCTGAAAACTAAGGCCTGGAGACTTCTGGACACCCAGTGAGCCGTAGGACACAGCATAGGACTGTTAATCTGGACTACATGCCACTGAATGGGAAGCTTCTTCCCTTTTGCTGACCCCTGCCTTTGCTGAATGGCCAGCTCTTGTGGACTGAAGGTAACTGGTATTTTTAACTTTTTGCCAGCAGGCGTGGGCTTAACTGGCAGCAAAGCTCAGCCACACTGCTGATGTGATCACCAGACAGAATAGCCACATTTTGAGAGCCTGGCTCCAGACTCTGAGCACCTCGGCCCCTCCACCCTCTCTTTCCAAACCTCTGCCATTCACTTAGCTATTTCTCAGCAGGCAGAAGAGCTTGTGTGGGATACCATCTTAACTGAGAGACAGAGTAACCAAATAGAGGCCTCAGGAGGGGCTAGTTCCCAGGCTGGGAGACCAGGCCAGCCTGTGGAGCACTTTCCCAGCAGAAAAGTTGTGTTTTACACAGTGTAGCCTTATGGGTAGGGCCTGGCAGCAGATGACAGCAGGGCAGTAGCCCATCTGTACTTTGAACTAGATTACAGAATCTAGGGACAGATACAGAGGTGCCTCCATTGCCAGCTGGAAAGAGATGCTTGCACACCTGATAGCTTGACTGATTTTGGAAGCTGTCAGATAGCTTTTACCTTTCAAAATAAGACTACCTGCAGAAATAACTGCAGTGCATCCTGACAGCATCTCTTCCAGTCTTTAGTGACCCATATCATAGATCAGTTGACAGTTCCCCAGTGACTCCATAAGTAGGGCCATGTCTTTGCCAACCAGGAGGTGGAGCCTGCTACCCCAGAGATTCCACTGAGCCCAGTCACTAGAGTACATAGAGGTGACTGGTGATCACCTTCCTTTTCAGACTGTGTGTCATATCCTCTTAAGGCAACACCAGAGAAACTAAACAACCCCTAGATGTCCAAAAAGCAACAACCCCTGGCCAGACACTTAAAGAAAAATCCACCCATGAGAAACCAAAGAACTTCCCAGATAAAGAAGCCTTTCTGAAACTCTGAGAGTTCAAGTACAAAAGAGTTATATAGAGAGCCCTCCTAGACCTTATACAAAATACAGCAGAGCAAAAGGAAAAATTAAGCAAACTGTTCAACTGATGGAACACCAGCATTCTGAAATCCAACAGATCAATAACAAAATTAAACAATAAGACAATTCAATTCAAAGCCAATAAAACAGAACTGAACAACTGGAAAACAGACTTTCTGACTGGGAAGACAGATCTACTGACACCAGCATTTTTGAGAAGAAATCAGAGAAAAGAAACAAGAAAACTGAAGAAGTGTTAAGTAACATGTAGGACTATCAAGAGGAACAAGCTATGATTAATTGGAGTTCTGGAACAGGGAGGGACATCTGAAAACACAGAGATTATTGTTGTTGAGTTCTGAAATTATGAAAAGACCATAGATACCCAAGATGCCTATCAAACACCACACAATATAGACCCCAAAAGAAAAACACTAAGGCATACTATAATCAAGCTTAACAAAACAAAACATAAGCGGAAACTCTTAAAGGTAACAAGACTCAAAGCAAAGATAACATTCAGAGGGAAACAGTGTAGGTATTTGTCTGACTTCTTAGCAGAAACGATGCCGACACCGAGGCAGTGAGATGACACATTCAAAGCCTCAGAGGAGAAAAGCTTCCAACCAAGAATTATATATCCTGCAAAGCTGTGTTTCAAATATGAAAATGAAATCAAGATATTTGCAGATAAACAGAAATTCAGAGGCTTTGTAAAAACCAAATCAAAGTTACAAGAAATACTGAAAGAAGCTTTTGGCTTAGAAAAACAAAAGCATTAATTCTATATTTTAGCAGACAATGCAGGACACATCATCCAGAATCCTACTCAGTTAGAGAAGGGACAAAACTCAATCAAAGCTATAATATTATAAGAAGTGAGCCAGTGATCATATCATGAAAACTATATCATCACATTAAAAAGAGGGATATACTACAGTAGTTACAGTCCTTACAGAAGGAGAAGTTAATAAGATATGCAGAAGTTAAAATTGGGTTTAAACATAGATTATTAAGGGGGATCATAGGGATAGCCACAAAGCACAGTAAAGATGCAACATATCAAATCAAGCAATGTAATACAGGAGGAGTCTCAACAAACATGAAGCCAACACTGAAAAGAGTGAAAAATCAACCCATAAAGAAAAGTGACCCAGAACAGAATATTAAGAGAAACAGAGAAAACATCAACACAAAAACAAATATGTCAAAATGACAGCACTAAACACATACCTATCAATAACTACATTAAATGTAAATGGACTGAACACTCCAGTAAGGAGACAACGAGCAACATCTTGGATCAAAAGACATGACACATCTATATGCTCCTTACAAGAAAAGAACATTAGACTTAAAGATATCAACAATCTGAAAATCAAAGGATGGAATAATACATACCAAGCTAACAATATACAAAGAAGAGCAGGTGTGGCAATACTCATCTCAGAAAAAAACAGATTTTAATGTAAAAATCCACCATCATGGACAAGGATGGGCACTATTTATTGCTGAAAGGTTCAATACACAAGCAAGACTTAACAATATTAAATATTTATGCACCCAATACTAGAGCATTAAAATACATCAAAGAAACACTGGCCACACTGAAAAATGAAATAGGTCACTCCACAATAATAGTGGGAGACTTCAACACTCCATCCTTCCCTCCCTATTTCCCTCTCTTTACTCTCTGATTCCAAGGAGACTCATAGAGGGCAATTCCATAATTTCCCTTGAAATAACTGAAATGAAGTAAGAAACTTCAAAGACAAGTACTTTATAATGATCTTAAATGCTCTATTTTTACTTAAAATATTCCATTTTGCATACTACTTGCAAATAATATTTTCTGAATATTCAATACACTAAATTAAAGATATAAACTGATTTTTGCAGTTGTTGAGGATATGAATTTTTGTCATTTTGGCATTATGTATATAAAGTTAATCATCATTTTAAAAATAGGAGTATTGGGATCAAGCTTGTATTTACATGTGGTGTCTATAATTTTCCCATGTGACTCCATAGCCACTAATGTGCTATGCCCCATTGGTTTTTCATATATACATACATGATACCTATATATATGTTGACTAGTTATATTGACTTCTTATATTGGTTTTATACCAAAATCAAACCCATTGCTGATGAGTCAATTCTGACTCATAGTGACCCTATAGGATAGAGTAGAACTTCTCCATAGAATTTCCAAGGAGCACCTGGTGGATTCAAACTGCCAACCTTTTGGTTAGCAGCCTTAGCAATTAAGCACCACACCACCAGGGTTTCCATACTGGCTTAATTAGTTGTTATATTAGACAGATTGCCTGACTGTCTCAGATGGCCGTGCTGTTTTGACAACTGAACAATTTGTGCTGAATGAAATCACTATGGCCTGAAAGACTACAGGTATTTTGGGGATATTTAGTGCTAATTGAATGTCCTCAATCTCTCTACAGCTCTAGTTAATGTGTTTCCCATCTCTCTTGTGAATATCTCTGCTTTACTATGTCTATATTGTTACTGTCTCCCTCACCATTTACAATTAGATTTATAGATATACGTGAGGTCTGACAGTTAAGTTCACAACCTCATCCTAGAAAAAGTGCTATATACCTCACTGCTAAATATCACTATACTCACTTTCAAAGTACTCCCCCTTGGGAAGCTATGCACTGATGCCAGGGCCTAATCCACCCTTCAAAGCAATTGTAGAACTCTTTTTCTGGAATGGCCACAGAGCTGTCATCATAGTACCCTCAATGTCTTGAAATGTCATCAAAATGTTTTCTTATCAGTATTTCCTTTATCTTCAGGTAAAGAAAAAAGTCACTGGGGGTGAGATCAGGTGAGCAGGAGGGTTTTCCAATATAGTTATTTGCTTACTGGCTAAAAACACCCACACAGGCAACTAGACCATTAAGGTCATGAACTTGCCACTGTGTCACTGTAGGTAATGGCCATTCCAGAGAGAGTTCCAAAATTGTTTTGAAGCATGGACTAGGCACTACTATTGGTGCTTAGCTTCCCAAAATAAATACTTGGAAAGTGGCCATAGTGATATTCAACACTGAGGTATGTAGGTAGCACTTACAATAATCAAGTTTGTGCACTTAATTGTATGACTGCATACATATTTAATGCTTATTCTCAGTCCATATGTCAATGTTTCTGCAGTCATATTGGTTGTTTCAACTTTATTCTCTAGTAGCTTTCCCAAGAAATAATATTCCCTGGGTTTTTGCTTATTTATAAGAGTTTGCCTGCCATCTTTATAGTCAAGTCAATTTGGATGGATACAAAATCATTAAGTCCCATTTTCTTTACTTGATTATCTTAAATGTCATTTTCTTTTGGCATAGTGTTGCTGTTGAAAAGTCTTTTGATAATCTAATCTCATTTTCCTTACTGATGATTTGTTATTTATTTTTACTTAGATATTCAAAGGCTGTTTTTCTTTTTGTAAGTCCAATAGCTTGGCTTGGCTAAGTCCAATAGCTTAATTATTTGGTATTAGCTGTCCTAGGTTAATTGTCCCAAGTACATACTCTGTCCTTCCAATGTATATCTTGTCTGTTTCAAGTTTTCTTAATGTATAGCTTTTAACATTTCTTCTGTTTCACTTTGTGGTTTTCTTCCCCAAAGATTCCTATTATATGTATATTGGATCTTCTTTATCTGTCTTCTATAAGTACATTTTCCCTGCCATCTCAATTTCTTCTAATTTTTTAAAATTTTACACCTTTACAACTTGTGTTTCTCTTGTCATTATCCATTATTTTTATTCACTTTTGTATTGCTTCTAGTTCAGTCTCCTAAAATATTTAATTTCTAAATTCTTTCTTGAGTTCTATTAACTCACTTTTGAAACTATTTCATTCTCCAAACATCTCATGTCTCAGTTTTTCAAATTCTGTTTTATATAGATCTTCATAATTTCTATCACTGTCTCCATTTCTTTTTCACATATTTTGAACAATGAGGCTACTATTTTCACTTATTTTGTACCTTTCTGGCATGTGTTCATTATCCACAGAGAAGTCAGTCCAATCCTAACCTCTTTTTTCACAAGATACTATGTGGGATTCAGCTATTTTCCTTTTCCATTGATCGTTTTTAAAAAGAAATAGAAGGGCCAGCACAATTCTTCTAGCTTGTGACTCTCAAGCTCCCTTTTCTGTTGTGATCCCAAAGCATTAAAAAAAATAGTCTTGTATTTTCTGAAATCTGCTTCTTCTTTTTCTTCCCTTCCTTGTTTTTATCTGGACTTCCTCTTTCTTTTACCTCAATTTTTTCCTGTGCTGCTCAGTTTGGATTCTATTCCCAGAAGTTTTTCCTTACAGCAGGGTTTTGTCCTAGGGCCAAGAGTTTGTGACTTTGAGAATTCCCAGGATCCAAGCCACATGAATGCTCAGTTGTCTTATCTTCAGGAGCAAAAAGGAATCTGCAGAGCTCATCTTCTCCAATTTGAATTTTACATAGTGTTTTCATTTGTCTGACATTCCAGTCAGCACCTTTGGTCAATTTTGTAGATTTCCTGTTCTTTGTACATCAAGTGGCCCTGTTGCCTTCCTTCTACTTTCTCCCTCACTGACACTAATATTACACAGGTCTTGAAGTTGCTGGAAACCCTGATGGCTTAGTGATTAAGTGCTATAGCTACTAACCAAAAGGTCAGCAGTTCGAATCCACCAGGTATTCCTTGGAAACTCTATGGAGCAGATCTACTCTGTCCTAAAGGGTTGCTATGAGTCAGAATTGACTCAACAGCAATAGGCTTGGTTTTCCTTAAATTTTTGTTTTGAAATTGTCAGTGTTTGGTCCTACCTGTATTTTGCATTTGTGAGGATGGAATTTTAAGTTTTGCTATTTTAATTGTATTGTCTCTTATATGGCTAGATTTAGGAAGATTTTTAAAAACAAAACATAACAAAAAACATCATCACCTAAATGCACTTTTACTTACTTTACAGGTGCTATTTCCATTCCAAAATAATCCTAAATTAGATCCCATTAAACCCATAAAATAATAAAAGTGATGACATATTCCAGAACAGGATGTACACGCAATAAAAATTATTAATCTATTGTGGTAAAAATGATTGACTAAAAAAATTACAGTTGGCAGATAAATATCTAGACAGCTAATAGGAATTAAGAATAAAACATTACCACTCCCACTGTGATTAATAAGGTGATTATTTTGACACTATTAGACAAGAGAAGGTGATAAGGGGCAAATATCATTAAAAGTAATATCTAATAACAAAGATAACTTTATGAAAAACTGTCATCTTTACTCACTTTGTCACAGAAGACCTTGATCTGGCAATAAGCTCTATGAATAGGTTTATTGCTACGATTATTATAACTGTATGTATCAATTTGAATCATCAAAGGAAGTCCTTTCACTCCTTTTTGGGAGGAGAAATCTGTACTCAGGCAATTCACGGTGATGAAAATCTGAAGGAGAGAAAAGAAATAATTCACACATCATTATAGAAAGATATACCAAAAATGTATATGCCATGTAAAGTACATAATACAGGATGTATTTCATGTAATTTAGCTATAAATACATAAAATGTTTTGCTTTCATACTTTATATTGTGGCTGACAATTTAAATGACTTACAGTAAAGGACATCAGCAAATTCTCATAATTTTTTTAAACTTACATAAAGGATCTAGGAAAAACAATGTCTCCTCAACATACTCAAGTTGTCATTTCTAGTAGTTATATAACTTTCTTAATCTTTGACGTTCAGAATAAGAAAAATGTAAGATAATACCTTCCCATGAATACTACTGTATTGTTTTTTAATTTTCTTTTCAAATCATTTTTAAGATGCCTCCCTGGAGGACAGAATGTAAATGCTAACTTATTTTCTTGTTACTATGAAAGTAAAAGTAGAGCTGATGAAATCAGAGATGAAACAGAAGGGAGGAAAGTGAAGTAAAGTAGTAAAGAGGTCACTCACTGCTTTAGAATTACACACTAATGTATTCTAAAAGCCACCTCATCAGAAGTATTTTCTGACCCTTGTTTTATTTGGCCCTTGGAATTTTCACTCTCCTTCAGACTTCTGAAGTGAATCCTCGTAAGTCTTACCAATATCATACAGAACAGCGCTGAAGAAAGCAAAGACCCCTACAATGAGCTGCAATAGAAATGTCACTGGAATTTCTAATTCATTTCAAGCCCAATGTCTATAGACAATTTATATATCCAGAAATCTCATTTCTCGTGCCACAGCTCTAGAAAGATCATTTTTACTTTATTTTTGAGCTCCTCACTTGACAACAAGAAGCCTATCAGGGAGGTACTGCGTCAACAGCAGTCAAGGCCAACTGATGGGTCTTAGTGACATGCTAATCACAGCAACCTTGTATACTGTGCCATAGGCTTTCACATTTCCAGTCACCATCTGAAAATGGGTCTCTAAAGATGATATAACTCATGGATACAATCATTTCACTCATTTACTCACTATTTCTTTCATTCATTCATTTATCCATTCCACACACATCTACTCCAACCCACTACAGGTCAAACACAGTGTTAGACACATCTGCCTGTCTCACAGAGCTGACAGCCCAAGGAGAAAACAGACAAGTGACTCAACAATGACCAACCCAGAAGAGTCAAAGCTCTCCAAACCAGAGTTGTGTGCAGGGGTCACAAGAAGGTAGAATAAAGTACTGAACCTGGCGAGCTACAGTGAAATATGAAATGCAGAGATGCTGTCTCAGAGCAAGGGCTCCATAAATACTTGCCCTTTATTGGGGAATGATTGAAAAAAAGAGAACACCTAAAGACAGAAATTTCAGATGATTCAGGAGAATTGAGTGATGAAAACTACTAAGAAAGAATATGCTGTGCTGGATTCTCCCACTGAAATTCCAGGGTAGAAGTCCATATCCAGTAAGGTCAAACAGAGCAGAAAATGTTACTCACATCCCCTAACTGGACACGGTGTCAGGAAGGATCAGTTCCTAGAGAAGGACATTATGCTTGGTAGAGTAGAGGGTCAGCAAAAAAGAGGAAGACCCTTGATGACATGGATTGGCACAGTGGCCACAACAATGGGCTTAAGCATAAAAACGCTTGTGGACATGGCATAAGATCAGGCACAGTTTCATTCTGTTGTTCATAGGGTCACTATGAGTTGGAACTGACTTGATGGCACCTAACAACAACATCCCCTAGAGACTCCCTAACAGTAGATAATTTGTATTCAACATTGATTAATGCAATAGATATTTTTAAGTACTCCAGTTCCTGCAGGGTTGCTATGAGTCAGAACCTACTCAAAGGCAACAGGTTTTGTTTTTTATTTGATAGTTTCTGAGACTGTGCTAGGTATCAGCATAGATGCACCAGTTATGGTTCCACAGAAGTCAGGGACAAGATGGGCAGAGAGACAACACGATGGTGCCCTAAAGGTTACATTAGCTTCATCAAACACTGATCTGTAGGTCAAACAGTTAAAAGAAAAGACTTTTCCAGGAGCATTTGGCTTCCTTCACTGTTTTTATTGTTACCAACCATGGTGTTATGTATAAATGCAGCTTGATGCCAGCAAATCAACTAACCACTCTTTCGAGCTACGCAGTTAGTTGTCTGTGATCTGGACCATTGGTTTTATATAGCAATCTGCTTGTTGGTGGCTATAACCCACATGAGCCTCAAACCAGAGTGGTTTTTTTCCACTCATAAAATCTGCTTACTTTAACAGAAGACTGAATAGAAAGGTATTCTGGTGAACCTTTCTTAAATATTTAGAATTTGTGGTTGGCTCACTGATGGATCCATACTTCACTCACAGTGACATATACTCAAAAAGGCAGAAGCAATATTAACTGTGGCCACATCAGCTCCCAGTCTCCACTAAGAAGTCTGGAGTGATGGATAATGCATATTTACAAGGGTCACTTGGGTAGGAGAGAACACTAAAAAATACCCAAAAGCTTACTGGTAATACGCTATAATAAATAGACTAAATTCTCCATGGAGGATCTACAAAAAAACAGTTAGCCAGTAGAGATGGTCTTTAAAGGTCATATGAGCTACCACACACTAGATTTCGTTGCGAAATATTTAGAAAAGGGCATCTTAACAGAAACAAGGTCCTTAGTGGAAGGCCCAATGGGCTTATTTGATTCACGGCATCTCGGTTCATAAAGAGTGAACAATATGAGAATTTGTCTTCTTTGCCACATTGTGCTGGCAGTTCTCAGAGTTATCAGAACAGGCAAAGATTTTATAATAGGGTTGGCAGCCCTTTCCGCTCGCCTGGCTGCCTGACCCAGCCGCAAAGCACAGTTTCGTTGCCCGATGGTATCAATCACAGCCTCGCTGTGCTGCACTCAAAGCCCAAAGGGTTGAACTTTAACTTTGCAGCTCAAGGGTAGAGGGGTTGAGAAAGCATGGAAGGGCATTAACTAAAACCTTGGCTTTGAAACTGATAAGCATTCATTTGTTTCATCTTGCAAACTCAACCATGTCCCAGCTCCACGCACAGAAGGCAAATGTAAGAGCAAATTTCCTGGAAGTTTGTCTGCAAAGCACTTGATTGTAAATGTGGACTAGAGAAGCTTAGGAAAAAAATCTACTTTCTCCACCAAAAGCTCATCCAAATGTCAGGCACCGAAAGTTCTCTTTAATGTCAGTAGGAGCTTGAGTATGTAAAGAGCACAAAAACAAACAATTGGTTTGTCACCCAAGAGTTATGGATGCTACGTTTTGGTAGAAAATGTCAAAACCTCAGTTACTTTTTTTCCTGTGCTTCTGATAATACATAATTCATTGCTTAGAAAAATATTCACTCAATCAGGCATTTTCAAGCACATGGCAACTATCATTTTAATTTTGTGATTTTCTCAAAGTTAACTCTGATGTAAAGATTTTTTTTCTAAGTGTACCAAGAACTCTCCCAGAAATAGAGGCTGTTTCACGACCATGGATGTTTCAACAGAATTGTTCGTTATACATGAATGATAATTCCCATTTTGTGGGTCCTGCTACTTTCTACATGTGTTGTCTACACTAAGATTTATTAAAATTATGCAGATCAATCCACTGCTATATTAACTTGATTCTAAACTAAACAGTTTTTGGGGAGTTTTCCATTAAAATAAATAGGTCTGCCTTTGATTTAGAAGGCAATTTGGGGCTTAAAAATCATAACTTTGATTCCATATAATGTATTTACTTTCTTCTTTAAACAACTGTATTTTGAACTTTTAAGAAAGTCTCTTTGACTAAAGGCTTAAAAGGTTATTTACATCCTTTTTGTGTGAGACCCTGAAGAGCACTTTTCTAAGAAATTACATGTGCATTAGTCTTTATAAGTACAAGAACAAACTATACATCAAGAAATAATTCAATAAGGCACACAGGGAAAATCTCTTGCAGGAGCCTTAAACTAAGAGAAAGAGAGCTAGAGAGGTGGAGAAGAATGAGCACCTTGGCTCTGAAAATAGTAAGGAGGTCAGACTGATGAGGTAGAAGGGTTTGTGCTGGTCAGGTGAAGAACAAACCGGAGACAGTGGGTGAACCAAGGTACTGCAATCAAGTAATAAACACCTAACACAGGTCATTGCATCACTGAGGCCAAGGGCCCAGAGAGCTGGAGCCAAGGTGTCCAACACCCAAGCCACAAAGAGAACAAAGAAATTAAGGACTGGGAAAAGGCCATCAGGATCAGGAGCAAGGAGGCTCTTGGACCCTTCCAGAGAAAGAGGAGCTAGACTTCTGAGATGAAGGAGAGAGGTGAGAAAGATGGAAAGCAGGTATCTCAGCTTGCAAGCCTAACAGGGAAAAGAAGGATGGATACAGTTCAGGTGGTGGCCAGCAGGGTAAAGCAGAAGTGTTTCTCTAAGACAGAGGAGGTATTAATACAGTAAGAGAAGAAAATAGTCAGAGGCTGAAGAATAGCATGAGAGCTAAGCGCTTCAGACCTATTGCCCTCAAGCCAAGTCTGACTCATAAAGATCCCACAGGACACAGCAGAACTGTCCCCATGGGGCTTCAAAGGGGTGGCTGGCTGGTGGATTCAAACTGCCAACCTTGTAGCTAGCAGCCAAGCTCTTAACTACTGTACCACCAGCAGCCCAAGAACTTCAGAAGAAGGGAGTAAACAAGAGAAACTTACCAAGTCAAGTTTTGTGAGAGGAAGAAAGAAGAAAGAATACTTTCTCCCAAACTGGAAGACAACGAGAGGAAAGCATAGCAAGGAAAAATAAAAGCTCCTAAGAGACTCAAAATGATCTAGCTGGTATGAATCCTAGCACTAGGGGCTCAGGCTAGTTACTCAATATTCTTGGGTCCCACATTCCTCATTTTTTAAATAAGTATTTTTTAACAATCTCAAGCTTGGTACATTTAAATGAGAACATCTTTTTAAATTATTCAAATGTCATGAAAATCAAAATAATTTTATTATCATTATCTCTATCTTCTCAGACACATAGTCTTCCCATTGGTCATATTCTCTAATTTCCACCTCTTCTTCATTGCCACATGACATCAGTCAACACAGCCTGTCCATTTTATCCCTCTAACTGCCCCTGTAGGGCCACGGTGTTCAGTGGTCGAGTTTTTGCTTCCATGTTGAAGACCTGGGTTCGATTCCCAGTGCAGCCATCACTTGTATGCTGCTATAATGCTGAGCAAGTTTGAGAGAAGCTGCCAGATGAAGATGTTATAGGAAGAAGGGCCCAGTAACCTCCTTCTGGACACAGCTAACGAAAACCCTATGGGTCCTAGTGTTTTGTTCTTATATGCAGGCAACCACGAGTCAAGGGTCAACTTGACAGCAGCTCATAACAACTGCTCCTGAGCCTTTCCCTTCGTTAGCTCAATTTCCATGGCTCCCGCAGGTCCAGTTTGCCTTCCTTTGATCAGATTACCAAAATAGCTTTCTGACTGGCTTCTTTCTCAGGGCATATTGGGAAGCTTTTTCTAAATGATTCAGAGGAAGTTTAGTTTTTTGAGTTACATTAATTTGAGCAGATTTTTTAACTGGCTGCATATACATTTAAAAAAGCTAATTCAATTTTTACATGTACAGATCAACTGGCATTGATAATAATGTTCAGGTTGTGCAACCATTATCAGCACCCTTTGCCAAATCATTCTTCCACTGGTAACATGCCTTCTATGTCCCCTCCTCTCACCCGCCCACTCCTGGGAACCACTAATAAGCTTTGCTTTCTATGTATTTGCCTATTTCATGTAAGTGAGATTGCACAGTATTTGAACAGATATTTAATGACAGTGAACCTAATTTAAAACACATTAAATCCAACTCTCTACAGCACTTGGGTTGGGGTGGAGTCACAGATATGGTGGGGGAGAGAGCAAGGGGAGAAGAAGAGAAACCTTTATTACTGTCCACATGGCAACAGCTTCTCCCACTCTACTCTGTCACTGGAAGGGATCTTGTAGGACAGCACAACAGACAAGAAAGACATTTGACACCACATAGCAATGGATGGGGAGCTTCAGGAAATAAGCTCCTAGCCAGACAGACGTTAAGCAAAAGTTAAAAGATTGACTCACACAACTTTTTCATCAGTTGTTCTTAGTTTAAATTTTTTTGTTCGTGTTTAATAGTTAAAGCTTGTTTTGAGTTTGTAACACCTGAAATACGGCACAAAATTCAAAAGGCACACCAAGGGTACACTGTGAAAATTAAATTCCCTCCTTGTTCTCTAGCCAACCAGCAGTTAATTAAGTATCTGCCACAGTTTCTTGTGTATCATTCTATAAATACACTGTGCAAATAGAAGTCTTTCTCTATTTTACACAGCTGGTAGTATAGTAAAAGCAGGTCTGCATTTTCCGTTTTCAGCTTAGTAACAAAATTTGAAAAAAGCTCTCTCTTTTAAACAGTAACAATGTCTTTAACATTACATCACTTCTAGTCTTTTCATCTCATAAAAATGCTGCAATGAATGTCTTTCTGTATTTTTTGTACCTATATACACATATAAGTTATTAGCAGTGCATGGGCTGTGTCACTATTTTTACTGTGACTTTTAACTTCAACAGTCTACTGCAATGGCTTTCTTCAAGGTCAGCCTTTTCAGCAGTATCCCTATAAACAGAGGTTCTCAAATTTTGCATACATCAGACTCCCACGAGACATCAGGGCCCAATCTCCAAAGTTTCTGATTCAGGAGATCTAGGGCAGAGTGGCAGTCTCCTGACAATGCATTTAATGCACTTGGCTGCTAACCAAAAGGCCATAAGTTCAAGTCCCCCTGGAGGAATTTCAGAAGAAAGGCCTGTCAGTCCACCAAAACATCAACTACTGAAGACCCTGTGGAGCACTGTTCTACTTTGATACGCATGGGGTTATCACAAGTCAGAATGGACTCCACACCAACTGCTAAGGTGGCATCCAAGAATTTTCATTTCTAGCAAGTTCTCAAGGTGAACCTGATGCAGTTTCTGGAAGACTGTACTCTGGAAAACCACTGCTTAAAGTGCTTAACTTCATTAGCTGTTCCTTCTCTTTTTCCTCCTCCTCCTCTCTCTACTCCTTTCTTCTTCTGTACTCTGCTCCATGATCACTCCTTCTTGATCCAGCTCCACTTCTTCTATGATCTCTAGGTGGGAAAGATCTAAAGTTCTATTCTTGACTCCCTTTTGTACATCCTCTCCTGTGAAATCTTGTCTGCTCCTGACTTCTATCCTCACTTCTTTACAAACATCTCTAACTTCTCTCCCGAGGTGTGCATGCCCTGCTTGTCTTTCACATTCCAGGGTCTGGACTTAGTGTGCTCCTCTTTGCAACCACACATGTCTGACACTTAAGACACCACCCACATGCCACATCCATCCTCATATCTTCCCTGATGGTACCAAAAGCTGACCTCAGTGAAGGATTTAGAGGTAAAGAACACGATGTCTACAACTCTCAAACAGGTGTGTGCATGTGAGTGCACACACTCATGTGTGCCATGTGCTATAAAGAAGGAAGGAGGAAGGCAAAGGGGAAGAGAGGAAGACTGAGAGAAGAGATAAAGCAAATGTGCCAAAATGTTGATGGTGAGTTAATCTAAGAGAAAGACATGCAGTGTTGCTCTTTCAGCTTTTCATTTAAAGATTAAAAAAGTAAAATCAGGAAAAATAATTTAAAACTAAAACACAGTTATCTTTCACTTTAGAAGTCTCCTAACACTTTAATACTTTACCTTCCTTAGAGTCCTTGTCACTTTCTATCTTGTATTACGATTATTTACACCTACGACTCATTTCCTCACCCAAGCAAGAAGTGCCCTGAGAGCAGGGTCTATGCCTCACTTGTGGACGAACCCCGTCACCTAGAAGGCTGCGTGCGACGCATCAGGAAGCTGCTTTGCAGGAATGAGCACCCCTAGTTAGAGATACCGGAGAGGACAGTGCTAGTAGATCTTCTCAAGACAATGTGGACAGAGCAGTGTTTCAGAGTTTACAGTTCCAGGTGTGCCACGGCCCTAGTTGTTCAGCCATACACAAGCTAGCTAATCTCTCTCTCAGCTTCAGATTCTTCAACTGTTCAGTGAAAAATAGTATCTACTTAAATTATGAGTATTTTGTCTAGTGTCTGTCAACGTGCCTGGCGCCTGGTAACTACTCAACAAATACTAGTCATTGTGCACATACACACACTGTCCTTCTATGGTGTCCAAGTCGGTACCCACACATACAACAGTTCATATCTGTCAGTTACAGACCCCTGAGCTGAATATAGGTCAGAAACCATGGATACTTCAGATTCAAGCAAAAGAGCAAGCTGTTGATACCTTCAGTGAGATGTGTTCCAAAGATTATTCCTTCTATATATGAATTAACTCCAGGTTTATAGCTTTTCCTGCCATCCATTTACCTTATAAAACTGGAACAAAGGCATGGCTTTGTTTAAGTTCAATACCAAAGACTCCAGCAAATGTTTATCTTTCCCTTTTAAAGCTTCCTTCAGCCGTGCCACGCCTCAGCAAACACATAAAAATGCCATTTGCTCTGATTCTTAGTGTGTATCTTAACCTTTCAAGACTCCTCACAGGAGTCTCCCCTACAACACTTCTTTACTTTTGACACTACAGTGATGCCCTACAATATCATCTAACTTTCCTCCTGGTGGACTATTTAAAATTGGACCCTACATAAGCAAAAAAAAAGAAAAAAGGTGCTAACTTTATTTTAATCAGGAAAATCTATCAACTGCATATCATCCTAGAGTGTTTTGTGAGCGAGACGGAAAGTCCTCAGGCAAATGCATCCAACTATTCTGGGATACAGAAGAGAGGTCAAGAACCTATAAAGCACTGAAGAGTATGGTCCCCTTTGTTTAGTCCCTTGGTTTTTCTTTTCATCCTGAAAAATCAATATTTACACATCTCTCCTCTCTCTCAGTGTCTTGTGCTGGAGATAAGCAGAAAGAGAACATTCTCCATCCAGAAATACTCTCCATCCAGAAGCATGTTCTAAACATGTTTAAAAACTAGTTTTCCAAAATGCTATGCTGATCACACAATGGGAGCCAATATAAGCTCATAAAATTAAACATTTTAGGCCCAAAAGAAATGATAGGGGAGGAAGAAGAGAGAAAGGGGCAGGGGGAGAAAAAAACATAAATTTGAGACAACTTAAGGGATCTGTCATGATTTGGTACTGAATTTCAAGCCAGTCTTTTAATTAAAATAACCTTGTTTTCTACCACAGAGACTGAATAATTTTCAGTGTGCAAAACAGCTATTGTTGTGTGCCATCAAGTCAATTCCAACGCCTAGTGACCCTATAGGACAAGTAGAACCACCCTACAAGGTTTCCTAGGTTGCAACCTATATAGGAGCAGCCTTTTTACCAGAGCGGCCACTGGTGGACTCGAACTTTGTCTGACTTTACAGTCAGCAGCCAAGTGTTTAACCACTAAGCAACCAGGGCTCCTTATAAGACACTTAGAACTCATATGTGAGATCTGACAATTAAGTTCTCGAACTCATCCTAAAATAACTGCTACATACCTCACTACTGAATATCACTATGGTCACCCTCAAAGTACTCCCCTTGGGAAGCTATGCACTGATGTCAGTGCCTAGTCCACTCTTCAAGGCAAGTTTGGAACTTTTTTTCTGGAATGGCTACAGAGCTGTCATCATATTATCCTTCATGTCCTGAATGTCATCAAAATGTCTTTCTTTCAACATTTCATTTACCTCTGGGAAAAGAAAAACATAACTGGGGGCCAGATCAGGTGAGTACAGAAGGTATTCCAATACAGTTATTTGTTTACTGGCTAAAAACTCCCTCACAGACAGTGCCATGTGAGCTGGTGCATTGTGATGCAAGAGCCATGAGTTGTTAGCAAAAGTTCAGGTTGTTTTCATCTACGTTTTCAACCAGCCTTTTCAGCACTTCCAAATAGTAAACTTGGTCAACTGTTTGTCCTGTTGGTAAAAATCTATAGTGAGCAATCCCTCTGACGTTAAAAAATGGTTAGCAACATCGTTTTGACTCTTGATTTGGACTGATGGAACTTTTTTGGTCATGGAGAATTGGTTGACTTCCACTGTACACTTTGATGCTCTGTTTCAAATTCGTATTGGCACAGCCATGTTTCATCACCAGTGGTAACATGGCCCAAAATGTCATCTTGTCTCTCCAAAAGGTCTTGGCTAACTTTGACTCTCTTATTCTTTTGTTCGTCAATGAGCTCCTTTGGGACCAGTTTTGCAGATACCTTTCTCATGTCAAAATTATCAGTTAAGATTTTCCTATTTCTCTATCAATGTTTACTTGGTCTACTATGCTTCTCACAATCAGGAAATAATTTTGACACTCAATTCAACAAATTTTTGCAATGATTTCATCTGTTCTGCTCATTACTGGCTGCCCTGACCCCTCTTCATCAGTGACTCTCTCCCCTCAGAAAATGTTTAACCCATTTGTACACTGCTATTTTCTTCATGATATTATCTCCATAAACTTGGACTAACATTTCCCTGATTTCACCTCCACTTTTGCCAAGTTTAACAAGAAATTTAATGTTTCTTCATTGCTCTAAGTCAAGCTCCAACTTCTCACAAATGGCATACAAAAACATGGAACAACAATAATGAACACCACTCAGCAATACACAGCCACACACTGACACAAAAACAGCTATGAGACACTGATATACCAAGGTTATGAAGCCTTACTGAGTGCTTTGTAAAGTGCTGCCACTGTAAGGGCATCATGGCAAGTTTGTGAACTTAATCGTGAGACCTCGTATTCTCTCTAATTTATAACTCTGGCACAGGCCATGCTCAGAGTACAGCAGTTTCCACCATGACATCTTTTAATTTTCTGATACTGAGATAACAAGGACCCAGAGGCTGGTTTTCCACTCCAACAGCATTTGATGGAACCACAAGCTAGGCCTGGCTTGCTGACCACCAGTTATACCTCAGAAAACAGTACTGAGAGAAAAACAGTGGATTCATACAATGAGAAAAAGAAGAACATGGGCTTTTATGTGGTAAAACTAGTTTCCCCATACGACAGCTCATTTAAGTCTTACAACATGAAGAAAGTTAGCTGCAGCCACCACAGCCCAGGGCACTCCAAGGGATCCTATGCTCGGGCAGCTGAAGGTCAGGCTGGGAACTCTAAATTAACATTTTCTTCACTATGGGTGGATTTACAAATACAGAAGAGCACTGTTTACTTTCAGCATTTCACTTCTATTTTCCTTCACAGCCTACTGACTCAGTACACTCATGTTCCGTCCCTCAGAATGGCTCTTGAGTCTCAGATGTATCTATTTGACAAGAAAGCAAAATCAGGTACAAAGACAATGAGAGGAAATATCAACATACCCCCTCCCTTGAAATTTCCCTTGCTTCCAAAAATTCCATGTGAACCTTATTTATATATTGAATTTGCTAAGACTCCAAAGAAATTCGGATTGAGAGGAATCCATCTGTAAAATGAGCATTGCATATTTGTAAATATTCACCTCCAACTTACCAGCTTGGTAAATGTGGGGTTTTGTTTACTGAATTTCTTAAACTTGCATATGTATCTCAATCAGCCATATGTACCTTCTGCAACTTGCATCTTCTCTGATAATAATTCTCACTCCTTTTATTTTTATGTTACCTTTTAATCCATGCTTCTGTCATGGATTGAACTATGTGTCCCCTAAATGACATGCCAACTTGGTTAGGCCATGACTCCCAGTATTGTGTGGTTGTCTTCCATTTTGTGATTGTAATTTCCCTACATGCTGGTAATCCTGATTTCTGCCTGTGGTTAATGAGGTCATATTAGATTATGTTACAGAGAATTAGAGTGGGATTATAACACACTTACTAAGCAAAGTCACATCCCTGGTCCAACATAAAGGGAGTTTCCCTGGGGCATGGCCTGCACCAACTTTTATTATAAAATTGATAAAAGGAAAGAGAAGCAAACAAAGAGGAGGGAACTCAAGCCACCAAGGAAGCACTGCTATAGCAGAACACATCCTTTGGATCCAGGGTTTCTGCACAGAGAAACTCCTAGGCCACGGAAAGATGAACAACAAGGACTTCCTCCAGAGCTGACAGTGAGGGAAAAAGCCTTCCCCTGGAGGTAACACCCTGTATTGGGACTTGTAGCCTAACAGACCATGAGAGGATAAATGTCTGCTTGTTAAAGCCATCTGCTTGTGGTATTTCTGCTACAGCAGCACTAGATAACCAAGGTAGCTTCTTGTGTGGCTTTAAAAAAAGAAGAGTAATAAATAGTCTTCACAGAAGAAAGTATTTTTTTTTTAAAAAAAAAAAGGTACAAAGAAATACTATAAATGAAATTGTGTGAATATTAAACTTAAGAAACTAGGAAAAGGAGTTATAAAACAATTTAGGAAAGAGAAATTAAATGTTACAAAGGTACTGAGAAGAAAACATTGGTATGTCTCAGGATTGCAAACTTACAGAGCTTGTACGCATCTACATCAATGGAGAATGACAGAGGCAACAATTACGCACATGAGCTCATGAATATTAGGCTACTCAACACACATACGCTCATGCACACATGCTCTCAGTTAATGAGGGCAAACAATCTTAAATCATCAACAATCTCAAGTCCATCAATGGTAAAATTCATCACAATTAATTGTACAATCCAGACTGTACAATGTGTACAAATTGCACAATTTCCCTATGGGCTGCTAGTCCTGATTTTTAAATTGTACAGTTGTTCAATCTAAAATTAATTACAATTAATTGTACAACCTCAAGTCATCAGTGAGATACAGGATATGAACAATGTGCTACACAATAAAACACACTGAACAGGGAGACTTACGAGCTACAAATGTTGGACCACCAAGCCCATCAAGAGGGTTTGGATGCAGAGGATTGAGAAAGCATTCCTGGAAACATGCCTCCTTTATCTTAAGGAGTTATAAATTGTGCCAAGGGCAAAGCATAGAAATGTGGGGGATGGGAGAAGTTTGTATGATGTTCCCATGAAAAGACACAAAAACCTAAAACCCAAATTCATTGCCATCAAGGTGATTTTGATACAGAAGAACTGTCCCATAGTGTTTCCAAGGCTGTACTTCTTTACAGAAACAAACTAGCATGTCTTTCTCTTCTCAGAAATTTATTCCTCAAAGTTAGCACAAACACTAAGTAACATCTTAATGCTCAAGGAAGTAATTCTCCTCTGTAGTCATGTAAAAGATGTCTTCGCAGCACACAGAAGTTGGTTTAATCTTGAAATGATTGTGAACACAGAAAATGGCACTAGACAAACATAAGTGGCCCAGTCTTAAGAGCCTCCTTAGAAATCTGGGAGAAAGGGGAATCCGTAATTAAGAATTGCTGCATTCCTATTTGGGGTGATGTCATTGCCTAGAGAAAGGCAGCAATTGGTGCCAGGAATCTGAGCTCTCTCACTTTGATAATTAAATAGGGTCGTGCGTGGGAATTCCTCATCTCAGGGATTAGTGGCCAACTTTTTAGGTATTAATTTTCAGTTAATGGGAAAAAGAAAAAAAATTAAAACAGACTTTTCAATGGGAGTCATAAAAAAAAATCTAAATAGCCTTTTTCTATAGGAGTCATGGAGAGAATGTAACATCAATCTTCCCATAGGATTCTACTGTCAAGTCACCCCAACTCACGTCAACCCTACATCTTTCACATGATCAGTTGTGGATAAGCCTTTTGTAATCATAGACTTTTCATTGGCTCATTTTTGGAACCAGATTGCCAGGCCTTTCTTCCTAGTTCATCCTAATCTAGACACTTCACTGAAGTCTTTTCAGCATCATGTCAATACACCAATCTCCAATGACAGATGAGTGATGACTACATATGGGATGCACTGGCTGAGAATTGAACCTGGGCTTACCATATGAAAGATAAGAATTTTAGCACTAAACCACCATGCTGCCTTCATGAATCATGTGAAGGAGACCTTCTTAATCTGTCACACACACTGCCCCACTACACTGTCCTTTTTACAGCTTAGGAAACCAAAGCACAGAAAAAGGAATTCACATGTCTGCCTATTCCATGCCAGCACTAGTACTTGGGTGTCTGAGCCACAGTTCAGGGTTCATTGTTTCTCATCACCCTGTGTCCTACCCCACTAATGTGGGACCCTGCAGGACCTCGCTCTCCTAGATATCACTAAATCATTCTGAAGACCAGGGCCACTCATTGACATCACATGGGTTTCCACATTGCACAGATCCAGAGAACAGAAGAATGTCCTATTAGAGACAACTTCTGCTGTTAGGTGTCATTGTGTGGCAAGCCACTGGAGCACAATGAGCAAAACCAGTTACAGGTACAAGAACACTGTGACAGTTACGGCATGCTGCAGCTGAGACTACTGAAATCCAGAATAATCTCCAAACTTCATTTTACCTGATAGTTTCAAAACTTTTCCAAAGTAAGCTTTTTTCCTACAATTAAATTAAAAGATTAGAGTTTCATGTCCTCTTCTTTCTTCTGTTCATGCTAAATGAGAGGTTGAAATAAAATGTAAATCAACAAAAAAGAAAAAAGTGGGAAAGTGCCTTGGAAAAATTCATAAAATTTATCATCAGTTCTTGATTTTACACATGCAGTAGGATTATCAAATACTAGACTTTTTTTTTTAATTAGTCCAACAAAACTTAAATATTCACATAAACACTATCTTCCTACATAGTCAACTTGGGAATTCTGTCAAATGTTGCCACCACTGCCCAAAGCATGTTTAGAGTCTCAAAACAGTTCTCCTCAAAGCTGGTTTACATAACTTTACAAATTAACTTAATATAACCCTGAAGTCAGGGTTATACTCAACTTGTTGATATGTATTCACATTTGGATCCAAGTGATTTTATATTTTTTTAATAACATTCACCTTCAAAGATCAAGAGTTAGGGGTGAGGCCAAGATGGTAGACTAGACACACATCTCCTCAATTCCTTCTGAGAACTAAGACCTGGACTGATAATTGAATGGAGCACTCTGGACACCCAGGGAGCCACAGGATATGACATAGGGTTGTCATATCGTACTACACACCACTAAACAGGAAACTACTTCTCTCTAACACAAGGCATCACACGCTGAGCCCTGCTCAGGTACTAACACCTTCTTTGCTATCCAGGTGGCAGGGTATGGGCATGAGCCATCAAATATGCTGAACTGCAGTGCTAAAGTAAACATCATAAAGCACAACAGAGAGACAGTGCATGAGACAGCAACATTTTGAGAGCCCAGCTGCTGACTGAGGGTACCACTACCTCTCCACTCTTTCTTTTCTGAGCTTGGCCATAAATTCTGCTGTTTCATGGCGGGAAGGGCAGCTCAGCCAGGATGCCATCTTGGTCAGCTGGGTGGCAGAGTCACCCAACCAGAGGGCTCAGCAGGAGCTAATTCCCAAGCTGAGAAGCACTGCTGGTTCAGAAAATGCCTTTCCAGCAGAAAAGCTGTCTTTAGTATAGTGCTACCTTACAAGTGAAGCCAGTTGAGGATGGCAGCAAGGCCATAAGCCCTCCTTACTTTCAACTACATTATAGCATGTGGGGACAGCCAAAGAGGTGCTTATATTGTCAGATGGAAGGCAGAATGGGGCTGGCCACACCTGACACCCTGACTGATTTCAGCAGCTATTGGTCAGCTCCCAGCTTTATAAAATGAGACTGCCTGGAGAGATAACTTCTGAGCAGCCCAGCAGCATCTCATCCAGCATTTACTGAAAGACATCATAGGGTCAGTTAACAGCTTCCTAGTGACTCTGTAAGTAGGGTGCTGTTAATGCTAGCCAGGAGGTGCAGCTTGACACCCCAGAGTCCTAGAGTCGCTAGAGTACACAGAGGCAGCTAGTGATCAACTTCCCTTCTCAGAACTATGCCTCGGGTCCTGTTAAGGTAACAGCAGAGAAACTAAACAACTCCTAGATGGTCCAAAGGCAACAAATCATTATTAACCATTTAAAGAAACAGTCTACCATGGTTCCAGAAAACTCCTAAAATAAAGAACCAAAAAACTTCCCAGATGAAGAAGCCTTTCTGAAACTATCAAGGATTGAGTACAAAAGAATTAATACAGAGTCCTCCTAGAGATTAAAAAAAAAATGCAGCAGAGCAAGATGAAAAATTAAGCAAGCTATTTGAACTGATGGAACATCAACAATCTTAAATCCAGCAGACTAATAACTAAATTACAGAATTAGATAATTCACTCCAAAGCCAAAACAGCAGAATTGAGGAGATGAAGGTCTGACTTAGTGATCTTGAGGAGAAAGCAACTGACACCAGCATTTATAAGGAGAAATCAGAGAAAAGAAGAAAAACAAAGAAGCATTAAGAAACATGTGGGACTTTATTAAAAGGAATAATCTACAACTAATTGGAGTTCCTAAACAGGGAGGGATAGCTGAAAACACAGAAAGTACTGTTGTTGAATTATTGACAGAAAATTTCCGTGAAATTATGAAAGAAGAGAACATACCCAAGATGTGTATCAAACACCACAAAAACTAGATCCAAAGGAAAGACACAAAGATGTATTATAATTAAGCTTAATAAAATGAAAATAAGCAGAAATTCTTAAAGGCAGCAATGCTCAAAGCAAAGCTAACATTCAGAGGGAAACCATGTAGGCTTTCATCTGACTTCTCAGCAGAAATGATGCTAGCAAGGAGGAAGTGGGATGACACATTCAAAGCCTTGAAAGAGAAAAACTTACAACCAAGAATTATATATTGTCATGGATTGAATTGTGTCCCCCCAAAAATATGTGTAGCTATGTGGCTGGGCCATGATTCCCAGTATACTGTGATGCTCCTCCATTTTGTGGTTTTCCTAAACTGTATGTTAAAGGATTAGGGTGGGGCTGTAAATCCTTCATAGGATTGCCTCCCTGCTCCCCTGTAAAGGGAGTTTCCTTGAAGTATGGCTTGCTCCACCCTTAATCCTTTCATCCTATGAGAGATAAAAGGACAGAGGAACAGGCAGAGAATTGGGAACCTCGTACCATCAAGAAAGCAGCACTGGGAGAAGAGCGTGTCCTACAGAACTGAGGTTCCTGCGCCAAGATGCTCTCTGGACAAAGACTGATGCAATACCAGACGTTCCTCCTGAGCCTACAAGGGGAAAGCCTTCCTCTGGAGCAGACACCCTGAATATGGACTTGTAGCCTACTGGACTGTGTAAGAATAAACCTTCCTTTGTTAAAGCCATCCATTCTGTGATATTTCTGTTAGAGCAGCCCTAGCTGACTAAAACATATATCCTGAAAAACTGTCTCTCAAATACAAAGATGAAATCAAGACATTTGCAGATAAACAGAAGTTTAGAGACTTTGTAAAAACCAAACCAAAACTACAAGAAATACTGAAAGAAGCTCTTTGCTTGGAAAAATAAAACCATTAAGTGTATATTTAAGGAGGCAATGCAGGACACGGCACCTAGAAGTCTACTCAATTAGAGAAGTGACAAAACTCAATCAAAGCTACAATATTAAAAGAAGAGAACCAGTGATAATATCACAGAAACTATGACACCATCACACTAAAAAGAGGGATATACTACAGTAGCTATAGTCCTTTCAGATGGAAAGAAAGTTAAAAAGATATGTAGAAGTTAAAAATTGGGTTTAAACTTAGAATAGTAAGGGGGATTATAAGGGTAGCCACAAAGCACAATAACAATGCAACATGTCAAAACAAGAAACATAAGACAGAAGTCTCAACAAACACAAAACCAACACTGAAAAAGATGAAAATTCAACCCATAAAAAAGAATGACCCAAGACAGAATTATTAAGAACAACATAGAAAACACCAACACAAAAATAAATGCATGAAAATGACAGCATTAAAGATATACCTGTCAATAATTACACTGAATGTGAACAGACCGAATGCTCCAATAAAGAAACAATGAGTGACACTGTAGATCAAAAGACATGACCACAACCAGTCTGGATGTTGCCTACAAGAAATATACCTTAGACTCAAAGATATGAACAAACTGAAAATTAAAGGATGGAATAATAGACACCAAGCTAACAACATACAAAGAAGAATGAGTGTGGCAATACTATCTGAGATACAATAAATTTTCATGTAAAATTCACCACTGTGGACAAGGACGGTCACTATTTATTGTCGAAAGGTTCAACGCACAAGCAGCACTTAACAATATTAAGTATTTATGCATCCAATACCAGAGCATCTAAATACATCAAAGAAACACTGAATATATTGGAAAATGAGATAGATCACTTCACAATAATAGTTGGAGACTTCAATTCTCCACTTTCAGTAATGGACAGATCATCCAGAAAAAAGCTCAGTAGACACAGATCTTATTGCGACAAATAACCAACTAGACCTCACTGACATATATAGAACTTTTTATCCACCAACAGAAAAGTACACCTTGTTCTCCAATACACAAGGAACATTTTCCAGAATGCACCATGTGTTAGGACGTAAAGCAAGTCTCAGGAAAATCCAAACCATTGAATTACTGCAAAGCACCTTCTCAGACCACAAAGCGATAAAAGTTGAAAGCAATAGCAGAAAAAACACAGAAACTGGAACTCATGGAACTCATGGAAACTGAATAACACCTGCTCAAAGAGCCATGCATTATAGAAGAAACGATGAACAAAGTCATTTATGGAATCAAACGAGAATGAAAACACATTCTACCAGAACCCATGGGATACAGCCAAAGCAGTGCTCAGAGGTCACTTTATCTCTATAAATGCACACATCCAGAAGGAAGACCAAAAGCTAGTTTTTTTTAAAAGATCAACAAAATGGACAGACCACTGGCTAAAATTACTAAAGAAAAACAGGAAAGGAAACAAATAACGCAATTAAGAAATGAGATGGGAGATGTCACAACAGACCCAACTGAAATCAAAAGTATCATAACAGAATACTACAAAGATCAAGATTTACATGAATGCCTGCATTCAAAAGGATGTCACAAGCAGTTCCCTACAACAGTGCAGGCACGGTCAACCTGGAACACTGTCCTGATACTGCTGTGGCATCTTTAACACTGGCCAGAGAAATCAGCAAATGGTGGTGGCCCCTGGCCCACTTTCTCTCGGCCACAGGCCTAGCCAAGCTTGCCTCCCATTTCCATCTGCATTTTGTTACTGCTCCCCACAACACTGAAAACCAGTGGAGATTTAAACTACATATTCAGTTGTTTGGAGGGTGGGATGTGAACGGGGCATGAAAATTGCAAGGTCCACCGGGACCATCACCGAGCATGGGGAAGCCTAGAGAAACTACTAAGGAGAGCTGCCAGTACCTCAAGAGAGCCACTCATTGCCTTTTAGACACTGGGAACCATGGTTCTCAGAAGGTTTAATTTTTCAAAGCACATGGAAAAGTGGATTTTTAGAAAGTAATCTCTTGATTAATAAAGGTGGGCAAAAACTTGAAAAGATTACAATAAAAGTACATAAATGTGCAATACACACCAAAAATCAAACGTGTTGCCACTGTGTCAATTTTGACTCACAGTGACCTTATAGGACCTTATAGGACCAGCTCTGTGGTAGGCCACTGAGTTAGTTCATTTGGGGTTGAGTGGGCATTTCAACCCAGTGCAAACCATACTACTGATTTCTCATAGGTGTGAACTCAGCTTTTTGGTTTACATTTGCGTGTATGCTTGTGTCAGGGAGACAAGGTTATAGTCACATCTGCTTCAACAAGTGGTGTGGGAGATATTTTATATTACAGCAACATATGTTTGTTAAACATTTCATGTATACTGTAGCTTTTGTGATATGATGCACTGTATGTGATCTGGGTTAATCAATATTCTAAGACGCACCTTTGGCTCTCTAGACAAAGAAAATGTCTTGGCCTCCTTACTGAAATAGGTTTTATTTTGATGATTTTTCTTTAAAATCCTTCCAGTAGTCTCAGGAAAACTATTAGGAACTTTTTTTTGTTACTATTTATTGATTAACCCAGATCACATACAGTGCATCATATCACAAAAGCTACAGTATACATGAAATTTTTAACAAACATATGTTGCTGTAATATAAAATATCTCCCACACCACTTGTTGAAGCAGATGTGACTATAACCTTGTCTCCCTGACACAAGCATACACGCAAATGTAAACCAAAAAGCTGAGTTCACACCTATGAGAAATCAGTAGTACGGTTTGCACTGGGTTGAAATGCCCACTCAACCCCAAATGAACTAACTCAGTGGCCTACCACAGAGCTGGAAATTTTCTTCCTTAAATCTATCCCATTGGTTATGCTTTTGTTTTTTTAAGTCTCCACTGAAATACAGCAGTTAATACATGTACCCACTAGAATCCATCAACACAAATCACATGATAATGAAAATAATGGTAATGATTATGGCTCACAGTCAGCATGCTTCAGCACTGACAAAGCATTTATGGTTACATGACTTATTTGCGTCTCCTGCCTCTCCCTTTGTCCCACGTCACATTCAATCCGTTTCCTGCCTCCTTACCCTAGTGTACCATACCACCATGTATCTTGCCCCAGGCGTAAGGCTCAGTAGAGCACAGAGATTTGGAAAAGCTAAACTCAGGCACAGAGGCTGCAGATGACTTGCTAAGGATCCACACACTGGGATGAGTCCAATACCGGACTCATAGTAGAGACTGTCTCCTGAGCAGGTAGCTCATGACCAGGTCTCAAGAGAACGAATGGGGCAGGAGGAGAAAAGGCGAGAATGGACCAGAGTGAGGCAGAGGTAAGCAGAAAGATACAAAAGATTCAGGCAGAGCTGAACGAGGTGGGACGAGGCATGCAGCCCACCTGAGAGAGAAAGGGGCAGGGAGAGTGAGGCTGAGGTTGCAGAGGAGACAAAGGAAGTGCTGAAAGCATATAACTTGGGTGAGGAAATTTCAGTGGAGGCAAACTGGGTCCTAGAGATAAACTTCCTACAGTTCTGTGTGAGACCTAATCTCCTGTCCTTCCAGGATGTGCTGAAACACTGGAACATTCTCTAGGCTACTCTGACTCTCTCTTGCTGTTTGCCCATTTGGGTTGTCTTTCTTGGGACCAAAGCCCATTTCACTTATAATGTTTTATACATGAATGAAAGGAGACACTGAGCAATTCATCTTCTTCTGAAAGTTACGCCTGCAAACTCCCAAACCATTTCCTTTCTGACTAAACCTTCCGCCTGCTCACAGACAATAAAGCATTGAATGGACTTGTTGACATTGACCTTTCGATTCATCTGAAGACAAAGTCTTCTAACACGGTCCTTGGTGGTACATAACTGAAGCAGAAAACAAGCTTAGATTCCTTCTGGAAACTTCCTTTAAGTGCAAAATGAGAATCAGAAGGTAAGAAATACCTTCTGAAGGCAAGAAGGCAAGAAAGAAGGCAAGAAAAATCAGCACAGCAGCAAAGTCTGTGATTTTCATAAAAATCAAAGAAAGCTGTGGCTGGAAGGTGTTTCCAGGGATCCACGAGCCTACATCCTTACCAGGCTTTCCTGTGTGGTGCAGAAGGGTTCTGCCCTCTGCAGTCAACCAAACGGTTAGAGGTTCGTTTCCACCCAGAGTCACCTGTCAGAAAGGCCTGGAGATCTACTTGTGAAAAATCAGCCACCCAAAACCTATGGAGTACGGTTCTACCCTGATGCACATGAAGCCACTATGAGAATCCACTCAGCAGCAAGTGGAACCAAAACTTCCTTATCCAAGTCAGTCCAAGGGTGGGACAGCTTTCCTGAGAACACACCACACCTGAGATTTTACTATTGCACTTCTTAAGCATACTGGCACCTCAGAGAAATAAAACAAGCTAAAGCAGCAAGCATGAAAGAAGGGGCTTGAGGTTGTCGTAACTGCTTTCAGTCTGTGGAGAGTAGGGACCCATGGTGCTCTCCCTGCACTGAACGTAAGCCTGGAAGGAGTGGTGGGCAGGAGGCCTGTGACATTAGCTGGGAGAAAGATACCAGCTTCAAGCCTTTTCCTACCTCTCAAGGCAGTAAGGAGACAGCAGCCTGCAGTACAGATAGAGAAGGTTTGCCGGCCCACCCTGGCCAGCTCCTGTGCTGAACAGGGTCCTGAAGGGAACGCGGCTTAGCTATTCTGCGGGAGGACACTGAGGAGTCAGCCTGCTACCTTTGCTCCTTTACCGCCAAAAAGCAATTTAATTGAGTAATTGAATGTGTATGACTTGTAGAGAAAGGTAATGGGTTCACTTCCTTTCCCCTCCTCCCCTCAAGTTAACAGATCCTAGCCTATCTATACAAGCTTTTGTAAAAGAATTATTTGCAGCAAAGGACACATTACTTAACAAGTGTAAACAATGAATCAGTGCTAGTTTTCACTCACCTTTGCTTCTTCATTGACATCCCAGGTGAAGGAAACAGCATTATAGGCAATCTCTTCAATGTTCCCAATCGTATTAAAGCTTTCCTTGTAATCAGCTGTAACATTTAAAAAGAAAACAAAGCATTGAAAAGAATAACAGTTACTGGTGACAAAGATTGACCCATGATCTTCCACGGGGTAAATGTAGACTTTGCCTATTTCTTCTGGCTGTCTCTATGGCAACACGAAAGGATCTGCACTTATTTGTATTCTTTTATTAATATTTACTTTAGGAAAATGTAAGCAAGTTCTTGTATTACAGGAATAAATCTAAGTGAAGCAATGCTTTTAACTGATTTGTTTATTGGTTTCTATTTTCATTATAAAATGATTATTCTTTCCTCCTGAGTTCCCCGTCACTCCTCTATACTCCTTCTACTCACTTCCTTGATACTTTTATTTTGCTCGAAGTGCCTGAGTATTCCACAGGGATTTTGTTTTATGTTATAGAAGATAATATTCTGTTTAGCATCGAGGCAATATTATCAAGACTTCAGTAAAAAAGAAAAAAAGATTCCAGAAGACGGCTGAAAAAAAAAATTTTAAGCTTCATTTTAGATTTTAGGTACACAGAATTGTTAATCATACTCAGCTCAGTATCAACACCTGTGCAGCCAAGCCGCTCTCACTTCTGTTTATATAGCATTTATTTATTCCTTTTATCTTAGTTCTCCTCCCTGACAAAGGCAATGGATATTAACGTGTTTGGCACAGTCCTGCGAAATCTGTTGCGTTGCTTTACACATGTGTATAGTTTGAATTTTCACAAATGGTACTGTGCTATGGATAGGGTTATCGGATTTAGCAAATCAGAATACAAATGTCCAGTTCAACTTGAATTTCAGACAAAGAAAATCCCACTGCTGTCGAGTCTGGTCCGACTCACAGCGACCCTAGACGTTAGCGTAGAACTGCCCCATAGAGTTTCCAAGGAGCACCTGGAGGATTTGAACTACAGACCTTTTGGTCAGCAGACATAGCACTTAACCCACTACACCACCATGGTTTCCAGTGAATTTCAGATAAACAGTGAATAATTTTTTAGGATAAGTATGCCCCTGCTATATAAATCCAAATTTAATTATACATTCTGCATTTTACCCAACAACCCAGCTATGGACCTTTTCAGATGTAACCTCACTGGTGGCTATACGGCTACATCCAACTGTGGCTACACAGAAGTCTGTGGTGACAAACCACCACATTTGCTTCTCTTCCCCAGAAAGGGACTCTTCAGGTACATCCAGCTCTCTGATACCGTGGACCATACTACAATAAGGATCCTAACTAGTGGAAGCTAGACTGATGAGACAGTACAGATAGACATCTTTAATGTGCTCTCCACAACAGCTCTCCAGACTCACTCTTCAAAACTGGTTACTCCAGTTTAGACTCCCCCTAGCATCCTGCTTCCGTTCTTGCTCACCACATGTCTACTTTCCGCCAACCTGATGGGTACAGAGTGATATCCCATTGGGGTTATAATTTGAATTTCTTTTACCAGTTGTGAGCTAATCATGTGTTCTCTTACTGGACAGTCAATGAGATTGCTACCCCCCACCATACCCCCCACCCCGAATAGCTTCTTTATGCCTTGGTCCACATTTCTATTGTTTTTCCCAGGGTAACTTCAGAGAAAACTTTAGATTTTGCCTAAAGCACACACACTTTTTGCCTTAATGCAAAGGACCAAGCATTCATCATTCAAAAGCCAGATATGAACAAATAAAAATATTTAAAAGCAACCACAATCCATCACCCACAAATAACTACTATAAACATGTCTGTATGTACCCCATTTTTCCTGTCTCCAAAATATGTATTTTACAGAATGCTGGAGCAATCATTTTTTTACTTTGCTTTATTAATATTATCTTGAGTACTTTTTCATGTCAATAAGTAGAATTACTTTTAATAGCCAAATATTATTATATTGGGTCACTGTCACTAGGTGCCATTGAGTTGGTTCTGAGTCATAGTGACTCTGCATATAAGAGAATGAAACACTGCCCAGTCCTGTGCTATCCTCACAATGCTCGCTATGCTTGAGCCCATTGTTGTAGACACTGTGTCAGTACATCTCACTGAAGGTATTTCCCTTTATGGCCGACCCTCGACTTCACCAAGCATGATGTCTTTCTCCAGGGACTCATCTTTCCTGATAATACATTCAAAGTATGTGAGGCACAGTTTTGCCATCTTTGTTTCTTCCAAGATAGATCTGTTATTCTTTTGGCAGTCCATGGCATAGTCAATATTCTTTACCAACACCACATTTCCAAGGTCTCCATTCTTCTTCCTTATTCATTGTTCAAATTTTGCATGCATATAAGGCTACCAAAAACACCATGTCTTGAGTCGGGCCCACCTTAGTCTTCAAGGTGACATCTTTGCTTTTTAAAGAGGTTTTTTTATAGTTTTTGCAGCAGACTTGCTCGGTGCAATGCGTCTTTTGATTTCTTGATTGCTGCTCCTTGGAAACTCTGTGGATCAAAATAAAATGAATTCCTCAACAACTTGAGTCTTTTTTTAATTCATCATGATGTTGCTTATAGTTCAGTTGTGAGGAATTTTTGTTTTCCTGACGTGGAGATGTAATCCCTACAGAAGGCTGTGGTTGTTGATTTTCATCAGTAAGTGTTTGAAGTCCTCTTCACTTTCGGCAAGCTGGGTTGTGTCATCTGCACAAGTAAGTTGTTAATGAGTCTTCCTTGAGTCTTGATGTCATGTTCTTCTTCACAGTGATCAGTTTATGAGCTATGTATCATAATTTACCGGGCCTCTTGTGGTTTGTTAAATGATATCCAACATTTGTTAATTCAAACAGCACTTAATTGATGGCAAGATATTCATACATACATAATTATTTCATTAAGATACAGTCTCAGAAGCAGAATCAATAGATCAAACGTATTTTAAAACTAATATTTCATTCTGTCCAACTGCATCCTGAAAGAGTGACACAATTTAAACACAGCTAACAAGTATTTGAGTTCCTATTTCCTCAAACTGTTGCCATTTCTTTCCAAAGTGGTAAGCAACTATGGTGCCTGCTTATTTTAATTTTAAAACCCTTGATTGCTAAATGGGTGGAACAGCATTTGTCCATTTTCTGGCTCATTGCACTTCCTTATATTCTTTCTCTTTATATTTAAAATTTGTTTATTGCAAAAGTTTTCCTGTTCTAGCCTTTGCCATTTTTCTCACGGGCATTCAAATGTTCTTACCGATTTTAAAGCAAATACTCAGGCTAAGGAAACTAAACATAAAGCAAAGGAAAATAATTTTATATTCTACAAATATAGAATAAGGCTTCATAACTATTTTTAAAAAAAACTCACTGCCATTGAGTCTATGTGACTCATAGAGACTCTATGGGCCAGAGTAGAACTATCCCATAGATTTTTCCAAAGAACAGCTGGAAGATTCAAACAGCCAACCTTTTTGGTTAGCAAAGGTAGTATTTAATCACTATACCACTATATTTAGAATGATTTTAAATGCAAACCTAGGTTTTCAACGGGCCAGTCAAGTTCTCAAATTTTACAGAAAGGAGACCATTAAGTTTAGAGAAAATGAATTCCCTGATTCTGTGTAACTATTAACTTTAAGAGATAGTCTGGCAATTTCATTTTGAGATTTTTTTCAGAGGCATATATCTTCAAAATAGCAGCTCTTAGGTCCATTGTCCGTAAGTGGCAAATGTCATAGCTAGAAATAAAAATAAGACAAGGTTGTGTGGCCAAACACTTATTGAAGGTTTTATTTTTCCATAGCTTCTCCGAATGAAAAATTCTCCTCTAAAAAACACATGTAATAGCTCAAGAAGGGAACCCCTCCAAAAATCAAACCAGTTGCCACTGAGTCCGTTTCAACTCACAGGAACCCTACAGGCCCTCACAGAACTGTCCCACAGAGTTTCGGAGGAGCGCCTGCTGGATTTGCACTGCTGACCTCTTGGTTAGCAGCTACAGCTCTTGACCACGACAGTACCATGGTTTACCAAATGAAAGCATTTAAAAAGAAATACGCTACAAATTAAATGCTCTCTGGGTCCCCTAATCTTGCACAGCATCCCTTGTCAGTTGCTCTCTGTCACTTCCCTGACTCCATGCAGCAAACCTGTTGAACAAATATTGACTATGTGCCCATGTCGTGCCAGCCAGTGTCCTCAGGCTTGAGAAACAACAGGAAACAAGACCAGGTTTCCTGTCTCATGACTCTTACAGTCCGGAAGGAGACAAGAGTATAAATAATTATACAAATACATGAATGAACAAACGCTATTTTTAATCTTCTTTTTTATGCCCCAAACAAAAACCTAAAAGACTGGTGAGGCTATTTTGGATTAAGTAGCCATATTTCCTTGTTTAATCCCTCTATAACATGCGCAAGTATTGACTTAATTTCTCACCAGCATTTTCCATTAGCAACATATGTTATATGAAGGCAAGGAATTTGTCTATCTTAAATACTGCTGTTTTCTCAGTGTTTAATATCATACATAGATGATGCACCCTATAAATGTAAGGGGTGCACAGGTGGAAGGATGGGTCTATAGACTTTATAAATAAGATTATAAATCAGAGACTAATTTCACACATTCCTCTCCAGGCTTCTTTTCTATGTTCGGCTACATCTGTGTTTCCTCTTTGTAGCTCATCCATGTCTGGCATCTGTCTACCTTGAGATTCTACATCTAAAACGCTTAGCCCGTGCCTGGCAGAAAGTAAGTCATCAGTAAATAGTATCAATTCAGTAATGTTGGATTTTCATCACCATCCCTTGCCCTTCTCAGGGGACCTCTTGTCCATGAAGCTTTTCCTGCCCATCCAGCCCTGGTTTTGTTTGTTTTTTGAGCTTTGAATTCCTGCATCAGAAGTCTGTAGTGTCTCAGCACTAGGTGACATTCCACAGGTCTTGGTCCTTGATGGCACGTGAGTATAAGCCCTGTCCCAGGTAGACCTCAGGCCATCTTTGGGTCAGTACCTGGGCTGGCTGGTAAACATCTCACAGAACACTCAGCAGAGCCCTGGACTGACACAGAAGGTTCTCTTTACAGGTTGGCCAGCTAGCAAAAAGGAACTTCCCAGAGAATATGGCAAGAGTGCAAGAGAGTTTTCTAATGCCGAATCCACTACTTGGTCCACACATAACACCTCACTAAATGCTCAGCGGGGGATTTGTTTGTTTTAACTACAGGCATCTCAGAAAAGGTTTCAACCAGTGAGAGAAACAATGAGACTTCGATGAGGGAAAAATTTATGATACCACCAAGGCTTCATCTCATACTATATACACTTCTATTAGATAAAATTTGAAATACCAACAGACCACAAAAAAAACTAAATCTGCAGTCATTCCATCCTCTATCCTTTCTCTCACTGTGTGTGTGTACAAATAAACTGTTAGAAAAGGCCAGTTATATTGCAATGAAAACCAAAATGAGGCACACACAAACCCACTGCTGTCTTCTGGAGTTGACCTTTTAAGATAGGGTAGAACTGGCCCATAAGATTTCCAAGGCTGTTATCATTATGAAAGCGGAATGCCAGAACTTTCTACCACAAGGCAGCTAGTGAGTTCAAACTGCTGACCTTTTGGCTAGCAGCCCAGCTCTTACCACTGTGCTATCAGGGTCCCTCAAGAAGGGTATTCCCTTAAACATCCAAGTTCTTAAACACAGCATGGCTTGTACCCTTGCAGTGTTTCTAAATTTGTTCTCCGTCTCAAGAGTAGCGGCTGGGCAGGCTTCCTGTGTCCAGGTTTCCTTTATGCAAGCTTTTAGCTGTGATTCCTCATTTTATTAGGGGGCCTGAGAGGCACAACACAGTTAAGTGCTTAGCTGCTAAGTGAATGGTTGGTGGTTTCAAACATACCAGTAGCTCCGAGGAAAAAAAGACAGCAATCTGCTTTTATAAACACTACAGCCAAGAAAACCCTATGGGGCAGTTCTGCTGTGTCACACAGTGTCATTAATGGTCTAATCAACTCAGTGGCACACAATGACCTTATTTTAATCTCTGCAGTCAAAAGACTGTACTAACATGTGTTTTTAACTTACTTAGGACTTGAAGATGTTCCAGTTGGCCCTTCCCAGACTCAGAAAACAGAGGTTGTTTCTGGAACGGAAGCTTGACTTCCCTTTAATTCTTGGCCATTTTTTCATTACTGATTACTTAATTTTATTAGACCTATTATATTTTCCTTAAAGTGGTGAATTACATGTGACAATCCTAACACAGATGCATGATCATGTTTTGCTTCTAAAACGTCTGCTGGTAACCAGCTACTGTCTAAACTGTTTCCTAAGCTGCTTTCTGTGGCACAGCTGATGGCTCTGTGAACACAATGTGGATTCTTCCTACTTAAATATACTGTTTTGCATTTACCAACACTGAACTCAATAATGGTTCTTCTCCCCACATGAATACCTTTAAATACCCTACTGGAGAATCCAAGTTGGCTTAGAATTTTATCTCATTTGGAAGGGGTTAGTGTTGTCTACAAAACTAGAGACTTCGTGGTAGTTTTTTAAACATTTAGAGAATGTCACTGCTACAAGAAATATCTGTTCACCTCTACCCTTTGTTTCTAGCCTCTGTAAGTCATTCACCCTGCTACCCCTTAGAGACTGGCAAGTTTTCTAGAGGACTAAATAGCTTATAGGACACCCTGGTAGTGTAGTGGTTAAGTGCTACAGCTGCTAACCAAAAGGTTGGCAGTTCAAATCCACCAGGTGCTCCTTGGAAATTCTATGGGGCAGTTCTCCTCTGTCCTACAGGGCTGCTATGAGTAGGAATTGACTTGATGCCACTAAGTTCGGTTTTCTTTTTTGGTTTTAAGCAGCTTACACACATTAATGTTGTGTCATCCACGTGCACATTTAGCCAATGAATGCTGATAGATAATGTCTGCAGTTTCTGAAATTCATACTACAGGTCCTTTGATAAAACATCATTTGATTAAGAATTTACATGAGCCTTAGTGTAGGAACAGAGACTCAGAAACTGGTGTGAAGTCTTCCCTAATTGACTTGTTCAATAAAGACCCTCGAACTCACGTTTTATAAATGTTGACATATATATCCAGGAGAGAAGGTATTGTAATGAACTGGAGTGCGTGCCCGTGACTGCGAATCATATGATTTGGATGGAAGGCTCATTTTAGCCAGACAGGAACCACAGCTAAGATATAATTACTCATTGCCCATTGCCACTGAGTTGTGTCTGACTCATAATGACCCTAGAGGTCGGAGTAGAACTGCTCCATAGAGTTTCTAAGGAGTATCTTGCAGATTTGAACTGCCGACCTTTTGGTTAGCAGACATAGCACTTAACCTACTGTACCACGAGGGTTTCCAGTATATAACTGTCATACTTTAAAATAATCAAAAAACATGTAATCGTAAACATATTAAATTCTTAAAGAAAAAAAAAGAACATATCAGCATAAAAACTGTAAGTTTCGTGCTGTGGTATATAAATAGCTATACAAAGCTATTATCTATCTGGTAAGGATAAGGGCACAAATAGGAAAATGGCTTGGCTACCTCCCAAAACGTTATGATGAAACAACTTTATTTGGTTTTTCAAACTTATTCCAACTGAACCTGAGAAGACAGATTTCACTAACCTTAGTAATGTCTCAGTTATCACTTTCTGCTTTGAAAGAAATATCACAACTGGATAGCTTTAAAAAGAGAAATTTATTCTCTCAAAATACAGTAGGGTACAACTCCAAATTCAAGACATCAGCTCCAGGGAAAGGCTTTCAATCTCTGTCGGCTCTAGAGGGAGGTCCTTGTGATGCATTAGTCTTTCCCTGGTCTGGGAGCTATCAGTGAAGGAACCCCAAGTCAAACAGATGTGCTTTGCTCCTGGCCCTGCATTATTGACAACAGTATACAATCCCCCCAAAAATCACAACATGCAAAACATACTCATTTCATAGTAAAAGTCCTAACGCCAAGTCCAAAATCCAAAAATTTCTTTTTATCCGTGAAATCTAGAATACAAGTTATCTGCTTCCAAATTTACAACAGCAGAACAGGCACAGTTAGACATTACAATTATAAGTGGACGTAAGTCAGCAAAACACATTGCACTAGCTTCAAGGCTTGAAAACAATCCTCTGCCCTCTGAACTCTAGGAATTAGCCACAGACTCCAGATTCTGAGTAGAGGCCCCTTGGTCCTGGGCTTCAGCTCCACCTTCCAGGCCCATGGTGATGGGAACTCTGCTCCCTTGCCTTTCGGTACACCATTCCTCTAGTCCACCTGAGTGGCAATTTCACACTAAAAATACCAGAGGCCATGGCTCCTCCACCCTTTGAAACCCAGAGTCCCAGCCATACTTATAGAGCCTAAGGCAGCTTGGTTTCTTGTGTTCCTTGTGTCTTTCAGTTTCTGCACCTTGTGGCCTCTCAGCCGTCAGGCCTCACACTCTGCCCTGTTGGGACACGTGTTCCAAAGCTCTGTAGCGACAATGATAAGTGCACAGAGGCACACTACTCTGCCAGGAACTTAGACCAAGAGGTACTTAGCTCTCTTGTTCCATAGGTCGAAAAGCCGAACTCCACCAGTGAGTGCCCAGAGGCAACCCACTCCACCAGGAAGCCTCCTGCACACAAGCACTCAGTTGTTTCACTCCATGGATCAGCTCCAGTACCATCTCACGATGGTCTCCTGGTTCTGCTACCGCTAGTTCTCAGCCACCACCACTTCTTGGCCATTGCCTGATTTCTACTGTTGCTACTTCTCTGCCACTACTGGTCCACTGCTGCTGCTTCTCACTATCTGCATTGTCTCCAGTGTAACAAAAAAAACCGAAACCAAACCTATGCTGTTGAGCCTATTTCAGGACAGTGTAGAATTGCCCCATAGATTTTCCAAGGAGTACCTGGTGGATTCGAACTGCTGACTTTCTGGTTAGCAGCCGTAGCACTAACCACTATGCGACCAGGTTTCCCAAGGGTAACAGCTGAGTCCTTCTGAGTCCTCAGTTTATTCACAGTTTCAAAACTGCCTCCACATTTCAGTTATGTGTTAGAGCATTTTAGACTCCTGGAATGAAGTTCTGTCTTAGTCATTTTGTGCTGCTGTAACAGAAATAGTGCAATCAGATGGCTTTAACAAAGAGAAATTTATTGTCTCAAGTGGCTACAAGTCCAAATTCAAGGCATCACCTCCACGGAAAGATTTTCTCTCTCTGGATTCTGTGTCGGCCTACCAATGGTCTGACCTTGTCTCCTGGGACTGAAACTACCAGCTTATCTGCAAATCTTAGAATTCATTGATCTTCACAGCCTAGAGTAGGAGCCCTGCTCTCCTACATGCCAATCCTGGGTTCACCAGCCCCTGTGCCTACATGAATTGAGAGACACCTCTATCCTGATCCACAGACTTGGGGCATTCCAGCATATACAATCACATGAGCCATTTCCTTGATATAAATCTCTCTAAATATTTAGATGTTTTACTGATTCACTGTCTAGAGAACTCAGCCTGAGACAGTAATTCACACACAAAGGAACAACTCTGAAGTATACCACTAGCTTGAAAAGAATGAAAACTATGGGGAGTAAACACAGGAATCTTCCTAATGTAACATGAAGGAAATTGAGTTCTCTGGGAATATGTGACTATGGAGCCTCTCCAGGAACAGTTAGGAAACACCCACATAGCACTAGCGTGAACATTACTGTATGTAACAGTTAAGGTTGCATGTCATATTGGCTGGGCCATGATTGTCAGTGGTTTGGCAGTTATATAACAAGGTAGTTTGGAAGTTATAAAATGATGCAATCTGGCATTTATATAATGACATAGCCATCCTCCATAATGAGATCTAATATGATTAGCCAATCAGTTGTAAAGAGTGTTTTCTCAGGGGTATAGAGTACTTCCAATGTATCTATATGTATTTGGACATTCTGGCAAAGCTCACTTGCTCAGGATCCAGCTTCTGACTCTATCCTCTGACACTGGCTTGTGGGACATGAGCCAGCAGCCTGCTACCTCACCTGCAAATCTTGGGATGTGCTAGCGGTAGCACCCATGGTCCTGTGGGCCAAGAGTCTGTCATCTGACCTGCAGACTGGGGGGTTGTTAGCCCCTGCAACTACATGAATTAAGAGAAGCCTCCAGCTTGATACAGATTTAGGACTTTCCAGGTCCTACAGTCTCGTGGAATATTTCCTTGAAATAAATGCCTCTATGTATATTTATATATACATGCTTTTCTGGCTTTGCTTCTCTAAGAGAACCCAGCCTAAGACACGGGATTACTATAGCTTACAGGCTTGTGTGGCTATTCTACAGTCGTGCTCTCAAATGCTGGCATGCATCAGAATCACTTGGAGGACTTTGGTAAAACAGATTGCTAGTCCCACTCCCAGAGATCTTGATTCAGTAGGCTTGCAGTGTGGCCCCAAATGTGCATTTCTAATAAACTCCCAGGTGGTGCTATTGCTGTAGGTACAGGCAACACTGTGCTACACACAGAAACAATTGAATCTTTTAGGTGTGTTTGATTCACCTGACATACAGTACTAGAAAGCACCACCTCTGCAACTGAGGCCCTATCTACATCAACTATCAGTGAAGTCCATATAGTAAAGTTTTCTTCTTCCTAGATTTCACCTCTTGTATGGGCACAATATCTCCAACACCACACACAGGAGGCCCAGGCAGTTACCTACACAGTGAGATTCCAGCACCACTCTATTATAAGATATCTGTTTTTCCAAATGCCAAGGAATCTCATCTTGAAATATTCATTTCCTTGGGTAAAGGAATTGTCATCTCCTGATGTTGACACGCAAGCATCCTTTGAATAATCATCACAAATTGAGACCCTGCCAAGTGCCAAGTCTGAATCAAACCCCTTACCAACATTACCTCATCTAATCCTAACAGCCAATCTGGGATGTTGGTGTCCACATCCTCCTTCTAGATAGAAGTTAAGTCACATACTATTGCACAGCTGATAACAGGCCGACCTATGATTTGAATTCGTGTCTGTTTGATGCCAAAGACCATATTTCTAAGTACTGCCTATATTTATCTTGTAAAAGAGTCAAACAATAAATTGTCATCAGGTGTTAACAGCTTGTAGAAAAGCTACAAGGAGCTCCGGTGGCACAGAAGTAAAATACTCAGCTGCTAATCGAGAGGTTTGCAGCTGGAAGCCATCCAGTGGCTCTATGGAAGAGACTGGTGGTACATGCTAGCGTAATTCTGGAAGACAGTCAAAGAAAACGTTAATTCCTTCAGCTTAATTAAGCCTCATGTGCTTGGTAAATTATAACTATCCCCCTTAATTATTTTTTGTATATATTGTTGGAGATGAAAAGGAGTGATGCAATTAATGTAAAAATTACTTCTCAAAGAAACTAAAAAATTACTTCTGAAAGGTGTGGATTCTGTCTGGACTAGTGGAATAATGAAGCTGGAATGCTGGAAATGGTTCAAGGCATCATTACCAAATCAGTGTGCATACACTACCGTCTAGTGAGATTTTGTTTGTTCATTTTTTAAGCCAAGAAGTCAGCACAGTTTATATATTTGGGACCATAATGCTATAGTCAGTCTATTTACAAGGAGGCAACTAAGGGATAGGGAAAAAGAACACTGGTGGTGGAGACATACAGCCCTGGATTTAACTTGCAGTCCTTCTCTTATCAAGCCCTGTGGCCTTCAGTGCGTTACTGAACTTCTCTGAGCCTGTATTTTCTCATCTACAAAAGACAGATAACACCAAATAGAACCAAATCAGTTGTCTTTGAGTGGATTCTGATTCATGGCCACTCCATGTGTGTCTGAGTAGAACTGTGCTCCGTAGTGTTTTCAATGGCTGATTTTTTAGAAGTACATCACCAGGATATCTTTCCTCAGAAGAGCCTCTGGCCAAACTCAAACCTCCAACCCTTCAGTTAGCAGACAAGTGGGTTAAAGACCTTCACTCACAGACTCCATCAAAGAGAACAGTACCTGGCTAAGCGTCATTAAAAAAACCCATTACTGCCGAGTCAATATGACTCATAATGACCCTATAGGACAAAGCAGAACTGCCCCATGGGGTTTCCAAGGAGAAAATGGTAAAACAAATACTGGTCCCCAACTTCCCCCATCCCATCTGTCCCCAAATATCACTTCTCCGTATCTGCAAAGGTCAAATAGGATCAGTGAAGATGGAGCAGCCAGGGGTCATTCTAAGATTATTAAGTTGAAACAGATAGAAAAAATAAAGTACAGTCTAAACAGGTTCTAAAATTTGTCTCTGCTTTTTAAAATAAAGAAACACCTTCTTAAAACCTGAATGACTCACAAGAACTCTCTAATGAGTACACTGAACCAGATGTAACCTGGCTTTCCTTAAGTATGTTGACATTTGAGTGGATTTTTGGAGGTAGTAAATGTATTCCCATCATTTTGTCCCAGCCCATAAGCAAATAATAGTAACAGCAACTATTTTTTAGAGTCAAGTGTGCTAGGCCCTATGCTAAAAATGCTTACTTCACAAACATTACCTTGTGAGCAGAAACAATTTTTATTACTCACATTTTGTAGACTAGGCAACAGGCAAGCACGTTAGATACCACTTTCCACCCTCCCAGTTACTAGTTTAATTTACAAAGGGTCAAGTTGAGATTAGAACCCCCAAATTCTTCTACATGCAAAACTAGACTCTGCGTTCCATAGGACACAATCTCTCAGATGAACACCTACCATCTCATACATTAACCAGAACAATAACTGAAAGGATGAAAACACAATTTGTGACTTGATGTATGGGACTGTTAAACAGTGACTCTTTGGTATCATTTAAGCTATTATTAATAATATTATTACTCTTCATTCTCACAGTATATTGTAATACCCTCACAGATATCATTTAAGATGATATCTTTCTTAGGATTTTCTCTTTAAGCTAAATCCAATGTTTTATTTGTGTCTGATTCATCCTCCAGTTTCTAGAGAAGAAATTATATAGACCAAACTATATTCAAACCATGCTACCAAAAACCTAAAGGGAGAAATACATTTTACACTGTAACCCATTATTATGTTTCATACCAAAAAAACCCACCGTTGTTGAGTCGATTCTGACTCATAGCATATGGTAATACTGTGTGTTCTACTTGATTTTATTTTTTTGTTAATACTGGTCCTGACTCACAACACCGATTTCCAAACTGACAATAGGTCATATCCTGTGTGCTGACACATAAACCTACCTGCATAGGTTCCTACACATGCAATAAGGTATACAGCTCAAAATTTCAATCAACTTGCATGGGCTTAAAACTAGTTTCTTTGCATTAGCCCATGTTACTCAGTGAAATTTAATTTTAATCTATTTTGTCCTTGGTCTACACATCTAACTTGTGATTCACACAAAAGTCCCTGGAACTTTACAATGGCTTGCAGAATGAATGACGATATACATGATGTTTCTATAAATAATTTACATTTTTACAATGCAAGAATTACTCATGTTTTATGTTCTTCATTTTATTGCTTAATATCATAAATATGTGAACTATTTTTCATTAACGGCTATCTGAAATACTCAGCTGCTTTCCTCTTGATTAATTTTCTATCAATTTTGGTATTATTAGAAGATTTAGATATTATTTCAAAATTGAAATTTCACTTCTGTTAACTATGTGCTGTTAAGAAAATAAATTTGTTTTTCCAAAGAGGGAAACTGTATTAATTACCTTTGTGATGCTAACCATGAAGTTCCTGGGTGGTGCACTGTCTTCGGCCACTAACTAAAAGGTTGGAGGTTCAAGTCCACCCAGAGCTGTCTCAGAAGAAAAACCTGGTGATCTACTTCCAAAACAGCAGCCATTGAAAAGTTGGTGGAGCATTGTTCTACTGTGACATACACGGGATCACCATGAACTGGGGAGACTCAACAGTAATTAATGTTTTAGTGCTGACCATGGTGTCTGGTGACCATGGGTAAATTTGACCAAACTGGCACTGACTGCAGAAAAGTGACATGCCCTCTCTGAGCTGGTATCTCTGTCTGTAAAGTGGAGACCATAAAAGGACCTACATCACAGGACTGTTGAACAGTGAGACTCTCACCTTGAAAGCACTCAGCTATTTCAGGATGTGTCTTTTCAAAGAAGAAAAATTAGCAGCACCACCACATTCCAGGAGCCTCTTCAAAGACTTTTCTTAGATTAGCTTCCCCTTTCCTTGGCTTCTACTACCTCAAAGGGCTTAATTTAATTTTGGAAAAACTCTCCTGGCAAGTTTTGGGTTTTGTAAACAAATAAGATAAACTTTAAATTTGCCTGATTTTACAGTTAAAGGTACTTAGAAGACATAAATCTGAGTCTGCTGAAAGACAGAGTGAGAGGAAGACTTCTAATAACTGCCGAGAAATGGCTAGAAGGACCAGCCTCTGTGGCTTTTATCTCATAAATACATGAGTCTCATAAACTATCAGACTCCGTCTCTCTGTATTTTTTTAATAATTTTTAAGTCAATTAAATAATACTAAAATACGTGAGCCTATTAAGCTACCAAGGTTTTCATTAAGTGCATCTCTGAAGAAAGAAAATAATTAGATCTCAAGACAAAAATATGAAGTAAAATAAAAGTATAGGTTTCATGTTTTAGATGATAGCATGGTGTTGTCACCATCACTATTACATAGGAGAGGTTCCACTGATGAGGGAAAAAAATACAGTGAACAATAAACGGCGAAGAAAGGAACAAATGGAGGCAATAATACAGCCGTAAATACAGTGGGCCTATTAAGTGGTTTCAGTTACTCATTTCTGTGGATGTGCGTGTACATGCCTGCATCTGTGGGCCCGTGTGTATGTATTAATTTTAAAAGTTCATCATCTGAGCCAGTATCTCTTTATGGCACAGCTTTGCCCTCTCATTAGAAAAGAGCAGCTCAGAGACATTTCCACACATCTGTTACATGCTTTAAACCTCTCTGTAATGCCCCTTCTGGTTGTCCACTCAAGACTTAAGAATTGTCACCAGTGGATAAACACAAGGAAACAATTTATTAAACAAAAATGCCTGGAACCAGGTACACACACTTCCTAGCAGCAGTGAAGAAATACTGTAAAGTGCTAAATGAACTACAATTTTTTATTCCCCAATCTAACTACTTCTCTTTTTTAAAAAAAATTGTTTTTAAGCAATTTCCAATTTGCTTACTTAAACAGTCCCCAAATCCACGGCCATTGAGTCAGGTCTGACTCACCAGTAAGGGTTTCTAATTAATTTACAAACATGAAATTTCCCCTGTATTATATTTCTGTGCTGGCAACTAAGTCTCACAGTTATTAAACACATTTCATTAGAAGTGCTATTATGTAATAAAATAATATTTAAGTATGATACATTCAAGTCTCCAAAGGACATGTGGTCTCCTAACATCTAGAACAGTATTGTCAGCATAGAAGACAACAGAATCTGATCCTAGCTTGATTTCCCAGTTAATTAAGCCATGCTTATTTACTGTAACTGTCATCAAGATACATAAAACCATATGTAACAGTTTGCTTACCAACTGGCCAAAACTAGTGAGCATCTGTTTTGTGCTAGACTCTGCCAGGTATGGGATGTACAAAGGTAAAAAGACAAGTTCTCTCTGCACTCCAGAAGTTCTGCTTCAAGTGGGGCGGAGATAATATAAACCAGCAAACCGGTGAAACACCCAAGGTGCTACTGTCTGGATGCAAACCAAAGCCCGTGCAAGGAGGAGAGGCCTGGGAAAGCCAGGAAGGTCTCACCAAAGTGTCACAGGGAGCGAGGTGCTAAGAGGTGAGACATCTTCCAGGTGAAGAAGGGAAAGGAGGACCACGGAGAAGCCTAAAGAAGTCACAGTGGAGAAAGAGGAAGTAACTAGGAAAAAAAAGGATGAAAAGACACCTATAGATCTGATATTATGAAATTTAATAAAAGACTGATTGGCTGGATTAAGATGTGAGTAACAGTTCAGGATGAGGGGCAGGACAAAGACTCACCAATGGCTTGAAAGGGAGTCTGCAGAGGATCAGATGTTGCAGGATGACCCAAGAGACACTGGTGGCCTGTAAACTCTGACCCTGTCCTGGACCCTTTTCTGGGGAAATCCTGGAAGGGACCACAGTTCCTCACTAGTCACCTCTACAAAGGGAGAAGTAACTCTTCCCTAGAGGTGTTCTCCTTGACAGAGGGAGTTTGTAGAATTCATACTAAGACATATATGCAGCAAAGGAAAATCCACTATGGCTTAATTATTACTGAAAATTATTATTTTTCTCACTGAACAAATATTAACCTTAAAAAAAGAAACAAAAATGGAGATTTAACAATGCTTTCAAATAAATACCCCTTATAGCTGACTGCACTTTTATCACATAAATGTTTCCTAACCAAATGTTCAAGATGTAAAAAGGTCTGCAGTAACTGTACTTTCCACACTTCTCTATAAAATAGAGCATGTCTTACACTGCGTGTGACTGAGATGACAGCCACATATGACTGTGACAACATCTACAGCAGATGAAAAAGAGAAGAAAGTGGAACTGCATGTCGGGGAGTTCCTGGCCTGCACCCCAGCTTCCTCCTCACATCCAATCCTGTAGAGGAAGCGGGGATCAGGCAGCTTTTCTGACTTAGCTCTGACTCACCACCTCGGTTCCCAATGGTGTTCTGTTTTTAAAGCTAAGGACTTTCAAGAAGTTTTTTAAATTTTTCTTTCCCTTTTTAATCACATGTACCTTTCACGTCTGTTAACAAGCATGAAACTAGTATAGGAAAAAAAAATCAAAAACTGAAATTCCATCTGAGTTGTTTTTAAAGGAGGAAAATCTACATTTTCCTATCTGCAGGGGAAAAGCAGGGAGGAAGAGCAGCTCTGCAGAGAACAGAGCTAACCAGAGCTGGGGATCCTGGTGCAGAAGGGGATGAGTAGCTGGACACTCTTGTCCACTGGGCCTATTTGGGCCATGAGTTCACTTGACCCCCTGGACGGCATCAGTGGTCTCCTCTTTCCCCACTCAATGCCACCACTCCAAACTCCACTCAGCTCTCCATCATCCCACACATTGGTACAATCTTCACAGTAGCTTAAAGAAAGCACATTTTTAGTGCACTCCCAAAACCAATTTCTTCTTGTTGCTGTAGTCAGCTGTCTAATCAGCTGCCAACTCACGGCAACCCCGTCTGCAACACAACAAAACTGTTGTGTCTTATGCTGTCCCCGTAATCACCTGGAGATCAGACCATTGTGATCCACAGTCTTCCTATCGGCTGATTTTCAGAAGGAGATAGCCAGGTCTTAAACTTTCTGGTCTGGCTTTATTTGGAAGCTCCACTGAAACCTATTCAGCATCGCAGCAACACACAAGCCTCCACTGACAGAGGGTGGGTGGTGGCTGCACAGGAAGTGCATTGCCAGGAATTGAACCCAGATCTCCTGCATGGAATTCTACCACTGAACCACCAATGCCTGTCTCCTCTAGGAAACTGAAAAAAGAAAAATGTTACTTAATGTTAATTACAATTCCTATTTAAAAGCAGAATACAACTCCTGACTGAGGAGAGTTTCTAGGCTCGGGCAAAACCAGCAAGCTGAACAATTCACAGTGGTCCACTCAGCAAAATTCTATTGCTAGAGTTTTTTGAAAGGCTCCTCCATGACATTCAAAGAGAACTACAAGGAAGTAGACTTTAAGAAATGTTTTCATGTTTAGCTGGAACTTAGCTTTTCATGGAAAGCTTTACCCTTATATAAAGCTACCATGAATACAGCATAATTGAACAACTGGTTCTTAAGAAATGGTTTTGTATTTGGGCAGTGTTGAACATTCTATAATCACATGCTAATAACCAAAGATGTACAATAACTACCTGCTAATTACTATGGAAAACTACAGGATGAATATCAACAATATAGCTAATACATCCTGATACAGAGAAAGATTATGATGAACCTCAAATTAAAGGACAGAGATTCAATAAAGAGCATATGATTATTTGCACAATTAACTACAAAATTACATCAATGATGGTTTATTAGATGTGACCATAAAGTAGTATTTCTTCTTGTACTGGCTTGTGAATTTGTCTCATCACATTATGAGCCATATGACCCAGTATGAAAATGCAAAAACTATGATATTCATTATTTTAGAATAGTTGCATTGTAAAATAGTAAAGCAATTCTTTCTTCAGTTCCTCAGAGAAAAATTATATGCAAATGTGCTGCAAATTAACTTATCCGTTGTGGCTTCTGGCTCTCCTTTTCTAAAGTTGCTGTTAATTTTTGAACCTCTTTTCTTCTAACTATCTTTTTGAAAACAAGAAAAATGTACCTTCTTCAGAACATGTTTTTGGGATTATCTACTGAGTACATGTGATATCTAGTCCAGTTAATTTTATGATTTCCAAGTCATTGCAGATACTTTTTAAATGGCACACACTGTATAAAAATGGATAACCTCCACTGTGCAAATAATTCCAAGAGAACTCCCACCCTGCTACCTGTTTGTTATATATGCCTCCAACCCAACGTGTCCCTGATTAAATTCAGTCCCAAGTCAAGCTCCATGCCCACAGCACTTGAGCAGTTTGAAGGCAAGTGCTCTGCCTTAATTACTCTTGAATCACCACTATTTCACCAATAACCCTATGCATAGTAAGTGCTCGATAAATGCTTGCCAAATGAATGTGGAATAACTAGACTTTTTTTCAAGCCAGTGTCAACTAATATGGGGCCACGACTAACTCCATGTTTCATTGTAAAGGGGATTTCACACTCAGAGACGATCAAACTACAAATAGAATCAATGTGGCCATTCCACACAGGAAGCATATTGACATGGGAAAGCTCCTTGGGCTCCAGAATGTAAGAAATTTATGATCTTGAATATTAATTATTGTTGCTCAGTGAACTCAGAAGAACGAACTCGTCATACCTGGAGAATGCTGTTTCTGTGACTTTGAAAAGCAGCAGAGTCTACTCAGGCTTTGGTTTGTTTCTTTTAGTTATATCAAGTCAGAGATAATCATTAATGTTTCCTTCTCCCTCCTCCCCCACCCTCTCCTCACTGCCAAGAACATATTACACCTAGTAACAAGAACCAATCAGAGTTGCCTTCAAAAACATCAGAACAGCAGTGAAGAATTCTATCACCCAGATCCAGAACTTTCTGCACGTCTGAATGTCTTCAGTTACCCTACACACACCAGTGCCTGGTACGTACCAGGCACTAACTTAGGGGACGAGATGGAAGTGAACAGATGGGTAGTATACGGCGGAGTGAGGCCACAGAATAACAGACAACAATGGGAGCAAACTCTGGCATTCTTGAGTCTCATCCTACATACACCACTTAGCAGTTTGCAGCCTTCGATACAACTCATAACCTTCCACATCACATTATGAGCCATATGACCCCTTATGAAAATGCAAAAACTATGATATTCATTATTTTGGAACAGTTGCCATGCATATGCGTGTGCATAAGAACCAGTTGGGTAGAATTCTTAATGTTCCATTATCTCAGTGTTGAGGACAAAATTTTGATGTATGCAGTATATAAAGTCACTGGGACATAAGACTCAATGAACCCATGAGTGTCAGTTGTTATTAAGATACAGTTTACTCCTTCAAGAGGGCTACTTTCTGCCAGTATAATGAGTTTCATTCACTCATTATTCATTTACTCATTCATTCATTAGGATGTATTTGTTGAATGTTCATCATGTCTCATATGTTGTGCTAAGAATTGGAGCTAGCGTAAGGAGCAAAACAGACAAGTCTCTGCCTTCACAGAGCTGTCTTTCCAGCAGAATGGTAACAAGCAATAAGAACCAACATAAACATACGTAATCAATGAACATCTTGGGTGGTGACAAGTGCTCTGAAGTAAAATAAGGATAAAGGAGGTAGAGCGTGATGATGGGACAATGTTTAGGTAAGGTGACAAGGAAGACCTCTCTGAAGGTAACAAGCAAATATCTGAAAGAAGTGAGAGGGTGAAGTGATATAACTATCTGTCCCAAGACCATTCTGGCTAGACGGGGTAGCTAGTTCAGGAACATGCCTGGTGTGACGCAGGAAGAGCCTCACAAGGAAATCCACTCCTGTGACAAGGGACCTGGACAGCCAAGGCTCCAGGCTGTCTGGGGAGCAGCCTCCTTTCTCAGGCTTCTACTCTCCAAAGACACAGGAGTCCTCTCTCTACCAAGCAACCAGCACACTACTCAGAGAATTACCATTATTTTCCACAAATAACCCACCCAATACACGCTTTTTGCTAATTGCACAACTCCCTGCACATTATTTTCACAGGCACACTATGTGCATTAGATGTGTGGGCATGTTGTTGGCAGAAAAATGTGGTAGCTATGGGACATGAAGGGACAGGCCTCAAAGAACAATGATGACCTAGTTGAAGTAAGTGAAGTTTCTGTATGGAAAAGTATAAGAATGTTCTCCAGACATCATTATTACAGGCCACAAGAGTCAGCAGAACAATTCTTGAGCAGTGGTGCTGCAGGGGATGACAAAGACACAGAGGGAGGTGAAGCTGGGGCAGCTTTACTGCAATGGAAACCTGGAGTAGCAGCAGGACAGCCCAGTGCACGCAGACAGGGCTGCTCTCTGGGGAGCATCAGAAAACATGATGAGAAAGGGCACATATCCATTGAAGCAGGATTGTGTCACGTGTGACTTGAGGATGTGTGTGGTTGTCCTAAAGCTTATCTAGGCACCACCAGTTAGGAACCCCTGCTTTAGCTAGGAAGATCTCATCTTGACCTGTAACTCCAGCTTCAAGGTCACTACCTAGATGGTTCAGTTGAATTTGCTGACCAGACTGGAATTCACAGCTGCTGGTAAAAATCTGTGAACTGCAACTTTGAGTTCTACCTTTAACTTTCAGTTTCTTGGAGGCTTGGATAAAGAAACACATTAAATAATTTTCGATTTCACCTTCTCTTTTTCCTAGGCCACTATAAAGTCCTCAGTTGAAACTGGCAAAGGTATAGGAAACCCTGGTGGCATAGTAGCTAAGTGTTACACCTGCTAACCCAAAGGTCAGCAGTTCAAATCCACCGGGTGCTGTTTGAAAACTCTATGGAGCAGTTCTACTCTGCCTGATAGGGTCACTGTGAGTCAAAATCAACTTGACAGCACTGGGTTTGGTTGGATAGCACCTCCACCTCCCTTCACCTTTAATGGGTATTAGTAACCCTCTACAGTACACCTAGTTGTGGCCTCATAAACATTGTCAACACAGCACTTCACAGTCACAACCAACGGTGCACATGTCCAAACGCACATGCCATCCCTGGCTCATTCTCTTTTATGCACAAAAATGGTGCTAACAACCCACTGGCAGAGGAACACATGGTTTTGTTCCAAAAGAACAGCAGAATAATGAATTACATGACATTTTCGCAAGTTCCGGTGACAGCAGCTGGCAGGTGGCTAGCTGAAGTTAGGAGTATAGATTGCACTTAGAAAACAGACCATCCCTTTGTGTCTAAGGGGCTTATTCAATGCCTTGGTCTTTGGTTCAAAGCAAGTAGCCCAACTAGCCATGCTGCTACTTAGTAAAAGTTACAGATAGCAAAGATAAAGTGTGTGTGTGTGTGTGTGTGTATGTGTATGTGTGTTTGTGGTTATAGGAAGAAGAGTCTGAAGAAGGAAAGAGATGATAAAGAAGACAGACGAGGTATGATATCTTACAAGACCTAAGAAATCATTCCAGTCCAAAATAAATAAATAAACCCTGTCACAATATCAAAGTAGAATCAATGGGTATACCAGTGAAATTCTTTGACTATGTACCTTGTTTGGACTAAGTCCATATTTCCAATTAATTGCTCCTCTCATTTTCTTCGCTCATAATTACAAGGCTAAGTTCCCAAATAAAATAACTTTGTTTCTCTCCTCTATGCAGACTGGCTACCAAGCAGGTTAAGGCAAGTATCCCTAAACCTGTTGCCCTAGTTAGCCTGCCCCAGAGGTTCAGTGCATTGACTCAAGTTAGAAAGACTGTTTTTATCCCAACCCTTGCACTAATTATCCAAGGACAAGTCACTTGAGAGGAAGTGGAGGTAGAATGTGGAGGAGCCTCTCTAGACTTTGGTTTCTTTGTTTATAAACCAAAAAATATGCCTGACTAGTTAACACAAAGGAGGTATGGGTATATGTGTGTATACATGCGTATGCGTGTTGGGGGATGAGCAGCTCAGCCATTTTGCAGAATAAAGCAGTAACTAGTTTCCATGTATTCAAAGCTAATTTCTAACCTTGGCCTAAGTACCTTTCTGCCACAGGTCACAGAGATTTTGGAAAGGGTAAAGTGGAAGGTTTAAAGAAGTCCATCGTCGCAGGGGGTAAGAAATCAAAACAAACATCCTTGTCATGACCCACTGATACCTTCTGACACCCAACACAACGGAAGCCTTTGCTTTACCTACACTTTGCTTCATCTGCAAAATGAAGAGATACAGCCTACAAATAATAAGCTACTTATTTCTTATGAAATGTCATTAAGTGTTAAAATTACTTAAAATACATAAATATCTGCATTTCTTAGTAACTTTTAGAAACTTTAAGACCCATTCTCTGCCTTCCCCTGCTTTTTTCTGTATCTCTGAGAGGCAGACTCCCACAAACCACATTTTCTATGGCTCTGTGTCCTTTGGCTTCAGGTTAAGTTGGGCCAACAGGAAGCACTGTCAGGAGAACGGAGGACAGGGAGAAGGCAGGGCATTTTTCTTCCCTCTGGGCATGGATAGATGTCTCTGACAGTGATTCGCTGAGGGTTCTGCCTCCCACTGGAAGGCTGCTCTCAGGTCCCAGGTCTTGCAAAGGCAACCTCGCTGTGGCCTGAGCTCCTACTGTCTCCTGCTGACAACACCTCCTCCCTTTGCTCCTTCATTTCTACTGGAAGTAACTGCCCATTCCTGCCATTGCTCATCTCTGGATTCTTTTGCAGAGCCTTCGGCCCTTCCAACCTTTGCCACACACCCCCTCCACCGAGCTACGTGCTAAGGGTTCCGCTTCCTCACTGGACCCTAAGTGATGGCCAACCAGAAGCCTGCAGATCTCTGGAGAATAGATACCATTTTTAGGAGGATAAAGACTCCAGGAAATGTGCCTCTGGTGTGTTCATCCCTTCTTTACTGGCACAGCAAGTCGAGTTTCTCAAGCATGTTAGTTCTCCTGATCACCTAGCACTGCTTGTACCAGGCATGTGTTGGAATAGAAGCAGCAGTGGATAGAGGACTAGTGACTAGAGTTGTCTAGTCATGTGACCTTCACCAAGTACCATAGCTAAGTGTTCATTGGACCGGCCAGACTTAAACCTGCTAGACTTAAACACTGGAAAGCATGGAAACATGCTCTAGAAATGCAATGATCCTCAAAACTAAACACAGCTTACTTTCAGGGAAAAATAAGTGCTTTTCTCTTGGTTTCACCTGATTTTGATTTTTTTGGCCTGATGTAAACAAAATGTGTTAATGTAAAAAGTGCATAGGTTAGCCTGGCATATCCCAAAAAGTGACGTGGGTGCTCACTGTGATGTGATCACCATGCTGAGCCCCCTTTGGTATCATGATAACAGGTCACTTCTTCAGAGGCTGTGGCAAACTTACCAATGTCAAGGACCCTCTGCTTGGCTGTGTGCTGCCGGGAGTGCCAGTACTTCCAGTATTTCAGCTGCTCATCTCGGTTTTTGTCTTCACTGAAGACCACCATCACCACGCTCTGCAGAGGGGAGAGTCACAGGGCTTACTTTCTGCTCAGTCTCGGTTGGCTCAAACACTCTCCAGTTCTGGCAGCTCTGTCAATGCGTGCTCTATAACGCTGTGCTTTTCTTGATTTAAGAAAGCCCAGACAAGCACTGGTTTGGATGGCTTGTTTTGAAAAAGGCCCACTGAAAAACGGATTGGGAAATAAGTACCACATACAGGAAAAGAGAAGGCTTCATCACGTTTACCACTGAAGTACTAAACAACTGGACTGACCAATTAATTCTCAGAAACTTTGCTATTTTGTAAAGTTTAAACAGAAAAAATTAAAAAAAAAATTCCTTTCCTGTATCAGAAACAAGAAATCCTGGTGGCATAGGGGTTAGGAGCTACAAACCAAAGAGTCAGCAGTTTGAATCCACCACGTGCTCTTTGGAAATCATATTGAGCAGTTCTACTCTGCCCTATAGGTCACTGGGAGTCAAAATCAACTCAACAGCACTGGATATGGCTTTTAGTTTGTTTGTTTTGTGCATCAGAAACAAGCACATTTTTTGAAACTTCCTACCCTTAAACAAAAATTTGGCACCCCTTGTAAAGAAGCAAAAATCTATTTCTTGTCTAATTAAGTGGCTCAGCCTGGAATACTGAGAGTAATGAGGGAAACACTAAAAGATGGATTTGGATAGATAAGCACAGCTTGATATTTCATACACCAAAAATACTACATCAACTATGCTATTTATTGAAATATAATGTGGGTGTTCCTTAAAAATTAGCCTGTGAAACTATTAATCATGCAGAAATATAAAAGAATCCAATTTGAATACTACTGCTAGGGTATGAAATGTTACAGACGTTCTTACGGAATGAGAATCAATGAAACATTGTTCTGGAATAGTAGGGAGGTATATGAGATCTGACAATTAACTTCAGGAACTCATCTTAGAAAAAGTGCTACATACCTCACTGGTGGATATCACTATGGTTAACTGTGAAGTATTCCCCTTGGGAAACTTGCACTGATGCCATCACCTAGTCCACCGCTCAAAGCAATTTTGGAACTCTTTTTCTGGAATGGCCACCAGAGCTGTCACCGTATTACCCTTGATGCCCTGAATGTCATCAAAATGTCTTCCTTTTCACTCTCTGCACCCCACATTGGTGAGTGGCGTCTGAGGTCTTAAAAGCTGCCAAGCTGCCATCTGAGGGTACAGCAAATGGTCCCAATTTAACAGGAATGGATGATCACCAAGGACATGAGGAACGACATGGGGAAAAGAGAGACCCACATGAGTGGGTCTGTAATTCGACTCACAACGAGAAAACCCGGATGGTGCCTGGCCACCACCAGTGATAGCCATGATGGAGCTCACAAAGTTGAGAATCACTGGCAACAATAGAATAATTAGGGGTGCACCTTGAGATCACCAATAAAAGACAACAACTGATGGTCTGGGGGCTTCAGGGTTCCCCTGGGAGCATGGTCCCTGGCCCTGATGCTGCCCCTTTCTATAAATCATAATGAAGGCCAACTTTTCGGACAGCAATGGATTGGACTTGGCCACGCAGTGTGATCATATCTTGTGGGAATTTTACAGTTCTGTGCATCTGTATGATGTCATCCTGCTGACCTCTTGCTGGAGGAAAGGGAGTGGGTGGAGAGGAGGGGATAGGACACTGTTGGGAAGATAGGACATGTATGGAGCAGAGAAGAGTGGTGTGCTGTCACCTGGCAGGGAGAGCAGTGGGAAGTGCATATAAGTGAGCATGAGAATTTATATGGGAATGTACATTTTCATTCAGTCATAATTAAAAAAAAATCTTCCTTTTCAATGTTTCGTTTTATTCTTTGGGTAAAGAAAAAAGTCACTCAAGACCAGATCAGGTAAGTAGGAAGAGTGGTCTAATACAGTTATTTGTTTACTGGTTAAAAACTTCCTCACAGACAATGCTACAATTAAGTTCACAAACTTGCCACTATGCCACCATGAGCAATGCTCATTCCAGAAAGAGTTCCAAAATCCCTTTGAAGGATGAAATAGGTCTCGGATTTGGTGCATAGCTTCCCAAAGGGAGTACTTCGAAGGTGATCATAGTGATATTCAGCAATGAGGTATGTAGCACTTAGAACAATTAAGTTCAAGACTTAATTGTCAGATCTTGTATGACTATGAAGTACTTTCGATATGGAGTAGAAAGGAGAGAAGTATTCAAACTAATTTCACAGTCATATACCTTTCTGCTATTCTACAAGTATGTTCATTGACTCATTTCTTAGGCACCTCTACTCTGTAGCATTTCACACAGTAGAAGTCATTTACTTAATTAGTTACAGTGAGTCAACAGCGATGTCTTCTCATTTGACTTCAAACTTGTCAAGAACAAGGACAGTGTGTTTGTTCACCACAGTGTCCCTGGTGCCTGAAAAATGACAGACACCACATACAACCTTGCTGGTGACTGTCAGTTCAATCCTGGGCTCATGCCTAACATGTTAACATGTATCATGCAAGAAAGCAAATCTCTGTTAGAAATTCTAGTTTAGAAGCATGCACCTGTAGCATTCACGTTAACAGGCAGCATGACCCTTACCCCTGGTGGCATAGTGGTTAAGTGCTAGAACTGTTACCCAAAAGGTCGGCAGTTCAAATCTGCTGGGAGCTCTTTGGAAACTTTATGGAGCAGTTTTAGTCTGTCCTCCGGGGTTGCTATGAGTCAGGATCGACTTGATGGCAGTGGGCTTGTTTTCTAGGGGGTTATGACCTTTAACAGGAAACCCTGGTGGTGTCGCTGTTAAGTGCTATGGCTGCTAACCAGAAGGTCAGCAGTTCAGATTTACCAGGTGTTCCTCGGAAAGTCTATGGGGCAGCTCTAGTCTGTCCTATCAGGTGGCTACGAGTCAGAATCCACTCACTAACAGTGAATTTGGGTTTGGTTTCTAGCCTTTAACTACAAGGACATAAACCATGGATGGTGCTGCTGGAACTAAGAGCTCAGCCAGATCTTCACTCTCCTGTGACTTCCTCCAAATTTACTCTTTAACAGTGTATAGTTATACAACATACTGAATATAATTAATGCCACTAAACTGTACATTAAAAAAATGGCAAATGCTTTGTTACATGTATTTGTACCACAATTTTCAAAATAATTTTTTAACATTTACTGAGTTTTTTCCTATCTGCTCCAAAATAAAAACAGCATTTAAAGTACTTTTTTCTCCTAGGGAATGATTCAATTAGCAAAAATAATGACATTCACTTAGTATGAAAATTTATTTCAGTGATATTCAGTGATAAAAAGGCAGTTTGAAATTGCTATTACCAAGCCTTATGTGCTTTAATTCAGAATTAATCACTACTTTCAGAAAATAATGTTTCTCAAGAATGATTTTGATGCCAGAGCTGGGAAGTAAGAAAATCTACTCTAAGAAACATCACTTATTCTCAGAACCAAACCAACCCACTGCTGTTGAATCGATTCTGACTCATAGAGAGTATTAAAGTCTTAGAGAGAAAGGAGGCTCCACGCTTTACTCAAAATTTGCCACAAAGAAACAAAATCTCCATATTATACTATTCCTATGATTTCAATAAAGTGGAATTCTTTGGAGTTGCTGTACTCCAAACTGTAGTTGTACCTTACAATACCAAGCATCCACCACTTTTTCAGTGTAATGATAGTTGTGTTGTTATAAGATTTTTTACTCTTGAAATTTATAATATTTCATGGACTTTCAGATTTTTTAAAAAGGAGTTTTGTCTACTGTCTTCTTACCACACATACACACATGAGGGTGTGAGGGTACAGGGTACAGATTCCAAGCTATCTAAAAGTAGACTCTAGGCTAAAATTCCTCTAGCTTTCCATGCCACTCAACACAGTACCCTTTTGTGGTTATGAGAGCGAGTTCTAGAGTTCTCCTGCCAGGGATACATCTTGATTCTCTCACATATTAACTACGTAACTTTGGACAGTGACTGGATTCTGAAAGTCCAAGTTTCTTCACAGGCAATACTAAAGACAAACTATATTCCACATTCCATAAGGTTGTTACTAGTTTTAAATGAGTGATTAGATACACGGCGCTTAACGTAGTATCTGGCACCAGAAGATACTCCGTAAATACCAGCTGCTGTTTCCTGCTTTTTCTTATTATTGCACATCCTGCGACAACAGGGCTGGAACATCCCAGTTTTCCCGGCAGGCACACAGCACACTGGGTATCTTTCCACCCCCGGTGGAGCTGGCCCGGCTCCCTACAGCTCTGAGCTGGGACAGCCTTGGAAGAAGGAGAGTCTGTTGGGCATGGAAGTCAGCAGTAAGTCTTCGCTGGCTTTCTCACTGAAGCAAAGCCAGAAAACCCAGCTAATTTGGAGACCATTGCAATTTTATCTAAAGCTGGTATCAGCCTGGGAGTTCTTTGTCTTCTGTCTCATTTGTTGGCTTTTTATGGGAATCTGTGACTGAGGGATACACTCGAGCTGTGTTGTGGTTTAGCTGCACCATGGTGCTCCTCCCCTAGTGTTCTGAAGAGCTCAGGAGGAGGTAAGAAGGGTAAGGCAAGGTGGGGAATGGCACGGGGGGCGCAGCAGCAAGAATCATTTTACAGTGGTACAGGACAAGCCTTCAACTCCATTTCAGAACTCTGCTTTAATTTTCCTTTTCAGAAAGGAGAGATACCAGTTCCTCCCTTCTTGGCAGTAGCAGGAATACCAGAATCCGGCAGCCTTCCAGGATAGAGAGCTGGGTTCCAGTTTCTCTTCCCACAGACTGGACTAACATGTATGAATCTGAAAATTCCTCCAAGTCACTCCTCACAGGGATCACACCTGATCCCTTGAATACTGACAAAGCACTGGCCTGAAGAAGGCTTTTCAGTAAAGTTGCAAACGGCCCAGGAACACAGAATGAACTGCGTTTTCCTTGTACAAGAGAACAGTGGCTCTCTCCTGCCCACAAAGATGTCCTCACTCACAGCCGCTCACATAAAAAACTGAGATCAGTTAATGAAAAACAACAACCAAGTAACGCATAGACAATGGATGAAGCACAAAAAGAAAAAAAAATATCTTGGGATACAGTCAGTAAGCACGTCACAAACATGTCCCTTGCCCAGGGTTTATTGGTTACTAATTAAAATGATAAACAAGAAGCCAGTAACTTCTCCTGCTCCAACCCTCTGACATTTGCTCTAGAATTATTTGTTTTGGGATATTCTTCTGTACTGTTCCACAAAGGCTATGTGGTAGGAATGGGGCCCCTACCCTGACTTTGCTGATTGGGTGTCTGAAGCACTTGTTGTCTCCAGTCTCACTGAGTGTTATGGCATAGAACTGTCCTTTGTTGAGGTAGGTCATGGGGCCTTCCCCCTGCTTCTGACGGAGAGATTTGGTGGCTTCCAGGGTATACTGAAATGTGCCACTGTGAACAGAAAACAAACAGCAGTCAGATTCACATGCTTGAACATTCCTACTTTCTTAATCAATGTCATATTAACAGTATTTAATATAAATATTAACCAATATTCATACTCTGTTTTAGAAACAAAACACAGCATATGGCAAAAGAGATTAGACTTGGACCACATGTCATTTCTAATACTGTGTTTTTTATAAAGTCACTTGGCCATCAAGTCAATTCTGACTCATAGTGACCCTATAGAACACAGGTGAACTTCCCCATAGGGTTTCCAAGAAGCACCTGGTGGAATCGAACTGCTAACCTCTTAGTTGGAAGCCAAAGTTCTTAACCACTATGCTAACAGAGTTTCCACATTTCTAAAAGCGGCCCATAAACCAGGTGGTTTAGGGGGAAAAAAGTCCTTGGTGCTCCTGGCGACTGTGCAAAGCTGGGCCGGAGAACCTCTGCATGCTCGGTGCTCGGCAATGGGCAATGCCTGATGCACAACGATTGACAGGATTCGTCATTTTTATCCCAGCAACAAACCAAATGGGTAAAATGTACTTGTTCAATTCATGTGTAGACCTAACTTTGGTTTTGTCTAACCAAGTTGTTACAAATAGCTGCATCCCACCTTAAAACATGTCAGATTGTGAAAATTCAAAAATCATGACATTGATTACTGAGAACCTAGTTGCATAACAAAACATTCAGGGTTTTTTTTGTTTGTTTGTTTTTTGTTTTTAAGCCTCCAAAAAGGTTTATGACAGAGTTACTCTAAATCTGGGGTTTGCAAATGACACAAGGGCCAAATCTAGGCAGCTATCAATTTTTGTAAATAAAGTTTTATTGGAACATGGCCACACTCATTTGTTTACACACTGCCTATTGGTATTGTATCTGGTTGTTTTCCTGCTAACTGCAAAGCTGAGGCAGAACCTGTATGATCTGTAGTATGTATTTACTACCAAGCCCATTGCAAAATAAGTTTATGGAACCCTCCTCTAACTAGTTTTGAATATATTTAAAATACAATTTAAATTATAAAGCAAAAACATGTGCTTTCCTAAGTCAGATGAATATGTTGTTTAAAACAGGCAATAACTTTTTTAACATTTTCATTCAAACATGTATCTGCTACACTGCAGGTTGTAACACAATGGTGGCCACTTAACAAGGGTTTTTTTTTTTTTTTTAATTTCCTGAATCATTAGAAACTCTTCACTGGGATTATCTATTTTTTAGCTCTTTAATTTCACATTCTTTGAAAGCTAGATATAAAGATGACTCTCAAAGCTTAGCTCTTAAAATGGCCTACTTATGGAATAATACGAGGTCTGACAATTCAGTTTGTAAACTTATCCTAGAAAAAGTGCTACATACCTCCTGGCTGAGTATCACTACAGCCACCTTCAAAGTACTTCCCTTGCTACACACCAATGTCAGCACCTAGGTGGCCATAGTGATATTCAGCAATGAGTTATGTAACACTTAGAGCTATTAAGTTTGTTGATTTAACTGTCAGAACTCTTAAAACTACTCTTGCTTTCTTTGGTAATGGTTTCCATGATGTTTGATGCTTTTTTAACTTCCTTAATGAGGAAAGGCAAAATGAGGAAGGGCAAAATAGCACTTCTTTTAGATAATAACAATCTTAGGCTTAAAATTATAAACTAAGCAATTTCAGAATATGCTTCTCAGTACTTGATGGGAAACAAATAATTCAAGACAGAACCAATTCCATTGTTGGTTAGCTTGAAATGGCCATTTTGATACAACATGACTAGAGTTTTAGAGCTGGACCCGATATTAGGAACCACCTAGACCCATGGGTCCAAACTATCGGGGGGCACAGATGGTGAAGAAAGTAATGAACCCTTCTGCCCAGAAAAATGCACATATTAACAAAGATAACTTGAAGTAAAATTTCAGAGGTTTGTGTCTCACAAGCCTATGCAGAATAAAAACACCTGGTGGGGTCCACCTCCTTCGTTTGATAACTGAGGGTGCTGAGACTTGCTCACCCTACTGACAGTGACAGAAGCAGAAAGAGAAGCCACGTCATGTTAAGTGGTGGGTAAGGCTCGTTTCTCTCGCCTGATAGCTGAATACATGGTAATCTGGATTTAAACCATGTGCATTATATATGCATTCCATATTTGGGAAGGCATTCTGTATTGCATTCTCCTCACACGGCCCATTCAAGTTCTCAGGAGGATGATCTGAGGAGAGTGACTGGGGAGCCTGAGAATGAAGCAACACCCTGAAGGTTGAGGATGATGTCTGGAGGAAAAAAAGAAACTAAAGAGGGCTAAATACAAAACAGCACAAAGGCAAGAAACAAGGTAGAATACAATGCACAAAGTAAACAGAGGCCAAAACATGGAGAGATCTGACAACCTTCATAAGGAATTTGTGTTTAGTTCTGCCTGGACTGAAAAACTCACTGGCAATTTTTGTGGTTCTTTCTTGCCTTGTCTTCAGGCATGATCGTGACTCAAGGTCTTTGAGTATCTGGTCTGCCTACCTCGAGTGCTCTTCATTCTTCTTTTCCTAGGACATTCCTGTTGTTAATCCTTCAAGATCTCCCTCAAATGCCACTACCTGTGAAGCTTTGCCCCCCAACCCACCTTCCATCTATATCCATCTGCACACATCTAGGTCTGTATGTCCTTTGGGCTGTATATTCTCTGCAGCAGGACTCATCACTTGCCAACTGCATTGCAATTTGTCCGTCACCACATACGTCTCTCCTAAGTCTATGGGCTTGTTATAGGGAGACACAGCTCATCCCTAGTCCTTATCTCATTGCTGGTACAGGGGAAGCACTTGGAGGAAAACACTGGCAGGAAGATGAGTTGTATTGCAATAATTTAGGAGAAAGTTGACAAGAAGAAAGCTGAAAGGGTGATAACAAGTAGAATAGATACATTTAGCTCTTAGAACAGGCTGTGGAAGTCTAACAGAAAGGCAGACAGATCCTTATACCTGTGGCTCTGGTGGCTGGGAAGACGAGTACACCATTCAGCACAATGGGAAATAACAGCAGAAGTTCAGATACAAAGGAAGTGGAGGATCAGAGGAAGAAGGAGAAAATGAAGATAAATTGTGCTACCTTATACATGTTGGACTGGAAGCCTGTGAGTCTGAGGTTCAGAGGAACACTTAAGCAGAGATGTCTAGCAAAAACAGGGAAAAAAAGGTCTAGGCTTCAGAAAGTTGGTCAAGGCTGGAAATACTAGTGTAGAAGTTACTTCTATAGAGAGAAGAATCACAGATGTACAAAATCAGGTTGTATAAAAGTATACAAAGAATAAATGTTTACAAGGATAACCTGGGGTTTACTGAAAGGGCTACCAGTTAATCAGTTTTTAGACTCATCTCCTGGTAACTTGCCTTGAAGTTTGGTCATACATGTACTCCTCGGCCCCAACTGAAGCACTCCGAAATTTCTGCAAAGGTTAAAAGTCATCAAAATTAAAACAAATACAAGTCATCACACTAGGAAAAACAAAAAAAAAAGTGATAAGTGTAGCCAACATGTTTTACTTTCTTTAGAAAGAAAATTTTTCCTTTTTTGATATTATGTTTTCAATCTACTGTGAAAAGAATTACCAGTTGTTCATGTGTCTTAAAATATCTGCTGCACATTAAAAACTACAGTCAACAGATCATACAATGATGGATTTTATGTTACGATGAACTGCAGTTATGAACTTCTGTGTTTTTTCTCCTGTACATCTTATCATTAGTAATATGTACCACATACAGTGTTGCAGCACCTAATTTACTGATGCTCTCACACTCAGATGCTCAAAGATCAGATTTATACTGATATTGCTAAAAGACAATAATAATGAAAACTAAAAACAAAAAAAGAGCGTGAGAGGTATTTGACTTACATCAGAAAAGACGTATGATAGAGTCATTGCAACAGACTCCAGTTCTAAGTTGGGGACTATCTGGGCATATTTATTTGTATACCTATTCCTTACTCATCAACTGTTTTATTTGGTGACATTTACAACAATGGTAAAAAAAAAAAAAAAAAAGTCTACTATCTGACTGTCATTTGCATTGACACTGCACATCTGGGAGTAATGAATACCAAGCTTGCAGGATAATGGAACACTGGCCACGATGGTTACCTTGGCTGGGCCCTGATTCTCAGTGATTTGGTAGTTACATGATGATTTAATTTAGCAGTTATGTAATGATGTAATATGGCAGTTGCATAACGATGTAGTACACCTCCATTTTTTTGCGATCTGATGTAGCCATCTTTCATTTTCACATAATGCCTATTTTCACATAATGACCTGGTCTTTGGAATACAAACAGGTCAGTAAGTGAGGAACTGGTGTACTGTCATGTGAAATACCAGATAGTGAGATAGTAAGTGAGGAGTAGCTACACAGCCTTCATATCTTTGCAGGTATCCTGTAAGTGTTTACAGGTACTGGGAACTAACCTCTACCATTTTCTGTTATCTCCAGCACTTATCCCAAATGTTACAAATTCCAAATTAATGTAAAACTAATCATAGAAAGGCCATTATCGCATAGCAAAATGCAGTATTGTAGAGTAGTTAGGAACATAGTTTCTAGACCCACAGAATCTAGTGTAAATTTCTTTCTCTTTTACCTATTACCTTTGTAAATTTGGGCAAGTACCGTATTTCCCCCAACCATAAAACGCTTATCTTATACCTTGTATTTATTAGAAGGATTAAATGAGTTAACAGGGGTGAAGTATTCAGACAAGTACTTGGTTCTCAGTCAACACTATAAATGTGTATTAAATACTACTATAAGGTAATGGCTTGACCATAGTCAGTATCCTTCTGTAAAGACTCCTCCATTATCTCAATATTGGAGGGGTAAGTTTTTTGGAGAATCTCTAAATCTTATTACATGTGAAAACATTTTGATCCAGAGATATACAGTAGTTGTACATATAGCATAAATAGGATATACTATGCTATATCTTAGAACGTTTTCCGAAATAGATGTACAAAAGCCCTGAATCTTGATCCTAAAATAAATAGAATACTGACCAAAAGGGACTTGGTTGAACACACACACTCGGTCCTTTCACCGTGACATTTTTCCAAACACTTTCTTCAGAAACAATCCTCCTGTTTCTCCTTTTTCTGCCACAAACTTTCATTCTTTGACTAACAGTTCAAGGTTTTCCTTCCTCAGAAAAGTATTACTCAGAGCTACTTTCCAAACTTTCTTCTCAGTCCCTAACCATGGTCCCTAGAATTCAGTGTACTCTTATAACATAGTTTAGCTTTACATACTTACATTCCTTCTCGTTTTTTTAGCAGTCTCTTATAAATTCCTATTATTCAATAAGGTGGTCTGTCCTTTAAAGTTCATCCAAATGTATCACATGAACATTTCACAAATACTTCCTATTACATAGTTAGAATAACCATGATAAGGAAATCAAAGGTACAAATTTGTGTTTCCTCTGCAATCATCCAGTCAGCAAAGCACTCATTACGGAATTTTCTGGGTCTTCACAATCTACCTGGTGCCAGGAGAAATACATAAGATACATGGCATTGTCCTGGTCTCAAAGAGATAAAAACTGGCTAAAACAGAGCCAATGACTAGACATGAAAGTCTGTGTTCATTCATTCATTCATTCATTGTAGTGAGAAGGCCGTAAGCTAGATTTTAAATATGCTACCCCTGAGAGACCTCCAGGCGAAGAGTCAAATAGACAATCAGATACAAAAAGTTTGGAACCCAGAAGAGAGGATTGAGCTGGAAAAAGAAATCTGAAGGTCCTTAGCACAGAGATGACAATAAAAGTTATAAGCTATAACAGAAGTCTGTTTCCATAACCATTCTCACACAAGGTAGGTAAATCACACTCTGATTTCAAATAATAGGCCACCCGATCATACCAAATTTGACTAAATTTAGAGAAACTTAAATCTTCCTAAAGCATAAAATGTGTGTATGACATAAAACACACTAATCATGTGATGAGATCCTTGGGAGTTTGGTGATCCCATAAGCACTGGGTCATGTGCTTCAAATAAATTTATTAAAAATAAGTACATTCATCCCAACTGAGGAAATGTTCCAATTAAGTACGTGAATTACGATTTTTTAAGATTTTTATTCTTTAAACTTGTGAGGGGAAACACGCAATCAGCTAAAAATAAACCAAGTTTTACAACACTTAAAGTTCACTTTCAATTTCAGGTGATACATGAACGTAAAAATCAATGGATCATTCATTGTGTTTCTATTGGGTAATGACATGTACTCATTCTTTGTCTTTGTGTCAGAATTCTCTGCAAACTGTTAATTCTACAAACAATATACCAGATTGAATTATGAAATATATACTAAAGATGTCTGGTGATCACCCATAAGTAGTTCTCAATTCCTGAGCAATGGGAGACTAGATCACTCAGCCCTCTTACAGTTCAATAGGCTCACAAAACATGAACAGGTGTGACATGTCACTTCCAAGTCAAAATATTTACAAGTCAGTGTGACATCTCATGGGTCCCTGGGTGGTCCAAATTGTTTGTTGTCAGCCACTAGCCTGAAGATTGACAATTTGAACCCACTCAGAAGTACCATGGAAGAAAGTCTTGGAAATCTGCTTCCATAAAGATTTCAAAAAACAAAAGGAAACCTATTGCTGTCGAATTGATTCTAACTCATAACAACCCTATAAGACAGAGTAGAACTGTTCCATAGGGTTTCCAAGGCTATAATCTTTATGGGCATGAGTCTTTGTGACAAGTGGTTAAGAACTCAGTTGTTAACTAAAAGGTTGACTGTTCGAATGCACCAGCTGCTTTGAGGGAGAAAAATGTGGCATTCTGCTACCATAAAGATCACAGCCTTGGAAACCCTAGGGTGCAATTCTACTTCTACTCTGTCCTATAGATCATTATGACCAAAAAAAACCCACTCAAACCTGTTACCATTCAATCGATTCAGACTCATGGTGACCCTATAGGACACAGCAGAACGGCCCCACAGAGTTCCAAGGAGTATCTGGTGAATTTGAGCTGCCAATCTTTTTGTTAGCAGTGGTAGCACTTAACCACTATATAACAGGGTTTGTTGTGAGTCAGAATCAACTCAACAGCAATGGGTTTTGGTTAATCTTTGTGGAAAAAGGATGTCACCACTTTGTCTTGCAGAGTGGATGGTGGGTTCAAACCACCAGCTGTTTGGTTTGCAGCTGAGCACTTAACAACTGCAGCACCAGGTTTCTTCCATAAAGATTACAGACAAGAAAACGCTATGCAGCTGCTATACTCTGTAACAGACTCAGCTGCAACAATGTTAGGGTTTCTGAGTACTATGGATATGATCTCTCTTCCCCTGATGGGATGACTCGGGAAGCCACATGTAGCACTGATAATGTCACAAGACGAAGGAAAACTGGATTCCTGTGTCACTGACTAAAAAACACGTCATAACTTATTGGAACAACCAAATAAGAAAACTGGATTCCTGTGTCACTGACTGAAAAACACGTCATAACTTATTGGAACAACCAAATAAGCAAATGAAATGATGCTCAGTATTATTCGACATCAGAGAAATGCAAATTCAAACCACAAGGAGATACCACGTATTCCAACTAAAGTAAATAAAGTTGAAAAAAACTGACATTACTGAGTTTTGGCAAGGATGTTGAAAAAAAAAGAGCTCATTGCTGGTGGGAATGGATATGGTAGAGCCATTTTGGAACACTGTGATGTAGTTATCTTATCAAGTGAAACATGCATTTATCACATGACCCAGAAATTCCAATCATAAGTATTTACCCAGAAGAAATAAGATCATGCATCTACAAAAAAATATGTCATCAATGTTCATAGCTGTATCATTCAGACTGCTCATAACTCTGGGGTACTACTCAACAATAAAAAGGAAACTATTAATACAATCAACAACATGAATGAATGTCAAAAATCTTATGTAAAGTGAAAGAAGACAAACACAAAACACTTGTGTACTGTTTACAAGAAATTTTAGAAAAGATTCAACCATCATGGCAGAAAGCAAATTAGGGTTTGCCTAGAGCAAGGAGAGGGGAAGGCTTTAAGCACAAGGGAGCTCACAGAAACTAGTAAGATAAAGAAATTTTCTGTACCTTCAGTATGGTGTTGGTGGCAAAATTATATACAGTTATCATAATTCTCCAACTATACACTTAAAATGAGTGAATTTGAAACAATTCACCCAACATCATTATTTCTGCAAGTTCTAAGGGCACGTATAAATTCTCTGCAAACAGAGAATGTGTGATCTCTGCTAGTAACATACAAAGTACACACACACATGACTATGGATAATACAAATTCTCCTAGTTATTCCATCAGACAAGGTTTGAATGAGTTTGTTTTAAAAAGTTATATTGTAAAGTACATATATCGCACAGGTCACATCTGCACTCTGGGTGCTATTTGGAAGGTGGAAAAAAAGTCAAGGTGAAACTTTTCAATGTAGGGAATTTGCACACAAACATCTCTTAATTCTTCATAAACATTTCAGTTTAAGGCTATAACTAACACAAAGGAAATTCTCATCTAGAGAATCCAGAATAAGAGAAATATTCCTTTACACACAAAGACCAATAGGTTATCAAAAAGTGTTCATAAAGAATAATACTAAGCCCATTAAAAAAAAAATTCACACCATTTGATTGATGTACCTCACTTAAGACACAAACAGATCGGGGCCTCTGGCTCTAGGCTACGGATGCTCTCACAAAAGCTGGGCACTCACTCACCTCAGTGGATCCCTCTTTAAAGCTCTCGCTGTAGGTGCTGTCTGGGGTGCTGCGCTGGTCATCCTTGAGATAGGTGCTATGGGTGGCGATCGACGGCACGTCGTACTGAGACTGTTCGTAGATCACCACGCGGTGCTCCTCGCTGTCCCCTCGCGGGTAGTGCACAGGAGGGACCATGAAGACAGGCGTAAACTCTTCAGCTTTCACCACAGTGACTCCGGACACGGGGATGACCGCAGCACTCTCCGGGACATTGGTGCTGTACTGCTCCCTCTTGGGACTCTCCAGGTGATCTTGATTGAGGGAAAGGTTCACTGGAACAGTCTTTAGGACCTGCACTCGGTTTTCTCCTCCAGTCAAATTACTTTGAGCTTCACTGGTGCCAAGACAATTTCTGTGTGTTTAAACCCACCCCACAACATGACAGAATTAGAAAAGGTACCATTTTCCAACTGCTAATGAAATACTGCTGGAAGAGGTGCTGCGGCCAAGTGCAGAGGCTGAAGGCCAACTTTGTGATGGAAGGACCCTTCTGACACCATTTGAAGTCACCCTGAATCTTCTCCTTACTAAATGTAGGACTCCTAGATATGTGTACCTTCTGATGAAGGAGCCCTGGTGGAACAGGGATTATATCCTCAGCTGCTGATTGAAAGGCGGGGAATGAACTCATCAGCTTATCTACAGGAGAATGAAGTGGCCGTCTGCCTCCACAGAGAGTGTAGCCTTGGAAACTTTACAGAGCCATTCTCCTCTGTTCTGTAGCATCAATATGAGTTGGAACTGACTCCAAGGCAATACGGTTGGGTTTTTGCTTCTATCTATTTATTTATTTTTACTTCATGGTGCCCTGTGGTGTGAGGTCTTCAGTACTGTTTAGCCAACATTATTGGCAAGGGGAGATGGGGAGGAAAAGTTGACCCCAGACCTTATCAAGTCTCTACAGGTGACTTCCAACTTTCAGAAAACACAGGAGCTGGAAGAATGACTTCTTAACATCAAAAAGAAGCAACTATGTGGACCAGGATGACCTGGTTTCCTTAACAAGTCAAAGTCATGACAAGCAGCAGAAGAGTGAGGGAACTATGCAAGATTAAAAGAGACTTAAATATGAACATCAAGTCTGGTTTGAATCCCAATCCAAACACACCAAAGAGGCGGTTATGAATCAACAGATTTTGTGAGGCAATAAACTATGGACTGAGCGTTAGCTGATATCAAAGAGGTATTGTTAATTTAATTTGGTGATAATTGTTGTGAGATTATATAATAAAGTGCCTTTAAATTTTAGAGATACAAAACCCATTGCTGCTGAGTTGATTCTGACTCAGAGCAACCCTACCAGACAGAGTAGATCCACCCTGTAGAGTTTTGAAGGAATGCTCTACTGAATTCAGACTGCTGACCCTTTGGTTAGCAGCCAGCACTTAACCAATGTGCTCCCAAGGCTTCTAAACAAGTCAGAAGTAATTAGAGATGATATGGCGTTATGCTAGAGATTTATTTTGTAGCTCTGGTAGCATAGTGATTAGGTGCTATGGCTGTCAACCAAAGGGTTAGTGGTTTGAATCTACCAAGCACCCCTTGGAAACTCTATGGGGGCAGTTCTACTCTGTCCTATAGGGTCACTGTGTGTAAGAATCAACTTGGCAGCGATGGGTTTAGTGTTTTTGGTTTTATGGACTTATTTTAAAATACTTTCTCTAAAAACAGGGGGGGAGGGGGAGAAAAGATAGACTAAAAAAGTGGATAAAAATTTATCACTACCAAGTCTTGAGGATGGGATGTATATATGAGGATTCATTATACTATCCTTTCTCCTTCTGTATATGTTTGAAAGCATCCTGAACAGAAGGTTTTAAAAGAGCTTTTAAAAAAAATAAGTAAACGAAAAGATTTGTTCTTCAAACCTCAGTAAATTGAAGAGGTTTGGTAGGAATACTGTTTTCCATCATTCTATAAGCTAACCTCCTCATAGGAAACAAAAGACACGTGAGAATTTATCATTAAAATACTATTCCAACTGAGAAACAACATGAGCTCACTAGTATCCTTACCCCTGATTTACTTTCAGGGCTTATGGAAGTGGTGTAACTGGTCTTATGTAACAGAAGATCCCCTGGATCTCAGATCTCCTGACTGGAGACAGAAATGAGAGGGTTTGGAAAATTAATTCTTGTCAGGCTAGGATGAAATACTTTCATTTATACCAAGAATTTCTGGGAGGTAACAGAAGCAAAGAGGAACTCATTAATGGAAGATTATTATTATTGATAGCAAAATAATTTTCCTACCAAAGTCTTTTTTGATCATTATAATTTGGGTCTACCTCTCACTTGTTCATGGCTTATTCTAAATGACACAGAGAGGAAATAACTACACATTTCATGTGAAGCTCTGTCCCAAAATGTCTGTTTCTTTTTTAACTATTGTGTGCTTTCTGGGCCTTACTGCCATCTCTTACTGAGAGGAATATTCAAATAAAATTGGTTCTTCCAAGAACTGGACTCATTCCTCTCTGTAAAGAAGGAAGTCCTTTAGCCTCTCAGCAGGGCTTGGTATTTTCAGCTTTGATTTTTTAGATAAAACTTCAAAGGGAAGTTTGAGAAAAGAGTGACTCCACATGAACAAAGCCGATAACAACAAAAATCTAAACTTCTCTGAGTTGGTCACACATCTTTCTAGATCATCCTAGAACAGAATCCTCTCAAGAATAAAAACCACAAATCTACATTTTATGAAGGAATACAAGGCCTTAGGTAAGAACTTGATTTCATGGCCAAATCAATACAGGGAACCTGCATCTAAGGCACAGTAAAAGTTTCTAAATTGGATTTAATCTGAATCAAATTAGTTGGAAGATGCCAAAATCCAGACCACCCATTCACATCATCATTTCCAACCCTGCTGTTTAGATATTGCAAGTAATGTTAATAGATGTTCCTCAAAGAAAGAAGCCTGTGATAAAAATCTGCTTGGGAGAAAAACAAAAAATGCTTCCAACAAACCAAGCTGGCGTTTCACAAAGATCTTGGACACAGCAAAGGCCCCAGGGCATTCTTTCTTCTCTTTAATTGTAACTCAGCTTTCCCCAAACTCATTTCATGAGATCTTTTTGTGAAGCAAAGGTTGTATAGTGGTTAAGTGCTACAGCTGCTAACCAACAGATTGGCAGTTCAAATCCACTAGGTACTCCTTGGAAACTCTATAGGGCAGTTCTACTCTGTCCGATAGTGTCACTATGAGTTGGAATTGACTCGATGGTCATGGGTTGGGTTGGGGTTTTTTTAGATAGTATTCTGCAGGTTAGGTTATGAAAGGTTGGTCTATATGGGCCTGCTATCAAAGCAATTAACTAATTGCCACTTCTCTGGGCTTTGCACAGACATCATCTTATTGTGTCTGCCAAAATATTCAGTTAGCCAATCTCTCTATAGCTGGAGTCCACTTTAGGTCAACTTTCTTAATCTTCTAATTCAAGTAAAATGTATGAACTCCAAAGAACAAACACAAAGCCAAAATATTTTTCAGTGTTCTTACAAACAAATAAGCAAATGATGGTGTTGTATAAATCTAGTTGGATCATCATTACCATATCACCAGGAAATAATCGATTCAGCATCACCAATCGTGTGTAACGGTGTATACAGAATAGTATTAGCTTTAGAAGCTAATACTACAGAGCTTCAGAAAGACATTTGAAAAACAGATAATCAGAACAGTAGAAATTATTGTAAGATACTGATTCATCTACAATAGAAATTAAAATTGAGCCAGATATTATAAACTAAGAAAAATATGTATCGCTAAGAATGGTACATTAAATAGGTTCTTTAAAAAACAGTTGGATCATATCACTGAGATCCTCAGTTTTCTAAATATCAGCTTCTGTGTACCAACAGTGGTAATGATGCCATTTTAGTACATGGCACCTTAATTCATGAATGCACTCCAGATCCAATGATAACCTCAAACCAAATACATGGCCATCAAGTCAATTTCGACTCACAGCAACTCTGTGGGACAGAGTGGAACTGCCCTATAGAGTTTCTGAGGCTGTAGGTCATTACAGAAACACACTGCCACATCTTCTTCTCCTGTTGGGTTTGAACCACTGACCTCTTGCTGTACCACCAGGACTCCTGTGAACCAGAAGTCTACTAAGTCATAAGCAATCTACACAAGGTGGTGTAGTCTGTACCCTTCTCCCACAAAACAAACCTCTTCTGTCTATCATGTTGTCGCATAGGCAGAGACACGTCTTAGACTCATTTTTCCCTGACCTGTTGTGGTCACTCCTATATGGTAGTAGACAGCACCTGCCTGGCTTCATATATACTTGCCAGAAACCCAAATCAAACTCACTCCTGTTGAGTCAATTCCAACTCATTGCAATTTTATAGGACACAGTAGAACTACCTGATGAGTTATCTAGTGAGCAGGTGGTAGATTCGAACTGTGGACCTTTTGGTGAGCAGCTAACCTCTTAACCACTCTACCACCAAGCCTTCTATATACTGGTAAGATCGTGGAGAACTCCAGGATCTGCAGAGAGTCAGCTTTTTCCCCTTGTCATCACTGAGCCAGCAAGGCCCCAGGGACCGAGGGCAGTGTAGCCCATCAGAAAATCCCTAAGGGAAAGGTGATTCAGACTCAAGCTGCCTTAATCTGCTGCTGGTGAGGAACCTTGGAAGTGGTGTACAGTGCACAGCTGCTGGCTTGGGGAGCGGACCTCTGATGCCAATCCTATATAATAAGACATTGAAGTCAGGAGCAGTTCCTATCAAAGTCAGGTGAAATTCTGATACATGTGCTGGGGAGGGCAAGCTTGGGAGGGGACTTCTTTATTTTTCCTTCCTTTCTATTTCTACATGAAAGAAGCCCCAATAGAAAATCATGTGTGGCTCCTCTCCATCTCTCTGCAGGTGAAGAGATTTGTTTGGTAAGTTTGAGAGAAGGTTTAGACCCTTCATGCTTTTGCTTTCTGTCTAGAACTTCCTGGGCAAGAAAGAGACATTCCTGTCACAGCTGCCATGTTACAAGTAGCCTGTGTCTTTGGAGAGGTCTGAAGTCCTGCCTGGGACTAGGTACACACGTGCAGTGTATCTCAGTCAGGACTGATGAGTTACAAACTACAGATTTGAAGTCACATTCTCCAATTGGTTTCATAAGACATAAAGCTTCTTTGTTCATATTTTTTTAATCTTAACGTGTTCGTCTTTTATTTTTCGTCTGGTGCTCACTCAGGAGCACAAAGGAGTGTTACACAATGATCTACCATATTTTGTGCCCTGAACCCAACGGTGCTCCCTGATGCTCATGGCTATCCACCAGCTGAAACCCAGGACTGGGAAACATCCACCCTCCTTCCTGTCACCCTTCATGGCAATTGATCCTTCAAGGCTCTAACTTCCTCAAGGACCTGCTCACAGGTATGCATGAACTTGATCAGAAAAATAAATCCCAGCAGTGTGCTGTTCTGCCAATACATCTCTCCCAACACTTAGAATTTTAAGCCTCCTGGAAGGAGGTGTCTGCAGACTCCTTCCAACAGCCTTTGGATGCACAGCTAGAAATGCAATTTGTTTTTCTTACTGATAGATTGGTTTGAGTCTAGATGCTAGAAGACTGATAGAGGAGCTAAGCTTCTTAATCTTCCCCAACCCCATCTCCTCTCAAGAACAAGATTATAGTTCAATGCTGTTTCAAAAAAAAAAAAGTTATGTGGGGGTCCAAGCATATTTCTTTACATGACACCCTACCTTTTATCCTGGTCTTCTTGACCGTCACTTGCTTTGCTTACAGACAGTAGCCTCTTATCTCGAGGAACCTGGAAATAATCACCAAGCATTAGTCAGACATATGTATGCAACAGTAACCATATAGAGAGCTAGACACTGGCAAGAGCAAAGAAACTGAAATGGACTTTCTACTGGAAAGTGGAATAAATTTGCTAGAGCCAGGAGATGGTTAAACGGGAGAGGTCTGGATGACAAGGATGGAGAGGCACGGCAGAAACAAAGGAGTAGTAATAACGACAGGGCCACCACAATCCTACAGTTCTTCCACCTACTGCTTGTCATAGGAGACTGCTCACTCACTGCCCTACTCAGACCACCTTAAGAGCGGGTGAAGAGAAAGGAGCAATGTGAGCGGAGGGTGCATCTGGACATCTGAGCAGACAGAAAACGTGGACTCACAACAAGCGCCATAGTAAGTAACCAGGACTGACCCACCACATGTGGAAGACTTCTGCAGCTGACACTGGGGGTGCAAACTGTTGGCCAGTGTGGAGGCACGCAGCTAACATGACAGGACCACACCCTGACCGCCCTCCCCACAGAGCTCGTGGGCTGGCTGTCATGACTCGTCTCCGACTGCACTTTCATCGTCATCTTAACAACCACACCAGCTGCTGTTAAGTCAGCTCTGGATCTCCGCGACCCCAAGTGCATCTGAGTAGAACTATGCTCCCCAGACTTTTCAATGACTCATAATCTATTTCTGAATAACAGATCTGTCTTTTTTTTTTTTTTTTCAGGAAATGGATTACCAGCCTTTTGTCCCAGATAACTCTGGGGATACTCAAATCTCCAGGTAGACTGTGCACCACCCTGGGATCTTATCAACTGTAAGACCAACGTGTTGCCTGAAAAATTACTGAAGAAGTACTGCTTAAGAGAAGGGACATTCTCACCAGCTGTGTTTCTGACAATCATTTAATTCCCTTTCTGCATCATGGGTTGTTTATACTTCTCTGCCATGTTTTCAAACTCACAGAAAGCAAGTTTGATTTGGTTGGTTGGTTGGATTTTTTTTTGCTCATTTTTGCACTTTTTTAAATTAAATTTCCAGATTACTCTTCTAGCCCAAATCCTTTACACCCAAAATGCAGCCTTCACTATTTTAGGATGAAAGAACTTTTATGAGAGCAGCCCGATTCTGAATTTGCCTAGCAGTTACATGTTTTCCACTCACCTGGAAATGTGTGCAAGCCCAGTCAGCTGGACTAAGGGGGAGATACAGCAGGGTGGCTAAGAGTAGAGTCCTAGAGCCTGACTGCCTGGGTTCAATTCTGAGCTCTACCACTAAACCAAATACATCTCAGTTTTCTCATCTGTAAAATAAGAATAATGATGTCCTATAACTCACAGGGCTTTTAATGGAATTAAATGAGCTAATTAAAAAAAAGAAGAAGAAGAACACAAACAGCATGCTTGGCACTTTCAAGTATTTGTTAAATATAAATAAAATGAATCAAAGGTAAGACCTCCATTCATATATTAATTTAGAGACTCTGCAAGGTATCAAGAAGACCTGGTGGCATAATGGTTAAGTGTTAGCTGCTAACTAAAAGGCCAGCAGTGTGAATCTACCAAGCACTCTTTGGAAACTCTATAGGACAGTTCTTCTTTATCCTCTGGGTTGCAATTGACTCAATGGCAATGGGTTTGGCTTTTTTGTTCTTAATCTTTCTTATTTTTAAACATGTGTCCTGTGGCACAACCACAATCTCCTGGACTGTCAGAGCATTTTTCACCTTCTCCTTCTATGACCAGTCACAAAGCCCCCGTGGCCTCTGAAATTCACCCACCTCCCTCTAGATGCCTGCCTCCTGGTTCTGCTTTCACCATTTCTTGCAGAGGTTACTTCAGCCTCTTTCCTGGCTTCTCATGTCCTCCATTTAGTCTCTGAAGATTCATTTTCTTTATAGGAGGACCCAGAGTATTTTAAAATGCAAGTCTTTTCCCATTGTGTATCTACTTTAAATTCTTCAAAGGCTTTTCATTGCTTTTGGAATCTTTAACAGGGGCTGCCCATTCTTTGCTTACCATGTTTCAGTGACATTGTATGTATGACCACGCAATGCTCCTTCTTGTAGCAGAACCACCCTATAAAGTCCTCACTGCTGAAACTCATCCCACTCCCCCAACCTCCCCATCCTACCTGTGACTTCCACAGGCTACCTCCCATCTATAAGATTACACCCTCTGAGTGTCTACTTTGTGCATGGCTGTTGAGTGTTTGAAATGTAGTAAACCCTTAGTAGATACTGGTTAAAAGAAAGAATAAATGAGTTAAAATGGCATGGTAAATGCAGGACCAAAAAAGCAGAAAAAATGGGGATTCTTCACAGTAACACACACACACAAAACCTATTGCTGCTGAGTTGATTCCAATTTATAGTAACCCTACAGAACAGAGTAGAACTACCCCTGTGGTTTCAAACAGCCAATCTTTTGATTAGCAGTCAGAATTCTTAACCACTGTACCACTCTCAAAAACACATGAAAGTCCAAAATGTCAACAATTACAGGCAATCCCTTGGCGGTGAAAAACTTCTGTTCCTAAGCCTGTCTTTCAGTTGAAGCTGTATGTTAGTTGGAACGGTCAGGTGTGGTTCTTATCTCAGGTCAGTTAGTCAAACATTTGTCTCAGTATTCAGTGTACCTTTCTGTGCATAAAACACACTAAGGAAACAATTTTGGACACACTCAAAAAATATTTTTAATATTATAATTTAATATAATAATAAGACAGTAATAACAACATTCATAGCCCAAGGGCTACCTGTACTTTAAAACAAAGATAAGAATGCAAGCAGGCAGGAAAATTAGATTAATAGAGACAGAACAACCAAAACAGAAGTGTTGAGAATATTCCACAAGTTGCAGTCAAAGTCCCTGAATAATCTGTGTCGTAATTGCTAGGGAATCTACTCCACTGTGTAAACCTTCAGCAAAAACACAATAAGATATTGTTTAAAACATACACACACACACATTAATGAATGTTATTGCTACCAAGATAGACCAATGCAAGTTCCAAGCAGACCACTGTGCTCTGTCTACAATGTAGAACATGATGCAACCAAAGGTGTTATTAACCACTGGGTTCCCTCCAATATGGGTAAACAAAAAAATGTACCATGTTTACTTCTGGCTTCACAAAGAGTCATTTTTGAGAGAAATTGAGGTGTCTCCACTTAGCCCCCTCACTGAGCTCTACGTCCACACTGCTGATGTCGTCAGCCCCGGCTGAGTGGGCTTCAGCTCAGGTTGCCGCATGCACAGTGGCGCGCAGCCCTCTCTAGTCCTGCGCCATCCCCGTGGTTGTTTTCAGACCTGACCACTGTAATCCACTGTGTTTTCACTGGCTGATTTTCAGAAGCATATTACCAGGCTTTTCTTCCAGACTGACATTACTGTTTATCAGATGTCCCTATCTAGACATCCCATAAGCACATCCTGAACACATAATTATCTTTTTCTAAAAAGCCTTTCTTCTGTATTCCCTATCTTGGTTAATCTGAGAATCGTCTCCAACATCTTGTTCCTAGTTACGGTGTGACAGTTAATGTTAGGTGGCAGCTAGGCTAGGTGATCATTTTCAGTGGCTTGGCAAATACTGGCCTGGGCATTCAATCAATTGAAAAGGGAGTTTTCTTGGGGGTGTGGTTTGCCTCCTGTGTATAAATGGTTGTTCTGTCAAAGCTTGCTCTCTCACTTTCTCAGCCACGCACTCTGCAGCCTGACCTCCGGTTCTTGGGGCAGGAGCCTGCCAAACTCTCTGTCCTGCAGCCTGATCTGCAGATTTGGGATTGGACATCTCCCACAGTACTATAATTCAGCAGAGGTCTCTAGCCTACCACTTGACTCAAAGATTGGGATTTACCAGTCCCCATAAATGTAAGCTACTTTCTTGAAGCAAATCTCTCTAGATTTGCTAGTTATATACATTTCATTGGTTTTGTGCCTTTAGAGAACTCACACTCATACATACACAATCACTTGCTAACTTTCATTACAATAAATACTAGATTATTTCTTGAACATATTGTTTTGTCTTTATTTAGTGCTTGTTTTAGTAGATGACTTACAGAGAACTCTCCAAAATGCTGACCTAGCGGATCCCCTACTCAAATTGAAAAAAAGAGAATCACTTTTACTCATTAACACTCCACTTTACAATATAGAAAGTCTATCCTCCAAGTAGATTGAACTTTGCCATGACTTTAACACCAGTATATACAAATTGTGCAGATAAAGAGAACCAAGAATTCAACATCGTCATCTGTACTTATAGTTTTCGGAAACAAGACTGTATCTACAAACATTATAATATTTCCAGTAAAAAGACAGTAAAGCATGGGCAAAATGAAAAGACGTATAGAACTCTGCTATTGCACACATACAATCTCAGAAAATATTCTATGTATCTACTTCATATCCTAAATTGAGAAAGTAATCATAGAAATACTACTTCAACAAAGATTTATACACAGGGCTACGACATGGGTTTTATGTTCAACTCCCTAGGGTGTACCTCAAAATATTTACAGAAAATAGTATTGCAACTTTCCTTTAAATGTTAGCAAATGCCAAAGAGAAGAAGTAATCCGGGTCTCATATTAACACTTAATTACACACTACAGAGCCTTGCCAGCAAAGTGGTTAAGCGCTCAGCTGCTAAACAAAAGGTAGGCAGACTGAACTCACCCATGACTTTGAGACAGAAAAGACAGACTTGTTGATCTGCTCTCATAAAAATTATAGCCAAGAAAACTCAATGGGACAGTTTTACTGTGTCCTGTGGAGTCACTATGAATTGAAAATTGACTGGACAGCACCTAACCCATTAAACATATAGGAAATATAGTATATTGCTTTTATAAATTACTATTTATAAATTATAAATTACAACTATTGTTTCAGGATATGTTTCTCTTTTCCATGAGAAAACCAGAAGGAAAAGAGAAGCGGAAGGAAATGGGAAGCTGACTGAAGAAACCTGAAAGGAAAATGATGCCTTCTGGGTGACTTTGTCTAAAGTTGCTTGAGACACAGAGAGGCAGACAGGGATCTAGTTCTTTTCCTGAAACTGGCTTTCCCTCTGCCCAACCAGCAGGATAAACACAGCCATTCTCACCTTTGTGCTAATTCTCAGCATCAGGCAGAAGTGTCTACAATCAAAGCAGGCAGTAAACCTCCTCAGTCAGTAAATACCTGCTGATTTTTTACACCTCACCAGTTCTGAGGAAACGAGTTATACCAGGTACAGTTCCTTTACAGCTGAGACAGACTCTTACTTCTTGTGTGATTTTCTGAAATACTCCTATGTTCTAAATATTGTATGGCAAGTATCTTTGCTAATGTCAGTGAATCACATTCATTTGAAGGGTTTTTCAAAAAATGTAGTATCCACTGAAAGAAACAAAGACAGGGTTGTAATAAAATTAAGTTGGGAACTGCTGCAAAAGAGTTCCACAAAACTATTCATTGAAATGTTTCATACAAAATGGAAAAATCTAGAAGCAACCTAAATGCCCAGTAAATAGGCAGTGATGAATCAGAGTATGGCACAGCCACCCAATGTAGCATTTTTCAACAAAAATCATAAACATTAAGTAAAATTGGCAGCAAAGCATTTGTAATATGATGTCAAGTAGGAATTATGTGGATAATACATGTGCACATTGACAAAGAAGACAAGAAATAACTATTCAAAATTAAAAGCTTCTTCTGGGTGGGTAGTGAAGTTGTGCTTCCTTCCACAGAGAGGAAAGCAGAGAGGCAATGAGAACAGGAAGAGTTAAGGCTGAATTCCATAGCAAGGGTGGAAATACTATTAGTTCTCTTGCCTGTGGTGAAGAATCTGTCCCCTCTAAACTCTTCAGGAGTCCCTGGGTGATAAAAACAATTCAGGATCTACTACTCAAAAGCGCAGTGGTCCAAACCCACCCAAGGACAACATGTAAGAAAGGCCTGATCAAGAAAACCCTATGGAGCAGTTCTACTCAGCAATATATGTGGTTGCCATGAGTCAAAACTGACTCAATTGCAAGTGCTGGGGTGTGTGTGTGTCTGTGTCTCTGTGTGTGTGTGTGTCTCTCTCTCTCTCTCTCGGGGTGTGTGTGTGTGTGTGTGTGTGTACATGCATTATCTCTTCCCAACAGGAAGGGTGGCCTTGGGAGCTGGTAGGAGGGCAGGGTGGGACTGAGAGTTCTACCTTGTAGTAGTCATACAGCAGGCCAAGAGCAGCAGCACTGTCCTCATCACCATTAATACTCATCATTGCCTTGGTGGCTGCCGTCAGGGGATTCTCCAGATATGACTTCCAGGCTTCATCTTCACTGGTGTAGGCTCTTCGGGTATTGAATGGAGGGTCACTGGGCATGGGCACTAAGGCCACCAGTCGTTTATTACTGCAAAAGCAAGAGAAACGTGAGACTCCCCATCAGAGAGGTATTCCTACTAAATACACTCATATTGCAGTTACAAGCATTGCTTTGTGGTTCTCACAGAATGGAAGGAAGAGGATAGAAACTTAAAACTAGAGTGATGTCACGGGTGCATTTATAAAGCCATCAATTTCACTTTCTACGAGAAGAAATAATGGGCTTTAACAAAGCAGGATAAAACAATCCTCTTCAAATTTCTTTTCCCATAGCCAATCGTTCCAGGAGTTAAGTAATTTTATGGAATTATTGTTTTTTTTGTAATTGTTCTTCATGAATCAATGCTACAATGTAACCCTGTGAGAAACAGGTTTCATTTAATCTTTAAGTTCTAACTGAAAATACGTGAAACACATTATATGCAATCCAAATTTTAATGATAATTAAAAACTATTTTATCTAGTTTAATCTGTACTTCAAATTGGTAGTAAATTAAAGACCAATCCAGATCTCTTGATTTAAAAAAGGCAACATAAGGCACTCTTCAAACAAAGCATATTACAAAAAATATATTATTTAATAAGAATACAATGCAACAGTAATGACACAGCCTAAGAGTGAAAGCTAGTATAGACACAGCAGTCTACCACATTTAAATGACATGAGAGAAACACATTATAAAGATTAACATAAAGAGTGAGGAGTGTATTTGGAGAATTTTCAATAGATATAGATGGGGGTTGGAATCCTTGATCATTTCTAACCAGAAACCAACTTTGGCTGAAGCAGCAATTGACAAGGCAATTTTTGAAGGTCAGTGTAACAAATGCTCAAATACACAAGGGCCATGACAGTCCTCAGCTCTTTGTGTAGAGATTCCAGCTAAGAAGCAAAGGGCCTGCAGAGGCTTTGGCGCTCATCTCCTTGCCCTCTTTTGTTTGTTCAATGAAATGGAACAAAGAGACACTGTATTTCAGAAACACTCATGTCTGCACATTGTAACACGATACATAAAGCAAAAGCAACACCTACACAGACCAATAGAAATTCAGCCATCTAGGGCCTCCTGATGGTCATTTAGTTCTAAATGGGGTCTCTTTTGCTGACACTCGTATAGGTCTTCCCAAATGGTAGATAGTCCGTAAGCTTACTCTGTGATAGAGACCTGGTGTGAATCCTCAACAAAAGTCTACTGAGGATCCTTTATTGGGCTAGTGTGGTGTTGTGCATTGGTGTAAGGTCAAAGGAAGACACTGATGCAGTATTTGGGAATGGGGGGACATACATTTAGCACAATGGAATTCTGGACTAGATGGCCTTTTGCCCATTTCCACTGTTGTCATGGAGTCAATTTTGGCTCATAATGACCCTACAGGACAGAGAAAAACTGTCCCACTGGGTTTCCTAAGCTATAATCTTTATGGCAGCTTACTTTCGTATCTTTCTCCTACAGAATGGCTGGTAGGTTTGAATCATCAACTCTTTCAATTAGTAGCCAGGCATGTAAACACTGTGCCACTAGATTACTCAGCGAGCCTTTAGGCCATTCATTTGAACTCTTATGCCAATGGTTTGGTGGAACTAAGCAGGGTAAAAGAAAATATTGATCCAACTGCAAATGAGTTGGAATAAAAGGGTATAATCAGGTATCTGGAAGTAAAAGACAAAAACCTTGGTAGAAGGAAGCCTTACTAATCATTAGACACTGTGGTGATATGAAATGCCACAGGCCCTGCAACTGAGTCCCTGCTCACCACTGAGAGTTGTGAAAAGCTGGGTAGATGCCTAGGCTTCAGTTTCTTCTTGCCTTAAATAAGGACAGCAATGCCTATTGATATAATTGTGAGAATTACATAACATAATTGATAAAATAGAAAACCAAAAACCAAATCCCTAGTCATTGAGTTGATTACAACTATGCCTATCCAATAGGACAGAGAACTGCCTTACAAGCTTTCCAAAGACCAGCTGGTGAATTTGAACTGCTGACCATTCAGTTAGTAGTCAAACACTTGACTATGCCACCAGGGCTCCCTGGACAAAACAGGGAACAGTAAACTGCACCCCCCCCTCAAAAAAATAACACGCCCTATAGAATTTCCAAGGAGCTGCTGGCATACTCGAACTGCTGATCTTTTGGTTAGCAGCCAAGCTCCTAACCAAGGCTCTATTAACTGCACAGTGCTACACAAATAACAAGAATTATGATCACTTGTATAGCTCTCTGTTCCTATAAAGTTTATTATAACTTAAAAACACTAAGGAAAAAGACCACTGCCATTGAATCGATTCCAACTCCATATAGACACTATAGGTCAAGAGCAGAACTTCCCAACTGAGTTTCCAAGGAGCAGCTGGCAGATTTGAACCGTCAACTTTTTGCTTAGCAGATGCAGCACTTAATCACTATGCCGTCAGGGTTTCCAAAGTGCTAAGAGAATTACTAATTAAAGGATAATGGAACTTGTTCACTTCACAGTATCTAAGAATATTTATTGAGTTTCCATTAGGTGCCAGGCATTGTGCTGGGTGCTGAGGACATAGAAGTGTGCCAGACAGACACAGTCCCTTATCCCATACAGCTTGCAGTCCAGCAGGGAGAGAGCATGGCCATGACAAAGTGATAAAACTGAGAAGAAAAACCACAGTCCTGACAGCATATGGCTCGCAGAGCTAACCTAATCAGTGGCTCAAGAAAGAAGCAAAGCGTCTACAAAGATCTGAAAAATGGGTAGGAATGTGCTGGCCAGTGTTGAAATAGGGAGAAATACTTTTTTAAATGATGTAGAATAACAATAATTTCTAGAAAAGGAACAATTTGCATTCATTTTAGAGAGTCAGTAGAGGGATTTACATATTTTAATCTAACAGTAAAACATCATTTCTATTTTTAAAAAAATATACTAGTCATACAAGATAGGGTTGGATTTGGAGATAGGAAATGTTGGTGGACTCCTAGGAAAGAAACTCGATTAGGCAGAATAAACGAAGTCTGGGAAGAGACAAGAAGGGAGAGGTGGTAGGTGCAGGCTGTGACATCATCCCCTGGGTGCTGGGTTTACAGCCTTCACTTACAGGGTGAAATGGAAGATTTCTGAAACTCCGTCATTGCTCATGATGTCTGGGCACTACGAACAATTCCTAAAATGCTGTCCTACATGAAAGAATGAACAGCTTCATGTTATTTGCAATGACCTTGCCACTGAAAACGATGGGGTTTTTCTTCCTTTTCATGACTGAGTGAAGTGCATACTTTTGTGGTGGTAGCGGGGGGGGGTGGGGACAGCTAATCAAAAAACTCTGGCTAATTTCCAAAACTTTCGAGGAAGCACCAAGCTGAAGGATAAGAGCCAGTTCTTGATTTACACTAAGTAGGAGCCCTGGCGGTGCAGCGGTCATGTGCTACGGCTGCTAACCAGAAGGCTGGCAGTTCAAATCCACCAAGGTCTCCTTGGAACCTGTGAGGCAGTTCTGTCTACACTGTCTAAAGGGTTGCTATGAGTTGGAATCAACTCGACAGCAGTGAGTTTTGGTAGGGAGCCTGAGAGAGCAGTGGTTAAACACTCAGCTGCTAACTGAAAGGTCAGTTGTTCCAACCCACCAGCTGCTCAAGATAAAGCTACAGCAGTCTTCGATAAAGATTCATAGCCTTGGGGTCTTAAAAGCTGCCAAGCTGCCTTCTGAGGGCACAGCAAATCGTCCCAACTCAGCAGGAACGGATGATCACCGAGGACCGAAGTGACACGGGGTAAAGACAAAGAAGACAGAGAGACCCACACGAGTGGGTGCCTACATAGACTCGGGACCAGAAGAACCGGATGGTGCCCGGCCACCACCAGTGATAGCCACAAGGGAGCTCACTAAGTTGAATCTCACTGGCAACACAAGAATAAAAAGGGGTGCACCCTGAGATTTATGGTTCAGTGGCTTCGGAATTCCCCTGGGAGTATGGTCCCTGGCCCTGATGCTGCCCTTGCCCATAAATCAATAACGAAGGTCCACGAATGGATTGGACTTTGCGATGCAGACTGACCATATATTGGATGCACTTTATGGTTCTATGCATCTATAGGATGTCATCCTGCTGACCTCTGGCTGGAGGAAGGAGAGTGGCTGGAGAAGAGGAAAAAGAAGACTGTTGGGAAGATGAGACATATGTGGAACAGAGAGGAGGAGTGTGCTGTCACCGGGCAGGGAGAGCAGTGGAAGCTGCACATAGGTGGGCATGTAAATCTATATGGGAATGTACATTTTCACTCAGTCATAATAAAAAAAAAGTTTCAAAACCTTGGAAACCCTAATGGGTGGGGCAGTTCTACTCTGCCCTATCAGGTTACCATGAGTTAGAACAGTAACAGACAGCAATGACAGGGAATGTCCCAATTCACTGAAGAGATTTTTCCTTGAGCTTTCCTATTTACAGTCCATGAACCCTTCTTCTGAGCCTCCTGGATTGCAGATTTCATCTGCTCCCAGTATAAAAGTTGACTCATAAATTTAGAGGATTCATCAGCCTTTCCTCTGGGACGAATCTTTATACATTCAATGGAAAAATATATTCTCACAAAGCATAACTTGACTAGCTATTCTTTTAACATTTCTGATGGTCCAAGGTAACTTTTATGCTCTTTCCTTTAATGACGTTTTTTCTTTGTTGATTGTAATCTCTTCTGATACACAGCCTTGTTGAACGAAACTTGGTTTAATAAAAACATAATAATCTTTCTGGTACACTGAGAAAAATGTAGGACTTGTAAAGAAAGTGAAGTTTTACAAAGCAATTTTTATGAGAGTCAGGAATACTTTTTTTTTTTAATTGTGATTAAGTGAAAGTTTACAGTCCAAGTCAATCTGCAATATAAAACCCTGAGCACTCATCTCCATGCAACTCTATCTTCTCTCCTCACCATGTGACAGCACACTCTTCCTTTCCACTCTACCTCCAGTATCCACTCAGTCAACACTTGTTCCCTCCTCTCCACCTTCTCCTCCTCACTGTAGAAAGAAACCAGTTGGACAGCCGTATATACATATATATATATACATATATATATTAAACCAGAAAATACACATACCACTTGCATCACTCTATGTCTGATTGTCCAGTCCAATCTTTGAAATGAAGAACACTTTTTGAAGCTGAGTTCCATCATTGCTCTTTCGTAACAATAGTTTTTATTCAGCTCTGGTCAGCTTTTTAAATATTCTTTGTACAGCTATAGATAAGTTATGTTCTGAGTAGCTTCAAACACCGAGCTCTAAATAACTATACTTTCGATTCGTAGGCCCTGCTTTAAAGCAGTCACAGCAATGCCAAGACCATGATGTTGTTGTAAGGAGCTATCACGTCGGTTCTGACTCATAGTGAGCCACGTACAACAGAATGAAACACTTCCCAGTTCTGTGCCACCCTTGTAATTTTTGTTATGCTCGAATCCACTGTTGCAGCCACTGTGTCAGTCCATCTTATTGAGGTCTTCCTCTTTTTCACTGACCCTCTACTCTACCAAGTCTAATGTCTTTCTCCAGTAAGTAGTCTTTCTCGATAACATGTCCAAAACATGTAAGTCCTGCCATCCTCACTTCTCTAAGGAGCATTCTGGCTGCACTTTTCCCAAGATAGATCTGTTTGTTCTTCTGGCAGTCCATGATGTATTCAGTCTTCTTCACCAACACTATAATTCAAAGGCATTGATTCTTCAGCTCACATACACTATATATGATTTTTCTTTTTTCTTTAACCTAACACTTCATTTTGTGGATACTGGGAAGAAAGTAGGAGATGAATCATCAGCTACAGTAGTGAAAGGCATGGAGCAACTTAGGATCGTACGATTAACATAATCTCCAATGGTCAACAAAAGCTCCAGAGTTCACTCTGCCAGGGAAGACCCATCACCACATTCCTCTTCCTTCAGCATTAATAAGAGCCTAGGCAGTGACTGCTTTGCTGGGGAGAAGTATACGAAACTTAGCACATTATGTCTTTTCTTCCTAAAAATACATGTAATAATATTAATTAAGGATACTTGTAACCATTGGGACTCTGGTGGCATAGTAGTTGAAGAGCATGGCTGCTAACGAGGTCAGTAGTTCAAATCCACCAGGCACCAGTTGGAAATCCACCACGCCCTCCTTGGAAACTCTACTGGGCAGTTCTACTCTATCCTTTAGGGTTGCTATGACTAGATGGCAAGGAGTGTGGTTTTTGGTTTTTAACTACAAAACAAAAACTAAGACAATAAAGTCTTGAAATTTCTCATATTCATTTCTTCCATAACACCTAGAAGGGTGTTTGTTTTTGTTTTGTCTCAATCTAGGAAAAGATGCTTTTAGAGTGGAGTAATTTTCAATTTTAGTTTCCACTCTGTCAATCATTGAGTTTAGCTAAGTTACTTCACTTCTTTGAGTTTCCATTTCTGCACTGCATCATGATACATAGCTAGCAGCATTGTTCTAAAGAAATAACTTAGAGATTTATCTATGAGTTTCCTGGCACATTACAGATCATCAATAAATAATAGCTAGAAGTACTGCTTCTCTTTAGAATTGATTCTACTAATGATCCTGCTCAAAATCCAATCTACTGTTCTCAGTTCCTATTCTCCTTTAATTTTTTAGCCATTTCATTTTTCACTGAAATCTTGACTTGCCTGGCTCTCGGGACACTGTACTGATGTGATGCTTCTTCTGCTCAGCCAACCATTCTTTCCTAATCTCTGTTCCTGGACTCTTCCCATTCCTATAGTCCTCATCATTCCTTAGCCCTTTCCCATTTCCTCTATACTGATGATTCTTAAGACCTTCACTGATCTGTTACCTTAGTGACTAAGAATTGTGTATGCTTGAGGGCCATTTAGCATTTTGACCTAGCTGTGCTGTTGTCTACTTAAACCTGATGAATCCAAAACTAAGCTGGTCATCATTTCTCAATCAAACCCACTCAGTATCATCCATCCCTGGTCATCTGGAGCCAAAAACTCAACTTCAGAGCCAGACTTCTTGTTGCTAGGTGCTGCCAAGTCAATCCTGACTCATAGTGACCATATTCAACAGAGTAGAACTGCCCATAGGGTTGTATTAGCTATAATCTTTACTGAAGCAGATCATCAGGTTTTTCTCTCACAGTGCTCCTCATGAGTTGGTACTGTCAACCTTTGAGTTAGCCAGGACTTAACAGTCAGACCAGCAGGGCTCCTTGGGGCCAGGCCACCTGGGTCATGTCTTGGCTGTACCACTTACTAGCTGTGTAACTCTGGAGAAGTAGTTAACCTTTCTGTATGTCAATTCCTTCACCGGTAAAATTGGGATGTACCCTGAACTAGGGAGAATAAAAATACCCACTGGCATTTTTTCTGCAATTAAAGAAGTTAGTGTTTAAAACACAGTATAAAAGTTGCATAAATGTTAACCTATTATCCCCTCCCTTTATCCCTTAGATGAATCAGCCACTATGTCTATCAATACCGCTATACCTATTTTATCTTGTCATGCATCCAACTAGTCTCACTACACCAAGAAAGTAGCATTTCACTAAACAAACAAACAAACAACAACAACAAAAAAGCAGCTCACATGCATAGTCCACAGCCCTTGGCCTTCCCCTAGTACTTGCCGTGATCTGCCTTGTATTTCCAGCCTTCTTGGCTTCACCTAAGATCTAAGAGCTCCTCTTCTCTGGCTTTGTCATTGGCTTTCTTCTAGAACTACTCATTCCAAGCCTATCTCTGAATGTACTCACTCACTCACACACACACACACACAGCTTTTATCTGGATATTATATGAATTCTATTTATCTTTTTTTTATTATGATGATTGAATGAAAATGTACATTACCATATAAAGTTGCATGCTCACTTATATGCAGATCCCACTGGTCTCCCTGCCTGGCGACAGCATACCCCTCCTCTCTGCTCCATACATGTCCTGTCCTCCCAACAGTCTCCTATCTCCTCCTCTCCACCCACTCCCCTTCCTCCAGCAAGAGGTCAGCAGGATGACATCCTATAGATGCATGCCAAGCCAAGCCAAGTGCCGTCGAGTCGGAGCCAACTCATGGCTCTGTGTCACCAAGTCCAATTCATTACTGTTGGAAAAGTTGACCTTCATTACGATTTATGGACAGAAGCAACATCAGGGCCAGGGGCCATGCTCCCAGGGGAACCCCAAAGCACCTCTACCATCAATTGCAGTCTTTAATTGAAGATCTCAGGGTACACCCCTATTTATTCTCTTGTTGCCAGGGGGACTCAATTTCGTGAGCTCCATCATGGCTATCACTGGTGGTGGCCGGACACCATCTGGTTCTTCTAGTCATGAGTCAATGTAGATACTCAGTCAGGTGGGTCCCTCTGTCTTCTGGGTTCTCTTTTCCCCATGTCATTCTTGTCCTCGGTGATCATCCATTCCTGTTGACTTGGGACCATTTGCTGTACCCTCAGCTGTGAATTCTATTTATCTTATGTTCTAAGTTTTCAGCACTTGAAGTTTAATTTTCATTTCCTTTGACTTCTTTACACCCGATTACTGATTTGTATGATTACATGGAAGGAAGGAAGGAAAGAAGGAAGTAAGGAGGATGGAGGGAGGGAGGGAGGGAGGGAGGGAGGAAGGGAGGGGAAGAGGGAAGGAAGGAAGGAAGGGAGGGAGGAAGGAAGGAAGGGAAAAAGGAAGGAAAGAAAAGGCCATATTCAGAACTTTAATAGCAAAGTTTCAAGATGTGTCAATGATTCTTTCTATTGGAATCTTGGCATTTTCTTCACTAACAAGATAAGGCTTTCAAAAGGAAACTAAGGTACTAATCATCCTAGCTAAGGCTAATGTCACAATTTAAATCCCAGTGATGTTAGTTATTTCAATGCCATCTACTTTCATGAATATCCCTCATTTTGTTGTTCGCTAGAGGCAAACCACAAGAGATAACAGGTACTTCCTACATTAGAACAAGAGTTGAAATTTATTAGGAAGTTTCTCCTGGGCTGAGTGCTTGCCTTTAACGATAATAAACTTTTGCCTTGACCTAATCTGTATAAAGAAACCCTAGTGGCACAGTGGGTAAGTGCTACAGCTGCTAACCAAAAGGTCGGCAGTTCAAATCTGCCAGGTGATCCTTGGAAACTGTGGGACAGTTCTACTCTGTTCTACAGAGTCACCATGAGTCAGGATTGACTTGATGGTAGTGCCTTTTTCTTTTTATAGGAAATTTGTATAAAATTTAAGGGAAATGAAATTAATCTATAAGTCAAGGGCGATACTGGAAATCTTCACTTGGAAGATTAAAATAATAATCTGTAAAAAAAAGTTTGTCTACTAAAATTAAAATATTCCTTTTTAGAAACTTGTCATTTGTTGCCATCAAGTCAATTCTGAGTCATGGAAAACCCATGTATGCAGAGTTGAACTGCTCCACAGAGTTTTCAAGACTGTGACTTCCAGAAGCAGATTGCCAGGCCTGTTTCCCAAGGTGCTTCGGTGTGGTTTCACTCTTCCAAATCATCTTCAGTAATAACAAACCAAACATACTTTGGCTAGTGGTCAAGCACTTAACCATTTATGTTACCCAAGGACTCCTTTCTAAATAACCCAAAACCAAACAGACTCATAGCAACCCTATAGCACAAGTAGAACTGTCCCATAGAGTTTCCTAGGCTGAAATTTTTACAGAAGCAGACTGCACGTCTTTCTGAACTACCAACATTTTGAGTTAGCAGCCAAGCTCTCAACCACTGAGCCACCAGGGCAACTCTTTTTAGATACAATGACTGCAAAATGCTAGATCCATTGATTACACTTTGTCTCTCTCTCTCCTTCCTGCAGCTGTGTCCCCTTTCCTAGCACCCTAAGGCACGTTTGGTCCATCTATTTAAGTAACCCAGCACTGAGAGGATTAGGAGCATAATTAAGGAGCTATAGAAAAGTGCAACAAAAAACACTAGAGAAAAACCATAAGGAGAAAGAAGTCACAATGGGAAAGAGGAAGGAAAACAGGCCAAGAAAGAATAGAAGGTGCAGATAATGTGTAGAAACTGCAACATATGAAAAGACTGAGATTGGCTAGTCCATGGGTGCGCAGGTACACCAAAGTCCAAAATGTGAACAACTACTGTTAGTCAATTCGTATTTGCTCCTGTATATTAATGTCACTTTTCAAAAAAATCTTTAATGACAATAAACCAAACACACTTACTAAATACCTACCACACATAAGACAGTGTTCTAAGCACCTTCTGTGGGTTAACTCACTTATTCCTTATCACAGCCTTAAAGTCAGGTATGGTCGTCATGCCCTTAATATGGGTGACATTGAGAAGAGTGCTAAGTAACTTATCCAGAGTCACACAGGGAGTCAGGGTTAGACCTGATTGCATCCCAGAACCTGAGCTCTTTAGCTCACTTCTCTTACACAATTCCTGAATAGGGTTTACTGCCATATCAGAATAAAATGTTCCTGGAAAAAGGGGACTCAAGAAACCTACAGGATTCAAGAGACCACTGTGACAGTGGATTTCCCACATGAAAGTAAGTATGATGATGAGCAAATTCAGAATAATGGAGAAGCTGTATAAAGAGAAAGTCTATGAGCTCCGTTAGGACAGACATAATGTGTTTAAATTTTTTGCAGAATTTCTAAATCCCAGAACATTCTGCTGGGTACATATTAGCAGGTGACACATATTTTCTAAATACATTGTGTGGAGTGAGGGGTAGCAACTCCTCCTTATTCATCTTTAGTGTGACATAGCTACAGTCCATCTATTTCTAAATGTTCCATAGAAAAGCATTGTCAGGGGGTTGCCTCTTCTCCCCTTTCTCCCCACTCTCTCTGGCTTCCCTTCACAGCTGGCCGCAGTTGGCAGACTAGACACTGATTAAAGACAAGGGGACAGTGCTCACAGATCTGGGCAGGTGTCTACAAAATATGAGTCTTCTTGGACTTCCCAAAGGCCTAGAACTTCCTGAGCAGCCGCAGATGGATTCCACATGCCAACCACTGGGACCTGGAACTACTGACATCTGGAAACCTGGAATGGGAGTGCCTTGAGGAGTGTTCCTGGGAGGAGGCCCGCGAGTACTTTGAGGACAATGCCCAGACTGATCACTTTTGGGACACTTACATCTACATTGGCAAAGGAGGGCACAGACAAGTGGATGTAGCAGGCTTGGCAGTGCGGCTGACTTCTAGTTTCCTGCTTATCAACCTGACTAGTCTCAGAGCTCTTTGGTACCTATACTACCAAAGTGGCCAAGGCCAGCATTTCTGTCTCCAAGAGTCCAGGTTCATGAGCCCATGAACCCCCTAAGCTGTGTGGGCCCGCCGACGCCTCTGTCCCCACACCCATGCCAGGCCTCCCCACCTATAAGCAGGCTCTGGAGGCCTTGGGAGTCCACAACGCACCTCCACCTCCTTACACCAGCCTCAGGAGGTCTCCTAACTGAAAAGTAGTTTCCAACCCCAGGTTCTCCGAATCTGCGCCTGATTAACACTGGACTCCAGAAGCCCCCAGACCTCTTAAGTCTCCAAGGCTGAGCTGGTGGACGTGGGAGTAAAGGTTGTCCGACCTGAGGCCTACCCTGGCACACAAGTTTCCACCACGAATGGACACAAGCTTGTCCCAACCCAATGTGTTCACGTTTCTTGATCCTGAAGGGCCCCCATGCCATCTTGACCTTGGGGCACACTCGTGTGCCATCTTGACCTTGGGCACCTGCCAGCTCTGCTCTTGGGCAGGCACTTCTGTGTGGGAACACAGACCAGGGTGAATAGGCTGGTTCTAGGGACTAAAGCGTGGGTAGACAAGACCCAGCCATCGCCCTCTAGTGCCATGGGCCACGCACTTGCAGAGCCCCGTGTATGCACGTGCATAGCTTCTTACATTCCCCGCACAAGCACCGGGGGCTTCACAACTAAGGGAAAGAGAGGGTGGGGGGTGTATATGCAAGTAAGATAGTTCAGGGCAGGCTCACATTGTATCTGGGGGTACTGGATCTGAGCTGCTTCCCTAACAAAAACCATTTGGAAAAGAGACACCCCTCTAAAAAGCTGAAACAATGCAAAAATATAAACCAGGTAAACTGGGGGGTGTTATCAAATAATCCACGGGGGAAAAAAAGAACTAGGAGGCATAGGAAATTTCATTTTAAAAGGAGATACCACGTTATAACCATTAGCTTTAAAAATTAAGAGAAATTCACTTCCTCTAAGAACACACAGTGTTCAAATCTCTGGTAGTAAAAGAAACAAATCGCAAACTCCCTTAAAAGGCTGTGAGACTGACTTCTGTTTCAATGCCATTTTATGTGTGTTTACCACTCTTCCAACAATTTTCCTGAAATGAGAGAATAATGTTTACAGCCAATATCGAAAACAAATTTTAGTGTGATTCTGGGAAGACAGAAAGCAGAAGAGATTGGCATAAAGCAGAAAGATCAGAGTGAAGAAGTTTGCATCCCAGCACTGCTACAGGAGGATACAGCGCATATGAAAAAGAAAATGATTTTCCCACTCAGCCCAGAAAATTCTAATTTAGAGTCTTCGGGATCTATGGACAAGCCAGTCCCTGTAGGAGTCTGCCTTTGAGGTATCCTTGTCTGTCAGTGGAGGCTTGCTTGTTGCTGTGATGCTGGAGGCTATGCCACTATGCCCAGCAGGGTCACGCATGGTAGACAGCTTTCAGCTCAGCTTCCAGACTATGACAGACTAGGAAGAAGAACCCAGCAGTCTACTTCTGAAAAGATAAATAAGCTAGGGAAAACCTTATGAGTAACAGTGGAATATTGTCACATATAGTGCCAGAAAATGAGCCCCCCAGGTTGGAAAGCACTCAGAAGACAACTGAGGAAGAGTTCCCTCCTCAAAGTAGGGGTGACCTTAATGTTGGAGATGGAGTAAAGTCTTCTGGATCTTCATTTGCTGATGTGCCATGACTCAAAATGAGAAAAAACAGCTGCAAAAATCTATTAATAACTGGAACATGGAATGAATGAAGTATGAGTCTAGGAAAAGTGGAAAAGCTGAAGAATGAAATGGAACACATAGACATCAATGTCCAAGGCATTAGTGAGCTGAAATGGACTAGTACTAGCCATTTTGAATCCTACAATCATATGGTCTACTATACCGAGAATGAAAACTTGAAGAGGAATGGTGCTGCATTCATCATTAAAAAGAAAATTTCAAGATCTGTCCTGAAATACAATGCTGTCAGTGACAGGATAATACCCATATGCCTATAAGGAAGGCCAGTTAACATGACTATTATTCAAATTTACACACTAGTCACAAAGGCCAGAGATTGAAGACTTTTACCAGAATCTGCAGTCTGAAATTGATGGAACATGCAATCAGGATGCATTGATAATTACTGGTTACTGGAATTCACAAGTTGGAAACAAAGAAGAAGGATCAGTAGTTGGAAAATATGGCCTTGGTAATAGAAATCATGTCAGAGATTGCATGATAGAATCTTGCAAGACTAATAACTTCTTCATTGCAAATACCTTTTTCGAGGAACACAAATGGTGACTGTACACATGGATCTCACCAGATGGAATATGCAGGAACCAGACTGACTACATCTATGTAAAAAGAAAAGTTCCATATCAGCAATCAGAACAAGACCAAGTGCTGACTGTGGCACAGATCATCAATTGCTCATATGTAAATTCAAACTGAACCTGAAGAAAATTAGAACAAGTCCACAAGAGCCAAAGTATGACCTTAAGTATATGCCTCCTGAGTTTAAAGACCATCTCAAGAACAGATCTGATGTGTTGACCACCAATGACCAAAGAGCAGATGAACTGTGGAATGACATCAAAGACATCACCCATGAAGAGAGCAAGAAGTCATTAAAAAGACAGGAAAGAAAGAAAAGACCAAATTGGATGTCAGAAGAGATTAGAACTTGTTCTTGAATGATGAGCAGCTAACGTAAAAGGAAGGAATCAGAAAGTAAAAGACCTAAACAAAAGATTTCAAAGGGCAAGTAGAGAAGACAAAATAGAGGATTATAATGACATGTGCAAAGAGCTGGAAATGGAAACTCAGAAAGGAGGAACACATTCTGCATTTTTTGAGCTAAAAGTACTGAAGAAAAAAATTCAAATCTTGAGTTGCAATAGTGAAGGATTCTATGGGGAAAATATTAAATGACTCAGGGAGCATCAAAAGAAGATGAAAGGAATACACAGAGCCACTATGCCAGAAAGAACTGGTCGATGTTCAGCCATTTAAAGAGGTAGCATATGATCAGGAAGCAATGGTACTGAAAGGGATCAATAGTACTGAAAGAAGTCAAAGCTGCATTGAAAGCACTGGTGGAAAAAAAAGGCTACAGGAACTGATGAAATAGCAAATGAGACATTTTAACAAATGGATGCAGCACTGGAAGTGCTCACTCATCTATACCAGGAAATTTGGAGGACAGCTGCCTGGCCAACTGACTGGAAGAGGTCCATATTTATCCCCATTCCAAAGAAAGGTGATCCAACAGAATGCAGTAATTACTGAACAATATCATTAATATCACACGCAAGTAAAATGTTGCTCAACAGCATTCAAAAGTGACTGCAACAGTACACTGACAAGGAACTGCCAGAAATTTAAGCTGGATTCAGGAGAGGGTGTGGAATCAAAGCTATCGTTACTGATGTCGGATGGATCTTGGCTAAAAGCAGAGAATACCAGAAAGATGTTTACCTGTATTTCATTGACTATGCAAATGCATTCGATTGTATGGATCATAACTGAATTATGGCTAACACTGCAGAGAACGGGAATTCCAGAACAACTAATTGTCCTTTCAAGGAATCTGTATATGGATCAAGAGGCAGTTGTGTGAACAGAACAAGGGGACATTACATGGTTTAAAGTAAGAAAGGTGTGCATCTGGGCTGTATCCTTTCACCATACCTTTGCAATCTGTATGCTACACAAATAATCCAAGAAGCTGCATAATGTGAAGAAGAATAAGGCACCAGGATTGGAGGACGACTCATTAACAACTGTGCTACACAGACGATACCACCTTACTTACTGGAAGTGAAGCAGATTTGAAATTCTGATGAAGATCAAGGACTACAGCCTTCAGTATGGATTGCACCTCAATATCAAGAAAACAAAAATCCTCACAACTAGACCAATAAGCAACATCATCATAAATGGATAAAGAATAAGACTGTCAAGGATTTCTTTTGACTTGGGTCCACAATCAATGCCCGTGGAAGCAGCAGTCAATAAATCAAAAGATGCATTGCACTGGAAAAATCTGTTGCAAAGGATCTCTTTAAAGTATTGAAAAGTAAAGATGTCACCTTGAAGACCAAAGTGCACCTGACCCAAGACATGGTATTTTCAATCACATCATATACAAGTGAAAGCAGGGCAATGAACAAAGAAGGCAGAAGAAGAATTTATGCCTTTGAATTGTGGTGCTGATGAAGAATGTTGAATGTACCAAAAGAACAAACAGATCTGTTCTGGAAGAAGTACAACCAGAGTGCTCCTTGGAAGCAAAATGGCAAGATTGCATCTTACATACTTTGGATATGTTGCCCTGAGGGATCAGTCCCTGTAGAAGGACATCAAGCTTGGTAGAGTGGAGTGTCAGTGAAAAAGAGGAAGACCCTCAACGAGATGGACTGACACAGTGGCTGCAACAGCAGGCTTAAGCATAAAAACAATTGTGGACATGGCACAAGACCAGATAGTGTTTCGTTCTGTTGTTCACAGGGTCACTATGAGTTGGAACTGACTCAATAGCACCTAACAACAGGATGAGAGAAATAACTTTGGTAAAATGCCTGATGCAACTTTCAAAAAAACCCAAACCTATTGCCATTGAGTCCATTCCAACTTACAGCCACCCTATAGAACAGACTGGAACTGTCCCATAAGGTTTCCAAAGCTCGCATCTTCACAAAAGCAGAATATCAGATTCGTCTTCCTTAGAGCTGGTGAATTCAAACCATGGGTCTTTCAATTGACAGCCAAGTGCTTAATCACTGCATCACCAGGGTTCCTTTGAAGTAACTTTGTTACCAGATACAGTAACAGAGGAAAAAAAATTCTGCTCAAAGCAGCAGCAAAGTCTTCTAATGTACTTCAACCCCTACTTCAACCCCTTGACTCTCACTTCAGTGTACCCTCAGTGGCTGTGGCTAATCCTTTCATGTAAGAGAGTGGACTCCCCTGGGAACTGGGAGCTCCCCTCTGCTAACAAATCCCTGATAGCTTTGAAAGTTGGTCAAGACGTCTACTTAACCCTTCATATTTAATACAAGAACTAAGAGTCATAGTATATTTAAGAAAACCATACATGAATGAAAGACCCAAGATAGAAAGAAAAAGAAAAAAGCCTGATTCATGAGGAAAAATAATGAACACAGAATAACGAATAACAGAAACTAAAAGAACCTTCTTTTAAAACTACAGAAACTTAAAAAAAGAGCCACTGAATCTACAAGGCAAATGCAGCCTGCTATGCAGAAGTCATCAGAAAACAAGATGAATAATTTTAATGTAAAAATAAATTTTTATGAGGACTGAGTAGAAGATATACTGAAGAAATGAATTAATGTTCTGGAAGACCAAACCGTGGAGATTTCTCAATTTGTAAAGCAAGAGAAACAAAAAAGAAATTATGAGATAAAGTTAAAAAGCATGGTGAATACTTTCAGACATACATTGAACTAACAAAAGTTTCAGAAGAAAAAGATGAAAAGGAAGAAATCAAACATCCTCCAGTTGAAGGCAGACTTGAGTCTACAGAATGAAAAAGGACTAGAAATGATTAAAAAGATTGCAAAAAGAAACACAACTATCCATATTTGGTGAAATGCCTCTGTTGAACTTAAGCAGAAAATGTTAGAAATACCTGGAGGTAGGAGGGGGAGTAAGTTTCAACTGAACAAGAAGCATATGCATCACTAAATGATGTGAGATAAGAATAAAGGATCTTAAGCCTGGAATTCCACACCCAGCAACAGCTGAATTTTGTGTGATGGCAAAATAAAGACATGTTGGAGCATGCAAAGGTTGGAAAACTATTCTATTCATTTATCTCTTGTGAAAGAATTATTCACCGATTCAAAGTGGAAAAAAAATGCAGGGATCAAGAACAGCAATATAGCAAACATCATCAAATAAACCAGAAAATGTTATGTTTTAACTAATTGGTGATTATTGACAGGGAATTTTTGCCACTGTAAAGATAAGATTCTTGAGGATAATCTTAAACTAGAATAGCCTGACAGCTGAGGAGAGTTTGGTTGTTGAAAAAGTCTGCTGAAGATTTTGCTTTGTCTGAAGGAAAAGTACCTTCATAGGTAATGATTAATGTCTGATATTGACAGATTATACTGAAATGTGCTGATTAAAACTTCAGTGGTAAAAACTAACTAGGACAGAGATAAAAAGTAGAAAATCTAGGACAGAAAATCCCACAGTATGCTTTGCAGACCCCCTCCTAAGAGTCTCTGAGATACTTTCAGTAATTCCGTGAGCTCAAAACCCTTTTCATAACAATAAAAACCAAAACCAAATCCATTGCTGTCAAGTTGATTCTGACTCATAGAGACCCTATAGGATAAAGTAGACCTTCCCCATGGGGTCTTTATTCTATAGTCTTTACAGGAAGGTGACTGCCACATCTTGCTGCAGAGGAGTAGCTACTGGTTTAAACTGCAAAACTTCTGAATAACAGACAAGTGCTTAACCACAGCACTACGGAGGCTCCTTTTCATAATCCTAAGACATTATCTTAGTCATTGTGCTGACATTGGCACTGATAGCGCAAAAAGCAATGGTGGGTAAAACTTCTGGTTTCTTACGTAAGCAAAGACACTGGCATAATCTATGCCACAGACTCACATACTGTCATTAAGCCACTGTCTTCTTACCCACACACAATAAAAACAGAATACTAATACTACTAATACTACACAGGAATGTCTTTGATGAAGCTCTGAAATGCACTAAATTTTATCAAAGCTCAGAAAGACATACAGTTTTTCAATCTTCTGATTAAATACTCAAGTACAATGATGGCCTTAAGGAAAAGTCCCTGTGCAATTGCTTGAGTTGAAGCAGAACCAGTTGCTTTTTTCATGGACCTCCACTTGTGTATGAAAAAACATAGGCTGGCAGATAAACTATGTGTTCAGACTTGAGTGTTTAGCACACATTTTCTCAAAAATATGCCAAGTGTGAGCCTATCACTTCAAGGAAAACAACTGACAGTGTTTGTTGCCAATGACAAAATTTGACACTGCATGCAAAAATTTGAATTTGTGCATGCTTGAATCCACTCCCATTGTCAGACAGCTTCCTGATACTTGGATTGTCTGATGAGATCAGCAGAGATGTAAATGAACATATTTTGGGGCTTTCCTCTCTGTGCGTCCAGAACTCTTGATCTCCCTTCCTCTGTTCCCACATAAGAGCCTGCTCACAGAAACCTTTATGCAATTCCCTACTTCAAAGCACCATTCTCACTTCATGATTAATGTAATTGATGTCAGTAAATTGTATACACCCAAAACGTTGAATCGACAAATGTGTTTCACGAGGTCCCACAGTTAGGTCCGCAAACTTGTTCTAAGTGCTACACACCTCAGTGCTGAATATCACTACAGTCACCTTCAAAGTACTCCACTTGGGAAGTTATGAACCGATGCCAGTGCCTAGTCCACACTTCAAAGCAATTTTGGAACTCTTTCTGGAATAGCCATTGTGCACGGTGACATGGTGGGAAGTTTGCAAACTTAATGGTCTAGTCGTCTGTGGGGAGTTTTTAGCCAGTAAATAAATAACTACACTGGAACACCCTGTCTACTTATCTGGTCTGGCCCCCAGTGACTTTTCTCTTTACCCAAAGATAAAGGAAATATTGAAACGAAGACATTTTGATGGCACTCAGGACATCAAGAGCAATAGGATGGCAGCTCTGATGGCAATTCCAGAAAGAGTTCCAAAATTGCTTTGAAGGGCAGACTAGGCACTGACATTGGTGCATAGCTTCCCACGTGGAGTGCTTCAAAGGTGGCTGTACTGCTTTTTCTAGGATGAGGTCATGAACTTACTTGGCAGATGTCGTAAATGTTTTTACAACAATTTTAAAAAGAAACTGTTCAAGTTATTTTAAAAAGAGTTCACTGAGTTGCTGCAGTGCAGAAGGCAGTGAGCTGGTGCGGGGACCACGCTGATTAAGCCAATGGATACGGTATTGCCATTCTAGTGAGAATATTAATTTATTCAATTATTCTTTCATTCAAGTAATCATATCATTGCAGCTTCCTCTAGAAAATAACAAAAATCTCATCCTATGCCTCTCACTTTGAATGCTTTTTTCATGCAAGGCTCTGACTTAGCCAAGGCGTTGTTAAATTCACTACTAATCAGTAGTTCGTCTGGTTGGACTGACCCAGAAGCTCTACAAGAGAAAGACCTGGCAATCTGCTTCCATAAATATTACAGCCAAGGAAACCTCATGGGGCAGTTCTGTTACATGGGGTTGTTATGATTCAGAGTTAACTCAGTGGCACCCAACAACAACATCACAGTGATGTAATAGAATGTTTTATCATGTGATGTATGCTTTCTCATACACTTGAGTCAACATTACACAGAAACCATGAAAATTAAGATAGCATTCATTCAACAGATCTTAACTGAGCATCTGCAATGTGCGGTATGACTCTGAGCAATGGGATACAGTGATGAAAAAGGCAGACAAAATCCCATTCACATAGAAACACCCACCTGCAGATTGAGACAAGTGTTATGACAGAAAAACACAAGGCACTGTGAAAGAATGTGTCATGGATCACTATTATGGCACCTATGAGCACCTCCCAGAACTCCAGCTACAGAGAATACCATTGACCACGGAGACTTTCAGCTCTGCTAGAATTTGTTTAGTATCATATCAACTGGCAAGCTGCTATAAGCTGCACATGAGGTATGCTTTGATCAGAAACTAAACCTGGGTGTCCCACATAGAAAGAGAGAACTCAGCCACCGAACCACCAATTAACTTTACTATACAATAACTTTGGAAACCCTGGTGGCATGGTGATTAAATGCTATGGCTGTTAACCAAAGGTCAGCTCTTCAAATCCCCTAGGCAATCCTTGGAAGCTCTGTGGGGCAGTTTTACTCTGTCCTATAGGGTCATTATGAGTAGGAATCAACTCAGTAGCAGTGGGCTTATATATTAACTTTGACTTAAAATAAAAATACTGGAAATAAAAAATAGCTTAAACTTTGGTTTAGATACTAGAATTTACATGGTCTTCTTAGGGAACTATCAGAAAACTAAGAACTAATGCTTTGTATTTCTTCTTCTAGAGAATATTCAGAAGGACTCAAGTTTATTCTTCTAGCCATAGATCTGTGTTTAAAGTTAAAAGCATTTTATTTTATTTTTATTGTAATTAAGTGAAAGTTTACAATCCATGTCAGTTTACCATACAAAACCCCAAATTCATGCCTCTATGCAACTCCATCTGCTCCCCTCACCCTGTGACAGTACACTCCTCCTTTCCACCCTGTGTTCTGGTATCCACTCAACCAACACGTGTCCCCTCCTCAAAGGACAACTTCATGTATACATTAAGCCAAAAAGTACACATACCAACTGTATCACTCTATGCCCCATCTTTGTCCAGCCCAATGTTTGTCTGAAGACTTGGCTTCAGTACTGATTTCAGCTCTCGGCTAGTAGCTAGTCCAGGGACCATGTTCTCAGGGGACTCTCCAGGATGTTGGACCATAAAGACTGGTCTTGTAACAGAGTCTGAGATCTGCACTCCCCTTTTTCTCATGCTACATCAGGGACTGTACATTGTGTTCCCTGTCAGGGCAGTCTTTGGTGATGGTTGGGCACCACCTAGTTCTTCTGGTCTCATGCTGACGTAGTCTCCCAATCATACAGACCCTTCTGTCTCCTAGGCTCACATTTTCCTCATGTCTTTGATGTTCTTGGTTTTTGTCTGCTCTAGGGGGGTTAGGACTAATTGCTGTTCCTTACATGGCAGCTTGGTGGCTTTTAACACCACTCACCAACATGGGATGCAGAACAATTTCTTAGAAAAGAAACTAGTTATGTCAACTGACCTCAGTGTCCCCTGAAACCATGGTCCCCAGACCGTGTCTCTGCTACTCTGTCCTTTAAAATGTTGGGTTGTATTTAGAAAATCTTTTGGCTTATGGTGTAGGCCAACTGTGCTGCCCTTCCTTCTACTGTATGCTGTCTCTACCTTTCACCTAACCAAATTCCTATAGACTATCTAATCTATGAATAACCCTCTCTTTCCCTCCCACCCTTGCAGTTGTCAAGTATTATTTTCTTCTATGCAGAAGTCTTTTCTTAAGTCCTTAAAATAGTGGTCTCATACAATATATGTCACGAAGTTAAAAGTATTTTAATTAAAAAATTGTCTTTAACAGTGAACTGAAAAAAGATTTTAGTTTTACAGTTTTACATGTGTATTTTAAAACTTGTTGCTGTCAAGTCAGTTCTGACTGACTTATAGCACAAAACAGAACTGCCCCATAGAGTTACCAAAGAGCATCCACTAGATTCAAACTACCAACCTTTTGGTTACCAGTCATAGCATTTAATGACTATGCCAGCAGGGTTTCCAAGTATATTTTAGATGAATGTGTATGCATAGATACATTTTTAAATATACATACATGCATCTTTATGTATATATACGCACATAAGTACGTGTACTATATACTTAGAGCTGAAGTGAGACATGTGTGACATAAATATGAGAGTAATATGGGAAGAAAAAAGAAAAAGAAAAGGAAAAATGGGAAGACATAAAAATCCCCACTGTGTATAATCTGGAACGGTAGCATAGTGGTTAAGTGGTATGGCTGCTAACCGAAAGGTTGGCAGTTTGAATTCACCAGGCACTCCTTGGAAACTCTGTAAGGTAGTTCTACTCTGTCCTATTCAGTCACTATGAGTCAAAATCAACTCAACGGCAGTGGGTTTGGTTTTTCAGTTTTGGTGTATAATGTGATAGGGAGTCCTTGGGGGTGCAAACAGTTAATGCACTCGGCTGCTAGTCGAAAGATTGGAAGTTTGGGTACATTCAGAGAGACCTTGGAAGAAGGATCTGGTGACCTACTTTTGAAAAATCAGCCATTGAAAACCCCATGGAGCACAGTTCTGTTCCAGTACACATGAAGTCACCATGAATTGGAGTCAATGTGACAGGACTTGGTTATGCATCCTATATAAATTACAGTATTACGTATGTATGTAAAGGAACCCTGATGGTGAACTGCTTAAGCATTAGGCTGCTATCAAAAGTCTGGGAGTTCAAATCTACCAGCCGCTCCTCAGAAACCCCATGGGCAGTTTTACACCGTCCTATTTGGCTGCTATGAGTCAGAATTGACTAGATGGCCATGTTTTGGAGGGGAGGTTATCTATATAAAATTATATATGGTAAAGAGATTTTACAAGAAGAAGCAAAAGAAGGAAGGCAAGAAGAAAAATAAAAGAATCTCTGTTCTAATAAAAGATATTGGGACAATTAACTGAATGATTTTTATTTCACTTATGTGTTTGCTTATTTAAATTACACCCTTACCTGAGACCATTAAAATAAATTCCAAACAATCTTTAGTTTAGCACCCAATTTGTCAAAACAAATAAAAAACAAAAGACTATGTAGGTGAATCTTTAACCTGATCTTGAATTGGGGAACAATTAAGCATGAAATCATTGGAGAATCTATGGAGAAAAAATGGAAAACTCTGATCATTTGAACATTAAAAGCATGTAGGCTTCAGGTTAAAGACATTAGAATGAGGTGGATCACAAAATCTTTTTCCCATAAGCGCCAACAAAATGGACAAAGATAGCATTCTCTCTCTCTCTCTTGTATGCATAAAGAAAAAAATTTTTCCACCAACAACTTTCCAAGGAAAGTGCACACACAATCTCATGTCACATGGTCCAAAATTTGGGGCTAAAAGCAAGAATAGATTTTAGTACCACTAGGACCTCACACAGGGCAGCACAGAAGACAGAAGAAGTTATATTGACAAAACAGGAAGAGTTCTCACTAATCTCCACCAATTTGGAGAGAAGCCCCCATGGGTGAACAACAGCTTGGGAATGCTCTTCCAGGTGAGTTAGTGCCTTCACCATCAACATAGCAAAGGTGAGGTGGACCTGGGATCTCTGTAGCCTGGGAGAAGAGACAAGGTAAATGCAGAATGATATTAATTATGCAGCACTGTCATTGCCTAAGAGTGAGCCATTCTCACTGAAGGGACAAGTGTGAGCAGGTACTAACCACTGGCCATGGAGCCAATGCCGACTCGTGGCATCCCTATGTGTGTCAGAGTAGAACTGTGCCACAGGATTTTCAATGGCTGATTTGTTAGAAGTAGATCTCTGGGCCTTTCTTCCCAGGCACCTCTTAGTGGACTCCAATTTTCATGCAACCTTTTGGTTAGTAGCCAAGCACACTGACTATCTGCAGTGACTCTGATTAGTAGGTAGAAAGACACCATGCCATATTAATGACTAGCAGGGAGGGACTGGCAGGAACAGCTAAGATAAAGACCAGGATCCTGCAGAACGGTTATATCCTCTGGACCAAACGCACAAGGTAAGATAAGAATTCAGGTAGAGTCCAACTAAGTACTGAGATTTTATGCAGGCTCCACTCTGGGCTGCTTTGGCAGTGGGTTCCCTTCCTCACATTAATGAATTTATGAGAAAAGTCATGTACAGCCATAATAAGTAGTAATTAGGAGCAAGGGGATATGTGATGTGGGCATCTGTACCTCGAGGTAAGATAACGGAAGAGTTCAGGGGAGGATGCTATGCTGTGGACGAAACACGAGATCATGGGGTGGATGTGGGTTATAAAATAAAAAAGGCTGGTTGGAGCATGAAAGCGTAAGAACTTGTAGGACACTGCAGACATGTCAACCCTCTTGCTCACCATGTGACAAGGTCAGTGTGAATGAGGTGTCAGGGAAGCCAGGTTGCCTCTCCCATCCTACCTGCTGTCGCTGCCACAGGAAAATGTGGATTTCTCTTTCTCAACCTCAGTCAGATCAAGCAGATGTTGGCCAAATTTGTGCTAAGTCTGTTACAAAGGGAGATGGGATTACAAAAAGCATGAAGCTCTCCAGGAATTATAGCTGCCTAATCAATGCCTGTGATGCTTGTATCAGACAACTTCATAGGTACCTGAAAGTCTGAAGAAAAGACAGTGCTAATGCCGCCCTTTTTATACGGCTTAATCCTTGTGGTAGTCAGGATTATGTCAACGTGGCTACTACATATTTGGCTGTTGTATTAAGTGGCAGGGCGGGGTGTGTGGTGGGTCCCTGCCCCTCGGCTCTCATCTTGCGACCTTTTACTACGGCTGCTGGTCGCTCACATGGCCAGGAGCTCCTGCTCTTTTCTTCCAGCGTCTGGTTCCGGGACTTGAACTAGCAGCTGTTGGACACATCAGTCCTTACAGTCGGCACTTGAGAGTCCTGCTCCCTGACCTGCAGATCCTGGGGTCACCAGTCTCTGCCGCTCCTGTTCCCTGACCTGCTGATCCTGGTTTTGCAGCCTCTGTCGCTTCGTCTCGCCACCAGCTTGGGATCCACTGACCTACACAACCGCTGATCTAGAACTCTGGTCCTTGACTTGCTGACTTTGGGTTCCTTACCTTCCGTGGCCACGTGAGGCTTGTGCCACAGCTTGGGACATTCAGCTTCTGTGATTACGTGAGCAGTTTCCTATATCTATATCTATCTATCTATCTATATATTATAAATCTTTCCTTGTACCTACATGTGTTACTAGTTTTGCTTCCCTAGAAAACCCAGCCTAAGACAATCCTCTAGGAAAACTTCATCTTCTCTGCCTTGTGTTTGAGCAAAGTGAAACTTCAAAAATTACAGACACCTCAACAACCTTTAGAATATTACCTAGTTTACTAGGTGTCCCAGCTGAATGAGATACAATTAGCAGCCTGATTTTGTTGAAAGAGGCTATCAGATTGAGAGATCAACCCTCTCTCCTGGTTGTTTCTGTGACTTGACTGGAGTTACTGTGGCAGCTGTCTGGGCACCTTCCTGCCCTCTGTGTTCCTGAAGGCCCTGGTCCATCCAAAAGGGCTAGACTGAGTGGAAGAAGTACCTAGCACTAAGTCATCCACTGCAGTGAATAAGAACTTAGTTGAACAGTTTCCACAGTGGTAGATACATGGGAGAAGGCACCATAAAGCAGGGATAATCTGAGGAGGGTCAGGGACAAGAAGGTTCAGAGCTCCAAATGAAGTTTTCATGTCAACTTTTCCCTGTATACTATTAAAAATGGAGGCAAAGCCCCAAGAAAAAACAAAAACTCATTGCTGCCAAGTCAATTCAGACTCACAGGGACCTTTTGGATACAGCAGAACTGTCCTATAGAGTTTCCAAGGAATAGCTGGTGAGCTTGAACTGCCAAACTTTCGGTTAACAGCCAAGTTCTCTAACCACTGTAACACTAGATCTCTTGCCTCTAACCCCTAGTGACCGGGAGAAAGGAGAATAAAAACAGGAGGTGTGAACAACCAAGGCAACTGTCTCCAATACAACCTGAGGTTCCAAGACTCCATGGTCAGGGAGAGGACAGACTTAAAACCCAAAGGCATTCCCCCACAGAAAGAGGATGTCTTCCTGGGGACTGCAAATGAGTATAGTCCAGAACACTTAACCAAGTCAAGTACAGGTTGTAAGAGGACAAGCTGAGGTTTTCCTAGCACCGCCATGTCTCCAAAAACCTAGTCTTTCAATTGACCTTGAAAAGGCATGCAAGCAAGTCTCAGGGGGTAGAAAGACAGTTCAGAAATAATTTAGTCACATTATATTACAGCAAAGAAAGGTTCACATAGAGTATATCAATCACAGCAATATGAAAACAAACAGCAGACAATAGGGTAAAAAATAACAGAAGAAAGCAAACAAATAATGAAACAGAGCATGCATCATAAAGTGAATAACTGCCCCCCCACAAGAATGAAATTCACAGAAATTGCTTTACACTACAAAAGGTAATAAGAACAAGAATTCAATAAGACAAAAGGGTAAGGTTGATAACACAACAGAATTAAATACAAATGGGAATTGCAGGGCTGAGATAGGACCAAAACACTAGCGTTAGTAGAACAAATAAATGAATTGGAAGCAGCAACACAACATCAAGAGAACTGAAAAATGGGATGAATGACATAGGAAAGGCTTGAGATAGTCACTGTGAATGCAGAAGACAAAGGGGGAATTAGAGTCACTAGACAGTAACTGTCTAAGACAGACAAAGAAGAACAAATATGGGAATGATCGATGTCCCAGGAGTAGCAAACCAAACAATGAAAAGAGAAAAAATTATTTAGAGTTATAATACTCTGAGACTTCCAGTTAAATACAGCAGATTAAACACATAATCTGACTCATTAAAATGATATTTAAAGAGGTCAAAGGGCTGGAAGAGGAGCTGAAGCTGTAGCACATAGGTCAGTCAGTCTGGGGACAGAGCGGGAACTGATCCACCAGAGGGGAGAGACAAAAGCATGTGAAGGTGTACGCAAGAAGAGAGTCAGCTAGAAGCACAGAGCCCTGCGAAGGCTCAGGAACTGGAGACAGTAGGAATTCTGGAACCCAAGACTGTGGGGAGTAGCTGAAAACAGACAGATGACTGCCATTCCATAAAAGAGTAGTTAAATAACCTTCCCCCTCTGCCCCGAGATCCCTTTTCCCACCCCAGTAGTCAGTCACTACCCTCTCACATCCCAGGATGGATGGAAGGTTAATTCTCTGGTAATATTCAACCAAAAGTCCTTGAATTTGGGAGCATCAGGCACAGCAGAAGGGGAAGACAAATCCCTAGGCTAAAAACTGAGAGACTAAGTAAAAGACAACATAATAAACAATGAGACTTCCCTAAGCCTGTCAGTTTCCAAAATACCATCCCATACTTACAGCTACAGAGTACTTCTCTGGAACAACCAGAGAAAGGACCTACAGAGACTGACATTGGAAAAGAAATGAGCCAAAGAAAAGGCAGTTCGCCTGATTAGCATCCAGGGAAAAAAGACAATCAACAAGTCTGTCCACCACTCTGCCCCACCCACCCCCAAAGCTGCTATTCAACAATTAAAATGCTCATCTCTTACAACTGTACTAATAGTTAATGCACTCAGCTACCAACCAAAAAGTCGGAGGTTTGCATCCACTTTAAAGAGCCTCAGAAGAAAGGACTGGAGATGTACTTCCCCAAATATCAGCCACCAAAATCTTATGGAGCACAGTTCCACTCTGACACACATGAGGTCACCATGAGTCAGAATACACTTGACAGTAACTGGCAGGGAATGCATATGAATGAAGCAACAAGAATCACAAACTATTTGAGGCAAACCTCTAATATGAAAGAGAGATCGAAACAAGCAAACTGCAACAGAAACACAAAAACATGTTATGTAACACAGACAATGCAGAGAACAGAAGACAAAAAATTGTATCTTCAAAAAGATGTTATTGCATCTATGTAGTAGACAGACAGTGTGTCATCAAATTTAAAGTCATACATAGCGCAGTCAGACCACAAGGTTCCAACCCCAGCTCTGCTGCGCGTTAGCTCTTTCTGTGATCTTGGGCAAGTTGCGTAACATATCTGTGTCCCCATTTTCCCATTGACTGTCTGAGGGGGAGATAAGAAATAATTGAGTTAAATGTGAAGCACTTAAAATAGTACCCAGGGGTGTTAAAAGCCGCTAAGCTGCCATCCGAGGGCACAGCAAATGGTCCCAACTCAGCAGGAGCGGATGCTCACAGAGGACCAAAATGACAACCCAGAAGACAGAGAGATCCACACGAGTGAGTGCCTGCATCAACTTGGGATCAGAAGAACCAGATGGTGCCCAGCCACCACCGGTGATAGCCAGGATGGAGCTCACAAAGTTGAGTCTCACTGGCAACACAAGAATAAAAAGGGGTGCACCCTGAGATCTCCACTAAAAGACCACAACTGATGGTCCAGCGGCTTCAGAGTTCCTCTAGGAGCATGGCCCCTGGCCCTGATGCTGCCCTTGCCCATGGATCATAATGAAGATCCACTCTTCAGACAGCAAAGGATTGGACTTGGCGACACAGAGTGACTATATATTGGGTGCACTTTATGGTTCTACGTATCTATAGGATATCATCCTGCTGACCTCTGACTGGAGGGAGGGGAATGGGTGGAGAGGAGGGGAAAGGTGACTGCTGGGAGGATGAGACATGGATCGAGTAGAGAGGAAGAGTGTGCTGTTGTCGGTCAGGGAGAGCAATGCAAGCTGCACATAGGTGGGCAAGTAAATTTATATGGGAATGCATATTTTCACTCAGTCATAAAAAAAATTAAATCAAATTAAAAAATAAAATAGTACCCAGGACATGCCAAGCTCAGCCTAGCTCCAGTGGAATTGACCCTGAGTCACGGCAAACCCATGTGTGCCAGAGTAGAACTGTGCTCCACAGGATTTTGAAAAGCTGATTTTTTGGAAGGAGACGGCCAGGTCCTTCTTCTGACATAGTAAATAAGCACTGTACCCACAGTAGATACTATCATTAATGTTATTTTAAGGTTCATTATTACTAAATCATTTCTGGTGCACTAAAATAGTCCCAGTACAAGCTAGCAAAAGATACCAGGAGTTTCAGTTAGATGCTCACCTGAAAGGAAAGAGATAATCCAGGCTGACGACGAGGGTGCAAGATCCAGGTATTCCTGGGGAGGGCTTTTTCTAGGCACCTCATCTAATTGATACTAGCAATCTCTTCTGATCCAGCCCCCAGCACTCTGTGTACGCCTCGGGGAAAAACAACTAGGTAAGAGAACACTTCAACTTCCCTACATTGTCACCTGAAAAATTAGTGACTAAACCAACAGCAGTCTTGGTTTTCAACAGTGACTCCAAAAGCCATCAAAAATGGAAAAGATAGGACAGACCCAGGCCCTCATTTTATAGTCTATACTTTTTTATTTTCTTGACTCTTGTAACCAAGACTAAACCCTTGACCTAACTCAGCCATGAGATTAATGAACATGTCAGTGAAAAAGCTGAACCCTGGGAGAGAATGGAGAAAAAAGCATTCTCAGGAAGGTGGAAAAATGTAGGAGAAAGGCAAGGGATACTGAACTGCTTAATCTGAACATTAAAAGAAATGTTTTTATTTTTAAAGAAAGCTGATGAAGTGAGACAAGGGATTATACACCCCAACCACATACGTCATACCCTCTTGTATGTGTGAGGGACAGGCTGGGTGAAATCTGATGAAGACACAGAAGACATAACCACTGAGACAAAGGAGATAGGAAACGGAGAATTTCCTAGAATATACAAATGCCCAAACTGGCCTGACATAGAAAGCTTGAATAGACAATGGAAGCATAGAAAAAATTGAAAGTTTAGTCAAATATCTGCACCAGGCCCCAGCAGCTTTCAATGAACAGGTAATTCTAACATCGTTTGAGTTACTGCAAAGCATAATAAAATATGGAAAGCTTGACAACTCATTCCGATAAATTAGATCACGTGAAACTCAAAACTCAACAAAGTAACTTGCACCACATACACACACAGACACAAACGCACAGAAAATAAGCGATCAGTGTCAGTCACAATGACAACAATAGTGATGACGGAGGTTGAGTGCCATTAAGTCCATTCTGACTCACAACAGCTCTATAGGATAGAGTAGAAATGGCTCATAGGGAAGGTTCCCAGGCTGAAATCTTCAAGGGGACAGATTGCCAGATCTTACCCCAGTGAGCAACTTGTAGGTTCAAACTGCTGACCTTTCAGTTAGCTACCCAGAACTTCAACCAATGCATCACCAAACCATAAAACACCAAACCCATTGCCGTCAAGTTAATTCCAACTCAGAGCAACCCTATAGGATAGAGTAGAAATGCCCCACAGAGTTTCCAAGGAGTAGCTGGTGGATTTGAACTGTGGATCTTTTGATTAGCAGCCGAGCTCTTAACCACTGTACCACCAAGACTCCTTATAAAGAAGAATAGATAACATTTATTGATGGTTCACCATGTACCATGGACTGTTGTATATGTTATCCCATTCTGAATGCTGAAATGCATGGTCTATTACTGAAATTCCTTCTTTATACAAGAGAAACTGACGCACAGAGAGATTTTTTTTTTCCCCTAATTTACTCAAGTGTGCACTGCCAGAAAGAGGTGGGACTGGGATGAATTTGGACATAAATATTCTCAAAAAAAAAAAAAACAACACACCATGACCGTGCAAGGCTTATGCCAGGAAAGACTGCTTTAAGTTAGAAAATTTATGAATATCACTACATTAATAACAAAGAAGTAAACATAATATAATTGATGGCCAAAAATTATCTTATATACTTCAAAGCCTGATCCAATATTAACTTTTTAAAGAGGAGGAAAGGTAAGGAAGCAGAGAGCTGTCATAAGGCTACCCACAGGGAACCTATAGCAGTAGCATACTAAATGGTGAGACTTAAAAGTGTTTTCTTTAGAGATTGTCCTCTGCCATCCTGCTATTTAGCATTATACTTGATGTTCTGATCAGTGCAATACAAGAGAAAGATATAACCAGTCTAAATGCTGCAAAGAAGAAAAAAAAATCATTTGTAGATGATAAAATCACTTAGTAGAAAATTTGAGAATAAGGATGAATAGAAAGAAGGAAGAAGAATGTGAAGAAGGGAGCAAAGGAAGAAAGGCAGAAAGACAGACAGATAAGGATTAAAATAAAGGAGTCGAGTTGGAGAGTCACATTATATTAATAACATGAATCCAAGCGCTTTTCCAAAGACCAGCATCATGCTTAATAGAGAACCTTAAGGACATTAGACAAGAATGTCCACCATCACCCCATTAGACAAGAATGTCCACCATCACCCCATTAGTTAGCTTAATTAATATTACTTAACATTGTTATGTAGTGATAACCAAACCAAACTAAACACAATGCAGTTGAGTGGATTCTGACTCTTAGCGACCCTAGAGGGCAGAGTAGAACTGCTCTACAGAGATTCCAAGGGCCACCTGGCTGATGTGAACTGCCAACCTTTTGGTCAACAGATGCGGTATTTAATCACTATGCCACCAGGGTTTCCTGTATACTGATAGGTTGATATAATTAGAGATGAAAAGGTATAATTAGAGATGAAAAGGTCCACAGTTCAAATCCACCAGCTACTCCTTGGAAACCCTATGGGACAGTTCTATTCTATCCTATAGGGTTGCTCTGAGTTGGGATTAACTTGACAGCAATGGGTTTTTTGTTTTATGGTTTGGTGGTGCATTGGTTGAAGTTCTAACGTAGCTAACCAAAAGGTCAGCAGTCTGAACCTATGAGTTGCTCACTGGGGTAAGATCTGGCAATCTGTTCCCCTGAAGATTTCAGTCTAGGAGACTGCCCTGTGAGCCATTTCTACTCTATCCTAACTCAACAGCAACAGGTTTTTGCTTTTTGTTTTATACAAAAAGAAGTGAATAAATATCACTTGCACATGATATGGAAGCATGTCTGGAAAACACAGAGAATTTACTGGACACCTGTTACAAACACAACACAAAAGTAAGGTACTTTGATACACAATAACATTTGCAATCCTTGAAAACCCTGTGGAGTATGGGCAGTTCTACTCTGTCCTCTAGGGTTGCTATGAGGTAGAACTGACTCAACAGCAACAGATTTTTGTTTTTTGGTTTCTATAAAAACAACCAGGTAAAACATATAAAGGAAGGAAAGATCACATTTAAAATGTTGTTACTGTCAGGTGCTGTCAAGTTGGTTCCAACTCATCGAGACCCTATGCAAACTGTACGAACTACTGCCCAGTCTTGCACCACATCCACAATCGTTCTTATGCTTAAGTCCATCATTGTGGCCACTGTGTCAACCCTTCTCACTGAGGATCTTCCTCTTTTTCAGTGACTCTCCACTCTACCAAGCATAATGTCCTTCTCCAGGGACTTATCCTTCCTGACAACATGTCCAAAGTTTATAAGAAGTAGTCTTGACATCTTTGCTTCCAAACGAGCACTCCGGTTGCACTTCTTGCAGAATAGATCCGTTTGTTCTGTTGGCAGTCCATGTACACATTCAACATTCTTTTCCAGCACCACAGTTCAAAGGCATCAATTCTTCTTCCTTCTTTGCTCATTGTACAGCATGCACATGCATATGATGTGATTGAAAATACCATAGCTTGGGTCAGGTGCACTTTGGTCATCAAGGTGACATCTTTACTTTTCAATACTTTAAAGAGATCCTTTGCAGCATATTTTCCCAGTGCAATTCATCTTTTGATTTCTTGACTCCTGCTTCCATGGGTGTTGATTGTGGACCCAAGTAAAATGAAATCCTTGACAGCCTCAATCCTTTCTCCATTTATGATGATACTGCTTACTGGTCCAGTTGTAAGGATTTTTGTTTCCTTGATGTTGAGGTGCAATCCTCACTGAAGGCTGCAGTCCTTAATTTTCATCAGTTTTCCAAACTTTCTTCACTTCCAGTAGGTAAGCTGAGTAACACAGGTGGTTAATGAGTCATCCTCCAATCCTGATGCCTTGTTCTTCTTCATATAATCCAGTTTCTCAGATTATTTGCCTGGCATACAAATGGAAAAGGCATGGTGAAAGGATAAAACCCCAACACAAAACTTGCCTGACTTTAAACCTTGCAGTGTCCCCTTGTTCTTTTGGCATGACTGCCTCTTGATCTGCATAAAGATTCTACATAAGCATAATTAAGTGTTCTGGAAGTCCTTGTCTCTACAGTGTTAGTCATAATTTATTATGATCCATACAGTCGAATGCTTTTGCATAGTCCATGCATGAAACACAGGTAAACACATTTCTGCTATTCTCTGCTTTTAGCCAAGATCCATCTGACATCCGCAATGATATCCTTGGTTCCATTTCCTCTTCTGAATCCAGCTTGAATTTCTGGCAGTTCCTTGTCAATGTACTGTTGCATTTGCTTTTGAATGAATGGTCTTGAGCAAAATTTTACTTGTGTGTGATATTAACGATATTGTTAGGTAATTTCCACAATTGGTTGGATCACCTTTCTTCGGAATGGGCATAAATATGGATCTCTCCTAGTCAGTTGGCCAGGTTGCTGTCCTCCAAGTTTCTTGCCATAGATGAGTGAGCACTTCCAGTGCTGCATCTGTTTGTTGAAGTATCTCAGTTGATTTTTCATCAATTCCTGAAGCCTTATTTCTTGCCAATGTCTTTAATACAGCTTCAACTTCTTCTTTCACTACCATGAGTTCCTGATCATATGTTACCTCTTCAAATGCCTGAACATTGACCAGTTCTTTCTGGTACAAGGACTCTGTGTAATCCTTCCATCTTCTTTTGATGCTCCGTGAGTCATTTAATATTTTTCCTGTATTGCAACTCGAGGTTTGAATTCAGTTCTTTCAGCGTGAGAAATGCAGAACATGTTCTTCCCTTCTGGTTTTCCATTTCCAGCTCTTTGCACATGTCATCAAGTACTTTTGTTTTCTCAAGCTACTCTTTGAAATCTTTTGTTTAGGTCTTTTTGCTTCGCCATTCCTTCCTTTTGCTTTAGCTGCTCAACATTCGAGAGCAAGTTTCAGAGTCTCTCCCGATATCCAGTTTGGTCTTTTATTTCTTTCCTGTCTTTTTAATGACCTCTTCTTGTTCTCTTCAAGGGTGATGTCTTTGATGTCATTCCACAATTCATCTGGACTTTGGTCATTAGTGGTCAACACATCAGATCTGTTCTTGAGGTGGTCTTTAAACTCAGGAGGCGTATACTCAAGGTCATACTTTGGCTCTTGTGGACTTGTTCTAGTTTTCTTCAGGTTCAATTTGAATTTGCACATGAGCAACTGATGATCTATGCCACAGTAGGCAGCTGATTTTGTTCTGAGTGCTGATACGGAGACTTTCCATCATCTTTTTCCATAGATGAAGTCAATCTGGTTCCTGTATATTCCATCTGGTGAGGTCCATGTGTACAGTCACCATTTGTGTTGGTTGAGAAAGGTGTTTGCAACAAATAAGTCGTTAGTCTTGCAAATCATGTGATCTCTGGCATTATTTCTATCACCAAGGCTATACTTTCCAAGAATCAATCCTTCTTCTTTGTTTCCAACTTTTGCATTCCAGTCACCAGTAATTATCAGTGCATCTTGATTGCATGTTCCATCAATTTCTGACTGTAGAAGCTGTTAAAAATCTTCAGGGTCTTCATCTTTGGCTTTAGTGGTTGGTGCATAAATTTGAATAATAGTCATATTAACTGGCCTTCCTTATAGGCGTATGGATATTATCCTATCAACGACAGCATTGTACTTCAGGATAGATCTTGAAATGTTCTTTTTGATGATGAATGCAAAACTTTTCAAGCTTTTGTTCCCAGCATAGAAGACCATATAATTGTCAAATTCAAAATGGTCAATACTGGTACATTTCAGCTCACTAACGTCTAGGATATTGATGTTTATGTGTTCCATTTCATTTCTGATTATTTCCAATCTTCCTAGGTTGACATTTCGTACATTCATTTTCCGATTATTAATGGTTGTTTGCAGCTGTTTCTTCTCATTTTCAGTCATGTCACATCAGCAAATAAAGATCCCAAAGGCTTGACTCCATCCCCATCATTAAGGTATCAGCTCTGCTTTCACGAGGCAGTTGTTCCTCAGTCATCTTCTAAGTGCCTTCCAACCTGTGGGGCTGATTTTCTGGCATCATATCTGACGATGTTCTGATGCTATTCGTAAAGTTCTCCCTGGCTAATTCTTTTCGGAAGTAGACTACCAGATCCTTCTTCCTAGTCTGCCTTAGTCCAAGAGCTCAGCTGAAACATGTCTATCATGGGTGACCATGCTGGTACCTAAATATTGGCGACATAGCTTCAAGTATCACCAACAACAAGCAAGTCTCCACTGACAGAGAAGCACCAACAAAATAACACACCTGTAAGTAAACTTAGTAACAGTGCAAGATCCATAATAGATAGAGTGAAGAGGAGGAGTATGCTGTCACCAGACGGGGAGAGCAGAAGGACCTGCAGATATGTGGGAATGCAAAACCGATTTGGATTGTGTATTTTCACTTAATCACAATAAAAATTAAAAAAAGGAAAGGGAAGTGGGCAGACAGTAAAGACCTCATACAACCAAGAAAATAATGCTGGTTTGAACCTCAGTTCCTATGCTGAGATGCTACCAGACCAAGGGTAGACTATGCATCACAGGGACCTTGCTCTGGAGCCGAGAGAGAGAGAAAAGCTTACCCTGGATGTGGCACCCTAAATTCAGACTTCTATTCTGTGGAACTGTGAAGAAATAAATTTCCTTTTGTGTAAGTGAGAAAAAAAAATCAACAATGCAAGAGCTGTATGAAGAAAACTTTAAAAAATGATACTGAGGATAATGAACGAAGATTTATGTGAACAGAGAAAACACTCTTCCCCTGGATAGGAACAGACAGCATTAATAGGATGTTGACTCTATCCCAATTTTGTCCATAAAATATGATACATCCTCCTTTCCCACCTAACCTCCCCTAAAAAGAAAACCTAGGAGTCCTTGAGAATTAGAGTCAGTGACCAGAAAATTTATGTGGAAAAAATACATGTACAAAAACTTCCAGGAAGATTTTTTTAAAAAGAAGAATGAGATAATACAGCATTCCTAGATCCTAAAATATTTTATGTAAACTTAGACATAAGTAAATAAAATAATTGCTTATGAGACATAATTAGATCAATGAAATAAAGAGTTTAAAAATAGCACTAAATTCACATAGGAATTTAATATATTCCTAAGGTTGATTTCAAATTAGTGGTGGAAATACCAATGTATTATTCAAAAAATGATATTGATACAACATTTTGCATATTAGATAAAATTTAAGGACTACTGTTGTGATAGTATGTGGAAATAGACATATTGAAACATAATTGATTATATTAAGATCATAGTTAGCATTTTTGGAAAACAATCTATCAAAGGTTAAATATGCATAGCCTTTGCCCTAGAAGTTCTAGTTTCAGAAATCTATTCTACAGTCACTCATATGTCCAAAAATACATAAACACATATGCACATATGTGTGTATATACTAATAATAAGGCCATTACCTACTACATTGCTAATAAATGCATAAATTGTAAACAACCTTAATACCATCAAAATTAATTTATGGTATATTCATACCATGGAATGTGGTGCAACCATCAAAACTATGAAGTGGTTCTATACTGTTAACACAAAATGATTAAAATCATAGAATGTTGTTTATTGCCATCAAGTTGATTTTTGAATCATAGCAACCTGATGCAACAGAGTAAATTACCCTGTAGAATTTCCTAGACTGCACTCTTTACATTGTGGAATGACATCAAAGACATCATACATGAAGAAAGCAAGAAGTCATTAAACAGATAGGAAGAAAAGATGAAAGTGGATGTCAGAAGCGATTCTAAAAGCTTATCTTGAACACAGAAGGAATGACATAGTAAGGAAGACAAGTAAAGCATTGCAAAGAAATGTACAAAAACCTGGAGACGGAAAACCCAAAGGAAAGAACATGCTTGGCATTTCTCAAACTGAAAGAACTGACAAAAAATTCAAGCATTGAGATGCAGTGCTAACGGAAATATTAAAATGCAGGAAGCATCAAAAGAAGACAGAAGGAATGTACAGAGTCATCTACACCAAAAAGAAATGGCTGACCTTCAACTATTTCAGGAAGTAGCATATGATCAAGAAACTATGGTAGCAAAGAAAAGAGATCCAAGCCACCCTAAAGGCTTTGGTGAAAAACAAAGCTCCCGGAACTGACAGAATATCAACTGAGATATGACAACAAACGGATGCAGCACTGGAGGTGCTTATTCCTCTACGTCAAGAAAATTGGAAGACAGGGACCTGGCCAACCAACGGGAAGAGATACATATATTTGTGCTCATTCCAAAGAAAGGTGATCCAATAAAATGCAGCAATTATCCACAAAATCATTAATATCTGTCAAGTGAAATTTTGCTGAGGATCATACAAAAGTAGCTGCAGCAGTACACAGGGAGGGACCTGCCAAAAATTTAAGCTGGATTCAGGAGAAGATGTACAACAAAGGATATCACTGTTGATGTTAAGTGGATCATGGCTGCAAGTCAAATATTGGAAGGATGTTCATCTGTGTTTCACTGATTATGTATAGGCTTTTGACTGTGTGGGTCATAATTAACAATGGATAATATTTCAAATAATGGGAATTCCAGAATACCTAATCATGTTCTCAAGAAACTTATACTTAGACGTCATTTGAGCAGAACAAGGACAGTGAATAAAGAAGACTGAAGAAGAGTAGATGCCTTTGAAATGTGGTGTTGTTGAAGAATATTGAATAACCTAAGGATTGCCCCCCGCAAAAGAAGCAAAAAATCTGTCTTGGAAGAACAGCTAAACGCTCCTTCGAATTAAGGATGGCAAGACTTTGTCTCATGTATTTTGACACGTCATTAGCTGGAGTCAGTCCCTGAAGGACAGCATGCTTGGTAGAACAGAGGGGCCGTCAAAAAAGAGGAAGAGGCTCAATACATTGTATTTGACACAGTGGCTGCAACAATAGGCTCAAGCATAACAACAGTTGTGAAGCTGGTTGAGGGCCAGGCCATGTTTGGTTCTGTCTTACATGGGGTTGCTGTGAACTGACCTAACAGCACCTAACAACAGATCTCTCCCCTCTGGAGCCACTGGATGGGTTTGAACTACCAACTTTTTACTTATTAGCTACGTGCTTAAATAATACGTATGAAACCACTTATTTATGTAAACAGAAAAAAAAATGAAGGAAACCCCCTCAAATACATACACATTCATACATGATGTAATGTATAGAAAAATGTCTGGAAGGATACTCACCAAACTGTTAAAATTCTGTTGAAGATGGTCCCCTCAAAAAAAACCAAAGTAATAGCCAACAGATTCCAAATCATATAGCAACTGTGTAGGAGAGAGTAGAACTGCCTGCATAGGGTTTCCAAGGCTGTAAATCTTTACAGAAGGAGACTGCCACATTTTTCTCCTCCCCAAACAGCTAGTGGGTTTGAGCTGTCAATTTTTAGGTTACATCTGCAGGCTTTAATCACTGTGCCACCAGGGTAGGAGAGAAGAAATTATAAAGAGACATTTATCTTTGTTCTTCCTAAATTTACAGTTATTTCTGAAATTAAACATATTTTTTGATGTTTGTAAGAACATTCCATTTATATAAACTTATACTGGAAAATGGATCTAAAACTCTTAAAAGATTTTATGTCTGAGGATTTCTACAAAAGCATGATTTTATAATAGTGAAAAATATGGTAACAACCTACACATGACCTAAAGATTAGTGAATCCACAGCATGTAACTCTCTTTGGCCATTAATATGTGTATTAAAGAAAAAAAAATCATTAAAATTATGGACAAATGCTTGTATCACAGTTAAAAAAGTCCCACTGCCATCGAGTCAGGTCCAACTCATAGTGATGTTAGAGGTCAGACTAGAACTGTCCCGGAGAGTTTCCAAGAAGTGCCTGGCAGATTTGAACTGTCGACCTTTTGGTTAGCAGACATAGCACTTAACTCACTACACCACTAGGGTTTTTGTACCATAATTAGGTTGGAAAAAATTAAATCTATATAATGCGACCAATTACTGTCATTTATATAGCGCTTTATAGGTTTCATGGGAGAAAGTCATTATTTTTAGCTTGCAAACAGCAGATTTATAATCAAACAATCTTTAAATTTGCAGCTTCAAGATCATTTGAAGAAACATAGAAAAAGGTGCAGGATGGATGGCATGAAATCGTAGATAATCTAATAACATATTTAAAATAATGAGTTCAACCTTCTGTTGGTATTAAACATTTTCCCCTTAATCAGTAGCCAACTAATTAAACTGAATTTTACTTTTGATGCCCTCTCTGCTACATCTCTACAAAAAAGAAATGATGTGTCTAAAAGGTTAACCAGAAGAGTTTGATTGAAGAAAAGCTCACAGACCAGATAATTAGGTCCTGATACTAATGTAGCCTGGCTGTAATGTTGCCAACACTTTTTTTCTTTTTCTTTTAAAACAAATTCTTAATTGTCTTAGACACTTTAACATTTGGAAAAGTTCTAATTGCTATCACGAATCTCAAGTTACCCTTAATGCTACAAGTAACATGCATATGACAGAAAACACCAACAGACATTTCAACCCTTAGCTCCAGTAGAGATTTTTAATATAAAGCTTAATGACAGGGCCCTGGAGACTAATTTTGAGAAGTGAATCTAGCCCTCCTATTTAGCTAAACAAAGTGTTTCTTAGCCACTAATAATAGGCCCCCAAAAGTAAACGGATGCAACTCTGCCCAAACCAAAGAAATGAAAACTAAGGTAGGTCTTTTATCAAAACAAAGCAGGAAATCAGAAGGCTGGCACAGGCTTGTCTGATTCTAGACCTGCTCTGTCTTACCCACAACTAATTACCTGAAGAATGGAAGGTTAATGCACAACTGCTTTTTTTTTTTCTAAATTATATATTTTTTCTGACTACATTCTTAGACCTTAAACTAGCAGTGTTCATTTCATCTTTGTGGTCTTACTACTTAGCATGGTGCCCAGTTCTGTATCTGGTCTGTAGACATTCAGTAAACTACAGAGTGGCATAAATGTTATAAGGTGACCACTCATTTGTGGTTGTTTGGATGTATTCCTCCTGAATTTGTTCATCATCAGTCAGTTGGAAATAATGAGGTCCCATGTTTTGATTAAGCTCCTAAGCTTATGGTCTTTATTAGGGAAGATTCCCAAGCTGATTAGGGAAACTGAGTCAGTGCTTTCATTGACAGACAGGATGTTGTTGTGTGCTGTCAAATCCATTTTTGAGCCACCCTATGTGACTGAATAGAACTATCCTATAGGATTTTCTTGTCTACAGTCTTTGTGGAAGCAGACTGCCAAGTTTTTCTCTCAGAACTGCTGGGTGAGTTGGAACTGCCAAACTTTTGGTTAGCAGGTGAGCACTTAACAGGTGTGCCACCAGGGCTGCTTCAAAGGATAAAAACCCCAAGACACCAAACCCAATGCTGTTGAGTTGATTCCAATTCAGAGAGACTCTATACAGACAGATCAGAACTGCCCCGTAGAGTTTCCAAGGCGCACCTGGTAGACCTGAACTGCCAAGCTTTTGGTTAGCAGCTGTAGCCCTTACCAACAATGCTACAAGGGTTTCCTCTTCAAAGGATGAAGGCTATGAATTAGAAACTGTCCTCTGACTCAGTGACTCAGACTGAGAGACAAGATCATGGCTAAACTGTCTGCTAACAAGCTCCTTATTGACAGCCAACTCTCCATAGCCAAACTCTACAGAACCCCTCCAAAGACCTTCTAAGATACCAAACTATTATGTTGGATGGTGGGAAAGGCACAGAACTTGCCTGAGATGCAAAATATAATTCCAGCCAATGGAAAAAAAAATGCAATGCAAGCCAAGTTATCCTTTTCTAACCTATGGAACTGGCAAAGACTAAAAAGAGGCTAATAGCATTGCCGGGGAAGGAATGTTGGAATCCAACACTGTAAGCCACTGTTGGTGGGAGTGTTAATTAGGAAAAAATAACTGGATAGCAATTTGGAAATATCAACCAAACACCTTTTGTTGAATGCATACCTTTTAATCACGACATTCTACTCAGTGAAAGGTATTTTAAGAAAATAACGGCGAATTGGGTGAATAACTACCAAGATAATCATTGACTTTAGTATTTTTAGAAATGTGGAAAAATACCTGCAGCAATAAGAAAATGGTTACCTTATTTCAAATATTGCCATCCAATGTGAAATTATCGATCCATTAGAAGTATTTTATTGCCATGAAAGCTGTGATAAATAGTACGTTTTTTAAGTTACGGAACAGTACATAAGGCACTGTGTACATAATGTATTTGTACCTACATGCATAGAATGGAGCAAAACTATGAATGTCAAAATGTTAAACAGTGTGTCTTAGCGGTAGTTTTGAAAGTTATTGCTATTTTCTAATGTGTTTTTACAAGGAAGTATGAACTAACTTGAGCTTTCAAAGGGCCTTTTCAATCACTTTACAATAAGACTAAAAGGTTCTTTGCCTGCCGTTGCTGCACAGGCAAAGGGTGAGTGCTCTATTCGTAAAGCCACCTCCTTGGTGGAGGCAGCCCCACAGGATGTCACTTGCCACTGGAGGGGCAAAGGGCCTTCCTGCAGCCTTGCAAGGGGCCCTGAAGACCTCCCTCAGCCATCACATGGAATTTCTTTCTTTTTTTTTTAAATCTAACCATTTTTATTTGACAGATATTCCCAAGGCCCCAGCTAGGTAACAGGCACTGTGGGAGGTATTTGCCAGCTGGGTCTGTTCTACACCAGAAGTAGACTATCTGAAGCTCCCAAAGCCTTAGCACCAAGCCTATCTTTGTCTGCTTTCACTCAGTTGTGATGAGCCTGTGGACTCAAGTTGGTCCAGATCCTTTGTGCTGGAAACCACATCAACCTGAGGAAGGTTGGTGACAAGAAGAAACTACAGGAGTGTGGGTAGCCCTCTGCAAAGTTCACAAACAGGGCAAGCCCCTAAGGTGGTTAGTTGCAGTTGTGTGTTTGTTAAGGACTATAGCAAAGAATCTCAGGCCAAAGATGTAGTCAAAACCTATTTCAAGTGCAAAAAAATGAATACATTGAAAGTTGACCCTTTAAAAAAAAGAAGAAAACAACTAAAGGGGAAAAATAAATAAATTAAAATATATTTAGATCCATAAAGGTGGATCTCATACTTCCCACATTTGAAAGCAATGTAAGTAGTTTTGTACAAAAAAACAGCAATGCACTTTACATCAAAAGGTTTAAAGCTCTGAAAATCTGTTAAATCAGGAAATTAACGGATGCCGAGTTGGGGAAATGATAGCTAGACTTTTCACCAAAGGGTTAATAATTTTAGGTGTGTCAAGAGCTTTCAGAAACCCATAGTAAAAACATCAGTATCCCTGCCCACTTTTTTTTAAGTGAGTGAAATACAGAATAGATCACCGCTAACACCCCGCCTGTGCATTTGTACGGATGTTGAATGGTGATCCTTTCTCTAAGCTGAAAACGTACCCACCTCTGCCAAACACCCTTGTCCAATGTGCACAGCTCAACAAAATGAACAGATGCAAATTTCCCCAATAAAAATATGGAAAAATGTTTAACATTGGTCATTATCAAAGCATTGGGAGTGAAAACAAAAATATATGATCTTTATGTCTTTCAAATTGACAAAAGAATTATAATTTTTATTTACTGGTAAGATGATGTGAGAAAAACACTCTCTAAACAATACTGGAAGAAAACAAATTGGTACAATCTTTCTAGAAGTCATTTTCAAGTTCTGTATCAATAACCTAAATATATTTATACCTTTTGTTCTTATATAGTTCCCCTAGTGGTACAAAGGCTTTGTGCTGGACTATCCACCTAAGGAAACCCTGATGGTGTAGTGGTTAAACAACGCTCAGCAGTGCAAATCTACCAGGGGCTCCTTGGAAACTCTATGGAACAGTTCTACTCTGTCTTACAGGGTCACTATGAGGCAGCATCAACTTGAAGGCAATTGGTTTAGGTTTGGGTTCACTTACCTAAAACAAAGCTCAGCAGTTTGAACCCACCCAGTGGCACCATGGAAGGTCTGGTGAACTGACTGCATAAAGATTACAGCCAAGAAAACCCTGTACTATTTCTACAGATTGCCGTGAGACAGAACTGGCTTAACAGCAACAGGTTTTTTATTCTTGTACTTCCAGAAACCTATTCTAAAGTAGTAACTAGAACTACAAAGGTTATTATAAACATGACTGTAATCATGAAAAAGCAAAACAATAAATATTAAAAATAGGAGATGGGAGGTTTCACCTCTGAATGCTGTTACTATTTAAAACCATGTGAGAACATTTAATGAACTGGTAAAGTGTCAATAATATTGTATTAAGCTGAAAATGCAAAATGACATGATGTTAAAAAGGAGATCATGACTTGCAAACTCCTATAACACATATATTGATATACCTGTGCATACTAGAAACTATAAGAAAATACATGAAGTATTTAGCAGGGTGCTGTCATTAGGAGTGAAGATAAACATGTGATGAAAAGACAAAGCCCAGGCCTTCCCTATTTTCCTTCCACCAACCCATAAGAATGTGTGCCTTTATTTAGACTTCTAATGTCCAAAAAGAGCAAGACTTTTGAAAATGTAGGATACGGTATTTAAGATCTGATGGTTTTGTGTACAATGAGAAGAGAACAGGGTACATGGTGGGCAGGAAGGAGTAGAAGGAGAGGTCATCATAAATTTTACTTCTGCACATACAGCCAAAACGTATACCTCCTACTAGTTCCTGTTTCCCACACACTGTTGATTCCTCCAGTCAGATGGCTTCGAGTCTGCTCACATTTGCCAAGAGTTCATTTCCACTTTTTTTTAATCCTGTCCCTCCTCTTTTTGTTCCCCCCCGACATAATTTTGGCAGCTTCTGTGATGCTGTGGGGCCAGTTCTCAACAGGTTCATGTCATGTACTTTTTGTGCCCTGCTGTGGATGTTCTCTGGATGATGATAAGCAAATAATTTCACATTTGCGACAAAGCCTCCATGACACATGCTTGCAGGAAGTCCAGTGATGCAATCGTATGGAGCTTTCCTCACAAACCCAAGCCCTCACCTGGCACCATCTATGTACCAGCTTGTAGAAGCAGTTAGATGAGTCATGTGCTCATCCCCCAGGGCAGAAGCAAGTAAACGTTATGGAAAAAATAAATTGTTATTAAGAAAGAATACAGTCTCAGCCTTGCTTACAACTACTTCTCATTTTTAAATGAAGTCATATGCCAGGCATTTTCTCTCTCTCTCAGAAGGATATATACAGTTGGAATCAATCCAAAGTCTCTCTCAAGCACCCTCAGGTGGGTTCCGAGATGGCCTGGAAGGCAGCCTTGTCTTCAGAGGATTTTTTTTTTTTTTTTTTGGAGAGAAATGGACATATTCAGACTACTGAATGGAATAAACTGAGTTTCTCTCGTTCTTAATCACTCTTCAGCTTAAAATTAAACAAATGTTGTATACAACTACATGTTCTATTTTAATAATTTGACTCAGTAATTGGACTTTATGAATCCAGAGAGTAAGGACAGTTGAGACACAGGTCTAACAAGTCTGTAGACGGGGAAGCCCAGCAGCCAAGTGTACAGCATGGCACACACCTGTGTCCGGAAAGGGAGGGGCAGGCACTTCGGAGGGTTGGCTCCATCCTGACGGGAAGAAGCAAGCTGGAGGGGGTTTCCATTTCCTGTAGGGTATGTGTATGTTATGTTTACATTTCTCCAGGCAGAGTGATCATTTTAAAATATAACCACTTAAATGCCTCCTTAATTTACTTCAGCAAACTAGGAGAACATAGGCACAAGTAAGAGACAAAAAACACCTATGGTATCTCCACACAGAGGGCAAATGACTGTTAGCTTTTTACATTTATTATTGGTACAATTTTATTTTCCTACACTTATACACAGTCCAATATAATTCACCATCAACATTTACTCATGTTGAGAAATATTTAAAAATTAAACATGCAAAACATTTAGTGTTTTCCATAATGTGATTTACAGTGCTTGCATGGTATTCCACCATCTTCCTAGACAGTTTTACAAAACGAGTTTACCAAACCAATCCTCTGTAGCCTGGTATGTAGGGTTTTTCCCTTTCAAAAATCAGGTTTTTAGCATCCTGCTGTACTTCCTTAAAACCAGAATTTGAGGACCAGTGGGGAGGCTCATTTTGATTGGTTTTGCCAGACTGCTTTCTACCTATGCCAGTTGTCACTGAGTCCACTCCAACTCATAGTGACCCCATGTGTGTCCAAGAAGAATCGTGCTCCGTAGGGTTCTCAATGGTTAGTTCAGGGGGAAGCAGATCACCAGGCCTTTCTTCTGAGGAACCTCTGGGTGGCCTCACATCTTTCCATTAGCGGCCACGTATATCAACCTTTTGTGCCACCATGAGACTCATAACTGCCTTCTAGAAAGTATCCAATAATTTACAAGCCTCTCAGAAATGTGTTTTACATAAACCCAATTCTGTTCATCTTCAGCAATTTGATGGGAAAACTTGGAACATTCTTGTTACCTAATCTACATTTCTTGGATTATTAATAAAGCTAAACGGTTGTTCATATTTATTAACCACTTGTGTAGATCTATGACTCATCTACATAAGTCCTTTGACCATGTTATATTGAGGCATTTGTCTTTTTCAAAAATACTTTTTAAAATATTAGAGACAGAGAGAGACACCAAGACCTCATGGCATCATCTAAAAACAGGTAGTTATAGGGTCTTGTAATTAAATCAAAATTCCTCTAACATGAGAACCTTACAGGAGCTCCAAACTAGGACTGACTTAAGAGAAAATGGAGCCAATGGCACAATAGGATCCCAAAGGGGTTTTTATTTTTAGCCTCAATGAATAACTATTATTGGCCCTGCTGCAAAATAATAACCCACCAGTTGCCATCCAATCACTCTGACTCATGGCAACCCTGTGTAAATTAATCTATTACCTTATAACTGAAGCAAAAGTGCAGGCACTAGCTTTTCTTATATTATTTAAGAGCTTTTCCAAACATTTACTTATCCACCAGCTCATCAATGTGGTTTAACAGCTGGAGTCCCTGAATTATGTCATGTTTTCTTAAGAGGAGAAGGGAAGATGAAAAAGAAGAGGAGGACAAAAAGGAAAAGAAGAAGAGAGAGGAGAAGGGGAAGAGAAAGAAGGGGACAAGGAAGAAGGGGGAAAAGAAGAGGAAAAGAAGACTCTTTCACCTGTTTAGGAAACCCCTGTGGTATAGCAATTAAGTGCCATGGTTGCTAGCCAAAAAGCTGGTAGTTTCACTCTACCATGTGCTCCTTGGAAACTCCATAGGGCAAATCTACTGTGTCCTACAGACTAGCTACGAGTCAGAATCATCTCAATGGCAGTAGGCTTTTTGTTTGTCGGTTGGTTCACCTATTTAAGGTTTTCAGACTATTAAGCTTTATTCAATGTTCCATCAGTTCTGACATTGCCTCACTCACTCCATGAGTCCGCCTCAAGTAGACCACTTCACAGGCTCTCTTTAAGTAGAGAGAGTTCTTGAAGTACCTGCCAGCCCTAATATTTAGCAGATTTTCTAGTATCCCTTGTCTACCAGCTCAGCGAGGCTGTGCAGTCTTCTTGGGTTGGAGCATTGATTTTACCGCCTAGTTGCCCTTCTGAATTCCACGTGGCCTTCTGAATTCCTCCTGTCAGCCACAGTCTGCCTTTCTATCCTCGTAGGCCACTTTTTACCTGCCTTTATTTTGGTAAAGGTGTGCAGGACAGCAAGAGTGCAGACGGATACCACTGCCTGCTTCCGGCAATCTCCTACCCTGCTAACATCCATCACTCCTCTGAGCTACCACCAGCCCAGAACCCCTCTGGAGGGAGAAAACAAGACCTACAAAAGGTTAGAGCAGGTGATTATCCTCAGAGATCACTTCGTTCATCTTCATTGTTCAGATGAAAAATAATGAAAGCAAACTGAGTCCTCTGATCTTATGTTAATTATCTTATTGGCAATGCAGGAAAGAGGCAAAAGCTACTTTTTTGTTCCTTGCTTCTTTGAAAAGTTGGATTTAGGTACAGAAAGCAGGTATTTTATGGGGCTCACTGAACTGAGAAGGAAAAACAATGATTTGGATGAGTGTGGGCAGGAAAGTTCATTTTAACTCACAGCAATGCTATCAGAATGTTAAACAGGTAATTTGTATACTTACTTTCATGTTTTGAGGAGTAAATATGCATGTCTTCCTTATACCCAGACTCTCTACAGAAATAAAAAAGCATACTTTTTTAAACTAATCAAAATCTCCAGATTTTCTGCTTAGACTCACAACCCTGACATGGAACACAGAAGAAGGCATGTTAGATGCATTTCTCCTCAAACCAAACTTTGAGCTCCAAATCCTACACTTGGTTACTCACAGGCCTTTGGCTTGTTCTAGCTCTGGGAGTCTAGGCTTCCAGTTAAAAACAAAACCAATTCCTCAGGAAACCAACTGGCCACAGCCACCCAGGCCCCAACTCTGGAGGACAGGCCTTGACTCACACTCTGCTGAGAAACTGCTAGAACTCAACTGGCTCAGCTACAGCTTCCTGCTGTTCTTTCTTCCTTTCCGTTCTCCATTCCTCTCTTCTTCACTTCAACCTTACCCTGTCTTCTAAACCACCTTCCTCTTGACCTTCACCCTAATTCAGGGGCTTTAAAAAATAGAAAGGAGACCCAGTAGTACAGCACTTAATTAAGCACTGGGCTGCTAACCAGAGGGTCAGCTGTTTGACCCCACCAGCCTGTCCTCAGGAGAAAGATGTGGCAATCAGCTTCCTTCAAGACTACAGCCTTAGAACCACAATGGGGCAGTTCTACTTTGTCCATACAAACTCCCTGTAAGTCCAAATGGACTCTGGGGCGATGGATTAAAAAATAAGAGACTGCCTGCCACTCAGGATGCCAAAGACAGGCAACAAGCAAATCTTGCTTCCTTTTTCTGCCACAGAGGGTGCTGGCATTCACACTTGTAAAGGAAGCATTTCCTTCAGAGTGAATTTGAAGTCAGATCACTTTAAACGCACCACAGAGTTCACTGCCGTGTTCATTACAAAGTAAAATAAGGCACTTCATACGCCACAGGCAGCCACTGCTCACTGAATGCCCATTCAAATGCACCAACAGTCTCCACAACCCCAACTTATTTTCAGCAAACATCAAAATTCCCTGAAATGTGCCAGTTTCTCTAGCACTTCCCATAACATTCTGAAAATGTATATGGCAATTCAAAACGTACTGTTTTATAAGCAATATTATACTTAAACTCTGTTACTAACTAAAACACATCAAGCTTAACTCTCTTCCCATGATAAGTGGGGGCAGGACAGGGGGGTGGAGAGAATCCCCAAAGAAATGTTTTCTTGCTTCTATCCCACTTAACCCATTGTAGTCCAGTTCTTTTTTACTCTTAAAAACTTACAGCACAAAATGTAATTTCCTAGCAGTCAGAAAAACAAACGAAAATTGTCTAAGGGATGCAGGCCATGTCGAGAGCAGGATGCATCTGAGTTTTGGAAGCTTAACTTTTAAGACCAGTGAAACTGTCTGAGGGACTCCTAGGTACATGTTGTGGTTACTAAGCAACCCACTAGTCCTCCTGGGCCAAGGCAAAAATTCTTAAGGAACCTGTCACTGCTCGCTAAGGAATTTTTCCCCGGACAAGTCTGCCAAACCAGTCACTACCCAGTTTCAGCCTGGGCCTAATTTTTATAATTGAACAGGAGCTCCTGAACAACTCTGGAAAAGGAAGAAAGCATCAGCAGCCCAAGGTGAATGCTGTTGACTGTGAGTGAGGACTCTAGTCAATTTAAGGTAAGGTTTTCTTTATACTAAGAACTTAAAAATAAAAGAAACTTCCACAGTTCAACTCAGCTGGCTTAAATTAGATAGGGTAACATCATCTGCTGTCATCATCGTAACTACAGGTATCAAAGGTGGGCTGCTGATGGTATAAACGCTAGGAGAATACACCAAAGTGCACTCACTAAAGCAATACCTAAAATCAGATTCCATTTACCTCTTTGGGTAGAACTGGATTCAATGTCTGGCCAATATACTTCATGCATAGCTATCTCCCAACCGTCAGTGGGAGCCTGTGTGTTTCTATGACACTGAAAAGTTTCCAAAAGAGTTTAGAGACTAAGAAGCTGGACTATATGAAGATGAACATGGCATTAGGACTGGAGGAAAACTCATTAACGATCTGTGATATGAAGATGATAGAATCTTGCTTGCTGGAAGTGAAGAAGACACGAAGCACTCACTGATGAAGACCAAAGACCACAGCCTGCAGTGTTGATTATACGTTAACATAATGAAAACAAAAATCCTCACAGCTGGACCAATAGGCAGCATCATGATAAATGAAGACAAGATCAGCTTTACCAAAGAATTCATTTTACTTGGATCCGCAATCAACAATCACGGAAGCAGTAGCCAAGAAATCAAACAACACATTGCATTGGGCCAATCTGCTACAAAAAATCTCCTTAAAGTGTTAAAAAGCAAAGATGTCACATTAAGGACTGAAGTGTACCTGGCTCAAGTCATGGTATTTTCCATCATCTCAGACAAATACAAAAGCTGGACAATGAATAAGGAAGACGGAAGAAGAAATGATACCTTTGAATTATAACATTGGTAAATACTAAATATACTATGGACTGCCAGAACAAACAAATCCATCTTGGAAAAAGTACAGCCAGAATGTTCCTTAGAAACAAGTATGTCAAGACATCGTCTCACACACTTTGGACATCTTTTCAGGAGGAGATAGTCCCTGGAGAAGGGCATCATGCTTGGTGAAGTAGAGGGTCAGCAAAAGACAAGAAGATCTTCAATGAGATGATTGACACAGTGGCTGCAACAACGGGCTCAAGTAATGATTGCAAGAAAGTCGCAGAACCAGGCAGTGTTTTTGTTCTATTGTGCATGGAGTCACTATGTTAGAAGTGATTCAGTCCACAACACAGGAGCTGTCTGAGTGTCAGTAATGATGAAATGACTTGACTGTATGATGGCTGCAGTGTCTTTTCTAGGGCTAATAGTCACTTTAAGCATTGTCCTGATAGACTGCTTACAGGCTTTCTGTTGACTTGTAATTAGATCCTGGTTTAAACTGACTTCAGAAACCAGGCTGCAAAAATGGGCTCAGTGTTCTCCAATTTAATGAGGATTAGAAGCAAGTCCTGGAGCAATCGGTGACGAGCCAGACCTAGCAGTGTCTACTAGGCTTTGCAAACAGAAAAGGAGATTTGACACAAGTAGCCAGGTCAGTCAAACACATGTTCAAACACTTAAACATCCAGCAACTAAGTAGTGGGGAAGAAAAATCAGGAGAGAAGCAACAGGGCAACAGATAAAGGAAAGAAAGAGAGGAAAAGAATTAGGGAAGAAGTGAAAGACTGAGAAAAAGCACATGTCTTTGAGTTGCTAGATGTTGTTTAAATGTCTGAATGTGTGTTTGACTGACCTGGATACTTGTGTCAAATCTCCTTTTCTCTTTGCAAAGCCTAGTAGACACTGCTAGATCTGGCTTGTCACCGATTGCTCCAGTGCTTACTTCTAATCCTCATTAAATCAGAGAACACTGAGCCCATTTTTGCGGCCTGGTTTCTGAAGTCAGTTTAAACCAGGACCTAATTACAAGTCAACAGAAAGCCTGGAAGCATTCTATTAGGACCGTACTTAAAGTGACTAGAAAACACACAGCAACCATCATACAATCAAATCATTTCACCAGCAACCAACATCTTATCAGAACTCTTTATCTTTGATTATGTGCTACAAAATGAAATCTAAATTCAGCGAAATGGAATTCCCCAGAAAAATGACCAGTTTGAAAGCATAATGTGAACGCAACAGTAGAGGCTTTCCAACTCCAAGTCAGCTCTCTAGTGAGTAGAATTCAGTCTGAAACCTGAACTTGACCTTTAACTACAGGACTGGCAGAGGCCCACAGAGATGACATCACGTCAAACCAGGGCTTTACCGGCTTTGGAAACATATGACCTGTCAAGAGGTCCCTCTCCTTCCAGACAGGACAGCTCAGCAAAACAACGGAAGGGAATAACTTTAAGAGAAGACCTAAGAACTCTGACACCTGAGTTCAAATTTTATCAGAAGCTACTCATTGCTCAGGCTGCTAACCAAACTGTCAGCAGTTCGAATCTACCAGCTGCTCTCTGCCAGAACAGACACTACATGGCACATAACAACAACACTCATCCAAACCCAAATCAAACCTGTTGCCACTGAGTAGATTCCAACTCACGAGGACACTATATGTTACAGAATAGAATTAACAGCTCTATAGGATTTTCATGGCTGTAATCTTTGTAGAAGCTGATTGCCAGGTCTTTCTTCTGAGGTACTACTGGGCGGGTTTGAACCATCAACCTTTAGGTTTGTAACCAATCTCAAAATCTTTTTGCTCACCCAGAGGTAGCACAGTGTAAAATAAAACTCCACAGGTTTCTTTCATTTATACACTGGATAAACCAAATCCCAAACCTACGGCCGTGGAGCCAATTCTGACTCACAGAAACCTTATCACACAGAACAGAAACTCCCCCATGGGATCTTCAAGGAGCAGCTGGTAGATTTGAAATGGTAACTTTTAGTTAGCAGCCAGGCTCATAACCACAGTGCCACCAGGGCTCCATACACTGGTAGGCACCTGAAAAGCTGTACATAAATTAATTACGTAAAATATTGTTAGGTACACATTTAAAGGAATATTTCCCTAATTCATGAAATCATAAACCATACCAGGGGCATTTGTTTAAATGCAGATTCTGAGCCCCCTCTCCTGGAGAACCTGATTCAACTGCTCTGAGATGGAGTCCAGGAATCTGTAGTTTCATCAAGTACCTTAAGTGATAATGTTCATCATCAGACAAGCTTGGGAAGTAATGACTTATAAGATTCCTTTGGAGAGTTCTTAATTGTTAAACACACATAACTAACTTCAAATTTTCTCTTATCATGTCATCTAGCATTCTGGTTTTTCTCCAGTAGGTAAACTTCATCTGTATTACCAGTGAAGATGCAAACTAATCAAAGCATTGTTTGCAGTATCTCTCTTCCAGATACAGTTGACAAGTCAGTGTGGACACTAAAAACTGCACAAGGGCAAGAGGAAGGCAGGAAAGGCAAACAAATCTTTGCTGAGGAAGGTGCGTTAAATTAACAAATTTAGGGAAGTAGGAGTGACAAAGCAAACACCATCTCTACTTCACCCCTCTTCTTCAGTTCTGATTCCCAGAGGCCGACTATTATGTGTACATTCATTTTTCATCTCTCAATTAAGAAGCATGCATGATTTAATCCACTGCAAAGAAGAAAACCTAAGCATTAAGCTGGTGATGCTCAGAGTCTGATGGTATTAGCTGTTGTGTGCGTTGAATCAGTTCCAACTCATAGTGGCCACATATGACAGAGGAGACCTGCCCCACAGTGTTTCGTAGGCTAGTCTTTATGGGAGCTGATCATTGGGTCTTTTCTCCCACAGATCGCCTGGTGTGTTAAACTGCTGACCTTAACCATTGTACTACCAGGGCTTCTGATGGTATTAGACGATTCTTTATTTACTCACTGGATATTACTACCTCTTGATTAGCAGGACCATTTACAAGTACAATGTCATTTGGTCTTATTAATTATTGTCTGGGTTATTAAGTAGAAAACAGTTTATGTTGGTTTACTTGGTGACTCAGTGGTAGAATTCTCAGCTTCCATGTGGGAGATCTGGGTTCAATTTCCAGCTAGTACACCTCATTGACAGCCACTACCTGTCTATCAGTGACAACTTGCCTAATGCTATGATGCTGAAAATTTTCAGCACAGCTTCCGGACTAAGATAGCCTGGTAACTGACTTCCAGAAATCAGCCAATGAAAACTCTCGGGAGCACAATAGTCCAACCCACAAGCAATCGTGGCATGGGCCCAGGACTATGCAATATTTCACTCTGTTGTGCATGGAGTCACCATGACGTGCATTCATTTTGACAACAGCTAACAACTATTAGCTCTTTAACTCTCTGATTCAGCCACATGGGACTCCCGTCTGTTAAGGTGCTAAGTATGCTCTTGTCTCAGGGCCTTGCAAGTGCTCTGTCACCTGCTTAAAACACTATTAATTCAGATATCTGCAACACTAGATACCTCACTTGCTATAAGGACTCTTCTCAAAAGTCACTTCATCAGAGAGGTCACAAGTGACCACCTATCACCACCTAATCTATTACACATTTTCGTCTCGATTGATTTACTGTTTCCACCCTCTAGCACGTAAGCTCCATGAGGACGGAAATTGTTTTATTCAATAGTGAATCTCAAAGCCAAGATCAGTTCCCAGTATATAGTGGCATCAAGACATATTTGTTGACTAAATGAACAGATATTTTCAATAGCTTGAGGTACAAAAGAAGATATAAGGAACATTTACAACCTTAAAAATGACTTTATATAACCAAATAGAAACTAACATGTTCAGTTATAAAACTAAAGAATAAGAACTTTAATTAAAATGTATCATACTCAAAGACTCGAGAGGTTACTTACATGAGCTACCTATACTCTGGGCATTTTTTTGTTTCTTTGCTATAATGGCAAGACTTCTTGAGTTAAAACACACAGAATGACTAATGTAATTGTCCCAGTCGAAACTAGGAGGGGAGAAGGGGTGACAGGAGGGAGGAGGGGGCAGGGAAAGGTAGAAAGGCTAATACTGCATGACCTGATAACTTGTAGGAAACCCCAGTGGTGTAGTCAGTAAGTGCTGTCTGTTAACCAAAAGGTCAGCAGTTCAGACTTGCCAGGCACTCCTTCAAAACTCTATGGGGCAGTTCTACCCTGTCCTATTAGGGTGGCTGTGAGTTCACACAGACTCTACAGCAGTGGGTTTGCTTTTGTGTTTGGATAAACTATATACTGTTTGTAACTTTCAGGTGCTTACCCGTTGTTTGCTGGTTTAATTATAATTCTTGTTTTATCTTCCCATTAGAGGACACGGCCCTTGAGGACATGGCCCATTAAACTATCTAAATGTGAAAAAATACTAGGTAATCCAAAACCAATTATATTTATCCGATGAATAAAAAATATATGTAGGTATCAAATAAAACATTTTCTATACAGACAACCCCCCTAAAATTGCTGTTGAGTGGATTCTGACTCTTAGCAACCCTATAGATCAGAGTAGAACTGGCCCACAGAGTTTCCAAGGAGGGCCTAGTAAGTTCACACTGCTGACCATTTGGTTAGCACGCATAGTACTTAACCACTATGACAGGGTGTCCTTACATATAGATAACATCGATACATATGGAACTTAATGTGTGTGTATACGGACACACAGACACACCACACTGGATATTATTTAGGCAGGAAAATAAGGGTTTCCTTATTATTGGCTTGATAGAAGTAGTACACACATGCTCATTGCCAGAGACTGCAAATCTTTGTAAAGTTTAAAATAGGGAAGCAGAGAACTTTTAAATATGTACAAAGACAAAAAGTCCTAAAAATACTTTGTTTTAATTAGTGATACTATCAGCATTGCAGAACACAAAAACAGAATGTTTTGATCCGAAAGTTCACATAACAAAAAAAAAAAAAAAGATGCTGCTGCTTCAGCCCAGACTTGCTAAACTGGAAATATCTTCATATGTTATCCAAAAGATTACGTAAACCTTAATGGGTTTATGGAAAAATATCCTCTGTGTATTTTTTTAGGCTGTTTCTACAAAATAGAGGCAGGCCTCCTGGGGTAGATTTAGCATAAATCTGCTAAAACTCAAAACTTACAGGGCAAACAGTTGCTCAGGGAAGAAAGTTCCAGCATTATAGTCATGTGCTATTTTTTTCAAAACGCCCATCCCTACGCGACTCAACACACACACAACTGCATAAACTGTAGGCCTCCTTTTAAAATCCACCCTCACCAGGCATCTCTTAAGAGTGTTAAGATTAAGAAAACTAGACTCGAATTCACAAAAATGATGATCCAAAAGTCATTTGATGATTTCAATCATTTCTCAACAGTCCAGGCCAACAGGCCTTTGTCATGTTGTTATTATTTTCTCAGGACAGAGGATTAAGTCTAGGAAACTGTGGCTAGGGAAAAGCTCCTTTCATTAAGTCTATGCAGTGCCAGAGTTTACTACCCATAACAAATTAGCTAACTCTCCATAGCGAAACCCGACTGCTAAACTCAGAAGTTACTTTCAATAATAAATAGTCTTTATTGGTGCAGACTGTAACGTGTTAAAAACTGATCTGTGTTTTAGCTTAAATTCGTCTCCTTCACGGCAGTCACACCAAATGTTCATTGTGTAATTAACAAATTACAAGAAGTCTTGTCTCACCTTCACTAGATTTGCAGCCATTTTTTGACACAAAAATAAAAATAAAACAACACAACACACATACACACACATAAAACAACACTGCTGTAATCTCTGTTTTAGGCTACTTAAATTTTCAGACTCAAGTAGTATTTCCTTAAAGGCCCAGAGAAAGGGAGGAGAGGGAAGAGGCTGTTCCCGCAAGATCAGCCCTGCCAGACCCTCTACCCCGACCCTTTTCCGCAATTCTAAAGCTAGTTCTTCCTCTCCAGTGTGTAGTACGCAGTTAACTTCGCACTGGTGGGTAATGTGATATTAATAACTAGTTTTGGGGGGTTTTGTTGTTGCTGCTGCTGTTGTTTAGTTTTGTGCCTGTGGCCTTAAATTCGCCTGCCTCACAAGCGTTTGGTTTGGTTTTATTTTATTTTAATTTTGAAGACGGACCTTCCCCTCCGCCCCTGGACCCTCCCACCAGCCAAGTCCCTCGATTTGGAGTGGTTTTGAACTACTTTTGCGGGAAAGGAGTTGGCGGTCCGCGGCCCGCTGGCACTCAGCCCTCGTCTTGACGGAGACACCTTCAGGAAGGTCTCCTTGGGTTGGCCACAAGACCAGGCTAAAGTTGCCAGGAAAAGCAAAAAAGGCGGCCCCTGCGCACTTCCAATAGGACGCAACCAGTACCCAGCCCCGGACGCGCCCAAGCGAAGGGGGAAGGGAGTGTCGCCACCGAATCCCAAGAAAGGCCGCAGGTCCCACCTCCGTCTCCCTCGGGCTCCCGCCCTTGGCCCCACCTCCCCCTGCTGACACAAAGCCGGCCCGAGGGCTGGGGCCAGGCCCGCTGGGAGGTCGCCTGGATGCCACCGGACCTGGCCGGCGACCCGCTGTCCGGCCTGAAGGGCTCGCTGGCCGTCGCTTCCCGGCCAGCCTGGGGCTCCCGTCCGGGCGGGGAAGACTTACTTCCCCGCGCGCCCTTCGAGGCGCGGGAACCCGACGCAGCCATCTGGGGCCCCTTCTTCACGCCTGAGCGTCCCTGGGAGGCACGGCGCGACCCGCCCGCCACGCCTGCGGTCGTGGCTCCGGTGTGGACCGCCGGGGGCGGCTGGGCCTCAAAGGGACCGTGATCTGGGCGGGGACGGGAGGCAAGTGCAGGCGCCGTCGGAGCTCGGGATGAATTTCTAAGTTTCAGGCACCCGGTTGCGCTTCGGTGAGGCGCCAGCTCAGGGCCTTCAATCAGTTGCCCCCATTTGTGAAAGGCCCAGGCCCGGGGCACCTGCGTCAGGGCCTCTGAATAAAGTGGGGGCGGACAGAGGGCGCCGGGGCGGGCGGGGGGCGCACTGTGCCCGGGGTCCCCGGCGCCCCCCGCGCGCGCCCCAGGCCGCCCGGCGCCTCCCGTCGGGGAAGGCAGCGCACACGCGCACCCTCCGGCCCAAGTGCGGGAAGATGGCCGTTGCTGCTTCAGTATAAAAGCTCTTTGTTGCGCTCACACAAAAGCAGCCAAGCCTCGCTTTTCCAACCGGCCGTTTGGACAAATGGAAGCAAGTCAGGTGAACTTCCAGATGGCCCTAGAAACCTGAAGCAGAGTGTGCAACCAAGGGAGAGGAGGGGGGAAAGTAGGCCTCCCACTCCCATCTCCCCAGACTTCTGTCAACAGCCAACTATTCATATCAGGAGGTAAGGGAAGAAGGAAAGAGGAAAAAACTAAAATGAAATCTGCTTTTGCTATCAAGGCCCGAAAAGGGATTAAACATTCACATTCTTGCAGGGTTTCTTTCCTTGACTAGAGTAGAAACATAATCTGAAAAAGTCGGGATACACCAAAAAGAAAAAGAAAAAAAGAAGGGGGGGGTTGGGGGACATCAATAACAACTTTAGGGGGAAAAAAAAAATAACAAACCAGTTGCCATCAGCCCAAAGTGGTAGTAGCAGCAGCCGGCGCGTGTGATCCACTTACTTGTCCGACTCTTGTGACATGTTTGATCCAATGAACTCGCTCCCCTTTTCCTGGAGCCTCTGGTGAAACTGGACTTTCAAGTCTGTGCAGGTGAAGGTGTGTGAGAGCGCCCGAGATGGCAGAACAAGAGCTACAGGTAATTCTGCTTTTCCGTCCCCCCTCACCACTCTCGCTCGCTCGCCCGCTCGCGCCCTCACCTAGCCGGAAAGGTGGGATAAGGGGGGGCCCCTCACATGGGGCCCGAGCTCGGAGGCGGCCGGGCGGCGCGGAGTCCTCCTGGATCGTGGCAGTGGGCCGACACAGAGCCGAAAGTGGCGGACTTGGGCGGCCACAGGTAACTTTCTCGCAAGGAGCTGAATTCTTTCACTCCAGAGTTCAAGCCTGAGGGACGAGCTGCGCGGTGATTGGCTGCGGGGGTCCCCCAGGTGAGCTGCCATTGGCAGAGGCGCGCTCAGGTAAGGCCCTTCTCCAAGCGCAGGTAACTCACTCCGAAGTGGACCCGAGTGGAGTGGCGCACGCTTCGCAGCTCCGCGGCAGCCTGTGGGAGCCGAGGGTCGGGGCTTCGAGGACACTTCCAGCCACGCTTCCCTTCTGCCCCGAGGCCGGGATGTGGGGGCGGGGAGGCTGGAGGGAGAGCAGGAAAGAGAAAAAAGGGACACCTGCGAACAGTGGGGATTGTGGGTCGAACGGAAGGACGACTGCGGGCTGAACTCAGGTATGGCAAGCCAACAGGAATCAAAGGCGCAGCGCAACCACAAGGCAGTTCGTACCCAAGTTACGAGAGCCGTTTAACAATGGCAGAGGACTAAAGTGACTTGGCGCCCAGACGAGAAAAGAAACACCAAGGTCACTGTCTCTGTTGAGCGATTACGTTTCTAACATTCATATCCACAACGAACACTTTTCACGTCCCGATATGTAAAAGATACCAGGTAGATTATGGATGTTCAAAGAGATGAGCGCTCTTTCCTGAGCTGGAGGGTGGTGTGGTTTTGGTGGGTGAGAAGATTTGCTTGAGAAGACACTAAAATGGCCCACGCGTCAGCCACTCTGCCTTCTCCCCTCGGCAGCCTGGGATTCCAGAGCTGCAACACCACTGCATCCCATCGACAAACTTGTTGTCATTTAACGTTTCCAGGCAGACATCAACATTTACGTTGTCACTCAATAGAAGCAGCTACTACAAAGGTGCTTTACGTTTGCAACTTAATATGGTTGCTACGGAAACAATTCAAGATGGAACTGACTTTTTTGTGGTTGTTTCTCCTGGTTGTGAACAACACTGTGTAGTCTAAGACCGCTGCTACCAATGGGTGAAGTGTTTGTGAAAGTTCTGACAGGAATTTAGCTAATATATGGAATATGGAATTAAATAAGGAAGGTGTTATGGGTTGAACTGTGTCTCCCCAAAATATAAATTGTAAATCCTACCCTCTAGTGTGTGGTTATAATCCCATTTGGGATTTGGTTGTCATTTTCAAGTTAATGAGATAGCGTTAGTGTAGGGTGTTGCTTGAGTGAGTCTCTTTTGAAATATATACTAAAGGTAAAAAAACCAAACCCACTACTATTGAGTTGATTCTGACTAATGGTGACCCTATATTACAGAGTAGAACTTCCCCATAGAGTTTCCACGGAGTTCCCGGCAGATTTGAACTGCCAGCCTTTTGGTTAACAGCTGCAGCACTTAACCACTATACCACCAGGGTTTCCTTTGAACATATAAAACCAAAGCAAACCCGCTGCCATCAAGTTGATTCCAATTAACAGTGACCCTGTAAAACAGTAGAACTGGGCCATAGAGTTTCCAAGGAGCACCTGGCTCATTTGAACTGTCGATCTTTTGGTTGGCAGACATAGCACTTAACCACTATACCAGCAGGGTTTCTCTTTGACAATATAGAAGAGATTAAAGGAAAGCTAAGGAAGTGAGATGCCAAGTCATGTGAAGATCCCCAAGAGCAGAAGTTTGGAAAAGACAGCCTTCCTCCAGAGCCAAGAGAGGAGAGAAAGCCTTCCTTTAGAGCTGGCACCCTTAATTATGACTCCTGGTCTCTTTACCTGTGGGAAAGTCATCCACTTGCAGTACCTCTGTTACAGCAGCACGAGATAACTAAGACAGAAGGCATGGAAAGTTCACCATATTCTATTTCAAGTTAATGATAAACCTGTCTACACAGATGTAACTTCTGATTTTAATCTTCGGGATCAGATAAAATCTTGCTGCCACTGAATTGATTCCCAGCTCATAACAACCCTATAGGACAGAGTAGAAGTGTCCCATACAGTTTCCAAGGGGCACCTGGTGGATTTGAACTGCTGCCCTTTTAGCTAGCAGACTTAGCACTTACCCATAGCCCACCACAGTTTGCAGGAGTCAGAATTCTAATGCTTAAGAGAGAGTTATAATGCTTAAGATTTAGATGTTCCATGTTTTCACTCTCAACAAATGAAATGCGAAATGTAAACACCACACAGATGAGATGATCTAGTACCCACCTCTCCGCTAAATCCCTAACCCCTTCTCGAGGCCACCACATTCCATGTTTAGTTTATTCTGTCGTATTCCTTTCTATTTCTAAATAATTTATACTGCTATTTCTTTTTTGTTGTCAGTCATGATTTTTTCATTTCTTTATTGTGATTAAGTGAAAGTTTACAATCCAAGTCAGTTTTCCATATAAAACTCTGAGCACCTACCGCTCTGCAACTGTACCTGCTCTCCTCACCCCGTGACAGCACACTCTTCTACTCTTTACTTCCAGTAAACTACTATCTCTTGATTTATCAGTTAAGTATCTCATTTGACAAGGATTTTGCTCTTTCACCTGCCGACTGGCTTCCTCTTCACCGATTCTTGAAATGTTGCTGTTCCACAGTTTACGGGTGTTTAGTAGGCATTTGACTGGGTAATTATCAGTCACAACAGAGCCAACTGGAACACTGTGGTTGGTTTTCCTTTCTTTAAAAATCTTTTATCTACAAGTTAGGACAATTAAGTTCATGCATTCATCCTAGAAAAAGTGCTACATACCTCACTGCTGAATATCACTACAGTCACCTACAAAGTACCCCCACTGGGAAGCTATGCACTGATGCCAGTGCCTAGTCCACCCATCAGAGCATTTTTTTTTAGGATGAGTTCTTGAACTTAATTGTGAGACCTCATATGACAGCAGCTCTGATGGTCATTCCAGAAGAATGCTTCAAAAATTGCTTTGAAGTATGGATTGGGTGCTGGTGTCGGTGAATAGCATCCTATGGGGAGTACTTTGAAGGTGACCATAGTGATATTCAGCATTGAGGATGAGTTTCCAAATTTAATGGTCAGACCTTGTGTTTACTGTCTTGTGTTTTACAATCTTAAAATTTTCCTAGTTGCTCTATCAAATAAATATCACATTTATTTTCCAAAATAATTTTCCAAATAATCATTCCCCCCCCTTCTGGAATCATCTTCTGAAAGTCTACTGTCCTTCTGTTCTACTGGAGATGAGTGACTCTCTGAAACCCCTACAGCTGTCATCCTGGAATGGCCCTTCAACTCTAGGGTGACACTCCCCTTTTCTGCGTCCCATGCTTCCTTTTTGGTTTATGGTCCCATTTTCCACAGCACTTGCTCCAGTAGCAGCCCCAATAAAGGTTGGTGAGGGTAAAACTTTGAGTCCTTACTTATTAGAAATGTCTTTATTTGACCCTAACTTTTTTGGTAATGAATTTTATTGTAACTTAAATTCAAGTGTACAATCCTTATCAATTTGTCATATAACATTTGGAACTCACACCACTGTTCTACTCTACCTGCTCTTCCCTCTCTTCCCCAGCCTCCTGTGACAGCACACTCCCTCTTATCCAGAAGTTCTCATGCCCATTTTATCAAGACTTGTCCCCCCTCCCAGTATCTTCTCACCTCCAGCTTTGAGCTTCTAGGACAGCCCCTGTGTATTTATTTAAGTCCAAAATTTGTTTGGTGCCACGATCGTAGCATATCTTATGTACCCCAGTTCAGTCTTTGTTCGGGGAGCTGGCATCATTGCTGGGTGCAGTTTGAGGTTAGAGAGTCCAGGAGCCATGCTTCCAGGGGGCTTGCAGACTGACGGACTGACCTTCACTTGTGATTGAGGTTTGCACCAAGCATAGAATTCTACCTTGAAATTTCTCATTAATGATTTCCTAGAAATTATTCTTTCATTTTCCAGATGTCAAGTTACTACTGCGAATCTCAATGCCATCCTGATTGTTATTCCTTTATCACCTGGAATTTTTCACTCTAGAAACTTGTGGAATTGTCTTTTTATCAATATCATAATTATGTGCTTTGGTTTAAATCATCTTTTATCCAACTTTTGCTCAATGGACCCTTTAATTAATTAGAGGTTTCTGTCTGGTTCAGAAAATTTTCTTGAAATATTTCTCTAATAATTTCCTATCTTTTTGAGGAAGGCATGAGGCATCGGTGGTGAAATTCTTGCTTTCCATGCAGAAGACTAGGGTTTGATTCCTGACCAATGCATCTCGTGTGTCTGCCATTGGTGGGTTGAGTATTGCTGAAATGCTGAACAGGTTTTGGTAGAGCTTCCACACTAAAGCAGACTAGGACGCAAGACCTGGTGATCTAATTCTAAGTATCAGCCAGTGAAAGCCATATGGATCACAACAATCCATTTTGCAATTAATCATGAGGATGATTAATTGGAGTGAGCATCATTTCACTAAGTTGTGTATGGGGTTGTCGTGAGTCAGAAAATGACATGAAGGCAGCTCACACCAACAACAGTTCTAGAAGAGTAGTTAAGAACATAGAAACTCTTGAGCCAGATGGCCTGAGTTCAGCTCCTGCTTTTACTATGTGACACTGGACAAGTCACTTAATTTTGCTGTGCTTTTGTTTTCTCAACTATAAAATGGGGATAAAAATAGTAATTATCTCACTAATATATTTCAGCCACTCAGAACAGCATCAGAAACATGATAAACCTTTAATTATCATTCACTCTTAGTTTTTCTGAAATGTCTATCAATTGAACGCTGCATCTGCTGAATTAATCTTCTATTATCTATTCTTTCCTGCTGAACATCTCTTCATCTTTTGTACTATGGGGAGGGGGGGATGTTTCCTTACTTTCTATTGAAGTATTTCAGCTATTCTTAGTGTTCTTTCCATCTTTGCTTTTTTAAAAAAAATAGAATTCTATGATTATGTCATGTTTATAATAATTTCTTGTATCTGTTGAGGGTGTTTGCCATAGGATTTCTTCTGCTTCTTGCCTCGTCTTTACTTTCTCTGGCTTCCTTTGCTCCCATGTGTTCATTTTATTCTCGCGATGTTGGAGGCTTTCCTCAAATGTCTGTAGACCCTTTACTCTCAGTTTATACTTCAGTGTGAGATAATAAAAACCTTAACTGGAAGCTCTGGGTATGGAGGTGGGGAGATTGTGCTTGCTGACTGATGACTTTGCTGTGTGATCATTAGAAGAAGGCTTGTGTTTTCATGGCAGGGGCTCCTAAATATCAGAAACTGGAGGCCTTTTCTTTTGGGCTCTTCAGTGTCTCAAAAGAAATACCTCTTATCTAGGGAAAGTTCATAGGGAAATACTTGTTCAGTATACAGTCTTCCACTTGCCTTTCTTTCCTGCTGGTGCCTTGCTCCTATACCTCTCTGTGCCCAGTGTTCCTGAGTCCCGAGCCTCTCTTCAGTTTCTCTTGCTGCAGGTCCACTTGTCTGACTGCGTGGAGTGGGGTGGGGAATCACAGATTTCAACAACTCCAAATGCCAACTTTTACCCAGCACCCTGCTTTCCACTCCTCACCGCTTTGTGCCCTCCTGGGACCTAGAGTCTCTCATCTTCTGCCTCTGGCTATCTCTGAGGCCCAGGCCACTCTGGGGTTCTGTAGGGCAAATGAGCTCTTTCCATCCTAGCCTTTGTGGCCATCTTAGAGGGTGTCTTCCTGATGTTCTATTAAATCCATTTCCATCCTTCTATCAACTCATCTTTTGAATTGTGTTGAAATACAGTAAACCCACAACATCGATTCCATGTAAGGCAGAAACCTGTCAGATGAAGAAAACTAAAACGTTGTCTAAAACAAGCAACAGAAAAATGGTAAAATTGCACCCCGTCAAAGTCAGAAAACTTGCAGCACTTGGAAAGGCAAGGCAGTTCCAGAGAGTCGCACCTCACAGACTGCCCTGTACATCCTCTGCTGGTGACCCTTTCTGCAAACTCTTTGCCCTTTTAATTTATCCTTTTATGTGTTTTATTTACTTTAGTGGAGTTTTAAAAAATAAGGGAGGTAAATGTGATCAATCTATTAGCTTTAATCTAATGTACATTCTCAAAATTTTCCAGAAGTTTGTACACAGCCCCAAATGTGTTTGCATAGATGAAACTTACATTTGTGGTTAAATCTTTACTTTTATTGATGAAGATTTCTTTCTTTCTCTCCAACACTGAACAATTCAACTTTGATTAGATCACTTGCTGTTCCCTTAATTGGCTAATTAGTGCTATGTTGACTGGTTATGTTAATGAAGAAGAAGGTTTACATAAACCACTTTAAATTGTCAATCATGAAATTACTCCCATTACCCAATCATTTAGATTCTTAGAGCAGAAGAATTGCAGATTAATGTGGTAGTTTCTGCCACAACCATCATGAGAATATACTTCTCTCTTTCAAACATATTTTTCGACAGACACTGAAGAACAGCTGTGGTTTTCAAAGTATGTTGCTGCACCATCAGCTTGGGATCATTCGGAAACTTATTAGAAATACAAATTTATGACTCAACCCTAGACCTACTAAATGAGAAACTCATGAGAAGAGGGCAGTGATCTGTGTTTCTAATAACTCTCCAAGTGGTTCTCACTCACGTTAGAATTTGAGAACCACAGGAGTTTGGGATAGCATTCTGATGAGAAGGAGCACATCCTTAGCTACTGAATGTCATAATCCCAAATTATGCTGAACTTGGAGTTTCCGAACAACTTTCATCAGCCATAGGGTAGTTAACAAACTTCTACGTAGGAGGATTACTCCATTCTCGACCTAGTGATTGTTTTTTGTGTCTGGCCACTGCTGTCCTTGATTAGAGCACTTCACACATCAAAAAATGAACATTGAATCTGCAAAGAAACTCATCATGGAGTTTTGGCACAATTTAAGCTTTGCTGGTCATTTTAGGGGAAACCCTGGTGTTGTAGTGGTTAAGTGCTGTGGCTGTTAACAAAAAGACTGACGGTTTAAATCCACCAGGTGGTCCTTGGAAACTCTATGGGGCAGTTCTCTCTCTTACAGGATTGCTGTGAGTCAGATTTGACAGCAATGGGTTTGGGTTGGGACATGAACTCATGGTAAGGCTGGAAGTTTGGGGAATGCTCCTTTTAGAAAAATTAGTTATCTTATTTATGAGGTTAAAGTTTTAGTTAAATAGTATTCTTTATTTCTACTATCTATTTTAAAGACTAATTCTATTTTGCTAAAGTTAAATAAAAGTATTTGGTGTTAAGTTTTCCTTTTATTATAGTGAATGTTTCACAATGAGACTTGGGGAAAGGAAACCACTTCTGTGGCATCTGGTAAAAAAAAAAATCAAGTTTTTAAAGGGCTATATAGATCTAAACTTGTTATGGAAACGCCTGTCCCAGTTTCATGCTAGCTATCACCATAAAGCCATATGTAGAGACAGGGAGGAGTTGTGCTTTATTCAGATGGCTGGTGATCTGAGAAGATGGTAGGTTAGCACCCTAAAAACCATCTTAATGTCTCATCTCAAGCCGGAGGGTTTTATAGATTGAAGGAGGAAGGGTTAGGGAAAAAAAGGGGGTGTTACTCAGGTGCTCAAGGAGAAATCACTGGTCACTAGGTGGGTTGCCCATAAACTGTGATGTTATCTGGGCAGCGGACTCAGGTCCCTGGGGAAGGTCTGGAGTCACAAGGTGGGTGTTGTCACCTGGGCAGTATGTTAACATCTCATCTCAAGCCAGAGGGTTAGGAGTAGAGTTTCTTGGTCACAAGGGCAGCCAGAGTTATGGTGGGGGGGGAGGGGGATTGTTTGAGGAACTGAGATATTATCTGGACAGTGGTCTGTGTGGTCTGTAGCTTTCTCAGGTCCCTGGGCAAGGTGGGTGATGTTATCTGGCTCAGGCCCCTGGGCAAGATCTGAAATAAACCTCCCAGTCTCCAAGTTAGTCACTGTAACTTTTGTAGTCAGCCCGAGAGGTCAGGCAAGGATTTTTAATCAATATTTTACAATTATTACCCCTTTCCTACTCTGCTTGTTTTCCCACTACCTGTTATCTTATGCATGGCCACTATAGCAGATCTCTCACCAAATCCACTGTGGATACAGTGATAGGTGGTAACTTTTAGGTTGTTTCACTCTATGAGAACACTACAGTCCGCTGCTATTCACAAGAAGGAAACTTGGTGTCGTGGATCAAATTGTGATCCCCCAAAAATATGTGTAACAATTTGGCTGAGCAGATTCCTGGTATTGTGTGATGTTCCCGTATTTGTAATTCCTGCATCTGTGGTGTCAGTGAGGGAGGATGGATGGCCGTTGTGCTGCTGGGGCAGGACTCAATGTGTAAGATTGTACTGGCTTGAGAGATACAAGAAAGAAGCTAGCAGAGAGAGTGGGGGACCTCATGCTACGGAGAAGCAGTATTCGGAGCAGAACATGTCCTCCAGAAAGGACCTAGTGTCCTTGTGCCTCAGAAGCTCCCAGTTCAGGAGAAGACTGATGAGAAGCACCTTCCCCCAGAACCAGCCGTGGAAGACTTCCCCTGAAGCTAATGCTTTGAATTTGGACTTTTAACCTATTGGACTGTGACAGAATAAAATATCTCTTCTTAAAGCCATCTGCTCGCCGTATTTCTCTTAGAGCAGTAGCAGGTAGCTAAGACACTTAGAAAGAATGAATTGTGCCTGAATACCTAAATTTGAAATCAGTGTAGGGATTTATAACTTAACTGAGCGTTAAATGGCCATTCCCTTGACGTTTAGGGCTGCTTCTATTTTTTCAGCTTCTTATTTACTTTTATATATTTCCTTCAGGATAAGTATGTTTCTGTTGTTTTCGCTGGTAATCCTTCAATAGAAAGCATGGTTCTGTTAAAACACGATATATCAAAAGCATGCCTTCATCCTTACTCCATTCTGAGACACTATTGGAAGAAGAAACCTTCCCAGCGTAGTAGACAATATACGATTGTTGGATTCAAAATGGCCAGTACTAGTCGATTTTAGCTTGTTAATGCCTAGGATATTGGTGTTTATGTGTTCCATTACATTTTTGACCGTTTCCAATTTTCTTAGATTCATATTTCATACATTCCATGTTCCAATTATTAATGGATGTTTGCAGCTGTTTCTTCTTATTTTGAGTCATGCCACATCGGCAAATGAAGATTTCAAAGAGTTTAGTCCATCCACATCATTAAGGTCAACTCAACTTCGAGGAGACAGCTTTTCCCGTCTTTTTCTGAGTACTTTGCGACCTCGGGAAGGGATCCTTTTCCGGCACTGTGTCTGACAGTGTTCCATTGCTACTCATAAGGTTTCCTCTGGCTAATTCTTTTCAGAAGCAGACTGCCGGGTCCTTATTCCTGGTCTGTCTCAGTCTGTAACCTCAGCTGAAACCTACCATGTGTGACCCTGCTGGTACCTAAATACCGGTGGCATGGCTTCCAGCATCATGACAACAAGCAACCGTCCACTGACAGACAAAACTGAAGAACAGTTCAAGCCTTGAGTTGCAATAGTGAAGGATTCTATGGGGAAAATATTAAATGACTGAGGGAGTATCAAAGAAGCTGGAAGAAATATACACACTCATTATACTATAACGAACTGGTCAATGTTCAGCCATTAGAAGACGTAGCACATGATCAGGAACTGATGGTACTGAAGGAAGAAGTTGAAGCTGCACTGAAGGCATTGGTGAAAGACAAGGCTCCAGAAATTGACGGAATATTAGTTGAGGCACTTCAATAAATAGAGACAGTGCTGGAAATGCTCCCTCATCTATGCCTAGAAATTTGGAGGACAGCTACCTGGCCAACTGACTACCAGAGATTCATACATATGCCCATTCCAAAGAAAGGTGATCCAACCAAATGTGGAAATTAGTGAACAATAAGTCGGATCCGACTCGACGGCACTTGGCTTGGCTTGGCATCATTAATATCACATGCAAGTAAAATTTTGCTCACGATTACTCAAAAGTGAATGCAACAGTACATTGACAAGGAACTACCAGAAATTCAAGCTGGATTTGGGAGAGGATGTTGAACTGGGGATATCATTGCTGATGTCAGATGGATGTTGGCTGAAAACAGAGAATATCAGGAAGATGTTTAGCTGTGTTTCATTGACAATGCAAAGACATTCAACTGTGTGGATTGTAACAAATTATGGCTAATTTGGGGCAAAATGGAAATTGCAGAACACTTAATTGTGTGTTTAAGGAATCTGTATATGGATCAAGAGGTGGTTGTGTGAGCAGAACAATGGGGACACTGCATGGTTTAAAGTCAGGAAAAGTATGCATCAGGGTGGTATTCTTTCACCATAACTTTTCAATCTGTATGCTGAGCAAATAATCTGAGATGCTGGATTACCCGAAGAAGAACAAGCATCATGACTGGAGGATGACTCATTGACAACCTGTGTTTCACAGATGATATCACCTTATTTGCTGGAAGTGAAGATTTGAAACACTTACTGATAAAGATCTGAGACCACAGCCTTCAGTATGGATTGCACCTCAACATCAAAGAAAACGAAAATCCTCACAACTGGACCAGTAAGCAACATCATCATAAATGAAGAAATTATTGAAGTTGCCAAGAATTTCATTTTACTTGAGTCCACAATCAATGTCCGTGGAAGCAGCAATCCAGATATCAAAACACGCATTGCATTGGGAAAATCTGCAAAGGTCTTCTTTAAAGTATTGGAAAGTAAAGACGTCACCTTGAAGACTAGGGTAAGTCTGACCTAAGCCATGGTGTTTTCAGTCACATCACATGCATGTGAAAGCTGGACAATGAACAAGTAAGACAGAATAAGCATTGATGACTTTGAATTGTGGTGTTGGCGAGGAATGATGAATGTACTATAGACCACCAAAAAGAAGAAACAGATCTGTTTTGGAAGAAGTACAATCACAGTGCTCCTTGGAAGCAAAGATGACAAGACTGTGTCTTACATACTTTGGACTTTGTTTTACTCAGGTAGGGCTGCTCTAACAGAAATACCACAGAGTGGATGGCTTTAACGAAGGTTTATTCTTACATAGTCTGGTAGGCTACAAGTCCATATTTAGGGTGTCCACTCCAGGAGAAGGTTTTCCCCTTGTCAGCTCAGGAGGAAAGTCTGGTATTTCATCAGTCTTTGTCCAGGGAGCATCTTGGCGCAGGAACCTCAGGTCTGAAGGACCCGCTCTTCTCCCGGTGCTGCTTTCTTAATGGTACAAGGTTCCCAATTCTCTGCCTGCTTCTCTTCCCTTTTATTTCTTTCAGGCTGAAAGGATTAAGAGCAGGGCAAGCCATACTCCAGGGAAGCTCCCTTTACAGTGGAGCAGGGAGATGATCCTATAAAGGGGTTTACGGTCCCACCCTAATCCTTTAAAATACAGCATAGGAAAACCACAAAATGGAGGACAGTCACAAGACACTGGGAATCATGGCCCAGCCACGTGGCTACACATATTTTTGGGGGGACAAAATTCAATCCATGATAGACATGTTGTAAGGAAGGATCAGCTTAGTAGAGTGGAAGGTCAGCAAAAAAAGATGAAAATCCATCTATCAAATTTAACTTTGTAGAAAATTGTACTGAGAAGTTTTCTGAGGGTATGGAAATTATTAACAATAAGTACAGAGAAAATTTAAGCAAAAACAAACAAACAAAAACCCCAACACATGTAGCAGCTTCAGGAGAAAAAGAATTGTACAAGAGTACAATCATGTTATATGCTAAGATAATAATGATCATCATAATAGAATTACTGGATAGCAATTTACTAAAAATGGAGATAAAACTCAACTGTGAAGGGAAATGCAGGGAAAGTACTGGTGAGGTGGGAATGAGAAGGAAGTAGAGAGTAAAACAAATCATTTTCTGTAACAGAAAGTCACAGAGGAAGAATATTTTAGGTGAGGTCTTGAAAGAAATAACACACTGGGTTGATGGCAAGAGTAACAGGGTGTGCGAGGGGTACTGATACCACCCTCTTTGACTTTCATCCTTACATGGAAATGTGTATTTTGCTTTTCATGTATCTCATTGATCATCAGAGCATCTCTTCCTATTTTGGGGACTATTATAATTACTTTGATAGTCCAAAGGGACTATAAATAAACTGAGAAGAGACGTTTACCCGAGGGAAAATGCCAAAATGAGAACCCAGAGTCCATGGCTAGGACTACAGCAGAACAGAATGTTCTCTTTGAAATTTTTAATGATGCTTGCTCATTGTTGATGCCTCAATATACTCTCAAAAGTGTCTGTACCTGGAAAAACATATTCCAATGTGTCTAATGTCATGAGATTGCCCCTTTCGTATGTGGAAGACTTCAGCCATTCCTCAGTACACATAAGGCAACTTAAGCCACCAACTAGATCTTCCACAATCTGACTCCATTTGTCTGAGTCTACCACTATTGATCTTCTACCTAAGGAGAGCTGTGTCAGGTATGGCCTGGTGTGTGGTCTTTAGGGGTGCTATTCTTGTGGAAGGCTTGGGACTCCCAGATCACAAATATTACCTCTTGTGTGTCTTTTCTCAGAAGGATATTAGAAGACATGTTCCATGAAACCTGGGAGGACACCAAGAAAGTAATAGTCTTAAGCAGAGCCGCAACCATCAGTAAAAATAAGTAAAAATCAGTAAAAATAAGGAGAAGGATCAAAGTTGTCAGAAAGGATATTTAGAGTGACAATAATACTTAAGCAGTCCAAAGGAGTTGTTAAAATTAAGCCGGAAATATAGATCTCAAACCAAGGGGATGCAAATGAGGGAAAGTCCATAAAAGTCAAGTGAGATTTGGAGAGTAAAATATCAACATTTGATGAGGAGGAGCGTTTGTTTTATATCCACCCTAGACTAGTTACAGTCCTCATTTCCCACTCTGCATAAGGTGAAACCAAGTCTTCATAAGTGGTTTTGACAAAGAGTCCTAACCTTTTTCAGGGTATTACTGAGAAAATAACTAGGACTCAGTGGCATGTTCTGGTCCATGCCTTGTTTGGTACACCAGGATCTGGAGACAACCAGAGGATAATATGTACATTTTTCCCTGTACTTTCTCCAGTTTCAGAGCTGCAAGCTGAGTTGTATGTGGAGGGATGGTGGGGAGGAAAGGAAGTCAGGGATTGTACGAGGAGGGCTTCTGAGGCCATGACTGATCTCCAAGTAGCAGTGTTTCATGGTTCAGAAAGTACAAATTTGTCAGGTCTAGAGCCCTAGAGGAAACCCTGGTGGCACAGTGGTTAAGTGCTATTGGTTCTAACTAAAAGATCTGCAGTTAGAATCCACCAGGTGCTTCTTGGAAACTCTAAGGCGTGGTTCCCATAACCTCTAAGGCTCTGTCCCATAAGGTCACTATGAGTCAGAGTCAACTTCACAGCAATTGGTTTTAGAGCTCTAGAACATTGCTTGATTCAGAGGTGCTCCCTGATTCTTAACTGGTTGGCACAAATCATCAGAGTATCTTGAAAACCCAAGTGGTTTGTAGCTCCTTCCACCTCCTGCTGGGATGTTATATGTTAGAGATGCCCTGAGGCATTGCTACTCAAAGTGTAGCTACAGGCCAGTAATATTCAAATAACTGAGAGATTATTAGAAATGTAGAATCTTGGGCTCCACCCAGATGTCCTGAATTAAATTTGCATTTTAACAAGATTTATGTGTGCACTGAAATTTGATAAGCATTTGTCTAAGGCTTAGCCATAGCTTACCCTGAGGGTGTAGGGCAGAGTAGTGTCATGAATTGTTACAGGTAAATTGTGACTATTAGACCAGTTGGTTGTCCTAGGGTGTATGACAGTTCAAATTCCTTTTCAAAAATCAGCTGGAATTACCAAATAAGGTGAAATTTAGAATGAACTATCAGGTTGTCACCACCTAAACTCATTTTACCAAATTTAACATCACTAAAACTAGAACATGCCGACAGTATGTCCTTCTCGATATATTGAGATATTGCCTTTGAGAAGATACCTTTGAGATATTGCCTAAAAAATAAAGCTGACCTTAAGCCTCCAGAGCTAATACTTATTACAGGAAATAACAGGGGTAAGAAACAAGTCAAATGACCATCCAAGGAGCCAAACAGAGACATCTAGACTGTGAGGAAGTCTATGGGAAAACTGACTTGGCTACTGCAACAAGCTAACAGAATAGAGATACATACATATATATGTGTATGTATGTGTGTGTGTGTATATATATATTTATGGACACATACACATACACATGGCATGGGGATAAAGAGATTTGGATTAAAATAGACACACAAAATAACAAAATTTAGTATTGTACATCTGGTTAGGATCTTGATTTGGACAACTAACTGTTAAAAGACAGCTATTGAGACAATTAACGAAACTGCCCAGTGGTATCATTTGGTGCCAAAGATGTATTGTTGATTTGGCTGGGTCTGATAACGAAGTGTTGTTGACTAAGAAACGTCTGCACTTAGTCTAATGGGTTGGTGGACTACAACTACCACAGCCTCCAACAGGGTGAGTTCAATCAACTAGATAGTGCCCAATTACCACTGCTGACTGTTCTCACAGAGGTCACAGTAGAGGTGCCCGATAAAGCTGCAGAAAATGTAGAACAAAATTCTAACTCACAAAAAAATACCAGACTTAGTGGCCTGATGGAGACTGGAGAAACTCAAACAACATAGCCCCCAAATATACTTTTAGTTCAGTACTAAAGTCTCTCCTGAAATTCATCCTTCAGCCAAAGATTATGCTGGCCCATAAAACAAACAATACAACATGTAGCTCAACCATGTATATGAGACTAAATGGCACACCAACCCAAGAGCAAGGAGGAGATGGCAGGAGAGAATAGGGAAGCGGGACAAACAGAAATGGGAACCCAAAGTCAAGATGAGGAAGTGTGCTGACACATCATAGAGTTGGCAAACAGTGTCACAAAATAATATATGTATTAATTGTCTAATGAGAAATTAATTTTCTCTGTAAACCTTTTCCTAAGCACATACACATAAAAAAGAAATGTGTACATTTTTAAGAGCTGCATATGGAAATATATAAAGGCATAGTAATGTGATATCTGAAACTTGCTTTATAATAATTCAGCAAAAGGGGAAAAAATAAATACACAAAGCAAGTGTGGCTAAATTTTTTATGACTATTGAATTTGAATGATGGGCTTATGAGGACTCATTGTAGTGTTCCTTTTTCTTGCTGTATGAATCTAAAATTTTTTTGTCATAAATGAATGTTTTTGTTAACAACAAAACACAGAACTCTATTTGTTCAGCCACTAGTTTGCATGGGAGGGAGTGGGCAGGTGGAATTGGGTGTGGGGTACTTTATATAAGGCTTTTAGAACTTAAGTGCAGACCAGGAGCTGGGTATCCACCCTCCACTGGCCCTGGACAGATGAGAATTTCATGTGGGCAGCGTAACAGGGAACACTCAGTTTTAAAATGTGATCTTTAAGCAAAAGGATACAACTTTTCTCTCCTTTGGGAGCTGATGAGGATGAAGTTCCCAAAGACCAGGTTTGGAGAGGCAATTCCTTTCTTAAAATATCAAGAGAGGCTCAAAGCAAGAAAACAAGGGGAGCAGAAAGTGTTAGAGAAATCAGAAGTCCCAAAGCAAGGCTGGTTCTGAGACACAGAGAAGCCTCAGAAAATATCAGGGGCAGATTCATGGACGAGTCTTGGACCTGGGGAGAAGAAGCACCCAGGACTTGCAAATGAGGCCAGGCCAGTCCCTAGACTGTTGCCTAGAACCGTGGATCTGAAACTAGGCTGTGCATCTGAATTGCCACAGGAACATGTTAAACGAACAAACAAAAACATTGCTGTTGAGTCGATTCCTATTTACAGCAACTCCACAAGGAACAGCTAGTGGATTTGAACTGCCAACATTTCAGTTAACAAAGAAATGCTTAACCAGTGTGCCACTAGAGCATCACTAGGAATGTGGATTTCCTGGCCCAACCTCTGACTTAGTGACTCAGAATCCCTAGGGGCCAGATAAGGTTTGAGAATCTGTATTTTTTAACTTGTTCCTCTCCATTGGGGTTCTTATCGTCCTAGGCCAGCAACAGTACCAAGACCAGCAGCTTTGGGCCCATGCTACCTCTTGGAACCCACGGCTTCACTGGACCAACTGGAGCATGGAGCACCCCAGCATTAGGGCCAAGAAAAGAAGAACATCAAGTTATTTTCTCAGTCTTTTCTTCAAGTAGGAAACCCTGGTAGCCTAGTGGTTAAGTGCCTGCTAACCAAAAGGCTAACAGTTCATATCCACTCGGTGTTCCTTGGAACCTCTACGGGGCAGTTCCACTCTGTCCTGTAGGTTCACTATGAGGTGGAATTGACTCAATAGCAGTGGGCATTTTTGGTTGTCTCCAAATAACCTCCTTCCCTTCATCAAGTCTGTGAAACAGCCAAACTATTCTATACGTTATAATTTAAATACGTCCTTTTCCAGCTGGTATTTAAAGCAGTTTAACTCAAATGATATAAGAGTGGCAAAGGAACGAGGAGCCAGGATGAACCAGGAAGAAAGGTGACTCCTGTTTATTCTAGGTATTTTAATCACCTTCTTTGACTTCCTCTACAATTGTAAATTATCCAAAAGGAAGGAGTCTCTAAAATTATCCCGGAATTCCAGATTTTATCTTGCTTTTTCTCATCCAGTCAGTAGCTGCCACGTTCTCTGTATCACTGACATGTTCCAAGTCAGGTGTTGTTAGGTTACTATCATTCACAGCACCTGTGAATGGAGAAAGAAATACTTCTCAGTTTTAGAGTTACCAGGACTTTTAGGACACCTAAGGCTTTCATTATAAGGCAATCCCCTGCTTTAAAAGTGGATTTGGCATTTCAGTGGAAACAAACTATAAAAAGTGAATGAGAGACCAAAATGGAACCTATAGCATCTTTTAAAGCCTAATTTTGAAAGTGACCTACTATTGCTTCTGCTGTCATTTATTTGGGTCACACAGGCCAACTGCAGTGCATTTTGAGAAAGTGTGAGTATCAGGAAGCTGGATCATTGGGGGTCATTTTGAAGGTCACCTACCACAGATGGGTAGCTTTGAAAGTTTAAAACAAACAAATACCTTCCTTTGAATAAAAACCAGTTGCTGTCAAGTGGATTCCAACTCAATGGCAACTCCATGTGTGTCACGAGTAGAACTATGTTGTACAGGATTTTCAATAGCTAGTTTTCTGGAAGTAGATTCCCAGTGCTTTCTTTCAAGATGACTCTGGATGGGCTGCAACTGCCCATTTTTTTATTAATAGCCAAGCACAAAGGCTTGTAAAGCTAAAATGCACATGAAAATACTGTGTATTATGCAAACGTGTTTGCATCTTCTCAGAATGTCATATCTGTCTTAATAGTGGAGCTTAAAGTGTTGTATATTTCTCTTATAAAAACAACTTTCATTTTGGATTCTTTACAGATTATATTTTTCAATACAATAAACAGAATTCTTCCCACCCACCTTTTTCCTAGCTGCTATATTTTATCCCAGACATTTTGACTTTCTGGTTTAATTAATTGCATCTTTATTGTCTCAGACAACCAAATGAAGCCCACTGACATTGAATCTATTCAGACTTGGAGTTACAACCTTATAGGACAGAGTAAAACTGCCCCACAGTGTTTCCAAGACTGTAAATCTTCACAGAAATGGATTGCTACATTTTTCTCCTGCAGAAAAGCTGATAGGTTTGAATCAAGGACTTTCTGGTTAACAACCGAGCACTTTAACCACACTGCCACCGAGACTGCTTGTTCGGCAACCAATTGCTAGGAATGAACCAGTTATCCACCAATCTACAGTACCCTGAACTGAGGCTTAATTTCTCTGGTATAAAAGTGAAAATGAGAAAATTAGAAGGAAAACATAAATCAAGGTAAAGAAAGAAAATTCTGAGAGTGCAATTAATTCACCTACTTGCAATCTCTGGAGAAGCCTGGTGCTTACCAGCTGCCTGGTGTGCCCCAGGCAAAATGCAAAACAGGCCCTGAGCCAGGTTCTTGGCCCCAGTTCCCACCCCCACCGTTCTGTGCTCCAGGCGTCTCAGCCCTGTGAAGGGAAGACAGGTGGTCCTACCCTCATGCATTTCGTCCTATAGGCAGTCATCTATGCCACCTTGTTGTTAGGTGCCATTAAGTAGACTTCAGCTTACAGTGACCACATGTGACAGAGTTAAGCTTACAGGGTTTTCTAGGCTGTCGTTTTTATGGGGAGAGATCACCGGGGTCTTTCTCCCTCAGAGCCTGTGTGTGAATTCAAACTATCAGCTTTCCAGTTAGTAGCCTAGTACATAACTAGTATGCCACTAGGACTCCTTGTGCCCACCTTGCTGTTGTGTGCCATGGCCACCTTACAGGCTCTGTTGTCTCTGATTTTAGGTAAACTGCCAGTTGCGGGGTGGGTGGGGGAGGGGACTGGTGTGAGAGTTGAGGGGCTGGGGGGAGGGAATGTTGACTCTGCCCAATAATACACTTTGCTGATATTAGCTTAGTGATTTTTTTTTAAAAATTGGGTTAACATTTTTTAGGCGACGTTGCGCGTAAAAATCTGATTTCAGTTTGTTTTTTTTTAAAAAAAGAAAAAATCATTTGACCTGTCAACACTGGGCCTATGGGACACAAAGACCCTTAGCCCGGAATAGATGACTCCCACTTGTTCCATCTCTACCACACCCTAGATCTCCACAAGCCTCTGTCTGGGTGTTGGTTGCCAGTTACAAACGCATTTGTACCAGTTATTTTTATTCCAGCAAAATGATACTGTTTCTGCTCCTGTGTCTTTATCATAAATTGGAAGGGGAAGAGGAAGGGGAAGAGGGAAAGACTGAGATAGCCATCTACTTTAAGAAAACTACAAGAGACTATTTCTTTACAGAAATGAAGACTATTGCTATGTGTTAATTGCGTAATAATGACTATCTAAAGAATCCCAAACCATCACCATTGAGTCAGTTTCGACTTACAGCCTCTCTTAAAGACAGAACAGAAATGCCCTATAGAGTTGTCCAGGGGGACCTGGTGAATTTGAACTGCCAACCTTTCGGTATGCAGCTGTAGCACTTAACCACTGTGCCACCAGTGTTTCCATCTAAAGAGCACACTGTAATAATTATTTTTTAAAAAATCATAAAATTTTAATATAAATGAAATGATATTAAAGGAAAACAAAAAAAGTTTGTTTTTTACATAGTATATGTTAATCAAGTGAGTTGCCGTGAAATGAAGTCCTGAATGCAAAGCCAGAGCGTGAAAACTTTTTGCAGATGATAGGTTTATAAAAGCATCTATTGAATGTGGCAGCGCTTGTGTGTCCTAGACAGAAAAGGAATTATTCTAACTCAGGTTTTAGAAGAAAAGGCTGAAAATTAGAGGAACAGTTTACTGGCATCTCCAATGACATCCTCAAATTAAATGCTTTCTTGCTTCCCTACCCTCTTACCCTACCCCCTATCTAATTTCTAAACAAAGTGAGAAACAAAGCAAAGAATATAGATGGAGGCCAAAACATCATCTTTACTTTAAAGAGGTACAATTCAGATTGCTTAACAGAAGAGCCAAAAGGGCCTTCTGACTCAACTCCAGAGCTAGTCAGACACACTCATCTAGTCCAGGCTTCAAACCCACACAATGGGCATATTTTGTTTAGCGAATGAAGAAAAGCAAGAAGCCAAGATGAGCATGTCCAGTTTATTTTCCCAAACTTTGAAATCAGGCAAGTCAACAATGATATGTCCTATTGATGAGTACCAAAACCAAAAACCAAATCCATTGCTGTCGATTCTGACTTACAGCACTCTATAAAATGGAAGGAATACCCAGAGTCATTATACCAGAAATAACTGGTTGATGTTCAGCCATTTGAAGAGGTACTAATCAGGAACTAATGACTGAAGGAAGAAATAAAAGCTGCATTGAAGGCATTGGTGAAAAACAAGGCACAAGGAATTGATGGAATATCAGCTGAGGTATTTCAACAAATAGACGCAGTGCTGGAAGTGCTCACCCATCTATGCCAAGAAATTTGGAGGACAGCTACCTGGCCAACTGACTGGAAGAGATCCGTATTTATGCCCATTCCAAAGAAAGGTGATCCAACTGAATACGCAACATCAAGAAAACAAAAATTCTCACAAATGGACCAGTAGGCAACATGGTCATAAATGGAGAAAGGATTGAAGTTGTTAGGCATTTCATTTTACTTGGGTCCACAATCAACGCCCATGGAAACAGCAGTCCAAATCAAAAGATGCATTGTGTTGGGAAAATCTTCTGCAAAGAATCTCTTTAAAGTACTGGAAAGTAAAGATGTCATCTTGAAGACTAAGGTGCACCTGACCCAAGCCATGGTATTTTCAGTCACATCATATGTGTGTGAAAGATGGGCAAGAACAAGTAAGACAGACTAAGAATTGATGCCTTTGAATTGAGGTGCTGGAGAGGAATGTTGAATGTGTGATGGACTGCCAGAAGAACAAGCATCTGTTTTGGAAGAAGTACAACCACAGTGCTCCTTGGAAGCAAAGATGGCAAGACTATGCCTTACATACTTTGGACACGTTGTCAGAAAGTATCAGTCCCTGGAGAAGGGCATCATGCTTGGTAGAGTGGAGGGTCAGAGAAAAAGAGGGAGACCCTCAACAAGATGGATTGACACAGTGGCCCCAATGATGGGCATAAGCATAACACAGTCCAAGACCGGGAAGTGTTTCGTTCTGTTGTACATAGGACCCCTGTTAGTTGGAACTGACTCGATGGCACCTAACCTAACCTAATAGAGTAGAATTGTCCCATAGAGATTTCAAGGGGTGCCTGGTAGATTCCAACCGTTAACCCTTTGGATAGCAGCCATAGCACATAACTACTACACAGCGTATCCTGTTGAGTACACAGGTAAAAGAAACACCAATCTCTACCTTCATATTAATTAATGTGCTATTAGTGAGTGGAATCCTGATGGCAAAGTGGCTAAGAGTTTAGCCACTAACAGAAAGGTCAGCCTTTCAAATCTGTCAGCCACCCCCTTGAAACCCTGTGGGTAAGTTCTGCTCTGTCCTGTAGAGTAGCTGTGAGTTGGAATTGACTCAGTACCAGTAGGTTTGTGTTTTTTGTTTGGCTTTTGGGTTAATGAATAGCGATAATGAAAACTTTGATATTGCCAAAGCATTCTTAGACATGCAGAGCATGGCAGAAAATGGATTATTTCAGCTTATACTGGAGTGTTCACAGACATTTGTTGAAGTCCGTAGGTGTTAAAACTGATGGTGTTTGAGGGAAGGACAGGGTGAATGTCAGACTTGCTTCAAATCTTAACCTACAATGACAGTATGTTCAAAGTTCATGGAACATAAAAATGGAATCCAAAAACAGACAAGTGGCTAAACTTCAAAGACAGTTATAGCAAGCAGCAAGGTGGCCACAGAGCCCAGAGCACCCTCTCATCTAAGTTTCTGATGATTCTTTCATTCTTTTTTTTCTTGGCAAACTATCTTGCTCTGCTCCTTGGTCCACTGGTGGAGAGAAAATGGTTTCCCATTTTAACTGAGTTTAAAGCTTTGAGCCACCAGGAGAAAGCCTATGGCCTCTCTGTCTCTTTCTCTTTCTCTCTCTCTCCCCCACCTGTTCTTGCCCAAGTCCATCCTAAATTCCTATGAGAAAAAATATGATTGGTTTAGGTTGGATCAGACATTCATTCATCTATGGAGTGACCAATCAGTTACTGTCAGACAGGCAGTGTTATGCATGATGAAAACTGCCATCTACTGCCAACTTCCACTACTTAACACCAACACTTTGGCAGGGCTGGGCTGATAATCTCTTAAAAAAACAAAACAAACAACAACAACAAAAAAAAAAACCTGTTACCATGGACTTGATTCTGATGCATAGCAACTTTATAGGACAGAGTAGAACTGCCCCATAGAGTTTCCAAGAAGAGCCTGGTGGATCTGAACTGTGGACCTTTCAGTTGGCAGCCATAGCATTTAACCAGTATGCCACTAAGGTTTCAAAGTAGCCTGCAGTCCTTTCCAAATCATGAAAACCTTAAAGAAAAGCCATGGGGGATTACTTTGCCCCCCAGCATCAGGAGAAATTTTGAGCCAATGTTTAGGTGTTAGGGCTTTAGTAAAATAAGTCATTCAACCAAAAGATCGGGGATGAATCTTCAGAAGTGTGTGAACTACAGACACTCCTGAAAGTCTCTCCAGTCCTTTAGATTTGGAGATGACCCAGCTGGATGATCTGACCTCAGACAGAAGGGAGGTGAAGTCTACTCAGTGTTCATACCCATATCTCAATTTACGAGGCCAAAATGACTGACCTGCAGCCACAATGGCCCACACAGCTACATCAAGCAACATGCAGGTACCAATCTAGCCCACTGTTGTCCTACAAATGGACTTCAGGGCCATGTGAAGAGCTATGTCTCTGTCTGAAGTCAGATATCTATAATGCAATCTGAGTGCAGAATTCTTTTCATTTTAAAAATCTTCCTTCAACTGAGTCTTTCTGAAGTATTCCACTTAGTTTTCATAAGCACAACACTGTCTTAACTTTCACAATCGTATTTCCTTAGTTTGTGTAACATTTAAGTGAATCGTAAGCAGGTCTGGTGTCATGGATGGATTACATCATTTCCTCTAAAAAATGTGTGTAGTAATTTGGCTGGGCCAGGATTCCCTGTATTCTGTGATTTCCCTTCATTTGTGATTTTCTTATGCTGTAAATTCTAATCTCTGCCTGCAGTTATGTTAGAAAGGGTTAGGGTGGGACTGTAAAACCCTTCCTAAAATCACTTCTCTGTTCCAATGTAAAGGAAATTTCCCTGGAGCATGAATTTTGGCACCCTTTATCCTTTTATCTTACAGGAAATAAAAGGAAAGGGAAGCAAGCATACAGTTGAGAACCTCATACCACCAAGAAAGCAGCACCATGAGACGAGTGTACCCTTTAGATCTGAGGTTCTTGTGCCACGATGCTCCCTGACCAAAGACTAATGCGACACAAGGGCTTTCTTCCAGAATTGACAGAGGGAAAACCCTCTCCCTGAAATGGACACCTGGAATTCAGACTTGTAACCTACTGAAACTGCTGACCTTGTGGTTAGCAGTGATAGCACTTGTTGTCATGAGTCGGATCCGACTCTATGGCACTTGGCTTGGCAACCTACTAAAATATGTAAGAATAAACTTTTCTTTTTTAAAGCCATCTATTTTGTGTATTTCTGTTAGAGTAGCACTTGCTGACTAAAATATCTGCTAACAAATACACCTAAGCTATGGCATGTGTGTGCATGCCCCTAGCAGGTGTCTCCTGGAAAGGAACCCTTCATCTTCAGTGGGCTCCCTATGCAGTGGGCATCGGTCAGGATGTTTTACAGATTGGCTGCAGCAAGCCGGCTGTTACACTGAAATAATAGCAATGGTAGACTCTAATTTGCAGGTTTGTGACTCTTTAAATTTTTTTTTTTTTTTTTGGTACTTCTATAAAATGTCTTAAATTTTCATCATCTTTGTTTTATAATCAAAGAAACTTGGGTGTTTTTAAATGTTTATTTACTTTGACAACATTCACCCACCTACTTCTATATTTTTTTTGAAACCCTGGTGGCATAGTAGATGAGTGCTACGTCTACTAACCAAAAGGTTGACAGTTTGAATCTGCCAAGCCCTCCTTGGAAACTCTATGGGGCAGTTCTACTCTGTCCTATAGGGTTGCTGTGAGTTGGAATCAACTCAATGGTAATGAGTTAGTTTGTTTTTTGTTTGTTTATATTTTTGGTGTTTGTTGGAAAAATACTAAAGGCAATCTTTAAGGATTGGCTACTAAGAGACTTCAAAAAGTAAAAGTAAATTTATTTATGAACATCGTAGCTAGAAAACAGGTTTCATAGATGCTTAAAGCAGCTTTCTATGTTTACCTCAAGTACCTTCTATACACAAGCCAGAACTGGGGTAAAAAGGAATCATTATGTTGTTGCTGTCAGTTGCCATTGGGTTGGCTCCAACCTGGGGTTAACTCTATGTAAGCCGGAATGCAGTGGTGCCCAGTCTTGCACCGTCTTCGTGGTCGCTGCTATGTTTGAGTCCACTGCTGCATCTGTTGTGTCAATCCATCTCGTTGAAGGTTTCCCTCGTTTTCATTGACCTTCCACTTTACCAAGTAGCATGTACTTTTCTAACAACTGGTGTTTTCTGTTGACGTGTCCCAAGACTTGCCATCCTTGCTTCTAAGAAGTGTTCTGGTTGTGTTTCTTCTGGTGTATTGAATCATTATGAAATTCCCTTACATGAACAAATTAAGATAGAATTTTTAAAGTTGCCTCATACAGAATCATGTGTATTTCTATTCCCTGGTTTCTAATTTTTTTTCTTTTTTTTTGGTACTACAGAAGTAATAGAACTCATTCCAATACTTTGTTGAAAAGAAAGTACATGATACTCACAATCTAACTGTCTTTTGGCATTTTTATTTCAAATTACTTGCTCCCCTAGAACCTCACATCATTTACTATAGAGTCTTGACCTGTTTTAGCTTCAAAGGGATCTTCAGAATTGGCAGAGGAGAGTTTCTGGTTTGCATAAGTGAGGAACGGAGACTAGTAGTCCAGGAATGGAATTACTCATTACCTACCTGCTCCACCAGGTGGTCTTCCCAGAGAGGTGTGGGCTGTGTCAACTGAGGGACACCTGCCCCCTGCGAAAAGACTGGAACATTCCCCAGAGACCATCAGCTCTCAAATCTCTCTGTAGGCTACAGAGAGTTACTATGGTCACTTGCTGAGATAATTTTTGTTTCTTTGAGTGTGTGTATCTGAAGTCCCCTATATTTGTTTAATTTCACCTTTGCTACAGAAATTTAAAATTTATTATGTTAAGTTCTTGTGTTGGGCGTTACTATAATCATGTGAAGTATTTTATCCACCTTTAGGAATGCTGGAAACCCTGGTAACATTGCAGTTAGTGCTACAGCTGCTAACTAAAAGGTCAGCGGTTTGAAACCACCAGGTGCTCTTCGGAAACCTATGGGGTAGTTCTATACTGTCCTGTTGACTCGACCACAGCTGAGTTTTTTTGTTTGTTTGTTTGTTTGGGTTTTAGGAATACCGTCTTTTATTGACCTGAATACCTGCTTAACTAAAATTTAACATGAATTTTAAAGTATTCCTGTGTTTTGGGGAAACACAAAGAAATTAAGAATAGCTATAGATGCAAGCCAAGCATTCACTGCTGCTGATCCCCTTAATTATGAAATCTCTGGATTTTTCATTCTGAAAATACTATCATCACCCAAAAAACTATTTCCACTGAGATATGTTTCTGGCATTTTGCTGTGTTTTAGTCTAGAGACACTGAAGAATGGAATCCCAATCAAGCCTTGTTTACATTTTCTACACTTCAGGAATCGGGTAAACTCAGCCCAGAGAACCCGAGTGGAAAAGGAGAAAAGAGGAAGAAGGAAGAGGGTGGGTGCTTTTCATTATAAACAATTGAAATGTGCAAGGAAGGCTTTATTTACACTGGACATTATCACTGCAATTAAAATGGTAAAGTAATACATCCATAATGATAGATAATTACCAGTGAAAGCAGCTATTGCTGTGATATGGCAACCAAATGGTTGTTTGGAGGCATTTAGATGCTAATAGAGTCAAATTCTTTGAGCTGCCCAATTTGGTAGAAGGAGCTCTAAGTTTTTCTGAGCCTCTCTTAGTGGTGCTTTGCTTGGGTTCAAAGTGTACTATTTCCTCTTTGGTCCTTAGCCTCAGGGGTACAGATTGATCCCCTGCACTGTTCCCCCACCCCATGTTGACGCTGGTGGCTACAGTTGGTCTGTCCAGCTTGGCAGCGTGCCAAGGAGCCTTTGTGTGTTTGCTGTTTCACCTTTCCAGTCCCTTGTTTCCACCTGTTTCCTCCAAATGTGGGACACTGCTGTTAGCCTCTGGTTTTCTACCTCGGTGACTCTTCAACAGGCTGTCTTGTTGCCTTACTTTAGAGCCAAGCTTGACAAAGCAAGGGATGGAATCACCTTCCTAGTAAGTCAAAAAAATAATCCCATTTGAGCTTCCACTGGGAGATAATGGGTACTATTCCCGTTTTAATTTAAGTAAAGTCTTCTCTTTTCTGTGGCTGCTTAAGCAAATATTAATTTGGGCTATGTGCAATGACTGCCATTTAGCCATTTTTGGTTATAAAAATATCAATTTTGTGTGATGTAACCATAGCAGTTGAACTGGTAGGACACAAGGAGGAAATTAGACTGCAGAAGGAAGGAAGAGACGCTTTTTGTTATTGTTGTTAAAAATACACATGGCAAAACACACCAATTCAACAATTTCTGCATATACAGTATAGGGGTATTGATTACATTCTTCAAATTGCAACAATTTTCACCCTGCTTTTCCAAGTTGTTCCTCTTCTGTTGATACAATCTCACTTCCTCCTAAGCTTCGTACTTAACTTTTTTGAGCTACTATTAACAATTTGATCCCATAAATTTCTCTAAAGGAGCACAGTGCTATGACAGACGTTCTTACCTAGTTAAGTTAGACTATCGTTGAATTAAAGAAGGTTTCAGGGGCTAGTTTTGGTTAATGGTTTTAGGGTTAAAGCTTACCTCAAGGCAGAAATTTGGGGGATTCATCTAACCTCAATAGCTGAACAAAGTCTGACAGTCCATGAGAACTGAAATTCAGAAACAGACACTTCTTGAAGACACACTGTGTGCTCAGGAGGATAACTCACTTTATACCTCAAATTACCTCTGGAATATAAGCAACATGAGGGCAAGGAGCAGGTTTGCCTGTTCATAAGTGTGTCCTTATTTCCAGAACAGTACCTGGCATAGCTCTGGTACTCAGTGTAGATTTGCAAATGAGTGAATGCGAAGCAGTGGTGTAAAATAGAGGAGGCTATTAATAACATTGCAAGGTGTTTTCTAGAATAGAGTGAATATAGAGATAACATATGAAAAGTGACCAACAAGGGGCCTGGCTGGTCACGGGTCAATAAATGTTGGGATGAAGAGACTGAGGCTCAGAGACATGAAATAACGTGCCTAAAAATCAACAGCTTATTAGCGGATGAGGCAAACTCAAACATATTTGATTGAATCCAAAACAACATTATTCCCATTGTGCTCATATAGTTGTATTGGACCCCAGCTCCAGTCTTGTAGCCCCCTCAGCTCTGCTCCCTCTAGCTCACCAAACTCCATCCCTAATTCTTTGTTCCATTACAGTGAAGTCTTGAAGCAAGTGTCAGAGTCCATATACCTCCGGAGCCAGAGAAAAAGGCTAGCACTTGCTTCAGACTCATCCCTTTGTCTTGCCTGCAAAATATTAGGTGCTGTCTCCTGCTCAGCTTCCTCTCCAGCTCTTGATAGCTTGTTCATGGCTCAGACGTATCAGGCCAGACACACCAGTCTGGCAGACATTTGATTCGGCCCCCTTGCTCTGCCTCCAATTTCCAGGTGGAAATAACAATAAAGAAGATGACAATGATAATGATGACAAGGAAAAGGAGAAGGACGAGCCTGAGAAGAAGGGAAAGAAACATTGACTGAGGCATCTTCTACGAGCCAGTCACCATGTCAAGTACTTGTCCTAGTCACAACAGCCCGTGACTACCCTCATCTTACAAATGGGAAAATGGAAATTACTTTCACAAAGCCGCATAGTGGATTCCCACTTGGCTGTCTTATTCAGGGCCCACACTTTTAATCCTTACATTGCAAGGTGAAGGAGTCCCTGGGTGGTGCGAATGGTTAACAAGCTCAGCTGCTGACAGACAGACTGGACGTACAAGTCCACTCAGAGGTCTTTGGAAGAAAAACCTCCCAATCTATTTCCAAAAACTAGCTGTAGGAAACTCTATGGAGTACAGTTCTGCTCTGATGCACGCAGGGTTGCCATGGGTTAGGACCCACACTGCTGAGTAACTGACAGTATATTGTAAAACAGTAGTGCTATCATGTCACCAAGAAGAACAGAAACAAGCTAAGGGACAAATGCAAGAAATCTCAGATGATAAGCTGTTGCTTATTTGGTGGGAGATTTTCCTGCCATCCTAAAAATCTCATCAGCTTGCAATTGTTCAGAAATCCCCAGTCTTAATAAGGTTCTCTTGGCTGACAAAGGGCTTGTGACTAGGAGCAAGCTGGGTGTGTGGGCAAGAGATCATCCTTGGTAAAACCACTCTTTAGGAAAGGAGGCAAGAGAATTTGAGTAAGACAGTGATGGACCAAAAGAGGAAAGCATAGCAGGGAAGAGGCTTCCTGGAGTCTGCACTCTTTGGCTGGATACCTGGCATTACCCATCGTTTACTACACGACCTTGGAAAGTTACTCTCCTCTCTGAGACTTAGTTTTCACATGTGTGAAAAAGGGCACTCATACTGCCAGTCTCATTTGGTAGCTAGGAAATTTAAAATAAAGGCATTAATAAGGGACCTAGCACAGTGAATAAACGTTGGTTCTCCATCCTTGAGATTAGTAAAAGGAACATCACATTGCTTGAATGCATATAAGAAGGCCTCAGATTGCCTTTTAACAATAGAGATCTTTGTTGGTGAATATGCAAAATAAAAATAGAGGTTAAGAAACCTTGGCCGGTGGTGTCCGTATCTCTCCTGTGATCTGGCTCTACGTGAAGATTTTCCACCTTAGAAAAGAGCAGAGGCTCCTGTTTGAGAGGCTCTGCCTCTGATGGGTGTGATCGATCGCCACCTGGCTCGCAGACTCCAGCCTGAGCTGAGCACAAGAGGAGCTGCAAGTGGAAATCCCACCCTCTGTTTTAAGGTAGGCCAGACCTTACAAAGAGAGACTGAGAGGCAAGAATGGTGTTGCAGCTGTCTTTTTTTTTTTTTAAGTAATTCTATTTATTTTGTTGTTGAGAATACAGTCAAACATACACTGATTTAACAGTATCAAAAGTACCGTTTAGTGATACTGATTCCATTCTTCAAGCTGTGTAATTGTTTCCACCCTCCTTTTCTGAGTTGTCCTTTCCCCATGAACATAAACTCATTGCCCTCTAAGATTCCTATGTAATCTTTTGAGTTGCTTTTGTTGATTTGATCCCGTACATAGTTCTTAAAAGAACTTACTGCTCAAGGCAGACATTTTCTACCAATTAAGTCAAGCGCTTGTTTGGTTTTAAGAAAAATTCAGGGGATAGTTTTGATTTGAGGTTTAAAGAGTATCTCAAGACAATAGTTTCAGGGGTTTATCCAAACTCAACAGGTCCAGGAAGTTTGGAGTTGATGAGAATTTGGAATTCTTTTCTGCATTTTCCCCCTTTTGATCAGGATCCTTCTATAGAACCTTTGATCACTGTGTTCAGTAACGACAGTCAGGCACCAACCAGTTCTTCTGGTCTCATAGCAAAGGAGGTTGTTCACTGAGGTGACCAGCCACACATTTCATACCCTTCTCCTGTTCTTGCCTCTCCCTCTTCCTCTGTGGATTCAGGTGAATAGAGACCAATTGTTATGCCTTGAATAACCACTTTCAAACTGTCAAGACTCCAGGCACTACTGTAGAAGTAGGAGGAGGAACAGAAGCACTAAACATGCTATTAGACCAATTAACTGGGATATCCCATGAAACCATGATCCTGAACTTCCAAACCAAGAAACCAAATCCCATGGGATTTTGGGTGTACATAGCAGCCGCAGCTGAGTCTTCTTGTAGACTCTGACATGTGCAAAACTACAGAGAAGATCAGGGGCTGTCATAATAGTTCAGAGATGTTCACATTAGTTTCAGAATCCAAGGTGAGACCAATCACCTATTACTGTGAAAACATTGTTTATGCTCTCTCTCATTGAAATCTGAAAACTTGGTGGCTAATGGCTAAGTGCTATGGCTGCTAACCAGACGGTTGGCAGTTCAAATCCATTGGGCGCTTCTTGGAAACTCTACGGGGCAGTTCTACTCTGTTCTATAGGGTTGCTATGACTTGTAATCAACTCAACAGCAGTGAGTTTGGATTTTCTCCTCGATATCAAACTGATCACAGGTACAATTCACCATGACAGCTAACGTTCTTTGTGTTCTTTTTTTTTTTTTTTTTTTTGGTATTCTATTTAAAAAAAAAATTACAAGTAGTTGCCTGAAACATTTTCCTGATATGCTCAGGATTACTGTACATCAGTGGCTAAGAAAAGCCAATGATCAAGACTTTCAACTGTTTCCAGTACTACCCTGGCATCAGACTAAACTGCTCTCTTTATGGTCAAGGTGGTACACAGTGTATTCTGTGTGTGAGAGAGAGACAGAGAGACAGAGAGAGCAAGAGCAAGTGCACAGGTTGGTACATAGTGATTGTGATGTTAAATTTGTGTTTATCCTGGAGCCACAGCCAGGTTTAATCATTCTTGGAATTTTCGTGCATGAACAGAGTGTAGTTGTAGGCTCATTATTTACACAACATTCTCCTCTCTGCCTAAGGGAAAAAGGGGCTTTCTCTGGAGCCAGTAGAGACCTCCCCCAATTCACTTATCCTTCCTGGCTGAAAGCACACGGGCATGCCTGCTGCGTGCTCAAGACAGTGTTATGGGTAACTAGGGGTGTCAGATTGACCGTTAACAAGCAGGTAAGTTGCACACAGCTCCCCTATTCCCATTGTGTCCGCCTTCCCTCCTTCTCACCTGGGTTGTCAGTGCAGCTGGTGCTCAATTAATACTTATTGATTTGGTTTTGTAAGGATGCCAAGTTAAGGTGTCCTCTGGCTAATGAACTAGTGGGAGGTGAGCCTGGCAGAGACCAGGCCGGCTGCTCCGCTCTTTGGGCATACTGTGGAATCTTTCTCTGGGAAGAATGATAGATGAGGGCCAGGAGAAGGAGTAAGAAGCAGCCAAGGGTTGTAGCAAGAGTGGGCAGACCTGGAACCATCCCTATACTGAGAACTGTAGGGTTTATTTCTACCTTTTTTTTTTTTTCATTTTGTGAACTACTTCATTCCTTTGCTCGCTTGCTTTCCTACTCATGCTCTGATTCAACCATTGTTTATTGAGGACATACTAAGTGCCAGGCACCAAACAAGCCTTAGTTTGGAGGTGGGATGAGGGTATAGATTAATAATAAGTAGTTTCTGCCCTTGGGCCCATCCTGCTGGGCAGAGAGACAGACAGTGGGAAACTCACATCCACATGGAAAACAAATACTGGGGAAAACTAGGTGCGTAGCCCCTGTGGTAACTTCCACTCACAGTCCTGTCTGTCCAGATGGTATTTGCCCCAGGAACCTAGGAAACTAAGGCCAAGTGAAGGAGAGGCTGGGAGTTAGGGGGTTATTGGATGGGATGGATTGCAAGGTAGGACTCTGCTGAGAGGTGAACAACATATGAGATCACAGGTTGCCTCTGCACTGCTCACGAGAGATAAAAGGAATGACTGTTTGTGATGACTGTATATCCACTAAAAAACCCACATGGAGGTAAGGTATAAGTATAGGGACTATGTCCATTAGATAGGCTATAGGTGACCTCTAAGTGGCCTGAAGATCTCTTATTCCTCAGAGATCAACAGAACAGATCACCTCCTCAAGGATTTGAGAAGGAGGCCTAGGGGTCTTCCAAAACTATATCCCACTAGCCGCAGCCTGATCTGAAACTGGGCACATGGCATTTCCTCCACCTAGCTCAGCTCAGCTCAGCTCAACTCAGCTCCACACCTGGTGATCACAGAGCCTGCAAGGCAGACCAGGCCATGCAAATGTCCAACAGAGCTTGCAAACAAATCAAAACACTAAAGAGAGAGTTAAAGACATTCCCAATCTTGCACCCTGTCCTGTAGCCTGAATCACCTTGCTGTACACAAGATCAGGCCACAGCATCCACTCTTGGTCTATCATCAGGTGACAGGACTCCAGAGATACATTCTCTTCACTTTTCTTCCTGTTGTCCCCCCAGCCACCCCCCAAAAAACATTGCCATTAAGTCAATTCTGACTCATAGATGCTGTGTCGGTGTTGTCAAAATTCTAACAATGGCAGTGACAATAATAATTATAATGCCAACAACACACCCATATTTGTTGCTTACTGCATGTCAAGTACTATGCCAAGCACTTTGCATACATTATCTTCTTTTGGTCTTCAATCATAGTACTGATGGTGAAACAGAGACTTGGAAAATTTCAGCAAGCAGTACATTAATTAAAATCCAGACAATATACCTCAAGGTGATACTTGAGGTACAAACGTCAGACTTACATACAACCTGTAGTTATAAACCAACCCCTGTAAAGCCTATTATTTGATTTTTTTATTTTTATTTAACATAACTGAGTGAAAATGTACATTCACATGTAAATTTACATGCCCCCCTATATGCAGCTTCCACTGCTCTCCCTGTCCAGTGACTGCACACTATTCCTCTCTGCTCCATACATGTGTCATCCTCCTAACAGTCTCCTTTCCTCTCCTCTCCGTTCACTCCCCTTCCTCCAGCCAGAGGTCAGCAAGATGATATCCTATAGATGTATAGAACCATAAAGTGCTTCCAATATATGGTTACTCTGCATTGCCAAGTCCAATCCATTCCTGTCCAAAGAGTGGACCTTTGTTATAATTTATGGGAACGGGCAGCATCAGGGGGCCATGCTCTCAGAGGAACCCCCAAACCGCTGGACCATCAATTGAGGTCTTTTAGTGGAGATCTCATGATGCACCTCTTTTTATTCTTGTGTTGCCAGTGAGGCTCCTCTCTGTGAGCTCCATCATGGCTATCACTGGTGGTGGCCGGGCACCATCCGGTTCTTCCGGTCCCAGGTCGATGTAGGCACCCACTCTTGTGGGTCTCTCTGTCTTCTCGGTTGTCTTTACCGCATGCCATTTTGGCCCTCGGTGAGCATCCGTTCCTGCTGAGTTGGGACCATTTGCTGTGTCCTCGGATGGCAGCTTGGCAGCTTTTAAGACCCCAGACGCCACTCACCAATGTGGGGTGCAGAGAGCTCTCTTAGCAAAACGCTAGTTGTGCCAATTGGGCTGGAATTCGCCTAAGAGCATGGTCCCCCGCCCCCCGCCCCAGCTACTCTATCCTTGCAGTATTGAGTTAAGATGGAAGGAGTGCTCAAGTTATGCTGAAGTCCACTTAATGTTGTTCTTGTTCCTAATGTGTGCTGTCACCGCTTTCTCCCAACTAGATTTCTAGTAACTACCTAAACTAAACCCTCCCCCCCTTCCCCTCCCTTGCAGCTGTCAAAGAGTCTTTTCTTCTATACACAAGTCTGTTTTTGAGATCTTATCGTAGAGGTCTCATACAGTATTTGTCCTTTTGTCGCTGACTACTCTCACTCAACATAATGTTTTCCAGTTGAAACCAGGCTAGGAGATGTTTCCTGGAATCATCGCTATTCTTTATCATTGCGTAGTGCTCCATTGAGTATATGTACCACAGTTTACCTATCCATTCTTCTATTGTTGGGCATCTGGGTTGATTCCACCTTTTTGCTATTGTGGACTGTGCCACGATAAACATTCTGGTGCATGTGTCCGTTGGTGTGAAAGGCCTTGAATCTGCAGGGTATATTCCAAGTAGTGGAATTACTGGGTCAAATGGTATATCAATATCCATTTTTTTAAGGAAGCGCCAGATTGCCTTCCAAAGAGGCTAGACCATTTTGCAACCCCACCAACAGTGTAGGAGGGTTCCACTTTCTCCACAGCCTCTCCAGCATTTGTTGTTTTGTGAAGCCTATTATTGTAAAAATTCAAGGCACATGTTATAATTCTTAATAACAAATGAGTGCTACTTTGTGATGTGCATCAAACAATTGTTGTTATTGCTGTATGATTGTGTTAAAGATGTGTTAGTGTCTCTAAAGCATTTCTTTTTTGTATTTTTGCATAAAAAGGTACACTATATACTATCTAGTAAGACAAACATTTGACTGCCTGACGTTAAATACAAACCATACCTAATTGCTCTGACTTACGGATGAATTTGACTTACAGACAGACTTAGGAATGGAACTTGTTCATAATCTGGGGACTGCCTGTAACTCCTAAAACCACATTCTTAACTACTATCCAATATTGCTCCTCTAACAGCTATGTTTTACCCTCAGTGAAAACTAAGCAAAGAAACTTACATACTGGAACAACTTTCTCTTCTATGGCTTGGGTTTTGATTTGCATTTTTGTGCATTTGAAGCATTTATATTGGATATATGATTTTAATATTGTAAGCCACAGAAAATCCTTTCTAGAAGTAGGTGCCTCATAGGGCACAATCAAGTAAAACAGCAACAGAACACACACCGTGATCATGGAAATCAGCTCAAACCCCCATCTGATTATAACTGGCTTTAGGGTGGGGGTTTGGGAGTGGAGAGTCGTCTTCTTTGTAGCTGCCAGACAGCCAGGTTGTTTGAACTTGGCTGGTTGTGGGAGCCAACAGAGTGAACTTGAAGGGAAAAATAAACATGCGCAACCATTCCAACCTTTAGGTGTGTGATTGCTAATTGAGAAAGTCTCTAAAGGATACCTGCCCAGGTGGTGGTGGTCTGGAATTTCAGTCCTGGGGGCTAGTGGCTCCGGCTCTTGGACTGTATTCCTTCAGGCTCTATCCTGGGGAAAATTAAAATTTATCAGTGTCCTAGTCAATCAGTAGCTGATACACTTCACAGGAACGTATTAACTCTAAACACCTTCAGGTGGATTTTTTTTTACACATGCTCACACATACACTTTACATGAACACTATTTCACACACACACACATACAAACACACACTGTCCCACATAGATGTTCTTCGATGCATTATGCAAACATACATTTCACACGCACACACTCTCTAACATGTACATGTACACAAAGGCGTATGGGTACACACACATTCTCAGACACATGTTCACCCATGCATACATTTCCTTACATTAACTTTCTCAGGCTTGTTACACAGACACTATTTTACACACTTATACACATACATGTACTTAGAAGCATGTACACTCACACCTGCTGTCTCACACAAGTGTTCTCAGATTTGTTATATAAACACACAATACTTTGTACACACATACTGTCAGGTACCTACAGGTACACCAGCACACACTCTAATACCCACTAGCTCTCAGAAATACACAAGTACAAAAACACATACCAACTCACACAATACTCTTTTGTACATTCACACGCACTCATATTTTCTCTCACTCACACACATTCACATGCTCTCTCTCTCACCCAGACTCCGTCATAGTTTCTGTCTCGCACCTGCACACACATACTCCTGGCAAAACCGCTGCAGTTGTACTAACCTGCCCAAGTTTCTTTCTGGACCCAGCCCAGATCAGCATTTTCCCAGGCCCAGGCTCATTCAAGCTGCTGTGTTTGTCTTTACCCTTCCCTCAGTGCCTGGTGTCACATTGTGCCTTGCTCTAAACAGCGTGTGTGAGGGAGAAATTCGGACTGGAGACAGCAGGTGTGAGGGCACCCAGTGAGCTGTAATTGACAAGAAAGGGAGGAGCCCCTTTGTGGACCCTTCACGGGTGCCACCCAAGCCCCTTGGCCCCTCTAGTGTTTCTTTCTCTTCCTGAGACAGTTCTGTGTAGTGGACAGAGCTTTTGGAGACATAAAGTCATAGTTCTGAGGCCTTGGGTAAGCTGCTTATGCTTTTCTGAGTCTCTGTTCCCCCAGTTGTAAAGTATAGTTACTATGTCATGGAGCTGTGGACATTACCAACCCTGTGTGAGTGTGAATGTGCTATCCCAGCGGGGTTATTATCCGCGATCCTTTTGGCTGATAAGTTGTAAATGCCTCTCCCACTCACTCTCAACTCCTGCTAGCAAGCTTTCCTGCCAGATGAGTCAGCTTTGTGTCAGTGTTGCTCCAAAGAATTAAGTAAATAAAAAAGAAAGGGGTGCCAGCGTGGCCATCACCCAGAAAGCACCTTTTCCATCTTTGTGCTACTTCGGACAAATTGCATGAATGCACGTGTATATGTCTGTCTCTGTGTGTGCGTGTGTTCGTGGGCAGCAACCACTAAAAACTTTGTCCTTACGTGCAAGAAGTTTTAGGGTAACTTGACAAATAACGTAGGTAGCCACCACCACAGGAGATCTGAAAATCTGGAAATGATACCCACTTCCAATCTCTGTCCCTAATCTGCTCACTTCTTCCAGGGATTACTTATTATTATTGATTAAAAACTAATATTGTGAGGGTGGGAGGGAGGGAGGGAGGGAAAGAGAGCAAGAAGAGAGAGATAGAGAAGAAAAGAAAGAAAGAAAAGAAATACCACCACTCTGAGAGAGGGAATCTGCAAGTACTACAGATAAAATTGCACTTTTCACTGTTTCGCTGAAGGTGGTTCTAGTTAAATGTGTATGCCTCCAACGGTGAGGATGGTCACAAAAAACATGTCTTGCATACCTATTATGCACCAGGCATTGGTCAGCAGCTCACTTATATTCTTTCTCTTCTCCCTTAGGCACTTAGAGAAACCCTGGTGATGCACTGGTCAAGTTCCAACCGCAACCAACAGGTCAGCAGTTCTCACTTGCCCAGTGCTCTGTGAGAGAAAGCTGTGGCAGTCTGCTTCCGTGAAGATTTAGAGCCTTGGAAATCCTGTGGCGGCAGTGCTACTGTGTCCTGTAAGGCCACTATGAGTCAGAATTGACTCAATGACAATGGGTTTTTATAGCACTGGTTACAATTGTAACAATGTCATTCTAGTTGTTTATTTAGTTTCTCGTCTACTTAATGCTTGCCTACCTTATTAGACAGTGAACTCTGGAACAGCATGTCTGTGCTGTCCCCTGCTATGTCCTTTTTGTCTGGCACACAAACCAGTTGCCATAAAGTCTCTGCTGACCCATGGCAACCTCACGTAGCAGAGCAGAATGATGTCCCACAGGGTTTTCAGCGACCAATCTTTCGTAAGTAAATCGCCAGGCTTTTCTTCTGAGGGATCTCTGGGTACACAGGCATATTCCAGGCTTTCAGTTAGCAACTGAGCAAATTAACCATCTGTGCCACCCAAGGGCTCCATGAATGAGCTACAGTCATTGTCGCAAACTAACAAATTAGGCCTTACTATCTCCATTTTAGAGCTAAAAGCTAAGGAGACACTGATTTTGATGCTGGAAATGGCCCAAGCCTGTTGATTCAAAGGAACTGTTCTAGTGACAGCCTTAATTAGGTTGCTTTGACTTGGTTGTGTAAACCCTGAAGGGTGTTCCTTCCTAAACAGTTGTCTACATTTGTCTCCTTTAAGCGTGCCCATCGTCCCCTGATAATCAGTGCCCAATGTGAACACACATGCAGTTGTCTAGTACAGAATTTTAAAGATATAATCAAATGAATTTTACCATCTGTTTTAGTCAGCTAGTGCTGCTCTAACAGCAGCACTAACTATCAAATGGAGCCATCCACGAGCAGACAGCTTTAACAAAGAAAAGTTTATTCTTACACAGTCTGGTGGGCTACAAGTCTGAATTCAGGATGTTCACTCCAGAGGAAAGGCTTTCCCTCTTTGTCACATCTGAGGGAAGTTCCTTGTGTTGCATCAGTCGTTCTTTGTTCAGGGAGCATCTTGGTGGAGGAACTTCAGGTCTGAAGGATGTGCTTTATTCCTGGTGCTGCTTTCTTGATGACATGAGGTTACCAACTTTTTGCTTGCTTCCCTTTCCTCTTAGCTCTTGCAAGTTAAAAGGTGGTGCAGCCACACTCCAAGGAAACTCCTTTTACATTGAAGTAGGGAGGTGGTCTTAGGGAGGGTTTTACAGTACCCCCTAATCCCCTTTAATATAATGTTATCTATTAGCCACAAACAGAGAATAGGATTTACAGTACAGGAAAATCACAATATGGAGGGCAGTCATACAATATTGGGAAGCAATGTCCGACCAAATTACTGCTCACATTTTTGGGGTAACACAATTGAATCCATGACACCATCCTTCCTGTTATTTTCACTCTTTTTGCTTTAAGCAAAAGGCTCATCCCAAGCAGATGAGTCCTCCCTGTGTTCTCACAGAAGCACTTGCACCCTTCTGAGCCCTAGTTCCTTCCCTTCCTGAAGAAATCCAACCAAAAGGCAGCTCAGGATAAATATCACCAGGGCTGTACCACATAATATAAGAGATGCTGAGACCTCCTTGGCTGGAGCCAGTGATAGCCTCTTTGTTGCCAAGTCCAGCAGATACTCCTAAATTCTCACCCAACTTGACCTGTCATCCACATTTGCTGCTACTGACTGACTGTTCCCCATCGGAGCCTCTTATCCTCCCCACTCCTACTCCCCACCTCCTCTGTAGCCTTTTCTTTCTCTGTGTTCTTCCCCTATGAGAGTACTCCAGGGTTCTCCCTTTAACCTACATAGTCTCCCTAACCAAAAAAAACCAAACCCACTGCCATCGAGTCAATTCTGACTCATAGCTCCCCTATAGAAGAGAGTAGAACTGTCCCACAGCATTTTTAAGCAGCACCTGGCAGATTCAAACTGCAGACCTTTCAGTTAGCAGATGTTGCACTTAACCACTACATTACAGAGTTTATATAGTCTCCCTAGAGTATCTTTAATATCATTTTTATCCGGAGTCTCAGTTTTAATGAGCATATCCCATCACCTATGTGATAAAGTGTGAACTTCCTAACTTGGCCTTGAAGACTCTGTTACCAGGCCTTGCCTTTCTGGGAAGCCCCCACTTCTCGCCTTTGCCCGTCACACCCACCCTGAGTTTCTTTCACCTCCTTTGTTTCGTTATGAGCAGGGTAAAAATCTCACTGCCTTGGCAGGAGACATTCTCTTTGGGAGGACACTGTCCTCATTAACTTTGAGACCTTCCTGTGTTTTCATCCTTCAGGTACAGATTCAAATTTCAGTTCCTCCTGCAAACCGTCCATGACTGCCTACACTGTGTTAAGGACACTGACATGAACTTCCTCAGCTCCCGTCCTGTAATAGCATAGTTACGCTTTATGGAAAAAACCTATGTGATCCCCTTCCCAGAGGCTGGAAGTTCCATAGGTCAATACCACGTCAGCCTTAGTTACCAGTGTAGCTGTGACATGCAGTGGATGCTCAAATTAGGCTGCTGTGTGCAACAGGGCAGGTTGTACACTGATTAACTCCAGGGGACCCCACTGCATAGACTATCCTGGGGATACATCCCCTAAAATGTAGCTGCCAATGTGAATACACACAATGGCCCAGTAAAAAGTTTTCAATGTATAATCAAAGGAATAAATGAGTTTTACCATCCTTACTGTTGTTTTTAGAGCTGTCAAGTTGATTCAGACTCCTATGACCCCGTGTGACAGAGCAGAACTGTCCCATGGGGTTTGCCAGGCTGTAAATCTTGATGGGAGCAGATTTCCAGGTCTTTCTCTCACAGAGTCATTGGGTGGGTTCCAACTATCAACCTTTCAGTTAACAGTCGAACACTTAACCACTCTGACACCAGGGTACTTAAAAAGTTATAGATGTTTAATCAAATGAGTAAATGAATTTTACCATCCTTAATACTCTTTCTTCATAATGAAATTAACTTTGGTAAAAGGAAAATAACCTGACTTCAACAATCCTTTTTCTCAATGCCCAAGCTGGAATATGTGCAAATAGAAAAAAAATGCAAAACCCTAAAGCCGTAGTTGTCAGTCCTGGAAGCATGCCAGAATTACCTCGGTTCTGAAGGAGTGTTGGCAAATACCGATGCCTGGGCCCCACCACAGACCACTTAACAGCTTCCGCGGGAGTGGAGCCCAGGCACTGGCATTTTTTATACCTCCTGACATGACCCAGTGAACAACGATGTTGAGAACCTTTTGCCTAAAGACTTCCATCCAAGCACATCCAAGGATATTAGGAACCCACCTGTCAATCAGTAACCTCACCCATAAACTCCTCATTCAGGAGCCACAGCCCTGAGCACCCATGATGAAACTATTTTGTGCATCTCTTCCCTGTATTTCAGACTTCAGGTGCAGAGCTGAGTCTGTTCTATTCCTTGTCTTCACTGGTCCACTCAAGGCCCATTTCTTGTTTTGCTTTCTTTTGTCTCTTTTCCTCCAAAGTTCCTCACCACCCCGACAAGCAGCCACTCTAATGATTTGATGTATAGACAGTATATACTTGTGTTTATATATGTTCTTGGGAAAATGTGTCTTACTGCTTTGCATGCCTTTGATGTTATGTAAAGACTCCTGTTCTCTAGACTCATTGTCTCCATCCACGTTGCTAGAGGTACTTGCAGTCCACCGCTTTCAACTGTGGCCTGATATTCCAGAACATCATTCTACCCACCACCCCCCTCCAGCTACTTCAGTTCCCCAGCCCTACCACACTGCAGTAACCGTCCTTGTTCAGTGTAAGAATTTATCTGGAATAAATGGTCTTTCTCTGGCCTCTGAGTTGTTTTATAGGTCGTATTACTTACATACTCACATATTTCATCATAATGCTTGCTTTCTCATGCAATAATTTTTAAAAATTCAAGTGATTCATGTAACATAGTGACTACTGATGTGGCCTGGACAATATTTGTGAGCTGCTGTGAGAATCAAGCCAACACACCTCTACTGCCACATAAAGAGCTGGTATCTTGGGTTTTGGGTTTCAATTAATCTTGATGCCCTTCCAGGCCAGATTTGAGCAAAATTGTCTCCAACAGAAACCTCTGGATCACTCCAAAGAAATCTCAGTGAAATGTAGCAGTTTATCGGCTTATTTCAAAATATCACTGAGTAAAAGAATTGCAACTTCTGTAGATCTTAACAGACCATCTTGCAGGTTACATAGGACAAAGACTAAATCTGAATCCAGAAATCAGGTTGCATGCACCTCCCCAGACAAAACTAGGCAGTATCAGACATTCCAATTTAGGAAGGAATGAAATTTTGCCAAAACTCTGCTCATTATAATCAGCATTATAAACTGAATGGAATGTTGACAAGAGACATTACTGTATTGTTGGCAGATATATTGAGTGGTAACAGTTTATTGAAAATCCTTTGTATAATAGTATATTATACAAATATCAGGGATATTTCTGAACCAAATTTCTGTGTTTTAAAATAGTAGTTATTTTAGCAAAAGTATTTATGTGGATGCTGCAACTTCTGATAATTTTTTGGCTTGACCAGGAGCCTCAACAGTTACTCAGCATTTATTCTCAGGCTAGTAGTGTGTGGTGGTTAATATGACTACTGCCAGTTAAGTCAGCAAACTCATCCTAGAAAAAGTGCTACATACCTCAGTGCTGAATATCACTACAGTCACCTTCGAAGGACTCTGTTTGGGAAGCTATTCACCAATGCAACACCTAGTCCACTCTTCAAAGCAATTTGGGGACCCTTTCTGGAATGGCCGTCAGAGCTGTCATAGTATTACCCTTAATGTCTTGAATGTCATCAAAATGTCTCCTTTCAATATTTCCTTTATCTTCAGCTAAAGAAAAAAGTCACTGGGGGCCAGATCAGGTGAGTAGGGAGGGTGTTCCAATACAGAGATTTGTTCACTGGCTAAAAACTCCCTCACAAGCTACACAATTAAGTTCATAGACTTGCCACCATGCCACTGTGGGCAATTGCCATTCCCAAAAGAGTTCCAAAATTGCCTTGAAGGGTAGATTAGGTACTGGCTTCACTGCATAGCTTCCACAGGGGAGTACTTCGAAGGTGACTATAATGATATTCAGCAATGAGGTGTGTAGTCCTAAGAACAATTAAGTTCACGGACTTAATTGCCATACCTCGAATTGTGGGCTGATTACTAGTTTTTACTTAGGGCAAGATAATTATCCACTGTGTACCTCAGTTTCCTCATGTAAAACAACAGGGTGGTGTCAGGACCTGCCTTTTGATGGTGGTGTAGAATTAAATGGAAAAATCACAGGTAAGGTGCTTGGAATAGGTAAGCCCTGCAGTATATTAAGGCCCGTAGACACTCAGCAAGTATCCTGCCTGTGATGATTTATCTGGGCATCCTGGTCAGAATCAGGATGTTTTCACTCCAAGAAATTTCCTTAGATTCACTTTCTCTGTGAAGCCTTTTCTGTCTAGTCCTGTAATATACAATCATCTCTTGGTCTTTGACTTCCTGGGGCCCCAGCCATCTAAGCCAAACAACCTCTCTTTCTTTATTTACCCTTTGCTGTAGACTGGGCATATTTTGACGTACATTGTTTTATTTACCCAACTGGATTGAAATTTGAGGGATGATAATGTCTTCTGTTTCATTTGTATCTCAGAAAGCGCTCAACAAGTTCAAGGACACCTGATAGAATGCTAGAATGATTTTTATTTGTACTCGTTGACCAAGTTCCTTGGAGCTCTGGTGGTGCAGTGGTTAAGCGCTAGGCTGCTAAACAAAAGGTTGGCAGTTCAAATCCACCAGCTATTCCTTGGAAACCCTATGTGACAGTTCTACTCTGTCTTATAGGGTCACTGTGACTTGTTGGCAGTGGGCATGGGTTTGAAATTTTGCTAGTGTTTGAATTGTGGTTTCTTAGTGCATTGTGTAGATTTATTTAATGAAACATGACCAGTTTAACGTTTTATTCCTTCTTATCGAGAGAAGTAGAGTTGGTATTTTTCTGTAGCCAGCTTTAACCAAGTGTTCATGGCAAAGTCCCTCTTCTCTCCAAAGTATTCATCACAGCTAATGTCCAGTTACTTTGGATATGGCTGAATCTTCAGTCCAATTACTTTTTCCTTGGAGGGGCTTCTTGTTGAAACAGATGAGCAGTACAAACCCTTGGTATGTGTGCATATGCGTGTGTTTAAAAAGGCCCTTTTAGTTACACTCATTTTTCAATCTTCCAGTGTTCACATACCATCCTAGGTTATTATCATACATTATTATCAAACATTATTCCTTTTTACAAGTAAGAACTTGGATGCATTTCAGTTGCCTCACTCAGCCACTAATTGACTCAGGTAGTTTTCTGATGGTCAAGTCAAAACACATTACTGCCATAAACAGGAAGAAAGCTTTCCATTTGGGCATATAGCCTTCACCTTCTTCTGTAATGCTCACACTTAAAGAATAGACTGATTTCTACAGATCATCACTGCTTTTTCTGTGATGAGTGTTTCCTTTCCTCTTCTGAGTTTCTTGTTGTCTTTTTTCTGGCCTAGTAATTGCTACTATCACTTGTTAGGTTTGAGTTCTGTGCTTCTGTTGTTGTTGCGTGTCATTGAATTTTTATAAACACCATCGTCCCCTTTCCCTTTTTGACTTTGATATTAATTTTTATTTTATTTCATTAGGATGTAGCCTACCTTGCCTTGGAAAGGCCTTACAATGGTTAGTTTAAGTAAAAGTACTTTCTTGACATCCTTTACTCAATAAATCCTGCCACATTTGGCACGTTTCTAATCAGTGGTCTTATTCATTCTCCTGTTGCCTTTAATCTCGTCCTTTTTCTGCAGAAACCAGGGCATGCAAAAGGCACGGGCAGGAGTGCCAATGCCTAAGGGACAAAGGCAGGCAGGACGTGGAGAAGCAAAATGGAAGGAAGGTGCCGGTGTGACTCCCTTTACACATAGAGTCTTCATTGGCTGCTTTTATTCATATGTATTTCTAACCAAATCACTTGACTGGGTAATGTTGACTCTCATTGTCTTCAGTGGCAGAAGGCCAGATCAGCTGATGTCCTCATGTCCCTCTGGGCTCTATTTCAAACATTTAATCCCAAATCCTTCTCAGGAAGACCTGGGTGACACACTAGAAAACATAAACTTTGTGTTCTTTCTCTCACCCCTGCTAACCTGGTTCAAACACAGCCAGCTGAAGCCTCCTCTGCCCTGCCTCCAACCATCGCCAGTCGCGGGACAGACCGTGTTCTCCTTCAGTAACTTTAATTTCAATTCCCGGAACCCTGGCGGCTTTTGGGAGGGTGGGGTACTGGCATCCTCATGCTCTTTTATGTGTGACCCAGGAGGAGGTTACAGATCAGTTTCAGTAGCCTGTAGACATTCCAGTAGAGAGTGGTATCTAAGTAGAGACCTGAGGATGAATACAGGTCAGGCCCCAAGGGTGTTCCAGGCACAGGGAACCTTTGTACAAAGATCAGCAAGTGTGTGTGCCCTCAAGCAAAAAAGGCAGGGGCTTGGGGTGAGGCCAGAGAGATGTCTTTGTTAGTGGATTCCCACCATTGGTGACACCGTGGACGCAGAGCATAGCTTTTCCATTTTCAAGGATGTGACCCTTTGGAAGCAGAAGGCTAGTTCTGTTTTATGATTGCCTCTGACTGGATTTGAACAGCCAAACTTTTGGGCTAATACAAAGACCGACAATTAAGTTTGTGAACTCACCCTAGAAAAAGTGCTACATACGTCATTGCTGAATATCACTCTAGTCACCTTCGAAATACTCCCCTTGGGGAAGGTATGCACTGATGCCAGTGCCTAGTTCACCCTTTAAAGCAATTTTGGAACTCTTTTCCTGGAATGGCCATCCAAGCTACCATCGTGATATTCAGCAAAGAGGTACGTGGCACTTCGAAAAATTAAGTTCACAGACTTAACTGTCAGACATCGTAGTCAAGAACTTAAATGTGCCACCCAAGGACTCCACTAGAAGGATATTGCTGCGTGCCAGTGAGTCTATGCAGACTCATAATGGCTTTATATTGTTGAAATGAGGAAGGGCCCGGTAAAAATTGGAGGTATTAAAGAAAGCCCCAGGAAACAACTTAATAGCAGAAAATATCATAGAATAATCTTACCTTTGTCTTACAAAACACTGTCACAAGACAAGCCTGGGGGCAACCTTGCAAGTGACAGCCTGCAAGTGACCCCTAGACCTTGACCACATTTTACAACTAATAGGAGTCAACCAATCAATGTAAAGGTCAGTTCACCCTCCCTACTTTGCAATCTCACGACTTAAATACTGGGCGCTGAGGAAACTCTCTGTCGCCCCCTGCTCTGTGTAGCTTGGGGTGCGTCCCTGGTGCACCAGTATTTTTCCTACTGGGCATATTTTTTAATAAAATTTAACCTTTAAAGTAACAGTGTCGCATCTTGAAAATCGCGGACCCTAACAATATGACAGAGTAGAACTGTCCCATGAGGTTTCTAAAGCTGTGACCTTTACAAGAGCAGATGGATCACCAGGTCTTTGGTGGGTTTGAACTGGTAACCAAAAGGTCAGAAGCTAAGGTTATAACCATATTGCCACAGGGGCTCCTTATTAGAGAGATAATCCACAATGAGGCCATCAAAGGCTACAGAAACCAAGGTTAGATGACCAGCTAAGAGGTTTTTGTGTTAATTCAAATGCAAAACCACGGTGCTCTAAATAAGGTCAGACACACAGAAGACAGAGAGAGCTCAACGGATTTGATAAGGATTTAGAAGTTAGAATCCGCACAATTAGATTATTCTTGGATACAGTGCATCCAGTCAGTATAATTCAGTGTTTGTTGTATATGCCGTCTGTGACTTGCAAGACCATGCCTGATTTTCTTCCTTACTAACTACTGAATCAAATGTCCCTCAAACTCCACTTGACTTGTCCTTCCCCATCCGTGACCAGAATCCAGGTTGACTTTTCTTGGTGTAGAGCTCTGTCTGTGTTCCATGGAGTCAGCTTAGGGATGGTCCTGGGCCATTCTTGTTTTAGAAAAACTATCTCATTAAAGAAAAGTGTCCACCTGCGAGGACTGGGTGTTTACTACTCAGTGGATTCTGTCTTCTCACTCTTGTCTTTCCTCTGAGAGACTGCTTTGTAGTCTACATGGTGGTCGAAAGAAAGGGTTAGAGAAGGACACTCAGTGTAGCTACCACTATGTGGGTAATTAAACTAGCTGAACCAATGGAAAAAGGCCATAGTGGAAAAGACCTTCAGAGAAAGACTTCTAATTATACTCCATATTCTCGCGTGCGGACATCTGATCCCATACCAGAGTGGAGGCAGTGAGAAGTTGTGAAGGGTGACAGTAAAAACCACCTAGAATTTAAGATATTACCTGGACAGAGGGTGAGGAAACTACAGAGTTTTTCCTTCACACTACTGGAGAATAAATAAAAAGCTTTTTAATTATTCTGAAGTTACTTTTTGGTTGCCAGACATATCATTCTAAAACTAGGCCCTGTGAGCCACTATTTCATAAGGTTATATCAACAACAACATCAAAAATAGCTGACATTTATTGAATGTTTATTATGTATAAGTCCCTGTACCAGGCGAGAACTTGATCTAGCTTATTCAGCACCATGGTGTTCTTATCAGGAAAGTACCAGCGTTGTTCCTATTTTACAGGTAAGAAAGCTTAGTTAGGCTCAGAAAGTTGTTATGACCTGCTTCATGACCCACAGCTAGTACATGGTGGAGCAAACGAGGGAAAAGAACTAAAGACGTGGGATTTGATAGACAATGATAACTAAACAATTTATTACTTGCAAGAAATTTAGCCTTAGTAAAAGGAAAATAATGCTAATCAAGTGTATGGTATAAATACCATATGGATCAAATTGTGTCCCCTAAAAACATGTGTTATAAATCCTAACCCCTATGAAACCATGTGGAGCAGTTCTCCCCTGTCCTATAGTGTCACTATGAGTCCGAATTGACTCCATGGCAACAAGTTTAGTTATTCTTTTTTTAAAATATTGGTTATAGAGGGGCCCCAGTGGCACAGTGGTTAAGCTCTCAGCAGCTAACCAAAAAAGGTCAGTGGTTCAAATTTGCCAGCCACTCCACTGGAAAAAGATGGGGCAGTCTGCTTCTGTAACTATTTCAGCCTTGAAAACCCTATGGCATAGTTTTCCTGCATCCTCTAGGGTCACAGGAAACCCTGGTGGTATAGTGGTTAACAGCTGCAACTGTTCACCAAAAGATTGGCAGTTCAAATCCACCAGCTACTCCTTGGAAACTCTATGGGTCAGTTCTACTTTGTCCTGTTGGGTCACGCACGAGTCAAAATCAACTCAGCAGCAGCAGTAAGTTTGGTTTTTGCTTTTACAGTCAAGAATCCCATTTGGGAACGGGTTTTGTTATGTTAACTGGCAGTATTAGTGTAGGGTGTGTCTTAAGTCAATCTTTTTTAAGATATGAAGAGAGCTGATTAAGCAAGCAGAGATGAGGAAAGATAAATGCTGTGCCACATAAAGATGGCCAAGGAGGCAAGGAACAGAAGATGAAAAGAGACAAGGACTTCCTCCAGAGCCAGCAGAGACAGAAAGCCAGTGCTTGGTAAAGTAGAGGGTCAGCAGAAAAAGAGGAAGACCTTCAAGGAGATGGGCTGATACAGTGACTGCAATAGTGAGTTTAAGCTAAGCATAAATACTATTGTGAGCAAGGTGCAGGGCTGTGCAGTGCTTCATTTTGTTGTTCATAGGGTTGCTATGAGTTGGAACCAAATCAGCAGCACCTAATAACAACAACAGAGACAGCACCCTGAATTTGGACTTCCATCCCCCTAAATTGTGAGAAAAGAAATTTCTGTTTGTCATAGCCACTCATTTGTAGTGTTTCTGTCACAGCAGCACAGATAGCTAAACAATAAAAAAAAAAAAAAAACTGCTATCGAATTGGGTCCGACTCATAGCGACCCTAGAGGTCAGCGTAGAACTGCCCCATAGAGTTTCTAAGGAGCACCTGGTAGATCTGAACTGCTGACATTTTGTTTAGTAGACATAGCAGTTAACCCATTACGCTGCCAGGGTTTCCAAGTTAAACAATAGTAATAGTAATAATAATAATAACCCACTGCTGTTGAGTCAACACAAACTCACAGCAACCCTATAGGGCAGAGTAGAACTGCCCCATTGGATTTCCAAGAAGCTCCTGGTGGATGATTCAAACTGCCTACCTTTTAGTTAGCCATCATAGCTCTTAACCACTATACCACCATTGTTTCTCTATGTGATAGCTAAGACATTGGTTAATACTTATTTTAAAGCTACCACATTCTGGTCTGCATGTTCCCAGAGATCTTGACAAGGAGAGGAAGTAGCCTTCTGTGCAACTTGACTCCAGAAGGTTCTTTCAGTACGTACCACTGCCTTGTGAGGATTACGGTGCTCACAGTACAGCCCTCATGGACTAGTGGCACCTCCAGAGAACAAGTGGGCTGTGGTCGGAGTTTCTCTTCTGAAGAGCTCGCACTCAATACTTGGGTCTCCCTAAAGTGAGAACTGGGGAGAAGGATGCTCAGTAGGTCAGCTGCAGACTGCCTGACTCCAGCATCCCAGAAGCTGATGAAGATTCCCGCCAGTGAGCCAGCCTGGCTGGTCTGTCTCTGGTGCACAAGGCTGAGCTAGACACAGAGTGGGAAGCGCCAGTTCCAGCACAGCATGAAGTGATCCTGTGCTTTTTGTAGAATAACCTGTCCAGCCCAAGAAGAGAAAAATCCCCCACAAACTGGCCTGACAACACTACACTGTCTCAGAAACCTGCTCAAGAGCACATGTTGTTTGCCTGGATTTTTGAAATTCCTTAGCAGGCACAGTCCTGGAAGCATCTTCAGGACTTCTCTCTCACTTCTCTGGCAGTAGTTTTGCTGGCTCACTGTTTTCTGTAATTAAGGCCCTGACAAGTTGAGGGACATTGAGCAACTCATACCCTCTTTCTAGGCTTCAGTTTCTTCACCTGTAAAATGAAGGGTTTGGATTCAATGAGTTCATAGTTCTCATTCTAAATCCATGATTGGTAGAGTAAAACTGATTGCCAGTGCTATCCAACAACCAAGACAACTGCATCTCCCATTTAAAAACAAATAAACGTATTCAATGAGATACAGAGGCAGCAGGTAAGACTACCTGTATTCTATCCAGATATCCTCAGGTGGGGAAGAAACTGTGATTGTTCCACTTCTGAGGGAAATCCCCAGTCCTGGCAACCTACTGAATATATTAAAGCCTCAGCTGACCCAGGATCCCCCAGCTTGCCTTAAGCATGCCATCTAGCCACAGACAACAGTGGTGACAAGGCACCTTCATTCTTGTGATACGTCCTACCCCCACTTGAGTGACATCAGTGAAAAAAATACATACCTGGGGCTGGAAGTAAGTCTTTACAATCCATGTAGTTGCCTTTCTCTCTTTTCCTGGAGAAGGGAATTTGAGGCCCACACAGTTCAGGTGACTTGCCCAAGGGCTTCTGGGTAGTAAGTTTGGAGCTGAGCCCGATAGCCCACTGCCAGCCCAGAAGAGAATTCTTCCACCAGGAAGTCACCTGTTTGGCTTGCCGTGGACAGCCTGTGATTTCTGTGAGTGATTTAGGGCTCAGGGTTTCATTTCAGAAGCCTTTGCTACCCTATTCCAGGCCTTCTGGCCATCTTGAATTACGTCAGTGAGCTAGCCCAGAAACCCCCGAACAGTGCATAATCAGCTTTACCATCAATGAGGAAGGAGGAAAAAGAACCTGTGCACCAGGTAAGAAGTCATCATTCGGGTTTAAATCAGCCCTGTTTAAAATAATCAAGGGAACTCAGCAACTATGGAAAGGTCAAAGGTCTGCAGGTTTAGGGTTTCGTGGGAACATGCGCATGTTTGGACCAGGCCCAAGTACCTGGTTGACCCGTTTGACAGGTAACAATTAGAGAGTAGGAGCTCGCCTGGTTGGAATGCGGCTGCGGAGGCCAGCCTGGAGGATCTGGTTTACCTGCTCGGCAGGTGGGGCTGCACCAGGCGACAGGCATGTGCACGCACCGCATTCCAGAGAATTGGTTTTCTTTTAAAGAGGCGCTGATGACTGCAGGGCACAAAAGGGTTGGGTCGAACCCTGGCTGAAAGCCGTTAGCTATTTGCAAGGTAAAGAAGCAAAATAAATAGCTCACTGAAGACAGCTCAAGGAAGAAACTCCAAGGTATTCAGAACTTTTTTTTTTTTTTAATGTCTAAAACGAATGTGTGCTTCTTGTCTCAAGACTTGAGAAACCCCAGACTGGTACAAAATGCCAAAGATAAAAGAATTGAAATGTATCCTGACACGCACACCTTTATTTTTCTTTTTAAAGAGGACCTAGTATTGTTGAAAGAGAAACCGTGGTGGCGTAGTGGTTAACTGCTATAGCTGCTGATCAAAAGGTTGGAGGTTTGAATCCACTAAGTGCTCCTTGGAAACCCTATAGGACAGTTCTACCCTGTCCTATAGGGTCACTAGGTCAGAAGTGACTGAACAGCAGTAGGGCATAGTATTGTTGGAAGGACTGATGCGGCACAGCGATGAAGCTCTCAGCTGCTAACTGAAAAGTCTGGGGTTCCAATCTACCAGCTGCTCCATGAGAGACTGATGTGGCAGTCTGCTTCTGTAAAGACTTAGAAATTCTCTGGAGCATTTCTACTCCATCCTGTAGGGTTCCTATGAATCAGAGTTGACAGGCCAGCAACAGGGTTGGGATTTTTTGGTTACCATTGTGGTAATCAGAAGACAGTCTCTTGGATGGCCAATATCTTGCTTGAGACAGTCTAGAACTGTTCGCTTTATCTCTGAGCATTGCTACAGGCGATGTCCAGAAACCAAAATACACTGGTTTTTTCCTGAGTAAATTGCCCGTAATTTGTACATTTTCAATTACTCTCTTCAAAAATAAGTCAACAGTTAAGCACTTGATGTTGCCAGGTTGTCATGCCAGATCAAGCACTTGAGCTGCCAGGTTGGCCATTCGAACCCTCACAAAGGTACCTCAGGAGACAGTCTTGGCAATCTGCTTCTGAAAAGTCACAGCCTTGAAAACTGTGGAGTAGTTCTCCTGTGCACACGTGGGGTCACCATGAGTCAAAATGGACTGGGCAGCACCTAACAACAACAAAATCGTGAATCAGCAGAGTCCCTTCTTTTTAAAATAATAGGAAATTAAGTTATTCTGGATGTGTATCTATGTATCATATACAATGCAGTAGAGACCACAAAGACACACTCCCACACCCACATGTAACATTGTTTTCTTTCAAGAATGCAAAGGGGTTTGTGATAATACCAGGTACACATCCCTGTGCCATAGTCATTGTTGATGAGAAGGGGGAAAGTCCAGCCCAGGGAGACTTGGTACTTGAAAACTAACTGGATCATTGCTAAAACTAACTCAGAACTCCTACAAAGCTTCAGCTAATTAATCTTTTTGTTTTTCGCTCACCGAGTTAGCTTTCTACAAAATAAAATCCCTTCTTTCCCACTGTTTCTCTGCACTGCAGGAGTTATTGAAGGCAGCTCTAAATAAATCACAGGAACTTCTCACTCTTCTGTGTGCTTCCCAAGCTCTGGAGAATATTCCCAGAAGGCGCCTCACTGCACTCCCAGCAGGGAGGTGGGCAAAGCAACAGAGAAGTGGCAGCTACTGATGACATGGAAAGTGCCTTGCCAGTTCAGAGTTACCTATAGCGGAGCAGAGGATCTTAAAATGCAGTTTGCAGAAAACAAGCAAGCAAACAAAAATGTAACTGTCTCGTTGTTGACTATTGCTAGTAGTAAAACAACCACAATTTAACTCTTTAGTTATTTGTAAAAGGTGGAGATTACTGTATACAGACTATTTTTGAGAACTGATGAAAAGTCAGAAGTCAAATCAAAAGTCGGAACAACAACTTGCCTGGTTCATCTCTAGGTGTATGCTGTGCTAACTGCCTACGTTTTCTCATGCAATCTCCATAACAATTCAGAGGCAGATAGTATCATGAGTCCTATGTTATCAACAAGGAAACTGAGGCACAGCAAATTCCCAGGACTTGCTATGATCACTGTTAGTAAGTGGCAGAGCTAGGATCTGAATGTAGCTCGTTCATTCATTCATCTGTTCTGATGCCTGTTCTGAGACAGACACAGTGGACAAGACAGTCGGGCCCTGCTTTCGTAGAGCCTAATCTTTGACTCTAAAACTTGCTGTTGTAACTACCTCTTTTGTTGGCCCCAGAGTTGTACAATGGGTTGGCACCAGATTACTAACCTATCTGTTGGTGGATTGAATCAGCAAAGCAGACCTGCTGAAGAAAAGCCTGGTTTCCATAAAGAGTACAGTCAAGAAAACCTTAAGGAGTAGTTCTGCTCAGTAACTCCTCTGTAATACAGGGGGTTGCCATGAGTAGATAGGTTGAGTCAGCCTCTTAGTTGTGCTCACTTTTAAACACCCTCGAATTCTGCCACTGTCTCTTACACCACCAATTACCATGCCAGAGACCATGGCCTGCGCCTTCTGCCGTTCCACAGCCGTGCTGAGACACCCTCAGTAGCAGTGTGTCGGTGTAGTAAAGGACAATGACCATTTTCTAGGGCATATGTTGCATTTCTGCTCTAGCCTTGCTTTATTTGCCTAATTAGTGGAGGACAGTAAATTGAAGTTGGAAAGTTCTGAGGGGAGAGCTCACAGCAGGTGTGAGAAGTCACTCTGATTACTGAGTATCTTATCAATGATAAATATTTACATATTGATTTTCAGCTCTTGATAGCTGGAACTTGATCTGCTCAGATTCGGACACAATGATGGCATCTGTGGATTCTGAGAAGAACAAGGTGAAACTAGGTTGTATTTTACCTACTGTCATGGGTTGAGTTGTGTCTCCCCCCCAAAAGATGTGTGTAGCAATTTGCCTGGGCCGTGATTCCCAGAATTGCATGACTGCCCTCCATTTTGTGATTTTCCTATGTTGTAAATCCTAATCCCTGCCTGTGGTTAATAGGACGAGATCGAATTATGTTGAAAGAGGATTAGGGTAGGACTGTAACACCTTACACTAAGGGAATTTCCCTCGAGTGTGGCTTGCACCACCTTTTATCTTGCAAGAGATAAGAAGAAAGGGAAGCAAGCAGAGAGTGGGAATCTCATCCCATCAAGGGAGCAGAACATATCTTTTGGACTTGAGGTTCCCACTCTGAGATGCTCCCAGACCTAGGAAAGACCAATGTATCACAAGGAAATTCCTCCAGACCTTACAGAGATAGAAAGCCTTCCCCTGGAACTGATGCCTTGAATTTGGACTTGCAGTCTTACTGGACTGTGAAACCAAAAGGTTAGCAGCTGAAATCAACCAGATGCTCCTTAGAAACTCTATGGGGCAGCTCTATTCTGTCTTTGAGGGTTGCTGTGAGTCAGAATCAATGTGACGGCAATGGATTGGGGTTTTTTGCTTGGGCTGTGAAAGAATAAATTTCTCTTTGTTGAAGATATCCACTTGTGGTATTTCTGTTACAGCAGCACGAGATAACTAGGACACCAACCCAAAGAGAAGCACCCTAAGACATTACCCTGTGCCATTGTACATTTTCCTACAAGGTCCTATTTCATTGACAAGACTAATAACATTGCCTGCTGATGTTGTTGCTACTGTTAAGTGCCATCGAGTCCATTTTGACTCACAGCAACCCCACACAATAGAGTAGAAGTCCCCATAGGGTGTTTTTGGCTGTAATGTTTGTGGAGCCCATCACCAGGCCTTTCTGTCACGGAGCCACTGGGTGGGTTCAAGCTGCCAATCTTCAGTTAGCAGTCGAGCGCATATCTGTGGCAGCACCAGAGATTCTTTCCAACTGAGACTCACTGCCGTTGAGTCGATTCTGGCTCACAGAGAGCCTGTAGGACAGAGTAGAACTGCCTGATAGAGTTTCCAAGGAACATGGATTGCATTTGAACCGCCAACCTTTAGATTAGCAGTTGTAGCCCTTAACTACTACGCTACCAGGGTTTCCTTCCAGCTGACAGCATACGTAAATCCTAAAATCTGTGCCCTTTTGATCATCCACCCCAGTGTGCCTTCTGACAAACTCTGAGGAATAGACACGACTTCTCAAACACTGAACAACTTTCACTGGTTGTAAAATACTGAATGTCTTCTTACTGAGGATAGAGTAATAGTAATAATAATAGTAGTAATAAAAGGAGCACTGGTGGCACACTGGTGAAGTGCTCAGCTGCTAAATGAAAGATCAGCAGCTTGAACCCACCACTAGCCCCTTGGAAGACAGATTTGGCAATCTGCTTCTGTAAAGATTGTAATATTAGGAACACTATGAAATAACTCAACTTGTCTTAGGAGTTGGGATGGACTGGATGGCACACAACAACAGCACAATAGCAATAAATAGCAATAGTGGTAAGTATACTGTGGGCCTCTTATAACCCAGGCACACTGCTGAGCATGCTATGTGCGTTGTCTCATTTAATATTTACAATGACCGTAAGTATGTATTGCTGGTGCATTATTATACAGGTGGAGGAGCCTTGGTGTTGTAGTGGTTAAGAGCTCAGCTGCTAACCAAAAAACTGGCAATTTGGATCTACGAGCTTCTCTGTAGGAGAAAGATGTGGCAATCTGCTTCCAGAAAGATTTATAGCCTAGGAAACCCTATAGGACAGTTCTACTCTATCCTATGGAGTGGTTATGAGTCAGAAGGGACTCAATGGCTGTAATTTTATTACATAGAAACTACTTTACCCAAGGATAAATAATTTACAGGAAGTCACACAGCAAGTAAATGGCAGTGCTAAGATACAGACCTAGACTCGTCAGACACTCTAGGCTGCATCAGGCAGGATGTGGAAGCAGATGAGTATTTGGTCATTAAGGTTTTGTGATTCTGAGACATTCATTTAGCTCTACTCTGCTCTGAACAGATCATATCAGACATGCTACCTCTGGTCACCAGTGGAGTCACTAGGTTGGTGTCACCCACTGTGGTGACTTATAGTGTTACTTCCCGCTGCCCCAGCACTCATGGACTTCCTTCCATACCAGACCATACGGAATTCTTAGTAACGCTTTTTCTGCTAACACTACTAAATCATAATTCTTGTCGATCACTCGTTCTTTTCCTTTAATTACTTCATTCTCAAAAAAGTTATTGACAGAGGTTCACATATACTTACTAACACAGTACTGTAGCTAATATGCCAGAAAATATGACAAAATTAGCAACTATAAAAACGTCAGCAGCAATGAGAACAACACTGTGTCCGTGTTTCCTGCACAAAGGAAACCTCGTGATCTGAAGCATAGTTATAATTGGGTAATAACGGCTCTGACTGGAGTGCATCAGAAGATTGAGAAAGTAAATTAGCTTAGAGTTTTAGCCACGTGGGTATATAAATGGACTTAAGAAAAATGCTTTTGTTGTTAAAACTTAGCTACAAGATTGTTTTTATAGATGGTCATTTTGGTGTCATCTCCTTGGTCAGTGTCACCCTGTGTGGTCTGTACTCTCTCACCCTAGTGGCACCACTGCTAGTCATCACATTTAAATTGAGAAATAAACAACCTGAAGCTGGTTCTAAGGACAGTTTAACTAGAGTGAAGAAGATATTTAGGTCATGAGAGGAAGAGTATAAGGGACCAGGAATTTTTACAGCCGGGACTTGAGGAAATTGGACTAGAAAGTGGGAGAACTGAGAATATGCAAATTGCTCTCAAATAAGCAAGGGCCTATCAGAGGCAAGAGAAAAAATAGGTTGTTTTGTATGGCTCCATGTCAGAAAATCAGGATTATTAAGAAGAAGTCCGAGGGAGACAGATTTGATTTTACAAAAAAACAAGCTTATTACCCTTAGGCTGGAAGGCAGTGGAAAGAATGTTTGAATCCCAGTTCCACCACTGTGATAAGTTTTTTTTGCCTTCCAAAGTTTATTCCTTTTCAGTCTGAAACAATGACTGATTTCCCCAAACTTCCCTACCCACTGATGGCCAAGAGTTGATCATGTGAACCAATTTGACCCAAACAGATTGTTTTCCCTTGAACATTCTATCTTGAACTGAGTTACCTAAGTGTAGAAAAAAATGACTGGAGCAAATTATTAGAAAATCCCTTGAAAATTACTTTCCCCTGGAAGTTTTGGAAGCCAACCCAAGGATTGTCTTGCCATTTTGTTCAAGTCTTATGCATGCCAGTCACGTACCTGTGAGATCCAATACCAAGGATGGCCTCACATCTTTCCAAATTGTTTGGGAATACTCCTTTGACAAAGTATCTCCATCAAAATATTAGAACATGTCTCTCAGTAAGAGTGGGAGGCTTAATGGATTACCCATAGTGCCCCGGGGCCTGAGCTAAGATGAGAATTCTGGGCCAAGAGTTTTGAGTCTCCACATTTTGCGTCTGAGGATTAATACTTGATCCTCCTCTGAGGGTGGGTTAAGCTTCTACTGGATGATTACAAATGTTCCAGATCAAACTGTTCAAGAGGGAGACTTCGCAAACAACACCAACTACAGAGAATGCTGCAGAAAGCCTTACCTTAAATCATTTCTCAACTCTGTGAATTTTGAGGACTTAATGAGACATTTTGAATAAAGGAAGGACTTAAAGGCTGAGGATATCTGGAATCAGCTTAAATTAGGCAATGGGAAACCTAAGTTGCCCTTGCAGAATATTATTCATCCTATAAAAACAAAGTGTATTTGTTCATGGTAAACATGTCAGAACAGCAGCTATAGAGGACAAGTGGAGACTGGTTACTGTCCAATCTGCCAATTTTCAGATAAAAGACTAGGGTCTGATAAGTGACAGGTTACCATGAGAACATTTGCAGTGGGTTCTTTCCTGGTTCGTTATTTCAGCCTCAAACATGTAAGTGTATCAATAAAATTCTGAGATTACTGCTGTTCTCACGAGGAGCTTATGATGTTCATCCAAAGGAGGAGAAGAGCCCTGGTGGTAACCTCAAAACCAATAAAATCCTATGACCAGTCAAATATGAATGAGTAGTCCAAATGCTTATTGGGTAGGGTATGGCCAGAACTCTGTACTGTGTGTAAAATACTCATGACCTGTTCTTGAGCCCACCATTCTTTTGTCAGTTTGTCACACTGTGGTGGCTTGTGTGTTGCTATGATGCTGGAAGCTATCCTATACATATGGCAAGTACCAGTAAGGCTTCCCGGGAGGACAGGTTTCAAAAGAGCTTCCAGACTAAGACTGACTGGGAAGAAAATTCCGGAGATCTGCTTCTGAAAATCAGTCAATGAAAATTGTTTGGATCCCAACTGAATATTGTCTGATATAGTGCTGAGAGATGAGCCCCATGAGTTGGAAGGCGCGCAGAACACAGGCTGGCTGAAACAATGGATGTGAGCATACCAACGATCATGAAGATGGTGCAGAAATAACCAATATTTTATTCTATTTTACGTAGGATTGCCATTAGACTCAATTCAATAGCAGCTAACAACGTTTTCTTGAGCAAATCTCATCTCCATGCATTTATTTTTTTAAAAAAAGGAATTAGCCTATTTTAATATGTTCCATAACCTGACAACTTGCATACTACCTCCTTACCTTTTTTACCCCCGTATTAGCCCATGGTCTTTAATATTATTTACTTAATTTTTTCCTTTAAGGTGATTCATATTTTAAAACCTAAATAGAATATTTTTGAATAAAATTGTTAGTCCTGTCCAAGTCCATTTTATCTGTGATTTCACCACTTTGATGGGCTGATTATTTTTCTAACACCAATTGAAGTAAATATATAGCTATTAAAAGAAGTAAGTGTTGGTCCTTTCTTTTTTTTTTTTTTTTTTCCTTTTAATAGCTAAAATCGTCTCATGGTTTAACCATGGGTAGTGCCCTGACTACATTTTGGAAAGCACTGTCCCCATTTAAGGAGGATGCTAGGTACAAGTCAAGCTTTACACATTCTAATCAGTTTGTCCATAGAAGACACCAACTGGTTCAAACACATTCACTAATTGGCTGATCGAACCTGGGATAGTTATCACTTCATCCCCAATACCTTAGTTTCCTAATGTGATTACTGCATGGTTTAGAACACAGGGATGATAAATAAGAATAATAATGCACAATTAAGGAAAATGTGCTCTCAGTCCAACACAATAATGTCAAGTCAGCTAACCTTTTAAAAAAAAATAAAAACTTGTTACTGTAGAGTGGGTTCTGTTTCATAGTGACCCTATAAGATGGAGTGTAACTGCTGCACGGTTTCTAAGGAGTGCTTGGCAGATGTGAACAACTTATCCTTTGGTTAGGAGATATAGCACTTAACCACTGTGCCACCATAGTTTCCCAGCTAATCTTACTGAGCCTTTATTTCCTCACTTGTAAAAGAAGGAGTTTGAACCAGATGATTTGCAAAACCTCTGCTTTCTAAAATTGTTTGCATGGTGTCAGCTTTTTTTTTAAATTGTGATTAAGTGAAAGTGTACAATCCAAATCAGTTTTATGCCCACCTATCCACAGCTCCTTCCATTCCATACTTCTAGTGGCCCCACTAAAAGCATCTTTCCCCTCCTCGCCACCCTCCTCTATCCCATCTAGAAAGAGACCAGTGGGACTGCCTCCTATAAATGCACAGAACCATCAGGTATGTATACCATGTCCCTGAGTCCAGCCCATTCTTGTCTGAAGAGTTGTGCTGCTGGGATTGCAAAACGGTACAATCTCTTTGGAAAGCAACTCGACACTTCCTTTAAAAGCTAGAAATAGAAATACCATTTGATCCAGTAATCCCACTGCTCAGAACACATCCTACAGAAATAAAGGTAGTTGCACGAACAGACACATACACACAAATGTTTATTGTAGCACTGTCCACAATAGCAAAAAGATGGAATCAACCTAAATGGTCATCAACAGATGACTAAAGTATGGTATATATACTCAGTGGAACACTATGCAATGATAAAGAGCAATGCTGATTTTAGGAAGCATCTCATAACCTGGTTTTAAGCAGAAGACATTATGCTTAGTGAAATCAGTCAGTAATAAAAAGACAGATACTGGATGAGACCTCTGTTTTAAGGACTTAAAAATAGAGACTTCTTATACGCAGAAGAAGACTCCTTGTCAGCTTTTGTTTCTTAAACAAAAAAGCACTAGTTTTAAAAATTTTACAGACTCCTTGTACAAATCAGGTATTTAAAGAACAAAATTACCTTTTAGGATAATGTCCTAACAACTTTTTACATACATGATTTTTCTACGTTTCTGAAGCTGCAATGTGGTCTGCGATACAAATGAATCTAAACAACCATGTTAGTCATTATTTCATTCATTTACTGGATCAATCTGTCTTCAGACATGCGCTGCCTGCCTATTATCCTGATAGAGGAGCACGTGATCAGGGTGTAGCTCTGGAGCCAAATTACCTGGGATTGAATCTTGTTTCCACTATCTATGAGCTCTGTGACCTTGGGAAGATACTTAAACTGTCTATTCTTAACGTTAATACCACACTGTCTTGATTCGTGTTGATCTATCTATATAGTAAGTGTTGAAATAAGGTTGCGTAAGTCCTCCAACTTTGTCTTCTTTTTTCAAAACTGTTGTATCAAAAAAAAATTAATGGTTGTAGAATAGTCCTTAAAATGAATATTTATAATAAATATATTTCATAATTTAATTGTTTTGGTCTTTTTTCTATTGCTCTGCAAAAAACCTCTTCAAGCCTACATTTCATTTTGTCTTCATTGTATACTTAATTTTTTTATTGAAATAAAAAATATATAACAAAAAGTTTGCCATTTTAACCATTTTAAGTGTACAATTCAGTGACATTATCTTCACTACGTTGTGCTGCAGTCAACATTATTCCAAAAGTTTTTCATCACCCCAAAGAGAAACTTGGTGCCTCCTTAGCAATAACACCCATCCTCGCCTCCCCTTGATCCTAGGTAACTGTTACTAAACTTTGCATTTCCCAATAAACTATGCATTTGCCTATCATAGATATTTTACATTAGCTGGATCATGTACTATTTGTCCTTTTGTGTCTAACTTATTGCTCTCAGTGTAATGTTTTCAGGGTTTATGTATGCCATAGCATGTATCATACGCTCATTTCTTTTTATGGCTGAATATTATTCCGTTGTTTATCCATTCATGTTTTGACGAATCCTCAGGTTATTTCTGCCTTTTGGCTATTGTGAATATGCTGCAATGAACATTGGTATACATGGATTAGTGTAAGTCTTTGCTTTCTAGTCTTACCGGTAGATACCTAAAAGTAAATTGCTGAGTCATGTGGTAATTTTGTGTTTAACTTTTCGATAAGGTCTTATAACTTCTTAAGGTGAATCCCTGGGACAGAGATTACTAGATCAAAGGCCATGAATGTATGTCTGTCCTGGATAAAGGGGAGAGCTGTCTTGGAAAAAGGGGCAGCTGGGACAGTTAGGAGAGTGGTTTTCACACTGAGAGTACACACATTTACTACAAAGTGCCAGGCATTGTGCTATATATACTTTATATCCATAATTTTACTGAATTTTCACTACTCGTAGAGCAAATACAATTATCTTCATTTAACAGATGAGGAGACTGAGTGTCACGGATTGAACTGCACCTCCCCAAGTCACGCGGCAACTATGTTAGACCACGTTTCCCAGTGTTCAATGGTTGTCCTCCACTGTGTGATTGACATAATTTTCCTCTGAGTTCTAAATCTTAATCTCTTCCAACAGTTAATGGGGCAAGATTAGATTACGTTAAAAGGGATTAGAGTGGAATGAAACACTTTAGCTCAAGTGACAGCCCCTAGCCAATACAAAGGGAGTTTCCCTGGGGGTGTGGCCTGTATCACCTTTTATCTTATAAGAGATAAGAGGAAAGGGAAGTGAGCAGGGAGTTGGGGACCTCATATCACCAAGAAAGTAGCACCAGAAGCAGAATGCATCCTTTGGATCTCAGCTGCGCTGAGAAGTTACGAGATCAGAGGAGGTCTGATGACAAAAGACCTTCTTCCTCTAAAGCTAACAGAGAAAGAAAGCCTTTCCCTGGAACTGATCCCTTGAATTTGGATCACTAGCCTATTATCAAAAGCCCAAACTCACCGCTGTTAAGTTGATGCTGACTCACAGTAATCCTATAGACAGTGTAGAACTGCCTTATACAGTTTCCAAGGAGTGCCTGGTGGATTTGAACTGCTGACCTTCCGATTAGCAGCTGTAGCACTAAACCACCATGCTACCATGGTTTCCTTTAGCCTCTTAGACTGTGAGAAAATAAACTTCTCTCTATTAAAGCTATCCACTTATGATATTTTATGCTCACAGTAGGGTTTTTATACTCTCCTTATTCTCACTCTGGTCGTCTTTCACAGGCCCTCACCACCCAGAACTCTCTGTTATATGATGTCTGACAATTAAGTCTGTGAACTTAGTTATTCTAAGTGCTACATACCTCGATGCTGAATATCACTACAGTTCCTTCAAAGTACTCCCTTTGGGAAGCTGTGCACTGACGCCAGCGCCTGGTTCAGCATTCAAAGTGATATTGGAACTCTTTCTGGAATGGCCATTGTACATGGTGGCACAGTGGCAAGTCCATAAACTAAATTGTCTAGTTGTGAAGGAGTTTTTCAGCCAGTAACAAATAACTGTGTTGAAACACCCTCCCTACTCATCTGATCTGTCCCCCTAATGACTTTTTTCTTCCCTCGAAGACAAAGGAAATATTCAAAGGAACATATTTTGATGACATTCAGGACATTAAGTAATAGAATGACGGCTCTGATGGCTGTTCCGGAAAACGAGTTCCAAAATTGCTTTGAAGGGTGGACTAGGTGTTGGCGTCAGTGCATAGCTTCCCTAAGAGAGCGCTTAGACAGTGACCCTGGTGATACTCAGCAGTGAGGTACGTAGTACATTTTCTAGGATGAGTTCATGAACTTAACTGGCCATTCTCGTAGCAGCACTGTATGACTAAGACATTGAGGCTCAGCAGAATTAAGTGGTTAGACCTACTTTGACCAGCAGACAGAAGGCAGAACTGATACTGCAACCCAGTAAGTCTTGCTGTTAAAATACTTCTGCTTACTCTCTTAAAAAATCCTGTACATTTGCTGGAAGGAGCAATCCTGACGGAGAAATTCACCAGTCTGGTTGCCTAGTCTTTGCCTGGTGTACGTAGTCATTTTCCCTCAGTGTCTTTATCAACACTTTCATGTATTTCACAGTAGCTGCACTGGCATGTGTGCACTGGGGTGACCATTTTATAGGCAGGAAAACTCTTAGAAGCTTAGGAGAACTGCCAAGAAATTAAAGATCAACCACTGGAAAAAGCTATTACCTTTCCAGCCTTCTTCAGTCTCTCATAGGTGACTATTGAACCAAAGGAAAGCTTTTCATTTATCATTTTCAGTTTTGAACATGTCAGTACATTGGGAGGCTCTTGAGAAAGCAAAGTACAGAGTTTTTGTACTCTCCTTAGACATTCTTACTCTGGTCATCTTCCATAGGCCCCCATCACGTAGAACACTCAAGCGTTTTAAACATGGCATCTCCTGTGTCCTTGGCCTTGTGAGATTGGCACCATGGACTGAGAGGAAGACCTTGGGACAGGTGACAGAGCACACAACAGTGGGACTGTCATTCAGAACAAAATAACATCTGAGTTGGGCATGAGGTATCAGCATTATTGTCTTTCTTGGCTTAAAAAGCAGCTGTGCACAAAGCCGTTGAAGCTTTACCTGGGAGTCTGTAGCTCAGGGTAGCGGAGCCTCAGCTTCTGAGAGTGGCCAAGCAGGCCCCAGGCAGGTGGCCTAGGTGGGAAGAGCTAGGATATCTGCTTTGTCCAGGACAGAATTTGGGCTGCGTGGCCCAGGGCTCAGTGCACTCCTAGTCAAAAGCTGGCATTGATGAGGGCAGCAGGTCCTGTTTCAATCTAGGTCTTTGCCCTGAAATAGCACAAGACTAAAAGTGGCTCTTCCTTCCCTGGGGAGAGGCTGAGAGAGTCCACAAAGCTGAAACCTCACACTCACCTTTCCGACCATCTGCAACCAGGCTATTGTTCAAATTTTCCTCTGCCCTAAATGCTCTTTCCACATCCACCTCTGCCAAATCCTACCTAAATCATTTATTCCTATGAACACCTACTATGTGATAGACACTTCACCAGGAAATCATTCCTGATCTGGTATGAATAGTCTCTCCATCACCAATACTCTCCTATCTTGTTTTTTTCTTTTTCCTTTTCTATTATTGTTTTTCTACTGTGGGACTGTCATTCTGTTCTACTATATAAGGCCAAATTCTGGAACTGTTCTTGTTCCTCGTGATTCTCAGCTTCCACCTTCTAGACTCTGACTCACACAGCTGGTTATGATCTTCTTGCTCTTCTTATTCAGCCTCAGACTCTTTCATTTCTCAACAGCCACTGGAGGAAGACAGAAAATGATGCTTACGCTTAACGAATACAACCTAATTGATTATTCCATAATTCCTTTAAGAATATATTTCATTACATATAATAGCAGTGTCTTCCAAAGCGTATGAAAGAAACTCTTACACACACTTTAGAAAATGCTATCATTCTTGTAACCCCAGCCTGGAGATCTGACTCAGAATTCTGATTGCTGGTTTGGGTTTGACTAATTCACCCCAGGAGAAACCTAAGCTATGAGCATGCCAGCTATAAAAGCTCGATAGCAGGAGCTGATTTCCTTTCTTAAATAAGATTTTCTTCACACCCAACTTTTGGTATTGACAAAGTTACATAATAGCGAGAAGATGAGGTTGTGGTGGCCGGGCAGTGCTGCGTGTGGGAAAAGCTTCATTTGACCATCTGGGAAATGTGCTTCATCCAGACAGTAAGGAGAATAAGGAGCAGGGTCAGAATTCAGCAAGTACCCTTTACCTTTAGAGACTGATCAAGAAGGGCAGAGCGGAGCAGTTGGACCTCTTGATCTCACTGCAACTTTTGACACTGCTGCACATGTCTTTCTTCTGAAACTCGCCTGCCTCGGTTCTTTCCTACCTCTCCATTCCTTCTCAGCCTCCTTCCCTGTGTCCTCCTTTTCCATCTACTTCTTACATATTGATGCTCTCCAGAGCTCCCTTCCTCTTCTTTTTCTTCATTGGCTGCTTCTATTGTCATTCTGTAATTTTAACTTCCGAGTGTCAAGAAATCCCAAATCTACCCCCAGCCCAGACCTTTCCTGAAGCTTCAGACTTGCAATCAGCTGTTTTCTATCACTCCTTTTCCTTTCTCTCGGGGAAACCGATATGACCACTTTAATTTTTGTTTGTTAGATACGGGCTTTGGGAGGCAAGGACAGAATGCTATGTGCTCTCATTCTTCCACTCCCATCCATCTTCCCAATTCATTCCACAAGTACCAAGAAACAGAGCCCCAGCCATCTGATAAAGTGTGGGACACAGCTTCAAACCAGTTCTGTTCCACCCCAGATATGCTGAATCAGTATCCACATTTTAACAAGATCCCCAGGTATTTCTTACATATAACAGATTTTGAGAGTTACTGTTCTGTTGGTCCTTAACTGGTAGTATTAGCTGGTTAGAAATGTAAATTCTCAGCAGGAGTTCAAAACTCACTGAACCTGTTTGAAGCTCTGGTGTGGGCAACCTATAAAGTAGAGGGATTGAAGGACTGAGCAGGTTACAAGTCCAATATCATGGAAACAGGGACTCAATAGGACAGTTAATTGTCTACCAGACGTTCATCTTTTCTTCCTTACTAACTTAATCTTGGTCTTTTTGGAAGAAACAAAGTGCTCAACTAGAAAATTACATTTCCCATCCTTTCATGTAGAAATCTCTAGTCGTGTACTGGTTAAGCCCTCAGCTGCTAACTAAAAGGCTGACAGTTCAAATCCACCATCAGCTCCACGGGAGGAAGATAAAGCTCCCTCTTTCTGTAAAGATTACAGCCTTAAAAGCCGTATGGAGCAATTCTACCCTGTCATATAGGATCACTGTGAGTCAGAATTGATTGAATGGCAATGGGTTTTGGCCCTCTCGTGCAGGTAGGGGCGGCCATGTAACTAAGTTCTGGCCAATAAAAGGTAAATGAAGTTTTTCACTGGCATTTCCAGGAAACATTGTCACAAGGGGAAGCGACTAGTTCTAGGTGACATTGCCCCCATTAACATCACTCCATCTAACCTTCCTCTACCTCTGCCCAAAACCAATGTGAGAAGAGGAGGTCAGTGGTCATTGACTTATTTGGCAACTCTGTCTATCCTAAATTTCATCTCTTGTGTGGTCCGAACAGTGCCGTCTCTGGCCCCCTTCCGTTTCCTTGACAATCAGTGTCTCTTATCATAAACTGTCCTGCGTACTATTGCTCAAGCAGTGAGAGCTGGCTCTGACGGAGCTGTCTTTTCTAGCAAGCCTAGCAGGGTACCTCATTTGTACACCACTGCATCCTGAAGATGGAGATTTAGCAGGATTACATATGGATGGAAGCCCTGGCAACACAATGAATAAGAGCTCGGCTGCCTACCAAAAAGGCCAGCAATTTGAATCTACCAGCCACTCCTTGGAAATCCTATCCAGCAGTTCTACTCTGTCCTATAGGATCTCTCTGAGTCAGAATCTACTCGATAGCAATGGGTTTAATTTGATATTTTGGTATGCATGGATGATTCCCAAAGGTATGGTACCACTGTGAGAGAGAAAAATGATGGTAATTCTTTGATAAATATTGTGGATTTATTCGTTTCTTTGCTTGTTTATTTATTATCTATACCTCCCCAGGCTTTACAAAGGCAAAAAGCCCAGATCTGTTTTATTTACCACTGACTAAGTGTCTTAGTCAGGAGCTCTGGTGACGCAGTGATTGAAATGCCCAGCTACTAACTGAGGTTAATTCACTAGCCATCCTGTGCCAGAAAGATACAGCAGTCTGCATCTGTAAAGATTTACAGTCTTGGGAAACGCTATGGACAGTTCTAGTCTGTCTTATGGGGTCTCTGTGAGTTGGAATTGGTGTATTGGAAGTGAGTTTGGGAGGAGAATAGTCTTAGTGCCAGTCAAACAATATTTGTTAAACCAGTGAAGAGGCCCGACAACAACAAGTTCTGTTTGTAGCCAAGGTTTACAGTGTTTCCCAAAATGTTGCCCACAGTTGCCATTTAACTCTTTAGCAGACACCTACCTTCTCACACTCTTTGGCCAAGTGAGTGAAGAAGGCTGGATTGGAAAGCAAGTTGGTTGCTGAACCTTTTGATGTGGGTTTGGTGCCCCTCTCGGTTCACAGGGCGACCCCCTTCTGGCAAAAAGCAGGGAGCAGGCACTTGTGTTGCCTACCCAGACAGGTGAGATGCACCTCTGCTAGGATCTGGATGACCTCCAGGGTTCTCCTGGCCTCAGGGTGCTTTCGTAGGCTGAGCTGTGTATAGTCTTCGCTTATAAGGGCTCTCAGGGAGTACATGGGTTTGCCATTATTGATTTTTCTGTCTTTCTTACCAGTAGAATAATTTGGTGGTGGAGGATCTAGGAAGAGGATTCCTTCTCAGTGATTTCTCAAATCAAAGCCCTATGCAAACCAAAAGTATCTTTTTGTGGTAAATACAGTTCTCTTGAGATTCAGGATTTGTCTAATGGGACTTGGAGCAGAAGGTAGATGGGAAATCAAAATATGTGCTAGGCTTTCCCAAGGGCTTTGGGGCCACACATATATGACCTCAAATCCTACCGCTACCACCCTACAGATCAGTTTTTTTTTTCTTTTTCTTTCAGTTTGTTAGTGTTTTAAATAATATTTCATTGAGATTTTGGTGAAAGTTTACACAGCAAGTTAGGTTGTCATCTGACAATTTCCGTACAGATTGTTCATTGACCGACAACCAAGTGCCATTGAGTTGGATCCGACTCATGCATTAGTTACATTTATCATAAGGTGCCAACGTTGCCTTTGTGTTCTGATTGTTCCCTTTCCAGTACTCTAGTTTCCTTGCCCCATTGTCTTCTTGTCTTGCCTTTTGAGTGGTTATTGACCTTTCGGTCTCACTGTATCACTCTTCTGGGTCACCAAAGGTGATTTCAAGGTATAGGCTCAGTTCTAGGTTTAAAGAGTGTCTCAGTGTAATAGGCCCAGGGAGTCATGTTCTCTGCTGTTTTAGTCATCTGGTCCTTTTTTAAAAAGGACAGGAATTTAAATTCCACTCTGCATATGCCTTCCATTCTATCTGAGACCAGCTACTGTGAGCCAAGTCAAAACAGCCAGTGGTGGTAGCCAGGCATCACCAAGTTCTCCTGGTCTCAGGGTGTGAGAGGTTGCGGCTTGTGCAGACTTGTTTTTTCTCTGAGTTTTTGGTTACCATAGGGTCACTGTAAGTCAGCATCAACTCGATGCAGTGGATTTGGTTTGGTTTGGGGGTTCTTACTCTTTTGTTCCTGGTGAGCAGCAATCTGCAGTTGTATCTTCGATGGCCTCACACACGCTTTTACAACCCCAGCATCTACTCACTTCACTAGGTAATGATTTTTGTGAACAGTTAACTGAGTGGTCCAACAGATTCTACAGACCAGTTTTAAAAACTCTCTGATGCTTAACTCCCTTGTTTGTGAGACCTCACAGTGTTACTCATCAGAGGTTGTATGAAGATTAAATGAGGCAGTAAGTGTACTTTAAGTCCCTAGTTCCCAAACCAAAAGAAACCAAGCTTGTTGCCTTTGAGTTGATTCTGCCCCGTAGTGACCCATGGTGCCTAGTACAGTGCCTGCTGAATAGTGAGTGCTCCAAAAAAGATCTCCTGTATCTCAATCAGATGCCCTTTATTGATGTGTTTTCTCTCTCTTTTAAATTGTACTTTAGACGAATGTTTACACAGCCAATTAGTTTCTCACCAAGCAATCAACGCACATACTGTTTGGTGACACTGGTTGCCGACTAACTCTCCTTTCTCAAGCTTAAGCCCTCCATTACCCATTTTCCTGTCCCCATCTACCGTTTCTTCTTTGGCTCTGGACTGATGTGCACATTTAATCACATTTTGTTTTACAGGCTTCTCCAATCTTTGACTAAAGGGTGAACCTCAGGAGTGACTTCAGTACTTAGTTAGAAGGATGTCCAGGCCACACACTCAGGGTTTCTCCAGTCTCCAAGACACCAGTAACTGGTTCTCCCTCTTACTTTTGCAGAAAAGCCAGACTGTAATAAAAACCATGACAAACTTGAGAGGGAAATCAGGCTATGCCAAGTGTCTGTTTGGAAGGAGACCACAGTCCTGGCCTTTTGCTCTCTCCATGGCAGACATTTCTCATGCTGATACAGTCTGGAATATTCAGTAAGATTTTGTTTGCTGCTTTGTAGTTGTGTCAGAGATGCTTTTAAGTATCATGTGATGGAATTCCCCCCTTTCTCCCAGCTGGCTGTCTCCTAGGGGCATCAGGGAGGACTCTGAAGTTGGGAGCAGATTAGACACAGGGACAGGTACTTGGGGAAAGACAGATGTCATGTGAGGATTACCAAGAACCAAGAAATACCTTGGGCTACGAACAAGGAAGGAATGGACGTGACCAAGGTCCTAATCTGGACTTTTAGCCTCCAGAATGATGGGAAATCTCTGATTCTTAAAGCTGTTTAGTTGAAGTATTTATGTTACAGCAGCTCTAGCTAACTAAGACATCTTCCAAGAATTTTTTCTTTTTTATGTTTTAACTTCAAAATATTTCCTTTCTTTCCTCCCTTCCTTCTTTCTTTCTCTCTAAATTGTACTTTAGATGAAGGTATGTAGAACAAATTAGCTTCTCATTGGCTAGTGAGCACATATATTGTTTTACGACATTAGCTGACAACCCCATGACATGTCTACACTTTTCCGTCTCATCTTGGGTTGGATATTATCACTTTGCTGTGCTCTGCCACCTTGTAGTCCTTGCTCCTGGGCTGGTGTGCCCCTGCATTCTTATTTTGTTTTATAGGCCTGTCTAGATGAAGGGTGAACCTCAGGAGTGACTGTTGCTGAGCTGTAAGGGTGTCTGGGGACCATGCTCAAGGGGGTTTCTTCAGTCTCTGTCAAGCCAGTAAGTCATTTTTGTGAGTTAGAATTCTGTTCTACATTTTTCTCCAGTTTTGTCTGGAACCCTGGTTAAGACCCCTATCAGAGCAGTCAGTGGTGGCAGCCGGGCACCATTTAGTTGTACTGAAATGAGGCTGGTGAACACTGTGGTAATTGTAGTCCATTAGTCCTTTGGACTAATCTTTCTCTTGTTTCTTTAGTTTGCTTCCATTCTCCCTTGCTCCTGAAGAGCTGAGACCAGTATAGTATGTTAGACAGCTGCTCATAGCCTTTTAAGATCCCAGATGCTATTCATGAAAGCAAAGTGTAAAACACATTCTTTGTAAATTGTATTAGACCAGTTGAGCTGGACGCTCCCCAAGACCATGGTTCCCATGGCCCTTAACTCAGTAATTTGGTCTTTTGGGAGTTCCAATGTGTCTATGGAACTTCCATGACCTTGCCTTAGATAAGTTGTGCTAGCTTCTGCAATATGATGTTCTGTCTTACCCTTCACCAAAGTTACCACTTATCTATTGCATATTTACTGTTTTTGTATCCCTGCCCATCCAGTTTCTTATAACCATCAAATGTTGTTTACTTTTGTGTATAAAATTTTTCATGAATTTTTATGGTAGTGGTTGCATACAATATTTGTCCTTTTACTATTGATTTACTTCACTCAGCATAACATCCTCCAGATTCATCCACATTGTGAGATGCTTCACAGATTCATCATTGTTCTTTATCATTGCATAGTACTCCACTATGAGTCAGCCAAGCCAAGTGCCATCCATATGTACCATATATTATCCATTCATCTGCTGATGGGAATCTAGGTTGCTTCCATCTTTCTGCTGTTGTAAACAATGCTGAACATGGGTGTGCATACAAAGTCTGACAGTTAAGTCACCGAACTTAATTGTTCTAAGTGCTACATACCTTGTTATTGAATATCACTACAGTCACCTTTGAGGAACTCCCCTTGAGAAGCTGTGCACCAACACCAGTGCCTAGTCCACCCTTCAAAGAAATTTTGGAACTCTTTCTGGAATGACCATTGTACACAGTGGCACAATGGCAAGTTCACAAGCCTAATAGTCTAGTTGTCTGCGAAGCAGTTTTCAGTCAGTAAACAAATAACCATATTGGAACATCCTCCCTACTCACCTAATCTGGCCCCTGATGACTTTTTTCTTTACCCAAAGATAAAAGGAATGTTGAAAGGAGGGCATTTCGATGATATTCAGGACATCAAGGGTAATACGACAACAGCTCTTATGGCCATTCCAGGAAAAGAGTTCCAAAATTGCTTTGAAAGGTGGTCTAGGCACTGGTGCTGGTGCATAGCTTCCCAAGGGCAGTACTTTGAAAGTGACCATAGTGAAATTCAGCAATGAGGTATGTAGCATTTTTTCTAGGATGAGTTCATGAACTTAACTGGCAGTCCTCGTATGTCTATTCGTGTGTTGCCTTTTATATCCTAGAAGTGGAATTGATGGATCACAGGGTATTTCTATTTCTAGCTTTCCAAGGAAACTCCATATTGTTTTCCAAAACAGTTATATCATTTTGCATTCCCACCAGTAGTACAGAAGAGTGCCAGTCTCCCTGAAGCCTCTTCATCATCTGTTATTTTCTGTTTCTTTGTGATTCATTCCAGTCATGCTAGGGGTGAGATGATATCTCCTTGTCATTTTGATTTGAGTTTCTCTAATAGGGAATGGTCACAGCATTTCCTCCTGTGTCTGTTGACCTCTTGAATATCTTGTTTGGTGAAGTGTCTGTTCTTTTCCTTTGCCCATTTTTAAATTAGATCATCTGTCTTTTCATTGTAGAGATGCTGGATTTTCCTTCAAATCTGAGAGGTTAAAACTTCACTGGATTTGTAACAGCCAAAAAAAAGTTTTCCAGCCTGTAAGTTCTCTTTTTACTCTTTTAGTGAAGCCTTTTGGTGAGCATAAATGTTTAATTTTTAGAAGATTACAGTTATCTACCTTATCGTCTAGATTTTGTGTGTTGTTAGTTATGGTTTGTTTATGTAATAGGTAATGCCATGTAATAGGGTCTCTAGCATTAATCTTATTTTTGATTACAGTTTTGGATTTTATATTTAGGTCTTTGATTCATTTTGAATTAGTTTTTGTCTGTGGTATGAGATATGGGTCCTGTTTCATTTTTTTTGCAGATGGACATCCAGTTGTGCTACCACCAAAAAAGACCATTTTTCCCCAAGTTTGATGGATGGTGGGCCCTTGTCAAAAATCAGGTGACTGTAGGTAGATGTATTTACACCTGGGTTCTCAATTTTGTCCCATTGGTCAATGCATCTGTTATTGTACAAGTACCAGGCTATTATGACTACCATAGCTGTGTAGTAGGTTCTGAAGTCACGCAGTTTGAGTCTTCCTACTTTATTTTTCTCTTTCAATAGTGATATACTTATCCAGGGCTTCTTTTTTTTCCATATAAACTTAATGATTAGCTCTTCCATCTCTTTAAAGACCTTCCAAGTATTTCTTGAGTTCATTCTCTTCATCCTACCATTACTGTTACGACTGTGGTTGAGATCTTCTGCACATCCAGACAGTGGCTCTCCCCTCCTAATTTATCTTGCAGTTACCAGTCTTACGATCTTGTCATAGTTGTTTGTCTGAAATGCAAATCTGTGTTGCCTCCCTGCTTAAAAACCTCCCCATTAGTCAAAAGCAACTGCATTCCTGGACATCAGGGTTGCACAGTACGGTTTAAGAAAGAAGCAAAGTAAAATAAAATATTACAAATAATAATATTACATTTGAGTGCTGTATAAAGCTGCAAAATTTTCTTTTGCCAGATAAAGCATTCAAAACTAAAACAACCACTGAGCACTCACTATCATTTCATAAAAGAAAGGATGTTATGAAAAAATGTTGAAAATGAGTAAAATTTTAGAAAAAAAGACAGTCATATAAAGAAGATGTTATCGTTGTTAGGGGCTATTGAGTCAATTTTGACTCAAAGCAACACACTGTGACAGAGTAGAACTGCTCTGTATGGTTTTCCTGGTTTTAATCTTTTGCTGGAGGAGATCTTCAGGTCCTTCTCCTTAGGAGCTGCTGGATGGGTTCAAACCACCAACTTTTCAGTTAGCACCTGTCGTGGATTGAATTGTGTCTTCTCAAAAAATCTGTTTACTAATTTAAGCCATGGTTGCCAGTATTTTGTGACTGTCCTTCATGTTGTGATTTTCTCATGTCGTAAATCCTAAGTTCTGCTTGTGGTTAATAGACTGGGTTATGTTAAAGAGGATGAAGGTGGGACTGTAACACCCTAAGGTCATCTCTCTGCTCCAATGTAAACGAAGTTTCTTTAGAGCGTGGTTAGCACAATCTTTTATCATTTTATTCTACAAGAGATAAAAGGGAAGGAAAGTAAGTAGAGAGTTGGGGACCTCGTACTGTCAAGAAAGCAGCACAGAGAGCAGAGCTGGTTCCGAGGTCGTGAGGTCTCAGTGAGATCGTGTTAGGTCAAGGACGCAACGCAAGGATCTTCCTTCAGAGCTGACAGACAGAACATGTTTCATTGGAGCTGACACCCTGAATTTGGACTTCCAGCCCACAGGACTATGTGAAAGTAAGCATTTCTTTGTTAAAAGCCATCCACTCATGGTATTTCTGTTAAAGCAGTACCAGACGACTAAGACAGCAGCCAGGTGCTTAATCGCTGTACCACCAGATCTCCTTTAAATGAGTTAGGTGTCCATATTCTTCTCACTTCATTGAGGCCTGTGAAAACACCATCATGAATAGACCTTGCTTGTAGTTTGGGAACAATGGATGGATGGATATGTGCCATGAACGGACAGCCAGCCTCCCCAGAATGTGCCCAATCTTCTATGATCTGGCTTCCTCCACCTACCCCTCCTTTATCTCTCGCTCGCCATTGCCTGGAGTTAACCACTGAGAGCTGCTGTGGTTCCTTTCATAGCCCTTGCTGTCCCTTGACCATGAACCTTCCTTCTCTAGCATTTGGCTAGAGTGCTCATCTTGCCTTGTTCTGCTGGCAAACTCCTATTCATCCCTGAAGGCCTAACTCAGGCAAAATTAGGAAGACCTTGCAGTTGTGGAAGGCATATCTCTTTTTTTGTCCTCACTGTATCATTCTGAAGTGATCTGTTTCTGTGTTCATCATCCCCGCTTGGCTGTGGTTTATGTGCTAAGCACATACAAGATGCTGCACACGTATTTACCAATCCTATTCCGTAATTCACAGCTAAATCCACCTTACCCATCCACAAACGTAGGGCATGCAGAGTTTTACCAAAAGCAAAAAAGCAAATGCACTACCATCAGTCAGATCCAACTCATAGTGACCCTGTAGCGTTTCCAAGGCTGTAAATCTCTGCAGAAGCTGACTGGCTGCTTCTTTCCACAGCACAGCAGCTAGTGGTTTCTAATTGCTGACCCTTTAGTTAGCAGCTGGTCATTTCAACCACTGTGCCACCAGGGTTTCTGGGAGTTTTACCAGCTGACTAATTTTTAGAAATGCTTCTGCTTTAGGAAGTGATTCCACCCTCCAAACCCTGGTTTGATTCCAATCCTTATTATCCCATATGTCTATTGAACGTGGAAGTTTCAGCCTCACATCAAGGCTTCTGAGCCCATCTGGGGGCTGCAGCTCTCTTAGTCAGTCTGCATCCAGCTTCCCTGTTGCTGCTGGGTCTTGTAGCTGCTCTTCCCTGCTGTTGTGCCCAGGTAACACCGGCATACTACACGTTTTCCAAAGGTTTGGGGGCAAAGGAGGAGATGGCTATCATGCACAGCATAGGTGGCAAAACTTAAAACTGTGTTAATCAATAGTGTTCTAACATTCTCTCGAATGTTCCCTGCCTCCAGCTGTGTCCCTCCCGAATGCCCCATTAGATTCCTGCCCTGTCTCAGGACTGGCCTGCCCATCAGATGCCCCACCTTCTTTCCAGTCACCAATCCTAATTCCTGTTCACTTCTGTGCACAGGCCGGGTTAGACCTCCTTTCTCTCCTTAACTAAGATCAGACTAGAACTACCTTTGAGGTAGTTCTCACTAAACATAACAGGATGCCATCTCCTGCGGATCTGCAGTCTCTGGTAGTGAACATTAACAGTAGCAGCTCTGAAATAGCTGCTCCTCAAACACAGGCGAGTACAGAGTTTGACTTTATGACCAAGCTCTGGACCTGGGAGAAGGCGATCCAGGGAGGAAGCCCCCACGGTCAGTGGGGCTTGGTTTGATTGCTTTTCAGTTGTTTGTGCAGAGCTGGATTCCCCAATAAGCAAGGCACTCACAAGCGTCCTTATGTATATATACTGATCTGTAGTGAACAATTTCACAACGTCTGTGAAATTGCCCACTACAGAGCCGTAAGTATACATAAGTAAACCCCTGAGTACCTTGCCTTAATGTAAGGTGGTATGTACTCGTTAATCCACTCTATGTTTGAGTAAGATTTGTATAGGCCGGTGCTTCTGCAGATAGGGACTTACTTATCTTTATATCCCCAGGATGAAGCAGGCAGTAAATGTTCGCTGAATGCATTACAGAACTAATGAACAGAACCAGCTTAGCCCAACAAACAGCAAGCATGTGAGGAATATTTGTTGAGTACAAGAATGAATCAACGGATTAATTCTTCACTTTCTGCTGCTTAGCTGACTTTGATCTTTCTGTGTCTCACTTGGGTAGCTGGCCTGATCCTAGTTCCTCACGATGCTTAAAACCTGTTGCATCCACTGTGGTCAATCCATCTGTTAAGAGTTCTCTTCTTTTTCAACGACCCTACGCTTTACCAAGTGTCATGGATTGAATTATGTCCACCCAAAATAAGTGTCACTTTGGTTAAGCCATGATTCCCAGTATTGCATGGTTGTTCTCTCTCCATTTTGTGATTTTCCTATGTGTTGTAAATCATAATCTCAGCCTGTGATTAGAGAGGATTAGAGGAGGATTGTAACACCCTTACTAAGGCCGCATCCTTGATCCCATATAAAGAGAGCTTCCCTGGGGTGTGGCCTGCACCACCTTTTATTTTACAAGACATAAAAGAAAGGGAAGCAAGCAGGGAGTGGAGACTTCATACCAGCAAGAAAGCAGTGCTACGAGCAGGGTGAATTCTTTGGACTTGGGGTTTCTTCACAGAAAACTCCTAGTCCAAGGAAAGATTGATAACAAGGGCTTTCTACCAGAGTCAACAGGGAGAGAAAGCCTTCCTCTGGAGCTGATGCCCTGAATTTGGACTTCTAGCCTACTAGACTGTGAGAAAATGAATTTCTCTTTGTTAAAGCCATTCACTTATGGTATTTCTGTTATAGCAGCACTATGTTACTAAGATATCTACTCTGTCCTATAGGGCTGCTATGATTCAAAATCTTCTCACTGGCTGTGGGTTTGGTTTGGTAATCATCTGTTTCAGTCAGCTTGCACTGCTTTAACAGAATTACCACAAATGCATGGCTTTAGCAAAGGAAAGTATATTCTTACACAGTTTAGTAGGCTACAAGTCCAAATTTACGCTATCTGCTCCAGGGGAAAGCTTTCCCTCTCCATTGGCTCTGGAGGAAAGTCTCTATGTTGCATCAGTCTTTAGTTGGTGCAATTTAGCGTCTTGGTGCAGTTTAGCGTCTTGGCACAGGAACCTCAGGTCGGAAGGATGCACTCTTTTCCCACTGCTGCTTTCCTGTTGGTGTAAGGTTCCCAACTCTCTGCTTGCTCCCTTTCCTCCTGTCTCTTGTAGGATGAAAGGATAAAAGGTGGTACAAGCCACACTCCAGGGAAGCTCCCTTTACAGTGGAGCAGGGAGGGGACCTTCAGAAGGGATTTACATCCTTAGCCTAATCCTCTTTCACACACAGTGTAGGAAAATCACAAAATGGAGGACAATCATAAAATACTAGGAATCATGGCCCAGCCAAAGGATACACATATTTTTTGGAGGACACAGTTCAATCCATGACATCCTATACCTTGGACCCCCCAAAATCATATTTTTGAAACAGGTAACAAATTCATCTTATCATAACAAAAGTAATAGCAAAAACATGTCCATCCCATATGATACCAAAAGTCTTAAATCAGTTCCAAGTCCAAAATGCAAAAACTTCTCTACAGTTGTGAAATTGAGAATACAAGCTATATGCTTCTAAAGTACCATAGTGGAACAGACAGAAATAAGCAAGTCAGATCCAACTCGACGGCACTTGGCTGGCTGGCTGGCTTCCCATTACAAATGGGTGAAATCACAGAGAAAGAGGGCATTAACAGGCAACAAGCAAGTCAGCAGAACACACTACGTTAGCCCTCAAAGCTCTGAAAATAATCTTCCATTTCCTGAGACAATTTACACATTAGCTTGCCCTCCAGACTCTATACATTGTCCACACTCTCTGGATTCTGAGTGGAAATCCCTAGCCCTGGGCTTCATCTGTGACTTCTAGTTATACTTGGACAATAACTCTGCCCACTCAGTGTTAGGTGCACCCTAAGCCTGAGTTCCACCCTTGCAAACCCATGAGGTCATGGCCAAACCTTTTGAGACTGAGGCAGCTCAGTTTCTTATGCTCTTTATCTCTTCAGTTTCTGCTTCCTGTGGCTTTGGGCCCACATCTGCCCTGAAGGAGCAAGTGTTCCAAAGCTCTGTAGTTCCATCAATTAAAGTGTCCAGAAGCACCCTACTCTGTCAGGTAACCTTCTGCACACAGGCACTCAGCACTCTGGCTTCATGGGTCAGTGAGCCTAGCTCAACGAATTCAAGTGAATGGAGGCATCCCCCTCCTCAAGAAACCTCTGTGCACAAGTACTTGGCTCTCATGCTCCATGAGGTGACTCCAGTGCTATCTCAAGCTGGTCTGATTCTGCTGCTGGTGCTGGTTCTTTTTTGATGCTGCTGGTCCTCTGCTGCTTGTTTCTCAACACATATGCCTTAATTGGTTTTAACAGTTCTCTTCAGTTCCTTCTGGGTCTTCCATCCATTCACAGTTTTAAAACCACTTACACATTTTAGGTACTTGTTAGAGCAGCACCCCGCTCATGGTACCAAATTCTGTTTTAGTCATCTAGTGGTGCTCTAACAGAGACACTACAAATGAATGACTTTAAAAACAGAAATTTTATTTCATCACAGTCCAGTATGCTAAGAGTCCAAATTCAGAGTGTCAGCTCCAGTGGAAGACTTTCTCTGCTGGCACTGGAGGAAGGTCCTTGTTGTCCATCTTCCCCTGGAGTAGAAGCTTCAGAGGCTTGTGAGACCCTAGTCCTCTACAAAGGATGCACTCAGCTCCAACACTGCTTTGTTATTGGTATCAGATCTCCAAATGTTTCTGCCAGCTTCCCTTCTTTATATCTCAAGAGACTACCTCAAAGTGCAAAACAAAATCACACATTGAATCCTGCTGTACTAACACAACTGCTGCCCATCCACCCTCATTAACATCACAGAGAAAGGAATTCCAACATAGAGGAACATCACACAATACCAGGAATCATGGCCTAGCCAAATTGCCAGATTTTTTAGGGAATACAGTTCAATCCATGATGCTGTCACTTAGGCATCTCCATTGTAACTACATTTAAAAACTGCAGATTTTACTGATTGTATCTTTCTGGTTTTATCTCTGCCTACATGATACCAACATATTCAGTACCATTCCAGAAAGCCTCAGCACTGACCAAACCTTGATTTTCTCCATAAATCTCAATGTGACAGAAATTTACTTTGGGAAATCCTAATTCGTTGCTAAGCTTGGCCTCATGTTCTTTATTTCACATTTTAAAAGCCATATTTATGGATAGAGAAAGAATGCTTTTGAACCACATGGAGCTGGCCCATGTTACACTCAACTTAATTAGATCCACCCTGAGATGGATGTATCTACCTTTTACTAGCCAAACCAGGAAAATCAGAGCAATTATTGAGCAAATGCCCTGAACCTTTTTTGGAGACAGTGATAACATAAGTCAATTTTGAATTAAATTGCATCATTTTGATCTAAAATACGTAACTTTTTACAAATACGTCATTTTTGCAGAAATATTTATTTCCAGCTATATAAAGACTGTATTATTTTTTATTTAAAAGGAACTAGACTGTGGAATGATGTATACTTGAAATCAAAATAATATTTATCCAAACCACTCCAGTATGTTCTTTACTTTAAGAGAGAAGGTGATTTTTAAAATGAGGAAAAATAAATTTAAGTTCTACTTCCTAGATTTTTAACCTAAGCAGTTAAAATAGTAAGATACAGCTTTAATTACTGCGATGAATTCTTGATTGCCTGGAATTCTTTTGGAATGGCATGCTTTGGTTAATTGGGCCTTCTGGGAAGTTTTGTGTTAGACAAGAGCCCCCTTTTTCTTTCTCCCTTGTAAGAAATCTTTCTAGAAAATAGCCCTCCATGCTCATGGATAGGAAGACAGTGTGAAAATAGCTATTTTACCCAAAGCAATCTACTTATATAATGCAATCCCAATACAAATTCCCGTGACACTTTTTAATGAGATGGAGAAGTAAATCACCAACTTTGTTTCAAAATGGAAGAAACCTTGGATAAGTAAAGCACTACTGAAGAAGAAGAACACACAGGGAGGCCTCTCATTACCCTGCTTTAGAATCTATTACAATATCACATTTGTGAAAACAGCCTGGTAATGGTACAAAAGGAGACAGATCAATGGAACATAGTTGAGATGCCAGAGATGCCACCATCCTTCTATTAAGCATTGATATTCAACAAGGGCCCTAAGATGTTAAACTGGGGTAAAAGCAATATTTTCAGCAAATGGTGCTGACAAAATTATATATCTATCTGCAAAAATCGAGAAAAGACCCATACCTCACACCTTATACAAAAACCAACTCAAAATGGATAAAAGACCTACATATCAAATCTAGAACAATAAAGCTCACCAGGAAAAAAATATGATCAACAATGGAAGTTTTAATACACAATGTAGACAGACTTCAAAATCTGACAAAGCACAATCAACAGAAGAGAAAATAGGCAAGTGGAAACTACTAAGAATCAAACACTTCTACTCATCCAAAGACTTTATCAAAAGAATTAAAAGACCACCTACAGAATGGGAAAAAATATTTGGCAACTATATGTCAGACCAACATCTGACATAATCTATAAGGTACTACCAAATGTCAATAAGAAAAAGATAGATAATCCAATTAAGTGATGGGCAAAGGAAACAGACAGACATTTCTCTGAAGAGGACATCCAGGCAGCCAAAAAACACAGACGGAAATACTCACAACCACTAGCTATTAAAGAAATTCAAATCAAAACCACCATGAGATAACACCTCACCCCAACAAGGTTGTCCATGATCCAGAAAATGCAGAACAACAGAAGCTGGAGAGGCTGTAGAGAAATTGGAACTCTCCTACACTGTTGGTGGGTTTGCAAAATGGTGCGACCTCTTTGGAAAGCAATCTGGCACTTCCTTAAAAAACTGAAAATAGATATACCATTTGATGCAGTAATTCTACTGCTTGGAATATACCCAGCAGAATCAAGGTCATTCACACCAACAGATACATGCACACAAATGTTTATTGCAGCACAGTCCACAACAGTGAAAAGATGGAATCAACCCAGATGTCTAACAACAGAGGAATGGATAGGTAAACTACAGTGTATATACTCAATGGAACACTATGCAACGATAAAATACAATGATGATTTTAGGAAGCATCTCATAACCTGGTTTCAATTAGAGGACATTATGTTGAGCAAAATTAGTCAATGGCAAAAGGACAAATATTGTATGAGACTTCTACAATAAGAACTTAAAAACAGACTCATGCATAGAAGAAAAGACTCTTCAACAGCTGCAAGGATGGGGAGGGAGGGAGAGAGAGGGTAGGGTATAGACTAAATAGCTGATAGAAATTTGGTTGGGTGAAATCAGTGACAGCACACATTAGAAAGAAGACCGATTTTAGCTGGACTTCAACATAACATGATTATCCTTCCCATCTTAACCTAATATTGCAAGGACAGAGTAGCTGGGGCAGGGGTCTGGGGACCATGCTCCCAGGGGAATTCAAGGACAATTGGAATAACTAGTATTTTACTAAGAGAGTCTTCTGCACCCCACATTGGTGAGTGGCATCTGGGATCTTAAAAGCTGCAATCTGAGGTACACCAAACGGTCCCAACTCAACAGGAATGGGTGATCAGCAAGGACCAAAACAACATGGGGGAAAGAGAATCCAGAAGACAGAGAGACCTACGTGAGTGGGTGACTACATCGACATGTGACCAGAAGAAGTGGATGATGCCCAGCCACCACCAGTGATAGCCACGATAGGGCTCACAAAGTTGAGTCTCACTGGCAACATGAGAATAAAAAGGGGTGCACCCTGAGATCTCCACTAAAAGACTGCAATTGATGGTCCAGGGCCCTTGGGGCTTGCCTGGGAGCATGGTCCCTGGACTTGATGCTGCCCCTGTCCATCAATCGTAATGGAGGTCAACTCTTTGGATAGGAATGGATCGGACTTGGTGACACAGAGTGACAATATCATGTGTGTACTTTATGGTTTCATGCATCTGTAGGATATCATCCAGCTGACCTTTTATTGGATGTGGGGGAAACAGTGAAGAGGAGGGGATAGGAGATTTGTTAGGAGGATATGACATGTATAGAACAGAGAGGAGGAATGTGCTGTCACAGGGCAGGGAGAGCAGAGGGAGATGCACCTAGGCAGACATGCACATTTATACAGAATTGTACATTTTCACTCAATCATAATAAAAAAAAAATCAAAAAAAGAAAGAAAATAGCCCTAACCCTCACTTCACCCTTCCTCCATTACTTCTTCCTCCCATCTTCTCTCTTTTGGTTTTTCAAAATCAGTGTCAGGGATATAATTCAATCTTTCTGTGAGCTGTCTTCACTTTCTCTGAGCAGTCATTCTGAGTACTAAATCTCACTGTTCAGTCTTGAGTTAGGAAGGTGTCAAAAATTAGGCCGATGAATTCTCTGGACAATGAAAGGGTGAATCATTTTATGGTGGCTTGACAAATCCACAGTCACTGTCTGTGACATCACCTTCATTAATTTTCTTTGCAGCATGTATTACTGTATGAAAATAAACAATTCATTTACCTGTGTATGTGTTTCCTGCCTGCTTTGACCCTCTGAAAGGTAAGCTCCACAGAGGCCAGGATTCTGCTGTCTGTATGGTTCTGGGCTGAATCTCTAACACTTGGAAGTACCTGATGTATGCAGAGGAGAAGGTAAAGTTTGGGGATCAGGAGTTCACTTGAAGGCATTTCAAATTTCCTGCCTGTTAAAAGTGGTAATACCAAGCAGCCAGTTGGACATATGAGACTGGAGTTTAGGAAAGAGGCCCAGCCTAGACATAAAAATTTGGGATATTTTAGTGTAGAAATGGTATTTAAAACTTTGCGATTGGGTGAGACTACCCAGGGAAGAGAACACTGTGGAGAGGATGAGACAGGTCAGAACTGGAGCACTCAAAGTCTCCACACAGCAGATGAGGAGAAACCTGTTAAGAGACTTTTTCTATAGCAGAAGCCCCTGGAGGGGTTGTATCATATCATACCTCAAACTCCTGTCTTTTACGCTTTGATCTCTCACAACTGGAGTGTTGGTGCTGATCACAGTGTTTGGTACACAGAGATTTTCAATGAATGTTTGTGGAATAAAACATGGATGAACTGATAGATGACTCATAAATACTAGGGTGTGTCCTGAGGGTGAAAACCCCGGTGGTGTAGTGGTTAAGTGCTATGTCTGCTAACCAAAAGATCGGCAGTTGAGATCTGCCAGGTACTACTTGGAAACTCTGTGGGGCATTTCTCCTCTGGCCAATAGGACTGTTATGAGTTGGAGTCTACTAGATGGCAGTGGCTTGGTCCTGAGGGCAGTTTCTGAAAGTTGCATGGGAAAGATTGCTGCAACAGAGATTGTCAGTGACCTTGAGGCTAGGATGTTAGACAAGTCATTGATTTAGTTGGTTAAAGTTTTCACGATGATGTCAGGATTTGAGAGGAAAGGGAAAGCAGGGGCAGGAGACAAGGCCCTCATGACTAAAGGCTGGACAATCCATGGTTTGCAGCAGTAACTCCCAGACAGTGCTTTAGTAAATGGCATGGGTCTCAAAGGAGAAAGGTTTCATGCGTGATAGTTTTGAGTAGGATTTGAGGCAGCAAGTGGGGAAAGCAGAATGATAATGGGAGAGAACCGGATTTTAATTAAGAAAATGTGAGGGGGTATCATGCAACAGAGGCTGAGGAAACAGAAGAGTCTGATAACAATAATGAGAGTTCCACATTAAAAGCCATTTGGAAGAAGTCAACAGTGAAAGGAAGACTCACGAAGCAAACAAAGAGCATTTTGGGGATGACAGGACAAGAAATTTCAGGATCTGGCATTTTGAGGCTGAGATTGACAGAAGAGACAGGTATGATAAGAATATGTCTTCTAGATTTGGGGGCCTGCGTAGGCCAAGTATTTGGCTGATGCAGGGAGCTTGATGTTAACAGACTGTAGTCTTTTCTTAGCCTTTGTGTAAGAGATTCTTAAAAAAATTACTGTGTTTCCCTTCAGAGTTCTAGTTAAGGTATCGAGGAAAGGGGTAAATGGTCACTAGATAAACCAGAGCAGGTCTAAGGATCTAGGAGGCTAACATTAACGTAGTGAAATGAAAGGGGGTTGTAAGAAAGGGATCTTCCTGAGACAATGTTCCCCACAGAAAAGTGGAGGAGACCAACTAGGTCTCCACTTACCTACTGGTGGAGACTTAAAGGCTCAGGTGAGCAGAACTTAAATTCCCTAAGCCAAGCTCCCGATAACACGGAAAAGTGCATTCTCCTCTCCCACTGACTGTCCACTTCTACATTTCCTGTAGTCATCCTGTCTTGAGTTTTTCCTGTTAAAACTCTTTGTATAAAAATAAATCAGACTGTGAGATCCTCAAGAGCATTTCTAGTCATATTTGTATCCCCGGCACCTGGAACTTTGCCTTTGCTTGATCATGCCAGCATTTGGCAACTGGAGAAATAAAATGAAAACCACAAAGATTCAGAAAGTCTCACCCTAATGCTTTGGCACCCCAAAATGTCTCTACAAATGTCTGAGGTATGTACGGAAGGCACCAGCAGCTGTCAGCAGACAGTGGTCAAGTAGACACAGGAAGTGTACGCCAGCAGCTGTCAGTATACAGTGGTCAAGTAGAAGCAGAAAGTCTGGTCCCCATCCCATCTCCCTCTTTTATATTCAATAAAAATTTAAAAAATTGGTCTTTTCAATTCTACAATTAATAATTGTTTCATTTTTCTTACATACATTTTTGTATATACATTTCAGTGACATTAACTGCCTTCATCATGTTGTGCAAACATCACTATTTCCAAATTTTTTCATCACCCTTACTGGAAGCTCAGTGATGCCTACCTCTTTTTCCTTCTTCCCCATTAAAAGAAAGAAATAAACAAAAATGAGTTGCTGTCAAATTGATTCTGACTTACGACATCTGTGTTAAGAGTGCAGCTGTGCTCTAAAGGGTTTTCCATGGCTGATTTTTCAGTAGTAGTTTGCCAGGCCTTTCTTCCAAGGCACCTCTGGGTGGACTCCAGCCTCTACCCTTTCTGTTAGCAGCTGAGCGCATTAACCATTTGTGCTACCCAGGGACTTCTCACTCTTGGTAATCATTCATAAACTTTGGTCTCTGTTCATTGGCATGTTTTAGATATTTCATGTAAGCAGAATCACGTAATTGTTTTGTGGCTGATCTATTTCAGTTAGCATAGTGTTTTCAAAGTCACCCGATACTGTAGTATTTATCAGGACTTCATTTCTCTTTATGACAGAATATGCGTGTGCCACATTTTTTTATCCATTCATCTGTTAATGGACACTTGGGTTGTTTCCACCTTCCGGATGTTGTGACTAGTTGTTGCTGTCAACGCTGGTGTATAAGTCGGTCTGTGTTCCTGCTTTCTGTACTCCCAAGGCTTTAAGCTACATCTATTCTCTGTGTCCACAGTGAGGGTGAGTTTAACAGACTAGCTTGCAGGCAGGCAGAATGGGGCTGGTCAAGAACCCTGAATCTGCTGAAGAGGAACATAGAAAGTGAAGAAAGGGGTGCTGGAGACAACCATGCACCCCCCTCAATTTTGCCCTATGTTTATCTTCTCGACAATAACAAAAACTGTCTCCTCATGTTTCTAGTTCACATCCCCTTGTAGATACATCTCACTTTGTGAGGCCTGACGGCTTGAAGCCTGTCACTGAGTTTATGTCTTCAGTACGCACTGACAAGTCCCCATTCTTGGCTGAAATAGAATTCCCACCTTCCTGCTGCATTAACCTCATTCTTTTAAGAGGAATTTAAAAAAAAAAAACCAAAACACTATGCACTCCCCCTTTTCAGACTAGTTACCATGGCACCCATCAGTTAAGGGCAAGTGAGCACTGGCAAGAGGATACTTGACTGAAAAGGGCTCAGCAACACTCCTCAGAGGGAAGAAGAGGAGTCACACCAGAAAGGTGAGTCTGTTGAAAAAGGAGTTACTGACAGGGGCTCACGGGGGTACAAAAGCATTAACCAATCTTGTAGGTACCAGTGGTAGCTGGTAGCAAGAGGAAATGAGGGGAGAGTGGGGAGCCTGTCCCCTTTTCCTAAGGAAACAAATGAGCTAGATCTCAGCAGTCATAAAGCTGAGATCCATCACTTTATGACTCAATTTGTTTGGATGCTGCCTTCTTTTTAGAAGCAGTTCAAACCAGGACACTGGCTATCACAAAGATTTTATAAGCTGTTATTATTTTATTTTTAGACTTGTAAAAATGCTGTAAATTTGTGATCAGAAATGAGCCTAGCAGCTGAGAACTTGTTTTAAATACATTGGGAAGTGGTTGAACTCATCAGTTCTGTGTCCCAGAAACGCTGGGAGAATGGTGGGGGCATAGGAACTTGGAACTCAGGAAATCAGTAGCAAGGTGAGAGGTGGGGAGAGACAGGTATTTGCAAGGGAGATAGGCAAAAGTGAGCATCTCTAAACTGCCCACATCCTCTAAAGATAGTCAGGGAAAATATACTTGGTATTGGGTCTTCCTTAATATCTGGATCCATAAGACATCTCACATTTGTGAATTTTTGTGATACTTGGTAACTTTCTTCTTTCAGCATTGATCCTTGCCTTTTGAGTCTTTCAGAACAGATAATCTTTCTACGGTATATTTTTGATTTTGTATGGTGTATTTTTCTTGCCAGGGCATTGGGCCATAGACGCAAAGTAAGAGTTTGGAACAAGATCCTTTGAAGCAAAGCTCAGAAGATCAATAGGAACACTGATAACCCACAGCTCAGCCCAAACCAGGAGTATGTACTGTTTCATAAAGCCAAAGCCAGCGTTACCCTAGGTAGTCAGTCATGGTATGCAGATTGACGAGGCACAAGGCATCATATGAGTAGTGAAAAGTCCTTCATATGAGTAGTGAAAAGACCAGTGCTTGGTCTTCTCAGACACAAAGCACAGAAGGAGCCCTGAGGGATCAAAAGAAACAAGGAGCTGAGCAGGAGAATTTGCCCTCTCCCTGGGCTGTTTGTACTCAGGGATGCCATGCTTTTGGTAGCTACCTACAACTGAGAAGCTCTACCTACAACTGAGGAGCTCTCCAGAAGGACCCCATTCTAGGCCTTGGTCCGAAATTACCACATGGAGCCTTTGGCCCTAATGAGTGAAGATGGACTTCATGGAGTGAGGAGCATTCTTTTTCCCGAAATGGACAGGCACAATGGCCTACATCTAAACAAGGCTCATGGCCTCCCTGGTCCTCTGACCTTGGCTTTCTGGATCTTATTAATCTTATGGTGAAAAAATTAGGAATATTAATGCAAAGAAAACTATTTATAGAAGAGTCTTCTCCCTAAGATTCAGAGTAGAGCTGAAATGGGCAACCCACTGCTGTCCTGTAGCTAGAGGGTAGTTGCAGCCCCAGATCACAAGGAACTCCAAATAGAAGATAACACAAAATCAAGCCAAAAGGCCTGGACCACAGAGATACTGGAGTGTCTTAACCTCTCCTGTGCCATAAATTTCACCCTGAGCATGGGGACCTACGAGATTTGTTGACTAGACCCATACCAGTGCATGGTCTTCTCAGACACAAAGCACAGAAGGCACCCTGAAGGACCAGAAGAAACAAGGAGCTGAGCAGCAGAATTTGCCCTCTCCCTGAGCTGTTTGTACTCATGGATGCCATACTTTTGGTAGGTGTTTCATAAAGCTCCTAATACAGAATCCTCACAGCAACTCTTGCAGGATAAATATCACTATTCTCATTTTTACAGATGAAGAAACTAAGACTCAAAACTACTAAAGGGTTTACCAAAGGTCAGATGGTATAGGATGCTGAACTCCAAAGCCAGGCTTATCCCTCTCTATTGCATTTCTGCCTGTGCAGAAGCTATGTGAGCAGACATGAAGGGACACTTCTAAGAAGCATTTCTTGCCTAGACCAAAAGTACCTTCAACCTTCTTCTGACATCCAAGATCATTATGAATCCCCTCCCTTGAAACGTGTTACAATGTGGTCACACTCACTGAAGTATGCAGGACATTCTGTCCATATGTTAAACATCTCCAAACAACAGTGAACATAATAGATTTCCTTCTATTGTCACTTGTTGCAATAAATGTTTCTCGGAAGTTTCAGGTCTCCATCATTTCCTTAACAGAATTGCAGTGCCTTCTAAGCATTGACACCTTTTTTCCCCATCTCTTTTGCTCCTGGTAACTAATAGTAAATTTCACTTCTATACACTTAACCAGTCTAGAGACTTCATATAAGTGGAATCATACAATACTGGTCCATTTTGTGTCTGATTTATTTCATTATTGTAATGTTTTCAAGTTTCATTCACATTGGAGCATGCATCAGGACATCATTTCCTTTTATGACTAACATTGCATTGCACATATATACCACATTTTATTTATCCATTCATCTGCTGATGGACATTTACACTATTTCTACCTTTTGGATATTGTGCACAGTACTGCAATGAACAATGTTGTACAAGGATCTGTTTGAGTCCCTGCTTTCAATTCTTCAGAATATATACCTAGAAGTGAAGTTGCTGAATCATATTGTAATTCTGTTTAACTTCTGAGCAACTGACCGTTTTCCCCAGCAACCTATCATTTTACCATGCTGTCAGAAATGGATGAGGAATCCAATTTGTCTGTACCATTGCCAATACCTAATGTTTTCCATTTTTCTGATTACAGTCATCCTAGCGGAGATGACCCCCACTTGTCTATCAGTTTATCATACTGTGGGGCTTGCATGTTGCTGTGGTGCTAGAAGCTATGTCTTATGAACGGCAGCAGAACATTGTCAGATACAATGCCAGAAAATGAGCCCCTCGAGTTGGAAGGCACTCAGAAGACAACTGGGGAAGATTTGTATCCTCAAAGTGAAATTGGCCTTGATGATGTGGGTAGAGTCAGGCCTTCAGGATCTTCAGTTCAAATAGAAACGGAAGAAAATTAGAACAAGTCCAGAAGAGTGAAGTACAAACATGAGTATATCCCACCTGAGTTTAGAGACCATCTCAAAAACAGATTTGATGCATTGAACATAAATGACTGAAGACCAGATGAGTTGTGAAATGACATCAAAGACATCATTTATGAAGAAAGCAAAGATTATTAAAAAGACAGGAAAGAAATAAAAGACCAATTGGATATCAGAAGATTGTCTGAAGCTTGCTTTTGAATGTCTAGTAGCTCAAACAAGAGGAATTATGAAGTGAAAGAACTAAACAAAAGATTTCAAAGGGCAGCTCAAGAAGACAATGTAAAATATTATAATGACATGTGCAAAGAGCTGGAAGTAGAAAATTGAAAGAGAAGAACATGTTTTGCATTTCTCAAGCTGGAAGAACTGAAGAAAAATTCAAGACTTAAGTTGCAATAGTAAAGGATTCTACAATCTAGTATTAACATTAGAAAATATTAAATGACTCAGGAAGCATTAAAAGAAGATCAAGGAATACACAAAGTCATTATACCAGAAAAATTGGTCAACATTAAATCATTTCAAGAGGAGCATATGATTAGGAAGCAATTGCACTGAAGGAAGAAGTTGAAGCTGCACTGAAGACACTGGTGAAAAACAAGGTGCTAGGAATTAATGGAATATCAACTGAGATATTTTAACAAACAGATGCAGCACTGGAAGTGCTCACTCATCTATACCAAGAAATTTGGCGCCTGGCCATCTGACTGGAAGAGATCCATATTTATGCCTATACCAAAGAAAGTTGATACAACTGAATGCAGAAATTATCAAACAATATCATTAATATCATATGTAATTAAATTTTGCTAAAGATTATTCAAAAGTGACTACAACAGTATATCGACAGAGAACTGCCAGAAATTCAAGCCAAAGTCAGAAGAGGAAGTGGAACCAGGAATATCATTGTTGATGACAGATGGATCTTAGATGGAAGCAGAGAATACCAGAAAAAGATGTCTACCTATGTTTCTTTGACTATGCAAAGGCATTTGACTGTGTGGATCATAACAAATAGTGGATAACATTGCAGAGAATGGGAATTCCAGAACATTTAGTTCTGCTCATGAGGAATCTGTATATGGATCAAGAGGCAATCATGTGAACAAAACAAGGGGACACTGTATGGTTTAAAGTAAGGAAAGAGGTGCATCAGGGTTGTATCCTTCCACCAAACACTTTCAATCATTATGTAGAACAAATAATCCTAGAAAGTGGGTTATATGAAGACCAACGAGGCATCAAGACTGGAGGAAGACTCATTAACAACTTGTGTTATACAGATAACACAACCATGTTGCTGGAAATGAAGAGAATCTGAAACACAGATGAAAATCAAAGACCACAGGCTTCACTACGGTTTGCACCTCAACATCAAGAAGATAAAAATCTTCACAACCAGACCAGGAAGGAACATCATCATAAATGGAGAAAGGATTGAAGTTGTCAAGGATTTCATTTTACTTGGTTCCACAGTCAACACCCATGGAAAAAGCAGTGAGGAGCTCAGAAGACACACTGCCTTGGGAAAATCTGCTACCAAGGAGCTGTTTCAAGTATTGAAAAGTAAAGATGTCACCTTGAAGACTAAGGTGTGCCTAACCCCAGCCATGGCATTTTCAATCACATCATATGCATAGGAAAGCTGGACAGTGTATAAAAAAGACAGAAGAAAAATTGGTGCCTTTGAATTGTGGTGTTAGAGAAGAATATTGACTGTACCATGGACTGCCAAAAGAAGAAGTAGATACTTTTTGAAAGGAATAAAACCAGAGTGCTCCTTGGAAGCAAAGCTAGCAAGACTATCTCACACACTTTTGGACATGTCGTCAGGAGGGGGCAATCCCTGGAGAATGGCACTATGCTCGGTAGAGTACAAGGTCAACAAAAAAGAGGAAGACCCTCAACAAGATGGATTGACACAGTGGCTGCGATGACCAGCTTGAGTGTAAAAACAATTGTGGGCATGGCTCAGAACCAGACAGTATTTTGTTCTGCTGTGCATAGGGCCGCTATGAGTCAGAAGCGACTAGGCAGTACCTAACAACATAACAGTGCGGATAACACACTATGGATAACAGAAACTCTGCTGGCATAGTGATTAAGAGCGATGGTAGCAAACCAAACTGTTGGCAGTTCCAATCCATCAGGTGCTCCTTGAAAACTCTATAGGGCAATTCTACTCTGTCCTTTAGGGTCATTATGAGTCAGAATCAGCTCGACAGCAGTGGGTTTCTTTCCGGTGTAGGGATGAAGTTATATCTCATTGTGGTTTTGATTTGCACTTTTCTATGTTTAATGGGGCCCTGGTGACACAGTAGTAGAGTGTTCAGCTGCTAACTTAAAGGTCATCAGTTCAAACCCACCAGCCAGTCTTTGGAAAGGCAATAGCGTAGTTCTACTCCATCCTATAAAGTTGTTATGAATTGGAATCAAGTCCACTGGCAATGTCTAATGGAGTCAAGGATCTTTTCATGTGCTTGTTGGTCATCTGTGTATCCTCTTTGGTCCATTCCTTTCAAGTCCTTTGCCATTTTTTTTTTTTTTTTTTGGCATGTGAGCTCTTGACTACTCAAAGATCTTTTCTTTTTACATTTGTACTCACATTAGCTATATTCTGCATGACTAAAGTTCCCAAACCCCAAATTTTAGCATCACGGAAGTACTTTCTTTCATCTTACTGCTGAATTGGGCTTACATATTAGAATATGTATTACTTAAGCTTTAAAATTTTAGATTTACAGATAAGTTGCATAGATAGCAACTGTACTCTTCCCTTTTCTCTTATCCTCTTCACCAGCTTCTCCTAATAGTAACATCTTATATAACCATGGTACATTTGTCAATGCTAAGAAATCAGCATTAGCTGTGTGTGTACTTTTAATATGCTACAAGTCACGAATACTGCATTATGTAACAGATATTTCCTGGTTTTCTAGATGATCTCATTTGTACGTAATCATCTCAATGCCTCAAGCTGTAAAGCTTTCTTTCCACTGAAAAGTTTTACAGTGACTGTGTATCCAGTTGTTGGGTCTTTTTCCTTCTTTACTTAAAGGTGAACTAAAAGAAAGAATGTAATGTACCTAAAATAACAGTCAGGTTATATAATTTCACTATCATTGATTTGACTGTGTATCAGATTTTCAGATTTGTGCTTATGGTGAAATACTATGCACTTGAATAGCTATGGAAAAATAAATGTATCAGCTGCTGCTACATTCATTTCATTTGACTCAGTGGGTAAAATCCATCCTGCAATTTCTCCCCAAGATTTTGGAATATTTCAGTATAGCCACTGGATAGTCTGGCTATTTCCAGAGAAATTTTTTAAACAGAGACTACTATCTTATCACTTGTGTGACACCCAGATAAAACAAAGAAAGCTAGAGAGTAAACAGAAGTAAGAAAAGAGAAACGGTTATTTTAAAATATTGAGGCAGAAAAGAAATCAATTATGTCAACTTATAAGAAATTAGGAGGTCATTGGTAACAAAAACTGGTGTAAGACAAAAACCAGGAGATGTGGGTATCTTGTGATGGAGTCCCTGGACATAAAGTCTGAGATGGAGATTTCTGCTCTGTAGGTTTACTGGGAAGTTCTTGGGAACGGTGCTTATAAGGAAGTAGAGAAGGAAAACTGGACAGAGAGATAAGTTGAAATGTGGTGCTGGTACAACAGAGGCCTCAGACAATCCAACAGGTATCTCTGGAGCTAGGATGGCCCTTTAGAGCTGTCCCAGACCAGCATTATGAACTGATTCTTTCCAACGCAAACATAGCCAAAGAATCAACACCAGAGCAGACCCCAAATTTTCACAATTTGGGTAAATTTAAACCATAATTGGAATGCAAAAAATGACAGCTCGGAGCCCTGCTAGAAACTTAACATCTCTCTTAGGAAAGAAGGGCAGCACATGGGTTGCCTAACGACTGAATCTCTTGCCGAAGGGATTTTCTGAAGAGTCGGAATCAGTGACCCACTCAAAGACAGCAGCCAGTGCACCACTTTAACTGTGCATCACTACTCAGTCCTGGAAACAATCCAATCTCACCTGTCAGGCTCCTGAAGGAACTCACTACACCTCTTCCTAGACTCCCATTCTAGGACTTCTACCTGTAATTTTTCCCATTTTGGTTATCGTTCTGGATCACCCAAATTTAAAAAATTTAAAAAATTTAAAAAATTTGGGTTCAAACCAGTCTGTAGTCCCATTGAAAACTGAGGCAAGGGGACCAGGTCTTCGATGAGGCCTATTCCTAGGGAAGGAACATAAACTTGGATGAGGCAGCCCCCTTCACCTGAGAGCAGTTCCCAAAAATGTATGCAGCAGCGAGAAGTTGTCTGCCAACACTCCTTGGTCCCAAGGAGGGATTTGGCCAGCACACCAGAGAATCTGTTAAATATGACATCCTCGAATCCAAGAGAAGAATGCATTTCAAGATAGGAGTAGTCACTTTTACGGAAATTGCTGAGAGCCTGAGTTAGGTGATAGAGAAGTGACATGATGGACATCCCTAGTGGCTGTCTCAGCTATCTAGTACTGCTAGAGACCACAAGTTGATGGCTTTAACAAAGAGAAATTTATTTTCTCATAGTAAAGCAGGCTAAAAGTACAAATTAAGGGTGTCAGCTCTAGGAGGAGACTTTCTCTTTTGACTCTGGAGGAAAGTCCTTGTTTATCTTCTCCTGGCCTTGGGGCTTCTTGAGGCACAGGGACCCCGAGCCCGATGGACATGGGTTCCCACAGTGCTTCTTTCCTGGTAGTATGATGTCCCCCTGTCTCTCTGCTCGCTTCTTTCTTTTGTATCCCAAAAGATTACCTCAACGCAGTCCAAGCTTTTAGACTGAGGCCTATCTCACTAACACAGCTGCTGTCTATTCTCCCTCATTAACATGGTAGAGGCAAGATTGATAACATATGGGAAAAATTACACAACACCAGCAATCATGACCCAGCAAAACATTTTTGGAGGACATAATTCAATCCGTTACAGTGACTTCAACCAGAAAAATTAAAAAAAAAAATTGCATTTTTTGGGAAAGTTTACAGTTCATGTCAGTTTGTCATACAAAACTCCACATAACACACTGTTATGCAACTCTAGCTGCTCTTCCCACCCTGTGACAGCACACTCCTGCTTTCCACCCTGTATTTCCTGCATCTTTTCAGCCAGCTTCCGTCTCCCTCTACCCTCTCATCTTGCCTCTGGACAGCAGCTGCCCAGATAGCCACGTGCATATACTTAAGCCAAGAAGTACATTCTTTGCCAGTATCATTTTATGTCTTACAGTCTAGCCTAATCTTTGTCTGAGGAGCTGGCTTCAGGATTTAACCACAGGAATTTTTGTGGAACTGGGAGAATGCAAATCCAACCGACGGGACTGAGAAGAGAATGGAAGACGAAGAAATAGAAAAAATACAGACAATTCTTTTGAGAATTTAACTGCCAAGACGAAAGAGAAATGGGTCTTAAACTGAGAGAGACATAGGGACAAGGGAGTTTATTTTTTTAAAGATGATGTCTTAGTCATCTATTGCTGCTATAACAGAAATGCCACAAGTGGATTGCTTTAACAAAGACAAGTTTATTCTCTCATAGTCCAGTAGGCTAGAAGTCCAAATTCAAGGTACTGGCTACAGGAGAAGGCTTCCTCTCTCTGTTGGCTTTGGAGGAGGGTCCCTGTCATCAGTCTTGCCTTGGTCTAGGAGTATCTCCGCACAGGAATCTCAATTCCAAAGGATGCACTCTGCTCCCGACACTGCTTTCTTGGTAGTATGAGGTCCCTAACTCTCTACTTATTTCCCTTGCCTTTTATCTTTTTGTAGGATAAAAGGTGGTGCAAGTCAAACCCCAGGGAAACTCCCTTTACACTGCACCATGGAAGTGACCTTAGTAAGGGTGTTACAGTCTCACTCTAACCCTCTTTAACATAATCAAATCTTGCTCTAATAACTGCAGTCAGGGACTGGGATTTATAGCATAGGAAAATCACAAAATGAAGAACAGTCGCACAATACTGGGAATCACAGCCGGTCTAACTGCTACCCGCTTTTGGAGGGACATAATTCAATCCATGACACACGAAAAACATCAGAGCATGTTTATTTGCTGATGGAAACAACACTAATGATGTGGGAAATTGAGACGTAAAAGAGAAGAGGGATTGTTGCAGGATTCATGTCCCTGAGAAGGCAAGAAGGACTAGAGTCCAAGGTCAATTGCAGGGCTTAGCCTTGGATAGGGGCGGGGAATCACTATACACGACAATAACAGTGTAGGGCACCGGTTGGTACAATGTGACCCTACTTCCCTGCCACAAAACGGGCAAAATTAGGGAGCAATACCAATACCCAAAGAGGCCATCAGATTCTCCAGGGAACGTGGAATAGGGATTAAAAGACAAAAGTCAGTGTCGGGAGCCATGGGTGAGCCCCCAGGCCCCGACATACAGGAAGCTTGTAGGGTTGAAAAAGCCCGCTCGCGCCAAGTTTGAAAAAGCCCGCGCCCGCGAAATTCAAAAGGCCCGCGCGCGCGAAAATCTTCCTGCCTGATGTCACTGCCTTAGTCCTATGTATATCCAATCCCCAGCCGACAATTACCTCACTCCAAATGTCACTCCATCCCTACGTCACTTGATCCCTCCCTATATTCCCGCTGCTATAAATATACCTCATTTTAATAATAAACTTTGAGGCTCGATCAGAATCTTGTCTTGCCTCCATTTTTCCACCCTCCCTGCTTTACTTTCACAGGCTCCCCCTCGTCCCTTCGTTGATTTGTCCCGCGGGCCGGGGCAAGTCAGTCTGGGAGTCTCTCTCAAGTGGCCATTTGAACCCAGAAGCTAAAGGGTAGCCACTTTCTACCCACAATGTTTTCAGAGAAGGAGACAGAGCTTGAAGCAGGTGTGTAGAGGTGAGAAACCAGACAGGTTCCTGGTAACTGCTTAAATCCCGGATCCAGGTCCTCTCCCTGATGCCTGCCTCTAATCCCTTTAGATTCCATAAAACATCCCCTCACCTTTACTACAAATGTTCCCTCTTTGCTTTTGCTCAACCGAAATATTGGATTTTGCATTCAGAGTCGTATTTGTGATAAACAACTGACTTTAGGTCAGAGATACTAGAGATGCCATTGATTTAAGCTAGCCTTCAGTGGAGGGTTGGGTTTTTTCTAGAGCTGCGCCCTTGATCTCTGTTAAAAAAAAAAAAAGTACTATCAGGCTGAAAACATACACCAATTCAGCAAAACATACACCAATTCAACAATTTCTACATGTACAACTCAGTGACACCAACTACTTCAAGTTGTGAAGCTATTCTCACCCTTTTCTAAATTTTTCCTCCACCATTAATATAAACACACTGCTTCACGAACTTCCTTTCTCATGTTCAAGTTGCTGTTGTCAATTTAATTCTATGCAGTTCTTGTCTTTAAAAGAGCACAATACTCACAGCAGACAATCTTTAAGCTAAACTATTTTGTAGTTTAAAGAAGACATCAGGGGATATTTTTGGCTTAAAGTTTTCTCAGCCCAATCATTTTGGTGATTTGTCCAGCCTCTGGGGCTCCAGAAGTCTGAATTCCATTAGAATTTGAAATTCTGTTTCACATTTTCCGCCTTTTTATCAGGATTCTTCTAAGGAATCTGTGACTAAAATGCTCATTTATGACAACCAGGCATCATGCAGTTCTGTGTCATTGCTCTTTGAAATGATATACCAGTACCACTTGTATTAGTGAAAAAAATTGAATGGATGAAAAAAAAAACCCAGTAAAACTATAGGGAACAATTAAGATAAACATGAATTGTCATTTGAATGACAGTATCTAACTATTAAAACTGATTATCATGAAGACTAGATAGTAACATAAAACAAGCACCAACTTTAATACAGAATATCATAGCATTGTTTTTTAAAAAAAGCATTTGGAATAAAGATTGGGAAAATACACCAGAAAAGTAACGTGTAATAATAATGTATTAGGTTAGTTTTTTCCCTAATTTTATTTCTACTATGTGTCTGTGTCACATTGCCAAGCCAAGTGCCGCCGAGTCAGATCAAACAATTTAAAAAGCTCTTCTATCTAATGTTCAAACTTGAGCAGCAATTTGGGTGGTCTCTGGGAGTCACAGAATGGAAAAGGAAGAAGAGGCAAGTCAGGAAGTAGTTCCAGAGAAGGCCTTCAGAGGCTTAAGTGGCAACTCACATCAAAAGTGACACCCACCTGCTGGCCAGAGACACAGACTACAGTCCTGCAATAAAGCCCAAGATGAGAACTAGGTGACCACTTCAGCACAGTCAGACCTATGGCCTGTTCCCATTGCCTAAATATTGCCAAGAAAATAGCTGCAAAATGGAAACAAAGCTGGAGAAGTTTCCTTCAAATGAGTACACGTTGACCAGCTTCTTGGCCAGTGCTGGCCTCTCCTTCATCCCACCTGTGCCCTGTCTCTCTGGCACCCAAACACCACAACACCATCCTCAACATCTTCCCTTTATTAGGAATTACACTGAGCACTGACCCTGAACTTCACCTTTGCTAAATACTTCCAAATAATCTTACAAGAATTAGAGGTGACCCTCCAGGGCGTCAGCTCCAGGGCAATCTTGTCACCTCTCTTTCCTGATGAGGTTCAACAGCTCAGTAAGTGGCTTTCTCAAAGACCTACTAGCAAAAGACCTGAAACAAGAACTCTGTGTACCTGTGGCCTAAACTTTTCTTGGTTTACTGAGCTCGGCCAATGCTTCAGGCCAGTGAGGGTTGAAAAGAAGAGGTGGAGAAGACAGAAGGAGGCTTGACCCAATTCCTACCTATGCATAAATATGCCACACTTTCCTGTACCCACTCACTCTGAGTTTTGTATTATTGTATATCTATCAAGCTATACAGCCCCTGGGTTGTATACAACCCATAGTTATGAAACCACTCTGTAAAGACTATTATATTACAAATTCAAAGTACATACTAGTTGATGCTAGTTTGCAATGTGCATCAAAACATTATTAGTAACTATGTATTATTATGTTAAAGATGTACATTTAGTGTATATGGAAATGTTTCTTTTGTGTTTTTTAAGCATTGAAAGTGGGTTGCTCATTTGATTAACAAGACAAATATTTGATTAACTGATATTAGATAGAAACCATACCCACCTGTTCCAACCTACAAGGACTGACAATTAAGTTCTCATACTCATCCTAGAAAAAGTGCTACATGCCTCATTGCCGAACATCATTACAGTCACTTTCAAAATGCTCCCGTTGAGAAGGTATGCATGGAAGCCAAAACCTAGTCCACCCTTCAAAGAAATTTTGGAAGTCTTTTTCTGGAATGGCCATCAGAGCTGTCATCCCGTTATCCTTGATGTCCTGAATATCATCCACATGTCTTCATTTCACTATTTTCTTTTTCTTTAATTTTTTTATTATGACTGAGTGAAAATGTACATTCCCACATAAATTTACATGCCCACCTATATGCAGCTTGAACTGCTCTCCCTGCCCAGTGACAGCACACTATTCCTCTCCATTCCATACATGTCTCATCCTCCCAACAGTCTCCTTTCCCCTCCTCTCCACCCACTCTCCTTCCTCCAGCCAGAGGTCAGCAGGATAATATCCTATAGATGCATAGAACCATAAAGTGCATCCAATATATGGTCACTCTGCATCGCCAAGTCCAATACATTTGTGTCCAAATAGTGGACCTTTGTTATGATTTATAGGCAAGGGCAGCATCAGAGCCAGAGGCCATGCTCCCAGGGGAACCCCGAAGCCGCTGGACCATCAATTGAGGTCTTTTAGTGGAGATCTCAGGATACACACTTTTTCATTCCTGTGTTGCCAGTGAGACTCAATTTAGTGAGCGCCATCGTGGCTATCACTGGTGGTGGCCAGGCACCATCTGGTTCTTCCGGTCCCAAGTCGATGTAGGCACCCACTCATGTGGATCTCTCTATCTTCTGGGTTGTCTTTCCCCCATGTTGTTTTGATCCTCGGTGAACATCCATTCCTGCTGAGTTGGGACCATTTGCTGTGCCCTCAGATGGCAACTTGGCAACTTTTAAGACTCCAGATCCCACTCACCACTGTGAAGTGGAGTGAGTCCTCTTAGCAAAACACTAGTTGTGCCAATTGGCCTCGATTTCGCCTAAGAGCATGGTCCCCTGCCCCCTGCCCCAGCTACTCTATCCTTACAATATTGGGTTAATATGGAAGGAGTATTCAAGTTATGCTGAAGTCTACTTAATATTGTTCTAGTTTCTAATGTGTGCTATCACCAATTTCACCCAACCAGCTTTCTAGTAACTATCTAATCTAAACCCTCCCCCCCTCACCCATCTTCTCTCCCCTCCCTTGCAGCTGTCAGTCTTTTCTTCTATACATAAGTCTGTTTTTGAGATCTTATCACAGGGGGTCTCATACAATATTTGTCTTTTTGTTCACTATTTTCTTTATCTTCAGGTAAGGAAAAAATCACTGGGGGCCAGATTAGGTGAGTATGTAGAGGATTCCAATACAGTTATTTGTTTACTGACTAAAAACTCCCTCAGAGACAGCTAAACAATTAAGTTTGCAAGCTTGCCATGGTGCCATCATGCACAGTGATTATTATTCCAGAGAGAGTTCCAAAATTGCTTCGATGGGTGGACTAGGCACTGGCCTTGGTGCATAGCTTTCCAAGGGGAATTAGATTTAGGAGTAGAACTTGCTCATAATCATAATCGTCTTCCTCCAGCTTAATCTTCCAACCTGTGCAAACAGAGGCCTTGGAAGGATGGGCTGTGATGAGTTTTAAGTTCATCAAAGTAGTAGGAGAGATTTTTTTTCAATTGTGTCAATTCCAACTAATAGAGATCCCAAGTGACAGAGTAGTTCTACTCCATAGGGTTCTCTTGGGTATAATCATTATAGGAGCACATTATCAGGTCTTTTTCCCTCAAAGTCATTGGGTGAGTTAGAATAACCAACATTTTGGCTAGCAGCCAAGTGCTTAACTGAAGCACCACCAAAGCTCCTTAGCCAAGCCAAGTGCCATCAAAGCATAGCTATAAAGTAGAAATTAAATATTGGCCTGTTGTTGGTGGGGAATTATCACCTAAAGCAGACAGAAATGTGTTAAAATTGAGTGGTCCTTGGAGAAAAAAGGAATATGAGAAAAATATGAGAGGTGACCCCACACATACACCTAGAGACAATCAGAGCTATTTATCAAAGAAAATGAAATTAAATTATATTAAATATTACTGTTTAGTGAGTAGCTTCACAAACATACCTTGTGCTAAGTGGTAAGCAAAGCCTAAACAGGTGGGTGTCCTGCATGTTGGATATGCATTGTCAGGCACCTGGGATGCTAGCCAGGTAGGCAGATGTCTTGGCATGGTCACTGGGGAGAGGTTAGATTAATCTGGGTGGTTCTCTGGCAAGTCCAGGTAACAGCAAAAGGCAGCAAAAGAAATCAGGTTCATGGAAGGGCACCAAAGATCCTACTAGTGGGTACATGCCAGAGAAGACAAAGGACTTAGTTCAGCTTGCCTCATTGCCTCCTATTTACCCCTCTCCTTCAATGCCATTTCCTCCCAGAAGCCATCCTTGACAACCAGGACTATGCTAAGTTCTCCTGTTATATACTCAGGTTGTATTGTACATCCATGAATATGATCATTTGGTTAATGGTCTTTGCCAATAATAATAGAGATGGAGGGGTTTCTTTATGTTCTCCATTGTGCCCTCAGCCTAATCCCATTGCCACTGAGCCCATTCTGACTCACAGCAATCCTGCAGAACTGACTAGAACTTCATAGAGTTTCCAAGGCTGTAATCTCTACAGAAGCAGACCTCCACATCTTTCTCCTGAGAAGTAGCCTGTGGGTTCAAATCTCTGACTTTCTGTTTACCAGCCAAGTGCTTCAAGCACTATGCTACCAAAATTCCTTTGTCCTGAGCCTAATACTCTGTAAATACTTAGTGAGCTAGTATTTTTGGTAGCTGTCACGGCTTTGTAAATATGTAAGCTGTTGGGGCAGAAACAAGGTGGTGGACTAAATACACATTTCCCTGGATCTCTCTGAAAACCAAGACCTGAAGTGATAACTAAAGGAAGCCTTCTGGACACCTAGTGAACTCTAGGACATGGCATAGGGCTGTTAATTTGGACTTTGTACAACTGAACAGGAAACTTCCTCTTTCACTGACCTCCACTCTCAGTGAGTGCTGGCTTTCACAGATCAAGGATAACTCACCATTTTAACTTTTTTCATCTGTCTTGGCCACCAAGTGGAGCTGAGACTTGACTGGCTGCTGGTATCAGGTGCACTGCTGGTGGGATCAGTGGGCAAAATTGCCACACTTTGAGAGCCCAGCTTTGGACTTTGTGCATCTCAGCACCTTTGGCCTCTCTTTCTGCCTCTGCCATTGAGTGGCCTGTGTTGTGGCAGGCAGGGAGCTTGCATGGGACACCATCTTGTTCCACTGGGAGGCAGATTACTCATACGGAGGCCTCAGCTGGACCTAATTCCTAGGCTGGGAGGCAACATCTGCCCAAAGGAGAGTGCTTTTTTGGCAGAAAAGCAGTATTCTACACAGTGTTGCCTATGGCGGGGGCCTGGCAACAGAGCCAGCAGGGCAGTAGCCTTTCCATATTTTGAACTGGCATAATAGAAAATACAGAGAAAATTTTTGAAGATTTGTTGACAGAAACTTCCCCGATATCACGAAAGATGAGAAGATATCTATCCAAGATGCTCATCAAACTCCACACAAGGTAAATTCCAAAAGGAAGACAACAAGACATATTTTAAACTTGCCAAAAGTAGAGGTAAGGAGAGAATTTCAAAGGTAGCTAGGGACAGACTAAAAGTACTCTACCAAGTAAAACTAACTTGGAATATTCAGCAGAAACCATGCAGGCAAGAAGGTAACAGGATGACATACGGAAAACCTTGAAGGAAAAAATTTACTAACCAAGAATTATATATTCAGCAAAGTGTCTCTCAAATATGATGTTGAAATTAGACATTTATAGATAAACAGAAGTTCAGAAAATTTACAAAAGCCAAACCAAAATTACAAGAAATACTAAAGAGAGTCTTTCAGTTAAAGGACCTGGGAGAGTTTCTGACATTTAGCCATGTTATTATTATTATTATTTGTGTGCCTAATACCCAAAAATATTGTAATGACTTGCTGAAAGACAAAAGGCCTAATACATGCTGCATAGGTGCACACAATATAAAGAGTTTCAATATAAATTATTTGGTCAAATGATAATAAAATGGCTTTGGATTGCATGAAATTCCCCTGATAAGTTAGACACCCAAACTGTAGGCTGGAGGAATGGTCCTGGGCATCACTCATCTGCTCAGGGACCTCCTTCTACCCTAAAACCTGTGCTGAGCCCAGAAGGCAACATGCACGCTTGCTCCTTTGATTCCTGACTTCCAAATCACTGGAGTTCTTGTTTCTTATTTTCCTACCTGCTTTCTACCAAATTGTGTTACTCTTGTTTTCTGTCAGACTTTTAGACAGTTGGAATGTGAAGCTACTAGTTCACCCTATGTTTTAGGTGAAATGTCAACACATGTCTTTATCAGCAATGAGATAAAAACAAACAAACAAACAACGATGGCTTCCAAGGAAGAAAAGGCTCTTTAATATCTGACACAATCTCTCTTCTTAGTTTGTGGAACTGGACTCTGGTTCCTACTCCTACTTATTACTTGTTGCATGCACCCTTTCACTTCTGCTAACTAACTCCACTATGACCAGAAGGGCTCCTATCTGCTAGGATCAAAGAATTTCAAGAACATGTGCTGTAGGCATCAGTGGTATATCATTTAGCATGAATTGTGATAAGGCTGAGGTGTTGCTTCCGTTAGTTTTTAAAGAACTGAGGATTTTTTCCTCCCAAATAAGCCAGGTTGGAAAGTGTTGCTTCCTTTCACTTTCCCATATGGCCCAACTGTTAGAGTGGGACACCAGGGAACACATAACTAGTTAGCCACCTCCCTGTAGCTCAAGGTCTTGTAATCATAGGTTCAGTCCCATGAACCCATGGAGTCCACAGCAATCCCTTCATCTGAACTGTTTATTTTACTGATGAGGAAATCAAGTGTGTTTACATGCCCAGGATCACACAGTTTGACTTTGGATGAGCCAAGAGAGGAGCCCAGGGACCTAACTCTGAGGCCACTGTGCTTTCTTCCTCCTAGCACTTGTTGTCTTGTTGTCCTCCATGCTCTTGGCCAGAGTGGATTCTCCTTGGTGCTTTTGCTTTTTGCTGTATGCATCCAATGCTTATATGAGGTGAGTCCAACATGTCTTCTTACTTTTGAATCCTGGGCCTTCTCTGTGCATGCCATCCTCTATGGATATAACAACCTTCCCCAGTGGCTTATGATCAAGACAGATGCTTACATGAGGTAAAAACAGTGTTTCCTGAACTCAACTGGTAGATGATTTTGTGGATTGTAGGATGAAATCACTTTGCCTTCTCTTTCATTGAGTAAGGCCTCAAATCAAGTCTCAGTAGGAAGACTGACTCTGAACTAAGTTGGGCACCAGGCAGGTCATGGGGCTGGAAGCCCACCTACCATCTCCTCTCTCCAACAGTCAGAGTCCTGCAAGCCCAGCTGAGGAGTGCCTAGGTACCTTTTACCCATGGTAGCTGTAGGCTGAGCCAAATGAATATCAGGATTGTATTCCTAAGGAAACATTGATATTGGGGTGCAATGGTTTCTACAAAGTAGATTACCAAAGCCAGAAACCCTGAGAGGGGTGTTGAGAGCCAAACTGGAAAAGAATATCAGTAAAGCAAATAATAGTAGGAGAACTTTTGTACAAACAGGATTGTCCTGCTTATGATTAAGACAATATGGACATCTCACTCCACTGTCCCAACAACTCTTTGAAGTAGATGTTTTCCTCCTCATTTCAAAGGCCAGAAAGCAGAGACTTGGAGAAATTAAATCATTAGCCCAGAGTAACACAGTGTCAGAGCCAAGATTGGATCCCAAATTTGTGACCCTAAAGCTCATGTTCCATCCAGGTCACCACATTGCCTATTATAAAAGTCCATCTGCACTCATCAGAGAACGGTGATATCACATATAGTGTGCCATTCTGTACTCGTACAAACACACCCTGCTAGGACTGGGAGGATGTCACTCATCATCCACGTCTAAAACAGTGATTTCCTTTGCATGGTGGTTCTCAAATTGTGCTTCAAAGGGACTTAGATAAGGACAGAGAAGGAGGATGGGCAGAGGGTACCTACTGTCTCTTCCTAGCCCCAAATTGTCCCCACTACCCCTCAACCATAGCTTCTCCACTTTTTTTATGTGGCGTTTAGATATGTATAACATTTTTTTTCTATTTTAGCCTCTGAAAGTATGTAATTTAGTGACATTAATTACATTTACTTTGTTGTACAGCCAACACTGCTGCTTCCAAAACTTTTTCACCACCCTAGACTTTTCTAGTACGCGTTAAGCAATAAATGCACACTATCCTCTCTGCAGCCTCTGGTTATACTAACAAACTTTGTCTGTGCTTTTCCTGTTTTACATATTTTGTATAACTGGAACATACAATGTTTGTGTTTTTGTGTCTGACTTATTTTGTTGATCATAATATTTTCAAGTTCATAGGACTTCATTATCTTTTTAAAAAAGATTTTATTGTATTTTTAAAAATTGTATTGTACTTTAGGTAAAAGTTTATAGCTCAAGTTAATTTCTCATTCAAAAATTTATGCATATGTCATTTTGTGACACTGGTTGTAGGGCCTACAGTACAAGAGCACACTCTCTCTTTCCACTCCAGGTTCACTGGGCCTGTTCATCTATTTCCTGTCCCTTCCTCCCATCTCGTCTTGCTTTTGGAAAATAGCTACCCACTTGGTCTCATGCGAGGACTGCCGATTAGTTTGCAAACTCATCCTAGAAAAAGTGCTACATACCTCATTGCTGAATATCACTATGATCACCTTCAAACTACTCCCTTTGGGAAGCTATGAACTGATGCCAATGCCTAGTCCACTCTTCAGAGCAATTTTAGAACTCTTGTTCTAGAATAGCCATCAGAGCTGTTGTCATGTTACCCTTTATGTCCTGAATGTCATCAAAATGTCTTCTTTTCAATATTTCCTTTATTTTCAGGTAAAGCAAAAGCCATTGGGCACAGATCAGGTGAGTAGGGAGGGTGTTCCAATACAGCTATTTGTTTACTGGCTAAAAATTCCCTCACAGACAACTAGACAATTGAGTTTGTCAACTTGTCACCTTGCCACTGTGAGCAATGGCCATTCCTGAAAGAGTTCTAAAATTGTTTTGAAGAGTGGACTAGACACTGGCATTGGTGCATAGCTTCCCAAAAGGAGTACTTTGAAGGTAACTATAGTGATATTCAGCAGTGGGGTACGGAGCATTTAAACAGTTAAGTATGTGGACTTAATTGTCAAACCTTGTATATTCTATCGAACTAAGAAGCATGTTCTTCATATGTCTTATTTTTGTTTTATAGGCCCGTCTACCCTTTGTCTGGACAATGAGCTCCAGGAATGGTTTCAGTCCTGGGTTAGCAGAGTGTCCAGGGGCTACAAACTTGGAGATTCCTCCAGGCTCTGTCAGAGCAGTGTCTGGTCTTTTTTCACGTTGTTTCTCTTTATTACTCAATAATAGTCCACTATATGTATGTAAGAAGACTTGATGGCACAGTGGGTAAGTGATTGGCTGCTAACTGAAAGGTTGGTGGTTTGAAATCACCAGCTACTCCATGGGAGAAAGATTTTGATTTGCTTACATAAAGATTACGTCCTTGGAAACCCCATGAGGTAGTTTGACTCTGAGCTACAACATTGCTGTGAGTTAGAATTGACTCAAGGTAATGTGTTTGGGTTTTTCATTTTGGAATATGTACATATTTGCTCTGTTTTTATGGGTTAGGATTCATTGCTTTCAAAGGGTTTAAATAACTTTTATTCTTCAAGGTGCTCCAATCCTTGGTTCAACTCTTTTTGTGAGAGAGAATTCATGAATAAGACAGACTTCAGGGTCCTCTAGATCTAGGCCAATGATATGTCTGGTTAGTGAGCATAGTGTTGTCCTCTTGGCTAAAGTGCGCTATACCACCAATGAAAGTATGATAAGTCTAGGCTAGTACAGTAACAGAAGCTTACATTCCCCGAGGATTTCCTCAAATAAGCTGATACATTCAAGAATAAATTAGACCTGAAAGCAGCAGCTTGAACAGACACTTAGACATAAGTGTTCACTACAGCTCTACTCACAATAACGAAAAGTAGAAACAAGCTGAATGCCCATCAGCTGGTAAATGGACAAGCAAAATGCAGTATATAAAAGTAACTGGAGGTTGCCAGGGTTGGGAGAAAGAGCCCAGATGGCACAACAGGTAAGTGCTTGCCTGCAAATGAAGAGATCAGTGGTTCAAACCCACCAGCTGCTCCATAGGAGAAAGATGGGACAGTCTGCTTCTATAAAGATTTACAGCCTTGGAAAGCTCGTGGGGCAGTTCTACCCTGTCTGTCCTACAGGTCACTGTGAGTAAAAATAATTTGGAAAAAAGAGAGCTACAACAGTTGCACAACTTGGAGAATGTAATCAGTGTTACTGAAGCATACATGTAGGAAAAATACTTCTGAGTTCTTGTGTGTATTTCACAGTAATAAAAGAAAAAACACAGGTTAAAAAAATAGGTAAATAAGGTAGAACCATCATATATCGGGCCCAGCAATCTGGCTTTCACAGAGGCCCCAGATGCCGTTGTGAGAGGGACACGACTGTCTGTTTGATGTCACCCTTTAAAGTCCAAAGAAGGATACCTACAAATCACAGCTGCTGGTCTGCCAGCCATGGCTGATTTAAGCTGTTTAGTAGTGATGCCATTTGTGTTTGGGGCCATTGTCACCTCCTGCCAGCTGTGCCCTTCCTTTCACCTGTCTGATACTTACCTCTCATGCTTTCCCAGGGGCTAGGTAATCCCTAGGTGTCGCGTGTTGGTGAACAAGCACAATCTGATTCACCGATACTTACCTCTCATGCTTTCCTGGGGGCTAGGTAATCCCTAGGTGTCGCATGTTGGTGAACAAGCTCAATCCGATTCGGCTGAAGCATTAGTTGAACAATTAATTCTAGAACTGACGTTCTGACAAATAACAGTTACCATTGGCTCAGATTTCAGTGCATTAATACTCTTCCCGACGGAGTGATCACCAGTAATCTCCAATCTTGGATATGCTGAGTAGCTGTTCCGTTTCTCAGGCAGGACTGCCCAGGCAACTGTCAAAGCTTTGGCCTTTCTGAGCAGCTGGAATAGGCAGTGTTCGTTCCTGTCTATAACCTGTACTCCTTCATACATCCTCATTTTCTTCCATTGTGACTTAATTATACAATCCAAATCAGTTTTGCATGCCTGCCTATCTGCAGCTCCTTCTGCTGTCTTTTGCGGTGACAGCGCACTCCTCCTTTTCACTGTATACTTGTAGTATCCTCTTTGCAAGCTCCTGTCTCCTTCTCTCCACCCTGTTCTCTCCCATCTAGAAAGAGACCAGTAGGACAACAGCCGATAATACATAGAATCATAAAGTACACACACCATATGGTCACACTGTATCCATGGGTCCAGTCCATTTTTGTGCAAAGAGTTGACCTCAGTAATGTTTTCTGGTCAGGGGAAGCAGCAGGTCTAGGGGTTATGCTCCCAGGGGATCCTCCAGGCCATCAATTCTGGTCTTCTAGTAGAGTTCTCGACGTGCACCCCTCTTTTTCGCATGTTGCCACAGGGACTCTATATTGTGTGCCCCATCACAGCTGTCCTTGGTAGTGGCCAGGCACCATGTAGTTCTTCTGATGTCTCCTGAAAGCAAGGTCCCCAGACCCCCACCCCACGTATCCTCATCACCTATCCAACGCTATGTGCGTATAGAGAAATATAAGCAGTCTCCTAGCTTTCAATGTTCTGAGGCCAAAAATGCTATTCTGACCACCTTTCCTCAAATTGTCGGTTACTCTAGAACCTCTTGGATGCCTTGTAATATTATTGCATGGTGTAAACACTTAACATGTTCAGTTGCTAACAAAAAGGTTGGTGGTTCAAGTCTACTCAGAGTCACTTCAGAAGAAAGGCATGGTGATTCACTTCCAAAATATCACCCATTAAAAATTCTACAGAGCACCGTTTTAATCTGCCATACAAGAGACTGCCAGAAATCAGAGCCATTTTGATAGCAACTGCGGTATTCTTTTTTTTTTCTTAAATGCCTTCTTATACTATCTTTTGTAGATTTGCCTCACTTAATAGGCATCATGAAGGAACATTTAAGGGAGTTCAGCTAACTAAGGTTATAACTCTTTAAGCATCAGAAGTTATAAAAGTTGTAACTATTCGTAACCTAAATTTCTCCATCTAGATCACACTGGCCTGGGTTAAACGTACGACTTCACAGACTAAAACAAATAACAGTTCTCTCTGCTGGTCCTATCTGCCAGTATGGGAATGCGGTGGCCATAAAGATGAGCTGCTTAGATCTCCCTCAGGTCACCCGACTGCTCCTCTGAATCTTGTATCATGTCTGCATCAAGATAACTTTTCACAGGGTCTGCTCCAGAACAGTGACTGAGCACAGCGGGTTCCTGTGGGACATGGAATGACTCAAATGGGAGACATCGCCTCAATGAATCTCCATCAGCCTGGCCAAAACTTTTTCAGAATAGCACTGCAGTTAAAGACTTTTCTTACTTAGTCTTCTCCTCCTTCCTGTAGAGGGATCAGACCTGCATCATCGTCTGAAGGCTTTCCCTACCTTGTTTTTGGCTCCCTTCCTGGCTTGACGTGGGCTTTGTGAAGAATCTAAGCTAACTTTCTAGCCATTCGTTGGTTAATGCCTGCCTCACCCCACCCCACCCCCAGCTATTTCCAGTAGATGTCTCACGTGTTCAGGGACAGGGGCTAGATGGTTTCCACTGTCTTACCCTTTTTCTGTATCATTGCTAAGAGCGTGTACAAGCCAATACACAAAAGGACAATATTACAATAGACAGAGATAGGCATAGGATACACAACTTGACAAAGAAGAACTGTAAATGGTTCATAAGCATTAAAATAACTAATCTTACTAGTAATCAAATGAATAGAGAAATGTCCAATTCACTAATAATCAGATAGTTTTAAAATATATGCTATTATTTTTATTTATCATATCTAGAAAGATTATGAAAACAGTGATAATAAGTGGATGAATGTCCAAGTGCTAAGAGCGAGGAATGGAAACAGGCACAATATTTTTCTGAAGGAAATTTAATATCTCAAAGGACTTAAATACACATCATTTAACTCAGGAAGTCTAGTCTTAGACTTCAGTTTTGGAAATAATCATAACTATATGCAAATGTTCACTTAAAAATATTTTTATTATAATTTAAATAATTGTGGGAAAAGATGAAAGTAACGTAAGCATCCAAAATGAGTGAATTGGTTAACAAGCTAAGATGTAGTTACGCTCAATGTAGTAAAATCAATACCCAAACCCACTGCCATTGAGTCAATTCTGACTCAGAGTGACCCTGTAGACAGAGTAGACCTGCCCCCACAGAGTTTCTAAGGAGCGCATTTGAACTGCTGACCTATTGGTTAAACAACCGCAGCTCTTAACCACTACACAGGCAAGGTTTCCACTCAGTGTAGTAGAGTCATACAGTTCAACCATGAAAAGTGATAGCATAGGAGATACGTAATAAAGTGAAACATTATGCATGAGCTACTGTTAAGGGGATAAAGCAGATGGTAAAATGTTATAATTCAATTATTGTTATGTGCAAGTAAAGGAGATAACAGCTTGTCTTTGCTGTTTTTATTTTTATTTTTTTCAATTTTTATCAGTAAATTTTATTGACTGGTTACATACTTTCACATTGTGTCATCTTTCTTCCTGTCTCTACCTATATTGTTTGACCATCATTAACATAGACTCTCTGCCTCTTCCAGTTCTTGTCTGTGTTTTAGACTTACTATATAGTTCCTTTAAAGAGCCCCAGTGGTGGGCTGCAGTAGAAACCCTGGTGGTGTAGTGGTTAAGTGCTATGGCTGCTAACCAAAAGCTCAGCGATTCGAATCCAGCAGATACTCCTTTGAAGCTCTATGCTGCAGTTCTGCTCTGTCTCATAGGGTTGCTGTGAGTCAGAATTGACTTGATGGCAACAGGTTGGTTATTTTTTTCCTGGTGCTGCAGTGGTTAAAGTGATTGACTGCTAACTGAAAGGTCAGTTGTTTGAGGCCATCAGCAGCTCATTGGGAGAAAGATGTGGCATTCTGCTTCCTTAGACATCAGCAGCCTTAGAAATCCTATGGGGTTGCTCAGTCAGTTCGACGACGGTTTGTTTTTGGCTGGAGTGTCCGTTTATTCTCACGTAGTTAATTCTTTAAAACTTTAAAACTTTAAAACTCTTTAAAACTAATTCTTTAAAAATGCCCAAGGTGAACCTTCTTTATTAAATAGTTGTTTACTTTAAAGATGTCTTCATAGGATCTTTGCTTCAGGCTTAAAATTGTTTCCAGGCAGTAGGTTCAGTGGTTCCTCCAGACTGTCTTTGCTGTTTTTAATGGTAGTTTTTATTTTATTCAATTTTATTTGACTATACTTTCTTTGGAAACCCTAGTGACCCAATAATTAAGAGCCACAGCTGCTAGCCAAAAGAACTGGAGTTCCAACCTAACAGGTGCTCCTTGGACACCCTATGGGGCAGTTCTAGTCTGTCTGGTCTAGTCTGTCCTTTTGACTGTGAGTCAAAAGCAACTTGACAACAACCTGTTTGATTTTGGTTTTTGATACAGTTTCTTTAGAATATTGAACATAGGAGGTAGGTGTTTTTACCTTTACAATCAGAAAAAAAGGCATTTTGAACTTTTTTTGCTTTGAGAATTTTACCTTTGAAGTTTCAGATGAAATGCATAGGTAGCACACACACACAAATCTGTTTTTTATTGAACTGGCCTTCACTCTGTAGAGTTGATATGTAATAACTTGCCCTTGTCTGCATAACAATATTTGACACAGGAATAAGAGCAGAGTACTGAACTTGCTTTCACTATTTTTGGAGCTCAGCTTCTTTATTCCATTTTTTTTTTTTTTCTTATTATCAAGACATGTGGTTTCCTATGGGAAATTAAAAGTAATTTTCAAAGCACTGGGTTTCTCATAAAGATAATTCATTCACTCATTCAATTAACATTTATTAAGTACATCTTTGTATTCAGTGCTGTGCCAAAGACTGAAAAGATAGTGACAGGCTAGATTGGTTGCTCTTGCACTTAAAATGTTCACAGTCTAGATGCAACTCTGATGATAGGAAATCCAACAACTAAGCCCATGAACTTAACTGTTGTAAGTGTTACACACCTCTTTACTGAATACCACTATGGTCACCTTCCAAGTACTCCCCTTGGGAAGCTGTGTACCAACACCGGCACCTAGTTCACCCTTTAAAGCAATTTTGGAACTCATTATGGAATGGCCACTGTGCCACCGTGGCATGGTGGCAAGTCTGCAAATTCACTTGCATAGTTGTTTGTAAGGGAGTTTTTAGCCAGTAAACAAATAACTGTATTGGAACACCCTTCCTACTCACCTGATCTGGCTCCCAGTGACTTCTTTCTTTACCTGACGATAAAGCAAATATTAGAAAGAAGACATTTCAATGACATTCAGGACGTCAAGGATAATGGGATGACAGCTCTGATGGCCGTTCCAGAAAAAGAGTTCCCAAATTGCTTGGATGGGTGGACTAGGTGCTGGCACTGGTGCATAGCTTCCCAAAGGGAGTACTTAGAAGGTGACTATAGCGCTATTCTCCAATGAGGTATGTAGCACTTTTTCTAGGATGAGTTCGCGAACTTAATTGACAGTCCTCACATATGTAAAGGTACTTTAAAAACATCTTGGTGTCTCAATTACCTAGTGTTGCTGCCACAGAAATACCACAAGTGGGTATCCTTAAAGAACACATAATTAATTTTTTCACAGTTCTGGAGACTAAAAGGGTGCCCTGGTAGCATAGTAGCTAATTGCTACAGCTGCTAACCAGAAGGTCAACAGTTTGAATCTTCCAGGCCATCCTTGAAAACCCTATGGGGCAGTTCTACCCTCTCCCCTAGTGTCGGTATGAGTTGAAATCAACTCAACAGCAGTTGGTTTGTTTGTTTTGGGAGACTAAAAATCCAATTCAAATTGCTGACCTTTTGGTTAGCAGCCAAGCTTTTAACTACTGCACCCCTCAGGCTCTTTTGTAAACATGTAAATCTACCGAAAATAAATTTATTTGCATGAGCTCATAAGCAGCCCTGCAAACATAAGAATGTAACTCTCTTACTGAAAGACATAACTTCAGTTTTTCTCAGGTGTTTCTGGAACTGAGTTGTCAAAATTTAAGCCTTGTTTTAGAACAGCTAGCCTTAAAAAAAAAAAAAACTGATAAAGTTGCCAACAGTCCTTAATCCTAAAGGACACAAGGAAACTGACAGCGAGACAAAAGACAATATTGTTATGAAGTGTACTGTATGAAAGAAAACTTCAAGTACTGTGCTCTCTGGCTGATAGGCAATGCAAATATGAATTCTTTTCAAAACAATGACTCAGCGTAATGACATATATAACACAGGCCTAGAGAATAAATGATAGTCCCACACGAATCATCCCATAGCACGGTAATAATAGTACATATTTGTATACCCAGTTTTCTCTCAATTTATTTCTTCCTAAGAAAGCTCAGATATCAAAACTATCCAAAGCTGGATCCCGGTAGCCACCCAGGTTCAAGGAAAGCTGGATCAATAGATCCTGGTGAAAGTGTACAGACAGAGACTCAGGCCATCACAGGTTTGGAAGTAGCCTGGCTTGACCAGGGATTAAAAATAGGTTTTGGTCCAGATAGGATGGAGGTTGTTTTAATTATCTACTGTTGTGTAACAAACCACCCCGAAACTTAGTGGCTTAAAACAAGAATAGTGGTTGTCATTTTTTCATGAGTCAGAGGGTGAACGGGCTCAGCTGGGTATTTCTTCAGCTTGGCATGGTACAGATAAAGTCACATGATTTCTTTTGCCTGAGAGCTTGGCTGGCACTAATAATCCAAGATGGCTCTTCATCCTTCAGGGTCTCTTTTCATGTGGCCTGAGTACTTATGCTGTATGACAACTGACTTCCAGGAATATGTACCTGAATGTGTCAGCAGTAATGGAGTTTCTGCTGGCAATCTATTTACTAATGTACCATTGGCCAAAGCAAGTCACATGGCCTACTGTACAGTCAGTGTCAAAGAGGGTACTGGGACTATTGGGAGATGTGGTTTATTAGGGGCCACCAATCTTATAGTCTACCACAGGGACCAAGAGCAGGAAATAGAGGACAGATGAAAGTGAAACGGGAGATACAGTAAAGGGATGTGGTAAAGCAGAGGCCACCACAGCAAAGGTCTTAATTGGAGGTGGCAAGTCCCTGAAGGATATGAATGTTTAACACTTTTGACTGCTAACTGAAAGAATACTGGTTTGAGTCTACCCAAAGGCACCTTGGAAGAAAGATCTGATGTGATAATCTGCTTTGGAAAACTTGGACACTGAAGAGCCCATGGAGCACAGTTCTACCATTACATATGTGGGGATTCTACTCTGACACACAAGGGGTCACCATGAGTTGGGATCCACTTGAGGGCAACTGGTAATTGGAGCCAGGATAGGGAGTTAAGAAAATCAAGCTGAAGAGAAGCAGCACAGGACTGTGGCTGGTCAACAGAGGAAGTCTATAGTGTGGTCAGGGCCAAGACGTCAGAATAAACAGCACGGAAACCAGTCAGGTGGCAAGTCAGAAACTCAACAACAGACAGGAAAAAAATTGTGGATTTTTTAATTTCAGTTTCTTTCTTTCTTTTTTTTTGTATCAAAGAGGGAGGAAGCATGAATTTTCTGACTTTCTTTCTTGTTTGAAAGGGGTATAGCCTAGTGGTGGTCAGCTATTGTAAGTGTACCCAATGTCCCTTCTCTTACCATTCCTCTGAACCCTGAGCCCTAAAGTTTGCTTAGGTGCTTCAACTTTGAAGACCTATTTTTTAATACACTTCAGGCCAGTTTTACTCTAAGATATTTCAAAAGTTAGTTAAATATCAAGGGTGAGCAATCTGACCAGTAGACTTAATAGAAAAAGGGACAAGGTTTTACAGTGCTTTATATGGTCCCATGTGAACTGGTGCCCTTAATTCTCTGATCACATCTGCTGCCTCCCTTCCCCACCCCTCCAGCTATACTGGCCACTTGTTTTGTAACACTGCTTTGCAGCTGCTACAACCTCTCTCTGGGAATTTCACCCAGGTATCTGCACTGCCCCCTCATTTTTCTCAGATCTTTGTTATATGTGACTTCACTGAGGATTTACCTGGCCATGTTCGAAACTGCAGCCTGCTTTCTCCCCACACAGACTCTCCGCCCCTCTTCTCTGCTTTATTTTTTTCCAAAGCCTCAGCAACATGCGACATACTAAATATTGTACTCATTTTTTGTTGTGGTTTGTTATTCTGATTTATTTCTCGTTTTCACAAGGTCCCATGGTGATTGTCAGAGGCGCCAAGTGTGCAAGGAGCCAGTTAGGACATTGGCTTTAGAGTTATCTGGCCCTGGAATCCAGTGTGGCCTCGCATCTGAGAGGTCCCATGACTGTGACCTGTAGTGTCTTCACTTCTCTGAGCCTCGTCTGCAAGGTGCTGACCATAAACCCTTGCTATCTTCTAGCTTCCTGTCCCACTAAACTAGACAATGTAAGTACAGCATCAGTTCCTGGGGCTGCACACGCTAAGTGCTTAACCATCCAGGTTTTTACCAGCTAGGATTGTGTTTCCCTCCTTTGTCATGCTGCTGCCTGCCCTGTTGAAGAGCGGCCTCTGGGGCTAAGCAGGCCTGGCTGCAGTTACAGCTTTGTCTATTGGTGGAAATTGTTGGGATTCTTTAGTAAAGCATCTGCTTGTCCTTTTGAAGCTTCAGACTCTTCTTGGTTCCAATAAACTCTTACTTTTTCGTTAGACTGCACCAGTTTCTTAGAGCAAAGTGAAATGTATTAAAATATACGTCACCAAAGGCTTTTGGCTAGGTGTTATGAGCAGAGAGAAATGAATGCTATTAAGTTCTTTTCTGAGGAATAGAATATATACATTGACTGTATTTGAATTTCTTACTTGACAGCAGTTCATCAAGACCCTTCTTCCTTCCTTCATCCCTCTCTCCCTTCTTTGTTCTCTTCCTTTCTAGCTTTCCTTTTCAGGAAGAGACCAACACCCGAGGTTCTGGCACCAGGTAACTTATGTCTTTCCGGAAATTTCAGGTTTCACCAAGGCATTTCAAGGATTTCTTGATTCTGTCTGCAGGTTCACTTAGTCCAGAATCTGTTCGTAGGGAGCCTTATATTGTAGTGAAGTCTCAGTAGAAATAACTTATCTCTATCTTTTCCTCCCTGGAAAGATCTGATAGCTGGAAGTAAAATACATTTAAGAAATAGTTAATTCATTACTTATTTAAAACATCACATTTTCAAATTAAAATTTTTGTGCTTAAAATTATCAGTAGCATTTATTATAAGAATTTGACAAAGTTATTGTATTACATTGTTTGCCAAAAGCCAAGTGCCGTCGAGTCGGATTCAACTTATGGAAAATATTCATAAGGCTATTTTTTGAAGCTCTAATGATGTGGGAAATACAAAACCATAATTACCCTTCAAGTGATTTGCATTCTATTAAGAAAATCAGATTTACATGTAACTGCAATAAAGTTTGGTAAATGCAATTGCCTTAACTATCTAGTCCTTGGAGTTGGTGTCATCCAGTGCAGTAACTCAAGGTGTCACGCTCCTCCACGTTTATCACTACAGTATTGTAGCTAAAACACCCCAGCTAAAGTCTGACAAAATCAGTGACTGTGACAAGACTCAGTAACAAAAACAGCAGTGTGTTCAGAGTGCATGTACATGAAACTCTGTGATCTGAGGCTTCACAGTGACTGAGTCACAATGACAGCTCTGACTGGAGGTTCAAAAATAGCATAGAGTTTTAGTGTTGTAGGTACATTGACACAAGTAAGATGGGCTTTGGAAAAACAATTTGTTCTTATAACTAACCGTAGGATTTTTTTAAATAAAAAATAATACCTGTCTACTTTCAGAAATTTTATGGGTGGTCATTTGATGTCACCCACTCTGACAGCATCCACCCAGTCTGGTCTGTATCCTCTGCCCCCCGCCCAGTAAGACCTCTCGTTAGTGCTGCTGTAACACAGATATGATATATGGGTGGCTTTAATGAAAATAAACTTATTTTCTTATGGATTAGGAGGCTAGACATCCAAATCCAGGGCAGCGGCCCCAGGGAAAGGCCCTCTCTCTATCCGCTGTGGGTGAAGAAGGCCTTTGTCTCCTTCCAGCTCCTGTTCCTAGTTCCTTGGTGATCATGTGGCATGTGTCTCGTCCTCTATTTTGGCTTGAATGACTGCTGAGTTGCTCTTTTACATCTCAAAAGAGATTGATTAAGATACATCCTACACTAATACTGTCTTATTAACATAACAACAATGACAAAAATTCCCCATTGGGATAATGACCACAGGTATGTTGTCATTAGATGTCGTTGGTTGAGTTTGCTCCAGCTCCTAGCAACCCTGTGTGTGACAGGATGAAGCACTGCCCACGCCTGCGTCATCCACGCAGTCATAGTCACATTGGAGCTCGCTGTCGTGCTCCCTGTGTCACTCCATCTCCTGGAGGGGCCTTCCGCTTTCTCCCTGACCTTGTACATTATCAAGCATGAAGCCCTCTTCCAGGGACTAGTCCCTCCTGATAACATACATTATAGGGCCAAACCATCACAATGTGTTGGGAAACAAAAAGAAAAGTTTTACTTGACATATTTTCAAAGAGGCAGAAGTGAGAAACGGTTGATCATGTTTCTAGAGCCATGTTTGCCTGAGTCCAAGAATATTACAAAACAGATCAAAGTGGGAAAATGGACAAGCATGCTGCCACAGCCATGTCTGCAGGAGTCCAAGGACTACAGAATAGGCAAGAATGGGAAAATGGGCTAGAATGCTGTTAGAGCCATTTTTGACTGAGTCTGAGAGACCTTACAGAAGCATCAGTACATACTGACATCACAAGTGGGCAAAACCGTTCAAAGCTTTACCTTTCACATTCGGGCTGAATATGTGATTCTACATTTTGAATTGTCTTTCTTAACAATCACTGGTATAGGTTTCCCTAAAGACAGTCAAGAGGGTCTTCATTGCTCCAACAAATCTTACTACTCACTAAAACCTGGTAAAAAAACATAAGAGTGAAAAGCACTCTAGTATTAGTGCTGTGGTTTGTTTACGTGAAAGCTTCCCTAAAAGATGTTTTCCAAGATTGTCCTAGCTATTGTCTTTATACCTCATGGCCCACTTGATGAGTCCTTGTGAGTCCAGTCCCACTTTAAGACAGGGAAAATGACTCCAACATCATCTCTTAAATCACATCCAAAGTATGTGAAGACAGAATCTCACCATACTTCCAAGGAGCATTCTGGCTGTACTTTTTCCAAGACAGATTTGTTTGCTCTTCTGGAAGTCCATGGTATATTCAATATCCCTCACCGACACCACAATTTAAAGGCATTAGTTCTTCTTCAGACTTCCTTAGTCATTGTCCAGATCTTGCACACAGTATAGGCAATTGAAAATACTGTGGATTGGATCAGGTGCAGCTGATTCCTCAAAGTGACATGTTTGCTTTTGAACACTTGAAAGAGGTCTTCTGCAGCCGATTTGCCCAGTGCAATGCATCATTTGATTTCTTGACTGCTGTTTCCTTGGACATTGATTGTGGAGCCAAGTTAGATGAAATCCTTGACACCTTCAATATTTTCTCCCTTTATCATGATGTTGTTTGTTGATCTAGTTGTGAGAATTTTTGCTTCCTTGATGCTGAGGTATAATTCATAACGAAGACTACAGTCTTTGATCTTTATCAGCAAGTGCTTCAAGTCCTCTTCACTTTGAACAAGCAATGCTGTGTCATCTGCATATGGCACCATCAGGTATGTAGCCATCGTTATTGAACTGTTCATGTAGAAATTGTGAAAGAAGGGTGTGTGTATTGCCACCAAAAGTAAATTTGTTTGCAAAGTGGGAAAAAAGATAACTTCAGTGGAAAAGTGAAAGATGGGATTAGATAAAGAGTTGGGGATTCTGGAGCAGAGACACCAGGGAAGAGGATTTCATGACTGCCCAGGGGACATACGATGATAATGAAAGGAGACCAAGAATTCAGAAAAATGAGAACTTGGAAAAACAGAGGCACAGAAACCAAAGGAAAAACAGTTCAGACACAAAAGGGTCACCAGTCGTGTGTAGTCAGTGGTTCAGGAATGTCAAATGGCTTAAGCAATGAGGTAGTGTTAGGTCACTTTAAGAGCAATTGTCACATTCAGTGTTTATAAAATGTTTAGTAAGTCCTCGGTCATCGGTCTGGATAGGTCACAAGATACAGGGCAGGAACTGTGTCTGTCTCTTCCACAGCTATGGACCTCACTCTTCAAAAGTTGCTTGATGAGCACCTACACCAACTAAACCAAACCCTCTGCTGTCAAGTTGATTTCAACTCAGAGCAACCCTACAGAACCCAACAGCTGCTTATTATTGTTGGATAATTCTCAGGGGCTTGAAAACAAACTGGGCAGTTTCTTGTTACTTGTGAAGACAGTTACTGAAATAGCCTGTTGGATAACGTATCTGCCACCATACTCTGCTAGACACAAGTCAATAGATACATCTTCTCCTCCCCACTTTAGCTCAGTTGCTGAGTATAAACAAAGCTGTTTCCTAGTATGTTAGAAGTTGCTTTTATCATACGCCACACCCAGAAGGAAATCCCTAAGCCCCTCCCTACGCTTGTTTAAAGCTGGTTCAAACCCCCCAGCTGTTCCTCAGGAGAAAGATGTTGCAGTCTGCATCTGTAAAGATTACAACCTTGAAACCCCCTTGGGGCATTTCTACCTTGTCCTGTAGGGTTCCTATGAGTCAGAGTTGAGCTGATGGCATGGGTTTGGTTTTGGTTTTATGTCTGTTTTGAAAACTGATAGTCCTTTAAAGAGTACATAATGAACCACTAACAAGGTGACATTGCCTCCAAATTTAGTCAGAGAAGAGTACAGCCGTGTTATAGAATATACATGTACGATCCAAAAACACTTTCTGAAGTGTGTACTAACAGGGTACTGAGGCAGTAAGATTGTTTTAAAAGAAAACAGTCTCCCTTTGATGTGAGAGTACATCAAGGCAAGTCCTTTTGATCTTTCAGAGTCTAGACTTTTCATCTAAGTGGAGAGTATGAATCTACATGCCCATTTGGATGGATGGTCATATATAATCTTCCCTTCTCATGTTTTGCTCCACCTTTTTAAATTGTAGTAAGATACATATATAACAAAACATCTGCCAATTCAGTAATTTTTACCTGCACAATTCAATGACATTAATTACATTCATCATGTTGTATAACCATCTCTATTCTCTGTTTCCAAACTATTTCACCCCTATTAATAGAAACTCAGTGTATCCTAAGCAATGACTCTCCTTTCACTTTACCTTTTACCCCTAGTAATCACTAATGAACTTTGGTCTTTATGTATTTGCGTTTTCCACACAAGTGGGACATCATACGTCTATCACTGTGACTGACTTATTTCACTCAGCAGAACCCTTTCAAAATTCATCCATGTCCTAACATGTTTCTCTTCCCTTGTATGGATATATTTCTTTTCATTTATCCAGTGATCTATTGAGCACTTGGACTGTTTCCACCACTTGGCTGCTGTGAATAAGGTTGCTATGAATTCCCTTCTCATTTTGACCTGTCTTAGCCTATCATTTTACTCCATGTGACTGTGATGTTTGGTGCAATACCACACAATGCATTCCCTATCTCCCCACCAGACTGTGACTTTCTGAGAGTAGTGACATTTGCTTTACTCTCTGATTGTCTAGCACATAGAGGATTGCCTTCCTCAGAAACCAAAAACCCGGTGCCATCAAGTTGATGCTGACTCACAGCAGCCCTATAGGACAGAGTAGAACAGCCCCATGGGGTTTCCAAGGAGCACCTGCTGGATTTGAACTACCAACTTCTTGGTTAGCATCTTTAGCACTTAACCATTATGCCACCGAGGTTTCCAAGAGAAGACTTTAATAACATGGGGGAAGGGGAGAGAAGACAAGATGAGATCATATTCTGTAAGATTTCATGGAATTTATTCAGAGTTGGGCAGAGATGTAACCACTGGCAAATGACCTTCAGGAAGCTTTACGGTTCCTGGAACACCAAAGGAAAGTGAAAAATACATGAAATTTGGAACCAGGAGACTTAGGTTCTGGTCTTTGATCTGCCATTTGATGCCCATCTGACCTTAGATGACATATTTAAACTCCAAACTTCAGTTGTCCCTTCTGTGAACCGGGGATTATTGTATCTACCTTAAAGTGGCCTTGTGTAATTAAGCAAAATAACATATGTGATGGTATTCAGCAAACTATTAAGCGCTGTTAATTATCACTTATAACTATTTTTGTCCTGGAATCAAAGCCATCTTAAACTGAACTCTCTCATCTGTTTTTTACTTGGCAAAAGATTGTATTTTGAGAGAATTAAATTTAGGGTGTCAGCTCCAGGGGAAGACTTTCTCTGTTGGCTGTGGAGGGAAGTCTTTGTCGTCAATCCTCCCCTAGATTGGGAGCTTCTGAGGTTCAGGGACCCAGATATTTTCAAAGGACACGTTCTGCTCCCAGGACTGCTTTTTTGGTGGTACGAAGTCCCCAACTCTCTGCTTACTTCCCTTTCGTTTATATCCCAAAAGATCATCTCAAGGCATAATACAGTCTTATACACTGAGTCCTGCCCCGCTGTCATGGGTTGAATTGTGTTTCCCAAAAAATGTGTGTAGAAATTTGGCTGGGCCACGAAGCATATAATGTACGTGCTGTAAACTGTGTCTCTGCGATGCTGACGAGGGACGGTGGGCGGCTGCTGAGTGGGTGGAGCAGGACTTAATGTGCGGGATTGTATTTTGGCTTGGGCAGCCTCTCGGGATTACAATGAGGCAAGCTCAGATTTGGACCTGATACCAGCCTACTGGACCATGACAAATGAAATTTTCTCTTTTTAAAGCCATCTCCTTGTGGTATTGCTGTTAAAGCACCACTAGATGACTAAGACACCCACCAACACAGCTGCTGCCCATCTTCCCTCCTTAACAACACAGAGGCAGGATTCACAATGTAGAGGAGCATCACACAGTGCCAAGAATCATGGCCTAGCCAAATTGCTACTTATATTTGGGGGAAGGGAGCACAATTCAGACTCATGCTTTCCTACACACTGTCTACCTAACAGAAATGCATAAAAACATTTACGAAAAGACAGACACTAGAATGTTTGCATAAGAAGTAATTATGATATATCAAAAGCATAAGCTACCCAAGGACTATCCGTGATAGAAAAGGTAAATAAATTGTACTATGTTCACATAAAAGAATACTGTAAGCAAAGAAAATGAATGAATTTCTGTTTCATCCAAAATGAGATGAATTTTACCAATTTAAGTTCGAACAACAGAAGCTAGACATAAAAGAGTACATACTGTACCTTAAAAAGCTTAAAAACAGATAAAATTAATATGTTACGATTATAGTATCCTGGGGAGGATGTTAGTGATTGGAAGGGAACACAGGGGACCTTCTGGAATGTTCTATGTCTTGATCTGAATGATAAACATGATAACAGGCCAATTAAGTTGGATGTCCCATGAAGCCATGACCCCTTGGGAGGACTACTGTGCATTATCTTTTTAATCGGACAAGTATTACGAGGAGGACTCAAGGAACCACGAGCTTTAATTTCCTGACCAAGAAACCAAATTCAATTACCTGACTCAAAAAATAATAATGGACAGGAAGCCTTTCCAAGGGTTGTAACCCATTGTTCATTTTTCATACTAATTATCAGTTTAAAAGGTTCCCATCATGATTACTGAATGTTACGTTTGTAAAAACTGAGTTGTACATTTATGATATATATTTTATATGCATATACACTTCATTTAAAAGTTAAAGTCACGCCATAACAGCCAAAATGTGGAAACAACCTCAATGGCTATTAATGGATGAATAGATAAACAAAATTTGGTACATATATCCAATGGAACATGTCTTAGTTGTCTGGTATTGCTCTAACAGAAAATACTACAAGTAGATGGCTTTAACAAAGAAAATTTATTCTCACACAGTCCAGTTGATTAGAAGTTGGAATTGGGAGTAGAAACTCCTTGGGACTCTGAAAGAAGTTCCTTGTGCCGAGTCAGTCTGTCTTTACTCTGGGAGCATCTCAGCTCAGGAACCTCAGGTCCAAGCTACGCACTCTGTTCTCAGTGCTGTTCTTTTGATGATGTGAGATCCCTAGGACTCTGCTGGCTTCCCTTTCTTTTTGTCTCTTGTAGGATAAGAGGTGGTAGAAGCTACAATTCAGGGAAACTCCCTTTACATTGCAGCAGGAAGGTGACCTTAGGAAAGGATTTACATTCCCACCCTAATCCTCTTTAACATAATCCAATCTATTAACCACAGGCAGAGACTAGGATTTACAGCATAGGAAAATCACAAAACAGAGGACAATCACAAAATACCAGGAATCATGGTCCAGTCAAACTGCTACATACATTTTTGGGGAGGACATACTTCAATCTGTGAAAGAATACTACTCAGCCAATAAGAGAAACGAAGTTTCAGTGCATGCTACATTATAGATGGAGCATGAAGACGCTATGCTGAGTGAAATAAGCAGGTAACCAAAGGACAAATATTGTATGGCCTCACCTTACTTAGAAAGGCAAGAACAGGAAAATGTATAGAAATCAAAATTTATTACTGCTTAACAGAGACAGAAGAAACCCTAGTGGCATAGTGGGTTAACTGCACATCTGCTAACCAAAAGGTCGGTAGTTCAAATCTGGCAAGTGCTCCTTGGAAACTCTATGCAGCAGTTCTACTCTGACCTCTAGAGTCTCTATGAGTCAGACTCAACGGCAGTGTGGTTTTTGTTTGTTCCTCTCTCTTTTTTGTTTTTTTGTTTTTTTTACCAGAGTTGGGGGAGAGGGAAATGGTCAGAGAAGTAACTGCTTATAGAGTACTGAGATTCAGTCTATCTTAATGAAAAAAATCACAATGATTAAGAGCAGTGTTATACAGCTGATAGGTGTAACTGCTGTCAGTAAGTTGCACATCTACAAAAAGTTGAATAGACAATAGTTGTGTGATAGATACATTTACAATAATGACAAAAACAAAAGAAGGTCCAGCTGAGGCTGCTTACGTACATCCAAGCATCTTGTGGAATTTGACTTCTTGATTTGAAGGTTTAGGGTCACAGCTTCCTGGAACATCTCATTTATTTGGCCTAATAGGGTCGCTTTGAGTCAGGATTGTCTTGATGGGAATGCATTTTTTGTTTGTTTGTTTAATATGATGTTTACTTTTTCTGTTCTGCCTCCTAATTCATTGCATAGTGCCCAGGATCTTAAAAGCTTGCAAGAGGCCGTCCGAGGTAGTTTGATCTCTATTTATCAGGAGCAAAAGAGTTAAAGGAGAATCAAGAACTGAAGGAGGAAATGGGACGTGAAGCTAATCGCCTTCACATAGGACTGCTCCCTTTGTCGTGAGACCAAAGGAACTGGATGGTGCCTGTTTACTATTACTGAAAATTTTGGTCAAAATCTTGATCCAAAGGGGAGAAATATAGGACAGAATTCCAAATACTCATGGATTGCAGACTTTGTGGACCCATGGAGGCTTCATAAACTCAGGAAACTATTGTTTTGAGACCATCTTTAAACTTAAACCAAAAATACCCCCTGAATTCTTCTTTAATCTAAGAACAGTTTAAGTTAACTAGGATAGACTGTCTGTCTCGAGCACGTGTTCTTTTAAGACCTGTGTATACGGAATCATATGACAACAGCAGCTGGAAAGATTAGGTAGGAAACCTGGCGGGCAGTGAGTTTATGTTAACAGGGGAGAAACAGTTTGGAAAAGGAGGGAAGAATGGTTGCATAGCTTGGAGAATGTCATTGAACTGTACATGTAGAAATTACTGAATTGGTATGTTTTCCTATGTACATTCTAAACAATGAAAACAAAAGTTTTAAAATCTTTTTTTTTTTAAAGTTGAAATCAGGGTATATGTAAAACATGCAGCTGATGGTGCTCACCAAGGGAAAAGTGGCATAAATTTTAGTAATTTATTTTGAAGATGTCAGGAAGATTCATATACTGTAACCCTTGAACACTCTTTTTTCCCCCAACTAACCATTTTGGTTGTCTTTAGAGAAGTGCAACAGAAATTCTGGGTTGCGGAGTGGGACAGTGGGATGCCTATAAGACATAGTTTACCTTGCTCATGACTTGATAATGTAATTAAACTATGCCTTCTCAAATCAAAAAAGATGTTGGGTCCTGTCTTAGTTAACTAGTGCTGCTATAACAGAAATACAGCAAACGGATGACTTAAAAAAAACAAGTTTATTTTTTCACAGTTCAGGAAGCAAGATGTCCAAATTTAGGGTGCCAGCTCCAAGAAAAGGCTTTTTCTGCCTCTTGGTTTGGGGGAAGATCCTTGTAGCAATTTTCCCCTGGTCTAAGAGATCCACAGTGCAGGGACCCTAGGTCTCAAGGATGTACTCCGTTCCTGGCTCTTCTTGTTTAGCAGTGACAGGCCCTCATTACTGCTGACTTTCCTCTTCTATATCTCAGAAGAAGTTGACTCAAGATACAACCTAATCCAGTAGATTGTGCCCTGCGTCATAAACATAACTGCTTCTGATCTTGCCTCATAAATATCATAGAGATTAGGACTTACAATACATAGTATAATTATATCAGATCATGACATGGAGGACAATCACAGAATACTAAGGATCATGATCTAGCCAAGCAGACATGCATTTGGGGGACACATAATTCAATACATAACAGCTCCATATCTAGGGTAGCTTTCTTTTTGCCTCAAAACATGTCTTAAACAGAGCTCAGGAAGAAATGCTGCTTAATGGGCCAGATGAATATTAAAAAATAGTATGGGGGGAAAAAGGTATGTTTCAGAGTATTTGAAAAACTGTAACAGTATCACAGTGTGTACATTAAACAAAACAATATCCTTCGAACTTCCTCCTTAAAATGACTTTATTTTTATACAAGATGATGTGTGCTCATATGTAAACCAATCAATACAGAAAAGTACAAGGAAGAATGCAATACATATGTTTTTTAAAAATCATTCCCAATACCACTCCCCCAAATAATTATCACTAGCATTAGGTGAACGTCATCCTGATGATTCTCTAGGACTAGAGAGAAATTATTTTTTAAACATAGGGTGATAGTGCACAAGTTTAAAGAAAAAGTAAATTTTAAAGTTAAAGCACTTAGGATACGTCCCTTCCTCTCTTAGAGGGATATAGAGGAAATTCGTGAGGTCCAAGTCTGTACAATAGCGTCTTTCTGGGTATTTGTCTGAGGAGACGAGTGCTCTGTTAACAACATAGTTGGAATTCTAAGGCAAATAATGCCTTTCTGGCTAGACGGCACTTCGCTTGGCTGGCCTAACTCAAGGGCTAGAGTAGGGAAAGAACAATTTCCACATGTAGACTTTCGAAGGGGCGGCACACATAGAACCAAGAAGTAGGCCCTCACAGAGAAGAGAAGAAAACAGAGGGTATGAACCCGACCTGAAAGACAAGGGACTGAAATACAGAAATCTGGAAGACTTAAACGGTAATCAGAGATCTGATCAAAGGATAGAAATAGAACAAAATAATGTATCATAGCTCTAACTAGCTTAACCAAAATGCAGATGAGTTGACTCTGTACTATTCAGGAAGAGATGTCTTGGAATCACAGGACAGATACGTTGGTTGCTAAATTCTACCTGCCTATAAGCAACCTGAGCACGTAAGAATTGTATCTGTTGCATGGCTCCTATTCCAATTAAGTTTAGCAATATTTTCACATGATCAGGATTAACTGAACCCCAAGGGGAGAGGAGGAGTCACAGCATGATATAGACCCTGGACATTCCAGCAGTCGGGGACGCTACCCATCTGAGCAGGTGACTAAATGTATCACTCAGTTGCCTGAGGGAGCTGAGGACACTCTGAGACTAAGAAGGAAAGAAAATAAATTTTCCCTTTTTCTGAAGCTTTTCAAGTATAAGCCTACAACACACGGAACAGAAAACCCACAACATTTGATAAATCTTCCCTTGGACCTCACTTTCATACCGAAATCTCAAACCTACGCACACTTTTAACACCTGCTGTGTATGTGTGAAGGAGCCCTGCTGGTGCAGCGCTTAAGCGTTTGGCTGCTAACCAAAAGTCGGTGGTTCAAACCCACCAGCTGCTCCACCGGAGAAAGATGGGGGAGTTGGCCTCTGTAAAGATTCACAACCTTAGAAACTCAACTCTGTTCTCTAAGAGTCACTGTGAGTCAGAATGGACTTAACAACAATGGGTTTGGTGTCTGGGTAGTGGCAGCACACAAACCGAAGCCCCTGATAACTCACCATTAAGGGACAGTGTGTGCCCTGTCCTAGTCCATAAGCTTCGCGTGTATGAGGTCTGACAGTTAAGTTCACGAACTTATCCTTGAAAAAGTGCTACATACCTCATTGCTGAATATCACCGCGGTCACCTTTGGGAAGCAATTTTGAAACTCTCTCTGAAATGGCCATCAGAGCTGTCATCCTGTTACCCTTGATGTCCTGAATATCATCAAAATCTCTTTCTTTCAATATTTCCTTTATCTCTGAGTGAAGAAAAAGTCACTGGGGGCCAGAACAGGTGAGTAGGGAGGGTGTTCCAATACAGTTACTGGTTTACTGGCTGAAAGCTCCCTCATAGCCAACTATACAAGTCTGTCAACTTGCCACCCTGATGCTGTGTATGATGGCCATTCCAGAAAGAGTTCCAAAATTGTTTTGAAGGGTAAAATATGCACTGGCATCAGTGCTTAGCTTCCCAAGGTAAGTACTTGGAAGGTGACCATAGTGATATTCAGCAATGAGGTATGTAGCACCTAGAACAATTAAGTTCCCAGACTTAATTGTCAGACCTAACATGAGCCTGTTTAATATTCTTAACTCTAGAAGGCAGGCACTGTTACTATCTGCATTTTACAGATGAGGAAATAGAGGGAAAGGGAAGATAAGCAACTTGCCCAAGGTCACAGATTGAGTGTACGAGGCCCTGAAGTCCATGCTCTGAGCAAATGACTGGACTCCTGACGGCCTGGGGTGATTAAAGTTAGGGTAGAGACCAACCTTCCCTACAACAGACTCTGTGCCCCTGCTGTAAGTGCTCCAAAATCCCGCAGTGCACCATTGTCTACTGATACGTATTTTATGGGGTGGAAAAGAAAATTTATTTGTTTGTTTATAATATGATATATATTTTATAGGACATTGGCCTCCTGACCTTGTATCATAGTGTATACTCAGCTTCTGCACAGGAAAGTGAAAGATGCACGTGTGCGTGTGTGTGTACTTGGGTGGGTGAACATGAGCGAGTGTGTGTGCCAACGAGCGAGTGTGTGCATGTCTCAGAAACACAGGTGAATGTGCTTACTGTGTGCTCGTACACATATGCATGTACCCATACGTATGAGTACATGAGTGAACGAACGTACCTGAGAATACGCGTGAGTGAGTGTGTGGGTATGGATTTATGTAAGTGTGTAGAGTTTTGTGACTGGGCACACTTGTGTGTGTGAGAGTGACATAGGAATGTGTGTGTGTATGTGCATGTGTGAGTGAAAGTATTGGTGAGTGTTTGTGAATGTGTTGAGGGTTGGTACATGTGTGGATGTATGTGAGTGTGAGTAAATGTGTGGGTTTGCATATGAGTGTGCATGTGTGTAAATGTATATTTGAGCGAAGGTGTGTGCATGTCTCAGTGGCACTGGGACGCATAGCATGTGTGTGAATGTGTATATATGTGTGTTTGAGTGTTTGTACTTTTCTCGGCTTCCTTTACTGGCAGCAAGACCAGGTGGCATGAGACTTCTGCCCTCTGGCAAGAAAGCTGGAGGAAGTTGCCGAAGGACAACTCTGGCCCAGAGAAGAGGAGACGACAGTTCTGAACCACAGGAAGAGGCTGCCGAGCTGATTCTGAGAAACAGCAGCACGGAAAATCAGTCAGGCTGCTATAGGCCTGGTGCGCTGGATCACTCCAAGGACCCTGTGTGTGGCTTCTCCTCTTCTCAGAGATGAGTGGAATGACTAGGAAAGTGTCTCAGCTCACAGGGAGGGAACTGAGGCATGCCTAGCAGCATAGACTTTGGAATTCAGCAGCTTTGGGTAACACTGCTGCTTTGCCTCTGCAAGCAGAGGAACTGTGGGTAGGCTACTTAGCCTTCTAGTCATCAGCTTACCTACCTAATCAAAGAGGGCAACAATATCCACCCCTGAAGTTTCTGGGGACAATCAAAGGAGCAATGCATCTAGAACCCTAAGCATGGTACTCTGCATAAAGTATATGCCCAATAAATGATAGTATGGCTCCAGTGCATGACAGTAATAATAATAATGATAATAACTCTGCTTCTTGATTACAAGTTGCCATTTCAAGAGAAAATCAATAGCTCTCACAGTTGGGTCAGGCACTGTGCAAGATTTACAGTAATTTGGGGGCCTATCTGAACTATACACCGGGGCACATTAGAAACCTTTTACAACTGAGGCCCATGGTCAGAGTTAACACAACAGAACAGTGACAACACTCCTCATTGTCATCCAGGGATCAGCCTTCTTTGCTTTCCCAGAGGAACACGAGAAAGTCCCTATTACACAACAAACCCAACTCAACAGCTGAAACTACTACTGTCTAGGGTGAATTCATGCTTGCTTAAAAATGAAACATTATACCTGTAAGTATGAGTTGATGGCCCAACTTTTCAAGGACCAGAAAATCAAATAAAGAATTACTACCAGGGAGGTTGCAGGCTTGACAGGAGAACCGAGTCAATGACACCAGAACAGTGACTGAGTGGGCAGCTGAGGCCACTGCCGTAGGGGAGGGAATTGAGTCAATAAAGGTACTAAACAAACAGGCTCTACTGTTCTAAATCAGTTTGTCCAGCCGTTAAAACTTGTGGGCCGAGGATGGCTGAAAGCCTGCACACATCCTCTATTAAATCTGAGCCAATCTCCCGGGGAAAATGCTTTGTTTACTCGGTCTTTCAGGGCCGAATGGCCGGGTGGAGCCGGCAGACAGAGAGGACCCCGGGGGGCCGTGTCCGCGTGCTCACCCCTGCTGGCTCCCTGCCTGTGGGAGACAGTGGATGAGGAATCCTCACGGCAAGGGGGGTAGGCTCTCATAACCCTAAAGAAGTAGAAGCCTCGGATGAGGAGAACAAGACCTAAGGAGGAAAGGCACAAAACAAGTCCTGCCCATCAAAATCAGCCCTGGGAAGTAGCTTTTACGATTCTTGGTCCAAGGCCAGCAGAGGACCTGAGAGGAAGTGGGTAGCAGGACAGCTGGGAAGCACTTCCCCTCTCTCCAGAACACAGCGTAAGAGCCCTTGGGTCACTCTGGAAAGTAGACCCTCAGTGTTCTGCCAGCAGAATTCTTCTGCCTTACATTTGTGTGCTTAAAAATGCCTCCAGTTTAGCAACATAGTGCCCTTCAGAAGTCGAGCAGCTTAGAACGAAAGAACTCTGGGAATGTATATTTTGGGCTTAGAGTCTCTGGGTGGCACACACAGTTAAGCTCTTGGCTACTAACTGAAAGGTTGGTAGTTCAAATCCTCCCAGAGGCAGCTCAGAAGAAAGGCAATCTACTTGCAAAAGGTCATGGCCATGAAACAAAAACGGCTTCAGGGTATAGTCCTACTCTGAAACATGTTGCGGGTTCGCTATGCGATAGAACCCACGTGTCAGCAATTAGTGACAAGCGACATGATGCTGTGTCTATGAATAAACCGTGTGTTTGACACTCGTAAGAAGTAGATCCATAATTTGTGAAAAGCTGGAAGTACTTTTGTAGAGTATGTCGTAGGGTAGGATGGTTCCCACAACAAACTCCAGCCTCAGAAAATACTACATTTTGGAGGCAGTGAAGGAGGCAAGAAGAGACTGAGCCCGCGATAGATGGCACAGCTCCCGTATAGGTGCGAGGCGGTAGTTCAAAGCAAATGTCCTTTGTCTTTAGTGTCCTCCTACTTCCCAAAGATGCATCTATCCCTCACAATCAAAACAGAAACAGAGATTTTCTGGGGCTGAGAGACAGGTAGGTCCTGAGAAGTAAAGGGATATTCTTTTCTTTTTCTTCTTTTAACAAACTTCCCAGTCCGTGGTGATTCTCAACCAGGGTGTATTTGCCAAGATCTAAAGATATTTCAATGGTTACAACTTGGGTGGGGAGAAGATGCTACTGGCATTTAATGGGCAGAAGCCAGAAATGCTGCTAAATATGCTATAGGGCACAGAACAGTCCCCCACTCCTATTAAAAGAATGATCCAGTACAAAATGCCAGTAAAAGTATTGAGATTAAGAACACTGCTTTGTGTTGCTAATCCTGCAGATTTGTGATCCCACAGCTTTGCTGCTGAAAAGCATCTCTTTGAACTAATTTACAACACAATTTGAATGGTTGTTAGTCCACATTTATACCTCCCAGGGCCAGCTGTCTTTTTTTAAAGAATCTCTTACTTACTGGCAAGATTTAAATCATGTGAAAAAGGAGGTGACAAATCTCGGGCAGTTTCTAGGAGAAATGTTTGGGTATTTGGGTGTCAGGCCCTCCTGGCTGGCAGTTTATTCAGTCTCATCACAAAGGTGTTAACCTACCTGTTCCTTAGATAGAAAGACCAAATTTGTTCACTCATCCTGATCAGGGTTGTGTTTTAGTTGTCTGGTTCTACTCTAATAGAAATACTGCAAAGCGGGTAGCTTTTGCAAAGAAAAATGTATTCTTACACTGTCCAGTAGGCTACGAGTCCGAATTCATGGTTTTTACTCCAGAGGAATGCTTTACCTCTTTGTCAGGTCTGGAGGAAATCCTTGTGTTGTATCAGTCTTTGGTCAGAGAGCATCTTGGAGCAGGAACCTCAGGTCTGAAGGACATGCTGTACTCCCTGTGCAGCTTCTTGATGGTAGGACGTTCCCAACTCTCTCCTTGCTTCCCTTTCCTTTTATCTCTTGTAGGATGAAAGGATAAAAAGTGGGGCAAGCAATACTCCAGGGAAACTCTGCATATTCAAGCAGGGAGGTGACCTTAGAAAGGGTTTTACAGTCCCACCCTAATTCTCCTTAACATAACCCTATCTGTTAACCACAGGCAGAGATTAGGATTTACAGCATTGAAAAATCACCAAATGAAGGATCATTACAAAATAGTGGGAATCATGGCCCAGTAGAGTTGACATATACATTGGGGGGATGCACAATTCAATCCATGACAGGTTGCAATGAAGATTCTGGTGTGCTGTCCCCTCAACCTGCAATTGATGGAAGGCATAAGCCTTGACTGACATACCATCCTGATCTAGGTGACTATGTGACGGGAATGATTCTAAGTTAGGAGGCTAAAGGGATACAACCAGCTGAGAAAAGCAACCAGCCAAGGCTGGGCATGAAGAGCGGATACACTGGCCCTAGTGGCTGCTTTGCACAGTTCTTTGCTAGAGGATACTAAATGCAACTCTTTGGTCAGCAGTTTTAAATCTTGGCTGCATATTAGAACCCTTTGAGAAGGCTTAACAAATTTTGATGTCTAAGTCATACCTCAGATCATTTCATTAGAACCCCCAAAGTTGAGAGCCAGGCATCAACATTTTTAAGGGTTTCTGGGGGATGACAATGTGCAGACAAGGTAGAGAATCACTGTGTCAGAGTTTGAGGTCAGTCTCCTAAGGAATACACCTTGAACTACCTCTTATATTTGTTTGGACTTGATCTTATTTAAAATTCTCAAAAGATTCAAGGATACAGATATAATAGGAGGGATACTTTAGGCTACAAGGCACACTAACCAACTAGACATTATTTTAACAACATTTCTTGTTCTCCCTTAACAAGAAATTCCGGGTAGTTGGATAAATGAAGAATTCAGAATTTGAGAAACAGAATGAGCAGTATAAGAGGATAACAATTAAGTCCATGAACTTAATTGTTCTAAGTGCTACACACCTCATTGCTGAACATCACTACGGTCACCTTCAAAATACTCCCCTAGGGAAGCTATGTACCAATACCAGTGCCTAGTCCACCCTTCAAAGCAATTTGGAACTCTTTCTGGAACCGCCATTGCACATGCTGGTGCAGAGGCAAGTTTGTGAACTTAACTGTATAGTTGCCTGTGAGGAAGTTTCTAGCCAGTAAACAAATAACTGCATTGGAATACCTACTCTACTCACCTAATCTGACCCCCACTGATTTTTTTTCTTTACCCAGAGATAAAGGAAATACTGAAAGGAAGACATCTTGATGACATTTAGGATGTCAAGGGTAATAAACAACAGCTTTGATGGTCGTTCCAGAAAAAGAGTTCCAAAATTGCTTTGAAGGGTGGACCAGGCCCTGGCAATGGTGTATAGCTTCCCAAGGGGAATACTTCGAAGGTGACCACAGTGATATTCAGCAATGAGGTATGTAACACTTCTTCCAGGATGAGTCTGTGAACTTAATTCGCAGTCCTTATACATAAAGCATCCCATTTTAAATTCTTTTTAGAACAACAGTGTGTATCTGGAAAAAGAGAGTGTAGAATAGGGGCGGGAGGGAAATAAACCATAATGTCTTAGGCTAGATGCCTTAGGGATTTGGTATTTATTATGTCATTCAATTTCACACATAGAAAGGGAAACAGTTATTACTGCCTCTGTTTCACATGAAATCCAAGCCAGAGATTTAAATGGTATGTCCTGGGTCGTACCAATAGCGAGGCCAGAGTATCAATCTAGGTCTCAGTCCTGTCCCAAAAGTGCTGGGTGATTTTGTGGAGTCCCTGAGCACTTACCCTTCCCAGGCTGATTTTGAGGCACTTGGATCAGAAGGTTTATTTTATATTCAGTCACTGACATGAGCACTGTTTTCAGAATTTCATTTTAATGGCCTGCTTAGAAGGAGGACTGAAGAATAGATCTGAAACCAATGGCACTGGCTATAGCTTCAGAAATCAATTCAAGGATTAAGGACAGTTTAGTAGAAACTTCTAGATTTAGCTCATCAAGTCAGACTATAGGCCTCTGGATCCACAACTTCACCACTGTGTAGTGAGGCCTGGATTCCAAGCATCCTTGTGACATCTTCTTCCCAGTGGACACGTACATTGAATTGCCATTAAGATGCTTCACGATAAACCAGTGGTGTCTGACCATAGCCAGCTTGTTTGAGCTCAGAGCCTGTCAAAGAGTCTCTCTCCTACTGACCCTTCCCAATCACAGACCACCTGTCAGCTTGATGGACTACCTTCTTTTTCTTGTTCTATTGCACCAATGGAGTCTTTTCTGTGTCGAGACAAGAAATGGAAAACCTTGTGGCATAGTTAAGATGAGCTTAATCAACATCATTCAGAGGGAGCTGCATTTTCTGAGACTGTTAATAGCACCCCCACTAACATAACACTGTCTTATGAGAAAAGCAAATTAGCATTGCCGTGAGAACTTCAGAATTTTCTGACATTTGAGAGTTGACATTTTCTACCTCAACCTTTCCTCAATAAGGTATTTAATATTTAACAAGTTATGGGATTAGGTGCTTTCTTCTCCTGAGAACAATATTGCCTGCAGTCTTCAAAGATGGCAGTTGCCTAAATGTTGAATAAATCTAAATGTTTTCCCCAAATACCCAGAAAACATTTAATTAAATGCTATGTGTTTCACACACTTTCTACAGCTTTAACCTAGACTTTTCTCCATATACAGTCAGATGGAAATAAAAAGGGAATCTCCAGACATTTCTGAAATGAGAATTTTGTAAGTGACTTCTACATTTTTTTTACTTTCATAATTTTGAATGTGAATACAATTAATGTGACCAGAAGTGTCAATTTTGGATTAAAAAAATGACAGCTTAATGTGACTATAAACTAGATGTCATGACTTGAAAGGAGAAAAAGAACTTATTTCATTTCTGCTGAGATAAAAAATATTTCAGACTATACTTTTCTAGGCATTACTTTGCTGGTGTCATCTTGTGAAGTGGATTCAACCCGTCATATCCTGTGTATGATTTAAATAATTTCAGATGGAATAAAAGCATCACACTTAGACTTTACATTAAACCAAAAACCCCAAGCCCACTGCCGTTGAGCTGAGTAGCAGGCATAATAACACTGAAAATAGTTTCTATCCAATACACACTTAGCCCTGAATTTCTTCAACAAAATTTATCTTTAACCAGCATATTTTCCAACCATCCATATTTACCAAGGTGACAGTTCTTGTATCATTTATAATGGTCTCCATTCATATATTCCATTTGTTGTTGTTGTTAGCTGCCAGAGTTGGTCTCTGACTCATGGCAACCGGTCACTGTACAAGAGAACACAGCACAGCCGAGTCCCGGGCCGTCCCTAGGACCATCTGAGGTTGGGGACTGGATTGCTGCTACCCATAGGGTTTTCAGTGGCTAGTTTTCGGCAGCAGATGGCCAGGTCTCATTTACCAGCCCGTGGTCAGGAAGCTCTCCTGAAACCCGTTGAGCATCACTGTATCATGCTAGCCTACACTGATGGACCAACGGTGGCTGAGCAGGAAGTACAGTGGCCAGGAACCACACTATGCCTCCTGCAGGGAAGGTGGGAATGCTACCACCAAACCACCAATGTCTCGTTCATTCAGGACATACATAAACACATCCAAAGTCAAGTGAGAGTCAGAGGACACAGCTTCACCATGTGAGAAAGACATCCAAGTAAATGATATGCAAAACATGTTTTCTGTTTAAGTTCTCGTTAAGGGTTTCTTTTCTTTCTTTTAAAAAATAGTTCTTTACCTAGATTTTAATTTTTTCACTGATGTTGAGACACAGAGGAAAAAGGATGATACCCATTATTACAAAAAAAAATCATATGATTTATATTAAAAAAAAAAAAAGAACAGGCACCCATTAGATGTCCCCTGCACATGGAAGAACAAGTGTCTCCCTTCTCCCAAAACAGTTGAGTAGATGATGAAAGGCATACTTAACAACCCAGTTACCCTAACCCTGTGAGGCTCAGCCAGCCAGCTGGCTTGTGCTTTCTGGAATAGTCCTCCCATCTTGGTTATCATGTTGGGTTTTTTTTTTTTCCTACAGCATAACCAGCTGAATCATGACTGAATGGATGCCAGTTCAGGCTTCCTGTAGCCACTCGTCTCCCTGTGGGCCCTGGCTCAGCTCTCAGGGCTTCAGCCAATGGTACCCTGAGAAATGGAGTTTCTGAATGGTACAGTTAACTGACTTGACTGCTAACTAAAATGCTGTAAGTTTGAGTTCCCCTAGAGACAGTACTCTAGAAAGGCCCGGTGATCTACTTCCAAAAACTCAGCCATTAAAAATCCTCTGGAGGACAGTTCTACTCTGACCACATGTGGTCACCATGAGTTGGAATTGACTCGATGGCAAATGGTCTGGGTACTGGTAAATGTTTGATAACAGGCTTTCTGCAAAGAAAGCTTCTGTAATTTACTAATTCGTTCCGTGTAAATAATCTCATTTCAAGCTATCTCCTTGAGATCACTGGACACCGAGTTGGGAAAAGACATGTACATTCAATTCCAGCAAGTTGGTAGGAGCTGGTGCCAGCACACTGTTGGCTTTAGCCCTGGAGATCAGGGCCTAGGTAACTGCACCAGAGTTCCATACCTTCTCTTCCTGGTGAGCTATGCTAACAGGGCCAAGGGAGAAAGCACTCAAGACAGACGGCCAATCTCATGGCCTATGACGCTTTACTTTATAAACTGAGTGACTTTTCAGTTTAGTGACTCTTCTGTCCACTCTTCTCCTTGAGAAAATAAGAAACTGGCATCACGCAAACTGTAGCAAATGAGTGTCATTAGTATGTAATTACGCCCACTGTATTACCAATGCTGGAAGATATCACCCAGAATATGGTTTGCAAGTTAAATATAAGAGATTATACTAAAAACAGACATGATGGGAGTTGGTTTGTCCATTTTGATCTAAGTGAATAAACAAGAATGATTAAATCATCTCAAAGAGGAAAAAAAAATCTAGAGTCCTGCCAAATGCCAAGCAGGAAAAAAACAAACGAACTAATAAACAAACAAATGAAACCCATACCATCATTACCTTCATAGGACAGAGAACAATTGGGTTTTCAAGGAATGGCTCGTGGATTTGAAACTTTTGGTTTACTGAAGTGCTCTTAACCACTGTGCTACCAGGGCCCCAATGTCAAGCAAAGCAGAGGGAAAGGTACTGATTAGTTAGGAGACAAGAACCTTACCATCAAACTTTGTCTTAAATTTAAAAGTAGAGCATAGTTCTGATTTAGGACACCCTGTAAGCATTATACATTCATTATCAATACATACATCATAACCTAATAATGAATGTACTTTCTCCATTGGTGAAAAGATGCACTCCTGCTGCCTTGCATGGTGAATTTTCCATTAATTGGGAGAACAAATTGTGAAATACATCTCACTGAGTCTTTTGGTGATCAAGGGTTGATGTTGAAAAACAACTTCTGTTTGTCTGATTTTTAAACAACATCAGGATTCATACTCTCTAAGACCATTGATCAAGTCTAAAGAGTCAATTTAGAGACACTTAATCTAGGGACATTTGTGTGTGCCAAAGTATGCCTGAAACACTGTTTAGAGTTGCTTTAGAAATAGTTTGAGAGCCTAATGATAACTGGCATTAGTAATGACTTTATATGTGAATTACAGTGGCATTTTCCAACAGAGTCATTAATCAGACTCATCATAAACTACTTTCGGCTGCATCCAAGAACAAATTCTATCTTCCATGAGAAAGACTAGTCATCACCGTGGTTAGAGTAATACCTGATAATTATTTTCTGGGTCCTAGGTGAAGAGGAACTGAAGCACTTCCTGATGAAGATAAAAGACTTTAGCATGGATTATACCTTGGCATAGAACAAAAATCTTCACAACTGAGTCAATAAGCAGCATCACAACAAACAGAGAAAGTACTGACATTGTCAAGGGTATCATCATACTCGGACCCACAATCAACACCCTTAGAAGCAGCAGTCGAGAAATCAAACAACAGATTACGTGGGACAAGTCTGCTGCCAAAGACCTCTTTGTAAATGTCAAAAAGCAAGGACATTACTTTCAGGACTAAAGCGTGCCTGATGTAAACAATGATATTTCCGATTGCCTCATACGCCTGCGAAAGCTGGACAGTGAATAAGGAAGAGCAAAGAAGAACGGAATCTTTTGAATTACGGTGCTGGCAAAGAATTGAATATACCAGAGACTGCAAGAAGAATACATAAATCTGTCGTGAAAGAAGTACAACCAGAATGCTCCTTGGGAGCAAGGATGGTGAGACTTTGTTTCATGCACTTTGGATGTATTATCAATAGGGATCAGTCCCTGAGGACACCATGCTTGGTAAAGCAGAACCCCAAACCAGTAGCTGTCAAGTTAGTTCTGACTCATAGCAACCCTGTAGGACAGAGTAGAACTGTTCTCACTGAGTTTCCAAGGAGTAACTGGTGCCTTCCAACTGCCAATCTTTTAGTTAGCGGCGGAGCTCTTAAACACTGCACCACCAGGGCTCCTGGAGAAGGAAAAGCCCAGAGGAAGACTCTCAATGAGAAGAACCGACCCAGTGGCTACAGCAGTGGGCTCGAACATGGTAACGACTGTGAAGGCGCTGCAGGACCAGGCTGCGTGTTGGTCTTCGGTACACACTGGGTCATCCTGCTTGGGAAGCAGCTTGATGGCACCACACAACAACAGCAGACAGCCGGAATAACTGGTAGTTTCAGAGAGCAATCACTAAGAGGAAAAGGAAGCGTTTGCAATGTTGCCAATAACTTTTCCTCCCAGAGGAAACTGTCTACATGCTGGTGAGCGCCAGAGGGCGAGAGAAGAAGGGTGTCATTTGGCTAGGGAAGCCTCTCTGTTAGGAGGTGAGGGAATCAATTTCTCTTTCTGTCTCTCAGTCTTTCTCCCCACTGTCCACTAGACAGTGGAAGAATACAATAAAATAATGAGGCAGTCCTTGCCTTGGAAAATCTTACAGTCACCTAGAGATACAACTATAAGCATATACACATGAAATGACATGAAAGTATTTATAAAACAAGATATCAACAGGTAGAAAAAGCCCTTCCTTGGAATACAGACAGAAGGAGCATTGCGGGGAATGGGAGAAAGGTATCAGGAGACCTGGGCGCTGGTCCCAGCTGGGTGGCTTTGGAAAGTTCTTTTTTTTTTCCTGGGAATTAGGTGCGAGTTTACTGAACAAGTTAGATTCCCTTTCAGTAGTTTGTACACACAGTGTTTCACGGACGTGGTTTCATTAGTCACAATGTGTCTGCATCCCCACCTCCTCCATTCTACCCTTGGCTCCTTGTTTCCTTTGGTCCTGATTTTCTACCCATTGCTGCCTTGTCATCTCTGCTTTGGGGCAAATAATGTCCTTTTGATCTTATACAATTGATTGTTCTAAGCAGCATGTTCCTCTAGGGTGTTACTGTTTGTTTAACAGTCTCATCTACTGTTTGCCTGGAAGGTGGTCTCTGGGAATGGCTTCAGTTCTAGGTCAGAAGGGTGTCTTAGAGACATAATCTCAGGGGTTCCTCTGGCTTCTGTCAGATCAACTAGTCTGACCTTTTTGGGGGAATTTGATTTTTTGTCTATGATTTTCCCCCTGCTCTGTCTAGGACCTTCTGTTGTGATCTCAGTCAGAGCGTAGGTAGTGGCAGCCAGGCCCCATCTAGCTCCTTGGGATCATTGTAGGCTCTGGCTTCTACGATCCTTTATATTCCTTTGTACTCATTGCTCTGCTGGGTTCCCCGCTCCCGCCCCCTCCTTTGCTGTGGACTGGAAGAAACCAATGGCTCGGCCTTGGCAAGTCCTGAGCCTCCTGGGGCTTTCATTTTCTCCTCTGCAACGTGGATATTGTAAATAACTTCCAAAACAAGTATCACAGTTCAGTAAACGTGGCCAATGATACACTTTTTGCACATAGCCTTACATAGCTTTAGAGTACTTTTTCAAATCTAAGGACCCTTGGTGGCACAGTGGGAAAACTTGGGTGTTAAATGAAAGGTAGGCAGTTCAAATTCACCAGACACCCGACGGGAGAAAGATACTCTTATCTACTCCCATAAAGATTACAGTCTAAGAAGCCCTGTGACAATGTTCTCCTTAGTCCTATAGGGTCATGTGAGTTGGAATCAGTGCAATGGCTATGGGTTTGTTTTTTCAAAACATGACAACCATTAAAACCTAGTATTTAAATAAACTGGTTTTAGACCCAGAGACTGAATTACTAAAAGCTGAAACAAGATTTAAAAGTGATAAAACAACAGCAGTAATAATTGACTTTCAACCAAAAACTTTCAACTACAATTTGATGTTGTACAACTACTTAAAATTATTGTTAAAATATTATTTTTAAAGTTTTCTTTTAAAAATTTATATTTTATATGTATTTTATGTCATACATAATACAACATAGTTGTATACATGCATAATTTAAAAGTAAATATATGAATACAGATGCATGGACACACTATTTTATAATCAATTTATTTCATAATTGCTATTTCTAGGGGCCACTGAGTCAGTTCCAACTCGTAACAATCCCATGGAGACCAAAACACTGCCAGTCCTGAACCATGCCCTCAGTCATTGCCATGCTTGTACCCACTGTTGCAGCCACTTTGTTAATCTGCCTCGTTGAGAGTCTTCTCTTTCCTTGCCACTCTACTTTACCAAGCATGACTGGTCCCTCCCAATAACATGTGCAAAGTACATGAGACAAAGCCTCACCATCCTCATTTCTCAGGACCATTCTGGCTACACTATTTCCAAGACAGGTTTATTCATTCTTCTGGCAGTCCTTGGAATGTTCAATATTCTTTGCCAACACGGTAATTCAAAGGCATCAATTCTTCTTTGCTCTTCCTTATTTACCATTCAGCTTTCACACACACAAGGCAACTGAAAACACCATGGCTTGGTTCACATGTACCTTAGCCTTCAAAGTGACACCATTTTCTTTTCAACACTTTAAAGAGGTCCTTTGCAGCAGATTTGTTGAATGTAATTTGTTGTTTGATTTTTGATCGCTGCTTTCACGGGTGTTGATTGCGGGCCTAAGTAAAATGAAAGCCTTGACAACTTCAATATTTTCTCTGTTTATTATGATGCTGCTTATTGTTTCAGGTTGTGAAGACTATTTTTTTGTAATTTCATAATTAAGAGTATATAATTTGGCAAGTCTGGCAACCACATTCTAACCCACGCAGCCTCAGTTCTCTGGCAGGCCCTTTTCAGTAAGGCTCATTTGGCAATTGTGGGCTCACTTTGATTTCCCTCTTTTGGGACCATTCCATGATCCTCAAAACATGCTTTCATGACACGGCCTGACACAGATAAGGTTTTCAAGTGAGGTCTTTAGACAGAGCAAAAGCAGAAAGGATCCTCTTTAAAAATTCCAAATGACAATCTTAAACACTGTAGGAAACCACATACCTTGACACACATGCACATCTATACGTATATATATACTTACAATGCCAGCCAGTAATTTTATTTATTTTGTGGTTGTTGAGAACATACACCACAAAACAGACACCAATGCAATGGTTCCTACACGTGCTATTAGTGACACTGATGACATCTTTTGAGCTGTGTAACTATTCTCGCCCTCCTTCTCTGAGTTGTTCCTCTCAACTCAGAAATTCATGCCCATATACCTTGGCACTTCTAACACTGTTTTCAAGATGCTCCTGAGTCATCCAGGTAATTCAACCATCACTTTGAATTCTGGGGTGATCTTGACCTCCCAGTAGGAGATAAACCTGACTGTGCATTTCCTTGCTGGTGCTCTGCCTAGAGTCTCTTCCTGCTTACCACTGAACTACCAATGGCTTACTCTGTGGGCAACCCCATGGGACAGAGTAGAGCTGCCCCGTAGGTTCTTTTTGGCTGTAACCTTCATGGAAGCAGATTGCCAGGTCTTTCCTGCTCAGCATCAGTGTGTTACTTCGAACCACCTAACGTGCCCTTAGCAGCTAAGCACTGACACTTTTCACCACCAAGGTAGTGGGCCAGCAAGGATTCTGTAAGTCCTGGAAGCCCGAGGAAGCTCCCACCAGAGAAGGAAGGGAAAGACAATCCAGAAGGACCTGCGGGAACACACAGAGTTTTTATGCTTATTTTTCAACTTACTGAGGGAAATAGGGTCGCCACGAGTCAGATGAGACTTGGTGGCACTTGACTTGGCTTGACTGGGGGAAATAGAGTCTGTGTAGCTGGAACAGAGAGGTCGTGGGCAGATGAGGTCCTAGCGGGACCAGGGCAGGAAAGACCTTGATTGCCAGCCAGGACAGGGGCATAACAAGGGTGACAGCGCCCAGGGGCAATGTCTAAACTTGGGACCCCTCACCACCTCTACATCTCTACACACACACATCCCTATAAGCCTCCCCTGCGGAGTGAGGCGAGTGTAGTTCTGCAGGGAGGTGGGGGTTGGGGAGTGAAGGTGGGGTGATTGGCCCTGTCTGCTGGGAAGGGGGATGAGATTCCCCTTCCCCCCTTGCCGGGCTCCCCTTTGGACCTGCGCCTGAGGGCTCAGCCCCAGCCCCACCCTACTGCACACCTCTGTGCTCTGACACAAAACTACAGGTCAATATTTGCCCAGCAGGAAAGCCAGCTTTCTCCTTCTTCCTTGGTTACTTCCGGGAGCCGTCTCCCTGAAAGCTGAGCAAGGCTGAGAAAAAAATCAGTTCCCTGTCTGGGAGTCTGAGAGCTCTGGGTTGCCTAATAAATCTTGCTCCAAAGAGGAAAGACTCTTAAGGTCTATGCAAAACCCCAAGGAAATACAGGCCCTCTGTGCCTCAGGGTAATTAGCAATGTGAATGTGGAGTTAGTTACACAGTGAAAGCATAATAAACAAAGCTGGGGATCTAAAACCTGCCTCCGAGCAGTTACAGGAGCAGACAGCGGGTCTCTTCTAGGGACAAGATGCTGCAGGCTGGACTCCTGCTTACGGCGACCCCGTGACTGTTAGAATAGAGTTGTGCTTCACGGGGCTTTCAATGGCTTATGTTTTAGGGGGAGATCACCAGGCCTTTCTTAGGGGTGTCTCTGGGTGGACTCTCGAAATCCCAACCTTTGGGTGAGCAGTCTGGCACTTGAACCCTTTGCACTGCGGACTCTGTCCCTTGGGGAAGGATGTATTTATTCTTCTGCTCTGACTGTACCAATCTTCCAAAAGGCCTGGGGCTTTACTTTGCATTTGGCCTGGCAGATTTGGCTATTTGCATACAGACTTATTTCCGTATGAAACCAAAATTAAATCTGTTGCCAGTTGAGTCAGTCCCAACTCTTAGTAGTCTTAGAAGACACAGTAGAACTAACAGCCTCACAGAGTTTGCTAAGAACAAACTCGTTGCCGTGGAGTTGATTCTGATTCATAGCGACCTTATAGACAGAATAGAACTGCCCCACAGGGTTTCCAAGGAGCACCTGGCAGATCCAAGCTGCCAACTGTTGGTTAGCAGCTACAGCGCTTAGCCACTAAACCACCAGGGTTTCCTCACAGAATTTATGAAGCTGTAGATCTTTTACAGAAGCAAACTGCCACGTCTTTCTTCCCCCAAAGCAGGCTGGTGGGTTTGAAAATGGAGCTTTCATTTAGCAGGCAAGTGCTTAGTGGCTGTGCCACCTAATGTCCTTGTTATTTCCGTATATAAGGCATAGATACATAGCGAGTCTTCAAAGTACTGTCAGTAGGATTAAAACGTCAAGTCCATTTAGCACCCATTGGTGTAATCAACTGGTAGGCATTAAGATTTACCTCAGAGAACCTACGGTAGGGAACACTGTTAGAAATGGAGCTTAGAACAAAATTCAAAGAGAAACTTCTCTAAGACTTAGTACACCTTAGGAGTTTCCTAACTCTGGCAGCTCTACACCAAATGTCTCAGGCCTGCTTGTCCCTTTGGAAGAAGGGGCTTGCCTAGGGCCACTTCTCTGAAGGGTGGATCCCACTGTGCTTTTTAGGGAGGTGGTCTTGGTTGCCATAGTGATGGAGGGGCACGGCTAGCTTCTAAGGGGAATAAGTATGCTAGACATCCTGCAAGATGTCCTGCCCACCTCCTGAAGGACTTCTTTTTTAATGAATCGTTATTCTGGTAAAGTATGCATAACCTGAAATTTGCGACTTTAGCCATTTTTAACTGTACAACTTAGTGACATGATTACGTTCCTCATGTTGTGTGCTCATCATTATTTCCAAAATATTTTCATCACTTCAAACAGAAACTCAATGCCTCCTTCAATAATAACTCCCCATCACTCCCTCCCCCCAGCTCCTGATAACCATAGTCTACTTTATCTCTGTGCACTTGCCATTTCTAGATATTTCATGTAAGTGAAATCATACAACAGTTATCCTTTTGTGTCTGTTGTGGATCAAATCGTGTCCCTCAAAAACATGTGCCAACTTGGTTAGGCCATGATTCCCAATATTTTATGGTTGTCCTCCAGTGTGTGACTGTAATTTTATGTTAAAGAAGATTACGGTGGGATCCTAAGACCCTTACCCAGATCACATCAATGACCTAATGTAAGCGGAGTTTCCCTGGGGTGTGGCCTCTACCGCCTTTTACCTTACAACAGGTGAAAGGAAAAGGAAGCAAATAGAGAGTGGGGACCTCCTACCACCAAGAAAGCATTGCAGGAGCAGAGGGTATCGTTTGGTCTCAGAGTTCCTGCATGCAGAAGCTCCTAATCCAGGGGAAGATTGATGACAAGGACCTTCCCCTAGAGCCAAAAGAGAGAGCCTTCCCCTGGAGTTGGTGCCCTGAATTTTGGGCTTCTAGCCTACTGGATGAGAAAATAAACTTCTCTTTGTTAAAGCTATCCACCTGTGAGATTTCTATTATAGTAGCACAGATGACTAAGATAGTGTCTGACATTTCACGCAGCAGAATATTTTCAAGGCTTATCCATACTGTGATATCAGAACTTTGTTTCTCTTTATGATTGAATCATATTCCATGACTTTTGAATGACTCACCAGATATTCATGTACATGAACAACCTATTAATGAAGATCTGAGCATAGGAGCTAATTCCATTTTATATATAATTAAAGCATTTTTTCATTGGATTTAATTAACACTGAGTTTTGCATTGTTTTGTTTTGTTTCCAAAAACCTATGTATCATGCAAACTGTGTAAAGACTGAATGTGGTTGTGACTTTTCAGGAGTTGCTCATGATTTCAGAGAAGGACATGGTGGTGTTTGGGGCCCACACTTGCAGCTGCTACATTATGCTGTGTACAAGGACCTGGAGATAGAAAACCAGGAGGAGAGGACACTGAATGTTTCTCAAGCTGAAAGAATGATGAAAAAATTCAAATTTTCAGTGGCAAGATTGAAGGATTTTATGGAGAAAATATTAAATGATTCAGGAAACATCAAAAGAAGATGGAAGGAATGCACAGGGTCACCACACCAAAAAGAATTAGTCGATGTTCAACCATTTCGGAAGTAACTTATGAGCAGGAGTCGATGGACTGAAGGAAAAAGCCCAAGCTACACTGAAAGCACTGGCAAAAAAGCAAGGTTCCAGGAATTGATGAAATACCACCTGAGATGTTTCAACAAACAGATGCAGCACTGGAAGCACTCACTTGTCTATGTCAAGAAGATTGTACGACAGCTAACTAACTGGCTAACTAGCTAGAAGAGATCCATATTTATACTTACTCTCGAGAAAGGTGATCCCATCAAATGTGGCATTGTCAAACAATATCATTAATATCATATGCAAGTAGAATTTTGTTAAAGATCATTCAAAAGTGGCTGCAGCAGCATACTGATAGGGAACTGCCGGAAATTCAAGCTGGATTCAGAAAAGGATGTGCAGCCAGGGATATTACTGCTAATGTCAGATGGATCCTTACGGAAGGATACCAGAAAGATGTTCACTGTGATTTATTGACCATGCAAAGGCATTTGACTATGTGGATCAGAAGAAATTATGGGATTATTATGGATCGTAACAGATGAAGGAATCTGCCAAGAATGGGAATTCCAGAACACTTAACTGTGCTCGTGAGGAACCTGCACGTGGTTCATGAGGCAGTGGCTCAAACGAAACAAGGCAACATTGCATGGTTTAAAGTCAGGAAAGGTGTGCGTAACAGTTATATTCTTTCGCTATACTTACTGAATATGTATGCTGTGCAAATAACCCAAGGAATCAGATATATGAAGAAAACCAGGGCATCAGGATTGGAGGCAGACTCATTAACAACCTGCTTTACATAGATAACACAACCTGCTGAAAGTGAAGCACTTACTGATAGAGATTGAAAACCACAGCCTTACGTATGGATTATACCTCCACATAAAGAAAAGAAAAATCCTCACAAATGGACCAATAAGCTACATCATGATAAACACAAAAAAGAGTGAGGTTGTAAAGGATTTTATTTTACTTGAATCCACAAACAACACCCACGGAAGCAGCAGTCAAGAAATCAAAAGACACATTGCATTGGGTAAATTGGCTGCAAGAGATCTCTGTTAAGCCATGGTGATTTCAGTCACCTCACACGCCTGTGAAAGCTGGATGGTGACTAAGGAAGACTGAAGAACATCTAAGCTTTGAACTGTGATGTCAGAGAAGAGTACTGAATATACCACGGACTGCCAAAAGAATGAGCATGTCTGTCTTGGAAGAAGCACTAATAAAATGCTCCTTAGAAGCAAGAACGGCGAGACCGTGTACTTGGGATGCGTTGTCAGGAGGGAGGACCAGTCCCCGAGAAGAACATCGTGCTTACTGAAGCAGAACGTCCTCAACCGGATGGATTGACACAGTGGCTGTGACAATGGTCTGAAGCATAATAATAATTACGGGGACGGTTCAGGACCTGGCAATGTTGCCTTCTGTTGTACATGGGATCGCTGTGAGTCAGAGGTGATATTTCACAGCACCTAACGCCAGACACCACCGCTCCTGGGGGCTCGGCATAGCGGGTCAAACCTCGGTCTCCTTCACTGTGTCTTCTACCACAGTCAAGTCTACACGTATGTCTGTTGAAATGCGTGTCATCATTATTTTTCAAGTTAAATCGGTTGCCGTGAAGTCAGTTCCACGTCATGGAGATCTTCACGTGCATCAGAGTAAAACTGCGCTCCATAAGGTTTTGGACTGTATTACCTGCAGAAACCCTGGTTGTATGGTGGGTAAGTTCTACCTCTGCTAATCAAAAGGTCGGCGGTTCAAATCCGCCTGGTACTCCTTGGCTGTTTTTACTCAGTGGCTGTTTTTTTTTTTTTTTTGCAGTAGATGACCAGGTCTTTCTTTGGAGGCACTTCTGAGCGAATCTGAGCCACCAAACGTCTGGTTCCCTTTTGTTAATAGCTGACTGCACCACTTTTTAACTCTTCTGTGTGTTAAGATTAAGATATCATGTTAATTTTGAATTCACTCAGTGACTCCGTAGGAAACCGACCTTCCAATCATTTCTGTAAAAGATTAAAGCCAAGAAACATGAAGTTCTCCTCTCACAGAGGCTTACCATGACTCCACAGCATGTAACTACAGCGTACACACATAGTTAAGTTATATTAGTTATGATTTTTTTTTTCAGCCTTGTGAGGAAGGAGGGATACAAAATATTTCTTACACAAAGGAGTGTTGAGTCTGACAGAGTGGAGCATAGTGGGACGAATCTGGGCAAGTGTCCACTTCTGAATAGAGAGGCAGTAGCTTTTTTCTGCTGCACTCAACTGAACCCAGATGTCTTCATTCCAGTCCATCACTCCACCCAACCTGACCTGGAGCAAGTAACTTCTCTGAAAGTCTCAGCTTCATCCCTGAAGTGGAAAGAATGCATAACTCACTAGGTGAGCTTGAGGGTCATCTGAGAAAGTGTACCTTGACCAGCAGGTATCAAGTATGGACTGTATTACCTGCAGAAACCCTGGTTGTATGGTGGGTAAGTTCTACCTCTGCTAATCAAAAGGTCGGCGGTTCAAATCCGCCTGGTACTCCTTGGAAACTCTGTGGGGAAGTTCTGCTATAGGGTCGCTATGAGTCAGACTTGACAACAGGGGGTTGGGTTGGGTTGGGTTGGGTTGGGTTTGGGTATCACCCGCGGTATAGTGGTGGTTTGGGCACCATGGTAGCGGACCTGTCTCTCTCCTCTGGGGCCACCACCAAGGCTCGACCTAGAATCTGGTACACTGTCCTGCCGTCAGTCTCTGCGCAGGAGATGGGAGGCTGAAGGAGGTGGAGAGTACTGTTCCTGAAAAGGGTAAAAACATCCGCCACGGGCCTTCACGGAGGCGAGTCTGTGGGGACCTGAAACAGCGCACACTCAACAGCTGGCACCGAGGGGCTCTCTGGACTGGGAGGTGGAGGCCTTTGTTGATACCCCAAGGGGCACAATATGGGACTGCGTACTGATTAAAGAGGGTTAGGTGCTCACCTCGCTGGCACATGCCGCCTGGGATGCTCCCTTACAGCTGAAAATGGAAAGGGGGGCAGGAGAGGAAACATTTATTGAGCACCTACTATGTGCCAGACGTTTTGTACGCATCAGCTCTATCTCTACAACTGACAGCTAGAGGTTATTGTATTCAAACTCCTTCTGAGAAACCAGGTTCAGAAGGTAAGTGGGTCTGAGAGGCACATTCTGATGTGCACTCTCTCTGAGTGCTTGGATCGTCGGGCACCCTTTCCTCACGTTGTTGTGCGCTGTCGCCTGACTCACAGCGACCCTGTAAGACAGACTAGAACTGCCCCTTAGGCTCAGCTATAACCTTTAAGGGAGCATTCTCAGGATCGCCCTCCCGCAGGTGGGTAGGTCCAAGCCCAGAAACTCAGAAGCAAAGCTTTTAATCGCCGCTCCACCAGGTCTCCTTCATTTCCTCTGTAAAGATTATTAATTATACTACATGTACTTACTACTTCACCGGTATAAAGACGAAGGCACTAATCTTACATATTAAAACTTTCTTTAACCTAAACGTTCTCTTTTTTTTCCTTCTAATGAGAGTTAGACACTGAATTCTACATGTAAAGAATGTTGAGACGGCAAATGTTTTGTTACATATTTATTTAAACCTGTCGCCCTTGATTCGGTTGTGGCCGACAGTGACCTCATGTGCGTCAGTGTAGAACTGTGCTCCACAGAGTTTTCAATGGTTGATTTGGAAGTAGATTGCCAAGTCTTTCTTCCGTGGTGCCTGTGGGTGGACTCAAATCTCCAACCTTTCAGTTAGTAGCCGAGCATGTTAACCATGAATAACAACCAGAAACTGCAGATATATATTTACCACAATTAAAAATAATAATAATTAGAGTATTTTGATGAGTTCCTTAAAGGTTTGTAGGTCCTGGGTCTGGTCTCTCTTGTGCCCGAGGAGTAAGTCAGCCCTGTGAATCAGGTGCAAGGTCTCAGAAACGTAATGCTGGTGTTTCGGGCTGTGTTTCGGCCTGAGATCGGTCTCGATGCTCTCGCCTGCCAAAGCAGCTGGGCTTGGGGAGCAATGACGTTGGAGTGGGAGGGGCTTACATAGGAACTCTGCCGAAAGTTAAAAACCCAAGTTGTTAAGTGTCTGCAAAATTAATCCAGCTTCCTCCAGGCACTGCATACAACTGAGAAGTAAAAAAAAACAATCAGCATCCTTTTATACTTAAGAGGCAAACAACCCCGCTCGCAGATTAAACAGGGTTCCCATTTTCGCTTGATTCTCTGGTGGGGCTTCCTGAGCAGCTGTTTTCTCGGTTCATGTTAAGATGTGCAAACATCGGAGTGGCACCAAAAAAAAAAAAAAAAAAGAAGAAGAAGAAGACAGAAAAATGAAAACAAACCCAGTGCATCGAGTCGATGCCAACTCATAGCGACCCCATAAGCCAGAGTAGAACTGCCCCATAGAGTTTCCACAGAGCGCTTAGAGGATTTGAACTGCCAGTCTTTGGGTTAGCAGAAGTAGCACTTAACCACTACGCCACCAGGGTTTTCTTGGAGCTACACAGAAACATTCAAATTACAACAAAAGTAATGCGGAAGGAAATGTGGATAGTAACTACTGAATATCCTACAAAAATAGAAGCCGATTTCCCAGACTCCAATCTTTTCAGAATTCCTATGGGAATTAGTGGTGTTACTGTACACTTGGTGGCACTCAGTTGGGGTGAGTGTGTGTCTGGGTGTCTGTGTGTGTGCGCACGCGCGCGCTGTGTACTTGGGGTGCTAAGGGACTTTGACAAGAGCTGAAAAGCGGTGGAGCCAGTTTAGTGCCCAGAACCTGTGTGCGGCTGCAGCTGGTTGTCACGGTGTGAGGTCAGCCTCGGGTTTGGATTCACAGACAGGCAGAGTACAACACTGAGGAGGCTTGGGAGGGTTCTGGGAAACCCATGAAGACCTAGTTTAGGGAAACTATGGCAGGTGGACGGTGGATCACGAGATGCTAAAGATCTTTCCGGTCACGGATTGCCATTGATTCCAGGGACCTGGGGTGCTGGAGAGCACTGGGGATTCAGAAGAAACGGGCAGGGCTCGGGGTGTGGCTAAGGCTGGTAGCTATCTTGAAGGGGTGGGTATGACAGCCTGGGAAAACCATTCAAAACTAGAAACCCAGAGCCATCTCCTATTGCTCCCCCTCCACTTTCAGCAGTCACCAAGGCATGGGGTGCATAGTGGGTTGAATAGTGGCCTCCAAAGATAAGTCTCATAACCTGAGTGTGACCTTGTTTGGCAAAAGGGTCCTTGCAAATGTAGTCAAATAAGAGATCTCAGAATGACATTATCCTGGATTACCCGGGTGAGCATAAAGCCAGCAGCAAGTGCCCTCATAAGAGATTTACAGGAAGGAGAAACGGCCACAGAAGGAGATAGAGCCGTGGGAGGATGGAGGTGGAGTTTGTGTAGCCACAAGCCGAGGAGGACAATCTGGAGCCACCACGTGCTGGAGGAGCAAGGAAGGACTCTCCCCTAGATGCTCGGAGGCAGTGTGGCTCTGATGATACCTCGATTTCAGACTCACAGCCTCTAGAACTGTGAGATAATGAATTTCTGTTGTGGCAGTTTGTTACAGCAGCCACAGGAAACTAATACAGACTATCTGGGAAAGACACCTCAGGGCTTTTCTTGACAGCCTAGACTGGGAACCCAGAGCTGCTGTGCAGGACACTGAATGCTGAGAATACTAACCTGGAGGAAGCAGACAGGTGCATGTGATGGGAAGGAGAGTTCACATAAAGAAGGGGACCTTGGCCCAGCCTGTCAGCAATTGTCTTAGGTGTCTGTCGAGAGGATTCATCCTGAGATCGTTGCTGTCACCAAGCCTGGGCTGGATCTTGGGATACCAGCATTGCTGAGGCTTCTGGAGGCAGCTGACAGTGGGGGCCACTCTGTCATGCAGGGCTTCAGGAAGGGTTGTTGGGTCAAACAGTAGTGTCTAGGCACAAGGGAAAAGCTGCCTAAGTGGAGCCAGAGCAGGGACAGAGTGGCCAGGGATGCAGGGGATGGAGCTGGGATCCCACTGTCAGAGGGTGCAGGGGAGTGATGCAGGACACACTTTGCAGCAGACACAGAGAGCCATGTGATGCTACTTATAGCCAGAACACTGGGCCTGGATGTGGAATACAGCCCCAACACCTGAAAGAGGAAAGAGATCAGGTGGCAGCTCTGTTCTTGACATCCTGTGAGTAGCAGGAGGTCCTGGCCAGACGTTTGTACTTTGGCTTGCCAGTGATTAAAAATGACAACAGGGAGTATTAACAGAATGCTGTATGCCTGGCCTGAACTAAGCACCTTGCATGTATTATCTCTTATGAAGCGCACCTAATTCCTTTAATACCCATTTTACAGATGAGGAAAGTGAGACTTAGGGAGCTTGAGTGACCTGAGACCTGTTAATAGTACACGTCTCAGATGGGGTTTCAGCCCAATTCTGCCTGCCTCCAGAGCCCAAGGGCTTGTACGTCTTCCCACTGGGTAAGGGGTTATTTTGCCCAGTCACTGAAACCACTCCTTGCAGAAAGCCATTTTTTCCTAATTTCTCCATTTTGAGGGGAACCTCTTCACCTCTGTTGCACTGCACATTTACTGTCTTCTACCACTGAGCATTACATACGTTACTGGCAGTTTGATGGCTCAGGGACATTTTGTGTAATCGAATCGAGTTCTAACTCAGGAGCTAGATGTCCTCCTGCCTCATCCTCTCCAGGGACCCTGGATGGCCCAAGGGGACCATGCTTGGCAAGCCAAAAGGATGGAAGTTGGCATCACCCAGAGTCACTCAGAGAAAAGACCTGGCAATCTGCTTCCTCCAAATCAGCCACTGAAAAGCCCACCGTTCTACTCTGACACGTGTGAGATTGCCAGGAGTCGGAATCAGCTCCGCGGCAAGTGGTAGCCCTTATCCTTCACACTAAAGACTCTGGGCCTTTTAGTGTCTTTCTGTTCCCATTCTTACTTTCCAGCTTTCTGAACCTGAGTCTAACATTGTATCCGCCTCTAACACATTTTCCCTCTTTCAGATAGTAGTTTTCTGATACTTCGTCCCAGAAAACCAAAGCCAGACTGCAATTAAACTAAGAGAAAATAGACCCTAAGTAAGGAGCTCAATGTCTCTCACGAAGAAATTACATGCACTTGACTCTAGGCGTCAAAACCATGATGTCGTTGGTATCAGTAAATATGCTTTTTAACTCTGCTTCACATTTATCCTGGGAGCTTAACAGCTCAAATTACTGGATTGGGAATCTCTAAGTAATGGCATTTTACTATAATGTTCACTGGCACACTAAGAATCTACCCTTCCAGTAGGACGATTCTGAACGATTCTGAACTCAGGGCATCTAACGCCAGGATTTAGGGGTGCTGATCCCGTTCTTCCTCGAGGTCTATGAGAGAGCAATCCAAGCATTGCTTTTAGGAAGCTGCCTGAAATATCTGTGTAACCTTGTTCACAGGAAGAACAAGGTTTCAAGGGGATCAAATCCGAAGCCATTATTTTATCCTAAAATACAGTAATTGATATGGAAATAAAATGATCTCATCTGCTAAGCAGCGCTTTGAATGTTTCTTGTGACACAATACCTCCCCCTGCTGGCCAAAAACATCACAGCACCGTTGTGTGAGTGTTTTAAAAAAGGAATGTTAAGCTATTACCCTTAAACTAAGTATGGATTACAGGCTTTGTGTCCAAATCCCCAAGTTACTAAGCTATGTATCAACTTCACCCAGCCAAGCATCAGCTGTAGATTACACTTCCTGTCTTAAGTTCTCCAGAAACGTACTTTCACTTAAAATCAGAAATTACACAATTAAATGTTATTTTAAAATGTACTTTATCCTTTACATTTAATTGAAAGCCTTGTGGCATAGGGCTATGACTGCTAACCAGAAGGTCGGCATTTCAAATCCGCCAGCCACTCCTTGGAAACTCCATGGGGCAGGCCTACTCTGTCCTACAGGGTTGCTCTGGGTCAGAATCAACTCGACAGCAACGAGTCTGGGTTTGGGGGGGTTACATTTAACAATATGCACTATAGAAAAAATAATACTATGTTCACAATGATGATAAACAGAACTAGAGCAAGCATAATCTGTGCTGAAGAGAGTCTTGGTTTCACAATCGTTCTCTTCATTTGTTAGCTGTGGACATTTGAGCCTCTGTTTCTTTACCCATAAAATGCAAATAAGAATACTGACCACGGAGCACAGTCACACAAAAGAAATGGCATGAATATAGTGCCTAGCACAAACAATTGAGCACATGTTGATTTAGTCACCTTCTATTAAAAGAACAATCATTCCCCTAACTACACACACCCCATTTACCATAGTATTCCTAGAGCTCTCTTAAATGAAATATTACTTGAAACCAAAAAGCTTATACCCACAGCTACACAAAACAAACCAAACCCACTGCAGGTGAGTCGACTCCAACTCATAGCAACCCTACAGGACAAAATAGAACTGCCCTATAGAGTTTCCAAGGAGCACCTGGTGGATTTGAACCACCAGCCTTTTGGTTAGCTGCCATGACACTTAGCCACTATACCACCAGGGTTTCCAAAGATCATCCAAGACTCTAAAAATAAGTGCAGAACTCAGATGGTAGAAGAGTTATTATTATTTTAAGCTTCATGTTTCGTGGACAATAATTTTTACCAAGTAACTCACTAAAGGAACAGAATTTTGTGCAGTAAGGCTATGCTCTTACCAATGTTTGTTTTTATTTTTAAAGTGAATCCAACTCTGCTATCTGAGGAAGCAGACAGTGGAAGAGATCCGAGTGAGTGATATCTATGAGTTGGCAAGACAAGTAAGCTCAAAGGGCAGGCAAGCATGTGAATCTTCACAACAAAAACACTGCAGAGAGCAGACGTAACATTTCCAGTTATCTGTTAATCTGTTATCCTGACATGAAATGCTTTCTTCTTAATGTATTATAATTATGCCTTAACTTGATTGCTCCATATAGTGCTCTCCTAATAGTGCTAAGAAGGTGAATTCTAGAGTTAGACTGATAGGTCCCAATCTTGGTCTTGAGCAATCTACTTCTTTGCACGTTGCCTGTAGGTTTATTATGGCTGAGCTGAATGAACGAGGGCATGCAATGAGGGAGTGCCTGCCTTTGGAACAATGTTGGGCACAGACCAAGTGCTCTAGGAGCATGACCTATATAAAGATGTTTTATAGCCATGAAAATGCTACTGTGAGATCACTTGGGTGTCACAAGTTCCCAGATAAGTATGAATTAATGCATGTGAAATACTTACCTTAGTGCTTGGCTTGTAAAAAGCACTCAACATATGTTAGCTATTAATAAGAGTAGGAATATGAATATTCTCTGGAAAAGAACATCATGCTCAGTAAAGTTGAGGGCCAGCAAAAGGAAGACTGTCAATAGCATGGAATGACACAGTGACTGCCACAATGGACTCAAACATAACAACAATGGTGAGGATGAGGCTGGACTGGGCAGTGTTTGGTTGTGTTATAGATCAGATTGCTATGAGTTGGAACCAACTCGATGGCACCTAACTACAACAATATGAATAATAACCTGACTAATACATTGAATGACTTGCTAGGCATGTAACATGTGCAAAGGCCTGATGAAGAAAAATGGAACGTGGTTGTTGTTGTTGTTAGGTGCCATTGAGTCAGTTCCATAGCGACCCTATCCACAACAGAATGAAACGCTGCTGGTCCTGTGCCATGCCCATAACCATCGCTGTGCTTGAGCCCGTTGTTGCAGACCTTGTGCCAATCCATCTTGCTGAGGCTTTTCCTCTTTTTCACTGACCATCTACCTTACCAAGCATGATGTATTTCTCTAGGGACTGTGCCTCCTGACCATGTGTCTAAAGTATGTGAGACATATTTTTCCATCCTTGCTTCTAAGAAACACTTTGGTTGTACTACTTCCGAGACAGATCTGTTTGTTCTTTTGGCAGTCCCTGATATGTTCAATGTTCTTCTACAGCATCCCAACTTATGACCTACTCAAGTTACAAATGGCCACACTTATGACCATTCTTTTTTTAAAATATACATCTTATCGTTACTAATACGTACTACATAAAGCTCATAGAGTGTTGTAGATGTTATTCTGATAACCCCTGCACCATTTATACTCACAACATATCTAGGGAAAGAAGTCATGCCATCAAAAGTTCTGATACAAAAACAAAAGTCAAGAAAGCTCTAGCCAGAGACATGAAGATGAAGAGCATTGAGGCTTGTGATAATGGAAAGTCTGCGAGAAAGCACACGAGGAAGGACTGTCTCATTCAACCTTTTTGACTTTCATTAAGGACAAGATAAGGCTTTGGAAGGCAGCGAAAGGAGCGACTAGTAGAAAATCAACAATTTTAACAAGGAAAAGGCAAGGGCCAGTCCAGGAGATAAACAAACTTTTTTTTTTTTTAATATGACTGAGTGAAAATGTACATTCCCGTATAAATTTACATGCCCCCCTATATGCAGCTTCCACTGCTCTCCCTGTCCGGTGACAGCACACTATTCCTCTCTGCTCCATACATGTCTCATCCTCCCAACAGCCTCCTTTCCCCTCCTCTCCATCCACTCCCCTTCCTCCAGCCAGAGGTCAGCAGGCTGATATCCTATAGATGTATAGAACCATAAAGTGCTTCCAATATACGGTCACTCTGCATTGCCAAGTCCAATCCATTCCTGTCCAAAGAGTGGATTTATGGGTAAGGGCAGCATCAGGGCCGGGGGTCATGCTCTCAGGGGAACCCCGAAACTGCTGGACCATCAATTGAGGTCTTTTAGTGGAGATCTCAGGATGTACCCCTTTTTATTCTTGTGTTGCCAGTGAGACTCATCTCTGTGAGCTCCATCGTGGCTATCACTGGTGGTGGCCGGGCACCATCCGGTTCTTCTGGTCCCAAGTCGATGTAGGCATCCACTGATGGGGGTCTCTCTATCTTCTAGGTTGTCTTTACCCCATGTCATTTTGGTCCTCGGTGAGCATCTGTTCCTGCTGAGTTGGGACCATTTGCTGTGTCCTCAGATGGCAGCTTGGCAGTTTTTAAGACCCCAGATGTCACTCACCAATGTGGGATGCAGAGAGCTCTCTTAGCAAAATGCTAATTGTGCCAATTGGCCTCGATTTCACCTAAGAGCATGGTCCCCTGCCCCCTGCCCCAGCTACTCTATCCTTGCAATATTGGGTAAAGATGGAAGGAGTACTCCAGTTAAGCTGAAGTCCACTTAACGTTGTTCTTGGTTCTAATGTGTACTATCACCGCTTTCTCCCAACCAGATTTCTAGCAACTATCTAATCTAAACCCTCCCCCTCCCCCTCTCTCCCTCCCCTCCCTTGCAGCTGTCAAAGAGTCTTCTATACACAAGTCTGTTTTTGAGATCTTATCGTTGAGGTCGCATACAGTATTTGTCCTTTTGTCGCTGACTACTTTCACTCAACATAATGTCTTCCAGTTGAAGCCAGGTTAGGAGATGTTTCCTGGAATCATCATTATTCTTTATCACTGCGTAGTGCTCCATTGAGTATATGTACCATAGTTTACTTATCCATTCTTCTGTTGTTGGGCATCTGGGTTGATTTCATATTTTTGCTATCGTGGACTGTGCTCCGATAAACATGCTGGTGCATGTGTCCATTGGTGTGAAAGGCCTTGATTCTGTATAATATATTCCTAGTGGAATTACTGGGTCAAATGGTATATCAATATCCATTTTTTTAAGGAAGCACCAGATTGCTTTCCAGAGTGGCTGGACCATTCTGCAACCCCACCAACAGTGTAAGAGGGTTCCACTTTCTCCACAGCCTCTCCAGCTTTTGTTGTTTTGTGTTTTTTGGATCATGGCCAATCTTGTTGGGGTGAGATGGTATCTCATTGTCATCTTGATTTGAATTTCTTTAATAACTAAAGATCGTGAACATGTCCGCATGTGTTTTCTGGCTGCCTGGATCTCCTCTTTAGTGAAATGTCTGTCCATCTCCTTTGCCCATGGCTTAATTGGATGATTTATCTTCTTCTTATTGATATTTTGTAGTATCTTATAGATTATGGAGATCAGGCGTCAGTCTGACACAGAGTTGCCAAATATTTTTTCCCATTGTGTGGGTGTTCTTTTAATTCTATTAATAAAGTCTTTGGATGAGCAAAAGTGTTTGATTCTTAATAGTTCCCATTTATCTATTTTCTCTTCTGTTGATTGTGGTTTGTTTGACAGATTTTGAAGTCTGTCCACATTGTGTATTAAAACTTCCATTGTTGTTCCTACCTTTTCTTGGATGGGTTTTCTCATTTTAGGTTTGATATTTAGGTCTTTTATCCATTTGGAGTTGGTTTTTGTATAAGGTGTAAGATATGGACTTTGATTCAGTTTATTGCAGATGGATATCCAATTTTGCCAGCACCATTTGTTGAAGATACTGTTTTTACAGTATAATGTCTTAGGGCCAGTTTAATGTCTTAGGGCCTTTGTCAAATATCAACTGTTCATAGGCAGATGATGTCATCTCTGGGGTCTCAATTCTGTTCCATTGATCCATCTGTCTGTTCTTGTACCACTACCAGGCTGTTTTGACCACTGTGGCAGTGTAGTATGTTCTAAGGTTGGGTAATGAGAGCCTCCCAGTGTGTTCTTCTTCTTTAGTAGTGCCTTACTTACCCAGGGCTTCTTCCCTTTCCAAACAAAATGGGTGATTTGTTTCTCCATCTCATTAAAAAATGATGCTGGAACTTGTATTGGGATTGCATTATATAAATAGATTGCTTTGGGTAAAATAGACATTTTCACAAGGTTTAGTCTTCCTATCCATGAGCAGGGTAGGTTTTTCCATTTATCTAAGTCTCTCTTAGTTTCTTGTAGTAAGGGCTGTAGTTCTCTTTGTAAAGGTCTGTTATTTCTCTGGTTAGATTAATTCCTAGGTACTTTATCTTCTTAGGGGCTATTGCAAATGGTATTGATTTGATAATTTCTTCCTTAACAGTCTCGTTGTTGGTATAAAAGAATCCTACTGATTTACTTACGTTTGAGATAAACAAATTTTATGATTTGGATAAAAGACCAAATCCAAAAGAGGATACCTATGCATTTAGTGATGATTCAAATGATCAGACAAACAACTCTCATAATTTTATGACTAGAAATGCCATCCGCTTTTCCAGGGATAATCCAGAACCTTCCACAATGAGTTATTATCACAACTGACAAGATGCCCACCTCATCCAACTGTTTCTCATCATGAGAGCAAATTTTTATGATTTGAGTCTTTTTATAATTATGTGTATATGTGTTAAAACATATCTGTAAGTTGACGGGTAATGTTTCCCCCAAAACAAATAAAGATTGTATTTGTAAAGGTGCTGATGACAAAAGGCAATAATAATGAAAAGGTTTTTTGTTTGTTTTTAAAGAGGCATTTGACTTTCACCGGAACTTACCTACAACAAAGTGGTAGGAATAGGAGTCTACCTTAAGTCGAGGACTACCTGTACATTGTTATGTGTGAAAGGTCAATATTACCTGAAAGTAGACTATGATAAATTAAAAATGTATGTTGTACATCCCAAAGTGACCACCAAAATGGCAAAAGAAAGAACATAAACAGAATCACTAAAAGTACTCGATTAGTCCAAAAGAAGGCAGAAAAAGAGACACAGGAAGCTAGACTCCACGTTTGGTGGTGCGATACTTTGTCTGAGTCAAAAACCAATGAAGTGGACCTGTGAACTCTAGATTCTAGTCTCTGTGGGTCTGTGAGACAGGTGAGGCCTAGAGCGTCTGAGGCAGTGCATAGGGGTGTCTGATACACCAGCAATTGTCAGTGAATCCTGCATCTAGGCAAGAACTAGGGCAGAGACTCTGTCACAGAAACCGAGGGTCAAAGCAGGGTGGGGTGCCGAGGCAAAAGGTCACAGATGTGCTTTAAAGCAAGGATGTCAAGAGCATCCAAGAATCTGTGACAAAGATCTATTTGTTCTAAGTTGTCATTTGTCCTTTGAGGTATACATGGTCCTGGAGGTCTGTAGCCATTAGCAACCTTCCTGCTTGTATCTCTGAGGTGTCTGTGTTTCTGTCTGTTTTCTGGTTTGTTATTCCACACAATCTGCATCCTCCTCATCCCACCCACAGGGCCCCTTCAGGTTTGCTGGCCCTTTCTAAGTCTCCCACTGAAGCCTCTTTGGGGATTCCAGGAATTCTGGGTATTTTTGGTGGACTCTTCCTGGACATACCTACCTGCTGCTGTTTCTGGCGATGCTGTCCTAGGGCACTCATCTTCAAGACTGGTAGGTCTACCCTGCCTTTGAATATCACCAAAGCTACTTAAGTTTCCAACACATCCTCTCTAAGCCTCAGATCTAAACTCAGGATGCGTCTTCTCAGATAAGCATACCGCCAATCAGAGGCATAACTAAGGCATAGCAGGTAGGGCATGAGCCCTGGATGCTGCTTGCATGCCCTGGCCACCACTGAGGCAGGGTACCAATAAGCCATTTCTATTGGTCAGCACAGTTTCCATTGCCAGCTGTGAGATGTCATTCAGCAATTTAACACTGATTGCCCTTAGCACTATTTTCAGTAGATAGACTTCTGCCAGTGTCTAACCCCCCCTTGTTCTTCTCTTAGACTAGCCTTTCTCTGTGGGCCATCATTAGAACACCATTGTTTTTTCTTCCATCTGTGTTATGAATGTGTTTTTTGTTTTGAACTCTTCAGGATATGGTTTCTGATGTTCAAAGCTGCACACGTTTCTCTCTCCAAGCTATTATCATTACCAGGTGCTTCAATGAACTTTTTGAAACCGAGGTGACTCTTCTGCTTCTCTTAGGATTTTTCATGGGTCTTCCCTTCCCTGAGGTGAATGTTCCATGTGGTCTCCTACCTTTCCCAGCACCTTGCAGCTAGGCAGGGCCATGTGGTTAGTTCTGGCCATGAAATGTAACAGCAAAAAGCCCACTTACAATTCTCCAAGTGTTCTCTCCTAATGCTGTGGCTACTGAGAAAGTCATGAGTCAAACGGTATAGCTACAAGATGATGGCAACTCCTTCAGCTTGCGTCCTAGAATGACTCTGTGGAGCAGAGTCCCCCACCGATCCACACTGGGCATTTGGACTGAGAAATAAACTATTATTTGTTAAGCCTTTGAGATGTTTGCAGCTGTTTGTTAGTACAGCACAGTCTAGCTTATACGTACTAATACCATAGGCAGGAATGCTAAACTGGTTGAGAAATACCAGAGGTACATTGAGATTCTTGAAGGGAAAAGAAAACAAAGAAGAAAATTTGGTTGATATTTTATACTACTATTTCATTGAAATTTTGGAAATTTCTTATAATTTGAATTTTGTTATTCAAAATATTTAACAACTGGTATGGCATAAGACCCAACTAGTCAGCAGTCACCCAACAAATCAGAAAGGATATCAGCTGGTATGCCATGCATGAATGTATCAGCTGCATATTTCTGGTACAAGATCAGAGAGCATGTTTAACGCTCAATATTTTTTTGAAGACAGAAAAAACAATTCCAGGGCTGCCTGTTTTAGTCAGCTAGTGCTGCTCTAACAGAAACACCACAGAGTAGACAGCTTTAACAAAGGAAAGTTTATTCTTACACAGTCCGGTAGGCTACAAGTCCAAATTCAAGATGTTCACTCCAGGGGAGGGCTTTCCCCCTTGTGGCTGTAGAGGAAAGTCTGATATTACATCAGTCTTTGTCCAGGGAGCATCTTGGCACAGGAACCTCACGTCTGAAGGATGCGCTCTTCTCCTGGTGCTCCTTTCTTGGTGGTGTGAGGTTCCCAATTCTCTGCTTGCTTCTCTTTCCTTTTATCTCTTGTAGGATGAAAGGATTAAAGGTGGGGCAAGCCATACATGAAGGGATTGACAGTCCAACCCTAATCCTTTAACAAAGAGCACAGGAAAATCACAAAATGGAGGACAATCACAAAATATTGGGAATCACGGTCCAGCCACATGGCTACGCATATTTTGGGGGGGACACTATTCAGCCCACGACACTGCCTATGTAAGGTGAATTCTTGGCCTCTGCACTTAAAATTTCCTGAAAAAATGATAGATTCAGACTCTTGGTGGCTAACTGGCTGCATTTCCCAGCTCCTCCTCTGCCTCACTCTGGGAGAAAAAAATAAACAAGATCTGAGCATCTGTATGTATCTATCTATTTTAAGCCCAAATCACCTCTTATCTGTCAACATTTAAGCTGCTCAAAATAGGGCCATTTATAGACAAATGCGTTTACTCATGTATTTTAGAATAATTCCAGAATGCCACATTCAACAAGCTCAAATAACTGGAATATCCTTTCCATTTTGGATAATCAGTAGCCTAGTGATGCTTTGAAAAACAAAATACAAGACAGAAAAGCTCAGGAAGCGTTAGAGAAAGATCCAAGGATGTTCTGGATGGTTCTAGGGTTAAGCAGACTTCACTGTGAATTTATATGACTGCTGGTCATTGATAGGAACTTAACTGTACTCTACCCAAATATGGGCTAGCATCCTAACCCCTATACCTATGGATGTAAGGTAATATAATGTAATCACTTTTCATACTAGGATCTAACGTAATGTAATAATCAATTACAGGTGAACTCACACCAGTGGACAGTGGATCCTAAACCTAATCACTTGCGATTTATATAAGGAGCAGCAGAGACACAGACACACGCAGACACCACGGCAAGATAGACTGCCTGATCATGGAAACAGATGACTGTGAACCCAGAAACTTCAAGGATTGCTGGCTACTAGAAACTGAACATGACAAAGAAGGACTTCCCCCTAGAGCTACACCCTGAGTTTGGACTTTTAGCCTCCTTAACTGTGAGAAAATACAGTTCTCATATGGTAGCACTAGGTCATGGATTGAATTCTGTCCCCTTAAAATACATCTGTCAATGTATCTGGGCCATGATTCCCAGTATTGTGTGGTTATCCACAATTTTGTGATTGAATAAATTTCCCTAGTGTTGCAAATCCTAATCTCTGCCTGTGGTTAATGGGGCAAGGTTAGATGATGTTAAAAAAGATGAGGGCGAGATGTGACATCACTGCTCAGGCCACATCCTTAAGCCAAAGTAAAGGGAATTCCCCTGGGGTGGGGCTGCATCACCTTTTATCTTATATGAGATAAAAGGAAAGGCAAGCAGACAGAGACGGGGGACCTCACACCACTCGGAAAGCAGTAGAGGGGGCAGGTGGTTTCCTTTGGATCTGGGGTTCCTGGGGGGAGAATAAACTGCTAGTCTGACGGAAGACAGACAAAAAGGACCTTCCTCCAGAGCTGACAGAAAAGAGAAAGCCTTACCCTGGAATTGAAGCCCTGAAGTTGAACTTGTAGCCTACTAGGCTGTGAGAGAATAAATTTCACTGAAGTTATCCACTTGTAGTATTTCTGTTACAGTAGCACTAGACAACTAAGACAGTCACTGTGAGTGTCGTTTTGGTAATTTCACATAACCAGAAGAAGCAATTCATTACGAGCTCCCTCTCTCCAGCACTGGAAGAAATGAGAGTTTCCTATAGTTGGCTGAAGAAGGTAAAGGCACTTTAAGAAACCATGAACCAGTACACAGCTGGGTAGCTGAAATTAAGTGCAGAAACTCGTGACTTTGTATTGACTTGCTGGGCACATCATGTGCACATCTCTAGCTCTGCACGCATCCCAAGAATATTTTTAGGAGATGAATAACCCGTGAATTACAATTTCCTTACAAAGGGCTTTATCTGACTAATCTAAACGGCAAAACAAAAAAAAGAGAAAAAGATTGATCTTTAAATCCTGAAGCGTTGTGAAATACTGTTAAAAAGAAAACCAAAGCCTCAGACGGTAGAATTTTAAGGCATTTAAAGGAAACTAATATGAAGAATGGAAGAAAACAGTAAGCAATCTTCCTCTGGTTGAGGAAAGGGATTTGCTTCCCGAAACTCCAGTAGAGATGGGAGGAGGGAGGAAGTCTTCTCTTCCTACTCAGAGAGGGAGGCCCTTCGTGCTCCTGAGGGGCTTCACAAGGCGGGAACGTTATCCCGACAGCCAGGGTGGACGTGAGCTCCGACGAGGAAAAGCGAGGTAAGCTCGAGAGGAGCGACCCCTGGAGCCGAGAAATGACAGCTGCCTCCGGAAGAGTCAACTGTCCTTTCATTCATTTCAGAAGCAAAGAAAAGAGCATAACAAAGCCTAAAAAGACTAAGACTGACATAAAGAACCCAGATTTTGAGTTAGAGAAGGCAGACCCTGGAATTCATTGTTGGATTCGTTGCCATTAAGCAGAGCACTACTCACGGTGACCTCACGTGCGCAGAGCAGAGCTGTGTTTACGGGGTTTTCAGGGCTGTGGCCTTTCGGAAGGAAGTCAGCAGGCCTGTCTTCCAAGGCACTTCTGGGTGGGTTCACACCCCCAACCACTGGTCTAGCAGTTGAGCTCTTAACCTCTTGTGCCACCCAGAGATTCAGACTTGAAGACACCTGTGGCTGTGGTTGTTGTCAAATGGGTTCTGACTCATGGTGACCCCACGTGACAGAGAGCATTCCCGTGGGGTTTTCTGGGTTGTAATCTTTGCAGGAGCAGATCTCCAGGTCTTTCTCCTGTGAGGCAGCTGGGTGGTTTGAGCTGCTGACTTTCCAATTAGCAGCAATGATTACTGGAATGCCTACTGCCAATTTACTTTACAATAGGCCTTAAGAACTGGCAATAAACTAATTTTTCCTTAGCACAGGGAAGAATGAGGGTAAAGGTTTTAGGAGGTCCTTTTGAGCTTGGAATCTTTTGCAGCTCTGATTTTTATTTTTCTTCCAAAGCTACAGACCTTGATGATCCAGCCAGACTCCATCTGACCCCGAAAAAAGAGTCTGTAGATCATTCTCACCATGATTTGACCAAGTCAGTTTGCCATGTGACTTTTCATCACCATAAAATTTAAACTTGTAAAAGAAATGCTAACTGCATGCATGGAATGGGCCCGAAGGGCGGGAACTGCAGGTTTGCTGCAAAGGCTTTATCCTCTCTGTTCCTGGAAACTCCCTTGGCCTCCCCCCAACCCACCTTCTCTTGCTTCCTGTCCTTTCCTCATCCCAGGCCCTCGCTCAGTCTCTTCCCCCAGCATCCACAGCCGTTGAGAAAATTGTATTCCCGTGAAGGGAAGATGAAAGACTAGGGAATAACAGGCCATCTTCCAGTCACACCACACTCTCTTTAGGATTTTGGTGTCTGTCTGAGGAGAGGCACTATTTCTTAGGCACTTTGAATCCCCAGAACCTAGACCAATGCTTGGCACACAACAACAACAAAAAAAAAAGACCAAATCCATTGCAGTCAAGTTGTAAGCATCCTAGGAGAGAGAATGAAGATCCAGCCGGGGCAGAAACAGGTAGGAACGGGGTGGGGAGGGTGGACTTGGAAGCCGTGGGGTAAAACCCTCAGGCCTTGAACAATGATGGCCTTTAAGGGAGTCAGTGTGGAAGAAGGGTGGAGGGTAGTTTGCAGGTTTCTGAGACAAGTCATTTGAAGGTTGTTGGCGCCACCACACGTTGGAGGTGCAGGACTGGGCAGCGAGGGGTCTGAAAGGGATGAATCTGACTTCGTCATGTTGCACTTGAAGTTATTCGTGAGATACCTAGGCAGAGGGTATCCAGCAGGTAGCTGGCTCTAGCCTGCAGCTCAGGAGAGAGATCCAGGCTGGTGAGGGGTACCTGACATTTGTTTTAGGTCTATAGGAAAACTGAGCAGAAAATACAGAGACTCCCCCAAATATCCCATCTCCCCCGCCCACCACCTTCCCTGTTACTAACACCTTGCCCTCGTCTGACCCACCTGGTCATGTGATGAGCCGATGCTGACATGTCATAACTAACTGAAATCTATGGTCCCCGGGAGCAGACCCTGAGAAGGTCCACATCTGAGAGGTTCGGGAAGGATGCACTCTCAGGGCAAACGAGTAAAGGAGTGCAGGAACAGGACAGGAAAGGGGACAAAAACAAGGAAGGATGAGATCTCAGACAAAAGATTGATCTTCAGAGGACCTGTGTGGGTAAGGAATGTCCCAGGGGTGTCCCAAACAAACTGAGCTTGGCCTCTATGCTCCTGCACTGACAGTTACTGGCTCGCGGCCTAGGAGCTGTGCAGGTAGAGGATGGAAACTTCTAGGCACTTCCAGATTTGTGTGTGTCTTTCTGTATGGTTAAAATCACACTAAAATACACAGTTTTTTTAAGAAGTGGACCATGGCAGTGAGACTATCCTGGATGATACTCTATAGGTGGACACATGACATTAACCACTTTTCAAAATCAGTACAACTGTTCAACACAAAGGGTGAACTCTCATGTGAATTATGGAATTTAGTTAATAGTACTGTATGAACATTGGTTCATCCATTGTGCCAAATCTATCACACCAAAACTCAAGATACGAATCACAGGGAAGACGGTGGGCAGGGGTAGAGTGAATCTTTGGGGAGTCTCTGTATTTTTTGCTCAGTAAACCTAAAATTGTTTTAAAAAATAATAGTTAAAATACAAAAAAGGTAGACCCAAGGGGACTGAGGTGGAGTACAGACATTGTCCACTATGGTGGCCACAGGAAAGAGGGGTCAGCTGGCCACGGGAACAGCTGACAGCCAAAGGCCAACATTCCAGAGGCAGAAGGAACAAGGGGAACCATGAGAGAGGACAGATGTGTGGGAAGACAAGTCAAGAATTTAGATGACCAAGAAACTAAAACCAGGGCCTCTGGTCTTATGTTGACCTGAAATCCCAAATCCCAAAATGAAGACCGCTGGCCAATAAATGCGAAGGAGGGCAAAGGGTTATGTTTTTGAAGTCAGAATTGAAAAATCTGGATTCTATGGTGGTCATATCTAGGTGTCATACGTGCCTGGGAACCTGGCTGATGAAGAAGATGAAGACTCCTGTTCCAATCTGCTCTCCTCATTTCATGATTCACTGTCACATTAGAACATTAATGTTTTCTGAGGTCTAGGTTCTGATTTCTGAGAAATTTTAATGATAAACAACACTGAGTCCTTCTGATAATGACTAAAAGTTGAGTCATGTGACAAGCAATGATAAAATATAACAAAAAAAGCTTTGATTTGTAAAATATCATCGAACACACACAATGAAAAACTTACAGTATTTGATGTCTGAACATATTCATATGCCCAGACCTGCCCGAGGACTATCAATCAAACCAGAATATGTAACACAACTGTTTTCTTTATGTTAAAACAAACAACAATAACAACAAATTCTCCAAAAATAGAACCATTCAGGAGATAGGGGTTGGGGGAAAGGAAATCCCTATTTTTACATATTTCTTTTAATAGGAGAACTGTCCGACTTGACAGCACTTGGCTTGGCTTTATGTCTCAGGATAATTCACTAAAGAAACAGTTATCCAAGGGGCATCACCTTCACTCTAACAATGTAGTCCAGAGACAAAGCGGGGAGGGTGTCCCAAGGAAGATCAGGAGGTTGTTACCCCAAGAACAGGTATTGGATGCTGGACAGGAAAAACAACAAATGTCCAGGCACGGGATTTATGGGTCTGGGCTTGTTGTGAGCAAGTATAGGCCTCTCTTTAAGATGCAAATTACAGGGACATGTGGGTCTAGAGGAACAGTTCAAGGGACAATTCAAATAGTCATATGGTTTATGAAGGGCAACCTTTATGATCCTGGTACCTAAGAAGAAATACCGAGCATTGAAATTCTGCAAGTGGTAACTATTTAAGGATTTCCTTGTTAAACTGCTAAGGAAGTTACAGAAACAGATGGACAATAACACTTTGGAGATGAAATCTGGAGTTCCTGGGGGTTATGGAGCCCTCCCTCCATCCCTCCCTCATTCCATCTGTGACTCTGATGTGGGCTGTGACAAATATACCACTATTTGACTGCAGAACTACAGAATTTAAAATGTGGCAATTTCATGTGGTTACATTTAAGACATACATCCCTTAGTATCTTAGAGGTCACATCTGCCTAAGAACCTTGCATTTTAATCCCTTCCATGGTGCTTGGGAGGTAACGTGTATAAAATGAATAGAAGAAAGTATGAATCAATAAACACATCACTGGCATCTACTGAGCATCTATACGTACCAGTTCTGGGCTAGACCTTTTTGCATTTAATTTATGCTTCATGATAATCTTGAACTGATGATCAGAGAATATCTTCAAGAAATGTATGCTCTAGTTTGGGAGATAAAAGAGTAAAGTTAGATGTGAAAAACAACAGGGTACCATAATAGAAAAGCTCACTCACTCATTCATTCATTCATTCATTCTGTAGAAAAACATATTATTACCTGCTATGTGTTAGGCATGGAGCCTCTCTGGCTCAGTGGTTAAGCCCTTGGCTGTTAACCAAAGAGTTGGCAGTTCAAATCCACGAGCCACTCCTTCTACTCTGGTGTATAGCATAGTTATGAGCCAGAATTGATTTGATGGCAATGAATTTGTTTTTGGTTTGTTTCTGTGCCAGGCTGAAGCCCTGGTAATGCAAAAGGTGAGGCATTTGGTGGCTAACTAAAAGGTCAGCAGTTCAAATCCACCAATTGCTCCTTGGAAACCCTATGGGGAAGTCCTGCTCTGTCTTACAGAGCCATGACGAGCCAGAATCATCTCCACAGCAATGACAGCAGGTTACAGGGCTGCTATGTGTTGGACCTGACTCTACCACAGTGGGGTTTTTTTTGGGTTTTGTTTTCAAACGCACCAGCCATTCCGTGGGACAAAGATGCAGCAGTCAGCTCCTGTAATCTTCTCTATAAAGAAAGCTGAAGCAATTAGGAGAGAGTTGTGTTGGTGTAAAGGTAGACATGTGTATTGTCTTAGTCATCTAGGACTGCCATAACAGAAATATGGCAAGCAATGGTTTTAACAAGGAGATATTTATTTCCTCACAGAGAAATAGACTGCAAGTCCAAATTCTGGGCGTCAGCTCCAGGAGAAGGCTTCGTCAACCAGCCTTCTTCCCAGACTAGAAGCCTCTCCACTCTGGGATTCCCCAGTCCAAAGGACGCGCTGTGCGCCCGGCACTGCTTTCTCGGTGGTATGAGATCCCCCTGTAGCTCTGTTCACGTCTCTCCTTATATCCCAAGAGGCTGCCTCAACATGATCCAACTTGTGGATTCAGTCCCACCTCCCCAACACAAGTGCTGCCCATTCTCCCTCGTTAACGCCATAGAGGCAGGACTTACAACACATGAGAAAAAAAAATCACACAATATAGGGAATCACTGCCCAGCCAAATTGATACACATTTCTGGGGGGATACAATTCAATCCAGTGACATGTACCGATGAAACAGAATAGAGATCCAGGAGTGAACTCACATGTTTTTAGCCAACTGATTTTCTCCCTGGAGGGCAAGGTATTTTATTGCAGGAAAGGGTGATAGTGATAGAACCAGGGGTTGTCCATATATAATAAAATGAATATAATAAAATGAATTTTGATCTTTATCTCATACCAGACATAAAAATTAACTCTGAATGGATCCTAAACATAAGGTTAAGAGTTGCACTTATGAAACTTCTACAAGGAAACACAGGTGGAATTCTTAGTGACCTTGGATTGTACAAAGATTTCTTAAACAGGACACAAGAAATATGAACCATCAAGGACTTCATCAAAATAAACAATTTCTGTTCTTCCAAAGATACTGTTATAACATAGAAAGACAAGCCACAGACTGTGAGAAAATATTTTCAAATCACAAATATGATAAAGAACCTCTATCCAGAGTATGTAGAGAACTCTCATAACTTTATATTTTAAACAAAAAAACCTATGCAGTTTTTAAAAGAGGGGGAATGTTTGTACACGTCACTAAAAAGGATAGATGAATGGTCATTAAGCATATTAAAAAATGTTTAAGAGAATTTTAAAAAATTGAAAATTAAAACCACAGTAGATCACCACTACACTTGCACTACACTATTGTCGAGTCAAAGAATGGCTAAAATTTTAAAAAGATGCATAATAGCAAATACTGGGCAGATCTAGAGCAACTGACACTCTGAGACACTGCTGGTGAGAACGCAAGATGGTCTAGCCATTTTTGGAAATCAACTGGCAGTTGTTATAAAGTTAAATATATTCTTGCCATATACCCAGCAATTTACTCCTAGGTATTTATTTACCAAAGAGAAATAAAAACATATTTCTACCCAAAGACTCACGACAGCTGCAGATTAAGTTCGCAAACTCACCCTAGAGAAAGTGCTACATACCTCATCGCTGAGTATCACCATGGTTACCTTCAAAGCACTCCCCTTGGAAAGCCATGTACGGATGCCAGTTTCTATTCCACCTTTCAAAGCAATTTTGGAACTGAGCCATCAGAACTGCCGTCCTATTACCCTTGATATCCTGAATGTCATCAAGATATCTTCCTTTCAATATTTCCTTTATCTTCAGGTAAAGAAGAAAGTCATTGGAGGCCAGATCGGGTGAGTAGGGAGGGTGTTCCAATACACTTATTTGTTTACTGGCTGAAAACTCCCTCATGGACAACTATATAATTAGGTTTATGAACTCGCCACTGTGCCTTTGTATGCAATGGCCATTTCAGAAAGTGCTACAAAATTGCTCTGAAGGGTGGACTAGGTGCTGGCATCAGTGCATAACTTCCCAAGGGCAGTACTTTAAAGATGACCATAGTGAAATTCAGCAGTGAGGTATGTAGCACTTAGAACAATTACGTTCATGGACTTAATTGTTGGACTTTGTATACATAAATGTCTATAATAGTTTTATTCATAATAGCCAAAAACTGAAACCAACCTAAATGTCTATCAACTGTGAATTGATAAGTATGTAGAATATCCATAAACCAGAAAACTGCTCAGCCATAAAACGGAATGAACTCTTAATAAAAGCAACAACATGTGATGAATTTCAAAAGCATTAAACTAAGTGAAAAAAGTAGACACAAAAATTATATACTGTATTAGTCTATTTGTATGGAATTCTAAACCACCAAGCCAAATCTACTGCTGTTGAGTCGATTCTGACTCATAGAGACCCTAGAGGTCAGAGTAGAACTGCCCCATGGAGTTTCCAAGGAGCACTTGGCAGATTCAGACCTCTTGGTTAGCCACTGTAGTACTTACTACTACACCTCCAGCATTTCCAGTGGAATTCTAGAAAAGGCAACATTACGGGATACAAAGCAGGTCAGTGGTTTCCAGGGATCAGGGATGAGGGAGGAGATTAATTGTAAAGGTGCATAAGGAAACTTTTTTTAAAAATTGTGCTTTAGATGAAGGTTTACATAGCAAATCAGATTCTCATCAAACAACTAACACACATTGTTTTGTGATACTGGTGCCTTTCTCGACCTTGGCTTCCCTGTTTCCAGGTTTCCGTCTCTTTCTGCCTTCTTGTTCCTGCCCCTGAGTTGATGTGTCCTTTTAAGCTCATTTTGCTTCATGGGCCTGTCCAGCCTTTGGCTGAAGGGGGAACCTCAGGAGTGACAGTACTTAGTTAAAAGGGTGTCAGGGGACCATACTGTCAGAGTTTCTTTAGTCTCTGCCAGGCCAGGTAAATCGGGTCTTCCTTTTTGAGTTTGAATTTTTTTCTGCGTTTTTCTCCAGCTCTGCCCGGGACCCTCTACTATGATCCCTGTCAAAGCAATCATTGGTGGAAGCTGGGCAAAATCTGTTTGTGCTGGACTCAGTCTGGTAGAGGCTGTGGTAGCTTTGGTCTATTAGTCCTTTAGACTAGTATTTCCCTTGTGTCTTTGGTTTTCTTCTTTGTCTCTTGCTCTAGATGGGGTGGGATCAGTGGAATATCCCAGATGGCTGCTCCCAGCTTTTAAGACCCCAGAACTACTCACCACAATGGAACGTAGAACATTTATAAACTATGGTATCCCACTTAAGCTAGATGTCCCCCAATATTACAGACAAGGAAACTTTTTATCAAAGTGTTTAATATCTTGATTGTAGGGTTGGTTATAAAATTGTATACCTGTGTACAAAACTTACCAAATTGAACACTTAAAATGAGAGAAATCTTATTGTACGCAAATTATGCCCCAATAAGATCTGTTCTTCGCACAAAATAAATAAAGCAGGTATTATTCTTATATCACAGATGAGGAAACTGAGACATACAGAAAAAACAATAATAAAGCAAACAAAAAAACCCAGCAGCTGTGGGATCAACTCCAACTCATGGCTACCCCATGTGTGTCAGAGGTGAACTGTGCTTCAAAAGGTTTTCAATGGCTGATTTTTCTAAAGTAGACCACCAGGCCTTTCTTCTGAGGCACATCTGTCTAGACTCCAACCTCCAGGCTTTTGGTTAGAAGCTCAGCACAGTAACCATCTGCACCTCCCAATCACTTCCTTGATAGATCTTAGCACTCTGTTAAATCATGATTTGGTATATCACACAGGGCAGCATGTATGTCACAAGACGACACGGTGTTCACCTGAACAAAGCTATCAAAGTCGAAGCCCCCTTAACGTGACTAGCCCGCACATGTTTTACTCTTATTTCTATCGAAACCAAACCTGTTACTTTATTCGAAGTTTCTCTTAAATTAACTTTTCTCCTCTTCCAGTTAAATAATTTCAGTCCTCCCAGGTATTCAAGACTGTTTGAGTTGAAACACAATACAATATTCTTGTAACGATCTAAGAGAAGCTTCTAAATATGCCAAACTCTGTGTGTGTGTGTGTGTGTGTGTGTGTGTGTGTGTGTGTGGTTTTCGTTCTAAGGATCAAGTTGCAGTATAAAAAAATGGAATCAGTCTGAAGTTTTAGGAACATAAGGTAAGGATTTGGAAACCCACTGAAGTGCTTGGAATAGCTCTTGTAACAGCTGTGGCCTCTGTCATTTTAGCTCCAGGAAACTGATCAAAGACCACAAAACAGCCCTTTATGTGGTCAGCAAGGTCTGGAGCCAGGGCAGCAGATGTTGAAAACAGAGAACAGTATCTCCCACTGAGCACAGGCTTGGCATTTTTTATTTTGTTAAAGTTATTTCAAAATGATTAGGTTTGACTTCACTGGCCCCAAAGCCAGAGATTGTTCACTGCTCGAATTGAGCCTGCGAAAGTGGTGGGATTTGGTTGCGCATTTGCATATTAGGTAAAGTCCCAGTCTCTCTCTCTCTCTCTCTCTCTCAAGCACGCGCACATATGCACACACTCACACTCACGACGGTGGACAGGCAAACAAGCGGATGTGTCCAGAACGAGGCTGGCCAGCTGTTGTTTTCCAAGCAGAGTTGCCTTGAAGTAACCTTGTAGGATCTTACAGAAATAAACTTAATTTTACATTTAGTTCAGTAGATGGCGCTGTGTACCGCGCGCTGAAGGGCTATCTAAAGGGCATTAAAAGGGACTTGACCGCGTCGGAGACTTAACTGAGGTCCGGCAGACAGGGCGCGCGCCTTTGGCGCCCCTTGAGGAGAGGCGCTGCCAAGCAGTTCCTATCAAGCGTCCCAATTGTAGTTCACAGCTGTGACAGATCACTCAGCAATTTAATACTAATTGTCGAAGGTGATGGTGCAGTAGTTAAGCGTTTGGCTGCTAACCAAAAAGTCAGCAGCTCAATCCATCCGCTGCTCCCTGGAAACCCTATGGGGCAGTTCCGCTGTTCTGCACGGTGCTTTGAGTTAGAACGGACTCCACAATGGCCAGTTTGGTTGGTTAGTTTGGTCTTGGTTTTGCCACTCTCTCAGGAGCCCTGGTGACATAGTGGTTAAATCACTGGACTGCTGAAAGAAAAAATGGGCAGCGCCACAGGGGGAAGATGGGGCTGTCGTTGGCAGCCTTGAAAACCTCTGTGATTCGGAATCGGCTGTGAAGCGGTGGGTTTGGTTCTGGTTTGTCCACCCCTTTAAACCGCAGGGTTTTCCTCCCGAAGGTCTGGGTTAGAGCCAGTCTCAGCTCTCACATACCCTCCTCCACTCTGCAGCCTTACACACATTACTCACCCAAGGCAGTGAGTGAATCCCATAAAGCTGTATAAAAATTGCCTCCTAATGATGTATTCACTCAGCAACTATTCAGTGTTCCTGCCATGTGCCAGGCTCAGTTCTAGTTAGGTGCTAGACTGTGGCCCTGAGCAAAACAGATGATTAAATGACGTTCAGGCCAATGGGAAACTTCCTAATTGAACCAGACAGACACAGACACACAAACCTCTATTATAACTATATTACATAGTTTCTGTTATCATTAGTCACTCTGAAGGAAAAATAGCAGTGTTAGAGAGGCTGACCTAGGGAAGTCTTCTGGAGAGGTGACATGTCAACTAAGGCCTGAATGATTCTAAAGGGGTGGGTCCTTTTTTTTTTTAATTATGCTTTAAATGAAAGTTTACAACTCAAGTCAGCTTCTCATACAAAAACTTACAGACAAATTGTTATGTGACCCTACCTGCTCTCCCTACACTATGATAACACACTCCTCCTTTCCACCCTGTATTCCCTGTGTCCGTCTAACCAGCTCATGCCTTCTTGGAGTCGCATAGTGATTAAGGGCTACAGCTGCTAATCAAAAGGTCAGCAGTTCAAACCCCCCAGGCACTCCTTGAAAACTATATGGGGCAGTTCAGCTCTGTGCTATAGGGTTGCTAGGAATTGAAATTAACTCCACAGCAGTGACTTTGCAGGCGTGGCGTGGCATTTTGCCTTCTTCTGCCTTCTCATCTCACCTCCACACAGGAGCTGCACATTTAATTTCACACATCTACTTGAACAGAAAACACACTTTTCACCAGTATCATTTTATGTCTTATAGTCCAGTCTAATCTTTGAGAAGCTGGCTTCAGGAGTGACTTTAGTTCTTAGTTAACAGATAGTCCAGGAACCATGTCTTCTGGGGTCCCTCCAGTCTAAAGTGGTGGCTCTATCCATGCCTGGTCCCTGGATGCCTTTGGTGGAAAGGACCGATTACCCAAGAAGCGAGATATGCATGCGTGGACACACTTGTGCTTACTCACGAATCTGGAGTCCACAGTTTCACCTGTTTTTCACATCAATGATGTGGCACCATGAAACATATGTGAAAATGTTCACTATAGATTAGTAAGTAAACACAATTAAACGAGTGTGTGCCTTGCATACTGGTTAATCCACACCTGTACAGAGAGCTTAAAAATAGAATGCCTGGGCCCCACCCCCAGGGACACTGATGCAAACAGGGGATTTTAAATGACCCAGAGGATTCCAACAAACAGCCAGGGTTGTGAACCACCTATCTTTAAAGAGGTGAGCAGGAATCCTGTCCCTTGCTAGGGAGTTGTCCTGCAGTTAAATGAATAGCAATTGAGTACTCAGAGGAGCAAAAATGTGTCCGCTGCTAACTGCAACCCCATCAGCCTGGGCAGCAGAGCTTAGAAAATGCCCCCTCCCTTATCCTTGCACTGTAAATAACCTCACTTCTTCTCCAAGGAGGAAGAGGAAGCATTGCCTCTTCCCTCTCCAAGCTCTGCCCCTGCTTGGTCTCACTTGGGTGGCTCGCATGGGGACAGGTGACTCTTCCACCCACCACTCTCTTAGAGAAGTGAGAACCCCTGCTTTGTTCCTCAGATAAACTCAGATGACTGCCCTGAGCTGCTGCTCCCGCATAGTGTCTGTTTTGACCCTGATAACCTCACTCCTTTCTCTTCTGAAATTCCTCAAGAATCCCAAAGAGAAAGGGGATCCGAGAAGCCAGCTGTGGAACTGATGAGCGTGCACAGCTGTGCTCTCCAAGCTCTTGGTGGCTGACCCAGATGCTGTTTGTCTTCTTTGAGGCATGAGAGTCCCATCTCCACTGGCGCCAGACAGAGAGGTAAAGACACATGCTACTTTGCCGCCCCTGTTAGCTTTTCCTTGTTTCTCTTTCAAACAAGCTAGAAATGGTCTTTTCTTCATCTGAAATGTTCACCAGGAACAGTGAGCTGGCCACATCCACCTTCCTTAGACTCGTGCCTTGAGGGACGTTCTTTGCTTTGAGCCACTGCAGTGCTCAAGGAGGCCAGTTTGAGGACTCAGGCTGCTATGCTAAGGGGAGAGGACACTCCATGATGAGATCCGCTTGGAATTTGTCCTAGAACGCAAGGCCATAGTCTTTATTTTCTTTTAAAATGCAGTAAGTGTGTATGTGTGTGTGGATGTGCATATATATGGACTCTATGAAGAAGAACAGGGCATCAGGACTGGAGGATGACTCATTAACAGCCTGCATTATGCAGATGCCACAAACTTGCTTGCTGAAAGTGAAGAGGACTTGATGCACTTGCTGATGAAGATCAAAGACCTTAGCCTTCAGTATGTATGGATTACACCTCAACATCAAGGAAACAAAAATCCTCACAACTGGAGCAGCAGGTTAGTAACACCATAATAAACACAGAAGACACTGAAGTTGTCAAGGATTTCATTTGACTTGGATGCACAATCAACGCACATGGAAACGGCAGTCAAGAAATCAAAAGATGCAGTGCACTGGGCAAATCTGCTGCAAAAGATCTCTTTAAAGTGTTAAAAAGCAAAGACAACACCTTGAAGATTAAGGTTCAGCCTGAACCAAGCCATGGTATTTTCAGTCACCTCATATTAAGTGTGAAAGCTGGGCAATAAATAAGGAAGACTGAAGAACTGATGCCTTTGAATTGTGACACTGGGAAAAAAATATGGAATAAACCATGGATTACCAAAAGAAGGAACAAATTTGACTTGGGAGAAGTACAGCCAGAAAGCTGCTTGGAAATAAGGATGGTGTAACTGTGTACTACGTACTTTGGACAGTCCCTGGAGAGGGACATCATGTTTGGTCAAGTACAGCATCAGTGAGAAAGACGAAGACCCTCAACAAGAAGGACTGACACAGTGGCTGCAAAAATGGGCACAAGCATGACAACTGTCGTGACATGGCTCAGGACCATGCAGTCTCATTCTGTGGTACATAGGGTCGCTATGAATCAGAACCAACTCAACAGCACCTAACAACAGCAGTATATATGTTATTAAAAAGAAAAAACTATTGCCATCAAGTTGATTCCAACTCATAGTGACCATATAGAACAGAGTAGAATTGCTCTACAGGGTTTCTAAGCGGTGACCAGTGGATTCAGTTAGCAGCTGGACACTTCGTCGAGTCAGATCCAGCTTACAGACTATAGTTCCTGGGTGGCACAAATAGTTAAGCACTGACTACTAACCAAAAGGTTGACAGTTCAAACCCATCCAGGGTCAGACTGGGAAACAGGTCTGCTTCTAAAAGGTCACAGCCTTGAATACCCTGTGTAGTAGTTCTGCCCTGCACACATGAGGTTGCTGTTAGTCAGAACTGACTCATGATAAACAACAAGTGTGTATGTATACACACAGACGCACACACACATGCAGAACCATGGTGATACAGTGGTTAGGAGCTCAGCTACTAAACAAAAAGCCAGCAGCTCGAACCCACCAGCCACTCCTTGAGTCTTATGGGGCAGTTCACTCTGTTCTACAGGGTCACTACGAGTTGGAAGCAACTTGAGAGTAACAGGTTTAAGTTTTTATATAAAGGATCTTCCAATAAGGGTGTCCTATCTTTGAACTTGAATAGAACGAGTTGTGTAAGTGATACAGTTTTCATTGTTTTATTATTCTGAAGTACACTTGACCGCATTATGTGTGGAAAAGAACTGGCCACTACAGCACCTTCCAAATGGGGCCAAAACTAGTCAATCATCACAGCCCGATATTTTTCACCATTGACAGTCACAGCCTTCATCTTGGAAAAAATAAGGGCCAGTAATTCTGCCGGATCAAAACCCAGTGACTTTTGGAGGACAAAGTGGATATTCTTGAATCTCCACTGAATTCTCATCTCTCCAAATGGACAGTTTTACTTGTTATCAAAACCATTCAAAAATGGGCTCTGTGCTGAAAATGATTTTTTCAGTCCAAAGCAGGGTCAGCTTCCAATTGCTCCAGAGCCTGGTCAACTTATGTATGTCTCAATCTATGCTCTTTGGACTGAAGTTCTTGAGATAAAACAATTTTGTAAGGGTAAAGGTTCAAATCCAGAAGCAAGGTCCACCAAATTGTGGTCAACGAAAGGCCCAGTTCTTGTGCTGGGAAGCAACTGATTGGGATGGAGTCTTATGTACACTCTGACAAACAGTGGCTATGTTTTCACTGGAACTTGCGATTCGTTGAACACAAGCATTGTCTAGCACCGCACTGGGTTGTCTCAAATTTTTTGATTAAATGTAGAATTGTTCTCTCAGTGGAACTATTGCGCGTGTTATAAATTTCACTTAATGCAGGGAATGTTTGGTGAATGGAACACCCATTTTGACAGTAAACTTTAATAGTTTCTATCTGTTGTGGAATCATGATATTTTTCATGTCTATTTGCCGCTAGAGTTTCACAAATGTCGCCACCGTGAGCTGTCAAAAATAGAGCATCCATATGGGAAGACCCTTTGTATACATGCTTGGTAAAGTAGAGGGTTAGTGTAAAAGAGGAAAATTCTCAAGAAGATGGATTGACACGGTGGCAGAAACTAGGGACTTAAGCATAAAAACAATAGTGGATGTGGCACAAGACTGGATAATGTCTCGTTCTGTCAGGCAGAGGGTCACTATGAGTCAGAACCGACTTGATGGCACCTAACAACAACAAAATAGCATATATATACATATATACTATCTACACATATATAAAAGAAAACATTTGCCCTTTGAACACTTTTTACATGTACAATTCAGTGACATTAATTACTTTCATCATATTGTACAACCATCGCTAGTATCTGTTTCCGAATTTTTTTGTCACTCTTAGCAGCAGCTCAGTGCCTTCTAAGGACTCTTTGTTTTCTTTACTTTTAATCATGGAAAACTTAAAGCATACACAAAAGTAGAAAGAACAGAATAGAGACCCCATGTGTCCTTCACTCATTTTTACAGTTATCAACAGGTGACAGCTCTCATGCTTCTTCATAACTTTGAGAGCTCAACTGGAGAATTTAAAGTGAATTTCACATAACGTGTCCTTTTACTCACAAATACACCAGAGGGACATCTTTAACTGAAGACATTTTAAAAACATAATCACCAAGTCTTTATCATCTATATCCTATTGGTCCGTATTTGTGTTTCTCTATCCCCAAGGGTCACTTCTCTTAAAATGAAGTCAGATTATTAATTGAAGAAGGCAAATATCTTGCTGATTTTCCATTCAATGCATGTCAATTCCCAAATCCTCCTGGTGAAATGAGGAGCAGGGTGCTAGACAGACACATTGCCTTCTGAGCTTGACCTGAGAGATCTAGTGAAAGGCACCTGGGATTTAAGCTCAGATTCAAAAGTCAGATCTGCCTCTGAATGACCTAATCATGGGGTCTGGGTGAGTCACTGAACCTTGCTGAATTGTCATTTCCCAGACTCCTTTTTGGCAAAGACAAAGTTGCTTGTTATGAGGCTTAAAATCTGAAAGAAAATAAATTCAAGGAAAGTGGCCTACAAAGTACTTGTCAGAATTAAATAAATCTCCAAGAGTATTTCTTTGGTAAAACTATATTAGTGGAACTTTGTTGTCTGGTATGAAAAGCCAAGTCTGAGCCATCCAGATAATTCTTAGGAAATTCTTTCAGTGTTTAATGGCCTTGTTATTCAAAGAGACTCCTCCCAGTTAAGCAGTTCTTTTTTAAGTTTAGAAGTTTAAACAAAGGCAAAATATCTTGTCCTTCCTTCTTTTGCTTATTAAAACTGGTCTTTAGCTCTTGGTTAGCTTTAATTCTGCCCCTGGAAGCTCTTCACTTAGTGAGGAAGGAAGAGCAAAGATCAGCAGCAGAGGTTTAGTTGAGGACAGATGCTAGATTATAATTTATTTCTGGGCAGAAAGAAGCTTTGTTATACTTTATTGAGTTGACCCCTTTGTTGATAAAAGTCCATGAGATGGTGTAGGTAGCTTATTAGCTATGCTTATAGAGAGTGTACAGCTTTCTATTGTCGCTATAACAAACCATCCTAAAGCCTAGTGTCTTAAACAACACAAATTTACTATCTTACAGTTCTGGAGGTCAGATGTAAAAAATGAGTCTTACAGGGTGTTGTAGATTGAACTGTGCCCCACAAAAATGTGGGTCAACTTGGCTAGGCTATGGTCCCCAGTACTGTGTGGTTTCCCACTATCTTGTCATCTCATGTGATTTTCATATATGTTGTAAATCCTATTTCTAGGATGTTAACGAGGTAGCATTAGAGGTAGTTATGTTAATGAGGGAGGACTCAATGTACAAGGCTAGACTGCATTTTAAGTGAATCTGAAGAGGTATAAAAGAGAAAAAAGTAGAGAGAAAGTGGGAGGGAGATAACAAACTTGATACCCAGCAAGTAGTGACAGGAGCAGAGTGCATCTTTTCGACCTGGGGTTCCTGTGTGGAGAAACTCCTAGATTAGGGAAGACTGATGACAAGGACCTTCTTCCAGAGCTGGCAGAGAAAGAAAGTCTTCCCCCAGAACTGGCACCCTGAATTCAGACTTCTAGCCTACTAGACTGTGATAGAATAAATCTGTGCTTGTTAAACCATCTATTTGTGGCATTTCTGTTACAGGAACACTGGAAGACCAGGATATAGGGCTAAAATTAAGGCATAGCAAGGTTGGTTCCTTCTGGAGGCTCCAGAGGAGAATCATTTCCTTGCCTCTCTCAGCCTTCAGAGGCCTGCATTCCTTGGCTCACAGAGCACTGTAACACTTGCCCAAATAGGGCAGAGGCCAGGTGGGCTCAAGAAGCCCAAGGGGTGGAAGGCCGAGAGGTGAGGGCCAGAAAGAGGCCTGCCTGTGGGCACGGCAGAGAAGCAGTCTCGATGGGTGAGCTGTATCCTGAGTTGTTGCTGATCCTGAATGGTAACGTGGTGCTCCCCTAATGACCCCCATAATCGGGAGTATTGTCTGTAAGTTCTCTGTGGCCACCACAGTGAATTATCAAACCCAGCAGAGAGTACAGGGAGTGCCGTGGTGGGGAAACCCGTGGAGGAATCAAGACAGTGGTTGAAGAGAGAAGACGTGTCAGACCTCTGCTCCGTAGCACTTAGCATTGGGCTGCCGATGCTGACAGTGATTGTCCCTCCCTCCCCTTGGACAGTTAGACAAGGCGGTCCCCTGCTGCGGCCACACCATTTTTACATGTCGTAACTCATTTTCAGTAAAAGGAAATAAAGGACGAAGGAAAATGAAAACAAATTCTTTTTTCTCCCTGAGAATTTGAGCTCTAATGTGTTATTTGCTAACATATGATGTAATTTGTGAATTATGTAATTTGTGGATTATGTAATTTGTGGATGAATTTATTCTCTTCCTGTCCTGAGCTGACCCACTTCTCTCTCTCTTGCCTTTTCCAGTTCACGTGCAGTTTTATGCATGCCTTTTCACTCCAGGGTAATACAGATATATTTTGTAGACTGTATTTGAGCCCGGGACTACTTATTTAAAATTGACTGCCCTTCAGAAAGTTTGATCAAGCCTAACACGAATAGGGACTAGAGAACTAGGATGACATAAATCTGACTCCCTAGGCAAGACAGTTCAGGCAATCAACGACCAAACTTCAGCCTGGAAGACAGACAGCGCCTGCAATGCTACAATGCTGCCTTTTGAAGATATTTCTAGTTTAGTCTGTACAGGGCCAGAGCTGTAAGAGATTAGAAGTTGGAATTCAAGGGCTGTCAGGAGCCAGACCAACGCTGCCTCAGGGATCCAAGGCCTTTGCTTACAAAATAGGAGAATCTGTTCTCAAACAACTAAGATAGAACACACAAATACACATTCTTCTGTCTTGTAGAGTAAGAGTCTTGTGCCGAATGCCAGTTTTGAATTTTAAGCACCACTGCAATCTCCACGTGTTTTCGGCCGTGCTGAAAGGCTTTGTTCACTGCTGGCTATGCAGGGCTTGCTTCTGCATAGCCTCTCCAGACAGAACACAGAGAAAATGTGTGGGTTTGGAGAACTAAAAGGGAGGCCTGTCTTTGCTCAGCTTCGCCGGGGGATTCTGCATTTGAACTGGGAGAAACAACCAGTGTAGCTCGGGCTGTTGTTATCTTTTCCATTTCTGAGGCTGTAAAATGGTCAGCAGCATTGTCAGACCTCCTATCTGACTTCACCAGAAGGGAGGAGAACCATTGTCAGCATCAGCAGCCCCAGGCTGATTGCTTTGGGGGGGAGGTCCTGTACACTTCCCTTCTTATACCTTTTCGTGGATTCAGACACCAGCCAACACTTCCGCCGCACTCTCTACTCCTCTGCTGGGTTTGATAGGTCATTGCAGTGGCCACACAGAATTCACTTAGATGATGGGGTTTATTGGAGTCCTGTTGGTTCTGTGGTCAAGAGCTCAAATCACCAGGACCTCCTTGGAAACCTTCTCAGACAGGTCTACTCTATCCTATAAGATCAGAGCAGAGTGAGTCAGAATCCACTAGATAGCAAGGGGTTTGTTCTTTTTGTTTGTTTTTTTAACCAGGTTACAATTAAGGTTCAGGAATGACTCAGGATACACTCTAGGATACAGACTGAGGATATAGGGTAACAACTAGGCTGTGTCTACAGACTGGCTTCCTCCTGGCCCTTGCCTCTTAGTCCTTTAGGTCTCCTGGGTTGCCCAACCTCTGTCCTTGGGAAAGTGTTACAAACTTTTTTAGCTCCACCAGTAAGTACCCAGAGGTACCCCACTCCACCAGGAAGCCTCAGCCCAAAGGTGCTAGCTAGGATCTCCAGCTCTATGGGTCAATGAGCCTAGGTCTGCCAATAACTGCCTAGAGGTACCCCACTTCACCAACAAGCTTGCTGCCCAAAGACACTCAGCTTTCTTGCTCCATGGGCCAAGAAGCTTGCTGTGCCATTCCCTGGTGGTGTCCCGGTTCTGCTCCACCTGATTCTCTGTCACAGTTGCTGCCACTCCTCACCACCTTGTGCTGTCTCTGGTGTTACAGCTCTCTGTCTCCTGGATCTAGGAGGTTCTCAGTACAGAGACCTTGGGTCCAAAAGACATGATCTGCTCCATCCTTTCTTCTTGGTGGTAATAAGGATGTCCTTTTCCATCTCCAGGACGGTCTGCCTTAAACCTAGTGGAATGGCAAAACTGGCCAATCTCCTCTTTGGGGTTTTATACACCTTATTTGCACAGTCTCATCCCCACAAGGGTGCCATGTGCCTTATTTGCATTATTAACAAGCTGTCCAATCATTTTGGTGGGTTGCAAGCACCTTATTTGTATAGTCTTACCCAATCATTTGGTAGGACTTTCAGGATGAAAATGAGGCCGTGTAAAAGCGATCCATTGTACTGCAGGGTCCTTCGCATTTTCGTTTGTAGGAGTTACTGTGAATATGACTATGTAAAAACTTGACTTTCTGAAGGTCAGCACATCATACTTCAAAGACAGGATTCATTGTTTTGGAAGGAACTGTGTGATCCCCGGGGTCAGAATATTGAAGCCACAGACTTGAGTTTGAATCTTGCACTACTATCTCCTAGGGAGAAGAGGATATTGCTGCTACTGTGTTCCCTGAGGCCATCGTGGTGGCTTAATGGTTAACAGCTATGGTTACTAACCAAAAGGTCAGCAGTTCAAGTTCACCAGGCACTCCTTAGAAACACTTTGGGGCAGTTCTACTCGTCTTTTAGGGTTGCCATAGTTGGAATTGACTAGACAGCAGCAGGTTGTTTTGGTTGGTTGTTCCCTGGCTATGACATATTTTAGGCTGAGGAAGGAATAGCAATGTTTCTTCCTCACAACGAGGGTGAAATTTCTCAAGACACTGACACCCAAAGATCAGACGATAGAAAATGTCAAGCCCCAGAAGCATGGCAACTTGATGGCTATGGAGCCTGGGAAGCAGCAGTAGCATCCCCTAGTGGAGCACACAGGTGTTACCCTGCAAATCAGCACTGAAAAGATGAAGGTGGAAGCCAGTGGGGACTAGAACTCAGGTGAGGGGAGATGATGGGCCCAACAGCATCTTGGGGAGACAAGACAGCACAGTGGCCAAAACGAAGGTATATGGGACCAGCAGGCCTCGCTTTGCCATTGGTGTGTGCCTTTGGCCAGTCCCCTGACCACTGGAAACTAAAGTTTCCTTGTTGGGAAAATGGGAATAACATCTATCTCCTGTGGTTTTTTTTAAGGATTAGCTAAGGAAATGCCTGCTGCAAGACCTATCGCTAGCACAGGGAAAAGAAGGGAAGGACGAAGCTGCTATGATAGAAGAAATGAGTCAAGGATCAGGGTCAGTCCAAGGCTGGAGTAGTTCAGTACAGCATCATTCTCAGCTCAGGTGAGGAGACAGTGGTTCGGCACAGATCCTTTGGGCCTGAGTCGGGGTTGCTCTGGGATCTTTAGGAGGCGGTGGCAGGTGTGGCCTCGAGTCTCTGGGTACCAATAACCCTCCTCAGCCCGAAGACAAGGAAGCCAGGGGCTTGGAATGAGGTCAAGGTTGAGCTGACATTCCACTCTAGGCTGTGCAGACTGTTGAATAAATCCGGTAACTCTGGATTCTAAGTTATTCTGCTTTCCCACTTTGTGTCCCCATCTGGCAAGATTTCCTCCACTCTAATCAATCAAATTTTATGAAACTTGGACTTTAAATGAATATTTAGAAAGAGGACTAAGTGAAGGGTCTTTATCTCCTATTTCTTAATGCATCTGTTATTCCAAATCACCAGTCCCCAAAATAAACCAGCTTCATTCCTTTGAACCAAAAATTCCACTTGACAAACAGATGCTGTGCAAATGCTGACCTTTCTGGATTTGCAGACTTCTTTGGAGACATCGTTTATTAGCTGACAGGTGCTACATATAGTTGTCACATGGATACCAAGAAGTTCAAAGAAGAAAATTCTGACAAAAACGTTAAAGGAAATTTCTGAAGCCATTATTTCCTTTAACCACGTATCACATCTACTGTGTATGTGTGTGTGTGTGTGTGTGCGCATGCACACATGCGTGCACGTGCATGTTCATAAGGTGTCAAAACATGCTGTGAATCCTGTGTTGAGCAATAGCTCTGAATGCAAGGGTGAATAAGTAAACAACCTGGCCTTCCTTTTTGTTATTGATGTTAAGATGTCTCGTTTGTTCGAGAAGAGAGCAAATACATGGTAAACCTCATCTTTGCATATGTCTTTAACTTTTCCAAATGTGTCACGTCTACTCGCTCATAAGATCATCTAGGCCACCTTATAAATAGCAGGAGGTAGGAATGACGGGTATGGAAACGAAGTCACAGAGTTTTCTAGGGCCTTGACAGATATCACAGAGGGATAGTACAAGAAGGTTGGGCCCCCGATCTCATGCTTTCCCACCCCTTACTAATGAAAATTTAAAAAAAAAAAAGTGATCTTTCTTTTCATTATAAAAGTAATACATACTTAAGAGGAAAAAAAAAGGGAAATAGGGAAAAGAAAACAGAAGTAGGAGCCCTGGTGGCTCAGTGGTTACGAGCTATGGATGCTAACCGAAAGCTCAGCAGTTTGAATCCATCAGCTGCTCCTTGGAAACCCTATGGAGCGGTTCTCCTTTGTCCTATAGAGCCACTGTGCCCTGGAATAGTGTTCATGACAATTAGTTAGATAAAAGTCATCCCTTATCCCACCATTCAATCATAGTCATTTTTAACATCAATATTTTGCTTTCCAGGTCAAAAGGAAAATTTCTGACCTAGGAAATAAATGCTTCATCTTGGCTCACATTGTAGTGGATGTGGATACCTGTATGTGGCAGTCTGGCGTTAACTGAACCATCACAGAGGCCCTAGTTGGTATGTGGATGGATGGCTTCCCACACAATGTGACTGGAGCGGCTGAGGAAGAAAGCTGTTTGTGCCTACTCCCTTTTTCCAGGACCATTATTAATCCACTTCTTAGGTTAAGGAATCACGCGCCCAGAAGGCGGATTTCCATTAACTGCACTTTGGACTCACGGAACTGTAACTGTTAGCTGCCATCAAGTAGGTAACCACAAACATCCACGAACAGAGAGGAGTTTCTCAGTTTAATGGGCTAAAAACAAGGCTCTGATAGAATGGGATCCATAATGGGTAACTGTTAAAACTGTGTCTTAATTCCCTACAGCTTCTATAACAAAATACTAAAAAGTGGGCAACTTTGAAAAATAGAAATTTATTGTCTCCTACTTCTGGAGGCTGGAAGTTTGAATGTAGGGTGCTTGCAGGGCTGTGCTCTCTTCTTGTTGGCTCTAGCTGAAGATCCTCCTCTGCTTCTCCAGTTTCTGCAGCCCCAGGCATCTGTTGGTATTTCTTAGCCTGGAGATGCATCTTCACATCATCTTTCTTACCCCTGTGTGTGACTTTATTTTTTTGTAAGACACCACTCAAAGCAATTAGGGCTAAGACCCACCTTATTCTAAACCAAAAAGAAACCCAAACTCACTGTTCTAGAATCAATTCCAACTCACAGAGACCCTATAGGACAGAGTAGAACTGTCCCGTACAGTTTCCAAGGAGTTCCTGGAGGATTTGAACTGCTGACCTTTAGGCAGCTGTAGCACGTAACCTACACAACCAGGGTTTCCCATATTACTCTAAACCCAACCCATTGCAGTCGAGTCAGGTCTGACTCATAGCGACCTTACACTAGTATGGCTTCATTGGCAGTATCTCCAAAGAAAGACCTGTTGCCTCAAACAAGGTCACATTCACGGTTATAAAGCCTATTTCCATCAAGTCATTTCTGATTCATAGCAACCTATAGGACAGGGTAGAATTGCTCCATAGTTTCCAAGGAACACCTGGTAGATTCAAACTGCCAACCAATAGTTAGTAGACGTGGTATTTAACCACTGCACCATCAGGGTTTCATTCACAAGTATAGGGGTTAACATTTCAACAAAGCTTGTTTTGCAGGGCATGGGGGACACAATTCGGTGCATAATAACTTCTATCAGAAGTCTTTTAAAATGTAAGTGGGGTAGACAATCTCTCCTATAGATATAGGAAGTGTGGTTAAGGCTCATTCTGCTGCCATTATTGCCACTACTACTGCATATGATGCACCAGATCGCATTTTCCAAGACAGAAGTGTGTATCCCATTCCACGTGCTCTTCTCACAATGTGAGTGACACTTCGCCCACTGAGAGGAGGGGTCTGTATTCGCTCATCTTGAATCAAGACACAAGTCTATGATTGCTCTACCACTGGAGCTTGGTGGAAATGATGCTGTGTGACTTCCAAGGCTAGATCAGAAAAAGGCTATAGCTTTCACTTGGCACTCATAGCTGGGTTTCTTTCTCTCCTCCCTGTTGGCAGCCAGCCACCACGCAGTGAGGAAGCCCAAATGAATCCAAGTAGAGAGACCACATGGCAAGCTATACATAGAGGACCTGAGGCTGTCAGCAATACAACCACCAGACATGTGAGTGAAGATCTGAGCCCCTAGCGTGAGGACCAAGATATGGAGCTGCAGAGATGAGCCATGCTCACTCTGCTCTGACTGAATTCCTGACCCACAGATACAAAAGCATAATAAATTATTGTTTTATGCTGCTAAGTTGAGGGCTACTTGTTATATAGCCATAGTAACTAGAAGAAATGCATCCAATGATATCAGAATGAAGATACCTAACCAAGAAAATCTGATGATCGCTCTAAAATCATGTTAGTAGTCCCTGATTCTCATGCTGTGAACCCTGTAATCTAAGAATTAAGGTAAACACCTGCCTGCCCAAGCTCACCTTCTACCTGCCTTTTTTTAACTAGTTCCCCACTTGATGCCCACTCCTCCGAGCCAAAGGAATTCTATCCAAGGCTGCCCAGGGACATAGGGGCCTCCAAACTGGTACCATAAAATCCATCCTTTGTCTCCCTTCTTCCAGTGTCTCACTGCATGGAGAATGGTGAAGGTCTGTAGGAATAAAACATGAAGGCATTAGGGCTTTAACAAGGATTAGCTTGTCAGATTTTAAGGTATATGATCTTTTGACACATACTCCCCAAAGCGTGTACTGTTTGTCATGTCCAATATCTTTAACCAAGCAAGAAGTAGTTCATGTTCAAGATTAAATATCCAAATCACACAAAGAGTAAGAAGAAAAACTCCTCCAGTCCCCTTGTGTCATCCCCAGTGGTAAACACTATTAACACCTTCTAGAACATTGGTACGGCCGTCTGGCACAGGCCAGGAACCAGACTGCTTGGCTTTCAATCCCTGCTCTCTCTGCCACTATTCTGGATTAAACTGTGTTCTCCCAAAACATGGGTTATAAATCCTGACTTCTGTGCCTGTAGTTTGGAGTCCTGGTGGTACAATAAAGTGTTTGGCTGCTAACTGAAAGGCTGGCAGTTCAAATCTACCGTCACTCTGTGAAACCCTGTGGTGCAGTTTTACTGTCCTGTAAGATGCCTGTGGAAACCCTGGTGGTGCAGTAGTTAAGTGCTACAGCTGCTCACCAAAAGGTCAGCAGTTGGAATCCACAAAGTGATTCTTGGAAACTCCATGGAGCAGTTCTACTCTGTCCCTACAGGATCACTATGAGTAGGGATAGACTAGAAGGCAACACAGGTTTGGGTTTGGGTTTGGGTTTATCAGACACATGTGGTATAACACCATTTGGGAATGGCTTATCTTTGCTATATTAACGAGACATGATTAGTGTATGGTGTGTCTCAAATCAATCTCTTTTGAGATTTAAAAAGAGATTAAATAAGCAAGCCAGGAAGCTGAGACTGGGAAAAGAGATGCCAAGCCACGTGAAAGTCACCCCGGAGTTCAAACAAGACAAGGACTTTTCTCCAGAGACTGTAGAGAGAGAAAGCCTTCCTCTACAGCCATCTTAAACTATGAGAAAATAAAAGTTTGTTTGTTAAAGTCACCCATTCACGGTATTTCTGTTCTAGCTCTAGATAACTAAGACAGAGTTTGGTAGTAGGAGTGGGGTTGCTGTTCTAACAACTGTCTACAGTGTGGAAGTGGTTATGGAATTAGGCGATGATTAGAGGCTGGAAGAGTTTTTAAAATATCTAACAATAAATGCCATGCAATCTTGATGGTTAAGTATTTGGCTGGTAACCAAAAAGTCAGTAATTCCAATTCACCAGCAACTCCTTGGAAGACCTATCGGTCAGCTCTACTCTATCCTACAGAGTCAATTGACTTGGTGGCAGCACATTTGGGTTTGAGTTTTAATAGTAAAATCCTAGAGTGTCTTGAAGAGACTGTTGGTAGAATTACAGATATCAAAGGCAACTCTGGTGAGGGCCCAGAGGGAAGTGAGGAAAACTTTAAAGTCTGTGTCGTCTTAGAGAATACATATCCTATGAGCAACAGAATGTTGCTAGAAATGTGTACATTAAATGGTCTACTGGTCTGGCTTTAAAAGACCATGATGAACATGTGGCTGGTCAATAGAAGAAAGGCAATGTTTTTTATGCGGTAGCGAACTACTTGTCTGAAATAAGTTCAAATATTTGGTGGAAGGTACCTATTAAAACTCATTGCTGTCAAGTCAATTCCAACTCATAGGGACCCAAGAGCACTGAACTTGGATATCTGGTTGAGGAGACTTCTAAGCATGAATTTAAAAGTGCTGCACAGTTTCTCCTTGTCACTTATAGTAAAATGTGAGAGGAAAGAGATGGACTTAAAATGAACTATGGAAAATGAAAACAAAACCTAAGGCTTGGAAAATTCTGACTTACAAACTAAGAACACGTGTCCTAGAATGTTGACAAAGGATGTGGCTACACCTACACAATCTTTTGCTAAAGAGATTAGGCCTGTGACTGATGGATCTAACCAACCACCACAGAAAATCCATTTGCTTAAACTGAAGTGGACAGAGAGGGAGTGAAAGGCAAGAAAGCTGTCTGCCTCTTGGAATTCTACAGACAGGGAACAGACTACATCTTTTGTCCTCCAACAAAATAAAGGACCAACCCTGGAGCAGCTTGAGAATCAGCAGAATTGCTGGAAGGAGCAAAAGGAAGAAAGGTGGCCTTAATTTCAAAGGGTAGAACCATGGTTTGCTGGGTTTCAAACAGTTTCAAAGACATAGATCTTCACCAACACTGTTCTGGTGTTTAGGGCTGTGGTTTTTGATTGCCACAGGGATGTGGCCTTGGCCCAAAGCTTAGGAGCCAGGGCTGCCATGCCCAGGGGACAGAAGAATGGGGACTGCTGGGGAAACCTGGCGGTGTAATGGTTAAGGGCTACAGCTGCTAACTGAAAAGGTCGACAGCTCTAATCCACCTCAAGCTCCTTGGAAACCCCATGGGGCAGTTCTACTCTGTCCTACAGGTTCACTATGAGTTGGAATTGGCTCAACAGCAACGGGTTTGGGTTTGGGGTTTGGGGTCGAGATGGTAGGGTCACCACTTGGGTACACTAGAAGAAGGGGCCTCCCAAAGCCAAGGGGGGCACAGTTGCCTTCCCATTGGGCCTGGAATGTGGAGCTGAAACCCAAGGTGAATGGACTGCCACTGGAGAATGATTGTTACTCTGAGAACATGTTACAATCTGCTATTACTTTGAGCTTCTGTGGCTTTTGTCTGTTTGTTTGTTTTGGTCAAGGATTAGAAAGGCCTTGGCTTTCGAGAGATGTTTTCTCCCTTCTTATTCAGCCTTACTTGACAGCCATGTGCCTTCTGGTCCAGAAAAATCCACCGGCTGTAGTGAGGGCTTAAGAAATTCCAAGCCAGATTTCCAGTCATATTACTTCAAATGTGAAAACCTCTCTCCAGAATCAGGTACAAGGGTCCCCAAGCAGATGCACACACAGATGGCACTATTGAGATTTCCTGTCCGTCTCCACCCACACACAGCAGGCTCTCAGGAAAGAATGGACAACGGCAGTGACTCAGGAAGCCAAGAATGTGAATTATGTGACACATGGCCCAGATCCAGCCCATGTAAGGTTGTTGTTCAACCTACCACCGCAAGCCTGGAAGTGAGACTTCATCTCGCTCGAGAAGAGATCTTATAGTGGATTTGTTTTCATGAAACAGGTTCAACCAGCTTGCTGGAGGGAGGCACCAGGTGGAGTAAACAGTTCAAGTGCTTGGCTGCTAATCAAGAGGTTGGAGGTTCAAGCCCACATAGAGGTCCCTCAGAAGAAAGGCTTGGCAGTCTACTACTGAAAAAATCAGCCACTAAAAACCCCACGGAGCCCAGTTTTACTCTGACACACATAGGATGACCGTGAGTCAGAGAAAACTTGACAACCGTGGGTTTTTAGCTTCCTGCAGAGAGACTGACAGACAGAGTGAGTATTCCAACTTATTTTTGATCCCTGCACTACCACTTACCCATCAATCTTCATCTAACTGGTCCCCATCAGAATAGTGAAAAGCCAGGAGTGGAGCCCAAGCAGAAAGCCAATTTTCTGAGATGTTAGCAAAAGCAATTGGAAATCCATTATCACCTTACGTGCTTCACTGAGCTCTCGGCTGCAGACAAGTGAGCACAGGAGCTGTCCCCAAGCTGTGGCAAGTGAGGACAGCTGTTGTATGCCTAGGCCTCGGAGGGCAGGAGAGGGAGAGCAAGAGCTGAGATCCAGTAGTTCAAGGAGAAGAAAGAGCAGAGGAACTTAGAAAAGAAAAGAAAGGAGCTTAGACTTCAGGCCCTAGAGTTGACCTTTGCGCCCACTGTCTTTGGCTTGGGCATGCTCTTTTGGGGTGGGCTTTTAAGGGTTATTAAGCCAAGATTTCTCCAGAGAAGAGGAAGACAGTACAGGATGTGGGAAAGATAGCAGAGTGGAGAAAAGTTAGGGCTCTGGGAAGAAACAGCATGGCTTTCAAAGCTAGTGCTGCCCTGTATGATACTGAACACCTCTTGCCTCACTTTACTCATCTATGAAGTGGATATGATATAATACAGTCCGTTATAGGACTAATGGAGGATTGCTATGAGGACTGAAAGAGCACAAGTAAAGCTAGGCACAGCGCTGCACACAGAGTGAGTGCTCACGAAATAACTCAGTTACCCCTGTCCCTAGTGCAGACTCCTCGTCCCTGAAGTGGACAGGAATATGAACAAAAAAAGACTGGAATTGACATGGAAAATACAAAGCTCATCCTGATGACAGTAAGTAAATGAAATAAGTCAAATCAAAGAATATTTCTGGGACATTAAGATGCTATGCAAATTTCAGAGTCCACTGAAGGAATTTCAAAGAGGCTTGGTATTTTTAAGCAAGGGGGAAATCAAATTTGAAAGCATTTGTTTCATTCCTACCATATATCAATGGTATATATCATATATACCATTTATCAATTATATATAATAACATATAATATATATTATATATAATATAATATATAATATATATAATAATCAATTATATGTAATAATAACAAGTATTTTTTGCATGCCAAAGACTGTCTACAAATTACTTTTATTTCTTACTGCCCTTTAAAAGTATGGAGCTGAGAAATAGGGGGGTTAAGTTACTCAAGATCAAGCTCATGAAATCAACCAATAACTGTGCTGGGATTTGAACTTGGATCTGTCTGATGACAACGACCATTTATTGAATGTTTCCTATTACTGCTTTTGGAAACTCTGGGTGTATAGTGGTTCAGTGCTATGTCTGCTAACCATAAGATCAGTATTTCAAATCCACCAAGTGCTCCTTGAAAACTCAGTGGGGCTCTTCTACTGTGTCCTATAGGGTCTCTATGAGTTGGCATCAACTGGATGGAAGTGAATTTGATTCTTTGGTTTTATATATTGCTTTATTAAATCCTGACATAGAACTTTCAGGGCAGGTACAATTACTGTGCCCATTTTACAGATGAGCAAAGATTAAGTAACCACCCCAAAGTCTCATTGTCACATAGAGCAAGGGTTAGTTACCAACCCCAGGTCAGGGTGACCCAAAACCCAAGCACTTCTCCTCACATTCATCACACTGCATTCTGTGTACCCACAAGGACAAAAGAGCCACAATCATTCTCAACACTAGCTCTGTGAGTGTGGACAGCAATTTATGTGGAAGAGATTTTCATTTCTTTTTCTGAGGTACAAATGTTGATTAGTGAGAATTCTCCCTTAGGAAAATGGAGTTATCATTCTCAAGAGGACTCTGTTCTCAGTATCTCCTAATGACCTAATAAAATCAAGGTCACAACAGACATTGTCACTAAGGACATGAGGCTAAAAGAAGAATGAGAGGCATTAAATTAGCCTGGGTTTTGGAGAGTTTTACCAAGACAACACTCTAGTCATTTTATCTGAACTAATTACAAAACCTACAAGCATCCTGAGTGATACTAGTCTTATAATTAGTGCAGGTAAACCTATGATTTGTAAGTGCTGCCAGCGGGATTCTTCCGTGGATGACATATGAGGTCTGACAGTTAGGTTTGCAAGAACTCATCCTAGAAAAAGTGCTAAGTACCTCACTGCTGAATATGACTACGGTCATCTTCAAAGTACTCCCTTTGGGAAGTTATATATGGATGCCAAAGCGTAGTCCACCCTTCAAGGCAGCTTGGAACTCTTTTACTGGAATGGCCTTCAGAGCTGTCATCACATTACCCTTGATGTCCTGCATGTCATCAAAATGTCTTCCTTTATATTTGGATAAAGAGAAAAGTCATTGGGTGTTAGGTGAGTGGGGTGGGTGTTCTGATATAATTATTTGTTTGTTGGCTAAAACTCCCTCACAGACAACTAGGCAACTAGGTTCTTGAACTTGCCACCGTGCTATCGTGTGCAATGGTCATTTCAGAAAGAGCTCCAAAATTGTTTTGAAGGATGGACTAGATGCTGACATCAGTGCACAGCTTCCCAAGGCAGGTACTTTGAAGGTACTGTAGGAATATTCAGAAATGAGGGTTGATAACTGACCCTTGCTCTCCGTGACAATGAGACTTTGGGGTGGTTACTTAATCTTTACTCATGGGCATAATAATTGTACCTGCCCTGAAAGTTCTATGTCAGGATTTAATAAAGCAACATCAAACTCACTTCCATCCGGTTGATGCCAACTCATAGAGACCTGATAGGACACAGTAGAAGAGCCCCACTGAGTTTTCAAGAAGCACTTGGTGGATTTGAAATGCTGATCTTCTGGTTAGCAGACATAGCACTGAACCACTACACACCCAGAGTTTCCAAAACCAGTAATAGGAAACATTCAGTAAGTGGTCATTGTCATCAGACAGATCCAAGTTCAAATCCCAGCACAGTCATTGGTTGATTTCATGAGCTTGATCTTGAGTAACTTAACCTCTCTATGTCTGCAATTAAGCTCACAGACTCAATTGTCAGACCTCATATGCCTTAAGTGAAACTACAGTCCTCCAATCAGACAACTTTCTGCCAGAGAAATAAATGACAAAGAACTGTGAAAAGTCAGGGTTCTCTCCCAACCTTTCTCTAATCTTTTTTTAAATTGACTTTCAACCAGTCATTTATTTAGTAATATTTTATTTATTTTTTTTATGTGAAAGCTCACACAGTATATTAGGTATGCATTTGACAATTTCTACACAAACTTTCCTGTGACATTAGTTACATTTTCTACAATATGTCAACAGTCTTCTTAGTTGAATTCTGGTTGTTTCATTTCTACTATTCTAGTTTCCCTGGCCCCTTGTCATCTTTGTTTTAGAGTTAATGTTGAGATTTCGGTCACATATAGATGGTTTTTTTAGTATCACACTTTAGGGTAATATTCTTATTTGGCGTGCCACTCTGCTGTTTTGCTAAAAATGTTATCTCAGGACATAGTTTCAGTACAAGGTTTAAAAGGTACCTCAGGAAATAGACTCAGGGAGTCCTCTAGTCTCAACTGATCCAGTAAGTATGCACTTTTTAAGAATTTGAGTTCTATTACGTGTTTTTCTCCCATTCTATCAGGGTTGATCTACTGTGGCCTTGATCAGAACAGTTGGTAGGAGTAACCTGGCACCATCTAGTTCTTCTGGTCTCAGGCTAGAAGAGGTCATGGCTCACATAGGCCATTAGCCCTATAGACCAGTTTCTTATTTCAGACTTTGATCAACTTTTGATTTTTCTGAATCAAAACACATTTCAATTCTATTATAAAGAGTCGGCAAGAGAAGGGTGTGATGGGCCTTTAAATATGTACAGTCCAACACGGCAGTCACTAAGCACAAGTGGCTACTTAAGTTAAAATTAATTAAAATTAATAATACAGTTTGTCAGTCACATGAGCCATATTTCAAGCACTCAGTAGTCATGAGTGGCTAGTGGCTACTGATATGGGCAGCACAAATAGAGAAATTTGCAACACTGCAGAAAGTTCTAATGGAGAACACTGATTTATAAGGTCGACTCAGGAATCTGAAAAACCTAGGACTTTACCTATGGGCACTATTTTAGTTTAGGTTTTCCCAGAAGCAATCCGGAGACAAGACTCAAGAGTAAACAGTTTCCTGGAGAAGTACAGGGCGCACCAGCACAGAAGTAGGGAAGTGACACAGGGAAGGAGGCAACAAGAAGGGATACAGTACTAAGCCCTGGTGGTATAATATTTAAGCACTCACCTTCTAACTGAGAGGTTGGTGATTCAACCCTACCCAGAGGCTCCACGGGAGACAGACCCGGCCACCTGTTCCTGTAAAGATTGCAGCCTAGAAAACATCACCAAGCAGTGTTCTTCTGTCATACACAGTTGCTATGAGTCGAAATAAAACGAATGGCATATAATACCAGCAACTGAGCCAGCCAATACAGCGAGTGAAGGTACTTAAACCTATGGAAAAACAGTATAAAATACTCATCTCAGAATCACTCCACTCAAGAAGTACGGGAGCTGGAGTATTTATATGCCACTTCTAAGGACTGCTTTCAGAGGTCATGAGTTTCCTAGGATCTCTGCTCTGTGTGCAGGTGGGCACAAATTCCAGGAGTTTGTGCTGGGGTCAGAGCAGGAGAGGGAGAGGGAAAGTACTCAGGCTCGGAGGCAGAGGGTAGCAGTGGAGGTTGGTCAGAGCACACCTGAAGGTCTGAGAGACACAGACAATGCCCAACATCTGCTACAGAGAAGAGTAAGGCAATCTTCTCTCTAGAATTTAGTCTAGAACATAGTGTCCATGACCTTGATCTTGTGTCACTGTTTTAGTCATCTAGTGCTGCTTTAAAAGAAGTACCACAGGTGGATGGCTTTCAAAAGAGAAATTTTATTTGGTCCCAGTCTAGTAAGCTACAAATCCAAGTTCAGTGTGACAAACTATCACAGTCCAGTAGGCCAAGAGTCCACAATCAATAGAAGAGTATCCTAGCACAGGAATCTGAGGTCCAAAGGAGGTACTCTGCTCTGGGTGCTGCTTTCTTGGTGGTATGAGGTTCCCAAACATCTTCGCTAGCTTCTCTTCTTTATACCTCAAGAAATCTCCTCAAAGTACAAAAGAAACTCACACGTTGAATCCTGTCTCACCCACAGAACTGCCTCTCGTCCACCCTTACTAACGTCATAGAGACAGGAATTCCAACATGGAGGAACGTCACAGAATACCAGGAACCAAGGCCCAGCCAAATTGCTACACAGATTTTTGGCAGGAACACAGTTCAATCCAGGACAGTACCCCTGTGAGGAGTGATCCAATGTCTAACAACAACAAAAAAAACCCACTGATGTTGAATTGATGGCAGCTTATAGCTATCCTACAGGACAGAGTAGAATGGTCCCATCAAGTTTCTAAAAAACACCTGGTGGATTTGAACTGCTGCCCTTTGGTTTGCAGTCATAGCACTTAACCACTGTGCCACCAGGGTCAGGAAAAGATGAGAAAATGTCAAGGAAAGGATTGAGAATAGTGAGAGAAGAAACTCAAGAATACCTATCTAATGGGCGATTCTCCATGTTCTGAAAGCCAGCTGATGGGAAAAGAACTAAATCTTGCTTACCATATTCAGGGCACTGGATTCTAGATGCTGAAGGATGTACCACAGAGGCGTCCTGGGTATCCTCACATCCCAATGAAACTCTTGAGTGCAACTTTTCAAGCTCTGCCTCCATCACCAAGAGCAGGGGTCCTGGAAGTCAGGGTACCCCTCAAGGCTCCTACCTCCTCCCATTGCATATCCAGGGAGCCTGACTGGTTTAGCAGAGGAGAATGGAGACTAGGAGCCTGGATTCTGAACCAGTTGCTTAGGATTGAGACCCAGCTGTGCCACCTATTAGCTGTGTGACCTTGGTTAAATTACTCAACTTCTTTGGGCCTCAGTTTCCTTAACCATAAAATGAAGGTAATAATCACATATAATTTGTAGAGTTTTTGTAAGGATTTACTAAGTTAATATTCAAGAAACGTTTAGAATAATACCTGGCAAGAGAGTAAACACTACTTCAGTGATGATTAAAATCAAATCAAATCCAAGCTACGAGGCCTTGTAATGGGTAACAGGTATTTGGGGGTATTTGTGACCACAGAAGGGAAGTCAGACTCCAGCTCTGTGGCATCCAAAGCTCTGAGGGGACTGTTGCTGCTTTGCCAGTAAACCTTTGGGGCAGGAATTCTGGGAGGAGATGACAGTTCAGGGAATCTTAAAGATGAGTGAAAGCAAGCTTGACATTGCCTCTCCCCCAATGGGGAAGGGCATTTCAGGCAAACGAAATGCCCCTTGGTTTACTGGTAATGTCAGCCTCAGCCGTGGTGGACTTGGACTCAGTGATGCAGTGCCCCTTCTCGAGCTGCTCTGTGCATCCTTCTGGTTTCTGTCCTCGATGTCCTCTTGCAAGCCAGGCCTGCAAGTGGAAGAGATTACATCCCTGAGGTATCTTTCAACTAAAGGGGCACAGGAGTCGGTAGATAACCATTTGTCTCCTTTCTCATGGATGGACAATTAAGGGAGGAATTCTACGCGCTCCCAAGGTTGTGATGGGATCAAGCACCTTTTCTCCAGTAGTGACCTCAATAGTGCACGCTTCTATATCGGCTGTTCCTTTTCTGTCTTACTTTCTCTCCTCAAACCCTCATTTCTGCCTCCTGAGACCACATCCCAAATAACTTATCTGCATTCAAATTCTTGTGTGACATTCTGTTTCTATTATTTTTACTTGCCATCAAGTTCTACATTCTACTTCGGCAAATAGCATCCTGGGTATGAAAAGCATGTGAGCGACCATCCGGGATACTTCACTGGTCTCACTGCTTGGGAGCAGTGGGGGTGGGGGAGAAACAAGGATATAAGGGAAATATTAGTCCAAAGGACTAAAGGACCATGTCTTCAGTGGCCTCCAGCAGAATGAATCCAGTACAACTAGGAAAGTTGCCCAGCTACCACCGCTGACTGCTATGAGAGGGATTATAGCAGAAGGTCCCACACAGAGCTGGAGAAAAAGCTCAACAATATTCTAACTCAGAAAGAAAGACTAGATTTGCTGGCTGATAGAGACTGGAGACACCCTGAGAATACGGCCACCAGTGACCTTTCAGCTCAATAATGAGATCACTCCTCAGTTTCACCCTTCAACCAAAGACTGGACAGAACTTAAACCAAAACAAGACTGAAGGGGCACACCAGCCACAGAGCAAGGGCTGGAAGGCAGGACGGAAGAGGAAAGCTGTGAATAGGGAACCCAAGTTGAGAAGTGAGAGTATTGACATACTTGGGGATTGTTAACCAACGTCATAAAGCAATAACATGTACTAACCATTCAGTGAGAAACTTCTTTGTTCTGTAAACCTTCCTCTATATAATAAGAGAGAGAGAGAGAGAGGAGTGGAGGAGGAGGGAGGAGAGGGAAGAGAAGGAGAGAGGAGGGGAAGGGAAGCAACTTACAGAATGGGAGAAACAAAAATTGTAACCATATATCTGATTAGAGTTTAATATAAAGAATATATCCAGAACTCACACAACTCAGCAACTAAAAAGCAAATAACCCAATTAAGAAAATGAGCAAAGAACTGAAAAAGACGTTCTTCCAAAGAAGATGTATGAATGCCCAACAAATACATGAAAACATGCTCACAGTCATTCCTGAGGATGGGAAGAGTCGATCGGAATTGCCAACAAAATTTTAAACATAAGCCATCCCTGCCTCAGGGAGCTGCCCAGTGTGTGGAAAGGTTACAGTCCAGCCAGAAAGCGCCATGCTGGCAGTGGTGGAAGCCAAGACGAAGACTGTGAAAGCAGGGAGGGCTGCGCAGAAAACGAATGGGAAGTATCTGGCACCACATTTCGCAGATCCATCAGGGACCTTCAGGGCACTCTTCTCTTCACTAATTCACCCAAGACAGTACGGTGTATTTGGCTTAACCTCCAGTTTGCCCATTTCTTCATAGGGATTGCATTTCATAACAGCCCTGAGATTCTTCGTGTGTCTTTTGGGGGACTCAGGGGATAGGGTAATAATCATGATCGTGTTAATATATTTGCTTATTTTCTACTTGGCACTCTTCTAAACACTTTACTGGCATTAACTTGGTTAATCCTTACTGTAACTTATCAAAGAAGTAATGTCATTGCCATCTCCATTTTATAAATGGCGTAGAAAGATTAGGCAACTTGCCCAAACCACTCAGATGGTAAGCAGCTGTGCTGGCACAACCAACTTGATGTCACCAAAGGCAGAAATTCCAACAGAAGCATGCAGTCAGCCCTCTCGAGGAAGGAAGAGCCTACTCCAGAACACCACCCTCCCTGTCCGGCCTGGCCCAAGCCTGGGGAGCAGCTCCCAGATAGAGCGGGGTTTCTCCTGCTCTCAAACACCAATCCGTTCTCTTCTATACCCCTAGGCCTCTTTCCAAGGACTTTCTGGGCTCTCTATTTTCCTGCACTTTAAGTTAATAAATGGTTAGGTCAATAACAGCCTTTACTCTCCTTCAAAAATACTTTAGTCCCTTTTATAGGGTTACGTGCTATGGGTGATATAAACAGTTCAGCTCTGGATTGCTAACTGAAACACTGGTGGTTCAATATCTCCCCTCCCCAAAACCACAGTAGAAATGCCTAGAAGCCTGCTTCCAAAAGTTCACAGCCTGTAAAACTCTACAGAGTGCAGTTCCACTCTGAAACGCATGGCGTCCCCATGCATCGCAACTGTACAGTGCTGGATTGGAACATGGGGAATCCGGGTTTGATGCACAACATTGTCTTCATGTTTCTGGTAGCCTCTCTTCTCTAGGCCTCACTGATTTTCCACATCTAAAAACCAGAGTGTTAACTCAATCCATGATTTTTAACTTAAGACAAAAGGGTATCAGAAACACAGTGTAGGGCCCCAGGACTTCTTCAAACTTTTTAGCTGGAAACATCATCAAAATGCATCTGCCCTATGCCCCTGTCCCCTAGTGTTTGATCTTCTAGATGACAGACAGCAAACCTGACAAACTCTTGCTGTTATGTTCAGGTATCACCTCTGCCTCCCAAGATGCCAATATAACCCTCCCCACCCCCAGTTAGTATCACTGCTATAAAGCGCTCTTCCTGTGACTGAAGGGTACCTCATCCCTCTAGGGTGCTGGGGTGGAAAAAGATTGTGAATCATTCCTCCAGAAGATCTTCAAGATCCATGGCATGACATTCAATGGGACTATGATTTCTACAAAATGCTAGTGTGAACAACTAAGCCACCTCCTTGTGATTTAAGCTACAGAACAGAAGAGAAGGTAATTATCCTTCAAACGGCATAGGGATGGGGATGGAGAGGGAAGAATGTTTGAGTGGGTTCCGTATCGTGAGTCACAGAAATGTTTTTCATGATAGTCACATAGAACTCAATGTCCATGCCACTCAGGGTTGTGTGGGTGTGTGTGGGGGGTCTCTTTCTCAGCTTCAGTGTGTTGTTGTAATTGGCTGCTGTTGCCTTGGCCTCCGACTCATGGGGACTCCATGTACAGTGGAACAAAACACCCCCTGGTGCGGCACAATCTTCATGATCACTTGCAGATCGGACCCTTGTGACCTACTGGATTTTCACTGGCTGATTTTAGGAAGTAGATCACCAGGCCTTTTTTTCCAGTCTGTTGTAGTCTGAATGCTTTCCTGAACCTGTGTGGCATCACAGCAACACACAAGCTGCTACCGACAGGCAGGTGATGGCTGTGCGTGAGATGCACTGGCTAGGAGTGAGGCTGAATCTCCTGCAGAGAAGGTGAGACTTCTACCAGCAAACCACCAATGCCCAGCCTCTGCACAGAAGTGTCTTAAGCCTCATATAATAACCCAAAGCTCCTCTCATCCCAGGAAGTCTGTCAGACAAACCTCTCCAAAGGAGGTTTTGAAATTACCTTACTTCTTTAAGACCACTGATGAAATTTATCTCTCCTATTCTCCATTGCTGAGGGCTACAGGTTAGTTGGTTCAAGTCTAAGCAAACTTTAACTGAGTGTCCACTGAGCCTGGAACTGGGGACAGAAGGGGGGCCAAAGAAGTAGTATCAAAACTAAGGGAGCTTCAGGCCTTACTTTCAGGAAGCTTGTGGTCCAGCCCTTCCCAACATAGCTTTTACAGAGAGAATGAGAAAGCTTGGAAAGCGAGCAAGAACTGAGGCCAAGTCTTCATCCACCCACCCGGCAAGGACTGCTCAAGGTGTCGGGAGATGAGGGTACCGGGGAACCTGACCACTCGTTTAAAGGAAGGGGTCAGGACTGCTTATCTCCACCTCATCCCAAGACATCTGAGTCACCCAACACTTGAAACGGTCTTTCCCAGTCCAGTGGTCCTAAGCGATGATCCGTTTCCAGATGGTCTGGGCAGCTGTGGGCAGAACAGACCTCCCAGCTCCCCCTGGGTACTCAGAATACAGGCTTCTATTCCCACCAAAAGATAAACACACCAATTTCACACTTGTGCCTAAATTATATTCCTACAAAATTTCTGGCCCAGTAGGGTTTTTCTATCACCATAGTAACCTCTGCATGCAAACCACAGACTTGCAGAGAGAAAAGCACGAAGATGCAGAAACTCTATCTTCAAAATGGAACAGAGACAGACAGTGGTGCAGGCAGATCAGGCATGCTGGCTACAGGCCTGATCCCGCAGAGAGGCCGCTCAGGGCCTGAGGACAGAGGTTGTGTGTGCTTTCTTCTGAAGCTGTATCTGCCTAGGGACTACAGTACCTGAGCATCCACCAACAGCGATGTTGCTCTGATTTTCACCTGACTGATGCCTGAACTTTGTACCTATTTCTTTCTGGCACGTGTTATGTGTGTTTTAGGGGATCCAAGAGTGGATATTTTTGTTTTCAGAAGATATCGTTTTGTGGAACAGTTTGCAAGAAATAGAGTGTAAACATAGCTGAACACGATGGGGGGATGAAATAAAAAAAACCAACCCTTAAAGGAATAGCTGCAGTGCTCACCAGCTGCAAGCATTCTGTCCCTTTCGCCAGTGTAAATGGTCCTTTGATCTCGGTTCCTTCCAGGTTACAAGTCCATGGGTACAAAGTGATCTTGTTCAGCCTTCAAAAACAACAGGAGCCATAAACAAACAGCAGAAACACTAGTCACTTAATTAGATAGGGCAAACTGTTAGAAAATTAGCCTTCTTGCCCAGTGTTCTAGATCGAGATAAAATTAAACCACATACAGAACGAGTGAAGGAAAAATTAATAAAATAGGGTTTTAAACCTGCTCTCCCTAGTTCGGTCATAGCCAAGAAAGGGAATCCCCAATAGTCTCAAATTTCTAAAATGATACCCGGAATGGGAAAAACTATAGGTCAAAGCCCCACTGTAAATTTAATCTTCCTCTTGGAAACAAGGACAGTGTACACATTACATGGCAACCAGATCTCTTATCTGGTAGATTTTCAGCAGAGGAATAAATAGATGTGCTCTGCTCAAAGATGGTAGCCCACTGTGCTACTCTGAATGTGTATCTTCTCCTTAGTCCTGCTATTAGTTCAACTCACGCATCAGCAGAGCTCCTGAAGGGCTCCCTATACCTCTTCTGAGTCTCCCATTCCAGGGCTTTGATCTATAATTTCTCCCATTCAGGTTATTGTTTCACTTCACCCAAATTTTAAAAATTCAGGTCTATTCTAGGTTTGCTTCCCTGGCCATGAATGAACCACTTCAGATCAGTTCAAAGCCCTGGAATAAAGGCAACCGCACAGCAGCCAGAATGCAGGGAAAGTGCTTACTGAAGTGCCAGGCCCTAATGTTGGGTGCCGTTGAGTCAGTTTCAACTCATAGCAAACCATGGGCCTGTGCCACCCTCGGAATCAGTGTTATGCTGGGGCCCGTTGCTAAGCCACTGTGCCAACCCATTTCACTGAACGTCTCTCTCTTTTTCACAGACCCTTTTACCAAGCACTGTGTCCTTCTCCAGGGACTGGTCCCTCCTGATAACACGGCCAAAGTACACGAGACAAACTCTTACTGTCCTTGCTTCTAAGGAGCATTTTGGTCATACTTCTTCAAAGACAGATTGTTTCATTCTCCTGGAAGTCCACAGTATACTCAATATTCTTTGCCAGCATCGTAATTCAAAGATGTCATTTGTTCTTCCATCTTCCTTATTCATTGTCCACCTTTCACAGGCGTATGAGATGATTGCAAATACCATTGGTTGGGTTAGGGGCATCTTAGTCCTTAACGTGATGTCTGCTTTTTAACACCTGAAAGAGGTCTTTTGCAGCAGATTTGTCCAATGCAATGCTTTGTTTTATGTCTTGACTGCTGCTCCCACAGTTTGGCTCCTTTTAAAAGTGCAGTGGAAGTGTTGTCCTCAGAGACACCTTCTGAAAACAGCATTCAGCTTTGCCTCTAGGTCAGGGGTTGTGTAACAGGTTCTGACTCCTAAGACTGGAATCATCTCTGAAGCTTCGGAGAATATTGCCTTAAAAAGACTGTTTAACTATATGTGAACATGAGCATGTGTTTCTCTCTTCACACACACACATACACACACACATTGTTCAAAACAGTGTCTACAAAAGGACAAATACTGTATGAGACCTCTATGATAAAATCTCAAAAACAGACTTGTGTATAGAAGAAAAGACTCTTCGACAGCTGCAAGGGAGGGGAGGGAGGGAGGGTGAGGGGGGGAGGGTTTAGTTTAGATAGTTACTAGAAATCTAGTTGGGAGAAAGCGGTGACAGCACACATTAGGAACAAGAACAACATTAAGTGGACTTCAGCATAACTTGAGTAGTCCTTCCATCTTAACTCAATACTGCAAGGATAGAGTAGCTGGGGCGGGGGCGGGGGACCATGCTCTTAGGCGAATTCCAGGCCAATTGGCACAACTAGCGTTTTGCTAAGAGAGCTCTCTGCACCCCACATTGGTGAGTGGCGTCTGGGGTCTTAAAAGCTGCCAAGCTGCCATCCGAGGACACAGCAAATGGTCCCAACTCAACAGGAACGGATGCTCACTGAGGACCAAAATGACATGTAGTAAAGACAACCGAGAAGATAGAGAGACCCACAAGAGTGGGTGCCTACATCGACTTGGGACCGGAAGAACCGGATGGTGCCTGGCCACCACCAGTGATAGCCACGATGGAGCTCACAGAGAGGAGTCTCACTGGCAACACAAGAATAAAGAGGTGCATCATGAGATCTCCACTAAAAGACCTCAATTGATGGTCCAGCGGTTTTGGGGTTCCTCTGAGAGCATGGCCCCCTGCCCCAATGCTGCCCTTTCCCATAAATTATAACAAAGTTCCACTCTTTGGACAGGAATGGATTGGACTTGGCAAGGCAGAGTGACCATATATTGGAAGCACTTTATGGTTCTGTACATCTATAGGATATCATCTTGCTGACCTCTGGCTGGAGGAAGGGGAGTGGACGGACAGGAGGGGAAAGGAGACTGTTGGGAGGATGAGACATGTATGGAGCAGAGAGGAATAGTGTGCTGTCACCGGACAGGGAGAGCAGTGGAAGCTGCATATAGGGGGGCATGTAAATTTATATGTGAATGTACATTTTCACTCAGTTATATTAAATAAAAATTAAAAAAAAAAAAACAGTGTCTAAGCAATCTAGATGGTGACTCTTAATATGCTTTAAACTCTCCTGTGCTTTTATTTAGACATCAGTGCAGGTATAAGAAAGAGACTTAAGTTCCAGCAATAACAAAGTCCCAAGCACTAGGAGGCAGCAGGTATCTTGTCACCTCCAGACCTTTGCACGTGCTGATCCTTTTTCCTGAAGCACCTTTCCACACTCCCTTCTGCTAAATCCTGTACACCCATTAATGTAGCTCTGAGATGTCCGTTTGCACCAGAGGCTTCTCTGATGTCCCAGGCTTGATGTGTTGCTTCTCCTAAAAGCAGGTTTTTTAAAATGCAACACAATTTGAGGCCTGCAGTTTGATACTCTAACACCGGATGCATGGTGGTGTTGCTGCTCCAATTTTGCAGACAGAGCAAACAAACAGCAAAGCATTGAAAACAGTCGGCAAAACAACACATCAGATTAGTCTTTCTCACACATTTGCGAATGGCAGGTGACTTACTCATTTAAATTCTTCCATGGGTGAGCATCTGGAGTCCAGCTTACAGATAAGGAAACTGAGGCTCAGAGATGGTGAGCAACTTCCTCAAGTCAAGCAACTAGCAAATACAATGCAGATGTCTAAGCACAGGGCTTGGATCACAACTCTTCCAACTCTGTTCTGAGCTGTTTCCTTTGATACGTCTACCAGGCTTTCGGTAGTGCTTTTGCAAGTGCTGACAAAGGTCCTGAAACAAAGCACTGTGGTCATTTTGTGCCAACAGCTTCCGGCCTCCTTGGTAAGCCTTGGTCAGAATCCAGGCAACAATGCCTAAAGAGCTGATTTCTGAAGAACCAAAGCCAGGGCTTCTTCAGCCAGTGCAAAGGCATGTGACATCGGCCCAGGGAAGGCGTGTGTGTTTTGCCTGAGGTCAGTCAGTGTTCCTATTTTGTGCTTCGTTGATTTCTGTCCAAAATGTATACAAGTCCTGTAAGCTGGAAGCTCTTCCTTGGGTTTAACCCACACAAAGACTCTTCATTCAGATCGCCGAGGCTTACTTGCCGAGGTTTAAAATTATTCTGCTGTTATTCAAATTTCTGTTTCTAATGAATATGTCTGGAAGGCTAATTTGAAAAGATCATACACCATCAGTCACTCAGAGAGGATCCAAGGGGAACTCCCTTTGGTCTGCTACAGCACATGTGCAGAGCTTCGGAAGATGGTACGGTCTCCATGTAGTCAAGTGGAGGAATGCCATTCCAAGAAGAACTTTGCTGTTCCTCGTGCCCCCCATGGCCCCCCAACACCCTGTGGTGGGGTGGTAGCCAATGGCAATATGGCACAGCAGTTACAAACCTGGACCTTGGACAGACTTGCTGCTTCTGCTTGCTACCTGTGTGAGCCTGAGTTATGTCACTTGCGAGTCTCTGCTCATTTGTAAAATGGGGACACCCATGCTCCCTTCATAGTGTTGTTGATATGATTAAGTAAAATCATGCATGTAGAACACTGAACAGTATGTAGAGCAGTGAGAAACCCAGGTAGCATAGTGGTTAAGAGCTGCTAACCAAAAAATCAGCAGTTTGAATCCACCAAGTGCTCCTTGGAAACTCTATAGGGCAGTTCTTCCATGTTCTATGAGATCACTAATGAGTTGAAATCCACTTGATCACAGTGGGTTTTTGTTTTGTTTGTTTGTTTTTTAAGAGCATAGTGAAGTCGTTGTGGCAGGGAATACTAAATGAGAGGTCAGCAGTTCGAAATAACACAGCTGTTGTATGGGAAAAAGATACGACAGTCTGCTTCTGTAGAGGGTTACAGCCTTGGAAACCCTGTGGGGTCACTGTGAGTTGGAATCAACTAGACAGTAGTGGGCTTTAGGTTTACAGCATAGTGAATATTACGGTTCTGTAAACGAATACAGTGGATTTCAGTTTAGTCAATGGGGAGGTTCAGTTCTGTCCAAATTCCTTCTGACAAAGAAATTTCTGTTCTAGAACATAGCTTGCATTTTTCTAGATGTTGAAAGCACATTGAAATTAAACCCCAAAAGAGTACAGACAGGAGGTGAGAAAGGAGATGGAAAGGTGACAATCGATAGGGTAGTCTGAATTCAAAGATGGTCCCAAAGATTCCTGCTCCCTCATATACATGCCCTGTCTTATTCCTTCTCTTATGTGAGCCATTGTTAGGTACCACTGAGTCAGCGTAACTCATAGCAACCCTAGGTACAACAAAATGAAACACTGCCTAGTTCGGTGCCATTCTCAGTCACTGCTATGTTCAAACTCATTGTTGCAGCCACTGTGCGAGTCCATCTCATGGAGGGTCTTCTTCTTTTCTACTGTCTCTCTACTCTATCAAGCAGGATGTCCTTCTCTAGGGACTAGTTCATCCTGAAAACATGTCCGAAGTACATGAGATGAAGTCTAGTCATCCTTGCTTCTAAGGAGCCTTCTGGCTGTATTTCTTCCAAGACAGGATTGCTTCTTCTTCTTGCTGTCCATAGTATAATCAATATTCTTCACCAACACCACGATTCCAATGCATTAGTTTTTCTCTGGTCTTCCTTCTTCATAATAAGTTTTTTTAAAAAATGCACAGTGAATGAGTAAATGTTTGCAACCCTAGCACAGTGCCTAGCCCATAGCAAAAGGCCCGTCACTGAATAAATAACAGAAATCTAAAGTAGAGATTAGAAAGAACAGGTGTGCTGTGCAAAGGCTCTCTTAAGAAGGTGGTATCAGATAGCATGTTACAGAGACAAGCTTCCCAGCAGTGTGCAGCAGCCTGGGGGGGCAGGAGAGAGCTGGGGGAGAGGACAGGGGGAGAGAGGACAGGGGGAGAACAGGAACATTTAGGGGTGGCAGAGGGCTGGGGACAGAAGAAAGAGGGAGATCAGTGACATTCAAGCAGTTAATTCCATCTAGGATTAATTTCAATTAACCTCTATGAAGGCAACTCAGTTCTGTATCCTCTTTCATCCTCCAAATTCAAGTTCTATTAGAAAAAGCTGCTCCCACTGCATGCCTCTTGATTTAAACAGTAGGAGGAGAGCTCCTTTTGCACAGATGGAGGAAGAAACACAAGTCTAGGATGCCCTACTCACTTTCCTGGATGGGCAGCAGAACAAAGGGTTAGTTGTGGTAGTATGTAGCCTGGCCAGAGATAAAGTAAGGAGGGGGGAAAAAAAGTCCTGGTGCAGTACCCAAAATCTGGTAGCTTCTGTGATGCAAGCTGTGTTTATGACCCATTTTAACTGTGGTTGGTTGTATGTGTAACAGAGTCAAATCTGGGCAAATTTGATGGCAGTTTTTGGAATCTGATTCAACCCAGTTACATTGTATACTTGATTTCCTCTGGTGTGTGTCTTCTCCGTAAGCACATTAGTTGTTACAGGCCTGGATCCCAGAAGAGACTGTGTGTCTCACCTGCTCAAAGTCAGAACATGTAACATCAGTCAGAAGCCGGGGAAGATGTGAATATCTTTGTAAAAGGTGGCCACATGGCACTTCATGGGTTTCTGAATGCTTATGTAAATATGTTTCCCACATGGCATCCCCAAAGTGGGAAGAAACTTGAGCTCCTGGACATGCAGCCACAAAGGACACTGCATGTGGTGATCTGTAATTTATAATTTTAAAGGTTAAGCAAGAACATACACGTGTTTAAGGAGGGCATGCCTTCTGGAGTTTTGCTTCCATCATATTGATGATGATTCTGAGTCTTTACCCCATTTTTTTATAATCACCTGCAGTGAGAATAAAATTAAAGCTATCATGGACTTCTATTCCCTTCAAATCTATAAGACTTATTACGTCTCAAAAATGTTTTCTTTCTAGATACACTCAGTTAAGACAAAAGCCAAGTTTAATTCTGTCAACACCGTCCAATAGGCAGCTTAAAGGTACTCAGTGCTGTGTCTGAAGATAGATTGTTCCAAAAGCAGAACCAAAGGAGAGAACTCAAAAATGGTGGCCTAGTCACGTATTTGTAAAATTATAATTCTACTAGCAATAAAAAGATGTATTAAAATTATACTGCAATTAGATTTTTAGGAATTTTAAAGCCTATAAGGAAACCCTGGTCACGTAGGGGCTAGGTGGTACATCTGCTATCACGAGGCTCATCAGTCCAAATCTGCCAGGCACTCCTTGGAAGCTCCGTGGGGCAGGTCTACTCTGTCCTATAGGGTCGCTATGAATCAGCACAGACTCGACGGCACTGGATTCGGTTTCATTTTGTTATAAGGAATTATAAGTAAGACCTGGTGGCTCCATGGTTAAAGTGCTCAGCTGCTAACCAAAAGATCTGCAGTTAAAACCTGCCAGCTCACTCCATGGGAGAAAGATGTGGCAGTCTGCTTGCATGAAGATTTACAGCCTTGGAACCCTACAGTGCATTTTTTACTATGACCTATAGGGTAACTGGAAACCCTGGTGGTATAGTGATTAAGAGCTACAACTGTTAACCAGAAGGTCAGTATTTCAAAAGCACCAGGCATCCCTTGGAAATCCTATGACAGAATTCTACTCTGTCCTATAGGGTGCCTATGAGTAGAAATTGGCTCAGTAGCAGAAAGTTTGGTTTAGCTTTTTTTTTTTTTTAACGATTTAGTGAAAGTATACAATCCAAGTCAATTTTGCATACTTGCCTGTCTACAACTCTATCTGCTCTCCCCATCCCGTGACAGCACTTTCCTCCTTTTCACTCTTTACTATCCTCCCAACAAACACATGTCCCATCCTGTCTACCCTCTCTGCTCCCCTCTAGAAAGAAACCAGTAGGACTGCCTTCTACGAAAGTATAAAACCATAAAGTACACATGCCACATGCTCACTCTGTGTCCCCAAATCCAGCCCTTTTTTAGTCTGAGATGTTGACATCTGTACTGGTTTCAGGTCCTGGGCAGCAGCAAGTCTAGGGGCCATGTTCCCAGGGGATCCTCCAGGTTGTCACACCATCAGTTCTGGTCTTTTAGTAGAGTTCTTGATCCACACACCTCTTTTTCTTGTGTTATGTCAGGCTCTACAATGCATCCCCTATCAAGGCTGTCTTTGGTTGTAACTGGGCATCATCTGGATCTTCTGATACCATGCTGATGTAGTCTCCCAGTCATATGGGTCTTTCTGCCGTCTGGGCTCATTATTCCTCATGTCTTTGATGTCCTTGGTTGTCATCTGTTCTAGGTGGATTGGGACCTATTGGTGTTCCTCAAATGACAGCCTGCTGGCTTTGAAGATCTGGTTTGGGGGGGGTTTGTTTTTTGGAGTTTTTTTTGTTACAAGGAATCATCTGGCTGTTCTGCTGCCTATGCTTCTGGAGTATACTGTAATCAAATTAAAACTAAAACTTTTGCTATTTCTAATTCTCATCAAATAAAAGTCTTGGCATGGTGGTATCTCCAGCTGTTCTTGGGACAACTCTGGTAGCAAACAGTTTACAACCTCACAGTCTTAGAAATTCCAGACGTTTGCCTGACCTGCATTTTTATTAAATCCTTGTAAAAGTTCCTTAGAGGAAACTAGAAAAACAGAAAAGAAAGAAATCTGAAATCTGCGATAAAATTTCCTTTAAAAGCTTTTGAAAATGGATCGTAGCTTACAAATGAAAGATTACGTTTAAGTCTGAACCATTGACTTTAATAATTTTCTCTTGTGGAGTTGTTTTTAAAGCTATGTTTAATGATCATAATTCTATCTTAAATATTAATTGTGCTAGTATTCTTAGAAGTCTTATGAAGTAATCCATTTCTATTAAACACATTTTGTTAGTGACAAAATGATGAATATAAGTTATTTTGAAATCACTTTAATCTTCTTGAAAGAAAAAAACCATGTGAATTTAAAAAAATAAGTAAGCATGCCTAAATACCATCATTAACACAGCCGCAAGTGTCCCAGACTTTGGGGGATAATCATGATTTAAGTAATTTTTAACTTTTCCTCCTATGATGGCAATTGGTGGATCAGATTTAATTTTTATGAGTTTTCTTTTTCATAAAACCAAATTTAGAAATCAAAAAGAATCTCTGGTCAGAACATATGTTCTATAATTTTGAAAATATGGCCACTGTGACCATGAACTTTTTTGTTGGTGTTCCAGATGTTAATATGTTTGACTGTAACCAAAAGATTGGAGATTCAAGTCTACCCAAGGTGCCTTGGAAGAAAGGCCTGGTAATCTACTTCCAAAAAGTCAACCATTGAAAAACCCATGGAGGGTAATTCTGCTGTGACACACATGAAGTCACCATGAGTCAGAATCAGTTTGATAGCAATTGTCTTACATTATAAGTACAGTCAAAGGGATTTTTATAATTTCATCCTATTTCTCTGAAAATACCGAGTAAAACCAAACCCACTGCCTTCAAGTTGAGTTCGATTCATAGCGACCCCGTATGACAGAGGAGAGTTTCCAAGGAGCTCCTGGGGATTTGAACTGCCAACCTTTTGGTTAGCAGACATAGAACTTAACCACTACACCACCAGGCTTTCTATGGCCAAAGACAAGGCTTCTTGCAGTGGGCTGGGACTCCTAGTGAGCCTAGATGTCAGAATAGAAAGGCCCAGTAGAGTGTGCCAGGAGCACCAGGCAGTTTCAAATGCAGACTTTTCGGTTACTAGCCAAAGCCCTTAACCACTAGGACTGCCAGGTTTCTATTACCAAGTAAAAGAGGTATGCAAAATCACCTTTGTAATGGATGGCAAACTTGCCTTCAGCAGGACTTCCTTCCCAGGTCATGGGGTTAAAGGATAGGGAGATGCTAGGCCTAGTAGAGCTCCAGGCTATCAGTGGGCTCCTCACAGATCCAGTCTCCTCCATTGTGAAATAAGCCTGAGGGTACTTTCCTCCTGCTTGCATTTTTTTCAGGATCTGTGAAAGTGCTTTGGAAATCACCCAAGTTCTGTCCATTGTGAAACCAAGCTGTGAAGTTGGCACACAGGTCTGGGCCACAGGCCCTAAAGAACCTAAGCTGCTAAGCCTGGACGGATGCCCCAGCCAGAGCAGATCTCCTGCCCCTGGGCAGCCACAGCCCACAGGAGACAGCCAGCAAGGCCAGGGCAGGGCAGAGGCACCAAAGGAAGATGGCTTAAGGGCCTGCTGCCTCTGGTGGGTCCTCGTGCCTGGAGTGGACTTGAGAATGGACCACTGCCTCCTTAAGCTTGACCTCAGTTGTCTTGGGGCTCTTTTACAGTTTAATTTAAAGAAGATAATAGGAGTATGGTGAATCTTTCTTCACAGAAAATAGGGTCAAGTTGCTTCCTACCAAGAGAAATCTTCTTTATTTCTCAGATATTTAGACTTTCAAGCTAAATTTTGTTCTTGATCCTGTCTTAGCCATCTAGTGCTCCTATAGCAGAAATACCACAAGTGGGGGGGCGGAGACAAGATGGACTAAGCCCCCGTCTCCTCATATCCCTCTGGAAACCAAGACCTGAACTGATAATCAAACGGAGCCTTCTGAGCACCTAATCAGCCTCAGGACACTGCACAGAGCTGTTAATTGGGACTTCATACCACTGAGGGAAAAACCTCCTCTCTTTCGCTGACTCCCGCTCCTGGCTAGCCCCGGCTCTCACGGACGGAAGGTAAACGCAAAGGTTTGACTTTTTTTTCCTCGGTCTCGGCTGGCGGGCGGAGCTGGGTCTTGCCTGGCGGCTGGACTCAGACACGCTGCTGGGGGGATAGGCAGGCGAAATTCCCATGTTCTGAGAGCCAGGCTCGGGACTCTGTTAATCTAGACACTTTGAGCCTGTCGTTTTATATCTGCCTCAGCAGGGTTTGTGCGGAACTCCGTGGTCAGGGTGCGGGACGCCATGTTGGTACCGAGATTTTTAGCAAGACCTAATTCTTAATCTGGGAGCCAGCACCAGCAAATGGGACAGCGCTTCTCCGACAGAAAAGTAGTGATTTTGCACAGTGCCACCTGCATTGCAGGCCCTGCAACAGAAGCAGACGAATCACTACCTCTCGGCACCTTTAGCCCCCCTGTCTGCTGCCTGTGTGGAGGGCGCCATCTTGGATACGGTGGCCACAGCTGGACCTAATTCTTAGCTTGGGAGCCAGAGCCTGCCCACAGAAGAGTGCTTTTCTATCAGAAAAGCAGTACTCTACGCAGTTTTGTCTAAGGCTAGGCCCTGTCAGCAGAGGCCAACAGGGCAGTAACATTGCTGTATTCTGAACTAGTTTGTTATAATCTAGGGTTGGATATAGTGGCGCTTACTTTGTCAATTGAGAAGAGGGACCTCTACACCTGAAAACCTAACTGACTTGTGAAGTGGTCAGATACCTTTTGCTTTACATTTGAAGACAGCCTAGAGAAACATTTGCAATCCATCCTCACAGTACCTCTTCCAGCCTCTACATACTCACATGGGACCCAAAAAACAACAGACAACTGGCATACAAGAAATCACCCATGGCTTCAGAAGGCTTCAAAACAAAGCAACCAAGGAGTTTTCCAGATGAAAAAACTTTTATGAAAGCTTCAGAAAGTGTGATTATATACAGAGCCCTTCTAGACCTTATACAAAATGCAGCAGAACAAAATGAAAAATTACACAAGCTATTCAATCTGATGGAATACCAGTACTCTGAAATCCAACAGATCAAGAACAAAATCAAAGACATAGAAACTTCCATGCAAAGCCAAGAAAACAGAATGGAACAAATAGAAAAAAGAATTTGTGACTTGGAAGACAGAGCTACTGATGCCAGCGTCTATGAGCAGAAATCAGAAAAAAGAAACAAGAAAAATGAGGAAACATTAAGAAGCATGTGGGACTCTATTAAGAGGAACAACTTTTGATTAATTGGAGTCCCTGAACAGGGTGAGACATCTGAGAACACAGAGAGTATCGTTGCTGAGCTGCTGAAAGAAAACTTCCCAGAAATCACGAAAGAAGAGAATATAGACATCTCAGATGCATATCGTACGCCACCCAATATAGATCTCAAAAGAAAGACTCCAAGACATATTATAATCAAGCTTAACAAAATGAAACATAAGCAGCAACTCTTAAAGGCAGCAAGACTCAAAGCAAAGCTAACATTCAGAGGGAAACCCTGTAGGCTGTCACCAGATTTCTCAGCAGAAACTATGCTGGCATGGAGACAGTGGCATGACACATTCAAAGCCTTGAAGGAGAAGAAGTTCCAACCAAGAATTATATATCTTGCAAAACTATCTTTCAAATATGAAAATGAAATTAAGACATTCCCAGATAAACAAAAACTCAGAGACTTTGTAAAAACCAAACCCAAACTACAAGAAATACTGAAAGAAGTTCGTGGCTCTGGCTTAGAAGAATGAAACCACTAACTTTAGATTTTAGAATGACACACTACTCAATACTCTACTCTTTTAGGGAAGGCTCCAAAGTCAATCACAGCTTTGATACGGAAAGAAGCAATCCAGTGATCATCATGAAAACTATGGCATCATCATAATAAAAAGAGGGATGTACTACAGTTGTTACAGTCCTTCCAGATGGAGAGGAAGATGACAAGACTGGTAGTTATCAAAGTTGGGTTTATATATAGTTTATTAAGGGGAATCATAGGGGTAGCTGTAAAGCACAACAAAGATGTATCATACCATTTCAAGAAATGTAACACACGAGTCTCAATAACTAAAAAACCAGCTCTGAAAAAGGTGAAAAATCAACTCACAAAAAAGAATGTCCCAGAACAGACTAATAAGAACAACAGAGAAAACATCAACATAAAAATAAACATATCACAATGGCAGCAGTGAACACATACCTATCAATAATTACATTGAATGTGAATGAACTGAGTGCTCCAGTAAAGAGACACCGAGTGTCATCTTGGATCAAAAGACATGACCCATCCGTATGTTCTCTACAAGAAACTCACTTGAGACCTAAAGATAGGAACAAACTGAAAATTAAAGGATGGAAGAATATATATCAAGCTAACAATGAACAAAGAAGAGCAGGGGTGGCAATTCTAATCTCAGACAAAATCAATTTTAATGTCAAATTCACCATCATGGACAAAGATGGACACTTTTTATTGCTGAAAGGTTCAGTACACAACCAAGACTTAACTATATTAAATATTTATGCACCTAAATACATCAAAGAAACACTGACTATGCTCAAAAGAGAGTTAGATGACTCCACAACAATAGTGGGAGACTTTAACACTCCACTCTTATTACTAGACAGATCATCTAGAAAAACACTCAATAAAGATACAGAAGACCTCATTGACACAATTAACCAACTAAACCTCATTGGTATATACAGAACTTTCCACCCATCAGCAGACAACTACACCTTCCTCTCTGGTGCACATGGAACATTCTCCAGAATTGACCATGTGATAGGCCATAATGCAATGCTCAACAAAATCCATACCATTGAATTACTGCAAAGCATCTTCTCAGATCATAAAGCCATCAAAGTTGAAATCCATAGCAGAAAAAACATAGATAGAAAGTGGAACTCTTGGAAACTGAAAAACATCTTGCTCAAAAAAACATGGGTTATAGAGGAAATCAAGGATGAAATAAAGAAATTCATGGCTTCCGATGAGAATGAAAACACTTCCTACCAGAACCTATGGGATACAGCCAAAGCGGTGCTCAGAGGTCTGTTTATCTCCATAAATGCACACATCTGGAAGGAAGAAAGAAACCAAATCAAGGAACTAACTCTACAGCTTGAACAAGTAGAAAGAGAACAACAGAGGAACCCCTCAGGCATCAGAAGAAACGAGATCATAAAGATTAGAGCAGAGCTAAATGAACTAGAGAATAGAAAAACAATTGAAAAAGTTGAAAAGACCAAAAGCTGGTTTTTTGAAAAGATCAACAAAATTGACAAACCACTGGCTAAACTTACTAAAGAAAAGCAAGAAAGGAAACAAATAACCCAAATTAGAAATGAGAGGGGAGTTGTCACCACAGATGCAACAGAAATCAAAAATATCATAACAGAATACAATGAAAAGCTGTACTGTAACGAATTTGAAAACCTAGGGGAAATGGACAAATTCCTTGACTCATACCAACTACCCAAATTATCACAACGTGAAGCGGAACAAGTTAATAAACCCATCACAAAGGAAGAGATTGCAAATGTCATCAAAACACTGCCAACCAAAAAAAGTCTGAGCCCAGATGGCTTCATGGCAGACTTCTACCAAGCATTTAGAGAAGAGTTATCTCCAATACTACTGAGACTATTTCACAGTATAGAAAGGGATGAAGTACTCCCAAACTCATTCTATGAAGCCAGCATAACCCTGATACCTAAGCCAGGGAAAGACCCAAGAAAGAAAGAGAACTACAGACCAATATCACTCATGAATCTGGATGCAAAAATCTTCAACAAAATTCTTGCCAATAGAATACAACAACATATCAAGAACATAATCCATCATGACCAAGTGGGATTCATACCAGGGATGGAAGGCTGGTTCAATACCAGAAAAACAATCAATGTGATTAACCACACAAACAACACAAAAGACAAGGATCACCTGATTTTGTCCATTGATGCAGAAAAGGCATTTGATAAAGTCCAACACCCATTCATGCTAAAAACTCTTAGCAAAATGGGCATAGATGGCAAATTCCTCAACACAGTAAGGGCCATTTATACAAAGCCAATTGCCCACATCATCCTGAATGGAGAGAGACTGAAAGACTTTCCCTTGAGATCAGAAACTAGACAAGGATGCCCGCTGTCACCTCTCCTATTCAACATTGTAATAGAAGTTCTAGCCAGAGCAATTAGACAAGAGCAAGAAATAAAGGGAATCTGCATCGGCAAAGAGAAAGTTAAAATCTCCTTGTTCGCAGATGATATGATTGTATATGCAGAGAACCCCAAGGAATCTATAAGTAAGCTACTCAAACTGATAGAAGAGTTCAGCAAAGTCTCAGGATACAAGATAAACATAAGTAAATCAGTAGGATTCCTTTATACCAGCAACGAGACTGTTAAGGAAGAAATTATCAAATCAATACCATTTACAATAGCCCCTAAGAAGAAAAGGTACCTAGGAATTAATCTAACTAGAGAAACAACAGACCTTTACAAAGAGAACTACAAGACCTTACTACAAGAAACTAAGACAGACTTAGATAAATGGAAAAACCTACCCTGCTCATGGATAGGAAGACTTAACATTGTGAAAATGTCTATTTTATCCAAAGCAATTTATTTATATAATGCAATCCGAATACAAGTTCCAGGGTCATTTTTTAATGAGATGGAGAAACAAATCACCAATTTTGTTTGGAAAGGGAAGAAGCCCCGGATAAGTAAGGTACTACTAAAGAAGAGGAACACACTGGGAGTCCTCTCATTACCCGACCTTAGAACATACTACACTGCCACAGTGGTCAAAACAGCCTGGTACTGGTACAAGAACAGACAGATGGATAAATGGAACAGAATTGAGACCCCAGAGATGACACCATCTGCCTATGAACAGTTGATATTCAACAAAGGTCCTAAGACATTAAACTGGGGTAAAAACAGTCTCTTCAACAAATGGTGCTAGCAAAATTGGTTATCCATCTGCAATAAACTGAATCAAGATCCATGTCTTACACTTTACACAAAAACCAACTCCAACTGGATAAAAGACCTAAATATCAAACCTAAAACGATAAAGCTCATCTAAGAAAAGGTAGGAACAATAATGGAAGTCTTAACACACAATGAGAACAGACTCCAAAATCTGTCAAACAAACCACAATCAACAGAAGAGAAAATAGAACTACTAAGAATCAAACACTTTTGCTCATCCAAAGACTTTATAAATAGAATTAAAAGAACACCCACAGAATGGCAAAAAATTTTTGGCAACTCTATATCAGACTGACACCTGATCTCCATAATCTATAAGATACTAAAAAATATCAACAAGAAGAAGATAAATCACCCAATTAAGCAATGGGCAAAGGAGATGGACACACATTTCACTAAAGAAGAGATCCAGGCAGCCAAAAAACACATGCAGACATGTTCATGATCTTTAGTTATTAAAGAAATTCAAATCAAGATGACAATGAGATACCATCTCACCCCAAGAAGATTGGCCGTGATCCAGAAAACACAAAACAACAAATGCTGGAGAGGCTGTGGAGAAAGTGGAACCCTCCTACACTGTTGGTGGGGTTGCAAAATGGTCCAGCCTCTTTGGAAAGCAATCTGGCGCTTCCTTAAAAAAATGGACATTGATATACCATTTGACCCAGTAATTCCACTACCTGGAATATATCCTACAGAATCAAGGCCTTTCACATCAACGGACACATGCACCAGAATGTTCATCAGAGCACAGTCCACAATTTGAGCAAAAAGATGGAATCAACCCAGATGCCCAACAACAGAAGAATGGATAGGTAAACTATGGTACATATATTCAGTGGAGCACTATGCAATGATAAAGAATAACAATGATTCCAGGAAACATCTCCTAACCTGGTTTCAACTGGAAGACATTATGTTGAGTGAAAGTAGTCAGCAACAAAGGGACAAATACTGTATGAGACCTCTATGATAAGATCTCAAAAACAGACTTGTGTATAGAAGAAAAGACTCTTTGACAGCTGCAAGGGAGGGAAGGGAGGGAGGGTGAGGTGGGGAGGGTTTAGTTTAGATAGTTGCTAGAAATCTGGTTGGGAGAAAGTGGTGATAGCACACATTAGAAACAAGAACAACATTAAGTGGACTTCAGCATAACTTGAGTAATCCTTCCATCTTAACCCAATATTGCAAGGATAGAGTAGCTGGGGCAGGGGGCAAGGGACCATGCTCTTAGGCGAAATCGAGGCCAATTGGCACAATTAGCATTTTGCTAAGAGAGCTCTCTGCATCCCACATTGGTGAGTGGTGTCTGGGGTCTTAAAAGCTGCCAAGCTGCCATCTGAGGACACAGCAAATGGTCCCAACTCAGCAGGAACGGATGCTCACCAAGGACCAAAATGACATGGGGTAAAGACAACCTAGAAGACAGAGAGACCCACAAGAGTGGATGCCTTCATCGACTTGGGACCAGAAGAACCGGATGGTGCCCGGCCACCACCAGTGATAGCCACGATGGAGCTCACAGAGAGGAGTCTCACTGGCAACACAAGAATAAAAAAGGGTGCATCCTGAGATCTCCACTAAAAGACCTCAATTGATGGTCCAGCAGTTTCGGAGTTCCCCTGAGAGCATGGCCCTCAGCCCTGATGCTGCCCTTACCCATAAATTATAACAATGTCCACTCTTTGGACAGGAATGGATTGGACTTGGCAATGCAGAGTGACCATATATTGGTTCCACTTTATGGTTCTATACATCTATAGGATATCATCCTGCTGACCTCTGGCTGGAGGAAGGAGAATGGGTGGAGAGGAGCAGAAAGGAGGCTGTTGGGAAGATGAGACATGTATGGAGCATAGAGGAATAGTGTGCTGTCACCGAGAGGGAGAGCAGTGGAAGCTGCATATAGGTGGGCATGTAAATTTATACAGGAATGTACATTTTCACTCAGTCATGTTAAATAAAAAAATTAAAAGAAATACCACAAGTGATTGCCTTTAAAAAGACAGATTTTGTTCTGTTACAGTCCAGTGAGCTAGAAGTCGAAACTCAGGGCATCAGGTCCAGGAGAAAGCTTTCTCTGTCAGCTCTGGAGAAAGATCTTTGTCATCAATTTCCTCCTGGACTAGGCGTTTCTCTGCGTAGGAACCCTGGGTACAAAGGACTTGCTCTGCTCCTGGAGCTGCTTTATTTGTTGTATGAAGTCCTCCTGTCTTCTCTGTTTGCTTCTCTTTTTTTACATCTCAAAAGAGATTGGCTCAAGACACAATCCAGTTTTGTAGATTGAGTCCTGTCTCATTCACATGACTGCCATACATCCCACCTCACTAACTTCAGACAGAAGACTTACAACACATTCTTAACACATTAGATGGCAAAATGGTGGACAATCACCCCATACTGGGAATCATCGTTGATACACATATTTTGGGGGGAAACAATTCAATCTATGACACATACCGAGAAAGTTGCCATCAAGTCTGTGTTCAGCTCATGGTGACCTCGTGTACATCAGAGTAGAAAAGAGCTCCACAGGGTTTTCAGGGACTGGTTTTTTGGAAGTAGATCACCAGGACTTTTTTGCAAGGTGCCTTTTGGGAACTCAAATTGCCTACCTTTCAGTCAGCAGAAAGCATGTTAATTGTTTGCACCACCCACATTACTGAACAAAAAAAGTTAAATAACATTCATTTTCCCTTTCCATCCACTGCTCTCCCATGTTCCTCACTCTATTTGGCAGTTGCTCCTGCCTTTAAGAACTGTTTTCCTTATTCCTGGGGAGAAAGAATGGGGGCACTTTCTGTTGACTGGGGGTGGTCACAATAAACATGATAAACAAGGGGACCCAATGTTTCTACCTAATACCCTGAGTTCTAGTTAAACAAATGAAAAGGAATCTCATTATTAGACCCAGATTAGCTGTGCCACCTGGATATACCTCTATGTAGTTAAAACCTCAGCTCGTTGAACCAAGTAGAGCCACTTATGCACATGCAGCACATAAATTTAGCAGTTGCCTGAATACAGGGTAACCTTGGATACCGGGAAACCCAACTTTCTCAATCTCGTTGCTAAGGCGACAGGATTGAGGTAGGTATGGGGAGCCTAGCATGTCTATCCTTATACTGTATTAGCAGCAGCAGTAAGTGGGGAAGGAAGAGAGGGAGACCTTGGGCTGCACACCATTCCAAGACCTGGGTGTCACCAGTGACCTGGGAATCTCTCAGTGGGACCCTATGATACACAGTCCCAGAGGGTGAGGGGCACAAGGGGTAGGCTAGGAGGGGGCGATTGTGAACATTGGTGGGGTGAAGGACAAGGATGCTAGTTAGTTGAGGAATGCTGGCTAGTTGAGGGTCTGGGGGAGTCAGCAGCTACCTAAAGGGACCAAGGCACAAAAGCGAGCAGGAGAGAAGGAATCCTGAATACAACCTCAGCCACAAAATTGACACCCACGTGGTATGTCCATACTATCTTGAGAAGCCTATAATGAATCACCAGCCAATAGTCAGAAGGGAAAGCTGATGGCTTTAGAGTATTCTAAAAATCAGATAGGAGACAAAGATACTAAAACCAGAGTGCCTGCTTCTGCCTCATCACTAATTTGATCAAAGACCTTGAGTTTACTCTGGTGCCACCATAGTCAACCTGCACAGTCTGGGCCCCCAGGGGAACAGCAGTCTTGTTCTTCTCCTGGGCATGGAGAGGAAGATCACTGTCATGTGCCTTCAGTACAGGGGCCAGGCTGTCAGGGTTTTAAGCTACCTGTTTCTACCCTATTCATGCATGATTTACTACTGTTATTATATTATTCATTCTTATGTAATTAACTATAAAAACAATTACATGATGATAACTTATTATTTATAATGATCTGGGGGAGTTAAAGATAGAGGCAACAGATCATTAAGATAATTATTAAAACTTTATGCAATTTTAGAGGGAGATCAGTCAAAGATGAGACAGGAATGTTTATATTAGAAAAATCTAAGCTGAAGAGTGTTATCCGCTAAACTGAGCTTTACGGCAACCAAGTCTAAACAGGTAATGCAAAGGGATTCTAATCCCCTTACATGCTCTAGAGATGTTTATTGCTATGTCTTAGACCCATTGGCCTTTCAAAGGACACTGTTCACTGCCGTGGTCTCTGGTATCCTCCTGAGCCCACCCTCACTTTGGCCCATAGTTGTGTGGATGAAGGTGACCTGTCCACAAGCTGCTATCCATTCATGCAGCAAATAGCTTTGGAGGACCAACTATGTGCCAAGCTCTCTGACAGGAGCTGGTGATACCATGGTGAACAAGAGAGCTCTGCTCACTTCCTTTTGGAAGTTTACAGCCCACAATGAAGAAAAACTAGAGCAAATAATTCTCCTTTAACCTAGTAGGATTGGATAAACTGGACTAATCAGATTCTTCTCTCAGAACCTAGCAATCGGCTCCCTGAGTGGTGGGGCCCAGGAGCAGAGAAGGCCATTCTGAGCCAAGGGAAACCCAGGGAGGCTGCAGAGAGTGAGGGTTTGCCCAAGGGGAGCCCAAGGACAGGGGAGAGACTGGAATAAGAGGTCCAGTGGAAAGGGAGCGAGCTGCTTGTTTTGTTGCAAATACCTTTCTAGATACTGTAAGGCCTGCAATAACAATCATCCTTAGCCAAGCTAGCGTGAGTGAGTTCCTACTGCTAGCAACCAAAACATAATGACATCACCAGATCATGAGGTGTAACAAAAATTTCCCACCAGTGAAAGCTCTGAGGCTTGTAGAGCTTGTCTTCATTCTGGTCTATTCAGATACGTCCCCTGCCAACACACCTTCTGCTTCTGCCAACCAGACCCCCACCATCCTCCAAAACGTCCCACATGTGGCCTTGCTTACTGCCCCCCTGAGCTCAGCTCTGCCTCCCTAAACTCTGCCCATCCTTCAGGGCACATGTGCACGGCCACCTCTTTCCTGAAGCCTTCTCTAACCGTCTCGTGTTGCCTTCTCCCTTGTCCCAGTGTTGTGGGGCTTGTGGCCTGACAGTGTCATACATGTCAGTCTGGTTTCCCTAGCTGTCCAGCATCTACAGATCTTTAATGAGCGCTGTAAAAAAAAAAAAAAACCAGAGGTGAATAAATAGCGTCAAGACTCCATCACTGATTTCCAGATTCCTTCAGAACAATTAACAGGACAGAAACCAGAGAAGTAAGCCTTGAGGTCCATCTGGAACCTAACAGGCTGACTCTGAGAGGGCGACAGTGAAGGAAGGGCAGCAATCCCAGACCACTGAGCAAAAGCCCATCTGGAGATCATTGAAAATGAACACGGAGAAGAGGGGCCAGACAGAGACAAAAGTCAAAGAAAGTGGACAAGGGAACCAGAAAAGAAATACGGGAAAGAAGCAATTATTCCTGATTTGACTTTGTCCAGCTGGCTTGAGTGGTAATTTCTTTCTCTTTTTTTTGGATTGCAAAAGTAATCACTTTCTAGTAGAAATTTTGGTATATATAAAGCAGAACTACAAGTTACCAGATAACAAGAATCACTCAAAAATCCTACCATGTGTATCAAACCATTGATGTCATTTTAGTTTCTAACTCCTCCTTCCCTGTATGTGTGTATGATTTACATAAATACACGGTTTGTCATTATATAACAGTGAGCACATTGATTTATAACTTTTTTTAACTGAACAATATGTAATAAGTATTTCCCAATGGTATTAAGGCTTCTGGTCTTTATTATTATTATTATGGTAACATACATACAAAAACATTTGCCAAATCATTGCTTTTTATATGTACACTTCAATGACATTGATTGTGTTTACTTTTTAATGGCTATTTACAAGGACTTTGTGTTCATTTTTTAATGGCTATTTATAATGAATAAATAATGATTTGTTTATTTAATCCACCATGGTTGGACATCTGCGTCATTTCCATTTTTTAATGGCTTAAAAATGTTAAACTGACCTCCTTGTAGATAAATATTTGTGTGAATCTATCATCATTGTCTTAAAATAGATGCCTAAAATTAAAAAGTAAACACAACTCTAAGACATTTGTAAACACTAAGAGGTAAGCAAAATTCTATGACTTCTGATAGATCTTGCCAAGACACCCTCTAGTTTTTCTCCTAAGAGCAATGGCTGACTGCCTGCTGCCACACTATTGACACTGCTACCTAATGGGCCATGTTCCTGCTGACTCCAGCTACTTGTAATCTTGAAGACGGCTTCTAGTGCCTGACTCAGGCCCATGGTGGGGACTCAATCAGTTCTTTTGGATTAACACTTTCCTTGACCTCCTAACCATATAAACACCTGGAGATCTCAGTCTGCCGGCTCTCGCCTGCAGTTGCCTGTACTTTACTCTCTCTCCAGTTAGGTCTTTGGCGGAGAATGAGCAGAAGCAGTAGAACCAGACAGCTGGTTTTCTAAAAATCTGGCCAGAGAAGAAGTTACAACACCTGGAACATAGTCTTCTCAAAGTCTGAAGCAGAGAACAAGTACAATTGGGGCTGTTGAAAAGGAGCTGTGCTGTCTCATTATTTGGGATTCCCTTGCATCTTCAGCCCTCCTCTCAGATGTATAAGCACTGACTCAGGCCTCAAAACTGATTCTCACCAAGGAAGTAGTTGAGATCACCCATTCATTCCTCCTTGCCTTTGCACGTGCTGATCTCCCAACCTTAAATGACTTCCCCTCACCTTCCCACATTTTCTGTTGTTCATGTTTTTATCTTTTAAAAGATTCAGCTTAACCATCTCTTCCTTTGTGTAAAATGAACACCCATCCCTGCTGCTAGACTGTTTGCACTACCACAATGAATCCTCACTTGACTGTGGTACATGTTTCCAAGCCCCTTTCCCCTACCGTCTGTTATGTTCTAGAAAGCAGGCCTATGGATTCACTTACATAGGCCTCCTCAGTGCAGCAGACACATAGAAGTGAACAAATATTTACTCAATAAGTGTTTGTTAAGTTAATTAATAATTCTTGATCATGTTTATAAACAACTCTACTGGCATGTATTGATTCAAAGTTTCTGAGGTTCCTCCTGAAGCTGACACTCTGAATTTGGACTTCCAGCCTCCTAGACTGTGAGAGAGTACATTTCCATTTGTTGAAGCCATCCATAGGCATCACTTCTGTTAGAACGACACTAGATAACAAAGACAGTCATGCTGTGTGTACTGATTTCCCCCGTAGAGTGTACTGCCTTTCCCTCACCAGCATTACCAGATATCATCTGTTTAGTAATTCACTCTTCCACCCCGTCCCTTCCCTGGTAACCAGCAAATAATTTTTTCATTTTTTTCTGTGTGTGCACCTTTCCTTGTGGTGCAGTAGTTAAGTGCTACAACTGCTAACTAAAATGTCAGCAGTTCTAATCTACCAGAAGCTCCTTGGAAACTCTATGGGGCAGTTCTACTCTGTCCTGCAGAGTTACTATGAGTCAGAATTGACTTGACAGCAATGGATTTCATTTAAAAAAGCAAACTTGTTTTTTTATAACAGTGGTCTCATACAGTATTTGTTTCAAATGCAAAATATTAGATAACAAGATAGTAGGTAAGTGAGGAGTAAGTGTACTCAACTTAGGCTCACCATATTTATAAAGGACAAGCCAAGCCAGAACACTATGATTATCTACTATCATCTTCTCCATTCATCACGGAAGACAATTGAGACATAAATCGAGTTAAATAACTTGCCCAATATCACAAGGCAACAAAGAGTAGAACCAGGATTTGAACACAGATAATCTATCTGCAGAACCTGAGCTCTTAGCCACAGCACTAAACGACCTTTCAAGTCTAACACGATGGACTTCTGTCATTTTTATTCTCCAGCAGCCATTCACCTTCTTTTGGTAACTAATATAGCACTAATTTTCCTTTGGACAATCAGTTCCTTCTCCACTCTCACCCTGTGCTCTCCTTTGAGAAGCATAGCACATGACCTAGGCCTAAGTAAGTCAGAGCATCTCAATTTCTTGGCCCTGAAATTCGACCCAATCAGAACCAATAACTTGCAATGTGACCACTGCAAAGACTTCTGGGAAAAACGCTCATTGTTTTCAGTTGGACTTGACTTGGAAAACTGTGAGGCACCACTCTAGCCATCTTGCCGTAATGTGGAGCTTGAATATAAAGCCAACACTGGAAAGTGGAACCAAACAACAGAAAAGAGACCTTCAAGCTCTGCCTGAAGCAAGATTCCCCTTAAATTTTTCAATTTTGTGATCCAATAAGTGTAATTATTGTTCAAACCAGGTTATTCTTTATTTTTTATTTTGTTTTACTTGTTTCTTCAGTCAAGCAAAAGAGTCCCAAACAAAATGATTTCTTCTTTCTGTGGCTGGGATAAGGCACAGAGGTAGAGAAAAAAGTCAGGTGTCAAATACATGGGCCACACTCACAGGAATACTGTTACTGGTTATCTTCGAATTGACCTCAACTCTCGTCAGCTCCAACTCATGGCAACCTCATGGGCGTCAGAGTAGAACTGTGCGCTACAGGGTTTTCAATGTCCAATTTTTCAAAAGTAGGTCACCATTACTGAGCGAAATTAGTTGCAAAAGTACAAACTTTGTATGAGACCACTATTATAAAAACTCAAGAAAAGAGTTAAATACAGAGGAAAACATTCTTTGATGGTTAAAATGGTGGGACAGAAGGGAGCAGGGTATTCATTTATTAGATAATACGTACAAATTAAGTTAGGTGTGGGGAGGAACAACATACAGTAGAGAAGAAGGCAGCACAACTGGACTAAATCAAAAGCTAACAAGTTTCCTAAATGTAGCCAAATACCTTGAAAGACAAAGTAGCAGGAGCAGGGCTCTGGGGACCATGGTTTCAGGGGATATTTAGGTCAACTAGTATAATAAAGCCTTTAAGAAAATGTTCTATATCCCACTTTGGCGAGCGGCATCTGGGATCTTAAAAGCTATGAGGCCATCTAAGCAGCATCAATTGGTCGTAGCCCACCTGGAGCAGAGGAGAACGAAGGACATCAAAGATATAAAGGAAATATGAGGCCAAGAGACAGAAAGGGCTACATAATCCAGAGACAACATCAGGATGAGAAGAGAACTAGATGGTTCCTGGCCACCACCAATGACTGCCCTGACACAGAACAAAGAGTCCCTGATGAAATGGAAGAAAAATGGGGTGTAGAACTGGAACTCTATTAAATGAACCAGACTTGATTGTCTGACAGACCAAAAGATCCCCAGAAGACATGGTCTTCAGACTCTGTTAGCCCAGAAATGAAACCATTCCCCAAACCAACCCTTCAGACAAAGATTAGACTGGACTATAAGACATAAAATGATACTGATGAAGGGTGTGCTTCTTGGTTTCAGTAGATACATGAGACTTACCAGGCAGCTCTTCTCTGCAGGCAAGATAAGAGGACAGAAGGGGACAGGAGGCAGCTGAATGGACACAGGAGATGCCAGGTGGAAAGGAAGAGTGTACTGTCAGAGCCTAGGGAGAGAAGCTAGCAATGAGAATGTAAGTTTTTGTATGACAAATTAACTTAGGTTGTAAACTTTCACTTAAAGTACAATACATTTCATTGTTGTCATTAAAGAAATAGATCACCAGGGCTTTCTTCCAGATCACCTCTGAGTGGACTCAAACCTCTAACTTTTCATTGAGCAGCTGGGTATGTTAGCCATTTCTACTACTCACAGACTCTACACAGGGATGCCAAGGCCAAGATAGTGGGACTGAAATGCAGAGAATGAAGGGGGGAACACAAGTCACTTGGCCTAAGTTCAAATAAGGCAAAATTAAAGAACTCAGAATTTTCTCTGTTTTTTCCACATAGTTAAAAATTTTATAATTTTTTTGTATGCTGTTGCAGAAATATGGACTTGGTTCTTTTATTTCATAATACATGACATTGGTTTAATTAATTTGCACAATTTTATCTTATTTCCAAAAAGCTCAAGAGGAGAATGTGCTCTGTACCCCAACTCACACCCCACACCATGCCCTTCCTCACACCGTATGTTCTTGCATACACTCTAGGACACACTCTGTTTTCTCCTTCTATGACAAGCAGTCAGAGCAAAAGAATTCTCCATACTTGTGTCATTTTGTCTCCCCAAATTACTACCCCAATTTGGTTAGCTGGCCCATTGCTGACTACTGTCCTCCCTCCTTCTTGAATTCCTGTTGTCTGGCAACCGAAAAGCAGATTCTCTGGCTGTTCTCAAATATGTTATTTTCAGCCTCTCTTGAAGTTTGGATTTTATAGAATAATCAGGAAGTGTGGTTTCATCTGCCTTGAGTTTATACCATACTTCCAAAGTGTATTTAGAAGAACACGGGTCCTATGAGATTTTTCGCACAGAGTCTGACATCCAATTTGGAAAACATTGCAGACAATAACCCTCCTTCAAAATTCACAGTGCACAATTTCATTTCAAAAGCTCTGAAAGGTCCTATGATCTCAACTGTGTTTAAAACTCGTCTTTTCTGTATTTTACTGAGCAAGGGATTACTTTTTAATGTAAATTCCTATGAACATCTTTCAAAACAGGTATTCCATAGAGCATACTTTGAAAAATGTCGATTTAAATTATTGTAGAGCATGATCAGTGAATTGTAAGCAAAGCTGTTATTGACTCTGCCATTGTCGTAAGAACATAAATTCAAATCAATTGAAACAGATCATTGTCACTGTGTGCTATGGAGTAAATTCTGACTCACAGTGAATTTACCTGATTGAGAGTAGAACTGTCCTGTTGGGTCCTACTAGCTTGTCATCTTTACAGATGTTAATTCCTATGCCTTTTCTGCCATGGAGCCACCAGTGGGTTTGAACCACTGACCTAGCAGGTAGCAGCTGAGTGCTTAACTGTTGTGCCACCAAGGATTACCCCAGGGCAGTAATCTTTGCAAAAGCAGACTGCCAGGCCTTTCTTCTATTTGAAGCAGATTAGGAATGCTCTTTCACCCTCTGCTTTGATGAAACACACACACATACACACACACCAATAGTCATTGAGTCAACTCCAACTCAGGGTGACTCCACATGTGTCCGAGTAGAACCGTATTCCATAGGGATTTCAAGGGCTGGTTTTCCTTGAAGTAGATCACTAAACTTTTCTTCTAGGGTGCTTCTATATGGCCTCAAACTATCAATCTTTCAGTAAGTAGCTGAGTACATTAACCATTTGCACATCCTAGGCACCCCAGTTTCTTTTAAAGTTGATGAATGGAGATTCCTTTTAGGCCAAATGCATGTAAATTCATCATCTTCATTTCTTTTTCTTAAATCCTGCAGCTCTGAGTGTTCATAGAAAAACTAGCAGCCGTGTTACAATCCAAGTAAGATGAGGAATGGACACTCTTTTACAATAGCAGTAGAACCAAAAACAGATAAATCTTTATGGAAGGCAACATGGTAACAAGGATCAAAGACACAGCCTTGACCCTATGTGACAGGAGCATAAAAAGGTATATTTTAATCTTGTTAATACTACTGAAATTCTAGAAACAACCTAAATGCTCACACAGTATGGGATTGGTTAATACATTCTGGACCATTCATATATACTTCTATGAAGTCTTCTTGTGTGAACTGAATTGTATCCCCCTAGAAAGACACATGGAAACTCTGGTGGAGTAGTGGGTAAGTGTTAGGGCTGCTAACCAAAGAGTCAGCAGTTCAAATCTGCCAGGCGCTCCTTGGAAACTCTATGGGGCAGTCCTACTCTGTCCCATAGGGTCACTAGGGGCTGGAATAGACTCTACAGCAATGGGGATTTAAAAAGATACACTGAACTCATAACCTCTATAAATGTAACTTTGTTTGGAAACAGGGACTTGGAAGATGTTATCAGTTAGGTTAACATAACGTCATCTTGGAATAGTCAGTCCTAATCTTTCGTAACCAGTGCCCTTATAAAAGAGGAAAAGACAAACACAGAGTCAGGGAGACAAGAAACATACCATGTGATGCCGCTGCTGCATGTCACAGAACACCTAGAACTACCGGGAGACAGGAAGGCGTGGAACAGATTTTCTCTGAAAGCCTCAGAAGGAATCAACACAGCCAGCACCCTGATTTCAGACTTCCAACCTCAAAGACTGTGAGACAGTAATGTTCTGTAATTATAAGCCACTCAGTTTGTGTAGTATTTGTTATAGCAGTCCAATACAGCTTCCTGACCCACACTGCAGGGTGAATCACAGCTGTGCTGCCTGAGTAGGGACTTTATGTGTTTTTGACTCTAATACCTACAACAGGGCTCAGTCCAAACCTAACCCAACCCATTGATCTTGGGTTGATTCTAACTCATAGTGATCCTACCACACTGAGGAGTGCCTGGTGGATTTGAACTACCAACCTTTCGGTTAGCAGCCTTAGCACTTAACCACTATGCCACTAGGGTTTCCAAACCAGGAGGTCAGCAAATGAATGTCTGGATCAATCACTCATCAACAATTCTTTGTGAGGGGCCAGAAGGAAGCAGTGTGGTCTAGTCCAAGGAGACTGAATCCTCAGCAGAGGATCTACCACTCCTGCTCACTAGCTGTGTCACCTTAGGCAAGTCACTCAACCAGCCTAGCCTCAGGTTCCTCTTCTGTAGAATAATACTCACAATAGCCACCTTTCCTAGTAACTGCAGACAATTAAAGCAGTCATATATCTTTAAAAATAAAAATACTTAAAAGTATTGTTTTCTAGTTATTGAAGTCGAGAATTAAGCAGCATCTTTTGATGTCCTTTATGCAATTTGACATCAAAAGATGCTGCTTAATTCTCGACTTTGGTAATCAGAAAACTATACTTTCAAGTACTTTTATTTTTAAAGATATATGACTGCTTGATGTACCCTATGTAATCTGAGGAAACCCTAGTGGTACAGTAGTTAAGTGCTATGGCTGCTAACCAAAAGGTTGGCAGTTCAAATCTACCAGGTGCTCGTGGGAAACCCTGTGGGGCAATTCTACTCTGTCCTATGGGGTCACTATGAGTCAGAGTTGACTCGATGGCAGTGGGTTTGGATGGTTTCGGGTATATAATTTGAAAGACAAGAGGCCTCTTGATCTACTTCCAAAAATAAGCCTATGGATCCCAGCCGTCCATCCGCAGTGGAGTATCAGAAGGCGCAGTACTGGGCAGCATTTCGTTCCGTTCTGCACGGGGTCACCAGAAGTCAGACGCCAACTCAACAGCAGCTGACAGCAAAAGGGTAACTTGCAGATTTTAGCCTTTTATTCTCTCCATGTTTCTGTCTTACCCACTTCCAAGTCTATGTTACTATAAACTGAGGTTTGTATATAAGGTAGAATTCTGTCATGCATTTGCTCAATAAATATTTACCCTGTGTGTCAGGCACTATTGAGTCCTGTGACCTCACAATGATGGAGACAAGGTCTGTACAGAAACTATAACAAGGCCAGGAGGAAAGTGCTGTCGGAGCAGTGGGACTGAGAGGCAGGCCATGCAACAGAAAAAGGCTGCAGCATTAAGGCAGATGGAAGACATGCAGCTCTGCCTCAGTGGTACGGATTTACGAAGCTGGAAGGTTGCTGAGGAGAACATGGACTCATTCCCGAAGCAGGCACGGCACCGATGGACTTCTAGTTAGTTTCAGGCAACTACATCAGGCAATGGTCATAACAGTAGAGAAGAGGTCCTTTTAATGAACTGGCTGGACTTCTTTCTCTGCCTGAGGTAGGGGAGAGGACTGACCCCTTTCACTGGGACACAGTCTGACTCTGGGATTACCTGGCGAGGGAAAGTTTGGGCTTCCTGCTAATGGAGTCGCAAGGGGCTCGGGTGGTAGAGCTTGGGACGCCCATGGGGGAAGTCATGCACCCAATCTGGGCAAGGAAGCGACTCTAGTGATATCAGGAAACTGCTCTTGTTCCATGAGTCAAATTATAAGGCAGGCCATGAAAGCAGACTTAGCTACTGGGTATATCTCAGGGAACCCCCCTCCAGTGCTATTGCTTCTGGCTTGGATGCCTGAGGTCTTCTTGTGTCTTCAGGCTCCAAGTTCTCAGACTCCTGAAGCCTGGAGTCATCTGTTTGCATGCCAGTTCTCACCACCCAATCAGGTCAGCTATGAAAGCAGCCCAGCTTCAGGCAGATGCCATCAGGCTCCTGCTGCCACATCCTGACTACCCCTACTGTACACAGTCCTCTCTGGTCTCCTTGCTGTCTGGGACCCACATCTATGTCTGTGGAAGCTGCTCACATCCTCCCATCTGGCGTTCATGGGCTTCCAGTTCAGAATGATGATCATTCTCAAACTCACCCACTAGGGCTGGAGCTTCTAGATGAAGGGTGGAGGTGTGTTTTGAGCTGTGTTCTCTTTCTGTTACTTTCTCCTAGAATCTTTTCCTGTAACTCAGATCTACCTTGCATTCTGCCCCAGCCCCACAGCCTACCTCTAGGTGTTAGATGATCTGGTGATGCACTGGTCAAGGGCTTGGCTGCCAACCAAAATGCTGACAGTTCAAATTCACCAATCTCTCCTTGGAAACACTGTGGGGCAGTTCTACTTTGTTCTATAGGGTTGCTATGAGTTAGAATAAGCACTTAAAATCCATATGTTGAAATTAAGAAGCCACAGTGGAAACCCTGGTGGCATAGTAGGTTAAGTGCTACATCTGCTAACCAAAAGGTCAGCAGTTCAAATCCACCAGGTGCTCCTTGGAAACTCTATGGGGCAGTTCTACTCTGACCTACAGGGTCGCTATGAATCGGAACCGACTCGATGGCAGTGGGTTTGGTCTTGGGTTGGTGATACAGTGGCTAAGCAAGCACTGGGTTGCTAACCAAAAGGCCAGTAGTTCACATCTGGGATCTTAAAGCTGCCAAGCTGCCATTTGAGGGTACAGCAAATGGTCCCAACTCAGCAGGAATGGACAGTCACTGAGGACCAAAACAACATGGGGAAAGACAACCCAGAGAACAGAGAGACCCACATGAGATGGTCACTACACCGACTCATGACCAAAAGAACCAGATGGTGCCTGGCCACCACCAGTGATAGCTGCGATGAAGCTCACAAAGTTGAGTCTCACTGGCAACACAAGAATAAATAGAGGTGCACCCTGAGATCTCCACTAAAAGACTGCAATTGATGGTCCAGGGGCTTCGGGGTTCCCCTGGGAGCATGGCCCCTGGCCCTGATGCTGCCCCTGTCTAGAAATCATAATGAAGATTAACTTTTCAGACAGCAATGGATTGGACTTGGTGATACAGAGTGACTGTACCTTGCAGGAATTTTATGGTTCTATGCATCTGTACGATATCAGCCTGCTGACCTCTTACTGCAGTGGGTGGAGAGGAGGGGATAGGAGACTATTGGGAGGGTAGGACATGTGTGGAGCAGAGAGGAAGGGTGTGCTGTCACCGGGCAGGGAGAGCAGTGGGAGCAATGTATAGGTGCACATGTGAATTCATATGGGAACATACATTTTCATTCAATCATAATAAAAAATAAACAAATAGAAACAAAAGGCCAGTGGTTCAAACCTACCCGCAGCTCCTCAGGAGAAAAGAGATGATGATCTGCTCCTGTGAAGACTGCAGCCTAGGAAACCCTACAAGGCAGTTACTCTGTCATATGGGGTCGTTATCGGTCAGAACTGACTCGAAAGCGTACAAAAACATATTGAAATTAAAAAGCAATCAGAAGTGCACACTCTCCGTAATTCAAGCTTCATATGTTAAGTCTTAGTTACTGAATGAGAGTTGAAACAAGACTAAGACAATGATCTTGGTTTCATTTTCTTTCTTTCCCCCTGTCTGCGCAAGTTTGTCCTTTTCCAAACCTCATCTGTGTAGTTTTCCCCTTAACTCACCCCTCTTTTGGTAGGAGGTACATTTCAGTTCAGTCAAGACGCGGAGATGGCCAAGTTGTAACCAAGTGCAGGCTGCTGATGCCTTACTCAGTGGGGTATGTCTCTACCACCACCAGTCACACAACAACCAAGTGTCCTTGAAGGCTACTGAGCGAGCCCACTCAAATGCAAGCATCTGTAGATTTTCTCTGCCTTGTGTCAAAACAGGGGTGCTCATGGCATGATCATTAAGTGCCCAGCCACTCACCTACAGATTGGCTGTTTTAACTCACCAGTGGCTGTGTGGGAGAGAGATGTGGCAGCCTGTTTCTGTAAAGATTCACAACCTAGAAACCCCATGGGGCAGTTCTACTCTGTCCTTGAGTGTCTCTGTGAGTTAGAATTGACTCCACTGCAATGAGATTGGGTTTGTGCCAAAACATTGTCAAGTGGAACACAGATGGACATAGACAGTTACAGCTAATTACTTGTTATTCTAAGGATATTTTTTTGGCATCTTCCATCTTTTGGAATGGGGGTAGGTAAAGGAAGAAGACAACAGGGTCAGATTTGGGCTTTAGTGAGATCGCCTTGGCAGCTCCGTGGGACACGTCTGAAGTGTATACAAGTTGAGGCAGTTAGAGGTAGCTGCAGTACCCTGGGAGAGAGATGGTGTGGTTGGTCACTATCATGATGACTCCCAGGGAACCCCACCCTCCTGTGCTCACACCCCTTTGAAATGTGACACCCTCTCCTTCCACTAAGGGGTTGAGTTGATTCTTCCAATCTTTGAATCTGTCCTGACCTTAGGATGTGATTCTATCAATAGAATGCAGGGGAAGTAACACAGTATGACTTTTGAAGTTAGGTCGTAAGAGCCCACAAAGTGTCCACTGTTGTTGTGTGTTGTCAAGTTTATTGCAACTTGTGGTCACTTTACAGATAGAATAGAACTGTCCCATAGGGTTTCCTAGGCTGTGAATGCCCCATAGAGTTTCCCAGGCTGTAATATTTACAGAAACAGGCTTCTATGTCTTTTCTTCTGAGCTGCTAGGTGGCTTCAAACCACCAACTTCTATTAGAGCCAAGTGGTTAACCATTGCTCCATCAGGGTCCCTTTTTACTATCCTGCTGCACATGAGTGGTCAGCTTACTGCATGATGAGAGGAAAAGTGGAAGACAGCTGAGGGGATCCATCTGACAGTCATTGAGGCAGCTGTCTAATGAAGACCAGACAAAACCAGTAGATCTCTCTACTGGAAATATTAAACTGCTGTTTTTTGTGGTTTTAAGCCACAAAATTTTGGGATGGTTTGTTACCCAGCGACAGACAACTGATAAAGATGGTGCTTGCTCTGAACTAGAGCAAAGTTAATAGTTTTCATTCATTCAGAAAATATTTTTGAGCACCTACAATGTAGGAAACTCTGGTGGCATAGTGGGTTAAGTGCTATGGCTGCTAACCAAAAGGTCGGCAGATCAAATCTGCCAGGTGCTCCTTGCAAACTCTATGGAACAGTTCTACCCTGCCCTGTGGATTTGCTATGGGTCGGAATCGACTTGACGGCAGTAGGTTTTTATTTTTTATTATGTAGCGAAGGTAACTAGGTTGTTGCTAAGCCCAAAATTGGTGGTTCAAACTCACCTAGAAGCTCCATGGAAGAAAGGCCTGGCCAACTGCTTCCATAAGGATTAAAGGCAAGAAAACCCTACGGAGCAGTTCTCTATAACACATAGGATCACAGTCAAATAAATCAGTTATGTGGCAATGAGTTTGGGCTTTTTTTGTTATTATTGTCTTGTGGCAAGCTCTATTCAAGGCTCTGAGGATACTGTAGCAAACAAAAGAGATAAACAGTCCTGCATTCATGGAGCTTATACTTTAGTGGGGGAGTAGACTGGGCAGATGGGATGGATTTGAGAAATACTTAGGAGAACTGGAAGGGTCTTGAGATTAATTATATGCAGAGGGTGAGGGGGACTAGTAAAGAAAGACTTCTATGGCTTCAAGCTGGTTCAATGGTGGAGTCACGATAGGCAGATTGGGATTGGCTGGCTTTGTTCAGTCTTGGTGTGTGGGTTGCCTGCAGAACAATGGGCTGGCAGCTGTATGTAGGAGTCTGAAGCCTGTGTAGATGAGCACAAGCTAACTGTTCTGGAGTCATGCATTTCTTGAGTGACTCCTCTATGCTGAGCATGCTAGGGCAGTAGGAAACACGGTGTCCACCACTACAGCCGTGGTCCCTCCTTCGATGACATTTTATAGTTTCGTGAAGGAGATGAAAACATCCACTGTGGCAAGTTGTTTAACAGAAGATGCAGGGGGCTCTGTCTGAAACAGACACAGGGCAGGGAATTTGGTTACAGACTCGTTGAAACCACGGTGTCAAATATGGTTATCTTCGGAGGGCAGAAAGGGATAGAAGTGGCTGGGCTTGGAAACACTGACATCCAGTGGGGTGTCAAGCAGCAAAGGGACAAGGACACTGGAAGGAGGAGGAGAGACTCGCAAAGAATAAAGTCAGGAAGAGGGAGACAGAAGGTGTCATCTTTTGTTGTTGACCAAGGATCACAGGGGCAAGAGGTTGATGAGGAAGAAACTGGTTGAACCATGTTCAAGTTGTTTTGGATTGAATCAGTCTAAGCACTCCTAGAAATGCCCAGCAAGGCTGTTCTGGGAAAAGGCTGCCTCTGAGAAATACATTCAGCCAGTCCCCAAGGACCCTGACTGCTGCTGGGGCTTTATCTGCTCTGGGGCAATACCTGATTTTCTTTAAGCTGGACAATTTATATTAACACTGACCTTGTGCTTTGTTAAGACCTCTGGGTGTTGCAAATGGCTTGCACTTGACTACAAGGCAGTTTGGAAACCCTGGTGGCTCAGTGGTTAAATGCTAGGCTGCTAACCAGGAGGTCAACAGTTCAAATCCACCAGGTGCTTTTGGAAACTCTATGGAGGCAGCTCTACTCTATCTATAAGGTCGGTATGAGTCGGAATCCACTCAACAGCAGAAAGGTTTTTTTTGTTTGTTTGTTTTTTACTGAGTGGTTCAAACCCACCCAGAGGGACTGTGGAAGAAAGACCCAGTGATCTCCTGACTGCAATCAAGAGAAGCCTATATGAGGGTCCTAGTGCATAACAGGTGGCGTCACCATAAGTTGGAATTGATTCTCCAGCATCTTTTTTTTAATGCTTTGTTAAAGAATATCATGGTATCCCTCCACCTGGGGCCCAGTGTGTCATGCAGCTCGCCCCAGTGAGAACTTGTCATTCCATATAGGTAGGTGCTTATGTAGGTTAATGAAACTAGGTCACAGAGAACTGTAGAGATGACTGTACAGCCACCCCTCGCTATCTGCCCCACTGAAGAAATAGTGGCCCAAATCATTCCACATGTAAACATTCCCAAATCATTTTGGATCTTTGAAATGTATCAGAACAGAATTTCTACCCATTGGAGTTCCACTGAATCAGGAATTATAATGAATTCAGAAGAGCACTGGGTATATTCTGCCCTTTGTTATCTTCGTGGTTGCTGAATAAACAATATTTAAGAATGAATAATTTAAATTAAAAACAGAAAGAAAGAGTAAACTACTTAAGAGAACAAATTGCTTTCATACTCTCACTTGGTTTAAAAGTACTATCTGCATATATACAACTGAGGTACTCATTAGAAGTGGTTTTTATTTATTTACTGAGGTGTGGCCCCAAGGAACTCTCCTGCTTTGGGTGCTGTTTGTTTAATTAAACGTAAGTAAGCTATGTTTCCTTTGGCTCGTCTGTAGTCCAGACACTGCTCTAATGCAGGTTAACTAGTCGTCTCCCCAATTGGTTAGACCAGATAAGATTTTCCTGTTAGTCGTATTGGATAGTTTCTGCTGGTCTCTCCATTCTGCTCTGATCGTCAGGAGGCTGATCTAAGTGGACCATAAAAATAGATTCCTTTTTAGTTGGTTCAGCCAGAAATTGAGGGAGGGAGGCAGGAGGAGATGTGAGGTAAGGGGATTTTTTTTTTCTCCTGGGTATTACGCTCCCTCCCTGCAATGCCTGTGGGTTGGCTGCATTCCTCTGCTAGAGCCACAGCTTCTGTGGGGGGACCGTGCCATCCTACTATTACTACTGAGGGGATGCTGGCTCACAGTGAACCTGTGGGACAGAGTAGCACTTCCCCTATAGGGTTTCCAAGGCTGTAACCTCTGCAGAAGCAAACTACCACATCTTTCTCCCACGCAGCAGTTGGTGGGTTTCACCTGGCGTTTTGGTGAGCAGCTGAGTACTTAACCCGCTGTGCCACTGGAGCTCCCTGACTGCTCCATTCTGGGTTCTGAGAACCATACCCTCCTGCACCAGTGGCTACAATACTCTACAGTACTGCAATAGCCTTTGTCACTAACCGTTAAACCTTAAACTCTGCTCCTGTAGCCTTAAACTCTCCTCTCCTGTAAACACCTGTAGGTCCTTTATTAAGCCCTCCCGTTGGAAAGGTGCTATCCGATTGCCGCCAGGGGGCAGCGCTGGCGCACAAACCCAGGTCCCTCTCCCTGAAGACACTGGGAGCCATGTTCTCGCCACTTGGAGGTCCTTTCCCTCTAAAAGGTTCCTTCCCGCAGAACAAACTCCTCTTTATTTGTGTTTTACACAGGCTAACGCTACAAGGTGTCTGCATTTCCTGAGCAGCCACTGGCAGATACCAGTGAAGACTCCTAAATCAGCTGGGACACAGGAGACACCACGCTTAGATTAAAGATTTGCCTTGAAGGTGGCAGCAAGGAGATACACACCCGTGGAAAACCACAATTTATTTTCTGTGAAAACAAGGAACTGGCTCTCCAAACAATGTGACCGTGGGTGGGGGGTGTGGAGGAGAATGAGGCGCCAGCGATGTGCCAGTCAGCCAGGCGGAAGAATTCCTTCGCAACCCCGTAGCATCTTGGGATGCAGTGTGCATGCTACCACCCGTGCCTCCTGTCTTTGAAAGCGTTGGGGGGTTCTTTATAAATATTGATGTTCCAAATGGCCTCATGAATATTTATTTACCCATGTCTTCATCCTTCACCCAGGGTTAAAGGAGTGAGCCATCAAGTCAGTGCTGTCAGGGACTGAATGTGCAGCATTACATAGCAATAAACCAGGGATGTGTTTACCTCCTGTCAGGATCCTGAGACTCATTAAGCCCCTATATTTGTTTGAGGAGTTTAACAATAATATCCTATTTTCCATTTTGTTTGACTCCTACCTACATCTTCGAGCTGAGAGAGCTCCAGCCGTGCCTCGGGTGGTTTTTAAGGTGTCCTGGTGGCAGAGATGGCACTGGCCAGAGGTACCCCAGCTGCTGAGGCAGAAACAGTCCCATCTCTGCCGCAGAAAAATGTGACAGGCAAGTCTGTGCTATTTCCAGTCCATGGATCAGGATGGGCAGAGTTACAAAAGCCACACACGCCCTGGCTCCATCCCTCTCTGACTTGTCCGAGTCCCCATGCCGGGCTTATTCCCTGAAATTTAAGCCCAGTGTTCTTTCTGACACAGTTGAAAAACAGGCTTTCACAATCAGTGATCTTACAGGGTTCTGAAATGCCCTAAATCCTGTTTGCCTAAATACAAAGACACTTTCTCTGATGAGCAAATACTGTTAGTTCCTGTTCTGGCTGCTGAGGTTGAAGACAGCACCACGTGATGTTAACTCTTAGAAGGATCATTCTCTGCCTTGGAAGTTCTAATGAATTTCAACTTTCAGAAGCACCAGTATCACTGTTAATTTATCAGTTCCAACTCATGGTGGCCCTGTGTGTGTCAGAACAGAACTATGCTCCATAAGCTCCCCCCTCCCGTCAACGTTTTATTGTGTTTTAGGTGAAAGTTTACACAGCAAATTAGTTTCCCATTCAACAATTCATGCACAGATTGTTCTGTGACATTAGTTGTGGGCTCCATGATGTGTCAGTGCCCTCCACATCTCCACTCTGCCTTCCTGACATCCATCCTTCCAGTTTCCCTGGCCCTCCTTACAGTGTCATCTTTGCTTTTGGGCAAATGTTGCCCATTTGATCAAGTATAGTTGATTGTTTTAAGGAATGCATTCCTCATGGGTGTTTTTATTTATTTTGATAAGACAACCTATCATTTGGTTGAAAGGTGACCTGTGGGAGTGGCTTCAGTTCCAGGTTAAAATGGTGTCTTAGGATAATAGTCTCAGGGGTTCTTTTAGTCTCTATCAGTCTGGTCTTTTTTTATGAATTTGAGTTTTGTTCTACATTTTCTGGAGCAGGAAATTCTATTGTGTCAGAGTGGTCCATGGTGGTAGCTGGGAACCACCTAGCTCTGGTCTCAGGTTAGAGTAGGTTGTGGTTCATGTGGCCATTAATGCTGTGGACTAATGGCTTCCTTGAGTTTTTGGTTTCCGTCACCCTTTGCTCCAGGTGGGAAGAAGGTGACAGTTGTATCTTAGATGGCTGCTCCCAAGCTTTTAAGATCCCAGTTTGGCTACTCACCAAACTAGGACATAGAACATTGTCTTTATGAACTATGTTATGATAATTGACCTAGATAACGCCCCAAACTATGGTCCTTAGCCTTCAAGCCCAGTAACTCAGTTCCGTAAGTATTTAGACATGTCTAAAGAGTTTCCATAAGTATGCCCACCATGAACTCTGTTATATATGTGGAGATGTAAGCAGCACATACATATAAATGCCTACACCTATACCTATACTATGTATGCTCTATATATCTGTACCAATTACCTGTAACCATCAGAGAATATTGTTTTCTGTGTAAACATATTCTTAACTTTTTATAAAAGTGATCTCATACAATATTTCTCTTCTTGTGATTGACTTACCTCAGTCAGCATAATGTTCTCCAGATTCTCTCATGTTATAAGGTATTTTGCAGACTCATTGTCATTCTTTATTGTGTAGTATTCCACTGCAACTGTACACCACATTTTGTTTTTCTTTATCCATGTATTGGTAGACACTAGATTTTTCCATCTCTTTTCTACTGAGAATAATACTGCTATGAGTACGGGTGTGCATAAGTCTATTGGTGTCACTGTTCTCATACCTAGGAATGGGATTCCTAGGGCATATGCTATTTCTATTTCTGACATTTTGAGAAAGTGCCATGCTATTTACACAATGATTGCACCATTTTATACTCCCATCAGCAGTGTCTAAAAGTTCCAGTCTCCCCACGATCTCACCAGCATTTGTTGTGTTCTGTTTTTCTGAAGAATACTGCAGTATCTTGTGCTGGTTTTGAGTAGCATCACTCTAGAGCTCAACTGCTAACCAAAAGGTTGAAAGTTTTAATTCACTGATGCTCTTTGAAAATCCCGTGGGACACTTCTCTGTTCTAGAGTGGTGCTGAGCTAGAAATCACCCAATGGCAAGAGTTTGGTTTTTGAGGGGAAGGGTAGGGGGCTAATGGATAGTGATCATAAGTATCTCTTCATGCGTTTGTTAGCCACTCAAATGCCTTAATTTAGTGAAGTGTCTGTTCATGTCCCCTCCCCATTTTTTGATTGGATTGTCTTTTTATAGTTGAGGTGTTGACGTTTTCTGTGTATTCTAGAGAATAGGTCCTTGTCAGATATATCATTGCCAATTTTTTTTTTGCCCATCTGTAGGTTTTTCCTTTTACTCTTTTGATATAGTATTTTGATGAGCATACATATTTAATTTTTAGGTGGTCCCGGTTATCTAGTTTACCTTCTGTCATTTGTGCATTTTTAATTATGTTTAATAGTGCATCTATTCCATAAATTTGGACCCATAGTTTTGTTCCTATGCTGTTGCCTGGGAACTTTATGGTTTTAGGTTAAACTTTTAGGTCTTTGATCCATTTTAAGTTAGTTTTTGTGTATGTTTCATTTTTCTGCAAATGGATATCCAGTTGTACCAGCACTATGTATTAAAGAGCCTATCTATTTCACATTGAATGGACTTAAACCCTTTGTCAAAAGCAGCTGTCCACAGCTAGATCAATTTACTTCTGGTCTATTCCACTGGTCTATGTGTCTGTTGTAGCAGCACCAGGCTGTTTTGACTACCACAGCTGTCTTAGCTATCTAGTGCTGCTACAACAGAAATACCACACGTGGACAGCTTCAACAAACAGAAGTTAATTCTCTCACAGTAAACTAGAATTCTGAATTCAGGGCATTAGCTCCAGGGGAAGGTTCCTCTCTCTGTTGGGCCTGCAGGGAGGTCCTTGTCATCAATCTTTCCACTATCTAGGAGCTTCTCCATACAGGAACCCTGGGTACAAAATATACACTGTGCCCTCGGCACTACTTTTTTGGTGATATGAGATCCCCAATACAGCACCATCCCTCAAGGTGATCAGCCCACAATCTGATGGCAAGTTGATTATACTGTACCACTTTCATCATGCAAAGAGAAGTGCTTTGCTCTTACTAAAATAGACCCTCTGAATATGAATTTGCCTTCCCTGCATGCAGTGCTTCTGCCAAAACTAACGTTCATGGACTTATTGCATGCCTTGTCCAGCATCGTGGCATCTCACACAGCATTACTTTGGGTCAAGGGACACATTTCACAGAAAATGAAGTATAGTAATAGCATATGTTCGTGGAATTCACTGGTCTTACCTTGTTCTCCATCATCCTGAAGCAGCTGGTTTAATAGAATGATGGAATAGTCTTCTAAAGATATAATTATGGTGCCAGCTAGGTGGCAGTACCTTCCAAGGTTGGAGCAATGTTCTCCAGGAGCCTGCATATGCTCTAAACCAGCATCCAATATGTGGCATGCCTTCTCCTACAGCCAGGATTCACGGGTCCAGGAATCAAGGGATGGAAATGGGAATGGCACCACTCATTATTACCCCTAGAAACCCATTCACATAATTTTTTCTTTCTGTTTCCACAACCATATGTTCTGAGGGCCTAGAGGTCTCAGTTCCAAAGGGAGGAATGCTTCCACCCATAGACATATCACTGATACCACTGAACCAGAAGTTAAAAATGCCACCTGGCTACTTTGGGTTCCTCAAGCCTCTGGATCAACAAGCAAAGCAGGGAGTTACCGTACTGGCTGGTGTGACTTATTCTGTCTATCCAGATGAACTCAGACTGAAATTATACAATGAAAGTAATGAAGAGTAAGTCTGGAATGCAGGAGATCCCTTAGGGTACTTCATGGATTGAATTGTGTCCCTGCAAACATATGTGTACCCATGTGGGCCATAATTCCCAATATTTTATGATCGTCCTCCATTTTGTGATTTCCCTCTGCTATATGTTAGAGGATTAGGGTGGGACTGTAAATCCCTTCCTAAAATCACTCCCTGCTCCACTGTAAAAGGAGTTTCCCTGGACTGTGGCTTGCCCCATCCTCAATCTTTTCATCCTACAAGAGATAAAAGGAAAGAGAAGCAAGCAGAGAATTGGGGACCTCCTACCATCAAGCAAGCAGCACCGGGAGAAGAGCACATCCTTCAGACCTGAGGTTACTGCACCAAGACGCTCCCTGAACAAAGACTGATGCAACAGAGGAACTTTCCTCCAGAGCCGAGAAGGGGGAAAGCCTTCCCCTGGAGCAGACATCCTGAATCTGGACTTGTAGCCTACTGGACTGTGTAAGTATAAACCTTCCTTTGTTAAAGCCATCCACTCATGGTGTTTCTGTTAGAGCAACGCTAGCTGACTAAAACAAGGGGTCACTTAGTACTAACATGTCTTGTGATCCAAGTCAATGGAAAACTACAGGAACCCAATTCTGACATGATTACTAATGGCCCAAGCCCTTCAAGAATGAACGTTTAGGTCACCCAACCAAGCAAAGAACCACAACCAGCTGAAGTGCCTGCTCAGGGCAAAGGGATTACAGAATAAATGATGAACAAAGGTAGTTCTGAATATTAGTTATGACCACATGACCAATTGCAGAAATCAAGACTAAGGTTGTTCTAAGCTTTTATCCTTTGTATGTGTGTGTCAAGTACTTTTGTTCTCTTCACAGAGGGCAGGTGTACTCTGGCCTCTAGGGTCGCCATGAGTCAGATTCGACTTGATGGCCCTTGGCTTGGCTGGCTCACTTATAAAATATAAGATGTAAACAGGACTAGTGCATTTTCAGTTGTATGTGTGTCTGCTGTATCATGTTAGGTGCAAGTATGACTTTGTGATTATCTTTATTCAGAGGTCATACATGGTTTAAGGAGATATATACAAGTTGACAAGAGATGGATTGGATGGTTAAGGCTGTGTGTCAACTTGGCTGGGCCATGATTCTCAGGAATTTGGCAGTTACGATACAGTGGTTGGATAACATGATCACTTCCATGATGAGATTTAATATAATATGATCACCTTCATGGTGGGATCTGCTGTGAATAGCCAATCAGTTTAAAGGGCATTTCCTTGAGTGTGCTGTCTGCATGGAATATAAGTGGACATTCTGGTAAGGTTTGTGAGCTTTTGATTACTCTGGATCCTGCAGGTGACTCCTGTTTGTCTGACCTCTGGTTCTTGGAACTTGAGCTAGCAGCTTTTCTTTGATCTTGGCAATGGCCAGTCTCCATGTTCTGGATGTTGGGTTCCACAGCCCCTGCAATTACATGAGATGGGAGAAGCCTCCACACTCACTCATGGACTTGGGATTTTTCTAGCCTCTACAACAGTGTGAGCCATTTCCTTGATATAAATCTTTCGATGTACTTATTTATATGCTTTACTGGTTTTGCTTCTCTAGAGAACTCAGCCTAAGTAGCATTCAATAAATCTTGCTAAATAGATGATCTGTCTTAGGTTAGTTCTCTACAGGGTCAAAACCAGTGACACATATAGGTGTTTATGTACCAAGTCTGATAATTAAGTCTGGACTCTTAATTGTTCTAAGTGCTACATACCTTATTACTGAATACCACTACAGTCACCTTTTAAGTACTCCACTTGGAAAGCTATGCACTGACACCAGTGCCTAGTCCACCCTTAAGAGCCATTTTAGAACTCTTTCTGGAATGGCCACTGTGCACAGTGGCACAGTGGCAAGTTCCCAAACCTAATTGTATAGTTGTCTTTGAGAAAGTTTTAGCCAGTAAACAAATAACTGCATTGGAACACCATCCTTACTCACCTATCTGGCCTCCAAAGCCTTTTTTCTTCACCTGAAGAGGGAAATATTGAAAGGAAGACATTTTGATGCCATTGAGGACACCAAGGATAGTACAATGATAGCTTTGATGGCCATTCCAGAAGAAGAGTTCCCAAATTGCTTTGGAGGGTGGACTAGCTGCTGGCAATGGTGACTGTAGTGATATTCAGCTATGGGGCATGTATCATTTTTTCAGGATGGGTTCACAAACTTAACCGGCAGTCTTCATACACACACACACACAAACATATGTATGTATGTAGAGAGAAAGAAAGAAAGAGATTCACTTCAAGGAAATGGCAACTCATATGGCTTGGAACTGGCAAGTCTCAAGTTCCTGAGTCAGGCTGGAGGCTTCTCCTGTCTCACATGATTGCAGTAGCTGATGAACCCATAATTGGCAGGTCAGGCTGGAGGCTGCTGGCTCGTGGGGCAATAGGAACTGGTGAAGCCCCAGATCTCCAGGTCAGACAGCAGGTTTTTGGCTCATGTCCAAAGAACTGGTGGTTAGAGGATGATGTGAAATGCAGGATCAAAAGAACATGAGCTTTGCAAGAATATCCATATATATCGGATGCTGGTCACACCCCAAAGGAAATTCCCTTTTCAACTGATAGACCACAAAATGGAGGATGATTACAAATATCTGCCAAATCACTCATAATTGTGGCCTAACCAGGTTGACACATCCATCACAAGATCATCATGGAGTTGTCCTAGTGACCGGGTACTGCTCTAACAGAAAATACCACGAGTGGAAGGTTTCATGAAGAGAAGCTTTTATTGTCACAGTCTGGTAAGCCACAAATCCATTAACAAGATACAAGTCCATTCAGAATAAGAAATCATCACAGTCCAGTAGGCTGAGTCCACATCCAGTGAGAGCATCTTGGCACAGGAACCTCGGGTCCAAAGGACGTGCTCTGCTCTCGGTGCTTCTCTCTCAGTGGTACGAGGTTCCCAACTTCCTCAGCTCACTTCTCTCCCTTATATTCCACAAGCTTGAGTCCTGCCTCAGTAACACAACTGAAAACCATTCTCCATCATCAATATCACAGAGGCAGGATTCACAACACATGGGAGGAAAGGCACCATGTTAGAACTTCTGACCAAGTCAAACCAACACATACATTTTTGGGGGACACAATTCAATCTATGACAGGAGTATTGGCTGAAAATCAGATATGAACGGAGTATATGACACAAAAACTATCAGGACATTCTTGGGAAGGTATCATGATAGTCAGATTTTTTTTCCCTCCGTCTTCAAATGCTTTTATAGCTCATTGCTGACTTATAGAATTACTTCTGACTTCAGTTATTATTGATGTTTCACTGTATTATAAAATCTATAAGGTTAAAAACTATTTCTGTATTCATCTATGTATCCCCAGAAATTAGCCCAAGGCTTGCCTTAGAGTAAGTACTGCAGAAGTATTGGTTGAGGTTTTTACAACCAAATAAGAGCATTTACTGACTCACTATTTAGTGACTGTCAACAAGATTTGCAACTGTGAACTTAGAGCTTTGGCTGGTTTCATGACTCTATAGCTAGCTGTAAGTCTTATATGGCAATGAAATACTACAAGCTCCCCAGTTTTGGCCCAGACAAACTCCTTGCATTTAAAAACACGGTAACCATCAGAGTGCCAATGAGAGTACCTGGCAGCTTGACTATAAAAGAAATAAAAGTTCCATAAGCACTCAAGGAATCAATGAACCTCTGTCTCACCATTAGGGAAAAATATAACTTTGGCATTTCTCTCACCCACTCTAGCTAGCCTCTCATCCAAGGGGCAGGTGTTTTCTGAAATATTTGTTCTTTTCAGAGCCTACAGATGGCAGTGACTTATAAGCCTTTTTAATTCTAGTAACACACTGCATGATCCTAACCAAAACTAAATGGCATCAGTTGACCAGACTTGGGAAATCACAAAAATCCATGCCAAACTTCTATCAGTCACCTTCTGAAATAGTAGGCGAAGATGTGGATAGAAAAGGCTCTCCAGATACAGAGATAGCATTGATAAAAACACAGCCTTAAGGGGAAGCAGAGATTGTTTGGATGACATCAAAAAGACGAGTGTAAGTGAAACGAAGTTTGTAAAAAGGAGTACAGAAAGACAAAATAGCATGCATAGACTTGGGTCCATGTACCCAGAGGCCTTGAATTCCATGTGACTTAGTTACTATTGCTACATAACAAACCACCACAAAACCAGAGGCTTAAAACCATAAGCATTTAGTATTACTCACAATAATAATATTGCATGGAAGTTCTTTGGGTCTTGGCTGGACTCACTCATGCTTCTGCAGTCTGCTGTGAGTTAGGTAACTTCTGTTTCTGCTTCTGCTTCTGTCATCACCTCTCACTCCAACTCTCCTGCCTCCCTTTATAAGGACTCTAGTGATTGCTTTTATAAGAACATCTTTGGGGGACACTATTCCGTCTCCTACACTAATTGATAAGATTATTTGTCATGCCTAGGCCACCAAACCCTCCTGAACCAGCTTGCCCAGGTTGTGTATACAAACAGGGTGATTTATAGTGGACATCTGCTTTCCTGCTAGTGGTCTGGAATTTTGGTAATTGTGGCTGGTCACACAGAGAGTGCCTATGTGATCAGTCCCCAGTAAAAAGTCTGAACTCAGAGTCTCAAACAGGCTTCCTTCAGCAGAGACACTATGTGCATTTTTCTATGTATTACTGTGGAAATAACAGGCATGCTCTGTGAAATCTCCACTTTACCCAAAATAGTGAGCTTTGGAAACCTGTACCTGAGTTCCTCCAGGCTCCACGTGCTGTGTCCTTTTCTCTTGCTGTGTGTTCTTTTCCTGTAATAAACAGTGTTGTTGTTGTTAGGTGATATCACAGCAACTTGCAAGCCCCTACAGAACAACAAACTGACAGACAAATGGGGTTAATAAACCATAAAACCCCCCAAAACCAAACTCATTTCTGTTGAGCTGATTCCAACTCATCGTGAACTTATAGGACAGAGTAGAACTGCCCCCACATGGCTTTCAGGGAGCACCTGGTAGATTTGAACTGACAACATTTTTGTTGGTAGTCATGGCTCTTCCTGCTATACCACCAGGGTTTCCCATAACAAACCGCAGCCATGGGTAAATGGCCTCTGAGTCGTGGAAGTCCTTCCAGCAAATTACCAAAAATGTCGTTTGTTGTGAGACACCTCCAGACAAAGTTGATCTAAGGCTGGCCTCAGCTGGGGCAATGAGCCTTTCCTCCACGGAGGTCTCCTGTGCTCCAGCAGGTTAGCCCAGGCTTGCATTGTCATGGAAGGGTAAGAGGTCATGGGAGCACGCAAGGTCTTTCGATATCTGAACCTGAAACTGGCACTCATTCAATTCTATTGCATTATATTGGTCAAAGCAAGTCACAAAGTAAATCCGTATTCAAGGGATGGGGAAAATTCTCTACTGTTTGATGGGAAGAGCTCCAAAAATCCCATCGCAATGGGCAAGGACACAGGGAGGCTATTAGTTGGGACCATCAGGGCAATCAACCAACCCCATACTGCTAAGAACTTGGACACTATTCATCAGTCAATAGATAACAAGATTTACTGCTTTTTAAAACAGGAAAATAAAATAACATAAGTAATGCTTTAGGCTCATTAACTGATGATAGACAGTAAGATGGACTGGCAAGGTAGAAATCCTAGAGACAAACAAGTGGTTAAAAGCTGTAGACAATTATTCAGGAGTGCAATAATAAATGATTAGAGCACTAGCCAGAAAACCAAAATATCTAACTGAAACCAGTAGAAAACAACGTTATTCAAGCCCTACCAGTGGGGAAAGCTGAAGTACTTATACTTATTCATTCAAGTATTCATTGACTGTGCAGACTACTGAACAAAATAGTCATTTCTATCTCCACAAAACTTGTATTCTCACGGGGAAGACAGATAAAAAAAAAAAGGAAAGAAATTCAGTTTTCAAATAAGTCAGATTGTCACCAGTGTTACAAGAAAACTGGTGAGCTACTTCTAAGAAAAAAAAAACACTTAAGCTGTTGTTGCTGCTGTTGTTGTTAGGCGCTACTGAGTTGGTTCTGTCTCACAGTGACCCTGTGCACAACGGAACAAAATACTGCCGGGTCTTGCCCCATGCCCACAATCATTTTTATGCTTAAGCCCATCATTGCAGCCACTATGTCAATCTCCTGTTTTGTGCTGACTGTCTACTTTACCAAACAAAGTCATAAAGAATTAGCAGGAAGCATCCCTAAAGAAAATGAGTTCCAAGCAAAAATGAAGGCATGCACAAAAGCCCTGAGCTTGGAAAGAATGTGATCTTCTGTAAGTGCACTCGAAGTTCTAGTATGTCTCAAATGTAGAGAAGGAGGGGGAAACGGGTCTAGTGAGGCAAGGAAGACAAACAGACATCATTTTACACAGCAGCAAGTTTTGACCATAGAAACAGTCTGAATTTTATTCTAAGCATAGCTAGAAATCATAGGAAGGTTGTATGCATTAGAAATGGTAACTGAAGAGGTAAGAGCAGAGATGGAGAATTAGTTTTACCTTCCCTACTCAGTCAGCCAACAGACTAGCAGCACAAGATTCACCCAGAAGCTTCTTGGAAAAGTAGAATCTTGGGAACCTGCCCAAACCTAGAATAAAAATCTGTGTTTTGACAAAACCACCAGTGATTCATTTGCATATTAATGTTTAATAAACACTAGGCTGGAAAACGATGGTAGCTTGGCTTTATGCAGTGGCTAGGGACATGGAGAAGTAGAGTCGATATCTTAAAGATAGTCACAGGCATGTAGAATTTTGCTTGGGATTAACAACTTGATATTCAAGGAAAAAAAGCCAAAATGAAGCTCATTACCATCAAATCAGTCACAACTCACAGCAACACTATCAGATAGAGTAGAACTGCCCCATAGTTTCCAAAGAGCATCCAGTGACATTTAACCACTACACTACCAGGGTTTCCCTAAAGCTGATATCAGGGTAGTTGAAATCAGAACAGCAAAGTTCTAGACATGCACAGATATTGGTTAGACAAAAGTACACATCATCAGTGTTTGGTGTCAGGGATATTTTAGGCAGAAATCCAGTACCCTGGAGAGCTCCCATAAGGCATTTGTTGTCAGAAGATGAAAATCTTCAGAGACATGAATTTTATCCTCAAAATCTTGAAGTCATATATGACTGCATCTTCTTGGTTCTTTTATGAAGCTGAGTGATTTCCTGGTGAAGATCAAAGACTACAGCTTTCAGTACTGATTGCATCTCAACATCAAGAAAACAAAAATCCTTACAACTAGACCAGTAAGCATCATCGTAATAAGTGGAGAAAGGTCTGAGGTTGTCAGGGATTTCATTTGACTTGGGTCCACAATCAATGCCCACAGAAGCAGCCATCAAGAAATCAAAAGACACACTATATTGGGAAAATCTGCTGCAAAGGAACTCTTTAAAGTGTTGAAAATCAAAGACGTCACCTTGAAGATTAAGGTGTGCCCAAGTCAAGCCATGGTATTTTCAATCTCATCATATATATGTGAAAGCTGGACAATAAATAAGGAAGACAGAAGAACTGATGCCTTTCAATTGTGATTCTCGAGAATACTGAATGTATCACAGAATGTCAAAAGAACAAACAGATCTGTTCTGGAAGAAATACAACCAGAGTACTCCTTGGAAGCAAAGATAGCAAGATCGCACCTTAAATACTTTGGACATGTTGTCAGGGAGGGATCAGTCCCCAGAGAAGGACATCAGGCTTGGTAGAGTGAAGGGTCAGAGAAAAAGAGGAAGATCCTCGATTAGATTGATTGGCACAGTGGCTGCAACAATGGGCTTAAGCATAAAAATGATTGTGAACTTGTTGCAAGACCCGGTAGTGTTTCATTCTGTTGTGCGAAGGGTCACTACGAGTCAGGGTGAACTTGGCAGCACCTAACAACAGCAGCATGATTCCTGGAAATAATCGCTATGACTCGAAGAACGTTCTGTTCTAAGTGATAGTATGTCTACTGAGATTTGTGTTGTTGTTTTTGGTTGTCATCAGATTGATTCCTGCTTGTAATGACCCCGTGTGACGGACAACTGCCTCATAGAGTTTTCTTTATTATTATACTCATTATTGTACTTTAGATGAAGGTTTCCAGAACAAACTAGCTTCTCATTAAACAATTAGTACACATACTGTTTTATGACATTGGTAACCAGCCCTATGACATGAAAACACTGTCCTCAAACTTGGGTTCTCTGTTACCTGCTTTCCTGTCCCTTCCTCCTGTCTTTGCCCCTGGGGTCGTATGCTCCTTTAGTCTTACTCAGTTTTATGTGCCTGTCTAATCTTTGGCTGGAGGTTGAACCTCAGGAGGGACTTAACTATTGAGCTGAAAGGGTGTCCAAGGGCTATACTCTCAGGATTTCTATAGTGTCTATAAGGCCTTGTTTTTATGAATAGTAATTTTGTTCTACGTTTTTCCCATTCTGTCCAAGACTCTCTATTTCGATCTTCACAGGAATGGTCAGTGTGGTAGCTGGGCACCATCCAGTTGTACTGGACTCAGTTATACTGGACTGGTAGTTGTGGTCTGTTGGTCCTTTGGACTAATTTTTCCTTTGTATCTTTAATTTTCTTCATTCTCCCAGTGCAGTATCTTATATGGCCTCTCACAGACTTTTAAGACCCCAGAAGCTACTTACCAGGGTACATTGTAGAACATTTTCTATATAAACTGTTGTGCAGTTGAGCTAGATGTTTTTCAAGATGTTGGTGGTACCCACAGCCCTGAGTCCAGTAATTTGATCCCTCAGGGAGTCTGGATGTGTTTACATAGCTTTCACAACCTTGCCTTGGCCAAGTGTACTGGCTTCCCAGTACTGTATACTGTCTTACCTTCACCAAAGTGTTTCTATTCAGTGTTTCACCACCCGCACCTTTTCCTTCCCTCACAACTGTCAATGACTGTTTCTTCTGTGTGTAAACCTTTTCATGAGCTTTTAACATATATATATATGTCATTATGCTTTAAGTGAAAGTTTACCATGCAAGTCAATTTGTCATACAAAAAGTTACACACACATTGTTATGTAACACTAGTTGCTCTCCCCACACTGTGTTTTCATAGTAATGGTCTCCTACAATATTTAGCGTTCTGTGACAGACTTATGTCACTTGACATAATACCTTCCAGATTCATCCATGTTGTGAATGCTTTGTGGATTCATCATTGCTCTTTATCATTACATCACATTCTGTTGTGTATATGTACTATAATTTGTTCATCCATTCATCTATTGATAGGCATCTAGGTGGTTTCCATCTTTCTGCTATTGTAAACAATGCTTCAGTGAACATGGGTGTGCATATGTCTATTGGCATGATGGCTCTTATTTCTCTAGGATATATTCCTAAGAGTGGGATTGCTGGATCATGCGGTATTTCTATTTCTAGCTTTCTGAGGAAGTACCACATCATTTTCCAAAATGATTGTACTATTTTGCATTCCCACCAGCACTACATAAGAGTTCAAGTCTCTGCACAGTATCTCCGACATTTATTTTCTGTTTATTACAACTTGTGCCAGTAATGCTCAGGTAAGATAGTATCTCATTGTGGTTTTGATTTTTATTTCTCTAATAGCTAGCAATTTCAAGCATTTTCTCATGTGCCTATTAAAAACCCATTGCCGTCGAGTTGAGTCCAACTCTTACTGACCCTAGAGGTCAGAGCAGAACTGCTCCATTGAGTTTCCAAAGAGTGCCTGGCAGATTTGAACTGCCAACCTTTTGGTTAGCAGATGTAGCACTTAACCCACTATGCCACTAGGGTTTCCCATGTGTCTATTAGCCACTTACATCTTTTCTTGGTGAAGTGTCTCCTCCTTTCCCTCGCCCATTTTTTAATTGGATTTTTTGTCTTTTTGTTATAGAGGTGTTGGATTTTCCCTGTAGGTTTTAAAGATTAGGATTTTGTTGGATCTGTCACAGCCAAAATTCTTTTCCTATTTGGTAGGCTCTCTTTTTACTCTTTTGATAAAGTCTTTGATCATGAGTGTTAAATTTTTAGAAGTTCCCACTCATCCAGCTTCTCTTTCAGAGTTTGTATGTTGTTACTTATAGTTTGTATCCTCTTAATGCTGTGTATTAGAGCCTCTAGTGTTGATCCTATTTTTTCTTCTATGATCTTTATAGTTTTTAGCTTTATATTTAGGCCCTTGATCCATTTTGAATTATGTTTTGTGTATGGTATGAAGTATGCATCCTATTTTTTATTTTTTTGCAAATGGCCATCCAGTTTTGCAAGCATCGTTTGTTAAAAAGATTATCTTTTCCACATCTGATGAACTTGGGGCCCTTTTCGAAAATCATGTGACCATACATGAATGGATTTACATTTGAGTTCTCAGTTCTGTTCCACTGACAATGCATCTGTTACTGTTACCAGTACCAGGCTATTTTGACTACCACAGCGGTTAGTGTTTCCAGAAATTTGTCCATTTCCTTTAGGTTTTCATATTTGTTGCAGCATGATTTTTCATAATACTCTGTTATGATCCTTTTTATTTTAGTTGAGTCTGTTGTAATGTCCTTAATTTCATTTCTTATTTGAATCATTTGTGTCTTCTTCCATTTTTCCTTTGTTAATTTGGCCAGTGGTTTGTCAATTTTGCTACTCTTTTCAAAAAACCAACTTCTGGCTTTCTTGAGTCTTTCTGTTGTTTTTCTATTCTCTATTTTCTTTCTTCTGGTGGCCCTGGGATTCTACTGTTCTCCTCCTATTTGTTCAAGTTGTGTAGCTGATGTTTTTTGTCTCTTCTTTTTTCATGAATGCATCTATTGCTATAATTTGACCTCTGAGCATGGCCTTTGCTGTGTATGATATATTTTCATTCTTTCTGATTATAGGGATTTGGGGATACCATCTTTGATTTCTCCTATCACCCAGTGGTTTTTTAAGCGGGGTATTATTTAGTTTCTGTGTAATAGACTTTTTTTTCCCTTGCTCTTCCCATTGTTAATTTCTGCTTTGATGGTGTTGCGATCAGAGAAAATACTTTGTATTATTATCTCAGTGTTTTGGATTTTGTAGAGAGCCGCTCTGTGGTCTAAGACATGGTCTGTTTGGGAGAATATTCCATGTGAGTTGGAAAAGTGTTCTGTACATGTATATAAGTTCAAATTGGCTGATTGTGGCCTTTAAATGTACTCCATCTTTGTTGGGTTTCTTTCTGGATATTCTGTCCTTTACCGAGAGTGATGAGTTGGAGTCTCCTGCTATTATTACGAAACTGCCAATTTATCTTTTCAGTGCTGTTAGAGTTCATTTTATGTATTCAGAGCCCTGTCATGGAGCACATAGATATTTGTTATGGTTATGTCTTCATGATGGATCATCCCTTTAATCTTTATATAATGCACTTCTTTGTCTTTTGTGGTGGAATTTGCTTTAAAGTCTTTTTTCTATGAGATTAGTGTGTCTACTCCTGCTCTCTTTGGGTAGCTGTTTGCTTGATATATTTTTTCTCACCTTTTTCTTTTAATAAATTTACATCTTTGTTTCTGGGGGGTGTCTCTTGTACGGAATGTATTGATGGATTCTGTGAAACCCTGATGGTGTACTGGTTAAGTGCTACAGCTGCCAACCAAAAGATCGGCAGTTTGAATCCACCAGGTACTCCTTGGAAGCTCTATGAGACAGTTCTACTCTGACCTATACGGTTGCCATAAGTCAGTGTCAACTCAACGGCAATGGGTTTTGTTTTTTTGGTTTGGTGTTTTTAATCCATCCTGTCACTCTGTGTGTCTTTGTGAGTACATTTAGGCTATTTACAATCAGTATAATTATTGACAGGTGTGAGTTTATTGCTGTCATTTTGTAATGCTCTGTGTGTATGTGTGTGTGTGTATATGTGCTGCTGACATTTTTTCTTCTTCTCACTGTCCTGTGCTGCATTCCTCTTGCTTATGTTTTTCTTTTTCTTTTTTGTAGATTTTATTGTTAACTGAGACTTTACATTTTTCTTTATTTTGATGAGTAGGTTTGTTAACTTTCTTTGTGGCTACCTTGCTATTTACCTTCCTAGATTTGAACCAGTCTTTTATTACTTGGTATTACTTTGTCTTCCTCTTACCTATGAAAATTTCTCATTCTACACCAGTTATTTCCTTCTTTATTGTTCTGACATTGTTGTCATTTACAGATTAACCTCTCTTGTTCACTGTTGCAAATCTTTTAGTTTTGAATAATCCTTCAGAGTTTGTTTCCTAGGTTGGTATCTGGCTGGGGCAATCTTGCATCCTACACTCAGGCTGCCATCTGATATTGTTTGTTCTCAAACTGAAGAACTTTCTTTAATAAATCTTGTAAATTTGATTTGATTTTTACATGTTCCCTTAATTTTTGTTTATACAAAAATTTTCTAATGTTGCCATCATCTTTGAAGGAGAGTTTTGTAGGATATAATATTCTTGGAGAAATCCTGGTAGCATAGTAGTTAAGTGCTATGTGTGCTAACCAGAAGATCTGCAGTTCAAATCTGCCAGGCAATGCTTGGAACCTCTATGGAGTAGTTCTACTCTGTTCTATAGGGTCACTATGAGTCAGAATTGACTCGATGGCACTGGGTTTGGTTTTTGGAATTATTATTCTTGATTGGCAATTTTTTTCTTTCAGGGTCTTATATACATCATCCTATTGTCTTCTTTGCTGCATAGCTTCTACAAAGTGATCATCAATGCTCCCCCCCCAAAACACTGCCATTGAGTCAGGTTTGACACAGAGTAATCACAGCTTAGTTATATTGCTTGTCATCTGTATGTGACTTTTATCAAGCTGCTCTCAGGATTCTTTCTTTGTCATTGGTTTTAGTGAGTGTGATTATGCTACACTTTGGTGATTTTGTTTTGGGGTCTGTACTATATGGGTTTCATTGAGCTTTTTGGTTAGTCAGTTTTTCATCTCTCATGATAAAAGGAAAGTTTTCTGCTAGCAATTCTTCAACAATTCTACATTTTCTGTTTTCTCCCCCATTCTGGGACCCAGCTTACTAGTAAACTTCTGCTTTTCAAAGTGTCCCATGTTATTCTCAGGGTTTCTTCATTTTCTTCCTTCTGCTTTCTGATTTTTTTTTCAAATAAAGTGGTATCCAAGTATTTGTCTTCAAGTTCACTGATTCATCTTCAGTTGTTTTGAACTTGCTCCTCAGACCTTCTTTGACACTGCCCATTTCTGAAGATTTGTTTGTCTTTTGCATCTGTAACTGCCGTTTTTGTATGATTTCTAGTTGTGAATTTATTTGACATTTTGATCCTGTATTATTTTCCCGAAATTCTTCATTGTTTTATCTGTCTGTTTAATGATTTTGTCTGTCCTGGTCATAAAATTGTTTATTTTTTACTCTTTTTTTTCCCCCTGTTTTTTGCTTCAACTTGTGGATAACTCTGTATATTAGAGGTTTGTGTTCCCTATCAGGTAGTTCCAGTGCCTTTTCTTTTGCTAGAAAATCATCTGGTGTTTTATTTTGGATGTCTGTTGGAACAATTCTGTCTTTTTTTTAATATATGTTTTGATACTGTCTGCTGTGTTGGGGACGTTTGGTAGTTATTTTCTTTGTTTATTGATTGAAGGTTTGTTTCATCCTACTTTTTCATTTTATTTGATTATGCCTAAGCAAGTGGGCTGTACCTCCTTTGTTGCTTGCTCCTCTGTGGGTATATTTTCATCTGATTGTCCAATTGGCAGGTCCAGTTGCTCAGCTATGATGTGGCAGGATTGATCCAGATGAAGGGGAGGGGCTGAGATGAGTTGTCTGTGGCATGCACTGGGCCAACAGAGTAGGTCAGAGATCGGTGTAGGTTGATTCTGGTAGTCCCTTCCTGTGCTGCTTGGAGGTGCAATGTTCAGTCCATGGTGCAGATCAACAGAAAGCAAGGATGTTGTGATTTGTGGAGCTAATGGTATGAGAAAGATGAGAAGAAACAGGAGCTTAAAAAACAAGCACTGAGAAAACATGCCATTGTAGTGGAAAGATGAGAAACTGGGAAGTGAAGAAAAAGATAAAAGTAAATTTTAAAAAGAAAGAAACACCCCGGGGAATCCCCACTTACTAGGGAAGTGAATCTCAGGCCTTGATGTATAGCTCTTCTATGAAAGGCAGAGATGGTATACAGAACTAGATCATGAAGAAATAGGAAAAGAAGGAAAGTAAAGCGAGATGAGAAACAGAAATAAAGAAATGTCCCACGGATCCCACCAGCAATCAGGGAAGTGGCTCCCAGTTCTCAGGGTATGGACCACTAGGCAGGATGGAAATGGCATACCACACCAGGTTTTCAGGAGACAGGAAAAGAAGGAAGGTAGAGAGAGATGAGAAACCAAGAAATGAAGAAAAACAAAAATGAAAAAAGAAAATAACAACTAAAAAGGCTCTAGGGATCCCACTGGCATGACAACAAGGACCACCAAGGCAGCTTCCCAGCCAAGCAGCACTTCACAGCTTGTCAAGAAGAAGCAGAGATTACATATGAAGCCAGGTGTTTGAGAGAAAGTACAGGAGGAAGTGAGATAGTGGGAAGAAGCTAGAAAAAGCAAAACCAGCACCAAAGAATTGGTACTGAAGGAGCTGGACAGGGCAAATCCAAGTGACATGGAGCTGGCACCTCCAGCCTATGGGAAGTGGTGGACACCAAGCTGGGGGGAAAAGGTGGGAAACTATGTATTGCCGGTTACCACACACTCTGTCTCCTCTTGGGAGCTCTGTGAAGCTACTTTCCGATAATCCCTGTCCACTGATCTCCAACAGAAGTGCAGAATGATGAATCTGTGTTCCATTAGCTGATAAAGAACATCTAATACCTTCTCTCTGTTCTCTGTTGGTTCTTTATTCCATTTGGTGTTTGGCTGAGTTAGATGCTTAAAGTTCCAGGACTGATGTTTGTCTCTGTTTCACTTGGCTTTTTGAGTCTTTGCTGTGGTGCTTCTTTCTATAGCCCCATATTGGCTTAACTTCCCCTAGTAGGGTTTTCTTGGTTGTTGTCTTTTACAGAAGCAGGTCACCATGTCTTCCTCCTACATAGTGACTACATGTGCTTGAACCACCAACCTTTTGGTTAGTAACCAAATGCTTAAACACTGTACCGTCAGATTTGCATACTCAAGTGTGATTATAGTCCTGAAAGATTCCAGAAAACTAAGATGAGCTGGAGGTGAAAGAAGGCATCTTTCTTGATATCACTTGCCCTCAAGAACCCCCGTCTTGGAATGGGAACCAAAGTTTGACCCTGGCTCAGGGATTTGACCCTAAAATACAAACTTCCAAGGTATTATCAGCAGTTCAGTTGAAAAGCTGTATTTTCAGGAGATTGTGAAGGAAAAGTTAGCAGAACATGTAAATATTAAGGAAAAGGAAAGGCTAGAGTGCCAGATCCCTAATTGCTGTTTGGTCCTCCTGTTGCCCTCATCTGTAATGCATAGAACTGTCTGTAGCAAATACAGAAACCTCCATTAAAATCTCACTGATCCTATAAAGAACTGATCACATCATTCCAAAATTGCTAAAAATTAAAGATAAGTGTAAATGGTATATAATAACTGAAACTTCATATACCACCGATGGGAATATAAAATGATACGTCATTATGGGAAAAGATCTGACAATTTCTCATGAAGTTTAAACATATATTGCATGGCCATATGATTAAAAAATTCTACTCTTAGGTAAAACGTATTTCCCAAAGAAGACTTGTATAAGAATTTCATAGTAGTCTTTTTATAATAGCTCCAAACAAGAAATAATCTAAACGCCCCTCAACTAAAGAATATAGAAACTGTGGTGTATTTGAATAATGGATTAATCAGCAAAGGAAACCCTGGTGGCATAGTAGCTAAGTGCTATGTCTGCTAACCAAAAGGTCAGCAGTACAAATTCACTGGGTGCTCCTTGGAAACTCTACGGGGCAGCTCTACTCTGTCCTATACAGCTGCTATAGGTCAGAATCAAGTGATGGCACTGGATTTGATCTTCAGTTATTTTCTTAAAAATATATAGCCACCACACAACAAAAGAATCTCAAAAAGTACATAGATAAAAAATTGTAGTGTGCTTACATTACTCAGCAATAAAAAAATTAACAAACTATAGGTATATGTAACAAGATTCAAAAACAAGAAGCCAGACACACACATGTACAAAGTACATACTATAAGGTTATATTTATATGGAATTCTAGAAAAGGCAGAACTAATCTATGGTGATGAAATTAGAGCAGTTGTTACATGCCAGGTGAGGCAGAGATTGAATGCAAGGAGACAGAAGATAGCTTTCTAGAGTGACAGAACTGTTCACCATTTTGATTGGAGAACTGGTTACTTGGATGTATACATTTGACAGAAGTCATCCAATCATACACTTGAGATCTACGAGTTTTATTACATATAAATTTTACCTAATATTTTTTAGTCAACAGCAACAAAAAATCTTATTTGTCTTCCTCTGCCTCGTTCCAAGAATACACATACCTGTATCTACTGCGTTGTTTCACCCTAGAAAAATCTGTGAGGATATTCAGCAATCTTTCTAGCCTAGAAAGAATGTGGTAGAAGGACTCACTGGCTGTTCGCCAGGCAGTTGGTACAAAGCCGGAGGCAGCTGGACTTAGCAAAAGCTTACATACAGGCTTAGAACAATGCCAGTAGCGTGTGACCATGAAATTGTAACATCCCCACTGGAGCCTGTGTGTCACTGGAAATCTCATTTAGAGTGGCTCTCATCTCCTTCTAAGCCACAACAGGCTAATGTATTACTCAGCTGCTGTTTGAGGCAATTCTGATTTCAGTGACAACTGAGGGAGGATAAACTTCAGGTTTTAAGCATTGTGAAAATTCAGTCCAGTAAAAAGGGTCCTAAAAAAGGAAACAAAGAACAAGACTACAGAAAAATGTGACCACGGGCTCCTGGACCTGCTCTTTATGTCCTCTCCTTCTTTATGAATTTTGCCTCACTTGAATTTTGTAGCTGAGCTTCAGAACAATTCCCACCAAAACTGAATTGATTTCATCAATTTGTTCTGAGTATTTTCCATGAATGAGATTCTATTCCTTGTACTTGGAATGCAGAAAAAAGACAAAGCCTAAACCTGGAGGAACTCATTCTGGTGGAAATTCGGGTGCTTTCACATCTGCCATCCAATCTCTTGATCCTTTCACCCTCTCTGAAAATCTCGCTAGTCTAATGCTCCATTCTCAAAATTCTGAGACACTTTCAGGAATTCCATGCAATCAGAACTATCTTCATGATAATACTAAGAAGCTTTTGCCTTTTTCCCAGTAATGACTTTCATGCTGGTACCTAAGCATGAACTGAGTCAGTGGCACACACTGCAGTAGTATTCACTGTATTCCTCTCCACTAGGCACTTGCAGGAGTTATTATTACCCCCATTTCATGAAGGAGGCAATTAAGACTTAAGAAAAATTAAACAGTTTGCCTCAGGTCACCTAGTAGGTGATAACGTACTACATAGGGCCAAATTGCAAAAGATTTCTTTAAAGTGTTAAAAAGCAAAGATATCATTTTTTGAGAACTAAGGTGTGCCTGACCCAAGTCTTAGTCTTTTCAATCACCTCATATGCGTGTGAAACCCAGACAGTGAATAAGGAAGAACAGGAACTAATGCTTTGAATTATTTTGTCAGTGGAGAATATTGACGATATTACAGACTTTCAGAAGAACTAACAAATCTGCCTTAGAAGACGTATAGTTAGAATACTGTTTAGAAGTAAGGAAGGCAAGACTTCATCTCACGTACTTTGGACATGTTGTCAGCTGGGACCATTCCCTGGAGAAAGACCCCACATTTGGTAAGATAGAGGGTCAGTGAAAGGGAAGAAGACTCTCAAGAACATGGACTGATGCACCAGCTGCAACCATGGGCTCAAAAAAATAGCAAAGATTGTGAGGATGGTACAAGATTCAGCAGAGTTTCTTTCTATTGTACGTAGGGTCACTATGAGTCAGAACTTCCTTAACAGCACCTAACAATAACACCTAGGGAGTAGTAAAGCTGAGGCTTGAATCCAGGTGTTCTTCTTTTGTGTTCCATGTTCTTTACAATATACAATGAAGATTTATATAAAATGGGCATGTGTCCTTTCTCCATTATAAATTCATTGAGGGTTTGGCACCGTGTTAGTGTTTGTGTTAGTTGCTGTAGAGTCATCTATGACTCATGGTAAACTTATATGTAGCAGAACAAAATGTTGTTTTCCACAGAAAAAGAAAAGTTCCATATTTCAGGAAGTCTTAGTTTTGAAGAGAGTTGGGAACTCATAAGCACAGACCCAGTGGGGAGGAAAGGAATGAAGGACCAGCCCGTGCCTAGCCCTCAGGAAAGTATCTAGGCTACTGTTTACACAGTATCAATGTACACGCAGAGTGCAGGCTTGGCAGACAATGTTCTGTTCCCATGGTGATGAGATCTGATGTACGGATCCATCTGATGGATGGATGATGAATGTTTAGGCAGGTAAGTGGCTGGTGATCAAGAATCCATCAGCAATGTCATTCATAAATCCCTGGTCTATTAAGTGAGAGCCGTGGGCAACTGATCTTGGAAGGGAGAGCATCAGTTTCACACAAGTTAGCAATGGGCTTGGAGCAGGTTTCTACATCTGAGTTCCTGACTGAAAGCAACAGAGTCAAACTGCCCTCTTACGCAAAGAAAATGGCTTGTAAATCTAAGGAAAAACTGAATAGGTAGGCCTCAGAAGGGACAAAAAAAAAAAAAACCCCAGCAAAAAAACTCATTGTCATCAACTGTGAACTCACAGTAACCTTATAGGACAGAGTAGAACTGTCCCATAGGGTTTCCAAGGCTATAATCTTCACGGAAGCATATTGCCACAGTTCTCTCCTACAGATCAGCTCATAGTTTCAAACCTTCAGTGTTTCCGTTAACAGTCACAAACTTATGCACCAACACTGTTCCTTAGAAGGGACAGGAGTTAGGGAAGTTCTGAGGACCTGAGCAGCAAGGACAATTAGAAAATCTCTTCCCAGTGTCAAATCCAACAATTTTCTATCATTACCTCTTCTCATTTAAGATACTGTTTCTAAGAGGGAAGAGAAAGCCTAATTGGGTGAAGTTGGGCCACTTGCCTTCACTTTGGCAGGTAATAGAAAAGGCACCTTGAATAACAGTCCCGCAGAGTCCTATCCACTGAGTGAAGAGCTGGCTCTTCAAAAGAGAAGCAGGATGTTATAAATGATGTTTCCAGAAGCAGCAAGGATGCTGAGCAAATGAAAAAAATGGATGTCCACTATAGGACTCAAGGGAAACTAGAAGACTAGGCAGGGAAACCAACAAGGAGACAGAGTCAGAAAGTGTGATATAGCAACACAAAATGAGCTCCTCCATGGCCAGGGGTTACCACCAGCTACCAAACTTCAAGTGAATCATTGCAAATACCTTTTTAGACCTCACTGGGTCCTAGCTGCCTCATGAGAGCTTGTCTTACCTAGAACTGATTTGGTAATTGGAAGACTTTGAGACTGCAAATAGAATAATGTTAAGCATAACTTTTTGGAGAAGCTGAAAAAAACAGAAGGTGACCAGAAGGAAATAAGTATGATACAGAGCTCACTATATTTTTGTAGAAGGCAGACAACAATTGCTTAGATTTAAATAGTTATTCTGCTTGTGATATAGAAAAACAAGATAAAAGTCAGTTGAACAATGAAGTATATGAAAATAAATAACTAGACTTAAAACAGATATGTAGTTGGAAAAGGGAGAAAACACCTAGCAAAACATTTGCCATTATTGACATATGTAATTCAGTGACAATGATTGTGTTCATCATCTTGTGCAAGTGTCACCAATATCCTTTTCCAAACTGTCCCAGAACCATTAATAGAATCTCTGTGCCCCCTAAAAAATGACTCCCATTATGTGATTTTTACCAGAATTAAAAAAAAAAAAAAAAAAAATCCTATGATTTCACGACAAAAAATGAGCCCCAGGAATGGTTTAGCAAATGAATTAGCACAGTACTGGAAGTCTAAATCCTATATCTATTTTAGAAAGTTATTATCACAAAATGTACTAGGTTTACATCTTAACAGGCAAGACTATCCTGACAGAGATTCTATTTCATTTGACTGATAAATCTGTGAGATTCACTGACATAGCTGTCTCAGTGGCAACACACAAAACTACTGATTAAAAAAACAAACAAGTATTCAGCTCTGAAAGACAGGGATAATCAAAGCGTATCTGCAGGGCGACAAATCACTTTCATACGAGCTTTCTCACCATAGTCTTGTGATCACTACAAAACGATTGGGTGGAACTATGTAAATAAGGTGTTTGTGGTCCATCAAGAAGATTGGACACCTTGCTAATAATGCAAATAAGGTATATGGCACCCTTGTGGGGGCGGGACCACATAAACAAGGAGTCTGGGACTCTAACCAGGGGAGTAGTCACTTTTGCCGTCCTGCTAGGCTTAAACGAGCTATCCAGAGGTGGAAGGAGGGACCTTACTACCACCAAGAAAGAACAGCCAGGTGTTGAGCACATGCTTTGGACCTGCAGTCCCTGTACTGAGAATCTCTAAGATGCAGAAGGCAGAGAGCTCTAACGACAAAGACAGCAAGAGATGGAGAGAAGTGGCAGCAGAGCCAGGAGACAGACACAACATGGCACGGTGGGCTGCCCAACCCACAGAGCAACAGTACTGAGCACCTTCAGGTGGGAGGCTTACTGGTGGAGCAGGGTGTCTGTGGACACTTAATGGAGCTCTGAAGAACTTTCTAACACTTGCTGAGCAGGGCAGAGGTGAAGCCAAAGAGGGGGCTGAGGGCCAGGAGGAGGTCTGCCCGCAGCCATGACTGAGAAGAAGCTGCCCAACTGAAGAACCACATTCTGAGTTGTTCTTGGTCTGGAATTGCTACCTTCTACTTCCCTAACGAGTCCCATAATCATCAGCATTTTCTGTGAATTCTGTGGGTCCGTTGCAATTAATTACTAAATCTAGTAGAGAAGTAGTGAGTGCTTGGGAGGGGCAGCTGATGTCAGAATTAGTTTTAAAAAAACTAAGTGTGTTGGAAAAATGAGGTGTAGCTGACCTGCATGTCATAGGAATTAGCCTTGGCTGTTGATCTTTATTCTCTCCACCCCCTTGTGAAGATAAGGAATGTCAGATGCCCTTGCTACATCATTTTGTTATGTTTGGTATGTCATGTTTGGTAATGGATGTTACAATTGGAATAAGCCCGAAAAATATTCTTATTTTCTTGGTTCTCTTGGGCCAAATTTTCCCCCTCATCACCTATGTAACCTTAAATTCCAAAAAAAAAAAATCATGAGCTGCTAAAGTTACACAGCTGGCTAGCGGGAGAACCTGGCCCAAGAGAATGAATGTCCTGTCTCTTCATGGCATGTGATCCCCACAGTCAGATGATCCCAACAACATTTTTTAGAACAACTGTAATCTGAATGTTTGTCAAGCCCCACGGCTCTTCAAAGACGTGTACAAAGAGGAAACTGCTACTTAAAAGCTTTTAAAATAGTCCCTACCCTGGGGCTCCCAACTTTGGTTAGGATCTTTCCCGTCATTCCAACTAGGGAACTGGCTTATCTGGGGCTACCTGTCTCCTTCACGCTTTGCACACCAGAAGCCAGACGCCAAACCTTCCAATTCTAATCTTGGAACATCTATCAAATCTGGACTCTTCGTCTCTCATCGTGGACCCCCAACCTTTATTCACCTGCCAGCCCAGTGTCATCGGTGGCTGCATGCAACACAGACTAAGTTGGTGCACACATCTGAGACGGGGACTCAGAGCTTTCCAAAACCCTCTGAGGCCCACTCTTGCTGTTGTCACTGTTGTTCTGACTCATGGTGACTCCATGTGTGCAGAGCAGAGCTGCTCCACAGGGTTTTCAAGGCTGTAACCTTCCAGAAGCAGATCACCGGGTCTGTCTTCTGAGGGTCCTATGGGTTCAAACCACCAGCTTTCAGCTAGTAGTCCAGCACATAACTGTTTGTCTCACTCAGGGACTCCACATTTCTGCTGTAGATGGTGGCACATTTGGCAGTGATCGTGTCCTCCTCCTTGGGCCTGGTTCCAAATGAACAATGAATATAAAAGAAGCTGCAAGGAAGTTTTAAAGGCTCTGACCTTAACGATGGCAAAGTTTTGGTACTTTGTTCCTTCAGATACTCAGAGAAGAGAGAGCAATTTTGTCTTAAAATTACAAACAATCCTGGATCTTTGGGTTTCCTTAGCAACCTACAGCTCTGCCCTAGGTGACAATCAAAGACTGCGGAGGCTTCTAGTTTCCTTCTAGCTCTAAAAATTCTTATTCTATGAATATCTGGGGTTGTAGAGAGCCTTCTAAAGAGAGAATGGCACAAAAGTAAAATGACTAAACTTTAAGAAATACAAGGCAGAAAGGGACAGGAACTGGACGAATGGACACAGGGCACTTGGTGGGGAGGGTTCTACAACCAATATCACAGAATATTATGTATATAAAGTTTTACATTAGAAAGTAATTTGAGCTGTAAACTTTCAGCTAATGAACAATAATAAAAATAAAAAGAGAATTTGGGTCAGGGCAGTCTGGCTCTAGGGATGTCACTTTTAACCACCAAAACAAACAGAAAAGCCCACAAACAAACAAATGCAAACAAACTAGTTGCCATAGACTCTATTCCTACTCTTGGTGACCCTATGTTTGTCAGGGTAGAAATGCGCTCCACAGGGCTCGATGCCTATGACCCCACAGAAGTAAATTGCCAGGACTTTCTTATGAGGTACCTCTGAGTACGTTCAAACCACCAACAGTTTGCACCATCCAGGAACAATATGTAATCCTCTAAGGAAAGAGGGACCTCTAGGCGGAGAAGACACGGCCAAGCAGAGGTACAGCCACAGAAGATTCACCCTACCCCAACCACATTTACTGGGCAACTCCAGTGGGCAAGGCACCGGGTCAGGCACCTTAGAAAAGTCCCCCTAGCATCCCCAAGAATCCTGGGGGACACAACAGCCTCTGCTGGCTGGCAGTGTCAACAGGAGCATGAGCTGCAGGTTAAATCAAGGGTTTGGTCCAAATCTCCAACCGTGAAAAGAGTGGATCTGGATGTCCTCACACCATTAATGGAAAAGTACACAGCTGCCTTTGAAGACGAGGGAGCTGTGGCTATTTTAGCCCTACGTGCTGACCCTCTGCTGGGCCTCTAGTGTGCGCTGAAAGGAGCAAAAAAAAAGAGGCTCTTTGTGTTTGCAGGGGGGCCTGGAAGACTGGGAACTGAGTGGTGTGATGGTGTTGCTTTTAGTTGCCATGGTGTCACCCCCAGCTCCTGCAGACTCTGTTAGTGCACAGTGGAACAACACACCGCCTGGCCCCACACCACCCTCACGGCCGGTGTGGATCAGACAGCTGTGAGCCACCGCGTTTGCATCAGCTGGTTTTCAGAAGCCCATCACCAGACCTTTCTTCCTAGCCCCTCGTCGTCCAGATGCTCCATCTGGTCAGCATCACAGCGACAGGAACGCCTCCACTGAGGGACAGGTGCTGGCTGTTCCTGAGATGCCTTGGCCAGGAATAGAACCCGGGCAATCCCACACAGAAGGTGAGGATTCTCCCAGGGAACCACTGTTGTTCCCAGGAGCCAGAGGAGGCAGCAGCATGGTGATTCAGCCTTCACTTGCCCAGCTTCACGGCACAGGTGGACTCCATTGGGTATGGCTAGTGAGTAAGAGACTGGGCCGTCGAGTCAGACCTGACTGCTGGAGCCACCCCTCAGTAGGTGTGGCACCTTGGGCATCACTTCTTCTCTCCTAGCTTAACCTTCTCATCCAAAAAAATGCGGGAGCAGCAGCTGCTTCATGAGATGGTTTGGAGGGCACAGTGAGAGACATACTACACAAGGAGTGGATTTTATTCTACAAAATGGGAATGTTTGGGGGAGCGAGGGGTCCAAGAAGAAGAGGGATGTGGTCTGACTTTGGATTACATTAGCTCTTAGTGTTACTGTGATTGGTCATAGACAGACTCTAAGACAGTAAATGCTTGGTCCCCAAAACGGGGGGTCACTCCTTGTTAGGATCTGAACTGTGTCCTCTGAAAATATGTATTGGGAAAAAAAGGAAAGAAAGCCATATAAGCAGAGTCAAAGATTTCTGCCTGGGGAACAATCTGGAGAGATTTCAGGGAGAAGGCCAGCTATGCTTCCTCCATGAAGAAAGTATAATACCCAAAGGTTTCAGTGCAAACCCTGTTGCTGTCATCCAGCTGGTTCTGACTCATAGCAATCCTGTGGGACAGAGTAGAACTGCCCCAAGGGTTTCACAGGCTATAATTTTTACGGAAGAAGATAGCCACAACTTTCTCCTGCACAGTGGCTGATAGGCTGAAACCATTGATTTTTTTTGGTTAGCAGCCCAGTCCTTTAACTATTGATCCAGCAGTTTCCAATAAAACCCACTGCTGTTGAGTCAATTCAGACTCACAGTGACCCTCTAGAACAGAGTAGAACCGACCTCCAGAGTTTCCAAGGAGCAGCTGGCAGATCTGAACTGCCAGTCCTTTGGTTAGCAGCCACAGCACTTAATCACTACATCACCAAGATTTCCACCAGTTTCCCAGAGCCACTCTCAATTATCAGAAGTTTAAATTATGGTCCAGGTGTTCTGTTTACTAAGCCAAAAGCCAAGTGCCATCGAGTTGAGTTGGCAGAGTAATAGGTAACATACCGTTAAAGCTTTCTTTTAAAAAGGGCTATAAACTGTAAATCCTAGGAATTAAACTCTACTGCTGTCAAGAAAACATCTTTATCTGAACTATTCTCTGATAATGCATGATGAGCTATGACTGCATTGTACCACGAGGTTTACCAGCTTTCGGGACAGACATTCAAACTAGAGGGCAGACTCCTGCCTGATCAGAGGAAGCTGCCTCAGGAGGGACATGGAGCAAAGCAGGGAAACCTTCAAACAGGGCCTGGAGCTCCGGTGAACAGGTTTTCCTCCATGCAGCGACCAAGTGCAGAGAAGGCTGTGACCAACATTCCTGAGCAAGCTCAACCAGTGGTGACTGCTGCCTTTTGAGAATGAAGCCTGTAGTTTTGTCCCCAGGGACTATGACAACCATCCTCCAGTCTCTGAGATACAGCCTCTTTGGTTTAGCCTTCTGTTACTGTCTCTTCCCAAGTAAATGCCTCCATCGAGTGTTTGGGAGAAACTTGTCCTTTTGTACCACAAGTAAGTCCAAAAGACATTGTAAGTGCATGTCACAACGGACCTTGGGAAGAGTAGCCAGAGGGGTCAGGGTAGAGCCTGCCTTCTCTGTGGATGGGGCTGTGTGTACAGAAGCCTGGCTCCTAAAACGCGCCACGGCCCCAATCCTCCAAAACAACGAAACTAGTTGTTGTTGAGGTGACTCCAACCATGGTGACCCAGTGTATGTCAGGGTAGAACTGTGCTCTATAAGGCTCTGTGTGCGTGTGGTGTGTGTGTGTGTGTGTGAGTGTGCTTTAGGTGAAAATTTACAATTCAATTTCTCATTCAAATATTTATATACATATTGTTTGGTGACACTGGTTGCAGCCCCCATAGCGAACCAGCATGCTCTGCCCTTTTCACCTGCGTGTTCCTTACGTCCGCTTGTCCAGTTCCTGTCCCTCCCAGACCTCTGATCCTGCTTTAGTAGTGTTGTCCATTTTGTCTCACATACTTGACGGAACTAACGAGCATGTTCCTCATGAGTGCAATTCTTTGTTTGATAGGCCTGTCTAATCTTTGGCTGAAAACTGGGCTTCAGGAATGGTTTTAGTTCTGGATTAGCAGGGAGTCTAGTGGTCATCGCTGTGGCGGTTCCTCCAGGCTCTGTCAGACCACTAAGGCTGGTCTTTTTGTGTGTGTGTATTTGAATTCAGTTCTACGTTGTTCTCCTTCTCTGATGTGATCCCTGTCAGAGCGGTCGTTGGTGATAAAACCCAGTTCTTCTGGTCTTTGGCCGGTGAGGCCTCTGGTTCATGGGTCCTTTAGTCCTTTGGGCTAATATTTTCCTTGTATCTTTGGTTCTCTTCATTCTGCTTCGCCCCAAACAGGATGGGACCAATAGGTGTAACATACATGGCTGCTCGCAAGCTTTTGAAATCCCAGACACTACTCATCAAAAAGAGATGTAGAACTTTCTTTTTTTTTTATGAACTATGTTGTGCCACATTGACTTGGATATTCACTGAGACTATGGTCCCCGGCTCCTGGCCCCGGCTGTGCAGTCCCTCAAACTTGTCTGGATACATATAGGAAACTTCTGTTATTTTGCTTTGGTCCAGTTATTGTGACTTGTCCTATATTGTGTGTTGCCCTCCCAGCACCAAAACGGACACTTGTCTGCTATCCAGCTGGTGCTTTCCCCTTCCCTCCCCTTTCAACCCTCATAACTATCAAAGTTTTTCTGTGTGTAAACCTTTCCATGAGTTCTTGTAATAGTGGTATCATACACTATTTCTCTTTTTTGTGACTAACTTATTTTACTCTGCATGATGACCTTGAGATTCATCCACATTGTAAGACATTTCACAGGTTCATCATTGTTCTTTATCATTGCAGAGCATTCCATTGTGTGTGTGTACTATAATTTGTTTATCCATTTATCTGTTGCTGGACACTGTCATGGACTGAATTGTATCACCCCAAAACTGTGTTTAGTAAATTGGCAGGCCATGACTCTTGGTATTGTGTGAGATTTCTGTATGCTGTAAACCTGGCTTCTACGACGTTAGTGAGGGAGGATGGGCAGCAGTCATGCCAGTGGGTCAGGACTCAGTGTATAAGGTTATGCTATGCCTCGAGACCATCTCTGGAGATACTTTAAAAAAAAAAAAAAAGGTAGCAGACAGATTTGGGGACCTCATACCATCAAAAAAGAAGCAGCACCAGGAACAGAGAGCACCCTTTGGAAAAGACTTGAGGTCCCTGAACCTCAGAAGCTCCTGGTCCAGGACAAGATTGACAACAATGACCTTTATCCAGGGCCAACATATAAGAAAGTCTTCCCCTGGAGCTGATGCCCTGAATTTAGACTTGTAGCCTACTGGACTGTGACAAAATAAAATGTTTCTTTGTTAAAGCCATCTACTTCTGGTATTTCTGTGACAGCAGCACTGGATGACTAAGATAAGCACTTAGTTTGTTTCCATCTTTTTGCTTTATGAACATGAGTGTGTCTATAAGTCTTTTAATGGCTGATTTTTGGAAGTAGATCACTTGGTCTTTCTTTGGAGGCATGTCTGGGTAGACTCAGACCTCCATCCTTTTAGTCAGCAGCCAAGTGCTTAACCCTTTTTGCCACCCAGGGACTCCCCAGTTCTTGCAAGGGGTAGGGGGCGGGCATAGCAAGTGCCCAAGTTTTAGACAGAAGAGGCAGCAGATAATTAACCATAATCTTTCCTTGTTACCAGTGAAATACAGGTTAAGGAACACGCTCAGGGTAACTGTCCTGTCCTCGTGAGCCTGCTAATCCCAGCCTAAGGCTAGCCACTTGGGGGGCGGGGGGGCAGGGAGGCAGAGTCCCAAAAGCAAACACACTAACATCAGGAGGTTACTGGCCTCCTGCTGGTCCAGAAAGAAAAAGAAAGAAGATAAGCAGACAAATCCCACCCCATCCATGCTGAGGAGCTGTGGGAGTCCCACTTCTCCCAAATAAACAAACACCACCCAGAGCCTAGGACTTGGTGGGGAGAGGGAGAGGAAAGGATGGGGGAGGATACTGACTATATTTAGAGAAATTCTTTCACATATTGTCTGGCTCAAGAGAAGAGGCAGCCCATGTTTGTCAAATCCTAAAACAAATGAATATTCATGAGGGTTAGAAAACCTCCTTAAAAGGTGCCAGATTAGAAAACAGGAGTGTCTCCAGTATTGGTCTCTGCCTGCCAAGAGGCTGCTCACTTTCTAGACGTGCTTCGCCAGGGCCCTGAGCAGGTTTGGCTGGGGTGCCAAGAACAGGTCTTGGCGACGGACTGGCGGCCTCCTCCTCTGTCCCCAGTGTCTGTGGGAACACTGATGTGTGACCTTCCAATAAATACCCTTGGGATGTGCCAGGTGGAATGGTCTTCTTTCCAGACCTTTGGCACTCTGTTTCCATTCCAGCTCTTTCTGGGACAGGACCAGGGCCCAGAACCTCTTCCCAGTTGGCCCAAGGCTCTCTTTCAGACTGGTTCCTGCCAGCCCTTCTCCTGCCTAGATATCATCTCCCCTGATATTGTCCTGGAGCTCCCTGGTTACCCACAAGATCCTGAGAACTGTTGTTTCTACACTTCTCTGCCTTTCTCCTTGAAGTGGACACTGAAACAGGACTTCTCCACTTGAGCATTGCTGGCACTTTGCCCCTTGAGGCAGAGAAGTGGGCCAGAATGGCACGGTGAGAATCAGGGGTAATGGCCTTCTTGGCTCCTTGCTTTGTGCCCCCTCACTTCCCCCGTATATCTCTCTGGTACTTTCCCTCATCTTGCTGACTCTGTCCTTTTTCTTGTTCGCTTTCACTGTCCACTCTACACTGCTTCTCTTTTTTTTAACAAAAAAAAAGTTAAATCTTGTAATTTTATTCCCCCAAACGCTAACTTTTGTTCAAATAGTTCAAAATTAAAATGCAGAATATATTCATTATTCTGCTGTATACAGTGTTCTCTTTTATGAATTTATTTATATTGCTTAAAATAGGTTTTATCTATTTTACTGTTTCCTGCTTTTCTTTTACTCTAAGTATTTCTCTTTCTAAAGTGCTTTGTCATAAGTATTTTCTCACCTGACCAAAAAGCTGAACCATAGACAGGTGATACATTTCTGAGTGTCCATGAGTCTAATATTTTTCCATTACTTTGCATATAGGCAAGTGCTTTGAAAACTGTTTGCAATTTTTTTCCACTTAACAATTCTGGTCTACTCTGCTTCTTCTTACTCTGTTTTTTTCCCCCCTTCCGCTTCCTCTTACTTCTTACCCTCTGGCACACACGGCTGTAATCTGGCTACCCAGATGCATACAGCGTTGCTGTTATTGTTTGCCACTGAGTCAGTTTTGACTCATAGCAACCTGACGTGACAGAGTGGAACTGCCCCCATAGTTTTCTAGCCTATAATCTTTACAAGATGTGTGTAATACCAAAAAACCAAACCCATCACTACTGAGTCAATTCTCACTCATAGAGACTTTATAGGACAGAATAAAACTGCCCCCATAGAATTTCCAAGAAGCATCTGGTGGATTCAGACTGTCAAACTGTCAAAATCTTAAATACTGTGCCACCAAAATGAAACAAGTGAATGTTAATATTAAAATCTAAGCAGCGAGTATATAATTGTTTACTATACAAATTATTTCAACTTTAATAACTGCTTGACAGTATTACCTATTTTTAAAATTTGAAAGGAAAAAATAGCAGCCCATAAGCAAAATTCTAGCCTAAAGATATGAGCACTCCACTTCTACATAGCAATAGCCTAGGTAAAAATTAATTTAATAATAAAAACACTTCAAAAGAAAAAAAGGTCTTAAAAGATAAAGGTTTTAGAGTTTTATTATTGATTTATGATGGGTTTTAAGAATTATTAGTAATACCCATTGCCATCAAGTGGGATCCAACTCATAAGGACCTGGTAGGACAGAGTAGAATTGCCCCATATGGTTTCCAAGAAGCAACTGGTGGATTGGAACTGCCAACCTTTTGGTTAGCAGCCATAACACTTATGCACTACACCATCAGAGTTTCCATTAGTAACAGTATCTGTCAATCATTTTGAAAAATTCAAAACAGATAAATCACAGAATAAACATCCTGTGACACGTGTCACTCAGACATCAGTAACACAGTTTTAAGAAAAACCCACCAGGTGGCAGAGAAAAGGAATCACTGAAGAGGTTCACATTTCAAATTCAAAGGAATAATGGAAAACATTTTATCAGGTTAATAGGAAGAATTTCTAGGCTTGTAACATGAAACTCACTTTACAGGGTACAGAACTAAAGTTTTAATGTAAATCTGAACTCCAACCTTTGTCTGAGGACTTTGGCTTGTTAACCAAAACAAAAAGCTAAACAAGGACCAGTTGCTATCAAGTTGATTCTGACTCAGGACAAGCCCATGTGTTTCAGAGGAGAACTGTGCCAATGATTGCAATTGGTTGTGCTCATTGGCACAGTTTTGCTCTCTTTTACTTACGTTTCAGAAACCCTGGTGGTGTAGTAGTTAAGTGTTACAGCTGCTAACCAGAAGACTGACAGTTCAAATCCACCAGGCACTTCTTGGAAACCCTGTGGGTGAGTTCTACTGTTGTCTATAGGGTTGCTATGAGTTGGAATCACCTGTATGGCTGAGGATTTGGTTTCTTTTGTATTTCAGAAACACTGGTGATATAGGTGGTTAAGTGGTTGAGCTACTAACCAAAGGGAAGCAGTTAGAATCCACCAGGTGCTCCTTATAAACTCTATGGGGCAGTTCTATTCTGTCCTATCAGGTCACTATAGGTTGGAATCAATTCAACAGCAGTGGTTTGGGTTTTTGTGTTTTATTAATGTGTAAGAAATGGTGATGCAGTTAAGGTTCTCCCTGTTCATGTGGAGAACGAGACTCATTCATCAACCCCCTCCCTGGTCTCACAGGGATCCTAGCCTCCCACATGCCCACCCGAAACCTGGAAGCCATGAAACCTCTGAATTCTTGGTCAGAGCACTTACTTTAGCACCATCCAGCACTCTTCTGACTTGAAGCAAATGCTTCACGTGCTGTGACAAAAACTTAAAAGTAGTAATAGAAGTAAATAATGTCAGGAGGAAACATGCATTATCTACAGTGCCATTACCAAAAGGCTCATAAGTAAGTGATGGAGGAGACCAGACATAATTGATCTAGTTGTAGAAATCAATACATATGTATGTATATGATTGATGGAGGACATAAGAAAAATTATAGTCACTTGCACTTGGCTGGCTTTGTATACCTTGTTAATTTTATGTTCTTCTTCCTAAGCTTCAGCAAGGTCCATCATAGGAATGTGATAAACAGCTGATAACATTTTTCTCAGTAAACTAACCTCAAAGGATGAGACCCTCATTCCTCTTTCCCTTATGTCCCTGCTTGTAGTTACTCTTCTTGAGATAGAAAAATGGACAATGGGACTGACGTAAACCAAATGTAATGTCAATGATGTGAGATGAAATAATAACCACCTGAAACAAAACAACTCTGTCTTAGCTTTGCTACATCCTTGAAAGATAAAATAAGTTACTTAAGTAGCTAACCAGTGTCCTTGAGTTGCTTTTGCAGAAGCCAGTGGGATAGAAGCAGTTAGCCAAATATGCTAAAAGTGAAACCCCTTGGTAGCTATGTAACCCTCCACTGGGAGTGCCTGGGAGCCCTGACCTGGCCCGGAGATTCAGACAGGGAGAGCAAGCACAGTCTTTAACAACCCATAAGAGGTCCTGCTCCAGGTCCCAGAACCCTCTGCTGCAGAAACCATCTTGGTGTTCAGCTGTATACACAATTTCATTAGCCTGTTCCACCCACTTCTCTAGAAACCATGCTCCTTTCTCAAAAATCTCTTGATGAATCATAGCTCCCTGCTTGGCCTTGAGACTTTAAAGGCTGCAATCTTCTTCTCTGAGGGGAGGCGACTTTGAAGGAAATATCCCCACTGCCTCCTTGTGGACCAGTGCGTAAAAAAATCTCTTGCTTCTCATCTCACCCCTGTCTCAAACATCTGCTGTTCGTAGCAGGCAGCACAACCCTGGTTAGGTCAGGTCTGTGGTAACCTGATCAACACGATTATTATGTCTGAGTAGGCCATGTTTTGTCTCCTGTAGTCTTCCAAAAGGATTCCTAACTGGTTTGCACACTGAATTTAGACAATTCTTCTACCTTTCCCTTCTCTGACAGGTGCTTTGAGCTGGCGATGAACCAGCAACAATTCAAGAAAATTTCAATATTTGTGCAACTAAATTTTTGTTTGGAAGTAGGGTAGGAGAAAAGTAAGAAAATAAAAAACAAACTTATGGAGTTAGAGTTACTTCAGCAAATGGATCAGTTGCATTTAAAATCACTGACAGTGATTGCTCGTATCGTAATTCTGCAGGTGCATTGTATTAACAGGAAGTTCAAGTTTTTAATGGAAAGGAGCTGATACGGGATAGAAAATATTCAACTAAAAGACACAAACAAGCAGCTCTCAGTTCTTAAACTAACTGCACTGATAGCACCCAAACTCTGATTTTAGCATTAAAACCCCATACCCTGTTTTATGTTTTGCTGAAATGTTAATTTCTTGATTTTACATGTGTATGAGTCCATTCTGACTCATAGTGACTCTGCAGAAAACACCTGCCTGGTCCTGTGCCATTCTCACAATATTTGTTATGCTTGATTTCATTGTTGCAGCCACTGTGTCACGCCATTTCACTAAGGGTCTTTGTCTTTTTTCCTGACCCTCTACTATACCAAGCATGGTGTCCTTCTCCGGGGACTCATCCCTCCTGACACCATATCCAAAATAAGTGAAACATAGTCTTGCCATTCTTGCTTCTAAGAAGCATTCTGATTGTATATACATACATATATTATATATTGACTTGTGTCCCCACAGAACATATGTCAACTTAGCTAGGCCATGATTCCCAACACTGTGTGATTGTCTATCATTTTGCCAACTGCTATGATATTCCTGTGTGTTGTAAATTCTATCTCTATGATGTTAACAAGGCAGGATTAGAGGCAGTTACATCAATGAGGCAGGACTCAAGCTACAAGATTAGGTTGTATCTTGAATCTATTTGTTTTGATATATATAGGTGCGGGTGAGATTAATTACAAAGACCTTCCTCTGGAGCTGACTGAGAAAGAAAAATCTTCTCCTTGGGTCTTGGACTTGAATTTCTAGTCTATAAGACTGTGAGAGAATAAACTGTGTGTTAAATCATCCACTGGTGGTATTTCTGTTACAGCATCACTAGATAACTATGTATATATACACCTACATCTACACACACACACACACACAAACACACACAAGGTCAGACAATTAAGATCGTGAACTCATCCTAGAAAAAAGTGCTACGTACTTCATTGTGGAATATCACTATGGTCACCTTTGAAATACTCCCCTTGGGAAGCTATGCACCGTCACCAGTGCCCAGTGCACCCTTCAAAGGACTTTTTCTAGGACGAGTCCTCAAACTTAATTATCAACCATGTCTGACAACAGCTCTGTTGGCCATTCCAGAAAAAGAGTTCCAAAATCATTTTGAAGGGTAGACTAGGTGCTGGCATTGTTGCACAGCTTCCAAGGGGAGCACTTTGAAGGTGATCATAGTGATATTCAGCACTGAGGTATGTAGCACTTTTTCTAGGATGAATTCATGAACCTAGTTCTCCAACCTCTTACATGTGTGTACACACACACACACACACGTATATATTTAATTACAAATATACATGCATATATTTAACAACTTTAAGATGTGTACCCAAATACTTCTTGACAAATGTCATGCTATGGGAACAGAACATGACAGGTCTGTCACCATTTCAGAAGTTTGTGTTAGTCTTTGTTGGACTTGTCTAGCAAGTTAGCTCATCCCTTTCCTAACTAGGGAGCAATCACACACATTTGTGTTACTTAGGATCACACCCTCCTAAAAATGTTTATTCAGCTGCATTTCCAATATTTTAGACCTGCTAAATGTAGGGTAACTCCCACCTTTATCCACATTTCAATACATGTTGGTGACCTGAAGTTTTAACTCTGCCATTTGTTAATCACAGTTCAGACTAAGTATAAAGAAACAAGTGCTGTGCCAGCTGAAAGATACATTCAAATAGTTGCAAAAATAATGTAAATGCAAAGATAATTGGTCTGCAAATTAAAGAGCTCAGGTTTCATACTGTTACAGCAAATGTGCATTTTATTGAATAGCAAGAAATATCAAGCACTGAAACATGTAACTTCCCCCCAAACTTCCTATTTCTCTCAATTTCTTTCTTTCCTCCACATACAACTGTCCCCAAATGAAAAAAGTTCTTTAAAAAAAAAAAATCCAAGTTTCTATAGTTTTTAGTCAATACAACTGTTTTCAACATTGTATACTGTCTTTCCTTCCTGTAACTTGGGTTGTTTATAAGCTAGTCAACTACTTGCAAGCAGTCCTCTCAATGACCAACATACGCTACCTCACAAAACATCAGCTTCAGTTAAGTGTCACAGAGGTATTATTATTCCTATAAACAGACACAAACACTGAAGCACAAGATAGCATGACTTGCCCAGTTGATACAAAAATTTCACATCTCTTGAACTAATTGGTTGGTTAGGTGAGCTGATTGGTCAAAAGGAACAATGGGGCAAGACCATAGGTCCAATTCCTTTGGGGCCAGATTCTGGGGTACCATTTAAGGTCACAAATTCTAGTGTGCCAGATATCTGGTGTATGTAAGCCACACATTAAAACAGAGACCAAGGAGAGGAAACAAATAACTTGAGTAAGAAATGAGATGGAACATATCACAACAGTCCCAACTGAAATCAAAACTATCATAACAGAATACTACAAAAGACTGCACTCTAACAAATTTGAAAACCTAGAGGCAATGGACAGATTTCTAGATTCATATCACCTGCCAACATCTTCACAAGAAGAACAACTTGATAAACTAGTTCATCACAAAGGAAGAGACTGAAAAAACTAGCAACCAAAAAAAAGTCCTGGCCCAAATGGCTTTATTGGAGAATTCTACCAAACTTTTAGAGAGGAGCTAACTCAAATACTGAGACTATTTCACAGCATAGAAAGAGATGGAATACTTCCAAATTCATTCTATGAAGCCAGCATAACCCTGATACCAAAGCCAGAGAAAGATCCCACAAAAAAAGAAAATTACAGACCAATATCACTCATAAACCTAGATGCAAAAATCTTCAACAAAATCTTGCCAATAGAATTCAACAACATATCAAAAAACCAAAAAAAACTTCATCATGAATGACCAAGTTAGATTCATACCAAGGATGTAAGCCTGGTTCAACATCAGAAAAACAATGTGATCAACCACATAAATAACACAAAGGTTAAGAAACACCCGATTTTGTCAATTGATGGAGAAAAGGCATTTGACAAAATCCAACACCCATTCATGCTAAAAATTCTCAGCAAAATAGGAACAGAATGTAGGATATCATCTTGCTGACCTCTGGCTGGAGGAAGGGGAGTGGACAGAGAGGAGGGGAAAGGAGGCTGTTGGGAGGATGAGACATGTATGGAGCAGAGAGGAATAGTGTGCAGTCACCGGACAGGGAGAGCAGTGGAAGCTGCATATAGGTGGGCATGTAAATTTATACGTGAATGTACATTTTCACTCAGTTATGTTAAATAAAATAAAAAAAATAGGAACAGAATGCAAATTCCTCAATGCAATAAGGGGCATCTACGCTAAGCCAACAGCCTACATCATCCTGAATGGAGAGAGACTGAAAGAACTGCCCTTGAAAATGGGAGCTAGACAAGGATGCCCATTCTCACCACTTCTATACAACATTGTACTAGAGATACTAGCCAGAGCAACTAGACAAGACAATGAAATAAAGGGCATCCATATAGGCAAAGAAGTAAAAATCTCCCTATTTGCAGATGACATGATTGTAGATGCAGACAACCCTAAAGAATCCATAAGTAAACTACTGGAACTAATAGAAGAATTCAGCAAAGTATCAGGATATAAGCTAGTTATCAGTAAATCAGTATGAGTCCTTTATACCAACAAAGAGATCATCAAAGAAGAAATCACCAAATCAATACCATTTACTATAGCCCCCAAGAAGACAAAATATCTATGAGTAAATCTAACTAAAGAAGTAAGAGACCTATACAAAGAGAACTACAAGATCTCACTGCAAGAAACCAAAAGAAACTTACATAAATGGAGAAACCTATGCTGCTCATGGATAGGAAGACTTAACATCGTGAAAATGTCCTTTTTACCCAAAGCAATCTACACATACAATGCAATCCCAAAGAAATTCCAGTGTCATTTTTTTAATGAGATGAAGAAACAACTAGCCAACTTTGTCCAGAAAGGGAAGAAACCCCAGATAAGTAAAGCACTACTGAAGAAGAGAAACACAGAGGGAGGCCTCACACTGCCCAACTTTAGAACCTATTACATTGCCACAGTAGTCAAAACTGGTGGTATTGGTACAAAAAGAGACATGTAGAGCAAATGGAACAGAGTGGAGACTCCAGAGATGCCACCATTCTCCTATGAACAGTTGATATTCGATAAAGGCCCCAAGATTTTAAACTGGAGTAAAAACAGTCTCTTCAATAAATGGTGCTGGCAAAATTGGATATTCACTTGCAAAAAATTGAAACAACACCTGTATCTCACACCTTATACAAAAACCAGCTCCAAATGGATAAAAGACCTAAATATCAAACCTAACACTATAAAGCTCGTCCAAAAAAAATCAGATCAGCAATGAAAGTTTTAATACACGATGTAGACAGATTTTAAAAAATGACAAACAAAGCATGATCAACAGAAGAGAAAATAGACAAATGGGAACTACTAAGACTCAAACGCTTTTGCTCATCCAAAGACTTTATCAAAAGAACTAAAAGATCACCTACAGAATGGGAAAAAAATATTCGGCAAATATATGTCAGACTGACATCTGATCTCCATAATCTACAAGATATTGCAAAATATCAACAAGAAATAGTAAATAATCCAATTAAGCAATGGGCAAAGGAGATGGACAGACACTTCACCAAAGATGACATCCAGGCAGCCAAAAGACACATGCAGAAAGACTCGCGATCATTAGCTACTAGAGAAATCCAAATCAAAACTACAATGAGATACCATGTCACCCCAACAAGGTTAGCCGCAAAACAACAGATGCTGGATAGGCTGTGGAGAGATTGGAATGCTCCTACTCTGCTGGTGGGGTTACAAAATGGTACAGCCTCCATGGAAAGCAATTGGGCACTTCCTTAAAAAGCTGGAAATTGATATACCATTTGACCCAGTAATCCTACTGCCTGCAATATATCCTACAGAATCAAGGGCAGTCCTGGCTACTTACTAGCTGTCCACCTGCTAGCTATGTTACAAGAAAACCAGTGTCTTAGAATCTCAGTTTCTTCATTGATAAATTGGGGACAGTCAGGTCTACTGTAAAGGGCTAACGTAAAGACTGTTGTTAGTTGTTGTCAAGTAGGTTCCAGTTCATGGCTCCACATATATGGAGTATAACTGCTCCCTAGGATTTTTAAGGTCACTAGGCCTGTCTTTGGAGGCACCTCTGGGTGGGTTTGAACAGCTAACTTTTCAGCTAGTGATCAAACACTTAACCATTTGCACCACACAGGGATTCCTCACGTGAGGATTAAAAAATCAAATCAAATCCATTGCCATAGAGTCATTTCCAACTCATAGTGACCCTATAGGACAGAGTAGAACTGTTCCATAGGGTTTCCAAAGAGTGCCCAGTAGACTGATCTCTTGGCTAGCAGCTGTAGCACTTAACCACTATGCCACCAGGGTTTCCATGTAAGGATAAGAGGCACACGAAAAGTAAATCAGTTGCTGTTAAACACACTCTGACTCATGACAATCCCGTGTGTGTCAGAGTAGAATTGTGCAGCACAGTGTTTTCAATGGATGATATTTTAGAAGTAGATCACCAGGCTTTTCTTCTATCATACCACTAGGTAGACTCAAACCTCCAACCTTTCAGGCAACAGCAAGTATGTCAACCATTTTTGTATCACCCAGGGACTCCCAAGAGGCATGTTACAAGTCCCAAATAAATCATACTTCTTATTATCTCTTTAGGAGACTTTGAGGCTTTCATATAGGAAGATAATATATATATATATATTTTTTTTTATTTAATGTGACTGAGTGAAAATGTACATTCCCATATAAATTTACATGCCCACCTATATGCAGCTTCCACTGCTCTCCCTGTCCGGTGACAGCACACTATTCCTCTCTGCTCCATACATGTCTCATCCTCCCAACAGTCTGCTTTCCCCTCCTCCCCACCCACTCTCCTTAGGAAGACAATATTAGAGACATAGTGCATGTTCTATGATTGTCATTTTCTGGAGAAACAATTCTACAGTGATCATTCATCATTTTCCATTCATCTCTGCAGATGCCTTTGTCACCTTATACTTTAGGATAAAATTCAATTAATTTGAGACAACTGGCCCGGTACAAAAGTTTGCTTTGTGATCGTGAAACTCTGTACATATGGCTTTGCCAAAAGTCAGAATCAACTAGATGATAACTAACAATAAGCCTCACATCAGACCTTTACAATCAATCTGATTATCCTCAGTTTACCAACATGGCCTACACTTGAGCTGAAGTAAAACAGTTATTATTTATAAGTCATCGTAAGTAAGTGAGCCAGTCAACACCAACATAAGGAGCATGAAGCACAGGGAATTTCCCTAGCTGACACAGGCAACATAAATTGAATGTAAGTCATGACTTTGAATCAAGCATTTTCCCTTAGTTCATCCTGGTTCTACTCATTCACCACTTAGTTCTTCCATGTAACATACTGAATTTCATTTTCATCTTATACAAAAATAATAACTGACCTTGGTTTCAAATTTTCATACAGATGGAGTTTTGAGTGCTTCTTATTCTGCCTTTCACAAACGAAATTCTCTTAAAAAAATCCTGAAGTTGAATGTCATGAGGTGGTTAGCCAATGTTTTAAAACAGTATCTGCACACTATTTAATGAAAGCTGATTTGTTCTGCAAACCTTTATCTAAAGTTCAAACTAAAACAATAATAATAATAAAAGAGAGAACCCCGACTGAGGTTGAGTCATCAAATTATAGCTATTCAGGGACTAGATGGGGTCTTAGAAGTCGCTCATACCAACCCTTTCATCTTATATCTGTGGGATCAGTCATTAAAAATTCTTCTGGGTCTTAATAGCTTAACGACTATTAAAATCAAACATAGACTATAATTAAGCATGTAATTAAAAGCATTAGAAACAACATTTGGTCAAAAAGTGGTTACATCTCAGAGGGTAACTAAATGTTCCTTTTTTTCCTTTTTGTAATTGTCTTTTCTTCTCCAAAGTAAGAGTTCTAGGTGGAAACATTAGAAAAAATGTTTTGCAAATCATCAGAAGTCACGATATGCAAGTGGTATTCCCACATTAAAAAAAAAAAAAAAAGAAAGAAACACCTGGGTGTACCTGATTTGGAAAATCCAATGTAAAGCTATGGGAGCCATTCTTAGGACAGTTTCAAAGCATCATCGGTCTTCATATGGGATCATCCTGCTCCCCTATCAGTGCAGTTAGTAGACCTTGGACAAAGATGTCACACCAAGACAGCTTTGCTCTTAAAATCAAGGAAAAGCCCTTGCTTGGAATTCCTGTTTGGAGAAGAATGACTCATTCCGTGCTTGATTTTCCTGTTTTGTTTTGGTTTTTCTCTCCCATTTAAGAGTAATAATGCAAAGAGAACAAGGGCGGGCACATTAAATTTGTATACTCTTCCCCCTAGCTCATTCAGCTGCCGGAAGATTGAGTGATAAGGATGGTATGTGGAGAACTACAAAAATGGAATGGTGGAACCGAGGCACGTCCTTACCTGGAATGAAAACTAAAGCCTCTGATTGCAGGGAGGTGCCAAGGTGCTAATAATACCTAGGCTTATCACAGTAGTATCAGCCTTTAAAGACATCCATACTGTCTGGAAACAAAGCACAATTAGGGGATCATGGGAAACAAAATATTTTTTAAATTTAGTTCACGTTTTATTGCAGCAATATGCGCACATTTGTAAAAATTCAACCTGTAAGACTAGTTATGGAAGACAGCAGTCTTCCACCTGCCAAATGCCCTTTTCTTGGGAGCAGTTACTTTTTTTTTTTCTTTTCCAGTAAATTCCTTTTTAAAAAAATATATATTTATTGTGATTGAGTGAAAGTGTACAATTCACTTTAAGTTTACATGCCTGCCTATTTGCATCTCCTACTGCTCTCCTTGCCTGGTGATAGCACACTCCTCCTTTCTGTTCTATACAAGTCATATCCTCTTAACAATCTCCTACCCCCTCTTCTCCACCGTCCAGTGGGATGACATCCTACAGATACACAGAACCATAAAGTGCACACACAATATGGTCACTCTGTGTCACCAAGTCCAATCCATTGTGTTCAAGTAGTTGATCTCAGTAATGATTTATGAACAGGGGCAGCATCAGGTCAACAGGCCACGCTCCCAGGGGAACCCCCAGGCCTTCAGACCATCAGTTGTGGACTTCTAGCGGAGTTCTCAGGATGCATCCCTTTTTAATCTTGGGTTGCCACTGAGATTCAACTTTGAAAGCCCCATCACAGCTATCACTGGTGGTGGCCAGGCACCGTCTGGTTCTTGTCACATGTTGATGTAGTCACCGATTCACATGGGTCTTTCTGTCTTCTGGGTTCTCTTTCCCCCGTGTTGCTTTTGTCCTTGGTGATCATCTGTTCCTGCTGAACTGGGATCATTTGATGTACCTTAGATGGCAGCTCGTTAGCTTGGAAGACCTCAGACACCACTCACCAATATGAGGTGAAGAAGACTCTCTTAGCAATAAGCTAGTTATGCCAATTGGCCTCAATGTCCCCCGCTACTCTGTCCTTGCAACATTGGGTTAAGATAGGAAGAGTTTTCAGGTTATGTAGAAGTCCAGTTAAATTGACCTTCATTCTAATGTGTGCTGTCACTGATTTCACCCAACCAAATTTCTATCAACTATCTCATCTATAACTAGCTCTCTCCCTCTCTCTCTCCCCTCCCTTGCAGCTGCCAAAGAGTCTTTGCTTCTGTACCCGAGTCTGTTTTTAAGTCCTTATAGTAGGCGTCTCATACAAAATTTGTCTTTGTGCCACTGATTAATTTCACTCAGCACAGTGTCTTCCAGTTGAAACCAGTTTATGAGGTGCTTCCTAAAATCATCATTGTTTTTTATCATTGCATAGTGTTCCATTGGGTATATATACCATAGTTCATCCATTCATCTGTTGGGCACCTGGGTTGATTCCATCTTTTAGCTATTGTGGACTGTGCTGCAATTAACATTCATGTGCATGTGTCTGTTTGTGTGGATGCCCTTGCTTCTGTAGGATATATTCCACGCAGTAGGATTACTGGGTCAAATGGTATATGTATTTCCAGCTTTTTAAGGAAGCACCAGATCGCTTTGCAAAGAAGTTGTACCATTTTGCAATCCCACCAACAGTGTAGGAGAGTTACAATTTCTCCACAACCTCTCCAGCATTTGTCATTTTGTGTTTTTTGGATCATGGACAACCTTGTTGGGGTGAGATGATACCTCATTGTAGTTTTGATTTGAATTTCTTTAATAGCTAATGATCATAAGCATTTGTGCATATGTCTTTTGGCTGACTTTAGAAATTATCTGTCCATCTCCTTCACCTATTGCTTAATCAGATTATTTATCCTTTTCCTGTTGATATTTTGTAGTATTTTGTAGATTATGGAGATCAGACGTCAGTCTGACATACAGTTGCCAAATATTTTTTCCCATTCTGTAGGTGGTCTACTGATGGATTCTTCAGTATTCTCTGCATATACAATCATATCATCTGTAGACAGACAGATTTTTACTTCTTCCTTGCTGATGCAGACACCCTCTATTTGTCTTGTCTAATTGCTCTGGCCAGAAGCAGCTACTTTCAATCAATTTTTTTTTTTGTATTTATGTACACATGTCTCACTACCACTTTTACATCATACACCATTTTACACTGTTTCTTAAAAACTTACCTCCAGTTTGGGGCACTAGCTATTGAGTTTGCACTTAAGCAAATGAGAATTTAGCCTTCTTTCTGCACTTTTCCCAAATCTGGCCTGCTGTGGGTTGAACTGTGTCTCCCAGAAATGTGTGTCAAGGTGACTAGGCCATGATTCCCAGTAGTGTGTGGCTGAGTATTCCATGTGCTGTCAATCCTAACCTTTATGATGTTAATGAGGAAGGATTAGAGATGGTCATGTTAATCAGGCAGGACTCAATCTATATGATTAGTTGTATCTTGAGTCAATTACTCTTGAGATAGAAAAGAGAGAATTGAGCAGACAGGAGGGGAACTCATGTCACTAAGAATGAAGAATCAGGAGGCAAGCATGTCCTTTGAATTTGGGGTTCCTGTGATGAGAAGTTCCTAGACCAGACAGAAGATAGATGACAAGAATCTTTGTTTATTAGAGCCAACAACCTGTGGTATTTATTACCACAGCACTGGATAACTAAGACTTGTCCCAATGACATACACAAATTTCTCACTCCCCCATCCTTCCAGTAAATTTATATCTGTAGTTATAATTATTAGATCCATATTTACAACACTATCACTATATGCATGCTATTCATCACTGAGTCATATAAGGCACAGTAACTGACTTTTCTTGCACAACTTTTGATCCTCCCAGTAGTTAATTGCTTTGTTATGTCCTTATTACAAATTCAACTTGTTATGAAATCTCCTTTCAATATGTTCAAATGCATATTCTAGCAATTTCAATTACTTGAAATTTGTCTACCTTCAAACTATCCTGACTGGTCTACAGGCTTTTGCAGGCTGTCGCTCTGAGATCATCATTCTTTTTGTATATTGGGCGGGATCACCTATTTTCTGGAACCTACATCACCAGCTTTATTACCTAATTTTGTCTTCTTTCTTCCCCTATTTTGGTGGAGCATATTCTTTAGTAAGATTTATGAGAAAAGGTGCAAAGGAGGTAAGTAGTTTGACATATCATGTGTCTGAATCTGTCTTTATTGTAACTTCTCATTTAATTGATAACCTAACTATGTATAGAATTCTAGATTGATTGGGAATAATGTTTTCTAAAAACTTTGAAGGCATGTCCCTGTCTTTCAGTTCTCAATATCAATGCTAAGAAGTCAATACCATTCTGATACTATTTTTATTGATAGGATCAACTCTTTGTGACCTTTGTTCTAAAATGTCACTGTGATGTGTCATAGTGTTGGTTTTCTCCATTTAAAACTTGCAAATACACATTGGGTTCTTTCAGCTAGTAACCCAGTTTGATAGAATTTTGATAATTAATTTTTAAATAAATTATTTTCTTCCATCAAGTTTTTCTGTTCTCTTTTTAGGGACTTCCTGTTAGTTGGATGGTAAACCTAAGCAGATTCTCTAATTCTATTGCCTTTTCCTACTGCTTTTTAAGAAGGTTTCTCAGTTTTCCCTCTCAGTGTTTATACTAAATTTTACATGAAACCCAAAACCCAGGTCCATTGGTTCCAACTCATAGCAACCCTACAGGACAAAGTATAACTGCCTCATAAGATTTCCAAGGCTGCAATCGTTATGAAAGCAGATGTGATAGTTTTCTCCCAAGGAGTAGTTGGTGGATTCAAATCACCAAAATCTCAGCAGTGAGCACTTAACCACTATGCCACTTATGCTTCTTTAGGCTTTACACATACATACACATGCACTATGAGGTCCATGGGTCACAGACCCCTATAGGATTGCTATGAGTCAGACTTGATCAATGGGAAGCATATAGATACAAAACCTTTTTTTGTTGTTCTCTCATTATTCCTTTATTTTAAAACAGCATTCCAGAATGCATCTCTTTGAGATAATATCTCTGATGGTTGTGTTGAAATTTTCGTCTCCTACCATAACCTGTTTCTTTGAGTTGCTTTTTCCCTTGCATTTTCATACGGGGTCTCTGTGTTTCATCTAAGAAGTTTTCTTCAAATGTGTGAAAATCTGTAGCTGTCTGCTCAGATTTAAGAGCAGGCCACTAAAAATTTGATTGGAAGATTTATACATGTAGGTGGGACTTGTCAAATGTGGGATTTATGAAAGGGTGAACTATCTACACTGCTTTATTGTGACATGTTTGTTTTTGTGTTGATGTTTTCTCTGTTGTTCGTATTAATCTGTTCTGGGACATTCTTCTTTGTGGGTTGATTTTTCACCTTTTTCAGGGTTGGTTTTGTGGTTGTTGAGACTCCTGTATTATGTTCCTTGATTCTATATGTTGCATCTTTATTGTGCTTTACGGCCACCCCTATGATTCCTCTTGATAAACTATATATAAACCCAATTTCAATTACTACCATTTGTATCAACTTCCTCTCCATCTGGAAGGATTATAGCAACTGTAATACATTCTTCTTTTTAATATGATGGCATCACACTTTTCATGATATGATCACTGGATTATTTCTTTCACTAATATAGCTTTGATAGAGTTTGAAGCCTTCCCTGAGTAGGATTCCAGGTGATGTGTCCTGTATTTTCTTCTAAAATATAAAGTTAGTGTTTTGTTCTTCTAAGCTAAGAGATTCTTTCAGTATTTCTTGTAGCTTTGGTTTGGTTTTTACAAAGTCTCTGAGTTTTTGTTTATCTGTGAATGTCTTAATTTCATTTTCATATCTGAAAGATAGTTTTTCAGGATATATAATTCTTGGTTGGAAGCTCTTCTCCTTCAAGGCTTTGAATGTGTCATGCCACTGTCTCCATGCCAGTATTGATTCTGCTGAAAAATCCAACAAAAGCCAACAGAGTTTCCCTCTGAATGTGTGATTTACTTTGAGTCTTGCTGCCTTTAAGAGTTTCTGCTTAGGTTTCATTTTGTTAAGCTTGATTATAATATGTCTTGAAGTCTTTCTTTTGAGATCTATGTTGAGTAGTGTTCGATATACATCTTGGATATCTATACTGTCTTCTGTCATAATTTCTGGGATGTTTTCTGTTAGGAGCTCAGCAACAATACTCTCTGTGTTCTCAGGTGTCCTGCCCTGTTCAGGAACTCCAATGAATCATAGATTGTTCCTCTTAGTGGAGTCCCACATGTTTTGTAATGCTTCTTCGTTTTTCTTGTTTCTTTTTCTAATTTCTCCTCATAGATGCTGGAATCAGTAGCTCTGTCTTCCAAATCTGAAAGTCTATTTTCCATTTGTTCCATTCTGTTTTCTTGGTTTTCAACTGAAGTTTCTGTGTCTTTGATTTTGTTCTTGTTCTGTTGAATTTCAGAGTACTGGTGTTCCAGATGGAACAGCTTGCTTAACTTTTCATTTTGCTCTGTTGCATTTTGCATAAGGTCTAGGAGGGCTCTCTATGCCATCTTTCTGTATTCACCTTCTGATAGTGTCAGAAAAGCTTCTTCATCTAGGAAGTTTTATGGTGCTTTCTTTTCGGGGCCTTCTGAAGCCACAGGTGATTTCTTGGTTATACTTTTCTCCAGGGTTTGTTGTTTTTGGGACATCATGTGAGTCAATAGAGGCTGGGAGAGATGCTGTGAGGATGGACCACAGTTGTTTCTCTAGGCCATCTTAAAATGAAGGGTAAAAAGTATCTGACAACTTCCAAAGTCAGGTTTTCAGGTGTATAGGACCCTCTTCCCAGCTGGCAAAGTAAGCACCTCTATATCAAACCCCAGGTGTTATAAACCAACTGAAAATACAGAAAGACTACTGCCCTGCTGGCCTCTGCTGTCAGGCCCCAGCTGTAGGTGACACTGTGTAGAATACTGCTTTTCTGCTGGAAAAGTGCTCTCATCTGGGAAGGTGCTACCTCCCAGTCCAGGAATTAGGTCCAGCTGAGGCCTCCATATGGGTAATCCACCTCCCAGTGGAACAAGATGGTGTCCCTCACAAGCTTGCTGCCTGTCTGGGTACTGGCTACTCTACAGCAGAGGCAGAAAGACAGGCCAAAGGTGCTGAGATGCACAGTCCACAGCATCTGTTGCTGGGCCCCAGCTGTAGGTGACACTGTGTAAAAGACTGCTCTTCTGCCAGAAAAGCGCTTTCCTCTGGGCAGGCACTGCCTCCCAGCCTAGGAAGTAAGTCCAGCTGGGGCCTCTGTGTGAGTGTCTCCCTCACCCAATGGATCAAGACGGCGTCCCGCAAAAGCTCGTGTCCTGTCTCAGTACCAGCTACTCAATGGTGGAGGCAGAAAGTGAGGCCAAAGGTGCCAAGACGCACAGAGTCCAAAGCCAAGCTCTCAAAATATGGCAATTTCACCTGCCAATCCCACCAGCAGTGTGTCTGAGATTAGCTGCTAGTCAGGTTCCAGCTCCACCTGCCAACTAACACAAAGAAAAAAAGTTAAAATGGTGAGTTACCTTCGGTCCATGCAAGCCAGCAAGCACCAAAAGTCGGGTCAGCAAAAGAGAGGAGATTTTGTGTTTGGTGGTATGAAGTCCAAATTAACAGCCCTATGCCGTGTCCTAGGGCTCAGTAGGTGTCCAGAAGGCTCCATTTAATTGTCAGTTCAGGTCTTGGTTTCCAGAGGAATTTAAGGAGACGTGTGTTTAGTCTGCCGTCTTGACTCCACTCCCTGCACTGCTTTATTGGAGAGCTCCTAATGTCAGTATTTATGTTATTCCTATTGTGTTATAAGCCAAGAGAAAACACTTCTAGCTTTCTGTCTGGGAATATAAGATGGTCTGCACCCATTCTAGAAAATCAAAGGAGGAAGAAGTAAGGGAAGATAACTCAACATTCAGTTTAAATTCTCCCTGTTTTCAGTATAGAACCCATACACCTGTCCTCAGCCCAGAAAACCCATCTTCTTCTGAGGCAGGCAATAACCATTTATCCATCTATTTCCTGTGTCCCAAAATTCTGCTTTGTAGTCTTCTCTCCTCTTTTGTTTGTAAGCTTATCATTTTTAAAATAAATTTCTTTACTACTATTTTTAGCAGGATTTTCAGAAGTAAATACATGCATTCAAACCATCTTTAACTGGGACTAGGGATACTCATCTTGAAACACTGGCCTCACCTAGAAACCCTGGCACTATAGTGGTTAAAAGCTATGACTGCCACTCCAAACATTGGCAGTTTGAAGCCACTAGGCACTCCTTGGAAAATCTATAGGGGCAGTTCTACTGTGTCCTGTAGGGTTGCTCTGAATCAGAATTGAATTGACTATAGTGGGTTTGGTTTTTGGTCTTTGGGTTTGGCCTCACCTGTAGTTATCAGTACTTGTAAATACACACATGAATTTCACTATCTCTGATTTCACGCAGCACGGATATTTACTGTTTACTGTGTGCCAGGCGGTACTACTCTAGACATAACTCAGGACTTCAAGGAGTTCAGAGTCTAATGTGAGTTGGCTAGATAAACAGACAAGTGCATAACAGTGAGATGACTGTTACTGTTAGGATACTACATGTTCTGTAAAGCTGGGAAGCCCTCCTACCCTAGTTTGGAGGAATCCTTCATGTATATATTTAGTTAACAAATATTTATGAGGCACTTAGACCATGCCAGGTACTATGCTAGATGCCTGTTACACAATTGTGAAAAGCAGAATAAATAAATAAAATAAAACCTTCTCTTATGGTATAGAAAATTGCAGTCTTTGCTCCTTGACTGTGGGGTTAAACCCTGGCTTCTCTGTTTTCAAGTGTAATCTTAAGTAAGTTACTCTTTGTCAGGGACCCATCTACGGAAAATAGTGACTATGGTAATTCATTTTAAATTGCTGAATGACCTCTTGCAGCTGGTGACAGAAATTGCAATGGCCAATAGAAACTTCTCAGTAGTGTTCTCCATCTAGCACACACAAAGCATGTGCCCTCCCTGCTATACCTTAGTTACTACCTCTGCTCCTTGTAACTCAGTTACCTACTGTGCAAAATGAGGAAAACAATGTTGTTGTCAGCTCCCATTGAGTCAGTATTTGACTCATGGCTACCTTGTGACCAATGCGAAAAAAACCCTACCCAATCCTGCATCATCCTCATGATTGGCTTCCAATCAGATCACTATGATCCACAGGGTTTTAATTGGCTGGTTTTCAAAAATACAACTCATAATCTATGGCTTCTTAGATTCAACACAGTATGGTATTAAATGTGAAAATGTCAGTAAGACATTGAAGAGATGAAAACAGGGATTTGAACCAGTTCTAACTGGGTCAAGTCATGGACAATGAAGTGAAACTGCAACAGAACTAAGTTTCTACAGTTTGGATGATCTACAATGACAACTAAATGGGAAAAATTATGGGTTGAAACCTTGGAACAGGAGACTCAGAAGAGATGTCATATACCCTTTCCAGAGCCTGATGTATGAGACTGAATCACTGGCAGGACTGTAGAGAGCAACAGATATTCAAAGTAGTATTTGCATTTGAGCAGGTCATCACTGTTTCTGACTCTGCTCAAAATCCAACAGGCAACAGACTTGGTTGCTATGCAACACATACATTGTCTGTGCTTGCTAAAAGGGAGATTTTGTTTCTAGCAAGACTTCAGCTCATTTTTTCTATTCTGTTTATTGTTCTAGTTAACCTAAATTTTAAACATCCAGGCCTGTTCCACTTTTGCTTCCTCATCCATGACTGAACAGGGAAGAAGTAGTTTAAAGCCCTGGATGAAAGTAGGCAGTTGGAGACAGTGGTATGAAACTTAGAAGAGAGACAGTTGAATCAGAAATTAAGTATGGAGTCATCTGGAGTTTGTTAAAGTCACAACAGTGAATGAGATACTTTTGGGGAAATAGTCTAGTGAGGACAAGAGGATCCAGGTTGGAGCCCTGGGAAATTACAACAGTTGAAAGTTGAGTAGAGGAGGAAAAGCCAGCAAAGGAAACATTTTTTAGTTCATTGATTTCTTACTAGTATTGCTTACTAGACAGAAGAGTGAAGGAGCCAGCACCTGTTTCTTTTTTTTTTTCTCTCTAATGAACTAACTGTCAAGTACTTTACCACACTTAGATTTTATACATGACACAGGTAAATTAGGAAAAGCAATTCATAACCATCTAGGTGTATTTAAGAAATAATATATTGATAAATCTCTAGCTCTTTCACCTCTGAAAATTTTACGTAAATACAAATAACGCTTTCCGGTCATTGGATAAGCATTTTAATCAGATTATGATTTGGGATAGAAAATAGGTTCACTGCATATTAACCTAGATAATTGTCTAAAGACAGAAGTGGGAAAAACAGCCACTAGATGTACTGTAGCTTTCCTGTACAAAAACGCTCCTGTGGAGATCACATGCCATTTGCTGTAACATTTCTATACTGTAAGTAGCAGACTAGCTGGTAGAAATGCTAACTTACCCACCTTTCATTTACTCTTTGTCACACATTAGAAACAAGAACAATATTAAGTGGACTTCAGCATAACTTGAATACTCCTTCCATCTTAACCCAATATTGCAAGGATAGAGTAGCTGGGGCAGGGGACAGGAGACCATGCTCTTAGGTGAAATTGGGGCCAATTGGCACAACTAGCATTTTGTTAAGAGGGCTCTCTGCACCTCACATTGGTGAGTGGCATCTGGGGTCTTAAAAGCTGCCAGGCTGCCATCTGAGGGCATAGCAAATGGTCCCAACTCAGCAGGAATGGATGCTCACTGAGGACCAAAGTGACATGGAGTAAAGACCATCCAGAAGATAGAGAGACCTACGTGAGTGGGTGTCTACATAGACTTGGCACTGAAAGAACTGGATGGTGCCCGGCCACCACCAGTGATAGCTGCGATGGAGCTCACTAAGTTGAGTCTCACTGGCAACACAAGAATATAAAGGGGTGTACCCTTAGATCTCCACTAAAAGACTGCAATTGATGGTCCAGTGGCTTCGGGGTTTCCCTGGGAGCATGGCCCCTGGCCCTGATGCTGCCCTTACCCATAAATCATAATGAAGGTCCACTCTTCAGACACGAATGGATTGGACTTGGCGTTGCAGATTCACCATATATTGGATGCACTTTATGGTTCTGTGTATCTGTAGGATATCATCCTGCTGACCTCTGGCTGGAGTAAGGGGAGTGGGTGGAGAGGAGCGGAAAGGAGACTGTAGGGAGGATGAGTCATGTGTGGAACAGAGAGGAATAGTGTGCTGTCACCAGGCAGGGAAAGCAGTGGAAGCTGCATATAGGTGGGCATGTAAATTTATATGGGAATGTACATTTTCACTCAGTCATAATAAAGGAAAAAAAAAGAAAGAAAATCCCTTTTTTGTTAATATCCCTCCCATATGATGATTAACCAAAAAGCAAATGGAGCCACTTGTCATCAGATCCCAACTCAAACAGCGATCTTATTGGACAGGGTGGAACTGCCCCATAGTGTTTTCAAGGAGCTGATGGTGAATTTGAACTATCAATCTTTTGGCTAGTAGCTGAGCTCTTAACCACTATGCACCAGGGCTCCCATATGATAATTAGGGCCTTTTGAAATATGAAGGCTAGAAGCACACCAATTTCACCCAACCAAATTTCTACCAACTATCTAATGTAAACCCTCCCCCGCAGCCTGCCCTCCTTCCCCTCCCTTGCAGCTGTCAGAGTCTTTTCTTCTATACATAAGTCTGTTTTTGAGATCTTATTGTAGGGGTCTCATACAATATTTGTCCTTTTGTCCCTGATTACTTTCACTCAACATAATGTCTTCCAGTTGAAACCAGGTTATGAGATGTTTCCTGGAATCATCATTATTCTTTATCATTGCATAGTGCTCCATTGAGTATATATACCATAGTTTACCTATCCATTCCTCTGTTACTGGGCATCTGGGTTGATTCTTTCTTTTTGCTATCGTGGACTGTGCTGCAATAAACATTCTTGTGCATGGGTCTGTTGATGTGAAAGGCCTGATTCTGTAGGATATATTCCAAGTAGTGGAATTATTGGGTGAAATGGTATATCTATATCCAATTTTTTTAAGGAAGCACCAGATTGCTTTCCAAAGAGTCTGGACCATTTTGCAACCCCACCAACAGTGTAGGAGGGTTCCACTTTCTCCACAGCCTCTCCAGCATTTGTTGTTTTGTGTTTTTTGGATCATGGCCAACCTTGTTGGGGTTAGATGGTATCTCATTGTAGTCTTGATTTGAATTTCTTTAATAACTAAAGATAGTGAACATGTCCACATGTTCCTCGATTTCCTCTTCAGAGAAATGTCTGTCCATCTCCTTTGCCCACCACTTCATTGGATGATTTATCTTCTTACTGATATTTTGTAGTACCTCATAGATTACGGAGATCAGGAGTCGGTCTGACATAGAGTTGCCAAATACTTTTTCCCATTCTGTAGGTGGCCTTTTAATTCTATTAATAAAGTCTTTGGATGAGCAAAAGTGTTTGATTCTTAATAGTTCCCATTTATCTATTTTCTCTTCTGTTGATTGTGGTTTGACAGATTTTGAAGTCTATGTTGTGTATTAAAAGTTTCATTGTTGTTCCTATCTTTTCTTGGATGAGCTTTATTGTTTTAGGTTTGATATTTAGGTCTTTTATCTAGTTGACGGCACTTGGCTTTTGGCTTTTATCCAGTTGGACTTGGTTTACGTATAAGGCATAAGATCTTGATCTCGTCTCACTTTATTGCAGATGGATATCCAATTTTGCCAGCACCATTTGTTGAAGATACTGTTTTTACCCCAGTTTAATGTCTTAGGGCCTCTGTCGAATATTAACTGTTCATAGGCAGATGGTGTCATTTCTGGGGTCTCAATTCTGTTCCATTGATCGATTTGTCTGTTCTTGTACCAGTACCAGGCTGTTTTGACCACTGTAGAAGTGTAGTATGTTCTAAGGTCGGGTGATGAGAGGCTTCCCAGTGTGTTCTTCTTCTTTAGTAGTACCTTACTTATCCGGGGCTTCTTCCAAAAAGGGATATTAATAAAATCAAATGAAATTAAAAATTGCATTAAGTGGAGGATGGATGTACGAAAAATGAAAATGAGAGGAACTGAAATGAAGATAAAGGAGGAAGATCATTTGACACCACATTTTTAATTTTGTCCCAGTCAAGCCCAGCCCAGACCTTTTCCTGGCTTGTTATCTTGTTATCTCTATATGCCAGTCCTGGAAACTTGTGGTGTACTGGTATTCAACTAACATCTGAGCATTAATAGGCAAATTTGGGAAAGTAGAAGCTACGGGCCAGGTGAGAACGTCAGATGCCAAGTTCCAATTTTTTATCCCTAATACATCTGTAATTATAAGCTAATGGGAGTAAGATATGCAGAAGAAAGCCAATGTCTCAAATGCCTTTTCTGAATTGTTACAACAGTCGTTGATCTTGATTACACATTTAAAGTTGGCTGTGGCTGCCTGTAAATTAACAGAGGGGGTTAAGAAAAAAAAAATCAACTTTATTAACCATTCCCCCGAGTACTAAAACCAAAACCAGACCCACTGCAGTCCAGTCAAGTTCAATTCATAGCGACCCTGTGGACAGATCAGAACCGCCCCCATAGTTTCCAGTAACCGTCTGGTAGACTAGAACTGCTGACCTCTTTGGTTAGCAGCCATAGCACTTAACCACTACGCTGACCAGGCAACTCACAATTATGTTAGCAAACCAAAAAACCAAACCCAGTGCCCTAGAGTCAATACCGACTCACAGTGACACTCCAGGACAGAACAAAACTGCTCCATTTAGTTTCCAAAGAGTGCCTGGCAGACTTGAACTGACCCCCTTTCGGTTAGCAGACGTAGCATTTACCCACTAAACTACACAAGGATGCAGTTTTTCATAGGGTTTATTCCTGTAACTCACTATAAAACCCAAATTCGTAACACTAAGAAACCAAATCTGTGGCTGTCAAAGTTGATTCTAACTCGTAGCCAGTCCATAGGACAGAGAAGAACTGCCCCAGTTTCCCGTTAGTATGTGATGGATCTGAACCGCCTTTGGCTAGAAGCACAGCCAGGTTGGGCGGGGCAGGGCGGGTGGGGGGGAGGGAGGCGGTGGTGGAAGGACCGGGAGCGATAAAAAGCGGCTGATGACAGAATAAAGGTTGCGCGTCCCTAATAAGGGCCGCTAGGGCCGCCGGCCTCACTGGAACGGCGGTCAGCGGGTTGGCCCGGGTGACGGGGCTCCCTCGTAGGTGACCACCCTGAGGTGGCCCCGAATCGTTTCTCTGGTCCCCTTCCACGGCCGGCGCCTCACAGCCAGTGCTCCCCAGTTAAGGAGGCGCGTTTAAAGGGGCCCCAGAGGCCGAGGACTGTCCGCTGCCCGAGGGAGCAAACCACTTGTGAAACACTCTGCGACCCGATCACCGGCGAAGACCGAGATCACGAGGCTCTCAAGGCAGGGTGAAGACGCCGCGCCATGAGATTACGCTGCAAAGGAGGGACGCCGTGAAAACCCAGGTCGACGCTCCCTAAAGTTTTAGTCTCCTAGGGGCTACTGTAGCTGCCAGGCCCCGCCCCTTCCCGCTCTTGTAATGTAGACGTGCTGCCATTGGTTCGCGCGACCGGAAAGGGCGCGGGAGTGAAGGAGGACAGGGGGGCGTAGCAGGAAGGCAAGGGGGCGGGGCTGTCAGGAGCCGGCGGGCGCTGGGGCGACTGGGAGAGTTGCGCGGCGTGCGCGGGCACGAAGCGTAGTGGCCTTCCTAAGACTCAAGCGGCGGCGGGCGCGCGCAGCGGCGGGTGTGCGACGCGCGGGCGGTTGTGCTCCCAGCTCTCCTATCCTCTCTTTGGCGGGTGGAGGAGGCCGAAGCGGTACCGGGCGCGCTCCCCCCTTCCTCTCCCTCCAGCTACCTCCCCCGGCCCTCTCGCGCTGCGCGGTCTCTGCGACGCAAGACTGTCCCAGCCCGGGTGAGCGGGGGCGGCGCTGACGCCGCAGGACGTCCGGGAGCGGGGTGGGGGGCCTGCTGGCGGGGGGGTGTCAGGGGCCGTGGGAGGTCACTGCCAGTCGCGAGGGGTCGCAGAGGTCAGCGGCCTCACCCACCTACTGGGGAGCAGCAAGGCCCAGCCCATTCCGGCACGGGCTGCGGAGCCGCGGAAAGGAAGGGAAGCTCGGTTGCTTGCCAGGCCCTGCAGGTGGCCAGGTCGCAGGCTGGCCGCGGGAGCGGAGCGGTAACCCTACCTCCTGGCGACAGCAGCTGCTCGGCTTCTTCAGGCCACAGCTCACCGTGGTCCAAGGGGACCGGGTTCTGCAGCTAAGGCCTCCAGGAGGCGCGTCTCGGGCCGGGGTCCATGAAGAGTGGCGGGTAGGTGAGGTCTATGTGGCCTTTGGTGGTAGGAAGGGAGACGGGGCTCCGAGAGGCTGAGAAGCCGGTTTGGACGGGAATGTGCACAGGCAGCCGCTAGGGTCGCCGAAATGTAGGTTAAAGTAGACCTCAATCCTGATGTTTTCATCCTCCCCGCTCCCCAAAAGGATGTAGTTAAAAGCTAGGGTTAGGATGTTGATCACTGCCTGGGCCTGTGCAGTATCAGATGGTTATGAAGAGTAACTGTACTTCCTAAATCCAAAACCCTTTTTTACTCCCTCTTGTCTTTTGTTTCTTTTTTTAAAAAAGAGAAAAGAAAAAGCCTCTGAGGCAGTGCTGACTTTATTGCTTCCTGTGAGAGCTCCTTGTTTCAAAAGAACTAGCTCCTTTTGCTGCTTCCCTCTGCAGCCCTCTCGAAACACTAAATAAGTTAATTAAATAGGAGTTAGATTTAAAAAACAACGTGTAAGTATTTATAAATGACTTACTGCTTTTCAGATCATTGCATTTGATCAAAGAGTAGTTAAATGTGTAAGATTTTTGCAGGAAATTGAATAGACTTAAGTCCTAAGTTGAGCTGTCCAGAGCAGGTGGTTTGTTCGTTTGCATTTCTGCTTTCAGAAAGGAAATCAGTGCAATGCCTTGTCAGAAACGAGGGGCCTGCCTCGTGAATAGTGCCTGTTTGGTTCAGTTTCTTTTACCTGGTGTTAACGTTTCTGTTTTAAAAAATTAAAATTATTCTTTTATTAAAGCTGTTAGGGCATTTTTAGCCAACGGTGGAAAAAATGGGTTTAATCTGTTGTGTAGTATTTTAACATAAGACCTAAATGTAAAAGTTAAAAATAATTTTGCCTATTTAATGACATTTTGTGAAAATGCTGTCAAAATAATTTATAACTTAAAGATATCAAAGAAACATGGAATTACCAGCCTGCCATCTGAGACGATTTTTTTCAATGTGCAATAATTGTTTCTCACAAACTCAGTGTGTCAGTACACAGTATGGAAGAGTTAAGAGGCAGAAGAGGACTGAAGTATTCTGGCATAAGGTCTTGAAGTTAAAATTCTGAGACATCAAGAACTTTTTGAAACATTGAGATGCATAAAGATTGACATCTGACTGTCATTCGAGTAATACTTAAGTCTCCAAACAGCTTTTAGTGGGAAATAAGTTTATAATATTTCCATAGCATTTACATGTAAATGTACTTTTAAAAAAAAAATCCCATTTGGTATAAAATTAATAAAGGATTTGTTTTTTTAAAAAAAAGTTTACCCTGGAAGGACAAACACAGCTGGTAATGTTTATCACTGTTTTGGTGGGGAGGAGTTCTTGTGTAAGGCTACCATACTGAATATTTTTGTAATTTGTTGGATTATTTGGCTTTTCGGTTTGGTTTTCTAGAACAGCATTAACCCTTTTCTGAATTCGATTTGACTCTCAGTTCAGTATTTAATACCAGAGGGAATTTTTTTTCTTTTTCTTTCCAGTTTCCCTTTTTCTTTTTGAGAGGAGCTCAGTTATTCCTCTGAAATATTTTGACCTCACAGTCATGAACAAATGGAGGTTCCAGTAAGAAAAGCTAGCACTGTTTTTCCTCGTGAAGTTGATATAGACCCATTATATGTTCATGCCTCACAATGATTTAAAATTTTTAAATGTAATTACAGTGCTAATCGAAGTTGTATGTAGAAATTCTATTTAGGATTTAATTTGAAAATACTAAAAAAGCAGTGGAGACCCAGTATAGACCCTTTAGGGGCAGATTTAACTTAGGTCTAATGTAAGTTTTTGGTTAAGAGCTGTGGCTGGAAATGATGGCCTCTTCTACTCTGTCCCATGTGGTCGCTGTGAGTTGGAATCAACTCAGTGGCAGTGGGTGGGATGGTAATAGAAGTCTTTAATGGAAAAGTAAAAGTAATGTTTCTCAGTTACTTTATTAGGTTTTACCTGTTTGGGGTTATTTCAGACCATCAATATTAAAAAGAAGTACCTTTCATTTTTGTTACGGTTCCCTTCCCTTTCTACTAGGTTAATTATTTCAACTGAATTGATTTCATCTAATTTTATAATTTGTGCAACAGTCCTGCAAAGAGCAATTGTTTAGAAAAGCTCAAAATGCTACAGTTGTTATGTGAAAGCTAAGTATTCAAGAAAACAGTCCCTTCCTGCCTGTGATCTTCTTTAGAGCATTAGACGACACCTCTTGTTTTTCTAAAATTGTGAGACTCTCAGGTCATAACTGAATATTAAAAGAGGAAAGCGCCTTGGCAAAGTAATGCAATGATTCTGGGGAGAGAGGGATTGAACTTTTTGGTAGATTTTAAAATTGAAGATTACATACAGTAAAGTATACAAACCTTCTGTGTGCCACTCAGCAAAGTTTTTACAAGTGAACACACCTGTGTAACTATTAACCAGCTCATGATATAGACCATTATCAGCACCCCGTAAGCCTTACCCTTATACCCTTTCTTCCCAGTCATTACTCCCTAACTCCTAAAGTGATCACTTTCGTTATAGATTAGTTTCCTCTATTTTAAACTTGTTGTTGTGTGTGTATATTTAAATGAGGCTTCTTTCCTTTAAAATCATGGGATTCAACCTTGTTATTTGTCACAGTAGTCCTTTTTAAATGTTCTGTGGTACTCCTTTATATAAATATAAGAACAAGTTATGTAGTCATTTATTACTGATAAATGTTTGGGTTGTTTCCAGTTTTGGAAAGAACTGCTCTGAACATTCTTGTTTATGGCCTTTGTTGAACATGCGTATACATTTCTGTTGGATATGTACATACAAGTGAAATTTCTATATTGTTAAATGGGCAGCTATCAGTTTTCCACAGTGGCTGTACCAGTTTATACTGCCCTTTGTAAAGTGTATGGTTTATACTACACAGTGACAGATGTCTATATAAAATTTAGATCTTCAGCTCTAAGAATTATCTTGCTTAGGTTAGTCTGTATTAGGATAAATAAATTACTAATGCCTCAACTTCTGTTTTTAGACATGGCTCGTGGGCAGCAGAAGATTCAGTCTCAGCAGAAGAATGCCAAAAAGCAAGCTGGACAAAAGAAGAAACAAGGGCATGACCAAAAGGCTGCTGCCAAAGCTGCTTTAATATATACCTGCACTGTCTGTAGGGTAAGGGGAATTGACAGACAGCTTTCCCATGGGCACTTTTTTCATTACAGATTGGTTTGTGTAGGTTTAAACTTTTCAGTCATGGCAAGTTGAATGCTTTATTTTGGAATGGTAGATTTGAGAATTGGTTATCTTAGGAATGGCTCTTTATTCTTCCATTCAGCAGTTTAAATTTAAAACAATTTATTGTGCTTTTGGTGAAAAGTTTACAATCCAAGTCTATTTGTCATAAGAAAACTTACACAGATTGCTACATAACCCTGACTGCTCTCGTCACACTGTGATAGCACGCTTCTCGTTTTCACCCTGTATTTCCTGTGTCCATTCAGCCAGCTCCTGTTCCCCCTCTGCCCTCTCAGCTCGCCTCTAGACAGGAGTTACCCAGTTACTCTCATGTATCAACTAATATTTTTTGCATGACTTGCATAGACAGGCACAGTTTTCTAGGTACTGCAGGAAAGGAGTGAATAAAGCAAAGGCTCTTTCCTCATGATGCATAAAGATGCTTCATAAGGGCATATCTGAACTCTGAATTTTGTGGGGAAGTTACATCTATGTCTTAGTTCAGTGACCATTGAAGCTATATAAGATACTCGTGATGTTGACATCTTTTACTACACTAAACCCCTGCTTAGGATTGCTGCAAGACTCTAGTATGTTCGCATTGAAGCCTTTCACTGGAATTAGTATGCTTAATAGCCATGAGGAATGTTAGTAATAACAGCTACTATTAACTGCTTACCAGGTGCCAGGCGGAAACACTGGTGGTATAGTGGTTGCATGCTATGTCTGTTAACCAAAAGTTTGGCGGTTGAAATCCACCAGGCACTCCTTGGAAACTCCATGGAGCGGTTCTGCTCTGTCCTCTAGGGTTGCTCTGAGACAGAATCGACTCAACAACAGTGTTTTTTTTTTAAATGTGCCAGACACCATTCTGGGTAGTGTGCATGTATTAATTCCTTTAATACAACAACCCTACAAGGTAAAGTAGTTTTTATTATTGCCATTTTACAAATGAGGAGACTGAGTTATGGGGATTAAATTATTTGTATGAAATTAGACAGTATGTAGTAGAGCTCGAGTCTGAATGCAGGCAGTCACTCTCTGCACTACTGTGCCATACTGTCTCTTTAAGGGGTTAAATTTCAAGCTGGAGTCTTTTCTTACCTGTTTGTTTAAGCTCACTGCTCTTGAAGTTAGTGCGTGGAAGTGCCAAATTAAAAAATAAATTGTGGGCTCAGTCCAGCAACTATTCATATTCCTTTTACTTTCAAGGCCTTTACAGATAGAAAAAGGTCTCACCTTGATAAGACATGATTTCTTGCAGTGAAGTAGTTTATAATACATTGGAGTCAAAAGAAAAAAATGATCAGACTTACTGTTACCCCAAATACTAGTAACTCACAATACTGTTGGTAATCATTTATTCCTTAATTAAATAAAATTCTCAGTCTCAGAGAGAGGAAAGCTAGTACATTAATTATCTTGTCCACATTGAGCTTTAATATACTTAAAATAACAAAATTGAGTAACAGCAGTTACTATTAACTGCTTACCAGGTGCCAGGCAGAAATGCTGGTAATGTAGTGGTTCCACGCTATGTCTCCTAACCAAAAGTTCAGCAGTTCACATCCACCAGACACTCCTTGGAAACTCCATGAAGCAGTTCTGCTCTGTCCTGTAGGGTTGCTCTGAGCCAGAAGCGACTCAACAACAGTGGGGTTTTTTGTTGTGTTTTTTTTTAATGTGCCAGACACCATTCTGGGTGGTATTACCTTAGGTCTGAGACGGTAGAAGAGTCCAGGGTACCATGAATTCACCATTCTGACTTTGGAAGAGGCAGAATAAAAAAACAAATTTCACTAATGATAAAGAACTACTGTGACCTGAAAGTGCTAGGGTAACGTCACATACTTCAAAAATGAAAACAAAATGCAAAAAAAAAAATATGTTTTTTGTGATTAAACTTTGAAAAATAAATAAGGACCTTTCCTAAGAAAGTTAGTGTATCGTTTTTAAAACCTGAAGTACATAGTCCTCGGTTAAAATGCCTTAGGGAAATTAAACTCTGGGTCTTAGTTTCCTAGGAGGACGATTGTAGAAACTAAGTCAGGATGACTGTGAATATCATATGAGCAGTCAGGCACCGTGCTTAGCATAGTAAGAGGTTGGTAAATGTTACTTGGTGTTTGCTTTTAGTGAGATAAGCATAAACATTCACTCTGTGTGAGCTACACCTTCATACGTGTTGTACGCAAATATCTTAGGAATTTTTTTGTCACAAGGTTCCTCTTAAGCTAGCCAGTAAATTAGAGGAATTTCAGAGTATATTATAATAGTTACCTTTGTGAGCCACTTCACTATTAACTGGATTTAAATACACTTTCTTTCATAAAGTTTAACTCTTTTTCTTTGCATAATTTTTTTATTAGACACAAATGCCAGACCCCAAGACGTTCAAGCAGCACTTTGAGAGCAAACATCCTAAGACCCCACTTCCTCCAGAATTGGCTGATGTTCAGGCATAAAGTTGTTTACAGGTAATGGACCTTTTGTCCCCTCCGTTTTTGGTTTATTAATGTCAGGGTTATAAGCGAGCACAACTGTCTTCTATAATTAGTTGTAAAATTAATTTCTGCTTTCTAGCTGAATCTTTGTATTGCTCCTCCTTTTAAAGTTAACATTTAACTTTGCAGTTGTTGAAAGTCCATTTTCCCAGACTGTAGCGTTTCAGGGCCTTTGAAATACCAAGTTTTTACTATTGTACCCCAAAATAAGGAGGGGGACATTGATCCAACTTTGATCCAAGAATGGAGGAGATTGTCAGCTTAAAGAAAACAGTTAATACAGAGGCATTTGACGGACTTGCTTCCAGAAATGATACAGGTCAGGATTCATGAGCACCTTGTTACGGGTGTTTTACTAAAGAGCGCTCATTAAAGGTTCTGTACACGTTTAAATACTGGGGAAAATACAGGTGCAGAGTTGGTAGTGGCTTGGTAATTATCAGTTCCCACTTTTTCTCCGTGGTTGGGTGGTTTAGTTTTTTTCTAAATGGTGATGTTTGTGTATTTATAATTATTTCTTTTTAAGATAAGTTTGTCAGCAGTCTGTCATTAGTTTCTAAAATCCAGTTGGCTATGGTGACAAATCTATCAGAGACTAACTTATTATGTAGACATGTTGTGGTTTTTTTGAGGGGGGGGGACCTTTTTAATTGCATATAAGTAGTATTTTGTGTGATGCTTATTGAAAGTTTTTCTTATGTTTTTTAGGTGAATTCATGATACCCTTGACTCCTCTACTGTCTCAGACCTTAGGTAACAAACCTGCAGCTGCTTTTCTAACAAACTGTTGATCAGCAAAAATAAAGGGGCTATAGAAACACTCATTTTTATGCTGTTCCCTTTTGGGCTTCATGCAAAGACAATTCTGTGTAAATGTACAGCTGACTGATTTGGAAATCTGAAAATAAGTCCATCCTTGTTATAAAAATTTTTTTACAATTGTAATTATATTGATGTTCATATTGTGTAAAATAACTCATTTAATAAAGTAGTTCTTTGATTTTACAACATTACAGGGCACATGGTTCTAGAAATTCTGTTGTAACTTTCCACATTATTTGCCTGGTAAAAGCAAATGAATCTATCTGCTAGAATTGCAAGTGCATTTCTTATCCTCCTTTCTCAGCTCAGTGGCAAGTTCATTAGTTAAACTAGAGTAGACTCATTCATTAAATTGTGTGCAAGGTTTTTTATTGGCAGCTGATAATCTAGGTAAAGAATGACTTGCATGCTGCCTTAGTACATTGCATTTATGTGTCATTTCCAAACACTTTGTGTGTTTTGAGGTTGGATCTTTCCATTTCCTGTATGGCCTGGCTATAGTTGTCAGCCAAGTATGCCCAGCAAATAGAATTGTGAGTGAGCCCTTCTCAAAGATTAGCTTCTGAAGTATGTACCATGATGAAAATAATCAGTAAGCTTTTGTTTAATATGAAATATGGGTGGAACAAACAGTGTTAACTGGTAAAGAGCTATGTTTTTTATAAATTATACTAGAATAGTTGAAAATTATTCAGGGTATTAAATTTGAAATTACAGTTTGTGATTTAGAAGTTGTCTATGAACAGGACACTTTGATGAATGGATTTTCCCGTGACAGGAAGATTGGAATGATTTGTGGCTGGGTTGATTCCCAGAGCCCTCTTCCTCTCTCTTTAGAGTTGTTGATTTTGGGAGTTTACTTAATGTTCATTCCTAAAGTCAAAGACTGTGTGTGCAGTGAAACTTCACTATGAACTAGGAAAGTGTTAAAGTAGGCCAGTGCCCTCATTCTTTTAGGTCGCAGTATGGAGGAGCGGGCGTGTTCAGACAGATGAGGTAAACTCTCCCAAGTTGAGGAAAACTGAGTGTAGGGTTTTTGAGACCACTTTTGTTGAATATTAAGCTGTGTGAGTGGAACTGATGTAACAGTTTGTGTGTGTGTGTTTTGTTTTTTGGTAACTGAATTTAAATTTTAAAGTAAACATAATAGGCAGGATACACCGATATTGACTGGTAATTGCTTAGAGCTGAAAATACAAAATGCATTCCCTCTCTGCTGTAGCTCATCACTGCACTTGTTTTATAGCTGTGCTTGTTTTCTGCCCACCTTGTTTGTCTTCACTATAAGTTTTAAATCAGATAGTTCCAAGGAAAAGAGAGAGCAACAGTTTCTTAGCACTAGCCACTCCTGTTCGTACACTCTTACTTTAAAGTACAGTCCTTTGGTTTTGTATATTTAGTTTTCTAAGTTTCTGAGTCAAATTTTGTTGTTTTCTAATACTTGGGCTTCCAAAACATTAGAGTTGGTGTAATTTCATGCGGTGAATATTATCAAAGTTCTGGCTTAATGAAATCAAAGTTCTTTTAAAGTGCTCTGAGCATGTGTATGTTTAGTAACAGATCATTTAAAAACCATTCACAAATTTTGGGTTTTTTTTTTTGTTTTGCTGACTGTAAATTAGAATAAAAGTTTTTTGTTCTTGTATTTAACCATTTTTTATAAGCAGCTGAAGACACCATATTTAACTGCTTATCTCACAGATAGGGAAATAGCTGTGTTTATCTTGCATAAAACGTTAATTCTTATACTTCATGTGGGGATTATTAGTATAATCCCCTTTTGTTGTGGTTGAGCTAAATCTGCTGTTAGAGGAAAAATAATTTTAAACATCCTCATTATTTAGTTTGAAGATTCTTTAACAGATAACAACAAAGTTCATTTTAAAACTGTTATGGTGTCTTCAAAGACTTGATAAAATACACTGAGAGAGAATTGGTCTGTCTGTATTCTGTATTTCCATTAGCTGCCAAAAGGAGTGGGATTAAGATTAAACTTGCTTCCCTTCTTATCATATGGACCTCCATCCCCATGTTTAACTGACACACTGGGGGCTCAGTTGTGTGCTGTAATGTCTTATTAAAGAAGATAATAAAGCAAACTAAACTAGTGCAATTTCTTCTACATTTTAAGAGGTTTATTATATTGCCTCTTCCCCTTTTATTTTTTCTTCTGAATTTAGATTTGTTTGTTGAACACAGCTCAGTTCAAAGTGTGGCAAGAGATTTCATTTCTCATTGTTTTCCTACAGAGTCTGCTGTGGATCTATAGACTACTTAATTCTGAAATCTTGCTATGTAAAGTAAGTTTGAGAAGTTAGAAGGGGAAAGTAGTCAGCTATTAACAAAAATAATACTAAAACTGAAAATTCTTGGGTTGGCTAAATTGTATTGAATGGGTAAATCCATGATGACATTGACTGAGGTTTCAGAAAACATTTTTGGTTTTATATTAAGGGATTCTGTATAGCTAATGAATCACATCCTGGTTCAGATCTGAGAGGCAGCGTAGATGAGGTAGATTTTACCATCATGATTATTTTTAAAAAAAAGATTTTTTTTCCCATTTTTATTAGAAAAGGGAATATACTGTACCAATTTTAAGATGTGAATGTAGAGGGTAATTTTCTATAGTACAGTGACCAACCACAGTCCAAATCATAACTGAAATACCATATTTGAACTATCTAGGCATAAATTAATTCATTTATGCAAGATGTTTAGTTTTGTTTTTGTTTCACTGGTCAGAGGTGTATACATTTTAGAGTGTTTAGCAGTGAGGATCAACGCTAGGGAGTTGCATTTATTGTAACCATATTCTGAAATTAGCAGAAACTTGAGAGTTTCCTGCTGTGTAGATTTACTAAAGCATCTCTGTACTCAACTGAGTAGATATTTTATTAATAAAAGTTCAATTTGTCATTATTGATTACGGCTTACCATATTAGACTGAAAAGTAAATATCTGCTATTTTAAATAGACTTTGGATGAGCAATTTAGTGAGGGACCATCTTTTTTTTTAAATACAGCTATTCTTCAACTTCAGTTTGAGATGGAGACAGTCTTCTGTATGTAATATGGCTCCAAATTTAAAATCTGCACATAGACTTGAGTAGCTGTATCTGTAGTATGAAGTAACTATGCTAAAAATCGTTATCACTTTAGAATCATATCACTGCAATTGTGTTTATATAATTAGTTTAATAATGGCTTAAGTTTTTATAGACCAGATAGTAATATCACATATTTTTAAATGTCACATCTCAACATAAATCTTAATGTCTTTTTGCTCACACAAGTCACCTAGTTTATGGGTTATTTGCATCAAAACAGCTGACTGCTTGTTAAAAATTTAGATTTTTTAAAATTAATTAAACCTGGGGTGACACACAAGAACCTGCACTTTAACAGGCAGTCCCTGGTGATTAAGTTGGAGACTCACTACTTTTGTAATACGGACTTTTTGAATACATACAGACCCTAAGAATAAGAAGGTAGCATTTGGAATGGAAAGAAGATGCTATTGAGAGAAAGATGTTTTGCATTCTTCCTTCTTTTGCACTACTAACAAGTTTTGGGCCCTTGTTGCTTCATTTGAAAATCAAGCTCCCAGTTATGAAAGCAGAAGGCCCTTTTTACTGAAAGTTTCTGGACTGTTAATTTTTGGTGGGCCACTTTCCAGTAAATATAGGCAAATAGAAATGGGCCTTTTAAAAGGGTTTACGTACTGTGGAATTGCTTTTGTTCATTTAAAGGTAAATTATTTTTAAAGCTATAGACTTGGTCAGGAAGATGTATGGATTGTGTTAATTAGCTTTACTTTTCTGTTATCTAGCAGTAAGCATTTCTATATCTAGGAAGTAGCTGTAATTTTGTTAAAGATGCAGAATTCAATATAATTTTGTAATTAGCCAGCCAAGTTGTAATAAGATTTTTTTATTATATCAGAGCACAAAGCAGTAATGACAGAGATAATTTTCATATGGTTGCATAAATGAAAAAAAAGAACTACATTGTGGAACAGCATTTAATGTACGTATTTTGATTAATGTTTGACCTTTAAATATTTTTTTCATTTTTTTGGAACAAAAGAGTCAAAATTATTTTATAATACAAATGGGTACTTAAATATCTGGTAAAGTGAATTTTAGAGAACCAGATTCCAAAACTTTTGAGATGCCTTTATTCCTAGACATTCATATAAAATTCATATAGTTCATACCAAGGTGTTTAGACTCTTATTCCTCGATGATGTTTTCACCAAAGAACTGATGGATAAAACGGCTGACTTGGATTCCAGTTTCTGCTTGGCGGTATGCGGTTGGCCCTCGTGGAGTTGGCTCCCAACTGATGGTGACCCAACATGCAACAGAATGAAATTCCGTGCTGGGCTATCCCCATGATCTGTTGGGACTGGGCCCTTGTCATCCATAGAGATTTCACTGGCTCATTTTTGGAAGTGGATGGCCAGGGCTGCCTTTGTCCATCTTTGCGCATTACTGTTAACTTCAGTTTGTTCGTTTATGTCTTTTTCCCTTCCCGGATCCAGTCTAGGATACTACATTGCACCTAGTTGTTGTTTCTCCTTTATCTCCTCTGGCTTGTTACTGGTTCTGTCTTCCCTTGATTTTTATAACGATGGTTTGAAGGAGTACAGGTTAGGTATGTTATAGAATGTTCTACAGTTTGGATTTGTCTCAGGTCTTTCTGATCAGACTAGGGCAGTTAGTTTTTTGAAAGACTACCAGAGGTGTTAAATGCTCTTGTCAGGGGTACATGATGATTGTGTGGTGTCACTGATCATGTTAACGTTCGTAACTTGATTAAGGTGTGTCAGCCAGGTTTCTCCTCTGGGAACTTGTCTTCCCCTCTACTTCTTCCCATAGGTTGTTTTTTGGAAGAGAGTCAGTCAGCCATTCCAAGGAGAACAGGGATTAAATTCCACATCCTAGGGAAGGCAGTATCTGTATATTATTTGGAATTTTTCGGTAAGACATCCTCCTCCCATTTATTTGCTTTGTCATTGATATCATGGACTCATAATCCAATACCGTGTTCTCATTTTGTTCAAATTATTTCAGCTTTGATCATTGGGAGTTCTTTCAGACTAGGTCCTGTATCTTTTGATGTATTCCATCCTTTTGTTTTTGAGCACTTTCTTACTTTTGGTTCTAAAAGGTGCTTCAAGCTTGTCTTGTGTTTTCCTCACTCCATTGCTAGGATGAGCTATTTAATCATGGATCCCTAAGTCTCTTTATTGGAGAATAGTATTTAGAAACCAAGATGTAGGTGCTAGATGAGTTTTTGTTTTACCTTTCAGATTATGAAATGTTGAGCTTTCCCCTTCTTTGGCTAATATTTGATGGTTATAGGGGAGAAGAATATATTGATCTCATATCTAAATGGGAAATTTTTCTGTACACCAATTCTGCAAACTTCACTTAAATCACTGGGATGTTTACTGAGAATGATGTGAGTTGCTTGTAAATTGTAAAGTATTATATAAAACAACATATTATACAAAGAACAAAAGTCACTAATATGTAAAAATAATTATTTTAGGAGACAACGCATAAGTTTATTTTTAGGTATATGGTTCAAAGTGCTTGGTATGTTTTATAGACAGTAACTTATAGGAATATACAGGGAGGAGATGGCTTGTAGCTTGGGGAGGTTGATCTGTGCCTAGACGGATGGGAAGTCAGCTGGGGCAGGGGAGTGGGAGTAGATAGGGGACTTATGGTGGTGGAGGCTGAGTAAGCAGAACTCAAGATGAGTACTTAACATTTCTTTGAGAGAAAGTGAGTAGGCAAGCTGGAACACAAAGCTCATGAATGAGAGCCTTTGAGCCCATGGATGAGAGTGGGAAGAGACCATTAGAATAAGAACAGATTGTGCAGTAAAATAGTTCAGATTACTCTGGCTGCCATGGGGACCCTTTCAGAGTTTGCGTACATGGGAGTGACATGCAAGTGTGTTAGGAAGATTAATATTAATATTGAAATATTCTGTAGGTCTTGTTCTGATAAAAATATTTTTACTATCTTTTATACTTTTCTCTTTTTTAAGAGGATATTCTGTTCCTAATTTACCTTTTGACTATTCAAGGTCATTAAAAATGCAGATTTACCGAACTCATTGCCAACAAGTCGCTTCTGACTCACAGTGACTCTATAGGACAGAGTAGAACTGCCCCGTAGAGTTTACAAGCAGCATCTGTTGGATTCAGACTGCTGACCTCTTTGTTGGCATCAGCAACTCTTAACCACTGAGCAACCTGGACTCAGAGTGGATTGGCAGGCAGGAATTTCTCTTTGCCACAATACAGTGATACTGCCAGAATCCACAGATCTGTATTTAAGGATGCTTGCCTTTGTGGCTAAATGACTTTAGACTACTGTATGTTTCTATATGGTATTTACAAATAAAATATTTTTATTACACGTGGAAATTAGAGAAGATGATGAAATTGAATTTTATAAATTGATCCAGATAAAAAGTTTTGGGTGGATATTCTCTCTCACACTCTCACTTGTCCACTCACTCTCACACTCTCAGTTGGCTCACAATACACATACACATGCATACACATATGTATTTTAATTTAAATGCATATTTTTGTTTTTTATGTAGTCTTTTTTGCATATTATGTTTTTGTATTTTAATCTTTCACTTTACAAGGTTTTCACTTAACAGCACAAGTGGTCTTATCATGGTAAAGACTAGCAGTGTAAAATGTTTGTGGCTGCAGAAGTTGGATAAGTTTACCGTAGTTTTGGGGTGGGGGGCCTGTTTTAACCATTCCTCCAGTTTTGCACGTGTAAGTTTCTCAGGTTTGCACAGAAGATTTTATTTCTACATTTGCAGTTAAGTATCACAGACTTTAAAGCCCTTGCTCAGGGCAGGAGATGAAATTTAGAATAGATGAGAGAACCAGAGCTGAAGTATAGATAATGTACAAGAGTTGGTTTCACTGATTCAAGAATATACAAAGATTGCCAGTTAAGTTCATGAACTCATCCTAGAAAAGGTGCTGCATGCGTCATTGCTGAATATTACTGCAGTCACCTTCGAAGTGCTCCCCTTGGGAGCCAGCCTCTAGTCTGCCCGTCAAAGCAGTGTTGGAACTCTTTCTGGAATGGCCATCAGAGCTGTCATCATATTACCCTTGATGTCCCGAATGCCATCAAAATGTCTTCCTTTCAGTATTTCCTTTATCTTAGGGTAAATAAAAAAGTCATGAGGTACCAGATCAGGTGAATAGTGAGGGTGTGCCAATACAGTTATTTGTTTGCTGGCTAAAAACTCCCTCAGAGACAGCTATGTAGTTAAGCTTGTGAACTTGACACTATGATGCATGTGCCTTAGTTGTTCCAGAAGGAGGTCCAAAATTGCTTTGAAGAGTGGACTAGACGCTGGCATCAGTGTATAGCTTCCCACAGGGAGTACTTTGAAGATGACTGTAGTGATATTCACCTGTGAGATATGTAGCACTTAGAACAATTAAGTTCACAGACTGAATTGTCAGACCTCATTTAGGAGTATTTTCATTATCTTTTGAATATTACCACTTTTTCGTGAATTTGATGTTGTAAAATGGTGTCTTACCATGTAATTTGTATTTTCTTATTCCAGTGGCATGTAAGGAGACTCTAGGGCTATAGTGGTTAAGAGTTACAGCTGCTAACAAAAGGTTGGTGGCTTGAATCCACGAGGTAATCCTGGAACCTCCATGGCGTAGCTCTATCCTGTCCTGTAGGGTCACTATCAGTCAGAAGCAACTCGACAGCAGTGAGTTTGGTTTTGAGTGGAACTGGAGCATTTTGATTACATTTGTTAATCAGGTGCACTTCTTGTTTATGAGTTGTCTGTGTCTGTTTCCTTTTATCTCTTGGGATCTTCTAGTTGTATTTAACTTGCCATAAACTATGACTGAAAGTTGCCAGGAGGCGTCAGATAACTAGTGTTGTTAAATCCATAATTGATTTTACATGGATTGCTGAATTGTAGGCTCTGTCAGTACTTTTTACTGGAAGTCTTTCAACTATCAGATAAATACAGTAAAGAATTAAACCACAGTAGGCGTTTAAGGCATTTCTTCTTGAATTCATGGTTAATAAAATCCGCTTTTAATGAATTGATAACTGCCTGCCATGAAGAAATAAAAAAAGTAATTTTTATTGCGTGAAGTCAGCAAATTACAGTAACGAAATAGCCTTTCATGTTTCTAGATCTTATTTCTGATCTGCCTTTTGTTAGTTTCCATTATTTCATGTGGATTTCCGTAGTGACCATATAGACCTTGCTTTGAATAGCTAGAAGCTTTTCTGATAGCAACAGTTTCTTAATTAAATAGGTTAGAAGATTGAACAACGTAAGAAATTTAAGCTGAGTTGAATGAGACACTGAGAAAAATGGAAGCCAAAAGTTCACATCTCATTCCTAGCTGAATGAACTTGGACATGTTATTTCACCTTTCTGAACTACAGTATTTTCAGTCACCTTATAAAATGCAGAAATTAGTACATACCTCACTGTAACTTAACAAGTGAATGAAATAATCAGTTAAGTACCTATCTAGTAGTTGGTGCTCAGTAAATGTTAGTGTTCTTGCTACTGTCCTTCCTTCCCTCTTATTTCTCCTTGAAATGTAGTATATAATGTCTGCGTCATACTGTTCTCACTTTTGCCTATTTCTGCTTGTACTTTTTTTTTAAATGACTAAATTGCTTTCTTTTCTCCCTGACTAACCCCAGTCTTTTTCTGTAGAAATGGTACTCATTGAAGGCTGAACTCAAATGCTGTTTTTGTCCCATGAAGCTCAGGACTTTTTTAAATGTTTCAAATATGGGAAAAATGAATATGTGGTAATAAGTAATGGTTCAAACCTGCAAAGTGACAAGCAGTGCCAAGTGACAGGATTTTAGGAGTAGCAAGCTTCTTGAAAAGTGGTAGAGGAAACTTGTTTTCAGTTCAGCAGCAGTAACCAGAATGGGTGTTTGATAGCACTACCTTAGCATCTTTATACACTTTGTATTTGTAAAACTCTCACTATAAACATGAGACAAACTCAGAACTACAACTCAGGAGGCTATGGGAACTTACACAATTTGGCTTTGTTCTGTCTGAACCATTGTCCATCTGGGGACGTGATTAATGCAGGAAGGAGGCACCGTAGAAGACTGTCAATTGGTAATTTGTGTCTGGATTTCAGAGAGCACAGAAGAAAATGTTGGAGTGAGTGCAGAATTGTAAATTTGCTTTTGCTGCCTTTGTCTTTTTACTGTGATCTTTTCTGTCCTCATTTGGACCTTGGTCTAATTTCTTGTGTAGTTTTCTTGTTTCCAGTCTTCCGCAAACCATATTTATTTTTTCTCTCATCAGATACATTATCCTGAAGCACGTTTCCAGCAAAGTTTCCTTCTCCTGAAGCCTTCAGTGGCTCCTCGTTGGCCACGAGATCAGTGGCCCCTCTTGGGCTGTGACTGGCAGATCCTCCACAGTCTGGCCCCAGAGTGTTTTAGTTCCAGAGCCTTCTGCTGCCATAGCTGATGGCCCACTCAAGATGAATTACTTGCTGTTCTTGAATAACTCAGTACTCCTTTCTTGCCTCTGCCTACTTTTTCTGCTTAACTTGGGTGCCTTCTTATCTTGTATTCCTGTGGGTCTTGTCTCAAACTTCTCCTGATGCCAAGAATAAAGAGGTGCATCATGAGATCTCCACTAAAAGACCTCAGTTGATGGTCCAGCGGTTTTGGGGTTCCTCTGAGAGCATGGCCCCTGCCCTGATGCTGCCCTTTCCCATAAATTATAACAAAGGTCCACTCTTTGGACAGGAATGGATTGGACTTGGCAAGGCAGAGTGACCATATATTGGAAGCACTTTATGGTTCAATACATCTATAGGATATCATCTTGCTCACCTCTGGCTGGAGGAAGGGGAGTGGACGGACAGGAGAGGAAAGGAGACTGTTGGGAGGATGAGACATGTATGGAGCAGAGAGGAATAGTGTGCTGTCACCGGACAGGGAGAGCAGTGGAAGCTGCATATAGGGGGGCATGTAAATTTGTATGGGAATGTACATTTTCACTCAGTTATGTTAAATAAAAATTTAAAAAAAAAAAAACTTCTCCTGATGCTCTCCAGTGTAGTAGAATTACTCCTAAACTTCATAGCTGCTTAGAGTAGTTTTTTATCTCTTCTTTAATAAAGATGTTACTCTTCTTTAATAAAAATCTTTAATCTTTTATCTCTATTTTAATAAAGATATCTCTAATAAAAATATTATTCTTTAAGATCCTTAGGAACAGGCATTGGCTGCTTTTTGTGCCTACTTTAATGTTTATGACTGAACATGTAATTTATTTGTAAATGTAGCAGTCCTTAAATTGCAACACACCAATCCCAAAGCTTTTTTAAATTGGATTACGGAAGTTATAGGAGAACTTACTACAAGCAGTGCCATAGGTGTAAAACACTTTGTATTTTACAAAGTATTTCTTTTTTTGCATTGCATGTAAAAATACACTTGAAGAAATTAAAATGTTACGTCTTGATTTTTATCAAGGCAGAATGATGTACAGTGCTCCTGTAGATCAGATAAGATTTTGTACAAGCACTAGTACATCTGAATGGATTTAGACTAATTTTGAATGTAAGTGCTGAGAAATTAGTAGATGTGTGTCACCCTGTTCCGTGTAGCTCTGTCCTGTCCAGTTTGTGTGTGTGTGTGTGTGTGTGTGTGTGTGTTGTGTGTGTGGTATTTACTATCTTTATAATAAAAGAATAGCTTTATTGAGTTTACAAGTGATGCAGAGTCTGGAGGGAAAGCTAATAATAGACTTAAGGTATAGAAAACTTTGAAGCTGAAACACTGAACCAGAACTGTGAAAGCAGCTTAAGTGGAATAAAGGCAGATCCGTTTAGGATTTACCAGAATTGCATTACAGAAGTCCAAAATATGGATAAGGATCTGACTTCACACTATTTTTGTGTGCGTGCCAATATATTAGTTTATTGTCGGCTTACTGTGAGTGGCATGGTTTCTCTGCTTTAAAAGATGAGATTGCAATCCTAGTTTGATAAGATACATTGTAATCATACAAAGTCTTAGTGATAGCCAGCTCTCCTGTAAAATATGACATTTGATTGTGAGGTATCTGTTTCTGTTGTTTATAAGTGAAACGTTGCTTGGCTAGATTCCATCCAAGTAGGGAAAAACTCCAGGGTGGTGAATGACCTATGAACCATGGTTAAAAGGAGACACTTGGGAAGTTGCTGTGTACTGTTATTCCAGGGGGCAGGTCTGGAAGCCATGGATGCAGATTACCCTAGTCTGAGAAAAACTACTCTGATGCCTACATTTTAATGCAGTAGCAGAGTGCCTTAGGGAACAGACATCCTTTCCTTGAAGTTCTTAGGCAAAGAGATTGCCTGATGGTGTCTGGAACGATGCCGGAGAGATGGGCTCTAGGGCTCTAAGGTCGCTTTACTCTGCAGTCTTATGTCAGCTGGTTGACAGTTCTGGAGGCCCCCAGTTCTGTACTTAGGAGAAGGTTTGTCAAGAGGGAAATAAAATAGTACAGCTACTTTTCTGTTGACTTACTATAACATACAAATTGCTTGGTCTTGATTTGTCCTCATGTTAGATGCTTATTAATTTTGGAATGGGGGCAGTATTGGGCCAAGGTAGGAGTTAAAGATATATTTATCACAGAGTTGAGATTTATGTTTAACTGTAGGGTGTGTTTGTGTTGTATGTTTTAGGTTCTTAGAGGCAAACTTAGCTCTAGAAATGCCCTTTATCACTTGACAAATGGTGTAATATAAATACAGTATAGGTCAGAGGCATTCTTCATGTTATTGGACTATACATTTGTATGTACAAAGACCTGTCAGTAAAAAACATTAATTATATACTACCCATGCAAGTATTTATGGATTATATCCATGTACTTCTAATTATAAAGCATTCACAAAAATAGACATAAAAATGAGTTGAAGGGAGAAGCTAATACTTTCCACATCCCAGCATATCATCTTACACATGGACCACATGTACCTCACTTTGGAGACCAGGGCTCTTTGGTATAGAACTTGGGACCGTTGTTGCCCATTTGCTTCTGGACTAAAGAGTTTCTGGCCCCTTAAGAATGTGCCGGCACACATGCACGCATGCACACATACACACACACACAAACTCATTGCTATTGAGTTGATTCCGACCCAGTGACTATGTAGGACAGAGTCGAACAGTCATGTAGAGTTTGCAGGGAGTGCCTGGTGGATTTGAACTGCTGACCTTTTGGTTAGCAGCTATAACTCTTAATCCTTACAGCAGCAGGGTTTCCTACAAATGTACAGACATAATAATTCTTGGAAATGGTGTTTCTGGGTTAAGAGTATGTGTTAAAAGTTTTTCAGACTGGCTGTCTGGCATAGGTTAGAAGGCCGTGGGCCCACCACATGTCGTATGGAGAAGTGGGAAAAGCCTTACCGAAGCTCTGTTTAAGAGGCAGCAAGTTCCATCATGTCTAGGCCCAACTTTGGTATCTGGAGAGTGTTACCTCGCCATTCTACACAGCTGGCAACAGGATTATTTTTTCTTTTTAAGTATTTAGAGGTACATTTGTAAAGTGTAAAACACTGCGGTTGGTGTCTTGATTCTCCAGGGTGGTGGACAGCTTGCTGGTGTGATGTTTTCAGGTATGAGATGCATGGCAAGGTATTTCTTAACTAACGATTGTTGTAAGTACCAGAGTTTGTAAGCTGTTTAAGGAATTAGAGTGGATTCAAGGTCTTCCTTATAAGAAAATCATTCACTTGTGTTTCACTGTGCTTTCTTGAGAGAGAAAAGGCAGCCAGCTGGTTGAACAGCATGTATGTGATGCTAGATGTGCTCATCTGTGTCATACATGTCAGTGCCTAATATCATAGATACCACAGCCAGAAAAAGACATCTGTTACAAACATTGATGCAGAGGAAGTGGTAGTATACACTTTCTCGGCCAGGTAAACAGTTTCAAACCCGGTGATCTTGAGTAACCTCGTTAACATCTTGAAATGCCCCATCTCTGAACAAAGGTGACCACTTCGCTGAGTTCTTGTGAGCACTCAGCAGGTAGAAACTTAAAAACGGTACAGAATCCATGGCTGTTAACCATCTGCATAGGTGAACTCCCTGGAAACAGTGGATATGCAAATACATTGCTGAACCAAGCTGCCTAGTCTGGGTAGATGTAAGTGTTGAAGATATTTGCTGGGTTTATTTGTTTTAACATTTGAAACAGTGGCAGTGGGAAATGCCCTTTTTAATTCACATACGCTCTGTAGGTTTGATACTCCCAAGTATCTTGTTCTTTTTATCTCCCCAAGTAGTGAATTTTTAACTGTAAAAATAATACATGCTTCGTGGTAAACAGTTCAAACAGTGAAGTTTTCACATAAGCCAAGGCCCCCTCCCCCACATCCATCCACATCCTCATGCAAGTTTTCCATGCTTTCACTTTGATGTGCTTGTTGACTGCTGCCCTGATTAGTTTGAGTTTGGGTTTTCAAATTCAAAGTACCATTTTTTTCAATGTCTAAAGTGAAAAGTTCCAATGGCATGTGGTCAAACTTACAGAGTAGGGTTGAACTAAACTGGCCTCTGTGATTTAAAACACCTTTAAAGCTCTGACTGCAAAGCTCACCAACTCAGTATAAAACCAGATTCTAACTGGCTTGTGTTACGAAAGGCTCTTACATCCAGCTGCTTGAAGGAAGTGCCATAGTTGGTGCGTGCTTCCATGTGAGGGACAGTGTGAGGGAGGCACAGCTCAGCCTCTTGTTTTCCTTCTTAAAAGAAAATGCCAGTAAACCTCACTTTATATAATCATGCAGTGAAACACTCTTTATGGAGATGGAGTTGAGAGGCTGAGCTGTGGCATCAAGCTGCACGCCTCCCTCACAGCAAAAGTAGGGTTACTGTGAGCTGGAATTGACCCTGTGGCAACAGTTTTGTTTTCTTTTTTTAATGCTGATTCCTTTTAAAAATAATTTTATTTAATGTAAAAGAAAAGTTCAGTGTCAGACATTCTCACTTAATGGTAAAGAGTTCACCTGTGCCAGCACTGATTGTTAGCTCTACCTACCTGTATGGTCCTGCCAGGCAGTGTATTGAAACGCTTGTATTTGTTGAGGCCTAACCGCTGCCTCAGCCAGTCTGACCCCCACCAGCCCTCTGCAGCCTGTGCCCTGCTGGCTGCGAAATACCGTATTTTGAATGTTCATCCCTGTCCCTGTCTGTCAGTGTCAGTAGTAGCGGAACAGCATGACAGTGAATAGTCCAAAAACCCACACTTGGCTTTTTTTTTTTTCTTTTCTTTCTTTCAATGCTAAACACAAGAATATGGTGTATGATTTAAATGATCAGATGTAAAATTGTTGGGAACACAAAACCTCAGGAGAAGTCTTGTGTGGTTGCTGAGACACTTGTGTACCCTCCCTTCGCTTTCTCAGTCTCATACATTGTCTTCTCCTGCAGCCTGAGAGGACACTGTCACTTTTTGTTTTGCTTTGTCCTTCTGTAGTTAGGCCTTGAAGTGGGGGTTCTTTAGGTCACTTGGTATCAGCCTTAGCAGTAGAACACAGTGTTAGCTTCGTGCACTGCCATCTGAACACTGAGATCCACTTTCTTTTTCTTTTAAGGAAAAACAAAATACAATTCTACTATCTAACCTGCTACTTCATCAGGTTTCTGTATTGACTTTTCGTTAGCTTCCCGAAGGCGTGACAGTCTTTGAAGTTCTGATGTATCTAGAGGGGCCTGATCCTTGTCATTTGGAATGGAACAATCAGTATGGTATGAGAATTTAGAACTTGTGATTGAGTTTCAGACCCACCTCTTACCTGCACGTCCTCAGCAAGTCACTTAACCTCTTCAAAACTGTTTTGTCATCTGTGCATTCAGGATAATAATAGTGACTGCTCCTTAAATGTGATAAAATTATTAAGTGCTTAGAGCAGAATTACCTGAACAAATAATAGCTAAACACAGTAAACAGTTTTCTCAACCTGACTGATACACTGTTTGAATCTTTAGTGTCTGACTAATTGGAGACATCCTTCTGAATTTCATTAAAATGAAGATAATATGTATCTCACAGAGTTTTTATTTTTTGAAAATTTTTCATTGTACTCTAGGTGAAAGTTTGGAAAACAAATTAGTTTCCAGTGCCATAGTTTGTACGTAAAGGGTCCTGTAACCTTGGTTTCATTCCCCACAATGTGTCCACCCCGGCTACCCGTTTCTTTCTGTCCAGACTTTTTGCCCCTTCTGCCTTCTCATCTTTGCTTTTTGGCCAAATGTTGATCTTTTGATTCTACTAAGGAACACATTCCTCTTGAGTTTTGGGGTTTTCTATAGACCTGTATGTTGTTTTTCAGAAAGGTGATCTCTAGGAATGATTTCAGTCCCAGGTGAGAAGGGTGTCTTAGACCCATAGTCTTGGGGGATTTCCTTAGTCTGTGTCAGACCAGTAAGTCTCGTCTCCTTTGTAAAATTTGATTTTTCTACATTTATCTCCTATTTTATCTGGGACCCTTTTGTGACCCCAGTCAGAGCAGTAAGTAGTGGTAGCCAGGCACCATCTAGTTCTTCTGGTCTCAGGTCATGTAGATTGTGGTTGATGTGGCCCATTAGTCCTTTGGACTAATTGCTCCCTTCAGTGTTTGATTTTCTTCACTCACCTTTGCTCCAGATGGAAAGAGACCAACAGTTGTATTTTAGAGGCTGCTCACAAGCTTTTAGGACCCAGGTGCTCCTTACAATGTAGGATGCAGGACATTGTCTCTGTGAACCATGTTATACCAGTGGACATAGATGTCCCCAAGCTCTGGTCCTTTGCCTCTGAGCCTAGGAACTTCATCCATGAGGCATTTGGGTTATATCTAAGAAGTTCCCATGGTTGTGTTGCTTGTTTTCCCTATTGTCTGTATTAATATATATACAGCACCTGTGACTGTATAGAAATGTCAACAACCAAACCTTTATCTATCTGCAGGTAGGTGTGCTCCCTTAACCTTCCCGTGCCTCTTTAGCATACCTGTCTACCTATGTATTCATTTGGAAATTATTTGTTAATGGTATTGTTCCATGATTGTTAAAATAATTACCTTACAGTAATTATTGTAGTTGCTCTTTATTCCTGTGTTCTGTCTTCTTTTACTTTGGTCAGGTTGTGCCAACATCCCCCCTATTGGGTGTTCCCTTTCCCTTCCCGGCACTTGGCACTTGGCCTCCATCAGGTTGGTAGTTTTCCCTCCTTCTTCTTTCTGTCCCTGACAGCCATCAAATAATGTTTGTTTTCTGTGTGGAAACCTTGTTTTTTTATAATAGTGGTCTCATACAGTATTTGTCCTTTTGTGATTGACTTAATCAGCATACTGTCCTCCAGATTCATCCATGTTGTGTGATGTTGCATGGGTGTGGCATTATTCTTCATAATTGGATACTATTGTTTGTATGTTCCAGTTTATCCATTCACCCATCGATGGGCACTTAGATTATTTCCATCTTTCTGCTGTTGTGAATAGTGCTGCAGTGAACCTGGGTGTACATAGATAAATTTGTGTCACAGCTTTGTTCTTCAGGGCATCTATGTAAGGGTTGGATTGCTAGAGCACAAGACATTTCTATTTTTAGCTTTTTAAGAAAGCAACATATCATTTTCCATAGTGGTTTTTACATTTTGTGGTGTATGAGAGTTCTAGTCTCCCCACAAGCTCACCAACGTTTATTTTCTGGTTTCTTATATTAGTGTCCCATTATTATCAGCATGAGATGGTATGTGTTATCTCATTGTAGTTTTGATTTGCATCTTTCTGAAGTCTTGGAAGAAGTGCAGCCATAATGCTCTTTAGACACAAGGGTGGCAAGAATGTGTCTCACATACTTTGGACATGTTGTTAGGAGAGAACAGTCTCTGGAGAAGGAAGCCATGCTTGGTAAGGAAACAGGAAGACCCTCAACAAGATAGATTCACACAATGGCTAAAACAGTGGGCTCAAGCCTAACAGTTGTGAATACGTGCAGGACTTGGCAGTGTTTCATTCTGTGGTACATAGGGTCACTGTGATTTGGAGCCACCTCTAGGGCACCCAGCAGCAACAGTAGCTAATGATTGTAGACACTTGTTCGTGTGTTTATTAGCTGCCTGAATGTCTTCTTTAATGGAGTGTCTGATCATATCCTTTGTCCATTTTTTAATTGGATTATTGTCTTTTTGTTATTGAGTGTTGAAGTTTTCTGTAAATTGTAAGAGATTAGACCCTTGTTAGATATGTCACAGCCAAAATTTTTTTCCCAGTGTGTAGATTCTCTTCCTATTCTTTTGGTGAAGTTCTTTTGATGAACTAAAAGTGTTTAATTTTTAGGAGCTCCCAGTTATCTAGCTCGTGTTCTCTTGTTTGTGCATATTTAGTCATTTTTGCTTTTCTATATATACCATATATTAGAGCCCGTACAGCATTGTGCCTGTTTTTTCTTCCATAATCTTCATAATTTTAGGTTTTATATTTAGGTCTTTGATCCATTTTGAATTAGTTTTTGTGTGTGGTATGAAGTATGGTCCTGTTTCTTTCTTTTTTTTTTTTACAACTAGACATCCAGTTTTGCCACTTACTAAAAGGACTCTCTCTTCCCTATTTAATGGAATTTGGCAGTTCTTTGAAGATCAGCTGTCTATAGGTGGATGTATTTACATTTAGGTTCTCAGTTTAATTCCATTGTTCTATGTCTGTTGTTGTACCAGTACCAGGCTGTTACGACTACCATGACTGTGTAGTAGGTTCTTAGAGCAGATAGTATGAGGCCTCCTGCTTTGTTCTTATTCAGTAATGCTTTACTTATTTGGGACCACATTCCTTTCCATGTAAAGCTGATGATTAGTTTTTCCATCTCATTAAAGAATACTGTTAGAATTTGGACCTGGATTGCATTATATCTGTAGATCAGTTTGGGTAGTATTAACATTGCAGAAGATTAAGTCTTCCTATCCAGAAACATGGTATGTTTTTCCATTTATGTAGGTCTTTTGATGTCTTGCAGTAATGTTTTGTAGTTTTCCTTGTATAAGTCTTTTACATCCTTGTTAGATTTATTGTTAAGTATTTTATTTTGAGGGAGGCTATTTTAAATGGTTTCCCTGATTTCCTTTTCAAAGTTCTCTTTGTTGGTGTAGCAGAATCCAACTGATTTTTGTATGTTGATCTTATATCCTGCTGCTTTGCTGAAATTCCATTAGTTCTGTTAGCTTTCTTGTGGAATTGTTGGGGTTTTCTGTGTATAGAATCATACCATTTATGAATAGGGATAGTTTTACTTCTTCCTTACAAACTTGAAAGCTTTTCTTCTTCCCTTGCTTCCTCCACCTGTCCCTCCTTCCCTCTCTCCCTGCAGCTAGGACTTCCAGTTTACAATGTTGAGTAAGAGTCGTAATAAGGAGCATCCTTGTCTGATTCCCATTCTCAAGGGGAATGCTTGCAGTCCATTGAAAATGTTGGCTCTTCGTTTTGTATAAATGCTCTTTATCCTATTATGGGATTTCCTTTCTATTTCTGTTTTGCTGAGAGATTTTGTCAGGTATGGGTGTTGTACTTTGTGTGGCTTTTCTGTGTCAATTGAAATAATCATGTGATTCTTATATTTATGTGGTGAATTACATTGATTTTCTAATGTTGAACTATCCTTGCATACCTGGTATGAATCCTAGTTGGTCATGATGTGGTATGAATCCTAGTTGGTCATGATGTGATTTTTTTTGTTTTTGTTTTTTTTAATATGCTGTAGAATTCTGTTGTTGTTGAGATTGTTTGCATCTATACTCATGAGAGATACTGATCTGTAATTTTTTTTTAGTGGTGTCTGTGTGGGTTTGGTATCCAGGCTATGTTGGCTTCACATTATGAATTCAGGAGTATTCCTTCCTTTATGTATGCTCTGAAATCATTTAAGTAGTATTGGTATGACCAGTTTTCTGAATACTTGGTAGAATTCCCCAGTGAGGCCCCAGGCCTGAGCTTTTTTGTTGTCGAAGTATTTTTATTACCTCTTTAATCTCTTGTTTTGGAGCAGTTCCGTTTTTCTATCTCAGTTTGTATCAGTTGAGGTAGGTGGTGTGTTTCTGGAAATCCGTCCATTTCCTCTAGGTTTTAAATTTTATTGGACTACAGTTATTCATAGTATTCTGTTATGGTCCTTTTTGTTTTCATTGATTCTTTTGTAATGTCACTCATCTTATTTCTTATTAGGGTTACCTTCCTTTTCTCCTTTATCAGTTGGGCCCGTGGTTTGTCTGCTTTGTTTTTCGATCCTTTAAAAGAACGACTTTCTGGTCTTACTTTTCTGTTTCATTTATTTCTGCTGTAATCTTTGTAATATCCTTTCCTCTGGTGACTGTGGTCCTCTTTTGTTGCTCTCTTTTTGTTCAAGTTGTAGGGTTAATGATCTGATTGTGGACCTTTTTTGTTGTTCACAGAGTTGTTTTGAGGCTTACATGAGATGAAGCACCTATATTGTTTTGTTCATTGAATAATTACAGAGTACTTTCTGTGTGGAAACTCAGGTGCCGTATTGGTTAAGTGCTATGTCTGCTGACTGAAAGATTAGCAGTTCAGATCCACCAGGCGTTCCTTGGAAACTCTGTGGGGCAGTTCTGCTGTGACCTATAGGGTCATTATGACTTGGAATCGACTAGACAGCAGTGGATTTGGTTTACCTTCTATGAACCTAGCTCTGTTCTAGGTGCTGAGTATACAGCAGTAGATAGACTGTTTCTGGAGTTTACACAGAGTTGTTAGTAGCCAACAATTCAGCCCTCTACTCCTGGTGACCCCAGGCACAATGGAATGAACTGCTACCTGATCCTGTGCCATCCCCGTAACTGGTTGTGAATCCGACCATTGTGATACACACGGGTTTCACTAGCTCCTTTTCAGCCTGGTTTTCTAGTCCCTCTTGGTCTGGAAGCTTTGCTGAAACCCCTTTAGCATGATAGCAACACATAAACCGCCACTGACATACAAGTGGTGGCTGCACAGAGGTGCACTAGCTAGAAATCAAGCACATAAATATGGATTTTCAGCCAGACAGGGTGAGGAAAAGTCACACCATACAAGTCATAAAATTAGGACAAGATTCTCCCTCTGTTGAAGAGAGGAGGTTTCATTCTCTATCAAATCAGTGAGGGTGTCTAGTCACCAGCCGCTGTGGAGATTCTGTCTCTAGCCCCAAGACAGGTGGCTGAGTCTAGTACCAAGGCAGTTGGTGACTGTCTGCTGAGGAGTTTTAGAGAACTGGGTCTGTGTTCGTGGCTGCCTTTGTGGAGCGTGAGTCTGAGGTGTTCCAGAACCTACTGAGCCGGTCAGTGGTGTTACCCATTCTGCTGATGCCCTGGGGACAAATGTTAAATGAACCATGAAATGTGATCTAGTGATGTGGAGTCCAGGGGTATACCAGAAGCATCTCTGGACAAGGTTTATTGTTTGTTTGTTTTGTTTTTTTCCCACCTTTCGTAATCTCTCATTGTTGAGGTCATGATTAGCAAAGGTAAGGGAAGTGAACAGATGGCTTTATACATAATAGCAGGTAAGAAAGTTTGTCTTCCTGGGCCATGGTTTGTAGAATCAGTATTTCAAGTTTCTAAAGAAGCCCTTGGAATTAGAAGTATAAGAAATTTATCAGGGAAAACACCTCTGGAAGATAAGGGGTAGGACAGGAGGAGGCTGGGAAAGCTTTCAGATCATGATGTAGTTTTGCCCCCTATGTAGTGAGAAAGGAGAGAAGGAAGCGGTAATTGGGTAGAAAAAGGCTCGGATCTGAGCAAAGTTCTTAGAAAGCTTGTGCCAGGCTGATGAGGTGTCCGAAGAAGAATTCATCGCGGGCTCAGCACTAGGATTCCCACAGCGCTCATCAGTGGTTGAGGTGGTCTTAGCTTGCACACAGGGCTGCCAGCCCCATGGCTAGGTATCTTGAAGGAGCTCTGAGCTACTTCCTTAGCTGCCACAGGCTAATTTGCATACCTTGGGATTGTGGCATATGTGGATGGGCCGTAGAATCCAATATGTAAAAGACCTGCATCAGTATTAATCACGAGTATGCCAGGCAGTAGGGATGCGGTGCTGAGAAGGGCCCCTCCCTTCATGCAGTGTGTCGTCTGCTGGGACAGGCAAAGGGAGACTGCTGTGAAAGAGCACAGGCGTGTCTTCTGGGTAGGGTAGACCCACTTCTCAGTGGTGCCCAGGCAGTCTCGGTCTGGCAGGCAGAGGGAAGAGCAAGTACAAAGACCCTGAGGCAGGAAAGCTGAGCATGGTGTGGTCTAGGAATAGAAATGGGGCTGTGCAGCCAGAGTGCAGGGAGCCATGGGGGAGATGGCGTGGGCTGCGGGTTAGAGGTAAGCCAGAGGCAGATCTGCCAGGGCTCTGTAGGCTGTGTTAAGGCATTTGGATTTTCTGTTGAGTGCAGCGAGAAAAACTGAGCAGGGCTGTGACATCTGGTGTAAAGCCTTCTTCCTGCAATGTGGAGTATTGGAAAGATGCAAGTGTGGCAATGGGAGACAAGTTCGAAGATGGTAACAGAAATCCAAGTCAGTGACATTGGTGACTTGGACCAAAATGGGGGCTTTAGAGGAGGAGGGAAGTGGGCTGTTTTAAGAGACTTCAAAGGTCGAACCCACTGGCCTTGTCGATGTCGTCTCTGTGCAGAGTGGGAGGAAGGGAAGACTCAGGATGCCTTAGCAGCTCCGTGAGTAGTGATGCCGTATACCGAGATAGGAGAGAAGGCAAGAGGAGGAACACACTGGGAAGAGAGCACACTAGGAAATAAAAAGCAGATTTTAGACTTAAGTTTGAGATGTCCGTCAACCAAGTGACAATGTCAGGTACACCCTTCCATATATGATTCTAGAGTGCAGGGGAGATGTTAGACTGGAGACAGAAGTTTGGGAGTTGTCACTGTGTAGAAGGTGTTTATCTAAAGCTACAGGGTTGGATGAGATGACCTAGGACATGTTTTTAGGTTGAAGAAGAAGGCGGCCCAGAGCTACCCCCTTAGGGACCGCAACATGCAGAGGTCAAGTTGGGAACCAGGAGCCAGGTCCATGAGAGGAGAGAGAACCAGAGGAGCCTGCGGCTGTGAGGGTTGAAGAGGAAGGTACTCAGCGAGGGAGGGAGCACTCCCTGGGTTCTGTGCTGCGGAGAGGGGCACCCGTGAAGACGAGGTATTTTGGCAACATCAGAGTACATCGGTGACCTTTGCAAGGACGTGTTCAGGTGAGTGGGGAGGAGGAAGAAAACACAGTGGGTGGTTATAGGGGCGTAGGAGATGGGTAAGTGCTGAGAAAGGGGATACAGAGATGGGGGAGCCGCTGGAGGCGGCTGTGGAGTCAGCAATTGCAAATCTTATATTTTTAATTTTCAGATAGGATAAGTGGTAAAAATAAAAAAAAAATAGAATTGATAGTCTATCGTACTTTGCTAGGTGAGACTCTCCAGCAAAAAAGAGGAACCAAAGCTGCCCACAGCCACTGGGTGAACAGGGACTCCGCTGGATCCCTAGAGGCTGGTCCTGGGTAGTGTCACTCAGATGTGTGCTGCCTTAGCTTAGAGATAAGGAAGTCACAGTTCCTCTTAGAATGAATGCAGAATTATCTAGCCTAAAAGGCCAGCCTTTGAGGTGTTGATAAAAGAATGGTAACAGTAGGAAGAAGAGACCTTCTCCCACCTTAGCAAATGCTGTTAGCGGTTACAAGAAGGACAAGGTCAGTATTTGAGTCTCAGGGACATTAAGATTGACACTAGCAAGGTCTGTTTCTGAGATAAAGCAGTGCCACTTACTGCCATTTAAGGCTTCCTGGCTATTCACTGGACTTCAGCAGCACAAAAATTTTGAGGGCCACAAAGTTATGACGAAAAACAACCTATGTCATTTTTTTGTGTGTGTGAGAGGATTTCCCAAACTGTCGATTGCTCTCGCAAGCACATGACCCAAGGAATGTTATGCCAAAATGATGGTTCCTGGCAAGGGACAAAGCCCATCCTTTGAAGATCAGAAAAAATGTGTGTGTAGGAGGTTCAGTAATCTCACCAAGATGACTTCGTGATGAAATCTGAGAGAGTGGAAAACCTACTCCAGTGAAAGTGTAAGCTTTGGAATTTGTAAGAAAATAGGCTGACACAGACATTGAGCAAGAGAAGAATGTCTTCATTTGCATGGGAAAATAGCAGGGAGAACAGGTCAGGAATAATATACATGATTTCAAGTTAAGGAAATGCAAATATGAAGCAAGGGAACATGAGACATTAACAGTTGGAAGAAATCAGTATTTCCTTGACATTGCTGAATCGTGGGGCTCAGGAAGAACTAGGGGCGGCGAAGAAGCCCTGGTTGCTCAGTGGCAAAGCACTCAGCTACTAGACCAGAGGCTGACCGTTTGAACCCACCAAGCTGCTCCATGGAAGGGAGACCTGGCAATCTGCTGCCGTGACAGTTCCAGCCTAGAAAACCTATGGCGTCAGCTTGGCCACACGGAGCTGCTGTGAGTTAAGATCAGCGCAGTGGCACCAAGTAACAGGAGCAGTATACAGCTAAAAAGGATAAAGAGTGCATAGAAAGCCGGAAACCTGTATGAAGGAGCATGGTGGAGGATATTTGTGTGGGGGTGTGGAAGAAAAGAGCATCAGAAGTGGTTTTACCAGGGGGGTGGTGTTAAATTTGGGGCCGCAGGCCACTAGCAATGCCTGTAGGCTGTGCTTTCCGAATCCCAATTTCAAACTGAGAAAGGCAAGATAGAGTAAAAAAAAAAATCTGTTTTTGTTCTCTGGGCCTTTGCAAGAAATTTAACTCTGCTAAAAGAGTGCATTTGATACATTTTTTACTTGTGATGATTTCGTCTTTCAGAAGATGAATGAAAAATTGAGGATCATCTATTTAGATCTATGTAGTTCTGACCAAGACTGATAAAAGGAATCATTGTGGAGTTCACAGGTACATGTAAGAAAGTTACTGGGACTAGTAGTGGAAAAGTAGTATGAAACCGCTCAAACAGAAGGAGACGCTGCCCCCAGCTTCTGGTGTGGAAACATGGTGTAAACTGGGAGCTCAGTCTAGGAATGGATCAGGCTCTGGAGAACCAGAAGATACAACTTTTGAAAAGAGGGATTTAGGCAACAGTGGGTATGATTTCACCACCAGGAACGAAAAGGGAGTGTGGTGTGAGAGGGATGAAGCGCTAAAATGACTTCTGTGAGAACTAGGCCAGATACCTCAAGAGGCTATAGGGCTGTGTCTTCTCTTTAACACAAGTAGGGTGCAAGGAGAGCTGAAAAGCATGAATGAGTAGGAACCAGGTCACCAGGCCCTTCTTCCAAGGTACCTTTTGGCAGGCTCGAACCTCCTACCCTTTGGTTAGCAGTTGAACACCTTCACTGTTTACTTCACCCAGAGACTCCAAACAAGGGCTATCCCATACTGTAAAAGAGGTTTGGCGATCAGATAGTTTACAAAGAGAATAAGATCAAAGCCACGATTGAAAAGAAGGAGCTTGACACTGAGGAGGGGGAAGACTCCTAATCAGTGAGGAGCATCCAGCTTTGTCGTCGTCTGTTTCTTGGATCCAGGACAAGACTTCATTTCGGGTGTGCTGGCCAGGGTCAGACCGGAAACCTGAGAGCCTGACGTGGTCAGGGAGGTTCTTGCCCTTTTATACTTGTAACAGAAGAACTCCACTTGAAATATATTCAGTTTTGCTCAAGGTATAGGCTCTGTTACTAGGCCGTGTGTGCCATTGGCTAAGAGCGTGCTTCCTGAGTGGGACAGCAGCATCACAATCCCTTAGCCTGTGTTAGAATGCAGATTCCTGGTCACCCTCACCAACCTCTGCTCCCGAGCAATTCAGAATATCTAAGGGAGCTGGCAGCGAGGGCACGTGTATTGTAAACTCATTCCTAAGTGGACCATAACCGAAACTACACTTTGAGAACCACTAAACTAAACTTCTTGTTGCTCAGGGGTCCCCATGAGGATATTGGTTTAGGGCCTAAACACTGTTTTCTTTACCAAAGCTTGGCAGCCTCGCTTGTGCGGGGTAACAAGACAAGCTTTCATGTGGACTAAGAAAAGAAACTTGTTTCTAAAGCTTAGATTGACAGTGAGTCACCACTCAGTTTGCACATTGGAATCACCTGGAGAGCTTTAAGAAAAGATGCCCAGACCCTCTCACAGACCAATGAAGTCAAGGGCTCTGGGGTGAGACACAAGCTTTTTTTTTTTTAAAGCTTCCAGGTGATTCTGGTGTGCCACTAGGGTCAAGAACCACTGCTGTTTAAACTCTAAAAAAGCGTAACACTTTGTAAAGCTCTTTTCAGCACTAACAAATAGCTCCTGCTTTCTGTTTCTTCTCCATCCTGGTCAAGCCTACTTTCTGTAGAGTCAATTCTGACTCATGAGAGCCGTCAAGGAGAAACCGAAAAAAGTTGTTACTCTCGAATAAGTTCTGACTCCTAGCAAGCCTGTAGGACAGAGGAGAACTGCCCCCTAGTTTCCAAGGAGTGCCTGACACATTGGAACTGCTGACCTTTTGGTTATCAGCCGTAGCACTTAGTCACTATACCACCAGGGTTTTGCTCTCAAAATTAGTGGGGTTGGAACAAATGTGGTTAACAGAGAAGGCTGTATCTAGTTTGCAGCTGCGAGGTGCTGTGGAATTGATTATCAGCTCATAACAAGCTTGTATGAGAGAGTAGGACTGCGCCATAGGGTTTTCTAGGCTGTAATCTTTAGGCGAGCAGATCACCAGGCCTTTCTCCAATGGAGCCGCAGGTGGATTCAGACCACCAACCTTTTGATTAGCAGTTGAGCATTTACTGTTGGACTGCCAGAACTCCTTCTTATAGAGGTAGCTGTATAAATGTGTTTCATCTCTAGGCCCTAAAATCTTGTTTTTAGAGCACCGAAAATGCATGCATATTTAGCTCATTAGGCATAAGTTCTTACAGCTTATGAGAAATGAGAGGGACCAAAAGACAGGAGTTACGGAACCGTCAACCCAGTTGTACAAAATGTGACTCATGGAAGTACAAGCCATTAAGTTTAAATTTTTTTCCTGGAAAAAATTATAGAAAACATACTTAAAAAGACAATTTGTGAGACTTCAGAGAAGAATCAGTACTGATGACTGGACCATTCCTATTTGGGCAGATCAGTGCAGTGCTGATGGTGGAGGTTATTCTTTCAGCAGTGCTCACACCATCCTTACATACATGACGGAGAAGTACAGACTGAACTAGCACTTGAGGTGAATTCACAGCTGGTTAAACAACCTCATTTGTTTCTTGCTGGTACTGGATAGATGTTTAACCTAAAGGGAGAAAGCTCTGTAGCCCTCTTTCTAAGATTCTTGGAAAGCTTTAGTTGTGGACATCTCTCATTATAGAAATAAATTTTAATGTGAAAAATGTTGTCCAAAGTGATGTTATTCTCCAGCCCAGGATTTTTTTTTTGCTTGAAAGAGCCCAACACATTCTTCTACATTATTCTTTTTCAAAATCTGTCTTCTCATTATAGTGTAAAGTAACTTCTAACAGACTTGGCTTTGGCTTATTGGTCTGTTAGGCCAGCCTCAGCTGTTGTTTTTGAGTTTTAACTTTGGTGACTCACTTGTGATCAGATCTTACCCAGACAATAGAGAGAACCTTTTTAGCAGGAGCCAAACTGACTTGTATTCACTCGTGGATGTCCAAGGCACAGCCTCCTGTCAGGCCATGTATGTTCTCATTCTCTGACTCAGCAGCTTTGCACTTCACATTGAGCAGACAGTTCAGACACAACCAGAGACTAAATTTTGGAGATGTTCACTGCACAGAAGATCACCTGTGAAAAATCCTATGTTTATCTCTGCTAACTAGCCCAGTTTCCAATTGTGAATTTTCCAGAATGGTTTTGGAGGGGGCTAGATTTATTGAAGAACTACTAAGTCCTTTTTATAAAATGTCTTTATCCCAGATATAGAAAAAGTGGAGTTTATTCTCTGAATATAAATCATCAGTATAAAGAAGGTAAAATTTAGCCAAGTGGTGCATTTGGTGAAAAGAACAAATATAAGATCAATACTACAAAAAACTCATGAAACAGTTTGCACACAAAAATAAACAATCTTTGATGGTTACAGAGGAGGGAAGGAGTAAGGCTAAAGAAACACTAAATAGACAACAGTTAAGTGGTAACAGTGGTGAAGGGTAAAGCAGTGCACGGACTTGGGGGAACCAGCACGGCTTGTCCAAGGTGAGGTCATGGAAGCACCGCAGGCACAGCTGGCATCTTGAGGGACTCAGTTACTAGGCTGAGGGCTACGGGGACCATGATCCCGGGGAGTATCTAGCTTAATTGGCATAACAGTTTGTAAAGAAAATGTTCTGTATTCTACTTTGGTGAGAAGGGTCTGGAGTCTTCAAAGCTTGTGAGCAGCCATCTGAGATACTCTACTGGTCACACCCCATCTAGAGCAAGGGAGAATGAAGAAACCCAATGACACAAAGGGTAGATGAATCCAAGGACTAATGGACCACAAGTACCACAAAGCCTTCTTTCCACCATACTGAGTCCAGCCAAACTATAGATGGTGCCCACCTACCACCAGTGACTGCTCTGAGAGGGAACAGAGTTCTGGACAGAGCTGGAGAAAAATGCAGAATAAAATTCTAACTCACAAAAGAAGGCTAGATTTACTAGTCTTTTACTAGCCAGTTAGAGACCGAAGGAATCCTTAGAATATGGCCGTCGGACACCCTTTTAGCTCAGTAATGAAGTCCCGAGATTCACCCTTATCCAAAGATTAGGTCTGTAAAACAAAGTGAGACTAAAGGGGCACGCTAGCCCATGGGTAAGGACAAGAAAGTGAGAGGGGACAGAAAAACTAGTAATGAGGAACTCAAGGTCCAGAAGGGAGGAGTGTTGACATGTTGTGAGGTTCGTAACCAATGTGGCAAAACGGTATGTGTACTAGTTGTTTAATGAGAAGTTCTGGTGACCTTCATCTGAAGTGCAATAATAAAAATCAATTTTTTAAGTGCATTTGTTGAATTACTGGTTCAGTTGCATGTAATGGAAACATAAAAGTGTTGATGGTCCAAATGTCAAGGTTTATTTCTCATAACAATATGAAAGTCTATGGGTCAAGGCTAGTATGGTGGCTCCATCGTATCAGGGACAAGGCACCTCCTATCTCTTCATCACCCCTTGAGGGTGGACCTCCTCTGCTTGCTCCCTGATAGAGCACTCACATTTTTGGAAAGTCAGGAGAGGAGGAAAAGGACACCCCCACCCCAGAAGCCGTGCCCAGTGCTTCCCCTCACACGTACACACATACCTGCCATTGGGAAAGGCTGTAAAGTGTCTTTATTTGGGTAACCAGATTTTGTTAAGAGAGAAAAAGAACAGACACTGGGAAACAACAGTCATCTGCAATGTATGTGTGGCCTGGGGAGGAATTATTAGCTCATGCAAAGAATGGCATCTGCTTTCAGCTATGTAAACTGCCATCAGAAAGGCTGCATTCAGAATGGTTTTCCTTAGTGGATGCTGGCGGAGCTTGAGGGTCTTCCAGGGATCTGCTGCAGGCTGCTCAGCTGTAGTTGCTAAGGTGGGCTTGAAGCAGAGGGGTTCCTGATGCCCAGTCTGGGCAGCACCCTCAGCCTCGTTCACATCCTTGTTCAGATCCTTGTTTAGAAGAATAGCCAACGTGATTCTAGGCTGGAAGAAATGGTCAGAAATCAGAAGGAGAAGATCCTTCCAGCAGCAAAACTCACCAAAAGGAGATGCTGTTTTATACCAGCACCTCTTCAGTGTGCACGTATTCTGCTTCCTTGTCGTTACATGCCTCACTTGTCACCCAAGCATTTTTTCATCAGTCCCTGGGTGTTTCTCTGTACATTTGGATTTGGCACATTCCTTCCTTGGTGTTCCTCTGTTTTTTCCCTCCAGCTGCTTGAAACAGTTTTCTCAAGCATTTGAACGAGCCTGCATACATTTCCTTCCCCTGACTTCTCGTTTAAATGACGAGAACGCTGCTAACTGTTACTAGTGCCCCTTCCCCCCACCCCTAAATAAAAATAAAGTCAATGGTGATTCTCTCTTTCCTGTCCACTTGACAGATCTCAAGTCCAAGGGTTCTTTTACTACCTGTGTGGAACGTTAAAGTAGGATGTCTTTGCCAAAAAGACAGATCACCGTATCACAGTCATGATCTGCAGATCAGAGTTTTTTCCTTAATATTGTTTCCTACTTGTAGTTTCGATCCTGAAAACATGCTATTAATCCTTTTCCGGGTTGTTAGCTGGGAGCTTTCTTGACACACTGCTAATGTTAGTAAAACTTTGTGTTTGAAGTGCTGTATCATCCACAAGGATCCCTAGTGGTGCAGTAGTTAAGCCCTTGGCTGCTAACTGAGAAGTTGGTGATTTAAACCCCTCTCACACCTGCAAAACAGCTCCTGGGGAGAGAGACCAGGACGTCTGCTTCCGAAGAGATTATACTGGAGAAAACCCCACGAAGCAATTCTACTCTGTAACACATGGGGTCACTCTGAGTCAGAACTGACTCAGTGGAACCCAACAACAGCATAATCACCTACATAGCCTTTTCATGGACTAGATCTCAAACCTGATACTAATGTCATCGTCATTTGGGTGATGAAAAAATTGAGGCTCAGAATGGTCAAGTGACAAAGTGAACTACACCTGTTTCTCAAGACGCATCAAATCTCCAATCTGGCTGTCTGTATTTGCTAATATATTAAAGAACTGTCTGCAGTTGAAATGGAAACGATAGCTATTTTTAACATTGTGCTCTGTTTTTCTGTTTTTTTCTTTATTTTTTTCTTGCCATGGTCCAAGATTGTCCTAGACTTTGATTGAGTAGAATTATTTTTCACAGTCCTCTAAATCAGGCCTTGAGATTCTTCTCTGCCTCTGGGTCTTGTTTTGCTTTGAGGCAATCACAGCTCTTTCTTATGTAACCTCTGGCTCTTATTTTTTAGTTCTTTGTCTGAAAAATTGTAATGCCATTTGGAAGCTGCCACGGTAAAGAAAAACAAGTTCTCATATCTGCTATTTAATGATTAGGTATGTAAGATTAAAAGGTACTTTGTATGTAAAAATAACTTCTCCAAAGGCTGTCTGAATAGTCCATTTCTAATGAAAATGGCTGAATGTTTTGGGGCCATATTGTCCCTTACAAAGCAATTGGAAAGGGTGAGGTGGAGGAGATTACATGACAGTAACAAGATAATAAAGACTTTTATAGAAAGGAGTCAGCTTTCACAAAAATTCAGTGGCTTTAAAGACTGTTTAGGACATTGATATATAAGAATCAGTTTTTATATTGAAAATAACTAAGAGCAAACTCACTGTCTAAAGCATAATGTAGAATAAGGGTAAATGTTCAGAGTTTTCAGCATGCATCAGCATGGGCCTGTATGAGCCTTTTTAAAGAAAAACGACAAGATTTATACAACCTAAGAAACTTTAAAATTGTGTCACTTCCATGTGGAATTAATGCAGTTGAAATTCAGTGGTTGAGTCATAGCTCCCACATTCGTTTTCAGTTCTTTTTAGCTCATATGTTTTCTTTAAAAATTAGTGATATCAGCTAAATGGGAATATTTCCCACTGCTACCCACAGAAGAGTGCTTTTGTGAACATGCAGCCTTTCCCGTCAGTACACGCCACCGTGCTGTGCAGCAGAGCAGCCTGGCTGGGGCCCTTGATCTCCAGTGTTAGCACGTCTTCAGGAGCAACAGCCAAACACGACAGTCCTAAAACTCCCGGCCATTTATTTTATTTATGTAGGCTGCCGTTTAGAACTGAAGAATTTTATATCTAGGTTGAGAGGCTTGATGTCTTCCAGTGTAGCCTGTTTATTGTAGAAACTCATACACAGAGAGTTTCAGCAAATTGTATGAGCTCACAAAGCTGGTTGAGTGAGAGACTGAGACTAGAATCTAGGCCTGTGTGACTCCAAAACCTGTGCTTTTTCTGCTGTGTTGCTTCAGTGAGAAGCAATAATTTGCCCCAAGTCATCTGACCCAGGCCTTCTCCGAAGTCCCAGGTTGCTGCCTCTTAACAGTACCTTTCATTGGCAATAACAGAAATACCTCAAGTGGATGGCTTTAACAAAGAGAAATTGAGTCTCTCACAGTCTAGTAGGCTGCAAGTCCGAATTAAAAGGCAACAGCTCCGGGGAAGGCTTTTGCTGCTGGCTGTGAAGGGAAGTCCTTGTCAGTCTTCCCGTGGACTGAGAACTTTGCAGGTGCAGGGACCACAAGTCCAAAGGACTTGCTCTGCTCCTGGTAATTCTGTCCTGGTAGTATGAGGTCCCCAAATCTCTGCTTGCTTGTTTCCCTTGTATTCTAAGGGGCTGCCTCAACACAATGCACATTTGTAACACAACTGCCACTTAATAATGGCATAGAGGCAGGATCCACGACACGTGAGGAAAATCACACAATCCCAGAAATCATGGCCCTGCCGAGCTGACCCACTTTTGGGGGGAAATACAAGTTAATGCATGACAGGTACCAGGCTAAAGCAAATTAGAGGCATTTTACATGTGTTCCCAAAAGTCCTCCAGGTAGGTGGAGCCCCTGCCCAGCTGTCATGGTATTGTGTGTGGTTGAATCAATTCTGACTCCTAGTGAGCCCATAGGACAGAGTAGAACCACTGCATTGGGTTCCCAAGACTGTAAATCTTTATGGAGACTGACTACCACCTCTTTCTCCCATGGAGCAACTCATGGGTTCAAACCAGTGACTTTTTGGTCAGTAGCCAAGCACTTAACCACTGCATCACCAGGGCAACCAGGAGACACCAGATGCCATTTTAAAAAACAAAACAAAAACCCATTGCTGTCTGGTCTATTCCTACTCCTGGTGACCCTATAAGACAGAGTAGAACTGCGCCCTAGGGTTTCCAAGGAGCACCTGGTAGACTCCTGATGTTTTGGTTAACAGCTGTTCAACACCACTAACCACTTGCTCCACCAGGGTGTCCATCTCTCTCACTGACTCATCTCTGCATCTCTCACTAAGCCCCACTCTGCAGTCGGTGTGGGCTTGTCCAGACCAAGCGATTTCTTCCCTCCTTCCTGTGAGTCACCTTCTAGTCACTCTTCTGTGGACACATTCTAGTTTTCAGGGCCCCTTTTATTAAAACAGCACACCCCTGAAATGAACTCCCCCAACCTGTTCCTTATCTCTGTATTCCCGGTGGGTGTCCATTAATCCCACCGCCGTCTTTCCCGTCTCTTCCAGCCCTAACAGTTAGTCATCTTTGCCTCTCGTAGCTGACCTTCTTTCCACTTCTGCGGCTCAGTTTTTTGTTCGTTTTGCCTTGATTCTGGACATACTCTCTTTCCTGGTTATCTTGCCTCAAGTCTCTCCAGAAACACCTTCCTACACTCCCACTGCCATTGCTTTAGCACCCACATGACCATGGAGCAGGAGACCGGGGAGCTTGCTCTGCTCTGTCTCTGCCGCTCTGTGGCTTTAGGTTTGCCATGTCTGTTTTCAGCCTCAGTTTCTTCACTTAAAAAAATGAAGGTGTTAAACAAGACAATTTTTAAAAAGATGCCCCTGATTCTAAGCTGCCGTGTGCCCCTCCATGCCGATCCATTTAGCACAAAGAGATCTACCCCAAACACTATTCAGATTGCCTTAGTCTTCTAAGTCTACTATAACAAAATAACACAAATTAAGTGGTTTTAAGGAACAGAAATGTGTTGTATCATATTTTGGGGGGCTAAAAGTCCAAATCAGCATCTCAGTTATGATCCTTCTGGGGCCTTTGGAAAAGGAATTGTCCCATGCCTCTCTTCTGGCTTCTGGTCCTGCTAGTGATGTTTGACATTCCTTTGCTTGTAGATGAGTCTTCACACATCTTGCCTCTGTGTGTAACTGTTTCCATGACTTCTTTTTGTAGGACACTAGTCATTTAGGACCAGGACCCACCTATTCCAGTATGATTGTCATGGATTGAATTGTGTCCCACCAAAAATATGTGTAGCAGTTTGGCTAGGCCCTGTATTCCTGGTGTTGCATGATGTTCCTCCATGTTATAAGTCTTGCCTCTATGATGTTAATGAAGGAGAATGGGTGGCATTTGTGTTGATGGGGCGGGACTCAGTGTGCAAGACTGTATTGTTTACCTTGAGCCAGTCTCAAGGGGTATAAAGGAAAGAGAAGCAAGCAGAGAGTTGATGATCTCACACCACCAAGACAAAAGTGGTGCTGGGAGCAGAGTGTGTCCTTTGGAAAGGACACAGGGTCCCAGTGCATCAGAAGCTCCCAGTCCAGGGGAAGATTGTCAGCAAAGACCTTCCACCAGAGTCAACAGAAAAACTTTACCCTGGAGCTGACACCTGAATTTAGACTTGTAGCCTACTGGACTGTGACAGAATAAAATTTCTCTTTTGAAAGCTATCCATGTGTGGTATTTCTGTTATGGCAGCACTAGATGACTTAAGACAATAATTAACTGGTAGTGTCTTCAATGAAAAGCTGTTTTTGCACACTGGTCACATTTACAGATGCTGGGGTTAGGACTTAGACTTATTTTTAGGTGGGAACAGAATTCAATCCATAACAGTGATATCCTCTCCTCCCACACCTCCCTTTTTTTTCCTGCAAAATCCTTGAGTTATTCCCTCCTTTCAAGTGAAAAAGCTCTGTGTCCTTAGCCTGTCACTTAGCACCCACCACAGATTGGCCCTAAGCACCTTCTTCCTCATGGTGTCACACTCAAGGCAAACTAGACACTCCCTTTTGCCAAGCTTTTTTCCAACTCGTAGCAACCCTGTACATAACAGAATGGAGCACTGCCCGGTCCTGCACCACTGTCATGTCCATTGCTCTGTTTCAGCCAATTGTTGCAGACATTGTGTCCATCCATCCAGTTGAGGGTCTTCTTTTACACTGACTCTGCGTGTTGCAGGCATTCGATAAACACAGCCAAATGAATTGATTCAGTCCAGAATTTTACACAAATATTTTGACTGTCACATATTCTTGACTTTTGCCCACTTTTGAACTGATATTTAGGGTTTCATCTCAGTTAGTTTAGTTTTGACCCATTGTACTTGTTCTTACCTTTAAAGGTCTTTCAGATTCTTGATGATTCTCATATCTAGTTTAATGTATTATCCACACATGCGATGGGTATACTGACAATGTTTCTTTCAGGTTGTGGATACAAATGTTGTAGAGGTGCAAGACCAGTAGCTTGCCAGCTTGGCACTCCATTCTCTAGCCTGACAATGATGATCTCTTATCTAGCAGTCCTTGGGTGTGGTTATTTAACTGAATGTGACTAGCCCTTATTTTGTTATAATTCGACCTGTGTATAGACAATGAAGAATGACCTTCCATTCATTCATTCAACAAATTATCGAGATCCAATCATGGACAAGGCAGTGCACTATGCATTGCTTAATATGAAGAGATGATTTAAGACTTGGCACCCATCTTCTTTGAGCTTGCAAAGAATGCATGACAAACATATAAAAGACAACTATTAACACAAATTAGAATGTGAGGTCCAGTGTAAGTGGTAGGTCAAGGATCTTGGGAGTTTCAAAAGATGGAGAGGCACACTCCTATAGGATTTTCATACACAGAGATGAATGTATTAACATACAATCTAAGTAGCTTTAACAGAGTCCGAAATGTTGTTAGTTGCCACTGAGTCAGCCCCAGACTCATGGTGACCCCACACGCAAAGAAATGAAACGCTGCCAGGTCCTGTGCTGTCCTTCTGATCAATTTCAGATTAAATCATTTTGATTCATTGCCTGATTTTTCACAAGTAGATTGCCAGGTCTTTCCTCCTAATCCCTCTTAGTCAAGAAGCTCCGCTGATACCTATTGGTCTCACCTTAGTCGCATGGCAAGAGCCAGCTGAAAAAAAGTCTGGGAAATGTAGTCTTTAGCTGGATAGCCCTATGCCAGCTAAAACCTGTCACCCCCCACCCCAAGTAAAAGCAAAAAGCTTTACTGAGGGCAATGCAGTTTGCAAATTAAGGAAACACAGGAAGATCTGTAAGCCTTCACTGACCATGAAACCAGTTGCCCTCAGTTCAGGCTCATGTTGACCACTGTGTGTCAGAGTAGAACTGTGCTCCATAGAGTTTTCAATGGCTAGTGTTTTCTGAATCAGACGTTTCTTCCAGGGTGCCTCTGGGTGGACTTGAACCTTCAATTTTGGTGTTAACAGCCAAGAAGGTTAACATCTGCACCACTCAAGATTCTGAATGCGAATTAGAAAGGCTTTAACACAGTGGCGGGTAATTTCTCTCTCGTAGTCAAGGTATGCAGGTGGTCCAAGTCAAGCTGACCGCTGTCTTCCTCAACATGAGGCTTCCACTTGTGTCTCCAGTCCTGGGACCATCTTTCAGCCAGAAGGAAGGGAGCAGGTAACAAAGACTTAACCACACATTCACTTTAATGACACGATCAGGAATTTGCTTCCATTGCTTCTATTCTTGCTCCATTGGCCAGAGCTTGGTCGCATGGCCAGAGCCAGCTGAAAGGAGTCTGAGAAATGTAATCATTAGTTAGATAGCCCTATGCCAGTGTCATAGATTGAATTGTGTTCCTTAAAAAAGTCTGTGTAGCCATTTAGCTAAGCGTTGATTTCTGGCCTTGTGTTCTTTCCCTTTTGTAAATCCTGCCTTTATGGTGTTAATGAGGGAGGGCAGTGGCAGTTGTGTTGGTGAGGCAGGACACAAGGTGTAAGATTGTTTTGTGCCTTGAGGCAGTCTCTTTAGATATAAAGGAAAGGAGCTCCCAGAGAGATTGGGGACCTCATACCACCAAGAAGATGTGCTGGAAGCTGAAAGTGTCCTTTGGAGAGGAAGAGGGTCCCTGTGCCTCAGAAGCTTCCAGTCCAGAGGAAGATTGGCAACAAGGACCTTCTTCTGGTTCCCCTAGAGCTGACACCCTGAATTTGGACTTTTAGCCTACTAGACTGTGACAAAATCCAGTTTCTCTCTTTAAGGCCATCCACTTGTGGGGTCTCTATTAGAGCAGCACTCGAGACTAAAACAGTCAGCTAAAACCTGTTACTTTTGGTTGTCTCCCCTTTAAGTAAAAGCAAAAAGATTTACTGAGGGTAATGCTATTTGCAAATTGAGGAAACAGAGCAGGGAGACATCTACCAAGTGCTGTCCTAAAATCTATTACTGTTGAAGAAGAGAAAACAGACAGCAGTCTGCCATAAGGAGGGGGAGAAAATCCATGTGAGGAAAAAAAAGTTGAAGAGTGAGCTGACTGATTGATTCTATCTCAGCTGAGGAGAAGTAACCAGGAACACAGATTTGGGTTTAATGAGAGAAAATGATATAACTCTTAAAGAAGAAGTAGGCTTTCTTGGGAGTTAGAGCTCTTGACCTCTAAAAATGGTCAAGAAAAATGGTAAGAACTTAGAGGGAAGATGGATAAAATGTAAGCCTTTGAGGCTCAATAATTGCATGATTGCAGGTGGAGAGGAGAGAGCCTACTAGGACGGCCAATGCCACTGTCAGGAAGCCACCTAGGGTACTCACACTGAAGTGAGGAAGTACCAGTGGGCGCAGCAAGGAGGGACGTGAAGAACAGATGCAGAGCGTCAGTGTGATGAGACCACAAACAGGTGGGATGTTTGCCAGCTGTGGGCAGAGACGGCGGATCTGAGGAGCACCTTGGCATGGCCACCTGAAGGATTCAGAAAGTTGGCCTCCAGGAAGCCAATTCTGGCCAGGCGTGGGTGTTGCTGCCAACGCCCAGGCCCAGGAAAGAGAATTCAGTTCTTTCTCTGGGAAACAGTGAGCATCACAATCAACTCTACTAACAAGAAGGCATTTTGTTCCCGCAGAAGTATTTTTTTTCACTCTGTCCCGCTTTCTATTTCTGTTGAAATTCTTACTGTCAAAGCATTATGGAATTTTAAAACAATGTAGCCCTTTTCCCCCCTCACAGTTCACCAAAGGTATTCAATCTGTTTGTTCTGAAAATACAACTGTTGTCTGGATTTATAGGTACTCTGATAGGAAATGTTTTTGTGTGACAATAAAAATCAGTCCTTCACTTGGGTGGATGCGACTGTTGCTTTGTGTTCTCTCCAAGAATGCTAGTCGATACTTGTTAAAAAGTAGCATTTGCCCCACTAAGCAGATTCCATGGATGATCAGTGTGTATTCCAAACCAAGGGAGTTATAGCTTGCAATTCCTAACAGCCATTCAGGGTCCTGTCCAAAGGGTCAGTGCCATGGATGGACGAGAGCTTAACTCACACCCTGCAGATCCCTGAGAGAGAAGGCAGACAGGGCAGGGCCCTCAGTGCCGGCTGCCCTCACTGCTGTGGGCACTTGGGGGCACTCCTGTGTGGAAGGGAGCAGCATACATAGTGTTCACCTAACCGCAGCGTTGTCCATGTCCTGGTCCTGAGCACTTGCTATACGCCAGGCTCTGAGCTAAGGACACACATGCAACATCTCATTTGCCTCTCATAATACTCCTATGAGGCAGCTTCCCTCATGTCTCTTGTTTTAGATGAAGAAACCCAGCTCAAAGAGGTTAAGTGACTTGTGGAAGGTTGCACAGGATCTAAGCCTCGCTGTTGGCTTCCAGAGCCCAAGCTTTTAATCACTACTACATCCTAGTCTGTAAATAGTGTGTTGCTGCTTAAAACAGCTGTCTCTACCTCTCACGCTATTTATGACACCACAGGGAGCTAGATTTCAAGGAGATGATCTGTGAGAACCTGGAACAGGCAGAGCCGGAGACAGCCTTTGAAAATGCATGGAGGGGAGAGAAGGAAAATTTCTCAGAATGGGGAAATATGAGTACAGCTAAGAGAATGAACACTCAACATACAGAGTGAGTATAGGGAAAGGATACAACTCCGACACTCACCTTTCCCTGCTTATACCACACAGTCTGTTCAAATGACTGTATCTACAGGTGCCTCATGAACACAAGTAAGTGTTCCGAAATTCTCATTCTTTGCGATGCTATCCGTAATTTGATCCACACTGTTGAATGTCTTTGTGTGGTCAATGAAACACAGGTAAACTTCTTTCTGTATTCTCTGCTTTCAGCCAGGATCCATTAGCAATGATATTTTTGGTTCCATGACTTCTAAATCTGGCTTAAGTTACTGAGGTGCTGCTGCAACCACTTTTGAATGATCATCAAATAAAATTTTGTTTTGTTAATGTTGCAATGTTGTTGAATAATTTGCACTTTCAGTTTGATCACCTTTCTTTGAAATAGGCATAAACATGGATTTCTTACAGCCAATTTGCCAGGTACTGCCTTCAAATTTCTTAGCATAGAAAAGTGAACACTTCCGATATTGCATCTGTTTGTTGAGACATCTCTGTTGGTATTCTGTCAATTCCCAGAGCCTTGCTTTTTAGCAGTGCCTTCAGTACAGTTTCAACTTCATTTAGTACCATTGGTTCTTGCTCATATGCTATGCCATGAAATGTCTGAATCTCAACCAATTCTTTTTGGTACAGTGACTCTCTGAATTCCTTCCATCTTCTTTTGATGCTACCTGAGTCATTCAGTATTGTGCCCATGGAATCCTTAACTATTGCAACTTGAAGCTTGACTTTTTTTCTTTGGTTCTTTCAGCTTGAGAAATGATGAACATGTTCTTCTCTTTTAGTTTTCTAACTCGAGTTCTTTGCATACATCCTTATAATACTTTACTTTGTCTTCTGGAGCCACCCTTTGAGATCTTCTGATCAATGCTTTGGCTTAATCATTCCTTCCACTCACTTTAGCTACTCAGCGTTCAAGTGCAAGTTTCAGGGTCTCTTCCAATGTCCATTTGATCTTTTCTTTCTTTCAATCTGTATGCTGAGCAAATAATCCAATGAAGAAGACTGGGGCATCAAGAGTGGAGAAAGACTCATTAACAACCTGTGTTATGCAGATGTCCCAACTTTGCTTAATGAAAGTGAAGAAGACTTGCAGCACCTTCTAATGAAGGTCAAAGACCTTCAGTATGGATTACATCTCAACATAAGAAAAACAAAAATCCTCACAACTGGACCATTAAGCAATATTACAATAAGCAGAGAGAAGATTGAAGTCATCAAGGATTTCATTTTCTTTGGTCCAAAATCAACAGCCATGGAAAGCAGCCGTCAAGAAACCAAAAGATGCATTGTATTGAGCAAAACTACTGCAAAAGCCCTCTTTAAAGTGCTGAAAAGCAAAACTGCCACTTTGAGGACTAAAATGCATCTGAACCAAGCCATGCTGTTTTCAGTCACCTCATATGCATGTGAAAGCAGGACAATGAATAAGGAAGACCAAAGAATGGATGCCTTTGAGTTGTGACGCTGGTGAAGAACATTGTATATACCATGGACTGCCCAAAGAATGAACAAATCTGTCTTGGAAAAAGTATAGCTTGAATGCTCTTTAGAAATGAATATGACTAGACTTCATCTTACACACTCTGAACATGTTATCAGGAGGGACGAGTCCCTGGAGAAGGACATTATTCTTGGTTAAGTGGAAGGTCAACTGAAAGGAAAACCCTCAACAAGGTGGATTGACACAGTGGCTGCAACAGTGGGCTTGAGTATGGGACAGGACCAGGCAGTGCTTCATTCTGTTGTACCTGGGGTCATGACAAGTTGAAACCAACTTGATGGTGTCTAATAACAACAACAAGGGAGTACAAAAGTTGATTCTTGGACCCCAGGTGGGCCAGGCTATGGAAGTTGTTTGGCATGGGAGTGGAAGGTAGACTCTGGAGGGAGATGGACTGGGTTCTCCTTAGCTGTGTGACCTTCACAAGTATGCCTCAGTTTCTCCTTCTATACAATGACAATAAAAAGGGTATCTGTCTCCTAGGATGATCTTGAGGATTAAATGGATGTACACATCTGAGAGGCTATGAATTATTCCACAGTACTCTTTCCCCTTTTTTCCATAGTAATAGGCTTCCAATTTTTAGCTGGGTACAAGACCTCTCAGAATGAACACTACATGTCTCATCCCACCTTGAGACTTACATGTGGCCATATAAGTATGTCCAGCCAATGAAATACAAGCAGATGCTATGTGGCAGCTAAGTGGAAAAGATCACTGTCATGTACTCTTTTTTTTCTTTGTCCCTTCTAGCCTGTTGCCTGGAATGTAGATGTAATGTTTGGCATTTTGGTTGCTATTTTGAACCATGAGGATGAGGGCAACAATCTGAAGATGGTAGGGGTGTGAGCTGGAAGGAGTTTGTGTCCCTGAAGACTTCATTGAGCAAACTCACCTGTGTTATTTTCCCAGGTAATACTGTAACAAATCACCGTAAACTAGATGGATTAAACAGCAGAAATTTACCTTCTCAGAATTTTGTAGACCAGAAGTATGAAGTCCAGTGTCAGTAGGGTTGGTTCCTTTGGAAGGCGCTGTGGGGGAGACCATTCCATATCTCTCTCCTAGCTTCTGGTAGCTGCCCGCAATCCTAGGCATTTCTTGGTTTATAGATACATCACTCCATTTTTCTAGTTCAGCTTCACATGGCTTTTTCTTCTCTCTTTTCATATGACCATCTTATAAGGATACTAGTTGTAGTCACCTAGTGCTGCTTCAACAGAAATACCACAAGTGGATGGCTTTAACAAAGAAAACTTTATCTTACATAGTCCAGTAGGCTACAAGTCTGAATTCAGGGTGTCAGCTCCAGAGGAAGTTTTTCCCTCTGTCTGCTCTGGAGGAAAGTCCTTGTGTTACATCAGTCTTTGGTTGGGGAGCATCTTGGTGCAGGAACCTCAGGTCTGAAGGATGCGCTCTACTTCCAGTGCTACTTTTTTGATAGCATGAGGGTCCCCTTCTCTGCTTGCTTCCCTTTCCTTTTATCTCTTGTAGAATCAAAGGATAAAAGATTGTACAAGCCACATCCCAAGAAAATTCCCTTCACAATGAAACAGGGAGGTGACTTTAAGAAGGGTGTTACAGTCTCACCCTAATCCTCTTTAACATAAACCTATTAACCATAGCAGAGATTAGGATTTACAGCACAGGAAAATCACAGATGGAGGGCAATAACACAATAGTTGGAACCGCCGGGCCAAATGGCTACATACATTTTTGGGGGAGGACACAATTCAATCCATGACACTAGTCATTGGTTTAGGCCCATTGTAATCCAATATGACCTAATTATATCTGCAAAGACCATATTTCCAAATAAGATCACATTATGAGGTTCTACTGGACATGGATTTTTGGGACACATTCTTCAACCCAAGACAACCCCCAGTACTTGACTACATATGTCTACAGTTTTACAAGAGAGAGAATCATTTATGTTGTTTAAACCACTGTTACTTGGAGTCTTCGTTACTGTTTTAGTTAGCTAGGGCTGCTGTAACAGAAATACCACAGCGTGGATGGCTTTAACAAAGGAATGTTTATTCTTACACAGTCCAGTAGGCTACAAGTCCATATTCAGGGTGTCTGCTCCAGGGGAAGGCTTTCCCCTTGTTGGCTCTGGAGGCAAGTCCAGTATTGCATCAGTCTTTGTCCAGTGAGCGTCTTGGTGTAGGAACCTCAGGTCTGAAGGATGCACTCTTCTCCCGGTGCTACTTGCTTGATGGTAGGAGGTCCCCAATTCTCAGCCTGCTTCCCTTTCTTTTTATCTCTTGCAGGATGAAAGGATTAAGGATGGAGTAAGCTATACTCCTGGGAAACTCCCTTTACAGTGGAGCAGGGAGGTGATCTTATAAAGGGATTTACAGACCCACCCTAATCCTTTAACACACAGCCTAGGAAAACTACAAAATGGAAGACAGTCACAAGACACTGCAAATCATGGTCTAGCCACGTGGCTACACCTATTTTGAGGGGGACACAATTCGATCCATGATGATTACTTACAGTTGGGTCTAATCTTAACTGACAGAACGTGCAAAACATTTAAAATGATGCCTAGCACACAGTAAGCAATTCTGTAAATGTTAGATAAGTATTAAAATTACTTTGCATTGAATAGCAGAAAAGGTAAGGGCAAATTATACAGGGGCTTGAAAATCAAGGAGAAATTTGATACCAGAGAAGCTTACATTTGTGACTTTTACAAGTGACTGGAGAATTAGAGTAAAATGACCCATAATTACAAAGACTATTTCATAAAGACAGAAGTTAAGAGCTGTGGAAAATGGGACAGCATTGTACCACAACCCTAGGCTAAGGATAGTTATTAAAATTGTGTATGAAATGAATTTCCTGGCTGGTTAGGCTCTGAAAAAATAGGAGTCTTTGAAGAGTTTTGAGCAAAGCTTTCCTGTTGTGCAGTGTTTTTGTAGGGAAGTTGAATGTAGCACTTCTGTGTAGGACAGACTGTATGGAGAAGATACAAGAATTTTTTAAGGAGGCCATTTCAGGTACCTAAATATGAAAGAATGAAGGGGGATCACAGTGGAATGGAAACCAAGAACACATGAAAAAGATGGTTCAAAGGTGCATAAGAGAACTGGACGAGGAATAGCTATGGGGGTCATGAAAATGCCAATGTCAAATCACAGAAGTTTTACATCTGACCAATGGTAATAGGTGCCTGTATTCCAATGCTGTGTAACAAACAATCCTGTAGTCTCAATGCATTGTGCAATATGCACTTACTGCTTGTGAGTGTTCAGGTTGGTTGTGACTTCAGAAGCTGGTCCTTGATGGGTTTGGCTGTCAGTTACCGGTTGGATTCAGGTCTGTTCCAGCATCTCCTCATTCTGGGTCAAGAGGCTGTTCAGGCAAAGTCATCTCATGGAAGATAGCAGAAGTGCAAGAGACTAAGTCGAACCATGAGGGCACATTTAAAATCTCTGCTGATGTCATGTCCCCTAACTTTTCTACTGGACAAGCAAATCACATGGCTAAAGCCAAAGACAATGAGGACAAGGTAGCATGTGTCAGCTCTACCAGGAAGCACCAGGAAGTCACATGATGGGAGTGAAGATATAGGAAACTATAATAAAAGCTATTGCAACAATCAAAATAATAGTGACATCCCAGATGGAGATGTGGAAATTAGGAGTGGGATGGAGAAGAAAGTTAGGTTTCTTAAAGCAAGGTGCACCCGCAACTTGGACAACTATCTGTCCAATACAGAGTTCTGATATTAAAGTCAGGAGGTCTGGGTTCCAGTTCTAACTTAGGCATGTATTCAGCCTTTGCATTGTTGCTATTTTCTGCCCTAAATCTTAAAACCAGATCATCAAATTGATCTTTTTTCATCTGCTCCTAAATTTGTTGTCCTTTCCCATGCTGTGGCTAGGATCCTACACTGCTGTGGCTCCTGACTCAGTCTTGCAAGTGACTTGAGTAGATCTACCATGAAAGCAACTGCGGAACTTGGACATGCTTCTGATAAAAGCCTAGAAGGGAATAGTCCAAACTATTGCATTCCTAGTAGGCTTCACGTTATGTGTTTCTACATTTTTTCCACTTTCTACAATAAGCACATATAAATTTTATAGTTTCAAGTGAATTTTTTTTAATAAATAAAAAAAGAATTGCCATAATCTCAACTCTATTTTCATCCATCCTTTACCAATAAAGTGTCCAGGGAAAAATTACATCCATGAGGAACTAGAAAGCATGATGAGCCTGCCAGACTATGCCTTTTTTGATGGAGTAGGTTTTACCAACTAACACAAGGGCAGTACTTGCTTTATAGTATTAATTTGAACTTTGGTTATTTTCCTTCTGAATTTTTTTTTTATTATTACTATTGAGGGAATAGGGAAGCACTTCTGAGAGGATGGAGAAACAGGTCTGAGTGCAAAAGGGCAAATATAGTTTTTCTTCTTTTTCTTTACTTAGTTCTTTGTTGTTGTTACTGGTTGGATTTTAGCCATCTAGGAAACTCTAGACAAAAACCCTGGAGGTGTAGTGGTTGAGTATTATGTCTGCTAACTATATGATCAGCAGTTCAGATCTGCCAGGCACTCCTTGGAAACTCTGTGGGACAGTTCTACTCTGTCCTATAGGGTGACTATGAGTCAGAATGAACTTGATGGCAGTGGGTTTGGTTCGGTTAGTTCTTTAGAAACTAAATCAGGCATGAAGGAGACACAAGAAGCCCCTCCCATAGTTCGTCTCGTCACCCCAGTTATGCATCTGGCAGCCTGCAAAACCACCAACTTGAGGGAGAATCCTCTTTGTGCCCTAGGCCATCTTTCTCATATGGATAGGAGATTTTGAAGGAAAGAGCTTGAGTTTTGGAGTCAGACTATCCAGACTGGAATTACTAAAATAATCCTTCCCTGGACTTGACATTCCTCCAGAGTTACCTAGTTTCTTTCATTTCTCGTTGAAAACTTCCCAGAATTCTTGTCTCCACTTCCTCATTTCCCATGAACTTAGCAACTTCACACTGCCAGAGCCCTTTAGTGATAGCTGTGACATAGATTCACAATCTATTTGCTACCTCCTAAGTTCAGGCCCTACTTAACTTTGACTTCTTGGCTGTAAGTGACACTTTCAGTTCTTCATTCTTCAAACTCTGACTCTCTTGGTTTCTGTGAAGTCATGTTCCCCAGGGATTTCTCTCACTGCATAAATGTCTGTTTCTCCTGTTCCTTCGCCGCCTGAGCCTCCACACGTTGGTGTTCTGTCTTCTGCACGGTGTCACTCTCACCTCCCCCACTCTCTGCTGGTAGTCAGATTCATTCTTAGTTTCAGGCATGATTCACGCGCTGATAACCCCAGTCCAGACGTTTCCCCTGTGGTTCCTATTTCCTGGAGTTGCTGGTCATCACAGGGATGTCACCTCAGTCTGAAACTCACAGTTTCCAGAGCTGAACTTGTCATCATTCCTCTCAAGCCTCTTGGGTTGCAAGGAACCAGAACAAGCTAACTTGACTCAGAAGAGATTTACTGGAAAGACTGCAAGGTAGTTCTTAGAATCCAGAGACTCACTGAACAACCTGCTAGGAGAGAACGAGATCACCATGTGTACAGATTCAAGTTCCCAGAAGCCAGTCTGACACGTACAACTTGAGCTGCAGCCTCAGCTTTAGGGTCTGTTATCAGGGTCCCTGAGTGATGCAGATGATTAAGCGCTCAACTGCTAGATGGAAAGTTGGCATCTCAAACTCACATAGCAGTGCCTCAGAAGACAGCTCTGGCAATCTGCATCTGAAACATCACAGCCTTGAAAACCCTACAGAGCAGTTCTATTCTGTACACGTGATGTCACCATGAGTCAGAACTGACCTGGCAGCAACCACAAGAACATCAGAGTAAAGAGGAGTGGGAGGGCCAAAGGGTCCCCAGCAGAGATGAATGTAGCCACTAGGCCACCCAAATAGGCTTCCCCTTCACATTTGCCATCTCAGTGGGTGGCCCTACCACCCATCTGCCCTGGTACCTCAATACTGAGAGATGGTTTGCTCCTCTCCCCACTTTCCTCCCTCCCTCCCTCTCTCCTTCCTTCCTGTCTCCTTGTCTCCACCCCAACTCATCCCAAAGGCAGTTAGTCAGTATGAGAGGTTTTACCTCCTTGAAGTGTTCTTCAGACAATATACTTTCTCCGTCACTTGGACGTCCACCCTAGCTCAGGGCTTCGTTATGCAGTAACTATTAAGTCTCCTAAAATCTCTCCCTGCTTTCAGTCTAGTCCCACTCAAATCTGTACTCCACATAATGACTACTTACCTAGAAGGTAAGCTATGAGACTTGTCGTCAAGATTTCTTAATACAATAGACAGTGTCTTCCAGGATGTAGCCTCTGCTGACAACTCAGAGTCCACATTCCTTGCTCTGCTGGTTACTCCAGCCATGCTTTTGTTTGTTTCTGCTGATGCTCTCCCATCTCAACCTCTGCCAGCACCCCCCAACCACTGCCTATGCATCATGAAAACTGAGCTGAGCCCTCTCCTTCCCCAGGCTGCCTTCTTTCCTTACGTCTTTCCTGACCCCTCCTGTTGGGTTAAGGACCACTCCTTGGTGCTCCCATAATACCTAGAACATACCGCTACAGTTCAGTACTCCATTGTTCCGTAAATATCAGTTTATGTACCTCTCTCTCATGTTATCTGTAAACTCTTGGAAAACAGAGGCAGGTAAACCGTGAACTAGGCTCTCAATAAATGTTTTTGAATACTCATGGACAATGAGTAAATCATATAAACTCTTTGGTTTCACCTTTCTCATCACAGAAAGAGGATAAATCTACCTATCCCGTGTTGCAAAACTAGACTGCAGGATATAAATTAAATACCGTGCACAGTGCCAGGCACACAGTAAGTGCTCAGTTAAAAGTCATTTTGCTGTCCTCCCTCTGCCACAAGTTTAACTAAAAAGGAAAAGATTCCTCAGTAGCCTTTTATGTCTTCTGTACTGGAAGGTAAGTTCTATGAGAGAATGGGGCCAGGTCTGTATGAATCACAGCTAAATCTTTTTACACATAAAACTCCACTGTCATCAAGCTGATTCTGACTCACAGTGACCCTATAGCAGCTGAATAGGACAGAGGAGAGCTGCCCCACGGGGTTTCCAAGGAGCAGCTGGTGGATTTGAACTGCTGATCTGTTGGTTAACAGCTCAGCTGTTAACCACTATGCCACCAAGGCTCTTCCCTGCACATAGCGAAACAACCCAAGCCCACTGCCATCGAGCAGGTTCCAACTCATTGCAGCCCTGCAGAATAGAGACAGCTGCTCTCTAGGGTTTCCAAAGAACAGCTGGTGGATTCGCACTGGCAACCTGTTGGTTAACAGCCTTAGCTCTTAACCAGTCCAGCACCAGAGCTTCCTTTAGCACGAAGTAAGTGCTTAATAATGATTTTTAGGATGAACTGATAACTTCCGCATGTGCTTGTTTACTTCATGGCACCTTCAAGGAACAGTGTTTTCGTTTCCCCGTGATATAAATCACCGACTTCAGTTTGTTTCATGTACCTCGCTTTCTCCACACTCTATCTGAAACCAGCCAAAGCTTAGAAAAGAATGGAGGCTGGGCAAGTGAATAGGCCCGTCAATCAGAGCATTGCCGGGCAGACTCTAGCTGTAGAAAGGGCATCTGCAAACGCACTGGGAAAAAGGGCTGCTCTCACTTCTACCTGTAAGACATAGGCACTCAGCTCCGTGCCAGACACTTTCCCCATACTGGCTTATTTAGTTCTCTCAAGAACCCTTGGAGGTGGGTGCTATTGCTGTACTCTAACGGGCAGAGTCCCAGCAGGAGACAAATGGCACAGTCAAGCTGGGTAACTGAGAAAAGTTTAATAGAAGGATTTTATATAAAGGTGTGAGTGGTTTGTAAGAAAGTCCTCAAGGGATAAGGTGACATTCCAGGACTAGTGCCACCAAGGAGCTCAAGTGGTGCAGTGGTTAAGCACTTGGCTTGCTAGTCAGTAGGTTGGGGTTCCAACCCACCCAGTAGCTCTCAGGGAGAAACACATGACAATCTGTTTTCAGCCTAGAAAACTCTATGGGGCGGTGCTGTTTTGTCACATCAGGTCACTGTGAGTGTTAATCTACTACACAGCACTTGGAAAGCCTTCATGGACACTAAGACTGAAGGGTTAAGAGGCACAGTGACCTAGTAGCAAGGGAGACAGAAGCATAAATACCCTGACTTCACTATCCTCCCACGAGGGCTCCCCACTGGGGAAACTCAATTAAGACAGAGAGAACCTATTGATGTGGACTGGAAAGGTGAGCCTTCCAGGACATAAACATGGTCAGAAGAGTAGAAGGTGACTCTGGCAGATTAAACTAGATGACCAACACAGCTAGGTCAGACATCATGAGGTAAAGGAATCCAGAGTGTCCAGCTTTATAACCTACCGGCTCTCCTCTACTGCCTCTATGAGGGTGTCATTTCAGCTACATTTCTGTGGCTTTGCATGCTTGCTAATCACTTTTCCACTCTCACTGTTGAAACCAGGGCAGACTGCAGCACTCTGAGCTAATCTAGATGGCTTCTGTGAGGATCTTCAGAGATGGTTGTGTCAGCCTGGAACATGTGGGTAATCCTAGGTAAGGAAGGCAGCCCCCTGTTTGTCAAACACACACCCACCAGGCTGTTCTATGAGCGGCCAAAAACCCACCTGGTAACTCAATTCTACAAGCATAGAGATCGGATCCAGGATGAGGCCCCTGCAGGGGTTACCAAACTGGGACTAACTGATCAGGTCTGGATTCTGATTCTATCATTGACCGTATGAATTTAGCCCTAATCATGAGGTGAAGGATACAGTACAGATGGGGACATTGTTATGGTTAAATGAAATGTGCAACATGATTTGCACTCTTTAAATGTTAGCTAAAAACCAGGCTATGGTTGATGGTGCAATCTCACCAGCCATTCTGTGTGGCAAAAATGTGGCAGTCTGCTTCCACGAAGACTGACAGGCCTGGAAGCCCAATAGGGGCAGTTCTGCTGTGTTCCATGGCATTGCTAAGATTCAGAATCAGCTGGAAGACAATGGGTTTAGTTTCAGCTAATTACTGACTCTGCCTTTCTAAATTTTGTAAGAATAGACATTTCTGTAGCGCAGAAGAAGGCAATGTTGCCTTGTAGTGATTGATACGCTTTGAAGAGCTTTCCGTTAGATGATTGAATATGATTGCTCCAAAAACTGTGCAAAAAAAGACCTGCAAATATTATTCTGCATATTTCAAAGATGGAGAAACCATGGCCCAAGGAGGCGAAGCAACTTGTTCAAGGTTGCACAGGTAGGAAATGGCTGTGTCAGGGACAGCTTGGGGTGTGCCACCAGGAGAGTAGGACCTGACTAACTCGTCTCAGTCAAGGCCGGCTGATCCTGAGGGGCCCTGTGTGTGTGTCACACCATGGCAGTCGTTTGGCTGCTGTCTTCCGATCACTTAACAATATATGTTTCACCAAATGATAATTACGTCCTTCGCTTCCAACAAAGAGCCATTCACTGTAGCTGTGTCAGACAGTAGGAGAGCGTTTGCAGCTCTTCCTTTTTCCGCAGCAGAGCCGACCCCTCTCTGGCTCCTTCTCTTGGCTGAGAGCAGTGTGTTAACTCCCTCGGTTTTCAGGAGTGCTTTCTCTCATGGTCAGGGAGAGCCGAACTGCCCACAAGGCTTAAGTTTCTGGAGGCGGTTGACAATAAGCCCATCTCTGGAAGCGCAGAGTGCATTAGCCTCCTCTCCTTCAGAGAGAGCTATTTTTGTCTTCCGTCTTTAGAGACTGTTCCAAAATAAGTGAGACAAGTAGCAAGAGGAGAACAGAAAAGCTCAGAAGAGAGCAAGTCTCTGCCATGGTTTTCGACAACAACAGTTGCAACCTCAGTAACGAGGAGCCGACTAAGCCTGAGCCAAGCTGCCTCTGGGTAAAGCACACTGCCGACCTGCGCCATGATCTCTTTTTGTGGGATTTCTCTTCCTATACCTCACTAAACAGGGTTCGTTGCCATGGTTACTAGCCAATCACATGATAGCCTCAGTACCTCGCAGCAGTGCAGAACAGTCCATCTGACCATCTGACCGAGATGGGGGATATGAAATGCCTCCGTTCCCAGCTGAGTGGCTTTTCGTTAGCAGACCTGGGTGACCTCAGAGGTCTTCCTCATTCTCACCTTCCCTGATTTATGGCTAAGGATCAATAATTCTTTGACACCAAAATATTTCTTTCATAATGAGAACACAAGTTTTCTTAAAAGACTTCTCTTCTTCTCCTAATTCCAGATGCCAATCTCCAGGTCCCAAGCCCCTTCCACCCTGGTCCCTCTACCACACTGGGGTGCTGTAATTTAATAGCTGAACTGAGTGGGAGGGGGCAGAGCCTGCAGCCAACAGCACTTGAATAAGCTCTTTTTAAAATCCTGGGATGGCATGAGTCAGGGAGTTTTGAAGCTGTGATACAATCAGGACGCTGATGCCTCCCGGGGGAGGAGGGAGCCGGTGTGGAGGCGCCCAGGTCCTGAAGGGGCCAGGCTGGGTCTGGTTTCCCAGGAATAGCAATGATTCAGGAGTCTGCAGACCCTCAGCTGCTGTCCCAGAATTAGGTCCCTCCTGACATCCTCTGTTGTATTGGAGAGGGTATGGCCCTGTAGGCACTGCTTCCAGGGAAGGGAAAGGCTAGGCCTGAAGCAAGCTTTCAAGCATCAAAGCTGTCTGCCTCTTTCCCCTCCCTCCCTCCCTCCTTCCCACACACCAGGCCCAGTGAGCACACAGTCAAGTTCCAGAGGAGCTGGCTGAGGAGTGGGTGAACCTCAGCAGTACCATGGCAAGAAGTGCAGACCGTATTTTCCCTGAACAAGGAACTCTGACAGTGAGGAATTGCCTATTTCTTTGGGTTCAGATCGTAGCTCATTTTTGCAATTCTATCAGACTTTCTGGCCAATTTTCCCCATTGCCAAAGCAAAGCCTGGATGATGCAAAGAGACCTAGAAGGTTCAACAGTCAGCAAAAGACTGGGGGACTGGGAGGGATTTTGCCTTCGTGGTGCTAGATAGGTCAGAGGAACTGGCTTCAGGACCCTGACTCAAGGAGCAAAGGGCTGTGCATATGGGGGCGGGGGAACGATAGGGCACAGCCTCACAAATGTAGCCAAGCCCACAGGGTGCCCCAGCACAAGTGCCTAGGAGATCACAGGTGGCCTAATGGGGAGGTAGGGGGCAGTATGTACCCAGAGGTGTGCAATACTCTACACACTGGAGTATAAAAAATACCAGAAATTCTTCTAGTATAGTCCTTTTATTATCTTTTCTTTCTTGGTTTCTATTTTGGTACTTCCATTTGGGTTTTTTATTATGATGTATATCATTGTATCCATTAGGATTAGATTTGACTGAAAGGAATTGAAGATCCACAACAACAAAGGCTTAAACAGGAGAAGTGCATTTCTTTCTCAGGTAAATGAAATCTGGAGGGCAGGGCTGGTAAGGTGGCTAAGGTGGCTCTCTGGTCTTCAGGGACACAGGCTCCTCCTGCCTGACTGTTCCCACACCTCCTGCTGTAGCTTCCATCACATCTTCCAAAGCTGTAGCTCATGGTCCACTCCATCACATCCATATTCCAGGCTGCTAGCAGGAAGAAGAAAGAAGGGAAAAACAGCAAGCTCTCCCATTAAGGACACTTCCTGAAAAACATACATTGCACTTCTGATATGTCACTGGCTAGCACTTAGTCATATAGTCATACCTAGCTGCAAGGGAGTCTGGAAAATATAGTAGCGTTCAGGCATGCCATGTGTCCACCATCAGGGATATTATACTATAAAAGTAGGAAAAGATGGACATTAGGGCACCATTAGCAGTCTTTACCATAGTGACAGAGTTCTAGCACAGCACATACATATAAATAAATGTGCTTATTGAGGGCATAGTCAGAATTACTTTGTTTTGTTTTTCAGAGGAGTTGAGTCTGAAGTCTGTTGCTATGGCTGGTGGTACAACAGTTAAGTGCTAGGCTGCCAGACAAAAATCTGGCTGTTCAAATCCATCTAGGGGCTCCTCAACAGAAAGACCTAATGATCTGTTAGCATAAAGAATAATAAACAAACAAACAAACAAACAAAACCCTATGGGGTAGCTCAACTCTGGCACACGAAATCACTATGAGTTGAAAATAGACTTGATGGCACCTAACAAGTACAAATAACTCATAGAAGGAAGGAGTAAGGAATTTCTTATGTATTTATTTTTTTACTATGATTAAATGAAAGTATACAGTCCAAATCAAATTTGCATGTTTGCCTATTTGCAGTTTCCTCTGCTCTCCTTGCCTGCTGACAGCACCCACCTCCTTTTTGTTTTATATATGTTGTATCCTCTTAACAATCTCCTGTCCCCTCTTCTCTACCCTCTCCTTTCCCTTCTAGTAAGAGGCCAGTAGGACAGCATCCTACAGGTGCATAGAACCATGAAGTACACACAACATATGGTCACATTGTGTCCTCAAGTCCAGTCCATTCCTGTCCAAAGAGTTGACCTCAGTCATGCTTTCTGGTCAGGGGCAGCAGCAGGTCTAGAGGCCATGCTCCCAGGGGAACTAGCAGGCCATGGGACCATCAGTTGTGGTCTTTTAGTAGGATTCTTGAGATGCACCCCTCCTTTTCTTGTGTTGCCACAGGGACTCAACACTGTGTGCTCCATCACGGCTGTCTTTGGTGGTGGCCAGGCATCATCTGGTTCTTGTGGTCACATGTTGATATGGTCACCCATTTACATGGGTTCTTCCATCTCCTGGGCTCTTTTTTCCTTGTGTCTTTGTTGTTCTTGGTGATCATCTGTTCCAGATGAGTTGGGACCAGTTGGTAGCTTGCTAGCTTTTAAGACCCCAGATGCCACTCACTACTATGGGCTGCAGAAGACCCTTTTAGCAACTGGCTAGTTGTGCCAGTTGGCCTCAGTGTCCCCTGAAAGCATGGTCCCCAGACCCCATCCCTACTACTCTATCCTTGCTGTATTGGATTACGATCAGAAGAGTTTTCAGTTTATGTTGAAATCCTGTTATGATGATCTACTTTCTACTGTGCGCTGTCACTGCTTTCACCCATCAAAGCTTCTATCAACTAGTCTATGACCAACCCTCTCCCTCCATCCCCACCCTTGCAGCCATCAAAGAGTCTTATCTTTTATGTCAGACCGACGCCTGATCTCCATAATCTAAAAGATACTAAAAAATATCAACAAGAAGAAGATAAACCATCCAATTAAGCCATGGGCAAAGGAGATGGATGGACACTTCACTAAAGAGGAGATCCAGGCAGCCAAAAAACACATGCGGACATGTTCACCATCTTTAGTTATTAAAGAAATTCAAATCAAGAAAACAATGAGATATCATCTCACCCCAACAAGATTGGCCATGATCCAGAAAACACAAAACAACAAATGCTGGAGAGGCTGTGGAGAAAGCGGAACCCTCCTACACTGTTGGTGGGGTTGCAAAATGGTCCAGCCTCTTTGGAAGGCAATCTGGCGCTTCCTTAAAAAAATGGATATCGATATACCATTTGACCCAGTAATTCCACTACTTGGAATATATCCTACAGAATCAAGGCCTTTCACACCAACAGACACATGCACGAGTATGTTTACCGCAGCACAGTCCATGACAGCAAAAAGATGGAATCAACCCAGATGCCCAACAATAGAAGAATGGATAGGTAAACTATGGTACATATACTCAATGGAGCACTACGCAATGACAAAGAATAATGATGATTCCAGGAAACACCTCCTAACCTGGTTTCAACTGGAAGACATTATGTTGAGTGAAAGTAGTCAGCGACAAAGGGACAAATACTGTATAAGACCTCTACGATAAGATCTCAAAAACAGACTTGTGTATAGAAGAAAAGACTCTTTGACAGCTGCAAGGGAGGGGAGGGAGTGAGGGGGAGGGGGGGAGGGTTTAGTTTAGATAGTTACTAGAAATCTAGTTGGGAGAAAGTGGTGATAGCACACATTAGAAACAAGAACAACGTTAAATGGACTTCAGCATAACTTGAGTACTCCTTCCATCTTAACTCAATACTGCAAGGATAGAGTAGTGGGGGCGGGGGGGGGGCGGGAGACCATGCTCTTAAGCGAATTCCAGGCCAATTGGCACAACTAGCATTTTGCTAAGAGAGCTCTCTGTACCCCATATTGGTGAGTGGTGTCTGGGGTCTTAAAAGCTGCCAAGCTGCCATCCGAGGACACAGCAAATGGTCCCAACTCAGCAGGAACGGATGCTCACCGAGGACCAAAATGACATGGGGTAGAGACAACCGAGAAGACAGAGAGACCCACAAGAGTGGGTGCCTACATCAACTTGGGACTGGAAGAACCGGATGGTGCCTGGCCACCACAAGTGATAGCCACGATGGAGCTCACAGAGAGGAGTCTCACTGGCAACACAAGAATAAAAAGGGGTGCATCATGAGATCTCCACTAAAAGACCTCAATTGATGGTCCAGAGGTTTGGGGGTTCCTTGAGAGCATGGCCCCTGGCCCTGATGCTGCCCTTTCCCATAAATTATAACAAAGGTCCACTCTTTGGACAGGAATGGATTGGACTTGGCAATGCAGAGTGACCATATATTGGTTCCACTTTATGGTTCTATACATTTATAGGATATCATCTTGCTGACCTCTGGCTGGAGGAAGGGGAGTGGATGGAGAGGAGGGGAAAGGAGGCTGTTGGGAGGATGAGACATGTATGGAGCAGAGACGAATAGTGTGCAGTCACCGGACAGGGAGAGCAGTGGAAGCTGCATATAGGTGGGCATGTAAATTTATACATGAATGTACATTTTCACTCAGTTATGTTAAATAAAAATAAAAATAAGAGTCTTATCTTTTGTACCCAAGTCTAGTTTTAGGTCCTAATAGTAGGGATTTCATACAATATTTGTCCTTTTGCCACTGACTGATTTCACTCAGCATGTCTTCCAGCTGAAATCAGCTTATGTGATGTTTCTAAAATCATCATTGTTCTTTATCATTGTGTAGCATTTCATTGAGTATACGCACCATAGTTTGTTCATCCATTTGTCTGTTGATGGGCATCTATCTAGGTTGGTTCCATCTTTTGCTGTTGTGCACTGTGCTGCAATAAACATTCATGTGCATGTATCTGTTCATGTGACAGCTTTTGTTTCTGTAGGATCTATTCCCAGAAGTCGGATTACTGGATCAAATGGTATATCTATTTGCAGCTTTTTAAGGAAGAACCAAATTGCTTTCCAAGTGGTTGTAACATTTTCACTCCCACCAGCAGTGCAACCTCTCCACGGGCTCTCCAGCATCTGTTGTTTTGTGTTTTTTGGATCATGGCTAACCTTCCTGGGGTGAAATGGTATCTCACTGTAGTTTTGATTTGAATGTCTCTAACAGCTAATGATCATGAGCATTTCCTCATGCGTCTTTTGAATGCCTGCATGTCTTCTTTGGTGAAATGTCTGTCCATCTCCTTTGCCCATTGCTTAGTTGGGTTATTTATCTCTTCGTTGTTGATATTTTTCAGTACTTTGTAGATTATGGAGATCAGATGATGATCTGACATGTAGTTGCCAAATATTTTTTCCCATTCTGTAGGTGGCCTTTTAACTCTTTTGATAAAGTCTTCAGATGAGTGAAGTGTTTGATTCTTAGTAGTCCCCATTTATCTGTTTTCTCTTCTGTTGCTCATGCTTTGTTTGTCAGCTTTTGAAGTCTATCTGAGCTGTGTATTAGAACTTCCATTGTTGATCCTATTTTTTCTTGCATGATTTTTCTTGTTTTAGGTTTGATGTTTAGGTCTTTCATCCAACTTGCGTTAGTTTTTGAGTGAGGTGTGAGATATGGGTTTTGTTTCAAGTTTTCACAGATGGATATCCTGAATTTCTTATTTTTTTTAACCATCTTGCTTCCACCTCCCTAACCCCATGGCTGTCAAGTCAGTTCTGACTCTTATCACCCCTATAGGACAGCGTAGAACTGCCCTACAGGGTTTCCAAAGCTGTAAATATCTAAGGAAGTAGACCGCCATGTCTTTCTCCTGCAAAGAGGGTGGTGGGTTTGAACTGCTGGTCTTTCAGTTGTCAGTCAAGAGCTTAACCACTGTTCTGCCAAAGCTCCTACCCCCGCTAAAACACTTTGGAGAATTTCCTTTGAGGACTTGTTGCTCCCCCACTCTCAGGGCTGCAGTTTGTTTGAGGTTGATTCCCTGTCTCCAGCACAAGGCTAGGCCTTAATTAATCTCAGCTAGCTCTCTTCTCCCCTCATCTTGGCCATGGGGATTAGCTCCCACTGCTGAAAACTAGCCCCAGGACTTTCATTTGACTTCAAGTAGGGAGATCCTAGCCTTAAGGCTGAGAGCACCTGAGGGATGGAGCTGCCTCTGAAACCACAAAAGGAGAGTTTGAGAATGCAGCAGACATCCAGGGGAGAAGGGAGCCAAGCTGAGAGAGGCTCAGGTCCCACTGATGTCATTTAAGCTTCTGCATTAATTAATCTGCATCAGAAGATAGCTAGTTCCCTGGACTACTTGGTTCCATGAGCCTCAAACATATTTTTTTGCATAAACGAGTTTGCCCTGTGACTTGTAATTGCAGGATTCCTGAGTAGTACAGAAGGGCAGTGCATTAGATACCACCTGGCCCAGCCTGCAATGATAGAATCCCTTCTTCAATGTGTGGCCAAGGGCCCAAGTCTGCCTGGATTGTGGACATAGAATCTGTAGCCTGGGCCAGCCCCTGACCAGTGACCCCACCCTGCTGGAGCTCTTACCCCATCCAGGCCTTTGCACACCTCCTCCTTTGGGCAGGAGTGCTATCCCTCTGTCCTTCCATGGCTATTTCTTGAGCCTTCAGTACAATAACAGTTCACACTTACTGAGTGCTTCCTTAGTGACAAATACTATGCCAAACACTTTGTAGGTCAAGGCAGAGAGCGAGTAAGTACAAATCATACTCTTTTGCCATTCTCCTCTTCATCTTTCATAATAAATTCTCTCTGCTTTTTAGCTGAGGACAGGACTCCTGAATATAGACTACCTTCCTCAGCTTCCCTGTGCTACAGGTATGGCCCAGTGACTACTTTTTGGTCATTGAGAGGTGAATGGAAATGATGTATCCAGTTTTGGATGTGCCCTTAGAGAGAAGGAGTGTCATCCTTTTTCCTGGTTGGGATTGAGTCGTGATTAGGCACCACATTGAACCACATGGATGAGGTGAACTCCTTAGAGCTACTGTGCAGTTACGTGCAAAAAGCCTGGGCCTGATGACTACTTTGAGTAGAAGCACAGATAGCTTCTCCTGTAGATAGCTACTGGAGAAAGGAATCAACGTCTGTCTTGGTTAAGCTGCTGCTTGTATAAGGGTTTTTGTTTTGGCAACCAACTTATAATAACTAACTTTTAGTTGTGTTCTTAGTTTCCCTCAAAGTCAGCTGTGACTCATGGTAAACCCATGTATAATGCTGTCTAGTCCTGCATCATCTTCACAATCTTTTGGCTAGTTGGTGGCCATTGTTGAGTCTTGAGTGCCTTTCAACTTAAGGGCCTTCTCTTCCAGCATTATTTCAGACAGTATCTATTGTGATCCATAGGGTTTTCACTGGCCAATTTTCAGAAGTAGATCACTTGGCCTTTCTTGCCATTCTGTCTTAGTCTGGAAGCTCCAGTGAAAGCTGTCCACCACAGATGCCCCTGTAGGGATTTGAAATACTGATGGCACAGCTTCCAGCATCATAACAGTAAGCAAGCCACCATAGTACAACAAACTGACAGATGAGTAGTGGGTGGAACTAACTAGTACACATTCATCATCTCATCTAATTTTAAATATCTTGTAATTGCTCACCCAAAGTTACACTGCAAGTGAGTGGCAGAGCTATGATTTGAACCTAAGAGTGCCTGACCCTAAAGCCCATGCTCCTAGCCACCTTGGTCGGTCCTCTGCCTGGGTGTTTCCGGGGGCTAAGTGCCCTTCTTACATGCTGAGTGGGGTTGCAGAGCTTCCCCTGAGCTGCCTCTGCACCTAAGCACTCTGGGGCCAGAGAATGTACTGTTCACTCATACTGCCGCACTGCTGGGATCTAGCTGTCTGCTTGCTGCTCAGTAGATGTTGATTGAAGAAATGAATAACAAATAGCCTTTCTGAGCTGCAGGATAGCTAACAGGCCATTGGAGCAGCAAATGGGATAATGTTTGAGAAGATGTTTTGGAAACTACAAGCTAACATATACCCTTTGGTTATAGTTAGCCTTCTTGTTAGAAAATTCTCTTAACAGCTGTTAGTTTCACCTGGAACTCTGGACCTGCTCTGTCCTATAGGGTCGCTATGAATCAGAATCAACTTGATGGCAGGGGTTTTAGTTTGGTGCCATTGGGTTCATTTTCCCACTCATAGTAACTTTGTGTGACAGAGTACCCACCAACCCACTGCCGTCGAGTTGGGTCCAACTCATAGTGACCCTAGAGGTAGGAGGAGAAGTGCCCCATAGAGTTTCCAAAGAGCACCTGACAGATTTGACCTGCTGACTTTTGGTTAGCAGTAGAAGCACTTAACCCGCTTACACCACTAGTGTTTCCATGTGACAGGGCAGAAGCGCCCTATATACAAGGCTTTCTATGTTGCAATCCTTATGAATGCAGACTGTCAGATCTTTCTCCCATAGAAACTTTGGGGAAGTTCAAACCACCAATCTCTCGGTTAGCAGCCGAGCACTTAAACGTTGTGCTACCAGGATCCTTAAACTCAAAAAACTCAAACCCACTGCAGTGGAGCTGATTCCTAGCAACATTCCAGGGAGACGTGGTCTGTCCTCTGGGTTCCCATAGCACAGATGAGCCAGAAATGGAACTGAGGTATGGCAGGTAAGATGCCATCCCTTGGGTACCACTTGAGAAGGTGCTCTGATGAGCCATTTCTATTGGCCATCACACTTTCCATTGCCAGCTATGGGAAGTCATCCAACAATTTAAACTAATTGCCATAGCTGTTAGTTTCCATAGCTAGGGCACTGCACTGACTGTATCTGTAACAGCACATCTCATACTGTATTGTCGTTGTTTGGGTATCTGTCTTCCAGCATTATTCGTGGACCCCTACCTCAGTCTCTCTGGTCTCTGATTTCTCAGATCTTTTAAAAATGAGTGTAAATACCTTATAAGGCTGGATGGGGGAGCAAATCAAACATGGTAATGTGTGTGAAACCCTATATATACCATGGCAGCTATTTCTATTGTTGTTTCCTCATAATCTCTAGACAACTCACCACAGTGGCTGTCCCACTTACCAAGGTGCGTCTCAGACACCGAGGACAGAACTTCAAGGAAGCTCTGGCCAGAGCCAGGACTGTGCCTGAGGCCCTCTGACTGCTGACAGCGGTACAATTAGACAATAAATTAGTGGCAATAGCAAGAGCAGAATCTAAGTCTACTGTTTCAGCCCTTGACCCCACTGAGTCAACCAGGTACAACTAAAGCTTTCTGTTGTCTGGCACGTGAGAAAAGGTGTCAGTCTTGAGCAAAAGCCTTCTTTCAAGGAATTGCAAAGCACTTACACACAACACTAGTTTGATTTGCTCTGTGGATGGGAGGATCTTGCATCCAAACAGGAGTGTATAGAAAGATTCTGTCTCCGAGACAAAAGCTTTTCTGCAGCCCAAATTCCTGTGATACAGTGTAGGTATGTGTATGTGTGCACTTATACCTATGTGCGTGCAAGAGGGGAGAAGATGCTAGATCCATATTCCGTGCCTCTAACTCTTACAGATATGATTATGTTTTATGTACAGTATTCATGTTTTCTAGTCTGGCCTTAAAAGGCAAGATAAGCTGGAAAATGCCTAGAAAAGTGGTGGAACAAGGGCTTGATTACAGAGATTTCTGTCTAAGTAACATGCCAGTAATTTGCTTGGCTGAATGATTCAGCAGTAATTCTGCCAGGCTTCCCAAGAAACCTCCTGTCTGGGGTGATGTCATATCTCTCCACCTCTGATACCATCGTCTTTCCCCACCCACCGTTACGCATTTACCATATCATCTTGAGAGGCACAGCTCCATCTGTGGAATCTTCAGTTGCCATCTGCACTCGGTATTTTATTATTTAAATAGCACTGTGATGTACAGTGTTACCAATCTCTCCCTTCACATTCAATAATGCAAAATAAAAATTTAAGGCTTGTAAAAAAATCCTGTCCTCTGGTGAGTTATATATGGACAAATCATGAGCTATGTCTGCAGAATGCCTCCCCTATCTCACACTGGATTTTTGATTTATGTATTTCATGAATATTCATACTTGGAGGTAAGGGGCATAATTGTATTTATCAGCAGAAATTGAGGAGACTGTCTAGACTTGCTGCGTGCTAAGGGTTGTGAAGTGTTTGCAGAGAAAGGGACCCTGCCCTATCCTGATACACCTGTGTGTGTCTGGCAGAGGCTTTTGCTTACCTACTGAAAATCGAAAATTGGCCAATCTCCTCACTCTTCCTGATCAGTGAGAACCAGACAATGTTCTGTAAAGGTGCTGTTTCTCTTAAGGGCAAACGCTGACCAGTCTAAGCTAATTTTTATTTTCCTTGCCATTCGTAGCTAGGCATGCCATTCAGTTCATTTTCCATGAGAAATGAGGTGAGATCTGCTGGGGTCATCTGTTAAATTTTCTTTGCTGATTAACAGAGACCCAAAGAGTAAACAGCCCCATTTCTCTCTGCCTGTAGGTATTGCTGCAGTGCACGAAACACCTGTGGCCGGTTTGCAACCATGAAGCGGTGTGACTGGAAGGATGGCACAAATGGCCAGAGCTTGGGTCCTTGACGTGATAAATTGCTGTTAACCCTGACTCAGAGCTTCCTCGACTTCAGACTTCTTGTCAGATAATAAATTGCTTATTTAAGCTGGTTGGATAAAGATTTTCTGTTATATAAAAACAGAAAATATTACTGCTACATGAGGCAGTTAACCTTCAAGCTTTTTGGCCATAACCGACAGTGAGAAATGTTTCCATGTGATGTCTTCTAAAATGTTCTACTTTGTTCTATTTCTTTTTTTTTTTTTTTTAAATTCAGGTCATGATCTGCTAAAGTGATTTCAAACTCACTAGTGGGTCACGACCCACATTTTAGAGAACATTGTAAGTCACAAGGTCTGTAAGCTATGGTGATATAATAGACAGCATAACGTGCCAAGTGTCATAAAACATACTAATAAAGTGCTGCCATAGGAGGGAATGACGACTGTAAGAGGAAACAGAGGAGGTTGCATGGGAGGGCTGAACCTTGAAAAACAGCTGCATTTCATCAAGAGAAAGCAGCGGGGAGCCTGGGGGTCAAAGAATGACAGAAGCAATAGCAAAGAAGTGAGGAGTGCAGACACATTCCGGCACCAGTGGGTAAACCCAGCCGGAGGTCGTGTATGATTCTGAGAGCAGCGGGAAGGAAGATAAGAGTCCGGTTAGGTAATGTCCAGCCTTGAATGGCAGGCCAATGGGAGGCCATCTAAAGGGCTGCGTCTGAGGACCTCTAGAACAGTGACAGTTGTGGGTTTACACTAGTAGCTCAACCTGGCAGGGTTTCAAGCTGAGGTAAATGAGAAGGGCTTCTGCTCTTAGAGGTCAACTTCTAACCTGTCACTTCATTCTTTCTGCAAACACTGCAAACTCTGTCTACACAGGGAAAAAAACAGTTGCTGTTGAGTGGACTCCAGCTCATAGGGACCCTATGTGTTGCAGAGAAGAACTGCACACAGTAGGGTTTTCAATGGGTGATTGTTTGGAAGTACAGTGACGGGACTTCCTTCTGAGGCACCTGTCTGGATTCAAACCTGCAACCTCTCAATTAGTAGGCAAGCACTTAATTGTTGGTGCCACCCTGGGACTTCATTACACAGGGAGCTGCTGTTGTTATGAAGCCCATTCTGACTCAGGGCAACCCCATGTGTGCAGAGTAGAAGTGTATATTCCATGGGGTTTTCACGGCTGCGACGTCTGGGAAGCAGGTCACCAAGCCTGTTTTCTATGGTATTTCTGGGCAGGTTTCAATGGCCAATTTTTCAAGTACCAGGTGAGTGCTTAACTGTTTGTGCCACATTGGGACTTCACTACACAGGGCCAGTGGCCCCTATATCAGCAAGCTGCTCTTTAGTGGTGAACATGGAATAAGCTAGACTTTCTGAAAATTTGCCTAGCAACCCACAACTAACAGTTCCAGTGTTGTGATGATTCTAAATGAAACTGTCTGTGAGATGGTTGATTTTGAACTGCAGAAAGACCAGCAACCCCTAACTTCTTGCTCTTCCTTCTGGTTCTTCCTCCCACCGCTTGCCTTCTGATGAGTTCATGTTTAGTTAGATCCAGACCCCCAAACTGGGCTAAACCTTGTTACTTAGCACAGCTAAAAATAATAATAATAATAATTCAGGGCAGGACGATTTGAAATGGCTGTTGAAATCGGGTGTTTGTGCTATCTGTAGATTTTAATTATCTGTGTCATTCCTTCCCTGCTCTCTCAAGAGTTGATTTTTCATGATGGAAATTAATGAGAACTAATCTGTGGCTTCTCTTGTATTATTTCCAGAAGCTTAGCAGACTGGCAAATTACAGCAGAATTTTACCAGAAATCCAAATACTGGAGAATAGAACCAGATTTTGATAAATCTAAAGCAGAGTTGAGTTAATTCTTATGCCCCTCCTTCAAATTAATGGCGGTTTTTAATATTTAGGATGAAGTGATCCGATTTCTGGAACACAAGTTTCTGGCCTGACGTTTGACACTCTGTGGTTTGGGCAAAGGTCCCTCTATTTCTGCCCCACTGGCTCCATATGGATAATTACAACTAATAGCTGCCTTTGGCGAGTGCAAAGAAAGTTAACTGCTAGGTATTAGAGGAGAGAGCATTTTTATAACGAAAAGTATTAGATACCTGAATCTGACACCGAAGTATATGGAATCAAGTAGTAGTGAGCCTAATTAACTGTGGCTCCTGTCTTGACATATTCTTCTTCAAGTGGTTTATTTGGAACTCATTTCATAGAACCTTTCCGACTCGACGGCACTTGGCTTGGCTCATAGAACCTTTCAGCACCCCATGCATAGTGGTGGGGGTTGCTTAGGCACAGTCTCATGGTAGGTGCACTGCATTGGGGAAAGTATAACAAAACCCCAAAACCAACCAGCTGCTGCCAAGTCAACCTCAACTCATGGCAATCTCATGCTTTCTGGGTAGAACTGGTAGAATAGATTCCACGGCTGATTTTTCAGAAGTAGATTGTCAGACCTCGCTTCCAAATTGCCTTTGGTGGACTTGAATCTCTAATTTTTCCGCTAATAGCCAAGTATGCTAGCCATTTGCACCACGTAAGAATGGCAGGCACAGGAAGAGTTCGCGCAAGGATCTATTTTGGGGACTACAGATGCGTGTCCGCACGCGTGCGTTGGTGTTTGCACACATTTCCTTGACTCAAAATGTCCACTAGGCAGATGTGAGATACGGGAGAAGATTTGGCTCGGTTCTACAAACCTGCACTAAAGGACTGAATATTTTCTAGACACTAGAAATTGTCTCTGAGGAAGGGATTCCGTGACCATCCACATGGACGGGGAGGAGAGTCCTGGGACAGTCACTCTTATGGTAACCAATAAATGGGAGCACTGTGAGCACTGTGAGCTGGTGTCGACTTGATGGCAACTAACAACAACGGCAGATGTTGACAGATCTCCTTGATTGTGGAATGTGTTCTAGAACACTGAAGAGTCAAGGAAATGCAGTATTACCCAGAATTCTAGAGGAAGAGCATGCTTCTGAAAATAACACATATCAGGAACCAGAAGAAAATTTTAGAAACTGTTTTATGTCTTTCTTAGGACACGAGAAGCTATAACTTTTATGAAATAGAAGAAGGAAAGTACGGGGAAAGAGCAGGTTTCTATGAAAGGAAAGCAGAATTAACAAAGAACAATTGTAAGGAAAGTAAAAATGCAAGACCCCCACAGTGAATACGCCAGTGGAGAAGTTAACAGTGGGTCAGAGAGCACCTAAGACAGAAAGGTGCTGGCAGTGGAAGAAAGCAGGGCAGTTGAAACAGCAGCAATAACCAAAGACATCTTTCAGGTTCAGGTTACAAGGTTGCCTCATTCACGAAACTTGGCCTAAACACTGTTCCACAAATACGCACTGCAAGCCTAGTGTCTGACAGGTCCTGTAGGCTGTGATAAAACGGTGATCAGCAGACACAGTGCCTGTTCTCCCCTGTGGTCCTTTCTCTGCCCTGCCCCCAGGTCTACAGCAGCACTGTAGACACTCCACTGTCTCTAACTGTTACTCTACCTGCCCCTCCTCAGAAATGCAGGATCCAACAAGGATAAGATGGTGCCTTGCTTTTCTCTGTATTCCAGAATCTAGTCTAAAAACATCTCTTGAGTGAACAAAACATGTGATAAGTGAAATGTTGCCAGGTTGACCACCATCAAGAAAGGTTCTCCTAGGGTTTCCGTGACAACAACAGTTCAGAGTCAACTTCTCTAGAACCATCTGGTGTTGGCTTTCTGAACATACCTCCTAAGGCTGCCTTGGAGACCAGAGTCCACTGTTCTCACAGATGTCTAATTACCTGGTATTTCCTTTCCACTTTTATTTTTCCTTTTCAATTTCCTCTATGGACTTAAAAACATTTTTTTAATAACTTGCTCTGATAAATTTTTCCTAATTTAAAAAGTGATGCAAACCTGTTCATATACAGAAAAGTCTGAAGAAAACATTTAATTCTTGTAAGATGTCTTTCCTAAAGTCAGTTCCCTACATGAGGGCAGAGAAGTTTTGATCACAGACGTACCTGTCTCAAGCACTTGGAACAATGCCTGGAAAATAGCAAGCATTTGGTAATAAATGTCTGTCAGATGAATAGTCATGAGCAAAGACTGTGGTCTCCCATGGCCTCAATGGCTCCTCAACTCAGAGAAGAAGTTTCCCCACCATGAGGTGCTGCCAAGAGGCCCCCAGCTACCATTCTGGGGTCTGCCACCACGGCTGCCACGGCCCCTAGGAGCCCTGGGCAGTGCTGGCACTCTGACATCTGCAGATAATAGGCACTTCTGCATTTGCGGTCCCATGCACCTAGGTCTGTGGGGACCACAGAGGCTGCCTCTGAGCCTACAAGGCCTAGTTTTCTGTGCCGTGGTACTGTATACCATGTACCCTCCAGAATGGAGAGAAAACTATCCCCTCCCTTTTATCATAAAGGGTGGAAAGCAGGTAGCTTTCCCTACCACTGATATGGTTTTACTGGAAAGTTTATGCACTTTTCATATTTGGGTTAATTTCAACTTTCTGTGGTGGTGGTTTTAACTACAACATAAGAGCCTGTTTGATCCCTCTCTTCACTGCCCATTTACCTATAGTTTAATATAAATGAGTAATTTGCTCCTCCCCACTTTTAAGATGCAAAAGAAGGATAACCATTCCTCTACAAGAAACCTGAACAGAAGTTCCATTGACGCAAGACACACACACCTCTGCCTTCCTAACCATGTGCCATGTGCTCGTGTGGTCAGATCCCTTATTTCCAGTTTCCAAGCTTCCTGGCCCAACCTGTGTGCACACTGTTCCCCAAGTCCTCCACCCCACCACCCACGTACAAAGCCCCAGTGGTGCTGAGAGGGGGGGCAAGCCCACGAGTAGGACCTTCTATAGGATTTATACTCTCTCACAGGGGGTGGGAGAGGCAGCTCAGACTCAGAGCTTGCCCTCTGTGACCCTAGAGATAGGGTAAAAGGTGTCAGATGAATCCCCACTACAGGGCACCGGTGACCGTCATGAGGAGCTACCCCCTGCCAATTCATCCTAATATCGAAGTACTGAGGAGGCCACATTCATCCTCAGAAGGTTGCCCAATGAAACTGGAGTCAAGGCAAGGGAGGTGTCCAGTGGTGCTTTATCTGGGCCACAGTGGAGCTAAGGAGCTGGGCCTCCCAGATAGCTCTCTCGTCCTCTTCTCTCCTGCTGGCAAAGCTATGGCCATCAGCTCCAGGCATCCCTTTCTCTGTCAGATGGGGCTCAGCACAGCCTGCCTGCATCCCATCATGCTCCTGCTACTTCAGGGCTACTTCCCACTTCTTCTTTCCCAAAGAACACTGACTTTGTCCTGGTAGCCATTGCCTCTCTATGTCACAGGTTTCAGGGGACTTGAGTCCTATTCTCAGCCCCAGCAGGTGACTCTTGACTGGTCCTCAACCCTGTTGAACCCAATACTCTCTCTTTTTCAATTCTTTCCTTCCATAAGTAATAAAATGATAACAGGTGCTACAGACAGTAGTATGAAGACTGAAATGAGAAAGCTGAACTTCAGCCTCCTCAGCCCACTCTCTTCCCACTAGGCAATCATTTGGACAACGTGTTGAGAATCTTCTGAAGCCGTTTGCCATGCAGTTACATACAGAGATGGTTAGGGTTTCCTTTTAATGGATTATATAAATGTGATTCTACATCTTGCTTTTTTTTTGATTGTGATAAAAATATGTATAACCAAACATTCACTATTTCAGCATTTTTAAAAAATATACAGTTCAGTGACATTAATTATGTGCCTCCTGCCATGCATTCATCACCACTGTCCATTTCAAGATTTTTTTCATCGTTCTTAACAGAAACTCATGGTCCTTAAGCTGTGACTTCCTCTCTCCCTCTCCCTCCTGCCTGCTCCTGGTAACCACTGATAAACACAGGTCTCTGTACTTTTGCCTGTTGTAGATATTTCATATACAGAGAATCATACAATACTTGGCCTTCTGTGACTGACTTAATCACTCAGTGTAATGTTCCAACACCTTCTTATAACTTTTGTAACTTACCCTTTCCTAAAGAGCGATGCTGGCACAACAGTTAAGCACTCAGCTGTTACCCCAAAAGCCGATGACCTGTTCCTATAAAGAGTGGAGCTTAGAAAACTGTTTGGGGCAATTCTACTCTGTCACGTGGTATCACTGTGAGTCAAAATCATCTGGAAGGTACTCCAGCAACAGCACTGAAGTAAGAATTGTAGATCATATAATCCATCTGTACTTATAATCCCCAAAATTTCAGTAGCCATATTATAAAATAGAATTAAAAGGAAAATAACTTACAATAAAATAGCATGGATGCCAATGTACAAATGATCAGATAGGACTACCCTGGAAGAAATAACAAAGCTGCCAGTGTTAGGGTGCACGCCTGGAATCACTGTGACAGGGACAACTACAATGGCAGGTGACACATGTTTGGGGGACCGGAAACTCAACTCCTGCCAGTGCTGTGAACTACTGTGATTTTCCAAGATGGTGACTGCCTTAGGCAGCTAGTGCTGCTCTCACAGAAATATCACTAGTGGATGGCTTTAACAATGAAAAGTTTGTTCTTACATGGTCCAGTAGGCTAGAAGTACAAATTCAGGATGCCCACTCCAGGGAAAGGCTTGCCTTCTGTTGGCTCTGAAGGAAGGCCCTTGTATTGCATCAGTCTTCTGTCAGGGAGCATCCTGGCATGGAAACCTCAGGTCTGAAGGACATGCTGTACTGTACTCCCCGTGCTGCTTTCTTGATGGCATGAAGTTCTCAATTCTCTGCTTGCTTCCCCTTTCCTTTTATCTCTTGTACGATACAAAAATAAAATTTGGTGCAAGCCACACTCTAGGGAAACTGCCTTTACACTAGAGCAGGGAGGTGAACTTAGAAAGAGTTTTCTGGTCCCATCCTAATCCTCTTTAACATAAATCCTGTCTATTACCCAAGACAGAGATTAGGACTCACAGCATAGGAAAATCACAAAATACTGGGAATGATGACCCAGCCAAATGACTATACACATTTTTGGGGGGACACAATTCAACCTATGACAGTGATCAACCCTGGAAAAAAAATCTAAACGAAAGACAATTTTGCCTTGGTGTACACAGTAGTTGCTTTCCTGGAAAACACAGTGTGTATTAACAATGAAGGCACCCCTGTACTCTGTCATGACTATCCTAGGGAGCAAACGCACTTTCTCTACCCGTGGTTGTCCTCATAAAGCTGTGATAGCTGGTGCACTGCAGCCATCTTGCTAGCTTGAGGGTAGCCAGCATGAGGAAGAAACCCGTGATCCGTGGGGAGGAAAGAAAGGGGGGAAAAAACTAGCTTCCTGAAGCCTTAACATGAGCCACTGAGTCAGCCAACCCTGGAACCGCCCACTTCCATTCCTTCTGATGTGGCAGATAACAAGTAAGCCTAACCCTAACCCTAAGTCAGTGGGGCTAGGGTTTTCTGTTACACAGAAAAGCGCCCTGCTGATGAAAGTATTCACGTCCCTGCTGTTCAGGCACCCCCTTTCTAGGCTCTGTGTAGAGACTCTGCTTCACATCTCGGTTCTACCTGAAGAGACAGTGAGAGGGTGGTTCAGGATGCAGTCCCAGGGGTTCCCACTCTAACTCCACTTTCATTGGCAGTATAGATTTTGGCAAGTTACTTGATCTTTTGATGTCTCCTTTCCTAGTCTGTAAAATGGGGATAACAACAGTTTTCCAATGACAAAGATGTTGTAAGGATTAAATTAAATTATTTAAATAAGTAAAGCACTTCAAGGAGCACCTAGCAGGTCGCTGATACTGAATACATGTTAGCTATCTTTCTGGCAGAGTATTTTTAGTTTATTGGCTACATTGCTTTTGGCTGCAAAGAACAGAAAATCAACTCAAGCTAAATTAAGCAAAAACAGGAAAAAAATAAAAGTTACTGGCTGCTGAGCACACCGAGACACAGGGTACAGATTCAGGAGTTGCTGCTGGAATCAAAGTCTTAGAGATCAGACCTGGTTTTTCAGCGCTTCTAGACAGGTAGGTTGTATCCTTGGCTGCCCACAAGAATCACCAAGAGAGCTTCTAAAAGTTTCATGGTCTGGCTGTACCCCAGACCAAATAAATAGTAACTCGTGCAGTTGGGACTAGGCACGGGTAGAAAGCTTCCCAGGTGATATTATGTGCAGCTGAGATTGAGTCTCTCTCCATCTGTCCCATCTCTGCCTCTCTGTGCTCAGTGTCATTCTACAGAAAGGTCTTCCTCCCTCAGACTCAGATGTATGTCCTTCCAGTATAGCTGTTTTGAGAGAAAAAAACAAGGCTTAGGCTTCCTTTTCCCAACACCCATTGGCCAGTGGATCTGCCCACTTGGGCCCAGTGCTCAGCCTGCTTACTCTGTCACTGTTGCTGAAGGCAAGGGAGATATACCCACCCTTGTGGTCAGGAGCCTTAATTGGTAGGTGACTCACCAGAAACTCTTGAAATGGAGCTCGAGCAAGTCTCTCCAAGGTCTGAGAGGAGTGAACTGAAAATACAGGATGTATTGTCTAAATGAATCTAAATGAAAGAAGTGGCTGGGTGGTTCGCACAGTTATGCACTCAACTATTAGCCAAAAGGCTGGTGATTTGAGCCCACTCGGGGATAGCTCAGAAGACGGGCCTGGTGAACTGCTTCCGAAAGATCACAGCCTTGAAAGCCCTCTGGGGCACTTGTGCTGTGCACGCACGGAGTCGCCATTGATCAGAATCCATTCAACCGACAATAACAAAACAAAACTGGCTAGACTTCATCCTGGCTGACATCAAGGGAGAGTTATCCAACAAGCAAGGTGTGCACGCATTTCCTTGTGCTTCCTTACTAGTCTGTAGTACACAATTTCACGTGTTTGTCACATCTTGAATGAAACCCACAGTGAAATTGTGCACTACAAGTTAGTAAGGACACACGGTTGAGCATGTAGCAGTCCTATGGGGCAATTCCACTCTGTTGTATAGGATTACTATGAGTAGAAATAGACTCCATGGCAATGGGGTTTTTTTTTTGGCATATGTACCTCACTATTGGTTAATCCAGGCCTGGCTGATATTTATTGTCCACACACCCTGCTTCAGACGTTTTCCATAATTGATTAGGTTTGAGCTTGATATTTCTCACCTTCAAGCACCTTAACCTCCAAGTGAGGAGGTTACTTCTTCACTAGGATGATTGATATTGGGTCGGTCTCTTGGCTGCCTTGATGGAATTTCAGGCCCTCAATTCTCTGAAGCCACTTGTCAGTGACTCAGAGTCACACCACAGATGACTGGGCTTGTGTGTTATTCTCTTCTGCGTTTTTCTTGATTGTGCTTGGGGTAATCTTCCAGTGATGCTGTCACCCTCAGGTCCTGAATACGCTTCATGTTTCAATTCAAACTGAAATCTGAGTTTCCGTTTTCTCAGTCTTTTGACCTTTCTTGTCTCCTTTATTTGATTGATCTTCACGTTTAAATAGCTTTCATGGAAACGATTTTTTTTTTAAAGCCAAAGGATCATTGGAATCATACGTGGTGCCTTTTGTACATATTAAGCTGTTCTCAATAGCACTTATAAATTTTTTTCTCACTGCATGTTATCAAGAGCAACAGCAGAAAAGAAAGACAAAAAACACCTTCCCAGTTTTCCTGGAAATACAGACTTTTAAAAGAGCAGTTGGAGGGAGATGTTATTTGAGGAAACAAACTACCATAAATACTTATTCATAATTAGATTTGCAGTCCCTGGGTGGTGCAAACAGTTAACACTGTTGGCTTGCTCTCCAAAACGCTGGAGATTCAAGTCAACCCAGAGGCTTGTCTTTCCCAAGGCCTGCAACCTACCTCTAGAGAAAACCAGCCACTGAAAACCCTGAAGAGCATAGCTTTACTCTGACACTCATGAAGCCACCGTGAGTCAGAATTGACTCAGTGGCAACTTTTTTTAATTGTTTGTTTGTTTTTAATTAGGTTTTAATATCCAAACAGCTTTCCCTGTGCTTATCTGGATCCCAAAGGAGCTCATCCTCTGTGGTCTATTTCTATGGCCCCGTCACGGTACATTTTCCGAATTCAGCTTTCATCTCAATTCACAAGGCTCCTGGCTCCACACTGAGTAGTTACACCTGTCTCTGTGTTTCTCACCTAGTTAGAGTCACTGCTGCAGTGTGACAGATGGATTATGGGGAAAGAAGGTGGTGGAAGGGTGGCTTCGGAGGGAGGGAGGGAGAGAGGAAGGAACAGATCTAAAGAGCCTTTTTCATGCTGCTTGTTACCTCTGGGTCTGTTATGGTAAAAGATATCTTGATCTTTAGGTTATCCAATAAACACTTTACAAACCTCTTCCTGACTTTTTCACTCTTTTCACAATTGCAGCTGATGCAAGAAGGGCCCCCAAGTGACTTTGCTCCACCACTACACAAAGGGCCTCCCATCACCCATGCAGCTCTAGAGACGAGGGCCCACCCCACCCCGGAGAAAGCTTGGCCCCCACCCCCTTTCCAGCCTGGGCAGGAAGCAACCCACTGGAGCTGCGGTCACTTCAGGGGTCACACTTTTCTTGCGCCTTACATTGGAGATCTGATTCCTGTTTGAAACCGCGACATTCTTCTGGGTGTTCTTTGAAAGTTCTGTGTTTTTTTCCAGCTGTGCCACAGACTTTTGTTGGCCAAGGCAGCCTTGCACATAGCCTTCCAAAATTACCAAGGCCACAGGTATTCCTTCTACCCACAGTATCCGCACTGAGCCCTCCACCGCTTATGACTGCAAACCTTTCTCCTTCTCACCAGGTGGCCCTACACTAGGCGGTGGGTAGTACTAGACAGGGGCTCCCAGGCACTGCCAGGACTAGTTTTCTCTGTTCGTGAGCGTTGTATGAATGGAATCACACAGAATGTACTTCTTGTGTTTGGCTTCTATTGCTCAGCATCACGTTGGTGAGACTCACTCACGTTGTTGTGTTCTGTTTTGTTCTACAATTGTTCAACTTTGTTATTAGCTATTACTAATCTCTTACTGTACCTAATTTATAAATTAAACTTTATCATAGGTATGCATGTATAGGATAAAGCACAGCTTATAAAGGGTTTCAGGCATCCATGGGGGATGTTGGAACGCATCCCCCACAGATAAGGGACGACTACTGTATAAACATAGAGAAATTTACTCCAAGGAAATAGCTCATGAATTGTGGGGACTGTCAAGTCCTCCATCTGTGGGTCAGACTGCAGACTGAAGTGGTATTGGATACCACTGAGTCAATTCAGACTCACAGTGACCCCCTGTGACAGAGTAGCACTGCCCCATAAGGTTTTCTTGGCTGTAATCTTTAAGGAAGTAGACTGCTAGGTTCTTCTCCTGCAGAGCTGCTGGGTTAATTCTAACAGCCAACCTTCTGTTCAGCAGCTGAGTGCGTAACTGCTGCACCACCAGGGCTCCTTGTGTATATCAGGAGCTAATTCTGTCTTACTGCTGAACAGTATTCCACTGTATCAATAGTCTGTAATTGGTTCTTCACTCTCTTAATAACGGCATTTGGGGTGTTTCCAGCTTCTGATTCTTGTGAATAAGGCTGCTACGAACACTCTTTATAAGGCTTTTTCAGTACTTGTTTCTCATGCATCTATATACCTACGAGCAGAACTGCTGGTGTTTGCGTTATGTGTATGCTTAGCTTTATTAGAAACTGCCAGTGTTTCAAAGTGGTTGTTTTCATATATATTGAATCCTTACAATGATCTTAAGTGTTTATGAGTCAGTCCACATTGCTTACTGAGTACCTACTATGTGCCAGGCACTGTTACAGGGCCTAGGGATATAACAATGAGTAAGATAGCCAAGGTCCTGGCCACTGAAATACTTAAAATCTTGTAAGAGAGATAGGCAATGAAACTTAAATGAACAAAGAAGGTGATTATGAGAAGCACTCTGAAAAACAGGGTGATGTTGGGGGAGCAGTGTGGGAGGGGCTGCTTCTGCTACAGTGGTCAGGGGAGCCCCTCCTGAGAGCTGACAACTGGGCTAAGAAGTGAAAAGTGAGGAGGATGCGGCCACACAGAGCTGGGGCGGTGCATTAGAAGCAACAGGAACACCAAGTGCAGCCATCCCAAGACAGGAAAAAGCATATGGGTTTGGGGAAAGGAAAGGAAGCCCATGTGGTTAGCACACAGAACGCTGATTCATCCACTCAGCATATAACCACATGCTGAGCATGGACTATGTGTCAGGCACTGTCCTAGGTTCTGGGCACTACAACAGTGAACAAAATAGACATCCTACCCTAAGAGAGGAAACCCTGGTGGCATAGTGGGTTAAGTGCTACATCTGCTAACCAGAAGGTCGGCAGTTCAAATCCTCCAGGCACTCCTTGGAAACTCTAACAGGAGGAAATCATTGGGTAATATTTGTTTTGCTTCCTTTGCTTGTACACATGTGTTCATGTGCACACCCATGAACACACACACATGCACACACAAACTGATCCAGAAAAGAAGAACCGGAAATATAGGGGGCGGAGGGGTGGGGGTTTTGGGGAGGCACGGATATCAAAATTCCTTAAAATGTCCTTGGGAATCATTTTCTGGTCATCATTGCTTCTTGTGACATTTTCATCTCAGAGCTCCACATTGTGTTCTGAGTAGCAGAACAGCTATTCAGAACACAGCCTCCGAATAGCAAAAACCACTGAGAACTGTCTTAGTATTGTCTTGCTTTCTGGGAAGCGAAGTAGGAAGGCGATTTGAGGAGAGGTGTGTTTTTCCTGCACCTCCAATCCGACAGGTCCAGGTGGAGGCTCAGCCCAGGAGGCGCAGAAGTTGAAGCTACTGAGGGTACTAACTGTCATTTTCTGGGCCGGTCACCCTTCCTTATTCCTGCTGCCTGGGGCAGATATTTTTCAAAGAGTGACTCCACGCTTGCTGAAACAGGGCTTGTGTTTGACCATGGAATTCATGCATGCAAAAGAGAGAATTGTCAGAAGGGATGACATTCCTGTCTAGCTGCTACATTGCAACAGCTAGCAGGCTCAGGAGTGGGAGTGTGGCTGTCCCTTTCTTCATTGCTGCTTGGCTGGTGACTAGAGTCAGCCTCTTAGAAGATGCTAATGAGATTCTTGTAGAAAGCTACAAAATCGTCTGTGGCAGATGGTAGAAGGGCAGGTTTTGCTTTCTCTTCTTCCAATGTTTTTTTTTCTCTAAAAATGTGCTAGGTTAGTCCTGCTAACCAACGTGCCACTCGCTGTCTTGTGCTTTATTTCGACAAAGCCACAGTTTAATCTTTTCGTCCCTTTCAACTGGCCTACCTGCAATCACAAACTCAATGAGCAATTATCATTTTAGAAACAAAAGTAAATCATTTTCCAGCTTTTTCCCTCTGCCCCCCCCCCACACTTTGCACTCCATATTTTCACCCAGACAAAAATCCTTTCTATTTTCTCTGAATCTACGGAAATAATCTACACCAATGTTATGACTACAGCTGGTAAGGTGGAATTTCTGTTTCTTATTGGCTGGGATGACAGGATTAGATTATTGTGTGTGGTTAACTTACTCCTTCTGTAGACAGATATAAAACCAAAAAAAATTATAGGCTTCCACAAAGAAACAGCTACTATTTACTGAGCATCTTCAGTATGCCAGGCGCCATGCTAAGCAATGTATGGACACTATTTTATCTAATCCTCACATTAATCCTAAAAGTAGATACTTTATTTATTACCCCCATTTTATAGATGAGCAGACTGAGACTTGAAGAAAGAAACTCATCAGTCTTCATCTCAGTTCTCTGGAAGAACAAAACCACTGAAACATACACACATACAGTTTTGCTTCCCAGCGTTTCAGTCATCTGCAGTCAACAACAGTCCAAAAATGTGAAATGAGTAGCATGATGAAATCTAGAGCCATCCTGCTCCATCCAACTAGGGAACCACATTCATCTAACTTCTATTACAGTATATTGTTACAATTGTTCTATTTTGTTATTAGCTATTGCTAATCTCTTACTGTACCTAATTTATAAATTAAACTTCATTATAGGTATGTATGTATAGGATAAAGCATAGCTTATATGGGGTTTCAGTCACCCATGGGGGGATCTTGGAACATATCCCCCACAGATAAGGGAGGACTAATGTATAAACATAGAGAAATTTACTCCAAGGAAACAGTTCATGAATTGCGGGGGCTGGCAAGTCCTAAATCTGTGGGTCAGATTGCAGACTGAAGAGCTCTGCTGGTTCACATGGTTGCATGAGTTGCCAAAGCCAGAACTCAAAATCTACAGGTTAGGTGGCAGGCTAGAGGCCTCTACTGGCTTATGTCCCAAAATCAGAGGTTAGGTGACAGGAAGAGTGCAGGATCAAGAGAGAGCAAGCAAGCTTTGCCAGAACATCCATTTACATACTAGAGGCAGGTCACACCCCCAAGGAAACTCTTCTTTCAACTGACAGGCTGCCCACATCAGATCGCACAATAGGGGATGATTACACCGCCAAACCCCTGAGAATCACAGCCTAGCCAATCTGACACATAACATTAACCATCACATAACCCAAGGTCAGAAGACCAGGGAGTGGCAGGCTTGAAACTCAGAGTAAGGAAGCCCCACTTCAAAGCTAGTGCTTTTAGATGGTACATTCTTTTGTTCCCTTGATAAACTCTGATTGAGTTAGTGGTTTTCCAGTCTCTGAGGTTCAGGGGCATTATTCTTGATTTTAGATTTGTTTGGGAGTCAAGTGTTAACGGCTCATTTATGGGGAGTTGAACACAAGCAACGGAAGCATGGGCTTGGCTTAAGCAATGAAAAGCAAGCCCACCACTTTACAAATGGAGAAATTAGGGCCTCAAGAGTATGATGTTTCAGTTATCTGTTGCTGTGTAACAAACCACCTTAACATTTAGTGTCTTACACATCTAAGCTGTTTTATTGCTCACAATTCTGCAGGCCAGGACTTGAGGCAGAGTTCAGAAGGGCCAGCTCAGTTTGGCCCCACATGGGGTGGGCCAGGCTTGGCTCTTCCAGGACTGGAGGAGTCAAGGTGGTCTCTCCCACACATGCCGAGGGCCTCAAGGTAGCTGTTAGCCCTCTCTCCACTTGGCTCTCTGCCCAGCGGGACAGCCTGGACTTCACACAGTGGCATAGAGTGGCATGAGAGCAAAGGTGGAAGCTACCAGTCCTGTAAAGCCTAAGCCCAGAAGTCACAGGGCACCACCTTTGCCTAATGCTATTGGGCAAGGCAGCCACAGGCCTGCACACAAGGGGAGGTGATGAGACTGACCTTTTGAGGGGAACAGCCATATATGCAGACAGGGATGGGAGGAGGTTCCCCTCAGCCATCTTTGCAGACACCGACTCGACAGCACTTGGCACTTGGCAATATTATCTAAGTGTTACAGAAAGCCCACTGATGTGGCTTTCTTGCAAGGTAAAAGGACTCCCTTAAGACAATGCAGTGACTTGCTCAGTCCTGGCAAGCACACGTGGAAGGTGCTTTAGAAGGATGTAGGAAGAAGTTACTTATCTATTCTCTTGGCTGATGATGAGTTTGTGGACGTATAGGACCTGGAAAATGGACTGGTAAGGCCCACCACCTTAATCACACATTGGGACGACATCCTCCTTTGACTGGCACAGAAGGCACATTCATTTTGCCAACAGAGGACACCAGGCAAAGGAAAGGACGTCGGGGGACTTCTCCACCAATGGCACAGAGGTGATGCGTTCAAGGACTCTGCAAAGACTGCCAAGGTATGTGAGGAAGAGAAAACTAGCTCAGCCTAAAACAGTCAGCCCAGAATGCCTCTTTAAAAAAAAAAAAAGACTGATGATCCTGCGAAGAAGAATTGAGAAAACAAAAGGATTTCACATTTCATGGCTTAACTAGTAGGGCATTTACCATTATTTTGTAAAGCTCAAATATACACTTCAGTAAGGCTCAAAGTCAAGGTCAGATGTAGAACTGTGTACCTGGAGAGGAAAGGAAAAATAAAGTAACTGCTGCCAGGGGAGAATAATTCAAACTCAGTGACTGTTAGGACCAGAAGGAACCTAAGGGATCAAGGCCAGGCGAAGCCCTTTTTACCCAAGACAAAGCAGGTACAGAGAAGTGCCACCTGTCCAGGCCCCCAGTGGTCATTTTTGCACTGGTAATGAGCACTTGGTAAGCTCTGAATGAGAATGAGCAGGGCTTTCTAACCAGTTTGCTGACCCCAGCCCTCCCTAGAACCCCTGCTGAGAATTTGCATTTCTAACATGTTTCCCAGCATGCTGCTGGTTAGAAAGTCGGGACCAATTTTGAAAACCACTAGCAGAGCATCAGTGCCCCACATGTATTATACATAAGAATCACCTGGGGATCATATGGACTCAGAACCTACATTTTAACAAGACCCCCAAGCGATTCTTTACGTCTAAGAAATTTAGAGAACCAGCTGTTTTACTGGCCAAGTGCCGTCAAGTCGGATCCGACTCCTCTCAAAACTGGTCCCTGATGTCTAACTGGCAGCATCAGCATTGCCTGGGAACTTGTTAGAAACACAAACTCTCAGCAGTCGTATGAATTTACCAAACCAGTTCAAGGCCCTGGAGTCAGGCATTTTGCTTGGTCATGAACATTTAAGGTACAATAGGACACAATCCTTACTTTCAAAAAGCTGTCTGTTGGGAGGTGGGATACGGGGTGGACGTGCACAGCGGTGGGGACTGAAGAACGCAGCTGGGCACACCACGACTGCGGTGTTCCCAGCGGACTGCAGGAAGCCCACAGTGGCCAGCCCTGAGACCAGGGCTCTACATCCTCAGCTCCAGGTCCCTCACTTGATGCCTCAGAGACCTTTCAGCTTTTCAGAAATGCCCCATACAGTTTGCAAGAATACTCCTGATGTATTTGAACTGCCAGTCTTTGGGATAGCGGCTGCAACACCGAACTACTTTATGCCACCAGGGCATACAGAAACGCACATTAAAAAGTCCCCAGCTACTATGCTGCCCACTGGACTGCCTTGAAACCCTATGGCTTAAAATAAAGTGCAGTCTTACCATCTCGGGTGTATTAATAAGAGCCGATCCTTAATGCTGACTAGAACTCCTGTGTTTGAGCGACTCTAAACAGAGCACTTGAACATCTAATACCATGCAGGGTCTCACTACCACATAGCTTCCCATGCCTCAGCTCTAACTGTACCTCATAGCATCCAACAGCTCGGCTCCCACCAAACAAGACAAAGGTCTTGACGTTCCAGGTGGAGTCTCAGGAGAACCAGAGTGAGGGTGGAATCCAACACCAGTGTGTCGGACAGGCACTTTGTCAAGTCATAAGGATCCTTAAAAATGGGAACCCAAGAAGTACCTTTCAACCTATGTGACAGAGAAAAGGACAGCACAGGATGTTATCTAATTCTCTGAACCTCAGGTTGTGCACCTGTAAAATGGAAATAGTAGTGATAACAGCCAACACCCACTGAGGGCTCACTGTGTGCCCGTCACTGATCGGAGGGCATTGCCTCAGTTCTCACAACAATCTCTGAGTTGGGGATTATAACCAATCCATTTTATAGGTGAAGAAACTGAGACTTAGAGACTTGAAGTCACTTCATCCAAGGTCACACAGGAGAGTCAGCCCCAGGCAGCCTCCCCCATGAAGCCTAACACTTGCTGTACCATTTCTGAGGGGAAATGAGATAGGAAAGTGAAACTCCCCCCACACAGTCCCCTTTCTGGTGTCTCCTGACCCCAGAGCCTAACTGCTTGGGTTACTCTTCCCGTGGCCCTCAGTGTGGTATCCAGCACACCTGCTCCCCATCAGGCCTCCCAGTGTTCCACTGCCCTCCTCAGGGCTCTCCTGCTGACCTTCCTGTCTGCGGGTCCATCCCTCCCGCCACCCTGGAAGACAGTGGAGTGTTCTGGTGTGCAGCCTGGTCCTCTTGTAAGGGAGGGAGAATAGGAGAGGCGCGGACCTGGAGGGCTCCTTCCTCAGCTTCTGTCAGTAATACTCGGGCAGATTCAGCATGAAGGGTTGAGGAGAGTTAAGTCATCCTATTGAGCACTCTCTGCTGCCAGGCCCTCCACCCATCTCACTAATCCTCACCACAAACCTCTAAGGCAAGTAGTCCCTCATTTTACACACTTTCACCCAGCTAGAAAGCGGCAGCAGGGAAATTCAATCCCCTAACCATCTGCTCCAACACCCTTGTCTTCTCTTTTACAAGGAAGAAGAAAAGGTACTGGGGTAAGGAGTGTTTAGAGTCTTAACTACCACATCACCTGCAGAGCAGCAGCCTCAACACACACACACACGCACACACACCCCCACACCCCCACACACACCCCCCCACACACCCCCACACCCCACCCACACCCACACCCACACCCACACGCGCTGCAGGGTCAACATTGGCATAGAATTAACAAGATGTCCAGATGATTTCACAGCACAGGTCTAGGTTTGCAATTCTAGCTAAATATTGGAATCATCAGTGGAACTAAAAATGTTGATGCCTGGGCCCCACCCCAGTGATTTTGAGTAACCGGTGTGGGTGCAGCCTGGGCATCACTGGGATTTTTTTAAGCTCTCAGGTGATCATACTGGGCCACAAGCTTTGAAAACCACTGGCAAGAGAAAAGGGAAAGCTGAAGGATGAGGAGGTTGTAGCTACCAGCGACTTGCTATTCCCTCCCACAACCAAGCTACCGCGGGGGCGTGGAACCTGGAGCCGAGAGGCTGGGGGCGGGACACAGTGACAGGATGCATGTGGTTGGACAGACACTAGCTGCAGAATGGGCAGGGGTTCCTTCTCGGGAACCAGGTCAGTGCGGATGCCAGGAAGCGCACGTCCGGTGACCTCAGGAGGTCCTCTCCAGGGTCCAGAGTCCCTGTTCAGCCGAAGCGGGCGCCGCGCACGGCAGGCGCAGGCGCAGAAGTGTGAGGCGCCGGCGAGCCGCGGCGCCCCGGGCTGGGGTGGGAGGGGTGACTCAGAGCGTGGAGGCGGAGGGGGAGGGCGGGGGGCTGCCGGGGGGCCCGCGGCGTCGGCCCAGGGCCCACCCTGCCAGGCGACAGCCGCCCCGCCAGTGCGCTCCGAGAGGGCGGGAGGCCGTGGCAGCGTGCCTTCTCCCGCAGGTGCGGCGCGGCCCTGGGAAGGCGCCGTGGAGCCTTTCTCTGCAGCACAATCCCGGGACCCAGGGCTGCGCGGAAGTCGTCCAGCGCTGAGTCACGCTGGAGAACTGGGTGTGTGAGCAGAGTGCCAGGGCCCTTCCCCGAAGCCGGCTTGTCTAATATGGTAGAGGGGACAAAGGACAGGGAAAAGGTGGCTATGGGAATGTAGGGAGTCAGTCCACTCCGCACCCAGTACGGGTCCATACCGAAGGCCGCCCCTATAGTGCGCGCGTACACACACACACACACACACACACACACACGCACGCCCGCACACGCACACCCCACAGATCTGAGTAGATTAGAAATAAAACCAGCAGCCACTATACCGGAAGATGGTTTTCAGGCACGGAGCCCGCGGCCTGAGGCAAAGCTGGGCGGACAGCCTTGTAGTCACGTGGCCCGGGAAGGTTCCTCCAGCCTTCACATTCGCAAACCAGCCTCAGGTGTGTGGTTCAGGCTAAGAGGTCTGGGGTCATTTGGAGAACTTGTCAGAAACACAGATTCCCAGAGCTTGTTCCAAGAGAATAAGATTCAGTAGAACGCGAGTAAAACCTTGTTATCTGCATTTTAACAAACCCTGGGTGTTTTTTTGGCCAGGTGGTTGATAGAACTCAGCTTGAGGATCACTGATTTTGTAGAAGTTCTCCTGAACATAGATGTATTAACCATCCATCTATGTGTGCCACTATGGGTGGTGCAGAGTCAATGCCCTCGCTGCTAATGGAGGTTCACAGTCACCCAGAGGTGCCTCTGAAGAAAGGCCTGGTGATTTACTTCTGAAAAATTAGCCACTGAAACCCATACGGAGCACAGTGCTCCTCTGACATATGGCGTCTCCATGAGTCAGAGCTGACTCCACAGCAGCTGGTTCTCCACTGGATGAATAAGAAGTTACAGATTTTGCCTCGGGAGACACACTAAGCCGTCAGTGGAGAAGGAAGCCAGCGAGGCTCATTTAGCCCCCAAGTCGTACCTACTCTATAAAATAATTCCGAGGGAACTCCTAAACTTTTCTTTTGTACTTTGGTGGTATTGAATATACCCTGAAATAAGCAATTATCAGTTGAGACTCTTTATACCTTTTCATTTTACCAGGATATTGCTATGGCATGGTATGTGAATATGGGTATCTTATAGCTTAAGTCTATCAGCCACAAATGGGCAATTTTTAACCACTCCTTTTCACTGCCTTCTTGCTCCTGATTGGCTCTCAGACATCACCCATGCTCATTCTCATATATGCATCATAATCATAATTACTGATATTTTTTGATCAGTTATTACTTGTCATGGAACTGGCATCAACACTTAATTCTTACTATCACCCCACGTAGTATCAGCTTCAGCTAGCAGGTGAGAAAACTGTGGCACAGACATAATGAGAAACTTAGCGAAGTTCACACTACAAGGATTTAAACATGGCAGCCTGGCTTCAGGGTCTGGTACCTAATGGCTGTGCTGGGCTGCCAATCACATGTATGATGTAACTGAGGGAGGGTAGCAGCTCATCACTCTCCACACCCACCCACCCAAACACTGGGATTTCCCTTTCCATCAGCTCCCTGCTTCTGGGTGCAAAAGACTTCTGCCGGTTTTGCGGGGAGTTTATGACTCTTCTGGGCCTCTGAAAATTGCTGTCCTCACAGGGCAGTTTAGAAGGGAAAAGTCTTGGGCAGAAGCAAGCATCCTTCTGCAGAATGACCCAGGGATGACACTCAGAAAGCCTTATTAGAGGCCATTTGGAGAAGGAGTTCCCGGGGTGCTGGGGAATGGTTTGTGGGGGAGAGCTTAGCCGCCGTGGGTTAGTTTAGCCTCCACACCTTGACCTGACCCTGGCCCCCACCCGTGGGGCAGCTTTTAGCCTGCTGACCTGTGCCTTCTCAGCGCAGCTACCCTGTGTGTCGTCCCGTGTCTCTAACCTTCTTCACGATCAAAGCTCAGGCTGTGTCCTGCTCACCTCCACTTTCCAAGCGATCATGCCCCTCTTTGGGACTGGCATATGAATGGTGGCAACAACAGTGGTAGGGCCAGGGGAATTTTGTCCTCTTCTTTCTCGTGTTACTGTTAATGATTAAAAAAAAAAATTCTGTGCTATGTATCCTTCAAGCATTCCTTTTTTGTTTGTTTGTTTTCATTTATTACACTTTATTTTTGTCATTTATGTATACATCTTTAACTGTTCTGGATTCCAGTTTGTATGAAATTTAATGTAACAGTCCATCTTAATATTGGTCACTTTCTTTTTTTTTTAACTATGATTGAATGAAAATGTATATCCCCATATAAATTTGCATGCTCACCTATATGCAGCTTACACTTCTCTCCCTGAACAGTGACAGCACACTCTTCCTCTGTGCTCCATACATGTCCTATCCTCGCAACAGTCTACTGTCTCCTCCTCTCCATCCACTCCCCTTCCTCCAGTATGAGGTCAGCAGGACGACATCCTATAGATGCCTAGAACCATAAAGTGCCCACAAAATATGGTCACTCTGTGTCACCAAGTCAAATCCATTGCTGTCCGAAGAGTTGACCTTCATTATGACTTATGGACAGGGGCAGCATCAGGGCCACAAGCATTCCCTTTTGAGTCTGAAAGACTTATTTTGAACATTGAAAAGCCTTGAACTTGCTGAGGCAGTGAGGACACTATTAACAGACAAGAGAAATCCTGCACAAAGAAGTGGGAGGCAGGCAGTTGAAAGGGTAAAAGAGCAGAAAGAGTAATATTTCAAGTCAGGAATTAAATGAGCTACTGCTTTCCAGGTACTGTACTAGGCTGTGCCCTAGGCTAACATTGCCTCTGGCCCCATGAAATCTGTGTGAGGCTGTTATTCCTGGCTGCCTATCAGCCAGCCCACCCACAAATCAATCCCTGCTCCTTGCTTCCCAACCCAACCTCAAAGGACAGAGCAAGACAAAAACTGTCCCCAGCACCCACTAAGCTGACAAGGTGCCCCCTGACATGGCTGCCCCCACCAGACTCTTTCCCCTGCTTTGAGCTCTCCATGCCCAGCCTAGGACGATGTCCTGAGCATTTCCAGCCCTAGAAGCTGCATGTTGTGGATCCTAGCCTACCCTGGCAGCTCCAGTCTTCTCTCTGCCCATTCCCATGGTCTTTTCAGCCTCTGGATGGTGAAGAAGATATAATGAAGAGCAGCTCCGAGTTTCACTTCCTCTGGAGGCAAAGTGAATAAACAGAACAATGGCCCAAACTTGGACAGCAGCATGAAGAAGAGGAAGGGAGGTGATGTTTATTTATGAAGCCCCTAATGGGTAACAAGTGCTTTACCCACATACTACAGCAAACTTTTGCTAAGACCCCATTGAGAAAGGCCAGGAGAGATGAAGCCACTTGTCCAATATCACCTAGCTAGGAAGGGCCAGAAGCAGCTATCAGAGGTGCTGTAGGACCCCCTCTAACACACTCTGCTCTGCCCAGCAACACCAGCAAAAAACGGAGCCAAGGACTTGGATAATTCTCAGGTCGACTGGTGGCCTCTGGGCTAACAGGAGCCTCCTGTGTGGTCTGTTAGGTGACACCTGTGGCAGCATTAAAGCAGCAGCTCTTCTCCCTACACGTACATGGCATCAAGGGGCAGCTTTTTTAATTTTTATTTTTGTTGTTGCTATTGAACATACACACACCAAAACATCCCCTAGTCCCCCAGTTTCCTGTGTACAATACATTGACACTGATTACATTTTTCAAATCATACAACCATACTCACCCTCATTTACTGAATTATTCCTCCCCTAAAATCTGGGTGATATAGTGGTTAAGTGCTGTGGCTGCTAACCAACAGGTTGACAGTTCAAATCTGCCAGGTGTGCCTTGGAAAGTGTAGGCAATTTTACTCTGTTCTAGAAGGTTATTACGAGTCGGAATCGACTCGACAGCAGTGGGTTTATTGACATAAACTCATTTGTCCCTAAATTCCCTGTCTTATCTTTCAAGTTACTATTAACAATTTGACCCCATATAGTTTTTTTAAAGAGCACAAAGGTCATTTTTTACTAGTTAAACTGGACTGCTATTTGGTTCAAAATAGCTTCAGGAGATATTTTTGGTTTATGGTGTCAGAGTTAAAGATTATCTCAGGGCAGTAGTTCATCCAGCCTCAATGGCTTTCGGAAAGTCTGGATTCCATGAAAATTGAAATTTTGCCCCCACATTCCCTCCTTTTCATCAGGATTCTCCTATAGAATCCTTAACCAAAGCATTCAATAATGGTAGCCTGTCACTACCCATTTCTGATCTTGTGGCAAAGAGTGTAGCTGTTCATGGAGGCAATCATCCATGCATTCCATTTCCTTCTGACCAAGAGCAGACTTAAAAACAAAAACGCTGGGGTCTGGTCCCAATCACTGAGTTCTTCATTTAATAGTCGGGTTCAATCTGGACACTGAGCTTTTAAAAGTCTCCCAGATGATTCTAACATGCTGCCAAGATTGAGATCTACTGCTTTAGGTATCCAGAGACCTTTCATCTGTAAAAGTGGGTTAATAATACCCACCACCCTGGATATTTCTGGGGATAAATGGTAGGAGGACATAGGCAAAGAGCCTCAAAAGAGGGAAGGAAAGTACTCCTTGTAGGCCTAAGCCAGCAGCTGCCATGTGCCAGGTACTATGCCAAGTGCTGGATCTCTGCAAGGACCATGCTCCCCATAGATAGATGATGCCCAAGCCTCAGCTCATCACTGCCCTGCTCCTTATGGCTTATGGAACCCTTCTGTCCATGAGCCCAAGGCCAGCACACAGGGACCGTCAGCAAATATTTGTTACAGAAGTCAATGGATGAAGTCCTCTGATCTTCACAACTTTTGGAGGTAAACTGAAAAGAAATCTTTACTTGCCCTGACCATGTAGAAAGGGCAGGGAACTTGGAGTCCAGTCAAGGTTTGCTGCTTGCTGTATGTCTTTGAAAGGCAACTCTAGTTCTCGGAACCTTGGTTTCTCCAGGCTCTTCTAAACAGCAACTGAGACAATATATGAGGGAATCATTCTAGAAACAATTTTTATATGATAAGAGATTTGAGACTCAGAGAGTTTAAGTAACTCGCCCACAGTCACACTGCTGGTAAATAGTGAAATCAGAACTTGAACCCAGGACCAGAGAGCTCCTAGGCTCTTCCCACTCCCCACAGAAAAACACAGCCCCGTGTACTTCCCCCAAATGCACCCAAATAAATACTGGTTGCAGAGAGGAGTGTTGCAGGTATTTGGGGAAGAGGACTCAGAGCTCTGTCATCCCCCGAGAGAGTGGTGAGGGCGATTTTGCAGGAAAGGAGGACTGGACCTTAGAGAACAGGTTTATTTTTTATTTTTATTTTTTAAATAGGACTAGCCTAGGAGAGATTTTTAGAGAGAAGAATAAGCAGAGAATTTCATTTGTTCAAAACAGAAAGCCTGAGATGCAATCATGGAGGAGAGGAGGAGACAGTCAGGGTGGGGAGAGGGCCTTTGCTTTGGTCACCTGGTACTGCTGCAACAGAAATAGCACGAGTAGATGGCTTTAGCAAACAAAAATTTATTCTTACACAGTCCAGTAGCATACAAGCCTGAATTGAGGGTGTCTGCTCTGGGGGGAGGCTTTTCCTCTGTTGGCTCTGGAAGAAGGTCCTTGTGTGGTGTCTGTCTTTCGACAGAGAGCATCTGGGCACGGGAACTTGAGATCTGAAGGACCCACTCTGCTTCCTTCCCTTCCCTTTCCTCTCTTGCAGGATGAAAGGATAAAAGGTGGTGCAAGCCACACTCCAGGGAAACTCCCTTTACAATGGAGCAGGCAGGTGACCTTAGGAAGAGTGTTACAGTCCCACCCTAATCCTCTCTTACATAATCTACTAAGTTAATAACCACAGGGAGAGACTAGGGCTTATAGCATAAGAAAATCACAACATGGAGGGCAACTACAGGAGAGAGAGAATCATGGCCCAGCCAAATTACTGCACATATTTTGAGGGGGGTGGGACACACAATTCAGTCCATGACAGTCTTGCTTCTGGGTGAAGGTTTTGTACAGCTCAGAGGCATAGAGGACCCTCAGCTCACAATTCCAGTGCTTGCTGAAGTGGGCGTTAGGAGAGACCTCATAACCAGGCCCTGCATCTGGGGACCACTTGCTGGTGCTAGCTTGTCTGGGTGCAGGCTGCTGCCCTGATGCCCTGCAGCCACGCTACAGAAGGGGAAAAACCCACGTTGCCGGCACCAGTCATTTGACCCGTGATCGGGGTTAGGTATAGGCTCTTACGACAATGAGGCCTTGGTTGCTCTGTGGGAGAATTATCTCCTTCTGTGAGGAAGATCTGGGTTCAGTTCCCAACCAACGTACCATATCTACAGCCACCATGTGTTTCTCAGCGGAGGCCTGTGTCACTAGGATGCTGGACAGGGTTCTGTTTAGCTTCCAGACTAAGACGGGTAAAAAGCCTAGTGATCTGCTTCCTAAAACCAAACCCTGTGGATGACAACAGTCTGACCTACAGTGGTGACAGGAATGGCCCAGGACCAGACAGCACGTGTTCTGTTGGGTGCGGGACCAGTAAACTGGAGGATCAGCAGCTAGCAACAACAGGTGCCTCACACCTCCCCGTGATGGAAGCCTTCCCTCCACCGTAGGGGTGAGGTTCGGAGAGCTAGCTCACTGGCCACGCACTTGCTGCTCCCCACCAGCACGTGGCTGTGCACCCCAAGCCAGGAATCCACGTGGCAGCTTGCTCCGTGGTCCTGGTGAGCTCCGGGAGGAGGCCGCCCGCGGGACCGCGCCGCAGCGGGCTGGCATTACCTAATTGTTGGCCGGCTGGTTGTGCCGCCTCCTGTTCCCAAGCTGCCTGGCCCGGAAAGCCTCTGTTTCAGACAGACAAATGAGACTCCGGTCTCATTCTGCTCGAGTTCCAGCAAAAGGAAGAGATCACAGGCTGTCGCCTCCATGGAGTGGCAGCCAGAATCCAAAGGCACAAAGCGCCAGGCAGCAGGTGTCTTTAGCAGGCCAGCAAAGCCCGGGCAGTGCCCTACTTACAGCAGCAGCTTGTCTCATTGGACACTGCCTTCTGAGGCGACATGCCTGGGGTCAGCACTCAGGGCACGGCGGGGACTTCATCTGCACCACTTGGGCTCCCTGGGGAGATGAGTGAAGAAGCCCCAGCTCCCTAAAAGCCTCTTATGCCTTGGCCAAGGGGTCATTTCTGTATTCAGGGGAGAAGAAAATACTAAGAGGAATGCGTATCACTGCACAGCCTCAAAACAGCCCTCCTGCCTGGAGGCTGAAAGCTGATTTCAGGGGCAGGGCTGGGCAGATTACCCGTGCAAGCGTGGTATTTCGCTCCTTGGGAGTCTGTCTCAGGGGTGCACTCTCTGCCCTCTGGAAGAAAAGTTATTGGAGAGGCTGAGGGCAGTCCACCTTTCCTTGTCCTGGCAGGAGGAGAGGTAGACTGGGCATCCCTGAGCCTCTCACTGGGCAGTGAGCATCTCAGGGGCAGGAATTGACATCCTTTGACTTGGCATCTCCTGGCACATATTAGAATTTATGGGATACCAAGCAGTGTTCTCAGCATGGTAGATACATTAACACGTTTAACTCTTACCTCAGCTCCCCCTCTTTTTTCTCTAGTTGCCATAAGCTGACACGAACTTATGGCAGCCTCCCCTGTGTCAGGGTAGAACTGTGCTCCACAGGGTTTTTGATGACTAGGTTTTTGGAAGATCACCAGGTCCTTCTTCTGAGGTGTCTCCAGGTCGACTTAAACCCCCAACTTTTGGTTAGCAGCTGATGTCAACCATTTGCACCACCCAGGGACTCCCAACTCAGCCCTACATGGTGCTAGTCTCACTTTTTAGATGAGGAAACTGACATACAGATAGAGTTCATACAGCTTCTGAGTGGAGAAGTCAGGGTTTGAATCCAGAGTTCATGCTCTTCACTCTTGAAAAATATTGGGTGAATGGAGATATGAATTAATGAATGAGTACAGGAGAAGAGGGAAGGAATGAGGGAGGAAGAATGAAGGGAAGAATTAATTAATGGCTCAAAGGAGAAGTGACAGAAAGGCTTCCATTCAAAATTATCATCTCTGTTAACAGTTTCTCAAAGATACCAATGATTGTGCGCATAGCACTCAAACAGCCAGTGTTTTATTCTGTTGTAACAGGATCACTGTGAGTTGGAACCACTCAGTAGCACCTAACCAAAACAATGATATTAACAGTTTCAGGGCTTATGAATCTGCTACTGAGATGCATCCCTTTAGGTTTGGAAGGATGTGTTATTGTCTTAAAAACGGCCTAAGAAATTGGGATGGTGACAATTACTGGCCAAGCCTGTAGCTGCTGGGATGTCTAGCTGAACCCTAAAAGAAATGAACTCCAAATATGCTGAGAGGGAGAAAGGCAACTGGGTGTTTTGGCTAAGAACACAGCTGATTAAATTATCCCTACGATGGATCCGGCAGAAACATAGGCATTGAAGTCACTGATACCGGATTTAAAAGGGCTGTGCCACTACTTGTCTGCGTAGCCTGGACCCAGTTACACAGCCCCTGGGAGCCCCAGTTTCCCCATCTGTTAGTGGGGATCCTGATACTTTTCTCTTGGCTTATGGTTACATAAACTATAACAGGTTATGTGCCTGACACAGAGTAGATACTCAACAAACGGTAGCTGTTATTGTCACTGCACACATCACAGCCCAAACGTACAAATCAGTAGCCCTTACAAATACGGGCTTCCTTTTTAAAGTCATTCCTCAGTGGGGGACCCTATTTCTCTTCCCCCTTGTCCGTCAGTCATGATCCTTCCTCTCTCCACACTACCCTGCCATTCTCCCCAGGGTCTTCCCTGGTTGTCTTCAATGTGTCCTTCTCCCACCACTGCCTGGAATGGACTTTCATCACCTGTCGCCTGGACTATGCCAGAGGTAAGTGATCAAATGTGCAACAAAACAAGGTAGAAGCTCTTGTCAGACCCACAGTTTCTCCATCTTTTTCTGGTCTCAACTCCTTGCCAAGTTGGATCTTCAGCTTCTCTTCATTTCTCCACCTCCTTTTCTCAGTTTTTTCTGTCTTCCCATTACATGTCTCCCTTCAGAGTTAGTTAAGCTCTAATTAAATTATGCAGCAGGTGGCAATGAAGACATCATTTCCCTTCCAAGTGCTAATCAAAGGGCTGTGCACATCAGGTCCACCACACAGGGTAAAAAGAAGCCTAGCCCCCGGGGATGAGGATGGGGACATTCGGAGGGTTTCTTAACACAGCCAGTGACAAAGGAAGGCCTGCAGGCTTGCTCTGTGTCCTGGTATAATTATATTTGCCCATCTGTCACTGCAGGAAAGACATCTATGGTCCTGAACACCCAGGATTGGAGGAGAGCAGTGGAAGTAACGGACACTTACAAAAGATGATGAGCAAAAGCCTTGATGACCAATGACTCTGCCATGAAATAATAAAAATAACTAGCATTTAGAAAAGATTTAGTTTACAAAGTCCCTGTTCAAAAACTTCTGTCATTTCACCCGTGGGGTAGGTAAAGAAAATAGTACTGTTAACCTCATTGTACAAATGAGAAGTCTGAGGTCTTGAGAATATAAATGACTTACCCAGGGCCTAGGTCACAGGGCTGATCACCTAAATCATCTTCATGTCACAAGAGTTTCTTGGCACTTTTCTCATTTTCCACACCTGGCTGCTGACCCACCTGTAAAGCCCACAATGCACTTTTCCTCACTCACCCCAGATGCCGAGCATTGCAGAGAATTCACCCATCCATGAGGACCGACCTCAGCCTCCAACTTCAGCCAAGACCCTCGACACGCCTCACAGTCCTTTTCCCGTGTTTGGCAGGATGCCTCTTCAATCTCCTTAACAATATGTCTACACAGTCCCTCTCTCGTGTGTTACGCCCCCTCAGTGGTCAGTGAATAACTTTACTTTCTAGTATTCCAGACAATCGTGGTCTTCAGGTAGGAGTACCCTCAAGTGCCGGTACTCAGACGCACCAACGCATGTGCTTCACCCCCTTGTTTTCTCTTCAGCCGTAGGGCAGCAGGTGTTCTCCTCCAACTCAGCCCTTGAACCTGCACCCTCCTTGCTCTCTAGGATTCTCCTCCATCAATAGTTATGATGTCTAATGTTCTGTGCTAACTTGGCTTGGATTGTCAGTGGTTTGGCAGATACTGGACTGGTTGATATTCCATAATGTAATATAATGCAGTCACTTCTCATGATGTGATCTGATGTAATCAGCTAATCAATTGAAGGGAAGTTTTCTTGCAGGTATGTCCTGCCTCCAATATATAAATAGGTATTTGGGAGAAGCTCTCTCTCTTGACCCTGCACTCTTCTCATTCTGTGACCGCTGGTTCTTGGCACACAAGTCTGCAGAAGTTTCTGGCCTGCCACCTTACCTGCAGATTTTGAATTTGCCTGCCCTGCAATCTCATGAACCGGCAGAGGTATCCAAGCTGCTGCCTGACCTATATATGGATTTGGAACTTGCCAGCCCCTACAGTTGCTTAAACCATTTCTTTAAAGCAGATCTGTGTGTGTGTGTATGTGTGTGTGTGTGTGTGTGTGTGTGTGTGTGTGTGTGTGTGTGTGTGTGTGTGTGTGTGTGTGTAGATAGGTAGGTAGGTACACAGACAGGAAGACAGATAGACAGACAGAGTCCAACTCATAGTGACCATATAAGACAAGGTAGAGCTGCTCCATAGAGTTTCCAGGGAGTGACTGGTAGATTCAAACTGCCAACCTTTTGCTTAGCAGACATAGGACTTAACCACTATGCCATGTATACATATCACTGGTTTTGCTTTTCTAGAGAACCTAGACTACGTAATGACCAACTTTCTGTTCAACATCTCTAGCTTTTTGCTCTCTTCTGCCTCTGCCTAGCCCATGAGCGTGCTCTATGGTCTTTCCTACCTTCTTTGTCCCTGTTTTATTTCCTTGACTTCCCTATTCAGCCTTACATCTTGAGAGGATGGTCCACACCAGGGTTTCTCAGCCTTAGCACTGTTGACGATCTGGGTGGGATAACTCTTTGTCACGGAGGCTGCCCTATGCACTGTAGGATGTTTGGCAGCCATCCCCAGCCTCTCCCAACTAGAGGTGAATTCCTTTGATCTTGGAAGGATGTCAAAAGGTGCTGAATGCCTGTGGTGACAACTGTGACAGCCTCTAGTTCGACAGTTGCTGACAATCTCCCAAAAATGGCTCCCAATTTTGCAAAATGTTCCCTGAGAAGCAAGGCCCGCCCTCCCTGCCTCTGTTTGTGACCTATACTATCTAATCTACTTCCTCACCCCACTGTCTCCTCAATTTACCGTAAGTTCAGTTTCTATCTCTCCCCTATCTACTAGAACTGCGTTAGTAAACATTCCTTATACCTCTTATTGTTAAATCCTTGTGTTTATGTCAGCAGGCCAATCTGCTCTACTGGAAACTATTTATCACCTGTCCTTCTGGAACCTCTTTACTCTATGGGCTTTAGTTGCGTTCCGCCTTGTTGCCTTCCCAGTTGATAGCTTTCTTCTACCTTATTCTTCTGATAAAAGTTGAGTTTCTGCTATAGAAACCGAAATGCTAGTTATTTACTTTCTAGCCTGCTTGCTAGGACAGACACTGTGTTTGGCATAGCAGTTAAGTACAACATCTGCTAACCTTAAAGTTGATGGTTCAAATCCACCAGGCCCTCCTTGGGACCTCTGTGGGGTAGTTTTACTCTGTACTGTAGGGTAGCTATGAGTTGGAATCAACTTGACAACAGTGAGTTTGGTATTTTCGGTGGCAGCTAGGACAAGGATGTACGACCCACTCCTGGCCAACATGATCTGAGAGAAGATCTAATGGAACATCTGGGGAAGATTTTGCTTTCCTGTAAAAAGAAAAAAGGCATGCAAAGAGAAGGCCACATTATCAGTGGAAACTTGATTTTTGGAACTTATGCAGCCATCTTGCAACCATGAGAAAAGGTCTTAGCGATGTCCAATTTATGGAGCCGTTGACCTTACTGTTATATGTTCTGCTTCTGGACTCTTGGAAGGGAATAAATTTTCCTATTACCTAAGCCAACTTTCACTAGCTATTCTATCATTTGTCGCCCAAACATCCTAACTGATCTCGTTTCTGAGACTACTCTGTCCTTGGTCTCCTCATACTTCTCTGGCTGGTCCTTCACCATCTCCTTAGAGATGTTTTCTTCCTCCCTCCATCCTGAAAAGCAGATATTCCCAAGGTCCGCCCTTATTCTCACTCGTATCATCTGCCACAGTTTTAACTACATCCTGGTTGCTGATGTTTCATAGTCCTGAACCTAGTACTTTCTCTAGAGTTTCAGACTCTTATATCCCGCTGTCTCCCAACACATCCACTTTGTTGCTTCATTTGCTGGCTTTGTTTGCTCTATCCCTTTCTTAATGTTGATGTTTCTCAGAGCTCATTCCATGGCCCTTTTCTCCTTGCTGGCCACAATTGTACCCCTGGGTGTTCTCATCCGTTCATGTAACTTTGAATGCCACTTGTATACTGAAAACCCACATTTATATCCAGAACCCATAACTCTCCATTGAGGTCTAGATTTGAAAACCTATCTCCACTCACACTGTTTCACATAGCCATTATACCCACTGGTTAGCCAATACTCAACTCACCCATCTTCCCTTAGAAACTGGCCCTTCCTGCTCTTGAAATCAATGACTCCTGCCTCTCCTTCCAGACCAGAACCAACAAATTATATAGCATGCCTCCTCTTGGTCATCTTACTTATGCTGCGAGTCAACAAGTCCCTCTGACTCTGCCTCCTAAATACACATCAATTCTGATCCTTCTTTCCACTCCTGCCTTAGTTCCGGCTGCCATTGGTACTGCAGTCACTGCCCAATGTCATCTCCACTCTTGCTTCCCTCTGATCCATTCTCTACCCTGACTATAGACCAAGATTTCTAAAATGTAAACCTTGCCATGTTTCTTTCATGACACTTTGCTGCTCAAAATTCTTTATTAACTCACTATTCCCATTCAGTAGCAGTTTTCAAACTTGTAAGTTAAAACAGAATTGTAACAGTTGAAGTAGGAGCAAAGTGTGAAGACCCATATACCTCAGCCTGTCCCTCCTCCTCCCAGCCCAAACACACACATGCATGAGTGTATGTGCATGGACACACATGTACACACACAGTTCCTACATTCATTTTTCTCAGACTATACATTCCATCTACTCTTTCCTATCTAGATATACGGGAAGGCTTCTACCACATCTGTGAAGTCATCCAGCATCTGTTGAATACTTCCAAATGATATGGAGCTCATTTCTTTATATGATGCATTTCAGGATCATGTTCTGAAATCCAGAAAACATTTAAACCACTTTGGTGACTAGGCAGTACTGAGGGCCCATAGCACTAGTAAGGCTTGCCTTGCCTGGGCGCTGTAGGATTTGGAAGTTCTTAGCACTAATTTGCATCTGGGTGCAAGCAGAATACCCATTAAATTACCCACACAGTGTTGGGTCAGCAAGCTATTGGTGGAATCTATTTAGCTCATTGTGGCTGAACTGCTCAACAGTAAGACCAGACTAACTTGTGCGATAAGAGCAGTGCCTCGTCTTCAGATTCCTTCTCATCTGAGAGGTCAGGCCACTTGGCAACTATGGAAAGGACGGTGCTGTCACTGTAAAGTAAAGGCTCTGGAACATGGTCAGCCAGATTCAAAGCCCAGCTCTGACACTTAGCCCTCAGATTAGGACCAGATAACCTCCACAAAGCTTGGTTTTCTCATCTCTGAAATGGGTAGTTGTTAACATAAGGTTTATGCTTAGCAAATGTTAATGGGAGCTATTAGAGGAAACCATTCTCAAGTCCCCAGCAATTCTCCCTGAATTCATAAGGAGATGCCTCTGCTCTTTCTGAAGGATATGCCCTTCAGTAGCTCGTGAAGGGCCTCACTCTCTGCCCCCCAAGTTGGGGTTGTTGATTTGACTGATTGGTGAGTTTGCCTATCTGTAGTTCAGGCTGTCTTTCCCCTCTCTTCCTATTTAAAACCCTGTCCCACCTTTGTGGTCAGCATGCTGGCAGTCCTGACCCCCACACTGGGAGAAAGGGCTGCCATTTAGCAGGTAGTTCACTTGGCAATTCTAATTTGTCCTATAGAGTCACTTTGAGTCAGCATTGACTCAATAGCAATGGGCAATAGAGTTTCACTTGGGAAAGGAAGGATTTGGAAGCCTTATGTGACCATTACATCTAAGCATTCTACCCAGAGGAATGTTTTACGTTGTCCTAAAACCTGGTCCTTATGCGGATAACACAATCTTGCTTGCTGAAAGTGAAGAGAACTTGAAGCACTTACTGATAAAGATCAATGACTACAGTCTTCAATATGGATTGCACTCTAACATCAAGAAAATAAAAATCCTCACAACCAGACCAGTAAGCAACATCATGATAAAAATGGAGAAATTCTGAGGTTGTCAAGAATTTCATTTTACTTTGATCCACAATCAGCACTCATGGAAGCAGCGGTCAACTCAAACAATATACTGCCCTGGGCAGATCTGCTGCCAAAAGCTTCTTTAAAGTGTCAGAAAGAAAAGGTGTCACTTTGAGGACTAACTTGTGCCTGGCCCAAGCCATGGTGTTCTCAGCTCCTTCATATACATGCAAAAGTTGGGCAATAGATAGGTGAGGAAGACTGAAGAACTAATGACTTTGGATTATGGTGTTGGTGAAGAATATTGAATATACCACAGCATCTTAGTCACCTAGTGCTGCTATAACAGATAGCACAAGCGGATAACGTTAACAAAGAGAAATTTATTTTCTCACAGAAAAATAGGGTAAAAGTCGGAATTCATGGTGTCAGCTCCCGCTCCAGGGGAAGACTTTCTCTGCTGGCTTTGGAAGAAGATCTTTGTTGTCAATCTTCCCCTGGACTGGAAGCTTCTGAGGTGCAGGGACCGTAGGTCCAAAGGATGCGGGCTGCTCCTGGCCCTGAGTTCTTGGTGGTATGAGGTCTTTAACTGCTGGTTTCCCTTTCCTTTACATCCGAAAAGATTGTCTCAATGCACAACAGGTTCTTACACCTTGAGTTCTACCCCACCAACACAACCACCTAACTGCCGCCCATCCTCCTTCATTAATGTCATAGAGGCAGGATTTATAACACATAGGAATATCACACAATAACAGGAATCATGGCTCCAGCAGATTGCTGCACATGTCTTTTTAGGGGATACAGTTCAATCCATCATATATCAACTGCTGAAAAAACAAATCTGTCTCAGAAGAAGTACAGCTATTAGAAGCAAGGACGGCATGACTTTGTTGCACAGATTTTGGATATGTTATGAGGAGGGATCAGTCTCTGGAGAAGGACATCATGCTTGGTAAAGTAGAGGGTCAGTGGGAGAGAGGAAGACACTCAATGGGATGGACTGGCACTCAATGAGATGGACTGACACAGCTCAAGCATGACATCAACGGTGAGGATGGTGCAGGACTAGGAGGCATTTGCTTCTGTTGTAACAGGGTCTCTAGGAGTTGGAAATGACTCAACAGCACCTAACAACGTAACACAGAGGCCTGGTGGTGGTTTCAGAGGAGGTGGGTTCAAGCAGCAGATGAGAGTGTACAAGGTGGACATCAGGGGTTCATCTGGTGCTGAAAGCCTTTGATCCTAAGTACATGAGATGTAAAGTCCCCTGGGTGGTGCACATGGCTTGTACTTGACTACTAACCTGAAGGTCAGTGGTTGAACCCATCCAGAGGACCAACAGAAGAGAGCCCAGTGATCAGATTCCATAAAGATTACAGCCATGAAAACCCTATGGGAGCAGTTCTACTCTAACACGGAGTCCTTATGAGTCCAACTCAACTTGATGACAAAGGGTTATGTGAGATGTGAGGCCAAAAGGAGGTGAGTCTGGTTCATCCACTCTGACCTCTGAGAAGCTCAGGATAGCCCCTCACTCTACTGCAGAGGACTAGGAGGAGTCCTGCAATGGACTAAGGGCAAAATGGAGTCCTGTCATCCTCCTGACATGACGTGAGCACTGTGGGAGAGGAGCACACTGCCTGGCACAGAGGGTCAGCTGTGTCAGGAGGTCTAGAGTTTATTGGAAAGAATAAAAAACACAACCCACTGCTGTCGAGTCAATTCTGACTCATAGAGACCCTACAGGACAGAGTAGAACTGCTCCACAGAGTTTCTAAAGAGTGCCTGGTGGATTCCTTTTGGCTAGCAGTGATAGCCCTTAACCACTATACTACCAGGGTTTCCATAGACTGAGTGGCTTACAACAACAGAAATTTATTCCCTCACAGTTTTGGAGGCTAGAAGTCTGAAATCACGTGCTGATCGTGCTGCTCTACCTCTAGTGGCTCTGGGGGACAATCCTTCCTTGCCTCTTCTGGGCTCTATTGGCTCCAGGCTTCCTTCATTTGTGGCTACATCACTCTACTCTTTGCTTCTGTCTTCACAAGGCCTTTTTCTCATCTTTTCATGTCCCTCCTTTATGTGTCTCTAATATTGATGACCACCATTGGATTTAAGGCTCATCTGGATAATTCAGACTGATTACATTTTGATATCCTTACTTAAGTCTGCAAAGATACTTGCCAAATTAAATTACATTCATGACTCAGTGGTAGTGGGTTTGGTTGTTTTGTTTTGTTTTTTTATGGTTCACAAGCTTGGCAGTTACAACATGAATATATCTTTTAGGAGGGCACCACTCAACCCACTACCAAGCCAAACAAAGCCCATTGCCATTAATTCAATGGCACATAGTGACCTTGTGTCCTACAGAATAGAACTGCCCCATAGAATTTCAAAGAAGCACCTAGTGGATTTGAACTTCAACTTTTTGGTTAGCAGCTATTGCTCTTAACCACTATGCCACCAGGATTTCGAACCCACTACATCAGTATAAAAAATAAATCATGGCATCTCCCACTGCCTGGGCCCTCCATGGCTTCACATTGCTCTCAGAGTAAAGACCCTTCTCTCTGTCACAGCTCTCAAAGCTGCATAGTCACTGTATCTTTCCCAGACTCCAGCCTCATCCTTGCTCAGGTGCATGACAGATGGCCTTATTTCAGTTCTGTTTCAGGGCCTTTGCACATACTGTTCCTCTTACTCAAAACTGACCTACTCCCCTTCCCTTTACCTAATTAATGCCTAATCAGTCTTTGTAAAACAGATCAGAGGTCATATCCTCAGGAAAGCCTTTCCTGTTCCCCTGCTTGTGTATCCCTCCTGCCTCCATCTCCCCAGAATCCAGGGGGGGCAGTCTTCAGCAAGGAGCTTTCGACTGGTGGGATTTGTCAGCTCACCAGAGAGAGACATGAGGGAAAAAGCACCGTGGGAACTGGGGGAGCCCCAGCCAGGGATTAGATCTGAATTTCCCAGCCGGCTCCTGTCCCTCCATGCTTTCCTGACTCCTCTGTGCCTGTGCCTGAGTCCTCAATGCATCCCTGTATCCCTTGATCTATCTCTGCAGAACTGGGAGCAGGTGGCAGGAAGAGGGCTGATGCCACAGCCCACAGTCACATTGACACTTCCAGCCTGTGTGCTGGACTGGAAGGGCGGGCTGACAGGCTTGGTATGCTGCACATCTGCCAGAAGGAAATGAGAGTGGCTTTTTTAAGCTCAATTGCTGCCTGGGTACTAGGTGTCAGCACGGGTGCTTGGGCAGCTGTGTCCACATGACGCAGATTTACACCTCACAAGGTGAGAGTAACATCCCCAGTTACCTGCCTTCTGCCTTGTCTTTGTTGCGGGCCCGGCTCCACAGCTGTTAGTCTCTCAGACTGGGATGGAGCCGTGGAATTGTGATAGAAGTGGGACTAGTGTTAAACAAGAAAATGTCTAATAATGCTTTGGAAACAGCATTTCAGGGCTAAATTACTGCCTCCACTGGAGGCAAACAGGCCTGAAAAGAGTTTACTGGAAATTTCAAGGGGAGGGAAGAAAACTTGTTCAGGGTGATGCTATTCATGTGGTAATTTATTGAATCCCTTAGATAAGTACCTTGAATGATTCTAAGACTTTCTCCATCTTCTCTACTAGGTAGAAAATAAGAGCCTTTTCTCTAAGTGACAATAATTATCAACAACAGTATTAACAGTAATTACTATGGAGCAGGAGCCCTGATGGAATAATGGTTAAGCACTAGGCTACCAACCAAAAGACCCACAGTTCAAACCCACCAGCTGCTCTGTGAGAGAGGAGACCTGGCAATTTGCTCACGTAAAGACTATGACCCTAAGAAATTCTATGGAAGTAGTTCTACTCTGTCCCAGAGGGTTACCCCGAGTGAGAATTAACTTGGCACACAACAACACACATCAGATCTTGTGCTAGCTGCTTTACATGCCTGCTGTCACTTAGTGCTTGTAACAACCCTGAGAGAGAGGGACTGTTACCTTCTCCATCCCACTGAAGCACAAACTCAGGTTTGGACTGGATGGATTGTCCATGGCCACAGACAGCCGGAAGCAGCCAACAGACAAAGCCAGGGCACAAATTTGGCACCGGCTCTTCCCACACATAGGACCACTTGACAAGGTGTGAACTCATCAAGTTCAAGCAGCCAGAGGATCTTGCAACCTTGGCTCCATGTTACTGGGACCCTAGTGATGTAGAGGTTAAGTGCTATGGCTGCTAATCAAAAGGTTGGCAATTTGAATCTGCCAGGTGCTCCTTGGAGGCTCTGTGAAGCAGTTCTGCTCTATCCTATAGGATCACTGTGAGTCAGAATGGACTTCACAGCAATGGGTATTTTGTTTGTTTGTTTGTTTTGTTTCAGGAGTAAAATTTTTAAAAATATCAGTGACTAGGCTCCATCCCCTGGAAACCCTGGTGACATAGTGGTTAAGAGCTATGGTTGCTAACCAGAAGGTCAGCAGTTCGAATCCACCAGGCGCTCCTTGGAAACTCTAGGGAGCAGTTCTACCCTCTCCTATAGGGTCCCTGTGAGTTGGAATTGACAGCAGTAAATTTGGGGACAGATCCCAGCCCTGTTCAACTGAACCAGAATCTTGGCCGTGGTGTCTGGGCATGAATGTTTTCTGTAAGTGCCCTAGGGCTGAAGACATTGCATTAGTCCTCCTCGATGAGCTGCTTGGGTCTGCTGGCAGGGGATGCTGCCTCGGTAGGGGAAAGCGGCTGAATCATGCTCACCCACCCCCTTCTCCCTGCTCCTAACAGGGCTGAGCAGTGACCCCAGGAAGCTGACTTTGGCCCTGACCTTGGACTAGCACTGCTCCTGCAGCCAGCTCAGAGGATGCCTCCTGCACACTCTCCCGTTAGCGCCTTCCATGCGTAGCCAAGCAAACTAGCACAACCTCTGGGCCCAAGAGAAAAGGAAACAAAAAACTGCTTTCTTTTTTTTTTTTTTAATTGGGTCAAGAGAATATCAGTATTATAAAAAATGCAAGTCATGGCTGGAACACCTGTCATTTTTCAGAATGCTGCTGTGCTCTGGTCCTCCTGCATGTGAGAGCTGGTTCTACAGCGAGGGGGTGGCACGACGGTAACAACAGCACGGCTCCATGTGCCAGGCACTGCGCTGGCTGCCTCTTGCACCATCTCAGCTGAACGCGTAGAAAGCCCGTGAGCAAAGTAGTCTTAGAGCCCTTTCACAAATGAAGAGGCTGACATTAAATAACATTAAGCATGCTGCTAGAAGGTGGACAGGTGAGATGGAGAGAACTGTGTGGGGCTATGACCTTGGCGGCTTCAGAGAGGGGTGTGCCTGGGTGCTGCCTCTGGGGCAGTCTGGAGCCCACAGCCCTCCTCATGCCCTTGTCTTTTTCTCCCTCCTCTCTACAGGCTCCCAGAGAGACTTGCTCAAACTCACAGATGTGGAGGGGGCAGTCAGCACCACCCCCACATGGTGAGACTTGCCCCTCAAGGCTAGCCTCCACTGCCAGCTTGCTGTTTGCCAGAAATCAAGAGAGGACATTCAGCCTCCTGGCCTTCATATGGTGACGGTGGCAGCTGAGATCCCCAGGCCTGGGAGGGAGGTGTGTGAATTCTGTGGGAGTCCCCGATGTACCAGACACAGCAGGAGCTCAGCTTCTTCTCTGAGGTGACCTTTACAGAGAACTACCCGGCGCCCTCTGGCTCTCTGACCCGTTCCTCCCACCAGCGCTGGCACAGCCATCCCACATGCAGATACAAACCAGGCAGTGTGGGAAAGGGAAGCCCGAGTGGACACAGAGGCACACCCAAGTCCAGCGTCCCCCACAGTGCCATTAGTCATCATTGTCCTTCTTGCATTAGACAGTATCGATTCCTTCTTTCACTGAGCTAACATCCTTGACCTCAGGCTGGGTTACGGCTGGGGCTGCCAAGACTCACAGCTGCAGTGCTGGGGAAGCTCCTGGTTTAGCGGGATAAACAATCGTTACAAGTTGTCCTGCAGCGTGATGACTGCAGCGACAGGCTTTCCACAACCCAGCCTTAGTCCAGAGGAGGGCTCGATTAATGGTGGGCGAGAGGGGAGGTGCCAGGTCAAGGGAGCTCGAGCTGCAAGTTCCCACCAGTTGCTGGCCTTCTGCTCAGACAGCAAACTCGCTCTCATGGAGCAGACTCGAGCTCTTGGCGACCCCATAGGGGTCTGTAGTACTGCACTCCATAAGCTTTTCAATGGCTAATTTTTTTTGTAAGTAAATTGCCAGCTCTTTCTTCTGTGGCATCTCTGGGTAGATGCCTTTCGGTTCCCAGTTGAATGCACTAACTATTTGCGCTCTCCTGGTGATGCCATCATCCAGCACCTCCCAGTGGCACTCTCAGCTCTGCAGCTTTGTTAGTTGACTGCTTTTGGTCCAAGGCCTCTTCTGGACCAGATGTGAAGTTCCTTGTAGTCAGGGACTGATTCTGGCATTTTCTATCCCTTGAGACAGTACTGAGCACTGCGGAATGCTTGAGGAATTCTTACTGAGTTAGAGACTAAAAGGTAACTAACTGGAGGGTTCTGATTTCTGAATTTGATAGCTGGTTTTACCGGAAACTCAAATGAGGGCACAATTAGAGGGAGGGAACTGTTTGCTGCAATGGATGCTCTTCGTCAGAGAAATAGGGATCTGAACCTGTAACCCAGAGGAGGGGGCAGGGTGGGAAAGGTGGACAACTGTTATGCTTGCCACAAGCTGGCTTTTCACAATATGCTTTATGACCTAAGTATCATCAAATATAGCTGTAAAATTAATTTCAAAGTCAAATATTGAGTTAAGGATTATGTGCCATTTGAGATTATTAAAACTACTGGTCTTTTCTATAGTAATAGAGCAGAGGAAAGAGTCAGATGGTGTATTGTGTTCAAGGAACAAGAAGGCCCAGATGGATGTTTCCCCCCCTAGGTTCTCATTTTATAAGGAAGGAAAAGAAACACAAATAAATAAACTAATGTTGAAGCTTTTTTTTTTAATATTAATTGTGGTGAAGGTAATAAGTATATATTGTTTAAACCACAAAATGTACTGCAAAGCTCATAATAAACATCAGAGATCTCTGACTGCACCATCACTACCCTTGAATATCCACTTCTCAGATGAAGGCCCTTGAGCTATTTTAGACATTTCCCCGATATTGTCTTCCATATTTTTAAGTAATATATATATTTGGGGGTATTTCTTGATTTTCACTGTTTTGTGTATGCATTGACTTCCAACTACTGAACAGAAGAATTTATCTTTTATGTTATGTACACATGTATATGTGACATGTGTGTATGTACACATGTATACTGACATTCATTCTCTCGTATGGAATTTTATGCTTTTTGGATAAATTAATGATCAGAATTTATGTTGTTACGTGTGTTAGTCATCCAGTGCTGCTATAACACTAATACCACAAATGGGTGGCTTTAAAAACAGAAACTTTATTCTGTCATAGTCCAGTAGACTACAAGTCCAAATTCAGGACATCAGTCCTAGGGGAAGGCTTTCTCTGTTGACTCTGGAGGAAGGTCCGTGTCCTGAATCTTCCCCTGAATGGGAGCTTGTGAGGCACAGGGACTTAGGTTCTTTCCAGAGGATGTACTCTACTCCTGGCACTGCTTTCTTGGTGAGGTTCCAAAATCTCAATGCTAGCTTCTCTTCTTTATATCTCAAAAGATTGCCTCAAAGCACACTATAATCTTATACGTTGAGTCCTGCACCACCAACACAATTGCTTCTCACTCTCCCTCATTGACATGATGCAGGTAGGGATTACAGCATGGAGGAACATCACACAATGCCAGGAATCAAGGCCTAGCCAAGTGGCTACATGTATTTTGGCGGTTGTGGGGGACACAATTCAATCCATGACAACATGCCTTTGTAAAAATTGTCTACTGCTATTAATAGGTAAGCCTCAGCCTTTATGACATCTCTCTTCATGTATAATCTGTTTTTCCTGTAGTCAGTAGTAATCACTTTGTAGTATTTGCTCATGTTTTTAGGTACCTCTCGTTAATTCCTCCAACCTCTCACAAAACTCTTCTTAATTTTTGAATTTTGAAAGCTCATCTTCTTGATGTAGGCAGACATATGGAAGAAGCCACTGATTCTTCTGTTACTGCTCCTATTGAAATCCAGGCTTCCAGTGTCCCCCATCCTGTCCGCACATTGCAATATGAAAGCTCTCTAGGCCCACTGTACAATGTTGCCGTGGGTCCTTCCCTCTCCTCTGTCCTGTTTTGGACCATCTGTTTCCTGCATCCCTCTTTCTTGGGTTACCCTCTAATTTTGTCAAAGCACATCCTTTAGTACATTCCTGAGAAAGGATCCATGGAAAGTGAATTTGTTGACATTTTGATTGTCTAAAAATGTCTTTCCTTTGCCCCATTAACTGACAGTTAGAAAGTTATTTTGTTTCAGAATTACAAAAGCATTACCCCGTCTTCTTCTTGTTTCCAGGGATGTTTGTCTTAATCTCTAGTGATGCTTTAAGAGAAATACTACAAGTGGATGGCTTTAAAAAGAGAAATTTTATTCACAGTCTAGTAGGCCGTAAGTCCAAATTCAGGGCAGCAGCTCCAGGGGAAGCCTTTCTCTGTTAACTCTGAAGGAAGGTCCTTGTCATCAATCTTCCCCTGCTGGGAGCTTCTGAGGCTCATGGACCCCGGGGTCCTCTCCAAGTTATCTCTCTGCTACTGGCACTTCGGTGGTATGAAGTCCCCAGACCTCTCTGCTAGTTTCTCTTCCTTATATCTAGAGAGATTACCTCAAGGCATGATGTACAGTTACACAGTGAGTCCTGTTCTCCAACACAACTGCCATCCATCCTCCCTCAGTAACATCATAGAGGCAGGGTTTACAGCTTAGAGGAACATCACGTAATACCTGGAATCATGGTCTAGCCAAATGGCTACGCACATTTTGGGAGAGACACAACTCAGTCCATGACAGTGTTGTTAAGAAGGCTGAATACTATTTTGGTACCTAATCTTTTGTATTTTCCTCCCGAAGTCTTTACGATCATTCTTTGTCCCTGGTGTTCTAAAATTTCACAATAATTTTTCTTTTTTTTTTAATGTCATGCCCTAGGTACTTGGTACACATTTTCTCATGTTGTTTCTTTAATAATTTCCTAGTCTCCATTTTTGCTGTCTTTTCTTTCTGGAACTCCTGTTCATTTGATGTTGTTTTTTCTGGATTGAATCTCTGGTTTTATCTTTTTTCTACATTGTTTATCTCCTTCTCTTATTTCCTGGGAGGTTTCCTTGATCTTATTACCAACTCTTCTATTGAAATATTCATCTCTATTACGACATTTTGAGTTTTAACAAGTGTTTTCTTATTTTCTGAATGCTCTTTTTTTATCCTATTCTTGTTTCATAAGTGTACTATTGCCTCCTGATTCCTCAAATATATTAATTTTAGTTTATTTGAAGTTTTCTTCTACTTTCTTCATTATTCTGTTTGGGGGAAGTCTTTGAGTTTCCTTCCCTGTTTGCTTAGATCTCAGGTGTCTACATTAGAATATTTCCTCAAATACCTAAAGACACTCTGAAAGGACTGATAGTAGTAAAATATTGATTAAAAATCCTAGCCAGATCTCTCATGCTGACTAGAAAAAATTATAATAACTAACCTGGAGACTGAGGATTTTTTTTCAAATCTTGCCTGGGGTACTGAGTCTAATAACACCACAGTCCCTCTAACAATCCCCAGTGACTCTGGCTTAACTTGTGACCCAACCTAACAACCCCTGAACATTCCTGCTTCAGACAATGACATCACCCACCTTGTGCCTCCAGATGGTCCAGGGACAGATGACTGTCCAGATAATATCACAGCTCTCCTAACTGCCCCCCATGACTCTGGCTCACCTTGTGACTCCAGGCCTTGCCCAAGGAACTGAGACCACTGCCAGATAACATCACAGTTCCTGGAAAACCCACTTGGTGACTAGCAACTCCCCCCCTAGGCACCCAAATAATGCCCACTTTCTTCTGTAACCCTTCCTCCTTCCTATAAAAGCCTCCAGCTTGAGATGAGAAGTTAAGATGGTTTTTAGGGTGCTAACTCACCATCTTCTCAGATCGCAGGCTATCTGAATAAAGCACGATTCCTCCTCATCTCTTTGTTTGGCTTTGTGGTGACAGGCAGCACAAAGCTGCAACCGGGTTTTCTGGTTACTCCTCGACTTTCTCTTCATGTTTAAGAATGATAACCCTAGAAGCTGCTGGGATGCTGTGGGTACATACCAAACCAAAGCAAATCCAGGGCTGTCGAGTCAATTCCAACTCACAGTGGCCCTATAGGACAGAGCAGAACTGCCCCATAGAGTTTCCAAGAAGTGCCTGCTGGATTTCAACTGTTGACTTTTTGGTTAGCAGCTGTAGCACTTAACCACTATACAGTCAGGGTTTCCTGTGGCCATGTATTGATTATAATGTCTTTTAAAAGAAACAATACTGTATTGTGTTTTCAGGGAAATTTTACATAGAAAATTAGATTCCCTAGTATAATTCTTAAGCAGTTGAGTTCCAGAGTCAGCTAGATCTGTGTTCATATTCTACTTATTCTTTAGCTCTATTACTTTGCACAAGTGACTTGTCCTCTGTAAGCCTTGTATCCCTATATATTAAAGTGGAGAAAATAGAAACTAGCAGGGCTGGGACCAGGCGGAGGCACTTGGCATGACACCAAGAATGAGTGGCTTCTTAAATTTTGCACCTGAGTCACCTCTCCTGCTCCACTCACCCAGCCCAGGCTCTGATAATGACCTTACATGGTAACTTTGAGGATCTAACAGGAGAATGTCTTGTAGGTGTCTGGTACAGAGCTGGCATGTGGTAAATGCTCAGCAAGCATCAGTTACTCACTGTGGGACAACTGACCTAACATTTATTAATGTGAAACATGTACTAAATATCCATAGTGTTTTTTGGGGCTACAAAAAGAGGGAAAAGGAGAGCAGACCAAAATCAAAAAACCCTAATGACCCAAGGAAAGAAATACGATCATAAAAGTAGAGAAAACTCTTAGGCTAAAGCTGTAGCTGGGAAGATTTTAGTGGTGAAGAGAAATAACTATCGCAACAAGGAATAAGTTAATAAGAAAAGTCTGGTTTCTTTTTCTCTTAGGAAAAGCAGAAGTGATTGAGTCTTTGAGGCCTGCAGAGGGAAGAGAAGCTACTTCAGGCTCAAGTGAAAATGATCTTTTATAATTTGTGTCCCCTGGATTTTAATACCCGTCACTCATTACTGCTGCCTTTGCATATTTTCACTGATTGTTTGTCTTCTGGGCATCACGCCTCAAGGTGGCAGGAGTCTAGAGCAGCGCATCCGTGTTGATCTGAGAAATGAGTGAGCAAACACTGGCAACTCTTCCCATCCTCAGATTAGGAGAAACAAAATCGTTATGAAAAGGGAAGGAAGCCCCGAATGCCTCAACAAAGTGGAAAACTACAAGAGATTTAGAAAGACATAAAGAATTCCAAGGAAGTAGATATTCATCTTCAAATCTGTTGCCCTTCTCGATTGAAGACCTCTGGGTGCTGGGCAGATTTTAATTGACGTGCCCGAAGTGCTCACTGACAAACCTTTGCTGCTACCCTGAATGCTCTGCGTCCTCTCAGCCAGAATGCCGTGGCTTAGCCTTCCTGGGCCAGGCTGTGAAACAGAAGTAAAAGGGAGCTAACTGCTATCAGGAATGAGACCCAGGGGGAAAGAGAACATACACCCACCACCCACCCAGGCCTGCCTCAAAGAGAGTCTAGGAAGAGAAGGAACTGGCCACAGGAAAACTTCTGTCACCAGACTCTGAGGCAGTGGGTGGTCAACACATTTGAGGAATTTCCCTCAAATATCACTGTTTCTTTGGGCTCTTGGGGTCTTTATGGAAGTAGTAAAAAAAATCTAAACTGTTTAAAAGTAAAATGAAGTACAACTACAGAGGATGACGGGACATTAGATCTGTTACTCAGACGGGTTACTCAGAGCTTCAAACCAGTTCATTCTGGCTCAGCCCCCTGTTAACAAGATCCCCAGATGATTCTTATGTATAATAAATTCTGAGAACCACTGCTCTACTGGATGTTCTCAGAACTGATCCTTAACCAGCATTCCTATGACTTGGAAACTTGTTAGAAGGGCAAATTCTCAGTGGTAGGTTCAAGCAGAGCAAACTGGTTAGAAGCCCTGCTTTTACTGAGGAGGCTCCAAAGCGCTGGCCTGAGGCACCATGGGAGGAGCTAACCCTGCATGCTTGAGAAAGGGGCAGAATTTCCGGGAGCTGGACCGGAGGTTGGTCCTTCTGTGAGACCAGAAGCAGTGGAATCAAATTGTGATATGATTACAGCTTAAATATCTGACCGGCTCGTCTCCTTGATTGGCACTGTGCTTAACAGCTATGGTTGCTAACCATAGGATCGGCAGTTTGAATCCACCAGACGCTCTTTCAAAACCCTATGGGACAGTTCTATGCTGTCATAGAGGGTTCCTCAGAGTGGGAATCAACTTGACAGCAGCTGTGTTTGGCTTGCGTTTTCGAGGAGTGTTGGCATGACTGCCCCTGTGCCCAGGGTCTGAAGAGAGGCTGCTCTTGGTTTCAATGGAAGAACAGAACAGTCACTTTACAGCAGAAACTCGGAGCTCAGCAGAGGTGCCTCTCAGCCTTGGGCAAGACCTTTGCAGCTCTGACTCCCAGGTACCTCATCTGTAAAAGGAGAAGTCTTACATCAACCAGATTTGGTGGTAGGACATTAAGGAGGTGACACAGGCACGGTGTCTGGATCAGGGCTACACACAGAGGAAGGGTTATATACAGCATATGATGTTATGAAGAGCCTGGATAAAGTCAGCAGTACTATTCTGCCTCTGCACTCGTAGGTTTTTGCTTTATATGAGCACATAGCTGGGGCATCAGGGTGTTTTGTTGGTCTCTTCTCAGTGGCCCAGTTCTTTTTTTGCAAGACCTTTTCCACTGTGACTCCCAGGTACCTCGTCTATAACAATATATATATTAAAGAATACTGATATAAAAAGATTAGATTACCCGGTGGGGGGGGAGGCGCCGTATGTAATCACCAGGGTTATTGTAAGAGAGAAGGAAGGGCTCAGAGTCAGAAAAGATCAAATGACAACAGAGGCAGAGAAAGAGACTGAAGATGCTTACACTGCTGGTTTGGGAAACAGAGGATGGGACTAGGAGTCAAAGAATGCAGGTGGCCTCAAAGTTGGAAAAGGCAGGGCAAGGATTCTCCCCTAGAACTTCCAGAAAGAACACAACCTGCCAACTCATTTTAGACTTTCAACCTCTAGATTGTAAGGTGATAAATTTATGGCACTAAGTTTTTGGTAAATTGTTACAGAAACCATAGGAAACTAATACAAGGGCATGTCAAGTCCAAGGGTCTCAAGGTAGAAGTATGTCTGACATGTAGAGGAATTAGCAAAGAAGGCTTGAGTAGCTGGAATGTGTCAACAAAGGGGAGAGACAGAGGCAAAGAAGTCAGGGAGCTGGCAAGGGTCACCTCTGGGAGGCCTTGTGGACCTTATGACCTGAGTAAAGAACACTGTGCTTTACTCAAAATCAAATGGGAAACCAGAAGAAGTAACTAAACAGAGACATGGTCTGACATTTTTTTTATCCAACTGAGAGGTGAAGATGCTAGAAGTAGGGAGGTAGCAGCAGAGGTAACTAGAATGTCAAATTCTGAGTGTATTTTTAAGGTGGAGCCCAAAAGATTTGCTGATGAGTTGGATTTGACATGACAGAGAAGGAGGACTTAAGGATGACTCCAATGTATTCCACCTGAGAAATTAGAAGGCTAGAGCTGACGGGAACTGAGATGGGAGAGTCTGGGGAAGGAGGGATGTGCAGACATCTATTACGTCTTCAGGGAAGGATGTTCGTGTACATGAAGCTGCATATGTGAGTCTAGAGTTGGATATTCTGGCTGGAGACGTGAAGTTGTAAATCATCAGCCTGTACATGACATTTAAATCCATGAGACTGGATGGAATCACTAAGGAAGCAGGTACAGATGGAGACGAGAGATGTGCCGACACAGCCTGGGTGCTTCAACGTTTAGAAGACCGAGAGAGAGGGAGCACAAGCCAACAAAGGAGAAGAACCGAGACAGTATGGTATCACGGATGACACAAAACAACGGCTTCAAGGAATGATTGACTGTGCCAAAGGCTGTCATGGGTCAACTAAGAAAACAAGCCAGATGGGCCTTTAGATGTAACTCTAGGTCACCGACGACCTTAGCAAGAACAGTGTCACTGCAGTACAGTCAGGACAGTAGAAAGCCTTGTGTGGCTTATTGGTCCTGTTGTCAGGTATTTGCAATGAATAATAAGTCATTGGTCTTGTAAAATTCTATCATGCAATCTCCAACATTGTTTCTGTTATCACGATCATATTTTCCAACTGCCCATCTTTCTTATTTCCAGTCACCAGTACTTATCCATGCATCCTGATTTTCATGTTTGTTCCATTTCAGATTGTAGAAATTGGTAAAAAAAATAAAAAATAAATAAAACTTTGACTCCTTCATCTTTGACCTTACTAGTTGTTATGTAAATTTGAAAAATAGTCATTTTAACCAGTATTCCTTGTAAGCATGCGACTATTGTTCTATCACTGACAACTTTTTTTTAAATTGTGATTAAGTGAAAGTATATAATTCAAGTCAATTTTGCATGCCCGCCTGTCTGCAGCTGCTTCTGCTCTCCTTATGGCATGACAGCACACTCTTCCTTTTCATTCTATACTTGTCATAGCCTCTGTTAACAAGCTCCTGTCCCCTGCTCTCTCCTATCTAGAAAGAGACCAGTAGGACAGTATCCTATAAATACACAGAAGCATAAAGTGCACACAACATTTGGTTACGTTGTGTCCCTGAGTCCAGTCCATTCCTGTCTGAAGAGGTGACCTCAGTAGTGTTTTCTGGTCTAGGGCAGCAGCAGGTTTAGTGGCTTTGCTCCCAGGGGATCCCCCGGCCATCAGACCATTAGTTGTGGTCATTTGGTAGAGTTCTTGAGCTGCACTCCTCTTATTCTTGTGTTGCTACAGGGACTCAACATTGTGTGCCCCATCACAGCTATCTTTGGTGGTGGCTGGGTGCCATCCAGTTCTTCTGGTCACACGTTGATACAGTTGCCCATTCACATGGGTCCTACTATATCACTCACAACTCTTAAGAGTAGTTCAGGATAGATCTTAAAATGTTGTTTTTACTCCACTAAAAGACCATGATTGATGGTCTGAAGGCCTGAGAGTTCCCCTGGGAGCATGGCTGCTAGACCTGATGCTGCCCCTGATCATAGATCATTAGTGAGATCAACTCTTTGGATAGAAATAGATTGGACTCAGAAACACGCAGTGACCATATTGTGTACAATTTATGGCTCTATGCATCTATAGGCTGTTGTCTTCTTACTAAAAGGGAGTGGGCAGTGTCTAGAGGAGGGGACAGAAGATTGTTAAGAGCATGTGACATGTATGGAACAAAAAGGAGGAGTGTGCTGTCAGAGGGAGCTGCAGATAGGCAGGTTAGTAGATTTGAATTGTATTGTAAACTTTCACTCAATCACAATTTTTAAAAAAATGTTCTTTTTGATGGTGAATGCAGCACCATTCCTCTTCAGCTTGTCATTCCTTGCATAGTAGACCATATAGACCATATGATTGTCTGATTCAAAATGGTCAGTATGACTCCATTTCAGCTCAATAATGCTTAGCATATCAATCTTTATGCATTCCATTTCATTTTTGGAGACTTGCAATTTTCCTAGATTCATGCTCCATACATTCCATATTCTGATTACTAACAGTCATTTTCTGCTGTTTCTTCTCATTTAGAGTCATGCCACATCAGCAGATGAAGGTCCTGAAAGCTTGATTCCCTCCACATCATTAATGTCAACTTTCCTTTGAGGGAACAGCCCTTCTCCAACCTGGGGGCTCATCTTCCAGCACTATGTCAGACAGTGTTCCACAGCTACTCGTAAGATTTTCGTTGGCCATTTTTTTTAGAAGTGGATTGCCAGGTCTTTCCTCCTAGTCTGTTTTAGTCTGGAAGCTCTGCTGAAACACATCTACCATGATACCGTCAAAGCTCCAATATCGCAGCAATATGCGATCCACCATAGTACAGCAAACTGACAGATTAGTGGTGGCAAAAGTCTGATTAGGGTGAGTTTAACAGAGAATGAGATGAGAATCAGACTCTTAAGACTTTGCTGCAATGCATAGCAGAGACCTGAGGCCATAGCTAGAACAGAATATATAGTCAGAGGTTTTATTATTTTCTGTTTTTTAAAGAAGAGAGAAATAACAGCATGTTTGTGTGTTAACGAGATGATCCAAGGAAGAGAGAAATCAGATGATGCAGGACAGAGGGAACAAGTGCTGGCCAGAGGACAAGTGGAGACACCAGACTGAAAGGTGTGTTCCATTTCTGTGGCTGTTCTAACAGATTACTACAAGTTTAGTATCTTAACACAGATGGATCATCTCAAAGTTCTGGAGGTCAGAAGTTCTAAACTCATGGTATCTGCAGGGCTATGTTCCTTCTTGGAGGGTCTAGGGGAGAATCTGCTGCCTTGTCTTTTTCAGCTTCTAGAGCCTGCCTGTATTTTTTGGCTCTTGTTCCCCTCATTGGGAACCCTGGTGGCAGAGTGGGTTAAGTGCTATGTCTGCTAACAAAAAGGTCAGCAGTTTGAATCTGCCAGATGCTCTTTAGAAACTCTGTGGGGCAATTCTGCTCTGTCCTGTAGGGTCACTATGAGTCAGAATTGACTCAGCAGCACTGGATTGGGTTGGGTTTGGTCCCATTATCAAAGCCAAGAGTGTAGCAATTTCCAGTCTCCATCACTTGCTGTCACAGATGCATCCCCCTTTTCAGCTTTGACCATCTTGCCTTGCTCTTATAAGGACCCTTGTGATTATACTGGGTCACCCAAACAACCCAGGATAATTGTCCCATCTCAAGAACCTTAATTTAATCACATATGCAGAGACCTTTTGCTATGTAAAGTAACACGTTCACCAGTTCTGGGGATTCAGACATGGACATCTTTGGGATGGTATTTTTCTGTCTACCATGAATGAGGAACGTGAATGATCGTCCGTGGCCAAACAAAGGAAGAAAGACCACATGGGTTTGGTTGCTGCGAGGTGGGTAAATATGATGATGAGGTTATAGCTGGTTGACAGAAATTTGCTTGCTGACAGCAACCAAACTTGGTTGGTGATAGCATGCATTAGAAAGAAGATAGATTTTAACTGAACTTCAACACAACATGATTACTCCTCCCATCTTAACCCAATAATGCAAGGACAGAGTAGCTAGGTTGGGGGGCCTGGGACCATGCTCTCAGGGGAAACTGAGGCCAATTGATGCAACTAGCATTTTGCTAACAGAGTCTTCTGCACCCCACATTGGTGAGTGGCATCTGGGATCTTAAAAGCTGCCAAACCACCATCTGAGATACAACAAATGGTCCCAACTCAACAAGATCAGATGACCACCAAGGACCAAACGACATGGGGGAAGAGAACCCAGAAGACAGAGAGACCTCAAGAGTGGGGGACTACATTGACATGTGACTAGAAGAACTGGATGGTGCCCGGCCACCACAGCAATAGCTGTGATGGGGCTCACAAAGTTGAGTCTCACTGACAACACAAGAATAAAAAGGGGTGTGCCCTGAGATCTCCACTAAAAGACCATGGGAGAATAGACCCCGGCCCTGATGCTGCCCCGTCCATAAATCATACTGGAGGTCAACTCTTCAGACAGGAATGGATTAGACTTGGTGTCACAAAGTGCCCATATCATGTGTGCATTTCATGGTTTTATGAATCTGTAGGATGTTGTCCTGCTGACTTCATGCTGGAGGTGGGGGAGAAGCTGGAGAGGAGGGGATAGGAGATTGCTAAGAGGATATGACATGTATAGAATGGAGAGGAAGAGTGTGCTGTCACCAGACAGGGAGAGCAGTGGGAGCTGCATATAGGCGGGCATGCAAATTTATATGAGAAGATACATTTTCACTTTAAAAAAAAGAAATTCCCTACCAGTTTTCCTAGTGAGATCAGAAGCCAGGTCACCAACTGAGAATGAGGATATCGTGAAGATATTAAAGATCTGAGGCAAGATAATGAAAAAATCATGATGTATAAGAGTTAGAGAATGACGAGACTAGGGCATATGATGGGATTTGTAGAAAGTATCAACAGTTCTCTTGAATTTATAATAAAACGAGTTAGCATGCTTGTGTATTTTTCTCCATCCAAGTTCAGCTGGGTGGAGGGGGCAGGTGGCGGAGGCGGGAAATGGGACAGTTACAGAGCAGACAAACACTTGGACTCCATGAGGGCTGCAGTTATGTGAGTACTACAAAGCAAAAGGAGGGTGGGGAGCCAATATGTATGTGAGGGAATCATGATTATATTTGACTATGGCTGGATTTAAGCTGGATAAGGAGTCCCTGAGCCACACAAATAGTTAAATGCTTAACTACTAGCTGAAAAACTGGTGATTGGGACCCAACCAGAGGTACCTTGGAGACAGCCTAGCAAAATGCTTCTGAAAGGTCACAACCTTGGACAACCCTATGGAACAGTTCTACTCTGCACACAGAGGGTCACCATGAGTCAGAATGGATTCAATGGCAACTGACAACAACAATAAGGAGGAAATAAAGAGCAGGAGGGCAGTGCGGACACTTAAAAGGTGATGACTTTAGGTGCTGGTCCAGTTGAGGAGTGGTGGGAGCTGGGTTCTGGATGCAGTGAGGGAGCCGAAAAGTTGGGAAGTGACTGCAGGAGAAACTTTGCAACTCCTAGTAATGGGCAGGTCAATGAATAAGTGGAGGTCACAGAGCAAGAGGACAGGGTGTTAAAAGAACCATTTCCATGGATATTGAATCACTAAGAAGACAATAGAAACAGTGTCAGAGGGTAATGGAAAGGCAGATACTCATTCTTGAAGGAATGAGGGGGACTGACCCGTGGTCAGTGGGTAACAGTACCATGAGCTTCATGAAGACGTGAACTTCAACTTTGGGGGTGTAAAGTCAGCAAGTCTTGTAAGTGACCCTGGTGAGCATAGCCCAGGGGTCAGAAACTCTTTGGCCAGAGTCACACAGCTGTCCCGAAAGCCTACTGCAGCCCCAGCTAAGGGCACTGTGGCTATGACCCCAACACTCATCACTCATCCCATCTGTTTCTGAGTAAGGTGTGCCACTCTATCACCTCCAGGCGCACGTGGAGCTCCCGCGCCTATCCCCCGCAGCTCGTTGTCACCGCAGTACTCTCCCTCCGAGTGAGCGGCCACCCCCACCTCCAAGGGCGGGTGGCAGAGGAGCCAAAGCAGTTTCGCTGTCTCCCTCTTTCACGCACACACTCATAAAATGCATTCAAGCAGCATAATAGCAGAAGTCTATTTAGAATTTGTGCTTCAAATTTCACTTACTGACGTTCAGGGATACACAATTGCTCATATGATAAAGGCTGATTTTCCCTCCCAGTGGGGTTCTGATTATGTGAATGTGTGGATCGTGTTTTTCATTCGTGCATACAACAAAAGCTTCATGTGATGGGGGAACAAAACACCTGTCAGTCACCAACACGTTACAACCATGAGTCAGGCAAACAGGGAGGTGAGCTGATTCCCTCTTCCTTTTCCTTCTGACCGCCTCGCTGGGATTCTGAGAACACCTGCCAGTACTAACAAGAAACAGTGCACTGGACTGTGAAAGGCACAGGCCCTCTCTTACCGCAGGGCCGGAGCCAAGGAGCATCTGGTTTTCCGCACATTTTCAGTGCATCCAAAGACCTTGACGGGGAGCTGTCCTGCCATCCCTCCCTCTCCGCTGCCATACACACACACACGTGCACACATACACACCCCGCTCATACACAATCACACTCACATGCTCACGTGCACTCATATGCACACTCACATATTTGCACTCATTCATAGACACACCCATGTATATACAGACTTGCACAAACCCACTCACACCTTTCGTTTTTAACTATAATCAGAGAGATAAGAGGACCCAGACAGAGTGAACTGAAAAGAAAAATATTTCCTCTTTTAGCCTCAACCCACCAAAATGCTACCTACATCTCAGAGACGGTAGAAATATTCAGCTTAGCATGGCCAAAGATGTACTAAGCCTCTTCATTCAGTGGGCAGTATGTAGGGGTCTGAGTACAGCCAGGTCATTGAGACTACAAAGTTGTGGGAGAGCTTTCTTGTGGATGTTGTATTGGTCCATTTACCAGAAAACACCTGATAAAACCTCTGTCATGTGACAGCTGACACCTGGCCCTTAGAGAAGTGAAAGGGCCCAGCCAGGACCTGGAATCTAGGCCTGATTGACCTCTAACTCCCAGCGCTCTTTCCCTTCTTCTAACTGTCGCCACCTGCCCACACTGGACGACAGAGTACACAGTGAATGTGCATACACACATGGAAGTATACACACAGAGAGATACATGTGTACACACATAGACATGTACACAGACACGTGTACACACAGAGAGACACACAGAGATGTGCACACACAGAGACACATGCACACACAGATGTGCACACAGACATACACTCATACACAGAGACGTGTGCAGAAACCTGTGAACACATAGAGATGTGTACACACACAGAGATGAGCACACATGCAGAGACGTGCACATACGAAAATGCATGTGCATACATACACACAGAGACACACTCAGAGACACATGCATGCACACAGACACGTACACATGCACACTGAGATACATGCACACACACACATATGCACACCTTCTCTTAGTTGGATTCTCGAGATCCTGACCAACTCAAAGCAGAGCTCACACTCACTCTAACTGTGAAATGGGAAAGACGGTACAGATGGATCTGTGACTCCCAGAGGGTGGCAGGCCCTCCAGAGCTGAATCCTTCATGTCTGCTATTCTGTGTTCAGTAGTCAGGCTTTTGGGAAGCCATTTATCAAAGACTCCTGGGCCAGCTGCAAAGCTTCAGAGGCATGTCCATTGAAGTCTAACCTTGGATTTAGCATTTAGCCAGCATTATCCAGGAGAGGAAATGGATATTTTGCCATCATGCTATTATGAGGAAAGCTCTACAGAATGATACAAGGTTTATGGGAGCATTGTCCAATGAAGGAGGTTTAGCTGCAGCAAGATGCCTCGCGGAAGCACGAAGCACGAAGAAAGGCCAAGTGTGGCCAGCAACAGGCCCCCAGAGGTCCAAAGAGGCCACAGCCTCCTCTAGTCATTGTAGCTCCTACACATAAAAATCAGATTATCTTTAATTGTGACTTATGAACCAAAACGAGGCACCAACCCAAGTGGTCTTGGAATCTTATCTTGCATGATCTATTGATATATGAAGGAAAGTATTTGCAATAATTTATTCACTTAGGGTTTCATTTAACAGGTGGTTGTTTTTAAATATAATTTTATTTATTTTGTTATTATTGAGAATATATACAGCAAAACGTACATCAATTCAACAGCTTCTGCAAGTACCATTTAGTGACATTGATTGCATTCTTCAAGGTGCAACCATTCTCCCCCTCTTTTCTGAGTAACTGTACCCTAGGGCTCCTGTCTAATCTTTCAAGTTACTGTTGTCAGTTTGATTCCATGTAGCTAGGTCTTAAAAGAGCATCATGCTCAAGCCAGCCAAGTGCCATCGAGTCGGATCCGACTCATGGCAACCCGACATTTTTTACTATCTAAGCTAAACTAGGATACTCAGGTAGTGGAGAGGTTAAGTACTATGGCTGCTAACCAAAAAGTTGGCAGTTCAAATCTGATAGGTGCTCCTTGGAAATTCTGAGGCAGTTCTGTTCTGTTCTATAGGGTCATATTGACTAGATGAAGATGGATTTGTTCTTTTTTTTTTTTTAAAAGCTAAACTACTGTTTAACAGGTAGTTATTGAAGGCTTACAATGTGCCAGGTTCTAGGGAAATACAGCGGTGAACAAAGCAGAAGCTCAGCTTTTCTGGAGTTACTTCCTAATGAGGAAAGATGGACAAAGTAAATATAAAGTGTGTCTGATTGTGTTCAACTCCGTCGAGAAAAGAGCACTGCAGGAAAAGGAGGACTGGCCAGCCGAGAGGGTGGGTGGAAAGTTGCTGTTGTATATACATGATAGTCTGCGAAGACCTCACCTATAAGGTCGCATTTGAGCAGAGACCTACAGAAAGGAAGGCAGTGGCCACCCGGGCATCCAGGAGAGGATGCCTCACTAGAGGGAAGAGCGCGCAAAGGCCCTCAGGCGAGTTTAAAAACTGCAAAATGATCAGACTATTTACAGCTGAGTAAATGAGGAAGGCACCCTGGTTGCACAGTGGTTAGGTGCTACAGCTGCTGACTAAAGAGTTGGCAGTTTGGGTTTGCCAGGTGCTCCCTGGAAACTACAAGGCAGTTCTACCCTGCCCCACAGCGTCGACATGTATTAGGATTAATTCAACACCAATAGAGTTTAGATTTCTTATTTTTGCTTTTGCTTTAAAGTGGCAAAAAGGTTTAAAGAAGAGGCCAGAGGAAGAGCTGAGGGTCTAAGTGGAGGCCATATCATGGACTGTGGGGCATTTTATGGACTTCGACTTTTTATTTTGGGTGAAATGGAGAACCACCGGAGGGTTTTGAACACAAGAGTGTCGTAATCTGTGTCTTATTTTAGAAGGATCACTTTGGATGCTCCAAAAAAAAGTATATGGTAGAATGTCAATGATTTAGTAATTACAGGGAGACCATTCAAATGTCAGAGCTTTCAAATATCCTAATAGTGGCCTCCACCACTATGCTGCTATCACGCTCCCCAGGATCTCTTTCTCTCTTCACATCTTCCTTTTCCTAAACCTCTCAGACCATTCTGTCCTCCCTCTTTTCCCCACCCCTAACTATGAGCCCTACTTTTCCACCTAGACCCTTCATTCTGGGTTTTAGCTGTCTTGGGTTGAACTGTGTCCCCCCAAAATATGCATCAGTTTGGTTAGACCATGATTCTCAGTATTCTGTGAATGTCCACCGTTTTGACACTTGGTGAGCTTTTCCTGAGTTCTAAGTCCTATCACTATGAGGAGTTTGTAGCCGTTACTTTGATGAGGTCCACAAGATTAGATAGTGTCTTAAGTCTTTTTTGAGAAAAGAGAGAAGCAAGCAGAGAGACTGAGAAACCTCATACCACCAAGAAGCCAGGAGCAGAGGGCGTCTTTTGGACCCAAGATTTCTGTGCTGAGATGCTCCCAGACCAAAGAAGATGATGAGAAAGACTTTCCTTCAGAGCCAACAGAGAGAGAGAACTTTCCCTTGGAGCCAGTGCCCTGAATTCAGACTTCTAGCCTGCTGCACTGTGAGAGACTACACTTCTCTTTGTTAAAGCCATCCACTTGTGGTATTTGTGTGATAGCAGCACTAGGTGACTAAGACAGTGGTCACTCAGGATCATTGACTTTTCCTCTGGGTGGTGCTTGAACTATCTGCAGATGGGTAGATGAGGGAGAGGAGGAAAGCAGTTCTCATGGCCTAGCCTCACAGCCAAGCACCTGCAAAGCAATCAGATTTTTCCAACAGCCTAGGGTGCCCAGTCCTTGGCACGGCTCTGGTAAGTAATTATGCTCAGAGTCTCAATTTCTTTCTTCTGTCTTGATGTGTGTTCCCCTAGGCCTGCTTCTCTTACTCTAATTTGGTAGGTGTTCATCCTCCAAATGTCCCAGGCTCAAGGCAAGGTTGGGACATTGGAACCAAACTCCATCTTAAAGACCAGGGGACGGTAAAGACCAAGACAAGGTATCACAGGATGGACGGACTATGGGTGTGGCCAGAGTTCATTCATTCAACTAGTGTTTACCAGAGGCCTTTCTGCACCAAGCACTGGGTGCGAGGCACTGGGTGAGGAGGGGAATAGGTAAAAATGTGGTGACTGATGACGGTCGTCATCCAGCTTCTGAAACAAACTGGAAAGTAGGGGAATCCTTCTTAAGCCTTTCGTACTTCTCCTTTCAATTTCTTTATTCAACCTTCTTACCCTCTGGCAGCCACAGTGTCTGAGCTTCCTCACCCTCTGAAGACATCTTACTTTTAAACAACCCTCTCTACTCCTTTCTTCCTCACCCTGATTTGGCTGTTAGTAGGGAGGTGTTAGAAACTACCTGGTGGTGTGGTTCAAATCCACCAGGTGCTCCTTGGAAACTCTATGGAACAGTTGTATTCTGTCCTACAGGGTCATTATGAGTCAGAATCAACTTGATGGCAGTGGGTTTGGTTGGTTTCCAAGAAGGTGTTACTAGGCTATGGGGTGTCTGCATTTACTAGGAATTTCTGAAGGCCAAAAAGCAATCGAGTCCCAAGGGGGTGCATCCCTGATAGTGCTGCTTTCGGTACTTTGAGAAGGGGTAGAGGAGACGATTTGAGGGAAAAAAGTTCTGTCTGGTGACCTCTATCTCACATCAGAGGAAGAGTGACCTCTTGTCTTCTGTGAGGACAGCCTCATTTTGAATGTCATCCAACTTCACCTTCCTCTTCTGAGGATGTAACTGTTGGCTAACTGGTTGATGGGTTGTAGGCTCCTCCTTCAGACCATGTAAGAGCAAAGAGAAAGGAGGAGAGCGCCAGCATTCAAGACTCCTCTGCAACCCCATTTAACCTTGAGGAGTGACTCAGAAAGGCTTGGCCCAAGGATCTATGAGCAGGTGGCCTCTGATCTGCCAGGCTGGCCTCTCTTATCCCTGTATTTAGAGATATACTTCTCAATTATTCTTGAGCTCTAGGTAGCTTCTTCTTTATGCATTCTGGCCTTTCTTGTGGGTTCTACAGAGAATAAGGGATACAAAACCATGCTGGTGTCTGGCCAGTGTCCCAGCTGGTCTTGGCAGTGGATGTAGCAGTCAGTTTCGGAAGGGGGACCCAGCGGAAACCAAATTCCAAGTCTTAAATTCTCTTCTCTGGAGGAAGACCTGGGCTTTGTTTTTACCAAGGAGGGTAAAAATTTTCTCATAACTTTTGAACCTTGCTCATCCAGCTGTTACAAAAACAAAAACTCTCTCAGGTGTTGCCACTAAATCAGCACTTGTTTTCCTGTGATTCCCAGCCAGCACCTCCAGCTGTAAGAAAACAAGAGCCTGAAAGGGCACAGAAGGTGAAGGAAAGAATCCTATGAGCCACAACTCTTGTCTGACGCAGCTCTACACGCCTGCGGGAACTTCCCCAACTTCCTGGGTGTGGTTTTGGAGATCCCAGCGTAGGCCTAGCTCTGTCAGGCCCACACTGGAACAATAAAGCCTCTCCACAAATGACTGGTCTAGGGCCCTGGGAAGTGGTCGAGTCAGGTTCTTCACCAGTGCTTGAGCAGAAGGGGGTTTTCTTGTTTATCAAGCCCAGAATCACAGGAGAATTAGGCTGAGAAGCCAAAGAAACAGAGCTGTGTTATGGAGGACGGCGGAGGCAGTCATGTCTCCCTATGAAGGACAAGCTAGGTGAAAGTTTTGGTTACTACCACTTGACAGCCTACAACCAAGTTTAGAAGACAAGAAAGGCCCAGAGTCCTGCGTAATCAAAAAACAAAAAACAAAAAACCCAAACTCATCTTATTGCCGTGGAGTTGATTCTGACTCGTAGAGAGTCCTGTGTAAGGAAGCCACAACTGGGTGAGAGCTAGCCAGTGTGGCTGGAAGAACCAGAACACCTTAGTGGGGATGGATTGCTTGGGGAACGGAGGGTCTGGGGGTGGGAGGAGTTTTGTTGGACCTGAAAAGAAGAGAACTATTTTAACAGGTAAAAGGAGCAGAGAGACTAGACTCTGGGAACTTGAAATCTTATTAAGGAATTAGATTTTTAACTTTCCAGCAGCAAGAAGCCCCTGGCAGTTCTGATACAAAAGTGAGGAGAAGGCAGTGACATGATAATTGTAAGTTAAGTTAGTTAAGATATCAAAAGATGCACTGCATTAGGAAAATCTGCTGCAAAGGATCTCTTTAAAGTATTGAAAAGTAAAGTAGTTGCCTTAAAGACTAGCATGTGCCTGACCCAAGCCATGGTATTTTTAATTGCCTCATATACATGTGAAAACTGGACCATGAACAAAGAAGACAGAACAAAAATTGACACCTTTGATTTATGGTGTTGGAGAAGAATGTTGAATGTACCATGGACCGCCAAAAGAATAAACAGATCTGTTCTGGAAGAAGTACAACCAGAGTGCTCCTTGGTAGCAAAGACAGTAACACTGCATCTCACATACCTTGGACCTGTTGTCAGGAGGGATCAGTCCCTGGAGAAGGACATCATGCTTGGTAGAGTGAAGGGTCAGCAAAAGAGAAGAAGACCCTCAATGAGATGGATTGACACAGTGGCCGCAACAATGGGCTTAAGCCCATTGGACACGGCATGAGACTGGGCAGTGTTTCATTCTGTTGTTCATAGGGTCACTATGAGTTGGAACCGACTCTGTGGCATCTACCATCAAGTTACTTTGGAAGCTATATCAAGGATAGTGTTCAGGGAAGGCTATGAACAGAGGTGGATTGCAACAGGCTCACACACATCTACTATTGTGAGGATGGCACAGGACCAGGCAATGTTTCATTCTGTTATACGTGAGGTTGCTATGGGTAGTTGCCAACTCAGTGCCACCTAACACATGTCACATGCATTAAGAATAGAAGAGACACAGTTTGATGACAATATTTTTTTTTCACTTTGGGGGTGGGTCTGATGTGGGGGCCAATGAGAGAAAGAGTCAGAGCTGATGGTGATAGAATTTAAGACACAGAACTTCTGCACAGTGTGGTGAGAGACCAGCAGTGAGAAAAGGTTTATCATCATACCAGAACTGTCTTAGGAATGGAGTCCAGTCTCACGTTCATTAAGGACTTCCTTGCTTCCTTTTTCTTCCTACATAGCCCTAGTTCTCCTCCTAGATTTGCTCACCATCCATCTGGTTTCCACATCAGAAACATGGGAGCGGTTCTAGACTCCTGCATCTCACCCAGCACCCACATCCCATCCATTTCTACCTTCCAGCCATACTTCCTTCCACAGCCCCATTGAGCCTCTCTAATTTTCCAGCTGATCTGCATCTTGCCTCCCTCTGATCCCTTATTTTACTCTCAGAGAGATGTTTTTAAGGTACAAGTCATGCCACATCATTCTCATAACTTAAAGCCAACATATACTCTCAATCAACCATTATCTGCCATGCTTCTGTACTCAAGAAAGACCAAGAGTGGTCTTGCTTCCTCCCTTCACCTGAAAATGGCTAGTTGTCCTCTTCAGATGCTGGTAGTATTTTGAGGTAAAAGGTAGTATTTTGAGGTAAAAGCAGGAAGTCCAACTCCAGACTCCCTGCACAAGTTGGTATCTCCTGGGCACATAAAATGTAACAATGCCCCAAATCAAACCTAATCTCCTCACTCCAGTACCTCATCCCGAACTTGCCCTTTTTCTCAGTAAATGGTACCATAAACAGCCAGGAACTCAAGCAAAAAGCTTGCTTAATCATCTCTCCTCCCTCTCTTTTTCTCTTCATGACTGTCTTAGTTATCTAGTGCTGCTATAACAGAGATACCACAAGTGAATGGCTTTAAAAAGAGACATATTATTCTGCCACAGTCCAGCAGGCTACAAGTTCAAATTCTGGTCATTAGCTCCAGGGAAACTCTTTCTCTGATGGCTATGAAGGAAGGTCCTTGTACTCAATCTTCCCCTGGACTGGGAGCTTCTGTGGTGCAGGGACTGCAGGTCTTTTCCAAAGGACCCACTCTGCATCTAGCACTGCTTTTTTCCTGATGGTATGAGGTCCCCAACTCTCTCTGCTAGCTTCTTTGTATCTCAAGAGACCGCCTCAATGCATAATACAGTCTTGTATATTGAGTCCTGCCCAGCCAACAGAGCTGCTGCCCATCCCTACTCCTTAACATCATAGAGACAGGATTTACAGCATATAGGAACATCACACAATATGAGGAGTCATGACCTAGCCAAATGGCTACACACATGTCTGGGGGGACAAAATTCAGTCTATGACAATATCCATACATCCAACCCATCTTTCCCATCTCCAGAATGTCCACATGTGCCCACTTCACCTCTGCTGACCCCTTGGAGTCTGAACCACCATGGTCTCTAGCTTGGACTTGGCAGGAGTTTCCTAGCTGCCCCATGCTTCCGCTCTTACCCCACTCTAATCAATACATGCTGGCTGAAGATTTCTTGATTCCTTCAGAGTTTTCATTTCTCTTTGGAGAAGGTAATTGATTTACATGGATTAAAATTCAAATGGTAATAAGGGTCTAGTATACTGATTATAGAGCTCTTATAACTTAACAACAAAGAGACAGACAGTGCAATGAAAAAAGTGGGCCAAGGACTTGAATAGACCTTTCTCCAAAGAAGATATATAAATAGCCAATGAGCATGTGAAAACATGCTCGACATCATAAGTCATTACCAAGGGCTATCCAATCGATTCCAGCTCATAGCAACTCCACAGGACAGAGAAGAATGGCCACAGAATTTCCAAGGCTGTAATTCTTACAGTACTGGGGTGGGGGGGGCTGCCACATCTTTCTCCCATGGTGTGGCTAGTGAGTTTGAACCACTGACCTCTGGGTTAGCTGTCAAGTGCTTATCCATTGCACCATGAGAACTGCTTTTGTTATTCGTTGCTTCCCCTCCCTGTTACAGTCAAGTTGATTCTGACTAATAGCAACCCCATGGGACAGAGTAGAACTGCCCCATAGAGTTTCCAAGGAGTGCATAGTGGATGTGAATGGCTGATCTTTTGGTTAGCAGATGTAGCATTTAACCACTACACCACTAGGGTTTCCATATTAGTCATTAGGGAAATGCAAATCAAAACCACCATGAGATACCATTTCATTCTCACTAGAATGGGTATAATTATAAAAAAAAAATTTAAGGAAAATAACAAATGTTGGTGAGGACATGGAGACATTGGAACGCTTGTGTGTTACTGGTGAAACAGAATATAGTGCAGTGTCTGTGGAAAGCAGTTTGGTGGTTCCTGAAGAAGTTAACCATAGAATTATCATATGGCACAGCAATTCCTTTCCTAGGAGTATATATGCAAAAGATTTGAAAACTGGTGCTTAAACAAATACAGGTATGTGTGTGTTCAAAGTAGCACCATTTCAAGTAGCCAAAGGACGTAAACAGCCCAAGTGGCCATCAACATATGAACTCATGAGCACACTGGAATAGCCATGAAATGAAGTATTAATCTACCAAAAAAAAAAAGGAATGAAGTACTGATATGTGCTACAAGTTGGATAAACCTCAAAAACATATGCTAAGTGAAAGAAGCCGGAAGCCAGGGGTCATGTATTCTTTTCCTCTATTTCTAAGAAATGGCCAGAATGGCCAAATCCACAAATACAGAAAGCAGACTGGTGGCTGCCAGAAGCTGGGGTGAGTTTGTGAGGAACAATTGCATAATGGGTACAGAGTTTCCCCTTGGGGAGATGAAAATAGAACTAGATAACAGGTGGTGGTGACAGGACATTGTGAATGCCCGAAATGCCACTGAACTAAGTTTGTTTGTTTTTTTTTTTTAAAAAAACCCTGAGATAGTCTTTAAATTTTAAACCTTAAACCAAAACTATCCCTTAAATTCTTCTCTAAATCAGAACGTAGTTTATCTTAATACGTAAAGTATGTCTGCCTTTAGTATTGGGCTCTGTAAGAGAATTGTCTACGTGAGATCGAAGTGACTACAGTAACTTGAGAGTTTAAACAGCAGCTTAGAGAGTAGTGAGTGTGAGTCACTGAGGGGGACACTCTGGAGGATAGTAAGAATACTTGCACAACTTAAAGAGTATAATCAGTGTCACTGAGTTGTCACCGTAGAAATTGTTGAAATGATGCATAACTATGCTTTCAGCAAAAGAAAAAATTCAAATGGTGCAGAAAAGTATGTGGTATAAGTCTGCCTCCCACTCTTGTTCCTTCTCCAGGGGTAACCTGGCTTGCACTGTTTTTATTTTTAATTTTTGTAATTGTTCTTGGGATACTCCATGCATATTAATCTGCAGCAGCGTGGAGGTATTCAGCTCAGACCTGCCTTCAGGACAGCACCTTCTGTGAAGAGTGTCATCAGCTGACAGTCTCCAGCTGCTCCACTTAGGGATCCAAGGCGGCAGTCACACCAAAGCTACCTCCCAGACTGCTCCCAGACAGTAACTGAGCACAGCAGGGATGCCAGAGCTGGCCAGTCTGGCCTGACACAGGACTCCCTTGGTAAGTCCCACTTGCTCCGGTCTGAGACTTCCTATGGCTGAGACAGCTATACTGCAGTCTGAGGCTCCTCCTACCCAACCTTCTTTCTCCTTCACCTTTCACAGGTGTCAGACCAGCATTGGGATCTGAAGGCGCTCCTACCTTACTCCTGCTTTCCTTCCCCTTTATCTCCATGGTCATTTCCTTCAATAACTCTCTTGTGCTCCTGATTCTATCTTGCTGCTTGCTACTTGGGGGATCCAAACTGACAGGCAAGCAAACACACACACACACACACACACTCTCTCTCTCTCTCTCTCTCTCTCTCTTCTTTCACAAACGATATACCAAGACATAGTTCTGTACCCTCTTTTTCAAATTGACTGTACGTATCTTCATATCAAGAGACAGTCATTAGAACAAAACAACGGGATAATTAAGAAATGTGTGCAGCCTCAGGGTTGTATCCTTTCACCATACTTAATTTGTATGCTGAGCAAATAATCTGAGAAGCCAGATCATATGAAGAATAACACAGCATCAGGTTTGGAGGAACATTCATTAACAACTTGCAATATGCAGATGATACAACCTTGCTTGCTGAAAGTGAAAAGACCTTGCAGCGTTTACTGATGAAGATCAAAGACTACAGCCTTCCTAATGAATTACATCTTTAGCATAATGAAAACAAAAACCCTCACAACTGAACCAATAAACAACATCATGATAAATGAACAAAAGATGGAAGTTCTCGAGGGTTTCGTTTTACTCGATTTATGACTGACACGTCAAGAAATCTAATGGCACGCTGCATTGAGTAAATCTACTGAAAAGATCTTTCAAGTATTAAAAAACAATGAAGTCACTTTCAGGACCAAGGTGTGGCTGACCCAAGCCCTGGTATTTTCAATCACCTCATACGCATGCAAAAGCTGGGTAACGAGCAAGAAAGATGAAGATTTATTGAAGCTTTTGAATTATGGATTTAGGGAAAATATTAAATATATAATAGACTACCAGAAGAACCAACAAAGCTGTTTTGGAAGAAGTTACAGGTTGAATATTCCTTAGAAGCAAGGATGGAGAGACTTCATCTCACATACTTTGGACGTGTTAACAAGAGGGGCCAGCCCCTGGAGAAGGACATCATGCTTGGTAAAATAGAGGGTCAGTCACAAAAAGATCCTCAATGAGACACAATGGCTGCAGCAATGGGCTCCCATGCAGTGACGCAGGACTGGGCAATGTTTCATTCTGTTGTATGTAGGGTCGCTGGGTGTCAGAACCACTTAGATGGCCCCTATCCATAGCATCTGATCCATGTCAGCGCACAAACCACTCCCTCCATCCCTATAGCTGCATAACAGCATGTTGTATAGCTTGTTGAAGTTTACTTATCCAGCTTTTTATTTGCTGATGTTGATTGGTTTAGCCCCTTATTGATATGCAGGTCTTTTTCAATCTTTTGCAGTCACACACACTGTGCAGTGAGTGGAAACCCTGGTGGTGTAGTGGGTAAGTGCTACAGCTGCCAACTGGAAGGTCTGCAGTTGGAATCCACCAGGTGCTCCTGGGAAACTATGGGAGCAGTTCTGTTGTCTCCTACAGTCAGAATTAATAGCATTGGGTTTGGAGCAATGAATAATCTTGTGTATATTAACATTGAAACATGTATGCGTAGGATAAGTCTGTAGAAGTAAACCTGCTGGGTCAAAAAGTATATGCACTATTTTTTTGGTCTGAGAAATAGTGCAAATTGCTCCTTTGATGGCTTATATTAATTTTTAACTCCAAAGTGTGAATATTGTTTCCCATACCTTTGCCAACCCCAGGTGTTTTCAGACTTTATTCTTGGTTTGAGTGAGGAGAATGATTTTTTTTTTAAGAAAAAAAAAAATGAAATCATGTTACTTCCTTGCTTAAAGCTTCTCAGTGGCTTTTCACAGTATCTGTATAAAATCTTACTTCCCTGTGCTAGCCTGTCTGACCCACATGTTGCTCTGACACTTCACCTCCTCCTCCGTGGCACATTTGCTTCCTTTCAGTTCCTTAAACAGACCAAGCTTGTTACCAACTCAGGGCCTTTGCATAAGTCACTCATGTTTTTAGCCAACAGGCGTATACTGCTCTTTCTTAATGCACTTATTTAAAATCTTATTTTAAATATTTTCCATTACGGTAAGGGAATATTTTAATTCACTCCCCTTCCTCTTCCTTCTAACAAGGTTGTTGATCAATGTTGGGTTGGTTATATCCTTGCACAGTGTTTTCATTATTCTCAGGATGTAAAGTATACGTTGCACACTGCTGAGCCAAGCAGTGAACTCAAGAGGGCATTTCTTGTTTTTCAATATTTTCTTCTTCCTGGAGTTAATTTCTCTATATTTTATATCTGCTTTGTTTTCTCCAAACACCTAAGTCTTTCATGTTTCCAATAACCTGCAAATTGGTTGTTTATATACTTTCTTACATCTCAAACCTGTAGGTAATCAGTTCACTGCTTTCTTAGAGAAATTCCTCCTTCAGTCTTCCCGGGCTCTGTTCTCACCTGGACTGGTTGTTTTCGAAACCTGACCTGTATTGCTCTTCCTGGAACTTTCCCTCACCGACATTCTGGGATCTCCCTTTGCCTCTCCTTTGTTGGATCCCCTGGAGAATCACATGCTTCCTTTTCTCTGTCTTGATCACCTCCTTATCACGGTGACATACCCTCTAGTAATTTCCCCAGAAAGACTGCAAAGGAGCAAAAAATACGTATATTTTTTTTCTGTATATCTCAAAATCTCTTTATCTTCACGATTGATAATACAGTTGGGAATAAAATTTTAAGCTAAAAATAATTTTCCCTTGCAATATTGAGGGCATTTTTCCAATATCTTCTAGCTTCCAAAGTTGTCATTGAAAGATTCAATGCCATTCTGATTCTTGATCCTTTATATGTAAGCTTTTGGTTTCTTTCTTTGAAAGCACCTAAGATCTCTTTACACCCAGGATTCTAAAGTATCACAATGGTATATCTTTCAACTATTGTGTTGGGCATTGAGAGGATCTTTTCTTAATCAAGGCTTCCATTTTTTAAGTCTAGGACACCTTCCTGTATTTTCTTTGATAATGTCCTTACCATTATTTTCTCTCTTGTCTGTGTTTAGAATTGTTTACTGGATGATGAATCCCCTGAATTATTCCTCTGGCTCTCTTATGTTGTGTGTCTTTTGTTTGTTTCTTTGTCTATTTCACTTTCAGGGAAATTTCCTTAACTTTATCTTCCAACACTGCTATAGAATCTTTGAAATTTTACCTCTCACATTTTTAATTTCCAGAAACTGTTTTTTGCTCTGCTTATTTGTATTTTATCATGTCCTGTGGATTCTGATGCCTCTAAAGATACGAATTATAATTTATCTTCAGTTTTTCCTGCTAGTTCATGTTTCTGCTTCTTTCATATATATTTTATTTTATTTTACTCTACTTTTTATTTTATTCTCTGTTTTTCATACTGGGCACTTTCCTCAACGGTGATCTTTGGCTACCACTCATATTTAAGAATACACTCCAAAGAGATAAATGGAGGTTTGTACACACGAGTGGCATTTGTTCCGGGGTGATCGGGTAAATAGTCAGCTTTTCCACTGGAAGTTTCCAAGTGTCAGTGTGTACAGGTCTGTTTTCTGGGGTGAACCAGTTTCTGCAGCCAGCCAGCCAAGCCAAGTGCCATGGAGTTGGATCAGACTCATGGTGACCCTAGGGACTTCTGCAGAAAAGAATCCTTAAATCCCCAGTTGAGTCTATAGGTCTTCTCCCTGTTGTCCTGAGCTAGGTGGAGGCAAGGACAGGAGAGAAAGGCTCAGTGAGTAGGCACACTTTTACCTCATCCCAGCCTCCTTCTGTACCTGATATCACCAGCACAGAGTCCCTCTGGTTTGGTTTCTGTAGCCAATAAATCCATATCCTGCAGGTATGGCAGAGGGCCAGGTCACCTGCTTTCCAGGGGGCCAGGTATTAGAACATGCAAATCTATCTGCCTCTGGTCAAAACTTCCAAACAACCCCTTTGTTTTAAGGCCCTAGGTCAGCGCGTTCCACGGTGCCTGGAGCCCCCAGTTTCTGAAGCTTGCCCGTTTTCATTTGCTTTTCTTTGATGAACCCCACTCCTGCCCCCAGGCACTCAGTTTGGATTTTCCTCCTCACTGCCAACTTCTTCACTATGTCCATCAACATCACATTCTGTGGTTCATGGTCACATAAGCCCCCCAGTATGCAGGAGACTTTTGAGAAAGGAGTGGATATTGTTCCACCCTGCCCTCTTGAAACTCTCAGCTCCAGTAACCTTTAGGTTAGTGTTGCAAAAAGTGCGGTTGGTACAACCCTCAAATCAACAAACATTAGACTCTCTCCAAGAAGTCAGAGCTCCATCGTAATAACAAGAATAATCACAGCTTTTCTTTAGCACCTAGTATGTGTCAACCACTTTGTATAAATCAGCGTACCTTTAATCTTCACCACAGCCTACAAGGTAGGTATTATTATCCCCATTTTACAGATAAGGAAACTGAAGCCGAGCAAGGTTAAATAATTTGTCTCAGCTCATCCTTTTGACAGGTGGCAGAAATAGGATTTGATTTCAGGTCTATCTGGCTCCAAGTTACCTTTCACAACCAAAGGCTCACAAGTGTACCTCAAGCCATCCAGTAGTTAGCACCTGAATCAAATCTTGGTTAATCAAGTCCATGTCCAACACACTATTGTGCATCAGTGCTTAAAAAGCAAAGCCATAGTGCATCTCCTCATGGTGCAGATAAGCTTCTTGGTCTACATATTTTTCTGTTCAGTTGTTCTAGTTTGTGTTGCCTTAACCTGAGCCCCGCAGGTAAGGGACTAGGCTTAGCACCAGCAGCATGTAGCTATGAGCTGATTTTGAAAGAACCCAGTTCAATAGGAAGACTAGTGAGCCCAGACACCCTCCTCCTTCTCTGACTCCTGATTTGTGGAACTGCAAGCAAGAGCAAGCGTAGCCATGGTGATGGTGGCAGATAGCGGGGAATAAAGAAACGGGTGGAGGCATGCAGCAGGGGATGAGACCAACGCAGTCCCTCTGAGGAAGCTCCAGGGAGGTAGGAGAGGCCTGGGGAAGGGCTGCTCCCCGCCCAGGACCGCTGGGCTCCCTGCCATGCCTCCTCCCTGCAGCAGCCCACCTGCCTTTCCAGCCCCCTCAGCACTCACATTCTCACCTCTTCTCCCGACTCACCACGCAGGTGGGTGACTCACAGCACTTGTGGTGTCACGAGGGCATTGGAGGCACAGGGAGGTGGCCTGTTGGGCACTGAGCCTCCGGGAGCCTCAGCGGGGTGGCTGAATCCAGAGAAGGCAGAGGTGAGCAAGCAGCAGACCTTCCCTTGGGTTGCCAAAGTAGACACTGAGGGTGACTCTTGCCTTCTGTCCCTGTATGGCCTCTAGCTCCACCATGTCTCCATCCACTTCCTGAGTGACGTCAGAGCCTGGAAGTATCCAGACCCACCAACTCTGCTTGACAGGGAGGGCAGCCAGGCGCAAGGCTCAGCAACTTCTCCACACTGGGTCCTCAGTATCTATCTGGGGTTCCTTCCCATTGTGGCTAGGATAAAGCAAGACAATATTGGTGACACAGCCGTGCACTCCACCCAGCCCTTTCTGTTCAGTTCTGTCCCCTTCACTCTCTGCTCTGGGCCACCCTGGTGGCCTTCCTTTCAATCTCCTGCCATTTCTCTAAGGTTTTCTCACAAAACCGTCTTGTATGGTGTTTCCTCTGCCAGGGATGCCCTCACTGCCACCTTTGCCCCTTCAGATATCCAGTGGAATCTCACTGCCCTGATCTGCTGGACCAGTAGCTTCACCCCAAGAAGATCCCTTGAACCTCTTCTTTGTAGTATGCCTCACAACAGGACTAGAAAAGCTAGTAGGGCAGAAGCTGCACATTTTTCTCTGCTTTTCTTGTACAATTCACAATAGGTAGTCATCACTCAAAAGGTGTGTGTCCATCTGTACATATGTATTTATGAATGAACAAATCAATCTGCACTGCCTCAGTGGCTTCACAAAGACTGAATGTCCTTGAGAATGTCACATTGTATTTCATGTTTTCTCCCCTTTTGATCAGCATTCATCTACAGAATCTTTTACCAAAACATTTGACTATGATAGCCAGGCACCATCGAGTTCTTCTGGTCTCCTGGCAAAGGAGGCTAGTAATGGAAGCACCTGGACAGACTACATTCAGTTTTCTCCTTGAATCCCTGACTCTGTTGCTTCAGGTAAATAGCCAATAGAGACTACCTGTTATACTTTGAATGGCCTCAGCCCTGTCCCTGTTCCAGCTGGGAGGCCGAAACCAGTGTGACATTCATTCCTGTCTGCTGTTCTCCCACCTCACCAGAGACTATCATGGTAATATTAAGGGTTTTGGGCTACTCAAGAGAAAAGTACTCATCAAAAGCAAATGATTGTCTTGCTCTAAAAAAAAAAAAAAAAAAATAGAAAGAAAGAATAAACAATGGTTTCTTAAAGGTGTATCATGGATTGAATTGTATCTCCCAAAAATTGTGTAGTAATTTCCACTGGGCCATGATTGTCTGTATTGTGTGATGTTCCTATATGCTGTAAATCCTGCCTCTGTGATGTTGCTGAGGGAGGATGGGCAGCACTGTGTTGGTGGGGCAAGACTCCGTGTGTAAGACCGTATTGTGCCTTGAGACAATCTCTTGGGATGTCAAGGGAATGAAAGCAAACAGATGATCTGGGACCTCATAACCTCAAGAAAGAAGCAGTGTCAAGAGTAGAGTGCATCCTTTGGAAAGGACCCAGGGTCCCTGTGCCTCAGAAGCTCCCAGTCCAGGCAAATACTGATGACAAGCACCTTCCTCCAGAGCCGGCAGAGAAAGCCTTCCCCTTGAGCTGACACCCTGAATTTGGGCTTTTAGCCTAGTGGACTGTGACAGAACAAAATTTCTCTTTTCAAAGCATTCTACTTGTTGTATTTCTGTAACAGTAGCACTAAATGGCTAAGACAAGGTGGAAGCACCCAATATTTCTGGCATAAAGGAATGATCCCTGAGTAACCTGCCTTAGCCAGGACACCTGTCACTGAGGCTACATTTCAGAGGGCTTTTCTTTCTTTCTTTCTTTTTTTATCTGTACCCATCAGCCCTGGTTTGCATGTCCTATCTGCCTGATTTCCTTGGGGTCATGTGCCCAAAAGCCCACTCACAGAAAAAAGCACTGAAGAAAGGAAAAAGAACAGCTTTTGGAGTCCAAGTCCCGTACCCACCCCCATGTATGATGGCTGCGCTTCTGCTAGGCATAGTGAGGGGAGAGTGGAGGTTAAGGAAGGACTTCCTTGAAGGAGGAGGGAAAGCCCAGTTTCTGCTCATACCTGCAATTCCAACCAGTCCCCTGGCAAGGGGATCAAGCAATGAATGACCTCAATAAACACAGGCAGAAGGGATATTGATAAGATAGAAGAAAGGGTGTTTATGCCAGCAGGTCTGACAGGTCCCTTGTTGCAGAGGTAAAAGAACAGGTCCTATCATCCTTCTAAACAATAGCAGAGACTCTTAGAAACTAGGGGTAGGGAGAGTAACTGGTTACCTCCAGCTTATATTCTCTGTAACTTATTTTACAAAGTTGTTTCTAAGTCAGTTCTACTACAGAAAGGTTTCTAAATGTACAATGCAAATCAAACTTATTGTCTAGCTGTATAACTTGAAAAAAAGTAATTTTACTTCTATGCTTGATAAACTGCATTGGAACCACTTAAGACAATCTATATTCAGGTCCCTTTTACTTTAATAGGAGTCCTGGGTGGCTGAGTAGTTAAGAGTTTGGCTGCTAACCAAAGGTTTGACAGTTCAAATCCACCAGCCGCTGCTTGGAAACCCTATCGGATAGTTGTACTCTGTCCTACAGTCACTGTGAGTCAGAATAAATCTGACAGCAACAGGTTTGGTTTTTTTTTTTTTTTTTCCAGTTTTTACCCTGATAAATGTTGGTCAGATTAATTAATGAGTTAACATTTCCTCTCTCAGGACTTAGGGTCGGAAAATGGAGTCTAGGTTTTAATTATAACATTTTCTCACTTGCCACCTGTATAAAATAGAACCTACTCTCAAGGTTGTGGAAGCAAGTCCCCAAGCATGGTGCCAGGTTCCTGAAAGGAAGGTGTAGAGAGGATGATCACCGTCTGGCCCCGCCCCCTCGCGTCCACTCCGTGTGAGATGTGTGTTCAAAGACCGGTACACGGTGTTCCTGAAGTTTGTTAAAACCCATCCGGGAAGACAATGGCACTACTCCTTCACCAAGCAAGTGCTGGGCCCTAGTGCCTTCAGCCTCTGACCACAGAACAATTTTATGGGAAACCCCACTACGCAGGAACCAGTGCTATTTCAAGAAGAGGCAAAAGAACTGCAAGCCTAGCCTGTGAAAATAAAAGAAAGACAGGGAAACAGAATCAGACAGGAAGTGACTTGCTCATAGGTCAGCCCTACAGATGATTACAAAGTCCCACAAAACTACAGAGTCAAGACTAGGAGAATCCTTCAGGGTATCCTGCTCCAGCCTCCTGGTTTAATACAAAAGGAAATAGGTCCACAGAGGTGAGGTGAACCAAACAGGATCACCCAGAAAGCAGAGGGTCGAGCTGAGACAAGAGCCTAGGGCTCCCGCCACCAGGGACAGAGAGAATACGATTAGACCCTAGCTCCTCCCCCCACTCTCAGCTTTTTCTGTACCTTGAAGTATTGATCACTGCAACAAGGGTTAACAGAGAACTGAGGTGTAAAGTCCAGTTGGATGCAGCTAACTTTCTGAGGAGTGGCATCTTTCAGGCTACACAAATTTGCGCTTGCACACACACATACACAGAGAAAAACCGGTAAAATGGAACAGTAGGTCTGTGATGAAGAATGTCTTGTCAATGATGAAAGGTCATTTCCAACATTTAAGGTTCTGGTTTTTGTTTCTTTGTGTGTTTTTAACTAAAGATAATCATTCGACTATAGACTCTTAAGACTCAGCCAGTTTGTCAAAGGTCTCAGTGAGGTCGCCAGAAAATACTGTGATCAGAAGGAATTCCAAGATCACCCAAGAATGAGGATGTAGGTACCCACTCACCTATACCCCTTCCTGTCTGCAAAAGTTCAAGAAGAGACTATCTTGTACAATTGAACAAGAGTGCAAATTTAAATCTCCAAGGAATGCCCTTAATACTTAAACCGTGGGGTAAGTAGAGTAAGACTGGCAGGGTTTACACTTCCTCATCAGAGCTGAGTAACAGCCCACAGGGTTACAGTGCTTCCCCTGATGTGGAAGTGGGGACCCTCTGGGCTCTCCCAGCCTCGTGATACAAGTAAAAGGACAAGTTGAACTTGTTGTGCTCTAAAGCACATGACATGATCTCGAAGGAAGCAATCTCGAACGCAGGGCAAGAAAAAGGGCGCCTTATACCGTCTGAACTGACTCAGTGGCAATGGGTCTGGTTTCTTCTTTATATCCTATCTGAGGACAGCCCTACTAGGTTTGACTTCTATGACTATAGGAGGTACCAAGGGCAAAGGATGGCAAGAAGACAAGGAACTGGAGGCTGGAGGCCACTGCTACCAGAGGGATGAAGCTAGAGGTAGGTGGCACAGCCAGGCAGAGCAGCTAAATGTGGAGAGTGAGATTCTGTTTAAAAATTTAGAGTAATTCCCCAGTCTCTGTTTAGGCTCTGCTGAGGCATAAGGGCTGGGCAGCCAACACGTCATCAGAGACCGGAACAGGGCAGAGGTGGGCAACAGTCGTCGACCAAACCGTAACCCACAAGGACCCCAAGTCAAATATACAGTCTCTGAGTTAAGATTACAAGCCCAGGAATAAGGCTGCCTGGGTTTGAACCCCAGCTCCTTCACTTGCTAGATACGTACTCATGTTCAAGTATCTAAACATTAGTCATCTCAACTGGAAAAAACAGGGATAATAATATCCACCTCACATTGTTGATTAAATGACATCAGATACGTGGATCACTTAGTGTAAGAGTCTGGCACTTTACAGTAGTGCTTATATTATTGCTGCGTAACAAATTACTGCCAATACTTAGTGGCCTAATGCAGCAAAAATTATTATTTTACAGTTCCTGTGGATCGGAAATAAATAGGTATAAGTGTATGGTTCTGGTTCAAGGTCTCTCAAGAGACTTCAGTCAAGCTGTTGGCCAAACAGTTCCTATCTGAGGGCTTGACAGTGGTGGGCATGGAGGATGTACCTCTCAGCTTATTTACCTGGTTGTCGGCCGGCCTCAGTCCTTCACCATGTGGGTATCTACATAAGGCTGCCTCAAGACAGGAAAACTGGCTTTCTTTAAAAATATTTTATTGTGCTTTAAATAAAATATTTAAAAGTTTGAATATTAAACTTGTGAAAGTTTAAAATTCAAGTCAAGTTGTCATACAGAAACATACCCATGCACAGCTATGTAACTTCAGCCATTCTCCACACTCTGTGACAGCACGTTTCTCCTTTACACACTTTATTTTCTATGTTCATTCAACCAGCTCCTATCCCCCTCTGCCTTCTCATCTCACCTAAAGACAGGAGCCAGCTAGTTACCTCATGTATATACTTAAGCCAAGAAGCACACATTTTTGCCAGTATCATTTTATGTTGTATAGCCCAGTCCAATCTTTGTCTGAAGAGTTAGCTTCAGGAATGGTTTCAGCTCTGGGCTAATAAAGAACCCAGGGACCATGTTTTCCAGAGACCCTCCAGTCTGTTGGGCCATCAAGTCCCATCAAGCACCCATTGCTTCTGACATAGTCTGTCAGTTAGAAATAAGTCAGTGAATTCAAACCTCACTGAAAACAGGATTACACAAAGATGTGAAGGAAAGGCAGCAGAGATCATTAGGTCCGTCTCACAGAATGCCTACCACAGTGTTTAATTAATATTGAGAATGAAAAGTTGCCATCTAGTTGACTCTGATTCATGGCAACCCCATGGATGTTTGAGTAGAACTGTACTCCATAGGGATTCCAATGGCTGATTTCTTCAGAAACAGATGCTCAGGTACTAGAACTTTCAGTCTTGCTGCTAGCAACCAAGCAGGTTAACTCTTTGCATCACCTAGGGACTCCTTAATTAATGTTACCTACTGTTGTTTTTCGTTTTGTGTATTTTATGCTTCAAATTATCCCCCATTACTGGGGAGTCCCTGCATTATGCAGATGACATAACCTTGCTTATTGAAACTGAAGGAGACTTGAAGCACTTAGTGATGAAGATCAAAGCCTTCATTAAGGATTATACTTCAACATGAAGAAAAAAGCTCTCCCAACTAGACCAATAAGCACCATTATAATAAATGGAGAAAATACTGAAGCTGTCAAGCATTTCCTTGTACTTGACTCCACAATCACCACCCGTAGACGCAGCAGTCAGGCAATCGAAAGACACATTGCACTGGGCAGATCTGCTGCAAAAGACCTCTTCAAAGTACTGAAAAGCAGAGAGACAGCACCTTGAAAACTAAGATGCGCCTGACCCAAGCCATGGTGTTTTCAACCCCGTCATATGTGTGCGAAAGATGGATGAGCAAGGAAGGCCAAAGAAGAACTGATGACTTTGAATTATGATGTTCGCAAAGAATACTGAAAATACTATGGACTGCCAAGAGATTAAACACATTTGTCCTATAAGAAGTACAACCGGAATGGTCCTTAGAAGCAAGATGACAAGTATATACCTTCTATACTTTGGACATGGTATCAGGAGGGGCTAGTCCCTAGAGAAGGACACCATGCTTGGTAAAGTATGAATCGAATCCACTGCCATCAAATGGATTCCAACTCATAGCAACCCTATAGGGCAGAGTAGAACTGTCCCATAGAGTGCCCAAGGAGCACCTGGTGGATTTGAACTGCTGACCTTTTGGTTAGCAGACATAGCACTTAGCTACTACGCCGCAAAGTACAGGGCCAGCAAAATAGAAGAAGACCCTCAAAGAGACGGACCGATACATGGCTGCAGCAATGGGCTCGAGCATAACAAGGTGGTAAGCACAGCACAGGACTTGGAAGTGTTTTGTTCTTAGTACCTAGGGTAGCTGTGAGTCGAACCACCTCAATGACACCTAGCAACAAAACAGGAAGTCCTTAGGTGGCACGAATGTTAAGACCTTAACGACTAGCTGAAGGGTTGGTGGTTTGAATTACCCCCTGGTGTCTCAGAAGACAGCCCTGTCAATCTGCTTCCAAAGGGTCCCGGCCTTGAAAGCTTCAGGGAGCGGTTCTGCTCTGTACACACGGGGTCACCATGAGGCAGAACTGACTCCACAGCAACAACAACAACAAATCCATTAACACCACTATTCAGTTTCCACTTCAGTGTTTTGCTCCTTCTGTTCCTTCTGCCAGGAATACCTCCCTCCAAATATTTATATTTTCAAACCCTATACATTCTGAAATGCCAAACTTAAACGCCACTTCCATGAAATCTTTGCAAATTGCCCCCTTGCAAGAAGCAGTCGTTTTCGGAGTCCAGTACAACTAGATGGTGCCCAGCTACCACCGCCAACAGCTCTGACAGCGATCAGAAGAGGATAGAAGGTCCTGGACAAAACTGGAAAAAAAATGTAGAACAAAATTCAAACTTGCACATAAAAAAAAGAAAAGCCAGACTTACTGGCCACAGGGACTGTAAAAACCCTGAGAGCGTGTGTCCCCTGGACACCCTTTTAATTCTAGGCCAAAGTCACTCTTGAGGTGCACTCTCCAGCTAGAAATCATACAGGTCTAGAAAATAAACAACACACGTAGTTCAACCATGTGTATGTGACTAAAGAGGCACACTAGCCCAAGGGCAAGGACAAGGCAAGAAAGCTGGACATACAGAAATGCAGAAGCCAAGGTCGAGAAGGGGAGAGTATTAACATGTTGACTGACAACCAATGTCACAAAACAATGCATATTAATTGTTTGATGTACAGCTAGTTTGTTGTGTGAACTTTCACTTAAAGCACAATAAAAGGGGGTGGGGTTTGAGGAGAGACAGTGAAAAACACAGAGGAGTTACTTTGTGCCCAACAAAGGTAAATGTAATCACACTTAGGTAAGTGGAAGCAAGGTACCCCAGACGCATTCCATGTCATTTTTTTCTCAAAAATAGGCCACGGGTTCTTAGCACGCTGAGTCAACAAGAGTACCAGCTCTGTTAGACTGCTGCAGACACTGCTTTCCCACTTGACCCATTAGGACTAGGTTTCTTTATTAAAGGTGATATTGGTCAAAAAGGAGGCTTCTCTGTAGAGTAGGCTTCAATAGCTCCAGTTTAGCTCCAATAATATGTGCAGACACAGAGCTCTCTGCCCAGGCTAGTACTCAGTCATTTGGGATAGAAATCTAACTTGAGTCATTTTTTCTTCTGTGAATTTTCTTGTGGGTTTGAAGGTTCCATCTTCCAACAGGATTCCCTCATACCTGAAAATGGCCCTATTCCACACCAGAATGCTGTTCTCTAACGGCTCTGAGTGTCCCAAAAGGATGAACTGTCACGGGGTGTTGGTGGAGTTCATGGGCAGCTGAGGAAGAGACAAATTCAATGTAACAAATATAACTGATGTGGAGTCTTGGGTCCAGATGGAACAACTCAACTGCAGCCTTGAGCAGAGGAGTCTCAAGTCAGTTAAGGAGGTCAAGGGAAGGAAATTCCCATGTGTTATGCACCTGTAGTGTATCAGGCACTGTGCTGGGCTCTTCACATGCATGATTTCAATGAAGCCTCAGAGAAGTCTGGTGAGGAAGGTGATATTTTCCTCATTCTACAGATGAGGAAACTGAGGTTCAGTGCCACTGAAACACATGGCTGCCTGACCCCAACAGCTGTGTTCTTTCCATGACCCCCCTTACAAGTGATTATGGAAGAACAAAGGGTTATGAGCCAAGCTAACTGAAATACCTTCCCAAACAAGCTATGACAGACCAGGCATGAAGTTACATTTAGTAAAAATACACTTCATATGATTTTCAAGGCTGTGACCTTTTGAAGCAGATCACCAGGCCTCTCTTCTGAGGTGCCTCTGGGTAGATTCAAACTGTGAGACTTCAGGCTAGGAGTCAAGTGCTTAACCCCCTGCACCACTCAGGGACCCCCGTCCCAGAGAAAAGGACTCTTGAAGCAGAAGGCTCAAGCCAGGACATACAACTAATCCAAGGGGATAAGGTCACCTCACCTTGGTGACCCAGATTGGTCTAAAATGTTGAGCCTTTTTAGGAGGTTGACTTTACAGAGACAGAGGGTCTAGAAGGGCCCATTCCGGACAATATGACAGCATTTGTCATTGATCCTCTGAACTAATATTCGTTATGCATGAACTTTGTGCTAGGCCTTGGGCTAGTAAGTACAATGGTGAGCCAAAGGGGAGACAGACTCAAGGAATTTAGAATCCTAAATGTGAGATAAAACATACACACATAGTTTAAAAATATGGCAGCAGGTGATAAATGCTATCAGAAAATGAAAGCCAAATTACCAATAACCTGCAGCTGGTGAACCAGATGTTACTAGACATCCACCCAGGGGGACTGAAGAAGGTTTAATGAAGGAGAAGTTTTGAGCTGAGCCTTTTAGGCTGGATGGATGCAGAGAAGGGCATTCCAGGTGAACAGCAGCAGGAGCAAAGACACATCTTAAAAAAAATCCTGAAAGTTCTCTCTCCATTGCACCAACCCTTAACGGAAAACATTTTTCCCCCCAGTGATCAAACTACTGGAGCCTATATTTGTGGCTCTCTCTGTGACATCTCAGCAAAGCATGGCTCTCCTGCCTTCTCCCTCTCTTCATCTCTTCCCCTCTCTGTTCTGGCCTCTTCCTGCCCCTTGTTCTCACTGGCTCTTAGGTATCTTTTGAACCTTCTAAAATGAAATCCATGACAAAAGGTTCACTGTAAGCCCCAAAGCAGCCTTTCCTTGAGGTCTCTTTAATAAACAGCAAACACCTGGAGACCTGCACACCTTTATGAACAGACCTTATTTTGCCGTTCTTCTCCTTCGATGACAGCAGCTTAAAAAGAAATGACCTCATCACCACAACAGGCAGATCTCTATTGTAAGAACAGTCCCTTGGACAAACACTTGCATTGCCAGTCCCCGCGTTCAGGAAGGCTTTCCAGAACAGCACTTGGCCAGGGGAAGGGGAAGAAAGGGATTCGGATGGATACTGAAGGAATGAATCCAAGTCAAGAGAAGGGTGGTCTCCGCTGAGAATTTCTTCATCTTTGGAAGGATTATTAAAGTCTGAACTTCTTATGCTCCATTTTAATCACTGGGGTTTGAATTCTGCTTTTGCTGGTGAGAATGGTAACGAGGCAAAGGGAAGACATCTAATTCACCAGGAAGCTAGCCTTCTGAGCCATATGTCAGCCCTTCTGTATATCCAAATGCAGGCTCCTCCGCAGCTCTGTGGAGTCAGGACTGGGAGTCCGAGGAACCCTCTGATGAGGGTGGACAGAGTCAAGCTCAAGCTTGCAGGTCCTCAAAGAACAGGCACATGCTGCAGGAATGCACAAAACGTGCTCGCTAGAGTGAACTGAGCTGACCTGAAATGGAACCTCTTGCTTCACTCTGCCTCGTGTGATTTGGAGAGACTTCCATATCTCCAATTACGAAGTTGCTTTGTTTACAGTTTTTAGGCTGTTTGTCCTGTCCTTAATTTTAACTCAATACCTGTAGTCCTGGTGAGTTCCCTGGTGGTGTAAATGGTTAAGCACTGGACTTAACACAGGAGTTGGTGGTTTGAACCCACCCAGTGTTTCAGAAGGGGGACCTTAAAGATCTCAGTCTGGAAAGCTTTACGCAGCAGTTCTTTTCTGCACACACGAGGTCGTCATCAGGAGCCAGAACCAACTTGACAACAGCTAACAACAACAGCCTTTAGTTCTGAGCAAGTGGTCATACTGTTTTTTTAAGGGGGAGATTTATCTTGTCAAGATTTGGACACAGGACAAATGTATTCCTGGTCAACATGTATGCTCACAGAGCCTGGACTCCTTTCCACCAAGTCTGTCTGTACTCTGGAGAATTCTTCTTGCCCCTTGTTTATTTCCTCTGGAGAGCTTTCAAGCAATCAACTGCCAGGGAGAAGGGAGAGCCAACCTGACATTTACTTTGTTGAGACTAATCACCTGAGAGTTGTGGGGAAAAAAATCTAATTTAGGAATCACAGCCCCTCCTAGGTGCGTATTCAATTACATTAAAAACTAACTGCGAAGTCATGTAATCTCAGCTTTGGAAAGAGACTTGGGATCATCTTAGCCAAGCCAATTGTGGTACCAGAATCCTCTACAAACATCCAACCAGCTTTATCTCAAACACCTTTTGTTGAGGGAATACCAACTCTCTTGATGAACACAACTAATCCTTAAAAAACTCTCCCTTAGATTAAATAAAACTAAGAATCTGCTGGCTTATAGCTTCCACTCATAGATACTGGAAATCCTGGTGGCGTAGTGGGTTAAGTGCTACATTTGCTAACTAAAAGGTTGACAGTTCAAATCCACAAGGCACTCCTTGGAAACTGTACGAAACAGTTCTATTCTGACCTCTAGGGTCACTATGAGTCGGACCTGACTCGATGGCAGTATGTGTGGGTGTGTGCCCATAGATATTAATGCCTAGTCTCTGCCTCTATAATGTATTGTGAACGAACAAATGAACAAACAAATGATTGGACAAATTGTCAAAGGGAAGGAAAACAGAAAGTGAGCAAGTAATTGCAGTGTGGAAGGCAGTGGAATAGTGGGCAGGGAGGCCAAAAAGAACACTTTTTTCTGAAGATTGTCTTCTTTTGATTTGGGGGAAAGTACACGGGAGAAGGCCTGATTGGTCCAGCAAATGTTTTCATACATAGTGTCTCTTAAACAAGAAATCTACAAACAAAAAACTCCAACAATGCAATTTATAAACCAAATGTATTTTACAAATAATCCATTTGTGAAATGAATAAAATTACTTGTCATTATTGTGAAGGTTACTAAAGATAAGGATTGCTTATCCTCCCTGAGTTGTTTTCTCATGTCTTTCTGTCTTTGTCTCTTTGCTACCACACACACATACACACATGCACACACACACACATACACACGCGCGCACACCAGAGCTTACATATCATTGCTTTCTGGCTTCCTCAGGAGCTAGCTAGATGAACCAGCTAACAATTACCTTTGCTCCATCCAGGGTATCCTCGCTCTCTGTCTCTTATCCCCAAACAGCTGCCCCCCTGCAAACTAGAAAGGCAAAGGAGGCTCCTTGGCAGCCCTTCCCTGCCCACTCCCACACACCCATCACAGGCAGCTCCAGATCCCAGCAAAGCTGGCAGCTCGAACGGGAGCCTCCTCCCAAGCAGCAGGCAGGCAGGCTAAGACAGTGCCAGCATCTTTCCCACTGTGTGGGAGTGCTGAGGAGAATTCCCAGGGTGCAGGCTGCATGCGCTGCCCTAAATCTCCAGATGAGGACGTCTCGGGCTGTCTTTCAGGGTTGCACTCAGTCATCCTGGGCTTGGTCTCAAATAATCTGATCATTTCCCCACTCCCCACCTTCTTCCAATGCACAGATCCCACCTATCCAGCACCACCGTACTCTCTGCCCCTTGATGGGTGAGTGGGCCTGGCCCACTTGTCTGATGTCCGAGTCCTCCCTGCAGGAAGCCCATTTTCCAATACAGTCCCTCCTGGTTGCTGGTTGCAATGGAGTTGATTTTGACAGTTAGAGACCCTGTGTGACTGGGCAGAACTGCCTCCATAGGGTTTAAGGATTTCCTAGGCCATGATCTTCAGGGAAGCAGAGAGCCAAGTCTTTTCTCCACAAAGGCCAAAGTGGGTTCAGACCACAAGCTTCCAGTTAGCAGCTGAGTGGTTAACCATTGTGTCACCAGCCCCAGAATGCAGTGAACACATTAGCCAAGGCGGTGGAGGCAGTAATGAAAACTGGTGTCAGTGGTGTCTGTCTCTCGATACACAGACATGCTCAACAAGGGTGTGTGTGGTGGAATTCTCACCTTCCGCTTTCCCTTCCATTGTACCAAATATTAGTGATTTACCCCCAGGGAGGTCTGGTCGTCCATTAGAATGACTTCTATGTGTAATTTTATCCAAGAGTCTGGTGGGACAGAGAAGAGATTTACACAGTGCTTCAGATAGTCCATCAGAGCCAGTATCAGCAGTATGTGGGGGCCTAGGTACAAGTCTTATCGGCTGTCCTCTGTGGGATCACAGCCTTACAATGGAAGTCACAAGCTTCCTTCAGCTTAAAGGACCTAGAATTACACATCTACCCCAGTGTCCTCCCTCTCTGTTATCAGGGAGGCTATCAAACCTCCCTGACGTTGCTGCATGGTTTTCATTTCAGATATTCTTTCCCACTGCTCCTATCAGCTCACTTGCACCGCTCCAGTTCAGAAAATAGAGTTTGAAATTATTTTCTCTAAGAATCATTCTTTTGGTTATTCACACACCCCCTGTGATGGTTTGGGTTCCCCACAAAGTAGACCCTAAGACAAGAATTCAAGGGCAAGAATGTGTATTGGGAGGTCTAGGAAACAACTGTAAAGGGGTGTGGAAGAGACACAAGAACAGAAAGGCAGCCAGTAAAAGGTCCATGATCCAGCCAGCTGCCCATATGAGCAACTGGAGCTTGCTCACACTGGGGATACTAAGGTTCATCATTAAGTGCATGACTCAGAGGTAGCTCACCTAAAGAGTGAGTGCAGGGCCAGTGCTCATCAGATATCTGGGCCTGGCAAGAGATGCTCCCAGAAAGTCTTGGGCCTTGGCTGAGCCCATCTCAATCTGTATTAGGGGACTCTGAGCTCTATGACTCTGCATGGAGCTCTTTGTGGGCAAGAACAAAGTCTCTTCTGCTTTTTGATCACACACAGCTCAGCTTAGGACACATAACAAGTATGTGCTGATTAACTGAGCAAACGTCATCCATGAAGTAAGCCCTGCACCCAGATTCTGTCATCCAGGAAGGGGAAAAAGGGCCTTAGGGGAGCTTAAGCTCTATCACTCTCATTTGTTTGTGTAGTTTCCTACATAGAAAGGAGAATGGGAGTCTCTTCCCACGGGACAGGCAGTGTATCGGTTTCCTAGGGCTGCTGTAACAAAGCACCACAAAGTGGGTGGCTTATAAGAACAGAAATGCACTGTCTCGTGGTTCTGGAGGCTAGGAGCCTGAAATCAGGGTATTGGCTATGTTGACTCATTCTGAGGACTCTGTAGAAGTATCTGTTCCACGCCTCTGTCCTTGCTTCTGGTGCCAGCTGGTAGTCCTTGGAACTCCTTGGCTTACAGATGCGTCACTCCAGGTCTCTGCTGGCATCTTAACCCTTCCATCTTCTGTGTTTCTTGTCTTCCTGTATAAGGCCACTGTTCAGATTGGATTAGGACCCCCTACTCCACTGGGACCTCATGTTAACTGGTAACACCTTCTAAGATACTATTTCCATTTACAGGTAAGGTCTTGGTCACAGTTAATGGGATTAGGACTTCAAAATATCTTTTAGGTGGAGGGGATATGTTCCAACTAATAACAGGTAGTGAAACAAGGAGTCTTGCCTATGGGCACACCTTCTTCTGGCCTGTTCCATCTCTCTTAGGCTGGGGCAGCTACCTACCACCTGAAAACATCCTGTATTTCTGATACCACATTTCCTCATGCTAAATTCAACTGTGACCATTGAAAACAAAAGTCGGTGTCACATTAAAAAAAAAATTGTATTGTGGTAAAAATATATAGCAAAACTACAGCCAATTCAACAATTTTTTCTCTGGACGAGTCATTGGCATTGAGTATGTTCATGATGGTATGCACTATCCTTTTCCAAAGTATTCCACTAGCACTAACAGAACCCCAGTGTCCCCTAAGCAACCCAGTGTCCCCTGGTAAATGACTCTACCTTTTCCTTTCCCTCCCATCTCTGGTTCACACTCATAAGCTCTGATTACTGCGTTTACCTATGTTGTGTAAGTGAGATCATATAGCATTTGTGCCTTCGTAGCTGACTTCTTTCACTCAGCACAATGTTTCCAAGGTCCATCTCTGTAGTAGTATGTATCAGAGCTCCGTTTCTCCTTGGCTGAGTAATATTCACAGTATGCATATACCACATTTTATTTATCCCTTCATCTGCTGGTGGACAATGGCACATTTTTAAGAAACAGACATTTCTGTACTCAAAGCAGCGTCCAAACACGATAAGCTAACACCACGAGTGTGTTTTTGTTCGGTTTAGTTCGGTTTTGTTTGTTGTTTTTCCCAGACTTGAGAAAGTCCTCCAGCAAAGCAAAGGTGGGAAAACTCCTGTGGGTTTTGACCATGATGCAGGAGAGGAATCAGGCCAGAAGGGGTCTCGGGTCTCTAGGCTCAAATAGTAGTCTCAGGGCATGTGTTAACTCCTCCTAGTCACTTGTAGAAGTAGCTGTATCCAGCGTCTGCCTGACAGTGTGGTCAAGGTCCAGTTCAAATCTGCAATTGAAAAATTTAAAGCAACAATTTGGATAATTTTATTCAGAACTGGAAACAAATAACCTTGGGCTAAAACTTCTCTAACCCAATGAAATGATTAAAGGGCACAAGTTATCGCTGATACTTAATCTCTTACCAGCACCCAAGAGAACAAAACAACTCCTCCTTTCCAATGTACTGGGGCTCTTCCCATGAGAAGTTTTCAGGGCTGAGCCATTTGGACTGAAAAACAAAAGATACTCCTACTCATTGGCCCCACGCAAAGTGGTATTGTCCAGAGTCTACCGTACCTCCTGCAACGACATCTTGCCAGCAACCGATCATATCCATGTAGCAAAGAACTGAGGAAGATCCTCAATTATGAAAAAATTCAAATCTGATGGTTGGGTACCACTTGCCTTTGCCTGGGCTTAGAGAACAGCAGCCAGGTGCTTGCTTTAATTTCTAGGTGTTTTCAGACCAAAAACCCCTCTAGAGGAGTAAGCTTCCCCAGGTGTCAGGTCTCAGGTGTATGCATGAAAAACTCCTTGGAAGGAGGTGGCTCTTGGAAACATCCAGGATCTCTAGCTGTCAGAGGGCTTCCCTCTCATCTGTCCAAGTACCTGGCACTTGTGCCAAATTTATCCTCATGATACATGTTAAAGGTGGTAAACCATCTCGCTCTCGGGGCCTGTTAAATATCTTGTGTTTCTCAATCTTTTTTCTTAGTTTTAGATTTTCAAAGGTGTTACTTGGCTTCTTCACCTATGGGAATGCAAAGTTGTCACCTTCCAGGCTAACTTGTCACCCTCTTAATGTCTACTGCCATATTTTTTTAAGGAAGGTTATTTGAAACTTGGGGGCTTTGGAATCCAAGTCTTTTACTGACATAATTTTTTTCTGAAAACTGATTTTTTCTATTTCACATTGCCACTTAAATAAATAATGCTATACTTCCTATTATATGCTTTAACTGTATATAAAAACCCCAAACCAACTGCTGTTGAGTCAATTCCAACTCACGGGTACTATAGAAAAACACCAAGCCCACTGCCTTCGAGTCAGGTCCAACTCATAGTGACCCTAGAGGTCAGAGTAGAACTGCCTCATAGTGTTTCCAAGGAGTGCCTGGCAGATTGACACAGCTGACTTTTTGGTTAGCAGGTGTAGAACTTAACCGACTGTGCCACCAGGGTTTCCATAGGTTATATAGAGACTACATTTTTAATGATAAATTTATGTTTCTGCCTAACTTGAATCTTGAGGAAAAAAAACAAATTAAGTCAAGATGCTTACTAGCATCTATAGTATATTCAGGCTGTATACAAGAAAGAGAATCAAAGGAAACATAAATTACTTTTGGGCTTAAGGAATGTAATTTTTTTTAGGGAATTATGCTAAATAATGCAGAATCTAGTGCTAGCTTAAGGGAGGAAATAGACCACAAACCCAAGAATCAGTATATAATCCTGGCATCTCCAGAAATGTAATCTGGCCACCACAGAACTGACCTTACTTGCAGATGACTAACAGCTATGGTCACGGAAATGACCTCCAGCTAGACAAGTGAAAAACCTTCTAAGAAGATGCTTGTGGAAAACATGAACTAGTCCTTTTACCAGACCCTACCTGGAGAGGCTCTGGCCCTGCATTTGCAGGATGAGAAGGAGGACAGAGACACATCCGGCTTGCAGAAGATGCAGGGGCTTCACTCACATCCTGATGTACCCTAGTCCCTAACCATGAGGCCTCAGGCATCGGTCACCCAGGCCAAAGGGGCCGTTCAGCCAATGCTTACACGAGTCATGAAAAGGACACCCATATTGTCTTCATGTCTACCTCAGTACCGCAACAGGGCACATCTTCTGGCAGCTGGCAGCCACATCATCAGAGAGAAAGGGAAAGGCATGCTATGTCCCCACTCCAACCTTGGAGATCGTCCTCCCGAGAGTTCTCATGATCTTTTGGGGTCAGTCTTCTCTCTGGTCCCAGTCCAGAGGGAAGTAAAGGCAGATCTAGGCTGGCTTTACTTGCCCTTTTCACAGCAAGTGTTTCCCCTGGATCCTCCCCGGCTGCCAGAGATCCTCCCCGGCTGCCAGAGATCCTCCCCGGCTGCCAGAGATCCTCCCCTGCTGCCAGATTCAGTGAATCAGGGGAACGCCAAATGACAGACGTTTAGTTCATGCAATCCAATAGAAAAGAAAAAGGAAAACATCTCAAGGTAAAAGAGGGGGCAGATTATATCTAGCTTGTTATTGTTAGCTGCCATGGAGTTGCTACCCAACACAAGGTGACCAGCGCACAGTGGAGCAGAACACGGCCCGGGCCTGCACCATCCACAAAATTGGTTGTGGACCGAACTGTAGTCCGTACGGCTTCTACTGGCTGATGTTTGGAAGTAGACCCGGTGGCCTTTTTATTAGTCCACCTTCATGTGGAAGCTCCTCTGAAACCTGGACAGCATGATAGAACACATAAGCCTCTACTGACAGACGGTGGTAGTTGCCCACAAGGTACACTGGCAGAGAGTGGCTTCGGGGTCTCCTGCATAAAAGGCGAGAATTCTCATCATCTTGTTTAGCAGAAGATAACGTTTAGAGTATCTGATACTGGAACAAAAGAGACCATATTAACCAAAATAATTGTGACTCCTTGCCCCTTCTCCTAAGTAGAGTGTCCGAGAGTAAGCCCCTCTTTCTTCCTCTTGAAGCCAACCTCAGCTCACCGACTTACTAAGTCTTGATCATTTGCCTGCTTGAGGTTTAGCTGTAGCTCTGCCTACAAGCTGAAGGACTTGGGCCAACTAGTTTATTCTCTCTGGTGTTGTTTTCCATAACCCTAAAAAGAAGTGGCAATCTCTAAGTTCCTTTCTAACCCTCAAAATTTAAAATTCTGTACCTACTCAGAGATAGCCTTTCCCTCAAATAAATGTTCTTTATTTAGGGAATAATTTCTCATGTTGGTATTAACCCACAGCGTCTAAAAAATAAAGTAAATGGACAGAGCCACAGACAGTAGGCTGGGACAGAATCCTTCTCTCAGAAACTTGAGAAGAATCTTCTGGAATTGTCAGGGCAATCCTCTCACACCAGCCTTTTTCAGTCACACTCAACCTAGAAATAGCCACACCATCTGCAGGGATGGGTAGTTCTGAAAAAGTAGGGCAATTAAGAAACCAGAGGACTTTAAGGGGCAGCTGGATGAGATTTCAAAAAGCAAATGACAAGCTAACTCCAGACAGCCCTGCTGTCAGCCCATTGTTCTTGCAGGGGTTAGGTATCTAGACAACAGTTATTCTGCAAACCTAGGCTTGCCCTGCCCTGTGGAGACATGGGTGGGAGAAGAGTGAAGAAAGCACAGGTACATCCTTGTGGAGTGACAGGCTACCTCTACACTCATCTGAGTCCCTGAACGAGGCATCGTGTATGCAACTGGTGTTCGAAGCTTCTCTGGTGTATAATACGCAGTATGGGCCTCACCCGACTTGCTTGCTGGGCCTCAAGGGTGTGTCAAATGCGTTGAAACAACTCTGGGCTCCAAAAGATGACTCACCACCAACTGAAAACCGCACCTGGACACTGCCCTGGCCGCAAGCAATTGGGGAGTTCTGCTGTGTCAGGGACCCAGCACATCAGTCTTTCTGTCTTCCAGATTAACAGTGGTGAGCAGGCTGGGCTGCCCCACAGGGGATGGCCTGGCACGGAGTGCAGAGCACTGCACAGCATACACCTCTTGCCTATATCCCTAGACAACAAGAAGAGAGGATGCTGGCTGGTCTGGGAGCTCTGGCGTCAGGGGAGACCTCCTGGCTTGCTCTGTGGCCATTCTCTAACCCAGAAAGCAAAGGAGAACTACCTTGGTTCAGCTGGCAGAAACAAGAACTACTCATCTTGGATGTGGCGATGTTGTCCCCTCCCATCCATTAAAGGACAGTGGCACCTAAGGGATCACAAATGCACACAGACACAGAAAGGCTTCCTCTCTAGCCATCTCTGCTGCTGACAACAGAGAAGGCCTGGCCTTTTCTAGACCCTATGTGAGGAAGTACTCTGTTTTCGGACACTAACAACAATGAGTGTAACCAGATGGACCAAGTGCTGAAGACAAGGGTCCCGTGTGACATAAAAGTTACTGCTGGTGGACAGCCAGGGAATGCCAGCCTCTGCCAAGATAGCAGAGGCACAAAACCTATTCTTAAATCAATTGTTTGTGGGGTTTCTGGGCGAAGGTCCCTGGTAACACCACACCACCTCAGATATTCTGGAGCAGGAATAGCCTCGTGCCTGGCCTTGGGCTGCAGACACCCCTACAGGCAAATGCAGCTTTAGTGGGGCACCTTCTGAGGAGCCTCGCAGAAGGACACCTGTTCTGAGAAATGGCACCAGTGACTCACAAGTGGCAGGCTTCTCTTGGAATCTCTGCCCTGCCTCCCTGCAGGGGCTTAGACCAGTTGGTGGTAGGGGGTGGCTGTTGAGTGAGTCATAAACCAAGAGGCTGATCATTTACACCCCGGGAGGACTCAAGAGTTTTTCAGAAGAAAAGCAGGCAGAGCTAACTTCTATGAAGTCTTCCTTCTTTTGGCCTCTGGCCTCCTCTGAAGATGGTGGCAAGTGCCGTGGAAACTGCTCATATGCATTTCTACTGCTTTCAAAGCTATTGTGGAAGGTTTCTGGGCCTGGCTGTGCAGGAAGAGTTCACTGGAGACTTGGACGTAGTTTGTTCTAATGATGTAAGTGGTCACGTGTTTCACATGTCTAGCCAGTGTGGGGACCACAGTCTTTCTGAACAGCTAGCTCAACTGGCATAACATAGTTTATAAAGCAAATGTTCTACATTCTACTTTGGTGAATTGTGTCTGGGGTTGTAAAAGCCTGTGAGCAGCCGTCTAAGATATTCCACTGGTCTCACCCCTTTAGGAGCAAGAGAGAATGAAGAAAACTAAAGATACAAGGGAAAGAGTGGTACAAAGGGCTAAGGGACCACAACTACCACGGACTCCACCAGGCTGAGTTCAGTGTAACTAGATGGTGCCCAGCTACCACCAACAACTACTTAGATGGAGATCACAAAAGAAGGTCTCAGACAGAGCTGGAAAAAAGGTAGAACAAAATTCTAACTCACAAAAAAAGACCAGAGTTACTGGCCTGACAGAGACTGGAGAAACATCAAGAGTATGGCCCCCAGACACCCTTTCAGCTCAGTAATGAAGTCCCTCCTGAGGTTCACCCTGCATCCAGGGATTGAACAAGCCATGAAACAAAACAGGATTAAAGGGGCACACCAGCCCAGGAGCAAGGACTAGAAGACAGCAGGGAACAGGAAAGCTGGTAATGAGGAACCGAAGGTCAAGAGGAGAGAGTGTTGATATGCTGATATAATTGATTGTCAAGCAAGGCCATAAAACAATATGTGTATTAAGTGTTTAATGAGAAGCTTGTCTGTAAATCATTTAAGTACAATAAAAAATATGGATATTTAGCCAATCATCTAAATCTGCATTGTTTGACACAGTAGCCACTAGCAATGATGATGATGTAGATTGAAATGAGTTAAAATGGAATATTCATTTCCTCAGTTGCACTAGCCACATTTCAAGGACTCAATACATGTAGGCGGCTAGTGGCTACAAAACTGCACAGTGCTGATACAGAACCTTTTCGTCAGAACAGCTGTTGCTACTGGACAGAGCTGACCTTAATGCATAGCAGGTGGTATTGGTCTGCTCAAAAACTCATTCGTTTATTCCACAAGTATTTATGGAAAGTTAGCTAAGCATCAAAGGAGCCCTGGTGGTACAGTGGTTAAGCACTTGGCTGCTAATCAAAAGTCTGGTTGTTTGAACTCTTGAGCTGCTCCTCAGGAGAAAGAGCTGTCAGTCTATAGTAAAAATTATAGCCTTGGCAACCCTACAGAGCAATCTTACCTCATCCTATAGGAAATCTGGTGGCATGGTAGTTAAGTGTTATGTCTGCTAACCAAAAGGTTGGCAGTTCAAATCCACCAGGTGCTCCTTGGAAACTCTACAGAGTTCTACTCTGTCCTACAGGGTCGCAATGAGTTGGAGTCAACTCAAAGGCAGTGGGTTTGGTTTTGGTTATAGGGTGGCTAGTGGCTACAAAACTGCACAGTGATGATACAGAACCTTTTCGTCAGAACAGCTGTTGCTACTGGACGGAGCTGACCTGTGGAAATCCTAGTGGCGTAGTGGTTAAGAGCTATGACTGCTGTCCAAGAGGTTGGCAGTTTAAATCCTCTAGGTGCTCCTTGGAAACTGGGGGGCAGTTCTACTCTGTCCCATAGAGTTACTATGAGTCAGAATTGACTCTACAGCAGTGGGTTTGGTTTTAGAGGTTTTATAAGGTGATCAGCAGTTCAAATCCACCAGGCGCTCCTTGGAAACTCTGTGGGGCAGTCTTACTCTGACCTTTAGGGTCACTATGAGTTGGACCCAGCTCATCGGCAGTGGGTTTGGTTTGGTTTGGTTTGGGTATGAGCTGGAACTGACTCCATGGCAACGAATATGGGTTTGAAACTGTATGTTCTGAAGAAAGTCCTGGTGATCTGCTTCCAGCCACTGAAAATTGTATGGAACTTTGTTCTACTCTGAAATACATGGTGTCACCATGAGTCAGAGTCGACTCAATGCCAGCTGGTGGTGGCGGTGGTGAGTAGCTATGTGTCAGCCACCATGGAGCAGACAAAGATGACAAAGAGGTGGTCCCTGCACTCTAGGACCTTCTAACTGGTTCAGGACACATCTGTGTAATCAAAAATACTGACCTGTTTTATCCCGGGAAGGAAAACAAGCTACACACAAATGCAAGGAACTCTTACAAAGGGCCTGTTATACGGAAGAACAGAGTGACTCAAACTGGTTGTAATTAAACTGATAAATCCTTCATCTAGTGTCTACAGGCAGAAGCATGGGTGGTGAGTTAGTTTAGACCCAAGTGGCAGATTTCAAAGACACAGAGCAAGGAGGCCAAAAGAAAGGAAGGCGAGATGCAAAGGTCTCCCAGGAGAAATTCTGACTCTGCCTCCTAACCATGGCAGTTTTGTGAACGTAACTGGTAGGGTTGTCATTGTTAAGCACTGTTGAGTCAGTTTTGACTCATACGGACCCCATGTGACAGAATAGAATTACCCCACAGGATTTTCTTGATTGAAATCTTTACTGGAACGGATCACCAGGCTTTTCTCCAGACGAACTTCTGGGTAGGTTAGAACTGACAACCTTTTGGTTAGCAGCCAAGCGTTTAACTATTTGAGCTGCCAGTTGTTTTCCCAGGCCCACTGAAAGGGCACCTGCAGGTTGATGCTGCCATTCACCTCCTGGAAATTTCTGACACTCTGCTTCTGAGAAAGTGGTGAGCAGCCAGCTGGTTGCTCTCCAGCACAGCTGCTCCTTGTTGGAAGGATTTTCACTGAGAGATTTTAAATGTTTTTACAAGGTGTTCAAATTAGGCAATACATACAATGTGCAGAAAGTACAGTCTGGAAAAGTGATCACACAAAAGCAACCAGTTCCCACAGACCTCCTCAGCAAGGTCATCTTAGGGGAAAGGGCCCAAGGGAGAAAGAGACCAAAGTCAAGGGCAGAGACTGGCTTGATGGAGCAGAGGCCCACCTGGAAAGGGTAACTCAGATGAGGAAATAATAAGCATGGGGACCAAGCAGAGTCCCTAGAAGAACAAGAAGGTACTTTCAACCTTGTGGAAGTAGTCGTGGCTTGGAGTTGGGTGATATACCACAGCTACCCTCTAAAGACATTCATGGATTTGTTGGGGGTAATACTTTTTAACATGTGGGGATCACGGGGAGATGGTTTGTGAGTCATAAAATTAGGTGTTGGGCTCTTCTGGGCAGTTGTCTTAGTCATCTAGTGCTGCTTTAACAGAAATGGCATAAGTGGATGGCTTTTAAAAGAGAAATCTTATTCTGTCATGGTCCAGCAGGCTCCAAGTCCAAATTGAGGGTGTCAGCTCCAAGAGAATCTTTCTGTCCTGGCTCTGGAGGAAGGTCCTTGTCAATCGCCTGCAGGACTAGAATCTTCTGAGGCACAGGGACCCCAAGTCCTCACCAAAGGACACCTTCTGCTCCCTGTACTGCTTTCCTGGTGGTATATACCCACTGCCATAGAGTCAATTCCAACTCATAGTGGCCCTATAGGACAGAGTAGAACTGCTCCCTAGAGTTTCCAAGGAGCTCCTGCTGGATCTGAACTGCCAACCTTTTGGTTAGCAGGCATAGCAATTAACCACTGTACCACCAGGATTTCCTCTTTTTGGTATGAGGTCCCCAAATCTCTCTGCTAGCTTCTTTCCTTTATATCTCAAAGGGTTGCCTCAAGGCACTATACAATCATACACACTGAATCCTGCTCCACCAGCACAACTGCTTGCCCATACTCCCTCATCAACATCATAGAGGCAGGATTTACAGCATATGGAAACTACTCACAATACCAGGAATCCTGGCCCAGCCAAACCACCAAGCAGATTTTGGGGGAACACAATTCAATCTACCACAGCAGCTAAACTGCAAAAGAGCTATTCTCAAGAAAGCTTATGGGATAGGAATTAATTTTTTTCATGTAATGTTTTCAATAGGGTATATATTTATTTGCATGATTCAAAATTTAAAATATATGTACATTAAGTTAAAAGTATCCTTCTCACTCCTATCCTCTATCTGCATGATTTCCACACATGGGCAACTACTGTTAGGTTCTTCTGTATTCATCCAAAGTTCCTCTGTTCTTTTTACAAGAAAATGCAAATATATATGCTTCTTTCTCCTCCATCGTTTCACACACAAAATGCTACATGTTGTGTATACTGTTCTTACATGTTGAGTCATCATTTAATAAGATGTCTAAGGGCTCTTTTCCTGTCTGTTCATAGAGTCAGTCCTTCTCATTTATTTTCACAGCTGTGTGATATTCCATTATATTGTTAGACCACAGCCTGTTTATTTGTAGGTGCTGTTGCATTGGTTCTGATTCACATCAGTCTTACGTACAACAGAAGGAAACACCACCTGGTCGTGTTCCGTCCTCACAATCCTGCTGTGTTGGGGCCATTGTAGCCACTGTGTCAGCCCATCTCATTCAGGGGTTTCTTCTTTTTCCCTGACCCACTGCTTTACCAAGCATGACATCCTTCTCCAGGGACTAGTCCCTCCTGATAACATGTGCAAAGGATGTGAGACAAGGTCTCACCATCTTCATTTCTAGGAACCCTCTGGCTGTACTTCTTCCAAGACAGATTTGTTCATTTTTCTGGGAGTCCATGGCATATTCAATATTCTTTGCCAAAACCATAATTTAAAAGCATCAATTCTCCAGTCCTTCTTGTTCATCGCCCAGCTTTCACATGCATATGAGGCAACTGAAAATACCAATGCTTGGTTCAGGAGTACCTTAGTCTTCAAGGTGACATCTTTTTTAAAGAGGTCTGCAGGAGATTAAAAAGAATTTATTTACTAGCCCCTATTGACAAATACTTAGTTGTTCCCAATATTTTACTATTAAAAGAATGGTACAATTAATGGCACTACCTGTCTGTCACTTTGTGGCTGGATTGGGACGACTCTGCTATTGCTATGATGCTTGAAGCTATGCTACTGGTATTTCAAATACCAGCAGGGCCAACCACAGAGGACAAGTGTCCGCAGTTTCCAGACTAAGACAGACTAGGAAAAAAGACATGACAAATTACTTTCAAAAAATTAGTTAATGCAAACCCTATGGATCAGAACAAGACATTCTGTGACTAGACTGAAACATGCCAAAAATCACGACGATGGTGGAAGACCAAGCAACGTTTCATTCCATTACGCATAGGCCTGCTGTGAGTTGGAGTTGACTTGCTGGCAGCTAACAACACAGCTAATAACCCCGAGGATACATTATTTCACAAGCCCAAAATAAACTACGATAAAATCTCTCTAATAAAATCACAGAAGCAAAAAAATTGAATTGCCGGGTCAAAGGGTATAAGCATTTCTATTTTGGGTAGGTATTACCCAACTTCCTCCACTGAAGTTGTACTAATTTACTCTTATCCCAGCAATGCCTGAGAGTGCCAACAGAATGTGTTATCTAGCTTTTGGAGTTTTGCCAATCTAAGGTGAAAATTACGGTGCTGGCAAAGAATACTGAAGATACCAGGGGCTGCCAGAAGAATGCACAAGTCCGTCTTGGAAGAAGTACAGCCAGAGCACTCCATACAAGCAAGGATGGCGAGACTTCATCAGAGGTACTTGGAACACATTATCAGGAGAGACCAGTCCCTGAGAAAGAGATCATGCTTGGTAAAGTGGAATATCGGTCAAAAAAGAAGACCTTCAAGGAGATGGATTGAACCACTGGCTGCAACAATGGGCCCCAATACAGCAACAGTTGTGAGAATGGTGTAGGAAAGGGTAGCGTCTCGTTCTGTCATACGCAGGGTCCCTGTGAGTCAGAACCGCTTTCTTGGCACCTAACAACAAGGTGAAGATGGTATCTCAGCGGAAAATCAATTTGCGTTTCTCTTATTATGAGGGAAGTTGAATATCTTTGTTACATCTTTAAGAGCTCTTTATATTTCCTTTTCTGTGAATCACCTGGCCATATCTTTTGCTCCTTCTTGTACGGAGTTACCGGCTTTTCAAAAATCAGTTCCTGAATGGTTGCGCAACTTGAAGAATGTCTTCAATATCACCGGTGATACATGCAGAAACTGTTGAACTAGTGTATATTTTGCTGTGCTTATTCTCAGCAGCAAAACAAATTTTAAAAACTTAAAAAAAAATCCATTTTTTCATCAACTTTCTTATAAGTTTTAAGCTCTTTATATATGAAGGAGACTAGCCCTTGATCTGTGACACAAGAAACAGTGACTAAATGCATAGCTCATCTGTAATTGTCTTGTCCCAAAATGTTTTAATGGTTCCTGTTTTAGTCATCTAGTGCTGCTCTAACAGAAATACCACACAGTGGATGGCTTTAAAAAGAGAAAGGTTTGCTCTTACATAGTCCAGTAGGCTCCAAGTCCCAATACAGGATGTCTGCTCCAGGGGAAGGCTTTCCTCACTTTTGGCTCTGGAGGAAAGTCCTTCTGTTGCATTAGTCTTTGTCCAGGAAGTGTCTTGGTGCAGGAACCTCAGGTCTGAAGGACGTGCTCTTCTCCCGGTGCTGCTTTCTTGATGGTGTGAGGTTCCCAATTTTCTGCTTGCTTCCCTTTCCTTTTATCTCTTGCAGGATGAAAGGATAAAGAGTGGTACAAGCCACACTCCAGGGAAACTCCCTTTACAGTGGAGCAGGGAGTTGATCTTATAAAGGGATTTACAGTCCCACCCTAATCCTTTAACATACAGCATAGGAAAATCACAAAATGGAGAACAGTCATAAAATATTGGGAATCAAGACCCAGCCACATGGCTACACATATTTTGGAGGGGACACAGCTCAATCCATGACAGTTCCCCATAAAAATTCTGGTCAAACAAGGCCTTCCAGCCCCTCATCCATGGAGTACACCCATCAAGTCACGTCCTCAGATCGCACTGGATTTCTGGCTATCCCCTACTTTCACTGGATTTTCTTCCTTGGGGCCTTCGTATTAGCTGTATCCTCTTCCTGAAATGAAATTTTCACTTTGCCCTCCTGGTAAACTCTTTCCCACACTTTCAAGGCCTATGGTGCCAGAGGAGAGTAGCAAGCAGTGACAGAAGAGAGTGTTTGGAACTGAGAGATCTTTACAACGCTTCCCCCAAATCACAATGAAAGGAGAGGAGACCCAGCCTGGACAAAGGGATACAAAGTCGTGTGAGTAGGGGAACATGAGTGTGAGAGCTCGTGAGGGGCAGAGCCAGCGGGGGACGCAGTGAGAGCGAGGGTGTGGGCTGAGTGGGGGCCTTCTGCAGGACAAGAGATGCGGAGGCTGGGCCTGAGGGTGGAGAACACCAGCGAGGAAAAAGAGAAAGGCCTGGAAATGAAAGGGCTGTGAAAGACACAGAGTCTGAAGACCAGGAACTTGGGGCAGGGACTACAGCATCTTTTAGGGTGATCTAAAGAGAGAAATTCCAACTGGAAATAGAGGGACCCTGACCTCACAGTGCCCTGCTTTTGAAAGAACCTGAAAAGGAAAGAGTGCGAGAGGTTCCTCCACTTCTGACAAGGAAGGAGTCTCAGCTCCCTAGTGCCACTGTAACACAAGTACAAATGTGTGCCTTTAGAGAACAGACATTTCTTCTCTCTCACTGTGAGAGGCTGAAAGTCCAAATTCAGAACTGGCCATGGTGATTCCTTCTGTGAGCTCTCTCCTAATTGCTGATGTCTATTGGCAATTCTTGGCGCCCCTTTGCTTGCAGGCAGTTCTCACACAGCATCTGTGTTTCTCCTGTGTGTGTTGCTGCATCTATTCTGCTGTCTTTATAATGCAGAAGTGATTAGATTTAGGACTTACCCTACTCTGGTATGACCTCATTAACATAACAAAGAAAAAATAATATTTTCAAACAGGATCACATCTGTGGGTACAAAAGCCAGGAGGACCTCAATACATATTTTACCTCAAACAGAACCCAATGTCTTCAAGTCGATTCCGACTCATAGTAACCTTATAGGTCAGAGCACAACTGCTCCGTAGAGTTTCTAACCAGCGCCTGGCTATTAGAACTGCCCACCTTTTAGTTAGCAGATATATCACTTAACCTCTATGCCACCAGGGTTTCCCCATATGTGTTTTGGAGGGGCACAATTCAATCCATAACAGAAAGTAAATGAAGTAAGAAGCATTAAGATGGAAAACCCTGAGAGCCAGGGATTAGAGCAACCAGAGGCAGTGAGAGAAATTGGAACAGGCTGAGAAAAAATTCATACACTACTTTAATCCTAAACCGAACCAAATGAAACCTGCTGCTGTCGAGTTTATCCTAACTCATAGTAACCCCATAAGACAGTGTGGAACTTCCCCATAGGGTTTCCAAGAAGCAGTCTGTGGATTCAAACTGCTGTCCTTTGGGTTAGCAGCTGAGCTCTTAGCCACTGGGCCATCAGATCTCCAATCCAAACCAAGGTATAGAAGTTGCTTCTGTTGTGTAACCATCACTCATCTAAGACTTCTTCTCAGATTCACCAGAAGGTAGGAAGAGAGTTTCATGTCTTTAAAGGGGGCCCCCTGGTCATACTATGTTCTGGGGGAGATGAGGTGGGTTCTACTAGCAAAGGAAATGGTCCAGATCATAAAACTTTGGGATTGGTTTTTGTAGGAGTGTCTCTATCTAATCACCCAGGTGAATGAAACAGAAATTAGCCAGGAGGAGTCATCATAAGAACTCAGAGGGATTTTCTGGTTTGGGGGCTACGCCAGGAACAGCTAATCAGAATGATCCAGTCTCACATTCTCTCATGCACTCTCACTCAGGTACCCGTTCAGTGCATGCTTATTGGGAACTTACTGTGTATTGGGCCCTGAGCAAGGGGCTGGAGATGTAATAATGAGTCTTCCTGGGACAATCTGCACCTGCCCCAACCACTCCTAGTCAAATGGGAGGGACGGATACACGTGCAAGCCCGTGTTACATGTGCTATCATGTTTGTGGGGCTGCAGAGAGAGACACCTGGCCCAGATATGGAGTGCTGAAGAAGACCTCCTAGCAGAAGTGACTTCTAGGCTGATTAGGGGACTCTTGGAGAATGGCCACCCAGAAGTCCCTGAGAGCCCTTGTGCCAGGAATAAGGTAGAGAACTCTTCTCCAGAGTGGAAGGCTGAAGCAGGACCATGAGACTCAAGTTAATGTGGCTGGACTCGAAACAAAGGAGAAACTTCAGGAAACCAAACCAAGAGATGATTGCTCTGACCTAGACAGTCCAATTCTTGTGCTAATTATAGCTAAAGAATAATACATGTGCAAATTCTAAGCTGAGAATAGAAGCTGTGCCTGATAGGATCCATTTCGTTTCTTTGCTGCTGACTTTCTTATTAGCTCTTAGCTGAGGGTCAGTATTTTCTGATACCACTTTCTGCCCTTAACTCCTGCTCCTCCCCCAACTCTTTAAGGATTTCAAACCTTCCAAGCAGCCTCATTCATTATTTATGTAATCCAGACACACAATGAGGCTGCTTTGATCTACAGCAATAAGGACTGAAGACAATCAGAGTTTGGCCCTCAGCAGTTTTCTCTTGGCTTCTGTTTCCCAAATGTGCCCTCCCCTCAAGAGTTTTGGGAGCCCTGTAGGGTGAAAGCACACCTCTTACTGCAGAGGCATTGCTTCTACTGGTCTTTGCCATCTCCGCATGGGGCAGAGGAAAGAGTTCTGCCTCGATGTCTTAGCTGATTCTTCTTTAGAGCCTGGAAATCTGTTATTGTTTTTTTATTTTGAACAGTGTAACGGTTAAGGTTATGTGTCAACTTGGCAGGCCATGGTTCTCAGTGGCTTGGCAGTTACATAATGGCATAGTTTAGCAGTTAGACAATAATATAATTTGATAGTTATGTAAAAATATAGTTAACCTTCATCTTGTGATATAATGTAATCAGACCTGTGGTGTGATCTGATGTGATCAGCCAATCAGTTGGAAGTTTCCTTGGGGGTGTGATCTGCCTGTAATATGTATGGATGTTCTGCAAAGCTGACTGGCTTTTATTCCTCTGGACCCTTCATCTGGCTTGTCATCACTTGACCTCCTGTTCTTGAGACTTGAGTTAGTGGCCTGCTATACTACCTGCCAGTCTTGGGATTTATTGGCCTTCACAGCCTGTGAGCTGGAAACGTGCCATCTTACCTGTCAGTCTGGGATCCGTCAGCCTCCACAGCCCATGAGCCGGCAGCCAGCAATGACCTACCAATCTTGAGTTCATCATTCTCTGCAGCTACATGAGTCAGGAGAAGCCTCCTACCTGCTGCCTGACCAATGGACTTGGGACTTAGCAGCCTCTACAACTGCGTGAGCCATTTCCTTGAGCCAAGCCTCTCTCTCTCTCAAGCTCTGTCTCCAGCCCACTCAATATGATGGGTACATGCAACAGGGGAGTGGATATGTCTTAGAACTGATCTTCTTCCCATTGCAACTTAGAATTCCAGGCTAGGCTGCCTGTTTTCTTTCCTCAGAGAAAACGACGAAATGATGGGCTCTTTCACATAAGCCACACCTCCATCAGGAAGCTAAATATTGCAAACACCCTTGGACAGCTGCCAAGACCTTCAAATGAGAAAGGAAGGTCAGTTTGGATATCTGTATTGATTTGTCTTTAGCACAGAGGGCCTCTATTGCTGTCCTCTCATCTTCTCAGCCAAGCCACAAGAAAGATGCTGCCCCAGTGACCACATCTAGAGAGAATCCTTCCAGATCTACTTGCTGTGTGACAGCATCAGCCTCATAGCATGGCAGGGAAACTTTGGCCACTGAAGGACCTGTTTCTCCAACAGATTGGAAAAGTAACATGATAGCATGGAAGGCACAGGTCAGGATTGGCAGAGCATAACTTTATTTACTCTTTTGCTCTCTACATCCGTCTCTCACGACCAACATTACTAATTAACCATGATATGTTTTTGTTCCAGAAATATATACCTTCCTGTGAGCCATATTTCCTGATGAAGATCCCTGGTCTACAGGGAAGGTGAAGACAGAAGCATTGGACTTTACCAGGAAGGTTAAGTTTTATAGTTAACAAAGATTAAGAGGGTCCTTCATAGACATTTTTACATTTAGTAGTCCAGGTAGACAAGTGGACAAGTAGGCTGGGAGAAGTGAGTTACCCTTTTGTCTTAAGGAGAAAAGACTGAACTGCTGGTTTATTCGGTGAGTCATGACAGGCATGGGTAGGCCAACAAGAAGACCCTTCAGTTTCCAGGAAGGACCTAAAATTCTGTGCTGAGCAGTTCTGGAGACAGGAACGCAGAACAGACATCTTGTCCCTGGAGCTGAGGTTCCTGTGTCTCCTAAGGGGTAGAGACAAAGGAACAGGGCTGCAGCCTGGAGGAAACACATGGAGAACCAGTGGCCCAGCCTTGAGGTCATTTTGGTGACTCTTGGTACCAGAGAGATGTTATAGACATCTTAGAAGTTACACAGCAATGACATCATATTGCACATATTCCTCTACAGCTCGTCGTTTCCACTCTGTATTGTGAAAATTCCCACCTACCTTCCCACACACTGGGTGTTTCACTCATTCGTTTGTTTATTCATCAGCATTTCTTATAGACCTCCCTTTTGCTGGAAATCCTGGTGGCATAGTAGTCAAGAGCTGTGCTGCTAACCAAAAAAGTCAGCAGTTCAAATATGCCAGATGCTCCTTATAAATTCTGTAGGCTAATTTTACTCTGTTCTGTAGGGTCACTAAGAGTCAGAATTGACTCAACAGCAACAGGTTTGATTTTTTTAACCTCTGGCTAGAAGATTGATGTGGGAGTATTGACTGAGATTCCTGCTTCTGGGTTTCCTAGCTGCCCCACCACCTTGTCGCCTAACAGTGGGAAGACAGAGAAATCACTCCTGTGTTTCAATTGCAAAGCCAAGTTTTCCATTCCCTAGAGTCCAAGATTTGTAAGAGAAAATTAATGTCTTGGTGGTGACATTTTGGGGCGGTAGGTCTGTTCTACACCATGATTGCGGTGGTAAATACATGATTGTTTACATTTGTCGAAGTGTACACAAGTGTGCACTGTAAAAGAGTGGATTTTGCTATATGTAAATTATTACCCTAAAATGGGAAAATAAACACAATACAGAGTGAAAACAATGAGCTATAGAGAAATATTTATAATACGATGCCATTGCTGTATAACTTCTAAGATGTCTACAACAACAGAATATACTGTCTGTGGTGCAGAAATAACAAAACAAAAAGCTTCAGGGGCCAGAGAAACGCCAGCTTCTGTGTAGTGGTACCTGTGAGGAAATGTGAGAGATGAGGGACATTTGGCTGTATCTATAGTGAGTTATTTGTTTTCTTCTAAGCGAAGGTGTTGGTCATATTATTTTCTTTCTCTGTGTTAAAATGTGTTATAATTAAACATTTTTTAAAATGTTTCAAAACCATAACTCCCACCCCCACCCCTACTCCCCCAAAGCCAACAACCCCTTAAGGTCCTGAATACCTCTGATCCTAAACAGCAGGTTTGGAAGATTAGGTAACTGGTCAGAGCCAGTTTTTCCTGCCTCATATAAAGACTGAAACCTTGGTGGCAGAGTGCTTAAATGTTATACCTGCTAACGAAAAGATCAGCAGTTTGAATTTTCCAGGCACTTCTTGGAAACTCGAAGGAGCAGATCAACTATGTTCTATGTCACTATGAGTCAGAATCGACTCGATGGCAGTGGGTTTGGTTTGGGTTTTTAGTTAATGGAGAAGTCCTTGGTATTACAAACAGTTAGTGTGCTCAGTGGCTAAACAAAAGGTTGGAGGTTCAAGCCTACCCTGAGGTACCTCAGAAGAAGGACCTACTTCTAAAAAATCTGCCATTGAAATCCTCTGGAGTGCACTTTTGTTCTGACATACATGGGGTTGCCATGAGTCAGAGTCAAGTCAGACAGCAGCCAGAAACTTGTAGGCTGGGAGAAGTGGACAAGAATCGAGATGAAAGTGACCGAATTCAACGGTGGCAAGTCCTAAGGTTGGGGGTGGGGGGAGAGGCAGTTGAGCCTCGTGTCTAAGGAAGAGGCCAGAAGGGGCAAAACAGAGTTCCCTCGTCCTGGTGGGCTTGAGACAGCCTGGCAGAGTACCCTATAGCATGAAAGAAGCATGGAAAGAGAACTTGAGAAGTAGAGGCAGCCCCAATTCGGCTGTTTCTGTCCATCTCAGACCAAAAAGCCAAAGCCACTGCTGTCAAGTTGATTCCAACTAACAGGTCAGAGTAGAACTGCCCTGTAGAGTTTCCAAGCAGCACTTGATGGATTTGAATTGCTAACCTTTGGTTAGCAGATGTAGCATGCAAGCACTATGCCACCAGGGTTTTCGGTCTCAGATTAGGCACTCAGAATAGGTATCAGGGTGAATGACAGAAAAAATAAAGGAATTTGTATTTCCTTAAGCTTGGATCCTTGGAACTTTGCAACTGCTAAAGTAAGGAAGAATATGTCACAGGCCCTGCTCTGAAGCGCCCACAGTTTATCTGAGAAGATAGAGAAGTAAGTAAAACATTAGAATGAGATGCCCTGAACTCCTTGTATAGAAAAACAACAACAACAACATTTGGTGAGACCCCTCTCTCCAGCCTCACCTTTGGAACATGTACTAATTATCATGGCTGCATAACAAATTACTCACAAAACTTAATAGCTTAAAACCACAGACATTTCTTATTTATTTATTATCTCTCAAAGTTTCTGCAGATCAGGAATCTGGAAATGGTTTACTCAAGTAGTTCTGGTTCAGAGTCTCTTCTAAGGCTGCATCATCTGAAGGCTTGACTGGGGCAAGGACATTGCACGTCCAAGGAGGCTCACTCACATACCTCTCCAATGCTGATTGTTGGCAGGAAGCCCTGCTTCCTCACTGCATGGACTTGTCCATGGGACTACATAGTGAGGCCAGGCAGCTCTGGGGAAGCTGGAGTATCTAAGCCAGACCCATCTCACTGGAAACAGCCTTACCTTGTTCATAACTCAAAAATAAGAAGAAGGCCTGGATCCATCCTTAACCAGGCAACTCGTTCAGTCATCCAACATTGATGCGCTAGCTTGTGAGAGGCCCTGAGCACCCGATCTAGGTTTCCATAAGGATTCTTTGTTTATTAACTGATCTCCAAGTCTGGGATAGGCCTGAGTTGCAGTACTAATCAAGAGGCACAGAAGGAGAACCAGATGGGAGCAAGGAGATAGGGAGCTACAAGCAGGACTGCTCCCCCTTGGCTGGCTGGAGAAAAGCTAGCTGGAAAACCTGGGCTTCCACTGCCAAGCAAAGGCTTTGGGAGTTGGCTGTTAGTGGCAGTTTTAGCAGAAAGCTGCGGTGGCCGCACTCTTTCCCCACTTTAACTGTGGCTGTCCATCCCAGCCTCATACAGAGATATGCCAGAAGGACTCCTGCTGTTCTGGATGAGGGATGTGAGGACAGCCTCTTGCCTATTGGTAAACCTTGCACCTGATAGGAAGAGGTAGTGCTGGACAGCTTTATTTGTCCACAAGACTTGCAGGTAGGTGCCTGCAGACCCGGTTATGCTGAAGGAAATGACTTATGCGATGAGTCACACGCCTGCATTGCTGAGAACAGACTGACAGCTGTACCACGCAGCACCCTGCATCTCTCGGGCCTGTTTGTAAAGAGCTTTGGAGTCTTCTCTCGTCTTTGGCAAATATCCATCTTGCCCAGGCATGACTTAGCAAGGAAATTGGGCTTGGCTTTAAAAGTGCTCCTTGTGACTAGAACTGCAGCCAAGACAGACCCTGTGCTGAATTACTGAACGTGTGGATGTTTGTCTTCCCCAGCCAGCCAGACTTTCTTCTCTGTGTCTCGTTTGCCTGGCAAGTAATTTTAAATATGCAGCCATGCACGACTCTGTGCTCCCTAGGACTAATATTGAGCCAGATTCCGGTTCTGCTTTATTAGCTGCCTAGGCACCACGGATACCAGGCCTTGCCCTGGGGTCATGGGGACTACGGCAGTGGGCAAATGGGTAACTTGGTGACCACTAAGCTATTGTTTTGAAGGACTCAGAATCTAAACTCATCTGACACCAAAGTCTTCCATTAACCAGCAACCTAGCTTCTTTGCCTGTTTTCTCTATTTTCACTAATGAGACAACTGTCCACCCAGATGCTCAAGCCACAAGACTTAAATTCATGCTTATTCCTCTCTCTGCAGCCTGCAATCCATTTTCAAGTGTTGCCTGCTGTGCTTATAAAATAATCCTCAAATATAGTCAGTCATCCTCACTCTCATGAATTCTGACCTTGGGGGCCATCATTGTCTCCTATCTGATAAAGAACCCCTAACCACTTCTTCCAGCTCGTCTGTCTTTCTCCAATGCTTCACAGCAATCCAATCATATTACTGCCTGATTTGAGAATCAAATCTAAACTCTAAGAAGTATGTTAGAGGTTTCAGTTGGAATATAAGTTCTACCTGTTGAGACCCTATGAAATTGGACAAGTCATTTAACCTGTAAAATGAAATAACAAGACTGAAGATTAAATGAGATAATGTATACAAATGACACAGTTCAGTACCAGCCACCTACAAAGTATTGGAAATGCTCACCTTTATCATTATTGCTGCTATTCTAACCCTGATTCCCCCTCCCTTTCTGCCTCCATTTCCCCTATCTCTGGCATATCCTGTGCAAACACACACACATCCCTAAGTGTGTCCTATCATCTCATGTGCTTGTGCCCATGTATATACTGTTCCCCTGCTAGCACTTATGAGGCAGGTTTGAACTGTGGACCACCTCTAATTACCCTACTTGTCATGGAATAGTCACATTTTGGAGCCTTGATGTCAAAGTAGTTAAAGCACTTGGCTGTCAACCATGAGAGGCAGAGGTATGAATCCATCAGCCCCCCCATAGGAGAAAGGTGGCAGTTTGCTTCTGTAAAGATTATAGCCTCACAAACCCTATAGGGCAGTTCTACTCCATCCTGTAGAGTCATTGTAAGTTGGAATCGACTCCTTTTGGGAAGCCATTCAGAACATACGGTTATAAAGAATTGACTATCCCTCCTCATCTCCATGGGAAACCCTGCTGGTGTAGTGGTTAAGTGCTCCAGCTGCTAACCAAAAGGTGGGCAGTTCATATCCTCCAGGTGATCCTTAGAAATTCTATGGGATAGTTCTACTCTGACCTATAGGGTCAGTGTGAGTTGGAATCTACCTAATGGCAGTGGGTTTTGTTTTGTTTCTTACCTCCATGAGTGGATACTTAACCTAGAACTGTCTAAGCCAAGCTCATCAACACCCCACCCCGCCAGCCACAGGGGTGGGTCCACGTATGGTCACATGACCCAAACTAAGCTAACTGATAAGGAGTATTCCAAGACTTTTCTGAACCCATCAGAGGAGACACTATGTTTCCATCAGTTGCCATGCTGACAGATGAAACTGTCAGGTGTCTCTTATGGAATAGCAAGGTGCGGGGAACAATCAGTAGCCTGACTGGCTGAAGAAGAGGGGACATGAGTCACCTAGGAGGAGGTAACCGTGTCTCCTGCACCAAGAGCAATACCTGCGTGCTCATGTACTGGACACTCAATATAAGGTTAGTGAGAGAGCAATGGGTGTACCGTGGACTGCCAAAAGAACAGACAAGTCAGTGTTAGAAGAAATACAACCAGAATGTTCCCTAGAAACAAGGATAGTGAGATTTCACCTGGCTTACTTCAGCCGTGTCATCCCAAAAGACTAAGTACTTAAAAACGATACCACGTTTGGTAAAATAACGGGCCAGGGAAAATAAAGGAAACCCTCAAAGAAATGGATTGAAACAAAAACTGCAACAACAGACTCAGACATACGCACAGTCATGAAGACGGTAGAACCATTTGTTCTGTTATACATAGATTTGCCATGAGTCAGAACTGACTCAAGAACAACTAAAACTTTAAGTGAATGAAGGGTTTAAAGTGAATATTTATATGCATGATATGCTAATACAATTGCATCATGTGGCTAAAAGCCTCATACCTAGAGACGTGAAAAAAAAAAAAAGCTATCACAGTGGATCTAGTGGGCATACAAAAATTTCAAAGCAGGGTGAACAGGGTGACTCCAGGATTTGAGGCAGGGAGTGGAGTGTGGAGGACAGGGAGAGGTAGAAGCATTGCACTGGGCGTATTGTGCTGGTTAGCATGGCTACTTCCCTTCAGTGTTTGAAGACATAGGTAAATAATAATTAAACATCTCGGAGTACTAAATACTGTACCCAAATGGATCACCAATTCCTTTTCTTCCAGTGGTTCACCCTGTAAAACCAATCAAGTGTAGCAGCGGAATCAGCTTTCAAAATCACAGAAGTTTGTTTTCTAGTGGCTGGCACGCTGAGGCAGAGGGTTGGATCAAATTGCAAAAACAGTAAAGGCAGTATAAATTAAATTTCCATTTTAATCAAGTAGAGATCTAACATATAAAAAGATACGTGATACATTTTGCTTAACACTGTGCCACAGTTAATCTCTGACTCTCACATGGATGCCACCAAACAGAATTAAAATTGAACCATGATTCTCTGTTTTGTTCTTTTCTTTGGCTGATGAAGGATGTAAGAAATTAGAAGAGCTTACTCATCTGGCCGTGGGGAATTAATTCAGTGAACCTCACATTTTCTTCCTATTTCTCCACCTATACCAGGAGATACCATACGTCTTGAGCTTTAATTAAACAAATAATCCAGAGTGTATAAGTAACATTCTTCTCTTGAGCTGAGACTAGAAGGGCACTGCTGGTTGTTGGAATCTGGGAATTTGCTGGTAGCCTCTGGCTGTTGGAAAATTGAGGGAGGGGGATACTGAGGGGACAGGAAAGGAGGAAAAAGATTGAGCAGGCATGGTTTCTGCTGTAACAGAACAGTCTGCACATTCCTCCTTCCTGAGCTATAAAAATAAACAAGCCAGGCGGGAAGGCAAAAACTCCCCACACTCTGGCTTTTCTTTTGCACAGTGACTCCTAGATTCTGCCTCTCCTCATCTCTGGCTGGGCTGTCTTTGGCAATGCAGTGTCTCTCCATAGTGCCCTGGGCCTGATGGAGGGACTGTCTGCAGAAGGGAAGCCTGAGTGCATATAGTTGGGCTACATGGAAGCATCTCTTTTATTAGACGATGGAAAGACGTTAGAAAGCAGGCACGCACACACACACACATACATGCTAGCATGCAATTTCTAATCCTTTGAGAAATGCTAGCTGAGAATACTGAGCTAAATGTATACCACCTCTACATGCATGCTGGAGCTACCACAGGACAGATTTTCAGCCACGTGGACTTGAGGAGACAGTGGTGCTCTGTGGCAGCAGGCATCTTTGCTAAGCAGATGCCGTCTCTCTCTGTTCTCCGCTCTCCATTCTAAACCAGTCTGCCTGCCCTCTCTTAGACTCTGAGTCCTCTCCACTGTGCCCCAGCTATCCCACATGCCCTGCCTCTTCTTAGGGAGAAGATAGTGTGTTGTTTTGTAGCAACATTCCCAAGACAGCAGACAGAAAGCGGGTAGTGATGTGTGCGTAAGGAGTGATGGGAATACCAGCCATTCGTAGAGCTGGTGCTCCGTTAGCAACTGTTTTTGCTTTAACATTTTAATTGTGCATTAGATGAAAGTTTACAGAGCATATTAGTTTCTCAGTAGGCAGTTTGGACATAGTGTTCCATGACGCTGGTTTCATTTCCAAGAATGTGTCAGCACTCTCCCCATGTCCAAAAGAAGCTTCCTTTTGTCTTGAACGTCTACCCTTCCTACCTTCTCATCTCTGCTTTGGGGCAAATATTGTCCTCTTGATGTCATGTAATTTGTTGTTATAAAGAGCATGCTCCTCTCAGGTATTGCTGTTTATTTTATAGGTCTGTCTATGGTTTGGGAACCCTGGTGGCGTAATGATGGAGTACTACCACTGCTAACCAGAAGGCCAGCAGTTCAAGTCTACCAGATGTTCCTTGGAAACCCCGAGGGGCAGTTCCACTCTGTCTATAGGGTCGCTATGAGTTGAAGTCGACTCAATGGCAGTGGGTTAGCTTTTCTGGTTTGATCGAAGGGTAGCCTCTGGGAATGGCTTCAGTTTTAGTTTAGAAGGATGTCTTAAGGCCACAGTCTGGGGCGGGTGGAGGGGTTCTTCCAGTCTCTATCAGACCAGTAAGTCTGGTATTTTGTGGGAATTTGCTTTTTTGTTTCTATGCTTTTTCTCCAGCTCTCTCCAGGACCCTTGCTGTGACTCCAGTCAGAGCAGTCCGCAGTGATAGCCGGGCACCATCTAGCTCTTCCAGTCTTGCAGGTCCACAGGCTGTGGCTTACATGAGCTGTTATTCCGTTAGACTAATTGCTGTCTTGAGTCTTTGGCTTTCTTTACTCTCCTTAGCTCCAGAATCAGCTAGCATTTGTTGAGTGACTTACATACTGACGAACATCTGTGTAATTCATGTAGAATGAAAAGAGCTCAAAAAAAAGGAAGTGTTGCCTTCTAGTTGATTCCGACTCACAGTGATGTTAAAGGACAGAGTAGAACTGCCCCACAGGATTTCCAAGGAGGGCCCAGTGGATTCAAACTGCCAATCTTTTGATTAGCAGATGTAGCTCTTAACCACCACACTTAGGTACAGAAAAATCTAGATTGTTCTTTTCCCCCTCTCCTATCATACCATTCGTTCTGTTTGGCCTCTTCAGACCCTGTGTCCCCAGAAGTTGTGAACCTAAAAATGTGGCTTTAACTTGATTAAGTGATTAAATAAACCACATGCCTAGATGGCTGTCAGGGCTACTATTGTAGGAGGGAACCCCAGACCGCTGCCATACTGAGATCTAGAAAGCTCTACCAGGTGTCATATAACATAGCCTACAGCTTCTAAGACTAAAAATTCCCCCCAAATTATTTGATCCTTTAAGGCCAAGTTTACAGTGGAGCCACCCATTAGTATGAAAATGAATAATCATACTGTCATCTTTGAGTACCTATGATGTGCCAAGTACTTCCATAAATTATCACATTCAGCAGCAGTAGGATAACTCTAGTTGTACCAGCCCACTCCACGATTGAACATGCCTTGGTGTGTGGAGATTAAGGACTTGTCCAATAACGTAAGAAACAAGAGCAAAGCCAGGATTTGAACCCAAATCTGTCTAGTTCTAAACCAATACTGTAATGTCATTGCTGTTTGTTGATGTCTCATCAGCCTCTGACTCAGGGTAAGCTCCTGCGCAGTGGAACAAAACCCTACCTTGTCCTGGACCATCTCCAATATCAGTTATATATCAGGCTGGGATGAGATGATTCTGATCAATAGGATTTTCATTGACTGATTTGTGGAAAGGCACCCTGGTGGTGCAGTGGTTTAGCATATAGTTACTAACCAAAAGACGGGCAGTTCAAAACCCACCAGCCACTCTATGGGAAAAAGGTGTGGCAGGCTGCTTCTGTAAAGCTTGACAGCATTGGAAATCCTGTGGAGAAGTTTTACTCTGCCCTGTTGGGTCACTATGAGTTGGAATCAAATTTATGGCAATGAATTGGGTTTTGGGTTTTGAATTTTGGAAGTTGTTCACCAGGCCTTTCATCCTAGTCTTTCCTAGTCTGGAAACTCCACTGAAACCTATTCAACATCACAGCAACAAGCCAGCTTCAGTGACAGGTAGTGTACTGGCCAGGAATCAAACACTGGTCTTGCACACGGAAGGCAAGAATTCCACACTGAACCACCAGTGCCTCATAGCTCACCTGAACAAAAGGAAAACAAAAAACCAAACTTGCTGCCCTCAAGTCAGCTCCAACTCCTGGCAACACTATAGACAGAGTAGGATTGCCTTCCCAGAATTTCCAAGGAGTGCCTGGTGGATTTGAACTGCAGTCTTCTGGTTAGCAGTTGTAGCATTTGCCCACTAAGCCACCAGGGTTTCTAAGCATAAGATGGAAGGAAAGTGGCTTCTTCTGCATTTGCTTTCAACAAAGAGTGCAAATCACTCAACTGCTGCGTTTTAGAATTCAAGCCTGATTATTTCCTGGGGCCAGCTTTGCTCTAAGAGAGCCTCATTTTGCCTGTTTCAGAGACAGCTGTCCCCACACAAAACCATGGTGACCCATTAAAATGTGCTCATGAAAACTGCCTCTGGCCAGACCAATCAGAAGAAGGATGAGCATGGAAATTCCAGCCTCTGGTGGTTTAAGGTTTTGGCTTCACAGCCTGGTGAGGCTGGTCCAGGTACCAACGTTGTTAGGCAAAACCACAGAAGTAACAAAAACGAATTAAGCTTTAATCTCCAAGCCATTGTATGGATAATGAGTGCACTTTACAATAATTACCGAAAGTGAAAACACTGGTTAGAAACGCTGGAAAAGGCCTCAGCTTCAGTGTCTTCATTTGCAAAATAGGCGTTATGTGCCACCCAAGCCCCTAAGCCCACAAGGGTGAGGATAAAAATGTTTCACAGTTAATGAGCTGGGAACAGATTTAGAAGCAGGCTTGCTTTAGCAGTGACGTTGGCTGTGAAGACCACAACAACCATGCCCCACCCTAGGCAGGTTCTCCTGCGCATCTTTTCCCTCAGGCCTGGAAATCCAATTCTTATATAATAATCTTCAAGGCGAAACTCATCTTCAAGCAGGAGGCACTGTCCTTACTGCACTTTTGTGGCTTCTTCAGCAGGTGCTGCAGCTTCCTTTAAATTGGGTGAACCACCTGGTGTCCCCCAGTCCTCTCCTCTTGGGTATGTTGACTCATCGCCCAGTGCTCCCGGATGGGTAGGATTCACTGGCTGCTGTAGATTGTCACGCTCAGGGGTGCAGAACCCCAACAGGGGGAGCTGGGTGCTCCTCCTGTCCACATCGTCCTCTTGGCTTTGTCTAACTCAGGGGAAAGACAGCAGGCGTACCATGAGGAAGCGGCAGAGGGGGTCCAAGAAAGACACGGGAAGACTTAAAAGTTAGAGCCTGGGTAACCTAAGACCTTCCCCAGCCCCTAGGGCAATGCAGTGTGATATATGGAAGCAACCAACACCTCATCTTTTATGGGGGTGAGGGGAGGGAGGAAGCTCGGTAGTTTCAGAACCATAGAAGGTAGAAAAGTGCGCATTACCATAGACGGTCCCTAAAATGCAGTAAGTCCTTTAACTTTCACAGACAGTGTTTACAGTCCTAGGTGAGTCCTAGCCCTAAGTCACAGTATGTCTCATGTTCCTCAAAGTTGAGAACTACCACTGACAGAAGCAGTGAAAGGTAACCTGACATACACACATCTAGTTCTTCTAAATACTCCACCTTTATGATAAGGGAGTAGCGGAAATTTGAAAATGTTTCTACTTGTGTACAAAGTTTACTCCCACTCTGTGTCCATATTCAGCCCCTATAATATACTTTTAATACATGTTAATGTATTTATTTGGTTGTTCTGATAGAAATTAAAGGAGATGATAGAGTCTCATTTTAAGGGGGTTTTCAGAGTGGTTTGGCTCCAAAAAGAAAAAAACATGGCCGTTGAATAAATTCAAGCCATAGCTGCTCCATGTATTACAGAGTAAAATTGCTCCATCACGTTTTCTTAGCTGTAATCTTTACAGAAGCTAGTCACTAGGCCTTCCTTCTGTGACATTTCTGGAGGATATGAACTGCCAACTTTTTGGTTAGGGAACTTATGTATATTAAAAAAAAAAAAGTAAAATCATGACTCTCCTACTGATATAAAATGATAACACATCAAGGAGTTTACCTGATTCATTGATTAACCAGGGACCAGTACACACTACGGAGATCCTAGTGGCATAGAGGTTAAGTGCTACATCTGCTAACCAGAAAGCTGGCTGTTCAAATCCATCAGGCACCCCCTGGAAACTGGGGCAGTTCTACTCTTTCCTACAGGGTCTCTGTGAGTTGGAATCAACTCGACAGCCCTGGGTTTGGTTTGCTTTATTTATTTATTTTTTTAAGTAGATATTGTAACCAGTTAATACAAGAACTCAAAGTACCACACATTTATAGTCAGATAATGACCGCTAAAATGAATTTGCAATTGGATGCAAAACTGGCAAAACTATTCAACAGCCACAGGGTGATAATTGCGTTCCACTGGACACAATGTGTTTTTCTATGAATGGGGATTATTACAATTCATTTTCTATAAGTAAACATTAATCTCTACAGAGATGTAAAATTGCATAGTCAAAAATACAGGCAGATAGATAAACTAGTGAAGACATCCACTAAATTTCAAAACCTTTCACAATTTTTCCTGTAGTCCTCAAATCTGGTTGTGGTCTAAGTGCCTGGCATAAGACTTTATTGTCATGAGCCTGGTCTCTCCTTCCAGCCCTACAGGATGCTACTGTGTCCCTCCGGGTCGTAGACAGGAGCAGTCATCCTGCAGGCTGCAGAGACCAGTTCTCTCATTTCTTGGTGCAAGACTATCAGAGGGCTTCTCTCCCAGCACTTAAGGCAAAGTTTCTTGCCAAAAATGACGGCTTCACTATGGAAGCCTTGGAAAAAAGTTGCCATTGAGTTTTTTCTGGCTTATGGCAACTACATGTGTGTCAGAGTAGAATTATGCTTCGTATAATTTTCATTGGCTGATTTCCTAGAAGCAGATCACCAGGTATTTCTTTCAAGATATCTCTCAGTGGACTCAAACTTCCAACCTTCCAGCTAGCAGACAAGTGCACCCTTCAGGGACTGAATGAGAAGTCTCATACAGTGCCTTTATCAAGGGGCAAAAACAGGGCTAAAGCTGGCTCAAACAGCCCTCGTTGTCGGTGAAGTCTGTCAAACCCACCTCTCTGTTTCTTCACACCTCCGTTGATAAGCCACCTGCTTACATGGGTTTTGCTTTCAGATCCTGCCAGGAAGGTCTTCCTCCACAAGAACCTGGTGTTTCTGGCCGGGCTCTGGTCCTGCCTCACCACTTGTTTGTCTGGGAGAGCTCGGTCAGTTGCTGCCCACAGCTGCACTCTCCGTATTCGCTCGGACTGGTGGTGCTGTTCTGAGTCTGACTCAGTCTGGCTGACTCCCCGGGCCTCCCAGCTGGACTGGTCCCATTATTCTGTTCCCCTGGTATTCCTCATCCTTCAGACGTTTCCCTTTCAGGAATTATATTGAGCTGGTCGGTGGGATGGCCCGTGGCTGCGACGTAACTGTAATCAGGCACTTGAAACAAAGAGGACGTCCGTGCAGATCCACAGTGAGTTCACGTGGTGATGGGGCACCAGGTTCCTTATCGCGCTGAAAGCTCCACTTCGAGCTAGACGCTGTGGGGTCTGCACAGGGGGAAGGGTCGGCAGGGAATGAGGCTGAACACGAAGCACAGACAAGACCTGTTCCCACTCTTCAGATGATTGCATCTAAATGGGGATGAAGGGACATTCCCAGGAGGGTAGCCTGGGTCTTACTTAGGAGCCCATTAGTGGTGAGGACTGCTGCAGAACACCACAGGTGAGGGCCGGAGGGAACAGGAAGTGCGACTTTAGCACAGTCAAAAAGAAATGAGGCTAGGGAAGCCAAACCCAGCCTTATTACTGCTCTTTCCAGCTCTTCTAATTAGCCTCCCCTGGTCCCATTTCTCTACAGAACTCCAAGACACGGTCCTGTGAGCCTTCTCCACAGCTGTGGCCACAGGGAAGAATTCTGGGATGGACAGAGCAACAGCCCACTCTGCGGGAGCACTGATGGAGCCAGCAGGGCCTGAGGCTGCTTTGAGGCCCTGAACACAGGAGAGAGAAGTTGGGGCCTCCTAGAATGCCTAGTGGCTCTTCTTTGTCTCCAGTGGCGGCTTCAGGCCCCTGGGTAGTAGGTGAATAGCAGCCACCAAAAAAATATGTCCAGGTACCAAATTCTTGGAACTTGTGAGAATGACCTTAATTTGGAAAAGGAGTCTTTGCAGGTGTAATGAAATAAAGGATCTCAAGATAAGATCATTCTGGATTAGCCCTTGAAACAGAAAGGCAAAGAGAGATATAAGACAGAGAAGAGGAGACCGCGTCAAGATAGAGGCAGAGGTTGGGTTATGCAGCCACCCACAAGTCAAGGAATCCCTGGAACAGAGGTGGATTACTCACTAATCTGCAGTGTGCAGATTCATCTGTTTTTCACCACATCATGTAAACCCATGTGAAGTTTTCCACTAAGATTAGTAGGTAATCCAGTTAAACCAGTGTAAACCCCGGTAATGTAGTGGTTAAGTGCTACAGCTGCTAACCAGAAAGGTCAGCAGTTCAAATCCTCCAGGCACTCCTTGGAAACTCTATGGGGCAGTTCTACTCTGTCCTATAAGGTCGCTGTGAGTTGGAATTGACTTGACAGCAGTGCATTTGGTTTGGGTTATACCTTGGTTACTGGTTAATCCACCCCTGGCCTGGAGGCACCAACATCTGGAAGAGACAAGGAAGGCTCTTCCCTTGGAGCCTGCTGACACCTTGTTAGACCTCTGACCTCCAGAATAGGAGCGGATGCATTTCTGTTGTTTTAAACCACTAAGTTTTTGGCAGTTTGTTACTATCCCTCAGAAGTTGTGTGAGGTACTATGGATCCAGAGTCTTGAAAGTAGCAAAATAAGCACTGCAACTGCCTGAGTGGAGCACCTTCCAGCATTCTAGCTATATGCAAGGGGTAATGACATGCACATGTTGTATTAATTCATTCACCCCCTTAGATCCTTATTGAGGCCAACAATATGCCAGGCATTGTGTTAAACCAGTTGCTGCGGAATCAACTCACTCAAGGCAACTCCATGTGTATCAGAGTAGAACCATGCTCCATAGGGTTTTCAGTGGCTGATTTTTCAGGAGTTGATCACCAGGCCTTTCTTCCCAGGCACCTGTAGGTGGACTAAAACCTCCAACTTTTGTGCTACTTACTGACCGTATAATGATCAAAACAAAGCTCCTTACATCAGATATCCTACATCCTGGAGAGGATCCAGCTTCAAAGCCAGTTCTCACCAGCATCCCTTTGTCTAGGGCATCCTTATCAATCAGCAAGGGCTTTTCCCTTCTGATATTCTGAAGCCCAGGCTGCCCTTCTGCTCCAGTTTGCTGATACTTTGACCCAGGCTGCACCTGACTGTCCTAGCTCCTTGCCCACATCACTCATTTGGTTTCTAGAACCTATTCCCAGCCTAAGTCCCTTTTTTCTCTGGACCAGCTAATTGTAGGTCTCTTGTAGGTGTTGTGATTAAGACCCCCGACATGGAGTCACACAGTGGGTTTGATTCTTTTCTAGATCGGTAAACTTAGGAAGATATTCGTTATTTCCTATCCTCAGTTTCCTCATCTATAAAATGGGAATAAGAGTGTCTGCCTCACGGGGTTGTTGAATAGGTCAAATAAGACAGTCTCTGGTTCCTAGTAGGTGCTCAGTAAGTAGCAGCTGTTAGTATTTTTGCAGAACTGACACCTTTTCCCAGTTGTCCTTTCTCTCCCATGTGGAGAACCAGGGTCCTTACTGGTCTAACCCAGAAAGTGTTTTTTTTTGTTTTTGTTTGTTTGTTTGTTTGGGGTTTCTGTTTGTCTGTGTTTTGGAGATGTCTCGGGAAGGTACCTTTTAGAATGTATGAGGACAACTGGCTTTGAGTCATACAGCAAAGAACAACCTGGCAGGTACAGTACCAGAAAACAGGGAAATGGGGGTCCCAGCCTAATTCAGTGATCTGCCCACCTGGACTCTCAGAGGATGGAAATGGCAACATCACTTTGTTACACAACTCTGGGGACCACCCAGAACCGGACTTACACAACATGGCAGGCCCTTCATGGTGGCCTGCTCCCCCTACACATCACAGAAGGAGAACTAGAACATCCAGATGCTTTTAATGCACCCATCCTTGAGTCTGAAGTACTAAATTCATTCCAAATGACACACAGACTTCCAACATGAAAGAATCCAGAACCCCAAACCATCAATTCTACCTTCTCCCACAAGCCTACCACTAGAATCTTTGTTAATTGCCATACCAGGGAAGAGAAAGATACTAGAAATTTGGAGCCAACGCAGTGGCTCATCCTTTAATAGGGATGCTTGTCAAAAAAACTAACTAAAAAGCCAGGTTAGGTCATCTGCAAAAGAATGTATTTGACATCAAAGGCAAATTGCTCTAAGTTACAGTGTCTTTCTTGCATTCAATTAAAGCTTCCATTCCAGAAATATTAGTGTGTTTTGCTACCACCCCCACACCAACTGTAAGATCTCACAGCAGCTTTCTGGATTTGCAGCAAACTCTGTATGCCTTCAGAAAATGGTTGCCCAGAGTCTAAGAGTGTCACCGCCTGACATATGGAGAGAGATTTGCTCCTCCCACTGCTGTACCCGTTCTTTAAAAGGTCTTGAAAGATACTCCTAGAAGCAACTCTACAAATGTCGTGTGGATAAGGTAAGGCAACATTTGGAGGAACTATTTCTGCTTCAAGTGAAGCCAACACCAGACTCTCCAATTCAGTGCTATGCAGGCCTGTGAGCAAAGGACTTCACTGTGCCTCTTGGATGGGCTCCTCCCACTCCTGTTAGTCAGGGTAGGTAGTCCGCGGTCCATGTGGCAATTTGTCCATGCTGGAAATCCAGGCTCCTTCCAGACTGGGTGTTAATTCTAGAATGCTTCTCATACCCACCTGGGAGGAGGTGGCTCCACAAGTCCGCTGCGTTCCTACCCAGGCTGCAGGAAAAGAAGCAGTGAAGGACAGTTCCATTCCCTGCAAGATGATTTCCACTCGGTGTTTGTAATCAGGAGGCACATCTGGGAGATTGGAAGCCAGGACTCACTTCCTCTTTGAACCTTCTTATGGACGGCCACAGCTCCAAGCATCTTTTGACCTTCCTATCACCAGCCTCAAGTCACCTCCCAGTGATGTCATCACCAGCCACTGAGGTCTCTCTTGGCAGCCCCAGTACTAGGCACGTGGTGGCCCTGCAGCAGTCCTACTCTTTAGGTGGCAGCTCTTCTTCATCATTCCCGGTTCCTTTTATACCTTTTTCCTTTGGATCCGTCAGCTCTAGTGTTGATTAACACTTCCTGTAGTTACTAATCTCACTGCCCCCTTTGGAATTTCCCAGCTTTCCACCACTTTTTAACTCAGTTCACTACGTTAAATATCGTTCGGTTGAATACTTAGCATGATTTCTGTTTTCCTGACTGGATTCTGTTACAGCCGTAACTCACTTAACGCGTTACTCATGGCTTAATGAATGCTACTTTTCCCCTAGGTGATTCCACTCAGTGGCATTAAAAGAGAATATGTAATGGAAGTAAAGCAATATTAATTTCATTGTTTTTCAATTATCATTTCTTTTCAGGGCTCTCGAGCCTGCCCACAAGCTCCCAAACCAATTGTCACTGAGTCAACTCCTACCCCTGGCGATCCCACGTGTGTCAGAGTTGAACTGTGCTCCATAGGGTTTTTCAGTGGCTGATTTTCCAACAGTAGACAGACCTTTCTTCTGAGGCACCTCTGGGTAGATTCAAACCTCCAGCCTCTCAGCAGTTAAGTCTTTTAACCATCTGCACCATCCAGGGACTGGCTCACTCTAGGTTGCCAGCATCCCACAGAGTGCTGGTTCTCAGCCTTAGGTAAGAATCATCATTAACTGTGGAATCCTCAAAAACACAGATAGTCAGATACAAGTAGAAGTTAATTTCAAGGGCTAGGGATGAGTTTTATATAGAGAGAAAAAAAAAAGTCCTCCAGGTTATTGTATGCGTGCTAAAGTTTGAGAACCTCTAGTGCTCAGAACACAGCACACTCACGGCTGTGGGTGCTTGACTTCTCACAGGTGGTGCAATGCTACCAGCTTATTGATATCTCAGTAATTGTTTGATAATGACACTGACATCTCAATGATCATTCAAGTAATCCCTAGTTTCTGTGACATCAAGTTCAGAACAACCTTGAGCGAGTCTATTACCACAGTAACTTCAGGTTTCTTGGCTCCATTCCTGATGTGAGGGGTAGAGCAGCCTCCCATCGATACTGAGTGGCAGAGTCAAGGTTAGTGTGCTGAAATTAGGGAATGCATCAAGGGAACTGGGCTTCACAAAACCGTAGGTCCATACCCTCTAAAGGCAGCCCAAGCCCTGGGCTGAAGGGAACTAAAAGGAAGACAAAAGACTGCTACTAACTGTTATCACATCACTTGTTCTCTTACCTACTTTTCAATTTTCACCATTTTTTCATAGCTGCCTAATCTGAGGAAGAAAGAAAGGCCTGACAACCTACTTTCAAAAATCAGCCAACAAACACCCTACAGATCACAACTGTCCAACCTATTGTGCACGGTGTCGAAACAGCTAACAACAACAATCTAAGGAAAATCTTGAACTTATAACAATGCTGCCCTTTTAAGTCTGTGTTTCCCTTGCCCATCTCCATACTACGTTTCCCAGATCCAAACCAGAAGCCCTAGCAGAACCCCGTGAGTGAGGAATGTTTCTACAAATGTTGGGTTTTTGTCCTGACAGGTGAATCAAGGTACTAGGTTATCACCAATCCTGGCCTTTGCAATTATTACTGTACCAACTGAGACAGGGTGTCATTAGCAGGCTTCCAAATTCCATCTCAGTGGAGAGCTCCATGGGCAGCCAACAAGCTGGAGGAAGGAAGAGGGAACCAGGCAGGGGCAGGGGCACTGTACTGGGTGACTGTAAATAGTGAGATTGACTTTATTTAATTTTTTCTTTTTTCTTTTTATTATGACTGAGTGAAAATGTGCATTCCCATATAAATTTACATGCCCACCTCTATGCAGGTTCCACTGCTCTCCCTGCCCGGTGACAGCACACTATCCCACTCTGCTCCATACATGTCTCATCCTCCCAAAAGTCTCCTTTCACCTCCTCTCCACCCACTCCCCTTACTCCTATTTAATTTTTTTAACAAATAAATCAGAGCTCATGCATTCAATGGTGCATTTTTTTTTCTATCCATGTTGCCAGGGTTCCCTACCACCTAAAACTATCCCTAAAGTCTCCTGAATATTTTTGTGAAAAACTGTCGATGGCCCCAAATCTTCCTCTGTGGATGGAGCTGATTGTTTGGAAATAGCTGAAGTCACATGAAAACACAGGTGGTGACTAAGGCACTTGACTGAGCAAGCAAGCATCGTTGTTGGGTCAAACCTGGCTTCAGTCAAAGGAACCAGGAGGGAGGGGAGAATACACTGGTGATGAATACAATTTTCAAAAGAAGTTGCGAGGATTTTAGACGGTATTTGGAAGAATTTAACATCTTCCAGATTTGCTTTAGAGGACAGCTCTCATTCTGAGGGAATAGTCTGTGTGTGTGTGTGTGTGTGTGTGTGCATTTTAACCAACTAAATTTCATAAAAGGCTGTACTTCATATTTATAGAGGTTGCACTCAATTCTTTCTCTACAGCTGTCCAGGACATCTTCCTGCCTATCATGACCTGAGTAATGAGATTGTCTGAAAAGGGTAGATTTTGGAAAAAGTGGTATGAAAGATTGTGCCTCCGCTATTATCTCAGTGATCCTGAGCAAGCTACTTAACCTCACCAAACTTTAACATTCTTACCTGTTAACCAGCACAATAACATCACACTAGAGTAACAGAGGATTAAAGGAAATAACATATGCAAGCAGCCAGTGCAGTGCCTAGAAACCCTGGTATCATAAAGGTTAGGCACTTGGCTGCTAAACAAAAAGTTAGCAGTTCAAATCCACCAGCATTTTCACAGAAGAAAAGATCTGGTAATCTGCTTCTATAAAGATTTCAGGCTAGAAAACCCTATGGGGCAGTTCTACTCTGTCGTGTGGGATTGAATGGCTATAAGTCAAAACTGACTTGATGGCATTACAACAACACAACAGTGCAATGCCTTGGCACAAAGCAAGCACTCAATACTTGATGACTATTATTAATATGCTGGTATAGTGGTTAAGTGCTATAGCTGCTATCCAACACGTTGGTAATTTAAATCCACCAGGCACTCCTTGGAAACTCTATAGCACCGTTCTTCTCTGACCTATAGGGGTTACTATGAGTTGGGATCGACTTGACAGCAGTGGGCTTGGTTCGGGGTTTCTTATTAATGTCAGAGCCTTGGTGGCACAGTGGTTAAGAGCCATGGTTGCTAACCAAAAGGCTGGCAGTTTGGCAGTTCAAATCTAGCAGCTGCTCCTTTTAAACTCTATGTGGCAATTCTACTCTGTCCTATAGAGTTGCTGTCCATGAGACTTGACTCAATGGCAGTGAGGTTTTTTATTATTAATGGCAGGAGTTTCTGAGTGGCACAACAGTTAAGCATTCAACTACTAACTGGCAGTTGGTGGATTAAATCCACCCAAAGGCACCTCAGAAGGAAGTTCTGGCCTCACTTTCTTCCCACATGGGCATCTTACAACACAGCAGTGGACTTGCCCCAGAGTGAGTGATCCACAAGAGATTTCCAATGATCACAGCCATTAGAAATCTTAAGGAGCACAATTCTACCCTAAAATACATAGGGCAGCCACGAGTTGACTCAATGGAAACTGGTTAGCTGCTTTTTATTATTAATGACACCTTTATTACTACTACCAGCATGTAGATGTGGCATCCAGGGAGATTCTGCTCCACAATCTCTCCTTTGTAGAGATATAGATACATATATTTACATGAACTGGACAGCTAAGCCCAGAACAGCCCATAACGAATTTTAAGCAGAATAAGGAAAAGTCACTGGCAGCATCCTGGAATAATTTCTTCATCTCTAGTTCTGCCTACTATGCTGTGGCATCCTGCATAATGAAAAGGTTGCATTATCTCAAAGCATGCTGATATTTTAGAATGTTAATACAGGAGGTCTCATGAACCTAACAGGACTGAGAAACACAATATTCTGTATATCCTAGATAACAGTTTTCCCTTTTGAGAACCAATACTTTTCCCAAATTTTAATTGCTTAGAGAAAAATTTCCCTGAAGTATAGAATTCACCACTTTATAAAGCAAAGGACATGATTTGACTTTTTCATTATAACCTGGGATCACTATTATAAAAACCTCAGTGCAACATAAAAGGGTCTGTTTTTTTTAACTTTTCTGCTTTCTACTTCCTTCATATCAGGTACTGGCTAAGTGAAACAGGCTTGAGACATGACACATTCACCTATCTTGGAAATGGGAAGGTAAATACTCAGAAATCACTGATACTGGGGCAGTGGCCACCTGCTAGTTAAAAGGATGGGTTCTTTGGTAGGCAGACCTGGGGTGAGAACCTATTGCTACATGACCTTGCAAATTACTGTACTTAACCACAGCTTCCTTATCTGTCCAATGGAGTCATCTATCTCATATGGGAGTCATGAATCTTAAATGGGAAAATGGATATAAAGTGCTTAGCATAGGACTAAAAAGATAGGAAATGTTCACTAAATATTATCTACCCAATCACTAGAAAATGATACAATTTTTGATAAAGTAGAGGGTCAGCAAAAATGAGGGAAACACTGAACGAGATAAATTGCCACAATAGCTTTAAAAAAGACACTCAAATATACCAGCTGTCATGAACATGGCACAAGTACAGGCACCATTTCATTATCATACATGAAGCTGGACTCAGAGTTCAACTGACAGCAACTGTCAACATTATTTTTATTACCAGCAAGTACTATCTCCAGGAAATCCTAACTTCCCTCACTGCATCACTCAAAAATACTCATCCTTGGTATAACTTTTTCCTTCTGTCTGTTAGGTAAGGCTGATAGAAGTAGCAGCCTGAACCGCCAGTGACTAAAGCCCTGTTCCCCCACCTATTCACCTAATCATGGCGGAGGTCCCAGACAATCTCAGCAAAAGAATTTCCAAGCGTTCTGTCAAAAGCCAGCCCAATATTCTCATCGTGGTCAAGTGTCTTATATTGCCTGACTGGCCACTCAGCCTAGCCCAGCCTGCTGTTTCTGGGGGCTGTGGGGCAGAGACACCAAGAATGGGAATAGGATCCAGAGACCAACACACCTGCCAGATCAAGTGGTCAGGCCTCAACTGGTGATCATTGGTGGCAGAGGGCAGCAGGCTGGAGGCCTCCAGAGCCTCTTGTCTGGCATCACCCATGGCACCAAATATGAATTTACTGCAGAGCAGTAGCCATGTCCTCTGGTGAGAACTAGGAGGCTGTGGAGTCCTCAAAGAGATGATTTTCTATCATCTGCATCCTGTAGGCATTAATTAGCACCCTCGATGGTGTTTTATTCTGGTCACTCTGAAGTTAAGGCAACAGTAACAGCTGCAGCCTTTCTCCACCATCCAGATTACAAGCCACTGGGCGACTCCCACTCTGCACTTCATCGTGAACAAGCACCGTCAATAAACCAGCAAAAGGCACTGGAGTCAGTGACAAGTGTTTTCTACCAGACACACATCACTGGGCTAGTGTTCAAGCCTTTGCATATCCCAGGCTGTCACTGCCTCAAAAGTGACGTTCCCAAGATTTGGGAATATCTGATAACTGTATATTTTTTGTTTTTCAGGCCTGTTTTTTCTCCACTAAACCTACTGTTAAAGAAAATGCCTCCTTCCTCCTCTATTTAAACGTAACTCTTAATCCCTCAAGGCAACTAAAAATCTGTAACAAAGTAATTAGATAAACTATAGCTAGCCTGTAGAATACAGATATGCCAATTAAATAAATCAATGATTTATTTATGTCAGGAAAGGTGTGTGTCAGGATTGTATCCTTTCACTATGCCTTTTCAATCTGTATTCCAAGCAAATAATCTGAGAAACTGGACTACATGAAGAAGAATGAGGCATCAAGATTGAACGGCCACTATGTCCAGTCCTCTCTGAGCCTTGGTTGTGTTCCCATGTTTCCTCCTGGGTAGAAAAGAAATGGGAAGTTCCTCTGCAGTCCATGAGAAGGGCCAACTTTTCTCACCCCCAGGTCACCTAGAGGAGAAAGTATGCTTGCTGCGATGTCCCAAACTGAAAGCCTCCTGCATGACTGCTCCAAAGAGCTGCTGTGGCTCCCTGAGACACACCATGGGTCAACAATTTGTCTTAGGGGGAGAACACATAGCTCTACCAGTCCTTCAAAGATGGCTTTTGGAGACAACATTCCTTCCCAATGCTCAGTGTGTGGTGTTTCTACAAGTGGAGGCCTCCAGACTGCACCCCAGCAGGAACTCCCCAGCCCAGTCAATGGAAGAATTTTGAAGGTCTCTGAATCATGAAAGGGAGGGAGTTGAAAAGAGAAGAACATTCTAGGCTTGGGTGCGGCCAAAGAGAATTGACATTCTACTGGATGCGGAGAGGGTTCTGGAAACTCTTGCTGACAGCTGGGCTAGGGCTGGGTAAGGAGCTGGGGGAAAACAGTGTAGGGTGGGTCCTGGAATGAAAATAAATAAAACACCCCACTGTAATTCCTCTGTGCAGGAACAGTGGAGGGGCCCCAGGCAGGCCAGCTAGTGGCATGGTTTACATTAAGAGTGAGCGAGCCCTACTGGAGGGTCAAGCAGTGACCAAAAGAGCACAGTAACTAAGACCTCAGTCCCTCGTGCAACGTTCGTGTTGGAGAGACAAGCCATCCCAAGGCCCAGAGAAGAGAGTAGAAAGGTGCACAGGCTGGCCAGGTATTGAGGGAAAGGCTGCGTACGTCCATGAGTGGGTGCCCTGATGTGTGGTTGGCCCAGCCCAGAGGATTGTTGTGAGAGCAGAAAGAATGAGAAAGTCTTAGCTTTTCTCTTGGAGGAGTTGTAGGTACCAGTTGCCTAGATGAGATCATCTAGGATGGGAGCTGAGTCCCACACTCCCTTAGTCCCCTTTGTGTGTCAGAGAATCAACAGTCATGTCTAGGGCCCAAGTCTCTTGACTGTCAGATCACAGGACATAGCAGCTGAGCTTCCTCAAGGTGTTCTTGGGGAAAATTAGTAGAAACAAAATCTACTCCCAACCCAGAAAATCTGTCCACCAAAAAAGAGAAAGAAAAGCTTTGTTACCAGATAAGTGTAACCCTAATACCTTTAAACATGTTTTCCCCTTTTCAAAATGTGTAACTGAGAGCTTCACATAACCAATGCCATAACGATACTCTAAGTAATCTGTAAGTGTTTTTTACTGCACCAGCTACTCTGGCCCTCTACACTGGCCTCTTTCCAAAGGGGTACAGGGCCCCCTCAGTTCCTGTGGCTTTGGTCTCCCTCATCTTCCTTGCTCCTCTAAAAGATGGCCTTAAGCCTGGAAAACAACAGCTAGAGACCAAGTTGGGCCAACTGTCTCTGTCCCAGAGATTGGAATCCTGAGCACACAGAGCAGGAAGCTAGTTAGAGCTGAGTCATCTGTGCGGAGCTCCGAGGGGTGCTCCTGCTCTCAGCCCTCCCAGGGTCTGGTATCGAACTCAGTCCAATTTGGCCAGTATGCCCTCTTTAGTTGAAGTCTGTCAGCCCAAGCCAAGCCCATTGCTGTCAAGTTGATTTCAATTGATAGTGACTGTATAATCTGAGTCATTTTTTTTAAAAAAACTTCTTATTGTGAGATAACTTTAGCTTCACATAAAGTTGTAAGAAATAATGCAGATGATCTTACATATCCCTAATCCGCTTTCCTCCAGTACTACCACTGTAGTGCAATAGCACAACCAGCAGATTGACATTGATGCAGTCTACTAACCTTGTTCAGATTTTACCAGTTTCACATGTACTTGTTTGCATGCACGTGTGTGTCTATGTATTTAGTTCTTTGCATTTTTTTTTAAAATTGTGCCTTAGGTGAAAGATTACAACTGTGGTTTCTCATACATCTACCAGTCACTTCTTATTGTTCACAGCCAGGTATCCCTGCCTGACAGAGCAACTGCAGAGCAGGGCATCTCCGCAGAGATGATTATCTGAATGGAGTAAGGGACTCAGAACCCCGGAAAGACACATGGTCTTCCCACTGTCTCCATTATCTTTTCACTCCAGGTCATCAGGGGGTGTCTTAGGCTGGGTTCTCTGGAGAAGCAAAACCAGGAAAAGGTCTATATATGTAGACAGAGTGTGCAATTTCTATCAAGGAAATGGTTTATGTGGTTGTAAAGGTTGAAAAGTCTCAAATCTGTGGGTCAGACTGGAGGTTTCTCTTGACTCACGTAGCTACAGGCATTTGGTGAACCCACGATCTACAGTTCAGACAACAGACCTCTGACTCACAGGCTGCAGAAGGTGACAAATACTAAGACTGGCAGGTAAGCTCGCAGGCCACTGGCTTATAGACTGCAAAAGCTGATGAATCCCAAGGCCAGCAGGCAAGGTGCTAGCTCAAGTCCCAAGAACCAGAGGTCAAATGAACAGAAGCCAGCTGCAGAATCCATAGCAAGCCAATGCCCTCAGCCTTTCCAGAAGCCCACCTGTATTGAATGCAGGCCACACCCCAAGGGAAACTCCTTTGCAACAAATTGACTCCACCCAGCAGATCCCATCATGGAGGTGATCACATTATATCAGGTCTCATTATGGAAGTGATTACATCATTACATGACTGCCAGAATGCATCCTAACCACCACACCACTGAAGATCATGGCTCAGCCAAGTAGACATACCACCTTAGTGATTACAGGAGGGCTTACCTGCCTGCCTTTTTCTCTTAATTCATTTTTTTTACTCATAGTAATATAGGTATTTATTTATAAAAGTCCAGCAATTAATAAAGAGGGCCACAACAATCAGGGAATCAAGAGAAATTTTAAATAGATCAAAAATTCAAACATAGATATTGAAACTTCAAAATCACTAGAAGAAAACAGATGAATTCCTTTATAAGCTTTGAGTGAAGAAGGTATTTCTAATTAGGACTCAAAATCCAAACTCTGTAGAAGAAAATATTCATAAATTTGACTGCATATGAATAAATAACTTGGCAGATACTAGAACCCAAAGAACTCACTGTTGTGGAGTTGATTGCTATTCCTACCAATCCTAAAGACTATAACAGCAGACACTAGTAGCAAACACAATAACAAGCTAGAAAAAAGTATACAGGAATGAATGCTGAGGTGCAAGGTGAGGGTAATACTGGCCGTGATTAATAACTGGGCTAGGCCATGAATCTCAGTGGTTTGGCAATTATGTAATGATATCCTCTGTTATCACATAGATTTTTGCATAATGACCTGGTCTTTGGAAACTTATCAAGTTGATAATGAGGTGTGGATATATTTGAAACACAGAGAATTAGTTTCCCTGTAAAGTAAAGAGTTTCTGGAAATCAAGAAGAGAAAAAGTAAAAAGCCAAAGGGAATGTGGGCAAAGAACATAATCAGAAAAATCGCAGAAAAGGAAATACAAATGATTCTTAAACATATTAAAGATTCTTAAACTCATTCATGAAAAGAACAGTGGCATATCTTTCCTCATCCATCAGACTGAAGCAGATCAGAAAGTTTAACAGCACATTCTTCTGATGAGTCTTTGGGGAAACAGCTGCTCTCATACCATTCTGGTGGGAGAACAAGATGGCTGTGGGGAGCAGTAAGTCAATATCTATCAAGAGCATTTGCCGTTTTGAAGTAGGCAGTCAAGACTAATTCCATTTCTTTACCTGTTTTCCTTAAAATTCCAGGCTTCCTAGCACTACGTGCCCCAGTAAACCACACATTAACTTGCAGGAGCCATTGAGATAGAATCTTTGCAGTTTTTACAGATTTCTTCTTAAAAATCAACAAACAAGTGGAGGTACTGGTCGACCACTGAGGCTCCCACTGAGCATCTGGGTCCCCAGTTCCCAACGCATGTCTCATCACCCGGACTCCCCCCACCCCAGGAGCCCACATTCTTTCTTCTTTCATACCTAATGTTTACTCTTACCTACATAAGCCCTCTATGTGCTGTGGGAGTCGGGCAGGCTCTGAGGACACAAATTCCCTCTGTCCCTTACATGCTGGCATGTAATAAACCTTTGGGGCATTTACTTTACCCCCCCTCAGCATTGGTTTTTGCAGCAGGTGGACTAAACCTGTGTTTTACAATAGCATTTGACCCCTGTGGAAACTTTTTCTACAGCTATAATCTGTACCTGAGAAAAATAACACATTATTCATTTCAGTGTTGTTGATATCAACAGAACATTGCAAACATCTCCAGAGACCAGCATAAAAAAGAAAGAAGAAAGCAATGCCAAGTGATGGCACAAAGCTTTTTTAAAAAAAAAAAAATCAGTCCAAGGTACAATTGGTCTCTAAACCCCTGGAGCAGCAAAGGAAGAAAAAGAATCAAGAGTAGAAGGAGGAAATTGAATTTGTGATTGATTACCTCCACAAACAGCTACCTCCCTTGCCATGAGACCAGAAGAAATGGATGGTACCCTGATACCATTACAGAAGGTTTTGATTAAATATTCTAAAGGAGAATCCTGATCAAGAGGAGAAGGAAATATGAAACACAATTTTAATCTTCATAGAATACAGACTTTGTGGTGCTATTGAGGTTGGATAATTCCTAGAAATTACTGCCATGAGATAATGTTTAACCCTGAAACCATAAACCAAAAATATCCCTTGAAGCCAAATAATAGTCCAGCTTCAATAGTAAAGGATGTCCGTTGTGAGCAGTGTGCTCTTTGAAAGAACTTACTGTATGGGATCAAATGATTAACAGCAATTCAAAAGCTTACATAGGAATCTTGAAGAGACATGAATTCATGTCCACAAAATAGGAATGAATTGGAGAATGAGGGTGAGAATGGCTCCACAATTCCAAGAAAACAATCAATGTCATTGTATTATACATGTAGAAACTGTTGAACTGGAGTGTGTTTTGCTATATTTTTCAACAACAGTGTGTATATATGTATATATGTATGTATACATATACATATATATTTTTAAATATATCTAGCCCATCTCCATGTTTCACTTACAGAAAACTTCTAAAACCTTTTAACTGATTTTTCAGATACTTACCTCTATCTTCCTTTTAAAAGAATGGTTAAACATAAGTTGTTTCTTAAATTTTCAATTTGAAGTATAATCTACTGATTTTCCTTTAAAGTAGAAAAGTTTTGAGGGCTATTATTGTCTTAGGCATCTAACAGTGCTTTAACAGAAATACCACTAGTGGATGACTTTAAGAAGGCAAGTATCATTTTGTCATAGTCTAGGCTAAAAGTCCAAATCCAGGGTGTCAGTTCCAGGGGAAGGCTTTCGCTGCTGGCTCTGGAGGAAGGTCCTTGTCATCAAATCTTCCCCTCGACAGGGAGCTTCTGGGGCTCAGGGACCCACATGCTTTCCAAAGGATGCACTCAGCTCCCATCTCTGCTTTCTTGCTGGAATAAAGTCCCTCAAATCTCTCCACTAGCTTCTCTCCTTCATATCTCCAGAGACTGCCTCAATTGTACACATTGAGTGCTGGCCCACCAACACAACTGCAGCCCATCTTCCCCCATTAACACCACAGACGCAGGGTTTCTAGCATGCAGGAACATCATACCCAGAATCATGGCCTAACCAGAATGCTGCACACCTTTTGGGGAAGACACAATTCAATCCAGGACAATCACGTGTCCCCACTTCTAAAGCACACACACACAGAGCATTCACTGCACCTTGGGATTTTTCAAAAATAGTGACAACAGTTTTGCTGTTAAATTGATGTTCAATATTTTAATTATTGTGAATACATAAATACTCCATAAATACTCTTTACAGCTAAGCATGATTACAGTTCCTTTCTCAGATATTTTTTGTTTTTTCTGGAATTAATAGTTGCCTTGTTTATCACTTAACCGTGTTTAATGTATTTGTTAATAATTTATCCTTCAATTTTCTATATGTTATACATTTCAGATCACCCATCAGTCCTATTTTTTCACCCTGGAAATACTACTACGTAGTCCTCCAAGTGCTTTCTTTACCATGCATTTGCTTTCCCTGCTGCATAGCTGCCACCCTGAAACCTCTCTTCACCGTTATACTGAGAATTTCCTTTGCTCTCTCCATTCCATGTGTTGAATTCATCGTGGTCTGGACCCCACAACTTTTTTATTTACTCACTTGTTTTGGTAAAATGTGTTCTCTAGTACCATCTTAAGAAAGAGTACATTGAGAAAACTTTGAGATCACGCATGTCTGAAAATGTCTTCATTATACCTTTACATTTGACTGTCAGTTTGGCTAGGTATGGAAACAAAAAACCTACTGCCTTCGAGTCAATTCCAACTCATAGCTACCCTACAGGACAGAGGAGTACTGCTCTGTAGGGTTTTCAAGGAGCACCTGGCAGCTTCAAACTGCCAACCTTTTGACTAACAGATGTAGCACTTAACCATGGTCTCCAGGGTTTCCTCAGCTAGGTATACCAAGTTGGAAATGATTTTTCCAATGCTCCATTTCCTTCTAACATCCAATTTTACTGTTGAAAAATCTGAATCCATTCTATTCCTGATTTCTGTTACAGTCTATTTCATCTCTCAAGAAATATGCCAGAAATCTTGATTTCTGGTATTATGAAATTTCATGCTGATGAGCATTAATGTATGGTTTTTAGTTACTACCATTACTCACTGCGTTCAGGTACTCTGTGAGACCTTTTAATCTCGGCTTGTGAGTCCTTCAGTTCTGAAACTGTTCCTATGATAATTTCTTCCAATCAGTTTTGTCTCTTTCTGAATATGCTATTAGTTGGATATGAAACTCCTTCATCAACCATTTCATTGTTAAATTGTTTCTCTTCTACTTTTCAAATCTGTATTTTTTACTTCCTAGTTCCTACGAAATTTTACCAATTTTATCTTCTAACATTTCTTCTGAATTGTATTGTTTCTGCTATGTAATTTTAATTCTTAGAAATCATTCTTTTTTGTTATCTGCTTTTATAGTATCTTGTTTTTGTTTCATAATAGATAGTACCTTTGATTTTTTTTTTTTTTTTTTGGCTCCCAGAATGTTTTTTTCTTTCTCTAGCTTCTTTTTCTTTCTTGTTTATTTTAGTTTCTTTCATGTAATGAACATACCATGTTAAAAATAAGTTTCCAACCTTTTTAAACATTGATGTCTTCCTATTCCTAAGTCTAGTGTCATTTACATTTCTCAAATTGTTCATTTTTTAAAATAATTATATAAGTAACATATAAATATGGTCTTATTGCCAAGGGTTCAAACAATAAAGAACATACAGGAAAAAATATAAAAAGTTCTCATATACTCCCATTTCTGTTCCCAAAGTAACATGGTCAAGAACTAGTACCAAGACTCTTTCCACCATACAAAGAAATGCAGATATAATAAACTGCCTTTCATGGAGGACAGGAGCTATATGCACATGTGTGTGCACGTGCTTGTGTGTATGTGTGTCTGTGTAAATTTTAAGTTAGTTACTTGACCCACTTGAGTTATGTGATTTTTTAATTAATCATCCAACATTTGAATATTAGGAGACCAAGTTAAAAGTAGGATTCCCAAACTCTTCTTAAAAAATTGTCAATTTGTGTAACACTGAGCCCATATAGACCTACTATGGAGGGGCATCTTTTCTACAGCTCTTCCGGTCTTTATTTGACCTGTACTCGTGCACGTTACTTGCCTGCTGCTGTATGCATTGGGTTTGGTGCTCGGTCAATTTGTCTATGTGCTTTCTTGGATGCTGTAACACATTCACACCCTAGCTAATGGCAGGTCAGTCTACAAGATCACAGGAAGGTCTGCTGGATGTCAAAGCACAAAGTAGGAAGACCCCTCTTTAGCATTACATGGAGAGAAGTGGGCTGGGGAAGACCAGATCCTGGTTTAGTGGACTGATAGACCTAGAAGGAGAATGGCCCCATTGATTACAGACTGAAAACTGACTCCCAACTTCTCTGATGTCATAGAATCAAAACACACTTTCTAAATGGAAGACTAAATACAAGCTGAAGGGTGGATGAGGCCAGCAGCAGCAGAGCTGTTGACTTGCTGTGGAAAGAGGGCATTCAGTATGAACTATCTGAGCATTGACCCCTAAGCACAGTCCCTTGTGAATCAAACGCAAGTAGACCCTTTGTACGTGTAGCTCTGATCTCGATACACAATTCTCCTTACATAACCAGGTAAACAAGTCATATATGCATCATCCAAAGCAGATCATGGTTCAATCCCAGATGAATGGTAATGAGCACAAATTTTATGAACTTTAATATTGAAAAGGGCTAGGCAGCAGTTGGTAAAATTGTATTTGTAGAAATATAGTCTGTATTTGTCCAAAGGAGAAAACATCCCTGTCCATTTTAATTCACTGCTCTACAGGTATATTTTGGTGTTTCTGTATTTCTTTTTTACAATCTCACAGGTGTTTGGGACAGCTTAAGGGCAAAGAGAATGAGAGCAGGTTATCTGTTCAGTTATCTGTAAGCACAGAGCAAAGGGCCTTGACTTCTGCCAATGTCCGTCAGTTAAAGAGCTCATGGGATGCTTCTAACAGAAGTGCACGGTGACTGCGTTTTGATCATGGTTGTCTCCTTAATCCACCTCCAACCGTTCTCCTCCTTTTCTGCCAGCTTCACTCCCCAGAGTCCCAAAAGGAGTCTCCAGTTGTCCCTCAGCTCCAAAACATATACAGTATAGAAACAATATTATAGACACTGTTAATGTTTATTTTCTCGCTCCCAGTGTGATACCAGCCTTTCTTCCACTAAATTGCTTCAGTAAATTGTGCTTGTGAAATAGAAAGGTTGTCTTTGGCAAACTTTCATTCTGAGCAGAAGTAAAGGGGCATTTAATGGAAGGATGTAGAAAGAAGGATGCAGACTCCCTCCACAGATGGTATTTTAGGACTCAGACAAAGAGAAAAGGAATGGAAGCATCATGGATTGAATTGTGTCATCAAAACGTATGTGTCAATTTGGCTAGGCCGTGTTCCTTGTATTGTGTGTTGTCCTCCGTCTTGTGACCTGATGTAATTATCCTATATGTTATACATTCTGTTGCTGTGATATTAATGAGGTAGGATGTTAATGGGACAGGACACAACCAACAGGATTAGGTTGTGTCTTGAGTCAATCTCTTTTGTGATATAAAAGAGAGAAGCAAGCAGAGAGGAAAGGAATCTCATTACCACCAAGAAAGAAGACTCAGGAAAGGAACATGTTCTTTGGACCCAGGGTCTCTGAGCTGAGAAGCTCCTAGACCGTATGAAGTTTGATAACAAGGATATTCCACCAGAGCTGACACAGATACAAAAGCCTTGCCCTGAAACTGGTGCCCTAAATTCAGACTTCTAGCCTCCTAACCTGTGAAAGAACAAATTTCTGTTTGTTAAAGTCATCCATTTGTGATATTTCTGTTATGAACACACTAGACAACAAAGACAGGAGAGGAGTGAGGAGACCAATTACATGACAGTTCCTCCTCTTATGCCAGATTAAACTTATTCCTTCCTTCACTTTCATCTAACATGGCTACCATAATTTCTCTTGGTGGCTTGATATTATTGCACAGAAAAAATGAAAATCTACACCATGACCGAATCCAAATACTAAAACCATTTAAGATACACTACTCCTGGGGCCTACAACAAAAATATAATACATTTCTCCAAATGTGACCTAATTATAACTGTCCTTTTAAGTTTTATTTCCCACAGGGAACAAATGTCTGCAGTCAAAAATAGCTCTTGAAACAGGTCCATGTTGCCACAAAACTTTTCAGAGTCACTTAAATGTTATCCATATTCCCACTTTATTTTTCTCTTCTATTCCTGATAAAAGCCGGAACAGCCAGGATTGACAGGCAGCCAGGCAGTACTTCAGGCCAGGGACACACTGGGCTGGAATTCTCACGGCCAATACCTTCCCATTCAATTAGACGAGGGAGCAGGTGATACTTGCTCTCTGGCATCCCCTGCATCAGCGACCTCCCGTAACCCCTGCTCTCACCCTCCAGGCGAGCCTTGCATCCTCAACAGTCAGAACTCCAGTCTGTTCTCTCCATTTCCCTGTGAAATCCAGGCCCACATGGGATTCCTTGAACTCACTGATGCTGCCCCCAAATGGTCTTGCAATGCTCAGACCTCACCTTCCCTTCACTTCATGGTCCAAGGTGCTCACTCTCTCCTTCTAATTTCTGTCTCAGCAATTCTCCTTTTGGAGGTAATCCTGCCTGTCAGAACAGAGAAGCCTTCCTCTCTGCCTAGCTGGCACCCCTTCCTTTATTTGCACTGACTTGGAAAAATCTGGCTCCTAGCAGTGAAGTTCTGTAAGGACACTTTCAGAAGCTGCTGCTTTTTCAACTTCTCCATTTAACTCCTTCTAAAAAAAGGAACAAAAGACAAGGACTCTTTTGATCCAAGGCCATAGACACTGAAGATTCTGAAATAAGAGATGCTTAGGCGTCGATCTCAACTCCACTGTCTCTGAGGCTAAGATATGTGCTTGAACTCCCTAACCCTTAGCTTCCTCATCTTTAAAATAGGTAGAATAAAGGAGTGACCACTCATTATTGCAAGGATTCAAACTGAAATGGTGAATGCCAAGCACTTAAGCACACAGCCTACCATGTGGTAAGCACTCAGTAAATGTGAGCTATTATTATTAGAACATTTGAATAAGTCACTCCTTCCAGTTAAGATAATGCCATTTGTGCAGATATAAGATGCTATTTCTGCTTGACAGGGAGTGCTAGAAGGATTCAAGCCAAAGATGGCCAGGCACTAAATTACCTTTTTGGCTCTCTGGATGCTCTTGCTTTTGGTTCCAGCTCACAGAAGTAAACAGCTAAGAAAAGAAAGAGGCAACAGCCAGAATCGTACCAGGAGACCCTGGGGGGAACTCATAAGCAAAGGTGTGCCTTTCCCAGGGCCTTCTCCAACCTGAAAAGTAAAAACTGAGGTTTTTTTTTTTTGTTTGTTTGTTTTTTTAAAAAACTGAGTTTTAAATGGAGCAGACCACATTTTAATTTTTCATTGCAGGAGTGTACAGTTATTCTGTGTTAAATGGTACTCTTGACCCCTTATTGGAGATGAGGGCAAAGGGACAGTTGACTGGTATTCAAAGCTGGATTCAAAACGCCAAGTCTGGTGTTAGAAGCTTTGTAAAATAATACAGTCACTGAGAGCTTCTCCCCTACAGCCTTGCCAAAAAAGCACTGCAGGCTTCTACCTAGAAAGACTAGATAAAAAGAAAGAAAATAACATTGCTGGCTGGGAGCAACAAACAGCAGACAGGCAAAAGGAAACCTTCAAGGAAAGCTGCTTGGCCGTAAGCATGATAGAAACCTGGAGGCCAGCAGGGGTGATCTGGAAGGGGAGCGGTAAGCTGAACCAGAGTCCGTCTTGTACACCTGCTGTGCTCTTACACTGTGCTAGGAACCAGGGTCATTGAAGATCCAGTCTCCACACAGCGCATTCTCACTGTGTTGATAGCATACACTCCAAGAAGACAGTTGAAGTAATGCATGATTATAGAGCTTATGTATAAGACAAATGTAATGGAAACACAATAACCTTCTACTAAATATTAATAAAAAACAGGAGATAATAAAATATGTTCTAGAAAAACCCCTGGGGGGAACATGATCATATTCCACCTGATAACATCACTAAAGGAAGAGGGTTGGTTAATTATTTACATGTTGTACCTGGCAAAGGAGTGAAGGCACCTATCTTAGTCATCTAGAGCGGCTGTAACAGAAATGTAACAAGTGGATGACTTTAACACAGAAGTTTATTTTCTTCCAGTTTAGGAGGCTGGAAGTCTGAATGCAGGACAATGACTCTTTATGTTAGCTATGGAAAAGTCCTTGTCTCTTCAGCTTGTTTCCCGGGTCCTCAGAGTTCTGCATGTGGCTTGGCATCAATCTTCTCACACCTCACCTTTGCTCCCTTGTTTAATTTATTTTTATCTCAAAAGAGATTGACTCACAATATGCCCTAATCCTGCCTCCTTTACATAACAAACATAACCTATTCCCAAATGGAATTACAACCACAGGCCAGGATTAGGGTTTGTAACACATATTTGGGGGGAGGGGACAAGTCAGCTCTCACAGCACCAAACATAACCTGTCATACATACCCTTTCTGGGGATGATACATGCAACAGTTAAGCATTTGCCACTAACAGAAATGCTAGTAGTTGAAATCCATCCAGTGGGTCTTCAAGAGAAAGACTTAGCAATCTGCTTCTACAAAGATCATAGCCTAGGAAATCCTATTGGACATTTCTACTCTGTCACATGGAGTCACTGTGAGTCAAAAATGAAGTCAACAGCACAAGACAACAACCATAGTCCACTCATCTGTAGTCATTTGCTTTAGATGTCAGAATGTGTTAGTATCTGTCTGCTGGGCCCCCTCTTCCTTCCCACACCTACACGTGTAGGGTTTTCAGCTGATCTGTATCAAGTCACAGGGTAACAATGGTACAGACACGGTCCACAGCCCCTTGCCCTACCCCAGAACCCTTTTACAAAAACACCTTGGAGCATGCTCTGTAAGTTGGAAGTGCCAAGCACTGATGCCTCATGAGTTACCCTCGACCATGAGGAATGGAGTGGATGGATAACCTAGCTTTCACACCCCTTCTTCATGATCTCTTAGAGGTCCTTCGTAATGATCGAGCACCAGTTGCCCATGGCGGGAATTTGCTCCTCTACCTTCCCTTTATTTCCTTGCCTCCCTTCTGAGTCTCACTTCCCCCTCATCACTATGCTTCTCAGATCATCTGCCAAATAAACAACTGACTCCCAAATTCTCATCTCAGGATTTGCTTTTGGTATAACCCAAACAGGCAGGCAACAACAAAAATAGAGATTATCTAGTCATGTCCCTGCCACCAGGTAGGCCTCCGAGAAAATACACTAGACAAATAGCTTGTAGAGATCCCACACTTAACACCCACTCCCCTGTTGATTCAGAACTGTAACTGTACCTTCAGAGTTTAGTAGCCATGCCTAGCACAAAGTAAGTGCTCAAAAATTTTTTGTTCATGAACCAAATTGCACCACCAGATTCCCAGGTGGAGAGTAAATCTTGATTTTTCTCTTCAGCTTTTTTTTTCCCAGCTTCACTGAAGTATAATTTACACAGCATAAAATCTACCCATCAAAAGTACACAATGCAATTATTTCTAGAAAATTTAGAGTTCTGCAACCATCCCCATAATCTAGTTTCCATCACCCCAGAAATTCTTCCATAAGTGTTTGCAGTCGAGTTTTGCTTCTACCCCGCTCCAGCCCCAGATCTGCTTTCTGCCCCTGCAGATGCTGCTTTTCTCGGTATTCCCATGAGTGTAATAAGTAGTCTTCTGCTTCCACTTTCATTCACGTAGCATGTTTTTCACGTTTATCCATGTTGTAGCATGTATCACAGTTTATTACTTGCTGTTGCTGAGTTGTATTCCATTGTATGGATATGCCACATTTTGTTTATCCATTTACTAACCGGTGATCATTTCCATTGTTTGCAGTTTGGGGGTTTGCCTTAGCCTGGGCTCTCTAGCAAAGCAAACCTAGTTGAACATATAAACAGAGAGACAGACAGAGAGAGAGAGAGAGTGAGAGAGAGAACTTTGTATCAAAGAAACAGCTCATATGCTTGTAGAGGCTGGAATATCCCAAATCTGTGGATCAAGGCAGAGGTTTCTCCTCATTCATGTAGCTACAGGTGCTGGTGAATCCCAGAGAGCAGGGCTCTTGCTCACAGGCTGTGAAGATCTATGAATTCCAAGTTCAGCAGGTAAGCTGCTAGCTCAAGTCCCAAGAACCTAAGCAGGAGCCAGCTGCAGGAGCCAGAGAGAACAAAAAGCCAGAATGTCTGCTTATATGCAGATATAGGGGCCACAAGTCAATGAAACTCTCCCAAATAATTGGCTACTCAAAGCAGATCCCATCATGGGAGTGATCACATATGAACATTGAGAACCATGGCCCAACCAAGTTGATGCATAATCTTAACCATCACAGGGATAGCATGAATAACGATGCTATGAACATGCACATAAAAGTCTGTGTCATCATATGTTTTTGCTTCTCTTGTGTAGATACCTAGAAATAGGATCTAGCTTTTTATTCTGAAAACCTTCAAGTCTATAGAAAAGTTGCAAGAATGGTACATTATGTATCCTTTATCTAGATTACTGGATTGGAAATATCTTGCCATATTTGCTTTATCGACAGCACTTGGCTGGCTACCTATATAAAATACTTTTATAAACCATTGAAGGAAGTTGCAGACATTATCACATATCACTCTAAATACTTCAGTATGCATTTCCTAAAAATAAGGCCATTCTCCTACACAAATACAGTATCATTATCACAAGGTTTATTTTTCTAAATTTATTTTTAAATTCTTCAAAACTGCAAAAAAGTTGAAAGAATAACACACAAAAGTGAACTTGTCTTTGCTCCTGTCATGTCCACTATTGCTCCTTGGCTCTTCTTTCTCAAACCCTCTCACTGCCACTCTTCCTAAAATATTCATATTGGGCTGTTCTCAGTGCACAGCCATGCAATATTTCTGATTTGTCATACTTGTACACTGCCCACCCCCCTTGTTTATTCCAGGAGTTTGGGCCCTGCTGTTGCAAGACTGAAGGTATCTCTAGCGGGCAGCCCTGAGGGATATTGCAAAATTCTCGAAACCTCCCTCATCTCTCCATCAAGGCTTGGGTTAGATGTTAACTTCTCAATAATTCCTACTCTCCCCCGGACTATTTAAGATTTCAACTCATCTCCCTCCTCTCCTCTGATCCCCCTTACCCTACTCTATTTTCTTTCCAAAGTACAATCACCTCTAATCACAATGCATAATTCATGTGTGGTCATCAATTGTTATGTTTATCAGTTGCCTCCCCTTTCTAGAACATGATAGTAGAGTCACTAGTGGTTCAAGGGTAAAATTCTCTCTCTGAGCAGGAGCCTTGGGTTCAATGTCCTACCAGTACACCACATGTGCTGACAGCACCTTTCTCTCAGTGGTGGCTTGCATGCTGTTAGGACGTTGACTAGGCTTCAGTGCAGCTTCCACACAATGATGGGCTAGGAAGAAAGATTGGATGATCTACTTCCAAAAGTCAGACAATGTAAGCCTTACAGATCACAATGGTCTAATCTGTAACCCATCGTGGGAATGGCATGGGGCTGGGAAGAGTTTCTTTCAGCAGTGCATGGGTGACCAGAGTCAGGGCAACTCAGAGGTACCTAACACAACATCAGCTAGAATCTAAACTATGAGGGTGGATCTCTTTATCTATTTCCCCAGGCCCAAGAGTAGTACCTGACACATGGAGTGCTCAATAAATGTTAATGGAAGGAATGAATGGGTGATGTGTGGCATCATCTGCATCCCTTCCAAAAGAACAGGGCTGGAGTTATCCTGAGCCTCTTACGATGCCACCAACCCAGGAGCTATGGGGAAAGGTCAATGGCTTATCTTTCTTTCTCTCTTTTTTTATATGTCTTCTCTTTATTACATATTATACTATTAGTCTACATATTATACTCTATGCTTCTTTTGTAAAAAAAATATGCACAGCCACACATCCGTTCAACAATTTCTACATGTACAATTCAGTGACTATTGATAACATTCTTCCAGTTGCATCATCCTTCTCACTATCTCTTCCCAAATTATTTCACTACCGGTGTAGTTAGATTCACTATCCCCTAAACTTGTCATCTATGCTTTACAGCTACTCTTGTCAATTTAACCTCATATGTATAATTATTTAAAAGAGTGCAAGGCTCAAGACAAACATTCTTTAGTGATTTTGTTAAACTTGTTTGGTTCAAAGATGACTTCAAGGGATAGTTTCAGCTCAAGGTTATCTCAGGACAACAGACTCAGAGACTCCATGTGTCCCATTTGGTGCAGAAAATGTAGAATCCATAAGAATTTGAAACTCTATTCCACATTTTTCCCTTATAGTCAGATTCTATCTACTGAATCCTCGATCAAAACATTCAGTAATGGTAGCCTGGCACTGCCCAGTTCCTCTGGTCTCGTGACAAAGAAGGCAGTAGTTCATGAAGGCAGTTAGACCTGTGATCATTGGTTTGTCCTTAGTTTATATTTTTACCCCAAGTGACAGGCTTTGGAAAATAACCAATTCTTTGAAAACAGAAAAATAAACTCTCACTCCTCCAGTGAACAAACAGGAACTTTCCAAATAGGAAGTCTCCCAATACTTTTATGAAGAAAGACATTTTTTGCCCCAGAGAGCAACTAGGATCAAGTAGCTCTCCAAGGACCACAAAAGCCTGGAGCTCAGTCAGCCCCAGTTTTCCTGGAGTAGGCAAATACCACACCCACCATCCCCTTGAAAGCTCCTTCCACAAATACAGCACCTGCTCCCCTGGCGGTCAGGTTGTACCACACAGCCAACCAGACTTCCCCCACTGGCCACAGGTGTTTGCAGAGGTGGAGACCACCTGACGGAAAAAAACCAGTCTCCAGGCCGCCACCGCCCAGGAGGCAGTCTGGGTAATGTGCCTGAGAGCCTGAGTGGGAACTGCAGATAGGATCCTATTAGTGGGTAACACACTAAAGGAAGCAGAGAGACAAAAGCTTCGAGTCAGAGGAGGAGCCACTAGAAGCTGTGAGCAGGGAGCTGAAGTTATGAGGAAGCAAGAGGTGCTCCAACAGAGGGGGAAAAAAAAACCTTTGAGGGGAAGCAAAAGGGTGAAGAATTCAACAAATTCCTGCCTTGAGGTCCCTCGAGCTGCTTTGAATTCAGGAAGACATTTGGTTCCAGTCTCTGTGAGGCCTGACTATTCCACGGGGCCTGTTTTGGATTTCCAGAACTCTCCATCACCCTAACTGCTTTGTGCTGTTTTCACCACCAACCTCATCACTTGAGCTAGGTTGAATGGACCTGTATTGCTTGCAACCTTGGCCGCCCCTCCCCCTCCCCTGCCAATTTAAGTAAAATAACAGTATGTGAGCACTGTGTACAAGAGGCTGTGAGGAAATATAAAATCACTGGAGATGGTCCTTGCATTTAAGAAACGCGTTGCTTCCACCTGAGCTTTTCCACACAGCTACGTGTCTCCTTGCTATGCTATATAGCCTTGCTACCAACATCAGTATCACTTGGAAGATTCCTCAGAAAGCAGAAACCTGAGGTCCACTTCCAGAGCAACTCAACCCCAGGTAAATCATTGTTGGGTGCTAATGAGTCAGTTCTGACCCATAGCAACCCCATGTAACAGAGCAGAACTTTCCCATCAGATTTCCTATGCTGTACTCTTTATGGGAGGAGCTCTCCAAGTCTTTCTTCCACAGAGCAGCTTGTTAGGTACAAACTCCACAATTCCAGCTGATAGCCAAGTGCTTAACCACTAGGCAACCAGGGCTGCTAGGTAAATTGTGAGAATACTATAATTTGAGGAGTACTATTCCCACCCAGCTGATTGTCCCATACCCATTGTCCCAGTCACCTTTTCTCTCCTGGATTCCCATCTGCCATAGATGTGAAAACCAACATCAATAATTCTATATATATGAGTATCAAAGGTATTGGCAAATCTATTTGCCCATAAAATGCAATCTTCTTCAAGCTGGCCCTCTGCTTGTATTCTTCAAGGGTCTTTCATTAGGTTTTGTTTGCCGTGGGATTGTAAATGCTTGTCTTCTTTCCAGAGAGTCATTTCCTTTGTTAAAATCCTATTGAGTAAATCCAAGGATTAAGAGAATCTGTACTTCTTCCCTGTTCTTTACAACTGTAGATGATCCCTAATGAGCATTTTAACTACATTCTTTCAACATACTGTCATCCTTGAAAAGTGTCTGTAGTTTCAGGTTACAGCTTGCTTTCACCTCAACGTAGTGGAGAAAGAAAAAACACCCTCAAGAGGTAAAATGGCAAGAAGTGAAACGTGACCATGTTTCAAGAGCAGAATCATGCCTCAGGCTCCTTAACCATGGACCCTTGAGTGTCCATTCCAGGGGTCTGCTGCTGGGCTGCAGGCATCATGCTTCCGGCTCAGCCATTTGCAAGTCTGTCAGCAAATCCTCAGAAAGGGAACTTTATGGAAGAAAACACCGCTTTGTAGGCATCTTCCTCCATCCTCCCTTTCCCTTTTCTTTTATTCTTCTTTCCGTGGGAGCCCGGGTGGTGCTGGCGCCTTGCATTTGGCTGCTAACAGAAAGGCTGGCAGTTTGAAGGCACTCAGCAGCTCGATGGGTAGCAGGGCTAGAGGTTTGCTTCTGTCACACACAGCATGCCCGAAGCTGTGGGCTGACTCCACAGCAGGTAACGGCAACGCTGTGCTCCTGTTCTTCCCAACAAGATCACAACGGGCCCCACCTTGTGCTCAGTACTGGTGAGGCAACAGGAGAAACGTCAGATGTGGCACCCACCTCATGGAGTTTATGTTCCAGCAGGGGGACCCACAAAAAAAGGGATCCATCACTTGAATCCAGGACTTCAATTTGGTCCAGTGCAAACCCCTGCTGAGAATCTGCATTTCCACCCTAGATATACTGAATCAGAAGCTACAATTTCACAAGATCCCCAGGTGATTCTTATGTATAATAAATTTTGAGAGTCACTACTCTACCACTAGATAGTGTAGCTAAACGCTATGGCTGCTAATAAGAAGGTCAGCAGTTCGAATCCACCAGGTGCTCCTTGGAAACTGGATGCGGCAGTTCCACTCTGTCCTACAGGGTCACTGTGAGCCAGAATCAACTCGACAGCACCAGTTTGGGTTTTTGGTTTGGCTCTACCCATGGTACTCAGAACTAGTCCCTAACCAGCAGTATTAGCATTACCTGGAAACTGGTTGAAAACCCTGGGTAGTGTAGTGGTTATGTGCTGCATATGCTAACCACAAAGGTAGGCAGTTTGAACCTGCCAGGCACTCCTTGGAAACTCTGTGGGACAGTTCTCCTCTCTCCTATAGAGTCACCATGAGCCAGAAATCAGAATAGACTCAAAGGCAATGGGTTTTGATTTGGGGGGAACTACTCAGATTCTCAGCATGGGTTCAAAACTGATCAAATTGGTTGAAAGCCTACTTAATCATATACTATAAAAGAGAATAACAAATGATAGGGGGCTTCTTTGTGAAAAGGGTATCTGAGCCAACCCAAGGGTGGGTAGAAGTGAGCCAGGCAAAGAAAGTGGGGAGGACCCCCAGGTCTGCCAGCTGAGCCCTTGCAGTGCCTCTGGGGCCCCTCTGCTCTGACTCGGCGTCTCCTGCTGTTCACTCCACGCTGACCTTGCCCAGTGCCCTCCAGTACTGACAGCCTTGCAGCCCAGGCCTGGAGACGTGCCTCCACTCTTGTCTGTCTCTGACCTTGGCCTGGGACATTTTCCACCCCACTTCTTCCATATTGGTGCTGACAGCTCTCAGGGTCCCCACCCTGCTGGACAGCAGGATATGTGATGGCATCGCTTTCCTATTAGGCTCTTAGAAAGCATTTTCCTTCCAAACAGAATTTTTTTTGCTCTCAAGACAATAACTCAGAGTAGACACTGAGCTGATGTTTGTGGTATGGTCAGCGGTTCTGCAGGAGAGCGTTTCTAACACAGCTCCATTTCCTCAGTGGCCAGGTACCCACCCGGGCTTGGTGGCACAGTGAGCAAGAGGACCACACCTGCTGGGTTAGGTCGGACTGCATCTTTCTGATGCTGTCAGACCAACTGCATGGACACTGACAAGAGTGATGGTTTCCACATTCTCCTCTCCTGGCCATACAGCTGCCCAATTCCTCTCTGACTCAGAATAAATTGGGTTGTTTTGCCACCTGGACCACTGCCTCTTTTTTTCTGAACATCATAGACATATTTGGGGGTTTCTGCTTGTGAACAGGTGCTGAAGGAAGTACAGTCCAACTGTTTATTAGATGTTACCCTGTGTTTTCAAAAACAACCATTTGAAAGGGAGACATGACCTATCTGAGGCCTTTTGCTTTTCTCATCATGTCCTATGCTGTGAACAACTGCTATTACCTTTAGTTTACAGAATCTCCATCTGGTTAGGTACTTTGGTTTATATTGGCTGTAATCCAGAATGGCTGATTCAGTTTATTTTAAGGAGTTTTATTTTAAGAAACTTTTGACATTTAAGAATTTAATTGGAACAATCTGTACCCAGAAATTTTTTAATGCAGTCTAGGATTTAAAAGAGGTTCAAGTAGGGTTTGAGAAAAAAGCAGGGCTTCCCACACCTGGATAGTCTTTGTGCTTTGGGAGCTTGTTCGAGATGGCATTTGGGGCTGGCTACGGAATCCTCTGACTGGAACTTCTCACAGTGAGAAGAATGGATGGAGTGGCTATTTTTAAAACTGAATGATCTAGCCCTCAAGTCCTTAATCTCAATTTACTGAGCTCTGCAGGGGTAGACTGTCCACCAAGGCCAGTTATAGAAAGATGAATTATGTAGTATCTCACCATTCAACCACTCCTCATTTGGTGGTCAGGCCTAAACCGAGAAGTTGAGAACTCTGCCTTATTCCCTTAACCCCCAAATCAGGTTATGGTTCTGAAAGCCAGAAAGAGACCAGGTTAGTTCAGAGTTCTTCCACCCTGAGAAGTGAAGCCAACAACAGAAAGTTCAAGACCCGTGGAGTTTGCGAAGTCCAAGAAGCATCTCATATTCCAGAGATTGACCTCACTTCCACGGACATTCCTAATGATAGCCAGAATTCTTAGTACTTTGGTGACCTGGGCCTGATCCATGATCCCTAAGGTTGCTGTTGGTTAAAGCCAAGAGCAAAAGAATCCCCAGCCTCCAGTAGTGAGATGAGGAGGGAGAAACTAGAGTAGTTAAAGCCCAATGGTCTCTAGACGCCTGAAGCCACAGAGGAAGGAGCATCAAGAGCCAGGGGAGGGAAAAAAATGTGTGGTGAATTGCTTCCAAGAATGACTGCCTTCTTTGTCATGAGACTAGAAGAACTGGATAGTGTCTGGCTACTGTTATTGAACATTTTGATCCAAGATTTTACAGAAGAATCCTGATCAAAAATGACCACATGCAGAAAAGAATTTCAAATTCTCATGGAATTCAGACTTTCTGGAGCCATTGAGGCTGGATGAACCACTGAAATTACCACTCTGAGATAACGTTTAAACATTAAACTGACAATATTCCCTGAAGTCTTCTTTAAAACAAATAATAGTTTAGTTTAGTCAAGAATGTGTGCCTTGAGTATTGTGTTCCCCTAAAGAACTGTCTATATGGGATTAAACTGGCAGCAGCAACTTGAAAGATGAGATAGGAAGCTTGAGGAACAGCAAGTTTATGTTACTAGAGGATGAACAACTTGGAAAAGGAGGATGAGAATAGTTACACAACCTGATGAATGTCATCAATGTCACAGAATTACACATGTAGAAACTGTTTAATTGGTATATTTTCAACAACAAAAATAAATAAAATAGATTTTTAAAAAAATCCCAATGGATTGTAAGTAATGAAAAAGAAGCATGTTTTTTAATACGTTCTGGGTAGTGACTCCTACACTTACCTTCCAGCCCCAGCTTCTCCAGATCGTTATTTGCTGCCAGTTATTGCCACACACGTGTCCTTGCAACACTTAGACTCACTGAGGTTCTGAATCGGCCTCATCGTTTTTCCTGTTTCTGCATGTGGCATCACTATTCTTCATTTTCCCTCTCACATCGTAGAGACATGTTCACCTCACACTCTGTGCCCTGAACCACAATAATTAATCATGTGTTCTTGGGCCAGTTTCTTAATCTCTCTGATCCTTAGTGTCATTATCGATTTTTAAAAGTGTATTTAGTACTACCTCATAGGGTTTTGTACAGAGCCTTACCCGAAAAAAAGACCAACCCATTGGCATCTAGTTGATTCCAACTTACACCGACTATCATGGATTAAATTCTGTCCCCCCAAAAACGTGTGCAGCAATTTGGCTAGGCCGTGATTCCTGGTATTGTATGATGTTCCTGTATGTTATAAACCCCACCTCTATGACGTTAAGGAGGGAGGACTGGTGGCAGTTATGTTAGTGTGGCAGGACTCAATGTGTAAGATTGTTTGGGGTTTTGAAGCAACGTTTTGGGATATAAAGGAAAGGAAGGCAGAGTTGGTGACCTCATACCACCAAGAAAGCAGTGCTGGGAGCAGCACTTCTCGAGAAAGGACTTAGGGTCCCTGTATCTCAGAAGCTGCCGGTCAGGGGATGACTGACAATAAGGACCTTCCTCCAGGCCTGACAGTGGAAGAACTCCCCTAGAGCTGATGCCCTGAATTTAGACTTTTAGCCTACATTTCTGTGAGAAAGTAAATTTCTGTTTGTTAAAGCCATCCACTTTTGGTATTTCTATTATAGCAATACTAGATAATAAAGATACGGACCCTATAGGACAGAGTAAAATGGCCCTACAGAGTTTCCAAAGAACACCTGGTGGATTCAAACTGCTGATCTTTTGGTTAGCAGCTATAGAACTCCACCATCATGCCGCTGTTAGGAATTTTAACTTTATTTGGGAAGTGGAGGAGAGGAAAGGAAGTATTAACACTTTTCAATACCTATGCAGTTAGAATTTTTAGTTAAGGATGCCGATTTGAACCTACCCAGAGGCACCTTGGAAGGCGATCTACATCTAAAAGCTCGCAGCTGTGAAATCCCTATCCAGTGCCGTTCAGCGTTACACAGAGGAGGTTCCATGAGTCCGGACTGACTCAAGAGCAGCTGGCTAAAAGCCATTTTAGAACGTTCAGACTTAATTAGCATAGCCAATAGCATAGCCCTCCCTTAACTGTTCACTTGTAACTCCTGTTGTTCTCCTATACCTATTTTACTCCAAGAAAGCGAGACTATTTATTCTTCCCTGAGAAAACCCCAACAAACTTTTCCAGTTCCTTGTCTTCGGTCAGTCACACTCCTCTTTCCGCCGGCATGTCTCACTTCCACCACCTACCTCTCCAGGGTGAAACCTCACGCATCTTTTAAGATCCACCAGTAGTGCGTCGGTAAATGTTTAACAGACAGTTCTACTGGGAGCAAAGAGCCCAGAGATCTGGTATTTATCAGTTTCGTGATGCAAATACTGTTATCGCTACCAATTTCAAGTGAACTCTGTAATGTGAAAGGAGAACTGTGGCGCAATGGTTAAAGAACGTGGCTGCTAACCCAAAGGTTGGAGGCTCGAACCCCTCAGCTGCTCCATGGAAGGATGTGGCGGTCTGCTGTTGTAAAGATCACAGCTTTGGAAACCCTATGGGGCAGTTGTACTCTGTCTTATAATAGGGTTGCTATGAATCAAGTTGACAACATGGCAACAGGTTTGTGTATTTTTAATGTGATGTCAATCTGCTCACAAAACTCCTGGAAATTTAACTATCAGTTCTCAAGGACCAATACAAGCTGCCTTCAGCAGCGCACCACTGAGTCTCAAATTGTACCCCTCAGTCTGTATCCCTCTAAATCTTTAAAACCCAAATCTGTAGTATGGCTTCCCTCCTTTGAACCTCATTAATAATTTGTCTCTTACAGAACACATTCTGTATTATATGTGGCTATCATGAATCCTTATAATCATCCCAGCTCAGAGTATTAACTTTTCAAGGGCATGAACTATATCTTACACATCTATGCATTCATAATAGTAACACGAGCAATAACTATGTTCGATAAATATTTGCCATATTCGATCACTGATGAAGATGATCAGTAGGGTCCGACACACACTTGTGGTGAGGATGCCATGACATCATGTACATAAAAGCACTTGCCAGAGTTCTTGGCTCAGTGAGCACTCAACTAATGGCAATTAATTTATGCATCACCTGTGGCTTCTAAGAACAAAGGGGGCAGAAATTTTAAATTCCAACTCATTCTCAAACCCCTGCCTACAGATTCTAACCACCTGGGGCGCATTTACAAAATCCCAATGCCCAAGCCAAAAAAATCAGAAAAATATTTTTACAGTTTCCCAGGTGGTTCCATTGTGCACAGTTTGAGAACCACTGTTTTCCATATGTATATGGCAACCGTGGTGGCATAGTAAAGGTCAGCGCTCCTTGGAAACTCTATGGGGCAGTTCTACTCTGACCTATAGGGTGGCTATGAGTTAGAATCAGTTGGATGGCAGTGGGTTTGGTTTATTCTACATATAGAAAACTTGGTGACTTAATGGTTAACAACTACGTCTGCTAACCAAGAAAAGGTCGGCAGTTCAAACCAACCAGGCACTCCTTGGAAACTACAGGGTAGTTCTACTCTGTCCTATAAGATCCCTGAGTCAGAATTGACTTAATGGTAACAGGTTTTTATTCCATACACATCCAATTCACTCCTTGGCTGATGAATCAGGAACGTCTAACAGGAAACAACTTCTGAATAGATTATTTTTCCTTTAAAAATCCTCTTGTTCATTAAGTAATCCCAGTAAAGAGGTGGAGAACTCACTTACAGGATTGCCTTAACCCGAGATTTGTTGGGTGGAGTCACCTGGGAGGGAAAGGCTGGAAATGAGTAATACAGCTTTCTGTAGGGACAGGAGAAAAAGAGCTCTTTGTCAGCAAATACCTAGACAGGAAGAGTTTCAAGCTGGCAGAATTTTAGAGGTATCTCATTTAAAACTAGATGTCATCCTTGTGTTGATTTAGTAAAGATTAATCCTACCCCCCCCCAAAAACTGGCACTGTCAAGTTAACGCTGACTTATGGTGACCCATGTAATGTCAGATAGAACTGTGTTCCATGAGGTTTTTAATGGCTGCTTTTTTCCCAGAGTAAATTGCCAGGTCTTTCTCCAGAGGTGCCTGTCAGCAGAATCAAACTACCTACCTTTTCAGTCAGCAGCTGAGATCACTGTGCCACCTAGGGACTCCAGATTAAACCTAAGTAAGTTTTAGGTCAACAACCATCAGTGTCATTGTCCCTAATTTTTGTGTATTAAAATAACTGAGCCACTAGGACTCAAGACAACCCTGTTCTTCATAAAATTTTTGTGGTAATGAGGATGGACTTACTTTAAGCCAACACAATAAGGTATTTCTATCTCCGAGAAGCAGATACTGTTTTTCCTTTAGAGTTAGTAAAACTAAAGCAGAGTGAGATCTGATTGGTCCAGACTGATGTATGGGTATGCCAAAGAAGAAGGCAGATTGCGGTCCTAGTCGTGCTGACACACCTCACCTTTCATGCACTGTAGCTGATGTACTTACTTCACGTTATCTCTCACGTTCAACAGATTCCTCAAAAAGAAAAAAACACCCTTCGGCAAGTCTTTGACCTAAAGAGTGAATAAAGCCGATCTGCTTTAATGGCGCATTATGTTATTCTCTTAATTTTTCTTATAGTAGCCTGAATAGTTCACATCAATGTTGAAAGAAAAAGCAATAAGACAGGAAATGTGTATGTGTGCATTACAAATCAGGTTTCAGAGGCCTGCTATGCTAACTTTCTTTGATGCCTTACTGTGAGTATATCTTTGAAACAGCATTTGTAGGGGTTCTTTTAGGCCACTAAAGAAAGTGTATAGAGAGGTAGAAGGTAGCTAATGGAATGCTTCCAACAGCACTGTTGGCATCACTGGACCAGACCGGGTACTTCTGCAGAAAGCATGTTGACTCTGCTTTAGTTCAACTTGAAATTTTCTTATAACAATTTAGACAGATACTGAGTTTTCTTTGAAGTAAACTTTTTTTTTTTTTTGCTTACAAATAATATTCACCAAAAAAAAAAAAAAAAAAAAAACATTGCTGTGGAGTTGATTCCAACTCACAGCCACCCCACAGGACAGAGCAGAACTGCCCCTATAGGGACTCCAAGGAGCACCTGGTGAACTCAAACCGCCGATCTTACGGTTAGCACCTGAACTCTTAACCACTGTACCATCAAGGCTCCACAAATGCTAGTTGATTAAACTTCTTTTTCTCCCATGTTGTATGCATAGCACATTAAAATATATGGATTTTTTTTTAATCCTAAAGAGAAATGAACTTTTAGATGCAGTTCTTGGCAGAACCTCCAAATTTAGATCAAGTTTTTATGATGCTGAAAACACTGCAAATTTATGGCAGCATCAGAACTCTGGTTTTTCTGTGAATCATAACCTCAAAACTATATGGTTTGCCTTTCTACTACTCTGTTTCTGCTCTAACACTGTAAATTCATGAAGGACATGCAGATTTCTGTCAAGTTTGTTCCCCAGGGTCACCAACGGGGATCAGTGAAGACCACTGTGGGCAGAATTCAGAAGCAGGGATCCAGAAATATACTGTCTGTTTCCACTGAATAGCATAGTGATTTACCTTGGGTTTTGAGTCACTGGGTAAAGCTATGAGCCTGGCTACAGAATCAGATAGACCAGAAGGTCTAGCTGTTTTTACTTGTTGCTGCAAAGCCACCACCAGCAGCAACAGAAGTGGACAAGTTCCATCTCCACCTCTTACACACCATTCTTCACTCTGCGCAAAAGCTTTGCAGTAATCTTTCAGACAGACTGGTCGTGTGGACTACTGTGGGAATATGTCAGACTGCATTTTGAGAAAATGGAAAGGACTGGACAAGTTCCCAGACTTCTCTGAAATCCTAGCCCTGGTCAGAACCACAGTGACCTAAAGCCCATTGAGTAGCTTTCAGTGGTAAAACAGGTGATAAACCAAAGTCCAGAATGACCGCAAGGATGAATTGAGATTAGGAAAGAAGGAAGGGCCACAAGAATTGCAAGTTTACCAGAAAGAGAAGTCTGTGTATGTGTCCAATTCTACGAGTACCTGAGTCAGGCACTTTGGAAACTTCATTAATTGGGCTACTCAGGAAGCAAGCATTCAGTACCCTAAAAGAGTGGTTTCCTTGCCAATATAACCATTTAAACCCTGGAAATGGCTAGATCAAAACTGGTCCAACTGGTGGCACAGTGATTCAAGTGTTCACTCAGCTGCTAACCAAAAGGGTGGCAGTTTGAATCCATCAGCGGCTTCACGGGAGAAAGGTGTGGCAGCCTGTTTCTGGAATCCATGTGCGTCTGGTTCTCCTCTGCCCCACGGAGTCACTATTGGTTGAAATCAACTTTATAGCAGAGGGCTCAGGTTAGCTGCTATGAAAGATGTCTACTATGCCTCCAGGGTTTCCTTCAAAGATATAAGATACAGAAATTCTAACTTTAGAAGATCTGATCTCCTGTCAGGGGTACAGCAAATTAGAGCAGGGCACCCAGTGTCACAGTAAAAAAAAAACAGACCCTGCTCATCAGTTAGCACTGGATTCAACTACATGTAACAAAGAGATAACATTGATTTAAACAAGACAGACATTTCTCTCTCTCTGTACTTCTCCCATAAGAGACGTATGAAGATCAGCAGTCTAGAGCAATCCCATGGTTTCAGGGGCCTAGTCTCCACCGTTCTCAGCACATGGAGTTCACTTCACGATCTGAGACAGCTACTTGAGATCTACCAAGCAGGAAGCATGAAAGGAAGCAGGAGAAGGACTTACTAAGGGCACGTATCGGCTGTCTTTTCAGGAAATTTTCCAGAAATTACCTTCCGTTCACATTACACTGAACATTATTAAATCTGGTGGCTCAGTGGTAGAAGTCTCATTTTCTGCGATGGAGATCCGGGTTCAGTTCCCAGCTGGCCTACTTCATACACAGCCACCACTCATCTGTCAGTGATGCTGTCTGTTGCTGTCATGCCCAACAGGTTTGAGTGGAACTTCCAGACTAAGACAGACTACAAAGAAAGGACTGGTGATGTACTTCTAAACTTAGCCAGTAGAAACAGTGCAGTTCCTGTGATGCATGTAAGGGAGCCTGAGAAATATGCTGTTTACTGCAAGTAAAAACTGACAGTTCCATTACAAGGCAGGAGGGAACGACACTGAAGTAGGTATACAGTAGTCTCTGCCACAGCCTGACTAAAGACACTGCTGACATTCAGGGTTTGGAGACTGTCACAGTTAAATAGAAATTCTAGAACTGAAGAGGCCTTGATCCTAGTCTCACTACTACCCAAGTTTCCAACTGACCTAAGTAATCTTATCAGCTGTATAGATATCGTAGCTAAAAATTATTGTGATGTACGAATAAAATAACTGGAAATCAGTGAATTGCATTTTCATTTTGTGCTTCTGGTTTGTCTAACGTGTCTGCTGAATTAATTACCTGATCCAAAGCATACAACCTCAAACACACCTGCAGGAGAAAATAGAAGAGTTGAGTTTTAGAGTAGAAAGGGACATTGGTCGCGATGAGTCGGATCCGACTCGACGGCACTTGGCTGGATGGCAAGTTAATGTCTCTCCTAATAAAAGTGTCTGTAACAGATAGTCCCCTGTCTTGTGCTTAAAGTATTCCTAAAGCATATTATTTTGCAGTTGCACTGATGGACAGCTCCAGTTGTCCAATAGTTCATCTGGTTGATGACCTAAAAACTGACATCTTTGAACCCCACCTCATGAAACAACAGAGAACAAGGTCATTCTCGTCTCTTCATGACAGTCCTTCAATTACTGGGAGATAGCTCTGTGTCATTCCTCTTCAAGATAAACATTCCTATCATTGTAACTGTATCTTAAGAAATGAGGTGTCCATGTGTCTCATCATCCAGGCTATCTTTCTCTACATTAGTGATTCCCAAACTGTGTTGACTATAACCCACAGAAACTCGTTTAACCTATGATCAATACACATACACATATAACTGAAACAGAAGTTTCATAAGACAATAATTAGCCTTACTACCTGAAATGAACTCTAATACATTTTTTTAGTTCAGCTCTATTCTATTCTATCATGTCCTGTTTTATTTTTTAAAGCTGGTTGGTATCCACTAAATAGATTTCATACTCCACTCCTGGGCAGTAACCCATAGTTTGAAAAACACTGCTGCAGATATACTCTGGCCTGTAAATGATTGTAGAAGGTGGTGCCCTGATACTGCAGGTGGATCAGAGTAAGCCCGGGGAGTCTCTACTTCCTGAGTCCAGAACTTGGCGTCTTTCTTTCAGGGTCATCTACATACATTAAACTTTAAAGTAACCTCTTCACGTCACAATTGCAAAACAGACAAAACATTTGAGTCAGCTTACCAAGATCACTTTCTGAAAGTTCTCTAAAAATGTTCTTGTTCCTGTTCTTTGCTCCTCACTAACTCCTCGTGTTTTTCAGCACGGGGCTTTCTTTTCATCCGGCTAACTCTTAAGATACTGTCAAGTGGTCCAGCTCATGGTTACCCCTGTGAGTTAGAGCAGAGCTATACACCATGGATGTTCTTTCAATCTTTACTCCAAATTTCAGATTCAGATCACCAAAGAGTATTTTATCCCCTTGATTCGTTCTTCTTTTCCCTAAACTGGAAGACTGTTTAATTTTTTATTTGGCTTTATTTTTAAATTATTAATTGTCCTTGCATTCTTCATGGTTCAAAATGCAAAACATTCAAAAGGCATATGTGTCAAGTTTCCTTTCCTCCCCTACCTCCTGCCACCCAGTGCCATGTCCCAGTGACAACTCATAGTATTTTTATTTCCAGAGATAGGCTGTGTACAGGTGAGCAGTAAGTGTGCATGTGTTAATTTTCTGGGCTGCCACTACAGAACACCACACTTGAGCTATGTAGAACAATAGACATTTATTTTTTTCACAGAAGCTGAACTGAAAATTCAGGGTGCGGGTAGGTCAGTGCCCCCTCTGAAGGCTTTGGAGGAGAATCCTCATTTGTCACTTTCAGATTCCAGCGGCCGCGGGCATTCCTTGGCTTCGGGCTGCATCACCAGAATCTCTGTCTCCTACTCTTGGCTTTATCCTCTCCTGTGTCTTCTCCTCTACTGTCTGTTATACGGAGACTTGTCACTGGATTTAGGGCCCACCAGGATAACATAGGATGGTTCCCATCTTGAGATTCTTAATTATATCTGCAAAGACCTTTTTTTCCAAATAAGGTCAGATTCACAGGCTTGGAGATTAACATGCAGACATGTCTTCTGGGGGTCACTGTACGTCCTACAGCTTTTTGTTTTTAGTCAGATGGTAGCATGATAGAAATTCTGGTGGCATACAAGGACTGCCAATTAAGCCACAAACTCATTCTAGAAAAAGTGCTACATATCTCATTGCTGAATATCACTATGGTCACCTTAGAAGTACTTCCCTTGGAAAGTTGTGCGCTGACACCAGTGCCTAGTCCACCCTTCAAAGCAATTTTGGAACTCTTTTTCTGTAATGGCCATCAGATGTGTCACAGTATTACCTCGATGTCCTGAATGTCATCAAAATGCCTTCCTTTCAATACTTCCTTTATCTTTGAGTAAAGAGAAAAGTCATTGGGGGGCAGATTAGGTGAGTAGAGAGGATATTCCAACATAGTTATCTATTAACTGGTTAAAAACTCCCTCAAAGACAACTATACAATTAAGTTCACAAATTCCCGTCACGCCACAGTGCCAATGGCCATTCCAGCAAGAGTTTCAAAATTGCTCTGAAGGGTGGACTAGGTGCTGGTTTGGGTGCATAGCTTCACAGTACGTCAAAGGTGGCCGTAATGGTATTCAGCAATGAGGTATGCAGCACTTAGAACAATTAACTTCCTGGACTTGTCGGACCTCATAGTCGTTAAGAGTTATGGCTGCTAAGCAAAAAAGGCTGGCACTTTGAATCCACCCAGCACTCACTAGAAACCCTGCAAGGTAGTTCTACTCTGTGCAATAGGATTGCACTGGACTCGACAGCAGTGGGTTTGATTTTGGGTCGGCAGCAAGACACACACAAACAAGGGCGTTTTGTTTTTCCTTTCCACAGAATCCTCAGAACTGACAAAACCAAAAGGAGACAAAAAAATTTAGAAGACCTAAGACTGTTCTTCAAGGGATAAGAAACTAGTGAACATCAACAAACCCCCCCCAAAAAACCCAACCTGTCACTGTTGAGTAGATTCAGATTCACAGAGACCCTATAGGATGAAGTAGAACCACCCAATAGGTTTGGTGGATTTGAACTGCTAACCTTTTGGCTAGCGTCAAGCTCCTAACCAGTACATTACCAGGGCTCCAGTGAACGTCAATAAGATAGCAAAAAAAAAATTAATGTATGTATATATTTTTTTACCTCCCTCACTGTTTATATAATCCAACTTCTCAGACAGAAACAAGAGTTTGCAGGGAGGAAAATTATGAAGAGAAATACTGGCTCTTTTTCTAGATGTTTACTAAAATCCTTGAATTATAAAAAAGCTGTCAAATATAAAAAACAAGATAAAGGAACACTGAGAAGAGTTAGGCTTTGTACTTAAAATATTATGCAAGCTTGAGAATTCAGAAAGCTACACACTACTCTGTGTGCAATCTTCAGAAATATTAACAATCTGTACTGACACGCAGGGCCATCTTATTTTCCCTTTTGCGCTACCAGATTGATGTAGAACCTAGGGAAAGAATAATCAGGCTGAAACGAATAGAAACAACATTACAGATGAGTAGCAGGTAACTCACGTTTGAAGCAGCCAATCTACATGTGAAGATAATGGTAATAGTACGTGTAGCTTTAGCTAATTAATTGGTTAAGAACAATTGGTGTCAGTGAATATCTTGTATTTGACTATACAATACTTTCTGCTTTTGCCAGAAACAGAATGAAATTATCATGGAGTTTATAAAACAAAAGGCTTTTGGCCACCAAAGGTGTAATTATGAATCAGAAAACCCAGAAAGACTTAGTCCTGCAGAGACAATGTTCCCTTCTACAGTATAGAGATCACTGGCACTCAAAGAGGGTAATCTTCCTCCCCTTAAAACATATCTTTTTCAAAATCTTTTTACTGAATGAAAAAATAAGTCATCTCACTGCATTTTGGACCCACCATGTTCTTAAGCAAAAGCAATATTGCCCAGCTAGAAAACAAACAAACAAAAAACCCCACTGCTGTTGAGTCAATTCTGCCCAGCTACAGGGGTCCCTTATTCAGTGACTTTCAGCATTGCCTAAATATTAAACCCACCCTTCAGGGAGGAGAACTCATCAACCTGATCACATTCTAAAGGAAGTGCTAGAGACTCAGAAAGCAATTCCACAAGAGGACTTCCAGAAACACTGTGAGCAAAGGCAGTATCTTTAAAATAAATGCGTGGTGGTATTACATCAACTCTCTCAAGTTACCTTGAAGGGGACATATTTGTTTGTATCATTATTTTGGAAGATTTGCTGTAAATCACCTCATCTTTACCTTGTACATAAACTTCACGGACCGATTTGCACCTGAAATCCAATCTTGCATTCCTAGAAAATTACAAGAACAAATCTAAGAACTGTCTTGCAACTTAAACAGGTCTTTAAGTTAGTTGATTTCCTAATTGTCTCTTACAGTTGTTGTTCCATTGCCATTGAGTCGATTCCAACTCACTGCAGCCCATGTGCAACAGATCTAAACATTGACCTGTTCTGTGCCATCTTCACATCATTGGTACACTCTCAAGTCCATTGTTGCAGCCAGTGTGTATTGTAAATGCCTTCCAATTGGGGGGCTCATCTTCCAGCACTATACTGGACAATATTCTGTTGGGACCCACAGGGTTTTCCCTGGCTAATTTTTGGAGGTAGACTATCAGGCCTTTCCTCCCACTGTGCTTTCATCTAGTAGTTCTGCTGAAACCTGTTCACCACAGGCGACCCTGCTACTAATTGAAATATTAGTGGCATAGCTTCCAGCATCATAGCAGCATGGAAGTCATCACAGTACGACCAACTGATGACAAGTGGTGGAAAAATTGATTCTTAATTATGCATAAAAATAATACACAGGTTGCTCATCCAAAGACTTTACGAAAAGAATTAAAAGACCACCTACAGAATGGGCAAAAACATTTGGCAATTACATGTCAGACCGATGTATAATCTCCACAATCTACAAAGTACTACAAAATATCAACAAGAAAAAGGTAAACAACCCAGTTAAGGAATGGGCAAAGGAGTGGACAGACGCTTCACCAAAAAGGACATCCAAGGAGCCAAAAGACGAAATTCTCACAATCATAAGCTATTAAATAAATCCAAATCAAAACAATGAGATACTACCTCACCACAGAAAGGATGGCCATGATCCAGAAAACATAAAACAACAAATGCTGGAGGGGCTGTGGAGAAATTGGAACTCTCTTACACAGCTGGTGGGATTGCAAAATGGTACAACCTCTTTGGAAAGCAATCTGGCGCTCCCTTAAAAAGGTGGAAATAGATACACTATTTGACCCAGTAATCCCACAGCTTGGAATATATCCTACAGAATCAACGGCAGTCACATGAACAGATATATGCACACAAATGTTTATTGCAGCACAGTCCACAACAACAAAAAGATGGAATCAACACAAGATACCCAACAACAGATGAATGGATAAACAAACTATGGTACATATACTCAGTGGAACACTATGGAATGATAAAGAACAATGATGACTTTGGGAAGCATCTCATAACCTGGTTTTGACTGGAAGACATTATGTTGAGTGAAATCAGTCAGCGGAACAAGGACAAATATTGTATAAGACCCTTACTATAAGGACTTAAAACAGACTTATGTACAGAAGAAAAGACTCTTTGATGGCTGCAAGAGAGGGAAGGAAGGAAGGAAGGAAGGGAGTGGGCTGGTCATAGATTAGATAGTTGTCAGAAATGTGGTGGGGTGAAAGCAGTGACAGCATACAGCAGAAAGAAGATCAATTTAACTAGACTTCAAAATAGACTGAACACTCTTCTTATCTTAATCCAATATTGCAAGGACAGAGTAGCAGGGGTGGGGATCTGGGGACCATGCTCACAAGGGACAACTATACTATTGCTAAGAGAGTCTTTTGCACCCCATATTGGTGAGTGGCACCTGGGGTCTTAAAAACTAGCAAGCTGCCATTTGAGGTACACCAAATGGTCCTAACTCATCTGGAACAGATGATCACCAAGAACAACAAAGACATGAGGAAAAAAGACCCCAGGAGTTGGACCCATGTGAATGGATGACTGTATCAACACATGACCAGAAGAACCAGACGGTGCCCGGCCACCACCAAAGACAGCAGTGATGGGGCACACAATGTCAAGTCCCAGTAGCAACATGAGAAAAAGAGAGATGCAACTCAAGAACTCCAATAAAGGAACACAACTGATGGTCTGTGACCCTGGGAGCATGGTCCTAGACCTGCTGTTGCCCTTGACCAGAAAACATTACTGAGGTCAACTCTTTGGACAGGAATGGATTGGATTTGGGGATACAATGTGACCATACGGTGTGTGCACTTTATGATTCTATGCATCTATGGGATGCTCTCCTACTGCTTTCTTACTAGAAGGGAGAGGAGAGGATGAAGAGGAGGGGACAGGAGATTGTTAAGAGGATGTGACATGTATAATAGGAAAGGACAGTGTGCTGTCACCAGGCAAGGAGAGCAGAAGGAGCTGCAGATAGGTGGGCATGCAAATTTAATTTGGATTGTATACTTTCATTCAATCACAATTAAAAAAAAACACAGAAACAAAAATTAAGTAAAATTTACAATTTTAAAATCGATAAGATTATAGGGAATTTTATCCTCCATTCTTTTAAATGAAACCCTGGTGGTATAGTGGTTAAGTGCTATAGCCACTAACCAAAGGACCAGTAGTTCAAATTTACCAGGTGCTCCTTGGAGACTCTATCGCGCAGTTCTACTGTGTCCTACAGGGTCGCTAAGAGTTGGAATCAACTTGAAAGCAATGGGTTTGGTTTGGGTTTTGGCTCCTTTAAAGTTTATTTTCTGCATTTCTACAATGTTTAAACAATACATTGTTAATCAAGAGTGGAGAAAATTTTAAAACTGAAGAAAACCCTTTTTCTATGTAGCAGTTCTACTCTGTAACACAAGGGGTCGCTGTGAGTTGGAATCAGCTCGATGCCAACGGATTTGGTTTAGTCACCTTGTTATTTTGTATGACTCCTTTTAAAGTTTCTAGGCCCTTCTAGAACAAAGACGAATACAAATATATCAAATCAACTTAAAACATTAACTTTAGGAGTGTTCGTTTTTCTCCTTCTGTAATCCTTTTCTTGCGCACAGTTCCCCTAAATCCAAGTGTATTCCATTTTTATCGTTCTTATTATGCAACTTTTAAAATTTCGGTGAATTTTAATGATTATTTTGTAAAATAATTTATGAACATGTATTTTTAAAATTTACAAAAATTTGGTGTCATAAATTGTAAATTGCTACAAAGCTGGAGTCAGGCCTGACAAGGTGTAATACAGCTGTGCTTGGTAGAAAGAACTTTGGGTTGGGAGTTTTGTTTCCAGCTCTGCCTTATTCTAGGTGTTTGACCTTGGTCAGAGTCCTTCCCTCTAGCTTTCCATTTCCTTGTTTAGAAAATAAGAGGGTTGGACGAGTTCTCTTTTGCAATTCCTTTCTGCTCTGCGATTCATTGGTATTCTGACCCATCGTGGGGGGCACTTAATAAATAACAAACACACTTCCAAAAGAACATACAGAATGACTTGGGTCCGGACACTCGGGTCAACAAATATTTACTTGGCATTCAGCTGGGATGCAGGTTTAGAGAGGGACACAGCAGAGAAGGGCTGCCCTGGGTTCTGTGGGAGCCTCCAGCTATAAAGGTGAGACTTTGGACACTTGATTGTCACTACTTTCTGAGGGTCCCAAGTCTGTGTGATCAACAGAAGCTCAAACTCCTTTCTGACATAAAGAATCAAAGGCATGGGGGGGGAAAAACAATGGTGTGTGTGAGATGAAAATTTCTCCTGCTTTTACAGAAATAAAATTGTGTAGGCCTTTGGAGTGGTGTCGGCAGGGTAGAGAATTCTCAAAATAATGAAACAAGGTCCATGTCTAATTTTAATACTCTATAAGATGGTTACATACTCTGGCTGCTAAACGAAAATCAGCAGTTTGAATCTACTTGGAAACTCTGTGGGGCAGTTCTATTACTCTGTCTGTGGGGTTGCTACGAGCCAGAATTGGCTCAAAGGCAATATGTTTGATTTTTCTTTTTACTTTTTGTAAGTCTAAATTAATCTGTTTAAGAATGTGGAAAACACTGCATGTAATTTAATTTCTCCATGAGATTATTGTGCTTTGTATGTTCTTCTTTTAAAGTTAATCATTGTTAATTACAGATCAGCTGATCAGCTTTTGTTTTAAATTGTAGTTTTCAGCACAAATAGAGGTATATGCCATTGATAGCATCTTTCAGGGAACCAAATAGGAAACCATCACAACATTAAAAAGTTTGAGTGTCTATTAAGGGCCCAGCTGATACATAAAGTGCTTATTTTGGGGAAAAGGCAGACGAAGAAATAAAGGAGGAAGAAGAAGCCTCACCAAACACAATTTTTTACAACATACAAGCAACATTCTCTAATCCCTCGTTTTTCCACCCTATCCCAGCAACAGTTCTTCTACTTATTGCTTCATCTTAATCATCTCAAAGGACCTCAGAATTCCAAAGATTCACCTTGTGACACGCTTCATTACTTTTCTAAAAGACCAGCCTGTTCTGTGACTTCCCCTAAGTAACAGCAAATAGAGGCAGATTCCTTCTAGTATTTTCCATAGTGTCAGTGAGAGGCATCAGATACCTTGCTGGGCAAAGGACTTGCCATCCTGTGGATGCAGAGATATGCTTTGCCAAATCCCAGACTACACACCTGGACAACACACCTGCAAGCCTTTTAGAGTTCCGCAAAGTTTAAAACTACATTCCCAGAACCAGTGACCAAGTGCCTTTGAGTCTAGCTAATTTGCAGCATGCTGACTTCTTTATAAGCATCTCATCCTTCCAAGTAGAAAAGAAAATGAATTTTTTTAAAGAAGTTGGTATCATTGAGGTTATTGCCTGCAGAATAGCCAACAAAAGGGGTACTTCGTTTTAGACAAGGCCTCAAAGAAGTTAAAAGAGGCTGGAGCCAGTTCTATTCTGTGAGATTCCAGGTATAACATTCTTCCTTTTTTAAATTTTACTGTGCTAAAATACATATAACAAAAAAACATACCATTTCAGCCATGTTTACATGTCCACTTCAGGGACATTAATGACAGTCATCATGTTGTACAACCATCACCACTATTTCCATTTTCAATTCTTTTTACACCCTTAACAAAAACTTTATACTCAAGCGATACACCTCAATTACTCCCTTTCACCAGTACCTGATAATCACTAATAAAATTTGGACCCTAAGAACATAATTTTCTTTTAATTGAGCAAATCCAAAATAGAGTAAAAAATTTTGGTTCGCCATGAGTCGGATCCAACTCGACGGCACTTGGCTTGGCTTTACTTTTTAAATGCTTAGTTTTAACAAGTTAAAATTCTTAACATGCACACACATAAAAATTACAATGAAGTATAATGGAAACCTGATAGTACAGTGGTTAAACATTTGACTGCTAACCAAAAGGTTGGCAGTTTGAATCCATCAGCCACTCCTTGGACATCCTGAATGGTAATTCTACTCTGTTCTCAAGCGTTGCTAGTTTTAAAATGTTTAGTTTTAACAAGCTAAAATTCTTAACATGTACAAAAAAAGAAAAAATGACAACGAAATATAATTAAACTAGATAACTGAAGGAGTTCTGGCAGCGTAATAGTTAACTGAGAACGACTGCTAACAGGAAGGCAGGTGGTTCACACCTACCCGCAGCCCCAAAGGAGAAAAGACCAGCATTCTGCTTCCGTAAAGATCACAGCTGAGGAAGCACTATGGGGCAGGTCTAGTCTGTCACACAGGGTTACTATGAGTTGGAACTGACTCGATAACATACCACAGCAACAAAGATAATCACAGATAATACTATATGATAATCGCAGATATTATTAAAAGACCAGTTCCTAATACACTGCTATAGATAGGGTTTACTTTGGGCCTCAAGTCAAAGCTGTACTAGAATCCTTTTGTTTCAGCTCCACGTGGCATCTTTGTAATGGTCCAAATTCGTCTGAAAATAAAGTCAGATCTCTTAAAAATAAACTTGAGGCACCTACCAAATGTTCCCTTTCCCTCTGCCTTTGAGTTGTGCCACGAATCTGGCTTTAAAGTTCTCAGGGCCACCTGCAGACAATGTCCTCATCAGGTACCACGCCCAACCCAACCCAACCCACTGCCACTGAGCCAACTCTGACTCATACGGACCCAACAGGACAGGGTAAAACTGTCGCACAGGGTTTCTGAGGCTGAAGACAGAAGGAGACTGCTACATCTTTCTGCCATGCAGAAGCTGGTGGGTTCGAATAGCCTCTCTTTTGGTTAGCAGCTGAATGCTTAGCCACTGCATCACCAGGGCTCCTTCTGTCAGGTACCAAACCCAAACCCACTGCCATCGAGTTGATTTGGACCTAGAGATCCCATAGGACAGAGTAAAACTGCCCATAGAGTTTCCAAGGAGTGCCTGGTGGATTTGACCTGCCAACTTTTTGTTTAGTAGCCATAACACTTAATCACTTCACCACCAGGGTTTCCTTCATCAGGTACAGTGATTCTTAAAATATAGAAACTAAAAGATAGTTACTCTTTTGGTGTTTTCCTAAATAGCCTCTTTACTGTTTAGAAAACCCAGGGTAGGGGCCATGCCTCTCTGCCACTTTACTAAGGTTTTTAAATGCCATAGTTTTATCCTGTGCATTCTTTTCTTTGAAGACAACACGTTCCCTATGAACAGCTCTTTCTGTTCCTTATCCCTTTCTTGGATCTCCTGCAGCTCTGGAGTGTACCCAACTTCACGACATCACAAGGCAGCAAGCTGGGGCTGGGAAAGGAGCAATCCATGGTAACTGTTCTTTGTGCCTGCCCCAACTGCGGCCCTGTTCCCTGCATGGTCAGCAAACCAGGGTCGCTTTTCCCAGCCTCTGATGGGTCTTCTACATTGATAGCTGGTCTCTGTAATTTTGAGTTTTCTTTTGCTCTCAGATTGAAATAAAGTAACAAGCTCACTGGGACGATGGTATTTTACAAGTCGTGAACCCTCTGGGCACTAATCTGTTAGTATTCTGAGAGAAAACTAAAGGCTCAGTGGATGGCTCCTTGAGCCAACTCCCTTCCTCAGTCTTGCTCCAATTCTAACAGAAACATTTCTCAGAGCATGCCTGCAGGGCAAGCACTATGCTGATCTTAATAATTCAAACACTTCCTGCCAGGATGCATTTTCTGTGGTTGACTATAAGTGTTCTAAAAAATATAGATTGCCCAAGTCATTCCCCTCTACCCACCCCCATATCAGCAATGAAGCCCAGAGCAATTTTATTTTATAGCTTCAAGTATTTAATTTATTGAAGCTAAAGGATTAGATGCTCTCTGCATTGACACCTGTTTTGTTTTTAAACGAAGAAGCAGCATGGGAATTCTACATCAAATATATTTGGAAGAGGTAGAACATTTTTCTCTGTAAGAATCGTATAATGACATTTAATTTTTTTATTTTGTTAAAGACACATCTGAACAGCTTTATGAAAACTTTATTTTAAAGGCATCTTCATTATTTTTCAAAATATCCCAATACAAAAATTTTCTTTTTTCTTAATTCCAGAAAGAAGTTCAAAAAAGGGGGGTGGGGTGGAGAGAAATACCTCCAAGGTCTACCCATTGTACCCGCAGGCCTGTACCCTCTCAGGGCCCTTGGTTACCACAGTGTGAACTCCACCAAGGAGTCAGCTCTGCTGACAAAAATGCAAGTCCAAGGTCAGGGCAGGGAAAGCCAGACTGAGTGACTTGACAGCCCTGTCTGTTTTTACCTCTATAGCCTTTGTGAGAATGGAAAGAAATACCATGCCTTTACTGGAATAAATTTGAAATAGACAGTAAATGATAGCCCCCAGCCCTCTCAGGGGGTTCTGGAGAGTAGGAGGAGCTTCCTTAGGGATCTCAAGTTCAATGTGATGCCTTAGGAGAGACCTGAAGGACTGTTGTGAGGAGGAACCCTCTGTGGTTTTTGAGGTGCGCAGTATCTGTATGACTCATACAGTTCTCAGGTACCTTGATCTGGCTACCTCTTCACTACAAGCACCTAAGATTGCCATCAGTTGACGTTTCTGCACCTCTTGGAAACCCTGGTGGTGTAGCAGTTAAGTGCTATGGCTGCTAACCAAAAGGTTGGCAGTTCAACTCCACCAGGCGTTCCTTGGAAACTCTGTGAGGCAGTTCTACTCTGTCCTGTAGGGTCACTCACTATGAGTCAGAATTGACTGCGCGGCAAAGGGTTTTTGTCTCCCAGGATAATAAGAGAAAAGGCTTGTGTGGTTCCAGCTGCCATGAAGAGACAGACAGGAACCCTCAGCTCCCCGTAAGAGAGGGACTGGTGAAAACCAAGTTACCATGAAGTAATCTTTAGAAAGATCTCTCCTTTGGCTTTTGACTGTTTTTGAAATGAGTTACGATTTTCCTCACAAGCCTAGTAAAATTTCACTTTTACCTGTTATGTTCTTCACCGCTGACTTTTACAGGCTAGGACTTGATCTGACCCCACTTGGAAGCTGCTGTGCCAAGCCTGGAAACCTCGATGGCACAGTGGTTAAGCACTACATCTGCTAACCAAAAAGTCAGCAGTTCAGATCCACCAGGCAATCCTTGGAAACTTTATGGAGAAGATCTACTTTGTCCTATAGGGTCGCTGTGAGTTGAAATCAACCTGATAGTAGTGGGTGTGGTTTGGGCTTGGAGGTGCCAAGCCCACATTAATTGTGTTTTGGGGGCACCTCTGCTACTTTAAGAGATTGGTCTGAAAGGTGTTTCTTTCTGATGTTCACTTCTGAACACGAAGGATTATTTAGATGGGTTAGGATAGCTACGGTAGTAGACGAGATATAAATTCTTGCAAACTTTCAGGGGTAGTTACAAACAACTGCAAAGAGAGGTAAATTGGGGTTCTCTGCTTTCAGTGCATTACGGAATGCTTCTTCTTCTCCCTGTTCTGGGTCAAGTCTTCTGAGCCTCATCAGGGCTTAGGGTATGTGGTTTTCTCCTATCATAGCTTTGGCGGTTTCAACCAATTCATTCTAGATGTTTCTTTAATTGTTTCTTCCTGACCCGTTTCCTTTCATTGCTTTTTCTTGTCTCCCTTTTTGACACTGGCATTATTTCATGGCTTCTAATTTCTCATTTCTCATCTCTTCCATAAAAGGAATAAATTTCATCATCACTGACCAAGTCTGTCTATTTTTTGTTCTCTGTGGGCTTATGCTGAAGCTCTCTTCAAAAGTACCCTGATAAAACCATAGAATACAGAGAACACACCCCAAAAATAAACAGTCACTTCCTTCTTGGGAGGGCCATTAGTATATCACAACTAACAGTTCTTTAGTCAAAACCTGGGAAAGTCAATCTATCTCTATATAAAATGAGCTCAGAGAAACCGGCCTCCCTTGTTCAACCACAAATATTTCTTGAGCCCCACAGTGCCAGGAAGAACAATAGGTGATGAGGTGAAGCGTGAGTAAGACGGCTTGGTCTCTGTCTCTCAGAAGGCACATGAGTGAACAGCGAATGGCCCACCTCTACTTGCTACCTTACTTCTTCCCAGTTTTTTTTTTTTCACATCACTTATCATTATCTAACTTACCATATATTGCACCATTGTGTTTCTCATCCATTTCCCCCAGCTAGAATGCAGGCTCTGTGAGGAAGGATTTGGGGGAATCTTGATCACCACAGAATCCCTAGTACCTGAGCATTGCTTGGCACATACTAAAAACTGGGTGCCATCAATTTGACCTCAACTCATGGCAACCCCATATGTGTCAGAATAGAATCGTGCTCTGTAGGGTTTCAACAGCAATGTTTTTGGAAGTAGATCACCAAGTCTTTCTTCCAAGGCATCTCTGGGTGGACTCAAACCTTCAACCTTTAGGTTAGCAGGTAAGCACAATTGCCAGGTCTTTCCTCCTACGGAGCCACTGGTGGGTTTGAACTGCTGACCTTGCAGTTAATAGCCAACCACTTAACTGTTGTACCATGAGTCCTGCTACTTAGCACACAAAGGGCTCCACATACACGTACTGAATGAAGGAATGAAGGAAATGTGGACCAGGAACTGCGGAGTAACAGAAATTCCTACAACAGGAAGGGCAGTTTCAATGTGTATGTGTTTGTGTGCAAAAACCAGACTCTAAGAGAAGCTGGATGTTTTTTTAGTGAGATAAACAAAACATAAAAGAGGTTAGAAAAGCTTGGGTCATTTGGCATGGGGTAAGGAGCAGCGACGCAGGGGAAGTCTGACACTCTACATTCAAGGCCTTATTAAAGTACGTGTTCTTCCAAGAGTTGTATTAGAAACGCTTATATTTCACTTGGAAAAAGAAGAAATTGGGGGCATTTTCAGCACTCCATACACAAAAGGAAACCTAGGTTACAGCAACCAGAGGTTAACACAAGAGGGACTCAGTATCTAAGTTGTTGTAAATCGGCCCTGGGTTTATTTCTTAGCCCTGCTGTGTGACCTTGAACATATTATCTTACCTCTCTGAGCCCCACTTCCTCAGAGGATAATAATATAGGTCATCTTGTAGAGATGCCCTAATAATTAAAGTGACGAAACAAATACAGAGTGTTTAACACAGCACCTGTCTGCTAAACCCACAATAAAACCCACAATAAACCCACAATAAAACATAGCTCGCTATTCTTACAGGAAGCTGACAATACAAAAAGCAGAGCTTCTGGCTTCTATGCCATCATCCGTAGAGCTTCGGGCTGGTGATACCACACTGCTAAAGCTATGTATGTGGCTTCAGGCACAAACTAATTTTCACCTAGACCTTTATTCTTCTGGAAAGTGGCGCTGAATGCAGCAGAAGTTAGATGCCAATAAACAGTAATAGCCCCTCCCATACTCAACCTTTACTACGCTTGGCAAGAAACTGAAGAGGTGAGAAAGTATCGTGCTCTTCCCCTGCTACTTAGAAGCCTGGATGATTTTCTTCTACTCAGAATGTGGTGACCTCGGTGACTAAACCACTCTTGTGTTCTCTCTCCTCTCCCCACTCCCTTCTCAAACCTTGTCACCTCTGCTGAAAATGTTCTTAACATAAAAACTTACTCTGCAATTTTATAAGCTGTCATCTACTAAAAACTTTTTTTTCTTCTTTTCTGAATGTAGGCAAACATAGTTTTTAGAATATTACAGAAAACACCTCTTCTCTAGGGCAGAGGAAGAGAGTAATGCAGGGAATGAGGAGCAGGTCACCCAACAGGAAAAGGGAAGGCAGCTGGGAAACAGAATGTCAGTGTTGTCTGTGGGGCCTCTCTGGGCTTTCAGAGGGCTGAGTTTCTGGGCAGCTGTCAGAAAGTTGAGCTTGTCGGGGTTGACAGAGGACTGAGAGTCTAGGGATGTGACAGAGAGTTGAATTTCAGGGAGTTGAGTGACATTACGAGTACGGAAATTGACTGCTGAGAGCAATGGGTACCTGTCCAGATTTGACCCCTGGGTCCACGCTTGACCAGCTTGGACACAAGATGAAATTTTGAACCCATAGGACAAGCCTAAGGACTCTAACTGGGTCCATTTTGCCTGTTCCATTTGATTCCTTGATGTTATCACATATAACGTTAGCCAAGGTTACTGCTGTTTTTTCTAAAAATGATGTATGTGTTTCGTTGGTTGTGTTTGGGAATTTTAACCTGTGTATACAACCACAATCAACCTAGATGAAGATACAGAACATTTCTAACTCCCTAGAAGGTCTCCTCCTGACTTTTTCCAAATTGAAACACCTCATAGCATACCAGAAAACCATTGCTCTGACTTCTACCAGTGCCAACGGCCTATTCTTGAACTTGAGATAAATGGACTGATACCATAAGTACGCATTGTGTCCGGCCTCTTTTACTTAATACTATGTCTGTGAGATTCATGCAAATTGGTACATTTACCAATAGTTTTTAAAAATTCCCACACTGTATTTCATCCACCACCACAGTCTATTGTACTGTGGTGGTTTGCATGTTGCTGTGATGGTAGAAGCTATGCCCACTGGTATTTCAAATACCACTAAAGTCACCCATAGTGGACAGTTTTCAGCAGAACTTCCAGACTAAGACAAAAGAAAAAGACCTGGCAGTCTACTTCTGAAAAAACTGGCCAGTGAAAACATTATGAATAGCAGTGGAACGTTGTCTTACATAGTGCCAGAAGATGAGCCCCTCACGTTGGAAGGCATTTAAAATACAGCTGGGAAAAAATCTGTCTCCTCAAAACAGAGTCTATATTAATGATGTGGATGAATAAAGCTTTCAGGATCTTCATTTGCTAATGTGGCACAACTCAAAACAGGAATAAAACTACAAACATCTCTTAATGATTGGAACATGGAGTACAAAAAGTTTAAATCTAGGAAAATCTGAAGTCATAAAAAATGAAACAGACCGCATAAGGAACAATGTCTTAGGCATTAGTGAGCTGAAATGACTGGCATCAGCCATTCTGAATCAGACAATGAAGTGGTTTACTAGGTGGTAAATGATGCCAAAGACGACACAAACAAGGGATATCACTGCTGATGTCAGATGGGTCTCGGCTGAAGGCAAAAATTACCAGAAAGATGCTTACCTATGCTTTATTGACTATGCAAAGGCATTGTACTCTGTGGATCACAACAAATTATAGATAACATTGTAAAGACTGGGAATTCCAGAACACTTACTTGTGATCATGCCGAACCTGTACACAGACCAACAGGCTGCCATTCAAACAGAATAAAGGGATGCATGTGGTTTAAAATCAAGAAAGGTATCCACAGTGTTGCCTATACTTACTCAATCTGTATGCTGAGCAAATAATCCAAGAAGAGAAGCTGGACTGTATGAAGAAGAATGAAATATCAGGACTGGAGAAGATTCATATGCAGGCTGTGATATGCAGATGACACATTTTGCTTGTAAAATAGAGATGACTTAAAGCACTTACTGATGAAAATCAAGAACTATGGATTTGGGCATGGATTGTACCTTAATATTAACAAAACAAAAATCTTCACAACTGGAATAATAAGCAACATCACGATAAATGAAGAAAATATTGAAGTTGTTAAGGATTTCATCTTAACTTGGATTCACGATCAACATCTATAGAAGCAACAGTCAAGAAATCAAACAACATACTGCACTGCACAAATCTGCTTCAAAAAAAATTCTTTAAAGTGTTAAAAACCAAAGATGTCACTTTAAGGACTGATATGCACCTGATCCAAGCCATGGTATTTTCAGTTGTGTTATATACATGCGAAGGCTGGCCATGTCAGAAGCTCACCGGAAAGCAGAGCCATCAGACCCTGTCAAGCCTTTAGATAACTGCCTTCTGGCTCACATTTTGACCACAACTCACGACCGTCCTTGAGCCAGAAATGCTGAATGGTTTCCAAGTTCCAAGTTCCTGACTCACAGGAACTTGAAAAAAGATGTTTTTTGTTGTTTTAGGTTGCTAAGTTTTGATATAATTTGTACACAGTAATATTGAACAAATATGAGTGCTTAGAAAATACTTGTTGAACAAATGAATATGTGAATGAATGAGTAAACTAGATTAAGAACAACATAAAATGTAGCCTTTTAACCTGACCAGCATACACGTACCCCTCCTCTACCTTGTAAGTTTTAGATCAAGCTTATGACTTTAGAACAAGATTTCCCATCCTCTGAACAATTGTCATTTGGGGTCAGATAACTTTTATTGCAGGTGGCTATCCTGTGCATTGTTGTAGGATGTTTAGTACCATCCATTGTCTCTACCTACTAGCTGCCAAGAGCAACCCCTTCCCTGAAATTTTTTGACCCACCAAAACTGTCTCCAGATAGTGTCCAATGTCTCCTGGAGCTCCAGATCACCCCTACATGAAAGTTACTGCTCTAGAGTTACCACTAAACAGAAATTGGAAGTACTCATAATGCTGGACCAGAGTTAACATAAAATTTTATAATATTCTATAAAAGATTTGATGTATGAAAATTTAATCAACACATAAGTTTGTCTTTCAAAATATAAGTACTTACTTAGGAGCCCTGTTGGCACAATGGTTAAGAGCTCATCTACCAACTAAAAAGACTGGCAGTTTGAACCCATCAACTACTCTTTGGAAGCCTCAAGGGGCAGTTTTACTGTTACAAGACAAAACTCCAGATTCTCACTACCCACCCCAAAAAGCCAATGTCTGAGAGAGGTACTTGGGTGAGTGATCAAAAAAGTTTATTACCATGTGCTTGCAGACACAGGGAATAGAGAGGAATCTCTCCATCAAAAACCTATTCAAAAATCATCAAGTGCGGTTGGGGTATATAAGGGAAGAAGTTTACATGTAAGTGCAAATATAGGTATAGATGCTGGCTCCATGGAAACCATGTGATTGATTAGTGGAGAAGAGGGGTGTTCATCCATTTAGGGGCATCTGGGGTCCTTTGAAGATATGTATCAGGAGCAGGGATCTGGACTGCTTTTGGTTGCCATCTGAAGCAGGGGGTCCCAAATCGTACCTGCTATCTTCTTTTGGCTCCTTATCTGTTTTGAAATTTCTTAAAAAGCTGTGAAAATTGCAAAGACATTCTTTCTGTAGTTCCTATCAGGACCTATCAGGTGAAAGAAACCAGGAATTTTTAAGACAGGAGAAAAGACAAGTCAATTTTACAAAAAGAATTAAACCCTTGCTGTCTATTTTAACTTACAATTTAAAAATCAGGATGTCTAAAGCTACTCTCCTATTTCACTACTCTGTCCTGTAGTTTTACTGTGAGTTGAAATCCATTCAATGGCAAGGAATCAGAGTCCTTAGGTGGTGTAAATAGGTAAGAGCTTTAGCTCTTACCAAAAGGTTCCAAGTCCACCCACTGGTGCCTTGGAAGAAAATCCTGGTGATCTACTTTTGAAAAATTAGCCATTAGAAACTCTCTGACACATTATAGGGTCACTCTGGGTAGGAATCTACTCAAAAGCAACTGACCTCTTAAAATATATACAACAAAATTGCCCTGATTAATACTGTTGTGAAGTATGAACAAGAAGGATACCATGGTCAGCTCTACATTAACCCTGGTGATTTCTCCCATAAGTACTCTTTGAAAGTGAGAACACAGTTACTCTCACATTAGAGCTGTCCAGGTCTTCCTAGAATATGCCATACGAGGCTTTTTGTACTTCCTGTTCCCTCTGGCCTGAAAGATTTCTCAAGAGAGCCATATAGCTTGCTTTATTACTTCATTCAGTTTAAACAGCTCCTCATCAGACGGGCCTCGCAAAACCAACCTATAAAAATCTCTTTCTCCTGTCTAGCACTCCCCACCCTCAGTAGCACTTATTATCATCTGATATACCATATAGCTCGGTTTTGGGTTTTGTCTGTCTCTATCCCACTAAAATATCAGCTCTAGGGGGCAAAAAGTGTGTCTTATTCTCTGCCATATCCCACACCTAGGATCAGTGGGGTGGATGAACAAATGAACGAGGGAGGGAGAAAAGAGACAACACATCTGCTTTATGGCAAAGCAAAAGTAGATGTTTCCTTTACAGGTCACTCCATCTTTCTGGAACTGTGTATAATAGAATGATGAAGAAAGTGATCAGTTCAAGCTACTTGCAATAGCCTGACAGCTTTTTGGAACATCAGAGAGGTGCAGTAAACAGATCATCTCGGTATTCAAAAATCAGAGATGTGACAGCTCCTTCTGTGGAAAAAATGGCCACAGGTGGTAAGGAGGCAAGCCATATATGGTAAATTTTTACTGAAGTTGTCCAAACTGGGAACTAAAGATAGTTTGTACAGGTCTAAGATCAACCTCATCTTTCAAACATTTTACAAAGAAGAAATGACCTTCAGCACTGTCTTCTTCAAAAGCAAACGCACTCATTCTTTACGGAAGTGACATGGCAGATCATCTGTGATAACGGGGGCTTCCTGCAAGGATGTACTGGGGAGCAAAGGATATGTCACCTCTTTAGACAACAGGAGGGCTTGTAGGTGCTGCTGCTCTCTAGGTAACTCAGCAGGAGAGAATGAGAACAACAGCTCAACCTTTAGGGTGTAGTGTGAGCAGTGCTTCAGAGTCTTCCATTTGCTTACCTTTTGAGTGTTTCCAAAACAGAATCTGTTGAGTTGGCTCGCTCCCGTTCAGATGGGACCGTTTCACATCAAGCACCTCCAGCCCTTGTATGGCTGCCTTCGCTCCTGGGTCAAATTCTGGTAGACCCATCAGTTATGCCTAGAGAGCATGGTTGATGACTCAATACAGAGGGCACAAGCTATAGCAACTTAAATAAAAAACAATTACACTACTTTCAGTAAAAAGCAGCTGTGGACATGGTGGGAAGAGATTATATCTCAATCAAACTGTATCTGTTGACGTCAGTACTATCCTAGTTATCAGAGTTGCCTTCATCTTCCTTCTATATATCTGATCAATCATCAAGTCTTATCAAGACTTCCTTAAAACATCCCTCGGATTCTTTCCTTTCTGTCCTCTTGAGATAGACACAGGCATGCACTGCTCAGATCCCTCAGATCCCTCTTCAGAAAGGACTTGCTGCATAAATGGCGTCAGCATAGTTGCCCAACAGCCTCTAGCTATTCACATTCTTTTGGGGGGGGGATCCCCAGCCAATGACTGAGCAAGATGCTGGTGTAAAGTGTTAGCTACTTTTGCCCAATGCAAGAGCCCTCCACCAGGCAATCTTTGCTGCATAAATGAGCTGTTTATGTGGCTAGCAGACTTTGTCAGGTCTACATCACCTTCTGATTGGCTACCATGCCCATTTCTAGTTCCTCTCCTTTCCTTTATAGGTCTTGCCAAGCCAAGTTTATAGGTCTTACTCCCCCGTAAACCTTTTGGACTCCCAAATCCTTTTCAGCATCTGCTTCCTGGACAACTCTGCCACTGTCACCAAAGTCAAATTTCCCCAGCTTTCTTGTTTCCACTTGGGGGGTCATCCACACTGTCTCAGAGGTTCTTACCTCTTCTCCATCCCAATTCACCCCAATCCTGAGATAATCCTCCCATTGGTAACAGTGGCCCCCTTTCCCTAAACCTAAGAGTATGTCAGTTTTCCCTGTATGAATTGGGTTGCATAGTTTGAAAAAGCATCTGAAGACCCTGCACCCATACGAGTGAGTCCAACATTCCCCCAGAAACAGTGGGAATTCCACTGACTTTCTACCTAAATAGGAGAGGTTTAAAAGGAAACACGTGAATAAACTTTATGAAGAGAAGAAAAGAAAAATGAATGTAAATCACCAGGAAACATATTTTGATTCACTATTAGAATCCAGCACCCACCCCCCCAACTCCATTCTCTCTTTCTTCCTTTCTTTGGTTCTCTCTTTGAAAAAAAAAAATGTATTCAACAATAGAATTAACTTGTCTCTGAGTTAGAGAGCTCCTGTAACTGGGCTATTCAAGAAGCTGGAGTCACTGAATGAGCAATCTGATATCATGAATTCCGTAGTTCAGGGTCTATGACCCTACTGTGAATTCTATGTTCTTTATTTGCTGTAAATGATACAAAGAAGAAAATTGTCTGTTACTCTAAAGTTTAAAATACTGTTAGCAAAACCCTATCTCAAGGGGCCCTTCTTTGAAATCAGACTGCATAAATAAAGCTGTTACAATATTATTCATTTTCAATATCAAATTTCCATGTACCTTCCAATATTTGCAGTATTTAAAGCATACGTAAAAACTGAAACTGAGCTAGCACACCCACACTCACACCCACACAATGTAGGAAGCCGGAGGGCTGTTGATCTGTACTTCTCCTCGATCACAGGTTTGGAACAACTAGAATTCTTTGACTTTTTGGTCAGAGAATAAGAATCATCTATTCCCTTGAGGCTTTGCATAGGTAGAAGCTGGATTAAAATTGAAAAGAGGAACTATTAAGACGTTGTGTCACAGGGAATTTTCACTTTTGAAACAGTAATCAAAATTGTAGTTCAAATTAAAAATTTAAAGAGTTCAAAGGTAAAAAAGAAAATAAGACACAAAAATCATAAGATTATACTCAAACTTGTTTATTTCTTTTGAATATGTTAATTAAAAATAAGAGTAAGGTTAACGAATACCAAAGTTCATTTTCTATAGTAGTGCATAGAACATTGTCAGGAATTTTTAAAAATATTTTTTAATTGAATGGACTAATCAATTGGAAGAAATCAGCCTTTACATCTTAGACTCTGTAGGAAAGAAAAAAACCTAGATATGCTAACTAGATCACATACTGCTCCAGTTTGTACTATCACAGGTCCAATAATTTAGATGAGTAATACTGCCATGATAGCTACAAATATAGCTAAGGGTAGTTTTAATAGCAAGATTAAGATTTCAAAGCAGAAATTTAGTTTTAAATTAAGTAAAGCTTAGAATACAAATAAAAATAAAAATGAGAGGTAGGAGACATAGTGATTAAAAGACCAGTGTTGGAATCCAGCTTCAGTTTGAATTCAGACTCTGGCTCTTCATAAGTGTAGCACTTTGAGAACATTACTTCACCTTTATGAGTCTCTGTTTCCTAGGAACTAAGAGTGAGGAATCTACCTCATATTGGTTTTATAAAAATTCATATGTAAAACACTTTACACACAGCCAGGAATATAGTCCGTGTCCAATTAATGAAAACTATATATGACAAAGCACAACCTTAAATGAAAATCTTGTTACAATTATGACTTCTAATTTTTTTTTTAAGTGGTTAACTTATACACTACTGTTAGATGCCATCAAATAGGTTCCAACTTATAGACACCCTGTGGCAGGTTGTTAATGAGTCTTCCCTCAATCCTGATGACTCAGTTTAGGTGATGCCTCTAGTGGAAGGTTGTCTTAGGCTGGGTTTTCTAGGGAAGCAAAACCAGTAACACGTGTAGGTACAAGGAAAGATTTATAATATATATATAGACAGATAGATAGATACAAATATAGGAAACAGCTCACGTAATCACAGAAGCTGAATGTCCCAAGCTCTGGCACAAGCCTCACGTGTCCACGGAAGCTGAGGAACCCAAGGTCAGCAAGTCAGAGACCAGAGTTGCAGATCACCGGTTGTGTAGGTCAGTGGATCCCAAGCTGGTGGCGAGACGAAGTGACAGAGGCTGGCGAACCCAGGATCGGCAGGTCAGGGAGCAGGACTGGGCAGAGGCTGGCAAGTGCAGGACTGGCAGGTCGGGGAGCAGGACTCTCAAGTGCCGACTGTAAGGACTGATGAGCCCAACATCTGCTAGCTCAAGTCCTGGAACCAGATGCTGGAACAAGACAGCAGGAGCTCCTGGCCACGTGAGCAATCAGCAGCCGTAGTCCAGGGTCACGAGATGAGAGCCGAGGGGCAGGGAGCCACCACAAACCCCGCCCTGCCACTTAATACAGCAGCCAAATAGGTAGTAGCCAAGTTGACATAATCCTGACCACCACAAAGGTATTCTCTCTCTACAGGATCCGGGTAGGTCTTTGTCTCTTCAACTTGTTTCCTGGGTCCATGGAGATATCCACTGGCTCAGCATCAATCCTCTCCCACCTTTCTACTTCTGGCTTGTTTGTTTAATCTCTTTTATATCTCAAAGAAGCTTGAATCAAGATCTGCCCTACACTAACCCCACCTCACGGACATAACAAAGAAAACCCATTCCTAAATGGGATTATATTCACAGGCATAGCGGTTGAGATTTAGAACACGCATCTTTGGGAGACACAGTTCAAGCCATAGCAATATTATTCTTGTCAGACGTCAGGTGACTTTGTTGAATACTTCCAATTATAAGGAGCTTATTCTCTTTAAGGCTGCACATTTCACTGTTAAACAGCTTGATACCTGCAGAATTCTACTTTATTTTAGTGAAATGTACTTCGATGGTTGATTTATAGCAGTGGAAGAAGAGAAATTGCCTTTTGTTTCAGTAGAAATTTTAACAGCTTTCACAGTGTGATTAACTTGTGCTCTTGGGTTGGCATAATAGATTTTGGAGTACCTTGGGTAACTTAGCCCTTAAAGCATTTACAGGACTGAATGAAAATCAAGATGAAATACACCACTGCCTTCCATTCTTTTAAGGATTTGTGGCACTTACGCCGTTGCTAGAGGAGACAAACCACAAGATACATCCTTTGTAATTCATAAACACTTTTTGAAGTTAGGGGAAGGAATTACCTTTGGGAGAAGTCAGAAACAATTTTTAGGAAAATTTACTCGTGAAAATGGTAGAATGACGGCTTAAAGAAGTTAATGTTAGTTACACTGGCTCAGTAACAAAAAATACCAAACCCATTGCCATCGAGCCGACTGTGACACATAGCAACCATATAGGACAGAGTAGAACTGCCCCATAGAGTTTCCAAGGAGAATCTGGTGAATTGGAACCGACCACCTTTTTGGTTAGCAGATGTAGCTCTTAACCACTACACCCACAGGGGTTTCTGGGTCAGCAATATGCATCACTAAAATATCATAATGTTTTATTAATACCAACAGATGAGCAGGAACCACTTCTTTCTAAGTTACTTTGTTGTACATATATACTTTTAAAAACTTAATGCTGTACACAGAAATCTAAATACATACATCAAATGAATTAGGAAAGTTATCCCCTCTTCCGTGTTTAAAAAATAAGGAGCTACTTTTATTTTCTTAAAGACCTAATATCACTTGAGTCTGGGGAGAATCACTTCAAGTTTCCTCTGAAGTTAAGCTCCCTTAAAATATTATTTCAGTGTTTTTAAAAATACAGCTAACAAGAAGACAAACAACCCAGTTACGAAAAGGTAAAAGTGAGGGGGCAGGAGAAAAAAAGCTCAACATCAGTAATCATTAAGGAAATGCAACCTAAAACAAATGCCATCCCACTACACACCCACAAGAATGATTATAACCAAAGATCCTGACAATACCAAGTGTTACAAGGCTATAGGCAACTGAGACTCACATATGGTGCTGCTGGGAATGCAAAATGGTACAGCCACTTTGACAGTTGCATAAGAAGTTAAATGTAGATTTAACTTCTCGGGTAGGGAACACCCAAGGGAAAAGAAAGCATGTATCTACAAAAAAAACTGGTATGCAACAATTCCTGTCAGCTTCGTTCATGATAGCTAGAAGCTGGAAACAACTAAATGTTCAACAACTGGTAAATAGATAAACACATGTAATATATCCATACAACGGACTACCACTTGGTGATAAAAAGAAATAAACTAATTAGACTCACACAAAGATACTCAACTAATTTTTGACAAAAGGGTAAAAACAATTCAAGGAAAGATATCATTTTCAACAGATCGTACTGGAGCAATGGATATCCCTAGGCCAAAAACAGGAATCTTGGCCTAAATTTCAAACTTTATATAAAAATTTGCTGAAAATGGGTCACAGATTTAGTATAAAGCAGAAAGCTACAATACTTAAAAATAAATATATAAGCCAAGCCAAGTGCCGTCGAGTCTGCTCCAACAGGACAAAATCTTTGGGACCTAAGGGTAGGGAAAGAATTCTTAAACTTGATACCAAAAGCATAATCCATAAAAGAAAAAAATGATCAAGTAGATTTCATCAACATAAAAAACATTTGCTCAGCAAGAGACTATTAGGAGGAAAAAATTACTACGTGCTATAGACTGAGAGCAAATGTTTGCAAACAAAGTGTCTCATAAAGGACTAGTATTTAGAATACACAAAAAATAAAAAAAAAAACAACCTCAAAACAAGAAAACAATCCCATCATAAAATAGGTAAGGCATGAACAGGCATTTCACCAAGAATATACAGATGGCATGTGAGCACATGAAAAGATGTTTAACATCACTAAGGACTATCAGGAGAAACAAATGAAAACTCCAGTGAGATAGGCTACACATCTACATGAATGGCTAACATAAAAAACAGTGAACACAAAATGCTGGTAGGAATATGGAGAAACTGAATCACTGACACATCACTGGTAGAAATGTAAAATACAAATTTATACCAGTAATGTATGAAAAGCAGTTTGGCAGTTTCTTATAAAACTAAACATAAAATTTCATCGACCCAGTAATTATACTCTTGAACATTGATCCCTGAAAAATGAAACCTACTTTTATACAGAAACCTGTATACAAATGTTCATAGAAGCCAAAAACTAAAAATAACCCAGACATCCTTCAATGCATGAATGGTTAAACAAACTGAGATACTTCCAGGGCTTGAAACAGGTCTGAATCCTTGAGAATTTGCATTTCCATGCCCAGATATACTGAATCAGAATATACAATTTAACAAGATCCTGGGTGATTCTTATGTATAACTTTCCGGGAACATGTTAGAAATGCAAAATCTCAGTAGGGTTCTAACCTGAATGAACCAGTTTCCTGGATACATCCATTCCATGAAAGATCTGTTACTCAATAGTTAGCTAAAGAAAGTGGGGGGAGCCCATAAAATACTACATAATGTATGATTTCCTGTCTGTGAAATTCAGTTTATCTAGAAAAAGCAAAACTACATGCCAGAAAGAGGGTGAGTGATGGGCAGGGGCTGGGAGGGAGAGGTGACTCAATGCAAAACAGGAGGAAAGTTTTAGAGTGCTGGGCATGTTTTCTGTCTTCATCCTGGTCTGTATATCGTGAGTTATACACTTCAAATTGGTGAATTTTACTGCATGCAAATTATGGCTTAATAAATAAGACACCATGCTTGGTAAAGCAGAAGGTCAGCAAAAAACAGGGAGACCTTCAATGAGATATATTGACACAGTAGCTGCAACAGTGGGTTCAAACACAGCAGCTGTTGTAAGGATGGTGCAGGACCAGGCAACGATTTGTTTGGTTATACATAAGGTTGCTATGACACCAGTACCTAACAACAACAACAATAACTTGGTTGGGAAAAAAATTAAAAACACACCTAATACATAAAATACTGTTCCGTTGTTGTTCTGTATCATTCATTAAATGTATAATTTTTTCCAGAGTACAAAACAACCTCAGAAATATAATTCTTATTTCAACAAATTAAGAAAAAGAAATATAGAGATTATCCTAATAACAGAAACCAAACCCACTGTCATAGAATCAGTTTCAACTCATAGCGACCCTACAGAATGGAGTGAAACTGCCCATAGGGTTTCCTAGGCTGTAAATCTTTACAAAGCAGAATGCCACATCTTTCTCCCCTTGAGTGGCTGGTGGATTCAAACCACTGACCTTTTGGTTAGCAGCCAAGTGCTTAACCACTGTACCACCAAGGCTCTGACCTAATAATAGGTGCTCTCAAAATAAATGAGATAGAATATTGTGGCACAATGGGTTTCCTTTATGTGGCTTTTCTGGCCCTTGGTTTGCACTTCTCCCCAGAATCACTGGCCAGGTTGTAATCTGCTAAGTGACTGATTTGCTTGCTACCTGCATGAGTGGCTTGCAAGGGACTTGTCAGTATGCTATCTACTAAGCGACTTGCAAAGTGTTGGTTGTTTTATATCCACCTTAATACAGAGTCCTCCCTCTCTGCCCTCACATCACCTATTCTTTTACCCAGACTGGTTAGGCAGTCTGCCTTGTGACTTGTACTGGAGTTGGCCCGTTAAAAACCCTGGAACCTGAGAGCAGACTGATTCCGATCAAGAAGGCAGCTGTCAGAGAGTACTCTGCAGAAGACTTGTTAGAGCTGGGATCTTATCCAAAGTTCCCCTGTTAACGAAAGACACACTCTTCTTCAAGGACCTACCCAGACAGACCTGCTCCTATCTGTCTTCTCAAGGGACTTTCCACTGAGTTGTGAGCTTTCCTGAGTTTGACCCTAAGCTGCACCCTAAAGTGTCTTGTTACTTCTGCATTGTTGCCCTCATAAATTATATAACTATGTCTATAGTCTGTGAGTTCTTGTGAGTTCTGTGGGACCATTACTGTGAATTATCAAATCCAACAGAGAGTGAAATGACAGAGAAATGGACAAGCAGAGGTTTGAATCGGAATTGACTTGACAGCAACAGTTTTGGTTTGGTTTAAATTGGTGGCACACTCATCAAGAATCATGACATCTAACCAAAAAGTTGACAGTTTGAATTCATGAGCCACTCCTTGGAAATCCTATGGGGCGGTTCTCTTCTGTACTATAGGTTTGCTATGCGTCAGCATTGATTCCACGGCAGCTGATTTTTGTAGAAGCCAGCCTTATGCTGATTCTGGTTCATGACACTGTTCTTACAAATACAGTGAAACATCACTTCAGCAGTTATCCTAGACAGGGATCATGGTTCACTTTTGAGGTGTTCTAGCGTCACAGAATTCATGGCAAGCACATAAATTAGGTAAAAACTTGGGAGTCTGACTGAAAATGACAGAAAATCTAAATTGCTATTAAGCCTCTCCCCCCAAAAAATCCAAACCCACTGCCATTGAGTCAACTTCAACTTGTAGTGACCCTGTAGACAGAGCAGAACTACCCCGTAGAGTTTCCAAGGTACACCTGGCAGATGTGAACTTCCAGCCTTTTAGTTAGCACTTAACCACTACACCACCAGGTGCTGTCAATTCATTTCAACTCAGTGACCCCAGACTCACTGCAACCCCAAGCGCAAAAGACGAAAACCCTGCCCAGTCCTGTGCCATCCTCACAATCGTAACTGTGTCAGCCCATTGCTGCGGCCACTGCGTCACTCCACCTCCATGAGGGTCTTTCTCTTCTTAACTGAGCTTCCACTTTACAAAGCATGATATCCTTCTCCAAGGACTGGTCCTTCCCAATAACATGTCCATCTTCACTCTAAGGAGCATTCTGGCTATTACTTTTTCCAAGATTTTGTTTGTTTTTTGGCAGTTCATGATTTATTCAAGGTTCTTTGCCAACACTGTAATCCAAAGGCATCAATTCTTCAGTTGTCCTTGCCTGTTGTTCAGATTTCACATGCATATGAACTGAATGAAAACATCATGGCTTGTGTCAGGCACACCTTAGACCTCTAAGTGACATCTTTGCTCTGAACACTTTCAAAAAGGTCTTTTGCAGCAGATTGTCCAATGTATCATGTTCTTTTATTTTTTAACTGCTGTTTCCATGAATGTTGATTGTGGATCCAAGGAAAGTGAAATTCTTGACAACGTCAATCTTTTCTCCATTTATTATGATGTCGCTTATTGATCCTGTTGTGAGGGTCTTTGTTTTATGCTGAGGTTCAGTTCATGCTAAAGGCCGTATAGTCTTTGATCTTCATCAGTGTTACCCTTTGCTTTCAGAAAGCAAGGTTATGTCATCTGCATATTGCAGGTTGCTAATGAGTCTTCCTCCAATCCTGATGCTGTGTTCTTCTACGTATAGTTGGGCTCCTCAGATTATCTGCCAAGCATATATGCTGAATAAATATGGTGAAAGACTATAACCCTTTTTCTGCTTTTAAGCTACTTTTCTGCTTTTAAGCTTTTAAGCTACTTGGTATCCCTTGTTGTTTTTGAACAACTGCCTCTTGGTCTATGTTCCTGAACCCCAAACTGAACCCACTGCCATCAAGTTAGTTCTGACCCATACAGGGTCACACAGTCCAGCGCTCTGGAATTCCTGTCCTTTGCAGTGTTATCCATAATTTGTTATGATCCACTCAATCAAATGCCCAGACTAGCAGGGGCTTATTTATACAAGGTTTTACTCACTGGCAACAAGAATAAAAATGCAGAGGCAAGCAGCTCAAGGCTAGGGTGGCAGTTCCAAAAAGTTGGGAGATACCCCAGCTCCTGTTTCACTGCTCACCTTGGTGTGCCGCCTCCATCCCAACTGGCTGCCCCAGCTTTTCATCACTTCTACACTGCAGCAAGCAGGGAGTGGAAGAGACAAAGCAGGGTGCACCCCTCCCTTTGAGGACACTTCCCAGAAGGCCCAAGTGAGACGTTCTTTATCTCTCTTTGGCTGTCACTTACTTACATATTGCACCTAGCTGAAACAAAGGCAGAGAAATGCAGCATTTATTCCAGGAAGCCTTGCGCCTAGAAAGAGAGAGGAAGAATGCACACGGAAGAAAACCTGCAGACTCTTTCACAGGCATTTATATTTCCTTCTCCAAAGTTTTCAAAGCCTCTATGTTCTTGAAAAGTTGGATGAAGAAATTAAGGCTTTTCTATAAAAATCTAAGACAGTCAGCATTCATTAACTGATTCACCATTCATACAATAAACATAAATACTGTCTTTTTGCAAGAAACTAAGCCAAGGGTTAAAATACTAAAGGACACACTGTGGAGGGGGGAAAAAATCCTATATTACTAATAGCGATAAAACATTCTTCTGAATGATTGATTTGTTATTGTTGTTGTTGACAATACACACTGCAAAGACACACACCAATTCAAATTTCTACATGTACAATTTAACGACAGTGATTATGTTCTCCAAGTTTACAACCATTCCCTCACTCATCTTTTCTGAGTTGTATGATTGTTCTAGTTTTAAGACATATTTTTAAACTTCTATTAAAAAAGAATCTTAACAGCAAGGGATTAAAGTTTGCCTTTAAAATATATTAGGCTTTGCTGTTACATATAAATCCTTTTTACCTGGATACTTTTCAGAATCAAACAGGAAGGTAATATTCGAATTTTAACAATCCTTTTAAAATTTGTCTTGAGTGTGTCCCCTGAACCAAGTAAATATTTCCAAATAGATGCTGTGTTAATTCTTTTCAGCATTTACATATAACTGGATTATTCAGACCTTCTTTCTCTTCTTTCGTTTACTTTATATCTTATTTCATCCCTAACTAAATCTCTATCAGGATCCTTTGCAGGGAAATGAACATAACGAAAATCTACAGTTTTTCTGAGTAAAAAAATATTCCTAGTATTTCTGGACTTGAAGAAATACTTAGAAAGCATTGACTAGTGGATTTCAGTCATCCATCTTATTATTCATGGGCAGCAATATTGTTGCTGTGGCTGTTAGCTGCTGTTGAATTGTCCCCATCCATGGTGATGCTACGTGCAGCACAACGAAACACTGCCTGGTCCTGGCCATCCTCACATTGTTGCTACGTTTGAGCTCACTGTTGCAGTCACTGTGTCAATCCAATGGCAATAGTAATAATCCCCGATGCTATGCTTTTCTTTTGAAAAATCCATTTATTCATTATTCCTCTGTTCAACCAGTCTTTAAAACAGAAAGCTGATTATTCATTTTTGCCATGGTAAAAGAAGTCATTTAAATTCATGAAGGATAAGAATCAGGATAAGGACAAAGCTGGTTCCCGTGAGGCAGAGGTCAGACATACTGTCCAGTTTCTTCACCATTTTTTACACCAACTGCCCCACCCCAACCACCAACAGCACAGTCTTCTTCTCTGCTGGGTTCGATAACTCACTGCAATGGCCACACAGAACTCACAGATCATACTCACAGACAAGTGGTTTATTAGGGAAGTAACAGGCTACAAATCAGAATCAGGATCAGGTAGCACATAGGCCATGTCTGAAAGGCTCCCCTGAATTTTAAAGAGCATGTATCTTACTTCTTTAAGGCAGGATAGCTTCCAACCAGGACAGCTTTCTCAGCTGCCCTCTGCCATTAGGCCTGTCCACTGTCAGGACTCTCTACTGTTACCTGGCCCCACTCATGACCAGTGTAACAGCTCACTCACCTCTCTCAGCCACCCTCTGCCATCAGGCCTGTCCACTGTCAGGACTCTCTACTGTTACCTGGCCCCACTCACAACCGCTGTAACAGCCCACTCAGCTCTCTCAGCTGCCCTATGCCATCAGGCCTCTCTGCCTTTGGCCTCCCTGTTGCTAACTGGTTCATTTAACAGCCAGTATAGCTGCTTGTGGAGACCCTAGTGATGTAGTGGCTAAATGCTATATCTGCTAACCAAGAGGTCAGCAATTCAAATCTGCCCGGTGCTCCTTGGAAACACTATGGGACAGTTCTACTCTGACCTAGAAGGTCACTATGAGTTGGAATAGACTGATAGCAATGGGGTTTTGGTTTATAGCTGCTTGTTCAGCTCTTAGCTGCACTCTGTTGTCAAGCTTTCTGTTACCAGGCCTTTCTGGCACCAAGTCTCTGTCTTCGGCCTCCCCATCGTCAGCCTTCTTGCTGCTAACTGGCCCAGCTCATAGTCAGTGTAGCAGCTTGCTGAGCAACCTTAACCACTTTCTGCTGTCAAGTCTCTCTGCCATCAGGTCTCTCTGCTGCTAAGTGGCCCAGCTCATGGCCAGTATAGTTGCCCACTCAGCTCTCTTGGCTGCTGTCTGCCACCAGGTCCCTCTACCATCAGACTTCTCTCCTGGGGCTCTCTACCAGTGCAGTAGCTAGTGTAGTAGCTTCCAGACTGCTTGGTTCCCACATGACTCTACTCCTCTGCCAGCCTAGCTCTCATCCAGCATCTCTCTCAGCTGTAGCTTTTTCACCTAACTAGTCCAGCTCTTAGCTGGCAGCTTTCTCAGGTATAGCCTTTTTTTACCAGGCCTGGGAGGGGCCTCGCAGTGTTGTATCTAGAGCATTGTACCAGCTCTGGCCATGTGGTGCCACTGAGCAGTTTCTATTAGCCCAGGACAGGCCCAACATTCTTCCTCAAGCACGATAATGTGTTAATTAAAAGAATAACAAATCTGACTTGTATTTTTGAGCTGTTTATTATGGCAAAACTATCTAAAAGGGGTGTCAGATGTTTGGGATAGAGGTACATTTTCAGTGCTCGCCATAGGCGCCATTTTCCACAGACACACCACTGGCCATACTGGCGTGATAGAAACTGCTCAGTGCACCACTAACCCAGAGCCAGTGTAACGACTGCCATGCCTACCACACCCTAGTTAGGTCACTGCCTCCATGTCCCCAAGGACAGACTTTCCTTCCAGCTCCTGTCAACCAGAAGGCCTTCAAAACCTCTGCATTTCAGCCACTTGCATACTCCAGTCCTTATCAGTTACAAGGTGGGGCCTCCCTCAACAAACCAGAGTTCAACTGATTCTCAATTACTCATTTTTCTGTCTGCAGAAACCAGCTTCTTTGCAGGGCAAAAGTAACAATGCTCTGCGGTAGAAAGTATCCTGGGAGGTTCCCCAACCTGTTCTCCCAAAGAACTTGGACAAAGGTAACAATTCTCCAGGGATTAGGGGGAAAAAAATCTCCCAAACTGTTTTTCCAAAGAACCAAGACAAAAAGCTACATAAAAGAACTAACCTCACCATACCCACCAAACCATAACTCTATCCTGGTCCAGAAGTATCTTTTTGTTTCCATCTTTCTATCTTAATCTGTTATATCTAATACTTAAATAGATATTCGGTAAACATATACTGGAAAAACGAATGATGGCTTTCTATAACCCAAATCCATTGACGGTGTTTGGTTTTTTCCTAAAAAATGAAACTAGACCATGATGGTTTTAAATGCTTCACTGGCATTCCAGAAACCCCTGGTCCTTGTACCTGCCTTTCCTATAAGACCCTTAAAATTTCTCAGCAAAGGAAACCACAGGATGTTATCATAACCCAGGCTTCACTGTGGAATGTATTCTCTACTCCCTGTTCCTATGCAGCAGAGCTATTAGGTACTTTGCCTGAATTTCTACTCCCTTTACACATGAACTGCAACACCCACATCTCCCTGACCTATGACTCTTAACTTACTCTAATAAAACAATCAAGCCTTCTTTGTGCAGCACAGGGTTGACTGTTCTTTCTAAACTTGACCTTTGTACTGCTTACAAAGCATGCCCTCTCATACCTACAGATGCTGCCTCAGTGGTATGTTTTAACTTATTTATGCCATTTGCACACATAAACTATTGTTAGTTACAACTGCTGTGATGGAAAGTCACAAAAGAGAGGCAACTTCATCTTCTAATGTGTTTAGATATATATGTACATATCTTTTGACAAGAGATAGTTTAGAGAAACAAATCCACAAATGGGTCGTTTTCCCCCACTGGTCATTTATCAATTAAAATGTTCCTACAATTATTACTCATTTGTTTTTAATTGTCCAAGTCTGAAACCTGTCACTATGTTAGCCTGAGTGAAAAAAATCAGTGTTTAACAAATAAGCGAGGCATTAACTGTGTGAAAGTTAATTATGTCAAAAACATAACTCACTTCCTGAAAATAACCATTTTGTGTCCTACAAGGTGAATTTGGTTTACATTTCCTATCAAGACACCAAAATATTGAAATATTTCAGAAATTCCTGAAGAGTTCCTACTGAAAACAGTTTCAGGTTGATAGCAATTGCCCCAGAGGAAGAACCAGGGAAGCTAGAATACAGAAATCTTGTATCCAGGGATAACTGTATTATCAGCTCTGAGGGAACTGCCAGAAATTTATATCATGCTTGGTTCCTTTTCCAGATTCTTATTTTCCTAGAGGGGCAGGGGAATCAAAATTTTCCTCATGTGTGTATATATATACATATGTATATATACACATACACACACACATCCCTATTGTATTTCAAACACTTAATGAAATCCACACGTGTACTTTGCTTATTCTTGGGTACTCAGGAATGAAATACAGACCAGAAAGGGACAAATGTTTCTTTTGATCTTTCCACTAGATTGCAGCTGATGACTTTTGAATTGTAAATAAGTACATTTTTGAAACTGCGTGCCTCTAGCTGCCTTTACCTACCTCAACATTGTCTCTGGTGGTGAACTCCGCTGGCTAAAGGGACATGGTCCTACTTGTGCCCTTTCTCATTATTCTTGGTACATATGGGTACTTCTCCATTGGAACAATTTCTGAATTCAGACAAAATTTCTGGTAATTATTATAAACCAGCACCTTTGTTTCTGTGCCATCAGTCTCAGTAGATAACTTCCAAAGGTATTCTTAATGTTTCAAGTCCTTACCTTTACTTAGAAAATGTAAAAGTATAATAAAGACAATTTCTAAAAAAGCTCTTCTAACAATCAAGATATTAAAATGGTGTCAGGCTAAGATTCCTGCTGTAAACTTTCCCGTCTTTCCATTCAAATACCATGAAAAAGTTTTGAAAAATAAGAATCAACCATTTATAACAGTCTGCAGGGAATTTCTAGTGGTTACCATGTTGTTCCTGTTAGCTGCCGTTGAATGGGTCCCAACTTACAGCAAGCCCCCACACAACAGAACAAAATACTGCCCAGTCCTCCATTATCCCCATGACCATTTCATGAATGGGTGCAGACAGGATGATTCTCATCCATAGGACTTTCACTGGCTGTGACATAGTGGGTAAGTGCTATAGCTGCTAACCAAAAGGTCCACAATATGAATCCACTAGGCACTCCCTGGAAACCCAATGGGGCAGTTCTACTTTGTCCTATGGGGATGCTATGAGTCAGAACTAACTCAATGGCAATGGTGTTATGGTTTTAAGAGGTAGACTGTGAGGCCTTTCTTCCTTGTCATTCTTAGTCTGGAATCTCCACTGAAACTTGTCCAGCATCATAGCAACAAGTAAGCCTCCCCAGAGGACTTCCTGCTGACTAAACATTAAATGTACTGACCAAAAATCAAACATAGGTGTCGTCCACAAAAGGTGAGAATACTACCACTGAATCACTGATGTCCTCAACTACAGTGTGTTATTCTTGTATGCCATCAAGTTGATCCTGACTCATATGGACCCTGTATGTCAGAGTTGAACTGCTCCCTTAGGGTTTTCTAGGCTGCAATTCTTCTGGTCCTTTGCAGCAGGTGTTCCCAGTGCAACGTGTCTTTCGATATCTTGACTGTTGCTTCCACGAATGTTGATTGTGGAATTAAGTAAAATGAAATCCTTGACAACTTCAATCCTTTGTCCATTTGCCATGATATCGCTTACTGGTACATTTGTGAGTACTTTTGTTTTCTTAATGTTGAGGTGCAATCTATTCTGAAGGCAGTGGTCCTTGATCTTTGTCAGTAAGTGCTTTTAGTCCTCTTCACTTTCAGAAACCAGGGTTGTGTTATCTGCATGGCACAAATTGTTACCGAGTCTTCCTCCAATCTTTATGCCTGGTTGTTCTTCATATAGTCTAACTTCTCAGATTATTTGCTCAGCTTGAAAAAGTATCGTGAAATGATACAATCGTGATGCACACCTCTCCTGACTTTAAACCATGCAGGGTCCCCTTGTTCTGTTCACATGACTGCCTCTTGATCCATATACAGATTCCTCATAAGCACAATAGTGTACTGGAATTCCTGTTCTCCATAATGCTATCAATAATTTGTTGTGTTCCACACAGTTGAATGCCTTTGCATAGTCAATGCAACATAGGTAAACATCTTTCTGGTATTGTCTGCTTTTAACCGAGATCCATCTGACATCAGCAGTAATATACCTGGTCCATGTCCTGTTCTAAATCTAGCTTGAATTTCTGGCAATTCCCTGTCAGAAAACTGTTGCAGTAGTTTTTCAATGACCTTTAACAAAATTTTACTTGTGGGTGATATTAGTATTTGTTTGATCATTTCTGCATTCGACTGGATCATCTTTCTTGGGAATAGGCATAAATATGTGTCTCCTCCAGTCAGTTGGCCAGGTAGCTCTCTTCCAAATTTCCTGGCATAGACAAGTGAGCAACTTCCATCACTGCATCTGTTGGTTGAAATATCTCAACTGATATTCCACCAATTCCTGGAGACTTGTTTTTCATCAATCCCTTCAGTGCAGCTCTGACTTCTTCCTTCAACATCATCAGTTCCTGATCATACGCCTCTTGAAATAGTTGAATGTTGGCCAGTTTTTTCTGGTATAATGACTCTGTGTATTCCTTCCACCTTATTTTGAGGCTTTCTGAATCATTTAATATTGGAAAAATCTGCTGCAAAGAACCTCTTTAATGTGTCAAAGAGTAAAGACGTCACCTTGAAAACTAAAGTACACCTGACCCAAGCTGTGGTATTCAATCACATCACATGCATGCAAAAGCTGGACAATGAATAAGCAAAACAGAAGAACTGATGCCTTTGAATTGTGGTGTTGGAGAAGAACACTGAATGCACCATGGACTGCCAAAAGAACTAACAGTTCTATTCTGGAAGAAGTACAACCACAGTGCTCTTTGGAAACAAAGATGGGAAGACTACATCTTACATACTTTGAGTATGTTGTCAGGAGGGATCAATCCCTGGAGAAGGACATCATGCTTGGTAAAGTAGAGGGTCAGAGACAGAGGGGTAGACCCTCAACAAAATGGACTGATGCAATGGGTGCAACAATGAGTTTATGCACAAAAATGATTATAGATATGGCACAAGACCAGGCACAGTATCGTTCTGTTGTTCATAGGGTCACTATGAGTTGCAATCATTTTGATGGCATCTAATAACAACAATAATTTTTATGGGAGCAGATTGCCAGATCTTTGGTCCTGCAAAGACGCTGATGGATTCCAACTGCTGACCTTATGGTTAGCAGCCGAATGTTAAACCACTGTGCTACCAGCACTACACTATAGAGGAAGTTAAGCCAAGAAACTTTATCATGTCAACTTTATCCTCAGAAAAAGAAGAGCAAAGTTACTAGAAAGAAGTGCAAGCTTTTAAATTGTTATTTAGTCAGAGTTTACAAATTCAAGGAGAACACACAACATTTGACGAGTGGCTGGTTATGCAACGTATAGAACCCTGGCATACAGAGCTGCAGACAGCACACCCAGCAGAAACACTCTGACAGCAGACAGTATTCACATCTCTATTTTTACCCATTTATCAGAGCCGACTGAAGAGCCACAGATAGCCTCTGACTCTCAAAACATATATTCTCTTCTTTGCAGACAAGTGGACAACCAGATCAGCAGAAAATCTTGTCATGACAACCACTCAGCAAGTGATACATGTAAATGACTGTAGGATTCCAGAATTTGGGCAAAAAAGTATGTACTTGCACCTTCCTACAACTTTAGATCTGAGTAGGAGATTCTATCAGCCTTCAGGGAGACAGTAAAGAGAAGCAAAGAAAATTTCATCTGTCTGTTGGCAAACACGGACTGGAAGGAACTTCTTGCATTGAAATATAATAGGAAAACAACTACCATCACAACCTAAGAGTTGTGTCTGTAATTCAAGGAAGCAAAACATTATCTGAAGACTCCACAAAAGCCTAAAATTATTTATTATGGGAAAAGAAGAAATTTTTAGCAAATGTCTGTTTCATGTCCTTCAGAGAATGCATAGTATCCACCAAACCAAAAACCAAACCAGTTGCCACTGAATTGAGTCTGACTGTATGTGTCAGAATCTGTGTTCCATAATGGTTTCAATGGCTGATTTTTCAGAAATAGATCTCTAGACCTTTCTTCCAGGTGTCTCTGGGTAGACTTGAACCTCTCAACTTTTTGATTAGTAGCTGGTCCCATTAACCACTTGAACCACTCACAGACTCCATCTTCAGATGGAGACCCATAAGTAAGAATGTAAGCAAACTGAAAATGTAACAGTAGAATTGAAAACTCACTGGAGGAAGGAAAGCAAAATTGATTCTGTTGACATTATAATCAAATGTGTAATTTATAGGATAAATGTGAGTTTTTTCAGGGAAACTTACTTCTCCATGGATAGTTAGTACTCCAAGCTCACAGTTCCTGAAACATAATTTGTTCATCTTTAGCAGTTCTCAGTTTCACGGAGCCATCATTGCATTTAGTGTCTGTCTCTGTTTCTAGATTGTGAGCTTCTTCAGGGAGGGATCCTGATTTGTGTTTGTCCCCAATAACTGCCATAATTTCTGGCCGCCATGCCTTCATTAAGGGTTTGATGAATCTATAAAATGAGATCCCACAGTTAGTGACTTGACTTTCTTGTTTTTTGTTGATTTCAAAACCAAAATTAAAAAAAACAAAACAAAACAAAAAAACCCAGCGTGTAGCCAAGCTATTATAAAATATAGAGCAAAGGTCTGAAATGAACTGTAGAGTTTAAAGGTATGGCCCAAATCATGTTTTTTCTTCTAGTAAAACAAGGATTAACATAGCTGAAAAAGGAATGTGGATGGTCAAGTGGTGAAACTATGAGATCTATTTAGAATTAAATGAGGAAAATATTACTTTTCTAAAGACATCCCAGAAGCCAGTAATGTAGTTAAGAACACTTACATTTCTGCATTTTATCAGATCAGGTTCCCTTTTGTTTCTTACTCTCACCCCATTTTCCTCTCCCTTGTCTTACTTTCCTATTTCCTTTTTTCAATCGTTGCCATGCTTTTAGCTTGCCAATGGTATCCACAGGCATCATAGCGATAGCTGTTAATAACAGGTAAGTCCTAAGTCTAAGGGGCTTAACAAGTTATCCCTTGGTAAAGTCCAGTAGGATTGAGGTAGGTCTTCATAGACCTTTCCAGCCTTTCAGGGGCCCAGATTCCTTTCATTTTATTGTCTTCCTTTAAGACCCTGAACACCCTGGTGGCATAGTGGGCTAAGTGCTCCACCTGCTAACCAAAAGGTCAGCAGTTCAAATCCACCTGGCGCTCCTTGGAAACTCTATGGGGCAGTTCTACTCTATCCTCTAGGACTGAGTCCACGGCAGTGGGTGATAGTGATTTAAGACCCTGGAATTTTCTCCGTTATACTAACAGATAGAGGATGAAACAAAGATTTTACGGGCCACACCCACAAGTGGAGCACCTCACTTTGTCATACCTCATTAGACATGGCCACACCTAGCTGCAAAGGAGACTGGACAACGGAGTCCATCTGTGGCTCCAACAGGAGGAAACAGGGTTTGGTGAATGGCTAGCACCTCCCCCTCAAGTACGCAGTTATTATATAGCACTGCGCGCAGCTCTCTGCACTTTCACATTTGATTCTTGGAGTGCATTGTTAGTATATCCATTTTAATTGCCTAAGTTCACACAGTAGTGAATGACAGAACCAGGATTTGTACTCAGTTCTGATTCTATAGCCCACCATACAATGCTGCATTTTCCCACCTAAATCATCAAATGAAAGTGAGACTGCAACAAGACTCAGTTGTGATTACACTTAGAAGATCATGTTAAGTGCCACATTATCAGCAGAGGTCATCCCTTGAGCTGTCTTTTCTAATTGGAGTGATGGACTTAGGACTTACCCTACTTAAAACTTCCATTTTAATGTGTAGCATGTATATGATAGATCCAAAGAGATCGTTGCATCCCATTCCAGAAACGGAGTAATAGTCTATGTCTCACCACTTATGTCTCTCTTAGAGTGTTAACAGATTCCTGGTGGGCCAATGGTTAAAGTGGTCAGCTGCTCACCAAAAGACTGGCAGTTCAAATCCACCTCTTTGGTGGACTCTTTGGAGTCTTTATGCAGTGTCCTACTGTGTACCATAGGGTCTCTGTAAGTCAGAATCGACTCAACACAATGGCTTTCTTTTTTTTTAAATAGGGTTAACAGGCTAACTAAAACAAATCTGCATTTCCAGAGTAAACATGTTTACTTCATACTTTTAAAAGGATATTTTAAACATCTACAATCAAGAAAACCAAATCCACTGCTTTGTAGTCAGTTCCTATTATGCCAACCCCATACGGTTTTCGGTTTTCGAGGCTGTAAATCTCTACAGAAGCAGACGGCCTATCCTTCTTCTGAGTTGCTACTGGTATTTTGAACCACCCACCTTATTTTCACAACTGTTTGAATTGTGGAGATATCAGATATATCCATTTGCAAATTAATGACAATGAAGTTATTGAATACTTACTTTTTGCAAGGCATGTTACTGAGCACTTAATGTATGTTTTGATTTGATCCTCAGCCTCACCTAAATGGGTAAGCACTTTTCATTTGCTTTTATTGATGTGGAAATCAAGGCATGGAGAAGTTAAGCAACTTAACTGAGATAACAAAGCTGAACTGCAAAGAAAGGAAAACAGGTCATGCTACTGGTGTCTGCAGTAATTTTCTGAGTTCAAGTTCATGGGTTGTATTTATTATGCTGTTTATCATTGTCATAGGTTATACACAGTTCTTCAAAATACTCTCACTTGGGGTTTTCATGACATTCTCTACTCTTGCTTCTCTGCACTCATTACACCTTTATCCCATGAATATGAGTGTGTAAAACCTAAGCATGAGACAAAAATCTAATTTATCTGTTTCCTAAATTCACAATTTACTTATAGAGAGAAATGTCTTAGTTTCCTTTAAAAAGGTATACATTCTATATATGAATGTATTTGAGACATGAAAGAAATGTCAATTTCCATTTTAAAAAAGGTTTATTTTTAATACTCTGTCAAATTTCTGGTGCCTAGCAGAAAACTTGAAGCAACTTTTTGAAACATTATCTTTTGATATATTAGTCATTTTAAGTGAGTCACTCACTGCCTAAAAGAATTTACTTGGGAGTAAAAGAATGGTAACTTAACATCTCAGAAATAAAACCCAATCCATTTGCTCATCCATCCAGCCTACCATAAATCTCTGCTGAAGCTTGGGGGAAAATAAACACTGAAATTAAACTGGTAGCTGAAAACACTCCTTCTAGTCTACTACTTTACAGATAGCCCTGACTTAACTATGCGGTTCTGTTTGAAAGACTCCTTGGTCAGTTCTGATTTAAGTTGAATACTTCATTTTCTTTTTAGTTTTCATTATTATTACCTTTAGTTATCAGTATCCTTATAAATCCGATCCTTATTGGTCCCCGGGGGGTCAGAAACACTACAGATAAATTTATAAATGTGACGACATCTGCAAATTAAGTGCTGCAGCAGTGTATACAGTAAATATTGAAAGACAAAGACACCACTGTCGAGTCGATTCCGACTCACAGCGACCCTGTAAGGTAGAGTAGAACTGCTCCATATAGTTTCCAAGGAGCACTTGGCTGATGCGAAGTGCCAACATTTTTGGTTAGCAGACTTACCACTTAACCTCTATGCCACCAGAGTTTCCGAAGTAAATCTTATGGACCACAAAAGGTATCAAAAAAGGAGGGAGGACAGTGTAGTTTCTAGTCAACTGTAGTTTGTCTTTGCTCCAGTAGTCTTAAATTGGGGGCTACCCGTACTATCTAAATGCCAGTTGTGATTTCAGGCAAAAGTTGTTTGTAGAACAATCTGTGATCCACTGCATCCATCACATAGAAGACAAAGTGCTGGTAGGGACAGGAATCACTGTGTGTTACGAGATCTAGTGTGGCACAGCAGTGAGACTGGACTAGCTCATCAGACTCGTTCGTCGGCTCTAGGCAGAGCAGACCCCTAGCAGCCGTTCAGTAGAGATGCACTTAAAATATGTCAATATGTGGGAAATAAATACATGTGGAGAAATCAAGAGGCCAAAATGTAGCTGACATAAGGTAGTAAGAGTTCCCATTTCTCACTGCTCTGTGACTCGGGCCAAGTTTTGCAAGACGTCCAAGGACTCGTCTTTTATCTCTTAACAAATTAGGGGGTGAGTAGTGGGGGGGCGGTTGGGCAGGACATTTGATCAAACTGTGTTATCTTTGAACTTTCTTAGATTTAGGTTGGCACCTGCAGTTACCGCCACTGGCCGCCCTTCTTTCCCGCTTTCAGGCTCTTGGTTCCCGATGCTCCCTTTGCCTCTGGCCCACTTCTACCAACTCCGCGTCAACAGGGGAATTCTAGGGACTACCGTGTCCCTCAAAATTTGCTTCCAATAGAATAAAGGTAATGATTTATACGTTTTAAATCACTGTAGTATGAGATCTTCAAAGAAAAGCTTTATTGGGATAGAAAAAGCTGTGGGAAACGAATCATTGTTCAAACCTCTGCTTCTTTGCTGCCTTCATTTTAAGGCTTTCATGACCGCCTCAAACCCCCCATCTAGGAAGGTTACCTCCTTCCCTAGGAAACTGGCTTTCTGGAAGCGACAGCGTCCCTACCAGGCCTCACCTCCCTCTGGCTCCGCCCACCCCACCTCACTCCCACTTCGGCGACCACCCATTGTCCCCTAGCGGCCGTCCTCGAGCGAAGATCTCCAGTTCCCGATTGGAAAACTTCCCCGTCACTCAACCCACACTTGGGGGCTGGACACCTCGGTCTTTTCTTAACCTTAAAAGGGCTAAGGCCATTTGACCCCGAACCAGCAGGTAAACCCGTAGTGGCGGAAGGGAGGGGCCGCGCGGCCAGGTTGGCCGCGCCTAGGGAAGGAGGACGGCCGGCAGTGGGGGGTGGGGTGGGTCAGCGCGCGACACCGCCCCACCCTGACCGTCCGACCGCGCCCTGCCCCACCATCCCAGTTTTAACGCCTGAGCTGCAGAGCCACTCCTATTTCAACCCCGGGACGGCCCTAGAGGCAGTTGGCACCGAGAAGTACGGAGGGCGGGGCGAGCAGGCAGAGGGCGAGCAAGCGGGAGGTGGGGGGGCGGGGAATGAAAGGTCCCGGATGTTGCTGTACCGGAGCCCTTTCTGGAGGGGAGTGACTGGCGCAGGCGCAGGCCAGAACGAAAAGAAGCTACGGTGGGGGTGGGGAGAGATTTCCTTTTCGCTAGTTGAGAAGAGTGAACCGGACGTTGTGGGAGATAAAGAGGGTGTCGGGGATCCGAGGTGAAAGCAAGGTAGGGGTAGTGGTGAAAAAGAAAGCTTTCTGCCTTGGAGCATTCGGGACAGGAGAGGAGAAGTTCGTAGCTGAGGGGTGTAAAGTGTGGGTAGCGGGAGAAGACGCGCGTACCTCCACGCTCGCCCTCTAGCGCGGGCGGGCAGGGCGCGCACTAGGGAGCGGCAGTTGTGCTGGGCCCCCAGAGCTGTGGGCACCAATCAACGGTTGCCATAGCAGCGTTTGACGTCATCGTACGTGTGGTGCCCCTGCTGCCGGGGCCGGTGATTGGAGGAAACCCCGTGTCTGCGGAGCGGCTGTAGCCTGTGAGCAGCGAGATCCAGGGACAGAGTCTCAGCCTTGCCGCTGCCGCCGCCCAGAGACTGCTGAGCCCCTGTCCGTCCGCCGCCACCCACTCCGGACACAGGTAAGGGACCTGACTGCCGCTGCCTCGTTCTATTCTGTTCTGTCGCAGACCAGCCTTTTCAAGCGTGGGAGCCTTCCCTGCTCCACATCTCCACCTCTGCTCGCCCCGCCGTAGCGGCGCTGGGCTGAGGCGGAGTCTCCTCAGGCGGCGACGGGCGGCGGCCTCTCTTCCGCTGGTCTTGGGCAGGGAGCTCGCAGCTCTCTCCGGTTACTTGCTTCCGGATCAACGACTCGGCCCGGCAAAGCGCTCCTTCTCGTCTCTACTCCGTGGGGGGTGGAAAACGCCTCCACACGCGAGATCTCCGGGGATTCACCCGGGCGCCGGGTCGTAGGGTGAGCGAGTCATCGCCGAGGCACCCCTGCCCCGGATCCGTCCCCACCCCTCGCCCCTTTGACCCCTAGGTCCCCCCCTTTCCTCTTTTCCTCCGGAGATGGCTGCGGGCATTGCAGTGGCGCAGGTGAGGCCGCCCCCTCCTCGCTCCCCTGCTCGCCGCCCGCGCTCCCCTCCCCCTTCCTTTCTCCTCTCTCTCCCTCCCTCTCCCTCCTCGTCGGCGCAGCCTCCGCGCTCGGCGCTGCGGCTGCAGGACCAGCCCTCCCCCACCCCAGGCGGCGGCGACGCGGCGGGGAGAGGCCAGGGGGCGCAGTGGGGAGGTGGGGAAGGACCCTACTCGGAGTTGTAAGCTGGGTAGACCTAGGGGGAAGCTGCGCTTCGGGGGCCCCGGTGAGTCAACCTCTGGAAGGAAGGTTTCGGGTGGGGCTTGGGGCCCTTGAGCTGAAATTTCCTGGGTTCAACGGTGGGAGGAAGAACCTGAATGTGTCTAGTTGGGGTGGGGAATGGGGGTGGCTTTTTTTTCCTACTTAATGAATGGGCGGTGGAGGCGCTGATGGGAGCCTGAAGACCAGGTGGGGAGGGGATGGAGAGGTCGGCGTCGCTCGAACTCCCACCAGTGGACTAAGACTGGAGAGAGCTTGGGCTCGGCGTGAGACGCATATCCTGCTTTCCGCCGCTGGTGTGCCGGAGCTGTTAACAGCCGGTGTTGGCCCAGCTCTGCTGGGTGTGGTTCGCCCCCTCCCCCACCTGCTGCAGCTGTCGGGACCTTATAAATGCTCTAAATGGACACCGACGGTCTCCAGTGGAAGGAGACGCCGGGTGGGAGAATGGGGTGTGTCCGTGGCCGGACTAGTAGTGGTTCCGCCTCTGCAAGGGGCGCTAGCGTCCCTGTCCCCGGGTCGGGCGGGCGGTCCTTTTTGCGCGCGCGGGGGCGCCGGCTGCTCCTCCCTCTGGCTCTGGGCGGGAGAAGGGAGGGAGATTAACACTCTGCGGTAGGTTGGGCTCCTTGACACAGATCCGCCATGACAAAGAGAGTCGGGGACTTGCGCGAAGGCACAAGCTTGGGTGGAGCCCAGGATAGTGGCTGCGGTGAGCGCGAACCGAAGGATTTAGAATTTAAAATCGCTGTCCGCCGCTTTCGGTTCACCCAACAGGACATTTCGTTTAAGGGTTAAATGGGTGCGGCAAGGCCTCCCCGATATAGAGGCGAGGCTTTTTGGAGCAAGTAGTTATTCTGTGGACGTCTAATCCACTTCCTTTTGTGCTGGAGAGTTGGAAAGAAAAACCTTTGTACTGATTCTAAATGATTTTGCGTTAGGAACAGCGTTAACCAATGAGTATTTAGAGTTCTTAGAGGAGAACCAAGAAGAGGAATACTCAATCCCGAGTTTTAGGTAGTTTAGTCCATGAAACAGTAGCTCATATATCCAAGTTAGTTGATTACTTGTTTACTGGAACTGACTGAGTGGTAAATAAGGCTTGGTTTGGGTTCATTGATTTTAATTTGGGAAACAAAGAAATATGTTGCAGAATTTCTCGGGGAAAGTAAGGGATGTTATACTGGAGAGTAGTCCCCTGGTGACCATGGCTCTTCTGTTCACGTGTAAGAGTGCCCCTCAGGCTATCAATTTTTCTTTAAAATTGTATATTCTGTGGGATCACTGTATGATTTAGTATCTTTTTGTACTTTTAACTCTTTTCAAAAGGTTATCAATAAAGAAAAGTATAGGGGAGGTAAAAGGAAAAGTCTAGGGAGCTTTAAAACCAAGGGAAGAGAATTCAGTGTGAAGTCACAGTAAAGGACGAATTTGAGTGATAAAATCCAATTAAATCGTGACTGCTGGAAACCGAATCACTTAATGTTTAAACTGGGACAGTGGCATTGGAAACACTTGGAGACATTGACTGCTTCATGTGTGGGATTTTCTTGCTCCCAGGTAAGTGACAGTTGGAGTTCTAGGGCTACACCGTGGATATATTTTATAAACGTGGGTATATAGGCAAAGTATAGGTACACGAGGCCTTTGGGTTAAGTAGGTAATGATTCCTGATGATTATGTTCTAAATTCCAAGTATTTTTAGACTAGCAGTTTGGTCATTTCTACTAGAACATGCCCTCCTGTCAGCTGGCGAATGTTGCAGAGATCCAGTAGATTTGGAGTGGGAGTGATAACAACTAAAATTTAAGGTTAACTATTCTGAATAGAAGCTGCTATTCCGTATATAAAGTGACATGAATTACATTGAGTTAACATGAATCATGATTCTGAAATGATGATAGAAATTGTAGGTTTTATAGGCTGTGCTTTCAGCTTAGCATTTGGAACCCACCAGCTGCTTGGGTGGAGAAAGATGTGGTGGTCTGCTTCTGTAAGGATTGCGGCCTTGAGAGCTCTGTAGAGACGGTTCTTCTCTGTCTGTAGGGTCTCAGGCAGATGGACTGGATGGACAGCAGTGGGTTTGCTTTTTGATGTCACTAGTAAAGAAAAGCGTCCTAATTTTGATTGACTAGTAATTTTGCTAACAGGAGTTTCAAAATTTTGGCCAAATACGAGTGGTGGGTTTTAAGTCAGCCTCTTGACCAAATCCGACTCGACAGCACTTGGCTTGGCTGGCTTGACCAAATGTGCTTTGACTTTATGTGAAATCAGTATCTGCTGAAGAAGAATGAGATAATGTAATAGCACACAGTATGGTTTTTCTCATTTTCTGTTTTGATCATCCTTTGAGAGGTTAATATAGCTTATTTAGAAAAGATATAATTTGAGGTTGCTTGTTATTATCTAAATGCTGCTTTTTTCCCTTTGCAGAACAACCAGTCATGGATAAAAATGAGCTGGTGCAAAAGGCCAAATTGGCCGAGCAGGCTGAACGATACGATGACATGGCAGCCTGCATGAAGTCTGTAACGGAGCAAGGAGCTGAATTATCCAATGAGGAGAGGAATCTTCTCTCAGTTGCTTATAAAAATGTTGTAGGAGCCCGTAGGTCATCTTGGAGGGTCGTCTCAAGTATTGAGCAAAAGACGGAAGGTGCTGAGAAAAAACAGCAGATGGCTCGAGAATACAGAGAGAAAATTGAGACCGAACTAAGAGATATCTGCAATGATGTACTGGTGAGAAACATTCAGTCTAGCATCACTAGCTTCACTTTAATACAGGTTTCCTACAGGGTTACATTATTGTCAACTTTTTCTTTATCGTTTAAAACTTGAGTGTTCTAAATGTAGACATCTTCAAGGTGTCATTACTAAAAATTAGATGGTATGAAACAAATACTGATTATCAGTTTTAAGAAAAATAACAGGCTGGTATGTTTTTTAGTGAGTGAAAAAATAAACTTAGTATTACAGTTCCAATTACATCTAATGTACGTAGTAGTTCTAGATCTCATTTTCCATATGGATACAGGGATTTTGCATATCTTGTTTTTTGTAAGAGAGATGTAATAGGAGACTGATAGTAGACATAGTACTCCTCACTAGTTAGGTGCTATAATGTTAATGTAATGAGTTAGCCTTGAGCTTCTGCTTGTTGCAATTACGAGTTGAGAAGTCAGTTTTGTACACTGACAACCATTATATAAAAGGTTATTAATAACTGCAGCTTTATTTTCTAGATTCAGTCAAGGAGTATTTAAATACTTAGTACCTGCTATATGGAAGCTCTGTGCTTATCTTAAAAGCATAAAAGAATTAAACATGACATTTTGGGCAATTTTAATCAGACTTGTAAACAGTGGCTTTTTGATTCTGAGAAGTTTAAATTTGAGTATAAACTGTAGATGATCCAATCAGTGTTAATAGTCTGTACATATTAATAATTTCAAATCTGCCAGGCACTCCTTGGAAACTGGGGCAATTCTACTCTGACCTCTAGAGTCGCTGTAAGATGGACATGACTCGATGGCAGTGATTTTTTTTTTTTTTAATTAAATAGGAATTTTTGGAATAAGGCTGTTTACTAAATAGTTACCCTTAGTATTGGAATCTTGTTCACATAGAAAGTAATATAATGAGCAATGTGGGATTATTTCTGATGTGTTTGTGGGTTTAAGTTGTGACTGTTTTGATGAGTCTAATTATTAGTGGGATAAGTGGGATAGTTTAAATTTCTAAACTTTTTCTCAAATGATACTTTTTCAGGTTGTCTTTTTAAGGAACAGTTTTTTTTTAATCCTAATGTGAGTTCACAGTCATGAAGTTTTATGTGGCAGTTGTCTTGGACACATTGACAGGTGCCATATTTTATTTCTAAAGTGAGAGAAATAATTAAGTGCTGTTACTGAGCTAAATGATAGGTGTGTATGTTGTGGCTTATTAAGCGATAATATTTAAATCCTGATAATTAGTGATTTTTTTTTTCCTATGATAATGTTTTCTCTGCGTTCTCCTTACTAACTAATCTCTTACTACATGTTAATTGAATTTCATTCAGTTTGGTGTTTTTCTCCCAGTTATTTTACTTGGTGGGTTACATGATTTGTATTTCGGTTTCAAAGGATTTATTATAAATTAGAATTTCCTAGAAGTCAACTTTAGAGGTAAAGGGGTCTGTTAACATTTAGCCTCTACTAATGAGCAACTTGTTTGTTGTTCCCAGGTAGGTATTTGCATGTTTTCCACACACAAAGTGTAAAAAGCTCATATCAGTGTGAGGCTTTTCCTAAGACAAGACTGGCAGCTTTGACTTCTCTTCCTTTTGGGTTTCTTACGAGGAAAAAAAACAGATTGTGTAGAATGAGTGGATGTTCATGACTACAGTAATTTCATAATAGCTTCATTTTGTTAAGATCATTAAGGGGATTGATACTCATGTTATTGATCAGAAGAGCACTGATTTCTCACAAAGTCTAAATAAAATTCTTTGCTAGGTAAATTAAACCTTAATTTCTTTACATGCAAAAGGCTAGAGAATTCTAAACAAGGCTTTGCCTCTAAGAAGGGTTTTTTCAATAGTAAGACTGTGTTAGAGGTCTTTGAGTTACTGATACTTCTCAACATACAAGAGATGCTCAAATGTTTGTAAAATGAATGAAGTAATAGGCCAGCACTGCTAATTTTGAGTTTTGTTCTTTTTGACCTGGAAAAATCTGGTATTAACAGTGTGATAGCAGGTTTCTTTTCCATACTAGCTTTTGACGCTTGAGCTTTTGTGGCTCAGTGATTAAAGTGAACACCTAGAGCTTGGCCACTAACCAAAAGGCACACAGTTGGAATGCAGCTGCTCCTTGGAAACCTTATGGGGCAATTTGTCTTACAGGATCATTAGAAGTCGACAGCAATTTTTTTTTAACAGGCATCACAATAGTTAAAATCTTTTTTTCTGTAAAAAGGAGCTAGCTTCCAGAGATCTGTTTTTCTACAGAACTCTTTAGTAACCCGTTTGCAGTTAACAGGTATTTAATTTATGCCATTTAATAAGGACATGAAGAGTTGTACCCTGAAAAATGGCCACTGGTATATTCTTGGAAACCTTGCCGGTGTAGTGGATAAGTGCTATGGCTGCTAAACAAAAAGTCGGCAGTTCAAATCTGCCTGGCGATCCTTGGAAACTCTGTGGGACAGTTCTGCTTTGTCTTGTAGGGTCTCTCTGTTGGTGGCAGTGGGTTTGGTTTTTGATTTTGGTATGCTCTTTATAATGTGGAGTTTTTATTATGCGGAGTTACTTGTGGTTCTTCCTTCTCTTATACTTCATTTGAAATTACAGTATATGTGGTGATGCATTTACATTCCCTGCTGGATGCTTAGTTAGACCAAAAGCTCTTTTGGTAGTAGGGAAATGGAGGTGTGGGAGAGGGGCTGAGCACTGGTGATTTTTAAATACCTGTATAAATCTGTGAGACATGCAGCCAATAATTGGATAATTTTTTGTCTTGCACATGATGATGAATTGAACAAAACGTCTGGTCTGACGTAGTACCTCTGAAAAATCTGAGCTCAGTTAAATGGAAGTAATACTTCTTCAGGTTGTAAAGATTTAAAATCAAGTAAAGCACCACCTTCTGTGTCCTCTTACGCTGTGACTTTGTCTCAGCTTTAAGAATTAGTTTAAGAGCAGTGACAAGAGAAGAAGCCTAACTATAGGGAAGAGAATGGCTTCCTGTCCTTACAGAAGGGTTAGAGGGGATCAGTGAGCAGTGTGTGAGACATCAGTTAGCAGTTGGCAGCAGTCAAGTGATTCCGTTCACTTGACTCAGTTCCATTCCATTACACTGCTCTGCATTTTTGCCAAGGGCCATTTAAGGTGTGATTGCTGGGCACTGATTTTTATCTCCAGCCCACAGAGTGACCATTAAGTAAGGAAGCAGATAGGAAATTAGACAGCTTTCTGGTCTTCCCTAGTCTGAATATGTTACAGGTTTGCCCTGGGCTTTAAAAACTATATGGTATTTTTAAGATGAAAATTTAATACTGCATTCACTGGAATAAGGTCCTCAAAGGAATTCTGCAGTGTTGATAACTATCTTCAGAAACCCTGGTGGCATAGTACTTAAGAGCTGTGGCTGCTACTCAGAAGGTCAGTGGTTTGAGTCAACTGGGTACTCCTCAGAAACCTCATGGAGCGTTTCTGCTCTGCCCTGTTAAAATCACTGTGAGTCAGGATTGATAATGCTGGTTTGCTTTTGGTCTTAAACCCATCCTTACTGCTTTACAGAGATAGATTTACATCTCTCTTCAAATGGAGTTTTTGGCGGGATTCAAATTGAAGTGTAAGTAACGTGACATTGTACATAACTGTAGTTACTTCCTGAAAGAAATTTTTGGTAATTAAATTCACTGCTCTTTTTTAATTGTGATGAAATATATATAGTAAAGTGTCTTTACATGTATGGTTCAATGATGTTAATTACATTCGTTGTAGTGTGTGACATCACCACTGTTTGTAATTTTTAGTAACCCTTAACAGAAATACAGTGCCCCTTAAGTAATAACTCCTCCTTTCTGCCCTATTGTACATCTTTCCTATGTGTGGGGTGATAGAATAGTTGGCCTTTTGTGTCTGACTTAATTCAGCATAACATTTTCAAGGTTCCTCCATATGATGGTGTGTTTTAGAACTCTTTCTTTCTCTAGAACGGTTTATGATAAGCATTAAGTAATGCACTTGGTGAAGATTTTGTGCAGTTGGGAAATTTGAGCTATCTGAAGTGGAAAAAAGCCAAACCAATGCTGTTGAGTCGATTCCGACTCTCAACAATGCTATCTATCATTTTTTAGTATCAAAAAAACAAAGTAAACCTGTTGCCATTTAGTTGAATTTGATGCACGTTGACCCTACAGGACAGGATAGAACTGTTCCATAGGTTTCAGATGTTGTAAATCCTTTAGGAAAATAGGCCACCACATCTTTCTCCCATACAGCAGCAGTTAGGTTTGAATCATGGACCTTTCATTTGGCAGACAAGTGCTTAAACATTGTGACACTAGGGCTCGTTTTTTATCGATAGAAAACCAAAACAAAACTTGCTTCTGTCAAGTTGATTCCAATTCATGGTGATGATACAGGACAGCATAGAACTGCCCCATAGCACTTCCAAGTAGATTCAAACTGCCAGCCTTTTTGTTAGCAGCCAAGTCATAGGCACAGTGCCACCTTTTTATAAAATACAAAAACATTGCTGTTGAGTATTGAGGCAGCGGTACTGGTGGAGTTCAACTTCCCTGCTTTTTGAATAGCAGCCATAGCTCTTAACAACTATGCTACCAGGGTTACCTTTTTGCAGTATAAAACCCACTGCCGTTGAGTCAGTTCTGATTCATAGTGACCCTGTAGAACTGCTCCGTAGAGTTTCCAGGGAGCACCTGATGGATTCAGACTACTGACCTCCTGGTAAGCAGCCTCAACACTTAAATGCTCTACCACCAGGGTTTCCTTTTGCAGTATAACGATATTTAAATGAGAGATGGTATCCTTACCAGTTCTAGTGAGGGAGAAGATAACCTACAGATCCCAGAGGGGTAATGTGGATTGTGAGGATAGTTGAAAATGAACTAAAGATTAACCCATAAAAGTCCCTTGCATCAAGTTGACTCTGACTCAGAGATACCCTGTAGGACAGAGTAGAACTGTCCCATAGTTTCCAAGTGAATTCTCTAGTTTCCTGGTGAATTTGAACTGCCAGCCTTTTGTTAGCAGCTGTAGCACTTAACCACTAGGCAACAAAAGTCCCCTTTAAAACTAGTCTTTCCAGAGCATTCAACTTGATTTCGTAAAAACACCTCTTTTCATGTTTGTGTTTCATTGTGTTGACATCTTAAGTAATTATGGTCAGTAGGACGACAAAGTTTTAGAAACAAATGTTGGATTCCTGGTAATTGCATACCTGTACTGGAAGAACCAAAAGGACATTGCAGCGAGTAGCTGGAAAACCTGTTAGTTACAACACTTAGTACAGTTTACGAAGAACCTGGCATAAACCAGCCTGTTTTAAGTGGAATTTGGTTAATCCAGCAGATTAGAAAAAGGCTGTGTAAGAGCCTCCCTAGATCTATCAAAACAAACTTTTGTGACACAAAAAAAATGTATAACAGAGCAGTGCTGCATTTGAACCTTTTGCAGTAATTTTTGTAAGAGATGACACTCTTAAAAGGAACTGGTACGTACTTGTTAGGCCACTAGGGCCTACTGTAATTGTATAAACTAAAGATAGGGAATGTTAAAGGCCATGGAAAGCGTTCAAGCAAAGGGAATAATGCCAGACTTCACCTTTTAGAAGGTGGGTTGGTAGACTTGTAAAAATAGATTTTTTTTTCTGTTCTTCTCCTTTCTTTTTAGTGAGTTGTCCACTGTTTTTTAGATTTGGTCTGTGATAATCTGCTTTGGTACTTTAGATTAATTTTGGCCTTTTAGCAATACCGGAATAGATTTACAGTAGGACCTTGCGTCATAGTTGAAATCATTGCTCATACATTAATCTTGTTATTTTTTAGGCTTAATCTAAATGACAAGTTTTGGACTCCATGATTGCAGACTGTTATTTTCATGTTACCTAGATCTCTGATCGAGGTTCCCAATTTAATTCACTATAGTGTTCATTTCTTTGATACACTTCCATGGGTAGTATCTATGTACTAGCATTAATTTGTTCTGCTCACACTCTCCCATTTGTGGAAGCACATGGAGAAGTAAGAGAATACTATAATTACTAATTTGATCTAATCTGAATGGAAATAAACTTCAGCTACTTCCGTTGCTGGTATTCTTTCACTTGGCACCTTTATTGTTCTTTCCCAGGCTTTATACTACATAGAGTTTACATCTTTAATCTTTCTAACACCCTACTTTTAGTCTGTCCATCAATGTGTTTCTGTGCCAAAATCCTCTGTACAAAGCTTTGGCTCTCATGGTCTGAGGTCCAGGCCATTACTAATTCTCATCTTTATGGCCTGAGGGTTTCTGGTTCATTACCCTGATTTAGGATTTGTTTTAATCTTGATAATCTAAAGTCATTTTCAACTTTAGTAGGTTGGTATCATTTCTTCATTCTCCTTGAAAACAGAACCATTAATGTTTGTGGTATTTATATTTACATGTTTACCCCACGCACTACAGTTGAGTTGATTCCAACTCATAGTGACTTTATGGAACAGAGTAGAACTGCTTCATAGAGTTTCCAAGGAGCGCCCAGCTGGATTTCAACTGCCAACTGCAGCATGCAGCACTTAACTGCTATGCTGCCATGATTTCCGTTTAGGTGACACAAATATAAAGTTGACCTGGAAGGAATGATGTAGTGAGCCACCATGCTTGCACAGTTCCTATCATACGTGAGCAATGGGTCATTTCATTCTCTACATGTTCTCTAGTCAGTAGTTCCCTGTATGCTGAAGAACTTGTATGTTTATGAAAATTGATGTGCATTAGGTTTTGTATTTTCTGCAATAATGTTTCATTGGTAATAATGTAACGTAGAATAAATGCATTGCTGCCTAGTAGATTACAACTCATAGTGAGATGACCCCATGTATTACAGAACAGAACTTCTACTTAACGTTTGTCATGGTTATAATCCTCTAGAAGCAGTACTGCTGGGTGGTCTTGAACTGCAGTCTTGAGGTTAGCAGCCAGTGACAAACCATTTGCACCACCCATGGACTTCAGTGTAGAATCAAGTCCTGTATTTGGTATATTTTGACTCATTTTTTCCTAATAACATTCTTTCTCTGCCGTGCAGATCTTCGGGCAATAAAGCCATCTGGATGAGTGTGGCTAATTTGCCATTTTTTCACGTGAATTAGAATAGGTTACTAAAAAATTTGAGCATACGAGCTTTTGTGGCTTTCTTTTGATTTGTTGTGAGTCTTCCCTTCACCCCCCAAATAAAAATAAATGATAGCCACAGCTAGATTGCAATGTAAGAATACAAGGACTGTCAGCCACATGTTTGTCTGTGAAGTAGACCAAAACAAGACTTCTAACAGATTGACCTGTATGCATGCCTGCTCTTATGCTTACAAATCTTTAGGAAAGATCTATTGCATTTAATGTACAGGGAGAGCTCAATTTTTTAATTTATATTTTGTTACTGGAATTTCATTTACTCCAATGTTTAATTATTTGGAGCACAATTAGACATGTTAGAAAGGTTTTAAAGTGAATATTAGTTCCTGGTTTGCAAACAAATTTGGGGATCAACGGGGTTATTAAGAATTAGTAACATTAACTACTAAGGAATTCAGTGGAGAAGTGAATGTTTCTAATCTAAATGAGTAGTTACAAATGCTTTTTGAGAAAGACAGTTTCTTGTTGATCTAAGACTGATGAACTACTAACTTATAGCCTGTAAATATGTTACTTTTTTTTTAAATGTATACCTAATTTTCCATCAGAAGCTGCCAGCTCATAGCCAGTAGATACCTTTTTTTTTTTTTTTTTTTTTTTGGCTTGCTTAATACAGAAGAAGCACCATTGCCCAGAATTGAAGATAACATAGAATCATTTTGGACCACATTGAATCCAGGTTTACTTAATGAAAACATTATGCCAAACTCGTTATTTAAAATGCGATTGTATGGAGTGACATTCAAGGACAGTGTTAACATAAGCAGGCTTAGTATACTTAAAACATGCATGTTAACAGTTAAATAATTTAATCACTACTTTAATACTGTGTTTGAAAGATGTTTGGAAACATGTAATCCCAGAGTGAATGGGCTGTTAAGAGTAACAGTGTTAAAGTGTAATGTTAAAGAGTTTTTTGTTGATTTTCCCTATCTGATAAGAGGGGTTATCATCAGACTGTTTTCTTTAATGTGGATCATAAGGATAATACATGATGGATATTCTCACACGTTTGTTGGAAAAAATACAGGACACTGAAGTACTGCTGTAGTCTAGAGTACACACCACAGGTTATGCAGTACTTCTTGCATTTGAATTTTGGAGTCAGTGTATGACTTTGGGTAAGTTATCATACCTCTCTTTGAGTCTGTTTTGACATTTAAAATGGGAATAATAGTAGCTACCTTATAAGGATTGTTCTGAGGGTTTATTGAGTTAACACAAAACCATGGTGATGACAGTGTCCTGCTGCTTTTGTGTCTCTGACATAAGTACATCTTGGTGTAGTCATTTTGAGAGTATATTTTAAGGGAATTTAATAAATTGCTAAACTCTCTAAAGATTGATTACCATTTCATAAGCCCTGTGTTATATGCTGGGAGCAGAGAAGTACATTGTCCCTGCTATTAAAGTCTGATGACATGGTGGGGAGAGATACATACACAGATAATACAGGGAAGGGAGAGAAGATGTACAGTATTGCGTATTAGTTGAGTATGGAAAAGCTCAACTTGTTCCTGAATTTAACCTTTTATAGGGGCTTATAAAACCTAATCCCACTATAGTGTTGATATACAAATACACAGTGAGCATGTGCAAGATAAAAAACACTAAAAACTGAAATATTTTAAGCAAAAAAGTTTCATGATGGAAATAACTGGGACATGAGGGGAAGAGGAGGGAAAGGCTCCTTAAGTACTAGAATAATTTTAACTGTTATAACTTACTGTGCAGTAAGTTCATTCTGATATGTTTTACAATGTGGCTTTTAGTTTAGGAACTGCATTTTGAATTTGGCTTTTTAGTATTTAGGAACTGGATTTTGAATTTGAGATGTGAAATACTGTTTTCCTGGGGCTATTTTGCTGGCATTAATGATCCAGAAGCAGGCAGTTCTCTGAACCCAGTATAGTGTCTCCCATTTGATTTTTCAAAACCAAGCAAATTTTGTTAGCATTAAGTTTTGCCACACATCTTTTGTTTCACTTTGGGCAAAAATCAAGGAGCAAGTACTTTTGTAACTGGGATTAAAATAAAGTTTTAGTCTGGCCTTAACATTTCCTACTTTGATACATCATTCCTTGTTGATTTAAAGACGTTAAATTGGAAAGATTTCCCATGCATTACTGAGAAATCCATTCAGTTGAGTGATTTGGGATATAATTCTCTTGTCATTCAATCATCCTTTACTTTCTATCATTGAAGTTAAGCAACCTCTGTCCCAGTTTACAATTTACAGTTGTACTCTGTTAGGCTTACATTGTACATAACCTAAGAGTTTAAAATCAAAATGTCTGAGCTTTAAAATACCTACTAAATTAGTTCTTGATACTATTATAATTCTTGTAGAGCGCTTGCCCAATTGGTTGACGGGAAGCAACTGAAAAGGGTTGAGGAAGACAGGAAGCCACTCCAGCCACAAGGGGGAGTAAGAGGCTAATTGCCAAATTGATGGACCATATTCAAACAACTTAGTGGCTGGTTTGCCTGTTTCATTTTTAGAACGTTAAGAGATTTAGGAGTGATAAAATGCACAATGACTTTAGAGTAGAGTATAAGTTCTGACTCGACGGCACTTGGTTGGCTTGGCATAAGTTCTGAGAAAATTAAACATTTATCTCTGCACAAAGGATCATATGACTAAAAATTTGAACTTGTTCTTTATATTTTGCTGGAGAATTGGTATTATCAGTGAATGTTATTAAAAGTGATGTGTTTTGAGGAATTGGGAGTTAATTGTTTCCAAAGTCAGCCTCACCTCTCAATTTTTAACAGATCAGAAACTGGAGTTCAGGTTCAGTGGCTTACATTAGGTCATAGAGTAAACATTACTGTTTTCTATCACCTATGTACTATAACCTTATTTATAGATTAAAATGTGACATTTATTTATAAAATGTTTGGCTTTTAGAGGGGCTGGGAGTTGTCACAGTAAGAATGGGGGAAATCACTTCATTAAAAAACATCTTCAGTTATAGATGTATTTAAATTATGTTTTAGAGCCTGTATTTAATGAGAATTAGATTTGAGGGTCCTATGCTTCAGTGCCATGCCGATTTAATCACCTGCTGTTTCGTGCATGGTTTGTATGAAAGTACAGATTTTGTACCCGCCTAACATCTCTCTTCGTTTGTGTTCATGGAAGGCAGCCATGGTAATACACAGCCTAAAATAGAAACAGGTTGTGGAGGCTTGGTCATTCTCCCAAGTCCAAGCAGACTCTTAAATTACACTTCATAAGTCCCTCAGTAGTAGTTCATTCTTTAGATATTCTGGACTGTTTACTACTCTGGGCTTTAGAGACATTTGAAGGATCCTTGATGGCACAGTGGTTAAAGTGCTTGGCTGCCGACCAGAAGGTTTGTTGGAACCTACCAACCACTCCTCTGTAGAAAGATATGACAATTTCCTTTCTCAAATTCAGTGGAGAAATTTGCTTCAGTCCTGTTCTGGCTTTGAGTCTGAATCAGTGCAATGGTAACAGGGTTTTAATGACATTTTAAGTGTAAGGATCTTGGCAGAAATTAAATTCAGTGCTATGGCCAGTTCTTGGCACATTCTCTGAGAGAACTTCATTGACATGCCTCATTTTTTGTTTATATCAGTGTTTTGGTGCCCTTTACTCTTCCTCGATACAAAGGTTATACAAACCCAGTAAGGATGTTAGAAGACAACAGATAAACACAAAAAAGAGTACAGGGGAGCAGAGCAAAAGGCACTGGTAATCCCATCATTGTTAAAAAGCATTTTTCTTTAAGATTCGTTCAATTACTAAAGAGAAAATGGACTCTGTCACTGTTTTTCAACATGCGGTAGTTACTGTCTTTGTAACGAGATACTACCTTTTTTAACTTCATTTTGAAATAACAAGATTTAGAAAAATAATGTGAAGAATTCTATATTCCTGCACCTAGGTACTCCAGCTGTTCATATATTTCCATTGTGTGATTTTCAAAATCAGATCTAAAACTATAGTTCAGTTTTATTTTAAAATACATTTTCCCTGGAAAATAATTTATGTTACAGGATATAAAGTGAGAAAACAAAACTGTTTGACCTACCATACTCCTTAAAGTGTGGTCTTCTGTTGATGTTTTATATATCTTTCTAGAAACTTAGTGTGCTTGTCAAAGTAATTCTGTCCTTGAAGAATACGCATTACTAAGATTGTGTATGTACTATTCTGTAAGATCCTGTCCACCTTTCAGTGTATATTTTTTTATGCTTCATATCTTGAGACATAATTGTTTTTAATGTTTGTATAGTATTCTGTTACATGGTGTGACTTCCATTTATGTGTGTGCTTTAAGTGAAAGTTTACAATTCAAGTCAGTTTGTCATACAAAAACTTAATCCTGGTTGCTCACCCTGCAGTGTGACAGCATACTCGTTGTCTCCACCCTGTATTTCCATGTCCGTTCAAGGAGCTCCTATCCCCTTCTCATCTGACCTCCAGACATGGGCTTCCTATTTCGTCTCATGTATTTTCTTGAACCACGAAGCACACTCTTCACCAGTATCATTTTATGTCTGGAAAATTGGCTTCAGGAATGGTTTTAGTTCTAAGCTAAGAGAGTCTGGGGGCTATGTCTTTCAGGTACCCTTGAGCCTGTCAGACCATCAAGTCTAGTCTCCTTATCACAATTTGAGTTCTGCATCCTGCTTTTCTCCTATTTCTTCAGGGATTCTTTGTTGTGTTCCCTGTCAAGACAGTCATCGGTAGTTGAGCACTGTCTGGTTCTTTGGCTCTCATGCTGGTGTAGTCTGGTTTATGTGGCCCTTTCTGTCTCTTGGACTTGTATTTCTCTATGGTGTAATGCTTATTTAGTCAGTTTCTTCTTACAGAAATTAGGTTATTTCCTTAATTTTTTTTGACTCATTGGGACCCCATGTATGTCAGAATTTGTTGCAAATATTTTTAAATGGGTCAACTGAGTGTTGAATCATTTAGTGCCACTCAAGGTCTCTATTAGATACTAGAGGTGCAGAAAAGTAGATAAAGTTAAATACGTTTCAAAGAGATGCGCTCCCCCAAAGTGTTTAAATAAATACAACACATGGAAAAATACAGTGACCTTTTTTAAACATAAGAAAATGAGCTTACGTAAGAGCAAGACACAGGATTAGATTTCTGGGTAGGTTTTGACTGTTTGAATGAGGTTGGTTAAAGTCAGCTGCAGTACAGATGTTTTCTTGTGGTAATTAGCTTGATTAGATAGTACTTAAGAAAATAGGGTATGTGATTTCAGAGTGGGCTGCTGTATTCTCCAAAAGGGAGCCCTTGTGGTACAGTGGTTGAGTGCTTAGAACCTGTTTAGCAACTCCAAGGGAGAAAGATCTGGCAGTCTCCTCTTGTAGAGATTGTAGGCTGGGAAACCTAGTGGCAGTTCTAGTTTGTCACATGTGGTTGTTAGGAGTCGGAATTGACGGCATACGGTAGCAGCAGCACCTTTCAAGAGGATGGTAATTAGCACGTCTTTTTTTACTATTTTTTATTTACTGTGATTGAAAGTGTACCATCCAGTATAAATTTGCTTGCTTATGTGCAGCTCACACTGTAGTTAGCACTTCTTTGTTGCTTACTATGTGCCAGACTATTGTGAATGCTTTCTGAATGTTTAATTCACCGAAGCCTCACAACAGCCTTGTGTTACCCCGTACTGCTACCCACCCTTTTAAAGAGGGGGAAACTGAGGCCCAGGGAGATTTTGAAACTTTGTCCAAAGTTAACAAGGATGTAAATTCAGGCAATCCCTCAGTTAATAGTTTTCATTGTACTGCTGCATGTGTTAGCTGCTTCATCCTGGCTTCCAAATCCAGCAAGCTGAGCTTTTTTATTCTTGAGTCATTTTGACAAATTAGGATATTTGTCTTTTTTGTTACAATTTGATGAACTCTGTCTTCCATTATACTTGAAAGAGACCACATGAGATTTATGAATCTTGTTTACAAAATACCCAAGTGATCCTTCAGTTCTTTAAACCTCTGTAAGAAAAGTGAAGCTCACTGTGTAAGTGGACTGTTCCAATTTTAGACTATTCTAATATTCTTTCTCATATTAACGGAAACCAGCCTCACATTAAGTTAGCCTTGGTTTTCTCCCTGGAGGCATTGCCACATCATAACTAAATCCCTAGTTCTGTCCTTTAATACTTAAGACACTAGTTGTTTGTGCTTGTTCTCCTGGATGCTCTGCAGTTTGTATCTGTCTTAATATACTTTTAAAGAAATAATACAGTGGTTTTGTATTCTCAACTAAATTCCAACCAATAGAAATATAGCAGCATAACAGAAAAATAATGTATCGTGACCAAGTAGGGTTCTTACCAGGTATACAACGATAGTTCAACATTAGGAAATCTTAATCAGTGTGATGCAACACATAGAGAACATGAGGTCTGACATGTTTGCAAACTCATCCTAGAAAAAGTGCTGCATACCTTATTGTTGAATATCACTGCAGTCACCTTTGAAGTACTCCCCTTGGGAGGCTATGCACCGACGCCGGTGCCTAGTCCATCTTTCAAAGCAATTTTGGAACAGCCATCAGAACTGTTGTTGTTTTACCCTGGATGTCATCAAAATGTCTTCTTTTAACTTTGAGTAAAGAAAAAGGTCACTGGGGGCCAGATGAAGTGAGTTGGGAGAGTATTCCAATAGTTACTTGTTCACTGGCTAAAACTCCCTCCCAGACAACTACACAGTTAAGTTTGCCAACTTGCCACTGTGCACAGTGGTCATCCAGAAAGAGTTCCAGAATTGCTTTGATGTGTGGACTGTGCTCTGGCATTGGTGCATAGCTTCCCAAGGGGAGCACTTGGAAGGTGACCATAGTAGTGATACTCAGTAATGTGGTGTGTAACATTTAGCACAATTAAGTTTACAGACTTAATTTTCAGACCTCATACAACAAACAAGAATTACATGATCCTCTCAATGCAAAAAAAAAAAAAAAAGGCAAAGTCTAGTACCCATTCTTGATTAAACCTTTTAGCAAAACTGGAATAGAAGAGAAATTTCTCAGTGAAATTAAGGGCATATTTTTATACCCAACAGGCACCATTATTCTTAATGGAGAGACATTGAAAGCATTCCCCCTTGAGAATGGCGGGAGCAACAAGGATTTTTTTTTTTATCATTGTTCTTATTCAGTATTGTAGTTGAAGTCTTAGCTAGAGCAGTAAGGCAGGAAAGGGAAATAAAGGGCATACAAATTAGAAAGGAAGAGGTAAGATTATCCTTGTTCGAAGATGATACGGTCATATACAGAGGAGATCCCAAGTACTGCACAGGGAGGCTACTGGAACTAGTAGAATTCAGCAGAATGGCAAGGGTACAAGATCAGCACACAAAAATCCATTGGGTTCCTCTGCACCAGTGAAGGTAGCTTGTAAATGAATAAAGCAATATCATTTACAGTAGTCTCCCAAAAGATGTAATACTAATCTAACTAGAGACATAAAAGACTTAACAGAGAAATCTACAAACTACAAAACATTCCTGCAACAAGCCAAGAAACTTCATAAATTGGAAAAACAAAGTCATGCTTATGGATAGGAAGACAGCATGATAAAAATGTCAATACTGCCTAAAGTGATAATACAAATATAATGCAGTCTCAGTCCAAATCCTAACATCATACTTGAATGAGATCCAAAAACTCATCGACCAACTTCGTATAAAAAGGAAAGATGAGCAGGCGCTATTGAAGAACAGTAAGTAGGAACCCTCACACTTGCTAGCCTTAGAATGGTCGCATTAGAACAGCCTAGGACTGATAAGAGTAACAGATACCTAGACCAATGGAATTGAGGAGCCAGAAGTAAATGCATTTACCTATAGACAGCTGATCTTTGACAAAGATGCAAAGTCTGTTAAATGGGAAAGAGAGAATCTCCTTAAATGATGCTAGGAAAATTGGATATCCATTTGCATAAAAACAAACAAGAAGTATACCTCATACCATACATAAAAACTTAAAATAGATGAAAGACCTAACTAAAACCTAGACTCTAAAGATCATGGAAGAAAAAAGGGAACAACACCAGAGGCCCCAGTATATGACGTAAATAGAATATCACACATAAATAGAAATTCACAAATCACAGAAGATAAACTAGATACCCTAAAATTGGGATCTCCTCAAATTCAAACACTGTGGTCATTAAAAGAGTTTTTAAAAAAAAAAAAAAGAACCTCTAGACTTGGAAAAAATATCTTTTAGCTATGTCATTTGACAGAGGTCAAATGATCTCTAAAATTTGTAGAAGACTTCACTTCCAACACCAGAATGGTGGGCAACCCAATTAAAAAAGGGGTAAAGGATATAAACACCTCATCAAAGAAAACATTACAGGCAGCTAACACATTGGAGATGATCGCTATTATCAGCCATTGGAGAAAAAAAATACAAGGAGACATCATCTCACCCCAGCAATAATGGCACTGACCCAGAAAACAGAAAACACATGTTGATGGTGGAGGGGAAGGTATTGGTATTCTGAAACACCGCAGGTAACGAATTTAAACTTGTACACCCACTATGAAAAATGATAGGCACATTGGTCAAGCAGTTCCACTCCTAGGCATATAGTCTGAAAAATAAGAGCATTAACCATAGACAACGCATTCACACATTCATTGCAGCATTATTCACAATAGTAAAAGATAAAAACAACCTAAGTGTCCGTCAACAGATGAGTCGATAAGCAAAATGTGGTATGTAAACACAATGGAATACTGTGCAATGGTAAAGATTGATGGATACACAAAACATCTCACAATGTGTGAATCTGGAGGACATTATGCCAGGTGAGTCAATCAAAAAAGGACAAATATTGTATAAGGCTGGTATTATGAATAGTCTAGGTTTATACACAGGAAGAAACATTTTTTTTGATGGTTACTGGGTTTGGGTCGGGGACGGGGGAGGGAAAATCACTAACTAAGAATAGACGGTGGCATAATGGTTAAGCGATACAGCTGCTAACCAAAAGTTTGGCACTTCGAATCCACCCAGGAGCTCGTTGGAAACTGAAACAGTTCTGTTCTGCTATAGGGTCCACCAAGAGTTGGAGTAGACTAAGCAACATTGGGTTTTTTTTTTTTTGTCTTTTGGTGCTTTTTTTTAAAGTGTAGACACGTTAACTTCGGTGAAGGGAAAGAGTACACATGACACGGAAATCACAATACAAAGCAAGGAAGACCCTGAGGTAATACAAGAATAAAAGATAATGAAGGCAAATACTAAAACAGAAAAATCCTGCAGCAGCAGTAATAAGCAGTGAGTGGATACATGGGTAGAGACATACTGCAGCCACATGCATGTGTATATTTGGCTGTGTATCTGCATATGTATTCATATATGCTATGTGTGTTCATATATAGAACAGAGCACACAAGCATGGTCAGGGCAGCAGCCTAAGCATAACGAAACACAGGAATGAGATGTACTAGGCTTGAAGGCTAAGGACCACAGTCTTGGGACATCTGGTCAGTTGGCTTAACAGTTCATGAAATGTCCTACATCTTACTTTGGTGAGTATAATCTGGGATCTTAACAGCCTGTAAGCAGCCATCTAAGGTACAGCTGTTGGTTTTTTTATGTATGGAGCAACGGGAGAGTGAAGACCAAACCCAAGGAAATAGTTCCAAGGACTAACATGACAGTTTTGACCACCCCCATCCCAGAAGATCCAGACAGTACTCTGTTACCACTGTTAGCTGTTCTGACGAGGGATACAGGGAGAACATCCTGATTGGAGTAAATGAAAAATTATATAACAGGATTCATAAAAGACCAGATTTACTGGCCTGAGACAGGAGGAACGCTGAAACTGAATCCATCACTGGATATCACCTTGCTGCCAAATTATAGGCCTATAAACTAAACTCACTGAGGAAAGCACTCTGTAACAGCTATCTACACAAGACCAAAGAGACAGCATACTCCCCAAAGCAAATATGAGAATATAGGTAAGAGGCAAGAAAACCAGAGGAATGGAAACGAAATTCGCGGGTTGTAGTGGGGAGAGTGCGGATGCATTGTGAGAATTGCAACCTATGTTGTAGAGCTACTTATAAATCAATGAATGGAAACCTAACTTGAATCATTTTCCTTAATTTTGATTCTTAATTGTATTAATACATCTTTTTTAGTGATCCTGTCAGTATTGAGGCAGATGAATTATAGCATAAATTTTAGCAATACAGGGCACTTTGCCTAGTTGAAGTTTTTCGCTTTCAGAAGGTGTGTGTTACTGTAGAGGCCATTTTGACTTACTAGTGACCCTGTAAGTGGTAGAACTTTGGTAGAACCGTAGGATTTCCAAGGAATGGCTGGTAATTCATACTGCCATCCATTTGCTTAAAAGCTGAACTGTTAAGCACAGTGGCTCTAGGGCTCTTTCACAAGGTAGCTGTGGTTTTGAGTTATGTTCTGTTGCTGGGCCCTATTGTCCTCTAAAATGAGGACAGTTGTTTTCTACCGCACAGTATTTTGGGAAGATCAAATAATTAATAGAGGGTGCTCATCAAAGTGTCTAAAAATGTTTATTGCAGTAGTTAGGAATATAAAAATTGAAGATAGCCACATTTCACTTACCTGTTGCTTCATAACAAGCCATTAAAAATTTAATGACTTAATGCATTGATTTATTCTTTTCTGTGTTTCTCTGGCTTTGGTAGGGTGTGTTGGTTAGCTCTCCATATGGAGTTGGCTAGGGTCACTCGTAACTTCATTCAGCTGAAAGTTACACAGAAACTGAAATATCCAGGGTAGCTTTACTTAATGTGTCCAACAACTGGGAGCCACCATAGCTCCTTTCTCTCGGTAGGGTAGTTTGACTTCAGTGTTCAAAGCAGCAAAAGGGGAAACTGCCAGAATTTTTAAGAGTTAGGCCCAGAACTGAAACAATAGAGACATCTACCACAATTTTGTTCCTAACATAATTTACTTTTGAACCAATATTGGCTCTTTTAGATTTAATCATCTTTTTTTTTTTTTTTTTAAATCTCAATAATTCTTAGCTTTATGTCACCTGAAGATTAAGTAGAAGTAAGTATGGTGACTGCTGACTTTCTCAACTAGTCAGCATCTCACCAGCAATACTTGGTGTTGTCCACACTGTGGATATATCATTAGACCAGTTAGGGAACTTGCTGCTGCTACCCAGTCCTCCTCTTACTTGTGGGTTCTGGTTAACAGCTTTAAGGTTGTTTTAATCCAGATGTGTGACTCATTCAGTCTTCACCTGGTGGGTAGATGTACTTAACTGCTCTTAGTTATTACCGGGTTTTTCTTTATTTGAAAGTATTGTTAAGATAGTCAAATATGTAAAAGACAGCAGTTCACAGTTGATTTGAATTGTTTATGAAATCTTTTAATACATTTTCTTTGTTTAATTTGAATTTATTTGTGAATTCTGGTAGTCAAATTTATCCTTTTTTGTTACAGCTAATCTGGTATTACTACCCTTTCGTCTAGCCAGTCAAAATCTACCCTTCCCCACCAAAGGTTACTGTACAGAGATTTCTTAGCATCTTGTTAATATTAGTTCTAATATCTGTTGTCATGAAAGGAATTGTGTTTTGACTTGTCTCTGAAGCCAACTTGTGCAGTATTAGCATGTTGTGTTTTTAGCATGGTGTCTGGTATGTAGTATACACTTGACATTTTCTCTGAACAACTTCTAGAGATATGTGTTACAATCTCTGCAGATGAGAAGACGGCTGAATCGCTGAGATAAGTGGGCCATATATTGTGGAGTGCCAAGTTGAAAGCAAGACTGACTTCAGAGCTGCTGTGCTATACTGGCTCTCCAAGTTTATTTAACTGTGTTCTGCCCTTTGGGGCACATCTTCAGAGAGCAACCATAAGTGTTTTGTAGAAGAGTATGGGGTTTTCAAAGGACAGAACATTTTTTTCAGTTGACAAGTCTTAGAATATAAAGATATGACTGTGGTATAATAAGCTTGTTACCCTGACTAGAGCACTCATGTGATTTTAGGCCAATAGTTTCAAATAGTGATTAGAATAACTACAGATCATTTGAAGTTGACTTTAGTACCTCCAGCTTCTTCCCATAATGTGGTGCAATTTGGCCATTAGAGCTAACATTTAGAAGCATTTCTCAAAGTATTTTGCATGAGCATTGGTGATGTATAAACCAAAAAACCGAACCCACTGCCATCAGGTTGATTCCAACTCCAGAGCCCAGCTGTCCCATAGAGTTTTCAAGGAACGCCTGGAAGATTTGAACTGCTGACCTTTTGGTTAGCCGACAGCACTTAACCACTATGTGATGTATATGTGTATGTATGTCCGCGTACGTATGTATGTGTTATGTATACACACACGTGGAATCCAGGGGCACAGTGGTTCAGAGTTAAGACTGCTTGCTCCTTGGAAACCCTGTAGGAGGCACGTCTTCTGTAGGATTTTTGTGAGTCAGAATTCACTTGATAAGGAGTGTAAATGTGTGTGTATACACACACTCGTATACCAGAGTATACTGCATGACTCCCTTCCAGAATAGAAAGCAAGAATTAGCTTTTTTTCTTTGAAAAGATTTTAACATTTGGTACTCAACCTAGTTGAAAATTGATTTCACTTTGATTTCCATAGTATAGTTAGTTAGCAAGAGGAAAGGGATGATTTTTATTTTGTTTTTAATTTTGACTAGTTACTACCTGGCTTTTTTTTTTCTTTATCCTTCTTGCCCTTTTTAGAGGGGGGGAGCAGTTAATTATGAGCCCTTTCTCCCATCCATATACTAAGGTGAAAAAAAACATACATACTAGTGATCTACTTTCCTGTTTCATTTGTACAGTGTTATTAGTGTATTGGGATTTAATTTAAATTGTTAGGCTTTCGAACAAAATTATACTGTAGGATGAAGGTTTAATTTTCTTAAGTAATCTGTAAACATGTATCTACTAGCTAAGTCACACTTTATTGAAATAAAAGATCTATTAAGTAATTTTCATAGTCATACCACTAATTAGAAAAAGTGGAAAACTTACTTTGAACAGCTTTTTATCTACTGTGAGTAAACTGAACATTAGCTTTGTTCTGGTCGTCTGCCATGGATTCTGGTAGTGACTGTTACAGAACTGGTTTCTGTTTCAGTAATACTTACTACAGAGAATCCTGAAGGTTGGTGGTTTAAATATTTCTGCTGGAACAATTTGCTTTTAAACTACAAGGTCATGTGCCTTCTGCATTTACTAGCTAGGATAAACTTCACTCTATAGTAGAATAATAAGAAATGTGAATTGTTTTGTAAGTATTTTGTTCTTATTACTACTGTTTCTTTTCTTTGTAAGTCTCTTTTGGAAAAGTTCTTAATCCCGAATGCTTCACAAGCAGAGAGCAAAGTCTTCTACTTGAAAATGAAAGGAGACTACTACCGTTACTTGGCTGAAGTTGCTGCTGGTGATGACAAGAAAGGTATGCTGTTTTATAAGCCTGTTTTGTTGGATTTGTAAAATAACACAGTATAGAATAGTCTCTTTCTGAAGCATAAATATTTTTTGTTTTTAAAATGCTTTTAGAGTATCGAGTAAGGAGCTGTGATGTTGTTAAATAGTTTTCTATTTCTGAGAGTATTAATCCGCTCCCTAGTACGATGATCTAAAATGTGTGCTTTCTGAAAAGTCGATTTTGTGCTGAGGCTGTTTCCACACCGTTTTGAGTTATGGTGGTCATAAGAAAGCTATAGAGCTGGGCATAATGCTGATATGATTGCCAGGTGGTTTTTAGCTTAACAGAGGGAGCACCCTATTTTGTTGTTGAAGAGTATCATTCAGTTAAGGATGTTACACCTTAGTATTTCAAAAGATACATTGGCTGTTAAAGGTTTGGGGTGGAGGATGATGATGAAGTACAAGCTCCAATACATTGTGGTGTGTTGTATTATCCAGGGATTGTGGATCAGTCACAACAAGCGTACCAAGAAGCTTTTGAGATCAGCAAAAAAGAAATGCAACCAACACATCCTATCAGACTGGGTCTGGCTCTTAACTTCTCTGTGTTCTATTATGAGATTCTGAACTCCCCAGAGAAAGCCTGCTCTCTTGCAAAGACAGTATGTATTTTACCTGTGTTGTGAAAATTGAATAAAAACTCTTATTATTTGTTCACTAAAATATGCTTTTTTTAATCACAGGCTTTTGATGAAGCCATTGCTGAACTTGATACATTAAGTGAAGAGTCATACAAAGACAGCACGCTAATAATGCAGTTACTGAGAGACAACTTGACAGTAAGTACAGAACAGCATTGCTAAATTGCATCACAGTGGTTTTGTATAACAGTTGAAGATACTGAAAACTGAAGATAATTAACTCTAAGATGTTATTAAAGAAAGAGCAGTTAACTGCCAGTGATGTTTTGTATCTAGTGTGTCTGACTCGACAGCACTTGGCTGGCTTGGATATGTCTAACATGGTTGATCTGTATTAGCAGTTACCTTGAGTCTTAATGCGATTTAATAGCCAGATTTTAATTGCCTCAGTATTGTTTCTTGAAGCTAACTAAAGTAGATTGAACTCTTAAGGCCACTATTTAAAATTGAGGTTTCGTAGATAATGTTGTTGTAGATGACTGAAAAGGGTGTTTCAGGTCACCATTATAGAAAATGTTCTGTGTGCTGTTAAAACTATGTGAGTAGAAATTAGACCAAGGATACTTGAACTACCGCTAGTTACATGTCTAACCACATAGATCATTTATTTCACATTTTAATCTAAGTGATTACTTCCCACTGTAACCCCCCCCATTTGAGTCACAGAAGAGTGAGCTTTTAAGGATCAAAAATGTACTGAGACTGTTTAAATTCCATTTAAAAAGATACATAAATTTTTTTGTCCCCAAAGTAGCCTCATTATTTATATAGAAATAGCTGCTATTGAGTCCATCTGACTCACAGGGACAGACTTGCTCAGTCCTGTGTCATCCTCACAGTCGCCAGCCTGTGGGAGTCCCTCGTTGCAGCTGTTGCATCTGTCTACCTTGACTGAGGACCTCCCTTGTCCTCATAGGCCCTCTGCTTCACCAAACACCATTCTTTTCTAGCAATTGGTCTCTCCTAATGACAGGCCCAAAGCAAGCACATTCGATGTTAGTCTGTTAAGATCCATGATATTGTCATTGACTGATTCTCAGAAGTAGCTCTCTAAGCCTGTGTTCTTCCATGTCAGTTTTAAGTCCGAAACTCTGCTGAAACCTGTTCTGCGTCACTCTTCCGGTGTTTGAAATACCTGTGGCATAGCTTTCAAGAACATGGAAGTCGCCACACTGTGACAGACAGTTTGTGGCTATAGACATGTAAGACATTATTAACAAGTTAGAATTGGGCTAGTTGCATACTAAAAATAAATGACTTCCTGTGGCATGTCATAATTGTCCGTCATGGTATACTCCAAATTAAAATGAAGAACCATAATGCCGTTAATCATACCGAAGAAATTAACAGTAATTTCTTTATAGCAGTGAATATCTAAAGAGTGTTCACATTCCAATTGTGTCACCCTCTCTTAACAGTTTATTTGAATTAGGATCCAAGTAAAGTCCATACACGGGAACTGGTTGAGTCGTCTTGGTCCCTTAGGGTTCTCTTGTTGTTTTCCTTTCAGCTTAAATACTAAATTTGAGGTTCTGAGGCCTAGGTGAAGAAACTACCAAATACCTGCTGTGTGTCAAGCAGCAGTCTAGGAATTGGAAACTCCAATGCTGTAGGAGTTTATAGGCTAGTGTTTACTGGCCTACGTGAGCTTTAGAGCCATTCTCTGTGTGCTTCTGGATTAATATATATGTTGCAGCTTTAGTGTATTGCCTCTTTTCTACAAACTAGTTCTGTATTCTGGCAGTGAATATTCTCAGTGAAGAGGTTTTTGAACAGTATTGCATCGTTAATTATGTTAATCTCTAAAAATTTAAAGAAAGTGTGATTGGTGGCTGTAGAGTTTTTTATTAGGCAAAAGGATAAGCTACAGCTCCTTGAGAATGACAGACTCTTTGTATCAGTGAAAGAGGTACTTCATTAACTTTAATAATTTTTTCCCCCACTGGTTTACAGTGATGAGGTAGTTGAGTTGTCCTTCTAACAGGTGGGACTTAGGGGTGTAGTTACTATGTTGTCATCACTTTTCAGGGGGCCTGATTTAACTGCCAGTTGAGTTTTGGTTTTAATATAGCATAGTATAAATGAAAAGTATACTGTCACTGTTGAGGCTGAGTAAGAGGAAAAGTCAGGGTTCTGGTTCTGTTCTGTCATTGTATGCCCAACGTGTCTTTGGAGCCTTAGTAATATCAATCATGTTTTCATTATAGATTGATTGGATCATTTATCTTAAGTGCAAAAAAGTGTTGCCAAAACTTAGTCCAGTTATGAGTGGCCACATCTGTTCAAACAGTATCGTCAACACATAAACCCAGAAATATAAATGTCTTGTATTAAACTTTTGTGTATTTATGTGAGAAATTCAAGAATCTTTGAAGATTGGAACTGAAAAAGAGACATTAGAGAGGATTTCATCTTGTCTTTAAAAAGCCTCTTGTTTAAAAGGAGCACACAGGCTCAGAGAGAACATTTGGCTAGCGCTGGTGGTGTAGTGGTTAAGTGCTGCATCTGCTAACCAAAAGGTTAATACTTGCCATGCACTCCTTGAGAGCTGTGGGACAGTTCTACTGTCTTGTAGAGTCTCTGTGAGTCAGAATTGACAGCACTGGGCTTGGTTTTTGGTTTTGTAGCCTTGGGAGAAGTTTCCTTTCCAGACCATAGATGTATTTGGTTAATAAGTAAAACCATTGGATGACCAGAGCCATGGTGGTACAGTGTTAGCACTAACTAGACGGTTGGTGGTTTAATTTACCCATCATTCCTTGGAAGCCCTGTGGAGCAGGTTCTGCTCTGCCCTGTAGGGTCGCTTGGAGTCAGACTGGACTTCAGTGGCAGTGAGTTTGGTTTTTTGTCATTGAAAAGGGGGGGGATGTGTAATGGGATGAATTGGGGAGATAGAGAAATAAGGTAGAATTTTTTTTATCCTGATTTTTCTGTGTAGAAGCAGTATAAAATTTCAGATCATTTTGAACAATACTTATATAATTACCTTTTAAAGTCATTACATAGTGGGCAAAACCTTCTTTAGGTATCTTGAATAGTTGAAATAAGCAATTTTCAAGTTCTGTAACCTGAACTTTGTTGAAACTTAAAAAAAACTAAAATTAATGAAAAAAATAATTATAATCCTTCCACTACAGGACAAAAAAAAGCTTTTGTTCTGACATCTTAGAAGGTTTGGTTCTTACCTTATTTTGTGATCAGTCATTAATTTTGAGCTATAAAAATTCACAAAAGTATGTTTTTCTAAGCTTAAAGGTCCGAAAAAAAAACTCAAGTTGTAGTTTAACTCACGAGCTGGCTCGTGAATTCGTGGCCTGTCAGGTTCTCTTTTGGATTGAGAGTTTTAGTCTCATCTCTCCGGGGCAGAGCAGTCAACATTAGTTGCTAGTCGTGGGCAAGAGGATTCTGTTTGAATTGCACTCAGCTAGTAAGAACACGTCTGACATGCAGGGGCTCTTCAGGGCAGTGTTCTATCCTGATGGAAATTGATACTTTGTCTTTTGTCTCACTTACCTTGATAATTTTTCTATTTCCTCTTCACTTTTTATGAATAACCAAGAGTTTTCCTATATCTCACTTTGTTATTTGAAGATTATTGAAATTATTTTGTATACATACTTAATGCTTACAAAATAACGAGTGGAAGAAATGCATTGACGTGATTTGTATTTGAGATATAGTCAGTGTTGGTACATTTTCCATTGGTTTGAAAATGAAGTATCTTTCCTTCTTTTTACAGTTGTGGACATCGGATACCCAAGGAGATGAAGCTGAAGCAGGAGAAGGGGGGGAAAATTAACCAGCCTTCTAACTTTTTGTCTGCCTCATTCTAAAATTTACACAGTAGACCATTTGTCGTCCATGCTGTCCCACAGATAGTTTCTGTTTACGGTTTATGACAGGTTTATGTTACTTCTATTTGAATTTCTATATTTCCCATATGGTTTTTATGTTTAATATTAGGGGAGTAGAGCCAGTTAACGTATAGCAAGTTACCTGTTTTCATCTTGAGATGGCCAACATGGGGATGTGGAATTTTTTATACAAGTTATAAATGTTTGGCATAGTACTTTGGTACATAGTGGCTCCGCCAGGGCCAGTGTTAAAACTGCTTCCGTGTCTTAGCAAAGAAAACTGCCTACGTATTGGTTTGTTCTGGTGGGGGGATAAAGAGAAAATTGGTTCCAGTCACATTGTAGGTATTGTGGGTACTTTAAGGTTTGGAGCACTTCACAAGGCTGTGGTAGAAGTAGATATTCCATGGATAGGACATGCTGAACCGTGTGTATCTATGGAATATAAAACTCAGTGTGCACACCTTTGACTACAGCTGCAGAAGTGTTCTTCAGATAAAGTTGTGACCCAATTTACTGTAGAGAAAGGGAGAAACGGTTCACATTCCATTATTTGTAAAGTTACCTGCTGTTCGCTTTCATTATTTTTGCTACACTCATTTTATTTGTATTTAAATGTTTTAGGCAACCTAAGAACAAATGTACAAGTAAAGATGCAGTAAAAATGAATTGCTTGATATCCATTACATCATGTATATCAAGCACAGCGGTAAAACAAAAATCCCATGTATTTAACTTTTTTTAGGTTTTTTGCTTTTGTGATTTTTTTTTTTTTTTTTGATACTTGCCTAACATGCATGTGCTGTAAAAATAGTTAACAGGGAAATAACTTGAGATGATGGCTAGCTTTGTTTAATGTCTTAGGAAATTTTCATGAACAATCCAAGCATAATTGTTAAGAACATGTATTAAGTTGATGTAAGTGGAATAAAAGTTTTATGAATGGACTTTTCAACTACTTTCTCTACAGCTTTTCATGTAAATTAGTTTTTTTTTGGTTCTGAAACTTCTCTAAAAGAAATTGTACATTTTTAGAAATTTAGTCCTTACTCGCTCTTGGCAGCTAATGGGCTTTTACCAAGTTTAAATGCAAAGTTTATCATATTGACAGAAATACTACTTAATAGAATGACTACTGTTGCCACCCATGACCCATTCTCTTCCTCTTCCCCCTCTCAAAGAAAACTCATTTCTAGTTTTTGGAGGGAGATAGAACAGAAAAAAGTGATGTGTTGTATTTAAAAATTTTGTGGTCTATGGCATTTTCTAACTTACAAAGCCTCAATGCCCTTGGCTCCTTGTGACACTGGGTAGCATTAACTGTAAGTTTTGTGCTTCCAAATCACTTTTGGTTTTTAAAATTTCTAGATATAGCCTGCCTTCAATTTTGATCCTTTTATTCTATTTGTCAGGTGCACAGGATTACCTTCCTTTTTAGCCGCCTTCTGTCTTGTCACCAACCATTTCTACTTGGTGGCCATGTACTTGGAAAAAGGCCGCATGATCTTTCTGGCTCCACTCTATGTCTTTAAGACATCCTGCTTCCTTTGCTTGCATCCCACAAACTACTTCCCTCATCCTACCAACGGCAGCAGATCTCCTTAGTTGATGAGATGTGTTTATCTCCCTGTAAGCCTTGCCTATTCCCAAATGGTGTGTCATCGTCTGCCTTTAAATCTTTTTCTCTTCCTGTGTTCTCTAAATAATGATGGGGCTAAGTTACACCCAAAGCTCACCCTTAAGGATATTTCCTCACTACCTGCAGAAAACACCAAACAAAAATACCATTTTAAAAGAGGTGTATTTTTTTTTTTCCTTCTAGAATGTAAGCTCCTCGAGCAGGGACAATGTTTTCTGTATGTTCTGTTGTGCCTAGTACACTGTAAATGCTCAATAAATATTGATGATGGGAGGCAGTGAGTCTTGATGATAAGGGTGAGAAACTGAAATTCCAATTACTGTTTTGTTGCTTATTCTTTTATGACCTGAGATTGAATTGGGAGGTATTGGCCTTCTGGACATTTGTCCCCAATACTATCTTCAAATAAAAGTGCAATGGAGGCCTTGGGGTCTTTGTTTCAAGGAGAAAAGAAGTCTCGTGCACTTGGGCAACATCGTACTAATCCATCTTCATTCATATCTCTGTTTACCTTGTCTGTTTCTCTTGACCCCAGGCCAAGAAAGTGAAATAATTTTACAGCTAAGGACAATTAAGCTAGACTTAGGAGATGGGTCGCATTCAGTTGAGTTATAAATAAAACCTGAAACATGTCACATTTGCCTGTTAGCTAGTATGTTCATCACTCAGTTTGAATCTGAAATAAACCATAACAAATAACTTCATTAATGTTAGCTATTAATGTACCCTATTTCCATGTAGTAGTTACTTTCAGCTCTGCTTGTACTTGTGAAAGATGCCAACATTGTTTTTGTGCCTTGGGATTTGAGTAGTTAATGGAAACCTTATTTTGTTAATTATCCCAAATCCAGACCTTGGGTCCATTTTTGTTGCTGTCTCACAAGAGTGCCAGGAAATTAATAGAATATAACAATGTATTTTGTGTAGGTAAAGTGTTGGAGTTGGTTTTTAAGGGTGCAGCAGTGTAGTCAGTAAAGAAGATGAGGGTGGGCTTGCCTGCAGCATGGTAGGTTGGCCTTTTCCAGTTGTGTAGTTATGTTACTTTGCGCTATAAAAATGGTAATAGTAGTATAAAGAAAACCCCACTGCCGTCAAGTCGTTCAGGACTCAGTAACCCTGTAGAGGAAAGAGGGACACAGTAAACAAGATTAAAGGGGTGCATGTAAAGGGGCATAAGGAGGGGCTCAAATTTTTCTTTTTTTTTTCCACCTATGTGTGCATACGAAGTAGTCGCCAATGCCCAAGGCATGTTATAAAACTAGTCAGGGACTACTTGGAAGCTGCACTCTCATCATTTGTGGTCAAACCCTGACCTGAGTCAAGCCTCTCAGGACTTGGTCAGTGATGATGGGTTTAGGATCTGCCACAGGCTCTAGATGAAGATCCAAGGATTTTGGCGACTTTCCAGCAGTGGCAGCATCCTTTTTAATCATACAGTTAGGGGAGAGGAGCACTGTATTTGGATTCAGGTGCACCATAGTGAATGAGAGCCTTCGGTGTTACAACTCATTCTTGTGCTGTGTGCACAGAAGCAATCATAAGTTGCTTTGTTGTGTCTTGTGTCATAATACCACTTTAAAAAGTTATGATAGCGGAATTGTAATCTGCACTCAAGGTGGTGGCTGAAACAGAGTGCTTGCAAAATGGGTAGACTTGGTGCCTTTTTCAAATGTGAAACTTAAAATTCTGTAGTCTTCATTTTAACTTAGATGAGTCACTGTTTGGCTAGTTAATTCCAGCTCACCTTTGAAAAGGCAAGAAGCCTAAAAAGAGATTGCTGAGTTTAGGTGTATATCAGTAGAAGTGTTAACAGACATCTAAGAAAACTGGTTTCCTTTTATGGTTGTCAAAATAGTGTAGTAGGTCTCTTGTAAAACAGCAAAAATACTGCGTCTGTACATCCAAATATGACTATGCTACTGCTGAACACTTTGGAGGTCACTTTGACTTAGAAGGCTGTTGGCCCCCAAATGTGTCAGAACATGCAAGCTGAGTAGTAACCTTGATGATAGACCAGCTGTTCAGAAGACGTCAGGTCAGCACCTGCACTGTGTTACCATAGTGACAGTTTTATAGCAGTTGCTTTTTTGTCCATCATGCTCAGACAAGCAACATGTGGCTTTTGGGTGCGGAAACCAACTTAGTGTTGCCAACTCTAGATAATAGTTAAGATCCTGGGTGCTGTTGTAGAGTTGCCATATTTCAGTTCATTCCCTGAAACTTCTGAAAAGCCCAGCCTAACTAGCCTAGTGATAAAGATTCGTCAGAAATTAATGTCTAATACTGAAACCTTAAAATTGTACCAGTATTTTGAATAGGTTCTTGTATTTTCTAGTACTGGTTGCTTGATTGGGATCAGCTGCTCACCTGTTCAAGGAAGGGTGCTGAGAGAAGATTGTGTTCGGTCAAGGTGCAGAATGAGTGGGATCCAAAGACATCAAATGAAGGAGCACACGCTCACAGAAACATGTTACTATGGAAAGAGATAATGTTCCATTTTCCTATGGTTTTCCTGTTCAGTGCTTTAGAGTCATGGGAAGGGATCTTGTTTAAAATGCCTAGTACCAGCTACTCACCTAAAATTAGCCCTAGTCTGGAGCCCAGGACGAATACATTTTTAGCCAAACTCAAATGAAGGGTGTTGTGTCCACACTGTGGAATACAAATATATTTGGGAAATGGTATGAGACCATTTTTGAGGCTGCCCCTCCCCCTGCAAAGCTGCTCCTAGGAGTGTGCAAAACAAAGTTAGCGAATTTGCTGAGCAAATCACTGCTTACAGGAGTGTTTACCAAACAAGATCAAAGGTAAGGGTTAATTGTCAAAAGGAGTTATTCACGTTGATGACCATGGTATTAGTTGAGGAGAAAAGCCTGATCATCTGTTGGAATCAAGTGAATGGAAACTTTATCATTAGGGATGAATAGATTTTTCAGTGTTTGGGGGAGGGGAATTACACATTTATGTAACAAGAACTTTGCTTAATGAGTGCCTTGCACAAATGCCAGCTCCAGATGAAGGCATTAGGTGCTAGAAGCAAAACGTTCAGAGCATCCTAAGAAAGTATGTATGGGATAATGCCAATTTGAGGTGCAGAGAATGATCTCAGAAGGGACAGAAAATTATGTTTACATCCTTTCCTCAACCCAAGAATGCCCTCCTGGGTGCATCTAACATCATGCCTTATGTATAGCTGGCAACCATACAAAAAGAATACCTGCAAGAAACGATTGCAGCTGTGCTGTGAACAAGCACAAACCAGCTAACAGTTGAGAAGTGTATCAGAGAGAGACTGGTCACTTAGCGACACAGTCCAGAAGCAAAAATGAAGGATAGCCCAGTGAGCAACATGGTTGCATTCTACTGTTGAGGGAAAGAAGAGCCCCGGTAAATTACATGGGGTCGGATATCCTTATGAAACTGAAAAATAAATCATTTGCTTAAAATGGGGGTTCATGATAAAAGTTTCTTTGTCCTCTACCGAATAATTAAATTTGAACATGTCCCTAGTCCTTTTGTTTTTCCTTTCCCAAGGTTTGTGATAGAAGTGCCTGTAACAATTGTTTTTCCCCCCGAAACCTTAGTCCTTATTAAAGGATTTAAGTTGAAGACTCCAAAAAAATAAAAAGTAAAATAGTTTCTTTGGAAAAACCTTTGGAGTACTGCACATTTCTCTTCACCATTGCCTACTCTTTCAGTGGAGGAGAGGAGGGTGGTGATCCAATCCAGTGTGACAACTTCAGAAACCATTCGGGTAGAAGGTCTTGGCAGGACCGGGAGAAAGCCTCCATCGAGAGATGGTGCCTGGGTGTGCTGATGGCCCTTAGGAAGGGCTGGCTTACCCAGGGGTTGTAGGGGCAGTCTGGGCATGTTTACACTAGACCAGGATCAAGACAGCCTATTCTACATTAGCTGTCAAGTCAGCACTGACTCAATGGTGACCTGTGCATAAAGAACCGAACGTTGTCCAGTCCAGTGCCAGCCTCATGATCTTGGGTCTGTTTGAGTCCTTTGTTATAGCCACCATGTCATTCCGTCTCATGGAGGGTATCTCTTTTTTTTCCTCACCCACTGAATCGTCAAGCGTCATGTTCTCAGTAACTGGTCTTACCTAATGACATGTCTAAAGTAAGCAAGACAGAGTCTTGCCACCCTCACTTCTATGGAGCATTATGGCAGTACTTCCAGACAGGTATGTTCTTGGTATCATTTTGGCAGTTAATGGTATATTCAGTATTATTGACCAACATTGCAATTCAAATAGTTCTGTGATTGTTTTCACACTGTCCAGCTTTTGCATGCATATGAGGTAACTGAAAAGGCCAGGACTTGGGGCAGGTGCAAAAGGGCTTGCACGGATGGGATTTCCAAAGAAAGTCCGTATAGTGAATCAACAGAAACCAGAGTCAGGGGAGTCGTAAATAGGAGCTGGCGGAAGTGACACTCAGATAACCAACCGACATAGAGAAATTATGAAAGGAAATCACCAAATCTATACCAATTAGCCCCTGAGAAGATCAAGTACTTAGAAATAAATTAACCAGAGATGTAAAAGACCTATATCAAGAAAAGTACGAAACACTACTGCAAGAAACCAAAGGATATCTGCATAAGTGGAAAATCATACCATGCTCATAGACAGGAAGATTCAACGTTGTGAAAATGTGGATTCTATCCAAATGGATCTGTAGATAAACACTGCAATCGAGTGGCCAATGTCAGTGGCATTTTTTAGCAAAACAGGGAAACAACCGACTTCATGTGGAAAGGAAGAGGCTCCTTTAAAGAAATGGAAGCCAAACTGCAATGAGATACCATGGCACACCAACAAGGCTGGCACTGACCCCCAAAACAGAAAGTGACAAATGAGGGAGAGGTTGTGGAGGGATTGAAACTTGTATGCACTGCTGATAAACGAATGCAAAATGGTACAACCGCTTTGAAAATGATGTGGCACTTTCTTAAAAACCTAGAAATGAAATACCACATGATCTGACAATCCCACTCATAGCAAATCTGACAGAAGAGCTGTCACGTGAGTAGACATGCACACAAGTGTTCACTGCAGCACTGTTCACAATATCAAAATGATGGAAGCAACCTAAATGCCCATCACCACATGAGTGGATACACAAGTTACAATACGCATAATGGAATACTGTGTCGTGATAAAGAACAGATGAATCTGCAACATCTCACAACATGGGTGTATCTGGACAGCATTACGCTGAGGGAAGTAAGTCACAAAAGGACAAATACGGTGTGAGACCACTATTAAAGAACTCAGAAGGTTTAAACTCAAAAAAATATTCATTGATGGTTAAGAAAGTGGGATGGGAGTGGAAGAAGTGGAAGATAGTAGACAATGATGGACTTCCACGATGAAAAAGTCAGCACAACTGGTCCAGAGCAAAAGCAGTGTTGTTTCTTGCACACAGTCACTTTGAGAGGTAGAGTATCTGGGATTAGGGCCTGGGGAGCAAAGTTTCAACGGACATCTAGGTCAGATGTTTTGCATCCCACTTTGGTGAGTGATGTCTGGGGTCTTAAAAGCTTGTAAGCAGCCAGCTAGGATATGTCAATTGGTCACATCCTACTTGGAGCAAAGGATAATGGAGACAGCTAAAGACACAAGGAAAATACTAGCCCAAAGGACTAAAGGGCCACATGAAACAGGGACTCCACCAGCCTGAGACCAGCACAACTAGGTAGTACCCAGCTGCCACCAAAGACCATGCTGACAAGGAACAAGACCAAGCCCTGGACAGACCAAGAGAAGAAAGAACGGAACTCACATTCAGGTAGAAAAAACAAGGTTTAATTGACAGAGACTAGAGGGACCCCCAAGACTCTGACCTCCTGAACATACTGTTAACCCAGAATTGAAACCATTCCTAAAACCTACTCTTCAGACAAAGATTAGCCAGGGCTATAAAACAAAAAATAAGGCCTGCAAAGAATGTGCTGCTTAGCTCAGTCAGTATATGAGACCAAACGGGCAACTCCTCTCCAAAAGGCAAGAGGGGACAGAAACTGGTGGAATGAACACAAGGAACCTGGAGAAGAAAGCAGGGGCGGGCTGTCACACTGTGGGAATTATAACTAATGTTACAAAATAATATGTATAAATTTTTGAATGGCAGTTTAACTTGAGATATAAACTTTACCTAAAACGCAATTTAAAACAACAAAAAAGAACAGGTTTGTGAGGAATCAGTGAAAGTGACTCAGAAAGTCATCAGAAAAATTTGTCGTGGTCAGAGGAATCAACAATCAGCTGTTCCAGGCAGCTAAGACCTTTCCGGTCCCAACCCCACTGCAACTTCGAAGGACCCAAGGCAGCCAAAGGGGGTGAAGGAAGACTGGGTTAGGTGGCACAGACAGATGACCTTGACCACAAGCTCTTCCATCTGTCACAGGCTTCCAGCTGGGAGCAAGTCCAAGCAGGGAGTGGGAAGAAGCTTTAGCATAAAATACAATTGGAGATTTGGATTACTGTATTATTGACTAAATACTGTCATCCCTGCCTATCAAACAATTTCAGCTCTCATGAAAAAATTAGAGGGCTGCTCTGCAAGCAAGGAACACAAGGATTAGCACACAGAAAGCTTGAGCGAGAAAGCAATCTGAAAAAAACTATAAGCTAACACTGTTAATACGATTAAGAAGATGACAAAATAGAAGTCAAAATTAAAAAAACCGTCTATAGGTAATTGAGTAACCCAGCAGGAAACTTAATTTAGATCTTAAACACAACTGTAACCAAACTAAGAAGACGTATCCCCATTGCCTTCTTGGATTTTGTTTCTTGCTTTAGGTGAAACATGAATTGTGAAGATTTCACTTCTCACAGGAACTGATCTTTTTTCCCTAATGACAGGAGACTCGGTGGTGCAGTGGTTAAGATCTCAACTGATGAACAGCAAGCTGGTGGTGTTAACACACCCAGCCGTTCCAAGAGGAGAAAGGCCTAGCAATCTGCTTCTATAAAGATTAAATAAAACAACAAATTGCTTTAGACTGGATTCCAACTCATAGTGACCCTAACAGACAGAGTAGAATTGCCCCATAGAGTTTTCTAGGAGTGGCTAGTGGATTCAAACTGCTAACCTCTTGGTTAGCAGCTGAGCTTTTAACCACTGTGCCACCAGGGCTCCACCTATAAAGAACGCAGCTTAGGAAACCTCAGGGGCCAGTTCCACTCCATCACATGGAGTTACTGTGAGTCCAAAGCAACTCCGCACCATCCAGGCAGCTAAGGACACAAGACAGTCCTAATAATAAAACTATTTACTCTTTCATTAAGAAAAAAAAAAAAATCATATGGTAAGATACTCCTATAGCCAGTGTGTCTTATTTTAAATATCTCGATTGTATCATTTAGCACACACTGGGGGAGGGCTTCTGATCAAAAATATAAGATCGTGTTGCAGATATTTTGGTGATTTCAAATGTCAACATTTGAGCAAATTTTATTTTTTTCCTTGTATAAATTATTTTCCAAATCATTTGAGTAAGTTACAGATATGACAACTCTTTCCCTGTATACATACTTAAGTATTTATCTTCTGAAACTACAGCCGCCTATAAAAAAGGATATCAAAACCAAAGGTTTACACTGATACAGTACTATTATCTACAGATTTTATTCAGACTTTGCTGGTTGTACCCCAAATATCTTCTGCAGTGAGTAAGAAATTTTATTTAGGATCCTCAGTTGCAGTTAATCATGTTTTTTTAGTGGCACAAATACATAAGCCCTTGACTGCTAACAGAAGAAATGTTGGTGGTTTGAACTCACCCACAGGTGCCTAGGAAGAAAGCTCTGGCACTCACTTCTGAAGGGCCAGAGTCTTGAAAACCCTGTGGAGTGGTTCTGCTCTGCACACATGGGGTCACCATAAGTCTGAATCAATTCAAGGGAAACTGCTTAGTCTCTGGAATAATTCCTCAGGTTTTCTTTGTGTTTCAGAGCCTCGATATATTTTGTGAGTATGGCCCAGTTAATTGGTATGGCAAAACATCCCCCATCCTGTTTGTTTTCTCCATTAGTTTTATGTTGTTATGCGAATCCCACAGAAGCAATGTTGGGTCTTTAGTGCATTGTAACAGGAAGTACACATTTTTATGTCACTACTGATGCTGCCAAAGAAAACTAACTTCTCCATATATGAAGTAGAGAACACAGTATTTAATCACCATTTTCATTGTTTCAAAATTATACAAGAAAAGCACCCATTGCCAAGCCACCACACTCCCTTGCTGTTAAGGAGGCCAATGGCAGCAGCAGTCATTATCCTAACACCCTTTACAGCAGGAACTCTGGATGACCCAAAGTTGGCCTCAGTTGCAAGGCTATCAGGAAGAAGTGCACCATACCCACCCCTGCAACCCCAGGACAAGCATTCTGGAGAGGCTCCACCCAGGTGTTGCTATGTCCTGTCCTTCCTTCATCCTCAGCACTCAGCACAGGACCTGATACCTGACAGATAAATATATAGAGAATGTTTAAACCTTACTTCCACTCTCTCTTGCTTTGTAAACACCTGACCAGTGAGCCCTGGTGGTGCAGTGGTTAAGCACTCAGCTAACTGACAGGTTGGCACGTCAGACCCAGCAAATGTCAGAAGCAAAGATGTGGCAGTCTGCTTCCGCAAAGATTACAGCCTTGCAAACCCTGCGGGGCAGTTTTGCTGCTTGTCTTCACAGCAATGGGAATTAACATCGACACTTGCTCCAAACAGGTTCTCAAAAAAGTTTCTGTAGATTTGGAGAAAATGGATCTAAACTACAGTAATTTGCATCCAAGACTTTATAGAATACGTTTTGTTTTGTATTAATGGTTTTTCAGTGTAAAGAAATGTCTCAGAGGTTATCAGTAATAGTCCTAATTTGAGTTATTAATTTAGAGCAGACTTAAAGGATAGATGGCCTCTAAAACTGTACAATATAGCCAAAAGTCAGCTATACTGTAGCACTGATAGGGCCTGCTGTCTCTCATTTGTACACATCAGAACACTCCCACGGGATTTTTGGGTCTCTTGCGTGTACAAGGACCAGTTTCACTCTTCAACATACAGACAATCAGAGTGTTACACTGGCCTTTGAAATTGGCTTGATGTTTACTCATGGACTCAGGGTTCTGTTGTAACTGAAGTCTGTTCGTTGAGACAACCATGTTATTAGCTGCTCTTGAGTTGATTCCAGCACAGTAACCCTGTGTGTTCAGAGGTGAACTCCTCCATGGAATTTCCAGGCTGACCTTTTGGAAGCAGATGGCCAGGCCTGTCTTCCAAGCTGCCTTCGGGTGGGTTTGAACTGCCAGCCTCTCAGCTGATTGTCAGGCACCAGTAGAGCTCATCTTTAGAGAAGAAAACCTCCTAAGGGGCTACTTTATGAACACCATTCAATTTCAAAAGTGCATACACCCACAACACAGCAATCTTCCTTAAAGGCAAGTATTTTCAGGTACACAAGGTTATTCAGTGCAGCACTGCTTAAACAGCAAGTGACTAGAAGTCACCTACATTAATGTTGGGGGCCACTGAGTTGACTCCGACTCGTGGAAATTCCATGTGCACCTAAGCAAAACATCGTCCTGTTGCGCACCATCTTCCAGACAGTGGAATACTTGAGACTATTGTAGGGTCACAGTGCACTCTGTGTGCCTTCCAACCTAGGAGACTTATCTTCCAGCATCATGTCAAAGAGTACTCTGTGTGATCCACAGGCTTTTCACTGGCTAGTTTTTGGAAGTAAATTGCCAGACCTTTCTTCCTAGTCAAGTTTCATTGAAAACTGTCCACAGTGGAGGACCTGCTGGTATTTGGCCTAGCTTCCAGCATCATAGAAACACAAAGCTGCCACAGAATAACAAACAGACACACCGGTGGTGGAAATTCAATACCAAATGAAACCAAACTCACTGCTACCAAGTTAATTCCAATTCATGGTGACCCTATAGGTCAGAGTAGAACGGCCTCATAGTTTCCAAGGAGCACTTGCTGGACTTGAACTGCCAACCTTTTGGTTAGCAGATGTGGCACTTAAGCACTCTCCCACTGGGGTTTCCAACTGAATACCACACAGCCATAAAAAAGAAAGACCCCATTGTCATCGAGTCGATTCCAATGCATAGCAACTGTAAAGGACAGAGTGGAACTGTCCCATAGGTTGTCTAAGGCGGGCTCGTGGATTCGAACTGCCAACCTTTTGGTTAGCCACTGTAGCTGTTAACCACTATGCCACCAAGGCTTCCAAATAAGAAAGAGGAAGCTCTTTATGTCCATGTATGAAAAACCTATAATACATCAAGTGGAAGAAGCTAGGTGAAGAACAGTGAGTATGCCAATTGTGGAAATAAATTATTTCTTCAAAAACACACAAGAAATGGATACATTACATTAACTTTTGGGAGAACTGGGTGGCAGCGGCTTAGAACTGGGAGGGAGGGATGGCCTTTTGAAGATTTTGAATTTGGGCATGCTTATAAATTATAAATTCAAGATGATACAATCATCTTTGAAACTAACTCATCTGATAGGGAGTGTTTGTCAAGGATAAGGGCCCTTGGAGAGAAGACAAGGCCTCGGTCTCACCTTCCCCTGACTGCTTGTGAATTTGCACAGATGACTTAATTTCCTTGCATCTGAGCTTGGTGTCCTCACCTGTTTAAAGGGGACCTTGGAATCAGACATCCTCCCAGGGCGGGCGGGTAGTTTGTAAGGATCTGCATTTCCGAAGGTAATGACTCTTGCTCTGCTTTTTTGAGCCTCTGTTGTTCTGCAGACCTCTTGAGTTGAAGACATAAATAGAGAGAGAGGAGAAAAGCCCTATTCATGTCATTTCTGTGGAACCTCAGAATCTAATGTCTTTCCCTGCAAAGACTCTTAGCTTGGAAGAAAAAATCCACTGTGAATGTATTCACTTAAGTCCAGAAGGTTATTCTTGGACTTCCATGATACAAATGAATAAAGGAAAAAAAAGTACCAAAAAATATTCACTCCAATCTGACATTTAACACACTTGCAAAGTGGGAAAGATACAGCACGTAGAGCCCACACGTTCACATAGCAATCCCCTGACTCAAATTCCTTCTAAAAACATAAGGACAGATTTAAAAGAACCAGGCTTACATTATGTGCCTGCATTTTCTGGTTCTTTAACATCAGCATTACGGTAATGCCTTACATCTGTGCAGCCCTTTGAAATTTTAAAACATTTTCCAGAATCAGGGTATTACTGATTTCTTGTGACTACCACGTGAGGTTACTGGGGTTGATGTTAAACTCTTCATTTTGACACTGTTATGGATTAAAATGTGCCCTTCCCCCCCAAATTCGAGCTTGAAATTTCAACCCTTAAAACTGTGAATGTAAGGAAGTTTGGTTGTGTAACAGTTAAGCACTCAACTGCTGACCATATGGTCAATCAATGGTTTGAAGTCACCCAGCAGCTCTGCGTAAGAAAGGACCTGGTGATCTGCTCCTGCAAAGATTACAATCTAGCAAACCCTTTGGGTCAGTTCTACTTTGTCACAACGAGTCTCTAGAAAACTAAGACACATAGCTGAAATAGACATCTCAGCTAGCAGAGCATAACTTCAATCGTGAATCTGAATGGGAAGAGTAGGCCAGGTGAAGAGAACATCGTGAGCAAAGGATCAGAATTGGAAGGTGGAAGGCACGTTTGAATGAAACCAAGGGTTTGTATACAGGACACAGAGAAAGAGGCTGGGAACAGACCCCAAGAGACATGTAGGGCGCTGAATGTTCCCCCAGCTCCAGGTGGGGGAGGGTCCAGTGTTCTGCAGTGTTAGGGGAAGGAGACAATAGAATTGAACTCAGGCTTCTCTTGGTGTGCTCACTTCCCTGCCATGTGAGCTGATTAACGCTAAGAAGGCTGAAGATACTTCGTTCCCTAGATATACATGAGGACTGGCAGGCTGGCAAACTCATCCTAGAAAAAGTGCTACGTACCTCATTGCTGAGTATCACCGCAGTCACCTTTGAAGTACTCCCCTTGGGAAGCTGTGCACCAGTGCAAGGGCCTAGTCTACCCTTTAAAACAGTTTGGGAACTTTTTTTCTGGAATGGCCATCAGAACTCTCGTTGTATTACCTCCAATGTCCTGAATGTCATCAAAATGTCTTCTTTTCAATATTTCCTTTATCTTTGGGTAAAGTAAAGAGTCACTGGGGGTCAGATCAGGTAAGTAGGGAGGGTGTTCCAGTACAGTCCTTTGTTTACTGGCTAAAACCACCCTCACAGACATCTGGACAATCACGAACTTGTCACTGTGCTAGCATATGCAATGGCCATCCCAGAAAGAGTTCCAAAATTGCTTTGAAGGGTGGACTAGGCACTGGCATTGGTGCAGAGCTTCCCAAGGGGAGTGTTTTGAAGGTGACCACAGTGATACGCATAAGTTAGGTGTGTAGCACATAGAACAGTTAAGTTCATGGACTTCTTTGTTGGACCTCGTGTCTATTACAATAATGACCTTCTAAAATTAGACTATCCTTTAAGATACAAAAGAATTATTAATGCACCCCAAATGGTGGGATTTCAAGCAACTATAGGGGAGACAGTGGGTGCCCACCCTAGCATCTCATAAATTATGCCACTGAGCAGTTCTCCGTTCCCTTCATACATAGGGCCAGTCTTGTGGCCCGATGGAGCTAATGACAAGAGCCACCCTCACTGGAAGAGTTCTGATGTGACAGAGATGCCTCCTCCCCTGATTCTCCCTTCCTCTCTTCTTGTCAGGAGAAGATGTCAACGAGAAGACAGCTCTGGCTCATGGACCTCTGACCATTCTGGTCTAAGGACATGTTAGAAGAAAGGATCATCACCTGGCAAATTTCAGCATTTGACAGTGGGTCAGATTCTCCTATCCATTACCGGTGCATGGAACTGTGGAGTCTTGGGTTTGGAGGGAATGACTTAGTCCAACTGCCAATCTCATGTAAAAGCTTCATGTTTATTCATTCATTCTCTAACTCATTAATGGATGTATTCAATGATTACATGAGACTCTGGGTGGTGCAGAAGGTTAAGCACTCATCTATTCTGTGAGTCAGAATCAACTTGATGGCAATGGGTTGCTAGCTGAAAGCCGGGCAGTTTGAACCAACCCTCAACAGACAGGCTTGGCCATCTGCTTCAGGAGAGTCACAGCCTTGACAATCTTATGACTCTACTCTGAACACATGAGTCACCATGAATCAGAGCTGACTCAAATGGATTAATTGTTTGAATGACTGATTAAAAGGCAGAAGCCCTCACAATCTAATTAGGAGACAAGAACCACTGTTATTAAATAATGTCTTTGTTGTTGTTGCTACCTGCTGTCAAGCTGGCTCCCTGCTCATGGTGACCCTGTGCACAGTGGAATGAAAGCTTGCCCAGGCCTGTGCCATCCCCATGAAAGGAATTTAAAGAGAATGACACACAAGGGGGCCTATGGTTTCACTTGGAAAATTTCTTCCAGCTGGTCATTTGGCTTGTAGCTGGACCTCTAGGGTCCTGCATGTACCCATCTCCAGAGGCTGCCCATTGACTTGCAGGAAGCTCCCAAATGGTCCTCCCTTTACAGACAGTTATCAACCTCCCTGGAGCTTCTATCCTACTGGAAACTGGTGGCATAGTGGTTAAGTGCTAATCAAAACGTTGGCAGTTTGAATCTACGAGGTACTCCTTGAAAATTCCATAGGACAGTTCTCCTCTGTCCTATAGGGTCACTGTGACTCGGAATTGACTTAATGCCAGTGTGTTTGGTCTTTTTTGGTTTTTAGTAGCTTCTGTTCCATAGGTCCTAGTAGGCCAGATCTCTTTTTGCTGTTTAGTTGTTGAGTTCCTGGAGGGTATATATCTTGTTGGATTGGAGGAAAACACATCTAGTTTAAAGTGTCCTGCTGGTACAGAAAATCTTTAAATTGCTCAGCTACTTAGCAAAAAGGTAACTTGTAAGGATCTGGGTTGCCAAGGACAATGGCAACTGTGACAGTCTTCTTCCGTAAAGATTTACAACCTTGGAAACCTCTGGGGCAGCTCTAGGCTGTCCTAGAGAATTGCTATGAGTCACAATTGACTCAAAAGGTGTGGGTTTTTTCATGTTATATCCAGTTTGGTTTAACCTCATTACTCATTATTTAAACAGAGCCTTCACTCTAATCCATTGTCTTAAGCTAAGGCTCCAGTGGCTTTTCCTTACAAAAATCAAGACTTTGCTGCTGTTAGGTGTCTTTGAGTCAGTTCTGACTAACAGCTACCCTGTGCGCAACAGAGTGAAACACTGCTGAGTCCTGTGCCGCCTCACAGCTGTTTCTGTGCTTGAACCCATCACTGTAGCCACTGTGTAGTTCATCTGAAGGTTTTCCTCTTCTTCAGTGACCTTCCACTTTACCAATCATGATGTTCTTCTCCAGGGACTGATCCCTCCTCATAACATGTCCAAAATACCTGTGATGAAGTCTCTACCATCTCAGCTACTAAGGAGCATTCTAACTGTATTCCTTCCAAGACAGATTTTTTTTTGTTCTCTGCACTCTGTGTATATTCAATGTTTTTCACTAACACCATAATTTAAAGGCATCAGTTCTTCTTCCATCTTCCTTGTTGCAGCTTTTGTGTGCATATGGCCCACGGCTTGGGTCAGGAATACCTCAGTCCTCAAAGTGACATCTTTGCTAAGTTATAGTTCCTTAAATCAGCAATTAATGTACAGTTTTCCTATCTTTGTTATACGGTGGCTCCTAATTTCCTTCATGATGTCTTAGGGATTGTCCTAGTCACCTGGTACTGCTCTAACAGAAAATACCATGAGTGGAAGGCTTAATGAAGAGAAATTTTATTATCACAGTCCAGTAAGCTACAAATCCATTTACAAATTGTAAGTCCATTCATCAAGAGAATTTATCACAGTCCAGTACACTGAGTCCAAATCCAGTGACAGCATCTTGGCACAGGAACCTCAGGTCCAAAGTACATGCTCTGCTCTTGGTGCTGCTTCTTGGTGGTGTGAGATTCCCAACTTCCTCTGTTCACTTCTCTCCCTTGTATCTCACAAGCTTGTAACTTGAGTCCTGCCTCACCAACACAACTGCAGACCCTTCTCCATCATCAACCTCACAGAGGCAGGATTCTCAACACGTGGGAGGAATGGCACCATACTGGGATTCCTAGCTGAGTCAAATCAACACATACAGTTTGGGGGTGACACAATTCAATCCATGACAGGGATCTTCAGGAGGATCATGAAGCTTCCTTTGTTTCCTATTACTTAAGATTAACTATAGCATCTCTAGGAAGCAAGAGATCCAACTCCCCACCTGACAGGGGGAGCAATCCCTTCCTGATTGGGAAGGCAGCTTGGTGTACTTTTCCCAGGCTGTTGGCTCCATCTTAGCATAGAGGTGACAGAGAATATGTAATAGACCTGGGAGGTAGTTGAGGCTGTCTTTCCTGCAGGATGCTCCTCTCATGGTAGTTCAGAGACTGACAACCTAGGAAGGAGGAAGGAAACTCAGGGGTCTTTAAATTCCCACCCCCTCATTTTACGAATGAGAGATCTGAAGGATTGAGATCTGAAGGAAGGCACTTTGCTCTAGGTCACACAGCCAGTGGGTGGAGAAGAAGGAAGTGTTTGAAGTAGAGACAATGTCAGGAGATAGGACCATCACCTGCCAAAGTTCAACTAACCCTGTTGTTGCCTAGGAGAGATAAAAGTATCCCTTAGTAGAGACAATGGTCTTCCAGCTCTCACATGAACCCAAAATGACTTGAGCTGTCCCTTTGTTTGTCATGTTCCTTTACTCCCAAGGACAGGTTCTGAACTTGCAGTGTCCAATATAGTCTCTACTAGCCACAGTACATGCTGAACTTATGGCATCTAACAATAACAATAGCCACATGTGGCTATTAAGAAACTGAAACGGGGCTAGCTGGAATTTAGATGTGCTGGAGTTTGAAAACTTAGTGTGATAATTCCATGTGTCAGCTTGGTGAAGCTACAGTTCTCAGTTGTTTGGCCAAGCACTAGTCTAGTAGCTAGTCTAGTCTAAACACTAGTTCCATAAGTAGAATCTAATATAGGTTGTAATATATTTACTTTTCACAATGTAATCTACTATAACACAATCAATCTATTAATTAGTTGAAAAGAGTTTCCCTAGGCTGCATTCTGCCTCCAGGATATAAATAGGTATTTTGGTACTCTTCCCATCACTCCATCACTTGACCTACAGATTTTGGGATTCAAGCCTATAGGAATGTTCAGCCAAGCCAGTGCCAAGTGCCCTCGAGTCGCATCAGACTCATGGCAACCCTAGGGCCTGTTGCTTAATCTACTAAGTTTGGATTTACCAGTCTCACACAATTCCCCCACAAATCTACATGAGCCATTTCCTAAAACTAAATCTGTCTCTCTCTCTCTATAGGTATGTATGTGTCTCTGGTTCTGTTTTTCTAGAGAACCCTAGGATGCTTAATATGAAAAAGATTTCCAAAACGTCTCATTAGTAATTCTGTATATTGATTACCCCCCAATTGTCTGGTGGTTTGTCTTACTGTGGGGGCTTGTGAGTGGCTATGATGCTGAAAGTCCAGCCAGAGTGCTCCTTGGAAGCCAAGGTGGCACTGCTGCATCTTACATACTCTGGACCTGTTGTCAGGAGGGATCAGTCCCTGGAGAAGGCCATCCTGCTTGGCAGAGGGGAGGGTCAGTAAAAGAAAAGACCTTCAACAAGATAAATTTACACAGTAGCCGCATGTCATGGATTGAATGGTGTCCCCCCCAAAATATGTGTAGCCCTGTGGCTGGGCCCTGATTCCCAGTATCTTGTGACTGTCCTCCCTTTTGTGGTTTTTCCTATGCTGTATGTTAAAGGAGTAGGGTGGGACTGTAAATCCCTTCATAGGATCACCTCCCTGCTCCACTGTAAAGGGAGTTTCCCTGGCTTGCCCCACCCTTAATCCTTTCATCCTGCAAGAGATAAAACAACAGAGAAGCAGGCAGAGGATTGGGAACCTCGTACCATGGAGAAAGCAGCACCAGGAGAAGAGCGCGTCTTTCAGACCTGAGGTTCCTGCACTAAGATGCTCCCTGGACAGAGACTGATGCAATGCCGGACTTTCCTGCAGAGCCGACAAGGGGGAAAGCCTTCCTCTGGAGCGAACACCCTGAATATGGACTTGTAGCCTACCGGACTGTGTAAGAATAAACCTTCCTTTGTTAAAGCCATCCACTCTGTGATATTTCTGTTAGAGCAGCCCTAGCTGACTAAAACACCCTATGACTCAAACAAACAGAAAGAAAGCAACAAAAGCCCATGCTTACCAGAAGAAAGGAAATTATAAAAAAATTAGAGCAAAAATAAAGAAATAGAAAACAAAAAAAAGAAAAAATTGAGTTAATAAGACCAAAAGCTGGCTCTTTGAAAAGGCCAACACAATCAATAAATCATTGGCTACACTGACAAAAGAAAAACAGGAGAGGACACAAATAACCTGAATAAGAAATGAGGTAGGCACTGTCACAACAAATCTAACTGAAATGGAAAGAATCATAAGAGAATACTATGAAAAATTGTACTCCAACAAATTTGAAAACCTAGAAGAAATGGACAAATTTCTAGAAAGACACTAGCTATCTAAATTAACAAAGATAGAACAACTCAACAAATCCACAACAAAAGAAGAGATTGAAAAGGCAATTTAAAAACTCCCAACAACAACAACAAAACAAAAATCTGGCCCTGGCGGCTTCAATGAAGAATTATACCCCAGTTTCAGAGAACAGTTAACACCAGTACTGCTAAAGGTATTTCAAAGTATAGCAAAGGATAAAATTCTTTTGAATTCATTCTGTGAAGCTAGCATAACCCTGATACACCAAAGCAAACCAAATCCACTACTATTGAGTCAATTCCAACTCATAATAATATTATAATATGGTCGGAGCAGAACTGCTCCATTTTTTCCAAGTAGCATCTGAAAGATTCGAACTGTTGACCTTTTAGTTAGCAGATGTAGCACTTAACCACTACATTGCCAGAGTTTCCAACCCTGATACAAAAACCAGTTAAAGACAGCACAAAACCAAAATGAAATTTAAAGACCTACATCCCTCGTGCCCACAGATGTAAAAGTCCTCAATAAAATTCTAGCCAAATGAATTCAACGACATATCAAAAAATAATGCATCATGACTAAGTGGGATTCATACCAGGTATGCGGGGATGGTTCAACATTAGAAAAGCAATCAATATAATTCATCACATAAATAAAATGAAAGATAAGAACCACATGATCTCACTTGATACAAAAAGGGCATTTGATAAAATCCAACACCCATTTGTAATAAAAACTCTCAGCAAAATAGGAATAGTCAGGAAACTCCTCAACACAATAAAGGGCATTCATACAAAATCAACAGCTAACATCATCCTTGTCACGCATTGAACTGTGTCTCTGAAATGATGTGTGTAGCCACTTGGCTAGGCCGTGATTCTTGGTATTGTGTGATGCTCCTATATGTTATAAATCCCACCTCTATGATGTTAATGAGGGAAGATGGGTGGTAGCTGTTGTCTCTAAGGCAGGACTCAATGTTAAAATTGTATTGTGACTTGAGGCAATCTCTTGGGATGTAAAAGAAAGAGAAACCAGCAGAGAGTTGAGGGCCTCATTCCACCAAAAAGCAGTGCTGGGAACAGAGCACATCCTTTGGAAAGCACTCCAGGTCCCTGCACCTCAAAAATTCCAGTCCAGGAGAAGATGGATGACAGGGACCTTCCTCTAGCACCAACAAAGACTTCCCCTGTAACTGATTCCATGAATTAGGACTTGTAGTCTACCGGACTGTAACAGAATGAACTTCTCTCCTTAAAGCTATCCACTTATGGTGTTTCTATTATAGCAGTACTAGATGACTAAAACAATTCTAAATGGAGAGAGTCTGAGAGCATTCTCCCTGAGAACAGGAACCATACAAGGATGCCCTTTATCACCACTCTTATTTAACATCCTGCTGGAGGTCCTAGCCTGAACAGTAAGGCAAGAAAAGAAATAAAGGGCATCTAAATTGGTAAGGAAAAAGTACACATATCTGTATCTGCAGAATGTACTGACCTAGTAGAAGACTTCAGCATAGTAGCTGAATATAAGATAAACATACAAAGATCAGCTGGATTCCTCTACACCAACAAAGATAACCTTGAAGAGGAAACCACCAAATCAATACAATAGGCCTGAAGAAGATAAAATATTTAGAAGTAAATCCAACCAGAGACATAAAAGACCTGTACAAAGAGAACTACAAAACACTACTGCAAGAAATCACAAGAAACCTACATTAGTGGAAAAACATACCTTGCCAAAGTGATCTACAGATTCAGTGTAATCATGATCCAAATTTCAATATTTTTTAATGAGATGGAGAAAAAAATCACCAGTTTCACATGGAAAGGGAATAAGCCCCGACTAAGTTAAGCATTACCAAAGAAGAATAAAGTGGAATGCTTCCCACCACCTAATTTTAGAACTGTTATACCACAACAGTAGTCAAAACAGCCTGGTACTGGCACAACAATAGATACATAGACCAATGGAACAGAACTGAAAATCCAGACATAAATTTAATTACCTGTGAGCAATTGATATTTGCCAAGTGCCCAAAGTCCATTAACTGGAGAAAAGAGAGTGTCTTTAACAAATGGTGCAAGCATAACTGGGTATCCACCTGAAAAAAAAAAAAAAAAAAAGAAACAAGACCTGTACTTCACACTGTGTACAAAAGCTAACTCAAAATGGATCGAAGACCTATATGTGAAATCTAAAACAATAAAGATCACAGAAGACAAAATAGACACAATGCTAGGAGCCCTAGTACAGGACATAAAGAGAATACAAACTGTAACTAACAATGTACAAACACCAGAAGAGAAACTAGATAACTGGGAGCTCCTAAAATCAAACAAATACTCTCATTGAAAGACTTCACCAAAAGACTAACTAGAAAAACATTTTTGGCTATGACATATCTGATAAGGATCTGACCTCTAAAATCTACAAGATGCTGTAAAACTTCAACAACAACAACAAAACAAATCAATAATCCAATTTAAAAAATAGGCAAATATTTGAACAGATAATTTACCAAAACAGACATCAGGTGGCTAACATATACATGAGAAAGTGCATGTGATTATTAGCCCTCAAAACCCCCAAAACAAAATCCCTGCTGTCAAGTCAATTTTGACTCATAGCAACCCTACAAAGGAGCCTCTGGTGGATTATGAACTGCTGACCTCCTGGTTAGCAGCTGTAGCACTTAACCACTACGCCACCAACATTTCGTTATTAACCACTAGAGAAAAGCAAATCAAAACAACAGTGAGATACCATCTTGTCTCAACAAGACTGGCACTAATCCAAAAATCACAAAATAATAAATATTGCAATCCCTGATGGGTGAGGTGCGAGTTAGATAATAAGTAGGTTTGATTAATCATTTCAGGAAGTATTTATAGGGTTTACTTCTCATGGAAACCCAGCTTTGGACTTGAAGTCAAGGATGCAGCATTTCTGCCTAGCACAAGGCGAAGGTCCAATCCACAGTGATAAAGAAAAAAGTAGTAATGATCCTGATGAACACTTACTGATTACCTTCCGTATTCCAAGGGCTCTACAGGTATTATTGATTTAATCTTCACAATAGCTCCATGAGGCCAGCCTGATACACAGTTCCATGGATGGGGAAACTGAGATTTAGGGAAGCTGAATAATTTTCTCAAAGCTACACAGTTGTCTGAGTGGCACCAAAGCCCCCACTCTGTCTTCTGAACTCGGTTTTCTCCTGATTTCGTAATTCCCAGCCTATATGCTCAGAATAGGAGCCCTGGTGGTGTGGTGGTTAAGAGTTCAGATACTAAACCAAAGGTTGGCAGTTTAAATCCACCAAGCGCTCCTGGGAAACTCTCACGGCTCCAAATGCGACAGTTTTGTTTGTTTACAGACCCATTTTGGGCCTCATCACTGATGATGATTTTTCTGCCAAAAGCGGAGTCAACTTCCAGTTGCTTCAGAGCCCAGTCAGCAAAGGTGCAGAACAATCCATGGTCATTGGACTTCAGTTCTTGAGATACAACAACTTCGTAAGGATAAAGCTTCAAGTCTAGATGCGAAAGCTTCAAATCCAGCTGCTTGGCAAGGAACTGATTGGGGTGGATACTCACATACACTTTGAAAAAGGGTGGCGATGTTGTCATTGAAACGTGCAGTTTGTTGGCACACAGGGGTTGTCTGATTGGTAACAGACCTGGCTGTCTCAAATTTTTTGATTAAATGTCGAATTATTCTTTTAGTAGGACAATTATGCACACTGTAAACTTCACATAATGCATGGAATGCTTGGCAAATGGATCACCCGTTTTGATATTCCTATGCATTGTGGAATTGTGTAACTTTTCTTAGCTATTTGTCGATACTAATTGAAAAATGTGATGAATAATGGCCACTATAGCTTCACAGATATCACTGTCGTGAAAAATAGGACATCCTTATTGGAAGACCCTTTAAATTTAATCTTGTCATTCTTTTCATTTCCTTCAGTTGCTTCATGGATAAGTACAAACTCCTTATTGTGGCTTACAAGGTCATCGTGGGTAGTTTATGAGGAGGTCCTCACAAACCAGGAGTCAAAGATCCTTTTTTTCTAGGAATTATTCTCTCTCCCATCTAGGGTCAGCCTACCAGGAACCATATTGCAAAATGTGACCTCTCCCCTGTAGCCATAGTTGACTGGACCAGAAGTGGCCATCTGACTCAGCGATTAGTGCAAACCAAAGATCCCTCTCCACAAATCGGAATTGTGACCTCAGAATTATTTTCTCCACTTCTCTGAATATGAAGAAGCCCTGGTAGTGAAATGGGTAAGTGTTTGGTAGTGAGCTAAAAGGTTAATGGTTCAAATCTACTAGCTGCTACGTGGGAGAAAGACATGGTCACCTGCTTCCGTAAAAGTTATGGCCTTGGAAACCCTTCGGTGCAATTCTACTCTGTCCTACAGCACTCCTATGAGTCAGCGGTGCTGTAGGTTAGCTTTGGGTCTGAATACATACCATGTAAACTCGAGAGCTATGAGAAAGACAAGTTTTCTTGTCACATGGACTGGACTGTGCAGTGAGAGACTGTACTCAAGGACTCCCCATTTGCCTGGCCAGTGCTTGCTTAGAGCTGCTCTGCAGTCTGATGTTATTTCTATCCAGCACTCCTTCCTTCCCATTCTCTTTTCACATGTATCAGACTTACACTGTGGTCTGAAGCATCTCCCTGCCTGCTTCTGATTCTTCTTTATCCTTTGTAGATATTTCCCTCAACAAATCTCTGGCACATCTAATCTTGGTTTGCTTCTCAGAAAACTTGAACTGACACAAAAGAGTTGGAAACAACTCTCATTTCCTCCAGTGGCCATAACCTCCGGGTTTTTATTTAGGCCTGGTAACAGCTTACAAGGTATAAAATTTTAATAAATGTAACATTGATTAGGACACACCCTGTCTCCTTTTCTTTTAATGCAATCTGGAGCAAGCTCTGCTGACGGAACAGATACTGCTCTGCCAGCTCGGGGGGGTGCTGAGTGATGCCTTCAGGGCCTCTGATTGACAGAGTCGAGGCAATCACCAGAGCACATTCTTTGGGAAGTTCCAGCTTTTCTAGAATCCCCCGCGGACATATGTGTTATTGTCCTCAAGACCAACTCATCTCATAAGGAAAGAAGAACTTTGCAGAGAGGACTGGAAATTAAGACAAACTTGCCAAGTAGATAGGATACAAGAGGAAGAGGGAGAGGAGAATGTAGCAACACACCTGGAAGGAAAATGTGTCCAGTGAGCAGGATCCAGGAACAATTCTCAGTTGATATTCAGAAGCATTTAGTAAGCGCCTAACCGCAGAAGATGCTTTCTAGGGGGGGTGTTCCAGAGCATGGACCTTTGCAGCAGAAGAAAGAACATCTGGAAGAAAGACCATCTTATAAACTAATGGATTTTGAATAATTTCTTGCAGGTCTCTCAGGTTCTTGGAAGGAGAAGGGAGCTCCTCTGGGGTAATGGGACTCCTTGTCACCACCCTTCAGCCAAAACACCTGCACACTCAGGGTTCTCTCTCTCAAAACCAAGTCTATAAAGTACTGAACTCATCTCACCTCTTCCTTTTTTTGAAAGCATTTATTCTAAAATAGATAATTTTTTCAAGTTTATTTTATTTTTGCTGTTGTTGAGAACATATACCGCAGAACATACACTAATTCAAGTTTCTACATGTAGTTCTGTGACATTATTCACAGTCTTCCAAATGACTTTCTAAATTGTTCCTCCTCCATTAATCTTCACTGACTGCCCCCTAAGTATTCTATTTAATCTTTCAAGTTTTTGTTGTCAATTTGACATTAGGTAGACAATTCTTAAAGAGTACAGTTGTCAGTGTAGACATTCTTTACTAGTTCAGCTATTGTTTGGTTTGGTTTTCAGAAAGACTTCAGGAAACATCTTTGATTTAAGGTTTAAGACTTAAAAGATTATATTAGGGCAACAGTTTCAGGGATTCATCCAGCCTCTGTAACTCTAGAAACTTGGATTCCATGAGAATTTTGTTTTGCATTCCCTATCTTTTTATCAGGATTTGTCTATAGAATTTTTGATCAAAATCTTCAGTATTGGTACCACCTAGTTCCTACGGTCTCGTGGAAAAGGGGGTAGTTGCTTATGGAGGCAGTTAGCCACACCGCCCATTTCCTCCTCCTATTCCTAGCTGTCCCTCTTCCTTTGGTATTGTGGGTGAATAGAGATCAATTGTTTTACCTTGGGGTGACTGCTTACAAGCTGTTAAGACCCCAGGCACGACACAATGAACTAGGAGGTAGAATAGAAGCACTGAACACAATACTAAACCAATTAACCAAGATGTCCCATGGAACCGTTATGCTAAACTTCAACCCAAAGAACCAAATCTCGTGAGGTATTTGGGTGTATATAAGCAGGCTTAGCAGCTTCTCTTCTTCTTCTGCCTCATCCTTTCCTTTTGTCTACTAAGAGACAGAAAGAAGCCCATGGAGATACAGTGACCTCTCCAAGGTCTCTCGGCGTGTCGGCAGAGGTGGATAGAATTAAATTCCAGGGCTCCTGACCCTAGACTGATTCACTGTCTGCTTCACAGTGACATTCCCCTAAGGAACTTATGATTTCGGAATCAGCTAATTGGCTATGTCAGAGCAGACAAAGCTGACATAGACAAGAGAACCATGTCAATGAGATGTTCAGATTAGAGTTAGGTGAGATGTTAAACTTCCTGATCAGAGAAACTAGGACCAGGGAGATTTGCATGTTTTTCTCCCAAGACATCATTCATACATACAAGGTCTGATATTTAAGTCTGCGAACTTAATTGTTCCAAGTGCTACATACCTCATTGCTGAATATCACTACGGGTCACCTTTGAAGTACTCCGCATGGAAAGATATGCACAGATACCGGAGCCTAGGCCAGTCTTCAAAGCAATTTTGGAACTCTTTCTGGAATGGTCATTGCACATGATGGCAAAGTGGCAAGTTCACAAACTTAATTCTCTAGTTGTCTGTGAGGGAGTTTTTATGCAGTAAACAGATGACTGTATTGGAACACCCTCCCTACGCACCTGGTCTGTTCACCAATGACTTTTTTCTTTACCCAAAGGTAAAGGAAATATTGAAAGGAAGATCATTGGATGGCATTTAGGACATCAAGGGTAATGTGATGACAGCTGTCATCATATTCCGGAAAATGAGTTCCAAAATTGCTTTGAAGGATAGACTAGGTGCTGGTGTCAGTGCATAGCTTCCCAAAGAGAGTGCTTCAAAGGTGACCCTAGTGATGTTCAGCAATGAGGTACGTAGCACTTTTTCTAGGATGAATTTGTGAACTTAATTAGCAGTCCTTGCTTATTGTTTATATTTACCCACAGACATTTAAATTTGTAATTTGGCAAACACTCTACTACAGAAGCAACATCAAGTGGTAGAAACATCACGAATTTTGGACCCAGGCAAATCTGAGACTGAGCCAAAGTCCCCACACCAGGACCTCAGACAAATTTTCATTATGTTTTAGAGCCTCAGTTTCTTCACCTGTAAAATACAGGTGGTATTTACCTTGTAGATTGCTTTGAGGACTTAAACTAATATAATGAAGCAACTAGCCCAAGCCTGGCACACAGTAGGTGCTGAGTAACTTGTGGAGAATGCAACAGAAGCATATAAGTGCTTGTTCTTGAGACTCCTAAGAAATACAGTTCAGTGACAAAAACAATGGCAATGAGGGGACAACAAACTGGTAAATTATCTCCACTGATGGCAAGTGCTGTAGAAATTCAGACGTAGGAGAAAAGACTGTGAGCAGCATTAATCCCCAAAGATATTTGGGGAAGAAGGGATACCCCTTGAAGTGGATGGGTGGTAGAGTGGAAAGGTAGAGAAGAAGATATATGAGGAGGTGCATTAACAAGAGCAAACAGGCAGATGTGGGAGTGAGAATCAAGAACAATAAACTGAGGAGGTTGCAGCGGACTCTTTCCAAGAACACAGGGCTGGTAGAAACCAAAAACTAAACCCAGGGCTATCGAGTTGATGCCAGCTTATAGTGACACTATAAGATGGAGTGGAACTGCTACAGAGAGTTTCCAGGAAGTACCTGGTGGATTTGAACTGCTAACCTTTTGGTTAGCAGCCATAGCACTTAAACCACTACACCACCAGAGTTTGGGTAAATTACTAGAGTAGCAGAAAACTGTTGTGTTGGGTGTCGTCTAGTGGATTCTAACTCACAGCAACCCCATGTGTTACAGAGTAGAACTGCCCCATAGGGTTTTCTTGGCTGCAGTCTTTACAGAAGGAGATCACCAGATCTTTCTTCCACAGAGCTGCTGAGAGACTGGATCTGAACCCACCAATCTTTTGGATGGCAGTTAAATACTTAAATGTTGAGCCACCACAGTTCCTCAGGGCTGAGGGAGGAGTGCATCGTAGGTTTGCTCATTTTCATGTTTTGGGACTTTTACTACAGTTTTTTAAATGTGACCTCTTCAAGATCACACAGCTGGGCATTGACAGAGCTGGAATCTTCGACTCCTCCAATTTCTTTGCTCTTTCCATTTTCACATTTGTTTGCTTTCTCTGTGGTGTCACACACAGGACTGGGTGGCAAAATCTAAAAGAAAAAGTTTTGGAAAGTACAATAAATTTTGATGACAGTTCAAATAAATTGCAAGAGCTGAAACCATGGTTTTCAACATTAAGAATGGGTTTCAATCATCAGGGGATTTTAAGAAAGAAATACCCATCACCAGGCTCCAATCTACCACTTAAATCAGACTCTCAGTGGGTGGGACCTGGGCATCGTGTTTTTTTTTTTTTAAAGTTCCCCAGGTGGTTTTATTGTGCAGCCAGAATAGTGAATCATCGGACTGGAGTCTTTAACACACCTGGTCCAACTGTATGTTGGCATTTCTCAGAAGAGCTCTTGAATGATACACCATCTGGGAAATCTACAGGCCTTCTGTGGTGGCCTCATCAGCAGGCAGGTATCTCCTCCTCTCTGTCTTTCTCCAACATATTGTCTCTTGATTTGGTCTTCCTACTTGTGGTGGTGACTAATTAATCCTCCTGGAACAATCAAAGGAGACCTAATCGTGGGTGAGCCATCTGGAGTTCTTCTTTGCTTGACTTGGACTTGGGGAGGATGACAGAAAGAAAGTGGGAAATGACTAATACTCCAGATGAAACACAAAATTTCATTTATTTAAGGTTTGTGGTACTTGGGGCTCAGTTTTCCGCCTGCTTCTTGATAGCTCCAGATGGTCTATTTTCTCTGTCTACTCCCCCCACCCAGTGTCCACATGCACCCCCACATCGTGGACTCTACAATTCACAGAGAGAATTTGGTATTACGTCAATCACATGTGTTTGAGAAATGTTTTATGAGAACTAGAGACCTAATTCCTGTAGAAACAGTGAGGAGCATCTCTTTCAGAAAAGCCAGGTAGCCATGGTTTTTGCTGTTCTCCTCTCTGCTGGTAACTTTAGGTCTCAAAACAAACCATCACCCTCACTGAGGCCTGATGTTTGTTAACAAGACTTAAAAAAATCCCATCTACTGCTATTGAGTTGATTCTGACTCATAGCAACCCTATGAGTCAGAGTAGAACTGCCCTATAGAGATTCCAAGGAGCATCTGGCAGATTTGAACTGCCGACCTTTGGGTTAACGGCCATAGCATTTAACCATGATACCACCAGGGTTTCCAAGAGATTCAATTCTAGGCTAACCTCTGCCTTTCAGGAAGTCATTGGGGGCGTGAATTAGTAAGATATCTATTACAGCCCCCTAAACAAACCATTTGCCATTGCCGTGGAGTTGATCCTGACCTATAGTGATCCTATGGGAGAGAGTAGAACTGCTCACATAGGGTCTCCAAGGCTGTAAATCTTTAGGGAAGCAGACTGGCATCTCTTTTTCCTATGGAGCTGCTGGTGGGTTCCAACCACCAAACTTTCAATTAGCAGCAGAGCCCTTCAGCCGCTGTGCCACCAGGCCCTTGAGGAATTTTGTTAGCAAGATTCGAAATAGTCATTTAAATTGGTGAGTAAAATAACTGAGTGACAGTGTTTAGAGCTTGCCTCAATGGACCCAGCTGCCAGGGGACATCCATCAGTAGGTGGGGTTCATTTAAGCCTCTTACTCACGGCACAAAGTCGGACACGCAAAGAAGAGCTGTCATCTCCATCCCAACAGCTTTCTGTTGTATGTCATCTGATTCTTACAAGTAATAAAAGCTACTTCCCATGTGCAATGCGTGTTCAGGCTCTGATTAGATGTGACGTTTACTAAGAATCCAGATTAGTCCTTGGTGCCCTTTTTCTAGTGGTTTCCTGGCCGTCTGGAAATCAGGAACAGCCTGTGAATACCCTACAGATTTGGAGTGTTGTTTACAGTTACGGCATAGTCAGAAAGATGAGTTGTCACACAGAAGTATTCTTTTTTAAATGAATACTTTAGGTTTTGGGTGGCAATATACACAACCAAACATGTCTGTTCACGCTGTCTACATAAACAGCTCCATAACATTGGTTATGTATTTCACATTGTGTCACATTCTCATTATCTCTTCTCCTATTATTTCATCACCATTAATTTAGGTTCTCTTACCTTAAAGCTCCCTCTCGTGTCTTTCAGTTTTGTCCTGTGGTGGCTTGTGCATTGCTGTAATGCTAGAAGCTATGCCTCTGGTATTCAGACACCAGCAGGGTCACCCATGGTGGACAGGACTCAGCTGAGCTTCCAGACTAAGGCAGACTAGGAAGAAGGACCTAGCAGTTTACTTCTGAAAAGAATAAGCTGGTGAAAACCTTATGAAAACAGCAGTGTTATATTTGCCTGATATAGTGCCAAAAGATGAGCTCCCCTAGATTGGAAAGCACTCAAAAGACAATTAGGGAAGAGCTGCCTCCTCAAAATAAGGTCGCTCTTAATGAAATGGATGGAGTCAAGCTTTGGGGACCTACATTTGCTAATGTGGCCCAACTCAAAATGAGAAGAAACAGCTGTATACATCTATTAATAACGAGAACCTGGAATGTACAAAGTATGAATCTAAAAAAAATTGGAAATTGTCAAAAATGAAATAGAACACATGAAGATTAATATGCTAGGCACTAGTGAGCTAAAATGGACTGGTATTGATCATTTTGAGTCAAACAATCTTATGGTCCACTATGCCAGAAATGACAAATTGAAGAGGAATAGCATTGCATTCATTGTCAAAAAGAACATTGCAAGATCTAAGCTGGATGCTGTCAACGATAGAATAATAAGACCAGTCTATACAACTATCAGTCAAATTTACACACCAACCACTAATGACAAAGATGAAGAAATTGAAGATTTTTACCAGCTTCTGCAGCCTGAAGTTGATCAAACATGTAATCAGGATGCACTGATAATTAGTGGTGATTGGAAGGCAAAGGACGGAAACAAAACAAACAAACAAAAAAAGATTATTAGTTGGAAAATATGGCTTTGGTGATAGTGATAACACCAGAGATTGCATGATTAAATTTTGCAAGACCAATGACTTCATTGTAAATACCTTTTTTCACCAACATAAATGGTAACTATAAGCACAGACCTCACCAGATGGAATACACTGAAATCAAATTGACACACATATGGAAAGAGACACTGGAAAAGTGCAATATCATTAGTCACAACAAGGTCAGGGGCCAGCTGCAAATCAGACCATCAGTTACTCATATGCAAATTCAATCTAAAGGTGAAGAAAATTAGAACAAGTCCATGAGAACCAAAGTATGACTTTTAGTATATCTCACCTGAATTTAAAAACTAGCTCTAGAATAGATTTGACACATCAAATATTAATGACCAAAAGACCAGAAGAGTGGTAGAATGACATTCAAGGACATCATATATGAAGGAGCAAAACTCACTAAAAAAACAGGAAAAAAAGAAAAGACCACAAAGAATGTCAGAAGAGACCCTTAAATTTACTTTTGAACATTGAGTAGTTAAAGCAAAAGGAAAAAAAAAATGATGAGGGAAAAGAACCAAACTGAAGATTTCAAAGGGTGGCTCACGGAAACAAAGGCCAGCATTGTGATGACATGTGCAAACAGCCAGATATAGAAAGCCGAAAGGGAAGAACAGGCTTGACAATTCTTAAGCTGAAAGAATTGAAAAAAAATCAAAGCCTCAAGCTGCAATACTGAAGAATTTGAAGGGGAAAATATTAAACAACACAGGAAGCATCAAAAGAAGACAGAAGGAATACACAGAGTCATACCAGAAAGAACTGGTTGATATTCACCATTTCAGGAGGTAGCACATGATCAGGAACCGATGGTACCGAAGACAGAAGTCCATCGTGCACTCAAGGATGGAGTATCAACTGAGATGTTTCACCAGACTGACCCAACACCAGAGGTATTCACTTGTCTGTGCCAAGAAATCTGGCTACCTGGCCAACTGATTGGAAGAGATCCTTATTTGTGACTATTCCCAAGACAGGTGACTAACTGAATGCAAAAAATTATAAACAATATTGTTATTATCACATGCAAGCAAAATTTTACTGAAGATCACTCAACAAGCAACTGCCAGAAATTGAAGCTGAATTCAGAAGAGCATGTGGAACCAGGGATATCATTGCTGATGCCTGATGGAGGTCTTACGGGAGCTTCCACGACTTTGTCTTGTCCAAGTTGGGCTGGCTTCTCCAGTACTATGTACTGTCTTACCTTTCCCCAAAGTTACCACTTATCTACACTTGTTATGTGTTTTCCCATCCCTCCCCCACCTCTCCCTCATAACTATCAACTTTTGTTTCTTTTTGTGTGTCAACCTTTTCATGAGTTTTTACAGTAGTGGTCTCATACAATATTTGTCCTTTTGTGAACGATTTATTTCACTCAGCATGATGTCCTCCAGATTCATCCATGTTGCAAGATGCTTTTCAGATTCATTATTGTTCTTGATCCTTTGTAGCACTACATGACGTGTGTGTACCATAACTTGTTTATCCATTTGTCTGTTGATGGGCATTTAGGTTGTTTCCATTGTTTACCATTGTGAACAATGCTTCAGTGAACATGGTGTGCATATGTCTATTCATGCCACAGTTTTTATTTCCCTAGAATATAATCCTAAGAATGGGATTGCTGGATCATATGTTATTTCTAGCTTTTTAAGGAGGCACTATATTGTCTTCCATAATGGTTGTACCATTTTACATTTCCACCAGTAGTGTGTAAGTTTCAATCTCCCCAGAACCTTTTCAGTCTGTGTTATTTTCTCTTTTTTCGATTAGTGTCCGTAATACTGGGGTAAGAAGGTATCTCATTGCAGTTTTAATTTACGTTTCCCTAAGAGCTAATGAACATGAACATTTTCTCATTTATCTGTTAGCCACCTGAATGTTTTCTTTGGTGAAGATTCTGTTCATATCCTTTGTCTGTTTTTTAACTGGATTATTCATCCTTTTGTTGTTGAGGTATTGAGGCATTTTATGGATTTTAGAGATTAGACCCCCGTGGGATATACCATAACCAAAAAAAATTTTCACCTTGTATGGATTTTCTTTTTATTCTTTTTTTTTATTATTATGACTGAGTGAAAATGTACATTCCCATATAAATTTGCATGCCCACCTATATGCAGCTTCCACTGCTCTCCCTGCCTGGTGACAGCACACTATTCCTCTCTGCTCCATACATGACTCATCCTCCCAGTAGTCTCCTTTCCCCTCCTCTCCACCCACTCTCCTTCTTCCAGCCAGAGGTCAGCAGGATGATATCCTATAGATGCATAGAACCATAAAGTGCATCCAATATATGGTCGCTCTGCATTGCCAAGTCCAGTCCATTCATATCTGAAGAGTGGACCTTCATTATGATTTATGGGCAAGGGCAGCATCAGGACCAGAGGCCATGCTCCCAGAAGAACCCCAAAGCCGCTGGACCATCAGTTGTGGTCTTTTAGTGGAGATCTCAGGGTGCACCCCTTTTTACTCTTGTGTTGCCAGTGAGACTCAACTTTGTGAGCTCTATCACAGCTGTCAGAGGTGGTGGCTGGGCACCACTAGTTCTTCTGGCCCCAAGTCGATGTAGGCATCCTGTCATGTGGGTATCTCTATCTCTGGATTGTCTTTCCCCCATGCTGTTTTGGTCCTCGGTGAGCATCCATTCCTGCTGAGTTCGGACCGTTTGCTGTGCCCTTGGATGGAAGCTTGGCAGCTTTTAAGACCCCAGATGTCACTCACCAACGTGGGGTACAGAGAGCCCTCTTAGCAAAATGCTTCTTGTGCCAGTTGGCCTTGATTTCACCTAAGAGCATCGTCCCCTGCCCCCTGCCCCAGCTACTCTGTCCTTGCAATATTGGTTAAGATGGAAGGAGTACTCAAGTTATGTTGAAGTCCACTTAATATTGTTCTTGTTTCTAATGTGTGCTATCAATGATTTCACCCAACCAAATTTCTACTAACTATCTAATCTAAACCCTCCTCCCTCCCCATCCGTTCTTGCCCTCCCTTGCAGCCATCAAAGAGTCTTTTCTTCTATGCATAAGTCTATTTTTTAGTTCTTATCATAGGGTCTCATACAGTATTTGTCCTTTTGTCACTGACTACTTTCACTCAACATGATGTCTTCCAGTTGAAACCAGGTTATGAGATGTTTCCTGGAATCATCATTGTTCTTTATCATTGTGTATTGCTCCATTGAGTATCTATACTGTAATTCACCTATCCATTCTTCTGTTGTTGGGCATCTGGGTTGATTCCATCATTTTGTGATCATGGACTGTGCTGTGATAAACATTCTTGTACATGTATCCATCCAGGGGACCCTCCAGGCTGTCAGACCATCATTTCAGCTCTTTTAGTAAAGTATCCATTGGTGTGAATGGCCTTGATTCTGTAGGATATGTTCCAAGTAGTGAAATCACTGGGTCAAATGGTATATCTGTATTGATTTTTTTAAGGAAGCGCCAGATTGCTGTCCAAAGTGGCTGGACCATTTTGAACCCCACCAGCAGTGTAGGAGGGTCCCGCTTTCTCCACAGCCTCTCTAGCATTTGTTGTTTTGGTTTTTTTGGATCATGGCCAACCTTGTTGGGGTGAGATGGTATCTCATTGTCGTCTTGATTTGAATTTCTTTAATAACTGAAGATCGTGAACAAGTCTGCATGTGTTTTTTGGCTGTTCCTTTTGTTCCTTTGGTGACACCTTCTGAAGAGCATAAGTGTTTAATTTTTAGGCTCTCCCAGTTGTCTAGTTTGTCTTCTGATGTTTTTGCACTGCTGTAGTTAGCCATGTGTTAGGGTACCTAGTTAGCATTGTCCCTATTTTTTTGGCATGATCTTTATCTTTTTAGGTTTTATATTTAGGTCTTTGACATGAGTTAGTTTTCATGTATGGTATGAGATGCAGGTGCTGTTCACTTTGTGTGTGTGTGTTTACATTATAATTAAGTGACAGTATACAATCAAAATCAATTTTGCTTACTCTCCTATCTGCAGCTCCATCTGCTCTCAGCACCCTATGGCCACACACCCCTCCTTCTCACTCCTTACTTCTAGCATCCTCTTAACAAACACCTGTTCCCTCCTTTCCGTGCTCTCCTCTCCCATCTAGAAAAAACCCAGTAGGACTTCCTTCTATAAATTTATAAAACCAAGAAATACACACACCACATGCCCACACTGTGACTCCGAGTCTACTCCATTCTTGTCTGAAGAGTTGACCTCAGCACTGGTTTCAGGTCAGGGCCAGCAGCAAGTCCAGGGGTTATGTTCCCAGGGGACCCTCCAGGCTGTTGGACCCTCATTTCAGGTCTTTTAGTAAAGTTCTTGAACCGCACACCTCTTTTTGTTGTGCTACACCAGTGATTCTACATTGTATCCCCCATCACAGCTGCCTTTGGTAGTAGCTGGGCACCATCTGGTTCTTTTGGTCTCATGGTGGTGCAGTCTCTTATTCATATGGGTCCTTCTGTCTCCAGGCATTCATTTTTCCTTGTGTCTTTGATGTTCTTGGTCATCATCTGTTCCAAATAGTTTGGGACCATTGGGTGTTCCTCAGATGGCAGTTTGTTAGGTTTTAACACCCCAGATGCCACTCACCAATATGAGATGAAGAAGACTGTCTTGGTGCTGTTCACTTTTTTCTTACAGAGTGACATCCAGTGATGCCAGCACTATTTGATAAATAGACTGTCTTTTTCCCAATTTAATGGACTTTGGCTGTTTGTTAAACATCAGCTGCCTGTAGGTAAATGAATTTATGTCCAAGTTCCCAATTTCTGTTCCATTGGTCTATGTGTCTCTTGTACCAGTGCCAGGATGTTTTGACTACCGTGGCTGTTTTGTAGTTTCTAAGATCCTAACAAAGGCATTGGAAAAAGCAAGGCTCTAGGAACCGACAGAACAGCAACTGAAATGTTTCAACACTGACGCAGCACTGGGAGCGCTCACTCATCTATGCCAAGCCATTTGGAAGACAGCTACCTGTCCAACTAACTGGAAGAGGTCCATATTTCTGCCTATTTTCAAGAAAGGTGATCCCACTGAATGTGGAAATTATCAAACAATATCATTAATATTACATGTAAGATAAATTTTGCTGAAGATCACTCAAAGTAACTGCAGCAGTGTATCAACAAGGGACTGCCAGAAATACTCACTGGGTTCAGAAGAGTACATGGAACTAAGGATATCATTGCTGATGTCAGATGGATCCTTCCAGGAAACACAGACTATGAGAAAGATGTTTACCTGTGTTTTGTTGACTATGCAAAGGCATGCAATTGTGTGGATCATAACAAATACAGGTAACATTGTCAAGAATGGGAATTCCAGAACACTTAATTGTGCTCATGAGGAATCTGTAAGGAGATCAAGAGGTAGATATTTGAAGAGAACAAGGGGATACCATGTGGTTTAAAGTCAGGAAAGATGTACATCAGGGTTGTAGTCTTTCATCATACCTATTCAATCTACATGCAGAGCACATAATAAGAGAAGCTGGACTATATGAAGAAGAATGGGGCAACAAGATTGGAGGAAGACTCATGAACAAGCTGCATTAGGTAGATGACACAATCTTGCGGTAAAGAGGACTTGAAGCTTTTACTGACGATAAAAGACCACAGTCTTCACTAAGGATACACCTCAAAATGAAAACAAAAAATCCTCACAACTGGACCAATAAGCAACAGCATGATAAACTGAGAAAAGATTGAGATGATCAAGGTTTTTATTTTACTTGAATCTACAACCAACACTCACGGAAGCAGCAGTGAAGAAATCACAAGTCTCACTGCATTGGACAAATCTGCTGGGAAAGACCTCTTTAAGGTGTTGAAAAGCAAAGAAGTCACACTGAAGATTAAAGTGCTCAAGCCATCACATTTTCAGTCACATCATATGGATGCAAAAGCTGGACAATGAGTAGGGAAGACCAAAGAAGAACTGACACCTTTGAGTTATCATGTTAGTGAAAAATATTGGGTATACCGTGGACTGCCAAAAGAATATACAAATCCGTCTTAGAAGAAGTACAAAAATCACCCCTTAGAAGCAAGGATGGTGAGACTACATCTCACACACCAGGAGGGATCAATTCCTGGAGAAAGACATCATGCTTGGTAAATTATAAGGTCAATGAAAAAGAGGAAGACTCTCAACAAGATGGATTGACTCAGAGGCTGCAACAATGGGCTCAAGCATTACGAGCATGGCACAGTTCCAGGCAGTGTTTTCTTCTGTAGCACATAGAGTTGCTGCCAGTCAGAGCCTACTCAACAACACCTAACAACAACAGGATCCAAGTCTGTAAATCTTTATGAAGCAGACTGCCACATCTTTCTCCGGCGGAGATGCTGGTCAGTTCAAACTGCCAACCTTTCATTCAACAGCTAAGCCCTCAGCCACTGTACAACCAAGGCTCCTCTATGCAGCACACGTGTCAATAATGGGAAATAGCCTGAGTATTGATGCTGTGAGAATTACAACCCCCGGAACACTGAAATTTACATGAAGCTTGGTGATACGGCTTGCCAAATAGCGCTATCCCCAACCAGAGTCCCTATAAAAAGGGAAAGCAGCAGGGGAGGAGTCTCCCTCCTACAGTACAAGCCATGAAAAGTTTAGCCAGGACCGGCTCTAGCAGGCCCCACCACGGAGTGGCCAGAGAGCAGGGCGAAGTGGGTGGGGGCAGGAAGGTATGTCTAGAAGCTTCATTCTGCTGAATCTGTTGACCAACACGGTCCCCATCTGCAATTCGCATGGCATGGATTAAGGAACACTTTTTAAGGGAGAAAAGGGAAACTTGTGGTGGCCAAGAGATAACCACGACCAGGACTCTGCTGGGCCTGTGTTTGGGTCTGTGTTCCATGGAATGATCCTTTCCCACTGAGTTTTGTACAGGGCAAGCTTAACAATGCAGCTTGGCCCATGGGTCAGACTTGAGCCAGATGGTCTGTATTTGGGTGGACAGAGGCTGTAACTAGGAGCCACAGTAGGCTACCCCTTCCTTTCTTCTTGCCCCAGAAAGCCTAGGAGCAGTGAAGGTAACTCTGTAACCCCACCTTTCTGTATTACAGCAAAAGCTATGACCAAATCTTAAACAGCTGGGTCTAGGCTCCAGGCCCTAAGGAGGAGACGGAAGCTGACTAACGGTGGGTAAAACCAAGCTCAGGGCTTTTGGAGTCATTCACAAAACAAAGTCTGCTCTTGGCTAAATCAAGGATTTCATCTGGGAATCAAATAGACATTCTTCACCCTGAAAGTAAGTTAAATTAAGAATGTCGTATTTTGACTCTGGTGATAGGGAAGAAAGCCCAGGTAAGAACTGATGACTGAAGGATGGTTCACAGGAGGATTTTTATTTAATCCTTACTCTTCCTGCAGAGCAAAGGGTTTCTGCAGTCAGTAGACATCGTTATACCACTGAGAACTTTCCAGAAGCAAAAAACAATGCCAGCTGATGAGCAAGGCCCAGCTGTGATCACTGCAGGCGTGCACCGACAAGTCCTGGGGTGACTTGAGGTAAACTATTGTATCTGCTTGCAGTAAAATGACTAAACAGTCAGATCCAAGCCTTGTTCTGAAAGGAACAATTTATTTAAAAATAAACTGTCTGGGAAGAAAAGAAAAGGCAAGCAACTCACATTTCCAGTGACAAATTCTGGACAGAAACTGGTGTCCCAAGTTAGGCACTGAGGCACAGAGTTGGCAGAATGTTGGGTCTCCTCCTATGGAAGTCTTTAGGATTAGGCTAACTTTTCATCAGTCTGAGGTAATTTAAGAATGAGGTCTGACAATGAAGTCAGTAAACTTAATTGTTCTAAGTGCTAGATACCACATTGCTGAATATCACTACAGTCACCTTCAAAGTACCCCCCTGGGGAAGCTATGCACCGATTACGGCACCTAGCCCACCCTTCAAAGCAAGTTTGGAACTCTTTCTGGAATGGCCATCGTGCACGGTGGCATGGTGGTAAGTTCACAAATTTAATTGTCTAGTTGTCTGTGAAGGAGATTTTTAGCCAGTAAATAAATAGCTGTATTGGAACACCCTCCCAACTCACCTAATCAGGCCCCCAATAACTTTTTTCTTTACCCAAAGATAAAGGAATTATTAAAAGGAAAACGTTATGATGACATTCAGGACGTCAAGGATAATATTATGACAGCTCTGATGGCCATTCCAGAAAAAGAGTTCCAAAATCACTTTGAAGGGTGGACTAGGCTCTGGTGTTGGTGCATAGCTTCTGAAGCAGAGTACTTTGAAGGTGACCATAGTGATATTCAGCAATAAGGTAGCACTTCTTCTAGGCTGCAGTCACAGACTTAATTAACTGTCCTCATATGTTGTTAGCTGCTGTTGAGTTGATTCTGACTCATGGCAGTTCTACTCTGCACACATGGGGTCATGTAAAGAGGCATCAGGTCTTGTCTGAATCTACAAGGGATAAGAATCAGGATTAGCACAAAGCTGTCTCTGGTGAGGTGGTCATACTTACCTCTGCTCTCCAAGTTCTTCATCATCTTTGACACCAGCTGTCCTTCTCACAGCATACTCTACTTCTCTGCTGGGTTCAAAAATTTATTGCAATGGCCACACAGAACACATGAACCATATTTAGGAAACTAACAGGTGACAACTCGGGATCAAGATCAACCTGGAAATAACAGAATGCAACTCAATACATCGTCAATGAGGGCAGCTTCCAACCAGGACAGCTCTCAGCTCTTTCTCGGGTGTGCCAGCCAATGATCCTTCTTGGCCATGCCCACAGGCAAGCCCTTTACTTGGCTGAGTCCGTAGCAGGCCCTTCTCTTGAATTTGACTTTGCCTTTCTCTGACTGCAGTCTCCCCGCTGTCAGTCTCTGCACTGCTAACTGCCCCAATTCATGACCAAATGTAGCCGTCCGTTTGGCTGCTGCCCTCCCAGCGGCAGTTTTCCGCTGTCGTTGCCAGCCCTGCCACAGAGCCCTTCTTGCAGGCCCCTCTAGCCCACTGCCCCTGCTCGAGCAAATGTCACGGCTCTTTTGACTCTGCTGACAAGAGCCTGCAGGCACCCTGGTTCTCCAGCAGGTCTCCTGCCTGAAGGTGCTCAGCTCTCTCTTCACGGGTCAGCAAGCCCTCTTCAGCCATCTCTCCTCCTGGTTCCTGGCGCTCAGAATGCTGCTACTGTTTCTCTGATGCTAGGCGCCTCTGGGCTCTGCTGCACTGGCCACTGTTTTCCTGCCGTCTTCAGTTTTGCAGTGCTTGAACCATACCACATCTCTTTTAGGAGGTACCCTCTGCATCTCTCTCTCGTTGCCTTTCTAAAAGCTTCTGTGGGGTTGGCTGCTTACATAAGCAAGTTCCTTATCAATTTCAAGGCATGACCTTCTCGGCAGGACCACAAACCAGCCAATTCCCAAAAGTCACTTGATCTTATTGGGCGGTTTTATGCATTCTATCTGCATAGTAAAGTTGACCAAGTCCTCCAAGGTGTATAAAAATAGAGTACTGAAAGGGCAGACTGCAGCTTACCAAATCATCTTGGGCAGAATTAAAAATCCAAGATCAGAAAGGCCATATATATATATATATATATATACAATGAGAAGCTGATTATTCTGCAGATTTAAGCTTTTTTTTTTTTTTAAAAAAAAACCAAATCCATTGCCAATGAGTGGATTCCAACTCACGGCAACCCTACAGGAGAGAGTAGAACTCCCGCATGGGGTGGGTTCTAACAGGCACCTTTTGGTTAGCAGCCCAATACTTAATCACTGCACTTCCATAATTCTGCCTAAAGAGAAGCAATTGAAAACAGAATTAGGAAGAGGAAAACCCTATGGGTTAAACAATGGTGGCTTCAGCTGAAAAACCTTGTTTGATGCAATACGAACAATTTCCTAAACACCAACAACTTCCTGTTTAATCCTAGTAATAACTCCATGAATTAGATACTATTACATTCCCCCATTTTACAAGTGGAAAAACTGTGTCCAGCAATTTTCCACCACCCCCGCTGTCCATGCCCACCATTTCACTACCCTTCGCACTGTGCCCAGTATGTAAAAAAACAAACAAAAAAACTCCATTGCCATAAAGTCAATTTTGATTAGTAGTGACCCTATAGGACAGAGTAGAATTATGCCATAGAGTTTCTAAGGAGCACCTGGAAGATTCGAACTGCTGAACTTTTGCTTAGCAGCGGTAGCACTTACTGACTATGCCACCAAGCCCAGCGTGTAGTACTCAGTAGATGTCTGTTGAATGAATAAACGAAGCAGTGCCTGCTAACAAACTCAACTCTAATCAGTTAGTATGGAGCAATATTCTTTATCTCAGGGAAGCTAGCCCTTGGGAATGACTCATGATTAATCCAAGCCAGTTCTGACAATCCCATTTCCCTGTTAGGTGTGTGGAACACACTCATGACCAATGAGACTCAAACTGATATTTAGATGGAACACAAGAGAATGTTCAAATATTTCCTACTTCCTGTGGTAATTACTGCTTCCGGGCTAATTTGTCCCTTTGTAGAAGCCCCTGCCTCTCTGCACAATCCAGCAGCTACAAGGCTGTCATCTAGCATAGGAAGGGACCTCTGAGACTTTTCTCAGACTGCACCCAGTGTCTGATCTGTCTTGATGGCCTAATCCCCACCCTGCACTGGTCACTGCAGTTCTGGAGTTTAACCTGTGAGTCATGGGAAGTCTTCGAGAATGTTTCTAAAAAAAAAAAAAAAAAAAAATTCCCTAAATTGGGAAAGAGAACCCAGAAGACAGAGAGACCTTCGAGAGTAGAGGACTACATCAACATGAGATTGGAAAAACCAGATGGAGCCCGGCCACCACCAGTGATAGCCATGATTGGGCTCACAAAGTTGAGTCTTACTGGCAACACAAAACTAAAAAGGGATGCACCCTGAGATCTCCCTAAAAGACTGCATTTGATGGTCCAGGGGCTGTGGGTTTCCCTTGGGAGCATTGCCCCTCGCCCTGATGCTGCCACTGTCCAGTAAATCATAACAGAGGTCAACTCTTCAGACAGGAATGGATTGGACTTGGTGACACCTAGTGACCATATTGTGTGTGCAATTTATGGTTCTGTGCATCTATAGGATGTCGTCCTGGTAAGCTCTTACTGGAGGTGGGGGAGACGGTGGAGAGGAGGGGATAGGAGATTGTTAGGAGGATATGACAGGTTCAGAACGGAGAGGGAAGAGTGTGCTGTCACCGGGCAGGGAGAATAGTGGGAGCTGCACACAGGCAGGCATGCAAATTTATATGGGCGTGTACATTTTCACTCGGTCATAAAAAACAAAAAAATTCTCCCTGAATGAAAAACAGGGGCTCATAACCTTTACCTTAACCTTTATCTTGTCTTACTGGTGTTGTCTTGCACTGTGGCAGCTACTTGTAACCATGAGGTAACAAACCAAAGAGAAGATAAACAGAGCCTGAGTGCTTAGTAAGATTACTGAGCCTTACCGTGCCAGACATGGCAACCCTGGTGGCATAGTGGTTAAGTGCTATGGCTGCTAACCAAAAGGTCTGTACTTCAAATCCACCAGGCACTCCTTGGAAATCCTACAGTGCAGTTCTACTCTGTCCCATAGGGTTGCTACGAGTTGGAATCAATTCAACAGCACTGGATTTGGTTTTGTTTGGTACCAGACATGGCGCTGTCCTCTCTTGTTATGGGATGATTTTTTTTTCCTTGCAAATATGTCTTGTAACCTGAACCCCTGTGCCTGTAAATATGACCCTTTGGGGAGTTAAGAGTTTTTCTTTTGTTCTGTTAAAAAGGCCATACCAATGTAGGGGGATCACTATTGAGTTATGAAAAGACCAGAGCAGTAAACACCACACACAAACACACACACACAGAAAAGACAGAAGCCATGTTAAATCTGTGGAATCCTTTTCACCTGAAGAAGCCTTTCTGGTACACTCCATACCTGCTGCTGCGTGGTCTGTTGCTCCCTGGCCACTGCCTATCACTCATTCTGGGACTTCTCTCACTTCCTGTGTGAAAGCACCATCTTCTGGATCTCATATCTGCCATGTTGCTGATTTATTTCACATTCTTGTGGCGTATGTTCAAGTGTCTTTCTCAGAAAACATCTTTTAAAATCTAAATTTCGAAAGCATTGCATGTCAGAAAGATCTTTATTTTGCCCTCACTGTAGAATGAAGAAAACTCTGGCCCAGAAGACAGAGAGACCCCTGTGAGTGGGTCCCTGCATCGACTCATGACCAGAAGAACCAGATGGTGCCCGGCTACCACCAGTGATAGCCACGATGGAGCTCACAAAGTGGAGTCTCACTGGCACCAAGAGAATAAATAGGGGTGTACCTTAAGATCTTCCTTAAAAGACCACAATTGATGGTCCAGGTGTTTCAGAGTTCCCCTGGGAGCATGGCCACTGGCCCTGACGCTGCCCCTGTCCGTAAATCATAATGAAGATCAACTTTTCTGACAGCAGTGGGTTGGACTTGGTGACACAAAGTGACTGTATCTTGTGGGAATTTTATGGTGCTATGCATCTATAGGGTGTCATCCTGCTGACCTCTTGCTGGAGGAAGGGGAGTGGGTGGAGAGGAGACTGTTGGGAGGATAGGACATGTATGGAGCAGAGAGGAGGGGTGTGCTGTTACCGGGTGGGGAGAGCAATGGGAGCTGCATATAGGAGAGCATGAGAATTTATATGGAAAGGTACATTTTTATTCAATCATAATAAATAAAAAAAAGAGAAAACTCTGGTGGCATGGTCATAAGTCCTGTGACTGCTAACCAGAAGGTCAGCAGTTTAAATCCTTCCGGCTGTCCCTCAAAACTCTATGGGGCAGCTCTACTCTGTCTACAGGGTCTCTGAGTCAGAATGGACTCAACGACAATGGGTTTTGTGTGTAGAATGACAGTTCAGCTAGGCAGAGAGTTCCGGGCTGAAAATCATTTTCCCTCACACATTCAAAGTATTGTTCATTTATTGTAGCTGAGATAGTATGCAGTGTGCATCTGATTCTTGTTCTTTTAGGTGAAATATTTCTGTCTTTATTATCTTTCCCCTTACTTGTTCTAAAACCTTGCCACGGAGGGCTTGGATACGGATCTTTTTTAGTTATGCTGGCCACATAGGGCTCCTTTACTCTGAAGATTAATGCCCTTCAGCTTGAGGAACATTCTAACTTATTTTAGCTATTTCTGGAACTCTCTTAGTCATCTTTGAGTCCACTGGGCAGGCCATGGGGGAAGGGAAGCTGAAGGTAAAGCAGAGGAGAACAAGGACAGGCTGGAGCCCGCAAGCATGAGCTGGAGCCCCACAGGGATGGGTGACAGCCGTGTTAGTTCTTGCTGATGTTGCTGGCATATGGCTCTACAGAAACTGGGCCATTGGTCCTGGGGATACATGTGCCCAGGAGCCAGAGCAGCCGAAGAAGGGTTCTGAGGTTTCTGCATCACACGACACTAGACCTACGTTGCAGGTCTAGTCACTACCTGCCTGACACCACAAGATGAATCCACACAGAGGTCACTGTGTGTGTGAGCTACAAACTGATTGCTCCTTCATTCACTTCGGCCCTGCCAATCTCACACAGGAACCCCTCCCTTGCCTGCAGTAACCAAAACATACAGGGAACAGGCTTCTGGGAAATATAGCCCAGTCTAGCCAAGTGGACCTATTACAAAGCTGCCACAGGTTCCTTCGAAACTTTATTTAACAAAGTCTCATGTAGCACTGTGTGCCATCTGCTGTCCTAAGCATTTAAGATGTCCCTGTAAGGTAGCTGTTATAAGTGTTGTTACTGTTGGTTGTCGTGGAGTTGGCTCCAGGTCAGGACAACTCCATGTACACAAAAGTACCCCAGAACAAAACCCTGCCTGGTCGCGTACCATCTTCATAGTAGTTGGTATACTCAGGTCCATTTTCATGACCACTGCTTATATTGGGTGTCCTCTAATCTAGGGGGCTGGCCTTTCAGCACTACATGGGGCAATATTCTATTACGGTCCACACTGTGTTCCCTGGCTACCTGTTGGAAGTAGATCAGTAGGTCTTTCTTCCTAATCTGTTTTAGTCTGGAAGCTCTCCTGAAGCCTACCACAGGTGACCCTGCTGGTATTTGAAATAACAGTGGCACAGCTTCAAGCATCACAGCAACACGCAAGCCACCATGGAAGGACAAACTGACGGGTGGTGGAGCCTCTTATTACTAACACTTTTTTATTTAACAGATAAGCTACTGATACAGAGGTTAAGGAACTTGCCTAAGGTCACGTAGCTGGTAACTGGCAGAAAGATGATTTAGGTGTCCCACTACTACTAGGCAAAGTCAGTATTGTCCCTAACCTATCCAAACCCATTGCAGTTGATTCCAACTTCTGGAGACCCTATGGGACAGAGTAGAACTGCCCCAGAGGGTATCCAAGGGGTGGTTGCTGGATTCGAACTGTGTACTCTTTTGGTTATCAGCCAATCTCTTAACAACTGCACCTCCAGGGCTGCACAGTATTGCCCCTGGTAAATAAGACATTTAACAGTGAAAAGTCGTGAGTGCTGGTTTATTTGGCTGTGTTTTTATTTTGCACTATCCCAGGGGAAGTTGTTCAAGGAAAAGTTTGTTCTAAGGAATCTGACTCATAGCAATCCTAATGAATGCCTGTTTCTATATATAGAGGGTCAAGATTTAAAACACAACTGCTTGGAGAATGTTAGCAACTCTAAGGAATCTATGTTCCTATAAATAGAAGGTCAGGACTAAAAATAACTGCTGGAAGCATGCACATTTTTCCTTCTCTGGGCTCCTCTGCCCACAGAGCAGGTGAAGAGGGCTGTTGGGTACGGGCGCTACCTCCGGCCTCCTGAGTGCCCTACGTAAGGTGCGGCCCCAGAGAGCACTTCTGCATCCTGTACCTCTGTACCTCAGAAACATTAAGTAATGAAGTCTCTCTGTGCCTGGTACTGTTCCCCTGGCTTAAAGCAGAAAGCAAAAGGTGCCTCCAGGTTTAGCCACAGCCTGAGGGTCTTCAACAATAAATGTTAATCCTGCCTCAGCCAGCAGGGGTCACAGAACGTGAGGTCACCTCCCCACCCATTTGACCATTGACTAACTTGGCCATCAGAAAGAGTGAAGAGGCCCTCTGGCTTCTTAGCGTTTTTTAGCCCTCTGACTCTCCTGCTCAGAAGTTCATTGCCCATGGGCACTGTGGCTGTCCCTAAGAACCTCAGCACTCTCCAGGAGCCATCGACCAGCACTGTCTCAGGACAGCCTTTCTGCAGTCCTAGGCCTCACTCGCAGGCAGCACAGTCTTTAGCAGGGAAGCCTTAGGCCTGCAGCAGGTCAATAGCTTCCCTGCCCTGATTCCACAACTGAATCCTGAGGGAAGACTCAGAAAAGAGTGTTGGAACTGCACAACCCAATCCAGAAATTCCTCCCAGACCCCAGGTACTCACCGACCTGGGCTCCTAGCCAGCTCCCAAGGCACGTGGAGATGGCAGGGCACAAGATAACTGTGAGTGCCTTACATTTGAGTCCTCAAACTCCAGCGTATATCCAAATCACCTGGAGAGCTTATGATGCCCCTCATTTCTGGGTCCTACCCCTAGAGCTTCTGATTCAGTGGGTTTGGGGTGAAGCCTGGGCATCGACATTTTTTAGAAGTTTCAGGTGATGCTGCTGGGACAGTTATGTGGTGCACTTCATGAAGTGCAACCTTACTGTGACACTGCCCTCTCCTCTACAGTCCAGAAGAGCAGCAGACACTGTCCCAAGACAGGCTGCTCAACTTTTGCTGCCCCCTTGATCTGGAAGCAGCATAGAGCCTGTTACAGGATGGAAATCCCAGGTTTTGCTTGGGGTAATTTATGTCAGCCAACAAACAAGAGATTGAGGTGGGATTTCAATGCATAGTGACCCTATAGAATAGAGTAGAACTGTCCCATAGAGTTTCTAAGGAGTGCCTGGTGGATTCGAACTTAAGCACTTAACCACTATGCCAGCAGAGTTTCTGCATCACACTACACAGCCACCAGGATTTTCACCTGCCAGGCTAGGCAAAAGAACTGGAAATGGTGAGACTGCCTAGGAAGCTGCAGTGGTTTTCTCCTGCAGCCTGGGGACCTCTGTACTGAGTCAGCCTTTCCTGTCCCCTCCCAACTCTGAGTTGGTCAGCATCAGCAGGAGGCCTCCTGGAAGCCAGAAGCCAGACACCTCCAGAGGCCCCACCATCTGACAGCTTATTCTGATTCCCTGAACAAAGCTTTTGCAGTGGCGCAGACTTGCTGACAAATACCACCGGTATCTGGGCAATGAGTCAAATGTTTATAACTGGGATCCCATGGATCTCTGGCTCTACAACCGGAGGTGAAAATTCTTCTGTTCTCCTGGTCAATCTGTGCCCTAGCCACCCTCTCCCTGGCTCAGAGGAAGACCCAAAATGGGACAGAGCTCAGCAGGAGATGTAAGAACTGCTTCCTGAGCCAGCTGATGGTATGACCTGCTGTCAAGCAGATGAGGCAGGAATGAACACACTCCAAGTTCCCTCAGTGTGTTCTAAATCCTTTCCACCATAAAGAGTCTATACCCCAATATAGTATGCCAAACTGAGCCCAGTGCCCCTGGCTGGCAAGAGAAGCAGCTTTTAAGCCCCTGTTAACTTTGGTAAGAAGACCTCAAGGCACTTGGGTCCTTGAGTACCCGCCGTTCTCTGGATGGACATACACACACTTACAAAATTCACACAAACCCCTCTCATAGCCTTCATGGATTCCCGATGGTATCTTCAGCCTTGGCTTTTAGGTAGAGCTGTAACTGTCCTATTGTTCTCTTTCCTGCCTGACCACCTCTTTTTACCACTATGAACTTCCAGAAGAGCAGTATTTGTATATACAAAGAACTACTAATTGCCTCTGCAGTGTTTAAACCTGGGCACCTGTCTTAACCTGAATCCTCAGACATAAATTAGAGGGCAGGTTGGTTGGCAGGTGCTGAGACATTCACCTACTAAAAAAAAAAAAAAAAAAAAAAAACCACAAACAAACATCGACGCAAATGCTGAGTCCACTTCTACTTGTGGCAATCCCGCATCATTGAGTAACCACAGTATTCTCAATGTCTGGTTTTCTCCGAAGTAGATCCCCAGGTTTGTTTGTTTTTTCCCCCCAGGCACCTCCGGGCGAACTCAAACCTTTCAGTTAGGAGTCGAGCATGTTAATGGTTTGTACCACCAAGAAACCCGTAAACTTTCCCCAAACAGCCCTGGAGTAAGTGAGACATGCGGTGCCAGTTAACTGAGGTTCCTACACACAGCTCATTGCCTAAGTGGAGAAACCTAACTTGGCCTTGTTCTCCATCCTGAGTGAAAAAAAAAAGAACGTTCCTTGTTGTTAGGTGCCGCTGAGTTTGTTTCGATTCTTAGTGATCCCATGTGACAGAGTAGAACTTTCCCATGGAGTTTTCTAGACTGTAATCTTTACAGAGGTAGATTGCTGGTCTTTTTCCCACAGAGCTGCTGGGTCAGTTTGAACCACCAATCTTTTGGTGTTCAGCCAAGCCCTTAACCACTGTACCACCAGGACTCCTTGAATACTCCCCACTGGAGCTATTTCTGTTGAATATTTTCACTCGGTGCTCAGTCAACAAATAGCCACTCTAAGCATGTCATCAATGGTAAAATTCATAGTAAATTAGTTTAACTAAATTTTACATGGTTTTCTATACCTGCAGAGTTCAGAAAATTGCATGATTAATGTAATAAATCATTATCTCAAACACAAAGAACAAGGTACATGGTTTTTTTATAAGATCAGTTTCTCTTTGCCACCACTAATAAATGTTAAACAAATATTTTTGTTTGTTTATTGTACTTCAGATAAAGGTTTACAGAACAAACTAGCCTCTCATTAAACGACTAGTATACGTATTGTTTCCTGACATTGGTCACCAAACCCACAACACGAGAGCATTCTCCCTTTCTTGATTTTGGGTTACTATTACCAAGTTTCCTAGCCCCTTCTGCCTTCTAGTCTTTGCCCCCAGACTGGTATGTCCCTTTAGTTTCCTTTCAATGTATGGGCCTGTCTAATCTTTGAATGAAAGGTGAACCTCAGGAATGACTACACTACTGAGCTAAAAGGGAGTCTATGGGCCGTACATATTCTTGGTGTTTCTCTAGTCTCTGTCAGGCCAGTAAGTCTGACCTTTGTGTGTGTGTGTATTAATTAGAATTTTCTTATACATTTTTCTCCAGCTCTGTCCAGAACCTTCTATTGTGACCCCTGTTGGAACAGTCAGTGGTGGTAGCTGGGCACCGTCTGTTTGTGTTGATCTCAGTCTAGTGGAGGCCATGGTAGATGTGGTTCATCAATCCTCAGGACTAATCTTCAGCTTGTGTCTTTAGTTTTCTTCATTCTGCCTTGTTGCCAAGGGGATGAGAGCAGTGGAAGATCTTAGATGGCCACTCACGGGCTTTTAAGACCCAGTCGCTGCTAACCAGAATGGAAAGTAGAACGCTTTCTTTGTAAACCTTGACATGCCAGTTGAGCTGGATATTCTCCAAGAGCACGGTCCCCACAGCCCTCGGCCCAGTATTTCAGTCCCTCAGGGAGTTTGGATGTGTTCAAGGAGCTTCCATGCCCTTGCTTTGTACAAGTTGTGCTGGCTTCCCCACTATTGTGTACTTCTTACCCTTCACCAAAATTACCGCTTACGCATTGTCTAGTTAGTGTTTCTCCATCATCACCCCTTGTCTCCCTTGTAACCATCAAAGATTGTTTTTTTGTGTGTGTATAAACCTCTTCATGAGTTTTTACAGTAATGGTCTCATACAGTTTTTGTCTTTTTGTGATTCACTTATTTCCCTCAGAATGATGCCCTCCAGATTCGTTCATGCTGTGAGATGTTTCACAGATTCATCACTGTTCTTTGCTGTTGTGTAGTACCTCACTGTGCATGCACCATAGCTTGTTAACCATTCATCTGTGTACTTAGGTTGTTTCCATCTTTTTGCCATTGTGAATAATGCTGCAATGAACATGAATGTGCATATGTCTACTCATGTAGTGACTCTTATTTCTCCAGGACATATTCCTAGGAGTGGAATTGCTGGATCATACGGTATTTCTATTTCTAGCTTTCAAAGGGAGTGCCATATCATTTTCCAATATGATTGTGCCATTTTAGATTCCTACCAGCAATCATAAGAGTTCCAATCTCCCTGCAGCCTCTCCAACACTTGTTATTTTCTGTTTCTTTTTCTTTGTGTTTTCAGCCAGTAATGCAGAGTTGAGACGGTATCTCATCGTGGTTTTGATTTGCATTTCTCTAATGGCTAGTGATCTCTAGCACTTCATTGTGTGTCTGTTAGCTGCTTGAATGTCTTCTTTGGTGAAGTGTCTGTTTATTTCTTTTGCCCATTTTTTAACTGTCTATTTGGTTTTTTTTGTTGTTATGGGGACATTGGGTTTTCTCAACAAGCATTTTTTAAAAACTAGCTTGAAGGGGTGCTAAGTTCCACCTTGCCACAGATCTCAGTCTGACCTGGTGTAAACTCCTTGAAACCGTTGCACACATTTTCTGGAAGAGTGTTCATAATTTTCATTGTGTTTTCAAAAGAGCCACGAATGATTCCACCAACCAGAAAAAGTTAAGAACCACTGGCCGAGATACAGCTCACAAGCCACTCCAGGCCTCTGTCTCCTCCCCTTCTTTCCTCTGCCTGAGCATCTTCAGTCTTCTGTCTGACCTATGACCATCCTGAGAACAGCCTATTCCACCAATCACCACCAGCCTCCAGGGTTGAAGTGACTCAGAGGGGTTTTACAATCCAAGTAAAATAATAAATATGAAAATGCTTTATAAAATTGTAGGTAAGTAAGGCAGTATAAAGGAGACTTGCTGGTGCAATTATTAAGTGCTTGGCTGCTAACTGAAAGGTTGGCCATTTGAACCCTCCCGGTGGCTCCTTGGGAGAAAGATCTGGCTGTCTGTTCCCATAAAGATCACAGCCAACAATATCCTATGGGATAGTGCTACTCTATCACATGGGGTTGCTACAAGTCGGGACTAAATTGACAACGCCCAACAACAACTGGGCGTTAAACAGAAGGTAGGAGCTAGCCAGTATTATGACTGATTCCTAAGGCTTTTGAGCCATTGATTTCAGCTGTCTTAAGTGCTGACCCCCCAGAAAGCCCACTGCCATTGAGTCAATTTCAAACTCATAGCGACCCTATAGACAGAGTAGAACTGCCCCCATAGAGTTTCTAAGGAGTGTCTGGTGGATTTGAACTGATGACCTTTGGTTAGCAGCTGTAGCACTTGATGACCGTAGCACTTAACGACTATGCCACTGGGCTTCCCTCAAAAGCTGAAGGTGATGATAATAGTGTCCTAATATGTGTTGGTAACTTCCTATCTTTTATTCCCCATACCAACCTTATGAGGTGAGTACTGTTATCTCTACCTTACAGGTAAAAACACAGGCCTAGAGAATCTGGATAACTTGTCCAAGTTACCAAGAGAAGGGTTTTGAATGGGAGAAATTCTCATTTTAGACTCTGAGACTCTTAACCATGATTAAACCCATACTACGCCCCAGGAGCTGTGCTAAGCACTCGATGAGTACCAACTTATCTAACCTCTACAACAAACTATGAAATCAGTATTAGTATTGTTCCCATTTTACAGAAGCCAAAACAGAGATAGAGAAAAGTTAAGTCACTTACCCAAGGTCACATGGTTATTAAATGTTAGAGTGGAGATTAAACCCAGATAATCTTGCTCTTGGGTTCACACAAACCAATAGGAGGTAAGGGATCGCATGAATCAGCCTCCAAATGATCACATTAGACCAACTTGAAACATTTAATGGCAATATTTGCTACTAGAGTTTGAAATACTTTTTAAGATTCAAAACCTTGTCGGTATTAATAATTTCCACAGTCACACACTTGTTTCAGGAGTTGCAGATGCCTACCAAAATCTAAAACAACCCACAGCAGTCAAGTGAATTTCAACTCATTGCAACCCCATAGGACAGAGTAGAACTCCCCCATAGTGTTTACAGAAGGCACCCTGATGGCACACCAGTTCGACAGCCGTGGTGAGAAATGGCCACTAACAAAAAGGTCAGCAGTGGAATCCACTAAAGGTTCTTTGAAAACTAAACAGGGCAATTCGGCTCTGTCCTATAGAGTTGCTATGAGTCAGAATCAACGTGACGGCAATGAATTTTGTTTGGTTTTTTATTTTCTTATGTGAACAGACTGCCGTATCTTTCATCCATGGAGCAGTTGGTGGATTCCAACTACCAACCTTTTAGTTAGCATCCAAGCATGAACCACTGTGCTGCTATTGGTCCTGCTATTGGTACACAATGGTGAAGCCCTCAGTGGTTGGAACTCAACAGCCATTCAGAGGGAAAAATGATCTGATCATCTGCTCCCATAAAGAATTCAGCCTAGGAAACCCTATGGGGCAGTTCTACTCTGTCCTATAGGGTTGCCATGAGTCAGAATCGACTCCACAGCCTACAATAACAACTGTGTGCAAGGAACTGGATTGGGTGCCACAGGGCTGCAACGGTGAACACCCCTTAGAAAATAGGCTGATTAGACACCCTGGTGATGTGCTGTAGTGCTGGGGAGAATTTTCAGGCTTTTTACTGGCTAGTAGGTTCCCCAAAGGGAGCAGATATGCTAAGCTGTGCCTGAGGCCAAGGGGAGAAATGCAGAGCTGAGATTTTTCTGAGCCCACTAGCTCCTCTGCTGGTTCCAGACTGTAAGAAAGAGGATGATTTGGTTTCTGTATCCAGCTGGTTGCATGCTCCCAGCAGCTCTTTGTTTTCCCTGTGTTTCACTGCCCTTGGCTTGGACAAATTTCAGTCCTGAGTCCTGCTTGGTTACTCAGGCACAGACCCTTTCGATGACTTCCTGTCCTGGGTTGGGGGCACGCTTTCCTTGGGGTCCTTGCCCACCCGTCTCCCCACAGATGATTAACTGTAGCTGATGACCAAGCTTACATAAGAGGATTATGAAACTGTTAACAGGAAGGTAGGTGATCTGTATGTATAAATAGACAAAAACCACATTATTGTACTACTTTTAAGACTCAGAGACATCTAGTGGCAGGAGATTATAGCTGCAGTCCTAGCGGATCTCTCCAAATAAGTGACTTTTTACAGAGACATTTGTGAAACTTAAGTACATATCCAAATTGAGAGGCCTTTAGCTAAACTGGGGCCCCAGGTGGCACTGTTGGTTAATGAGAGGTTGGAGGTTCGAGTCTACACAGAGGTGCCTCAGAAGAAAGGCCTGGTGATCAACTTCCAAAAAATCAGTCACTGAATACCCTATGGAGCACAATTATACTGTGACACACATAGGGGTCACTGTGAACTGTAATCGTATCAACAACAACTGCTGTATCTGATTTTGGTTAAATTACTTGGCAAGCAAATGAATCTACAGGTTTTTGTTTGTTTTTAAAAGTACAATACTGTCTATAATAAAAAGTACTGTCATCACACCTTAAACCTGTTTTCTTCCAAGGTTTTGTACGTCTTTAGACACTCACCGGTCAGTATGCTGAATTTTTTTAATGAGATTTGGGTTTTCATCAATTTCATAATTATTACATCAAATTGGTCTCACAGGTAAGTGAATGTCTGCTGACGAAGCAGTATAATACTCTTAGAAAATAGTCTTCCTGACCCTGTTTGGCTTTGCCTTTTCCTCCGTCATAGAGGCTGAGCAGGACTCATTGCTTTAGAGGAGAAAAGTAACAGGGGAAAAAGGAGTTTCTCCCTGTCTGGGAATTTTCAAGATGCTTGATCCTTAAGTAGCATTTACCCCCCACTGAGTTTCAGTGGCACGTCCCAGACATGGTCCCATCAAGTTTTGGAATCCATGCTTGGTTTCACAGTGAATACTGCGGGCATTCCAACTTCCCGCACTCCAGAAAACTGTTTTCTGCTTGCTAGTCCTGGCCGGGTCCCTGGTGTCGAAAAGTGTCCTCAACAGCTATTCTAAAAGTTAACAGTTCAAACCCACCCGGTGGCTCTATGGAAGAAATGCCTCATGACCTGGTTCTCTAAAGATGACAGCCCAGAAGACCCTAGGGCGCAGTTTTACTCTGTAGCACATGGGGTTTCTGTGAGTCAGCATCTACTGGACAGCAGCAGGTATCCAGCTGGGGCTTTCCGCCCATCTGCACCCTGACGGGGCATTTCTTGCTTGGGCGATGACTGCGGGCCGTCACGGCTCCGGAAACCCAGTCAGCTTCTCTGCTTACTCTCTTCAGAGTTCTCTGTTCCCTGACGGAAACCCTGGTGGCATAGTGGTTAAGAGCTACCGACGCTAACCAAAATGTCAGTAGACCAATTCTACAAGGCACTCCTCGAAAACTCTCTGGGGCGTTTCTACGCTGTCCCGTAGGGTCACCGTGAATCAGAACGGACTCAACAGCAACAGGTTTGGTTTTCTTGGCTTGTTCCTCAGCAGTCAGGTACCACTGAAGCGACCCCGTGTGTGTCAGAGAAGAACTGCGTGCCACTGGGTTTTCTTTCTTTTCTTTTCTTAAAACGAATTTTATTACATTTTTAGTGGGAAGGTACACAGCAGACAGGTTCCCATTCAACAATTTTTACATACGTTGTTCAGTGATGTTGGCTACATTCTTCCCATTATGGCAACATTCTCATTATTTCCATCCTGGTTGCTCTGTTCCGTTAATCTAGTCCCATAGCCCATCAGCCTTCTCGTCTGTGCTTCAGAGTCATTGCTGTCCATTTGGCCTCATACAGATGGATTCTGAAGAGAGGGCAGTACTCAGGGATGATACGCTGAGCAACACTGTCAGGAGAGATTAGTCCCTGGTGAAGGACATCATGCTTGGTAAAGTAGAGGGTCAGCAAAAAAGAGATGGATTGACACAGTGGCTGTAACAATAGGCTCAAGCGTAACAACGATTGTGGGCATGGAGCAGGACCAGGCGGTGTTTCGTTTGTTGGGTATGGGGTCACTGTGAGTTACAGCCAGGTTGACAGCACCCAACAACAACAATATGAATTTATATACATACACATGCATAGACATAAACATACACACATGTATTTTGATTGTTGCTGCAAAGTTATAACACAGCATTTACCTAGATGTATGTATGTATGTGTGTGTCTCTCTCTCTCTCTCTCTGTGTGTGTGTGTGTGTGTGTGTGTGTGTGTGTGTGTGTGTGTACAACCTCATGGCATCAGTTGTCTTAGTTAAGTTGTGCATGTTTCTCCCATATTTGGCACTACTTTTTCCATTTTCATAAGTATAAAGTGGCTACTGTCTGTGGAAAGAATCTTCTTCACCTTCTCTCACACACCCCCCTGCAACCAATAAATTTCATCTCTATAAATACAGATGTTCCTGTCATTTTATAAAAGTGAGATCTTACTTATTTGTTCTTTTGTGATTGACTTATTTTACTTAGCATAATGTCCTCTAAGCTTCCTCATTTTCCAAGATGTTTCAGGGAAGTCATCATTCCTTTTGGCTACAGATTATTCCACTGTGTGTATGCACATTGTACCTCTTCATCCATTGATGGGTACTTAGACGGTTTCCGTGTTTTGTCTGCTATGAGTAGTGCTATAATGAACATTAAGTGTACATATGTCTGTTTATGTTTCTTCTGTTCAATCCCCAGGCATACATCAAGGAGTGAAATTGCTGGATTATAAGGTAACTCTATTTATAATCTTTTAAATAATTGCTCTACTGTTTTCCACAGCAGTTGTACCATTTTATATTCCTACCAGCAGTGGGTGAGTATTTCAATCTTCCCACATCCTCACCAACACTTATTGTTGTTTTTGAGTCATTGCCCTTTTAGCAGGGGAAGTTGTATCTCACTATAGTTGTGATTTAGTGGTTAAGTGCTACAGCTGGTAACCAAAAGGTCAGCAGTTCAAATCCATCAAGTGGTCCCTGGAAACTCCATGGGGCATTTCTTACCACCTTGTCATATTGGTTGCTATGAGTCATAATCGACTTGACAGCAATTTGTTTGGGGGGGTGCGGGTAATGACTAATGACTTAGAGCATTTTTTCATGTGTTTGCTGGCTGCTAGAAAGTCCTCTTTGATGAAGTATTTTTTGTCCTAGCTCTCTGCCCATTTTTAAATTGAGCTATTTGTCTTTTTGTCATTCGATTGTTGAAGTTCTACGTACATTTTGGAAATTAGACCCTTATCAGATATGTCATTGCAGAAGCTTTTTCCCTGTCTGAAGATTGTCTTTTTACTCTTTTGATAAAGTCTTTTGATGAGCATAAGTAATTTTTATGAGGTCTTAGTTACATAATTTGTCTTTCTTCCAAGAACTTTATGGTTTTAGCTTTAACATTTAGGTCTCCGGTCCACTTAGAGTTAGTTTTGTGCATGCTGTGAGGTATGCGTCCTATTTCATTTTACTGCAAGTGAATGTTTAATGTTTCCAGTACCATTTACTGAAACGACTGTTTCTTCACCAGTGAATAGATTTTGACTCCTTGCTGAAAATCAGTTGCCATAGATGACGGGATTTACTTCGGGATTCTTGGTTCTTTATCCATGTTGTATATTGTCTTTCTCATCACCAGTGATAACAAGTGTCTACTATCTAGAAAATGATTCCCTTCCCTCTCTCTTCCATCCATGGTTACCATCAGAGAATGCTGCTTTCTGTGTGTATATCTACTAGTGACTTATTTATAAAAGCAGCACCAAACCGTATTTGCCCTTTTGTGATAAACTTATTTCACTCTGTAAAATATCCTCTGGATTTAGCCATGTTACAGGATGTTTCATAGACTCCTCATTATTTTTCGTAGCTGCATGATATTCTATTGTCTGTATGTACCACAATTCACTTATCCATTCATCCACTGATGGGCACTTGGAGTGTATCCATCATTTTGCTGTTGTAAATAATGCTGCAATGAACATATGTGTGCATAGGTCTATTCATGTCACTGCTCGTATTTTTCTCGGATACATACCTAAGAGTGGGATTGTTGAATTGAAAGGTATTTCTAGCTTTTTGAGAAGCATCGTATTGTTTTCCATAGTGGTTGTACAATTTTGTATTCCCATCATCAGAGTAAGAGTCCCTGTTCCCACCCACAAGCTTGTCAGCATTTGTTGTTTTCTGGGTTTTTTTGATCAGTGCTATTTTTTGCAGTGGTGAGATGGTTTTGACTTGCAACTCTCTAACAGTTAATGATCACAAGTATCTTTTCAAGTATTTGTTGTCTGTCTGAATGTCCTCTTTGATGAGGAATCTGTTTGTGAACTTGGCCTGTTTTTTAATTGATTTTTTTGTCTTCTTGTTCAGTTGTTGAAGTTGTCTATATGTCTTACAAATCAGACCCTTATCATACATGTCTTTGCCAAATATCCTTTTCATTCTGTAGATTCTCTTTTTACTTACTTGGTAAAGTCTTTTCTTATGAGCATAGGTGCCATGGATTGAATTGTGTCCCCCCAAAATATGTGTCAACTTGGTTAAGCCATGATTCCCAATATTGCATGGTTTTCCTCCTCTTTGTGATTGATGTAATTTTCCTATGTGTTGTAAATCCTAATCTCTGCCTGTAGTCAATGAGACAAAATTAGATTATGTTAAAGAGGATTAGGGTGGGACGTAGCACTCTTACTGAAGTCACGTCCCTGATCCAATGTAAAACGAGTTTCCCTGGGTTGTAGCCTGCATCACCTTTTATTTTACAGAATATAAAAGGAGAAAGTTGGAGACCTCGTACTACCCAGAAAGAAGCAGGAGGACCAAACCCTGTCCTTTGGACCTGAGGTTTCCATGCAGAGGGTCTCCTAGGCCAGGAGAAGACCGACAGAAGGAGTCTTCTACCAGAGCCGACAGAGAAAGTCCTGTCCCTGGAACTGAGTGCCTGAATTTAGACTTTTAGCCTACTAGACGGAAATGCTGGTGGTATAGTGGTTAAGTACTACATCTGCTAACCAAAACCATCTGCCAGTTCAAATCAACCAGGTGTTCCTTGGAAACTCTATGGGGCAGTTCTACTCTGATCTATAGGTTCTCTATGAGTCAGAATTGACTTGATAGCAGTAGGTTTGGTTTTGGTTTAGCCTACTATACTGTGAGAGAATAAACTTCTGTTTGTAGAAGCCATCTACTTGTATATTCCTGTTTTAGCAGTACTAGCTGGCTAAGACAATGGGTATTTAATTTTTAGGAGGTCCTAGTTATCTAATTTATCTTTTGTCATTTTTGGTTTCTTCTAATACTCTATTTATGTCAAAGATTAGGTCCCCTAGACCATGGTTTCAGGCAACATCTAGGCTGATTGGTATAACTAAAAATTTTTTTTTTAAGAAAATGTTCTGCATACCACTTTGGCGAGTGGTGTCTGGGGTCTTAAAAGCTAGCAAGTGGCCATCTAAGTAGCATCAATTAGTCCCAGTCCACCTGGAGTAGAGGACAAGGAAGGACATCAAAGACATGAGAAAAATATAAGCCGAGCAGAAGGAAGGTGCCATGTGATCGACACACACAGTGGCATGAATCCAGCAGACCTAGATGGTGCCCAGCCACCATCAATGACTGCCCTGACAGGGCGCACAATGGAAAGTCCCTGATGTAGCAGGAGAAAAATGGGTGTGCCAAACTAGAACCTTATTAAAAAAAAACACACTTGATCATCTATCAGATGGCAGGGTCCCCTGAAGACATGGCCCCCAGACTTTCTGTTAGCCCTGAGTTGAAACCAGTAGCAAAGCCAACTCTTTAGACAAAGATTGACTGGACTATAAGACACAGAGCAATGCTAGCAAAGAGTAAGCTTCTTGGCTGAAGTATAGACATGAGGCTGTCTGAGCAGCTCCTGTCCAGAGGAGAGAAGAGATGGGGACAAGAGCTGGTTGAATGGATGTGGGAAATACAGGGTGGAAAGGAGAACTATGCTGTCTTGGGGTGGTAGGTGGGTAGAGCAGTTAGAGTTGTGTAGTGATGGTGGCGTTGTATGGCAAATTGATTTAGACTGTAAATTTTCACTTAAAGTACAATAAGGCTTTTTTTTTTAATTAGGTCCCTAATTCTGACCCTGTGTTTTCTTCCAGGAACTACGTAGTTTCTGCTTTAACATTTACATCTTTGAACCATTTTGAGTTAGTTTTTGTGCATGGTGTGAGCTGTGGGTCCTGATTCCTTTTTTGCAAACAAATATCCAGTCTTGCCAGCAACATTTGTTAAAGAGACTGTTTCTTCCCCATTGAATGAGCTTGGACCCACTGTTGAAAATCAGCTCTGCATAGACAGATGGATTTACTTTTGGGTTCTTGGTTTCTATTCCATTGGTCTATATGCTGGTACCAGGCAACCAGATGGCTGTACTTGTATAGTAAGTTTTGAGATGGGGAAGTTAGAGGCTCTCTTGGTTATCTAGTGCTATTATTACAGAAATCCACAAGTGGATGGCTTTAAGAAACAGAAATTTACTTTCTCATAGTTTAGAAGGCTTGGTGAGGTGGGTAGTGGGGTTGGGGGCACAGGGACAGGTGACCAGCTTTTGATTCAGAGAGAAGAGACTCACAGGTATGTCTTAGATGGCTGCTCTCAAGCTTTAAGACCCCAGAGACAAGCCACTTCATTGGAATGAAAGTCATGATTTCTGTGAACTACATTGTGTCGACTGATTGGGTTTTCCCACGGAACTATGTTCCTAACTCTGCAGACCCAGAAAATCAATCCTGGAAGGTGTTTGGTCTGAGGCATATGTGTATTTGTATCTTCAATGAATACCTGTGTACCAGGCTGTTTTGACTGTTTTGACTGTTATAACTGTATAGCATGTATTACGGATTGAATTGTGTCTCCCAAGAATGTGTATAAACTTGGCTAGGCCATGGTTCCCAGTATTATTGATTGTCTACCATTTTGTCATCTATGTGATTTTCCTATGTGTTATAAATCTTATCTCTACTATGTTAATGAGGTGGGATTATTGACAGCTATATTAATGAGGCAGGACTCAGTCTAGAATGTTAAATCGTATTTTAAGCCAATCTCTTTTGTGATTAAAAAAGAAAACTGAGCAGAGAAACATGGGAACCTCATACCATTATGGGAACCTCATACCATTAACAAAGAAGTACCAGGAGCATTGTGCAGCCTTTGGACCTGAGGTCCCTGCACTGAGAAGATCCTCAACCAGGGAAAAATAGATGACAGAGATTTTCTTCTGGAGCTCTCAGAGACAGAAAGTCTTCCCATGAAGTTGGTGTCCTGCATTTTGGCTTTTAGCCTACTATGCTGTGAAAGAATAAATTTATCTTTGTCAGAGTCTTCTACTTGCAGTGTGTCTGTTAGATTACTAAGGCAGTATGTATTGAGATCAGGGAGCGTGAAGCTTCCTTGTTTATTCTCTAATATCACTTTAGCTACTTGTGGTCTCTTTCTTTTCCCTATAAAGTTGGTGATTAGTTTTTCCATTCCAGTAAAGGATGCTGTTGGAATTTGCAATTTTAATTGTTATTGTGTCTTATCTATAGATCATTTCGGGTAGTATTGACAGCATGGGCTGTCCTATTTATATATATCTCTTTTAGTCTCTTGTAAACCTGTTATTGTTGAGTTGACTACTACTCATGGTGACCTTATATGACAGAATAGAACTGCCCTACAGCACTTCAAGGGGCAGCTAGTGGATTCAAACTGCCAGCCTTCCAGCTAGCAGCTGTAGCTCTTAGCTTGGCTGCTAAGAGGGTTCCTTGTACAGTAGTGTTTCATAGATTTAATTATATAAGTCTTTTATATCTCTGGTTAGGCTTATTCCTAGGAATTTTATCTTTTTTTGGTGCTGTTGTAAATCTATAGGATTTTCAGTGGCTGTTTTTTGGAAGTAAATTGCCAAGTTTTTCTCCTGAGGCTTCTCTGGATGAACTCAAACTGCCAATGTTTCAGTTAGTGGCCAAGCGTATTAACCATCTACAGCACCCAAGGTTCTCCATGAGCCAGAATCAACATGACAACAACTTTTGAAACTCCTTGATAGAGAACTCTGTTTTGTAATTAATGGTTCTGGCTACATTAAACATTAGTCTGTTTAAGTTACTGTGTGGTTTCCGTCTCCTGATGGGATCTTGACCAATAGATACAATGCTGGATGTTTATCTAACAAAATTGATGCCGTCACTTTGGGAAGATAGAGAGCTGGAAAATGTGAGTGGTATGTATGTGTGTGACAGTGTTAGATCCTCACCCTCCTTAGTAGGAAAAAAATAATATCTAAAGCTGAAAAATCATGAAATACAACATAAGATTGACATTTGGAGGCTCCAAAGTAATTGGAAGAAGAATTGAAACACTTACTGATCAAGATCAAGGACAACAGCCTTCAGTGTAGATTGAACCTCAGCATCAAGAAAACAAAAGTCTTCACAATTGGACCCGTAAGCAACATCATGATAAATGGAGAAAGAATTGAGGTTGTCAAACATTTCATTTTACTTGGGTCCACAATCAATGCCCATGGAAGCTGCAGGCAAGAAATTGAAAGACACATTACTTTGGGAAAATCTGCTGCAAAGGATCTCTTTCAAGTATTGGAAAGTAAAGATATCACCTTGAAGACTAGGGTGCACCTTACCCAAGACATGGTATTCTCAGTTGCATCATATGCATGCAAAAGCTGGACAATGAACAAAGAAGACAGAATTGATGCCTTTGAATTGTGGTGCTGGAGATGAATGATGAATGTACGTGGACTGCCAAAAGAACCAAACAAATCTGTCCAAGAAGAAGGACAACCAGAGTGCTCCTTGGAAGCAAGATGGCAAAAGTGCATCTTATATACTTTGGACATGTTGTCAGGAGGGATCAGGCCTTAGAGAAGGACATCATACTTGGTAGACTGGACAGTCAGCAAAAAAAGAGGCAGATACTCAATGAGATGGACTGACACAGTGTCTGCAACAATGGGCTTAAGTATAAAACAATTGTAGACACAGCACAAGACCTGGTACTGTTTCATTCTGTTGTGCATAGGTTTGTTATGAGTCTGAACCAATTCAATGGCACCTAACAACAATAACATAATTGGATTTGAGACTTGGGAAATGGAATATGAGAGATATGGTCTTTTTTGTGGCAAACCTTGTATTTCACTCTTTGTGATCACAAATTACTTTAATAAGCATTAAAAACTGACACCAGCACAAGCACTGTAATTGAAATAGCAGAGAAGGAATAAATGAAACTTACAATGTTTGTAGGACATGAAAAAATGAAACACAAGGATAGTTTACTCTTTGATTCAACACATAAAGCACAACCCAACTAACTAACTGAGATGAGAAAGTAGGGCCATTTTCCCCTACATTCCTTCTTCGCTTGAAAGACAAGCATGAAGACAGAGAAAATGTAGCCACTGGCCATGAAGGGCAGCAGAAGGGATGGATTACAAGGACTCCAAATAACCTAGGGTGTCAGCAAGATGTATGTACTCTAAGGAGAGCCCATTAGCTGCCCTGTCAGGCTTCCTCCACTCCTTCTTGAGCTCATCCTCACAGTCGGAGAAACAATAATTTAAATGGATTTTCGTCATTAATAAGTGGGCACGAAGGGAAACACCTTTTGTTTTTCCTGTTGGCATAAATCCACTTGGTCATTTGAAATACTTCATAGTTACTAATGAATGAACAAAACAATAGGAAGCCATAAACGACTGTGGTTATAAAAGAAGTCTTACGCAGCTTCTTCTCCCTTATCTCATGGGTAGAACAAGAGAGGTTAGATAGGTGTCACTGGGAATCCGGAATTGGAGCAGAAGTGGGCCAAGCAGGACCCTGAGTCTTGCTGGCAATTTTTGTGCTACAGAGCCAGATTGCTGCTTATTTGAAAGTGACTATAGTGTCAACTATTTCCAGTTGAGTCCCTAATAAAAATGAGAGTAAATACAAAATATGCAATAAATGTTTAAGAAAACTCTACAGTGGCAATATTATAAAAACAATTATAAAAAGAAGAATGTGACTATGAAACTCTTCCTTGTCTCTTGGTTTCCTTCTCTCTAAAATGGAAATATAAACACTATTGTTTTCGAGAGAATTAGAGGAAATTTGTGAGCGAAATTACTGGCACAATGTCTGGCTTGTAAACAGCATTAAATAACTGGTCACTCTCCTGATTTTTTAAATCATTGCTTCAACTATTACCACTAATATTTTACAGCAGAGTCACAACCTCAAATGGTTTTCAGAGCTAGGCCTGGGATTACAATGAGGCAGCTGGCCTTGTGGGGACTGTGGACAACTGGATTGTTCACACCCTCCCAATGGAGCCTGCGAGCTCCGTTCAGCAAATCCCTGTCAGACAATGCTGCCAGTCTGCTTCAGCAGCATCTTCATTCTTTTTATGTTTTCAGGAAAAGCTGGAAATCCAAAGCTGTAATGTGAAGTCTCCCAATTTTAAATGTTGATGATTAAATGATTTATGTCTGTGGAAAGGACTGAGCCCCCAAGCCTTCCATTTCACACTCTGAAAGAAACAAAAGTGCCCCCAGCTGAAGGATCCTACTGGGTTCTGTGGGATCTTATGGTCATGATAATTGTCTTCCTTAGCATTTGTCCTGCTGCTTCCTTGACACAAGGTGCCTTGATGGCCAAATGGTTAAACACTCAGCTGCCAACAGAAAGGTGGACTGTTGGAGCACACCCAGTTTCTCCGTGGGAGAAAGTCCAGGCTATTTGTTTCCTTAGAAAAGCTACAGCCAAAATATAAGTAAAAAAGAAAAGAAAAAAAACCTGTGGGGCAGTTCTGCTCTGTCACACAGGGTTACTGTGAGTTGTAACTTACAAGGCAAAACCCAACAACAGCGTATCAGGAAGGGGAAGCACACACACACAGAGATGCTGGGTGTTTCATGGGCTTTTCCTCCCAGAGGCTGTAAAAGAGCTGTGGGTAGTAATATATTGTTGAGTGGGGGAAAGTACAGTTCTTTTACCATTTGTGTAAAAAAAAAAAAAAAAAAAAAAGTTAGTGACTATCTGCACATAAATGCTTCTGAATATATAGATTCTGAAAAGATTTTTAAAAAGAAAAACTACAGCGAAGAAAACCCTCTAGGGAATTCTACTCCATCCACAGGCTTGCTGTGAATCAGAATCAACTAGACACCACTAAACAACAACCTGTCTCGCACCCCATGCGTTACTTCCTCCTGTACACCTGTCAGAAGGTTTTGTCAATGCCCCTGAACGGTGGAATAAAGCAGCTAGTCACGTGCAACCAGGAGAAGGCTCCGACGCAGGGGTCCCTCCAGACTCTGTCCGCCTGGGAAAGTCAGAAAGCCTGTCTCTGAAGCCCTTTCAGTAAACTCCTTCCCAAAACCCTCTTAGAGAGGGGAGCCCCCATGAAAGTCTTTCACACTAAGGTGTTAGCGATGTAACAGCCCACACCTCACAATGGATGTCTACATTTTCAAAGAGAACACTCAGAAAGGAACTAGTATTAACTACTAATGCAAGAATTTCCAGGTTTATGGTACTTCAGAGGAGGGAATAGCTGTATTTAAGGTTTTCCTTGGCTTTTTGGTCACAGCAAGGGAAGCAAAAACCAAACCTGCAAGCAAACTAGCTGAGCTCCAGCTTTCTGTGAAGCTTGGGTTAAGGCTTCAAGGAGCCAGAAGGGAACACTTACGTTGCTTGTTGGGTTCTCCCTGGTGTTGAGCAACTGCTCAGTTCACTTTCATTGAACTCTGTTGTCAGGTCTGCAGAAAAAGGTACCAGTGTTTACCAGGTATTAGTGAAGTAACACATCAAAACATAACTATTAACCAGAGAAGAGAGCAAATCGCTATGGATTAGTCTACAATGATCAATCATTATTTATAGGTTGGAAAATTTAGAGTTTGTTCACCGTAACTTCATTTCATTGGTTTCTCCACTCAGAGGACTTTTCCCAGGCTTCTTAAAAAGCAAGCCTTGCAGTATAAGTGTGTGGTCACCAGATGGTAGACGTGTGCTGTGACCATGTAGACCCAGCAGTGGCGAAAGAAGGCAGATCTCAGTGCACAGTAGGGGACCTTGCCTCGAATTACCTTAAATATTGAGAGAGCTGTGACTTCCTTTTGATCGTATTCAAAGTGGAGCTAATCAAAAGGTGTTTATTTGCATTTCCAGCAATGCCCGGCTAAAATAGTCTGTGTTGAAACCCAGAGTTCTCTAGCTGGAAAATCTCCTCCTCCCATCCATTCTGAGGAAGTAAAGAGTTCCTGTACTTAGAAAGTACAAAAACTCAGGAACTTCCTTTTTCATTAGGCTCCCTTCTGCCATTTGCAGTTTTATCTCTATTTTTCCTTCTGGCCCCAGGTGTTGTGATCAGTTAAAGTGCTCAGCTGCTAACTAAATGGTTAGCCGGCACGCCGCGGGAGGAAGGCCTGGTGATCTTCTTTGGAAAAATCAGTCATCAAAAACCTAGAGGAGCACAGTTCTACTCTGACACACAAGAGGTCTGCAGGAGCTGGAATGGATTAAAGAGCAACGGACACTTTCCGTTTTCCCCCCTCTTTTTCTAGGAGTGCCTGCACACTCCAAATTCATTCCTAAGAAATGCCTACCCCGCTCGGGGCAAGTCTCTAGGCATTAACAGGCACGCAAAAGACTTAAGAGAAACCTGTGCAGGCAGATGACGGGATGGCTGCTTGGACAAGTTGACCAGTACCTCCCTCTGGAAGCTTTCCTCCCTAGAACTCCAGGATGCCACTTTACTCATGCTCTCTGTATCCTTCACCCATTTCTTTTCCTCTTCCTGGCTTCAAGCACAAATATACTCGAGGCCCCGTCTTGCTTCTGCACTTTATTCTTTCTCTCTTCTTCCAACACAGCTCTTCTACCCTTACCATTATCAGTTCCCATCTCCAGGTACCAAAACACCAAACCTGGTGCTGCTGAGCCACTTCCAGCTCGCGTGGACCCTATAGGACAGAATAGAACTGTCCCATAGGGTTTCCAAGGAGTTCCTGGTGGACTTGAGCTGACTTTTTCAGCTAACAGCTGAACTGTTAACCACTACACCACCAGCATCTCTGAACAGATTCCCTCAAAATGTGTATCTAAAGCTCTGACTTCTCTGTAGAGCAGCAGTTCTCATAATAATAATAAAATCAAACTCATTGCCATCAAGTCAACTTTCACTCATAGTGACAATGTATGACAGAGCAGAAATAGATTAATAGTGAAGCTGTTAAACACTGAGCCACTGGGTCTTAATAATAAGATAGTTCCCAAATCCCTGACATAGGAGAGTCTGTGAGAGCTGCCCTTTCCCAAGGTCCTAGCTGGGTGAGTTTGGATTTTCTTCACATACTTCAACATATAAAACAACATTTTGCATCACAGTGAATGCAGAAACAGACATGAGAATCCCTTTGTCTTTCATTAAATAAGCCACTAAGGAGATTTACAAAAATGTATAAGGATGTTACTTTTAAATATAATAATGCTATTGATGCTAATGTATAATGGGCTTGTTATATTATTTTAAAACATACTAATAAACATATTCGGATGTTTCAATCCTGATTTCTAACACAATAAATATCAATAAATAAACCCCACTTCAACAAAAGCTCTTCAGATCTTCAATAATTTTTAGGATCCAGGCCAGAAAAGTTTGAGAACCATTTCTCTAGACCTAGGAGAGGTCCCTAGGTGGCACAAACGGTCTGCACTCGACCGCTAACCTAGAGGTTGGTGATCTGACCCCACCCAGCAGTGCCACAGGGCTCCCTGACAACCTGCCAAGAAAATCCCGTGAAGCAGCTTTGCTCTGTAATACATGGGGTACCCACGAGATGGAACTGACTCAGTGACTACTAACAATAACTCTAGACTACAATCACACGGAAATCAACATCCTACCCTATCTTAATACCGTAACTGGATACACGAAACATATATCCATCAGTTCCCCTCACCCTCCAGCCGCTCTTCCTCCTGACACCCAGAACTCTAGCATCATCGTTTTCTTTACCATCCAAGCTCAAAATATCAGTCTGTTCAAACTTCCTCCCTCTGTGAATCCCATGCAAGTTTTACACAGCAGTGTCTCTAGAATCCAGTTATTTTTCCCGTTCTCATTTCACCCAGCCTCTTCTCTCAGTCTGGGCCATATTGCCTCTGAACTCATTCAGCTACACTGTACTCTGCTAGCGAGTTCCCCATCAGCCCAGGCATCATCGTGTCAGTATCTTGCTCAAGAACCCGTAAGGGCTTCCATTCCCACAGAATAAAGCCCAGAGTCATTAACTCGCTGGCGTCAAGTAGATTCTAATTCAAGGCTGTAATAAGGAGGCAACACTGGTAGTGTAGTGGTTAAAGAGCTTGGCTGCTAACCAAGAGATCAACAGTTTGAATCCACCAGGTGCTCCTTGGAAACCCTATCGGACAGTTCTGCTCTGTCCTATAGGGTTGCTGTGAATCAGAATCAATTTGAGGGCAACGGGTTTAATCTTTACGGAAAACTGAAGGAGAGTACCTTTGAATTACAGTGTTGGTGAGGAATATTGAATATACCATGGACTGCCAGAGGAGTGAACAAATCTGTCCCGGGAAACATACAGCCAGAATGCTCCTTAGAAGCAAGGGTGGTGAGACTTCATCTTACATACTTTGGACATGTTAGCAGGAAGGACTAGTTCCCAAAGAAGGATGTCATGCTTGGTAAAGAGAAAGTCAGCTAATAAAAAGGAAGATTCTTTTTTTTTTTTTTTTTTGACTTGAGATATTTTTTTATTGAGTGTTACAAAGATTTGGAGTTATACTTGAGCCACTGTTCTGAAAATAAGAAAAAGAAATCTGGTGAGATTTCTATCATGGTTTTTTGAAGTCTTTTTTTTTTATGACTGAGTGAAAATGTACATTCTCATATAAATTTACATGCCCACCTATATGCAGCTTCCATTGCTCTCCCCGCCTGGTGACAGCACACTATTCCTCTCCGCTCCATACATGTTTCATCCTCCCAACAGTCTCCTTTCCCCTCCTCTCCACTCACTTCCATTCCTCCAGCCAGAGGTCAGCAGGATGACATCCTATAGATGCACAGAACCATAAAGTGCATCCAATATATGGTCACTCTGCACTGCCAAGTCCAATCCATTCGTGTCCAAAGAGTGGACCTTCATTATGATTTATGGGCAAAGGCAGCATCAGGGCCAGGGGCCATGCTCTCAGGGGAACCCAAAATGCTGGACCATCAACTGAGGTCTTTTAGTGGAGATCTCAGGGTGCACCCCTTTTTATTCTTGTGTTGCCAGTAAGACTCAACTTAGTGAGCTCCATCGTGGCTATCACTGGTGCTGGCCGGGCACCATCCGGCTCTTCTGGCCCCAAGTTGATGTAGGCACCCACTCATGTGGGTCTGTCTATCTTCTGGGTTGTCTTTACCCCATGTCATTTTGGTCCTTGGTGAGCATCCGTTCCTGCTGAGTTGGGACCATTTGCTATGCCCTTGGATGGCAGCTTGGCAGCTTTTAAGACCCCAGATGCCACTCAGTAATGTGCGGTGCAGAGATCCCTAAAAAGAGGAAGATTCTTAATGACACAGAGGGACTCAAGCATAACAATGATTGTGATGACATCACTGGCTGGCCAGTATTTTGTTCTGTTGTACACAGGGTCATTGTGTGTCAGAATGAACTCAAAGGCCCCTAACAACAACACACTCTTTATAGAAGCAGGCTGCCACACCTTTCTTCCATGGAACGGATGGTGGGGATTAGAACCAAGGACTTAACCACTGCCCCACCAGCACTCTTTTCCAGTGTTATTAGTCCTCCATGTTTGAGTCACAGTGAACCTTTTCACCAGGGTCCATCTGTGCACCTTGTCCTTCTGACCAGAACTGCAGTCTTCTCTGAAGCAGAGAAGCGGGGTGATGGGGGTGGTAGCGAGGAGTGAAGGAGCAGAGGCGGAAAGGCGAGTTGCTTTACTTTGCATACCAAATAGTTCTACATCTCTGTTTCATTTCTTCCAGATGTGGTAGGTATAAATTTGTTCAAACCCATTACCCCGAAATGTATGTAACTTCAGGACTCATCGCTTCCTCTTTCTTTTCCCTGGGATTGGTCCTTGACCTCAGAACCTGTACAGTGACATGGCGCTGGTGGGAAAGGACCCACTCGTCTTAGTTTTGATTTGTCCCACTGTGGTCTCTGCTGTGGTGTCTAGTTCTGACTGAGAAAGGCCTCTGCAATCATTGCTTCCTGAAAGCTCCCAGTGCTGGCCAAACCCACACTAAATTGCTCCTCTACCAGTGGTTAGTTACCTATTATTTTACTACCAAAAATAACAATACCCACTGCTGTTGTTTCCAACTCATAGTGACCCTATAGGACAAAGTGGAATTGCCCCATAAAGTTTCCAAATAGTGCTTGGTGGATTCGAACTGCTGACCTTTTGGTTAGCAGACATAGCATTTAATCCACTACACCACCAGGGTTTCCCAAAATAACAGTAGCTAATGTTTATTGTTCTCTCATATACAGCAGTCACTGTTCTGGAGGCTTTGTGAGGTCTTTGCAGGTTTTAGTTCATTTAATTCTTAGAAGGATCCTATGAGGTAAACAATCATATTATCTCCACTTTACAGGTGAGGAGACTGAGTTTCAGAGAAGATAAACTCTATGTCTAAATTAACAGCTAAATAGCAGAGCTGGAACTTAAATGCCCAGATCCGTTTGATTCACTGTTCAACCTCTTAGCCCCTCACTGGAAGCCCCTCTAAAGGACCAGAGGACCTCTGGAAACCTCCCTTCTCCCCACTTTGTAGCAATGACTCTGTGTCCTGCTGCTGGTGAGGGGTTCAAATCAAGTAGCTGTGTGAGCTCTGAGCTCTGCTACGTGCAGTCAAGCGTTTATTCATTCCATCAACAAAGGCAGCGACCCTGCCTTCCAGGAGCGCACACCACCTCTGCTGACAGGGTTGCTCTGAGCGGCTTCAGGACTGCCAGGGAAGATGCCACCCGACTACTAAAAAGAAAATGTGCCACCTTTGTTACTCAAGGCCACCAAGCCTGTCAATTAAGCCGAGCTAGCAGCAAGGGAAGGCAGCTTTCAAGCTTGACTGCCAACAGAAAGGTTAGAGGTCTCAGTTCACCCTGAGGCATCTCAGAAGAAAACTTTGGTGATCGGTCACCTCCTTCGGAAAAATCACCCACTGAAAACTCAGAGCCCAATTCTACAATGTAACATACGGGGTCTCCGTAAGTCCAAGTCAGCTTGACAACAACTGGCTAAAGATCCATGAAGAAGAGCTGTATTGACCCAGAGTTGAGGCCACTGAGGAGTCTTTGTGAGCCTTCCCCAGTGACATTGCCCTATGGAAGGAAATTTCAGTCTGTTGGAGGTTGGAAATGGGAAGGAGGCAGGAGAGTCAGGGAGAAGGAATAGGGAATACAGCCCCAGACTCTCCCCAGACAGGCAAAAGCCTATATCCTTTCTCATATTGCCTCACAAAGACTTGCTCTGTCAAAAACGGCATCCAGGCACAGCCCTGTCCCCCAGTGTTCTGCACCAACTTCATTCAAAGGTCACACGTTGTCAGAAGGAGCCTGGGAGGGATAGTGGCCAGCTGATCTGATTCTAGTTTAGCTGGTTTCTGTCTAATTAAATAAATAGGAGTGGACTTCCAATCCATCTCCAAAGGGCAGTGAAACATACCCTGCCATTCCAAAGTGACACAGTTTTTTGATATAAACAGGGGAGCTACACATCTTCCCAAGAAAATGCTGATAAAGAGAAGCAAAGATGGGGGTGGGGCGGTGCTTGGGTATCTGGAAAGGGGAAGGTATGAGACACCAACTTTTTTAAAAAACATACTTTACTTTTGGTATCAATGCACACCACCAGACATACATTCCCTCACAATCTCTGTAGGAACAGTTCCATCACGTTGGTTGTACACCTCACGTTGCGTCACCTTTCTCACTGTCCTGACCCACATTGTCTCACCCATTAACTTCTGCTCTCTGCCCCTCAAATTTTCATCTGTCGTCAGACGAACTGTCATAAGATGAAGATCATCTAGATACTTCTTTATAAGGACTGTATGCTCAAGGAAAATATTTTTTATTTGGGCTAAACTGTTGTTTAGTTTAAAAATGGCTTCACGGGATAGTTTCAATTTAAAAATTATTTCCAGGCACTAATTTCCGGGGTTCCTCCAGTCTCAGTGTAATCAGTAAGTCTGGTTTCTACATAAGTTTGCAGTTTTGTTCCACACTTTTTCTCCTTTTAATCAAGATGCACCTGTTGCATCCTTTATCAAAATGTTTAGTATGGTAGATGGGCACCATTCATGCTTTCTAGACCAATAATCTTTTGTCTGAAGCTTAAGGATCCATGCTTATATGTGACCACAGAAACAACAATGAAGAAACAGTGAAAGTTCTCAAATAATTATAAACAAGTATATCACTTATGGTCCTTTGGTTGCAGACAACAGAAGGAATCTGCTGTTGAGTTGTTTCTGTCTCACAGTGACCCTGTAGGACAGAATAGAATTGCCCCATAGAGTTTCCAAGGAGTGTCTGATGGATTCGAACTGCTGACCTTTTGGTTAGCAGACATAGCACTTAACCCACTATGCCACCAGAGTTTCCAAAAATAACAATAACTAATGTTTACTGTTCTCTCATACACAACAATCACTGTTCTGGAGGCTTTGCAAGGTCTTGCATTGTCAGAATGCATTGAGAGGCTACAGAATCACAGGAAAGACCTCAGTAAGGACAGAAATTGGGTGGCTCCAAAGACCCGGTAAGCAGGAAGCAGTGGGCAGCCTTACCCTATGGGATGAAGCTGTCCTGCCATGTTCAGTCCTCATGTCATATGGCTTGAGATCCAATTTCCATAAGACAAGAATCTCATTCTCTGAGTCTGGGTCACGTGCTCACCTTTGCTCAGAGATGAGGCACCTTGATCAACAGCTGCATCAACTCTGCATGCAGTGGTGAGGGTTAGTAGTGACTTGACGGAAAATAAAAGGACGCATGGATGCTGTCCAGTCAGTGCTGACACGCAGCATTTACGAACCCAGGCTTCCCGGAGGGGTGTGGGTAGGCTCTCGCTAGAATAAATTTTAAAGCAGCATTGGTTGTTAGAATTCAAACATGGAGAAAACACAGACATAGACAAAATGTTGCTGGAGGGAGGAACGGGGGAGGCAGTGTCATAAAGAGCAACCTAAGGCTTAAAGTGGGTGTGTGAAGAGTGGGGACAAGATTTCTGAGAGCTGTTTTTCTAGCCAGCCCCTTCTCCCTGATGACTTTGGCTCAGTGGAAAGAGGGTAAAGGGCTTGGCAATGTCACATATTTTTCAGGGAACCGGATGATGGCACCACTGCCTTACTGCTGCTCAGAGATGCCAGGTACAATTCAGGGCAGTGTCTTCATTAGTCAAACCCTACGGAAGCTGTTAGTGTTAACCCTAAGTAGACAGGACAGCTGGCATTCTAGTCTGTCCCTGTGGCTACTGGGGCCAATCCATGTCACCAAGGGTATCCTAATCATTATGTCATCCTCCAATGATTAATCCCTCCTGATGACATGATGAAAGCAAGTGAGTCAGACAATGTTCTGTTGACTAACTGTAGATAATAGAAAAATATAGGGAAAAAAATAGAAAAATTTTGAGCCAAAGCATAAGACCTAGCCTATATTTAGATGTCTAAGGAAAAAGAAAATAAATTGCTTGGATCACATTTGAACAATGAACACACTAGTTGCCATAGATTGACTCTGGCTCATGGCGATCCCATGTGTGTGAGAGCAGAGCTAGACACTTCAGGGTTTTTAATGGTACACTTTTGTAGAAGCCGCTCATCAGGCCTTTCTTCTCAGGTGCCTCTGGGTGGACTCAAACCTCCAACCTTTTGTTAGCAGCTGAGCACATTACCCCTTTGCACCACCCAGGGATGCCTTGACCACACTTAGTTCCTTTTTATTTTTGCACATACTTTTTAAAATACACAACCCTGTATAAGGAGACAATAAAATTCAAGCTCTTAATAGAGTAATTCAAGAAAGATAAGATCATATTTGCGATCAAACATTCAGAAATGTCTTTCTCTCTCTCTCTTTCATATACACACTTGTGATAAATTAGCAAGGCAGGAAAAATTGAATAACAAATATTCATAGAGATTGCGGGTCGGGGAAGCTGCTAAAGGAGAGATACCTAAATTTCACCTCAATAAAAATAACATGCTATGTCCAAATGAATATTATCTGGAAACACAGATACAACTAAATATTTTTAAAACTATTAAAATAAATCTTCATACTGGTAAGGGAAAGAGAGAGAGGCACACCCATAGACAAGCCTAGAAAACTCCAAAGTCAAAACTGAGCAAACATTTAAACCCAAGACCAAAGGTCTATGATGCAACAGACCGAACTAAGCAAAGGGCCAGAAGAAGGCTAATGAGTCGCCCCCTTGATTCATTCCTTCAAAACATTTATCTCGGGCATCAGCTGTAGTCTAGATATTGTGCCAGCTCTCAAGGTGACACTGATGAAAGGACACTGATGTTGACTCTCAGATCCCATGTTGGTTACCACCTGACCCACTCACAACAAATCTCAGAAAGATTTAGCAACAAAGATACGGGAATATAATGTTCACCAAGTTAAATTTTTTTTTTTCATGGGTAGTTGCTTGAGTTTATTATTTAAAAAAAGAAATATGAAAATATAGCATGGAACTTCAAATTTCATATCAGTTTAAAATGTTTTTCCAATGAAAAAAAATAACCTTAAAGCTTACCTGCTCATTTCATTATTCTTTTGACAGCAAAGACATTTACCCTCAAGGAATCATGTTTTTATCATGGCAATAAAAAGTTTTTTAAAAATTATTTAGCATATTTCCCTACCCAGTTAGAAAAATGTAACAAAAGAAGGGACAGTTTCAGAATTCAGAAAGATCTGGACTGGCCGTCTGGGTTGTTTTGGGACAGAAGGAATAGGGTAAGGAAATTTGTTTGGATTTTGTCCAGGTCAGATCCAGTCTAAACTTCAAAGAGAGAACAATATTGTTGTTTGAGCTCAGTTTCAACTGAAATTAAAATATCAATTTCCTACTCTGGGTTTAGTTCAACTCCCTACTGAGAATGTCATTTAGCGGAAAGAAAGATAGCAGAGCAATTATTTTTTGACTCATTTTGTCATCCTTCCCTACCCCCACTGTAGTTAAGTATAACTGACAGCTCTCAGATTCACAGAGATTTGAAGCTCTGTGGGATTTCTCTGGCTCACAAGATCCCTCAGATCCTGTTTGCCTGTGGCCAGAAAGCCTTTGGGAGCTCACACTACAGCTGTGCAAGGCAGGAAGGACACTGGGCCTGAGGAGAACTTATATGGGGATCGGCCACGGGTTAGAAGGCTTAGGAACTGGAAGGTACCCTCGGGATAGCTGGCACCTGGCATGGATAAGGAAGCCAAATTATGAAATGGACTCAGTCCTGCTCCAGAAAAAAGACCAAGTCAGGCACAGAGACGCCCACTTTCTGCTCTTCACACACTCCTACAAACTCAGCTTTCAGAGGGAAAATCAAGCCGTGGGGGAAGGTGATGATGTGAAACAGCGACACAGAGGGGCGTTGTGAGAACCCTCCGCTGGTGTCTCCTGGGTCTCGCCTGTCTACCAGCCTTGCTGTTTCCTACACTTACCTGCCAACGGTTCTCATCGCTAGCACCCAAACACACTTTGAGGGCTGAGCACCTTTCCTTTTATGGAGGTAGCCCGGACACCGCTGAAGGGCACTACCCGATGAGCCCCTTCTCTACTCCATCCCTACCTTAAAACAAAAAAAAGCAATTTTAGTGCGTTCCTGGGAAGTTCTAAAACAAAAACAGCAAGAGATTTGCAGTGTTGTGCTAGATACCATCAGTTAAACCTATGCCCCGCTAAACCTGGAATTTGCCATGCGTGATGAGCTTTAAAAAAAGGTGACTCATCACTGAGAGGAAGACATACGACCTTAGACAGGAAAGTGCTTTTTACGCCAAAGTCTCTGTAGAGCTATAAGGCTACAATTAGACATTCTGGGCTGGCTGCAGTCCTCCAATGGACAAGAACTACAAGTATAAATAATGTGTAATACATGGTTTGGTTTTTAAATGGTTCTGTCTTTCATTGATAATTCCAATCACATCATTCCTATTATAACCACCACTGGCAGCCTTTAAGGAGCTAGACACTTTGCCTAGCATTCCCCCTGTATCTTTTCAATTAATCCTCCCAAGAATCCTATGAAGTCACCCTCTCCATTTTACAGAAAGGGAACTGAGAGGCTCCACGTTTATTTAACAGTCCATTGTTTTAGCTATAGTGTCCCTGGGAGGTACAGTGTCCCTGGGAGGTACAGTTAACAAGCGTGGCAGCTAACTAAAAGATTAGAGAGTCAATTCTACCCAGAGGTGCCTCAGAAGACAGCCCTGGCAATTTACTTCTAAAATTTGTTTTTACCCTATAAGGCACAGTTCTGCTGTGACCCGCGTGAGGTCTCATGATTTGGAATTGACTTGATGGCCACTGGTTGTTTCACCCATTGCTTTAGAATGTCAGTTTTATTATATATACATTCTATGGACTGAATTGTGTCACCCCATAATGCATGTCAACTTGGGTAGGCCATGATTCCCAGTAATGTGTGATTATCTACCATTTTGCTGCCTGGTAAAATTTTCCTGGGTGTCATAAATCTTACATCTGTGATGTCAAGGAGGCAGGTTTAGGGGCAGCTATATTAATAAGTCAGTACTCAATCTGCAAAATTAAGTAGCATCGCGAATTAATCTCTTTTGAGATCTAAAAAACAGAATTTAGCAGAGAGACGTGGGGACCTCATATCACCAAGAAACTAGTGCCAGGAGCAAAACACATCCTTTGGACCTGGGGGTCCCTGCTCTAAGAAGCTCCTACACTAGGGACGATTGATGACCAGGACTTTTCCCCAGAACTGACAGAGAGGAAAAGCCTTCCCTTGGAGCTGGCACTCTGAATTTGGACTTCTAGCCTACTAGACAGTAAGAGAATAAACTTCTATTTATTAAACCCATCTACTTGTGATGTTTCTGTTGCAGCAGCACTAAACCAAAAACCCCACTGCCATGGAGTCGTGTCCAACTCATAGTGATTTTAGAGCTCAGAGTAGAACTGCCCTGTAGAGTTTCCAAGGAATACCTGGTGGATTTGAACTGTCGACTTTTTGGTTAGCAGATATAGTGCTTACCCATTACACCACCAGGGTTTCCATAGCAGCACTAGATAACTAAAATAATACATGAGTATTTTCTAACTTTATTGTGCTCCACTGATATAGTTATCTATTTCTGCCTTAACAACAAAACCTTTTTATGGATTTATTGTAATTTTTATATCTTTTTTCTCAAAAAATCTTGATTTTTCAAATGCTCCCCCCCCAACATGAATTGTATAATTTAATTTTGTTTCATTTACTGTCTGGGAAAGACATACACATAGCTTCAAATACAAACGATACATGAAAGTATACAGAAAATAAATCAGTCTCCCTTCCTACTACCCAGCATTCAAGTCCTCCCTGAAGATGCTACAGCTGTGACCTGTGTATTGTCTGCCCTTCCAGAGCTAATCCACATATACGAACTTCACAGTAAGTTTATCAAGTTCTACCCAAAATAGTCATTTAAGGTTTTGACGAGGATTGAATTTATAAATTAATTCAAAAGAAAATTGGCACGAATATCATAACAATTTTTCTCACTCCTATTTCTTTTGGTCTTCTATAATTGTATTCCTTTAGCTCTTTCATATTTCTGATATTTATGCCTAAGCACTTTAGATTTCTTTCCTTTTTGCTGTCATGAATGTAATCTTGATATGTTGATTTTTCTGTCTTATTAGTCTAATAATTTGTCATTTTATTTTATTGTATTTTCTATCTTAAAAAAAATGACATCAAGTCAATGCCAATGATGGGATTTTCTCTCTCAGCAATGGTAGTCTACCAACAGTAACAACTGAGTCCATCCTAACCTTTATATTACTTTTCTTGTACCTAGTTTATTGGTTTACTAATAAGTATTAGTTGAGTCCAGTGAATAGTATCAGTGGTAGGAGACAACATCATCTTTTTCCTACTTTTAAATACAAAAACCCTGGTGGTATAGTGGTTAAGGTGCTACAGCTGCTAACCAAAAGGCTGACAGTTCAAATCCACCAAGCACTCCCTGGAAACTCTGTGGGGCAGTTCTACTCTATTCTATAGGGTTGGTGTGAGTTAGAATTCACCCTACGGCAGTGGGTTTTGTTTGGTTGATTTGGTTTGCTCTACGTTCCCAGTAGCTACATTTATTCTATCAATTTATTCCATCTACTAAGAGTTTTTCAGAGCAATGGGTGTTAAGTTTCATCAGAAGCTTTTTCAGAATCTACTTAGATACTCAAATGGTTTTACTCCTATAATCTATTAATATCTTGAATTATGTTAATAAATTGTGTGATGTTGAACCACTTTTGCATCCCTGAAATTGGTCCTACTTGATTATAATGTACTATTATTTTTTAAGTTTTATTTAGTATTTTGTACCTATGTTCATAAAGGGCATTAGAACCTTAATTTCAAAAGGCCTTGAATGCCTGGCTAAGAGTTGGCATTTCTTAGCTGAAGAAGTCTGGGCAAATTGAAGATACAGTGAATATGTTTGGCACCTTTGCAAATGTTATTGTGGCCAGCCTAGTGATAAGAATTTTTCTTTGGCTAGTTGTCTAGGTCTGTTCTCTATTGCTGAATGCTTTCTGACTCTTCTCCTCCAACGTTATTTAATGACTATTGTGGAGATACAGCTACGAAATCTTCCCTTTTCCCTTTGTGTTATAAAAATTATAGTCTATATTGATTTGTAAAATTTTTAAGTAGGAAGCAATCTATTCTAGGCAACTATTGTTTCTTTCATGCCTTTGTGGTTTTGTACAAGAGTGGCACCAAGTTGTGTGAGGCTATGTGAATAATCACTCTACTGGGAAAGAAGATCCCAAAGGCCCTCTTCAGTTGTCTCTTTCAGGAGTTGGACATAGTACACGACGTGGGCAGAATGACCATGTGCACTGGCTTGTCCACAGCTGTCCACACTTTGGAAACTCTGGTGGCATAGAGGTTAAGTGCTAAGTCAGTTAACCGAAAGGTTGGCAGTTCAAATCCAACAGGCCCTCCTGGGAAACTTTATGGGGCAGTTCTACCCTGTCCTATAGGGTCACTATGAGTTGGAATCAACTCAACTGTACTGGGTTTGATTTTGGGTCCACGTTTTAAAATATCCTGCCCTATTGTTAAATCATGTGTCAGTATACACATTCTTCTGAAAGTAAGGTCACTGTGGGCAGAGACAGACCAGCTGGAATCCACCAAACACTCCAGAAGGCCTGAGAAATGCTACAGCATTTAAATCAGCTGAGAATATCGGTAAGCATCATGAACTGAATTGTGTCCCCCCAAAACAAGTGTATCAGCTTGGTTAGGCCATGGTTCCTGTAATTGTGGCTATCCATGATTTGGTGACATTTTCCTCTGTGTTGTAAATTCTATCACTATGATTAAATACAATGGATTGTCAGCAGTTATACCGATGAGGTCTCCAATACTGAAAAGTGTCTGAAGGCAATCTTTTTTTGACATATAAAAGAGAGGGGAAAGTGTAGAGACACAGGGACCTTATATCACCAAGAAAGCAGTGCTGGGAGTGGAGTGAGTCCTCTGCACCTGGGGTTTCTGCACTGAGATGTTCCCAGACCCAGGGAAGACTGAGGACAAGGATCTTCCTCCAGAGCCAACAGAGAAAGAGAAGGCCCTCACCCAGATTTAAGATGCTAGATTTGGACTTGTGGCTTACTGGACTGTGAAAGAATAAGCTTCTCTTTGTTAAAAGCATCCACTTGTGGTGTTTTTGCTATAGCAGCACTAGATGACTAAGACAGTAGGGAACATGTTCCTGGGCTCTCAGGCACTCTTGAAACAATACCCCACTCATCATAGTGTCAATAGCCACACAGTACCTTTCAATGACAAGATGACTGAGACCAGCAGCAGATGTTCATAGAAGTCGCTTGACACTCAGCTATGCTCCTGGGTTCCTGACTCTCGGACTTTCAGTTTTCAGTTGTGCTTGATAATAATTGTTGGCACCTGTGGAAGGCGTCCCTCTGTCTATTCTCCCTTCTTTCCACAGTAGCAGGGCTTTAGCTGGGCACATTGCTACAGTCGAGAACCATTTTCAACAGCCTCTTGCAGCTAAATGTGGTCACATAACTAAGCCCCGCCCACAAATCTATGAGCAGAAGTGAGGGGAATCACTTCCAGGTCATTCTCCTAAGACGACTGGGTACACACAGTCGTGGTACATTTTCTACTTCTCCAGAAATAGAAACCAGGAGTGGAAAGGAAAGACCATAGATCACGTTTCTGCCCCTCACAGAAGAAAGGTTATACAAAGTCTCCAAGGATTTCCTAACTGCAGGAAACAGTGATACTTCGGTAGGTGAGGTAGAGTGGGGCAAGCATTTTAACTGCTTGGTCATGTTTGAGGACACACCTACTGTGTGTTAGTGGGAGAGAGGCCCTGCTTCCTACTAACTAGCTCCCATGGAGTCAACTGAGTCATGGAGACCGTGGATGTCAGGGCAGAACTGTGCTCCACAGGATTTTCAGTGGCTGATTATTTGGAAGTAAATTTAGTTCACAGGTCATTTTCCTGAAGTACCTTTGTGTGAACTCAAACTGCCAATCCTTTGGTTAACAGCTCAGTGTGCTGTTTGCAGAACCCTGGGACCCTCATTCCCCACTAAGGAAGCTCTAAAGGCCTCTGTCTTAGCCATCTGGTGCTGCTTTAACAGAAGTACCATGAGTAGATGGCTTTGAAAAGATAAATTTTATTTGTCACAGTCCAGTAGGTTAAATGTCCAAATTCAGGATGTCAGCTCCAGGGGAAGGTTTTCTTTGCTGGATCTGGAGGAAGGTCTTTGTCAATCTTCCCCTGGACTGGGAGCTTCTGATAGCCCAGGGACCCAAGGGCCTTTGCAAAAGATGTGCTTAACTTCCCAGCACTCCTCCTTCCTGGTGGTCTGATGCCCCTAATACTGTCTCCTAGCTTCTCTCTATCTCAAGAGACTGCCTCAAGGCACAAAACTATCTTGCACAGTGAGTCCTGCCTGAACAAAACAACTGCTTCCCAGGCACACTAGATAACATCATAGAGGCAAGATTTATAACAACGAGGATATCATGTAATACCAGGAATCCTGGCCTAGCTAAATTGCTACACAGATTTTAGTGGAACACAATTCAATTCACGACAGCCTCTTACTCCTACCTGGGAAAGAGACCAAGCCTTGCATCTATGCTAGCTCTGGAGTGGAAGACAGGAGAATTAGAGCATCATAACGTAAATTGTGGGGGGTGGGGTGAATAATGTTGTACAGTAGTTAAGCATGTATTATTGGTTCAAGGCACAAAGAAAGGCTGAGAAATTAAGTAACAGTGCACAGTAGGTGTTTTACTCAGCTAGGGCTGCTCTAACAGAAATACCACAGAGTGGATGGCTTTAACAAAGGAAGGTTTATTCGTACACAGTCCGGTAGGTTGCAAGTCCATATTCAGGGTGACCGCTCCAGGGAAGGTTTTCCCCTTGTTGGCTCTGGAGGAAAGTCTGGTATTGCATCAGTCTTTGTCCAGGGAGCGTCCTGGCGCAGGAACCTCAGGTCTGAAGGACACTCTCTTCTCCCGGTGCTGCTCTCTTGATGGTAACGAGGCTCCCAATTCTCCTTGTTTCTTTTTCCCTTTTTATCTCTTGCAGGCTGAAAGCATTAAGGGTGGGGCAAGCCATACTCCAGGGAAACTCCCCCTACAGCAAAGCAAGGAAGTAATCCTATGCAGAAATTTACAGCCCCACCCCAATCCTTCAACATACAGTTTAGCGAAACCACACAATGGAGGACAGTCCCAAGATACTGGGAACCATATCCCAGCCACATGGCTGCACATATTTTGGGGGGAACACAATTCAGCCCATGACAGTAGGTATAATCAGATGCAAGGAAATAAAGTTAAAGGAAAAAAATCTAAATTATGAACACTAGGGGAAATTGTAATATCAAACTAACTAGATTATTGTGAAACATTTTAAGAATTCCTGTGGGGCTCCTCTGTCTCTGCAAGGCAGATTAAACAACATATTTTTAACTTTAATTATAGCAAGAAAACCTGAGTGTCAGTTAAGGCTTAAACAATAGGCTCCCTGGGTTGGCATGATAACTTCAAGAAGCTTCAAGAAAAATTACCTTTCACAGGTGCAAATTGAAAAAAACAAATGAAATAAATTTGCAAATCAGTGAAACAAATTAAATAAAAATTAGTGAACTAAATGAAAAGGGCTAAAATGATTGGGTACTGGAATTCTTAGAAAATTCACTTAAGAGCTATGGTGGAAGACCTGGTATACTACAGAGGTCAAATGAATCTGCACAGTTAATATAGCTAAAAACATGTTTTCTGGTCATTTAAGAAGCAGGTAAGGCAGGATCTATAATCCCAAGAGAAACAGGGAAAGGAAAGCAAAAACTGATAGCAACAGGCAAGTCAGCCACACCAAGCACAAAACTTTAGGACTTGATAGGTCAAAACCTGAAGGTGGAAATAATTTCTAATCCCTTAACCATCATTCACATTCTGTGGACTTAATATATCTGAAATTTCAGACAACTACTTTTGGGAAGTTTGTAAACAACTGTTTAGTTCCCTAATAGACTGTTAGCTTCTAGTAGGCTCCAAGATCAGAAAAACAGTTTGAATATCTTACAAATTATAGAACTCCATAAATAGTGTTTGGGTCTGGATTTCAAGACGAGATGCAGTTTCTCTTTAAAAGTTAAATTTTATTAAAAAATGTGCCCAATAGGAAAATAAGGGGCTGGTGCACCAGGGATGCACTCCAAACTACACAGAGCTGGAGGTGACCCCAGGCTTCCTTAGCGTGCAGCATTTAAACTGTGAAACTGCAAAGTAGGGAGGGGAAGCCAACCTTTGCATTGATTGGCTGAGGCCATATGGAATTTCTGCAAGTTGCAAAATGTAGCTATGGGTGAATGTGTCAACCACATTGGTGAATGTTTTCATCCACATGGAATTTCTGTAGGTTGTAAAATGTAACCGTTAGTGGATGTTTTACTAGGCTCGCTCCAGAGGTTATTTGCAAGGCTGTCTCCAGGCCCTATCTTTTGCAAGACAAAGGCAGTGTAATTACTCTATGGTATTTCTTGTTATTTCCTGCTAAGTTGGTTCCTGGAGCCTTTTACTTTAATACCCTGAATTTTCACCGCACCCTTCCTCAAAATGGAGTTACTTATGTCTCATTTCAACAATAGTTATTCATATTTTAAGTATAACTATACAGTTGCTCATCTCTCTCTTCCAAGTGCCAAGGAAAATGGAGATGCTCAACAAGTATTTATTGAATTAATATCTACACAACATTGTTCCATTTTCAATCTTACCTGACTCCTTCTCTTTGCTTACCCCTTCTTACAGATTTAACTGTATTCTCTCTCTAAAAAAAATAAATAAAAATAAGTTGAAGTCCTTATTATTCATGACTGTGAATTTGACCTTGTTTAGAAACAGGGTCTTTGAGGATGTCATCAGTTGAAATGAGATCCTACTGGGATAAGGCAGGTCCTAATCCAGTGTGAGTGAAGCCCTTCACAAAAGAGAAGAGACACAGACCCAGGGGAAAGATCACCACGTGAAGATGGAGGGAGAGATTTGGAGGGATGCATCCACCAGCTAAGGAATGTCAAGTCAAGGATCACCAGCTGTCATAGAAGCTAGGAGAGAGGCCTGGAAGAGATTCACCCTCAGGAGGAATTAACATGGCCAACACCCTGATTTCAAGACCCCCATCTCCAGAACCGTGAGACAAATTCTGTTCTGATATGCCACACGGTTGGTGGTACTTCATTACAGCTAGTGGTTAAGTGCTACATCTGTTAACCAAAAGACTTGCAGTTCAAATCCTCCAGGAGGATTGGAAACTCTGTGGGGCAGTTCTATTCCGACTTACAGGGTCACTATGAGTTGGAATTGACTCAGCAGCAGGGGATTTGGTTTTTTTAAATTTTCGTTACAGCAGCGTTAAGGCACAAATACACCTCCCACTCTACAAGCCCCTGCCCCTCCACTGCACAGTGAAGTCTGAAGCTTGACATCAAGTTCATTTTTCACCCCAGACTGCAATCATAAAGGGTTGAAAGATTATATTCTGTTAAGGCCTAAAAGATTAAAAGAAGTCAAGCAGGAAAGAGTGAGGTGCTGGGAGAAGGCAGCACGTGCGGCTGGAGCTTGTGTGCAAAGTCCCCAGCAGTCGGATTTCAAGGAACTAAGGATGGCCTTTGGGAAGCTGGTGGGTGAAGCCAACAGCAAGGTGTGAGGGGAGTGGAGGAGTAGGTACAGAATAGGCCTTGGTGGGCCTTCCTTCCAAGTAGACAGGTCCTATGTTGTAGCCGCAGCCACATCTGACTTATAGACAGCTTTCATTTGGCCTGCGTAGAGAGATTTTTTTTTTAAATGCTTCATTATGCTTTAAGTTCAAGTTTACAATCCAAGGCAATCTACTATACAAAAACCTGTACACACATCACTGTGGAACTCTAGCTGCTCTCCTCAGCCTGTGGCAGCACACTCCTCCTTTCCACCCTGTACTTCCCGTGGGTCCTTTCAGCCAGCCCCTGTCTCCCTCCACCATCTCCTCTTATCTCTGGACAACCAAATTTCCCACTGCCTTCAAAGCGACTCCGACTCAGCAACCCTGTTTAAGAACTTGCTTAATTAGCAACATGTCTCTACTTGAGCCAAGAAGCACACTCTTGCCCACTATTATTTTATGTCTTATGATCTAGTCCAATCTTTCGGAAGAATTGGCTTCGGGGATGGTTTCAGCTCTGAGCTAACAGAGAACCTGTGGGGCCATGTCTTCTGGAGACACTCCAATCTGTCAGACAATCAAGTCTGGTCTTTTAACAAAGTTTAGGTTCTGCGTGTCCATTTTTCTTCCACTACATTAAGGACTCCATGTTGTCTTCCCTGTCAGAACAGTCATTGGTGATGTCTGGGTACCATCTAGTTCTACCGGTCTTATGCTGACATAATCTCTGGATTATGTGACCATTTCTGTGTCTTGCGTTCATATTTTCCTAATGCCTTTGATGCCTTTCTTTTTCTAGAGAGATTTTTTTTTTAAGTCAAAGCTTACAAATGGAAATATTTCATGTAAAAACCAGATCTCTTTTTCTCCCGAGAAATCATTAGACTTGCCAATTTAGGTCCATGTTCCTTCATGGTCAAAATCCCCTGTAGCAGAGTCAGACTTCCTGCTTAGACAACAGGTACTGTCTCCAGTAGGCCCAGGCTACACTCACCCAATTCTCATCAGCATTACCTGTTTTCTGGTCCCACAAATTCCTCAGCAGAGGCTTTCATAGCACTTAGAGGCATCTGAAATTGTCTTATTTGCTTTTTCACATGTTTATTCCGTGTTTTGCACACTCTCGGGACAGGGACTCTGCTTTTTTACCTAAAACAGTTCTTGGCCTTTACATCAGACCTTGTGGTGTGGTTGAGCACACTTTCTGCTTTCTCAGGCACACGCCAGACTCTAACTGTGCTCACTTGCCCTCCAAATATTTCCTTTCCCTCCTGACAGCCTGATTTGAGGGTGAGGGGACAGACTGAGAGCATGGCAGGGACGCCTCACCGTTCTGTCATTGTATACCGCCTTTGCCAGGGCGCTTCTTTCTCCCACGGGAGGAAACTATTGAAATTCAAAAGCTTTAAAAGACCCTTGTCCCACCCTTCCCTAAGGTCTATAGTTGAAGACAGGCAAGCTGAGCTACCTGAGTAGGGAAGATCCACCCAAAACAACACTGTCCCTTGAGTGGCTTCCAGCTCGCAGTGACGCTCTGTACAGCTGCACAGAGCAGTGCCTGATCCTGCACCATCCTCATGACCGCTGCTCTGTATGCGCCTGTGTTGCACCTATCCGTTTCATTGAAAGTCTTCCTGTTTTTCCTTGACCCTCTACTAAGCATGATATTCTTCTTCAGGGACTGCTCCCTCTTGATAACAGGTCCAAAGTACTCAAGACTAAGTCTTGCTGTCCTAACTTTTACGGAACATTCTGGCTGTACTTCTTCCAAGACAGATCTGTTCTTCTTTAGGCAGTCCGCGGTGTATTCAACACTCTTCGGCCATTCAAAGACACCAATTCTTCAGTCTTCTTTATTCAGTGTCCAGCTTTCACATGCATATGAGGTGACTGAAAACACCATGGCTTGGGTCAGGTGCACCTTAGTCCTCAAAGTGACATCTTTGCTTTTCAACACTTTAAAGAGGTCTTTTGCAGCAGATTCGCTGAATGCAGTATTTTGTTTGATTCTTTGATTGCTGTTTTCAGGGGTGTTGATTGTGGGTCCATGTGAAATGAAATCTTTGACAATTTCAGTCTTTTCTCCACTTATCCTAATGTTGCTTATTGGTCCAGTTGTGAGGATTTTTGTTTTCTTTATGTAGAAGTGTAATCCATACTGAAGTCTATAGTCTTTGAGCTTCATCAGTAAGTACTTCAAGTTCTCTTGACTTTCAGCAAGCTAAGTTGTATTATCTGCATATTGCAGGTTGTTAATAAGTCTTCCTCCAATCCTGACACTGTGTTCTTCTTTACATTCTTTACACAGTCCAGCTTCTCGGATTATTTACTCAGCATACAGATTGCATAAATATGGCGCACGTATACAACGCTGATGCACACCTTTCCAAATGTTAAACCATGCAGTATTCCATTGTTCTGGAATTCCTTTTCTTCACAATGTTACCCATGATTTGTTATGATTCACACAGGTGAATGTCTTTGCATGGTGACTAAACACAAGTGAACATCTTTCTAGCATGACTGCTTTAGCAATGATACCCCTCATTCCACGTCCTCTTCTGAATCCGAACTGAATTTCTGGCAGTTCTTTGTCAGTATACTACTGCAACCACTTTTGAAAAATCTTCAGAAAAAATTTTACCTAAATGTGGCATTAATAATATTGTTCAAATAATTTTGACTTTCCACTGGATCACCCTTCTTTGGAGTGGGCACAAATATGAATGCTTTCCAGCCAACTGTCAAGGCAACTATCTTCCAAATCTCTTGGTATAGATGAATGAGCACCTCTAGTACTGTATCCATTTGTTGCAAGATCTCAGTTGGTATTCCATCGGTTCCTAAAGCCTTTTCACCAGTGCCCTCGGTGCAACTTGGACTTCTTTCTTCAGTACCACTGATTCCTGACTACATGCTACCTCCTGAAATGGTTGAATGTAAACCAACTCTTTTTGGTCCAATGACTCTCTATATTCCTCCGTCTCCTTTTGATATTTCCTGCATCATTCAATATCCTACCCATAACCAAACAAACCAAGCCCATTGCTATGAAGTCAGTTATAACTCGTAACAGCCCTACAGAACATTGTAGAACTGCCCCATAGGATTTCTAAGGAGTATCTGATGGATTCAAACTGGTGAGCTTTTGGTCAGCAGCCATAGCTCTTAACCACTGTACCACCAGAGCCCTAAAGAATCCTTCAAAATTACACTCAAGGCTTGAAGTTTTCCTGCCATTCTTTCAACTGAGAAGCGACAAGCATGTTATACTCTTTTGGTTTTCTAACTCCGTATCTTTGCCCATTTCATTACAATACATTGCTTTGTCTTTTGAAACCTTCTTTTTAGCCCTTTTACTTCATCATTTCTTCTGTTAGCTATTCTGTGTTTAAGAGCAAGTTTCAGAGTCTCTTCTGATGTCTATTTTGGTATTTCTTTTTAATGACCTTTGCTTTCTTCTGTAAACCCTGGTGGTACAGCAGTTAAGTTCTATGATTGCTAACCAAAAGGTCAGCAGGTTAAACACACCAGGTGATCCTTGGAAACTCTATGGGGAAGTATTCTGTCCTATAGGGTCCCTATGAGTTGGAATTGACTAGACAGTAGGGGGTTTAATTTAGTTTTTGTTTGCTTTCTTCATAGATGATGTCCTTAGTGTTATGCATAACTTGTCAGATCTTTGATCACTAGTGTTCAATGCATCAAATCTGTTCTTCAGATGATCTCTAAGTTTAGGCATTAAAATTTTAATATAAGCCACAAGTACAAGCTACCTGTGTAGTTTCCTATTTTTCTGGTACCTTCATTTTAAAAACATAAAAAGAAATAGGTGACATTAATTTTAATAACCTTTCATTTAACCCAATATATTCAAAATATTATTATTTCAAAATGCAATTGATGAGTTATTGATGAGGTATGTACTTTTTGTTTGGTACTAAATTTTGGAAATTTGATGCATATTTTACAGTTATGGCACATCAGTTCCAGCTGGCCACATTTCAAAAGTTCTGTAGCCACATGTGGCCAAGGGCTCCCTACTGGACAGGGAATTAGAGCAAAAAAGCTGGGAAGAAAAACCTCCATCCGTATTTCCAAATAACACCTCCCTCCCTACCCTCATTCTGATGTCTGCAGTATGTCACATATGGTCCTGAAAATGGTATTGCCACAAGGAAAGAGTAGTAAGTGTAGGCAAACAATGGGCTTTGGGTGGGAATCAGTGGGGTCTGGTCATTGAACTGCCCTCTCACCCTTCACCTTGACTGTTCTAAGACACTTCCATCACCTTATTGGAAGTTCTGGCAGGCTGCTTTGTCTGTGGTTGCAGTTAGAAGCACCTCAGATGAAAGTCCTGGTGATTTACTTCCAAAAGCTCTCAGCAATGATAAACCCATGGAGGGCAGTTCTACTCTGAAACACGTAGGGTCGTCAGGAGTCAGAGTGGACTCAACAGCAGCTGGTTGGGTTGGATTTTTGTCTTGTTTTGTTACAGCTAGGCGAGCCAGCTCTCACAGTTACCTCTAGTGGGTGTACAATAGACAAAGGAGCGGGAGAGGGGCTGCCCTTGCCTGATGGCCCCAGCTCCCCCAGGACTAGGTATAGAGGGCCAGATGGACAATGTTCTTCTTTCGTGCACACCCATCTCCAAGGTTAGTGCAGGTTGCCCTGTGCCTCCGCGTGTCATAATATCACTGACAAACACACTCGTGCCATTTTGTCTGTGTTCCAAAAAGGTGCTTTTACAGCGTCTGCACCAGTGAGCCAGAGGGTAATTACGGTGTTGTAAAGCTGGGCCTTGTTTTAGAATCTGCCAGCAAATGTCTTCTAGGCTCCCTACAGGTACACGTGAGCTCCTCCCCTTTCCCATTTTACTGGAAGGGAAGCTGCTGGAGAAGCCGGCCACAGCCTATTAACAGCCAGTGAGTCACGGGGAAACCAGTGCCAGGCCCATCGCACTGCCAGACAGTGGAAGGATGTGTGGCCTGTGGATTGCACAGTGATGCCAGTGACTCCTTTCTGGTTGAGCAGCATCACATTCCACAGAAGGGAAGGTTTCAGATGCCTGCAGCTTACCCTTTGTAACCACCTTTTGACAGTAGATCTCAAAGGTATTACACATATTCCTGCACTGCAGGGTGATAAACAGGATCTAACTTGTTCTTCAGGAATCATGTTTATAGTTACAGCTCATCAGTCTTGCATGCTGCTGTAACGTAATTGTTTTTATCTCTTCTCTAGCTGTCACTTCTAGCAGTCACTTTTGTTGTCTGATTCCCTGCTTGCTCCCGTATGTACCCCTGCTCCTTTTTTTTTTCAGATTTCCCCTTTTCTCATTAACTGACACCTGAAAAACCAGATCACTGCACCTTACAGAGGAGTCCCTGGGTGGTGCAAATGGTTAGTGTACTCATCTGTTCACTCAAGGCCTGGAGGTTTGAGTCCACCCAGAGGGGCCTTGGAAGAAAGTCCTGGCTATCTACTTCTGAAAAATCATCCATTGAAAACTCTATGGCAGCCAAAAAACCCATGCAGACATGCTCATGATCATTAGCTATTAAAGAAATTCAAATCAAAATGACAATGAGATACCATCTCACCCCCATAAGGTTGGTCATGTTCCAAAAAATGCAAAACAACAAATGCGGGAGAGGCTGTGAGGAGATTGGAACTCTCCTACACTGTTGGTGGGGTTGCAAAATGGTGCAACCACTTTGGAAAGCAATCTAGTGCTCCCTGAAAAACATGGATATAGATATGCCATTTGATCCAGTAATTCCACTTCTTGGAATGTATCCTACTGAATCAAGGCCATTCATACCAGCTGATACATGCACACAAATGTTCATCGCAGCGCAGTCCACAATATCAAAAAGATGGCATCAACCCAGCTGCCCAACAACAGAGGAATGGATAGGTAAACTATGGTATATATACTCAATGGCGTACTATGCAATGATAAAGAACAATGATGATTCCTGGAAACATCTCATAACCTGGTTTCAACTGGAGGATATTATGCTCTGTGAAAGTAGTCAGCAACAAAAGGACAAATATTGTATGAGATGCCTACAATAAGAACTTAAAACAGACTCATGCATAGAAGAACAGACTCTTCGACAGCTGCAAGGGTGGGGAGGAAGGGAAGGTGAGGGGTGGTGGGTTTAGGTCAATCTAACCTAAACCAAAATAGGTGACAGCACACATTAGAAAGAAGATCAATAATAACTGGGCTTCAACACAATTTGAGTAGTCCTCCCATCCTAACCCAGTATTGCAAGGACAGAGTAGTTGGGGCGGGGTGCCAAGGACCATGTTCTCAGGCGAAATTGAGGCCAGTTGGCACAGTTAGCATTTTGCTAATGAGGACTCTCTGCACCCGTCATCGGTGAGTGGTGTCTGGGGTCTTAAACGCTGCCAGGCTGCCACCTGAGGGTACAACAAATGGTCCCAGCGCAACAGGAATGGATGATCACCAAGGACAAGAACGACATGGGGAAAAGAGAACCTGGAAGACAGAGAAACCCACATGAGTGGGCCTGTACATTGACTCGTGACCAGAAGAACCGGATAGTGCCCGGCCACCGCCAGTGATAGCCACGATGGAGCTCACAAAGTTGAGTCTTACCAGCAACAAGATAATAAATAGGGGTGAACTCTGAGATCTCCAATAAAAGACAGCAACTGGTGATCATGGGGGGTGTTGAGTTTCCCTTGGGAGCATGACCCCTGGCCCTGATGCTGATCCTGTCCATAAATCATAATGAAGGTCAGCTTTTTGGACAGCAGTGGATTGGACTTGGCGATGCAGAGCGACAGTATCTTGTGGGAATTTTATGGTTCTATGCATCTATAGGATGTCATCCTGCTGACCTCTTGCTGGAGGAAGGGGAGTGGGTGGAGAGGAGGAGATAGGAGACTGTTGGGAGGATAGGACATGTATGGAGCAGAGAAGAGGGGTGTGCTGTCACTGGGCAGGGAGAGCAGTGCGAGCTGCATATAGGTGAGCACGTGAATTTATACGGAAATGTACGTTTTCATTCCATCATAATAAAAAGTTAAAAAAAAAAACTCCATGGATTTCTACTCTGATACACACAAGGTCACCACGAATGGAAGCCAACAACACCCATTAAAAAGGCTGATACAGCTTATAGAAATATGTGTGAACGAAGAGTCAATAAGCATGAATGATGATCTAAGGAGCGCTCTCTTCAGTAAGCAGTGGCTAAGAGCCTGGATTTTGTCGCAACTATTTTAGCTGCTCACAGATATTTTTCTGAACATGATTTCATTCATTTACCTACATAAAACTGAGGAGTTTCTTCATCTGTTGTAGAAATGCTAGTAGCGTAGCAGTTAAGAGCTATAGCTGCTAACCAAAAAGTCTGCAGTTTGAATCCACCAGGTGATCTTTGGAGACCCTATAGGGCAGTCTACTCTGTGCTTTAGGGTTGCTGTAAGTCAGAATCAACTCATCGGCAATGTGTTCGGGGATTTCGTTTGTTTTATTTGTTTGTAAACATTACTTTGCTAAGTTATACTAGTTACTCTCCCTTTTATGTAGTCCTTTAGGATGTTGGAGAAAATGATGTCAGCTTAAGCTCCAAGCTCAGGGAACTTCCAGAAGAATACACAAAGCTGGCATTTGCTACTCAAATGTTCTCATTTTTCACTAACCTCGAGGCACATTTTCAAACATTTGTAAAGAAAACCTTCGTAGTTTACCATACCGAAGCAAAAATGGAAACCAAAGCTGCTTTCACTCACACTTACCTTTATGACATATATTCATACAAATGAACGTCATTGAATTCTACCTGTAAAAATTGTGGAATTGATGTGTATTCTGCTGTGTCTCAACAACAAAAAATAACATAAAATGTATAAAAACATATATATGTGTATTCATATAGTTTCTTGCTCTTCAAATGGAAAGGAATGATAGAGTACCAGTTGGCAAGAGAAGCAGTGTTTTGGCTTCTAGTAATGATAAAGTTTTGATGGCATCAGTGGCCCCTCTGTTTCCTCATCCTGGGGGGCATTTCTCTTTTTGCTTTATCTCTGTAAAGCCCTAGACTGTGGGAGAAGTGTGTGCATTGCTCCCTATTCTTCCCTCAGACTAAAGCAGAAGAAAGAGCTGCCCTGGGAAAAACAGAACCACAGGTAGATTACTGGCAGCTTGAAAGCCCGGGCCAAAAGCCTGCCAAAGCCAGTCTTCATGGAAGTGGAGTATTGTAATGATAGTGGAAATAGATGATACTGCCATACAAAAAGATTCTGCCACGACAAACTAGAGTAGGAGGTGGATGTGAAAGGGGTGTGACATGGTAGGACATCCTAGTTAGTAATTTCATCACTCAAATGTTAAACTGTCACAGCAAGAGATCACAACAGGAAAAGACTAGATTTTGGAGATGACAAATAATTCGTGCATAGGGAAACTCGGGTAGGCCAACATGCTTTTCGTTGTACAAAGCTTACTTCGCGCTCAGAGCCAACCTCCTCCGGCCTGAGGAAACATCTGAGCACTGGTAGTTTACTCTGACACAGAAGGCTTGCCTTTCCAGGAAACTTGTAGGGCTGGGGTTAAGCCGTGGGTGAGGAAGCAGGTATAACCAGGTGCGGTCCTGCTCCATTTCTGACTCACTTTTTGGCTACATTCTTCTGGCTTCACTATGCCTCAGCTTCTCCACCTGCAAAATGGGAGTAGGAAGTAGTGGGATTGTTTGTTAAAATTCCTTGAAAGCTGTTGACGAAAGGTTCTCCCAAAGGACAGGATGGTATAATCGCATTCTTTGGCTAATAGGCGTGTGATTGCTATAAGAGACCATTTTTGGAATAGAGTCACAATGTCACGTGCCTGTTTACAACCATAAATGGGACATATAATGATCCAGGGAAAGCTCAGAATTCTTTGGTAGAAAAGGCTTTCAGAAAAGCTGAGATTGAGTGCTACCAAAGACCAAACAGCCCTTGAGGGCACTTATACACTCACACACACCCTGTCTCATACAGACACACACACAGTCTGTCATAGATTGAATTCTGTCCCCCAAAAAATATGTGTAGCCATGTGGCTGGGCCATGATTCCCAGTATCTTCTGACTGCCCTTCATTTTGCAGTTTTGCTGTGCAGTATGTTACAGGATTAGGGTGGGACTGTGAACTCCTTCACAGGATCACCTCCCTGCTCCACTGTAAAGGGAGTTTCCCTGGAGTATGGCTTGCCTCACCCTTTCATCCTAGGAGAGATAAAAGGACAGAGAAGTAGGCAGAGAATTGGGAACCTCGTACCATGCAGAAAGCAGCCTCGGGAGAAAAGGGCGTCCTTCAGACCTGAGGTTCTTGCACCAAGATGCTCCCTGGACAGAGACTGAGGTAATACCAGACTTTCCTCCAGAGCTGACAAGGGGAAAGCCTTCCCCTGGAGCGGACACACTGAATATGGACTTGCAGCCTGCCAGACTATGTAAGAATAAACCTTCCTTTGTTAAAGCCATCCACTCTGTGGTATTTCGGTTAGAGCAGCCCTAGCTGACTAAAACAGTCTCATACACTCACACACAGTCACAAACACAGAGAGACTCATACATTCATAAACACAGTCTCACTCACACACACAGTCTCATACACTTGCACCCATTCCCAGTCTCTCTCATACGCACACACAGTCTCATATGCACACCATCTCACACACATGCAGTCTCATACACACACCATCTCACACACTCACAGTCTCATGTACACCCAGTGTCACACTCACACATGCAGTCTCTCACAGATACCCAGTGTCTCTCACACACATACAGTCTCACGTACACACACAATCTCACATACATGCTGTCTTTCACCCTCACCCTGTCTCACACACTTTCACATACACAGTCTCATACATTCATACACAGTGTCACCCTCACACAACAGTGTCATACACTCATACATATGCACAGTCTCTTTCCCTCTTACACACACACTCACCTACAGTCTCATATAGTCATACACATAGCCTCTCTCACACAGTCTCCCGCTCACACACAAATACTCCCCAGCCCCCACAGTGGCTCAGGACACTCTCATCTTTCTTTACAGCAAAGCCAGAGTCAGACTCACAGCGGCCACTCTGACACTTCCCTGCTGCTCCGAGGCAGGCCGAGACCTGCCCCCCACCTAGAGCGCTGCTGCTTGCTTCAGCGTCACTTGCCCATGGCGGCTGTGGCTAAGGAGTGGGCCAGGTGAGCTAGCAGACTGGACCAGAACATCATTTACACAGAAGTGGCATGTGTGTGTGTGTGTGTGCGCGCGGACTTTCTTTCCACATTCAAATTGGCCTTAAAAAGCACAAAAAAGGTAAATGTACAAATGTAGACTAGACAACTTCCCACTAAGTCAGTTCTAGAACACGTTTCTGTGTATTGTAAACATGGTGTGATCAGCAGAAAGGTAAACAAGAGATTCCTAAGTCTGTTTTTCATTCTCATAAACTACAGTACATGGGGATATTCCAAAAGGATGGGTCAAGGAATCGCACAAATACTGGGAAAACATGTTGGCAGGGTAGGCTTTCCATAATGTTAATATTATCTCACCAACCGATGAGAGACCGCTGGTTTGATTTTTGGTTTGGGGCATGGCAGAAGAGAGAGTTCAGGAATAAACACTGAGATGAGGCAAGTGACATTAACCAGGTATCACAGGACACTATGTAGACATATGCAGAACCTCCTGCTCTGTGGGGTAGCTGAGTGTTCAAATTCACCCAAGTGAAGTGGTGAACTCTTGTTCTACTTCCATCTGGAATCCAGGTTAAAGGGACAGAGAGGCACGTCTTAGGAAGAGTTAATTGTTGATACAAGCCTAAGAAATGTATCATAATTTATATGCTCTCTCCTTCTCTCTCTCTCTTTGTTCTCTCCTTCTCACTGTTTCCCATCACTCATTTCTCTTTTGTAAACATTCTCATTGCTCCAGATAATAAAAGTTATCAAACTAATATTTTAAAATATATGTAAAGTAAAAACAACAAGTGCCTGGTAGAAACTACTTGCTCAACTAATATTCAGTGAGTGAATGCAAAAAAAAATTTAATTTTGAGAGACACACTGTAAAACAGCCAGGTAGAAAATGTTGCGTTCAGACCATAGCAGATCAACAAGAGGCAGGCACCAGGGAGAGATTCGGTAGAATGGAGACTGCTTTCCTGCTGGGCCTTCTGCCTCTGTTGCCTCCGTGTAAACCCTTGCTTCTCCTGCTCCCTCTCCTGACAAGGGCCTGGAGACAGAGCGACAGGAGTAGCCAGGATTGCTGTGGGCGAACTGAAGTCAGGGAGAAGAAACTGAGCAACTCTAGTGCTGTGGAGTGGTGTATTATCCTGTTGTATCCCTATAACCTTTTTCCTCATCCTATCTTGAGAGTCGCCATGAGTCGGATCTGACTTGATGGCACTTGGCATCTTGAGAGCGTCTCGCTTCTCATGACTACACAGAGCATAGTCAAAACCATCCTACTACATTTGCAGTAAGAAAGCCCTAGAATGCTTTGTGTTGTAATCAAATTGACAGCTACAGGCTTTGCATTTGTTTTTGTTTTGTTTGATTTTGTTAGAATGATTTGAGCAAGAGTGTAACTTCGTCCTCTTAGACAAAGGTTGACCAACAATGGTCCATGGGTCAAATCCAATCTGCCACCTATTTTTCTAAATAAAGTTTTATTGAAACACAGCCATGCCAATTCATTTAAACATGCTATCTACAGCTGCTTTTTGTCTGCAGTGACAGAATCGATTACTTGCAACAGAAACCAAATGGCCTTCAGAGTCTAACATATTTACTATCTGGCCTTTAGGAGAAAAACTTTACAATCCCTACTCTAGGAATGGCAGTCCAGGGACTGTGTGTTAGATGGGCTGGAAGGAAAGAGAGCAGAGGCTAGAAGACGCATTAAGATGTTACTGTTACAATTTGGAAACTTTTAGTTATTTAGTGCTGCTGTAACAGAAATACCACAAAGTGGATGGATTTAACAAAAGAAAGTTTATTCTTACACAGTCCCATACGTTATAAATTTGAATTCGGGGTGTCCACTCCAGGAGAAGGCTAGTCCTTTGTCAGCTCTGGAGGAATGTCCTTGTGTTGTGTCAGTCTTCGGTGGGGGAGCATCTTGGCACAGAAACCTCAGGTCTGAAAGACGTGTTCTGCTCCCAGTGCTGGTTTCTTGAGGTGTGAGGTTCCTACGCCAAGATGCTCCCCCACCAAAGACTGATGCGACACAAGGACTTTCCTCCAGAGCTGACAGAGAGAAAGCCCTCTCCTGGAGTGGATACCCTGAATTCAGACTTATAACCTATGGGAGTGTGTAAAAATAAACTTTTCTTTGTTAAAGCCATCCACTTTGAGGTATTCTGTTAGCGTAGCATTAGCTGACTAAAGCAGAAACCCTGGTGGCTTAGTGGTTAGGAGCTATGGCTGCTAATCAAAAGACTGGCAGTTCGAATCCACCATATGCTCATGGGAACCTCTGTGGAGTAGTTCTACTCTATCTTAAAGGGTTACTACAAGTCACAGTTGACTTAACAGAAAGCAGTTTGGTTTGGGTTTTTTTTTTTTTTTGGTCATAATTTGCCAGTGGGAGATGGCAAAAGAGTGTAAAAAAAAGTAAAAAAAAAAAAAAGTCTTCAAGATTACATCAATAGACCTTAAGAGAACTTGAAGCTAGTGTCTCCAAATGTTTATCCCATATTTTCTTTACTGATATCTAGCATCAAGAAAGGTATCAAACAAAAGTAAGAACTGCTTGTAGTATTTCTCACCAGACAAAGGGGAAGATGTATAAAAAATGCATATGAAGCCTGAGAATGATTTTGTAATTAGTAACTATAAAACTAAAAACACAGCCATGCAAATGAATGCCATTTAAAAATTCTTCGGATACTTTCCTTGCATCTCTGTGCCGTGAATGAGCTAATGGGTGTTCTGTGGCATACATTACATATCACTAAGGAGTTCTTTCAGTGGGGCTGGACGGTGTTTGTTGAAATGAGGAAGGGCGCAGCAAAAATTCGAGGTATTAAAGAAAGCCCCAGGAAACAACTTAATAGCAGAATATACCATAGAATAATCTCACCTTTGTCTTACAAAACATCTGTCACAAGACAAGCCTGGGGGCAGCCTTGCAAGTGACCCCTAGACCTTGACCACATTTTACAACAGGAATTCCAGGTGGTCTTAACCAATCAATGTAAAGGTCAGTTTCCCCTCCCTGCTTTGTAATCTCACAACTTAAATACTGGGTGCTGAGGAAGCTCATCATCGCCCTCCTGTTCTGTGTAGTTTGGGGTGCGTCCCTGGTGCACCAGTATTTTTCCTATTGGGCGTATTTTTTAATAAAATTTAACCTTTAAAGTAACAGCGTCGCATCTTGAAAATCGCGGACCCTAACATGTTAAGTGCTTTGCATTCTTTATCTCACATAACCTTCTTAACAACATACCAAACCATAAGGGAGGCGTGATTATTTGGCCCATTTTTATTTTGGAGGAATGAACCAAACAAACAAACCATCACCATGGAGTTGATTATGGTTCATGGCAACAACTGTATGTTCTACACTGTAGAGCAGAGCTTCATGATTTCGCTGGCTGTAAGCTTTACAGAAACAGTTCACTGGGCCTTTCTTCTGTGGTATCCGTCATGGCTAGAATTACGTCCCCTAAAAATATGTGTCAGCTTGTGTCATGGCTGTAGGGGAGAGGGTGGCCAAAACAGAGGCAGAGACACACCAGTCCAAGAGTCCAGCGAAGTTTATTCAAAAAGAAAGAGTGGAATCTGAGCCAAGAGTGGCTCAGCCCCCTTTCCACAGGAGGGCAAGTTTTTACACTTTTAAAGTTTCAGTAAAGTCGTGTGAGGTGAGAAGGTTTACGGTTTGATAAGGAAAGAAAGAGGAGTAGCAAGGACTTCTGGAATTTACGGTCTGAATAAGCAAGAAATTCTGGGACTTACTATCTCAATAAGCAAGAAGTGTTGATTGGAAGAGGGAGGAGTAACATTTGTTTACGGTCAAGATTTTGATAAGGGGAGAGCTTTCAATAAGGAGAGTGGAGAAGACAGGCAGAAAGTTATTTATAGTTTTGTGGTTATACCAAGTGGGACATACCAGGCTGTTTTTGGTCATGCCTGTGGGGCGTGCATACCATGCTGTTCAGCTAATGGTGAGGGCTTATGGTTGGATAAGACAGTCTCCCTGAATTTCAGGGACAGAGTTCCCACAATGGCTTGAAATGTGTATAAACATTTGGCTTAGCCGTGATTCCCAATATTGTGTGATTGTTCTCCATTTTGTGATTATCCCATGCTGGAAATTCTAATGGACTGGATTATGTTAAAGAGGATTAGGGTGGGACTGTAAAACTCTTCCTAAGGTTATCTCCTTGCTCCAGTGTAAAGGGAGTTTCCCTGGATTGTGGCTTGCACCGCCTTTTATCCTTTTATCCCACAAGAGAAAAAAGGAAAGGATAACAAGCAGAGAATTGGGGACCTCATATCACCAAGATAGAAGCATTGAGAACACAACATGTCTTTTGGAGCAGAGGTTCCTGAGCCAAGACGCTCCCTGACCAAAGAAAGATTATGCAACAACACAAGGACCTCCTTCCAGAGCCGAGAGAGAAAGAGAGAGAGTTCCCCTGAAACTGAGGCCCTGGATTTGGACTTCTAGCTTACTGGACTGTGTGAGAGTAAACTTGGTTGTTATCCACTCATGATATGTCTGTGGGGCGTGCACATCACTAAGTGCAGACCACTAAGACAGCTTGGTTAGGCTGTGATTATCAGTATTGTGTAATTGTTCACCATTTGGTCACTTGATGAGATTTCCTTGTGTGTCGTAAATCTTATCTCTGTGATGTAATGAAATAGATTAACCGCCTCCCCCTGCAACAAAAAAAAAATGTGGCTGTCAAATCAACTCTGACTCATACCTATCCTATAGGACAGAGTAGAATTGCCCCATAAAGTTTCCAAGGACCACCTGGTTTATTTGAACTGATGACCTTTTGATTAGCACTTAACCACTATACCACCTGGATTTCTGTGAGGCAGTTACATTGCTGAAATCCACAAGACTAGATAGAATCTTAAGCCAATCTCTTTTGAGATATAAAAGAGAGAAGTAAACAGAGAGACATGGGGACCTCATACCACCAAGAAAATAACACTGGGAGCAGAGAGTGTTTTTTGGAACCAAGGTTGTTGGGCTAGACCACAGGAAGATTGATGAGAAGGACCTTCTTCCAGAGTCAACAGAAGAAAGCCTTCTCCTGGAGGTTATACCCTGAATTTGGACTTCCAGCCTACCTGACTATAAAAGAATAAATTTCTCTTTGTTAAAGCCATCCGCTTGTGGTATTTCTGCTATAACAGTGCTAGATGCCTAAGATAGTGCCACTTTAGGTTAGCAGTCACAAACCTCTTGTGACACCCAGGCTCCAGAAGTTTATAAAAAGTGGAAAACCTATTCAAGGCCATAATTACAGACATGGGAGTTGATCCAGGTCTTTCTGGCTCCACAGCTTATGCCTGAGACCTAGGCTTTCCTGCCTCCTCATAGGAAGGTGCCATTCCTCTGCACACCTATCTTGGGATGGCAGAGGTCCCTGGTGATGTCCCCATTAAGTGCCTCACATCTACCACATACACAGTGCAGTTGCTTCCTGAGCTCTCTCTTCTCACCACACGGAGATGAAGGGCCATGTTAAAGCTTCCCCTAAGCCACTATCCACATCCTACAGAATCAGCTAGACTTGAGGAACAGGCAGAGGACGAGTATGTAGTGCTGTTGCCCAAAGTGATTGCAGTGTGGCCCAAGAAACTGTGGTACTAAGGAGGGTTTTGGAGTCTCTGCCTGGGGACAAAGGGGGTTCCTGCTTCTGATTTCTCTTACCTACCCCAAACATGGGACAGGATTAGAAGGGCAGGGTATGGACACTTGGGTCAGGGGCCGTCTTTGCCATTTGCTGACTGTGTCATCCTGGGCAAATCCCTTCACCTCAGGAAGACTTCACTCTCTCCTCAGTAGAACAATGATCACAACAGTAATAACTGCGAACTAACTCCGTGAGATCAGGCTTAAAAGGCTCCTTGTAACTGCAATGCAATCTACAGCTAAGTGAGTGACTTTCCAGAGCCTGGAGTGTTGGCCTTTTCTACTCCATGCTGCTCTCCATCAATGAAGAAGGGAACACTCGTTGTAAACCAGATGTGCCAGGGCCTGGTGCTGCTTTCTGATCTTCAGTGGCTGGAATCGTAGATGATGAAGGAGCAGCAGCTTCCTGGACTGCTCTGTCTGCAGTCACCTCCATGGAGAGGTGGCGCTCTCCTCATGTCTGAGGTCTCTGCATCATTAGGGGGTCTCTCCTTTCTCTGCCTGTCTGAGGCCTCTGCATCGTTAGGGGGTCTCTCCTTTCTCTGCCTGTCTGAGGCCTCTGCATCGTTAGGGGGTCTCTCCTTTCTCTACCTAGCTAATCATAGATACCTCTCTACCCCTTACACAGCCCTACCAGCCCTTCCCCTGCCTTGCAGGGCAAGGCTGTGCCATTTTGAGTGACATGCACTTCTGCCTGAGCGCTCTGTGTCCCTTTCTCACACACACTCATTCACTGACTCAAAAACCAGTTGCCGTCTAGCCAAACCAACTCATGGCAACCCAATGTATGTCAGAACACAACTGTGCTCCCCAGTTTTCAGTGGCTGGTTTTTTGGAAGTAAATCACTAGACCTTTCTTTTGAGGCAACTCTGGTTGGATTCAAACCTTCAGCCTTTCACACCGTCAAGCACATTAACCATTTGCACCTCCCAGGGACTCACTCCCTCAGGTCTCTTCTAACTGTGAGAAAAGCTCTGTGGCCTCAGCTCCACCTTAGGATACCCAAGGAGGGGCAGGAAGAAGTGGGTGCCCTAACCTACACTCCTTCCCACCCAGAGGTTCAGAGAAATGTGTAAATAAGACATATTCCCACTCAGAATTGTACAAAGTTCACCAATCGCTCTCTTCTTGGACACCATCCTTCTTCACAAACTGTTGCTCGGATAGTAAGATCATCAGTCTTCTTGGGGAACACGGTCTTTTGCTCTTAACCGATAAATTTAATGTAAGACTTACAACTCAGGACAGAGACATAAAAAAAAAAAAAAACACTGCCATTGAGTCAATTCTGACTCCTAGCAACACTACGGGTCAGAGTAGAACTGCCCCATAGAGTTTCCAAGGTGCGTGTGGTGGATTCGAGCAGCCAACTTCAGGTTAGCAGCTGTAGGTCTGAAGCACTATGCCACCAGGGTTTCCAGGGGATGGAGATAGTGCTGTGTATAAGAAACTGCCCACAGCCCTCACCAGAGGCTTACTCCTTAGAGAAAGCATTTTCCCACTATCTCTTGTTACGAGGCAGATCAACCAGGGAGATCCCTTTAAGTTGAAAAGCAGCACTTATAGACAGACATTTCATTAGACCCTTGGATAGTAAACAACTGTCCCTCTGGGATCCTAGACCAAAGACAGTTGCCAAAAGTACCACAATAAGTCAATATTCACATGTATATTTATAATTAAATGTATGCACAGAAATTCTACTTGTACAAACTATGGAAGCAACGGTGACATCAGGATTCTTTATTGCCTCCTTCAGCCAAGTAGCAGTGACTGAATGTCTCATACCATTTCAGAACAAAACATAAATGAAACAGTCTCACCCTCTGTTACATTTAATCGTTTCTTTATTTCTACACCTTAGCTCATTGCTTTAGTCATCTAGTGCTGCTCTAACAAAAATGCCACCAAGTGGATGGCTTTAACAAGGAAAAGTTTATTTTTACACAGTCTGGTCGGCTTCAAGTCCGAATTCAAGGTGTCCGCTCTAGGGTAAGGCTTTCCCTCTGACAGCTCTGGAGGAAAGTCCTTGTGCTGCATCAGTCTGTTCAGGAAGCATCTTGGCACAGAAACCTTAGCTCTGAAAGATGCACTCTTCTCCCTGTGGTGCTTTCTTGATGGTATGAGGTTCCCAATTCTCTGCTTGCTTCTCTGTCTTTTTATCCTCCATAGGATGAAAGGATAAAGGTTAGTACAAGCCACACTCCAGGGAAACTCCCTTAGCAAGGGTGTTGCAGTCCCACCTTAATCCTCTTTTAAGATAATCATTCTATCTATTAGCCAAATGCAGAGGTTAGCATTTACAGGATCAGAAAAGCACAAAATGGAGGGCAATCACAGAATATGGGGAATCTTGGTCCAGCCAAATTACTACACCTTTGGGGGAACACAATTCAATCCATGACACTCATGATGTTCCTTTTATCACTTGATATTTGAAGACAATTGATTGAACTGTATATTGGTATCCAAAGTAGTAAACCAATGTGGGTCTCAATTGTAAGAATTTTATCAACAAACATGTAGCATCTATAACTGCCAAAATACTTACTAATACCAATAATTCTCAGTGTAGACATCTGGATACAAACAGTTGTTATGGGAGACAGTCACTGGCTAAGAACAGAAGCTTGGAGGGAGAATAGCTAACTAGCAAACACTCCCTCACAGGTATTCTCTAAGAATACTATATTTTTATAACTTTAAGATTGTTATTCAAAATTCATCAGCATAAACAGAGAATTTACAAACAAAAGGCAACTGAGAGATCACTTTAGATGGTTCCTAGTTTCACATGTGAGCAAACTCAAGCTGTATTAGCACTAAATTAAACCAAAGTAGGAATAAAAGCTTGAGTCTGTAACGGTTATTCTTTAAGGACACTCTGAGTAGCGTTCTTTCATTCAACTAAGATGCACTGAGCACCTTCCACGCGCAGACACAGCACTGGGAATCATGGATGTGATTGTAAGACATGGCCACTGCCTTCAAGGAACCGTTTCAGGGCACTCCTGTGTACCCAGAGGAAACCCTGGTGGCACAGTGATTAAGTGCTACTGCTGCTAACCAAAAGGTCAGCAGTTCAAATCCACCAGGTGCTTTCTGGAAACTCTATAGGGCTGTTCTACTCTGACCTCTAGGGTCACTATGAGTTGGAATCGACTTGATGGCACTGGGTTTGGCTTTTTTTTTTTTTTTTGTACCCAGGCCATTTTACATTCACAGATATGCCATAAGGAAGGGACTGCTGTCTGCATTTTATGGATGAAGAAACTGACATTAAGACTAAGATCACATGGGTAAAACAGAATTCAACACAGGCCTACCAGATTATATTTTTTTTTTCTTGCTGTATGACAAATGATCAGAAATTTAGCAACTTACAATAACAGCCATTTATTACTTCACAGTTTCTATAGGTCAGAAGTTTGGGCATAGCATAGCTGAGTTCCCTAACTCAGGGGCTCACAAAGTTGAAAACAAGATGCTAGCCTGGGCAGCAATCTCATATAAAGCTCGGGGCCGTCTTGCAAATCCACTGGAAGTTAGAAGAATTCAGACCCTTGTAGTTATTGGACTGAGGCCCTCTTCTAGAAGTTGCCACGACTCCCTGTCATTGGCTCCTTCAGAGCTAACAACAGAGCATCTGTGCTACTCAGCCTCTCTCCAAGGAAGGCCTGGATTCTTTTTCAAGGATCGCTTGATTAGATTAGGCACACAAAGGATAATTTCTCTTTTTTTATTATCTCAAAGCCAACTGATTAGGGAACTTACGTACGTCTGGCAATCCCCTTCACCTTTGTAATACAGTAGAACTGCAAGAGTAAAGTTCCATCACATGTACAAGTCCTGCTCACCATTAAGGGGAGAGGACTGTACAGAGCATGTGATATGGAAACTTGAAGGAGTCATTTTAGAATTCTGCCTACTACACAGATGCTGATGCTGGTTCTTACACAGTCTTTAAACCAACTGAGATGTTTCAACAAACAGATGCAGCACTGGAAGTGCTTAGTAGACTACGCCAAGCAATTTGGAAGACAACCATCTACCTAACTGACTAGAAAGGGATCCATATTTACACCCATTCCAAAGAAAGAGGATCCAATGCACTGTGGAAATTATCAAACTATATCAATAATGTCACACACAAGTAAAATGTTGCTGAACATTCCTCATGGATTGAACTATGTCCTCCCCCAAAATGTGTGCAGCCATTTCGCTGGGCCATCATTCCCAATATTTTGTGACTGTCATCCACTTTGTGATTTTCCTGTGCTACAAAAGCTAAATTCTGCCCGTAGCTAATGGATAAGTTGATGATGTTAAAAGAGAATTGGGGTGGGGCTGCAACATCCTTGCAAGGGAATTTCCCCGGAGTGTGGGTTTTACCATGTTTTATCCTTTCATCCTGCAAGACATAAAAGGAAACGGAATCAAGCAGAGAGTTGGGAACCTCGCACTATCAAAAAAGCAGCACCTGGAGCAGAGCGTATCCTTCAGACATTAAGTTCCTGCGCCAAGATGCTCCCTGAGCAAGGACTGATACAAGGACCTTCCTCTGAGCTGACAAAAAGGGAAAGCCTTCCCCTGATGTAAACACTGAACTGGACTTTCAGCCTGCTGGACTGCGTGAGAATAAACTTTTCTTTGTTAAAGCCACCCACTCACAGTATTTCTGTTAGAGTAGTACCAGATAACTAAAACAAGATTATTCAAAAATGGTTGCAGCAGTTGTTTGACAGGGAACTGACAGAAACTGAATCCAGGCTCCGAAGAACACAAGGAATGAGGCAGGTCATTGCTGATGTCATGTGGATCTTGGCTGAAGGAAGAGAGTGCCAGAAAGTTGTTCATTCACTGTGCAAAGTACTCAACTGTGTGGACCATAATAAATTATGGAGACGATCAAAAACCTATGATACTGAAGAGCAAAGTCCAAGCTATACTGAAGGCATTGACAAAGAACAAGACACCAGGAATTGATGGAATACCAGTTGAGATGTTAAAAAACATATGCAGCACTGGAGATGCTCACTCGTTCATGTCAAGAAATTTGGAAGACAATTACCTGGCCAACCGACTGGAAGAGATCCACATTTGTGCATGTTCAACAGTCTGTGGAAATTATCTAACAATATCATTAATACCACGTATGAATAAAATGTTGCTGAAGATTATTCAAAAAACATTGCAGCAGTAAATCAACAGGAACTTCCAGAAATTCAAACAAGATTCAGAAAAGAACATGGAACAACTGATAACACCACTGATGTTAGATGGGTATTCTGAAAGCAAAGAATACCAGAAAGATGTTTACCTGTGTTTTATTGATTATACAAAGGCATTCAACTGTGTAGATCATAAAAAATTTATGGATAATATTTCAAAGAAAGGGAGTTCCAGAAATTAATTGTTCTCATGAGGAACTCGTACATACACCAAGGGCCAATCTTTTGAACAGTATTGCATGGCTTGCTGTCAAAAAAGGTGTGCGTCAGAGTTGTATCCTTTTACCATACTTAGCAAGTCTGTATGCTAAGCAAACAAACTGAGAAACAGGACTACATGAAGAACACAGTATCAAGATTGCAGGAAGACTCATCAACAACCTATGATATGCAGATAACACAGCTGAGCTTGATAAAAGTAAAGAGGGCTTGAAGTATTTACTGATGAAGATGAAAGACTACCATCTTTAGTATGGATTACAGCTCAAGATAAAGAAAACAAAGATCCTCACACCTGGACCAGTCAGAAACATAGTGATAATCAGAAAAGATTGACGTTTTCAAGGATTTCCTTTTGCTTAAATCCACAGTCAGTACCCATGGAAGTAACAGTCAAGAACACAAACATATTGCATGAGTAAATCTGCTGCAAAAAACCTCTTTAGAGAGTTAAAATGTCACTTTAAGGCCCAAGGTGAGTACGATTCAAACCATGGTATTTTCAACTGTCTTATATACATACAAAAGCTGGACAACAGATAAGGAAAACTGAAGAACTGATGCCGTTGGATTACGGTATTGGTGAAGAATATTGACTATGCCATGGACTGCCAGAAGAACAAACACATCTGTCTTGAAAAAAGTATAGCCAGAATGCTGCTTAGAAGTGAGGATGTTGAGACTTCATTTTATCTATCTTGGACTGGTTATCAGGAGGGACTAGTCCCTGGAGAAGGACATCACATTTGGTAAAGTAGTGAGTTAGCGAAAAAAAGACCCTTAATGAGTTGCAACAATGGCCTCAATCATATAACAATTGTCAGGATGGTGCAGTACTGGCAACGTTTCATTCTGTTGTACATAGGATCATTATGAGTCAGAATGAACTAAACGACACCTAACAACATTTTTTAAACAATGCACTTCTGTGATGGTTAAAGTTATGTGTCAACTTGGCTAGGCTACGATTCTTAATGGTTTGACAAACACTGGACTGATTCTGTTTCGCAATATAATGCAGAACAAGCAAGTCCGTCTTGGGAGAAGCACAGCCAGAATGCTCCTTAGAAGCAACTGTAGTAAAACTTCATCTCATGCATTTTGGATACGTTATCCGGAGGGACCAATCCCTGGAGAAAGACTTCATGCTTGATAAAGTAGTGGGTCAGCAAGAAAGAAGAAGACCCTCTACAAGATAGCCTGATACAGTTGTTGTCGTTAGCTGCTGTCGAGTTGGTTCCAACTCATAGCAACCCTATGTACAACAGAATGAAACACTGCCTGGCCCTGTGCCATTCCCACAATAGTTTTTATGCTTAAACCCATTGTTCCAGCCACTGTTTCAATCCATCTTGTTGAGGGTCTTCTTCTTTCTTGCTGACTCTCCTCTCTACCAAGCACAATGTCCTTCCGCGTGGATTGATCCCTCCTGACAACATGTTCAAGGTATGTGAGACACAGTCTGGTCCTATTGACAGCTCATGGTGCATTCAATATTCTTCTGCAACACTACAACTCAAAGCATCAATTCTTCTGTCTTCTATGTTCACTGTCCAGCTTTCGCATGCACATTATATGATTGAGAATACCGTGGCTTCTGTTAGGCGTATCTGTCTTCAAGGTGGCACTTTACTTTTCAACATTTTAAAGAGAACTTTTGCAGCAGGTTTTCCTAGTGAAATGTGTCTTTTGATTTCTTGACTGCAAAGTAGCTGCAAAAATGAACTCAAATACCTGAGGTCTGACAATTAAGCCTGCAAACTTAATTGTTCAAACTTAATTGTCCTCATTGCTGAATATCGCCATGGTCACCCTTGAAGTACTCCCCTTGGGATGCTATGTACAGATGCCAGCGCCTAGTCCACCCTTCAAAGCAATTTTAGAGCTCTTTTGAGAACTGGCCATTGTGCACAGTGGCAAGTTCATGATATTAATGGTATAGTTGTCTGTGAGGGAATTTTTAGCCAGTAAACAAATAATTGTATTGGCACAACCTCCCTACTCACCTAGTCTGGCGCCCAGTGACTTTTTTCTTTACCTGAAGATAAAGGAAATGGTGGAAAGAAGACATATTGATGACATTCAGGACATCAAGTGGAATACAATGACAGCTCTGATGGCCGTTACAGAAAAAGAGCTTTAAAACTGCTTTGAAGGGTGGACTAGGCACTGGCGTCCAGGGGGAGTACTTGGACGGTGACTGTAGTGATATACAACAATGAAGTATATAACACTTTTTTCCAGACGGAGTTTGTGAACCTAAATGACAGCCCTCGTAGCAATGATTCTGAGGATGGCACAGGACCGGGCAGTGTTTCTTTTTGTTGGACATAGTATAGTTGAGTTGGAACCAGCTGGACAAAACTTAACAATTAGAAAACATAAAAAGTAAATAAATAAAAACACTGCCATGGAGTCGACTGCTACTCATAACGACCCCACGGGACAGAGTAGAACTGCTCCATACAGTTTCCAAGGAGCACCTGGAGGATTCGAACTGCCGACCTTAGAGTCAGCAGAAATAATGCTTAACCATTACTCCACCAGGGGTTCCGAACCTAACACTGACAAGTATATAATAACATAACGAAATCATCGTCATGATGACATCTGATATAATACAATCATTAAACACGATTAGATCCCAAGTAATACAATCATCTCCATGATGGAATCGGCTATGAGCAGCCTATTATTTGTAAGGGAGGTTTCCTTGGGGGTGTGGCCTTCCTCTAGCATATAAATGTCTAGTCCAGAAAGGCTCATCCTCACTCTGCATTTGGCGTCCGACGTCTCCTGATCTGACCTCCAGTTTTCGGGGGTGAGCCAGCCGTCCGCCTTCTGATCTGAAGATTCTGGATTGGTCAGCTCCGTAAAGCACGTAAGTCCGAAAAACTCTCCAACCTGCTGTCTGACACAGGGATTTGGGACTTCCCTGCTTTGAAACTGCGGTTCTTTTTCAGCCCAAAGGACTACAAGTCGAGCCTCTGGTTTGGGAAGGCCAGTGGATACAGGAGGAGACGGTAACAGGATCAATCGTTTTCTAGAGGGCCCTTGGAAGCTTCCTGTGGAACTGGAGGTAAGAGAAACATTCTATACTAACTTCCACGTGGGAGATGGAGGACCGAGATCGTCATCTCACTTTTCCTAGCTTTTCAGTAATCAGGCTTTTCTGCAATTTCCTCAGAGTAAAACCATCCCTGCAAAATGGACTTGAAAACCTCACTGGCCCATCTCCAGGAAGAGGTAAGCTGCGCCATCTGCCTGGAGTACCTGAGAGACCCCGTGACCATTGACTGCGGCCACAACTTCTGTCACTGCTGCATCCGCCAGCGCTGGGAAGGTCTAAAGGATGTCTTCCCCTGTCCCATCTGCCTCCGCCACTGCAATAATGAGAACCTGAAGAAGAACACCCAGTTATGTCACGTGACCGATATCGTGAAGCAGCTTCCCGTCCAGAGGAGTCAGAGGAGACAGCAGGGTGAGAACCGGCTGTGTGAGAAGCACAACCAGGTGCTGGTCCTGTTCTGTGAGCAGGACCTGGAGTTGCTGTGCCCCCAGTGCAGGACCTCCACAGACCACCAGGATCACTACCTGATGTCTATCGAGCAAGCTGGAATTACTTACAGGGGGAAGCTTCAAAGGTACATGGAGCTCATCAGGCAGCAGGTTAAGGATGCTAAAATTCAGCTAGAAATGCAGGTCCGCAAATCATCTGAATTGTGGTGGGAGGTAGAAAGTCGGAGAGACGAATTAAACTATGAATTTAATCAAGTTAAGGCTATCCTGGGCCAGAAGCGGGATGCTCTTTATTTGGGATTAATGATAGATCAGGAGATTACTAAAGAAAAACTCACTGACAACAAAAGCCAATTTTTTGACTACCTTTCTATGCTGAAAAATTTGAGTAGTGACATTGCAGAAAAATATGTGCAGGCAGACCCGGATTTACTGATAGGTGTTGAAAGTGTCTGCAACAGGTATGAAAACCTAAGAACTCCTAGAGTTCTTTCATATGCATTCAAGGAGCATAACTATCTCTCTCCACATTATTTCGGCCTGCAAAAAATGATTCACACATTTAAGGAGGATTTGACTCTAGATCCTAAAACTGCTCACCCCAACCTGATTATTTCAGAAGACAGAAAAAGTGTGCGATATGGACAGATGGAACCAGACTTGCCTTACAGTCCCGAGAGGTTTACTCTTATCCCAGCTGTCCTAACTTCTGAAGGCTTTGATGTAGGTAGGCATTATTGGCAGGTAAAAGTAAGTGGCATCGGTGAATGGCGCTTAGGTGTATGCAAAGAATCACTCCCTAGAAATGTTGTTACACCACCATCTGCAGAGAATGGATGCTGGCAAATTCAGCAGACAATTATTCTCCAGCAGAATCTGAATACTGAACAAATCATACAAATTGGCATTTTTCTGGATTATGATTTGGGAGAGGTTTCATTTTATAATTGGAATAATAAATCTTATATTTATACCTTCACTGATACTTTTACAGAAAAACTTAGGCCTTATTTCTCTCTTCAGTCTGCTTCAGACTTGCTTACAGTCTGTATAAACACAGATGAATGGTGAGCTCCTTGGAAGCCCGATTTGTATCTTGTTAGCTTTTCTGTCTGTAATTATGTAATGCCATTAAGATATTGTATAATTTAGTCTCTGTTTAAATTTTCACATAGTATAATTTCAAGAGTTATGGTTTTGTTTTTTCAACAATTTTATTCTTTTAATCACTAATGTTAATATAGAGTTTGTTATGTGTATAACTGGGTGAATTAATTAGAAATTGTAATTCTTGCTGTTTTTCTTACTATTGCTGTTGTATCATCACTAATAAACGTATTTTATCACATTTGCTGAAATATTGTTTCAATTTAATTCTATTTTAACAAACAAATTGATTTTCTCAGACCTTAGGAGGTTAGAAGTCCAAATTCAGGTTGCCAGCTCCACAGGAGGACTTTCCCAGTTGGTTCTGGGTGCAGATCCTTCTCTTTTGGAGCTTCTGTTTCCAGTCTATCTTTGTGTGGCTTGGCATCTCTTTTCCCCAATCTCTGCATCTCTGCTCTGCTCACGTTTCTGGTCTGCCTTAAAATACACCTTACACTAATTATGTCTTATTAATGTAATAAAGACAACTCATTCCCAAATGGGGTTACAATTACAGGTGTAGATGTTAAGACTTATAACACATATTTGGGGAACACGATTCAATCCATAACAGCTACCTTCTTCAGAAGTTATGGAAATCAGTATTGGCCCTCTGCAAACAGATCAAAAGTTATATTGCATAACTGCAATGAAAGAATGCACAAGAGAGGTAGGTAAAAAAGACTTACTATACATAGGTAGGGAAACCCTGGTGGCATAATGGTTAAGTGCTACATCTGCTAACCAAAAGGTCAGCAGTTCGAATCTGCCAGGTACTCCTTGGAAGCCCTGTGGAGCAGTTCTACTCTGACCTATAGGGTCACTATGAGTCAGAATCAACCAATGGCAGTGGGTTTGGTTTGGTTTATGCATTGCTGGTAGCAAGGAAGGTACATTTAAAGGGAGCTTCAAGAAGTAATGTTTCCACCAGATGGTTAGGAAAAAGACACTTCCTCATTTCTGTGTCCACTGTATAGCACAGTCTTAAGACACATAGGAGACTTTGATGAATGCTTGTTGAAATGGAAGACCATGATGTGTTTTCTAGGCAGATGAGGGGGAAAAGCAGACTAAATTGAGGGGATTTCATGTAAAGACTCAGAGACATAAAGTCACATGAGATGCTCAAGGATCTGCAAGAAGTGTCAGGTAGTATTTAAACTTAAGGTGTAAAGGCAGGAAAGACAGTAGAGATGGGGCAGACACGAGGGTCTTGAAATAGCAGGGTCTTGAAATAGGAGGTGGCACTTTATTTTGCAAATGAGGTTGTACCTTGAAGAGCTCGAAGGAAGCAGGAAGAAAAACCTGATTCAGTTTAAGAAGGTTAGCTCCTGTGGACTGCACGGAATGAAGGCTGGTTTGGGGTGAGGGTGAGGATGGATAGGAGTGGAGATAACCTAGGGCTGAAGGAGATGTGCTGAGTGACCAGGTAGTCCAAGTGAGAGACAGGAGAACACCTGCACTCAGACAATCGCAATAGAATAGAGAAGAGAGAATGGATTCCAAAGTTGTTTGTGAAGAAGTTGCCCAGCTAGATTTGAGAAGAGAAAGAAGAATCATGGAGGACAATCTCAGGATGACTGGTTTAGGAGACGGGAAAATCAGCTTCAGAAAGACTGTGTTTGGGGAAGAGGTCGTTAATGGTAGGGCATATGGCTGGGAGAAAGGCAGCTGTGGCTAAGAAGCAGACTTTGGTATGGGTTGAGTTTGAGATGCCTGTGGAACATCCTAACCAAGAAGTCCAAAAGTAGGCCGTAGAATCCTTAGCTCTGCAGCTCAGCGTGGTTGAATCCACACTGGGGTCTTCAGCATGTAGGCGGGCATCCAAGTCATAGCAATGGATATTCGTAGACAGATGGTGTATAGACTAAGAAAACACCCTAGCTGAGAATAAAACCATGAGTCATAATGTCTACAATGTCAAGGACAAGATGTGACCTGGTATTCCATGCAAGAGTAGAGAGGCTTTAGAGGGAACTGTGAGTTTGGGAATACAGTTACTTCAGAATGCAAACAAAAAAGAAATGAGGGATTGCTTCACTGTCAGAAGAAATCATGCACATGAGAATCCTGGTTGATATTTGTTATGGGTTGATGGGGTTCTCCTAAAAGATATGTTCAAGTCCTATTCCCCAGTATCTGTGAGTATGGCCTTATTTGGAAAGAGTTTTTACATTATAATTAGCTAAGTTAACATGAGGTCTTCCTATATTAAAGAGGGCCCTAATGTGATGTTGTCCTTATAAAAAGAGGAGAAGAGACTTAGACAGGCACATGGGAACACAGAAGGAAGACCACCATGTGAAGACAGGCCAAGATTGGAGCTATGTGGCCAAGAGCCAAGAAATGCCAGGGGCCACCAGATGCTGGGAGGGACAAAGATGGGTGCCACCCTAGAGCCATCATGACCCTGCAGATTTCAGACTTGTGGCCTCCAAATCAATGAGAGAATAAATTTCTGTTGTTTAAATATACTAAGTCTGTGGTACTTTGTTACGACAGTCATGGGAAACTAACTCAGTATTTCACTGGTGGAAATTAGGATAAAGGGAGGCCAAAAGACCTGCCATACCACAAGTCATGTAAACAAGCTCAAGACCCTAAATAAATTAGCTAGTAGAAGAAATTGCTGCAGATTTCTTTATTGGGTTAGCAAATGCTTGTTTTCACTGAAGCTTGGTCTTTTAAGCGGGGGGGGGGGGGGAGGGGCGGGGAGACAGAAAGAGAACTTTGAGTTAAAATCTATTATTCTCCTTCAATCTTTGTAATGAAGAGATTGGACCCAAGTAGTCGTCAGCCCTTAATGAAAATCACTGGCATTCCTATTACTTTCCATGGTTTGTTTTCTCATAAATCAAAGAACAAAAGAATATTTTTTATAAGATCATCAGGGGTGAAGCAAGATTTCACAAGAAGAGAGATCACTGTGGAAAAATTTAAAAGGGGACAGATCTGTTTTCTCTTTAGTTTTTCTTTCTCCACCCTCAGGCTCGCCAAATAGTCTGCACAAATATCAGCTATTGCTCTGCCCCACCAAAGCCTGGATATGTTTCAAAATTGCCTTGAGGTGGACAATCTATTTAATTGAAAAGCTAAATACAAAAACAACCAAGTGCACATCAATCCATCATGATCGTAGAAGTCATTAACGGAAGTAGGAAGCCAGTAACAATCATTTAGTCAAGGCCCAGAGCTGTTGAAATGCAGATTCAAGTGCCCCAAGAGTAAACTTCTCTCTGGTTTTCAACTCTGCTCTCTGGGATCTGATGTCTTGCCGACTAGCTGGCCAGGTACTCACATTCTTGGTGACTTGGAAGAGGCCGGGAAACTTGGCATGCTCACAATAATACACACAACCCGCCTCTCTGTCCTCCCACAATCAGCTGAAACAGGCCTTTTCACTTTGATTAGAATGATGAACTTGGAAGTTCTAGAATGAAGCTGAAAACAGCTGTTATGGACTGAATTTTGTCCCCGCCCCCAAAACACGTTTTGCAGATCCTAACCTTTGCCTGTCATTGTAATCCCATTTCTGGATGGATTATGGTTGTTTACAATTGATGAATGAGGAGAGATTAGATTATGCTTGTTATGTTAATGGAGTAGGATTAACACGCATTTTCTTTCAATCTCTCTTTTGAGATATAAAAGATTTAGTAAGCAATCAATAGACTGAAAAGGGGAGTGGGATATATTCCAAGCTACAAGAAGATCGCCCAGGAGCAGAAACTCAGAGGAGACAAGCACCTTCCTTCAGCAGTGATAGAGAGAGAAAGCCTTCCCCTGGAGCCAACTCCTACTTTGAATTCACTTCTAGCACCCTCAAATGTGAGGAAACACATTGCTGGTAAAGCCACCCACTTGTGGTATTTCTGTTACGGCAGCACTAGATGACTAAGACAACGGTTACATGAAATTCCCCACTGTCTTCAGGCAGCAGCAGCTGCAACAATGAGGTTCATGTACTGAAATCGGTGGACTAGAGAAGGATTTGTGAAAGCCCTGAAAATATGGGGCTGGTCAAATGAAGCAGAGAATCGACCTGAGGGAAGAGAAAGAAGCCCAGGAGAAACAACAGCAGTAGTGGAAACCTGCTATGGGAGACACTGAAGGTCCTGGAGCCTGAGAGAGTAGAGGCCTGAGGCCAGAAGAGAGGAAGCAGAGAAGAAAGCATTTGAGGTTGGAAACGACAGAAAAGGACAAAGGATTTTCCTACTAAGGATGGGAAAATTAGACCCTTCTTCTTTCCCCAAAGCTGACCAGAATAGTGTTTTGCTAACTTCTTTGAAAAGGTGTTAGACGTGGAATATTCTCTGGCTTACTAATTTATAAAAAAATCAACTTAATCTTTCCCAGAGCAAATGCATTTGAATATCAGCAATATAGTTTCTCACACAGAGGTGGAGTTGACTGGGTCTAAATATGTTGCTCTTCCACCACGTAAAGCTTCGACGTTAAAGCTATGGTTACAGCTCACAGTGCTGTGAGCACTGTCAGACCCAGGTCCAAATCCTGGGTCCACCACTTACAGGATGACCTTGGATAAATGTCACGTTATTTCCAAGCCTCTGTTTTCTCATCTGCACAATGGGAGTAATAATATCTGAGACCCACAATCCCTTATCAGCAATTCTGCAATCCAGTTGGCTCTGAAAAACAGCGTCTTTTGCTTATTCTTTTTTTAAATTTGCAGGCAACTTGTTTGATGGCAAAGCCAGACCAATGTGAGAGTTTATATGGGTTTTATTTATCAAATTAAGCATGACGACTTCTGTGACTGCTGCAGAAATATGTTTACTAGTGTCATTCTGAACCTTGTTGACGGGTGTTATAAAAAATATAGTATATGCACAGACTTTCAAAAATATCAAAAATTCTGAGTTCTGAGGCACATCTGCCCAATGGATCTTGAAAAGGAATCAAGGACTTGTACCTTCAGGGTTGTTGGAAGCACTAAGCAAAGTAATGCGTGTCACCAGCTTGTAATGATGCCTAATCTCTCCTGAGAAAACCACTGCTGTAGAGTCAGGTCTGACTCACAGAGACCCTAGAGGTCAGAGTAGAACTACCCCTGTCAGAGTTTCCAAGGAGTGCCTGGAGGGTGCATTTGATAAATGCTAAGCAGATACAAACCATAGCTTATAATTACATGTATAAGGCAACTTTGAATAATGAATTGTACTGGTTTTATTCTTGTCCCTCTGGAATTCACCTGGGAGAAACACCAAACTCTGAAGCTCCAAATCCCTTTCACTGGTCCTGTCTCCTGAATAACTCACAGTTTTTGAGAAAAAGACCCCCCGGTAAGGAGGCTTTGAGTAACATTCTTGCTAGCATTGCAGAGTTAAGACTCAAAACCCAAAGCTTAGAAAAAATTCTGAATTCACAACTTCCAAGAATTATCAGGACAGGGCTTAAAGGAATTCTGAAGGTGGGCCCACTGCCTCCCAAAGATGGTGTTGTATGCTGGAGAGACGCCGGCTATGGAGTCAGAGAGGCTTCCGGCTTAGCTCTAGGCTGGGGGAATTTCTGAGTCTCAGTTTCCTGAAGTGTAAAATGGACAAATAATATTTACTTGAAAATTTCATCAAGACATGGAATCTGGTATGTGGAAGGCACTTACCGAGGGGCCTGCAGGCAGACACATGAAGAAATAAGGTCACTGTCAAATACAGTTCTGCCTTGCCCTTCATGGACCAGATTTTATGGATTAAATTGTGTCACCCCAAAATACATACCAAACTTCTGTACTTGTAGATATAATCCTATTGGGAAATAGGATTTTCTTTGCTATGCTAATTAGATCATACCTTAAAGGGGTAGGTTCTAGATCTAATCATTTCTGAGCTACAAAAACTTGCAGATTTGACACAGAGGCATGGACATACAGGACAAGACAGATGCCATATGAGGAAGCCGAGGAATCAAGGAATACCTACAGCTACTGACAAGGAAAGACTTATGATGGCTGAGACCCTACTGGGGCCTTTAGCTTCCAGAACCTAAGAAAAATAAATTTCCATTCTTTATAACCATACTAGTGGTATTTGTATTACAGCAGCAGTAGGCAACTAAGAAAACAGAGACCTGGTATCACAATGGTTAAGCATTCAGCTGCTAACCAAAGGGGCAGCAGTTTGAACTTACCCAGTTACTCCACAGGAGAAAGACCTGGCAACCTGTTCCCACAAAGATTACAGCCAAGAAAACCCTCTGGGGAAGTTATACTGTCTTACTGGGTGGGTATAGGTCAAAATTGACTCAACAACACCTAATAGCCACAACAGGCAACTAAGACGCCAGGCCTCCCCTGAGGAAAGGTTAAAGCCTTATCTTTACTCAAAAGTTGAAGGTAAAAGGCCAAGCAGAAGGAGCCCTCTGCCTATGAAGAGTTAGTTATGAGTCCACAATGGTGGGAACTAAGTATAAGTTCTTTCAGTCTCCCAGGTAGTCACCCTGTGCCTTCTTTCAGGACCTTTGATCCAACAGGCCAGGCATGCATGATGCCGGGCTGTGGAATTACAAGGTCACTTGTAATTCCGGAATGCGTACGGAGTCAATAAGGCTCATTAACATCCTGGATGCAGTTCTTGGCAGGATTATCCAGTCCCAGTTTGACTCTCACCTTTATAAAATGAATAATTTTAAGTGTACTTGGGAGGAGAAGGGATAATTCTAAGTGAATTCTTTCATAAAGAAGACGTTTCAACCAAATGATCACCTTGTCCTCATCTGTCCCAATCGGCACTAAAACCAAAAGTAGACCCACTCATGACAGAGGGTGGCCATGCAATTACTGCCAGCCAGAGGCCTATTTTTTTCCAACAGTTGGAGACTTCAACCGGAGTAACCATGTTTTCTTTTGACCTGAGCCGTAAGACTTGAGAAATGCTGGTGTAAGACACTGCTGACTTCCAGTGCCTTTTGGCTAGAGGGATGGTCTCCCCTTTCCCACCTTCTGTGGGATCCTTAGCCCCTCCTTCCATGTGCAACACAGTACTGAGGAAACACAGCTTTGAGGTGCTAGCCCTGCCTTAGTGTGGCAAAGCTTCCCAGACCTTCCTTTGGACGAGCAGCCCTTCTGTGAACTTACCTCCATCTCTTCAGAGCAGATGACTCCACAGGGGGACCAGCCATGTGGTCAGGTGGCAGAGTGGGAGTGACAGAAGAGGCGACAGAGAACGAACATGGGGCTGAAAAAAGGGGGAATATTTTAGAAATAATTTGACAGCTGATTTTTTTTTAATTATAAAATAAATAGCCATGAGTCCAAAATCTCAATGCGATCCAGTACAAAGATGAGAAGATAAGGGGATACAGAAACTAAAGCACTGGAAAAGAAACAACAAAAGCACAATTAAAGGGAATGGTAACACATGTGAACAGGTAACTACAGCTGTTCATTGTATCTTGGGGGGTTGGTTCCAGGACCTCTATGGATAACCAGAATCTGAATGTTCAAGTCCCGTATATAAGATGGCATAGTATTTACATACAACCTATGTATACTTTAAATCATTTCTAGATCACTTATAACACCCAATAAACTACAATGTAAGTGCTATGCAAACAGTTGTTGTACACTACTGCATTGTTTAGGAAACAATGACAAGACTTCAGGGGAACAAGCAGCGTTAGAGAGAAACTGAGGACCTGTGAGATGGCAGGAGGCAATAGCTGGGGATGCTAGTCAAAAGGAAACCTAAATTGCTGTGTAAACTTTCACCAAAACAGTAATAAAATAAACACAGATATATAACCATGAGTCTACACTGATACAAATAAATAATTGAATGCATAAATAAATGTGAAACAAAACTATTGCCCTGAGATCATCTTTAAACCTTAAACCTCAGACCAAAACCTTTTCCAGAAGTCAGCTCGGAACCAAATGAGAGTTGAACCTGATTAGTTGAATACGCTTGCTTTGAGAATTGAGCTCTCTCCAAGATTTATCTGCATGGGATTAGAGGGTCAGCAACATCTGGAGAGGTTAGCTGAGAAGTTAACCTTTAAAAGGCAGTGACTTTCTTTTAATGGGAGTGGAATAACTTAGAGAAGAAATTATTACACAACTTAGACTGTAGACAATGTTACTGACTTATACAGTGCAGAATTTATTGACCAGTGTACTTTTTGCTAAATATATTTTTCACAAAAAAATAAATAAACATAGGAGAGACAGCTCTTCCTCATAGAAGAATCTCAATTAATAAATAAACATACAAAAATGAAGAAAATAGAAAACTCAGCATTAGAACACCACAAGAATAATTGCTGTAGGCAAGACCGCTGGTAGGTGCTAAAATTAGTAGGTGAAAGTTCAAACAAAAATATGATATTTGCATAGTCTCAAAGTTTTCCCCCATCATGCTTATTAAATGCAAAGAGAAAACTTGAAACTTTATAGTGCAGAAACCCAGCAGTTACCATGTCAACCAAGTGTATTAGTTTCCTAGGGCTACTGCAACAAAAGGGCCCTGGTGGCACAGTGGTTGTGAGCTATGGCTTCCAGCTGAATCTACCAGCTGCCTTTTGGAAACCCTGTGGGGCAGTGCTACTACGAGTTGGAGTCTACTATGAGTTGGAATTTACGTGATGTCAATGGGCTTTTTGTTTGTTTGTTTTTCATTCTGCAGTATGACCTCAGAAACCCTGGTGGTATAGGGGTTAAGTGCTAACAGTTGCTAACCAGAAAGTCAACAGTTCAAATCTGCCAGGCACTCTTTGGAAACTCTATAGGGCAGTTCTACTCTGCCTGCACAGTCGCTGTGAGTTGGAATCGACTTGATGGCAGTGGGTTTGGTTTGGTTTTAGTTGACCTCATCACTGACAACATCTTCAAAGACACTATTTCCAAACAAGCTCACGTTGACAAGTTAGGATTTCAACCTATGTTTTTGAGAGGACACAATTCAATCCATAACACTGAATGATTGTGGTTAACATCATCAGCATTAAGATGTACTGACAACATGTAGCCCCTGATATTTTGCCCTGAGGAGGATATTCTTACCCAAAATGCATAACTAAATAAATAACAAGAAAACATCTGACAAACCCCAATGGAGGAACATTCTTCCAAAGGACCTAACCATTACTTTTCAAACTTCAATTTGGTGGGGGGGGGGGGTTGGGGGTAGGGGTGGGAGTGGGGTGGGTAGTAATAAGTAGAAATGGTACAACATAAAACAACTTTCAATTTTTCCCAAAGAGTAGTAGATCCTAGGGCAATTTGAAATGCGCAATTTTGAAAAACCTAAACTACCTCTACTGGGGCTAACTCAGACTGCATCATTAATCTGTCTTGGTCATCTAGTGCTTTTATAATGGAAATATGACAAGTAGATAGCTTTAACAAACAGAAAGTTATTTTTCTCACAGCTTAGGAGGCCAGAAGTCTGAATTCAGAGAGCCAGCACTAGTGGAAGTGTTTTTCTTTCTGTCAGCTCTGAAGGAAGGGCTACAGCAGCCCTAGAAAATTAAGACAGAATTTGGTACCAGGAGTAGGGTGCTGCTCTAACAGGTACCTAAAATGTGGAAGCAGTTTTGAAACTGTGAGAGTAGTCAGAAGCAAATTAGGAGAGCTGTTACACTGGAGACAGCATAGGTGTTGAGAAGCTGCATCAGAGGGGCAGAACCAGGAGATCAGCACAGGACAGCATCAAGCAGACTCGTGGAGCAGACAGACCTGACACCTTCTGGCGTGTCTCCAGGCACTTATCGGTGGAGCTACAGAACTTTGGAACACTGCCCCAGCAGGGCAGACATAGGTGGAGAAGACTGAGGGACCAAGAGGTCAAGGAACCAGGAAGCAGAAGCTGAAAAGAAGAGGAACAGAGTAAACAGAGCCACCTCAGTCTGAAAGGGCATGCCTACAACTCCTGGGATGTCAAAGGGTAGAGTCCCCCCCGCCCCCCAGAGGGACTAGAAGAATGGTGTGTCCAAAGACAAGGAGCAGAACTGCAATTCCGGTGGGTCTAGCAGGCTGAACTGAAACCAAGGGCTGAGAAATTTTCCCCCAGAATCCAGAGAGTTGGACCAATATCTAGAGTCTGGAGGTCAGGGCCATTGTGTAAATGGTTTCAGAAAACAAAGGATTACTTTTAATATTTGAGGGCTGCTGTAGTTAATGTATTCTGCTGACTTGCTTGGTACCTGTTATGCCTTCTTTTTCTGAAATTTCTTCCATTTGTAATGGAAATATATATCTTATCTCTATCTTATGCCTGTTCTACCATTGTACCTTTGGAAGAGATAACTCATATTCTAGATGTCATACACAGAGAAGAATTTTTGGATTTTGGACTTTGAGTTGAATTAAGTCTTTTGCTATGCTATTATGGGGTGACTATGTTTTACATGTGGCAAGGACATGAATTTTTGAGGGCCAAAGGATAGAATGTCATAGATGTGTCCCCCCAATATCCATCAACTTGGCTTTTACATAATTCCCTGTATTGCATGGTTATTCTCCATTATATGATTATAATCTTATGTTAAAGAGGATTTGCGTAGAGTATAACACTGTTACGAAGGTCATATCCCTGATTCATTGTAAAGAAACTTCCCTGGAGTATGACCTCCACCACCATTTATCCTACAAGAGGTAAAAGGAAAGGAAAGCAAGCAGAGAGTTGAGGGAAATTCATACCAAAAAGAAAGCAGTGCTAGGAGTAAAGCACATCCTTTGGAACCTGGGTTCCTACACCTGAGAAGCTCTTTTACCAGGGGAAGATTGATGACAAGGACCTTCTCCAGACACAGCTGAGAGAGAAAGCCTTCCCCTGGAGCTAATACCTTGAATTTGGACTTGTAGCCTACTACATTGTGAGAGACTAAATTTCTTTGTTAAAGCCATCAACTTGTGGTATTTCTGTTGCAGCAGCACTAGACAACCAAGACATTTTCCTTACTTGTCTTTTTGAATTGTTCAGTTTTTGGTTTTTAATCATTCCGTTTTTAAAAATTGTGTTTTCATTTTTTTGTTTGTTTTTCTTTGCTTGGTTTTAATCATCTTTTTTTATTCCCCCTTCTACTGGTCTGTAAGTTATACACTGCTTTATTGATTATCCTTGTGATGGATTAAATTGTGTCTCCCCAAAAATATGTGTAATAATTTCGATCGGCAGGATTCCTTGTATTCTGTGATTGCCCTCCATTTTGTGATTTCTTTGTGCTGTAAATCCTAATCTCTGCGTGTGGTTAATAGAGTGGATTATGTTAGAGAGGATTAGAGTGGGATGGTAAATCCCTTCCTAAGGTCATCTCCCCGCTCTATTCAAGTTTCCCTGGAGTGTAGCTTGCACCACTTTTTATCCTTTTACCATACAAGAGATAAAAGGAAACTCAAGGAAGCAGAGAGTTGGGAATTTCACACCATCAAGAAAGCAGTACTGGCAGTAGAGTGCGTCTTTCAGACCTCAGGTTTCTGCTCCAAGATGCTCCCCAACTAAAGACTGATATAATACAAGGACTTTCCTCCAGGGCCAGGAGAGGGAAAGCATTCCCCTAAAGCAGACACCATGAATTCGGACTTGAAGCCTACTGGACTGCGTAAGAATAAACTTTCCTTTGCTAAAGCCATCCACTCATGGTATTTCCATTAGAGCGGATGACTAAAACAATACTATAAATTAATATACATCCTTAAGTCTGAATTTAATTAATGTCTCTATGTTTCGCCTATACATTTCAAAGACCTTAGAGCATCCTACTTCTGTTTACTCTTGCTGGCATGCTGCCATGTGGTATTTTTAATTCTATATTGTTTATGGAAAGCCTGGTGTCATAGTGGTGAAGGCTTTGGTTGCTAAACCAAAGTTCAGTGGTTCAAATCCACCAGGAACTCCTTGGAAACCCTCCTGTGTCCTAGGGTCACTGTGAGTCAGAATTGACTCAAGAGAAACAGATAATCTTGTTTTTATTTTTGTTGTTTGTTTTTTGCATTTTAAGACAATATTGGAGCTCTGCTGGGGAGGTGGAAACCTTAGTGACATAGTGGTTAAGTGCTAGGGGGCTAACCAGAAGGTTGGCAGTTCAAATCCACCAGGCTTTCCTAGGAAACTCTATGGGGCAGTTCTACTCTGTCCTATAGAGTCACTCACTATGAGTTCAAATCAACTCAACAGCAGTGGGATTTGGGTTTGGGTGAGGCAGGTTAAGAGCTCAGCTGCTAACCAAAAGGTTAGCAGTTTGATTCCACCAGCCATTCCTTAGAAACCCCATAGGAATAGTATTATTCTGTCCTATAGAGTTGTTATGAGTCAGAATCAACTCAATGGCAATGAGTTTGAGTTTTCTTTTTGATTTCAGATAATATTATTTTTATATAGTTTATATTCAGTTACATGTATCACATATTCACCATTTTCTTTGTTCTTTATTTCTTCCTCTATCTCACATCTTTCTTGCAAGATGTCTTCTTCCTAAAGGAAAAGTCTAAAGTGCACTGATAGCAAACTCTCAGTTTCGCACTGTCTCATAATGACTTCATTTTGTTCTCATCTTTAAAATATACTTTTGCTGGGTATAGAATACTAGGTTGGCAATTATTTTCTTTAAATGAACTGATAGTTTTATTCTACCAGCACCTGGCTTTCTTTGAAAATATTTAGAATTTTGCTATTGCCTAATTGACAATTCTTTGAAAATAATCTCCCCCTCCCCACCCAGTTGATTTTGCAGTCTTATTAGTCTTTAGTATGCTGAAACTACACAACAGTGAGTCTAGGTGTAGATTTCTTTGTAGTTTTCCTCCTTGTCATTCTGTAATCTGTGGATTGATGACTTGAATTCTGGTAAGTTCTCAGCCATTATCTCTTCAAATATTATATTTTTCTAATTTGTTTTCTCCTCTTTTGGGACTTTGACTAGATAAGTGTTATGTCTTCTTGCTCCATTCTCCAAGTCTGTCAAAATCATTATCACATTTTCTATATTGTCGTCTCTATGCGATCTTCACTGTACTCTAGATAATTTTTTCTGACCTGTAGTTCAATTTGCTAAGTTTTTCTTCTGTCATAAATTAGCCAAGATTAAAGACATACATCAGGCTTTTAATTTTGGTCACTGCATTTTTTTAGTTTGGGAAATTCTATTTGGTTCTTTTTAAATCTGTTTAGTCGATTTTTGTAGTTTCCTTTTACTGATTGTTTTAGTCAGCAAGGGCTGCTGCAACAGAAATACCGCAGAGCGGATGGCTTTAACAAAGGAAGGTTTATTCTTACATATTCTGGTAGGCTGCAAGTCCATATTCAGGGTGTCTACTCCAGGGGAAGGCTTTTCCCCCTTATCAGCTCTGGAGGAAAGTCCGGTATTGCATCAGGCTTTGTCCAGGGAGCATCTTGGCGCAGGAACCTCAGGTCTGAAGGACGTGCTCTTCTCTTGGTACTGCTTTGCTGCTTTCTTGATGGTAGGAGGTTCCCGATTCTCTGCCTGCCTCTCTTTCCTTTTATCTCTTGCAGAATGAAAGGATTGAGGGTGGGGCAAACCATTCTCCTGGGAAACACCCTTTACAGTGGAGCAGGGAGGTGATCCTATGAAGGGATTTACAGTCCCACCCTAACCCTTTAACATACGGCATAGGAAAATCACAAAATGGAAGAGAGTCACAAGATACTGGGAATCATGGCCCAGCCACGTAGCTACACATATTTTTGGGGGGGGGGGGCACAATTCGATCCGTGAGGCTGATGATTGCTGTAGCTGAAGTTTTTACACATCTCTTTAGTTTTACACGTCTCTTTAGTTCTCAGTCTCGATGGTTTATTCCTTCTGTGCTTGGTTATTTTTTGACTATATGCTGTTCACTACCCTTGAAAATTTATTCGGAGAAAACATTTGAAACCCTGGATGAAGGTAATTTGCTACTGTGAGGCTTACCATTTGTATTTGCTGGGTACACAGGCGCATTTGAAACAAAATTCACTTCAAAGTGTTTTGTGGTTTCTTCTGTAGTTTCTTTGTTTTTGTTTATGTAACCATCAAAATGAAGTGGACTGGGGTTGCAGGTTTGTGGAAATATCAATGTGTTGTAACTTCTTAGAGCAGTTTTCTTCCACCCCGCCCCGCATCAGAGCGCTTTTTCCTGCCATCCTCGGCATGGAAGTATGTTTACTTTTGTTTCATCCTTGCCTAAAAGTTTGACACAGATTAGTAGAGGAAGGGCAAACTCTGGGCTTTGATTTTGTTCGTCGTGTCCTGAGATGCCTAAAGAATCAAAGTTCAAGTTTTCCCGAAGTGGCAAACGCCCTCAGGCCAAAAATAGCTTGGAGGTTCCACTTAATCTCTAGAACTCTCCTTTTACTCTTGACTTTGGACTGTTGTTTCCTACGCTCTTGCCCGATCCTTGATATTTTTAAGCAGTTAAAAAAAATTTTTTTTTAGTCAACATTTTTGATTGTTTTCACTGGGGGTTGACCGTAAGCCCCTATCGCGACTTATTCCTGGAAATGGAAGACCCTGGTCTTTCTGGGCTTTGTTGAGCTTCACATTTAGAAGCAGCAAAACCAGAACGAACTGCTACACACAAATTAACACACTGTCGAAGCTTCTTAATGCTGCTGTAACAGAAACACCACAAGTGGGTAGCTTTAACAAAGTAATTTATTTTCCCAAAGTGTAGAAGGCAGGAAGTCTGAGTTTAGGGCACTAGCTCTCTGGCCACTTAAGGGAAAATCCTCACCTCTTTCAGCCACTGGTCTTCGGCTCCTTGGTGGTCTCCTTACGGTACTAATCTTTCTCATTTGTGCTTTCTTGCTTCTATGCTTAATCCGCTCTTTTTATTTCTCAGAATGATGGGTTTAATGCATAACCATATTTGATGTGAAGGTATTAAGATAACAGAGAAAATCCTATTCCCGAATGATATTACATCCACAGATATACCCCAAACCCACAGCCCCATCAAGTTGATTGTGACTCCTAGGGCCCCTACAGGACAGAGTAGAAATGTCCTGTAGTGTTTCCTAGGAGCACCTGGTAGATTCGAACTGCCAACCTTTTGATCAACACCTATAGCCCTTAACCATTACCCACCAGGATTTCCATCCACAGATAGAGGTATTAGAATTTATAGCATACCTTTTTTGGTGACAAAATTCAACCCATAACACATATGGAAAGGCAAACTTTTTTTTTTTAAGTCTTCTTTACTTCAGGAAAGGAGTGATTGCAAGATTCTCTTAAATATTCTACAACAATTAAATTACATAAAACTTTACAGAAATGCATACCGGAAACATTTTGTAAAAAACGTAATTTTTTAACCACTACCATATGATCAGGGCTCAAAGGATGTATGAGGTAAAGAGAGTGGGTAGAAAGACACTGCTCCTGAGTCTGCCCTGGTTTTGAAAGTCTCCCTTTCAGCATTGATGATGCCCTCCCAGCCTCTCGTCCTGTCTCATATCCAAGGCTCTCAACTTGCACATTCATTTTGGAAACAATTGAAATGTAAATCCTGTTTCGGCAGTGTGAGAATCACTACTTGCAAGATTTCAAAACTTCCTGATTCCATAAGATGTGGTGCAGGGCTTGAGTATCATCCCAGAGGCCCCAGCCATCTGCTTACTGTTAGAAACTGGTTACTCTAGTCATCTCCTCCCAATGGTGGTGTAATGGTTAAGCACTTGGCTGCTAACTGAAAGGCTGGCAATGCACACATTCACCTAGCAACTCTGCGGGAGAAAGACCTGGAGATCTGTTACTAAAGACTATAGCTTAGAGAAAAGAAACTTATGGGGTAGCTCTACTCTGTCTCATGGATTGGCTCTGAGTCCAAACTGACTCAGCAACAACTGATGACAATGGTATTTATCATACTGGTGTCCCTAGGTGGCACAAAGAGTTGATACACGTGACTGCTAACTAAAAAGTGGGAAGCCAAAGGTCACCCACACGTGGCTTGGAAGAAAGGCCTGTTGATCCACTTCTGAAAAACTTCAGCAACTGAAACCCCAGAGGAACCCACAGTTCTACTCTGATGGCACCTGAGGTCACCATGAGCTGGCATCGACTTGATGGCAACTGGTACTTATCATGCCAAGTTGGACCAACTTTTTAAATGTTTAATTTATACCCATAAGTTTTTTTCTCTTTTTACTCTTCAAATGGAATTAATTAAACTGTGGGAAAAAGGGAATTCTTCTCTATTCTGAATTGGCAAATAAGTTTCAATTTACAGAGCAATTCTGGTTGATTTGATTGCAAAGTCATGTTTTAGAGGTTACTGAAGTTGCTTTCAAGTTCAGTAGGAAGGACTGAGGTCCATTAGCAAAATACAGAAGGGAGGGCCCAACACACTTCAAATAGTTGTCATCTTTGTTTTAGTTCAACAAATATTTATTGAGTGCCTGGTATATGCCAAGTACTGTGTAAAGTGAGGAGTCTTTTTATTTGTTTGTTTTGTATTGTGTTTGTTTTAAATAAAGGAGACATGGGTCCTGCCTTTGAGAAGTGGTGGCAGTATAAACAGTTACAACACAGTGTGGAACATGTAGTAACAGAAGTGTGTGCAAGGTCCACCTAAGACATTAAACTGGGGTAAAAACAGTATCTTCAACAAATGGTGCTGGCCAAATTGGATATCCATCTGCAAGAAACTGAAAGAAGATCCATCTCTTACACCTTATACAAAAACCAACTCTAACTGGATAAAAGACCTAAATATCAAACCTAAAACAATAAAGCTCATCCAAGAAAAAGTAGGAACAACAACGGAAGTTTTAATACACAATGAGGACAGACTCCAAAATCTGTCAAAGAAACCTCAATCAACAGAAGAGAAAGTAGATAAATGGGAACTATTAAGAATCAAACACTTTTGCTCATCCAAAGACTTTATTAATAGAATTAAAAGAACACCCACAGAGTGGGAAAAAATATTTGGCAACTCTACGTCAGATCGACGCCTGATCTCCATAATCTATAAGATACTACAAAATATCAATAAGAAGAAGATAAACCATCCAATTAAGCGATGGGCAAAGGAGATGGACAGATACTTCACTAAAGAGGAGATCCAGGCAGCCAAAAAACACATGTGGACATGTTCACGATCTTTAGCTATTAAAGAAATTCAAATCAAGACAACAATGAGATACCATCTCACTCCAACAAGATTGGCCATGATCCAGAAAACACAAAACAACAAATGTTGGAGAGGCTGTGGAGAAAGTGGAACCCTCCTACACTGTTGGTGGGGTTGCAAAATGGTCCAGCCTCTTTGGAAGGCAATCTGGTGCTTCCTTAAAAAAATGGATATTGATATACCATTTGACCCAGTAATTCCACTACTTGGAATATATCCTACAGATTCAAGGCCTTTCACACCAACGGACACATGCACCAGAATGTTTATCGCGGCACAGTCCACAATAGCAAAAAGGTGGAATCAACCCAGATGCCCAACAATAGAAGAATGGATAGGTAAACTGTGGTACATATACTCAATGGAGCACTACTCAATGATAAAGAATAACGATGACTCCAGGAAACATCTCATGACCTGGTTTCAACTGGAAGACATTATGCTGAGTGAAAGTAGTCAGTGACAAAAGGACAAATATTGTATGAGACCTCTACGATAAGATCTCAAAAACAGACTTGTGTATAGAAGAAAAGACTCTTTGATGGCTGCAAGGGAGGGGAGAGAGTGAGGGCAAGGGGGAGGGTTTAGATTAAATAGTTGCTAGAAATCTGGTTGGGTGAAATCGGTGACAGCACACATTAGAAACTAGAACAATATTAAGTGGACTTCAGCATAACTTGAATACTCCTTCCATCTTAATCCAACATTGCAAGGATAGAGTAGCTGGGGCAGGGAGCAGGGGACCATAATCTTAGGCGAAATCGAGGCCAATTGGCACAACTAGCATTTTTCTAAGAGGGCTCTCTGTACCCCACACTGGTGAGTGGAGTCTGGGGTCTTAAAAGCTGCCAAGCTGCCATCCGAGAACACAGCGAATGGTCCCAACTCAGCGGGAATGGATACTCACTGAGGACCAAAATGACATGGGGTAAAGACAACCCAGAAGAGAGAGAGACCCACATCAGTGGGTGCCTACATTGACTTGGGACCGGAAGAACCAGATGGTGCCCGGCCACCACCAGTGACAGCCGCAATGGAGCTCACTAAGTTGAGTCTCACTGGCAGCAAAAGAATAAAAAGGGGTGCACTCTGAGATCCCTACTAAAAGACCTCAATTGATGGTCCAGAGGTTTTGAGGTTCCCCTGGGAGCATGGCCCCTGGCCCTGATGCTGCCCTTGTTCATAAATCATAATGGAGGTCCACTCTTTGGACAGGAATGGATTGGACTTGGCAATGCAGAGTGACCATGTATTGGATGGACTTTATGATTCTATACATCTATAGGATGTCATCCTGCTGACTTCTGGCTGGAGAGAGGAGAGTGGGTGGAGAGGAGGGGAAAAGAGACTGTTGGGAGAATGAGACATGTATGGAGCAGAGAAGAATAGTGTGCTGTCACCAGACAGGGAGAGCAGTGGAAGCTGCATATAGGTGGGCATGTAAATTTATACGGGAATGTACATTTTCACTCAGTCATACTAAATAAATAAATTTTTTTTTTTAAAAAAAAAGAAGCGTATGCAAAGTCCATAGGAAGCAGTAAGGCTAGGGCATTGGGGATATATGCTAACAAGGAGGCTGGATGGTCTCAGCTCTGGTCTGAATCTACCCTCTTCTCTCCTCAACCACTTCACTTCCCAAAGGTAGAGCTTCAGTATATGACCAGGTTCTGGGCATATTTCCAGGCCCAGTTTCAAATCTATTAAGACAAATTCTCTCCTTCCGTTAAAGAGACCTGATTCGATTGCTGGCCATTGCAGCCTCAAGCACAGCCTCCGTCAGTGGAGGCTTGTGTGTTGCTATGATGTTGAACAGTTTTCGGAAGAGCTTCCAGATGAAGACAGACGAGGGAAAAAGATTTAGCAACCTATTTCCAAAAATTAGCCAATGAAAATCCTATAGATCACAGCAGTCAGATCTGTAACTGATTGTGGGGATGGTACAGGATCAGAAAGTGTATTCTTTTGTTGTACAAGGATTTGCTATAAATTAGGGGCCAACTGCCATGAAACTAACAACAATATGCTTACACAGCAAGGCTGGGAATCTGCGTTTTTCACCACTTTTCCCTGCCCCAGTCTCATCCTTGGTGATTTTGATGCACTCTAAAGATTTAAAACTACTGCTTTTAAGGACAGAACAACAATGGTTACAAGGAAACTGAAGCCCTAGATAAGTGACCAGGTAGTAAGACAGCACTAATTTGGGATTTGACTTCTTGATTTGGAGGTTTAAGGTCATGCTTTCATGAGACATTACAGTTAATTGGCCTAATAGTGAGCTTAGTGCTTCTGTTCTACCTTCTAGTTCTTTACATGGTGGTGTGATCATACAGACTTGCAAGGTATGACAACTGGTCTTTATTCTTCTGGAGCAACGAGGAAAGAGAGTTAGGAATAGAGGGAGGACATGGAATGTGTGGATAAGTGCCTCCATGAACAACTTTCTCCTTTGTCATGAGACCAGAAAAACTGAATGGTGCCCGAATACCATTACTGAACATTTTTGATCAAAGATTCTATAGAAAACATAGTTTATAAAGAAAATAGTGTAACAGAGTGACCATGTCATGTGTGCACTTCATAGTTCCATGCATCTATAGAATGTCGTCCTGCTGACTTCTTATTGGAGGCAGGGAAGAGGGTGGGAAAGAGAGAGTAGGAGATTGTTATGAGGATATGACATGTACAGAATGGAGAGGAGTGTGCTGTCACTGGGCAGGGAGAGCAACAGGAGCTGAACATCGTCGGGCAAGTAAATTTATATGGGATTGTACATTTTCACTCAGTCATAATAAAAAAAAGAAAATAGTCTACTTTCTATTTTGGTGAGTAGTATTTGGGGTTGTAAAAGCCTGTGGTCGCCCATCTAAGGCACTCTACTGGTTTCACCCTTTTGGGAGCAATCAAGAGTGAAGAAAACTAGAGATATAAGAATAAATTAGTCTGAAAGACTAATGGACCACAACTACCACTGCCTCCACCAGGCTGAGTCCAGTACAACTACATGGCACCCGGCTACCAACACTGACTGCTCTCACAAGGGTCACAAGAGAGGGTCCCGGACAGAGCTGGAAAAAAACACAGAATAAAATTCTAACTCAGACAACAATACCATATGTACTGTTCTGACAGAGACTGGAGAAATCCTTTAGAGACTGGGACACCCTTTAGCTCAGTAATGAAGTTACTCCTGAGGTTCACACTTCAGCCAAAGATTAGACAGGCCCATAAAACAAAGCAAGACTAAAGGGGCACAAACAGCCCAGGGGCAAGGAATAGGCAGGAGAGGACAGAAAAGCTGGTAATAGGGAACCCAGGGCTGGAAAATGAGAAAGTTGAAATGTCATGGGGTTGTTTCTGATATATACTGTCAGAAAACAGTATATGTACTAATTGTTTGATGTAAAGCGAGTTTATTCCGTAAACCTTCATCTAAAGTACAATAACAAAAAATAAAAAAGATTCCATAGAAGAATCCTGATCAAAAGGGGAGAAATGCAGAATAGAATTTAAAAATCTCAGGGATTCTAACAATGGAGGGTGGATGAAACCCTGAAGTTAGTGCCCTGAGATACTCTTTAAACCTCAAACCAAATATAACCCCTGTCTTAGTCATCTAGTGCTGCCGTAACAGTAACACAAGTGGATAGCTTTAAAAAAGAGAAGTTTATTTTTCCACAATCCAGTAGACTAGAAATCTGAATTCAGAGCATCAGCTCCAGGGAAAGGCTTTCTGTCTGTGTCTGCTCTGGAGGAAGGTCACTGTGACGCATGTCTTTCCTCTGGGAGCATCTCAGCACAGGAACCTCAGGTCCAAAGGACACACCCTGTTCCTGGCACTGCTACCTTGGGAGTACGAGGTTCCTATGCCTCTCTGCTCACTTTTCTCCTTCATATCTCAGAAGAGATTGGCTTAAGACACTATCCAGCCTTGTAGAATTCATCAATATAACAGTCTGTACCCAAAAAACTAGATGGCATTGCCATCTAGTCAATTCCAACTCATAGCAATGCTATAGGACAGAGTAGAACTGCTACACAGAGTTTCCAAGGAGACCCTGGTGGACTTGAACTGCAGACCTTTTAGTTAGCAGATGGGGCACTTAACCACTACACCACCTGGGTCTCCATAATTGCCTCTAATCCATTTTATGAAATTGTAGTGATAGAATTCATAACATCTAAGAAAATCCCATCAGATGACAGAATGGTGGACAATCATACAATACTAAGAACGACGGCCCAGAAAAAATTAATACACACCTTTTCTGGTGGCACATAATTCAATCCATGATACCTCCTGAAGTCTCCTTAAAACCAAACAATGGTTTAAGTAGTAAAAAAAAAGTCTGTCTTGAACATTATTCTCTTTTAAGAACTATCCATTTGGGATCAGGAAACCCTGGTGACTTAGTGGTTAGGTGTTGTGGCTGCTAACGAAAAGGTCAGCAGTTCACATCCACTAGGCACTCCTTGGAAACTTTACGAGACAGTTCTATTGTGTCCTGTAGGGTCGCTATGAGTTGGAATTGACTAGATGGCAATGGGTTTGCTTTTGGTTTGGTATATATGGTCAAATATACAACAGCAACTTGAAAGATTAGATAGAAACCTTGAGGGTCAGAGGGTTTATATTAACGGGGGAAGAACAACTCAGATAAGGAGGGTGCACAGCTTGAATGTAATCAGTGTCAGTGAATTGAGGAAACTGTTGAATGGTGTATGTTTTGCTGTGTATATTTTCAACACCAACAAGACAAAAATTTTCAAAGAAATACAGTCAAAGATTTATAACCAGAGAGAGAGAAGCAGCTACTTCAAGTAAGTTGAATTCTAAGGTCCCTGGGTGGCACAAATGGTTTGCACTGGGCTGATGACTAAAAGATAGGCAGTTCAAACCCATCTGGCAGCAATGCAGAACAGGGCTGGTGATCTGCTTCCATGAAGATTACAGCCAAGAAAATCATACGGAGCTGTGCTGTTTTGTAACACATAATGTCTTTCCAAATTCATAAACCAATAACAACAGATCAAATGAGTTTAGTTCGGCAAACCTATTCAATGCAGTCAGGATAATGGAATAACTTGCAGATGTGATCATACAAACACTGACATTCATCTTTTAAAAAATCATGGAGATCACAAAACAATATATGCATAAATTTTTGAACAGGAGATTAACTTGAGTGGAAAGCTTCCAGCCAAACACAATTTTAAAACATCGTGGAGAAACAAATACACGCTAGAAGCTCAGAGAGAGGCAAATACCGTGTGCACTAAGTGTCAAAAAGAGAGATTCACAAACATATAGACCTATTAGTTTTATGTGAATTCCTAGCAAAATTCTGGAAATGTTTAATAAATAGAGTTTCCAAGCACTTAAAAATGGTGTGTTAATCCTTAAAAGTTGACCTGGAGTCGACATAAATAAATCCACATCTGCCTTTTATTTTAAGTAACATCAGCCATTTGTTGAAAGTGCACAAATTAAAAATTACAAATAAAACAATACACCTACTAAGCTAACCTCACCTTTTTTGATAAGTTTGCTAGAACATTAGAATGATGAATTTAGCTTATGTTGGTTTTTGCCAGACATTTAACAGAAAAAATTGATAGATATAACCATTTTTATTTATTGAGAGCCTACTATGTGCCAAGGAGTGTGCTAAGTGTTTTGATATACTAATTTATTTAACCCCATTCTTATAAATAAAAGCAATTATCGTCATTTGACAAGCGAGGAAACTAAACGGAAATTTCATCAGCTAACTTGTCAAAAGTCCTATAGCTAGGACACGCTGGAGTTTAGATTTGAACTGGGGTCTAATCTGAGATCAAAGATAGGGTGCTTAACTATATTTCAGATGGATGGAGTCAAAGTTAGGTAAAATGCCAAGTCCAGAAAGGATTGATCTATGGATTTATGCCAACCTGAGGCAAATCACTAGTAGTAGCTGCCATGGATCTAGAAAATTGGCCCAGGACTGATCAACATTTTTATTAGTGACTTGGATAGAGATACAGACTATGGGCTTATCAAATTTACAGATGGCAGAAGGCTAGATGGAAGGGATAGCTAATACGGCAAATGAGAGAATCATGACTCAAAATGATCTTGACAAATGGGAGTAATAGCCAAGAGCTAACAAGCTGAAATTTAATAAGGATCACAGTAAAATCCTATACTCTTTAAATCCTATGCAACATAAGCATAATTAGGGAAACCCAGTTTAAAACTGTAAGAAAAAAATGAGAAACCTAAAAGATTAATTACAGTATCCTGTAGATTGAGTTCAACATGATACAAAAGCAAAGAGAGACCTAATGTAATTTTATATCTAATTGGCTCCCTGAATCATTCCTTTCCACATTATAACAAATCTAGGTGTGAATTATTTTAAGATGCACCTGCATTTTAGTACCATCGAAAAAGAAAGAAAAAAAAATCATCAATTAAACTAGGACATAATGCTTTCATATCACTCAGCACTTGAACCTTAAAATTTTTAATAGACAGATCTTTTTACCACACATCATTTGTGCATAAATATAAAAGGAAAATATATGAGGAATAAATTGGCTGAAGTATTCCCCAGAGTCCATTCAGTCTTCTGAAACACATTTCAGTTCAGAGTTGTCCATATATGTCCTGTTTTTGCACACAAAACCATCCTCTGTGCCATCAGAGTGTGTCATTAGCTTTGCATCTTATTTTCTCAGGGGTTTTCTTCTAAGCCGCCCTGCTCTCAATTTTTTTTTTTATTATGATTGAGTGAAAGTGTACAATCCAGTTTAAATTTGCATGCCCGCCTATCTGCAGCTCCCCGTGCTCTCCTTGCCTGGTGACAGCACACTCCTCCCTTCCATTCTGTATGTGTCATGTCCTCTTAACAATCTCCTGTCCCCTCCTCTCTACCCTCTCTACTGCCCTCTAGTAAGAGGCCAGTAGGAAGACGTCCTGTAGATGCATCAAGTACACACACGATATGGTCACTCTGTGTCTTGGAGTCCAATCCACTCCTGTCAGAAGAGTTGACCTCAGTAATGATTTATGATGGGTGCAGCAACAGGTCTAGGGGCTGTGCTCCCAGGGGAACCCCCAGGCCTTCGGACCATCAACTGTGGTCTTTTAGTGGAGTTCTCAGGGTGCACTCCTTTTTTTATCATGTTGCCACTGGGACTCAGCATTGTGAGCCTCATCACAACTGTCATTGGTGGTGGCCAGGCATCATCTGGTTCTTCCAGTCACATGTCAATGTAGTCACCCATTCAAATGGGTTTTTTGTCTTCCGGGCTGTCTTTCCCCATGATGTTGTTGTCGCTGGTGATCATCTGTTCCAGCCGAGTTGGGACCATTTTGGTGTACCTCAGGTGGCAGCTTGCTAGCTTTTAAGACCCCAGAGACTGCTCACCAACATGAGATGCAGAAGTCTCCTTTAGCAATAGGCTAGTTATGCCACGTGGCCCTGATGTCTCCTGAGCCTGCTCTCAAATTTTAATTCTGGTCTTTTCTTAATCTTTTCAGAAGGCAGCAAAAGAGGATTTAGAAAAACAACTAGGATGGTATTACCTCCTGAAATGGTCCTTAAGTTGTTGAACGTAAAATCAATGTACTGTAGTTTATTCTTGCTATTTAGTTTACTTGTAACAGTTCATTCACACTATTAGAAACATGAAGAAGATTGGCATATATGTAGGCAATGATAATTATATCATGTTGGCCAACCCCAATTGTAAAACACCATTAAGCACAAGATGCATCCTGATTTCAAACATAAAAAGTTGCATGTCTAATAACCAATGAAATTCAATAATTAGGTGTACTTGAAGGTTAAGCCCTCCAGACTTTGGGTTCTATCTTGTCCCATGGCTAGGAAAGTTCACAAGACTCTTAGATTCACGGATTTAATACTGATAGTTCTATCTACTCAGGTGTGACAGTATAATCATGCATCATTTTGCTAAGAGAACAGTTTGAATCCTCAGCTTCCAGGCAGAAGCATGAAGCAGTCACTCAGAAGGAAAGTGACCTTGCTGTGCTTATATCCTGTGGCCCCACCTCAGCCCCACCTGCAGCATCTTCCTGCTTCTCTATATCTCATGGAATGGGCAGCAGTGGTCACAAACCTCAGTCTTTCCTGAAATGTTTGGTCATGAATTTGGTGATTTCCAAACCACACAGAATGTCTCTTTTATAAATATAATAGCTAAGACTATAAAAATCAGAATTAAGCAGACTTGGGTTTTGTCCCTGAAACTCCTAGATGTAAGACATTGGATGAATTAGACTAGCTAAGCTTCAGTGTCTTCATTGGTACAGCGGAGGTTGCCATAATTATTAGGATTAAATAAAACAATGTATGCAGAAAGATTCAACAGTGAGTATCATAACAAATTATGGATAAACTATGGATAAATTATGGAGTACTCAACATAACTTGAGTACTCCTTTCATCTTAACCCAATATTGCAAGGACAGAGTAGCTGGGGCAGAGGGCAGGAGACCATGCTCTCAGGCAAAATCGAGGCCAATTGGCACAACTAGCCTTTTGGTAAGAGGGCTCTCTGCACCCCACATTGGTGAGTGGCATCTGGGTCTTAAAAGCTGCCAAGCTGCCATCTGAGGGTACAGCAAACGTCCCAATTCAGCAGCAATGGATGATCACTGTGGACCAAAACAACATGGGGGAAAGAAAACCCAGAGGACACAGAGACCCACATGAGTGGGTGTCTAAATAGACTCTTGACCGGAAGAACCAGATGGTGCCCAGCCACCACCAGTGATAGCCGCAATGGATCTCACAAAGTTGAGTCTCACTGGCAACACAAGAATAAAAAGGAGTGCACCCTGAGATCTCCACTAAAAGATCACAATTGATAATCCAGGGGCTTTGGGGTTTCCCTGGGAGCATGGCCCGTGGCCCTGATGCTGCCCCTGTCCATAAATCATAACAAAGGTCCACCCTTCGGACAGGAATGGATTGGACTTGGTGACGCAGAGTGACCATATCTTGGGTGCATTTTATGGTTCTATGCATCTATAGGATATCATCCTGCTGACCTCTTACTGGAGCAAGGCGAATGGGTGGAGAGGAGGGAAAAGGAGACAGTTGGGAGGATGGGACATATATGGAGCACAGAGGAAGACTGTGCTGCCACCAGGCAGGGAGAGCAGTGGAAGCTGCATATAGGTGGCCATGCAAATTTATATGGGAACGTACATTTTCATTCAGTCATAAAAAAAGTATAAAAAAAAACCAAAACGAATTATGAATAACATTTTGAAGAATGGGAATTCCAGAACACTTATTCATTCTCATGTGGAACCTATATGTAAATCAAGAGGCAGTCGTTTGAGCAGAGCAAGGAGATATTGCATGGTTTAAAATCAAGAAAAGTGTGTAGCAGGGTTGTATCCTTTCACTGTACTTATTCAACCTGTATGCTGAGCAAATAATCTGAGAAGGTGGACTATATAAAGAAGAATGCAGCATCGGGATTGGTGGAACTCTCATGAACAACCTGCACTAAGCAGATGACGCAACTTTGCTTGCTGAAAGTGAAAAGGACTTGAAGCACTCACTGATGAAGATCAAAGACTGCAGCCTTCAGCATGGACTGCACCTCAACATAAAGAAAATAAAAATCCTCACAACTAAACCAGCAATCAACATCATGATAAATGGAGAAAAGATTGAGGTTATCAAGGATTCCATTTTACTTAGATCCACAATGAACACCCATAGAGGCAACTGTCAGGAAATCAAAAGTAGTATTGCATTGGGCAAATCTGCTGCAAAAGATCTCATTATGGTATTCAAAAACAAAGATGCCACTTTGAGGACTAAGGTGTGCCTGACCCCAGCTGTGGTATTTTCAGTTGTCTCTTATGCATGCAAAAGATGAACAAGAAGGTGGACCAAAGAAGAACTGACGCCTTTAAATTATTGTGCCGATGAAGAATATCAGGTGTACTATGGACTGCCAGAAGAATGAACAGATGTATATGGAAGATATGTATATGGAAGATATGTATATGTATATGGAACAGATGTATATGGAAGATATACAGCTACAGTGGTCCTTGGAAGTGAGGGTGGGGAGACTTCATCTCATGTACTTTGAACCTGGTATCAGGAGGGACCGGTCCATAGAGAAGGATATCATGTTTGGTCAAGTAGAGAGGCAGTGAAAAAAGGAAGACCTTCAGTGGGATAGACTGGCAGCGGGTGCAGCAGTGGGCTCAACCACACCAGCAACTGTAAAGATGGTGCAGGGCCAGTGTTTGGTTCTGTTACACACAGGGTAGCTACGAGTTGAAACCAATTCAAAGGTACCTAATAACAATGTAAGGTGCTGAACATCACACCTAGGACATACAGCAAAGGAAGAATGAGCGACCAAAATCAATTTCAGATTTGGGTGCAAAAAGCAAGATCCTAAAAACAGTTAAAGATGACATGGAAATTATTTTTTATGATATCAGAATAGAGAAGGCTTTTCTAAATACGACACATATGAAGGAGGATGAGAAAAGCCCAGAGTAAAAAGACTGATATATCTGATGACCTAAAAAGTTAAAAAAATTCTGTATAGAAAGAAAATAACATAGAAAAAAAAAAAAAACAGACAAACAACAAACAGGATTCTTAAAAAAGCATTTGTATAATATAACATAAATCTTCATTTTCTTGACACATATGTAAAAAGTTTTTTGGAAATTAATAAGCAAAAGACCAATAAACTACAAGAAAAAATTAAAAGTATGTTAAAAGAAATAAATTGCTCTTAAACACATCAAAAGATGTTTCAACATCCTTGGAAGAAAATAAATCAAGTAGTCAAGTCAAAACTACAAGGAGCTGTTTGGACCTCCGTTTATTGGCAAGTAGAGGGTTTTCTTTATACTACTTGTCTTCAGCTTGGATTTCCTCTTTTACTTCCTTCTAGGAACCCCTACTGAGTATAAGCGCATTGACTAATGAAAGGTTTCTCCCTTCACTGCCCCCAGTTTTTGAGTATAATTCCGGGATCTGAAGATTCTAGTCTGGTTGTCCCAGGGAAAGACTGAGTTTTGATTAGGCTACAGCTTAGAAACATGCTTTGTTTTGTTTTATAGAACTCTTGGGTCCATACCCAGGAAACAATAATGAGAAATATTCTGCACTGTCCACCCATTCTAGAGCAAAATGTTCTGTCCTTGAAACAAAGAGCAGTACATTGAAACAAGGCCAGCCACCAGGGTAAGAGACATTGAGACCATGTTGTTCAAGAAATAGGCAAAGGAACTGAGGTTGTTAGGGTTATGGAGAAAAATACTTGAAGGAGATATAAAAGCTGTCCTCAAGGAAGTGAAGGACTGTTCTAGGACAGTGGGGTAGGCTACCGAAGGCAGAATATGGAACTACTTGGTACAACTTACCAGATGAAGCTTAGGTAAACTTTAGGACAACTAGAGCTTGTTAAAAAATGGAATAAATACTGTTAAGAGAATGTCTTTTCTTTAGCTGGACATGTTCAAGCAAAGTGTGGATGACAGACTTTGAGATGACAGAAACTCTTCAGAGAGCCACTTTACTTCTCTCTGCCCCACAACACACTACATTCTCTGTCTCCCCCTTCCTTGCTTTATTTTTTTCTTTAGCATGTGTCACCACCTAAGATCCTATGTGTTTTACTTTTCTATCCTGCTTGTCATCAGTTCCCCCAGACTAGAATGGAACCCTCTTGGGAGGCGTGATCTTGGCTGTTTCATTCACTGCTACGTCCACACCGCTTAGGACATGCTTGGCACACAGCAGGTATAATGACTGAATAAATGAATGATGAGGGATCATTATAAAAGGAGATCCTACCTGGTTTACACAGTAGATGGGATTATCTCTGATTGCTTGCTAGCTCTAAGATCCTCTAGTGTTACCACAAACCTAAGCAGCGTTCACGCTGCCTGTTGCAAGCAGCCAGTCTTGGAGACAGGGGTGAGATGAGAAGTACGACATTTCATTGCGTACCAGTACACAAGGAGACCAACCGGATAGATTCTTCCAAAATCTGCCTCCCCAAAATGGAGAGTAGCTGGAGGTTTTACAGAAAGGATAAAGTTTTATGAGTCCTAGGAATTTGTAGAATTTTAATCTTCTTTAAGTGGCCTCAGATGTGCTGATACATTCACCAGTGTTTGGACCCCAGAGGTGGTCTCACTACAGTGTAAGTCCACAGGCAGATTCTTTAGTTTTTCTTGTATGGTTTTTAGATCATTATCACTTGTTTTTCCAGTCCTGAAGAAAGCACAGATTAGTCCTTTAAGGAGACAAAAGACTCTTGCTTGGAGATAGAAACAAGAAACAAAATGGTGCAGGTTGTGTTCAAGATGTGGCCGCTTATTTAACTCTGCCCGTTACCCTAGAATTTTGTAAGTCCTGAGATGTGTGACATTTAACTCTAACATGTGGAGCCCACACCTTGGCTGGAGTGGCACATGGCTAAGGGGCTCACTGAGGTAATGAATGCGAATTTCTAAATGAGTGAATAATGGCCGTGGTCAGTTCAGAGCAGGGACCAATGTCTGGCTGCTTGGTGGGAAGGAAGGCTTCAGCGAGGGCTCTGAGACAGAGCAGAGGGCTTAGGTTTGGAGTGGAAATCACAGCCACCCAGGGCTCTACGCCCGTGAGCAAGCTACTTAATCTCTCCATGGCTCAGTTTCTTCATTTATAGAAACCTCGCAGTGTTGAAATGAGGAAGGGCGCGGTAAAAATTGGAGGTATTAAAGAAAGCCCCAGGAAACAACTTAATAGCAGAAAATACCATAGAATAATCTCACCTTTGTCTTACAAAACACTGTCACAAGACAAGCCTGGGGGCAACCTTGCAAGTGACAGCCTGCAAGTGACCCCTAGAACTTGACCACATTTCACAACTAATAGGAGTTAACCAATCAATGTAAAGGTCAGTTCACCCTCCCTGCTTTGCAATCGCACGACTTAAATACTGGGCACTGAGGAAACTCGTCGTTGCCCCCTGCTCTGTGTAGCTTGCGGTGCGTCCCTGGTGCACCAGTATTTTTCCTATTGGGCATATTTTTTTAATAAAATTTAACCTTTAAAGTAACAGTGTCGCATCTTGAAAATCGCGGACCCTAACAGCAGGACTGCTGTGCAAATTAAATGTGAACCACCAGGCACAGGGCCAGCTGCAGAGGTCTCTTGTTTAGAAACAGCTTGCTCCTGTTACAGTGATTGCCCTTGCGGTTATTTAACTTGAAATTTGATTGCGTAACCAGTTGCCATTGAGTCGATTCCAACTCACAGTGAGTCTATAAGACAAAGTAGAACTGCCCCACGACATTTCAAAGGAGTGGCTAGTGGATTTGAACTCCTTGCTGCTGAACTAAATAAAGCAAGTTTGAGCCACCTGTCACTGTAGCCGAAAATTCAGAGACAGCGTGGGGTTCAAGGAATATTTATTTGCAGATATGCCAGCAATCCGGGGAACAACAAGCCAAAAATTGTCCCGTTGGAGTTACATTTCCAGCAGTTTTTATAGCCAGAATTCAGAGGGGTAAGTGTTTGCCACAGAACCATAGTCAGGAGTCACAAGATTTCATTACCACCATAAGGTTTCATAACATCTTATCAAACAGTGTAATTATCCAAAATTTCATTATCTCTCTCTGAAGTCCTAATCAGTTTTACTTCCTCAGAGATAGGGAGAGGAATGCAAACCTGTTAATCTCGGCTGAGGGTTGTATTTGAAATAGAGGATGGACCGCAGCTTGATAAACTTTGTTAGATTGCTTACATTTACCACCGTCCTGATCTTTTGCTTACCAGTCAAACTCTTAACTACTCCATCACTAGGGCTCCTTGACTAGATAGAACTTTACAAACAGAGATCACTCATGAAGTGGAGGGCAGACAAAGGTTATAAATGGAGAGGTAATTTAGCACAGAACTCAAAGGCAGGGCTTCAAATTCTGGCTTTCACAGTACTAACTAGGTGACCTGGGGCAAGTTACTTAATCTCTTTGTGCCTCAATACCTTCATCTGTAAAATGGGGTTAATAATAGTACCTGTGTCACGGGGTTGTGCAGGTTAAATTAGTTACTATATGTAAAGCAAGGAGCCCTGGTGGCTCCACAGTTAATTGCCAATCTGCTCACTGGAAGGTTGGGGGTTTGAACCCACTCAGTGGCTCCAGTGGAGAAAAATCTGGCTATTTTCTTCCATAAAGATTACAGCCAAGAAAACTCTCTGGGCAGTTCTACCCTGTCACTTGAGATTGCTATGATCTGGAGCCAATTCAGTGATACCGAAAAACAACACCATGCGTAAAGCACTTAGAACACTAACTAATACATTACGGGCACTACATTAATAGAATTATTCTGTATTTTGGAGAGAAGTTACCTCACATCATTTGTTGGACGGAAGAAAGAAGGCATGAGAAGACAAACTGAAACCAGGCATAAAAGATCCTGAGAGTGTAAGCCATGCCAAATGTGGAGTTTTCACTTGGGTAAGTCCCAGCCCTATTTCTATCTCAAATAAAGCCTCTCCCCACTGCTCCATCCCTTGAATTCTAGCATTATCATTTATGTTTTTATATTCTGTTTCCCCAGTTCATCTGTAAACTATTGTTGAGTGAAACAAAACACCTATCATAGGCCACATATGATCCAATTCCTTTCCACAAGACTATACCTTGAGTGTGAGGATGATATGGATAGGTGATTAAGAACAGTCTTGGAGACAGGCAATCCTCGGTTTTGATCCCAGCTCTGCTTCTGCCTAGATGTATGATCTGGACAAGTTGTTTAACCTTGCTAGACCTCAACTTCATCATCTATACAATGGGAGAAAAACAGTTTTCTACCCTATAAGGCTGCTGTATGAGGAATGAGACAATTTATGGAAAGTACTTATTACAGAGTCAGTTAATATTGTAGACATTCAACATGGCAGCTTTGACTATGTCTTTGTCTTGTGACTGTGTAACTCTTGTCTCTGTCTCCATCTTCACATGGCCATCTACTCCCTGCATGTATCTATGTCTCTGTGCCTGCATTTCTTCTTCTGCAGACATCAGATTGGGTTTACAGCCTACTCTAATCCAATAATACCTCAGTTTAGCTAATTAAATTTGGAAAAACCCTATTTCCAAATAAAGCCACAGTCTGAGGTTCTAGGTGGGTGTGAATTTGGGGAGGGGGCAACATCACTTCATCCACTGCAGAGATGAAGAAAGATTGAGTAAACGGGTTGAGAGGAGAAGCAAGAGAGGCTCAGAGTAGAATGAGAAAGTTTTAAGAAGGAAGGAGTGGATTGCTCTGTCTAATGAGGCTGATAAAACGAGTAATAAAAGAAGCCTATTGGCTTTGGCAGCTTGATGATTTTACCAGAAGCTTTTGTTACAAAGTTCTGGGGATGAAGACCTAATTAGATTCTACTTAAAAGAGAACAGGCTAAATGCAATGTGGAAACCTGGATTGGACTAACAAGAAAAAGGACATTAGTAGAAAAGCTGATAAAATGTGAATGAAGTCTACTGTTTAGTTAAGAGTAATATACCAATGTTAGTCTTAATTTTGACAAATGTACCATTGAAAAATAAAACCATTTCCATCAAGAGGATTTCAACTCATAGTACAAGAATGTAAAATATTAATATTAGGAGAAAGTGGATGATGGATGTAGAGGGGTTTTCTAATCTTTGCAAATTTCTTGTAAATCTCAAATTATTCTACAATAAAGATTACCAAGAGGAGGAGAGAATGGGAGGTTATGAAAGGGAACCAGCAACTATAAACAATTCTCTCAAAATAGAATGATCTGTCTGAAAATGATTTGGGGGCTCTGTGGAAACTTTATGATTAAAAATGTCAAAACTCTTCAGCAAAGACTTCCTTTTTCCCTGCTGTCAAATGAGTACTCCTATAAAGGATAGGAAACCACGGTGGCATAGTGGTTAAATGCTAACTACAGCTGCTAACCAAAGGCTCGGCAGTTCAAATCCATCAGGTGCTCCTTGGAAACTCTATGGGGCAGTTCTACTCTGCCCTACAGGGTCACTGTGAGTTGGCATCAACTCGATGGCGGCGTGTTTACAGAGGATAATCCATTCCTCCTTTTCAGTAATTTTTACCTATAGGGTCGCTATGAATCAGAGTCGACAGTGGTGACTTTGTCTTTATAAACTAATTCATCAGCTATTTTTTTCTCTGAGGGCAAATAGTGCTAGAAAGCAGGAAGTCAAGATTAGCTTACTTCAGTCAGGCCCTAACCAAAAAATCTAAACTCACTGCCATTGTTTCCAACTATAGATACCATACAGGACAGAGTAGAACTGCCCCATAGAGTCTCCACGGAAGGTCTGGTGGATTCTAAGTGCTGATCTTTTGGTTAGCATCTGTAGCACTTAACCACTACACTACCCGGGTTGCCAGTTAAACACTGCCAAGCCAAGCCAAGTGCCATTGACTAGACCTATTTAATTAGGTCCCTTGTGCTTGTTTAAGGAGCCCTGGCAGAAACCCTTGTTGGCAGTTCAAATCCATCAGCCCCTCCTCGGAAACTCCACAGGGCAGTTCTGCCCTGTGTTACATGGTCTCTGTAAGTCAGAATCGACTCAACAGCAGTGGATTTGGTTGGTTTTTTCGTGGTGTCATGGTTTAGCACTCAGCTGCTAACAGAAAGGTTGTAGGTTTGAACACACCAGCTGCTCTGAGGGAAACAGACACAACAATCTGCCTCTAATGATTACAGCTTTAGGAAGCTTACGGGGCTGTTAAATGCCCTATAGTTTCCCTGTTCCCACTAGTGTAAGTTTGGTTTTTCATTCCTCATGTGTAAAGAAAACACAAATGTAAACCCCTATCATTCTTGGATCGATTTCTATTTCTTCTTTTTCTCTAGGGTCACTATACGTCAGAAATGACTATACCCAGCAGTAAGTTTGGTTTTTCAGTTTACAAAATTAGCAGAAATTGGAGCAGAAACAGAAACATGTTTCCCCCCTCTCCGTTACTAGTGCTTTCAGGAAGTTTGCATTTTTACAACCACTTTGCTCCTGGCACTAAGCCAAGGGTAATCTACTACAGGAAACTGTATCTGAAGGCCCCTCTGGCCCTGCCTGACGGGAGGATGGTTAGGGGAAAGGCACTCTGAAAATGACGTGTTCTCACCTTATCTCACTGTTACAGATCCTTGAAATGTTTGCTTGTCTTGTCGCTATATAGACTGAAAGTGTGGGATTCCCAGAAGCAGGAGAGGAAACCCATAACAAGATACCCCCACACTGCTGTCAAGTCCACTCCAACTCAGAGTAGAACTGTCCCACAGGGCTTCCAAGGCTGTAATCTTTACAGAAGCAGAACTGCTCTGTCTGTCTCCCACAGATCAGTGTCCAAGGGCTTCAAAGACAAACCTGAACGTAACTACTGTACCACCGGGGCTGCGTATAACAAGGTAAGATCATTTTACATTGAATGACCTGTTGATGTAGTTATAGACATCCCTTTTCTCTCAGTCAAATACCATATGTGGAACTTTATAGTCAAATATTTATAAACATCTTAAGAATGAAAGCAGTACATTACATTTTGAATCTGATTATATGTTAGAGAAAAAAACTTCATAATTTTATGAACAGCAAAACTTGGACTCTTCAAGAAAGAAATTCATTTTTTTAGTTTACTAAAAGTAAAAACTTTCACTTCCAAAGGCAAAGGCAGACAATATCAATTACTAATTGTATGATTTCTACTAAGCTTAAAAACACAACTGAGTTCATTAATGTATAGGAAACTCTTAGATGCATAAAATGCACATATTTGATTTTGTTCATAACCTTTTCAAATGTATAATGTCATGTTGGGTCCTTTCTGATCTTTGTGCATCAAAGTGCTCCTCAGCTTTTGAAGCCTGTCATTACCCTCAAGGCAAACTTATGAAAAATTGAGAACTTGTTGAAGACTTCATGAAAAACAATCACAACACCCTTTAAACAGATTGGAGGTTCTGCCTAAAAATGCATATGCATGGAATCATTCAAGGATTCTTTTTAAACTGGTCATTTAAAATGATGAGATTTTACATGGAAAAGAAATGTAATCCTTGGCTGTTAGCTTGTCAAAGCACCTAGAAAGATCCTTTGGTTTGGATGACTTCCCCTTTGGGAATATCGATTATTAAATGTATGCATTATTGTATGTATGTTAATTGCATGTATTATTAATTGTTCCCCTTTGGGGAAGTGACATTTAAGTTGAGACTGAGACCAGAGCCTAGCATCAGGGACAGCTTCATGGGGGTTTGACCTGTGTGACTGCACAGGGCCACATTCTTAGAAGGGGCCTGTGCTTGGCTTAGTACTCTGTGATCACCATCTTGAAATTCCCAGTGCTTTTAGAACAACAGCAACTACAAAAACCAAGTCCATTGCAGTCAAATTGATTCCCACTCTTAGCAATCCTAAAGGACGGAGTAGAATGCCCCCAGAGGATTTCCAAGAAATGGCTGGTGGATTTGAACTGCCAGTCTTTTGGTTACAGCCTAGCTCTTAACTGCTATGCCACCAGGGCTCCAATTTTCAAACAAGAGGACCTGATTTTCATTTTACACTGTCTCCTGCAAATTGTGTAACTGGTCCTGCCTGGTAGAGAGCAGTGGTTTCTGGATAGGTATTGAATAAGGGTCAACTAGACAAAGAAAAAAAAAAACAAAAAAACCTGCAGACAATGTCTCAGGTGGAAAGACCAGTGTGTGGCAAAGCCTAGCAGCAGGGAAGAGCAGGGTCAGCACACTGCACATTTCCACAGCATCACTCTCCCTGCAGCCCACTGAATATCCCGCCTGATGTTATACAGTGCACAACCTGCACACTTGCATATGGTGGCAGTGTGTGTGACAGACAGAAAAGTCTATGGGAATACATCATCACAAGACAGCGGAGAATGCTATGACACGAGGTGGGAGTGTCAGCCAGAGGCCAGGTAGTATAAAGCCTTGCAGAACATGGCAATGAGCTTGACTTTCCCTCTGAGGTGAGATGGAAAGCACATGAATTTTACACAGATGACTGATGGCATCTGATTTGCTTTTAAGATAACTCTAGCTTCAGCCTGGAAAATGGGTACAAAGAGTCAGAGTGAAAGCAGAGAGGCTGAACAATAGTCCAAATTAATGATAAAGCATGGTAACGTGGGTTGTGATAATGGCAGAAGGTAAGATGTGAGTTGATTTAGTATTTCATCCAGTAGTAATTGTATTTATTTACATCTGGTTTCTGCTGGCAGCTACTAACTCAGTTTGTTCTATATCATAATCAAAACAAAACCCACTGGCATCAAGCTGATTCTGGCTATAGTGACACTATAAGACAAAGTAGAAATGCCCCATAGAGTTTCCAAGGAGCTCCTGGTGGGTTTGAACAGCTGACCTTCAATTAGCAGCTATAGCACTCAACCACTACACCACAAGGGTTTCCATTAAAAACAAAAACAAAGAACCACTGCTGTCAAGTCAATTCTGACTCATACTGAGCCTATAGGTCAGAGTAGAACTGCCATATCAAGTTCTCAAGGTGCATCTGGCAGATTTGAACTGCTGACCTTTTGGTTAGCAGACATAGCACTTAATCACTACACCACCAGGGTTTCCAGGACTTCCATTAGTAACCACTAAATTCTTATGGCCATCCAACATGTCAGAGTTGATGGAGTTCTGTTTGACACACTTGTTAAGAGTATATCATTATGTAACAGATCTGGGCTTATTCAGTGTAGGTGACTATGAAATCATGCTCACATACAAAACAAGGAATCTAAAATTTGTGGATATATTCATTTTTGGTTACCAAGAATCTTTCATTTCAATAAAAACTGAAACCGCTTATTTCAAAAAAAAATCATAAGTGTTCAAGACAGGAACTGCTGTATCATAATGACTGTGTTCCCATAGTGATTTCACAAGATATGCAAAAAATAGGGGCCACTTTGCAGTCAGCACATGACTATGGATTGACAGCAAGCTCGTTGGTGGATGGTAGCTGTCTGTCGGTAGCAGCAGAGTCCTTGCAACAGGCAAAAACATTCACCAGTACCAAGGTGCTGAAAGCCGCCACAGAACTAGCTACCTTGGAAGCACCATGATGCACATGCCTATATAGAAATATAGAATGAATGCAGCAAACTGAGCATTTTGGAAATAAGCAACTTTGTATGATGCCAAGTCCAAGGTTGACCTCCAGAACAAACAGCCAGCCTAGAGCATAAAGTCACATCAGTGGTATTTGTCCTTGCCCCAGGTTTTCAGCATCTTCACCAATATCAAACTGTTTGTACTATAAAATGCACAGAAAGTAGGATCAGCAGTGCCATAGACTTGAATATGACTCATGCCATGTAGTTACAAGGCTTCTCTTCCCAGCAGTGGACATGGTGGTAGAGGGGTATGACAGCACCCACATTACACTGCTCTGAAGCTGGGCACGCAGGCAATTCATGCTACAAGGGCAAAAGACTGGGGATTGTTTGGGAAGAAAGAAAAACTCATAAACCAGCCTGGTATCACTCAGGACGGAAAAGTGCAAGCAAATAGGAGGCAAGAAAGAACCATGATAATTTTGAAAATAAGTCCTACAGACAGACAGAAAGCTACAAAGCAGAAGACAGTTTTTTACTCCAGCTTGGTGTGGAAAATAATGCGGACAAGTCCTGCATAGACATCACATGAAGGAGAGCAACTATATCCACACTTACATCATTTAACAGGAATAAATACAGCTCCTTAGAAGCAAAGTTGGTGAGACTACATCTCACATACTTTGGACATGTTATCAGGAGTGACCAGTCCCTGGAGAAGCATATCATGTTTGGTAAGAAGGTCAGTGAAGAGGAAGACCTTCAACCAGATGGGTTTGGCACAGTGCCTGTAACAGTGTGCCAACCACAACAACAGTTCTAAGGATAGCACAGCACCAGTGTTTTGTTCCATTGTATATGGGGTCACTATGAGTTGAAACCAACTCGATGGTACCTAACAACTAAAACAACAGTGGAAAGACTAGAACCAGCAGGCATGGCTAGTCCTGGCTCAGCCTCCTACTAGCTGTGGAACCTTGAGCATGTCCCTTAAGCTATCTGAGCTTCGATTTTTCTATTTGTCATCAAAGGCCACTTCTTGTTCTAAGCTTCATCTCCACAGCATTTGACACTGGGATCAACCCTGACCTTCTTTCTTCCACTGACTTCTCCAAGCTCATGTTCTGTCTCTCCTTCCACTCTGACCACACTTTCTCAGACAGCTTCATTAGTTTTTCCTCCAGAGTACATCTCTTAAATGTCAGGGTCAGCACTGATCCCTCTTCCAATCTTACACTCTGAGGGCAATCCTGTTCACATCCAAGCTATAACCACCATGATGTTTTCCAAATCTTTATCTCCAAATTCAACCTTTCCTGGTACAAGTATTTCCTACTTCTACTGGGTTATAGATGAGCCTAGTGATGCAGTGGATAAAGCACTCAAGTGCTAACAAAAAGGTCACTGGTTCAAATCTACCAGTTGCAACTTACGAGAAAGATGTGACAGTCATCTTCTGTAAAGATTTAAAGCCTAAGAAACCATGTAGGACAATTCTACTCTGTCCTATAGGGTTGCAATAAGTTAGAACTGACTTGAAGCCAGCGGTTTTGGTGATTTTTACTAGGTTGAACATGCCTACCTGTATGTTCTTCAGTCAACACAAATTCATTACATTTAATATCAAGCCCATATTCTCCTCTTTTTTGTTTTCCCATATAATCTTTCCCATTGTTAGTACTATCACCTTTCACTTACCTAGGAACCTAGGTGTAGTCCATTTCCTCTCTGTCAAGATCAGAACAGTTATCTAGACATTTGGAATTTATTTCTTACATACACTCTTTCCACTCCAATATACACGTACTACTTTAGTTCTGCCTTTTTTTTTTTGTCTGATCCCCCCAAAAAGCCAAACCCACTGCCGCCCAGTCATTGTCAACTCATAGCAACCCTTTAGGATGGAGTAGAACTAACCCACAGAGTTTCCAAGTAGTGCCAGGTGGATTCATACACCACCAGGGTTTCCACAGTACTGACAGCCACTAGTATTCATTCTCTTGATTTTTTCTTTTAATGTAGATTCAGCTGGATGCAAGGCAACTCATTCAGAGACCACATTTCCCATCATCCTTTACGGCTAGCTCATATGCCATGTGACTAGTTTCCAGCCAATAGAATATCGGCAGAAGTTAGGGCTTCAACTCCAGGTACATTCTTTTTAAAAGAAAATGGTTTGTGCTCTTCTTTTTTTTCTTTCCCTTTTCCACACGCTTAGTCCTGTCTGACAGATGACGACATAATCATAAAATAGTGTTTCTCAAACTTAAGCATGTATCAAAATTACTTGGAAGACTTGTGAAGACAGAATACTGTCCTCCACCCTCAGAGTTTTTATTTAGTAGGGTTGAAGTCAGGTTCAAGAATATACATTTCTGGTAAATTTCCAGAATTTTCAGAATCCCTGATGATGCTGGTTCAGGGGCTGCATTTTGAGAACCACCATCCTAGCAGATGATAGAGCAACGAGGCAGAAGGAACCTGGGTCCCTGAGCCAAAGCCCCTGGACCATCAGTTGTGGTCTTTTGATGGAGATCTCAGGGTGTACCCCTTTTTGTTCTTGTGTTGCCAGTGAGACTGAACTTTGTGAGCTCCATCACGGCTATGATCGGTGGTAGCCGGGCACCATCTGGTTCTTCAGGTCACCAGTCAATGTAGACACCCACTCATGTGGGTCTATGAGAGATCTTCAAAATCTGAATGCACTCAAGGGAAAAAGCAGAGTGAACACCTTGTCAGTCTACAGTGTAACAATACAGTGTACTGTGGATACATATACAGTATAGCGATGCTAACTAGCCTCCTTTGGATTATATGGAAACCCTGGTGGTGAATTGGTTAAGTGCTGTGGCTGCTAACCAAAAGGTCGGCAGTTTGAATTTACCAGGTACTTCTTGGAAACGCTGTAGGGTAGTTCTACTCTGTCCTGTATGGTGGCTATAAGTCAGAATCAACTTGTCAGCAGTGGGGTTTTTTTTTGTTTGTTTTTATTTGTTTAGTTTTCCATTTTTGGATCTTACGCAAAACATATCAAAACCAAAATAAAAAAAAAAAAAAAGCATTGCTATTGAGTCAGCTACAACTCACAGTGACCTCACAGGTCAGAGCAGAAATGCTCCCAGGGCTTCCAAGGCTATAAACTTGACAAAAGCAAAGTGCCACATCTACTGCACAGTGGCTGGTGGGTTCAAAATGCCACCCTTTCGATTAGCAGCCAAGTGCTTCACTACTGCACTGGCAAGGCTACTTTTTAAACGACACCAAACCCACTGCCATGGGGTCAAGGCCAACTCATAGTGACCCATAGCATTTCCAAGTCTGTAAATTGTTACGGAAGCAGACTGCCGTATCTTTCTCCCACAGAGCAAATGGTGGTTTCAAACTGTTGACCTTTCAGAGATTTGACCACTGAGTGACCAGGACTGTTTTTAGGGCCCCCAATTGTTCCACGAGGTGACTACTACCATTATCTCCATTTCATCAATGAAGAGGCAGAGACCCATAAGTAAATAAACTGAGACACACATTGACATGGGCTGCTCAGTCCGCTTCCCTAGTGTTTTAGTCAGCTAGGCTGCTCTACCAGAAATACCACAGAGTGGATGGCTTTAACAAAGAAAGATTTATTCTTACACAGTCCGGTAGGTTGCAAGTCCATATTCAGGGTGTCCGCTCCAGGGAAAGACTTTCCCCTTGTCGGCTCTGGAGGAAAGTCCGGTATTGCATCAGTCTTTGTCCAGGGAGCATCCTCACGCAAGAACCTCTGGTCTGAATGACGCGCTGTGCTCCCGGTGCTGCTTGCTTGATGGTAGCGAGGTTCTTGCGTGAGGATGCTCCCTGGACAAAGACTGATGCAATACCGGACTTTCCTCCAGAGCCGACAAGGGGAAAGCCTTCCCCTGGAGCGGACACCCTGAATATGGACTTGCAACCTACCGGACTGTGTAAGAATAAATCTTTCTTTGTTAAAGCCATCCACTCTGTGATATTTCTGTTAGAGCAGCCTAGCTGACTGAAACAGAATTGGTACCGTGGGAGTGGGGTGCTGCTCTAGCAAATACCTAAAATGTGGAAGCCACTTTGAAACTGCCAATGGATAGAAGATTCAGAAGGAACGAAGAAGGCACAGATGGTGAGAAACAACAGAGGACCAGCAGCAGCAGCAGCAACAGCGGTAGCAGCAGAACCAGAGGCAGCGCTGGAGCCGACCTGTGGAGCGAGAGAGGTCAGTGCCTGCACAGAGTTTTCCTCGCGGAACAGGGTGCCTCTGGGCACTTGAATCGGTGGAGCTGGCCTTGCTGACCCACGGAGTGAGAGAGTTGAGTGCCTTTGGGCAGGACGCTTTCCAGCAAGAGTGGGGTGCCTCCGGGCACTTAAACCAGCGGAGCTATAGAGCTTTGGAACACTCGCCTGGCAGGGCAGATGTGGGCCTGAGGCCCAGGCCATGCGGCCATAGGAAGCTGAAGCTGAAGAGACAAATAGCGTGAGAAGCTGAGCTGCCTCAGTCTCAAGAGGTATGGCCATGACCTCAGGGGTTTGAAAGGGTAGAACCATGGCGTGCTGTGTTCGTAAGGGTGGAATTGCCACTCAGTTGGGCTTAGGGTGCTCCTAAAGCCAATGGGACAGAGTTTCTGTCCAAATGGGCCTTGAAGGCAGAGGTGTAGCACGGGGCTGGAGGTCTCCACTCAGAAACCTGAGAGTGTGGCCGATATGTAGAGTCTAGAGAGCATTGCTGTTGTGTAGAATGTCTCAGAAAATGTAAGAGTATTTCCAAAGCTTTGAGGGCTAATGTAATGTGTTCTGTTGACTTGCCTGTTGCCTGTTAATGCCTTCTAAGTTTCACAGATGTAGAAGAGTTTTTGTATTTTGGACTTGGAACTGATTTAAGACTTCTGTTATATGGATGGACATAATTTTGCTGTGGTGAGATGAATGTGTTAAATGTTTTGTGATGTGATTTTTGGGTTGTCAAAGGGTGGGATGTCATGGTTGGAATTGTGTCCCCCCAAAAATGTGTGCAGCCACGTGGCTGGGATATGGTTCCCAGTATCTTGCGACTGTCCTCCATTGTGTGGTTTTGTTAACCTGTATGTTAAAGGATTAGGGTGGGGCTGCGAATTCCTGCTGTGGGGGGAGTTTCTCTGGAGTGTGGCTTGCCCCACCCTTAATGCTTTTAGCTTGCAAGAAATAAAAGGAAAAAGAAACAAAGGACAATTTGAGAACCTCGCTACCATCAAGCAAGCAGCACCAGGAGCAGAGCGTGTCCTTCAGACCAGAGGTTCTTGCGTGAGGACGCTCCCTGGACAAAGACTGATGCAATACCGGACTTTCCTCCAGAGCCGACGAGGGGAAAGTTTCCCTGGAGCGGACACCCTGAATATGGACTTGCAACCTACTGGACTGTGTAAGAATAAATCTTTCTTTGTTAAAGCCATCCACTCTGTGGTATTTCTGGTAGAGCAGCCCTAGCTGACTAAAACACCTAGTAAGGACTCCTTGACCTGCTGCAAGGAGTACGGTCATCGAACAACTTTCTGCTTCAGGCTCTGCCCCAGCTACAGAGGTCCACTTCACCCAAGGTCGTGCCCACACTGGTGATGAGCAATGTGGGGTTACAGAAACCTGGACAGTTTGGTCCAATTCAGAACAACTCAAACAGACCTTACCCACATGAGAGCTTTCCATCGTGTGGGCCAAGACTCTGTTGAGCCTATACTACCCTTTGACTTCTTCCTCTGCCCAGCCCTGCTTCTCTTTCTCCCTCTTACAGGTGTTGAATCCTAATAACTATCTTACACTCCAAAGCCTATCTCCATGACTACTTCCAGAGTACCCAAAGTGTGACCCTGGCCCAAGTCATGCTGCTGGTATGCAAGGAGGAAGGCTTCAAACACAAGTAGCCTGCCCTGTAATTATAATTCCATGAAGGGTTATTTTCAGGATAAAGTCCAAGTTGATTAGGATGCCACTCAAGGCTCTTTATAACATGGTTCCGATCTTCTCTGCTCACCTCATTACACACCACTCCCCATCACAGGCCCCATACCATAACCATACCTATCCTATAACATTTGCTCAACTGATTTCTGCTAACAGAAATGTCCTCTCCCCCACCCAATGAGTCCCCCTAAATCTAATTCAGGTATCGTCCCCTGCCCTCTGTGATATCTCCCAGAAGCTCCCAGAATGTAAGAGACAGCATAGCCTGCGAGTTAGTTATGCCTGGCTTCAAACTACGCTTTTCTAAACTTCTGTCTCCTATCTATCAGACAGATAATAATAACTACCTCATCGGGCTGAGAATTAAAAAAAAAAACTATAAATCACCTAGCCCAATGTTTCTCAAAGTTAAATGTATGTAGAGATACCCTGAAGATTTACATTTTGACACATAGTTTCAAATCATGGCTCTGCGATGAGGTCTGAGATTCTGCCTTTCTAACAAGCTCCCAAGGGGATGCAGACACTGGTGGTCCTTAGACAATGCTTTGAGTAGCACAGCCCTACTCCAGGACATAGCCCTAGGTGGATGCTCAGTGACGTTTCCTTCATCCGACTCCCTTCGTTATTCCTTCCTCTTAGCACCCACAGCAGTCTGCTCATGGCACTTACGTAATGCTTACAACCTCATACGTGAGCAAGTTGGTATCTTTGTGTCTCCCACTAGACTGTGAGCAAGTTGAAGACAGCAGCTGTGTTATCTTCCTCTTAATATCCAGCGTGCCTAGCACAGGGCCAAGCATATGAAAAGGAATCAATAAATGTTTGATGAACTAAGCCTATAAAATAAAAATAAAAATATCGACTCTGCCTGTTTCAACAAGTTGTTGTAATGAGCAAATGAGATAATTTAAGAGCGAGAGCATGAAAACATGCAATGTGCTGTGCAAATATAAGCTATTATTACCCATCTGCTTTCCTCTGCAGCAGGTCAGGTTTCTGCAGCCAAGGCATGTTTACTCCTGGGGCAGTTGCTCAGACTCTGAGGATTATAAAAATTCAGATTTCTCTATCGATTAAAAATGAATCAAATCCTTTCCAGGATAAGTGTGGTGCTCTTTGTCTATGGTAAGAATGCATTCGAATGAGGTCAGTAAAAGAGTGTGACTTTCAGTCAATCAGTCACCAAGCAGGCATTGAATATCTTTCTCCAAGTGGCGTTTGCTTATCTCCATCACCTAAACGATTAACTGATACCAGCCTTGCTGTCTCTTGCCTGTTTGAAGGGCATGAGATGAGGAGAAGGTAAGCACAGTATCACAAAAGGTCGACTACAGTAAGTCAGAGTGTCCTGCTCTCCTCTGCTTGGTACCAGCTATATTCTAGATAGAAACCCTGGTAGCGCAGTGGTTAAGTGCTATGACAGCTAACCAGAAAGTCAGCAGTTTGAATCTACCAGGTACTCCGTGGAAACTCTATTGGGCAGTTCTATTCCATCTATAGGGTCGCTATAAGTCAGCATCGACTCGATGGCAGTGGGTTTGGCTTTGGATTTACACTCTAGATTCCTGTGGGTTATATAAGAGTCTCAGACATGGTAGGAAACAATGTCCCACTCTATTGGAACATGAAAAGATTTTCCATGATGGCACTATTTCAATGTTCAACATTGGGAAACCATCACTACCCAAGAACTGGGGGGAGAAATGCTGTCATCAAAGTTTGCTTAAAAGCTCAAGCTGTGGAAAGTGTCTGCCCTACAGATACTGTGACTGTAAAGTGACACAGCCACTGTGATCCCTAAGGAAGAACCACAGGGAGAGAGTGGAAGAAATAATTACCTGGCTCCTCTCTATGTCCAGCCTCTAACTGACCACCAGGGCTTCTGTTGGCTCAATGCAACCAGAAGGTGGCCAACCAAGGGATTCCACAAATGTACCCCATGAAGATCAATCTTCCAGGCACAGAGCAGGACAGAGAATGTAGACAATAAACCAAGGGTGTGTGTAGAGGTTGCGGCACCCAGTCAGCTCACAGATGAATCAGAGCACTTTGAGTAAATTAGATCATTTAGGAGAAAGAGCATTAAAGCATGGAATGTGCTGTACAGACATTAAATGTTAATATCATTTAATATTAAGGTGTTGTTTGTGGGCTTCAAGCTCTGTCTTCAGCTGCTCTTACACTGCATTTTCATGGTACCTCTTCTGGCTCTTTCAGGCTTCTCAAAACTGGAGCAAAGTCAGTAAACCAGTGTGACCCCAAAGCACTCAGTTCTAGCCAAAAATTGAAAGATTATGACAGAATCAACCATCCCAAAACAAAAAGCCACTGACACTGAGTTGATTCTGACTCATAGAGACACTATAGGACAGAGTACAACTGCCCCATAGAGCTTCCAAGGAGCAACTGGTGGATTCAAACCACTGACCTTTTGGTAGCAGTAGCACTGAACCACTATGCCATCACAGTTTCCAAATCAGCCATCAGTTCTGTGTTAATTACTAGAGATAACCTCCTATATAGTGAACAGAGATAATGTATTGTAGCCCAGGTCTAAGAGATAAATTTACTTAACTGGACTGAGATGAATAGTGTTTTGCAAAAATTCATATTCCCACTGGAACCTCCGAATGTGACGCTGTTTGGAAATAGGGTCTTAACATACGTAATCAAGTTAGGATCAGGTCCTATTGGATTAGAGTGGGCCCTAATCTGATAACCAACGTGCTTATATGAAGAGGGAATTTTAGGTACAGGCAAACTAAAAGAACACCATGTGAATATGACACAGAGATACATCTACAAGCCAAGGAATGCCAAGAGCTGCCAGCAACCACTGGAAGCTAGGGGTTGTCAAGAACTGCCAGCAACCATCAGAAGTAGGTGGTACAGCTAGAATTTGTACCTAAGCTACTGGCTTGGAATATCTGGAAGATTTGAGTGATTAAAAAGTTACAGTTGAGGGTTCATTCAGGATCTTCAGGTCCTCTCCTTTTGCTTTGCAGAAGATGATGCCAGGCAGGCAGACACCAAGAGGATTTGCAGGGTATGTACCGTCTTGTCGTGGTGGTGGGTGATTGATGGTGATTGTTAGCTGATGGTAAGCCAAGGAATGTCATGAACTGCCAGCAACCACCTAGACCCTTCAGACACCTTGGTTTCAGCTTTCTAGCTTCCAGAACTGAGAGAAGGAATATCTGCTGTTAGAAGTCATCTACTCTGGTATAATTTGGCACAGCATCCCTAGGAAATAAATACAGTAATACAAACTATTCGACAATTAATTGTACAAAGGCATTGTGCAAACCACGCCAAATCAAAGCAGTGACTCAATTAGGAATAGGATGCTTTTCAAAGAATTCCTCCACACTCGTAAATTCATGTTGGAGGTCTATTAATTCACAGAGGCCACTTATTCCATTCTGGCTGGAAAACAGGCTTTCCAACTCAGTGAAGGGAACTCTGCTCAGCCAGCAGGCCGCTAACTGGTGCTCGGCCTGAAACATGAACTGGAAACAAAGGAGCTGAATCAAAGTTTTCTTTCTTAGCAACATATTCATCAAAGTGGGACTACACAAAGTGCCATGCAAATGAGTGACATATTCCTGGACCTACCCTCTGTGGTTTACAGTAAATGCCAAATGTACCTTTGCAAATGCATGTGGACAGATGGCAGACATGTGATGTTGAACCAGTTTAGAAAATACATACATACAAAGAATTCACATCCTGTATACAAAAAGAACGATAGCAAGAAGTAATGTAGTGCACACATAATAATCCTATGGAATAAGTACCATTTTTATTCCCTTTTTATGGAAGACTCAGAAAGTTTAAACTTGCCCTGTTCACCTAGTGGTGGGTGGTACAGCTAGAATGTGCACCCCAAGGCACTGGCTGGGAATACCAGGAAGTTTCAAGTGATTAAAAGGCTACACTTTAGGGTTCATTCAAGACTTTCAGATGCTTTCCTTTTGTTTTGCAAATGATGCCAGGTAGGCAGACACCAAGATGATTTGCAAGGTATGTACCATCTTGTTGTGGTGGTGGGTGATTACTAGTGACAGTTGATGGCATAACAGAGGTCAGACATACAGGGATGAAATTCTTCTTGGACCAGGGGAACCTCCAGATTGTGAAGGCAAGTCCTGGAGAAGACCCCACATTACTTGTTGGGCAAGGGTAAAATACTGAGGCACCTATTCCCCTGACTAAGCACGGAATTTGGGAAGAAGAAGTTTACTGGCAAGGAAAAGTTGCTGAAATGTAGCAACCTGGGGGGTCACTGTGAGTCAGAATCAACTCGACAGCAGTGGGTTTGGTTTGGTTTGGGGAAGGCCTTAACCAAAACGAGGCTGTTGCAACAGTTTGATGAAGGTAAAGAATAGACACCTATAAAACAATAAAAATAATATTTTAACATTAGAAAGAAGATCAATATTATCTGGACTACAACATAACATGATTACTCCTCCCATCTCAACCCAATATTGCAAGGACAGAGTAGCTGGGTCGGAGGAGCCAGGGACCATGCTGTCAGGGAACTCGAGGCAAATTGGCACAACTAACTTTTTGCAGAGAGAGCCTTCTGCACCCCACACTGGTGAGTGGCATCTGGGGTCTTAAAAGCTCCCAAGCTGCCATCTGAGGGTACAGCAGATGGTCCCAACTCAGCAGGAACGGGTGATCACCAAGGACCAAAACGACATGGGGTAAAGACAACCCAGAAGACAGAGAGATCCACGTTGAGTGGGTAACCACATTGACTTGTGACTGGAAGAACTGGATACTGCCTGGCCACCACCAAGGATAGCCGTGATGGAGCTCACAAAGTTGAATCTCAATGGCAACAGAAGAATAAAAAGGAATGCTCCCTGAGATCTCCACTAAAAGACCGCAATTGATAGTCCAGGGGCCTCAGATTTCCCCTGGGAGCACAGCCCCTGGCCATAAATCATAATGGAGGTCAACTCTTTGGACAGGAATGGATTGGACTTGGCAACACAAAGTAACCATATTGTGTGTGCACTTTATGGTTCTATGCATCTATAGGATGTCATCCTGCTGACCTCTTACTGGAGGCGGGAAGTGGGTGAAGAGGTGGGGATATGAGATTGTTGGGAGGATAAGACATGTATGGAACAGAAAGAAAGAGTGTGCTGTCACCAGGCGGGGAGAGCAGTGGGAGGTGCATATAGGTGGACATGCAAATTTATATGGGAACGTACATTTTCATTCAATCATAATTAAAAAAAAAGATTAAGAAACTAATAATGTTTTCAAACAATTTTGATGATAACGGGGCAAAGTAAAAAGAAAAACCAAACCCATTGCCAATGAGTTGATTCTGACTCATAGTGACCCTATAGGACAGAGCAGAACTGCCCGACAGGTTCCCAAGGGGAGCCTGGTAGATTCAAACTGCAGACCTTTTGATTAGCACCCAAACTCTTCATCACTGTGCCACCAGAGTTTCCAAATGGGGTAAAGTTTATGCAAAATTGAAAAATAGGTAAATAAAACAGATACAAAGTTATATACTAGGCATGTTTAAAGGGAGGTACTCAAGAGTAAAAGAAAACAACAGTAAATACTACTATATGCACAATCCTACAGTAACAGTAATGCCAGCCAAGCCAGGTGCCGTCGAGTCAGGTCCGACTCATCGTGACCCTAGGGGCCAGGATAGAACTGACCCCCAGAGTATTCAAGGAGCGCCTGGTGGATTTGAACTGCTGACAACAATAACAGTAATACCAGACCCTAATTTATGAGTGGACACACACACAGCTATGTAAGCTGAAGAGGTGTGGGACTGCCTATGGGTGTACACCCATGAGCACATACAGGCTTGGCAGAGAATATTTCTACATCTGTGTTTGTACATGATGTAAGATATCCATGTATATAGTAGAACAGACAGGGACAAAGTTACGAAGATGCCTTAGCCACAACCAAATGCCTTGAGGGACTGAGGCACTGGGCTTGAGGGCTTTGAGCTGTATAGTCTTGGGGCACCTCCAGGTCAAGTGGTATAATGTAGTACGTAAAGACAATGTTCTCCTTCTTTCGTGAGTAGCAACCGGGGTCTTAACAGGTTTTGAGCAACCATATAAGACACAACTATTTGTCATTTCCCAGCCAGAACCAAGACCAGTGAATAAAGTCAAAGACTCAAGGAAATGAGTGGTCCAGAGGACTAACAGATCACACGAGCAACAGCGTCCACTAGCCTGAGGCCCGAATAACTAGATGGGGCTGTAATGGAAAATTTTCACAGGCTCATCTGTTTCATTGTTTCAGAGAACAACCCCCCCCTCAACTTCATGGTTTCTTAGGAATGTCACAGGCCCCCTCCCTTAGATGCCCCTGTCGATAACCAATTGTTTAACTACTTGCTGACCAACGTGTTAAACTGTAACCGACTTACTGCTTCCTAGAATTGTTTACTCAACTGAATAAGTTTCTGGAAAGCCCCGTTTGTAGTTTTAGCCCTTAAATATCCAACCCCTTCCCCTACTCGGGGCCCAGCCTCTCTACTCCTGCGTGAGTCAGAAGCTGAGCCCCAGCACGCTGGTTCTTTCAATAAAGCCTCTTGCTGTTTGCATCAAGCTGCGAACTTCGTGACTGATTGGGGTTTGCGTCGTCGCCTGTGACTTGAGGAGGGGTCTCCCCTCTCGGGAACCTCTCAGGGCCTGGCTTCCACTATCAGCTCTTCTGACTGAGATCACAACCAATGGTCCTGGATAGAGTGGGAGAAATTCAAATTTATAAAAAAAGACCAGACTTATAGATCTGATAGAAACTGGTAGAACCTGAGACCACCATCCTTAGACACCCTTCAAACCTGGAACCGAATGCAGCCCCAGAGACCACCTATCAGCCAAAGCATAGACAGGGCTAGAAAGTGAACAATAATACCCTTGAGGAACATGCTGCTCAGAACAACCAACTGCGTGAGTCCAAAAGAGCAGCATTTGCCCCAAAACAACCTTCATACCTCCGGAAGTGGGGGGGGGGTGTGGGTAGGGGCAGGATAAGCACATGGAAACAAGAAACCAAGGGAGGAAGTGGGTAGAGAGAGGGCTGTCACGTGAAAAGCGTTACAACTAACATCACAAAACAAAATGTAATTAAATTGTTCAATGGGAAACTAATTTGTTTACTAAACTTTCACCCAAACCACAATAAAATGTTAAGAAAAAGAACATTTAAAGACAGATGATGTTTTGACTCATGCTGCAACATGCACAATCCTTGAAAACATTATGGGAAGTGAAATGCCAGTCACAAAAGAACAAATATTTTATGATCCTACTAATAAGAAATAAGGAGTCCCGGCAGCACAGTGGTTAAGAGGTCAGCTGTTAACCCAAAGGTCAACAGTTCAAATACATAAACTGTTCCCTGGAAACCTTATGGGGCAGTTCTACTCTGTCCTGTAGGATTACTGTGAGTTGGAATCAACTCAATGGCAATGGGTTTTGGTATCTGAAATAAGAAAATATATAGAGACCAGAGTTTATTAGTGATTACCAAAAGTAACCAGAAGAGAGAAGGACAAGGAAAGTTATTCTGTTAATGGCAGTGGAATAACATGGAAAAAATGATGGTGATGGTTGCTCAACATGATAAACACAATCAATGTCACTGAGATGTTTGTGCCAAAATTATTTGTAAATTTATATGCATATATGTGTATGTAAATACATATATACACATACACATTTTATATACACATGTATGTATATATCATTCACGAAAACATTAATTCTGGTTACAGCTGAGTGATTTTGTTTTTTCTGTTTCTTTTTTCTGCATTTTTCCCAGGAAATATATATATAACCTCCCCACCAAAACCCAAACCCAGTGCCATTGGGTCAATTCTGACTGACTCAGCGACCCTATAGGACAGAGTAGAACTGCCCTGTCGGACTTCCCAGGAGCAGCTGGTAGATTCTAACTGCCAACCTTTTGGTTAGCAGTCCAGTGCTTAACTACTCCATCATTGGGTCTTACACACACACACACACACACACACACACACACACACACACACATTACCTGGGAAAAAGGTTTTCCTTGAAAAAAGAGAGAAGATTTTAAGTTAAAAAATCCTAAAGATTAATAATCATTGCCTGTGAATTATGGCCTTATAAATATTTTATACTTTTTATACGTTCAATTCTAGATGTTCTGCACTAACATATAATTGCTTCATCATTTTTAAAAAAGTAAGTTTTCATAAGGAACACAACAACAGTAGAAAGTATGGAAAGGTGCCTTGCTGCCCAGTTCCAAACCTGGAAATGACCTCTGAGTCCTCCCTTTCTCTTTTATCCCCTGTACTCAATTTATCAACAAGATCTGTTGAATGTCTCCAAAACACATCTAGAATCTCACCATTTATCTCTTCCTCCTCCTCCCCCTCCAGCACCAACCACCCTGGTTCAAGCTTGTCACCCTGATTCCTACAATAACTTCCTGACTGTGTTCTCTCTGATTCCATTCTCTGTCTTATACAATCACTGGAGCCAATGACAGCTTTTGAAACAAATAGGATCATGTCAGTCTACTTCCTAGAAACTTCGATGGCAGTTGAGGAACCTTCAATGGCTCCCCATTGCCCTTACAATAAAATTCAAACTCCTTACTCCAGCTGAGCCTATCTCTCCAGTCTCTTCCCCTACACTTCTTCATCTTGCTCACTTCACTGCATTTTTGTTGTCCATCTTTCTGTTCTCAAACATGCCAAACTCTTTCACATCTTCAGGATAGCTCATGTTGGCTGTTTAGAATGCTCAGCCTAAATACCACCACCTCAGAGAGACTTTAGCCAACCATCTCAGTCTAAAGTATTTCCCATTCCTCTCTAGCTCATTGTCTTGATTTAGAATTCATTTTTTGTATCAGCTGGCATTTTCTAATTTGTAACTTTTTGCATCAGAAAGTAGAGTTACCTTGTCCTTCTCATTCACCACTGTATTTCTAGAACCTAGAACAAAGCCCAGTACTTTTTATTTATCAAATGAATGAAATAGAGGTCAGGAAAAGGGTGACTAATGGAATCCCAAGTCTAGATGACACATGCGGGCAAAACCAAAACATCAAACCCAGTGCTGCTGAGTCGATTCTGACTCATAGAGACCCTAATAGGACAGAGTAGAACTGCCCCACAGAGTTTCCAAGGAGTGCTTGGTAGAGTTGAACTGCTGACCTTTCAAAGGTTAGCACTCGTAGCACTTGACCACTACACCACGAGGGTTTCTATGGGGACAAAGGCATGCAAAATTCCTTCCTCTGCCAGATTCTGAGAGGCTTCATGGAGAAGGCGGGAGACTGTAGGATTTTCACCATTCCCATGAGCTAGAAATCTGCTTTTTAAGCCAGCTTTCCCAGTTTTCCAGACTCATTCCTATAAAAGCTTTTCCCATAGTATCCTGGATCTCCTGACTCTTATCTTTAAATTCCTGCATTCCTACAGTCACTCACACTTTAAGCACTTCATCTCTATCTAGCCCAACTTCAGCAGAGAGCCTAAATAACAACTGCTTTATGCCCTCAGCATTCCATAATAATAATTTTTTTTTTAATGCTTTGATTTCTTCCTTGAGCATCTTTTCCCCACCGCTCCACATAGTGAATGTTACCTACCTACCCGGTGAGAGATGTTTTGACAGAGAATACTCTGGAGATCTTTGAATACCAGCCAAAGACTGCCCACCTCGGGTTCTACAGTACAGAAATTCACACAGCGTCTGACTATTCCTCTAGCCATTGTGCTTGAGGAGACTGCTGTGTTGATTCTAACTTACAGTGAATGCTTGGGTTTCCAGGCTGTAGTATTTACGGTAGCGGATCACTAGGTCTCCTGTCACAAAGGGCTGCTGGTGGGTTCCTACTGTCAACCTTTCTGATAGCAGCCAAGTGTTGAATCACAGTGCTACAAGGACTCCTGTAAGGAGATTGACCGCAGTCCTGTCTTTTAGTCGGAGCTCTGGTGACACAGTGGTTAAGTGCTCGCTGCTAACCAAAAGCTCAGTAGTTCCCACTCAACAGCAGCTCTGAGGGAGAAAGATGTGACAATCGGCCTCCCTGCAGATTACAGCTTTGGAAACACTATGGGGCAGTTCTACTCGGTCCTACAAGGTCGCTGCAAGTCTGAATCCATTGATTCAACAGCAGTGGGTTTTAATAGGATTTTTTTTTTTTTTGGTAGTGTTACCTGAGAACTTCGCATTTAACCAATAAGTGTATGTCATTACCGTTATAGAGATACGATTTAAAATGTATTTGATTTAATGACACATGTACATGGCCAACATTCCCCAAACAATCCTGTAAGTTCCTTTCCCTAGACGCAAACATTATTAGCTTGCAGAGTGTGCCTAGAAGATCATTTAATTCATGGAATTTTAGTGGTGGCCACTGGCTAAGAATCTTTAAGGACCACAAATATTTTCATCAGCCTTTTCTATATTTTCAAATATCACAAAGACATTGTGAAAGGAACATGATACAAAATCAAGGACGTAACCTTTTAGTGCTGAAGACTGTTTATCAGTATTTAATTTCAGTTCCTACCAGCCTGTTGACTGACTCTGTGAAGCCCCAGGTAGGCCTGTGCTATTTGATGCTGTTGGATAGATTTCCAGACAAACCAGAAAATCTGGAATCCAGGACAAGTTGTACACTGAGGCACATAAAGAATTCCTGTGGTGATTCCAGAGATGAAGAGATTCACTACCCTGAACACTACCCCCATCAAAACTAAACTCACTGCTGAAGAGTTGACTCCTACTCACACAGACTCTGTAGGACCGAGGAGAACTGCCCCATGGAGTTTCCAGGGAGTGCCTGGTGGATTTGAATTGCTGACCTTTTGGTTAGCAGCTTTGGCACTTAACTACTATGCTACAGGGGTTCCCACTGCCCCTACTGGTTCCCCTAATACTATTCCCATAGGCTTTCCACAACAGGCACAACTCCTTCTACTTTCCCCAAGACAACATAGTGCTTGCCTGGCTCATGCAACGAACATACATTCAGCAGTCCTGGATTCCAGCTCCACTTCTCCTTTAAACTGTTGCCTATGATGTGTTGCTTAACTTCTTTGAAGCTGTTTCTGCTCACATAAAATATCCACTGCATAGCTGCTATGAGAATAAAATACAATGTGTGCAAGTGGCTCTCACAAAGTAGGAGTTTTACCATCTTTTAAAGGACTCAGGATCCCTTTTAGGGAGAACGAAGAAAACCAAAGACACTGTTGAAATGAGGAAGGGCGCAGTAAAAATTCGAGGTATTAAAGAAAGCCCCAGGAAACAACTTAATAGCAGAAAATACCAAAGAATAATCTTACCTTTGTCTTACAAAACACTGTCACAAGACAAGCCTGGGGACAACCTTGCAAGTGACAGCCTGCAAGTGACCCCTAGACCTTGACCACATTTTACAACTAATAGGAGTTAACCAATCAATGTAAAGGTCAGTTCACCCTCCCTGCTTTGCAATCTCACGACTTAAATACTGGGCGCTGAGGAAACTCGCCGTCGCCCCCTGCTCTGTGTAGCTTGGGGTGCGTCCCTGGTGCACCAGTATTTTTCCTATTGGGCATATTTTTTTAATAAAATTTAACCTTTAAAGTAACAGTGTCGCATCTTGAAAATCGCGGACCCTAACAACACAAGGAAAAGGTTGGTCAAAGGTTTAACGCACCACATCTAAAACGGCCTTCACTAGACTGAGTCCAGTGGTAACTGGGTACTACCACTGACTGTCTGAGGAGGGAACACGATACAGGTCACAAAAATGGACCAGACTTATCAGCCTGAGAGATCGTGGAGAAACCAAGAGAATGTAGCCGTCTCGCACCCTTTTAGCTCAGTAGTAAAGTCACTGCTGAGGTTCAGTCTTCAGCCAAAGACTGGACAGGCCTATAAAACAAAAATGGACTAAAGGGGCACACCAGCCCATGGATAAGGACTAGAAGGCAGGAGGGGACAGGAAAGCTGGTAATAGAGAACCCAAGATTCAGAAAAGGAGAGTGTTGACCTGTTGTGGAGTTGGTAACCAACGTCACAAAACAATGTGTGTACTACCTGTTTAATCAGAAGCTAGTTTTGTAAAACTTCATCTAAAACCCAAGAATAAGAAATAAAAATTGACTTTACCCTAGTTAGCCTTAGGGGACACTGTTTTATCTATACTTGTATTTTCCAAGTCTAGTACACATAAAGTATTTAATAAGTGGCTAACGAAATAGAATGAATTGCATACTTTAAATATATTTGGGATAAGTTTTACGTATGTGTTTATAAGTGTATGTTTATATATACATGTGAATATATGTGTATATTTGTGTGTGTGTGTGTGTACAAACAAACCCAAATCCCTTGATGTTGAGTGGATTCTGACTGATAGTGATCCTACAGGACCCTATAGGATAGAGTAGGACTGCCCCACAGTTCCCAAGGAGCACCTGGGAGATTTGAACTTCTGACCTGGGTAAGCTTATGCATGCATACACATGCACACATATACAATGGAGCCCTGATGGCACAGTAGTTAAGAGATTGTACACACACACACAACAGGGTCTCACAAGTCTGCAAACGTAATTGTTCTAAGTGCTACAAAGCTCATTGCTGAATATCACTGTTGAAATGCGGAAGAGCGCAGCAAAAATTCGAGGTATTAAAGAAAGCCCCAGGAAACAACTTAATAGCAGAATATACCATAGAATAATCTCACCTTTGTCTTACAAAACATCTGTCACAAGACAAGCCGGGGGGCAGCCTTGCAAGTGACCCCTAGACCTTGACCACATTTTACAACTAACAGGAATTCCAGGTGGCCTTAACCAATCAATGTAAAGGTCAATTTCCCCTCCCTGCTTTGTAATCTCACGATTTAAATACTGGGTGCTGAGGAAACTCGTCATCGCCCCGCCTGCTCTGTATAGTTTGGGGTGCATCCCTGGTGCACCAGTATTTTTCCTATTGGGCATATTTTTTAATAAAATTTAACCTCTAAAGTAATAGCGTCACATCTTGAAAATCGCGGACCCTAACAATCACTGTGGTCTGCTTCAAAGTCCTCCGCTTGGGAAGCTAGGCACCAATGCCTGCAGCTAGTCCACCCTTCAGAGCAATCTTAGAACTCTGTCTGGATGGTCATTGTGCACAGTGGCACAGTGGCACGTTTGCAAACTCAACTGTCTCATTGTCTGTGAGGGAGCTTTTAGTCAGTAAACAAATAGCTGTATTGGAACACCCTCCCTACTTACCTGGTCTGGCCCCCAATGACTTTTTTCTTTACCCCCAAATAAAGGAACTATTGAAAGGAAGACATTTTGATGACATTCAGGACACCAACAGTAATACGCCGACAGCTCTGATGGCCTTCCAGAAAAAGAGTTCCCGAATTGCTTTGAAAGGTGGACTAGGCACTGGTGTCAGTCCATAGATTCCCAAGGGAATTATTTGGAAGGTGACTGTAGTGGTATTTAGCAATGAGCTATGTAGCATTTTTCTAGGATGAGTTTGCGAACTTTATTGGCAGTCCTTGTATGTGTGTGTGTGTACACACACATATATACACAAAACTTATCCCAAGCATATATAAAATATACAATTCAGTTCAGTTCATTCATCACTTACTAAAAACTTTCTATACATATATGAGGGCCTGGTAGTGCAGTGGTTAAGTGCTACAGCTGATAACCAAAAAGTTGGTATTTTGAATCCACCAGCTGCTCCTCAGAAACCAAATGGGGCTGCTCTCCTCCTCTGCTCTGTCCTATAGGACCACTACTAGTTGAAATGGCAATGGGTTTGGTGTTTTTGCTTATGGTCAATATACTAAATAATTCAGGAAGCACCAAAAGAAGATGGAAGGCATACACAGAGCCACTGGACCAAAAAGGTGGATGTTCAGCTTTTCAGGAGGGGGCGTGGGATCAAGAACCGACAGTACTGAAGGAAGAATTCCAAGCTACGGTGGAGACATTGGCAAAAAAACAAGGCTCTGGAAAATTGAAAGAATGACATTTGAGATGTTTCAACAATAGATGCAGTGCTGAGAGTGCTCACTTGTCTCATGCCAAGAAATCTGTAAGACAGCTAACCTGGCCAACCAACTGGAAGAGATACATATTTGTGCCAATTCCAAATAATATGATCCAGCACAAAGCAGAAATTCTCTAGCAATGCCATTATTACACACAATTAAATTTTTGCTGAAAATTATTCAAAAACAGTTGCAGCAGTATACGGACAGAGAACTACTCAAAGTTCAAGCCAGATTCAGAAGAGGACATGGAACAAGGAACATCATTGCTGATATAAGGCAGATCTTGGTTGAAAGCAGAAAACACTAGAAAGATATTTGTCTGTGTTTTATTGACTATGCAAACACATTCTACGGTGAATCATAACAAGTTATGGACAACCGTTGCAAAGAATAGGAATTCCCAGAACACTTAATTGTGCTTGTGAGGAACCTGTACATAAACCAAGAGGCAGTTTTTCCAACAGAACAAGCAGCTACTGTGTGGTTTAAAATCAGGAAATGTGTGCTTCAGGGTTGTATTCTTTCACCATACTTACACAATCTGCACGCTGAGGAAATAATCCAAGAAGCAGGACTATATGAAGAAGAACACGGCATCAGGATTGGAGGAAGACTCGTTAACAAGCTGGGTTATGCAGATGACACAATCTTACTCGCTCAAGTGAAAAGGACTTGAAACACCTTCAGATGACGACCACAAACTACAGCCTTCAGTAGCAATTACACTCAAAGAAAAAAAGCCTCACAACTGGAGCAATAAAGAAACATCAGGATAAACAGAGAAAACAGTGAAGTTATGAAGAACATTGTTTTACTTGGATCCAAACCTATGCCTTTGGAAGCAATGGTCAAGAAATCAAAACAAAGTGTTGTACTGGCAAATCTGCTACAAAAGACCTCTTTAAAATGTTAAAAAGCAAGGACCTCACTTTGAGGATTAAGATGTGCCTGACTCAAGCCAGGTATTTTCAATTACACTATATGCATGAGAAAGCAGGACAATGAATAAGAAAGACCAAAGAGTTGATGCCATTGAATTATAGTGTTGACACAGTTCCCAGAAGAACACACATATTTGTCTTGGGAGGCGTACAGCCAGAATGCTCTTTAGAAGCAAGAATGGCAAGGCTTTATTCCATCTACTTTGGAACATGTTATTAGTAGGGACCAGTTCCTGGAGAAGGACTTTATGTTTGATGAAGCAGAGGGTCATGGAAAAGAGAAAGACCCTCAGTGAGATGGCTTGATATAGTGTCTGCAACAGCAGACTCAGGCCTGTAACAACCACTCTGAGGAAGGCACAGGACTGGGCAGTATGTCCTTCTGTTGCAACTACGGTTGCCAGGAATCACACTGACTTTGCACCCAACAGCAACAATGTTCACAGCATTTAGCAGAAATACTTTTAATGTTTAATAAAGTGTCTAAAACTTAGCCTTGTAATACAGATTTAAAGTGTGTAGCTGACTAACTGATTTAGACTTTTAAGTTACAATCTTTAAACAGTTTGTATACTTGGGAACTTTTAAAAGAATTCACAGCTGACTGTATGTATTTGTTTATTAGTTTTGTAACAACTGCTTAAGAATTTGGGAGAATTTATTAACCAGAAAATTAACCTATTTGAAAACTATGAAATTAATGAATATATTTTAAAATGTCTAAAGGAGTCCAATTAACCAAGTGGACTGGACATACATTTGCTAGATTTGTAAGTAGAATAATAAAATGGAGATGTTGAATGTGAAAGCTTAAGAACAGGGTTTTGAATTTGAAAGCATTGGACATAAATTGTTCAACACCAAAGTAACTTCTAAATAATCTTTCAAGGTAAAAAAAAATGAGCACTTTTTGTTTTTAATCCTTTCTTTTTCTTTTCTATACTACCATAAAGAATATCCAGAGAGAGAGAGCCACATCTATAAATGTGAATGCTTCTAAATAGTAAACTGCCAAGAAAAGAGTATTGGAGGCCATAGCAGGCAGCAAGAAGTGTGGGAAAGAGAACTGGTTAATTAAAAGGATACAAGGTAGCCTCTGACTTCTTACCTCCCTTACAGACTTCTATCTCAGGTTGCCTACAGCCTTTCCAGAGGAACATTCTGGCACCACCTTCAACCTTGCATTTCAAAAGCTTAGCTCCTCACTTCCTTACTCCACCTCCCTCTGCTTGGTCTCAGCCAAAAGGCTTCCCTGCAGAAAGGATGTATTTATTGTACCACAGTCACCTCTCCCAGTTCAAAGGGCTGGCAACCCTGTTGTCTTTTTTCACTCCTCCTCTCCAATTCCCCTGCTCTAAATCCATCATCTGGCCCCAAAGAGCCCTCTCTGCAAGGTCCACTCTCCTGTCAATTTCCTTGATCACCGTCATCTTCTAGACTGTGTTGCCTCACAGCGGGATTACTGCAGAAGCCTCGTCTGTCCCTCCTGCTACAATGTCTTCTGCATGGAGCTGCCAGAGGAGTTACTAACCTTTGTGTTCACCTTTCCTATTTTATTTGCATAAGGCTTCATCGACTCCCTAATGTCTGTTAAGTAAAATTGATGATCCTTTTGGTGTTCAAGGTCTTTTGATAATGAGAAGCACTTCTAATTTAGCATCCTCATCTTTTATTATGCCTTGATGGGGGTCTCCATTTTGTCACACTATTCTGCTGGCCGTGTTCTCCATGTGACACTATGCCTATGTACATATCTTTGCATGACACATATTGTTTGGCTCAAGGCTCCAAGCTCTCTTACGCATGCATCTGCTTTCTCTTTCAGATGCTGCTAAACAGATTTCAGTTGGCTGCATACAATTCACTATCTCCTGAGTATCTGCATACATTTCTATAATTAATTTCTATGAGTTTGAATTACTCGAACTGTATCTTCAGTTTTGCATGTGTATTGTTTCCTTAAATAGACTGCATAAATTCTTAGAGAAGGGATTTTTACCAGCATTGTCAGCCACGTGAGTTGTTAAAAGGACCAAATGAGATCACTGATGTGGAGGTACTTTGCAAACTATAAAGTGTTATTTAAATAGAGTGTTTGAAGTTGCTGTGCTGTGATTAAAAAGAAAAGGTTGGACTTGGAAGTTGGACTTACAAGAGTTGAGTTTACATTCAGGTCTTTCTCTTACCAGTTGTACTATTTCAAGCAACATTGAACCACACCTGAACTCCTGAAACCTCACCGGTAAAATGGCCATAAGATTCCTTACAGAGCAGAGGGTGTTGTAAAATCAAATAAATTGGCGTCAACAAAACTGTTTTGCAAACTATAAAGCACCATACAGATGTCTATTTCTTATTAATGCTGAGGTGAGCACTTGGCCAATAAATGTTGGCCTGGCAACCAAGACATGTTGACCCAGTGACTCAAAAGTATTATAAGATGAAGAGCACATACCATTATTGCATAAGCAGCATTACTTCATAGACGGCATAGCAACACAGACGCAGGCAGCCCTAGTGATTCAAACATACTGAATATTCCTGACTTACTAAAGAATAGGACTTGAAATAGACTTTAATAAAATCAGTAACGTCATATGAAAACAGCAGCTCTTTGAGAGTAACTCACTATATTTATTCAATTATGAGACATTATTTGAAAAGCATGACATTTGTCCAATTCTTTCCAAGTCTAAGCCTTACATTTGAAATGTATTTCATATTTGTTCATTCAATCTTGTTGTTTTTTGAATCAAAACCAAACCCATTGCTATCAAGTCATCCTGACTCATAGCTACCCTGTAGGACAGAGTAAAACTGCCCCTAGAGTTTCTGAGGAGCAACTGATGGACACAAACTACTGACTTTTTGGTTAGCGGGTTTTAGCAAATACTAATAGCACACCAATTATGTGTCAAGAACAGTATTGGGTCCTGGAGATACAGTGATCAAAAGAGTTGAAGTTCCTATCCTCAAAGACCTTATATTCCAGTGGAAAGAAGTAACATGTATATAAAACAATTACAGATTATAAGAAGTGGTAAGAAGAAAGCATGGAAGTGCACTATAAACAACACATTCAGAAAAGACATCAGTGAGGAGGTGACACTCAAGCAAGGATGGAGAATGAGATGGAGAGCCACAGGAAATGGCCAGAAAGAGTATGTCAGAGTGAGAAGAAAGTTAAGCGCAAAGGCCCTGAGGCAGGGAAGAGTTGGCTGTGTTGAGTCCTCTGTGGCTTGGACGCTAGTGATTTAGTAGAAGTCTGAGGCTGAATCAGGCAGTGCCTGTCAGACCTTGGTAAAGAATTTGGGTTTTATTCTATATGCAGCAGAAAGCTGCTATAGTCATTCCTGTATTATTGAAATGAAAATTATGCTGTTTTAAACACACTATAGTCAGTATTTTCATAGTATCTTGGATTACTGCACAAAGCTAAGCATGATTTGATTCAAAATATATGTTTATATGAAAAAAGGACAAGAAGTTTGAAATGTGGGCCTCCTCTACCAAATAGAGGCTTCCAACTCAGCCACTGAGCGTCCCTTTAGACTACTGATGTATTGTCAACCAGAGAAGTTATCCCAAGCTCGGGTGTCCAGAGTTTTTATTAGGATTTCATTATATGGGTATGATTGATTCAATCACTAACCACATGGTTAAACTCCATCTCCAGCTGCCCCCTTACCAGAGGTCTTTTTAGTGTGAATGGCCTGTACCACGAGTGACTTATTAGCACAATTTCTAAGGTTTAGTGGGGGTGAGGGGCTCCATGAATAACAAAGATACTGTTAGGTTTCAGGGGGAAGGTGAATTCTTTGAGTGAAGTTCATTCTTTGCTCCATAAGGCCACACCAGTATTTATTTATTTAACACATTCTTGCTTTCTGGTAAAACAAAATGTTTCAGACTCAGACATGGATTCAATGATTTTTCTAAGAAATGTTGGTTCCTTTAAATGAAAAATAATTTTAGATACCACAATTTAGGTATTCAGATTACATGTTAGCAGACTCATGATATTAGAGTGATCTTGTTCCTTTGTCTAGCTTAGACAAAGCTAGAAAAGCCATATTAAATGTTATTAGTTTATATTCTTTCAACTTAGTTCTTAAATTACATCATGCCTACTACATTTTTTTATTCTTCAGCCAAATTTTAATTGTATTTCTTTCTTTTATAATTCAATGAAACATTCAATTACCATTCTAAAAAATATTGGATTCCTAACAAAGTTACTATAATCACATATTTCTTCTGTTTGGCAGTGCAAATACAGTATTAAACAATAACACAAAAGTGACTGCTAACCATAAAACTCCTGGATAACCTTCCAGTTTTTCTTCATTTTCTTTTACAAGATCAATTATTGTGGATCAATTATTGGCCACTTACAGTAAGTCCTCTTTTCGTGTTCTTATATGTTTCTTGGAAATCCTGGTGGCACAGTGGTTAAGTATACAGCTGCTAACCAGAAGGCTGGCTCTGCCAGGTGCTCCTTGGGAACTTGGTGGGGTGGTTCTACTCTGTCCATACGGTCACTATAAGTTGGAATCGACTTGACAGCAATGGGTTTGTTGTTCATTTGTTTTGGTATATGCTTCTTACAAGTATATTGTTTGGTCCTCTTCTGTTAATTCATATGAGGTCATTGGCAGGCATAGAACAGATCCTTGTTAGTAGCAGTTTTCAGTTTGTCAGTTATTCCTTCTGGGAAGCTAGGATTTTTTTTTTCTCCAAATGCAAATGATCTTATCAACAATTAAATGACAAATAAGGTACCCTCACAATATCTTTTTGGTTAGATTTTTATATGGAAGGACACGGACAATGTTCCAAAATTGCTAGTGAAAAGGAAATGATATTCCTGGGTAAAATCCATTACTGTGGGGTCAACTCCAACTCAGAGTGACCCTATAAGAAAGAGGAGAACTGCCCTGTAGAGTTTACAAGGAGTGCCTGGTGAATTCAAACTGCTGAGCTTTTGTTTAGCAGCGATAGCTCTTAACCATCATACCACCAGGGTTTCCACTCCCGGGTAAAGCTGGAATATTTCTAACTAGCTTAAAATCCAGGCTATACAACTATAGATTTCCAATACAGTAACACCCTAGACAGGTACTTATGCCTATCATTCAGCTCCTACAACCATTCAAAGTATACTTGCGAGGACAGAAGTCGTTAGTCATCATTTAGCATAAATAAATGTATTTTCTTGCTCAATCTATGAGTAAGTCAAAAGAAAGGTTTCTAAAAGGAAGTTGCACGTATCTGTCTTCCCTGAAAGAAAAAACAAAGTGATGAGCTGTAGCTACAGGAGCTGCCTAGTAATTAGTAATATGGAAGCAGACTGATTTTCTTCATTACCTGACAGGAAGATCACTTATGACTCAGCAGAGCTGCCTGTGTGTGCCTAACTCAGAGGAGGTGGTGCCATCACCCACTGACCGACCGCGGGCCCGGAGCAGAGGTCCAGCCGTGTGCTGACCCCATCCGGGCCTCACTGTGCTCCCATGAGCCGTTGTGATGTGGGTAAAAAGGCTCATTACACTGAACTGTACACTTAAAAATGGCTACAATGACAAATGTTAAAGGATAGAAATATTCATATATTTGTACCACAATAAAGCTTGAAAAAGTTCACTAAATGGTGGCTACTATTAAATTAGGAAAGCTCACCTTGGTGCCACCTCTCCTACCTCAGCCCCTGATGATGCTGCTGTAACTGAGTTCAGTGCATCTGCTTTGTCTCTCTGGAGCATCTTGTGCTCACCCCACGATGACACAGCTCTGTATTGTTGTTGTTGGTAACTGTATCTGTCACCTCACTAGACTGTGACTTCCTTCTTATAATAGTTCATCACTATACAAGTTTCCATGAATTATGTCTTCAGTTGGGAAAGATTTACTATATTTCCTTGTTATTTGCATGAAATAAGTCTGTTCTTAGTTGAGGGAGCCGTGGTGGCGCACTGATTAAGTGCTCAGCTGTGGACAGAAAGGTTGACAGGGAGAGGAGGGAAGATTTGGCAGTCTGTTTCTATACAGATTACAGCCTCGGAAACTCTTTGAGGCAGTTCTGCTCTGTCCTATAGGGTCACTGTGAGTCAGAGCTGACTCAGTGGCCATGTTTTGTTTTACTTTTTAGCATATCACTCAGGAGCCCTGGTGGTTCAGTGGTTAACTGCTAGGCTGCTTACTGAAAGACGGGTGGTTCAGAGGTGGTGCTATGAGTCAGAATCAACTGGAGAGCAAGAGCTGTGGTGTCACTCTAGGGCTGGGGTGGGGTGTGGATGGCACCCAGTGACTCTGTTAGGGGATGACAAAAATTTGCTGTTGATAAAATTTTTGTGCACTGTTTCAGCACAAATTTATTATTTTTTTTAATAAGAATTACCCTTTGGTTATAACAACAAAAATACTTTTTGTAAGCTCAGCTTACATGTATCAATATACCGACAAAGTTAAAACTCAATGCTAATTCATTTTCTTACTCTTCTAAGGTGCTCCGGTCAGAGCTGTCATGATATCCAGTCACAGTAGTGCGTCACATCACTTGGTTTCATCTGCCTGTGCTACAAGCATGCATTGTTTTTGCTGCTACTGGTATTTTTTAATTGTTGATTTTGTTGTACTTTCTGGTATTTTAGCTACAGTGCTACATAATCAGTATTTGTAAACCTATGTTAATAACTTTCTTGAGAATAAAGTAGTACTTAGAGGAAAAGAAGACAAAAAATTTTAAAAAGTCTTCTGCTCAGTTACTAGTAATGTAACTAATAATGTAATTTAGTATAGAAAGATCTTACAAAACAGTTGCATTGTTAGTATTCATGTAATCTAAAAAATACTACATTTAAGCAATTTATACTTAATACATGTCATTCTGTTATTAAAACTGACAATAAACTTAAATGTACATGCAAGGAGGGGTGACACCAACCCTAGGATACCACAGGACAATGGGTTTGTTTTTTTGGTTTGGTGACATGTTACTCAGACTCCTAGTGGCACAATGGTTAAGAGCTCAGCTCAACCAAAAGGTTGGCAGTTCGAATCTATTGTTCACTCTTTGGAAACACTACGAAGTAGTTAGTTATACTGTGTCTTACAGCGTTGCTATGAACACGGATTGACTGGAAAGCACCCAGTTTGGTTTTGGGAACATACTACTCAATTAAGCACATACTGAATGCGTAAAGTATACATATCTATGAGGTCTGAAAATTAAGTTTGCTAACTTGCCACTGTGTGCTTATGTTGGCAGCACTGTACAAACAACTCAGTCAGATTTCATAATCTTGGTTTATCAATGTCTCACAGCTGTATTCATGCCAACATGTGGCAGTATCTTGCTGAGTGTTGTTGATTATTGTTGTTGTGTGCTTTTGTGTGCCGTCATGAGAATGCCGGAGGCTGAATTAGAGCAATGAACTAACACTAAATTTATTGTTAAACTTGGCAAGAGTGGAAGTGAAATCAGGGACACGTTAGTCCAAGTTTATGAGGATAACGCCATGAAGAAAACAGCAGTGAACAAATGGATTAGATGTTTTTCAGAATCCATTTTCTGAATAAATGGATTAAATGTTTTAGAAAGTGTCACTGACAAAGAGAAGTTAGGGCAGCCAGTAATAAGCAGAACTGACGAAAACATTGCAAAAATTCATCAAATTGTGTGTCAAAATCATCAAATGACTGTGAGAAGTATAGCATACCAAGTAAACATTGATAAACAGAAAAATCTTAATTGAAAATGTTGCCATGAAAAAGGTATGTACAAAAGTGTCCCAAAGGAGCTCACTGATGAACAAGAGCAAAGGAGAGTTGAAGTTTGCCAAGACCTTTGGAGAGGCAACACCATGTTTGGGGCTGTGTTGTCACTGGTGATGAAAAATGGGTGTACCAAAAAGACCCTGAAACAAAGCACTGAAGTGCACAATGGAAGTCAGCCAGTTCTCCATGACCAGAAAAGTTCTGTCAGTTCAAATCAAGAGTCAAAATGATGTTGCTGACCTTTTTGATACCAGAGGGATTGTTCATTATGAATTTGTACCAACTGGACAAATAGTTAATCAAGTTTACTCGCTGAAAGAACTGCATGAAAAAGTTAGATGAGAACAACATGAACTTTTTGCAAACAACTCACGGCTCTTGCATCCTGACAATGCACCAGCTCACAGGGCACTGCCTGTGAGGGAGTTTTTAGCCAGTAAACAAATAACTGCATTGGAACACCTCCCTACTCACCTGATCTGGCCCCCGGTGACTTTTTTTTTTTACCCGAAGATAAAGGAAATATTGAAGGTAAGGCATTTTGATAACTTTCAGGACGTCAAGGGTAACACATTGACAGCTAAGATGGCCATTCCAGAAAAGGAGTTCCAAAATTTCTTTGAAGGGTGGACTAGGCACTGGCATTGGTGCATAGCTTCCCAAGGGGAGTACATTTAAGGTGACTGTAGTGATATTCCGCAATGAGGTATGTAGCAGTTTTTCTAGGATGAGTTCATGAACTTGTGTATCTCCACATCAACCTGAACTGTTGTTCTTTAGTTATCTACCAGAGACCACAATCGGAAAATGACTTCAATCTAGCTTTTTCAAAATCTAGATGAAGCCACTGATAGTTGGAATGTGTTGCTTAAATGCTACACTAAGATCAGGTCCTATAGATTTGGTAAGGTCTGTGTCAAATTCAGCTCTCAGCAGAAATTCTTTTACTGGATTATAACAAAATGTACTCTTAACTATTATTAAGAGTTGACAGAATAAAAGAATCTGTGCAAAAATTATTTCTGCATTTTCTGTAAAATCACTAAATGTCCAGTTCTCTAGGAAGTATGTTCCACGAGGGCATAAACTTAGCTAGTTTTAATATTTTATATGCAGTGCCATGAGCACACATGGTTGCTGTTGTCAATAATTTTCAACTCTTAGCAACCCCATATAACACAGAACTGCCCCATAGAGTTTCTTGGCTGTAATCTTCATGGAAGCACATCTTTTTCCCACAGAGCTGCTAGGTAGGTTCAAATCATCAGCTTTTTTGTTAGCAGCCTAGCACCTAACCACTGAGCAACAAGGACACCATGGACACATATGGTAGGCCTAAATAAATACTTGATTCGTAGTGACTGAACTAATTGTATAATTCAATAACCTCTATATAAAGAGGAAATTCTGATGGCATAGTAGTTAAACGCTATACCTGCTAACCAAAAGGTCAGCAGTTCAAATCTCCCAGGTGCTCCTTGGAAACTCTATGGGGCAATTCTGCTCTGACCTACACAGGATTGCTACAAGTCACGATTGACTCAATGGCAGTGGTTTTGGTTTGAGCATATAAACAGCTACACAAAACACTGTTGTTTTTTCTTTTAAGGATTTATTACAGGGTGATATGTTTGTCTTCCTAAATAAACTAGTGTGTTTCTTTTTATCAGACAATAAAAGTTTGTTTTCTTTGACTTCACGCCTAGGAAGATTAAAGCGGGTCCATCTCAAGAATGTCTTAAATTGGTCTCCCTTTGTGTCTCATCTTTAAAATCCAATACTTTTACACAGCACCAGAATTATCTTTCTGTGAAGCACAGATCTGGTCAGAGAGATCCCATGCTCCCTTTTCATTCAAGCCCTCCAGTCTGGTTTCTGTAATAATCTTTCTGGCACTCTTTTCCACCTGCCGTTACTACCACTCCCCCTCAAACTCCCACCTGTCCACCATGTCACAGCCATGGAATTTTGTCATACCCTCAACACTGTTTTTCCCAGCTCCATGATGTTCCTGATGTGATTTTCTCCACTGAACAACGTCCTTTCACCTCACTGTTCTAACTGGTGGGGCCCCTTAATTTCTTGATCAAAGACTTCGTGCTTTCAAATTACTTTGTTTGAGTCAAAGTTTATTATTTCTTTAAGTCTCAGTTTCCTCATTGGTTTCCTACTTGATAGAATTCTTATGAAGAAGCTGCAAGATTATCAATGCAACCCAAAATCCAAATCCATTGCTCTTGAGTAGATTCTGACTCACTGCAGCCCTATATAGGACAGAGTGGAACCTCCCCAAAGAATTTCCTAAGAACTACTGGTAGCCTTTAGCTAGCAGCCAAACACTTAGCCACTGTACCACCAGGGCTCCTACATGCGTAAAATATATATTCAATATATTTTAGCTGCTCTAATTTTTTAAATTTCTTCTATTTACCTAAAATGTATTTTTGACATTCTTTAGACCATAGCCTATGTACTAAAGTTACTCATGCCTTAAGACTCATTGTGATAGAGTATAATCCATTTAGAACATTCTCACATTTACCTTTTTCTATAAAATTCATGTCCTAGATCGGCAGTTGACTTAAATTCATTCTGTTTGTTACTCGTCTAACATTTTACATTGTCTTATTATGGTCCCTGCATGTTTTTTGTTCTCCAAATTAGTTTAGGACAGGGATAGTTTCACCTTCTGCTTGTTTGTCCATGTATGTATTCCCTGTTTAATGCTTTTACAATTAACGTAAGTTTGGTATCTGCCAAATCAATTGAGTTATGAGTATGCGTAAAGAAATAGGAGGGACTCAGTAAGTTGTAGCACTGTACAATGTTATTTAAATTTACACGTATTTCCTGATCTAAGTCTTGTAGTAATCCTATTAGGTAGTTTGTGGTATCTTGGTTATAGCAAATCTATGGCCACCAAATGAGCATCACCAGTGCACTGGCTTAACCCAGATAGCTATGCCATTAGAAAAGGGCTTTGTAAGAACCTTAATATTCTGTCTCCGAGTTTCTTAATTTTTTTCTACAACAAAGCCATTTGTTACCTCTTCCTTCTATACTGCGTCTATGTTTATGACCCTAAGTGCATCCACGTTTCAGGAACTGTGTGCTTCCTTTTACGTGGTGATCATTTTCTCATAAGTAACGTCAGATTATAGCATACAATGCATGCTCTGAGAACAGACACAATTTCACACTTCTTTTATAAATCCTTTCTTTAGTTCTTGATTGGCATAAGGAAAATGTATAATGTGTGTGGAAGAAAACTTAAAATCTTTTTTTTCATTGCAGTATTGTTTATTTTTATAATTTATTTTGATGTTGAGAATATACACGGAAAACATAAAATCTTAATGGGACTCTTGTATCAGGAAATCCTAGTATCGTGGCCCTGACCATTTATAAATTTGAGTAGGTATTGTATTCCTTCCCAGCCCAGGAAACTAACGAAGCAGATACATAATAATCTTAAGCATGGTATTTACCACAGACATCATACAGTATTTTTCTATTGCAGGAATCTCCTTTCTATCCTCTATCTAGAGGTTCCTACACTCCTTTTTGCGTGTCACATATACCTTCCTTACTTATCTAGTGCTGCCATAACGAATACAAGTGGGTGTCTTTAACAAATAGAAATTTATTTTCCCCCAGTTAGAAGGCTAAAAGCCTGAATTCAGGGCACCAACTCTAGGGGAAGGTTGTCTTCCTCTGTCGCTTTGCAATCAAGTCCTTGTCTCTTTTTTGCTTCCGTTCATTGGGTGATCTTCACATGGTTCAGCATCTATTTCCTCCCATCTCTGCCTGCCTAATCTTGTTCCTTTTATATGTCAAAAGATATTGACTCAAAATGTACCTCATACTAATATTGCCTCATTGACACAAAAAGAAAACCCATTGCCAAATGGAAATATATTCACAGGTATGAAAAAAAAAAAAAACTCATTGTGGTCAAGCTGATTCTGACCCATAGCCACCCTACAGGACAGCATATAATTGCCCCATAGGGTTTCCAAGTGGTGGCTGGTGGATTCAGACTGCTGATGTTTTGGTTAGGAGATGAGCTCTTCACTAGAGATACAGGGATTAGGATTTATTTTATATATTTTGGGGAGTACATAATTCAATCTATAACAATTACCTAAACCCTTATAAAGGATTGCCATTGAGTTGATTTTGATTCACAATGACACTATAGGATAGAGCAGAATTGCCTTCACAGGGTTTCCAAGGCTACAATCTTTATGGAAGTAGACTGTTATATTTTTCTTCCACCTCATAAAGCTAGTCAACTTTAATTTGTCTTACATTACACGAGATACTATAAATTATTCTAGATACATTCTAAAAATATCCTGGATATAGCCTAGAAATTATTTATAAACCTCTAGTGAACTTCAAGTGAACAAATTCTTTCAAAACTTACAGTCCATTCACTAAGATGAAAAAATAGGTTAATACAATGATGTTGATGTCATTAGACACTGTTAGGCACCACAGTGAGATACTACACATATCACGACAATATTCTGTCCCACAGCTTGCAATCTAAAATTAGATAAATGCAGGAAAGCCAGATAAACACAGGCAGCACATTTTTTTAAGACCAAAAAGAACTGACTGGAAAGAGAAATGAGAGTAGAGAATTAAAAAAGGCAAAGAGAATCAACAAATATTCCATTTCCTGCCTTTTATTTGTAGGCTAATTACTACTATCAGACTATTAAAAAAAAAAAAAAAAGAACAGCAGGAAGCAATCACACTCTTAAACTAAATCAAAGAGGGAAGTTGTCTAAGAGCCCACGAGGAGCATCAGAGTATGTTAGTGGAATCACCATCATACAGTGTGGTCAGTTTCAGAGGTCCAGAAACCCCTTTTGTCCAGCAGTGCTTGCTTGCCCTGCTTGCCTGACTTGGGTACTCAAAGTTTACTACCACCACACTCAGCAAGGGAAATGAGAGCCCAGCCTGGAGGACAGGAAATACTCCAACAACAGCCAGTGGAGTTGGGAAGTAGCCTGCTACAGCAGGGCGTGGGGTCTGGAGGTTAGCAATCCTAGGTGTCCTCCGAACCTTAGGCTGTGACCTCCCTACTAGCCCCCTTCCTCTGTAGTCAGGCCACAAGCCTGGCCTCCCTGCAACTCTGCTTCTAATCTTACAAGGAAACCCTGGTGGCGCAGTGGTTAAGTGCTATGGCTACTAACCGAAAAGTCTGCAGTTCATATCCACTAGTCGCTCCTTGGAAATTCCATAGGGAAGTTCTATTCTGACCTACAGGGTCACTATGTGTTGGCATCAACTTGAGGGCACTGGGTTTAATCTGTTACAAAAGAAAAATTCATTTCCAAACTGCCTGGCTTTAGGTTAGGTAATAGGGATACAGATATGAGGTCAGAAAATTAAGTCAGCAAACTTAATTGTTCCGAGTGCTATATACCTCATCGCTGATTGTCACTATGGTCACCTTCCAAGTATGCCCCTTGGGAAGCTAAGTACAGATGCCAGAGCTTAGTTCACCCTTCACAGTAATTTTGGAACTTCTTCTGGAATGCTCAATTGTGCATGATGGCAAGTTCCCTTACTTAGTTGTATAGTTGTCTGTGAAGGACTTTTCAGTCAGTAAACAAGTAACTCTATTGGGACACCCTCCCTACTCACCTGATCTTACCCTTCAATGGCTTTTTTCTTTACCCAGAGATGAAGAAAACACTGAAAGGAAGACATTTTGATGACATTCAGGACATCAAGGGTAATACGCCAACAGCTCTGCTGGCCATTCCGGATAAAGTTCCAAAATTGCTTTGAAGGTTGGACTAGCTACCGGTGTGTGCATAGCTTCCCAAGGTGAGTACTTCAAAGGTAACCATAGCGATACTCAGCAATGAGGTACATAGTAGCACTTTTTCTAGGATGAGTTTGGGAACTTAATTGGCAGTCCTTGTACTACATATGATACATGCCTTCTTTTGGATCCTACAAATTATTTTGTGAGATAGTTCACAGACAATTTTCATTTAATATAGTATATACAGTGGTAGAAGGGTGGTCAGAGGAAAGCCCAAAGGAAGGGTAGCCCACCCAGTTCTGGTTGTCAAGAAAGGGTTACTGCAGGAGAAGAGGAATAGTCTCAGGATTAGGAAGAAAACCAGGACAATAGTAGCCCAGAAGTTAGAAGCCAAGAGTTTGTATTAAAAGAGTGAAGAAGACAGGGTTCAATTCTGCAGACGTTAAGAAAGGTGGACCTGAAAGAAGTCCATTGCATTCGTCAACCAGAAGAAGTGTCATTGGTGACTACTGACAGGGCAGTTCAAGGTGGAGCTGCACTAAGAGGTCACAAGGTGTGTTCAGGAAAGAAGGGCAGATGACAAAGTGGAAACAAAAAGCTGGCAAGGAAAAAATGGTGAATTAGGAAGGACATGTCACTAAGGAAGAGTTTTCTTATCTTTTGTTCAGAAATACAAGTTTATACCTGACAGAAAATAGCTGGTTAGAAACAGTTGATTAATCCATCAAGGAAACAAGTTCTCTGTCAAGTTTAGATCTCACTGTTGTTTCCTGCCAGGCTGTGACTCTGTCTCCTGATTCTGCCAGCTTACTCCCCTCAGGGACAGATTTTGTTTCTGCACCCCCTTGCACATATTCAACTATAAAAACAAAACGTTAAGCCACTGTCGTGGAGTCAAGTCTGACTCCCTAAATTATGGCAATAGCATCCACAGAAAGTCAAGAACTGTAACTGCATAAAAGTCCTGATCCAGCTCCCTTCTTTTAATCTACAGAGTGTGAATATACTTTTTCAGTGACTAGCATGCTTCTGTCCACCATCCAGGGCATGCACTTCATGCATCAAGGTGCCCTGAAGGCTGACCTTTTAACTCAGGACCAGCGTACTTACAAGTACCACTTACTTTTTGTGCCTCTGACGTTTTCTTCTTAACCTGATGTCCCAATGCGATTATGTGCTGCTGGCAGACAGAGCCCTACATCACAGCTTGAAACAGAAAAAAACAGGCATGTGCCACAAATTACTGTTTTTGGAGGATATTGAATGAAGTGATGCTGAATTGCTGAATTTTTGCTAGGAAAGATAGGAATTTTGAAAATATTTCTTTGCTACACATACATACCTCTGGCTCTGGGGGTAGAATCTGCATTCACAAGGGGTACACATATATACCTCTGAACTCTGAAGACACAATTTGTAGAAGGAAGCATAAAACAAAGTCCACCTTACCTACCAAAAATTCAGACTTGCTCAGTGATACAGGATGCACTCTGTTACTGAAAATACATCATATCAACAAAATAAAAAGAAAAGTAATTCGATCATAAAAGGTTTAACGGAGTTTATCAAATGGGAGGGGTGCTTGTTCGAAACGGATTCAGAAGAGAGGGAAGTCTTTTGAAAATTACATAATCCCGGCTCTAGTGAAACGAGAGGGTAATACCTAATAACTGGAGTACTCACTCTGGACAGTGTTTGCCAAGCTCCTGCTGTCTTACAAAGTTTTACAGACTCCAGAATATTTTTTTGTTCTTTACAATTACTTTAGTGAGATTCACCAAAAACTGAACCTTTGTCTTCATCTACAAGTAGTGTCTGAAAAATGCCCTGGATAATCTAGTATAGTGTGGTTTTTGTAGTTTTAACTCTTGTTGTAAATCTAATTTTCTAGTTATTGCAGGGGATCTCCCTGTATCCTTTTTTTCTGAGTGTATACTCCTTCTTTATGCCTGTCTGGCTTTTCATATTGTCTCTGTTTACAGGTGATACTTTCTTTTAAGGTACAGCAATAGAATTTTCACCTTCTTATTTGAAGGAAGGTGCCCTGGTAGCTCAGTAGTTAAAAAGTCATCTGCTAACCAAAAAGTCAGCAGTGTGAAGTCACCAGCAGCTCCTTAGAAACTCTATGGGACAGTTCTGAATATTGACTATGAGTCAGAACTGACCTGATGATAATCGCTTTGTATTTTCTAAGAAAGCAATTTTAGAATGTAATAGAAAATTGTTATAGTCTAATAAACTGTTGGAATTGGATGTTTATTGCACTGATTTTAATGCTTATATTTATACGGTCACTAAAGAGCTTATCATAAGCCTCTTGAGGACAGCAATTTGTATGTCTTCTGTTTTACTGTACTCCCATACGGTACCCTCTATTTAGTAGGCATTCAATAAATACGTGGCTGGCTCAATAAATACGAGTTGATATTAATCACAGGGCTCTAATAGATTGAAGAGTGACTTCTAAGTTAGTAATAAATGTCCTTTAATGCAGTTTTGTTCTTCTGTCTCATGAAGTATACAATGCAACTTAATTTTTTAAAAATACTATCCTCCTCCTACTAAGATGGAAGCAAAACAGCACTTATGTGGGGTTCTGCTGATTTCAATTTTAACTTAACAACACATGTGAAGTACTAGCACATGCATGGCAATATACTTGGCAAGCATTAAATCGAAACACCAAATCCAGGGGCCTAGAGTTGACTCTGACTCACAGCGACCCTATAGGACAGAGTAAGAACTGCTCCATAGATTTCTAGTGACTGCCTGGAGGATTCCAACTAACGACCTTCAGCATATATTAAGGTTTACTGCATTAAAAAACGAATTGGGCAGTCATCTAACTCGAGACTATAAAAATAAAACGAGAACATTACTTGCTCCACCTCCCACAGAAGGCTGCTGTGACAAACAAGAGAAGGGATGTTTACCCAAGTGCTTTAAAAAACTCTTAAGATGTACACGACTACTTTAAAGCCGGAATCTGTTAGGTCGACTTAATGTCACTGCTGTTATTATTTTATAGCTATCAATTGCGTCAACGTAGCATTCCTACTAAAGATACAGCTTAATTACAGTTGTTTTAAACCTTTATAATACTGTGCTGTTAAGAGACTTCCCCCAGGTTGGCAGCAGGTCTGTGGTGTCGTGTAAGAGGGAATGAGGGTAAAACTCATCCATCAGAAGCATCCTTCTCGAGTCCTGTTTTCCTACCTCAAAGAAATGGTGCCTGCCAAAAACTGCGCGAGTCAATGATTCCAACCTACCACCTTAATATAATTACTAGTCCTAATACTCTAAAAACGGAAGTGGACAAAGACCCCCAACTTTTCCCAAATTAAAGTCAGTGACTGTCCAGTAGAGACCGATAGTCTTCGGCTCCGAAACCGAAGGACCAGTAACCCAAGGACCCTTTCCACCCTTCTCCCTGCGCCATAGGGATCACAACGGGGCAAACACGGGCCGCAGCATAGGACGGTTGGGTTCCCGAGCGGGTGGCCAGGACCCGCGGCCAGTTAGGGTCACTGAGCGTCGCGGACGTTGGGGACTTCAGCTCCCAGGAGGCACCGCTTCTACGACACGCGCGCGTGGCAGCGCTGCTCTCTGGGACTCGTAGTGCGGTCCGGGTAGGAGAAAGGAGGCGCACCCCTGATTCCTTTCACACACGTTTTGGACATTAGGTCTAGAAGGGATCATGCCGGGCCACTTGTGTCCGGAGTCCTGCAGGAGCGGAGGGAAAAGGAACTGAAGGAAAGGGAGCCGGGGAAGCTGCGGAAAACCAGTCAGCAGCCGCCGCGCACGTGGGGGGCAGTTAGCGCTAAGAAACCCGGAAGCTCTGCGCACCGCCCACTGCCGCCGTGACGGGTTAACGCTTTTTCAGGGCGGAGGATGGGGGCGGAGTGTGTGGAAGGAGGGGCCATCTTACCCTAGTCCAGCGAGAACCGCCGGGAGAGGACTGTCCCCTCCCCCATGGGCCACACGCAGGGCAGGCCCCGCCCGCTGGCAGCGGCGCGTGCGCAGAAACCCCGCTCCGCCACTCCTCGGCCCCACCCCCACACCCGCAGTCGAGGCCGCCGCCACCTCTCCCTTCTTCTGTACTGTTTCCTCCTCCTGTTTTCTCTTCTCTCCTCCCCTTTACCTTCTTTTCTCCTCCTCCTCCGGCGCTGACGCTCGCGTAGGGCCCTGGCGTCAGACGCTTGGGGGCGGGGGCGAGTGCGGCGCGGGGTATAAGTAGAGGGTGCAGGAGGAGGCGCTTCCCCTTCTCCCCGGCGGTTAGTGCTGAGAGTGCGGAGTGTGTGCTCCGTGCTCGGAACACACATTTATTATTAAAAAATCCAAAAAAAATATAAAAAATCTTTTAAAAAACCCAAAAAAAATTTACAAAAAATCCGCGTCTCCCCCGCCGGAGACTTTTATTTTTTTTTCTTCCTCTTTTATAAAATAACCCGGTGAAGCAGCCGAGACCGACCCGCCCGCCCGCGGCCCCGCAGCAGCTCCAAGAAGGAACCAAGAGACCGAGGCCTTCCCGCTGCCTGGACCCGTCACCGCCACCCTCGATCCTCAGCCAGCGGCAGCGGATCGACCCTGTTTTGCGGCCGTTGAGTAGTTTTCGATTCCGGTTGATTTTTGTCCCTCTGCGCTTGCCCCCGCTCCCATCCCCCCGACTTCGGCCCCCGGCCCCCAGCACTCGCTCTCCTCTTGCGGAAAGGTCGCGGCCTGTGGCCCTGCGGGCAGCCGTGCCGAGATGAACCCCAGCGCCCCAAGCTACCCTATGGCCTCGCTCTACGTGGGGGACCTGCACCCCGACGTGACCGAGGCAATGCTCTATGAGAAGTTCAGCCCGGCCGGGCCCATCCTCTCCATCCGGGTCTGCAGGGACATGATCACCCGCCGCTCTCTGGGCTACGCGTATGTGAACTTCCAGCAGCCGGCGGACGGTGAGAGTTGGGCCCGACGGGCAGAGAGGCTAGGCCGGTGGGCCCGGGGTAGGGGGCAGGAGGGCTTGTCATCCCGAAGGGGTGGCGGAGAGACTCGGGGTTGGGACCCCCGGCCCGGACGCACTGCCCAGACGTGTTTCCCATGCCCGCGGGAATCCGCGGAGCCGGCAATTGCACACCCTGCCACTTCCTCCTTTGCGACCATTTTCTCGGCCTCAGCCACTCTCAAACTTTAGGGTGATGACGCGCCGGGAAGGGTGAGTGAGATTCAGTCCTTCCTCGGCTGTGTTTGCCGGTAGCCACGGGATTCTGGGGCATCGCGCTCCGAACCCCCTTCTCTGGTAGTACGTGGACGCGCTCCCGCTCCCCAGGGTTCTTGCCAGCGACCCAGGAAAGGGAGGAAGTGCATTTCGGTGCTCGAAAAATACCACGTGTTGAACCCTGTAACCTCGCAGGCCCGAGGCCTGTTTTGCTACTGGCCCAGTCGCCGGGGGGAGCCACAGGGCCCTAGAATAAAGTTATTTGGTGCTGGGTGGGCGTCCTTAGCTCTCTGATTTAATTCTTGGTAACTCATCAGTTACTCATGGACCTAGAAATGTTAGTGAAGAGTGAGACGTCCACTTGGGTCTTTTCCACAGAGCAGGCATTTCTCATGCTTTTGACTGCCAGATGGGAGTCACGAATGTGGGGGAAGACCCTGTTTTGAAGGCCACAAGTTTCTATATTCAGAATTACTTAGCTTCATAGTACTGATCGTATGTTCAGTACGTTTTTTTTTCCTTCTGAAATAGACCTATGGCTTCGAAGAGATTGTCTTCAGAATGTTTTCACCAGTTTGGGCTTTAAAATGTTAGTTGTTACTTGTTCTGTAATCTGGACTAGAGCATATACTTGCCTTTGTATTCAAGTGTTACCAGTGTTTTTTTTTTTTAAATTACTCCAGAATACAAATTTTGGGTAAGCTGAGGTTGAATTGTTTATTTTGTAAGTAAACAGCAGTTCACAAAACAAAATTGGGTAAACAGATGAGATCTGTGACGTCTAATGAGTTGCCAAGTTTTTTTATATCTGCATCAGTTGTCTTCCAAAAGTCAGGTGAACTTGATGCGGTGGTGCAGTGTTACTTTTTTTTAAACGTTCTTGTAGAAATGGCTTACAGATGGAATGTAAACTTAGTTCATTCAGTAAAATGTAGGTTACATTCGACCAACAGTTTCTCAGTAGGTGAGTTGATACTGAGATTTTCGACAGGCCTGAAATTGTAAAACTGCACTCCAGGTTTTACAGTGCTTTTCCTCTGTAGGCTGTAGCTCTGAATATCGTTCTGTTACAGGTGTCTTATGCCCAGGCAAAACTTATCACTGACTTTAGGGTAAAATAAAGGCTGGGAAAGATGGTTTGGGGGTAGGTAATCCCAGTGTGAAGAATTAGAAGTGGAGGAAAACTTGAACAGATACTAGAAAACCTAAAACAATAACTTAGAAAGTATTGTAAGCTTAGTAAGTCTGAAAAACAGTTTGTAAAGTTCTTAGGCTTTGGAAAGTGGAACTTTGAGTTGTCATGGTTACAGTGTATACTGTATGTGTTATATTGGTATGTATCAGTAGACCCAGTATAGTAACTGCTCAAAAGAAGATAATATTTTTCCATTTTAAATTTACTTGGTTTTTTCTATGTACAGTGATCTTTCACTTTCTTTTTCTGCTTATGTACTGCTACATTAATGACCTTGTGCACTAGGTTCTGAAAGTAACCAGTTTCCAATTTAATAGGAAAAGATGACTCATTGAAAAAAAGCCCAAGCCAAGCCAGCTAAACGAGGGGAGCTGAGTAGGTGTGGTCAACTGTGATAATGAGTTGACAGCTGATTAGGTTATCTTCTAGAAAGGAGCACTTTCATTTATGAAAAAAAGTAGCTGGAAAATTTGTCTCCTCAATAACTGCACAGTAAAATTGGTATGGCGTCAAGAAAAGGGATGTATTGCCCCCTTGGGGCGTTGACTGTTAGTGTATATAAGGTTCTATTTTTCTACTTTGTGTCAAGTCAGATAACAAAGGTGGACTATAACAGTTTCTCTGGAACTTAAATACTAAACTTTTAGCATTAAAGCATTGCTAGGAGGATAAAGTTACAAGTTTAATCCATTACTGCATAGACCCTGAAATTGAGGAATAAATTTTGAATTTTTCTTACACTATCCAACAATAATTAAATTACATTGTCAGTTAAGTAATAAATAAGTTAACCTAAATACAGTTAATTTTATAACTGTAATTTTTGTGTCACATTGAAATTATCATGAATGTAACTGATATTTTTAAGAGCTTGGTCATTTTGCAGCTAAACATGTCTGGTTTTACACTGGGTTTGTTTGAAATCTTGGCACTGAAGCTATTACCTTTTTTTCCATTTTATGTACTTAACAGCAAGTTGTGTTGTCAATCAGGGAATGTTCTCTCAGTAATTCAGAGACTTTTATTAATAAAAAGGACTATTTTTTGTATTATGGCTGTGATAAGCAGTGAGATGATCAATTTGAGCAAGTAATAGGGAAGAAGTTCTGTAAGCTGTACTCTGTCTTTGAATGTTCTATTGTTAAACAGATGTGTACAAGGGAGTGTTAATTTTATGTTGACCAGAAACAAAGAGGTACTTTTAAGTTTTATGGCAATTAAAGGAAGAGATTGTTGAAGGAATACGTGAATTAATACCAGTATGTAATCTTCCAAAGTTTGAGACATTGGTATCTTCTGCTATTACATGATTTAAATAGCAACAAAGTAGGAGTAGGCTTGATAGGTCTGACCATTCTGGAGTTGACAACAGAGAGGAAGAATTAGACCATGCACCCACCCTTCCTGTAGCTTATAGATGTTGAGTAGAAGCTTTAAGTTAATAATCACTCTGAAAATACTTTTTCTACAGCGGAGCGTGCTTTGGACACCATGAATTTTGATGTTATAAAGGGCAAGCCAGTACGCATCATGTGGTCTCAGCGTGATCCATCACTTCGCAAAAGTGGAGTGGGCAATATATTCATTAAAAATTTGGACAAATCCATTGATAATAAAGCACTGTATGATACATTTTCTGCTTTTGGTAACATCCTCTCATGTAAGGTAAGCAAAAATGGGACAGGTAAACACACTGACAATTCATATACGTTTAGTTTATTCTTAAAATCATAACTGTTGCTGTTTGTTAGTGGATATCTTTTTCTCAGATGCCTAGGGTAGGTGGCTGGCTGACGAGATATCTCTGAACACTGGGCAAATAGTACGTTAATAGCAAGTAATGAAAAATAGGAACACTTTTTTTTTCCCTAGGTGGTTTGTGATGAAAATGGTTCTAAGGGCTATGGATTTGTACATTTTGAGACACAAGAAGCTGCTGAAAGAGCTATTGAGAAAATGAATGGGATGCTTCTAAATGACCGTAAAGTGTGAGTATAAATATTTATATTTCACGTCTGTCTTTAATAGTTGTAGAAGTTGTTTTGTTGACTTTTTTGTGTAAGTACAAATAGTGAGTTAAAGTAATTTTGTGGTCATTGTTTAAACCAAAAAGAAAATGGGTATATAAAGACATAAAGTTTTTTCAGAGTAAATGCATAGTTGAAATGCATGTGAACATAATCTTCGTAACGTTTGGGGTAAAAAAATTGAGGCATGGAAAAGTTAAAATAATTAGTCTCCGTTTACATACTGTTATCATAGATGAGCGGAGTCTTGGTGGCACAGTGATATTATTCAGCTGATAATTGGAAGCTTGGAGATTTGAACCCATCAGCTGTTCTTCAGGAGAGAAATAGGGTAGCGTTGGAAACTATAGAGCAGTTCTGGTCTATCCTATGGGGTTGCTGTGAGTGGGAATCAACAGCAGTGGATCTGGGTTTGTTTGATATCTTTTTTTTTTTTAAATGAGAGATGAGCTGTAATACGAAATTCAGTGGTCTGATTTGAGAGCCCACCCTCTGTAATTGACCATACTGCTGCAGTTTATATTTATTGGTGGAGTATAAAGATGAAGCTGACTTAAATTGGAATCCTTCTTGATTAATCTTCCCTGAAATAGACTTTAACAGCTGCAGACTTTAAAACTAGGACACTGATAAACCCATATAGAAGACTATTTCTGCTACAGGTTAGTGAAATACAGATTTTTATGAGCGCAAGAAAGGAGAAGAGAAGTCTTACACCTTTTATCCTCTGTCACATTCAGCTCTGAGATCATAGTGTAAAGATCTCAGTTCATGTGTAAAGTGCAGTGATGGTGTGCAGGTTGGGTTTGGTAGTTCTTAAAAATCCATTGCATCACTCTTTCAAGGTGTGGTTCTAATAAATCACTGCCTTGGGTGATGTGATAGGTCTGTACATTAAAGATTCTTATGTAGCTGGTGTTAACCTGAATGTGTTCTCAGTAGCATAATTAATAAGAAAACACTGTAATATTTAAAGAACCCATACCAGATCTATAAGAAAACCAGCAGTTCCTCAGTAATGAGCAGCGCTTACAAAGGCTAATCTTGGGCGGATATGTGTATGTGAGGGAAATACATCAGGGTTGGTATTTACACAAATGAAAATATTTTATAGTTTGCCTGTCAGGAAAACCTGAATTAGAGAAAGAATGCCCACCACTGCCAGAGTCTAGATGAAATGAGAAGTGATCTGTTGCTATTTTGAGCATAAAGTAATATAATCTGATCTTGTACATGAAGGGAAACCCTAGTGGTGTAGTGGGTTAAGTGCTGCGTTTGCTAACCAAAAGGTTGGTAGTTCATATCCGCCAGCCCCTCCTTGGAAACTGTATAGGACAGTTGTAACTCTGACCTCTAGGGTAGCTGAGTTGGACCCAACTCAACGGCAGTGGGTTTGCTTTTATGTCTTAAAGAATCCTAAAATTCTGACTGTAAGTATAAAGAGTCTTAAAATTACTGATTCTGTCTTTGAACTACCACTAAGATTTTTGCGACTGTATCGTAAGAATGCATACAGAATGTCTTATGTACAGAATTGGAGCATTATTTACAAAAACAAAGTTGTAGTATCCACTATGGTTTCTTAAACGTGTTTTGAGGACATTTACAAAACTTAATATGGAGAACTAGTATTATATAAGGGGGTTAAAGGTGAGAAGAGAAAAAAGAAAGAAAACCGTTAATGTTCTGGAACACACAGGAAAAAAATACTTAAAGGTGTACACTGAAAGCAGTAGTTTGGATGGGATTATGGAGAATAGTTTTTTTCCTTCTCTTCTTTACATTCACAGTAACCGCTAATGAAACACCCTAATGTTGTTAGTACGATAAAACTACTCAGCTTTTTAAAAGTCATTTTGTTAGTTAATGCTGCAAAGAAACTCATATTGCATTGTTGTGTGTTAGTACAGAATTCAGAGGATTTGGTTTCTGTGTTAAGAGATTACAGACGTCACGCACAGGAGCTACTTTGAAAACCCAGCCCTCGAGAAAGCTTTTTATCGGTGTGGTGCACATGCCCTCCCACTCATCTGTTAATAGGAGTGAGCTGCAAGTCTTGTGGGTTAGTTGGAGGGAAAGGAGAAGAGTTTATGAAAAAAAGTTCCTTTGCTGTGGCTATAGTTAGGAGATTATTCTTTATACTCCATGGTTGTATTTTTTTTTATTAAGGCCCTATTTCTGTTTTATAGTGTGCTTTTTATTAGATTCTGAAATTCTTAGTAACAATTACAAAATAAACCATCAGGCTTAATTAATCTGAACTTCGTAAACTAGAACCTAATGTTACAGTCCTTACATATTTTATTAGATTTGTTGGACGATTTAAGTCTCGTAAAGAACGAGAAGCAGAACTTGGAGCTAGGGCAAAAGAGTTCACCAATGTTTACATCAAGAATTTTGGAGAAGACATGGATGATGAGCGCCTTAAGGATCTCTTTGGCAAGTTTGGTAATGTGTCTGAATTAAATTTTTACACTGAAAGTTCTGAGTAATTGCTAAACATTAGTTTTGGCTAATACTTAATAAATAATGAGAAAAGGAAGAGGTGAGACTTACGTGGTATTTAAAACTACTTGTGGTTATTTGCCTTAAGCTCCTGCCAGTCCATTTATGTTACAGGGGGTACAAAATAGAATTTTATCCAGGTTAGATTGAAAATTTATATAATTGGATGATCACCATAAGGTGTGAATCGAAAGTTTTTGTACTTTCAAGATACAGATTCCTAGGTTAATGTACCTGTAAACCCTTCTTGGGGCATGCATTTGACACAGCTATCTGATTCAGGTTTGGAGTGCAGTTAAGGGATCGTAAAACTGAACATTTCAGACTGTTTAGCCAATCTTCAGCATCATGTTGTATCAGTTCAGTGATTTTCAAAGACAAAACCAGAGATCCAGGTTTTTCCATGATAACTTGGGGATGGCATCCCAAATCTGTTCTTACAATAACTTCTCTTCTGTTTCAATCCACTTCATTAAGCTTGAGCTTGTTGAAGTGTAACCAGCCTCTAGGTAGTGGTATAAGAGATTGATAGATAAAGTTTTGGTTGTACATTTACAAATGGTTTGCTTAATTCTGCTCACTTTCTTTTTGTTGATCTTAGAAGTGGTTTGGGCTCTCATGAGTATGCTGAATCAGTATATGAATTAGACTAAGAAGAGATAAAAGTATTAGGACATCTAATTCTTGCGAAGCTAGCATGATGCTATGTTGGACCCTCTAGTCCTTGAGTAAAAAACTGATTTGCTCATAGAATAAACCAATTACGATATGAAAAACCAGTGCCGTCATATTTCGCCTCTCACCCAAATTCTGTTCAGTAGAATTGGAAGTACCCGTACATCTTTCAAATTCTCTGTAACCAAATAATAACTTTTTAATGCCCTGTCCACCTGAGATACCACACATGTTAGTTAGCTTTGTCCTTTTTACTTGAGATGAAGAAAATATAATGTCCTTAGGAACATGGCTTGTTTAGGTGACTGTTATGTGACTGTTAGGTGACTGCTATGCCTTCCCCAAGTATGAAATCCATGTATTCTCTCTGCACAGTGAAAACCGGGTGGGCCAAGGCCTAAGAAATCACTACTTAGTTCTGATATCCAAAAAATGAAATTACTGGCTAAAAATACATACCTAATTTTGGAATATTGCTGAGAATAGCACTTCATCCTTACCTAGCTACAATGTACCTCCTTAAATGTGGGAATTTCTCAGGGAGTAGAGGTTGTTTACTTAGCTTCTTAGCTGAGGTAAAGGGTCTTGGAAGAGTAGTCTGTATGCTTGAGGGGATGTGGATTAGAGGAGGAATCAATTTCTGGAGTCTGAGAAGTTTTTAAAATCCTAATTCTTTTTTAAAATGCTTTTTCGGTTTTTTTCTTGTTGAAGTTTGAAGTGTAAATTTAAATGTTGTGTGGAATATCTTAATCACTTGGAAATTTTTTTTTAGGTCCTGCCTTAAGTGTGAAAGTAATGACTGATGAAAGTGGAAAATCCAAAGGTTTTGGATTTGTGAGCTTTGAGAGGCATGAAGATGCACAGAAAGTAAGATTTAAATACATAATGAAAGACAGTTTTATGTTTTTCTGTATTCTATAGTATGAAAGTCGGAGTTGAAGTTGGTTGGCATTGTGTTGAAATAAACATACTAATGGCCTTTATATGTTCTTGTATCCTTTTAAAATCATTTGCTTTGTGTGTGTATTCTGGGAGTATACATTAGTGACACTTTCCTTTTTTTCTTTTTTAATTGTGATTAAGTGAAAATATACAATCCAAATCAATTGTGCATGCCCCCCATCTGCAGCTCCAGGTTAACATTTTATTTTTGTAACATAGCAAGTGTTTATGGCTAAGAGGTAATGAATCTTGCAATGAATGATTAAGTTTTTGTGACTTTAAGGCTGTGGATGAGATGAATGGAAAGGAGCTCAATGGGAAACAAATTTACGTTGGTCGAGCTCAGAAAAAAGTGGAACGGCAGACGGAACTTAAACGCAAATTTGAACAGATGAAGCAAGACAGGATAACCAGATACCAGGTTGGTTTTTTAATTGACCGAGAAGCAAAACATGACAGGGATGAGGAAACCTATTTTACATTTATTTCAGTTATTGCCAGGTAACTTGAAAGGGGAAAGAAGAAACAGGATACATAATAGAAGTGTGCTTAAGCTGCTGTGATGTTCTTTTTCCTTCTACAGTTTTTTTTTTCTTTCTTTTAGGGTGTTAACTTATACGTGAAAAATCTTGATGATGGCATTGATGATGAGCGTCTCCGCAAAGAGTTTTCTCCATTTGGCACAATCACTAGTGCAAAGGTAAAGCACCATGATTCTTAAACTGGTGCATTTTTTTTTTCTTTCCCAGCAAACCATCACATCATTCAAGCATTTTCCCAAAAATCAAGTTTTTGCATCATTACTTTTAAAACTTAAAACATTAGATTTGAAGTGCCAGTTGCAGCCTCATGATGTAATTTTGCAGATGGCAAATGCTGTCTCCCAAAGCATCTGATTGGTCATAATACAGTGTATACCATCTTGTAAGCTAGTCTGTTTTACTGGGTAATAAGGCAGATTTTTTTTTTTTTGTTTAAGGGAACTAGGATTTTATTGTAATTTGATCTGTACATTGATTTAAACATTTCATTGTTGTAGTCAAACTTTTAAAAGACATTCCTAGCAGTAAAGAGATCATGTGTTTTTTTTTTTGTTGTTTGAGATAAGAAAAAGATTACTGAGTAATGCAGTGCTAGGCTCTTCCTAATCTAAATTTTGACTTAAATCCTACTCCAGATGTATTTGATCAGATGTCCACTGTCCAAGAATCATGTGTACCAAGTTTTGTGGATGTGTGTTTTGAGGGCAGGAAGGTCTGAGAAGAACACAGGAAAGATTAAAAGTTGCTGCTTTGGAGTGTCCTCACGGGCAGTCTTCCCACTCACCTTTTCCTGGCAACCCCATTGACCACAGAAAGCATCTCTGATGTGTACCTGGCCTGATAAACGTGATTGATGGTTTGAGTCACCAGCTTTGCAGTTAGCTGCCGCTCTGTGTGCCTAAGAGCGTGGTAGAATTTATTCTGTGTCTTAAGAACAGAATGTTCATGATAATAGCTGTTCTGTAATTTACCTTTAATCATACTATTATTGATGAAGACATTGGGTGGTTTTGCACATTTCTGTTAGAAATAATTGGTCTAATAAACATCTTTATACAAATGGATCTTTGGAGACAATTGCTAGTGTTTCTAAATTTCTAGAATTGTAATGGCTGGCTGAGGTATGCATATGTAAAATGGATATGGCCAAATTGTCTAAAAAGAATGAACAGATTTGCCAATAAGAAGTAGTATCTTTAAAAAGAAAAAAAAATTAATGTAGTAATGTGCATTCTGTGTGTTTACTAGGTTGGTTGTGCCTAATCTTTGTGTAATTTTTTGTTGGGTTGTCTTCATGTTAGGGAATGTTTTAAGTCAATCCTTTGTGTTATACTGCCCTTTGTCTTGTTTCTTACAATGTTGGGATCTTTTTAGAAATATTTTCTCTGCATCACTGTATTGAAATTTAAAACCTATCTACTAGTTTGATTTTTCAGTGTTTTATGAATATTACATGCATATGTGTATTATAGGGTCCGAAATCCTGATGGTGTAGTGATCAAGTGCTGTGGCTGCTGTTCAGGTCCACCAGGCACTCCTTGGAAACTATGGGGCAGTTCCACACTGTCCTATAGGGTCATCAAGAGTCAGAATCTACTTGGTGGCAGTGGGTTTGGTTTATTAGCAGGGCAGCTTGGGGGTCTTTCTGTCTCTTCATTACACTTTTAAAAGTTCTTGAAGTCATTTTAGATACATCTCTGAGGTGCTTATACCTCAATATTTATGATCCCTTTGGTCTTAAAGGGGAAAGTAAAACTTTTGTTTTAAAACGTTGTTCTTGAATTACCAAATTTAACTACTACTTAAAATAGTAAAGTACCAATTTGACTTGCTAGAATACTTGAATTTTCACTGTGGATGTGTCTGGTGATGCCAGAAGGTCAGCTTAATGGGCCATTAATGTGTTTGGGTAGCTAGGTTTTAACGCTGTGGGTTGCTGGTGGGCTCCCATCCCTCAGCTTCCTTCAGCTCTCTCCTGCTTGGATAATGCATTGGTGTGGCTTCCCTTCACACATGCATACTTTGGGAAAATTGTGAATTAAAGGGGAGGGGAATGTGATGTTGTAAAAACAGTGTATTCAAATAATTCAGTGACTAGAGTTGTCTTTAACTCATAAAGGTTCACATTTTTGCACCCTGTTCTACTATTGCTTTAATCTTGCTTATTTTTTTCTTTCAATAGGTCATGATGGAGGGTGGTCGCAGCAAAGGGTTTGGTTTTGTATGTTTCTCCTCCCCAGAAGAAGCCACTAAAGCAGTTACAGAGATGAATGGTAGAATTGTGGCCACAAAGCCATTGTATGTAGCTTTAGCTCAGCGCAAAGAAGAGCGCCAGGCTCACCTCACTAACCAGTATATGCAGAGAATGGCAAGTGTGAGAGCTGTGCCCAACCCTGTAATCAACCCCTACCAGCCAGCACCTCCTTCAGGTTACTTCATGGCAGCTATCCCACAGGTAGGTTTTACAGAACAGGAGCACTGGGTTCTTAAGTTTTCTTCTTACAAGTGCTTTGTGTCACCAGATCATTGTAACATGAAGAGACATACGAACTGTGATTGACTTGAAGTCCTGATAGCTGTTTTGAGAGCATGTAGCTAGCTAGCTGCATTGTGTGCTTTTTCCCTCTAGCTGATAGATTTGCTTCTTTTTGCAGACTCAGAACCGTGCTGCATACTATCCTCCTAGCCAAATTGCTCAATTAAGACCAAGTCCTCGCTGGACTGCTCAGGGTGCCAGACCTCATCGTAAGTCTTTTCCTTTGAATTGAGGTTGTGGATTATTTTTATTAAAATTATACTTGAAGAAAATTAGTTGATAATCTGTTTTCATGATGGATTAACTATTATTTTTCTATTTATGGCCATGGATGTATATTACTGTGATCCCAGCATTTTCTTTAAATCATTAATGTAAAACACTTGGCCATTTGTCTTACCAATGTCGAAATATCTTTTGGTTTGATTTTCTTGTATGAATTTTTGGGAATGGAACCGACTCTTCATGTCATTTGTTGTAGATGAGTGTTTTAGAAGATCTGATTCCATCTAGTAAGTCAGAGTCAGTGTGGACCGGTGGACGTGCTGTGTTATTTGGAGGGACACTTGGGGATGTGTTCATGGAATCTGATTTCAGATGTTAATATTAACGTTTGTCTTTTAGGAATTTGTGTTTTTATTTACCGATGCTAAAATGAGACGTAGCTTTTCTAAAAAAAAACTCGTTAGCTATAGTTTGTTAAGTTACTGTGAGTTCTGAATTAGTGAATATGGGATCATGGTTTCTAGAAGGAATATGAAGCTAGGTTCCTGTGAGCATCTGGTCACATTTCATCACCCAGTCAATGCTTAATTGTTCTATGTGTGTTTCTCTTTGAAGACACTTTGCTTAATATGTATTGTTGGTTTATTAATGTTGAGTTCACAGCTAGTGGCACTATAGCTTATGCTTCAGTGGAGCTAATCTAACATTTGTGCCTTCTTGGACTCAGGAGACTGTGTGTAGTGCTGTGCCTACAGCAAAGTTGCTACTAAAAACAGAAATGCAGGAAACAGTGATACTATATAGGTTGCAAAAAGACATTTGTGTACAGTGGGGAATAAAACAAGAAGGCGCAACGTTGCCTTGTTTTTTGAGTCAGTTACTATAACCTAGTTAATAAATATGTGTATCTTTAAATGCAGCATTCCAAAATATGCCCGGTGCTATTCGCCCAGCTGCTCCTAGACCACCATTTAGTACTATGAGACCAGCTTCTTCACAGGTTCCACGAGTCATGTCAACACAACGTGTTGGTGAGTCTTGACCCTTTCCTATAAAAATTGATTTTCTGTTTGACATAGCAAGGTGAAATAGCAAAAATACGTGTATTTTTCAGCTAACACATCAACACAGACCATGGGCCCCCGTCCTGCAGCTGCTGCTGCTGCAGCTACTCCTGCTGTCCGCACTGTTCCCCAGTATAAGTATGCTGCAGGAGTTCGCAATCCTCAACAGCATCTTAATGCACAGCCACAAGTCACCATGCAGCAGGTACGGAGTCAATGATTTCTTCATGGGAACAGCAGTCATTCTTTAAAGAAATTGAAGGTATAGCATGAGAGTTTAAGTTACTGAACACATCTTGCTAATTGATGGTATGTGAGCGTATCTTAACATGTCTTGCAGCCAGTCAGCACTCTCCAACCTGAATTATCTGTGTGATTTGAAAAGATTTGAAAGTTTTATTTGGCAGTTACAAGGAACAAAGGCTTAAATAAAGTTTAATTTGACTTATTTTTTTTCAACCTGGGACCAAAATTGACATTGATCATAGTAAGAGGTGTGGTTCCCAAAAATACACGAGATAAATAAGAAAATGGAAGTGATAGCTGGTGTGATTATTGCTACTTAAGTGTATACGTGGTAACAGCTACCTGAGGAATTCATACAGTTTCTTTTCATATTTATCACAGTCTTGATCACTGATTTTCCAATGATGTTTAACCGCACATGCTATTATTTCTGCACTTGAAGCTTACGAATTTTCCTATTTTACATCTAGCCTGCTGTTCATGTACAAGGTCAGGAGCCTTTGACTGCTTCCATGTTGGCATCTGCCCCTCCTCAAGAGCAAAAGCAAATGCTGGGTAAGTAGCTAAGTCCTACCTAACTGGGTACAAAGAACTAGAAAGGCAATGGGTGCAGCCTTTGCAGTCTGATAATTGTAGCTGGGGCTGTGGATTCGTCTGAGTTGGCATGTGCAGTTATGAGGATACAGTTGGTCTGCTGAACTAACAAAAGGGAGCCCTGGTGGCACAGTAGGTCCTCAACTGTTAACTGAAAGGTTGGCAGTTTGAGTTTGTCAAGGTTTTCCTTGGAGAAAGACCTGGTGACTTCCTCCTGTGAAGATTACAGCCTAGAAAACCATATGGGGCAGTCTTGTTTTGTCACTGTGTTAGAATTAAACTTAGTGTCACCTGAGGAGGGCTGTAATTAAACTGTCATTAAAAGCTTGAAAAGCTAGTAAACTGTTGGGGAGGATAGAGATTTGGACCACACCCCATTTATGGAAGAGGAAGTTTGAAACAAAAGAGGAGACAACTGGGGCTTAGACTGAGCACAGGTGTAACAAGTGAATAATGACATTGCTTGATTTCGTTTTGGCAAATTGATTCTGCCAAAAAAAAAAAAGTTTGTAAAGAATCTTAACTCTATTACCAGTTTCCCAAGAGATGCATGTTGGGTTCATAGATTATTTCAGCACACATATATGCTGTGTAAACGATCAGTACTTAAATTAGTGTACTGTGTTACATGCCTTTTTTTTTTCCTTTGGTAATTGGAGTTCTTGACTGTTCTTGTGCCTAGGTGAACGGCTGTTTCCTCTTATTCAAGCCATGCACCCTACTCTTGCTGGTAAAATCACTGGCATGTTGTTGGAGATTGATAATTCAGAACTTCTTCATATGCTTGAGTCTCCAGAGTCTCTTCGTTCTAAGGTAACTTAAATTTATGATGTATCTAACTGCCTCTTATTTCAGGGATTCTATTAGGAACTTAATCTTACAGGCCTTTTACATTGTGGTTAAAAGCATCACACTGTTATAGAAGCTTTATAAATATTAATTACACATTCTCGTAACAGCTGTATGATGCTTTTACTCTTTATATAGATGAGGAAACTGAAGCTTGTGAGAGACTGAGTCATCTGTCCAATGCTCTCATAGTTAGTGACTGTCAGAGCCTAGATTCCGATCCACGTAGTCTGCCCCCAGCATCCATGCTGTTTTGTGCTGTTCCTTTCTTCATTAGAGAAATATGGAGATGTTTGCTTTTTGTTTTGTTTTGTTTATGAGGAATTGGCAAAAAGTATGCAAGGAGTTTTCTAATTCTAGATCAGTGATGAAATAAAACCCAAAGAAGCATAGATACATCATGCATCAGTTATTGGGATGTGTTTTGGTAATTGTTTCTACTTGAATCTGAGCAAAGGGATTTGTTGCCTGTCAGAAACTGCTTCTAGTTCGTCTTTTTTCTGGGCTGATTCGGGTGCCCCTGCGTTCCTTTCTTAGGTTGATGAAGCTGTAGCTGTACTACAAGCCCACCAAGCTAAAGAGGCTGCCCAGAAGGCAGTTAACAGTGCCACCGGTGTTCCGACTGTTTAAGTGAGTTTCTCTCTCTGGTATATTTCATCCATCTTTTTTAATATTCTAAAGCATAAATCACAAATTTCTTCTACCATTAAATCAAAAGTCTTGCTGATTTTTAAAAGAGAACTAGAAATAGAACCCTAGTGATCAGTTGCCATCAAGTTGATTCTGATTCATGGCGACCCCTTGTGCATCGGGGTAGGGTTGTGTTCACGAGGTTTTTAGGGGTTGATTTTTTGGAAGGAGATCTCTAGTGCTTTCTTCAAGATGCCTCAGGGTGCACTTGAACCCTGTCGTTGTAGTAGCCAAGCACGTTAACTATTCCCAGCGGCCAAGGACAAGTTTTTAGAGAGAAGTGGAAGTACGTTATACCTGTTTGAGACTGTTCTGCCGTTATAGTGTAAAAGTAGCCATAGATAATATATAAACAGAAGAGCATAGCAACATTCCACTAAAACTATTTACAAAAAACAGGTAGCAGACTGAACTGATCAGGAGCTTTAAATTAGAATTACTACTGATGCAGTCATCTTCAAGGAGTCAGGCTTGATTTTTGGTGTCCCCGGATCTAACATTCAGAAAAACATGTACAGGATAGTTGACTGCCTTTAGCATACAGTTTTCAAATCTTTGGCTTTGGGCTTAACCTGTGGCAGCATTTCCCAAACTGTTCCTTTAGTATTATATGTGCTTGGTGGCAAAAAAGATAACTTGACTGGGCCAGTTTTTGTTTATATCTAGAATCTTGAAGAGGGGAACTGTAACGTGCAGTGTTTCCCAGAGTTGCGTGACAGTTTGGGAAATGGTGCCTTATAGCATGGGAGATTAGTAGAAAAACTGAAATTTTTTATTTGTTTATTTTTTTACATTTACAGATGATCAGGGACCACGAAAAGAAACTTGTGCTTCACCGAAGAAAAATACCTAAACATCGAAAAACTTAAATATTGTGGAAAAAAAACATTGCAAAATATAAAATAAAAAAAAAAAAGGAAAGGAAACTTTGAACCTTATGTACCGAGCAAATGCCAGGCCTAGCATGCAGTGCTAGTCCTAGATTACTTATTCATTTAAAAACAACAAAAAAAAGAAAAATGAAAAAAAATAGTAAAATATAAAAACAAATTAATGTTTTATAGACCCTGGGAAAAAGAATTTTCAGCTAAGTACAAAAATTTAAAGCATTCCTTTCTTTAATTTTGTAATTCTTTACTGTGGAATAGCTCAGAATGTCATTTCTGTTTTAGATGACAGGATTGATAACTGAGCAGGGAAACGTAATTTGGATTATAAAATTCTTGCTTTAATAAAAATTACTTAAACCATGCATGTGATGTTCTGCTTTTTTTTTTAATTGTCTTTATATGGGTGTTTGAAAACAGGTAATAATTTGAGGTGCTAAGCTGGAATTAGCTGCTGCAAACATCTCTTACGATGAAATAGGTACTGTTGCAACAGTACCTGGTTTTACGTAAAAGAGGCACAAGTCATTTCCTCTTGAGCTTGAAAAATTTTCCACATGTAATTCTGTAACCCCAAGGTATGTTTATTGAACAGTTTTAACATTTCCTGTACAGAATAGTTGCTGATCAACCTTAAAATTATACCACTTGACTATGAGTCTGAATCAACTCGATGGCAGCTAACAGTGACTGTTGAAGTGTCTAGGTTAGAAGACTCAGTCTGTTTGTTGGAGAGAACAGTGGGTGATACTTTATCTTTGGTACAATTTTTATGTTGTGTCAAAAGATAGTTTTAAGTATTATTTAAGGAAGCTTTATTAATGTTGAGACTTAATAGTGGTTGATTTGTGATTTCATTTCCTAGTCTAATAACTTCTCATCTAAAGCACTTAACTAAAAATGAGGATTTAGGGCTTTCACCTTTCAGAGGTTGGACTTGCGAACTGGGCAAGGACCCAGAATATCTGCATTAAGTGAGTAACCCAGACGATTTAAATTACTTTTGAGAAAATATAGTTTTAGTCTTTATTCCGTTCCTCTTGTACTACTGCCAGAGTTAACTTTGTAAGTCATGCACCTTACCTCATTTCCACATTAGAAACAGCTTTGTTGTCTTTGTGATCAAATAAATCCACATCTTGTGCATGGCACAGTAGGCTCTTCAGTGTCTGAACCTTGGTTTGTGACAGTGGCAGTCATCCCTGCTGAAAGCCTTCAGGTCCCTCTGCCTGGATGACTTTCTACTTTGGCTTCCTCTTGCTGCTGAGGCTTTGACTGGAAGTACATCAAACCCTGCATTCTGCCCTGTCAACTTGTCAGTAGTCCCGTACCTATAAATATTTGGGTTGTAACAAAATCGTGTTCAATGACTTCTTGTACGTCTTGTTAGTAATAATGTACTACGTATATACAGTGTTGCAATGTGTAGCTTATGGATGTCATATCAAGTTTATATATAAAATTTCTAACCTTAAAGATCAAGTGTGTAAAGATAGTGATAACAAAAGGCAATGATAATGAAAACTAAGGTATTTGATTTAAAATCATAAGAACTGACTTCATGACAGAGTTGTCAGAATGGAACCCTGTCCACAGTTGGGGACAACCTGAATTTTGTGTTCTGTGTGACCGTGGTGGGACCCTTTAAGGAGCTGATGGTTCAGTGAGACAGTATCTCTGTGTTACAATGAAAAATTCTTCAGGAAGATAGACTTCTGTCTCAGAATTGTAATACTAAATGGTTGAAATTGGAAGGTTTTAAAGGAGCAGCCTTTGGTCTGAACCGCTTTAGAAGCTGTGTTTATGAAGTTCCACACTATTCCAAAATCATGTTGCAGATAGGATCTACAAACATGAGCTTTATGTGTTGGGTAGTTGTAACATGGTTGTGTGGCATGAAGGAAAATCACAAACCCACCAGCTGTGTGATGGCCAAATGGAAACTGCTTGTCTGTTTTTCTCCATTTCAACACGTGTAACAAGAGTTGGACAGGTGGTGTGTCTTGTTGACAGCCTTGAGTCCATTCCTCCCTTTACACTCCACATACGGCTCACGAGGGACACAGGTTTCTCACTCTTGGTGTAAAAGAAGGTCCCATTGCATGTATTCTGGGTTGCTGACTAAAAGATCAGGGCTTCAAACCCACAGGAGAAAAGACCTGGCGAATTCCTGTGAATATTACAGCCTAGGAAACCTTAGGGGGCAGTTCTGGAGTTGGAAATCCAGTTGGCACCCCACAACATGTAACTGTGGAGAGTACTTGAATACTTGGGTGTTTTTTGTTTGTTTGTTTTGTTTTTTAATGAGTACATTCTTTTCATGTAGACTTAATTCTCAAATATCAAAGTAAGATCAGAAGGCTGGTTTAAATTGGGTAGTTACAAGTATATTAGCTGATACGGCCAACTTAAAATCTGATGCACATCTTTCTGCTAAAGAGACACCTGTGTACAAGGCTAAAGCCAAAATAATTTTTTCTTGGTAGGCATCTTCAGGTAGACAATTGAATCGGTTAGATTTAAAGGTTCTTAGTCAGTGGTTTTCTAAGACATTCAGATCATTCTGACACATTATAGGGTGTCTTCTCAACCACCCATTTCCAAGGGCTATATGGCAGAATTAGTAATCTTATTTCAAAGTTTAGGTGGTATGTTGTTTATCATTTTGTCATTCACAATCACAATGGCAAATACAGAAAAGATTGTCGTAAAGATAACTTGCAGTTTACTTTGTCAGTAAAAATATGCCCAGAAAACTGGAAACAACATGGGATAATTTAGCATTCTCTGTTCTTGTGGCATTTTATTATTTTTATAGAGGAAAAACTCATCATGGAGTAAGTTCAAAAATACTTGTATTCTTCAGAAAGGTGTCATTCTTGATAAGGCATATGAAGAGATGTATTGTGGTTAGTACTGTTTATTGTTTTGTGTCTCCCCCTAGTTAAAATGAGATACTTGTTATGATGCCTGTTTTCAAATTGCCAAGTCAATAGTCCAACCTGATAATCAGAAGTACTTTTTGAGCCTTGAGTGTTAAGATTGCCTAGTCAAAATCAACAAGATATTTTGGCCCTTAACAGCCTAGAAAGTTATAATATAAAATGAATTTGATACTAAATTATATGTTAAAACGTCCTTTTCATTTTAACATAATTAATTGTTAGTAGATCTGATTTCTTTATAAATCAGTTGCAGACATAACCACTGCCGTCAAGTCCTTTGCAACTCCGAGCAGAACTGCCTGCCCTTTAGAGTTTCCAGGGAGCACCTGGCAAGTTTGAACTGCTAACATTTTGGGTAGCAGACATAGCACTTCACCACTACGCCACCAGTTTCCACTTGTAGACATAGGTGACTGTGGTACTAAATGTGATGTATTGATACTTGGTGGCATTATAAGGGTCATTTCACAGTGAAAATTGAAATAAGGTCCTAATGAAGAACAAGAGATGTCTTACTATTTGTTCAAATCTACTTTTGCATCTTTGATGAGTGTCTTACAGTTTAATTCATGTACATTTTTTAACTGGAGACATGGCCAAATCTAAACAACTATTTCCCAATGCAAGCCTCCAAGTTAAAATATCCCCTGCAACTGAGTAGTGGGATCGCAATGTTCTGCTTTAGCTTGAAGCTTTGTTGTGTGTGTGTGTGTGTGTGTGTGAAGTTCAAATGCAAGCCTCAAAGTCAAAAAATCCCCTCCAACAGAATAGCAGGATCAAAATGTTCTGCTTTAGTGTGAAGCATTGGGCTTTTGTTACTTGTTTTTTTAAAATGGGATTTAATGTTTTAATTGAAACAATCACAGTGTTGTAGAAACATTAGTTGTTTTTCTCCTGAACTATTTGAGAATAAGTTGCCAACATGATGCCCCATACCTTAAATATTTCTGTTTATTTCCTAGAAAGAGGATGTCTTCTGTATAACTACAATGTTACTAGGTACCATCAAGTTGGTTCCAACTCAGTGATTACATGTATTAAGAAAATGAAACTGCCGAGTCCTGTGCCATCCTTACAGTCAGGGCTCTGTTTGAGCCCACTGTTGTAGTTTCAGTATCAATCCATCAGCAAGAGGGTGTTTTTCTTTTTCAGTGACCCTCTCCAAGCATGATGTCTTTCTCAGGGCATGGTACTTCCTGGTAACAGGTCTTTGTTTTTAAGAATCATTCTAGCTGCACTTTTTCTAAGACAAGATGGTTTCTTCTTCTGGCAGTCCATGGTATATTCAATATTCTGCACCAACACTGCAATTCAAAAGCATCATTTCTTTGGTCTTCATTCATTGTCCAGCTTTCACATGTGTATGAGGTGACTAAAAATATGGGCTGGATAAGGCAAATTTTAGTTCTCAAAGAGACATCTTTGCTTTTGAGCATCTTAAAGAGATCCTTGCATTAAATTTGTCCAGTGCAGTACTTGATTTCCTGACTGCTGTTTCCATGCAGTTGATTGTTGATTCAAATACAATGAAATCCTGGACAACGTCAATCTTTTCTTTATCATGATGTTGTTCGTTGGTCCAGTCGTGAGGATTTTTGTTTTCTTTATGTAGAGGTTTAATCCCTGCTGAAGGCCATAGTCTTCAAGCTTTATAAGTAAATGCTTCCAGTTCTCTACCCTTTCAGGAAGCAAGGTTGTTTTGTCATCTGCATATAACAGATTGTTAGTCTTCCTATAGTCTTGATGGCGTATTCTTCAGATAGTCCAGTTTCTCAGATAATTTGCTCAGCGTACAGACTGTGTAAGTATGGTGAAAGGATTCAACCCTGGTACATACCTTTTGTGATTTTAAACCACACAGTAATATCCCCTTGTTTGTTTGTGTTGAAGTGACTGCTTCTTAATCTGTTTACAGGTACTGCAAGAGCACAAGTTACGTGTTCTGGAATTCCCATTCTTCTCAGTGTTAGGCATTATATGTTATGATTTACACAATTGAATGCTTGTGTAGTTAGTAGAACAGGAGTAAACATCTTTCTGGAGTCTCTGCTTTTAGTAGCCAAGATCCATGTGACATCAGCAATAATACCTAACCATAACCATAATAAACCAAGCCGAACTTGCTGGCTTGGAGTCAATTCCAACTCATAGTGATCCTATAGGGCAGAGTAAAACTGACCTATAGGGTTTCCAGGGAGCGTATAGTGGATCTGAACTGCTGACCTTTTGGTTATCAGCTGAGCTGTTAACTACTGTGCCTCCAGGGCTCTGTAACGAATAAAATACCAAACCCAAACCCATTGACTTCGAGTCAGGTCCAACTCACAGCTACCCTGGAAGTTGGAGTAGAACTGCCCCATAGGGTTTCGAGGGAGCACCTGGTGGAATTTGAACTGCCAGCCTTTTTGGTTAGCAGACATAGCACATACCCCACTGTGCCACCAGGGTTTCCGTAACCGTAATACTACCATCTAATCCTCAGGCTCCACTTCAGTTTCTCTAATTGTTTCATTAGTGTCCTTTCTAGCCAAAGAGTCTACTGAAATCAAGAGCTGCAGTTGATTGTCATGCTGTTTAATTTCTTTCCGTTTGGAGCAATTTTTCATTCTAGATTTTTGTGACATTGAAACTTGAACCTTATAGGCCAGTTATTCTGTAGAATTTCCCATAACTTGGGTTTGTGTGATGCTTCTTATTAAATTCAGATTGTGCAGTTTTCGTGTGACTGTTACAGAATGAATGCTGCACATTTTCCTCTTCACATGTGTCAGGGGCCCCAGGATTTCAATTTATCCCATTAGTAAGGTGTTTGTTTTGATCACTTGATTATGCTGTTGTCTGCCACTGCAGAGGTGATCTTTCCCCCTTTATAATTAATGTTTTGTAGAAAAGTATTTCAAAACTAGTGAAACTTGAGTTCTCATCACACTCAAGTTATATACTTATTTATGTCTGTATGTTATAAATCATTATACATATGTATCATATGTTATTAATGCTCTAATTGTCCCTGATGTGACCAGTGGCAGCTCCTTCAAAGTGGCTTCTGTGTGTCTTTGACATGTCCCTATCACTTTCTTGCACTACTTCCTAGCACGTCACTGTTGGAGCATTTCCTTGCTTTACGGTATGAAACATTCCAGGTTTATCTTGTATGTTGCCTGCCCCAGTCCTGGAATCAGCCGCTCCTCCAAGGAGCCTTGGCTTCTTATAGTGGTCAATGGTATTTAGAAGTCCAGATCTGAGTGTTAGGCGTGCTTGTATAAGTTACTAGAGGATCACTGCCCCCTAGGCTTCATCAGTGAACAGAACTAGGGCACAGGGGAAATAAACCCCAGACCTACTGAATCAGAATCTGCGTTTTTAACAAAACCTGCAGGCAGTCATAGCAAACACTGAAGCTGGAGAAGCATTGCTTATCTAGAGTAGATGACTTCAGTGTATGTGCTGGCTGTTGGAACATCAGCCATGACAGCTGCATTTTAGGCAGCAGGAGGGAGGAAGGAGGCAAAAAGACGGACCTTTTGTCGAGTCAGGACCCTTTACAACCAAAAGAGTGACAGCAGTGCTGCTAATATCTCATTGCTTAAAACTTAGCCACGTGGGTACACAGGAGGTCGGGAAGGCAGGGAAATCTAGTCTGCGAATTGGGCCCATTGCCACTTGGAATAAAATTAGGGCTCGGTTTCTAAGGACAAAGAGCATGGTAGGTATTGGACAGGAAACAAGAGTCCCTACCCCTCGGGTCTTTCTTACTTGGTCACAGCTCATATCCCCTCAGCATGCTGAAAAGGTGTTGGTTCCAAGAGCCACCACAGCGTGTAGCCACCAATCACCTGTATGTCTGCAGCAAAATGGTCACCACGGTCAATCCAGAGTTGTGGCTCTAAGTAAAACCCCTACCTGAGGAACCTTTTTTCATGTAGACTGTTATCATGATGCCCATCCACCCTGCCTTCTCCCCAGCTCCAGGCTGGAGTTAGGTTCATAATTCAGGGAGCATTACAGTAGATACTGTTTTGCATGGTAGCTCAGCATACAGACTCTAGTGACAGACTACCCAAATTCATATCCCAGCACCATTGCCTTCTAGCTGTAAGGGGTCTCAGCAGGCTGTTTTCTCACTAGAGCACAGTGTCCATTATGTTAAAATGAGAATGAGTATAGGGCTACAACACAGGTTGTGAAGATTTGGGGGACTATCCCATGCAAAGCTCTCAGAGCACCTAGCCCATAGTAAACTCTCTATCAGTCATTATTGCTGAGCCATGAGCACAGATGTAACCTCCCTAGGGTGGCTGCAGGCTCTGAAAGTTAGGATTGGGGCCAGAGACCTGTTTCACGGGAAGTACAGAAACCAGCCACTTGGAAGTCCCATAGATTGACTTAATACTTTAAGCCCCATATTTTCACCAGCTTACAGAAGAGACCTTTTCTGTAGCAATGATTGATGAAAGAAACTCAAGAACTTCCTGTTTGGTTGTACTTTTATGCCAGTGTCTTCTTGTTTCTTGATTTTGGTTTCCCATCTTGACTACTTGAACTACTTTGCAACACATTTTTTTAAAATAACACTTAAATGTTAGACATAGCATCTGACTTTGCATAAGTCCTTTCCGTGATAAAGCCTCCAGCCACCGCTGTCCTTCTCTAGGACTTAGCAAACCTTGACGAGTCCCATCTACCACTGAACACATGAGAAGTAACACTATCATTTTCTTAGGCAAACATCCTGGGCAATTTGGCTTCTTTTACTTTGTCATTAACAAGTGGTTTTACTGAGTACCTTAGGGGATCTTGAAAGACCAGTTCTTGTTATTTTAACCTCCTCACTGGCTTACCCTTTCTGTTTATAATTTTAACATGTTTGCGAGTGGCTTCAAGGTACCACTGAAATGTTTAAGCTAAGCGAAGAACATTTTTGTTTTTAAGATCAGCGTCTCCTCCATAACAGGTTGGAAAAAGATTTAAAGAACACCAAAAGGGTATATGTGTGTCTGTGTCTTTGTGTATATTTATGCAAAACTAGGACTAAATGTTCCTGTGTGGTACTGTTTATCTCCTTCTGCTACTTCCCAAGTTTGCCATAGCTGCTGGAACTAATCCCTTCACCCTTTAACTAGCCGTTGCTCTGGGGCCAGGATACCACCTGGTTGGCCACCTCAGGGGCTAGGAAACTGGGGAAGAAGTGACAGTTTTCTATACATGTGTATGCTTATGGTGGTAAACTTGAACACTTGGATACATCATCCAGCTGCCTCTTGAAAGAGCAGTATGGTGTCCTCCATCATCTAACCTGGTGACATATGCAAACTGGTGATTAATGGCAAGTGTAAGTATTGTATGTGTCGCCGTGAATACCAGAGACTGGACATTCTGTGTTCTCTGTGCACTGGGCTGTGGTAACTACACCCGTAGTCTGTTCAGGCAGTCCTCACACTCTTCTTTTCCCAGCAGAAGTGCCCCCTTTCCTTCAGGGTATGTCCGTCCACAGCATGTGGATCTAGTGGATTTGACAAACCACAGTGCTCGATCCTGTCCATAGGGGTGAAAGTGTGGCACAGACAGGCCAGTCTTGGTCCCATATCCCCTTGAGGAAGCTGGAGACCTGGCGGTCGTCTGTGGTACCATCCCTTCCCTTACCTGCCGCATCCAAGTTGACAGGGCCTGCCAGTTTTAGCTCTTAGATTTCTTTCTGCCCTGTCCCACTTTGCCCACCTTTACTGTCACTGTAATTGCAGCTGTTACCATCTCTCGCCTGAACCACTGTGCAGCCTTCTGACTGGTATTCCTAGATCCATTTTGGCCCATATCTGTGCAGGGTACTGCAGCTGGGGTCATTGTTTCACAGGACAAATCTGATGGTGTCCCTCCACCCATCTCCTGTTTCTGTGCTGGCTTCCCACAGCTTGTGATAAAGGCAGTGTGAGCCTTAGTGTGAGTCACAGTTTGACCACAGACTACCTCCTCTCTATTGCTCCTGCCTCATCTTACCCTTTTCTCTGCTGGCTCTTTGCATTTTGGCTACTTATGTCTTCTTGCAGTCCCAGTACCTGATGTTATTAGCAGACTTTTCTATGTGTATGCTTCTCTTTCCATCTGAAATGCTGTTCTTGCAACTCTTCACATAAATAATATATCCTTTTGATCTTAGCTTGAAGTTCATTTTCTTAGGGGAAGATTTCCATGGCCTTCAAGGTGAGACACCCCAGTGTATACTCTTGTAGCATTGTCTTGTCTCCTCCTCCGAGCACTAGTCCTGGTGCAGTCTTACACTTGTTGGTCAGTTAATTTATGTGTGTCTCCCCTACCAATTACAAGCTTCATGCTGCTAAGTGTGATGTCATTTTTGCTCATAATTTTTGTTGAATGCCAGTGAATGAACTGGTCCAAGTAGTGGGCACTGGATACTAACTGGACCAACTGAAGTCTTTCCCCAGAATTTCCCAAATGACAGATGGAAGAGAGTTGCTCTTTTACTTTTGGGATCATGAATTAGGAAGGAAGTAGGCTGTGGGTTGCAGAGGCTGTCTTCCTCGTAGTGTCTCCCATCTGCAAATTGAGCCTGGCAGAGGTGACAGGTTATAGGCAGAGCAGGTCTCACAGGAGTGGATCCCCCATTCCATCCTCAGGCTTCTGAGTAACGTTCTTTGATCCCATTTCCAGCTGTGAGACCCAGTTCATTCCCAGTTTCCTGTAGCTTATTTGAGTTGGAGTATTGTCACCTGCAACAAAAACCACCTTGTCTTCATAGCAATTTAATGGAATCTGTAGTTGAATTTGGTGTTCTGGGATCTAGTGATCCAGAACTGGAGCTTCACTGAGTTAGGACTTTTAAAGAAGTCAAGCTAAAGGCAACTTCCAGATTGTATTTGTTATGGCTAATTTAGTCTACCTACTACAGTTGGACTGTACACCCATTGCTGTCTACTATAGGAAAGGTGGCCCTAACTGCTGACAGGTAGTTGGGCATGGTTGAAGAATGTCATCTGAGTGCTGAACACATCTCTGCAGCAAACAGACAGCAACATATCTCGTGAGCCATCTACTCATGCAGCAAATTGTCAATGCTACGTGAAACAGTGAGTAACATTCAGTCCTCTTGAAAGGTTGACAGTATCGTGTGTTAGAGCCTGTGGCATAGATAGAAAGAACAGGTGAGAAGTGAACAGAGCTACCTTCAGGTAGCTAACTTTCGAAAGGTTGCCTTGAGGACCAGGCCAGCATGCCATCGAGAGTGTAGACTTTGAATTCGGAAACACTTTGGTGGGAACCTTGACTGCTCATTGCTGCTCAGCTCCGTTTCTTTTCTTGTAGCATGGGTGTTGTGGGGTTTATGATTAAATTTCCCAAAAGAATTTGGTGATTTCCTTGGTTCCCGAGAGATAACTTCTATAACCTTGGGATTTCTCTGGTGACTCAAGTAGCTTTCTTATCTGTAAGGGTTCCAAACCACACTAACCTTACAGATGTTGACATGTGGTATCTCTTACATGGGGGGTGACCAGGCCATAAAGATTCACTGAGTGATACAGGCCAGCCTCAGAGAAGTGGGCAGTTTCAACCCATCGTGCCTGCATAATGATGCCCCAATAAAGGCTCTGGGCACAGAACTTCCGTGGGCATCCTGGCTGGTAAAGGACTTAAATGCACGTGGGAGGGTAATAGGTGTCTTTGTGGGGACGTGAAAGCTCCATGTGGAGTACACCCAGACCTCACCCTGTGCATCTCTTCATTTGTATCTTTTCTGCTGTAATAAAGCTGTAATAGTAAATACAGTGTTTTCTGTGAGTTCCAATGAATTATCAAACCCGAGGGAGTAATGGGGGCCAGCAGGTCAGACATGAAGAGAGCCTTAGGGACGCCTGAGCTTGTGGAGAATTTCCTGAAGGAATAGTGAGAAACATGCCACCTGTGCCATCTGTAGCCAGTAGGACAGAAGTGAGGGTGTCGTAGAGTTGTCTAACCTTGTGACTTGTGTCAGCAGATTGGAGGACTGTGTCTTTTAACTTGTGAAGTCTTACCTAGTCATGATGATTAGAGTCAGAGGAAGAAGGAATGCATGTTCAAATGAATTGCAACTGATCCTTACCTTTGATGTCACAGAAGTGGATTTAATTTTCCACCAAAATCCAATAAAACCAAACCCACTACCATCAAGTTGATTCCAACTCATAGCCACCCTATAGGGCAGAATAGAACTGCCCTAGAAGGTTCCCAAGGACGTTAATCTTAAACACTGCCACATCCTTCTCCTGCAGAGCAGCTGATTGGTTCAAACTGCCACCTTTCAGTTAGTGCTGAGCGCTTTAACCACTGTCCTACCAGGCTCTTTAATTTCCCACACAGGTATAATTGTCAGGGAGGTTAACAGAGATACAATATGTGAAGTGCCAAGTACAGAGACTTTCAACAAACAGGACTTAATACCATTATGTGCCCTGGTGCTAAGGAGCCCTGGTGCCACGGTGGTTAAAGCAAGAGGCTGCTAACCAAAAGGTTGGCGGTTTGAATCCCTCAGCCACTCAGTGGGAGAGAAATGTGGCAGCCTGTTTCCATAAAGATTATAGCCTTGGAAACCCAATCGGGCAGTTCTACTGTGTCCAGTAGGGTTTCTGTGAGTAGGCATCAACGGCAATGGATTTGGAGTTTGCATTTCTCCCCTCATCATAGCACTTGAAATCCTAGGATTAGGAATTCAGTTTTGGAGTTCATGGTTTAACTGCTAGAAGGCCCCTGTTACAATGCAAATGTAATACTTGAAAGTGCCAGTGCTGAGTCGTTAAGAGGCCTTGAACGCTTTAGGATAAAGAACAGAATAGGGTGTGGAGAATAAGGCAAGTAACGATAACCTGTTTACTTACTAGCCAGTGGTTCGAGTGCTGGGCTGCTCACCAGAAGGTCAGCAACTCAAATGCACCAGCAGCTCCTTGGGAGAAAAATTCGGCAGTCTGCTTCTGTAGAGATCTATGGCCTCCGATACCCTGTGGAGTCACTGTGAGTTGAAATCAGTGGCAGTGGCTATCTGCTTGCCAGGTGTCACTATGGCATGTGCTTTTCATGCATTATGTCAATTAATTATTAAAACAATCCTATGAGAGAGAGTTCTGTTGTTATTACCATTTCAGATGAGGAGATTAAGTCACCAAGAGGTTAATTAGATCAGTTGTCCCAGGTCACATTGCTGATAAGAGGGAACCCAGAACTGGAAAGCAGGTCTGTCTGAGCAGTCCAGATGCACATGAAGCCATAGTCCATTTAATGAGGGAAGGAAACAGCAGGGCAGAGCAGGGAGGGTACTAAGAGTCACCTGCCACCGGGAGCAGTGAAGGTTGCTGCAGTGACACTACTGCCTTATACTGCTTCACCAGCAAAAGCGGCCAGCGAAGGGAACAAGCCAGTAGAGTAGGTTCCTTTTATGACAGACAACATGGAAGAAAAAAAATGAGGCCAGATTTCACCTGCCTAACCCCCTTCAGTTCTGCAGATGTCTCCGTTCAAGGGGTATTCTCTCCTCTGTACTTGCCCAGTCCTGAGATGGGCTCTGTATCTAATATTGTGATACTGATGAACTGGCAGCGAAAGGATGAAGACAGGAAAGAACTGAGGTATTTGATTAAAAGGTTCAAAGCAATATAAGCACTGAGAAATCTAGTGGCAATAGCCCACGGGGGGGACATTCTATGCCAATTCATGATTTGTGGGAGTTTCCATTCCATTTCTAGGCACCCAAAGATCACAAAGAACTTCTGCCCACGGACAAATGGGAACTCCCTTATTTATCGCAATGGGGTCCTTTCTAGCCTGGATTAGCTAATCCTCTTCTGGATTAGCTAATTAACCCTAGAAGGCAAGGGTTAATTTTTTAACCTGATATTTGAAGAGAACCAAGGGTGAAGGTTCCCAAACACTACTCAGGTGCATCAGTATCACTAGGGAGCTTTGGACTGTTGCCCGATTCTCAGGGCTCGCCCCTTGGAGAACCTGATTCAATAGATCTAAGGTAGGAGGTAAGAGAGACTCTTCTTTCTCTCTTTGAACCTTTTAAAAACTGTTAACAGCATTACTGAGATAATTCACATACCACACATTCTCATTTAAAGTGTACAATATGAGGGAGTGCCTTTAGTGTATTTACAGAACTGTGAAACCACTGATGTAATCAGTTTTAGAACATTTTTCACCCCATACCCTCTAGCTATTACCTCCTAGTCCTCTCTTCCCACCCCCAGGTATAGTCAACCATAATTTACTTTCTCTATAGATTTGCCTATTCTGGACATTTTATATAAATTAAGATACATTATCTGTGGTCTTTTGTGTTTGTGTTCTTTCATTTAGCATATTTTTAAGGTTCTTCTGTGTCATAGCATGTCTTCCTTCCTATGGCCAAATAATACTTCACTGGCTACCAGTTAATCAGTTCATGGACATTTGGATTGTTTCCACCTTTTGGCTATTAGGAATCATACTGCTGCTAACATTCATGTACAGATTTTGGTATGGGCAAAACTTATTTTTAAAGTGCTCTACTAAATCAGTGAGTGTCACTGGGGTCATTCTGCCCCTCTCCAGGAGACATTTGGCAAAGTGAGGAGACACTTTTGGTTGTCATTACTGGAGGAGCAGTCCTACCAGCACTGCCCAGGGGTGCTACCAAATAAACATCCCACAACATTGAAAACGGGGAATAGTAACAGCAGTCAACTATTAGTGATTGCCATCAATGACTAATATGATCATGAGAATTAAGTGGTTGAAGTTCTTAGAGTGATACTCAGCAGTAGTAAGCACTTGGTGTTAGTTTTTGTTATTTACATAGTGCTGGTCTATATTTTTTAACATGAACCATCAATTAAGAATATGTACATATAATGTTGAAACCATTCTGAGTGTAATATGTCTCTGTGAATGTTTTGGGGTATCTTTGAAGGCAGTTTTTGTGCCCAAAATGACTATTTGCTGTTGCTTGAAGTAATACACACACACACACATTCAATTTGGAAATCTTGGTGACGTAGTAGTGAAGTGCTATGTCTGCTAACCAAAAGATGAGCAGTTTGAATCCACTAGGCACTACGTGGAAATTCTATGGAGTGTTTCTACTCTGTCCTATAGGGTCATTATCAATCAGAATTGACTGAACGGTATTGGGTCTCCCACTAGACTTCGAGTCTACGTCTTTGTATCAGTAGATCCAGTGCCTGGCCAGGGAATAGGCTCTGTACACATTTATTGAATAAATGAAAATTATTAACTGTAGATCCCTCCATCGGCAAACAGAATATCAACATTCTAGGCTCAGTCGTTTGCTCCCTGTTACAATGCAAACTCAACTGAGAAAAGTGGTGTTTATAGAGCTCCCCTGAGACAGTGCTTTTTATAATAAATATAGGCTTGCAGCTCATGAGAGGAAACGTCCAGATGGACCACCAGTTGACCAAAGCAGTGAAAGTCCTTTTTCCCAGTGCTCCCAAGTGAGTGCACAGAACTCCCTAATGTGTCATGATTGCATACACCCGCTTATATGCAGGGCTTTTTGTTGTTGTTGTTTTCTATGCACTCAAGGGTTACCAAAACGAGTGCTTTACTCATGTTTCCTAGGGGCTGATTTGATATTCAGCCGAGGAGCCTGGTTGCCAACCCCAGCAGTGAGACAGCACAGCATGATTGGAATTCCTGCCAATTTTAGGCAGGAAGCTTTGTTACTGTTGCATTGGCAGTGTTGTTTAGAGTGGGTCATGGTTTTCTCTTACAGATTTTCTTACATTTTAACAACAGCGTTGCTTCTCTTTAGCAGTCTGCTTTGTTGCGGGTTTATTTTGTAAGCCCTGCAGGTGGTGGTAGGTTAGTTCATTTACACTCTTCTATTAGGCACTGAGGTCCCTGGTGATTCCGTTTGTACTGGACTAACTTCAAGGTTGGTGGTTCAGACCTACCCAGCAGCACCACAAAGGAAAGGCTTGGTGATAGACTTCTAGAAGATTACAGCTAAGAAAAGCCTGTGCACAGTTCTGCTCTGTAACACATGGGTCGCTATGAGATGGAGTTGACTCACTGACAATGGGTTGCTATTTTTGATCTTTTTCCTTTACTTAGGTTTTAAGTCCTGTTTGTGTATTCGTTTTGTTGTTGTTGTTGAGAATATACACAGCACAAACATACTCCAATTCAATTTCCTTCGTGTATATTTCAATGATGATTACGTTTTTTGAGTTATGCAAAGCAGTTTTACACCCTGCTTTTCTGAGTTGTTGTGCATTAGCATAAACTCACTGCCCCCTAAGGTTCCCATCTAATCTTTCAAGTTGCTGTCATCAGTTTGATCCCATATGACTACATCTTAAAAGAGCGTGACACTCGAGGGCAGTTGTTAATGGAGGCAATTAGCCACAGTTTCCAGTTTCAGGTGAATACAAACCAATTGTTATAACTTGGAGAGCTGCTTGCAAACTTGTAAGACTCCGGGCACTAAGCAGTGAACTAGGATGTAAAACAGAAGAGCTAACCTTATTATTAGGCCAGTTAATGACCTGAAACCTCTAAACCAATGAACCAAATCCTATTAGGTGCTTGGCTGTACAGAAGCAGCCTCAGCAGCTCCTTTTTTTTTGGTCATCATTGCTAATACAGTGATCACACAACTTTTGCCAATTCAACTTTTTACAGGTGTACAAGTTATTGATGGTAATTACATCAATCGACTCTGCAACCCTACCCTTAACTAATGCCAGGTTTTGTATCACTATAAACCAAAAGTCAGTATTCCGTAAGCAATAAACCCTCACTTTCCTCCTCCCTCTTGCCCCTGGTAACCAGTAATCAACTTCAGTCTCTAAACATTTGCCTATTTTTGTCTTCTTGTATAAGTGAGGTCATAAAATATTTCTCCTTTCAAGATTGTCTTACTTGACTCAGTGTAATGTCTTCAAGGTCTGTTCATAGAAGAGTGTATCAAGACTTCATTTCTCCGACTAGTCAAGTATTATTCCACTGTTTGTATGTACCACATTTTTGTTTATCCACTCATCTGTTGATAAAACCAAAACCAAACCCACTGCCGTTGAGTTGATTCCAACTCATAGCAACCCTATAGGACAGAGCACAACTGCCCCATAGCATTTCCAAGGAGCACCTGAAGATTTAAACTGCTGACCTTTTGGTTAGCAGACTTAGCACTTAACCACTATGCCACCAGGGTTTGCTTCAACTGTTGATAGGTGTTTAGATTGTTTCACCACTTGGCTTGGCTTTTGGCTACCTTTTTTGGCTATTGCGGATAGTGTTGCAGTGAATATTGATGTACAGAGTCTCTGCTTTCAAGTCTTTTGGGAGTGGAATTGCTGAGTCATGTCATAATTTTGTTTTTAGTTTTTTGAGGAACCACCACACTTCTTTTCCACCATGACTGGACTATTTTGCATTCCCACTAGCAATGGATAAGGATTCCATTTCCCCCAAGTGCTTACCAACATTTGTTTTCTACTTTTCTTATCACTGACAACCTCCCAGTGGGAGTGAAATGGTATCTCATTGTTGTTTTGATTTGCATCTTTCTGATGGCTGATGGCATTAAACATCTTCCCATGTGTTCTATAGTTATTTCACTATGTTCTCTGGTGAACTGTCTATCCAAGTCTTTGCCTATTTTATGATTGGGTTGTCTTTTTGTTGTTAAATTTCATATATAGATTGGTTATTAAATACTTATCGAATACACAAGGTCTGACAATTAAGTTCACAAACTTAGCTGTTCTAAGTGCTACATACCTCATTGCTGAATATCACTGCGATCACTTTCGAAGTACTCCCCTTGGGAATCTATGCAGTGATACCAGTGCGTAGTCCATCCTTCAAAGCAATTTTGGAGCTCTTTCTGGAGTGGCCATTATGTATGGTAGCATGGTGGCAAGTTCCCAAACTTATTTGTCTAATTGTCTGTGACGGAATTTTTAGCCAGTAAACAAATAACTGTATTGGAACACCTTCCTGACTCACCTGATCTGACCCTCAATGACTTTTCTTTACCTGAAGATAAAGGAAACACTGAAGACATTTTGATGACATTCAGGACATCAAGGGTCATATGACATCTCTGATGGCCATTCCAGAAAAAGAGTTTCAAAATTGCTTTGAAGGGTGGACTAGGTGCTGGCATCAGCGCATAGCTTCCCAAGGGGAGGACTTGGAAGGTGACCATAGTGACATAGTGATATTCAGCAGTGAGGTATGTATGACCTTTACTGGGATGAGTTAAGCAAACTTAATTGGCAGACTTCGTATTGTCTGAAGATATTTAGCTTGTGTTTTCAGTGGCTGATTTTCTTCAAGTAGGTTGCTAACCTTTCTTCCAAGGTGCTCTGGATGAACTTGAACCTCCAATCTTTCAGTAAGCAGCTGAGCATGTTAACTAGGTGCACCACCCAGGGATTCCTGTGCTGTAGTTACACCACCGACCTTATTTCTGTTTCCCCAAAGGCCTAAGATGTTCCCAACTTGAGGCTTTCTCACCTCTGCTGTTTTTCTGCCTGCATCCCCCTCTTTCTCATTCAGTATACAACCTGGCTTGGCTTATCTGGCTCATTCTGAGTCCCATTTCAGGGCACTGTTTAAATGTGCCTGGCCCAGGCAAGCCTTCCCTGACCCTGACTCTGGGCTGCTCCCCTTTCTGTGCTCTGTGCCCTGCATCCTGCACTGGTCACTTGTAGAATGGGTCACTCTTGGGAATGTGTCTTAGTTCAGTTCTGTTCTGCTGAATGTCTGGCTTCTCATGAAACTATATGAGCCCAAGGACAACATCTGGTACATCCAGTGTGGTACCCCCCCCACCCCCCCGCTGCCCGGGCACCATGCCAGACACAGTCGGTAGTCATTAAATATTAATTCTTTCCCTGTTGGCACAGTACCATCCTCCTTGCCTGGCCAGCTCACTGCCAGAACCACCAGTTCAACTTTGGTCCTACAACTCCCTGACTTGAGATGCAGAAAAGCCAGTTGCCTTCAAGTTCATGTTTATTTAACAGAAATCAAAGTCCAATAGCTGGGTAGTAATACAGGCTCAACAGGTGGGTGTACCAGTCACATTATTATTTACGGTGCGTGCTGGCACGGCTGGAAGTGCCCTTCCTTTATATCCCAGCCGTGGAGCCCTGGCTCTTTTCTCTGCCAAAGAAACAAAATCTTTATGGAAATGCTTAAACAATAGGATTTCAAGTGGCAAGGAGAGCCTGGTTCTGACTACTTCAGAGCTGCAGGGCATCACTGTGATTCACATGGTTTCCTCGCAACTGAGGAAGAGGACGAGGAGCCAAAAAGAATGAGAACCAGAAACAAAACAACTTTTCTGAAAAGGCATTCCACGAAAGCTCTGTGCACTCAGAAAAGGGGTAGTTGGGTCATTTCCAGTTATACTGTTGAGAAAAGAGCTCTTTGTCTCTTTTAACTCTCAAATGCAAGGGGAATACTCAGTGACAATGATAGGTTTCTGACTTTCATGGATTTATTTTCAAAAGTAAATAAATACATAAGGCCAACTGAATTATGATCCTCTATTGTTGGAACAAATTTGTAGTACTGAGCAAATCCATTCCTACAAATTGTTCTCCATTCAGTGAACAGCTGAAAGGAACCCTGTAGAAGGGACTCAAATATCAAGTGGGATGTTTAAGTGAGACACAACAGCAGTTGTTAAAAGTGTGGCTACTGCAAATCCATGATAGAAGCCCCATCTCCCCCAACCCCAGCCCATGGCAGAAGTTGCTAAGTGGTCAGAGCAGTTTAGCACAATGTTGAGAATATGGCCCTGGATTCATCCTCTCTAGGTCAGAATCTTGTTTGTGCCCTTTAACAGCTGCTCCTCTTGGGAATGTCCTGCCAACACCCAGTCCCTCAGTTAACTCATCAGTAGAGGAGGTGCAGAAGAGCTCCTGTCACATGTCATGGGATTGTTGACTGATTAAATGATTTGATATGTATAATGCACTTGGAAGAGTATTTGGTGCCAAATAAATGCTCAGGAAATAAGTGCTCTTAAGCCAAAAACTAGATTTAACCTAGCATCTATTAGGAGCTGAAGAAATAAACCAATTGTTGTATATACATAAAATGGAACACTATTCAACAATAACAAGGAAAAAAAACTTGATACACAAAATGAAGGTGAATCTCAAAATAACTATGCAGAGTAAACGAAGCTGGAGCAACTATGATGTGAACTGTGTGATTCCAATTATATGGAACTCTGAAAAATCCAAGCTATGCTGACAGAAATCAGAGACATCATTGCTTGCAGATGGGGAGGCAGGGAGAAGTAGTAGGCAGTGATTTTGAAGGGACATGAGGATGATGACATTTGAGGGTGATGATTTTATGGATGTACACTATATCAAAGCTTACATTGTATTTTTTAATTTGTTGTTTATATATATGTAACAAAACGTTTGTCATGTTGAATTCTTTTAAGTGTAAAATCCAGTGACATTGATAACATTTACTGACTTGTGCAACCATTGCCATCATTTATTTCCAAATATTTTTCATCACCCTGAAAAACTCAATATTCATTTAGCAAGAACTGCCATTCCCTGCTTCCCTGGTGTCTTAGTCGTTTAGTACTGCTGTGGCAGAAATACCACAAGTGGATGGCTGTAACAAAAAGAAATTTATTTTCTAAGAGAAAAGTAAGCTTAAAGTCCAGATTCAGGGCATCAGCTCCAGGAGGAGGTTTTCTCTGTTGGCTCTGGAGGAAGGTCCTTGTTGTCAGTGGTTCCTCTGGACTGGGAGCTTCTCAGGTGCAGGGCACCCCGAGTTCAAAGGATGTGCTCTGCTCCTAGGGTTTCATTCCTGGCAGTATGAGGCTCCCCACTCTCTGCGAGCTTCCCTTTTCTTTTTCCTCTCAGGAGATTGCCCAAAGACACAACGCAAGCTTGTAGATCGAGTCCCACCTCACGGACACAGGAAATGCTGGTGGCATAATGGTTAAGAGCTATGGCTGCTAATTAAAAGGACGGCCGTTTGAATCTGCCAGGTGCTCCTTGGAAATCCTGTTGGGGGGGCGGGCAGCTGGGTGTCAGAGTCAACTCAGGGGCAATGGGTTTGGTTTGCTTTTTGGTTTTCACTAACAGGACTGCCGCCCCTTCTCCCGCATCAGCATCATAGAAGCAGGACTTACAACATGTATGAAAAAATCACACAATAGCAAGAACCACAACCCAGCCGAATTGATACACAATTTTGGGGGAACATAATTCAATTCATGTCAACTGGTAAACACTAATAAACTTTTGTGTGTATGCATTTGCCTGTTATAGACATGTAAGTGGGATCATTCAATGTTTGTCCATTTGTGTCTGACCTACTTCAGAAGCACAGGGTTTATCCATGTCATCGCATGAATCAGAATGTCCTTTCTCTTTATGGCTAAAGAATGTTCCATTGTAGACACATTCCACATTTTGGTTGTCCTTTTACCTGTTGCTGGACATGTAGGTTGTTTCTGCATGTTGGCTACTGTAGTACTGCAGTGAACATTGGTGTGTGTCTGTTCAGATTATGCATTTTAAATATTTGCCATTTATTGTATGCCAGTTATACTTGGATAAAGCTATTTAAGAGAAACAAATATTAGCTATTACTATCCCCACTAACCCCACCATTCTCAATGCAATGCCCCAGGCAGTCACTGTCTGCATCAGAGTTGGCACTCCATTGAGTCTTATTAGTTATCCTGGCTTAGATGCACTTTTTAATTCTCTTCCAGTTGTGGATATTTACAGTGCTGTTAAAACTTACTAGACATTTGATCTTAGGTAAGTTGCCTGACCTCTCTGAGTCTCCGTATTTTTCACCAGTGAAGTGAAAATGATAACATCTACTTGCCTTTCTGCATTGTTATGAAGGCCAAATGTGCACATGTTCAACTCAGTGACCTGAAACACTGTATAGCTTCAAAAAAAGGCAGTATGGGAGCTCGAATATTTGGTGTGTTCACCAGGACTTGTCTGCCTACAGAGTATAAGAAGAAGTACCTCTTAGAGCAGCACTTTTACAAAGATAATTGGAGTCACTTGGTGGTGCAGAGAGGTAATGCACTTGGCTCCTGACAAAAAGGGCTGGAGGTTCAAGATGACCCAGATGTACCTCAAAAGAAATGCCTGGAGACCTGGTATCCATGCGGCTGCCCTGAGCCAGAATCGACTCCATGGCAACTGATTTTTTAAAAATGCCTTTGCTAGACCGTTTTTGTCCATTATAACTGGGATCCGTAGGGAGGAAGTCAGAGGAAGAATGTTCAGATCTGATGGATCCATGTCAGGCTACTTGGGAATGCTACTATATACAGTAATCACATCACTGACAATGGTCTGAGCAGGCTTAAAGCTCAGAGAACCTTCCTCCTTCAGGCAAGAGACCCCTGCCCTTTGCTGAGTTAGAACCTGGTGCTGGGAGGTGTCATTGGGTCTGACTTGATCTCTTGTGTAAAAACGATTGTTTAGCATCACTCTAAAGAGTCTGCAGAGAGATGTAGAACATCACATTCGCAAGAAACAGCATAATTTAATTGCTCAAACTAAGTAAATTTAAAATAAGTAAAAGAAATATCAGTGCTCATGAAGAGCACAGGTTTGTAAAGACCTGAATTCAATTCCTAGTCCGCCTCAGGCAACGTAACCTCTTGTGCCTCAGTTTTTTAATGTATAAAATCAATATCATCATCATCATCATCATAGCTAATTCACAGAGTAGGTACAAGGATTGATTGAGGTAATGTATATAAAGATGGTGCCTGGCAGACAGTAAATGCTGAGAAAATGGCAACTAATAATTATTATTGATGTATAATTTAAGCAGCATCCTTCCCACTGGTATAATTCACTTCAGCCAAAGAGTGATTCTATTTTCTTTATTTTTTCCATTGTTGCTAACTCATCTGTCTATCGCCAGTCACTCTCATTATACTGCCAGATGATCCCATATGGTCATCAGTTAACCAAAAACCTTCCCTTGCTTTACCTATTCAAGCAGAACAAAGGGAGAACGAGAAAGGAAGAGAATTATGCTCCCAAATTGACAGGCTTGATTTGGGGGATGGAAAAGATTCAGAGTAAGATTCAGAGTAAGAAAAGACAGGAAAGATACAAATTAAAATTGTAACCTATTTGGGCCAAAAAGTCCAAACCAAAACACTAATGGTATTAGTCTTGAGGTTGAGGGGCCTGTTATTTTTTTGTCTTGTTTTATTGTGTTTTCTAAATTGTCTACAATGAGTGGATGTTTCCTTTTCCAATGCAGAAACTTTATTTTGAAATAAAAACAAACCTAAAGCATTTCTGGTATCTGTAGAATTTGTTCCCTTTGTTCAGAAAAGCAGAAAACCTCCCAGTTACCTATGACCAGTAAAGAGAGCCGTCAGATGTAAACAAGCAGAACATCACTTAAATGCCTCAAGTCCATAATTTGTCTGGCTGAGGTTGCTGTCTCTGGGAGTTGTACTGTGCAATAGTTCTGGGAGGACCCTGCTGTACCCCTTGGCACTCAAATGGAAAGGATGCTGATGTCCCCCAAACTCTTACATTCCCTAATTCTTGTTCCTGCTCTGATAATGCATGCTTGACTCTTCAGCTGATATTTCCTGCCCGTACTGTCTCAGCTTGAAAGGAATGGTATTGTAACCTGAGTTCCCCAAGCATCTCAGCTAGTGGGCACAGATCAGGACCCACCAAGAAGGATCTAACAGCTGTGACTGGTTCATGAATCTCCCTGCTGAAGCAGGATCTTGGTCCGCTGCAAAGAACTTCTAAGAAAGTATGGCCATCTCCAGAAGCACCTGTCTGGTCACAGAATCAGCCCTCTTGTGGTCTTCAGTTAATTTAAAACTGTAACCTTTAGGGATTTTAAGAGAATTCCAGGATTTGGTGAGCAAATGTATGCATTTTTTTTTTTAACATCTTTTCTGCTGTTGTTAGGGTCATCCCTATGGGATAAAGAACTTGGCTTGGCCCTTACACTCTGGTTTCTGAAGCTAACCTGAGCAGTCAGGATGCCTTTGTTTGCCCAAATAGCCAGGCAAGGAGAGGCCACACAGGTCCCACATCTGGAGAACTAACTTGGGGAAGGGAGAAGGCCTGATGCAAATTCGCTGATCGGATCAATCACAATTATGAATTACAGCCCAAGTCATGCATACTTACTGAGGTGGCAATGAATAGGGGACCTGAGACCTTGGAATGCTCTCTTGAGAGGCCGCCTGGATTGATGAGAACAATGCATGGAACAACTATGCATGGGAGAGGATGTGTTCATGGGGACAGCAGGAGCACCGTGATGCCAGAAACTCTCCCACACCTCCCTCTCAACACTTGTATCCTTTCTGATTACAATAAACGAATAACTGTAAATACAAGTGATAGTTTTCCCAAGTTCTGTAAGTCATTCTAATGAATTATCTAACCCATCCTGGGCAGCAAAAGCCAAAAGAGACTGGTGTCTGCCTCTGGCAGGATAGAGCCGCTGTGAATCAGAATCAGCTGGACAGCAGTGGGTTTGGTTTGGGGGTTTGGGAAAGACAGAGTGCCAAGTTGTGGAAACTGAACTCTGGGTAGTTAGGGTCAGAGAGAGTGACTGGTAGATGGCTGGTGTCAGCAAGACGAAGTGGGAAAGTGGGGATGTCAGTTATCGCCACATGTTGGGACTTGACCTTGTATTACCTATTATGCGCTCAGTCCCTGTTCTTCTTTCATCTTGAGCCTAGACAGAGGCCCCCCGCCCCCGCCCCATTAGCCATGCCAGATTCTCTGATTCCACTGACATTTTCCCAGCTCTAGCTAGGTGCCAGGCACTGCCGTAGGCTCTTCACTCTAGTAAGAAATAACCTTACTCTTGAGTCCCTCAACAGTCTCACTGAGAATTCACACATAAAATATCCATGACTACCCTGCTCCCAGTACATGCTGAAGGGGCAGTGGGAAGCTGTGCCGTGAAGCATAAAGCAGTAGCTATAGACAGTCTCTAAAGTGGGGGAGGGAGGCGGTCACCAGAGGAGGCCATTAGGGAGGGCACTGCTCTGTGACCTCGGGAAAGTTTCTTAACCTCTCCGTGCTTCAGCCTCTTCAAATGCAAAATGGAAATAACAATACCCACTTCAGGGTCCTCACGAGGATTAAATGGGTACAATCTGTGTAAGGAAACTTGATGCAACAGTTAAGTGCTCGGCTGCTAACCGAAACACTGGCGCTTCAGACCTATCCAGCATGTATCAGGAGAGAGACCTGACCATCTGCTCCTGTAAAGATCATGCCCTAGAAAACCCTATGGGACATCTCCGGGGTCGCCATGAATCAGGATCAACTGGACAACAACTAACAACACAATCTATGTGAAGTAGATAATGCTTGACACTCAAGAGACCCTTAAAGGGTTAGTTGTTCTTATTATTTTTGTCATCAGTATGACTATGAAGCAGCAATGACTGTTTATGCTTCTACAAGCTGGATGGAATTTTCCTGGGTAACATCCCTACCACCCTCAAGAGGCAGCAAACTCCTTTCCATTGTAGCTTTTGAGTGATGCCTTGGAGGCAAGAGGGGGGTAGATGTTAGCACTCTGATGTCCAAGTCTGTGTTGGTGTTATAATCTTGATTGACATCTTATACAGCCTGTAATCATTTCATAGCATGTTTTCTCTTTATAGTCCATTTCTTGAAGAAAATTCATGTATTCTTTCTCCTCATTAAAACCACCCATCTTTCTAAGAAAGCCATGCTGCTTTTAAGGACAGTTGCCAGGCGCTTTGCTGCCTGCACCGTCTGCCAATTAGATGGCCACAGTGTCAAGACAGGTGTCTCCTGTGGTTACCTTGGGCCTGCAAGGGTGCCTAGAATTGATTTGGCTTAGAGAGGACAGATGACTCAGGATTACAGGAGGCCGGTGTATATGCCATGGCCTGCTTTATTAAATATCAGGGGTGGTGGGGACTTCTCAGTGAAAGAACATTCACATCTGCGCCCCCCAGGGCACCACCTGTTGTGATCAGCACTCTGTGTTCACAACTCTGGCACTTAGAATCCTCATGTTCATGTATAAATCTCTTTTTTCCCTGCCCAGAACTTGGAGGAGGGGCAGGAGGAAGAGACTTGGTTTCCCCAGAAACCTGCACACTAATCAGAGGGCTGTTTGGTGAGCATCAAGTCAAAGCAGGGAGCATGGATGCTCAGCTCTACAGCAGCCTGACGAACTTGCCCTGCCCCACGACTCTACTGATTAGAATCCCCATGTATGTGGATAAATCTTTCTCCCTGCACAAAACTTTGAGGAGGGGCCAGAGGAGGAGACATGGCTTGTTGGCAGCCATGCCCCAGGCTCTCCGCCAACCAGCCATACTTGTTGCTACATGCCTCGTGTCTTAGAATTCTAAGACACAGCACAGTAGGCGAGGTTATGGATGTTAACGTCACTTAATCTTAGAAGAAGGCTTCTGGTCACTTTGGCCACGCCCGGCAGGTTTTTTTTCACCAAGCTTCTAGAGTGAGCCCACTTCTGTCTCCCACATTCTGTGCTTCCTCCAAGCAATCTATACTCTCCTCAGACATCAGCTTCCACCCGCATTCTGATGACGTCCAGTCACCGTCTCGTCCTTTCGCTCCAGCCTCGAGTATCCAGGTCCTCCAGCCACGTCACCCTCACCCCCAGCACATCAACTCATTTTGTCAAACTGCCTTTGGACTCCCTTATCACACATTCCTCCTTCCCCAGATGCCAACACCATCGTCCCTTCCAGTCTCTCAAGCCAAAACCCCAAGGCAACTTTGGGTCGCCCTTGTGTCTCTTCTGACTCATCTGAGTTGTGTGCCAATTTTCTTCTTAAATATTTTTTATTCCATCCCTATTGACATTGCCTGGAATGCCTGGGTGGCATACATGGTTAAGCATTTGGCTACTAACTGAAAGACTGGCAGTTCAGATCTACCCAGAGGTTCCTTGCAAGAAGGCCTTGGTGGTCTGCTTCCAAAAAGTCATAGTACTGAAAACTTTATGGGGCAGTTCTGCGCTGTACACCCAGAGTCATCAGGAGTAGGAGTCTACCTGATGGCAGTTGGTTTGGTTTCATTTTTTTCTTTGGAATATTGACATTGCCCTAGCCTAGCCTTCTGTCTTCTCTTGCATCATTTTCCAGGACACTAGCTCCCCACAGCGGGAACAAGTACAACCTAAATTGGCTTCCAGGTTTCCCTGCTGTGGAGTTCTCAGCCCTCGCAGCACTCACGTACTTGGTGGTTCTACATGAGGAAGTTATGAGCAGTGTCATCCAGACCTCCTAGACCACGGCTCCCAGCTCTTCAGAAGCAACTTTCAGGAGTTGGGTTGAGTGGGTCCCACAGTCTCTGCATCAGGAGACATTTCCTTGCTGCCGTGACTGCCTCTGGTCATACTATGGTCCCCATTCATTCACCACAGACTTAACTGAGTGATCCCACTGCAGCTCACCCTGACCACATCTTCTTAGTATTTAGAGCCTTTCAGGAACTCTCCTTCATCTTCAGGGATTACTCTGTGCTTCTTGCCCCAGCAGCCATGGCTTTCCAAATCTTGGGCTGTCACCTCTCCAGACTCATTCTCCACCTTCTCAGGGCCTCACCTATGTTTCCCAGTGACAGCTAACTCCTTGTTGTTTTTATCATCCCGGGTCTTAACTGATTCTGCTTTCCTGGAATGGTTTTATCAGTTTACTTTTGTCCTTTTTAGCTGCTGGCAAATTGGTTCCTGACTCATGATGACCTCTGTGCACAATGGAACAGAACTGCCTGGTTCTGTGCCATCCCCGTGATCCACTGGGAATCAGACTCTCATGATCTCTAGAGTTGTCACTGGATAGCTGTCAGAAGTAGATTTCCAGGCCTCTCCTTCAAGTCCATCTTAGTCGGAAAGCTCTGTTGAAATCCATTCAGTGTCACAGCAGCATGCAAGCCTCTACTGTCACATGGGTGGTGGTTGCACATGAAGCACATTGGCTGGGAATCGCAGCTGGATCTCCCACATGGAAGGCAAGAATTCTATCCTTGAATCGCCAATGCCTTGGTTGACTTCTCCCCATCCTGAAAGATCCCTATCAAACATCACCTTCTCCAGGAAGCCTGACCTGGCTCACTCTGTGGGGCTGGGTTAGGTGTCCCTCCTCTGTGCTGTCATTGCACAGTGGATGCCACTCTGCCCTTGAATTCACTCTGGTGTTTAGTATTTAGCTGTTTATGTGCCTGCTGCTGTGCCTAGACTGTGAAGTCATTGAAGTTAGTCTCATTGGTCTCAGAAGTCTGGCACTTAATGTGATGTCTGGACAGAGCTGACAGTCTCAAGAGCTCCCTCACGGTCCTCTCTGAAACAGTCCCATCTGTGGTAGCTTCATTCAAAGTGTCACTTCCATGTTGTTATTAGGTGCTCTTTGCACAACACAGCAAAGCACTGCTAAGTCCTGCGCCACCCTTAAAATCTTTGTTAGGCTCGAACCCATTGTGGCAGTCACTGCATCAACAGGGTCATCTTTTCCTGACCCTGTATTTTTTAGAGTTCCTCCCTTTAGTATGTACTGACTGAAAAGGTATCTTTTTCTTGGGAAGTGATAAACAGCAAGCAAGTAATCTGAAGCTGGATTTCCTAGGTTTGAATCCCAACTGCCCTCTTACAAGTTGAGTGACTTTGGGCAAGTTATTAAATTCCCTCGACTTCAGTTTCTTCTCCTCTCTAACAGTGGAACATACCGCACTGGGCTCATATGGTGGTTCTGAGGATTAAATGAGCTTGTGTGGGTAACACGTAGAGTACTGCCTGGCTCTTCACCAGTGCTGTGTAAGAGTTAGCCTGGTGTCATGATCTCAGACTACATTGCCTCTTAGGTGGAAACTCTGGTAGCATAGTGGTTGAGTGCTATGATTGCTAACCAAAAGATTGGTAGTTTGAATTTACCAGGTGCTCCTTGGAACCTCTATGGGGCAGTTCTACTCTGTGCTTTAGGCACACTATGAGTTGGAATCAACTCAACAGCAATGAGTTTGGGTTTGGTTTGTTGCCTTCAGACCACAGTTTGCCTTTCCTTTGACCTGCCCTCCTCGCAGACACACACAGTCTGGAGGTTCAGCCCTCTACACTCTGACGTGAGGCTGTTTGTGGCTATATGGTCAGTGTTTTAGTTTCCTGTAGCCACTGGAACAAAGTACCACAACCTGGGTGGCTTAAAAAGTGGCTTAAATGAACAGAAATTTATTCCCTCAGAGTTCTGGAGATTAGAAGTCTGAAATCAAGGTATCAGCAGGGTCATCCTCCCTCTGAAGATTCTAGGAGAGAATCCTCCTTGCCCTCTTCTAGCTTCGGGTGGCTCCAGGTATCCCCGGGTGGGTAGATGCCTAACCCCTCTCTCTGCCTCTGTCTTCACATGGCCTTGGTTTCTTCCCTGTGTCTTTGTGCATCCTTTTCTCTTATAAGGACACCCTGCTTGGACTGAGGGTCTACCATAATCCAGGATGATCTCATCTCGATCCTTAAGTACATCTGCAAAGACCCTATTTCCAAGTAAGGTCACATTCGGAAGTTTCCAGGTAGATATGAATTTGGGGGGACACTATTCAAGCCACTGCTATCAGTCTCTCGGTCTAGGTTTCCCAGACCAGAAAATCCCCCAGGAACCATGGAAGTTTCAAAACTACCCATTACTAATGCAATTTTATAGTTTTCCTATATGTTTTAGTCAGCTAGGCTGCTCTAACAGAAATACCACAGAGTGGATGGCTTTAACAAAGAAAGATTTATTCTTACACAGTCCGGTAGGTTGCAAGTCCATATTCAGGGTGTCCGCTCCAGGGGAAGGCTTTCCCCTTGTCGGCTCTGGAGGAAAGTCTGGTATTGCATCAGTCTTTGTCCAGAGAGCGTCCTGACACAAGAACCTCTGGTCTGAAGGACGCGCTCCGCTCCTGGTGCTGCTTGCTTGATGGTAGCGAGGTTCTCAAATTGTCTTTTGTTTCTTTTTCCTTTTATTCCTTGCAAGCTAAAAGCATTAAGAGTGGGACAAGCCATACTCCAGGGAAACTCCCCCTACAGCAGGAATTTACAGCCCCATCCTAATCTTTTAACATACAGGTTAGCAAAACCACACAATGGAGGACAGTCTCAAGATACTGGGAACCATCTCCCAGCCACGTGGCTGCACACATTTTTGGGGGGACACAATTCCAACCATGACACTATATATCCTATATATTCTGTCAAATTCTACAGACTCCTAAAGCACTTAACACAGCCCACCCAGGTAAAGTCAAGGCAAAGAAAGGCACATAGCCAAGCTTTAGTATTCAGACTTACCTGTCTGAAACTCATGGAGGCAACTGGGGGATATAAAACCAAAAACCATTGCCCTTGAGAGACACAGACTCATAGTGACCCCGTGTGTATCAGAAGGGAGCTATGCATCATGGGGTTTTTAGTGGATGATTTTTCAGAAGTAAATCACTAAGGCCTTTGGTGCCTCTGAGTAGATTTGAACTTCCAACCTTTCAGTTAGCAGCCAAACTCACTCACCCAGGGAGTCCACAGACCATAGACCGGTGGATTTGAACTGCCAAGTTTTTGGCTAGCAGCCAAACTCTTAACCACTCTGCTACTAGGGCTCCATAGACAGGTTGGAAAGATTTCATTCCATATCTGTCATCTTATGGGTCCTACTGGTTGGTGCACTTGCTCAGAAAACTGTCCCACAATCAGGAAACTCTTCCATCTTTGCTCAAGCCCCTTTGTTTATGTGGTCCATGACTTTCATGATTGGGGTAAGGTGACCAGAGCCTGGTCTACAAGAAGAGAAGGAACATTTGTCACCATAATGCACACTGGATGGGCTCCTGTGATGTACACAAGAGCACTACCCATTCAGAACAACCCAGTTAGCTCCCCAGGGGACGCAACTCCACTGCCCAGCCCAGGGGCCTAGGGATGTGAAGGATTTAGGAGAGGTGGAAAATTTCACAGTGAGACAAAGCTATATCTCACTATACATAGCCTCAAAAATGTATCAGATATCAAAGGACCAAAAAAGATTACACAAAGACTTGATATGCACATACTATTTAAAAAGCAATTGATATTTAAAAAGCAGTGATTTGTGTGCTTGTCCTATAGTACTACTGATCATGCTATAGAAATTGCCTCTTATTTGTTAACTGGATTATGTGAGGTGAGGGGCTGTTTTAGTCAGCTAGGGCTGCTCTAACAGGAATACCACAGAGTGGATGGCTTTAACAAAGGAAGGTTTATTCTTACATGGTCTGGTAGGCTGCGAGTCCGTATTCAGGGTGTCTGCTCCAGGGGAAGGCTTTCCCCCTTGTTGCCTCTGGAGAAAAGTCTGGTATTGCATCAGTCGTTGTTCAGGGAGCATCTTGGCGCAGGAACCTCAGGTCAGACAGATACGCTCTTCTCCTGGTGCTGCTTTCTTGATGGTACGAGGTTCCCAAGTCTCTGCCTGCTTCTCTGTCCTTTTATCTCTCGTAGGATGAAAGGATTAAGGGTGGGGCAATCCATACGCCAGGAAAACTCCCTTTAGAGTGGAGCAGGGAGGTGGTCCTATGAAAGAATTTACAGCCTTAACTTAATTTAATTTAATCCTTAAACATACAGCACAGGAAAGCCACAAAATGGAGGAGAGTCACAAGATATGGGAATCATGGCCCAGCCACAGGGCTACACATAATTTTTGGGGAACACAAGTCAATCCATGACAGGCATTCATCCAATGCCACTGCAGTGACTGGATGAAAGGTGGGTGGTTTGAACTCACCAGCTGCTATGCAGGAGAGAGATGTGGCACTCTGCTTCGGTAAAGATTACAGCCTTGGAAACTCTATGCAAAGTTCTATTCTGTCCTGTAGGGTTGCTGTGAGTTGAAATTGATATAATGGTAATGGATTTGGCTTGGTGGGAATATGGGGGTCCCTAGGTGGTACAGATAGTTAAGTGCTTGCCTACTAAGGAAAAGGTTGTTATTCAAATTCACCTAGAGTCATCTCAGAAGAAAGACCTGGAAATCTGCTTCCCAAAAGTCACGGTTATTGAAGGCCATAGTTGGAACTGACTACAATGGCAACTGTTTTTTTTTTTTTTGTGGGGGTGGGGGGTGGTTGGGAACAGAGGTCAAGGACTTACACAGAGGTCAAAGTAAACAAGTCCTGCTCAAGTTTAGCTTCAGGAATGGCACTTCTGTTTGGACATATCTTCCATGGGGCTGAGCCAGTGCTTGGGCCATCCACAGGTAGAAGAAAGTTCCCAGCAGGCTGGGATCACTTCTGGGCCTAACCAGGATGCTCTGGTTTGCTGTCCCAAAGGTTAGACCACATCCTGGCACCTACCTGATCAACCTCTGTCCTAGAAGGCTCTCAGTGACAGCCCTGGCCTCAGTGCAGCATGTCCCTCCAGAGCAGAGATAGCCTGCAAGCAGGGAAAAATCCTAAGGCCCCTCTACTCTGGACTGAAAACCCCTCTGAGTGAGAACAATTATTAACTTCATTTCACGGAGGAAGAAACTGCAGAGTCCTCTAACTTACCCAGGGGGGAGGTCTCCACTAGAAGCGGCAGAGCTGAGATCTGATTTCCTGCGACATTCTCTTAACCACTTCATTATACCACCTGTCTGTCTCTGAGTTTCAATTCCCTTTTCTGTAAAACTGAAATTGCCAGTGGCTCCAAGCTCACGGGCTACTGTGAAAATTCAATGGTATAATGTAAGTTAGGGCCTGACATTCAGAAAATGTGCAGGAAATAATGGGTGATTAGCAGGTGTTTGTTCTCCTTCTGTAGCCTCAGATTCCCATTTCAGGCTCTGAATCCAGCCAAGAGGGTTATTTTAAAGGACTCTCAATATTCCAATTAAATCCTCGAGTAAACAACTGAGAACTACAAAAACCTGCTGTGACCTTATAAAAGGTACTCTTCCGGGCCTGTTTTGTCATTTGTAGGATGTGGCTGTAAATGTTTACCTGGAAGAGTTATGGGAGGATTAAAGGAGAGAAGGAATATGGAGCTGACCCAGCGAGCCGCTGCTTTGTAATAAGCCCACAGCTGAGACTACTGCTCCCCTCTGCTACAGTCACCCCAGCAAGATAGGAGTCATTCTGTTCTGAGGTAACTAAAAAACAGAATCAAGAGGATTATTTCCTGCAGCAACTAAAAATGAGAGACTGTTGAAAGAACTTGGGAGGGTTAGTCCAGAGAAAGAAATATTCATGGAAGTCTACTTCTCTGGGTGCTGGGACATATTTGAAACCAGAGCTTCTCAAGGATTGACAGGCCCAAGTGACTTCCTCTGTGTGGGGGGGGGGGGGAGGGGGGAAGGGGAGGTTGTTATATTAAGAGAAAAATGTGAAAAATACAATAACAAAAAACTTGACCAAAGTTACAAATATTGTGACACACCTTAATTGTCCCATTTAACAAAATTAACACACACACAAAATTGAACCTAATATGACGGTAGTCATAAAAAGGCAATTAGGGGATACTTTTTAAAAAAAGTCTTAACTGACAGCACACTGCAGGCAGCGTGGGCAGGTGGACCACAGACTTTTGTCAACTCTGTCAAGTCTCCTGCTTGGAGAAAATGACCACAGTTTGAGCTGGGGGTTGGGACACATGCACGCGCACACACACACACATACACACACACCCTTTGGAGTAAATGGCCCACAGTTTGAGCTTTAGTTGGGTGGACACACCCCCCCCACCCCCACACCACACACACACACACACACCCACACACCCACACCCACACCCACACAGATCCTTTGGAAGGTCAGCGGCACACTCTAGTTCTGCAAGCCACCGAGGTCAGGTTGAGGCTGTGGAGTGGATACTGAGGACTGCCTGTTTCTCTTCAGCTGCGCCCCAAGGGGGCTCAGTAGCCTGACCCTGAAGCATTGGGGTAGCTACTCATTTGGCACGTGCACAGAACATGTGACTGGAGCAACGATTCTTGGCTTTGGCGGGTTCAAGGAGCTCTAGGATGCGCCCCTGAGCGCCTACCTCGGCCGCTGGCTGGCTGCGCCGGGTGAACCTCGCTGGGTCCCGAAGGGTCGAGGCCCCGAGCGGCGCGGCAGGGAACGGGGCGGGGCCAGGACAAGGAGGAGGTGCGGCGTGGTCCCCCGCTCCAACTGCCGACGCCCCAGGAGAGGCGAGCTGTGGCAGTGCCCCGCCCAGGGCGGTTTGCCCCGCCAGCTGCGCCCACCGCCCAGGGCTCAGAGGCTCTGAGGCACCGCCGCCGCAGGTCGTGTGCCCAGCGCTGCTCGCGAGCCGCGTCCCAGCCATGAAGATGCACTTCTGTATCCCAGTGTCCCAGCAGCAGCGGGATGCGCTGGGGGGTCGCTACGTGGTGCGCCCGGGCCGGGGCTGATAGGGAGGGGGCCAGGGACAGTGGGGGAGCGGGGCTCTCTCGGCTAACCCGGAACCCGGGACCCGGGTGTTTGTGTGTTTGCAGCTGTACTCGGTGTACCTCGACGGGTTCCTCTTCTGCCGGGTGCGCTACAGCCAGCTGCATCGTTGGAATGAACAGGTGAGCGGGTTGGAGGCAGAAGCAGCCGGTCCATTTGAGGCTCTGTCTGTAGGAGTCTCGCAAGACACTCATTTTTTCCAAGACCTCAAGCTCCTAAACTGTGAAACAGGTCGTGGTGTACATTGTAAAGTGCTTGGCTTACAGCTCAATAAATACCCATTGCCACTTGTGGAGATTCCTGGGTGGTGCACACAGTTTGTGCTAGATTATTAATCCGAAGGTTGATGGATCAAACCCACCTAGCAGGGCCGCGGAAGAAGACCTGGCAGTCGGCTTTCCTGAAGATTATAGCCCCAAAACCCAAAGGAACAGTTCTACTCTGTAACACATGGGGTCTCTACAAGTAGGAATCTGCCCAATGGGTTCGGGTTTTTGCTTTTTGTTTCTACCACTTCTAGTCATCTACATCTCCGAGATGAGGGACCTGGGAGCAGCTGATTCGCCCAACCCCTTTCCAGCTCTCAGATCCCCACTAGCCCCAGCAGGCAGGGCGCTGGAGTGATGGTGGGCTCCATTCTAAGTACCAGCTGTTCTGCAGGGCGGTGTCCCGGTACAAAAGAAGCAAACGGACTCTGGACCAGGGGGCTTCTTTCCCATAGTGTAGTGTCTCAGGAATCGTGTGAATGGATATTTAATATCATCTCTTTCTAGGTTTGCTTAGATTTACTCCCTTTTAGAAAGTGTGTTTTCATTTTCTTTTTCAAACGATTATATTCATGGGTTTCAAGTACAGGCAGGCTCAAAAACAAGAAACTGATGACTTATCAAGACAGTGAGCCATTTCCCACTCTAGTTTCTCACTCTGGTGTCCTCACGGTATTTTCTCTGGAGGCAGACTGATTTATTAGGCTACTGTAACGGATCCGACTCGACGGCACTTGGCTTGGCTGGTAATGGGTTTTGTTGTTCTAATAAGGTAATGTTGTAAGTCTTCAAAATGGGTTAGAAAGTAAATGAAAGTTTGGGAATAAATTCACCCCTTCCCTCCAGCGGAAGTTTCTTCTTTCTCCTTCCTTTTCTTTTCCTTCTCTCTTGCCCCTTCGTTTTTAAATTCTATATTCAGATTATAAAAACAACACATACCTAAGGTTAAAACACACATACACACACACACACACCCCCTTCACAACGACATACAAACACTTGCCCAAAGGCACAGCTACTAACAAAGACATAAAAAAAAAACTTGCCCAAAGGAACAGCTACTGACATTATTGGGAGAGTGCTTTCAGCCTCTGGGTTTCCACAGAGTAGATATACCATCTTTGGTTGATGGACAGCTCAGTTTTTCTACTAGGATAGTCCCCTACTTATGACTGGGTTCCACCTGACCATTCTGGCATAAGTCAGTTCTCAAGTTAGTTGAACACCTCTTTTTGTTGATGTTGTTACTAATATCTTTTATTATCAGTATCTTTTTATTTGTCTTTGGGGGTTAAGAGCATTACACATAAACTCACAAATATATTAAAATATTATACATACATGTATTTTAAAAATACACAAATCATAAAACTTCCATGATAAAAAAAAAAAGTTGGACAGAATTAGCAATAATGACTCCACTTGCAGAATATTCTGGATCATCTGGATTGTATCTGGGAATGGGGATGATGTTTCTAGTTAGAAAATCTGTGAGTGTTGTTTCTACTGTCCTTTTCTTCCTTTTTTTAAATATGTTTTGTGTAGCATCCCACTGCTTCCCAAATCTACCTATCGACTTTAGCAAAGCGATTATTGTTTGAGCCCATATTGTCAAGTAACTGAAGCCAATGATCTAGTTGAGAAAAACTCCATCTTGTCCTTTCACTGTAAAACTTTTTGACAACTTCTTTCCTTCCTCTGTGTCATTATTTCTTTCTTCTTCAATGTTTCTTTCCTCTTCAGAATCCACTAAGTCCTTCTCATTCAAGGCTTTGAATGTGTCATGCCACTGTCTCCATGCCAGCATCGTTTCTGCAGAGAAATCCAACGAAAGCCTACAGGGTTTCCCTCTGAATGTTAGCTTTGCTTTGAGTCTTGCGGCGTTTAAGAGTTGCTACTTATGTTTCCTTTTGTTGAGCTTGATTGTGATATGTCTTGGAGTCTTTCTGTTGAGATCTGTATTAAGTGGCATTCGATACATATCTTGGATATCTATATTCTCTTGTTTCATAATTTCTGGGAAGTTTTCTGTCAACAGCTCAGCCACAATACTGTCCATGTTCTCAGATGTCTCGCCCTGTTCAGGAACTCCAATTAATCATAGATTGTTCTTATTAGAGTCCCATATGCTTCTTAATTTTTCTTGTTTCTTTTTTTCTGATTTCTCCTCATAGATGCTGAGTCAGTGGCTCTGTCTTCCAAATCAGAAATTGTCTTTTCCATTTGTTCCATTCTGTTTTCTTGCCTTTGAATTGAAGTTCCTATGTCTTTGATTTTGTTCTTGATCTGTTGGATTTCAGAGTACTGATCTTCCATCAGATCGTACAGCTTGCTTAGTTTTTCATTTTGCTCTGCTGCATTTTGTATAAGGTCTAGTAGGGCTCTCTATATAATCCTTTTGTATTCACCTTCTGATAGTTTCAGAAAAGCTTTTTCGTCTGGGAAGTTCTGAGGTGGTTTCTATTGGGAGCCTTCTGATGCCATTGGTGACTTCTGGGTTACCGTCCTCTCCAACCTTTGCTGCTTTGGGGGCTTCATGTGGATGAATAGAGGGTGGGAGAGATGCTGTGAAGCTGTACCACAGTTGTTTCTTTAGGCCTTAAGATGAGAAGTAAAAAGTATTCGGCAACTTCCAAAGTCAGTTAGGTTTTCAGGTGTATACATCCCTCTTCCCAGCTGGCAAAGTAAGCACCTCTATATTGAACACCAGATGTTGTAAACTAGCTCAAAATACAGAAAGGCTACTGGCCTGCTGGCCACTGCTGTTGGGCCCCAGCTGTAGGCAATACTGCGTAGAATTCTGCTTTTCTGTTGGAAAAGCAGTCTCTTCTGGGTAGGAACTGCCTCCCAGCCCAGGAATTAGGTCCAGTTGAGGCTTCCACATGGGTGATCCCACCTCCCAGAAAAACAAGACGGCGTTCAGCATAAGCTTGTGGTCCGGCCAGGACCAGGCTCCCTGCAGAAAGAGAGGCCAAGAGTGCTGAAATGCCCAGAGTCCACAGCCTCCACTGCTGGGTCTGGGCCCCAGGCAACACTGTGCAAAACACTGCCTCCCTGTTAGAAAAGAGCTCTCCCCCCAGCAGGCGCCACCTCCCAGCCTAGGAACCAAGTCCGGCTGGGGCCTCTGCCAGGGCTTCTCCTTTTCCTGATAGGCCAGAGGAACCAAGGTGTATAGAGTCCAAAGCCGGGCTTTCAGAACCTGGCCATTACGCTTGCCAGTCCCACCAGCAGTGCATCTGAGACCAGCAGCTAATCAAGTCCCAGTTCTGCCCCCTGGCCAAGACAGAGGAAAAAAAAAATGGAAATGGTGAGTTACCTTCGGTCTATGCAAGCCTGTGCTCGCCGAGAGTGGGGTCAGTGAAAAAGAGGAGGTTTTACATTCAGTGGTATGAAGTCCAAATTAACAGCCCTGTGCCTCATCCCAGGGCACATTAGGTGTCCAGAAGGCTCCATTTAACTGTCATTTCAGGTCTTGGTTTCCAGAGGAATTTAGGGAGATGTACCTTTAGTGAGCCACCTTGACTTCGCCCCCGACCCCCCACTAAGTTCTGATCTGTCAGTTCTCTTTCTTTGTAATCTAGGAGCTGTTCCACAGCCATAATTTTAAAATTCTATATTCAGCATTCTTGCCATGTGGATGAATTTTCCACTGATCTATCGTGTTATCCTGACAAAATGCTTAGAGCATGTTCACATAACTCAGCGATTTTTCCATATCCCCTGCATGCATTTTCCCATAACTTCCTCCCAGGAAGATGTATTAATGATAAGATATACAGAAATGAACAAAAGGGATAATAGTAAGTGCAGTGTGTCATAACTCAAATATGTTTTAAGTTATGGACTACCTGTATTGAAAACATCCGTGCAGTGAATCCCCTTGTTCATGCTTCATGCCAATGTTGCTGGATCGATTTTGACTCATCATGACTCTGTGTGATAGAGTAGAACTATTCCACAGGACTTGTTTGGCTGTAATCTTCAGAGAAGCAGATTGACATATCATTCTCCCATTGAGCTGCTAGGTAGGTTTGATCTACCAACCTTGATTAGCAGCTGAGCACTTAACCATTTGTTCCACTAGGGCTCTTTCACATGTCACAGTGCACAGGAAAAATCCATTTTCAAGCTATGGGTAAATATCATTGAAGCCAGAACAAGAAAAGAAAAAAAAAAAAAAGCTGTTATGTGGTTGCTAGTGTGATCATCATTTACTAGTGCTTGGCATAACATTTGTGACCTAGTGTGTCCTCAGAAATGATGGTCAAATGACTAAATGAAGAAGGACATAGGTTCAGATCTCTGAAAGACGAGAAGCTACACATGACAGAAACCTGACTGAGGAGCTATGAGCTGTGAGGACTGCCGAGCAGGTAGGAGGAGATGGTGAGGGAGAAAGTGTAGATGTTTAAGGTGTATGGAGGAGGAAGTCAGTATCATCCCTGCCTTTTTCAGTCTTACTGTAATACAACATATGAAAACCAAAAGCGAACCAAACCCCCTGCCATAGAGTTCAGTCCAACTCATAGTGACCCTGGAGGTCAGAGAAGAACTGCTCCATAGTTTCCAAGGAGCACCTGGCAGATTTGAACTGCTGAACTTTTGGTTAGCAGATGTAGCACTTAATCCACTACACCACCAGGGTTTCCTTACAAGGTGTGAAGGAGGAGGTAACCATCACAAGGTGAAAAGCAGGAAGCAGCAGAGAGGAGCAGGAAGAGCGTGGAACTGATGGACCACTTCCTGGGAGGTCTCCTCGCTTCTCTTCTCCAACCTGTGATTTCTCATCAGAAATAATAAGCAAGTAGATGGGTTATTGATGCCTACCTCACAGCATGCTTGTGAGGATTAGGGACCAATTTGTCACAGCTGGACACAGGAAATGCTCAGTAAACACTTGGTGACTTACAGGCTTGGAGAGTTCCTGAGTCCAACCCTCCTTAACCAACAGATTTAGGAAAATGTTTATTTTCAGGAAAACTCTGAAATACCAAGTTGTAGCAAAGCCGGATACAGACACATAAAGTGAGTCAACTTTTATTCTTGATCTTCTTCTCTTTTTGGAAATTGTTATGAATTGAATTTTGTGCCCCCAACATGTGTGTCAGTAGACACTAGGGAAAGATTAGTCCAAAGGATTAATGGACTGCAGCTACCACAACCTCCACCAGAGTGAGTTCAGCAGATCTAGAAGGTGTCTGGCTACCATCACTGACTGTTCTGATAGGTATTACAATAGAGGGTCCTGGACAGAGCTGCAGAAAAATATAGAACAAAATTCTAACCCTCTCCCTGTCTCTGTGTCTCTGTGTCTCTGTCTGTCTGTCTGTCTGTCTGTCTGTCTCTCTCTCTCTCTCACACACACTCACACAACCAGACTTACTGGTCTGGGAAAGACTGAATAAACCCCAAGAATATGACCCCAGGCACTCTTTCAAACTCAGTACTGAAGTCACTCTGAGACTCACCTTTTAGCCAAAGATTCGACAGGCTCAACTCAAAGATTAAATGCAGCTCCACTGAGAGTCAACGGACACACCATCTGAGAGTCAAGGACCAGAATGCAGGAGGGGATAGGAAAGCTGGATGCATGGAGATGGAGAACCCCAGATTGAGCAGGGGAAAGTATTGACATATTGTAGAATTGGCCACCAGTGTCACAAAATAATACGTGTATTGTTTAATGAGAAATGAATTTACTCGGTAAACCTTCACTGAAAGCACAGTTTAAGTGTGTGTGTGTGTGTGTGTGTATGTGTGTGTGTATGTCTCTCCACTTGGCTAGAAGATGATTGCCAGTATTGTGATCTGGTGTAATTTTCCTATCTGTTGTAAATTCTAAGCTCTATGATATTGATGAGGCAGGACTAGAGGCTGTTATGTTAATGAGAAGGCGGACAGAGTATACAGATGAGGTTTTATCTTGAGTCAGTCTCTTTTGGGTTATGAAAGAAAGAATTTAGCAGAGAGAAGAGGGACCTCATGCCACCAAGAAAGAGGCTCCAGGAAGGGAGCTTGTCCTTTGGATCCAGAGTCTCTGCACAGAGAAGCTCCTAGACCAGGGTGAGACTGATGACAAGGACTTTTCCCCATAGTTGACAGAGCCAGAAAGCCTTCCCCCAGAGCTGGCACCCTAAATTTGGACTCTTAGCCTCCTAAACTGTGAAGGAGTCAACTTCTGTTTATTAAAGCCAGTCGCTTGAATATTTCTGTTATAGCAGCACTAGGTAACTAGAACAAAAATCTTGAATAAGAAGCCATTTCTTAGTCACTGTAGCAGATGTTAAATATTGAATTGCCATAGCCCAGTGCCCTCTGTGAGGTATGCAGTAGATGTTAATGAGTATTTCATATTTGTTCCCAATTTTACAGAATCCTAAGATAGGATTTCTTTATCCAGATTCCAGCTTCCTTATACCTATACATACTTGTCACTTTTCCCTCTTTCTGTAGGAATAGTTTCTTTAAAATGCAACTATGTAGATCCTAGGTGGCTATTGATATTTATTATTGATTTAAAACTGTAATAGTTGAATAGTTATGATATGCTAAGATCAATGCCAAGCACTTACACGCAATGAATTATTTTTTTGACAGTCCTATGAGCTAAGATTATAATTAGCCCCATTTGGCAGATGAAAAACTGAGGCTCAACTTGCCCAAAGTTATACTAAATGGGTAGTGGAGTCAGTGTTAGTTTCCAGAATCTGCTCCGATTCACTTCATTATATGATCTTTTTTCTAAAGTTGAGAAAATAAATTGTGTTAGAAAAAGAATGAATCAAGTGATTGAATTCTTGACTAATATGCTTTTGTTACATTTTGAAATTACTTAGATGTGATTGGAAAACCTGGTGGTTTCGTGGTTAGGTGCTATGTCTGCTAACCAAAGTAGAGAGTCTGTGAAAAAAGAGAAAGCTCCCAGTGAGATGGATTGACAGAGTGCTACCTTGATGGGCTCAAACATAGCAGACTGTGAGGGTGATGCAGGATTGGATAGTGTTTTGTTCTGACATACACAGGGTCACTATGAGTCAGAACCCACTCAACAGCACCTAGGAAGAACAACGTACTTTTATTTCACTGTATTTCCTGGGAAGTTCTGCGTCCCAATAGAACAGGAATTTATTTTCTAGAATTAACTGATGCATTTGTGTGCTTAGCAGTCTGTGGGGGATGTGAACGGTTAATGTGCTCAGCTGCTAACTGAAAGGTTGGAGGTTCAAGTTCACCCAGAAGTTCTTTGGAAGACCTGGTAGTCTAGTTCCAAAACATCAACCATTAAAAACCCTATGGCACACAGCTCTACTCTGAACACTTGGTGTCTTCGTCATCTAGTGCTGCTGTAACAGAAATACGACAAATGGACGGCTCTAACAAAGAGAAATTTATTTCTTCACAGTAGAGTAGACTAAGAGTCCAAATTCAGGGTGTTATCTCCCGGGGAAGGCTTTCTCTGCTGGCTCTGGAGGAATGTCCTTGTTGTTGATCTTCCCCTGGACTGGGAGCTTTTGAGGTGCAGGGACTCTAGGTCTAAAGTAATGCTCTACTCCTGGCACTGCTTCTTTTTTGACGACGTGATGTCCCCAACTTTCTGCTTGCTTCCCTTTCGTTTGTATTCCAAGAGATTGCCTCAAGGCACAATGAAATCCTACACACCGAGTCCTGCCCCTCCAACACAACCACCACCCAGCCTCCCTCACTGACATACTAGAGGCAGGATTTACAACATACAGGAGCATCACGCAATATGGAATTGTGGCCTAGCCCCTTGGCCCATCTCAATGTGGTCTTCCAAAATAAACACATAAATGGATCTCTAAGTTTTCTGAAAGAAGGATTTGGCTAACCCCTGTTGTCTTGAGCCATCAAATCTATTCAACGCGTGGCAAAGCTCAGTTATTTGTTGTTATTGTTAGGTGCCACTGAGTCCTTGAAACTCAAGTGACCCAACATGACGGTATAGAATTGCTCCATAGTTTTTTCTTGGCTGTATTTTTACAAAAGTATGTAGCTTTGTCTTTTTCTGATAAGGTTATTATGTGGATTTGAGCCACCAACTTTTTAGTTACCAGCCAAGTACTTAATCATTTATGCCCGCAGGGCTCCTTGAGGAACCCTAACACAAATCGCCTGCCATTGAGTCAGAGTCAGGTCCAACCCAAGAGGTCAGAGTGGAACTGCTCTATAGAGTTTCCAAGGAGCACCTGCAGATTTGAACCACCGAACTTTTGGTTAGCAGACATAGCACTTAACCCACTCTGCCAGGGTTTCCTGGCTAACCCTGGTGTTAGAGGTTTTAAATGTAAAAGGTTTTGTTTAGTTTAAATTATGCAGTAAAAGAAAACCGGGGAAGAGAGAAAGAGAAAGAAAAAGTTTATTTGCATCTTGGGCAGCTTTACAGAGTTCCCGGGAGGGAGGCTGCAAAACCGCCCTCTGGTCCAGGGGTTGGGGGTTTATAAAAGGGTGCTGTTGGACCTTGTTGAGGACGGCACTGAGGACAGTGCCCTTGGCAAGTAGCCAATGGGGTTGTGGACAGTTAGAGTCACTTAATTAACATAGCGGGGTGTTTTCAGTGGAGTGAGGTGAGGAGAGGTCTAGTTGAGCCTATGGGGAAGAAGCAGTAGCTAGTCTTTATTTGAATGGAATTTCCGGAATAGCTGGCTATGAGACCTTTTGACTGGGGCCATTCCGGGAATAGTTGGGGTGGGGGGCTTGGGTTTCAGCCTAACACCTAGTACCAGATTATTCTGTGAGTGCTGATAGTTGGAAACCCTGGTGGTGTTGTGATGAACTGCTACAACTGCTAACCAAGAGATAGGCAGTTCAAATCCACCACGCATTCCTTGGAAACTCTATGGGGTAGTTATACTCTGACCTATAGGGTCACTATGAGTTGGAGTTGACTTGACGGCACCTAACAACAACAGCAACAGGTTGAATAGTTAAACCCTGTGCTGATGAATCCTATAGAACAGGTTCTATTTTGAAAGGGTTGAAGAACTAGTGGATTGATTGCCTTTGTGCACACTTACGTAGTCTGTTTATTCTGTTTATCTATCCCCCAGAGACCAGTTTATAGAAGGGAGGGGAAAACATTCCTCAAGAAATCAGCTCAAGTTGTAAAACCAGCTGGGAGGGTCTCTGCTCTGAGATGAGTATCAGAACCTTGAGTCCTTGTGACATTTGCCCAGCTCTGCCCTTGTGATAGGCACTTCCTCCCAGATGGTCTCCCGCAGCTACATCATCCAGGCAGCCCTGCTGGCTCGACTGCTGTGATCGGAACCAATGTGAGAGCATCTGCGACATTTATGAACACATGCCAAGGAAGACAATTGCGTTTTAAAGATCACTCAATCAGTTAATCAGGAAATAATTGCATGCAAAGAAGACAAATCTGGGATTCCATTCGATGATCTTAGCAGAGACAGGTGCATAAATCCCAGGTTGTTTGAGTAGTCCTGCCTAGCATGCTGGGCCAATGGGGATGTCTTTTGATGGTTTGCCACACAGCAGGAAAATTTGCTTGGGTTTAAAGGACATAGAATTGTTGCTATAAAATATTTTATGCTACTTGATTTAGATGAGTGGTTGCAAATTTAAGTGGCTATAAGATTCAGGCAAAGAAGTTCCAATGGCTTTAATTTTCTTTAAGTCATTGATACTTACAGTAAGAGTTTCAGCCTTCCTTCTTCTGATGTGGAAACCCTGGGGGTGTAGTGGTTAAGTGCTATGTTTGCTAAACAAATGATCAGCAGTTCAAACCCATCAGGCACTTCTTGGAAACTCTGTTGGGGCAATTCTGCTCTGACCTATAGGGTCGCTGTGAGTCAGAATCAGCTCGACAGAAGGGGGCTTTGGTCTCCTGAGGTACTGCATTAAACCTGACTGAGTTTCTGAGTGGTTTTCTCCCTCTTGTTTTAAGAGAATGATGCTGTACCTTATCTTCAAGCTGCCCCCACATGTGTAGGACTGGAATGAAGGAAGATGAACTTCTGATTATCTTAATTTAAAAAAAAAATTGTTTTTGGCACATCCAGTATTTAGTATACATAAAAACAATTATCACCATGATCTTGAGTGGCGTGTGGGTGGGTGAGGCTAATTGGCTTTTCTGTTGTAATAGTGTATAAACTTCATAGGAATGCTGTAAAAATCAGCACTGCCCAATGGAAATATAAGGCAAGCCACATATGTAATTTTAAGTTTTATAGTAGCTACATTAAAAAGCATAAAAAGAGGCAGGTGAGATGAATTTTAATATTTTTATTTAAGCCAGTATATCCAAAATATTATTTCAACATGCAGCCAATATAAAAATTATTAATGAAACAATTTTGTACTAAGATTTAAAAATCTGGTGTGTATTTTAAACTTACAGCCCATTTTAGTTTGGGCTAGCTTTATTACAAGTGCTCCACAGCCACAGTGCTGGTGGCTGCCACAGTGGGAAATGTTTGTGGAGGTGGAGGCAGGGTGGCTTGAGGAATTAAATTCCTAACTGTCATCACTGATATTGCAGATGCTATTGTGGAATGAATTTAGGAAATATTGTGTGATGTGTGCAGTCTTGTAAAACAAATGAAAAATAAAAACACAGACCAATCTACCAAACTTAGACTGGAATGATCAGCCTGTGCCTCGTGGTATTCCTAGAATCAGATAATGCAACCATTTCCTCCTTATAAAAATCAGATTATCTTCTTTTCCTCCTTTTGGCCACCAAAACCAAACCAAACCAAACCCATTGCCGTTGAGTCAGTTCTGACTCATAGTGATCCTGTAGACAGAGTAGAACTGCTCTACAGTTTCCAGGGAGCACCTGGTGGATTCAAACTGCCAGCCTTTGGGTTAGAAGCTGTAACACTTAACCACTATGCCACCAGGGTTTCCTTCTGGCTACCAGGAGGGATTGTTTTTAAATGAAGGGCTAATGTGGGACTAGGGCAGGACTTGCCCTAAGAGGGTTCTTTTCTATCTTAGCCAGCTTTGAACTGAGGGCTCATTCACCTACCTGTGTGTTTTCTGAATCTTTCAGCTGAGGCGGGTCTTTGGAGATTGCCTTCCACCTTTTCCACCAAAATACTACCTTGCAATGACGGCATCAATGGCTGAAGAGAGGAGGGACCAGTTGGAAAAATATTTGCAAAATTGTATGTATTTGGTGTTTTATTTTATTTTTATAGATTGTTGAGGTATTTAAATTGTACGATTAAATAGTTTTAGTATACTCACAGACTTGTGCACCCATTGCCATATTCTAATTTTAGAACATATTTGTAACCCCGAAAAGAAACTTTTATACCCATATACTACCTAGTCCTCTAGTCTACCTGCACCCCACTTCCCAAACTCCTGGCAACTACTAGTCTACTTTCTGTTTCAGTAGATTGGGATATTTCTTCTAAATGGAATCATGCAGTATGTGGTCCTTGTATTAGCTTTGAAAAGTACCTATGCTCAGATTCACCCTCTGGTGCTCTATGTTGGCTTTGATTATTGGCATCACATAAATGCTATCTGCTTCTTAGCTATGAGACCTGGTGAATGTTTTAGTCTAGGAAACAATACCTGAATCTTGATCAAAAGGGGTAAACAGAATTTCAAATTCTTGTAGAATCCAGACTTACTGGACCAGAATCCAGACTTAGTGGACCTATTGAGACTAGAAGACCCAAGAATCTATCATTCTGAGGGAAACTTCCAACCATGAACTCAAATGATCTCCTGAAGTTATCTTTAAAGTAAATATCTGTTTACCTAAATTAGTAAACAATGCTTGTGGCATGCATTTTGCCCTTTTAAACAATTATCTATGTGAAATCAAATTGTGCACAGTAAGTAAAGCACAGATGAGAACTTTAGGGGTATTGAGTCTAAGTCAATAGTAGTGAAACAGTGTGGATAGATAGCAAGAATGCTGACACAACAGGAAGACTATATCCAGTATTACTGAATTGTGCACAGAGGAACTAATGAATGGATGTATGTTCTACTGTGCATATTTTCACAAAATTAACACTGAAGAAAAAGAAAGAAAGAAAGAAGTGTGACCTGGATTGCAACTGAGCATAGGGATGAGGTGAGCTGTTTACATGAAAGCTGTTGGGATATCTCAAAGATGCTTGTTAGCAGGCCCAGGGACAGCACCACTGTCTCAGTCCTTGCCATGAAGATGTGGTAGGGCACCAGGACACTCGGAAATCTGCCCTGGTCCCTCTGGGGTTTACAGTACAGCAGTCTTTGCCTGTTGCTTGGGTCCTGAAAATGCTGGGGACAGCAAAACTGGGTTGGCAAGATTAAATTTCGACAGAAATGAGGGGAGCTGGGGTAACTAGCAAAACTAGCATTAAAATACCTAAGCAATTTTAAAAAAATTGGAAAACAGTAAATACATAATACTTTAAAAATATATAAACTGTGTGAAAGACTATGCAGTGAATGACAATTTTCCCTCTAGCCCTAGTCCTCCAGTCCTAGATGTAAATACTGTCACAGTGTCCTGTGTGTTCCTCAGAAACCATCTCTGTGTGTACTAGGATGCAAGAAGTCTAATCATTAAGTTCACAAACATCCTAGAAAAAGTGCTGCCTACCTCATTGCTGCAGATCACGATAGACACCTTCGATATACTCCCTTTCAGAAGCTATGTCCTGACACCAGTGCTGAGTCCACCCTTCAAAGCCATTTTGGAACTCTTTTAGAAATGGCTGTTGTACACAGTGGTACTGTGGCAAGTTTGAGAACCTACCTGTATAGTTGTCTGTGAGGGAGTTTTTAGCCAGTAAACAAATGGCTGTATTTGAACACCCTCCCTACTCACCTGATCTGACCCCCAAGGACTTTTTCATTTGCCGGAAGATAAAGGAAATAGTGACAGCAAGACATTTTGAGGACATTCAGGACACCAAGGGTAAAACGACAACAGCTCTGATGGCCTTTCCAGAAAGAGTTCCCGAACTGCTTTGAAGGGTGGACTAGGCGCTAGTGTCAGTGCATAGCTTCTCAGGGGAAGTATTTGAAAGGTGACCATAGCGACATTCAGCAATGAGGTATGTAGCACTTTTTCTAGGATCAGTTTGTGAACTTAATTGTCAGACCTGTTATATATGAGCCCTGGTGGCACACTGGTTAAGTGCTCAGGTGCTAACCAAAAGGTTAATGGTTTGAGTCCACCAATGGCTTCGACGGAGAAAGGATCTGGCAGCTTATGCCCATAAAAATTACGGCCTAGGAAACCCTGTAGGGGCATTTCTGCTCTGTCTCGTAGGGTGGCAGTGAGTCAGAACTGACTCAACTGCACATCACAACAACCTATGCATTGTGTGTATGTGTGTGTTAATAAAGGAACCCTGGTGGTATAATGGTTAAGTGCAGCTGCAAATCAAAAGGCTGGCAGTTTGAACTTAGGTGATTCTGCTAAAAAATGACCTGGCGATCAGCTCTTATAGAGATTACAGCCTAGGAAACTATGAGGCAGTTCTGCTCTGTCCATTGGGGTCACTTTGAGTCAAAATTGACTTGATAGCAACTGACAACAACAAACATATGTATATGTATATATGTGTGTATATATATGTATTTGTTTTTGTCAGTTACCATCTGTAACACTGTTAAACATCAAAAAAAATACAGACAACAAATACGTACTTACGCACATATACATGCTTTTTGAAATTCCTGATAGTGTTTCGGACATAAACCACTTTACCCCTAAGTGTTTTTTTGTGTCTCTTACTAAGATCAAGGACATTGCGTTATATAACCACAGCATATTATCAAACCAGCCAATTAACATTGGTACACGAATGTTATCTAATCTAGAGACCTTATTCAAAGTTCACCAACTGTTCTGCTAATGTCCTTCATAGCAAAAGAAAAAGTTTTTTCTTTCATTGTAGATTTTTTCTCTGAAAGTATGTATCTTAGAGATTATAATAGATAAGCTGTTATAGATTTACCTTATTTTCATCGCTGTGCATATATTTATTCTATGTATACATATATAATTTATTTTATTGAGCATATACACAACAAAACATATACCAGTTGAACGGTTTCTACATGTAAAATTCTATGACATTCTTTGAGTTATGCAACCATTCCCACCCTTTTTTTCTGAGTTATTCCTCTCCCATTAACATGAACTCTCTGTCCCCTTCCAGTGCACCACCACCCACTGTCCCCTAAGGTTCCTATATAGTCTTTCAAGTTTCTATATATGTGTATATTTTAACATAATAGATAAAAATTTCTCATTTATTTTCTATAATGAATATAGTTTTTTTTTTTTTTTTACCAGTTGAGTGAGCCTTTTCTAGCTCAAAATATAATGTGTTTTGAATTTTAATTATCTCTTGGTTTGTTTTCTCAAATCTAAAGGAAATACTTGACACCTAGCTTTCTTACAAATTGTCACACTGCTTAAGATAACCATTTTTCTAGGCCTGTTCTTTATCCATATCTTCAGGATGTCTTGTGTAGCCTCCTGGAATTAAGACTTCAAAAAGCTGCAGAGGGTTATTAAGCCACCCCTACCCACTCCATCATTGTGTCCCTCCCCTACATTTCACCCACTGTTCTGGACTCAAGTCCATACGTTCAGGAAGCTCAGCCAGGTGTCTGAGTTCATCCTGGAATTTGAGCTCAGAAGTTCCACAGGCAAAGTCTTAAAGCCCAGATAATTGTGTCCAGTAGAGGGAGTGGAGAGCCTGGTAGAACCTCAGTGTCAGGAACGGACCAGAGGGCCTGAAAGAAAAAAAAAGTGATCAAACCTAGTGAGGGAGGAGGCCAACGTGGTGGGCCTGGTGGGCCACGGTAGTGTCTGAGGATCAGAGTTCCATGTACAGGTGGATCACGTCCACTTACCCCTCCAGGAATAACACAGTGCAGGGCCAAACTAGAGGAAGGGCTACCAGCTGCTTCTGAGCCTGTGGGCAGGTCCTGAGTCAGAGAGAAGAGACTCAGCCCCAAGGGAGGTCCTGGAGCTCTTCCTCTGACTTCTGAAGGGACAGTGGGCAGGGAAAGGGGCAGTGAGCCAGAGGGTGAGGGAAGGCAAGTGATGGGCCAGGCTGGGGTGTCAGAACTTCTGTTCCCTTTGGGAACTCAGAAGTAACCAAGAATTTTGTCAGGGAAAGGATTGCTCATCATGGAGCTTCTGAGTACTGCCCATGGTTAATACGCTCAGGTGCCAACTGAACGGTTATCAGTTGGAGTCCACCCAGACACATGTGGGAAGAAAGGCCTTGTGTTCTGCTTCTGAAAGATCTGCCATGGAAGACCCTGGAGCGCGATTTTATTCTGACACACGTGGGATTGCCAAGAGACTGAGTCGACTTGACAGCAACTGGTTTTTGGTATGCTCGTGGCAAATAAAGTCACAATATCAATAGTCGACTCTTCTCTGCATTAAACCCTCATTAGCTCATTTAATCTCACCCAAATTGTATAAGGCAGGTGATCATTACCATTTCTCAGGTAAGGAAACTGAGATGCAGACAGCTTGAGCAATTTGTCCAGGTTTACACAGTGGGTAAGTGGCAGAGTTGGGACTGGAATCCAAGAGTTTGGTCTCAGAGGCCAACCTCTTAAACACTACAAAGGTTTTTACTAGAGAGTTTGATGGAGTGCATTGTTTTAAGTATGGCATAGAGGGATAGGCATCCTCTCAGAATCTTTTCTGGATACTTAAACTGTTTTCCCAAAGTCTTATGAGAAAGAACTCAAACTTCATAATTGGGTTTGAGACATCGGCTGATGGATTGGAAGGTGGGAGTAGGTAGTATAATGCTTTCTAGGAAAGGGAGGGTGATGGTAAGAACTATATACAGCACCATGTAAGCCATTGCTCTGCCTTTCTCTGTCTTGGTGCCCAGGCCTCTCTATTACAGGATCGACTCCTACATGCACCGAAAAAGAGCAGGAAGACGTTTTCCTCCAAATCAGAGAAAGGCAAGAACTGTATAGACAAAGACTAGCAATGACCATGCCCTGGCAGCCACTTAAATTTGAGGACAGGAATTGAAAAATAATCTTCCCTAGAACCCACAGTAGGTATCTGGCTCACACATACAGTGAAAGGGTGACGTGTAACCAGACTTCTCTTTGCACTACTCATAGCCCTGTCCATATGGTTGTGTGTGTGCGTGTTGGAGTGTTGGGTAGCACAATAATTATTGGCTCTTTTATTTGTGGCAGTGGATGAAACTGAACCACACGTATATAAAAAGCCTGCCACGATTTTTGCTGAATGCATGTAAAACCACATTACCTCAAGCTGCCGCTGATAGGAACCCGCGGAAGATTCCTGTGCACTGTAGCGGGCGAGCGCAAAGACGTCAGCATCAGAAGCACCTTTGGTTCAACTTATGTTTACTGTGTCCCTGCCACGAACTGAGATAGAGCGGGGCAGATCACACGTACTGTCACATAACGCTCAGCCGAACGTGGCTTTAGTCTCTGGTTGGTTCAGCTGTGCACGTCAGCTTCGCTGATCGCGCTTTTATAAGGTCCAAGTAAGGAAGCAGCGCAGCGTAGGGTGGCGACGGGGAACAGGACTCTAGAATCAGACTCAGAGTCAAAGCCCAGACTTACTCCTCACTGGGCTGCGAGACCTTGGGGGACACCCTCACCTTCCCCAAACCTCGGTTTCTCTTTCTAAAAATAATTTATTTTATTATTATTATTTGTTATTGAAAATATACACAGCAGAAGATAAACCGATTCAACAGTTTCTCCACGGACAGTTCAGGAACTCTGATGACTGTCATCAGGCTGCACAACCATTGTCACAGTCCTTTTCCAGATCGTTCCTCCTCATTAATATAAATTCCCTCTCCCCTACATTTCTTACCTAACCTTTTGAATGCTATGGTCAATTTGATCCCATCCAGATAAATCTTTAAAAGAACACAGGTTCAGGAACCTCTATTTCTTTACCTATAAAATGCAGATGATGTGGACCGCAGAGCTTTTGGAAACCTTGGTGGCTTAGTGGTTAAGATCTGTGGTTGTTAATCAAAAGGTCGGCAGTCTGAATCCACCAGGTGCCCCTTGGAAACTGTATGGGACAGTTTTACTCTGTCCTATAGAGTCACCTCAAGTTGGAGTTAACTGGACAGCAGTGGGTTTGGTTTTTTTGTTATTAAGGTTATGAGCTAAAATATACAAACCATGTAGCACATTACCTGATACTTAACAGTCACATAGTAAATACTAGTTAGAGGAACACCTTTTTCAACAGATTTTCCCATCCCCAAGAACCTATGCTAATGATTCTAGGCTTATGTTGTGTATATACCACATAAGATGCTGGAAAATTGAACAAGAGCTTGTTTGTTTTCTCCTGAAGAAGTCTCTCACGTTAGAGACTCTCAGTTACTTTATTTTGGAAAACAGCACTATTTGGGAAAGGAGCAACCCGAGATTACACCCATCAGTGCTAGCTTTGATTGTTGCTGAGGGTTCTTGGATGAAATCAGTAACACAACAACAACCAGAATTTAAAAAAAGGAAATTTAACACAGATTTAATAAGTATATAGAAAACCAAAAAAAAAAAAAATCTATTACCTTTGGGTCGATTCCAACTCATGGTGACCCTATAGGACAGAGCAGAACAGCCCCATAGGGTTTCCAAGGAGTGAGCGGTGGATTTGAACTGTGTAATCTTTCTGGTTCACAGATGGAGCTTACCATAGCTCTTAATCATAGGTTTAGCTGAAGTTCAGGGTCTAGGAGACAACTTGTGGGAAGAGAGATTACAAAGAGGGAAGCCAACCGGCTGCATCCATGTGTTTGGGGTTTTCAGGTGGAATGTCTGCTCTATCTGCTGTGGCCACAGTATCTGGATATTGGTGCTACAGTTTCAAAACTAAGGGCAAAATATGCTTTTTTTGGTAGAATACCTTACTGAATAAAATATTTTAAATTTCTCTCTTATAACTGCTTCTTTTGTAGCCTCTTGAGAATTTCTGGCATTAAAAGAGGCCCTGTCAATTCTTGGTTGATTTAATTTTTTCAAATTACCAATTGTCTTGCTAAATTGGGAGTGCAGATACAAGTTTTAAGATCATTTTGCTGCTTCATTAATTTCATTATCATCCTGGAAGGGAGGAAAGTTGGCTATTGAGTGATAGTGTGCATGACTAAAGTGGGATTCCCGTGAACTAGGAACCAGTCACCCTTGAGTGGTATAGCAGGTTCATGTGTTGTCAAGACTGCTTGGAGAAGGCAAGCTTTGTGGCTTTCTGTGTCTGTGAGAACTACTAGCTCCACCACTTTCAAGGCGGTGACAGAACCCAGGCAAAAACCCTAGGGGACAGAGTGGATGTGATATGGAAGGCCCATCCCAGCCCCCTGCTAACCCAGCTTACTGTCTGTGTTTTTCAGTACCCGTGGACCCAAATGTGCTTAGAAGTGATGTCTTCGTTGATTTTTTAAAACAGTTACAGCTGGTAAGCTTGCTCTTCTTTAATGAGGCCGTTATTTCTCTGCAGAACATGTCTCTTATTTAACTATGCGTGTGTGTATGTGTGTTTCTGGCCATCACCCCTGCAGAGCCTGGACTCTTGGTAAAATATGTTCATTTGGAGTATATTAGAAGATAAATAGTTCCTATTTTGTTCTTGAACCACTGGCATCTAACAGCGTTTTGTTCTTTTGGAGATATAGATTCTAGATGAGAAATCAAGTTGTATCACTTGATCTTTGGGTCATTTTAATTAAGCAGATGACTTTTCCTGTAGCCTAAGCTTGTATGGAAACCCTGGTGGCATAACTGTTACCCTAGAGCTCTGCAGTTGGAACATACCAGGCACTCTTGGAAACTCTATAGGGTGGTTCTACCATGTCCTATGAGTCAAAATTGACATGATAGCAGGGTTTTTTTTTTTATCATTGTATGTCTCAAAACTGGCCACTAAAGAACAGAGCCTTAGGGTATAAGGAAAGAACTACAGCTTTTATCATTAGGGGATTCCGTAACATTTCTGTGACCCTAGTTCTGTAGATGAGATTTCCAAGCATGCCGAGGAAAAGACATCAGAACAGTGGGCCATGCCAGCTGTTACTTGTATATTCTATGCTCTTAACTGTAATGAATCAAGAGTATTCAGCCTGAATAGCATGAGGCACAGCAACTCCATTGCCTTTATCCATCTAAAGAGCTGCTGACCACTGGCCTTTAGAAGCTGAAACTTCACCAGGTGCATTCATTTAGCACATCCCTTGTTCTGGTTATATATGTGGGACCAGTTTGAGCCTGCGTGCATGTGACTGAGTGGAAAACTCTGAAAAGATGGCAGTTGTACAATAACATGATATTGAACTTGATTCCTAGAGCCGTGTTGTCCCATACGCAACATTTCCTTCACACAGTGGGTCAGGTGCACTGCCCAACTGCTCTGAGACTTTCCCCCCACCCCTCATTGCATGTTGGCTCATATTTTTACACATACTTGATGGCTTAGAAACTCTGTGTTCTGTGAAAAGTTCGTGTGGTGGTGACATTAGTGGTAGTCAAAATCAAACAACTCAAAAGGATACATAATGAAATTGCCTTTCCTCTCATCTCAGACACCCCAGTTCCCCTCCTTGGGGACAACCATTGTTTACAGTTACACGTTTTTCTGCACATATGCAAACATATGCATATAGGTGTCTTTTTACTTTTTTAAAAATAGGGTTTATTTTTTAGAATAATTTTAGATCTACAGAAAAATTGTGAACATGGTACAGAGACCTGTCATAATCCTCCCATATGCAGCCTTCCCTATTATTAACATCTTACATTGGTATGGGACATTTGCCATAAGAAATGAACCGGGCGGCTCAAATGGTCTGTTCTTGGGTACTAACAGGAACACCGGCAGTTTGCTCCCACCCAGTGGTGCTGTAGATGTGAGACCTGTCAATCTGCTTCTACAAAGATTGTTGTTGTTGTTAGGTGTCGTCAAGTTGGTTCCGACTCATAATGACCCTGTGCACAACAGAACAAGACATTGCTGTGCTCAGAATAGTTTTTATGCTTAAATCCATTGTTGCAGCCACTGTGTCAGTCCATCTTGTTGAGGATCTTCTTCTTTTTCACTGACCCCCTACTTTACCTAGCATGATGTCCTTCTCCAGCGATTGATCCCTCCTGATAACTTGTCAAAGAGTGTAAGATGCAGTCTCGCCATCTTTGCTTCCAAGGAGCCCTCTGGTTGTAGATCTTCCAAAACAGATCTGTTCTTTCTTTTGGCAGTACACAGTACGTTCAGTATTCTCCAGCACCACAATTCAAAGGCATCAGTTCTTTCAAGAAAACTTTATGGAGGAGGCCCATTCTACTCTGTAACACATGGGGTTGTCATGGGTCAGAGTCCCTGGCAATCAGGTTGTTTGTTTTCTCAATCCATGATTATTAATTAAAGCCTATACTTAATTCGGATTTTGTTGCCAAAGCCAAGTGCCATAGAGTTGGATCCTGTTACTGTTGCGTAATATCTTTTCCTGCTCCAGGATCCCATCTAGGATACCTTATTACATTTAGTTGTTACATCTTCTTAAGTTCCTCTTGGTTGTGACAGTTTTTCAGACTTAACTTGTTTTTAATCACCTTGACAGTTTTGAGCAGTACTGATCAGGCATTTTGTAGGCAGTCCCTCTATTGGAATTTGTTTAATGTTTTTCTCATGATTTAAAAAAAAAAAACAAACAGCTCATTGCCCTTAACTCAATTCTGACCATATTGAACCTATAGCACAGAGTAGAACTGCCCCATGAGGTGTCCATGGAGTGCCTGGTAGATTTGAACTGATGTCTTTTTGGTTAGCAGCTGTAGCTCTTAACCACTGTGCCACCAGGGCTATGCATTTGGGGGAGGAATACCACATCCTATCAAAGTACATAGTAGCAGCATGACTTTTCACTGCTAACATTGGCCTTGATCCCCTAACCAAGAGACTGTTGGTCAGATTTCTCCACTGTAACCACCAGAAACTAAACCCACTGCCGTTGAGTTGTTTCTAATTCATAGTGATCCTATAGACAGAGTAGAACTGCCCCATAGAGTTTCCAAGGGGCACTTGGCAGATTTGAACTGTTGGCCTTCTGGTTAGCAGCCATAGCAGTTAACCACTACACCACCAGGGTTTCCCTCCACTATAAAGTCACTCTTTTCTCCTTGCTTTCCATCCTGTACTTTTTGGAAAGAGTCACGATATGCAAACCGGTTAAGGAGTGGTTGCTCTCCTTCTTGATTTATTTTGCAGCCCAAGTTGTTCCAGCTTTGTGCATTGGGAACTCTCCCTTGGTTCTGGTGTCCCTTTGACACACATACATCAATGTGTTTTATTTTGTTGCTTTGGGACTATTTGTGCTTATTTAACTTGCTGCTCAAGGCTCCTCTTGTGCAATTTCTGCCCTAGAACTAGCCATTTCTCAAAGAAGGCTTGCTTGATTTTATTGGAGAATTGTATTAGGAGCTAAGACCTGGGCACTAAGTCATAACTGTTTTGATTTACAAATAAACACATCCCCTGAACACTTGCTTTACCTTGTTTTTAAAAACTTACAACTTGAGGATTTCCAGACACAGATGTAAGTTTGTCCTTAGTTATATTGCCTTTTGTGTACTTTATGGATTCTATTTTTATTTTAAAATGTTATGGAGTTTTGCTTCATTGGCTTTTTTTCTTTTGATAATTTGAAGGACTTTTTTAAAACCTGATTTTAGTTTTCTTAGTACTTTACCTTTAGAACCTTATATGACTGTTTTATGCATCCAGTTGTATTGTGTCTGCTTGTCTGTCTGCCTAAGCAAGCAAGGTTTCCAGGTGATTGTGCTGTGTGGCCAGCTTTGGGAACTCCTGAAATTACAGTATTACATATCTCTCTGCACCATAATTTCAAACATCTAGAACAGAGGATCTCATTGGTCACTTTGGGTCTGATGTCATTCCCTTCCTCCAGCTAGCCTTGTGCAGGAGTGTGGGGGTACCGGTTCGTAGGATGGCTGTTTCCCGGGGCTGTGGATGGGGCACATTCCCAAGGGAGAGAGGCAGCTTCACCTTTCCTTCTTCACTCCAGCTCTCTCTTACAGCATCGCATTTTTAATCACTGATGCAGCCATTTTCCCAGTCTCCTGCTATAGAAATCTTGGCATTATTTATTCAGTATGCATTTATTGAATGTTTTCCGACTGCTAGGGAGCATGCTTGGTGCATCTCATGGCAGGGCAGGTGAGATGGCCTAGGGGCAAGACCACAGAGCCTCTGCCCTCTGGTGACCTGAGTGCTGGCCATTGTGACTGGAATGCTGAAGAGTAGCAATATTTCTTTGATGGCTGTGTGCAGCATACTCTACAAAGTGGGAAGAATGAAAGTAAGGAGACTGCTCAGGAGGCTTTTGTAGGAGTCTAGGGTACAGTAAAGTATTGTAATGACATGTGCAGAGATACAGGTAGAAAACCAAAAGAGAAAAGCACACTGAACATTTCTCAAGTTGAAAGACTGAAGAAATTCAAACTTTCAGTTGCAATAGTGAAGGATTCTACAGGGAACATACTGAACAGTTCAGGAAGTATTGAGAGAAGAGAGAAGCAATACACAGAGTCATTATACCAAAAAGAGTTGATCAACATTCAGCCATTTCAAGAGGTAGCAAATGATTGAGGGCCGATCGCCTGAAGGAAGAAGCCAAAGCTACACTGAAGGCACTGGTGAACTATGAGGCTCCAGCAGTTGACAGAACATCAATTGAAAGGTTTCAACAAATGGATGCAGGGCTGGAAGTTCTTATGTGTTTGTACCAAGAAATTTGGAAGACAGCTACCTGGCTAACCAAGTGGGAGAAATCCATATCTATCCCCACGAAAGAGGAGACAACCAAATGTAGAAATTATCAAACAATATCATTAATATCACACAAAAGTAAAATTTTGCTAAAGATCGTTCAAAAGTGACTGCAGCTGTACGCCAACAGGGAACTGCCAGAAATTCAGGCTAGATTTAGAAGAAGGTGTGGAACCAGGCATACCATTGCGGATGTCAGATGGATCTTGGCTGTAAGCAGAGAATACCAGAAAGATGCTTATTAGTGTTTTATTTACTATGCAAAGGCATTTGACTGTGTGGATCATAATAAATTATAGATAACACTGCAGAAAATGGGAATTCCAGAACATTTAATTGTGCTTATGTGGAATCTGTACATGGATCAAGAGACAGTCTTTCAAACAGAGCAAGAGAGCACTGCGTGGTTTCAGGTCAGGAAAGGTGGGCGTTAGCGTTGTGTCCTTTCACCGTAGCAGTGCAGTCTGTATGCTGAGCAAATAATCTAAGAAGGTGGAGTGTATGAAGAAGAACAGGGCATCACGATTGAAAGAAGACTCATTAACAACTTGTCTTACACAGATGACACGACCTTGCTGCTGAATGTAAAGAGGACTTGAAACGCATATTGATAAAGATCAAAGACCACAGTAAAATATTATAATGACACCTTAGTATGGGTTATACCTCAACATAAAACAAAAATCCTGACAACTGAACTAATAAGCAACAACACAATAAACAGAGCAAAGGCTATTAAGGATTTTGTTGTACTTAAATCCACAGTTAACACTCTGAAAGCAGCAGTCAAGAGATCAAAAGATGCTTTGCATTGGGAAAATCTGCTGCAAAAGACCTCTTTAAAGTGTTGAAAAGCAAATAAATCAGCTTGGCGACTGAGGTATGCCTGACTCAAGCCATGATATTTTCACTTGCGTCATATATATGCAAAAGCTGGACAATGAATAAGGAAGCAGAAGAATTGATGCCTTTGAATTCTGGTGTTGGAGAAGGATATTGAATATACTGTGGGCTGCCAAAAGGACTAACAGATCTGTCTTGGAAGAAGTACAACTAGAGTGCTCCTTGGAAGCAAGGATGGCATGGACTTGTTGTTAGGAGGAATCAGTATCTGGAGAAGGACATCATGCTTGATTAAATAGACGAAGATCTTCAAGGAGAGGGACTGACGCGGTGGCTGCAGCAGTGGGCTCAAGCGTGGAAACAATGGCGGGCATGGCTCAAGACTGGGCTGTGTTTCTTTCTATTGCACATAGGGTCGCTATGAGTCAGAACCAAGTTGATGGCACCTAACAACAATGGGGCAGAGGAGACATTATTTGGGTCTAAGGCGCTGGGAGTGGAGATGGTGAGTAATGGGTGGATTCAAGAGACGGTTTAAGATACAGAATGTAGCAAATTCAGTATTAGATTGGATTTGAGTGGTAACAGCATCTTTGAATCTCTTTTGACTTCATTACTTACCTGTAGCCACTAAATTATATCAAAGTTAATTTACTTCTTCCTCATCTCTGCAGCTAACAAAAAGAAAACAATTACACTACCGTTTGAAGGAATGTTGGCATGACTACTGTTCTAAATTCCAGACGTACTGCCTCCTTGACTCCTCACTACATCCAAAGAGGCAGGCTGTTCTCATTCTAGAGCTGAAGAAGTGAGGTACAGAGAGAAGTCACCTGCCCAGGTTTAGACAAGGTCACTCAAGTGGTGGAGCTAGTCGTGGAATCCAGGCAGTTGGCTTCGCGGTTGTGCCCTCTTTAATCATCATGGTCTAGCCCAGTGTATGGCACCTTGAGGGTGAATGGGTGCAACCAACTTCTCTCAGATTCCTCATACCCTCCAGTCTCTCTTCCAGTCTATTTGACACCACCTTGCCACACCAATCCCTGTGTAACTCCATTTCCATCTTTCCGTTTTCCTGACCCAGACCCACTGTGGCTCCCTTTTGCCTTTTGAATACAACCTTTAGTCTCTGATTTTAGGACCATCTATAATTTCACTCCACTAACCCATCTGGTTCCTCACTTTTCTTTTGCAGAAAAATTTAATAAAGCAACCTATGCATTTGTATCATTTTTTCTTTAATACTTTTTTCAGGGACTACTTTGGGTTTTTTTAAATAATTTATTTTGTTGTTGTCAGTTTTGAAAATACAAGAAATATAAGCAGAATATAGACCAAGTCAACAGTTTATACAGGTACAATTAAGTGACATTTTTAACATTCTTGAAGTCGTGCAAACATTCTCGCTGCCTTTTTCTAATTAGTCCTGCGCCATTAGCATAATCTCATTACCCCTAAATTCCCTGTCCAACCTTTCAAGTTGCTGTTGTCAGTTTAACCCCATTTAGGTGGTTCTTTAAAACGGTACTATGCTCAAGGCAGACAGCTGTTATTTACTAAGCTGAACTATATAGAATCACCATGAGTCAGAATCGACTGGATGACAATGGGTTTGGGTTTTTGGTTTACTGATAAGTTTAAGGAAAACTTTTGGGGATATTTTTGTCCTTTATAATTTGTCAGCTGTTTTATTCTGGTAAAATACAGGTATAGCAAAATATGTGCCAATTCAACATCTTTTTATGCGTACAGTTCAGGCCCATTGATTGCATTCATCATGTTGTACAACTATCTCCCTTATCCCGCATTTATATAATCTTGACTGTTTATGTAATTTAGACAGTTACTGGTGTGCAGTAGTTTGACTTGAGAGTGCAGTGAGGTAATAATTGAAAGCTAGGCTTTCCTTTAGAATCTTATTAAAAAAAAAACAATGCATTTCTTCCTATTTGTTTTATAAGGGTGGTTTCACTCCAGAGGTAAGAGGTGTTCATGAGATCAGGCCCAAAACCTTGAAGAACCTCTGACCTAGCAAAGATATGTCTAGAAGGGGACTGTTAAGAACAGTTGCTCTTGGGAAGCCCCTCACACTTGACTGCCTGTATCTCAGGATCTGTGATGGCGTAATGGTTAAGCCCTTGGCTGTTAACCCAAAGGTCCACTGTTTGAACCCACCATTCTCTTCGTGGTAGAAAGATGGACTGTCTGCTTCTGTGAAGATTATAGCCAAGGAAATGGTATGGGGCAGTTCAGTTGGGCTTGGAGGGCACTATTGCTCTTCCAGTTCCTGAGTTCACATTGCTGCAGGGGAGTGAGAGAAATTGTTCAAAGCTTATCTGGAAGGGTCAAAGGTCAAAGTGATCGCAGGAAGAGAGTGTGGCCTGAGGTGATGTGTCGGCAGCTCAGACCCGGCCTGTGGAGGAGGACACAAGTGGCTCTGGTATTGCACTGCAGAAGTTAGAGCGATTCTCCGTTAATGCTGGGAAGTGGGTTGTTCCAACACTGGATATTTGAAGGGAAAACCTGGTAGGTGGTTCAGCATTTGCTGATTTGAGGGCCGGTAGTAACAGTGAGAAGCTGTCCCACTGTTGGAAAAATCACAAACATAGTGATCAAGGAAGTAGCAAATTTACATCATGTAGACAGAAATTATCATACATGGAAGGCGGCACCTCACCATGGTGACTCAGAGTTAGGGTAGCCGTAACACTGATCACCCCAACCAAACTGAGACACTTTTGAGAGTGAACGGAATGCTAAGCTGAGATAGCAGACTGATTCTAGAATCATCCTGGGCCAGCCAGGAGGTAATTTACTTGACTTAGAGCCCAGACCCTAGAGTCGTGCAGAGTCGACCTTGAGTCCCACATCTGCCACCAATTAGCAGTGTGTCCTTGACAAATTATTTAACCTCTGTGAACCTTTGCTTCATCTGAAAAAAGTGTTGTTATGAGAATTAAATGTGCTATTATATGTGAAGCAGAAAAGAGCACAATTATAATGCTCTCTCTTTATATTTGCATGTTATAAATACTTGAGTATTATATTTATCCCTAATGATATGCTAAAAATACATGTTGTAGATATGTAGACATGTTGCCTTCTTGGACTGTCTGTTTGAATTTGGTTCAGAATCATAGATACTTAGTAATTTTAACTATGTGAGGATGGAAGTTAAAATTTAAAGTGAAAAGTTGCCCTTTGGTGATGAAATTAGGAAAAATAAATCTGTCACTGATGTGGTGAGGCATTTGAGGTAGACCCATCTTGAGCAATGTGACAGAGCTGTCAGGTCCCTCTGGCTTCTTACAAAGTCTTATGACGGCTACTCTGTGGTGTCTGTGAGTGACAGAGATGAGGTCACGAGGTCCCAGACAGGGAGGTGTTGCCTGTTGAAGCGAAAGGACCTCACCTGGTCAGCTTACCTGAGTACCAACCTCATGATCCTCGAACCATTTTCTTGTTGGTTGTTTGAGTCTCCCCACCTTCAGCCTGATACCAAGGAGGAAGTAGCCTGGCTAGATGTGACTATCCTAGCCACTAAAAGAGATCCTTGCCTCCTATTCCTGCTATAATTTACTAATATTCTGGTTCACAGTCACAGAACACAGAAAATGATACGAGTGACTCATCTCGGTTCTCCCAGGGATGATCCATGACTAGTATTATTCTACATGCCTAGGGGAGAAGTTAATTCATTACATACAGTGCACACTTGGGGCACTTAGGGCTTAATTTTCCCCTGGTACCTGGCATAAGAAAGACTGTGAATCAGCCTCTGAGAGATGAAGCAAACACTGAATTGACAGAATCATATTCAGGGGGTGCTGAGAAAGCGCACCTGGATGCTGCCACCCTGCGAGCCTCTGTCTGGGCAGCCACTGCCCTCCCTAGGCCTTGCCTCCCCTTGGAATCCCATTCTTTATGGTAACTGAGAGGCCCTGATGACACAGTGGTTGAGCACTTGGGTGCTAACTGATAGTTTGACAGTTTGAACCCACCAGCTGCTTCACAGGAGAGTTTCTTAAAGATGACAGCCATGGGAACCCTGGGGTCACTTCTGCTCTGTCCTGTGGGATTACTATGAGTCTGAATCAACTCACAGCAGTGGGCTTATGGTAACTGGAGCATCAACCGCAGCCCCATGCTGTCCTAAACTCTGATGGCTTTATAGTGTCTCAGGGGTATCCATGACATTCTGGAACACTCCATCCTGAGAACTGTACAGGTGCTCAAGTTTGCAGCCACCTGTGATGTACATCCTTCCCCTCAGAGTGCTTACTCATGAGAAGAGTGGTGTGACCCTCTGCTGGGCTCTCACTTGCTAGGCAGTGACTTGCTTCCCTGCACTGGCCTCGTCATTTGTGCAACTCAGATTTTTGCTGTGGCAAAATCATAAATTACTTCATTTCATGGACTTTCAAGGATGCTTGGAAATATTCAAAACTAGGAGAGTTCATTTATTCTGAGGCTAGCAAGGATCGTGTAAACAATTTTATCAAATTTTATTTTTAACACCCAAATGGATTCCCTGTTTATTTGGAAAGTCTTCAAGCTTTGTGCTGTTGCCTTGCCTTGCCTTGGTCCCTCTCTATACTCTCCTCCCCCACAGCCCATCCCCTAAAAGAACCCCTGTCCAGATCTCTCCACCTACCTCTTGTGCACCATTGGGTACTCTAGTCCCTGAAGAACACAAGGGAAAGGAAAACACTGACTGCTTGCTCCAGGAAGTATGTAAGCTTATTCTGTTTTCCTTTTCCTTACAGAGTACATTTAACATCACTGTCAAGAACACCTCTCTGGATATATTTCTGCCTGATGGAAAGAGCATTAAAATTGAAATTTTAACATCAGATACTGCTGAAAGAGTCCTAGAGGTAAAATTCAAATGCCAGCTCTAAAATGAAATTTAGGAATAATTCTATTAAAAAGCAGAGACTCTAGGATGTGATTCCTTTCCAAATACTTTCTGCCTATCATTTTAGTCTCTGGATGACTTGTCTAGAGATGCTGGGATTTTCTGGGAGACCACCGAGGAGTCTGAGATACGACCAGTTCTCCAGCATTTCTTTGCTTTTATTCTCTCTAGGGGCATCCATGTTTTGGAGGTTTCTTAGATCTTTCCAAAGGCTATTGTTGCTTCCCTGGAACTCAGCCAGGGATGTGTCCTGAAAATATGCAGAATGTCTTCTTAGGGGCTGCACCGTGGTTGGGAGCAGAAAGAAAGGGGGGACCCAGCTGAGCTGAAACAGGTCACACTGAGATGGGCTGCTGCCTTGAGCGTTTCTTGAGCATTCCTCCACAAGAAAAGCCCCTGGAACCAATATTCCAGTCAGTCTAGTTCTGCCCACGGGGTCCAGAGGGCCAGACCTCAGAACGAAGTGTTTGCTGAGCACTCCAGGGACGAGGCCTAGCAAGCGTCTCCCCTTCTTCAGACTCGGTGGTTACCAGCTCGGCCTCTCCAGGCTCACCACAGGCTGCAGAGGGGCTTCTCACACTCGCACACTGTTCCCAGAGGCCAGCTCCCGAAGGACTCTTTCCTGTGCAGGGCTCGAGTTCTTATCCTCCAGACAAACATACCAGTGGGAATAAAAAGTTATAAACATGAGGAAGTCGGGAAGTTTCCAAGACCTTTTGAAGGACAGAAGGTTCTCATGCTCAGGTCACGATGTCTGACCTTTGCTTCCCCCTCTCTGCCCCACCCTATCCTATTTTCTATTTTTTAAGGGACTCTTCCGGGACCAGTAACAACCTGAAATACTCTATTTTTTTATGTGCTAGCGTTCACGTCAGTGAGTCAGACTAGAGGGCCCATGGGTTTGGTTTGGTTCAAGCCATTTTATTAATGGTGCTTGTGTTTTGAAACATTGTTAACATTTTGCTGACAGAGAAAATATTGCCGTGTCTCTTTCTGCCAGTGCTTCCTCCACGCAAAAGAAGGCGTTTGTGTTTAGATCTTTATAAATCAGAAAGGGTTGCTCCATTCTCTTTTTCCCCACTAGTCTTCTCTGTTTGCCTTGGTCTGTAAGCCTGATGTTTTCACTGAATGAGTCAGAGAAGAGAGAAATTTAACTCCAGTAGACATGTGTCATGTTTTCCTGAAGAAAAAGATTCCTTCACCATACTATTAAGAAGACTCATGGCACAATGTCTAAGCCCTCAGCTGTTCACTGAAGGGCCTGTAGTTGAAACCCGCCAGTCTCTCCTTGGGAAAAACATCCTGGCAATCTTCTCCCTTAAAGAGTACCACCTAGGGGGCACTATGGGGCAGTTCTACTCTGTCATGTGTTGTCACTGTGAGTCAGAACCCACTCAGTGGCACACAACCGCAATGATTGCTACAGCATACCAGCACAGCCCCATCCTTACAGCATCTCCAGCCAGCAGAAGGGACTGCTCTGACTTTTTTTTTGCAAGATTGTGGGGAGAAGAAGAAGGTAGAAAGAAGGAAGGTGAGGGTGAACACTGAGTGAAAGTTCTGACAATGTTTCTAGGCTATTCTTTATTTTCAGAGCTATCCCCCCAAAAATCCCTCATACTATCTGCCTACTAAGGCAGTTTCACAAGGAAATTTACAGGCCTCTGGCAAGAAAAGTACCCTTTCTTACACCTGGTATCAGTGTATTTGCCACTTAAAGAACTTGGATTTGGGGTTAAAGCATCAGTTCATATACAGAACCGTAAAAGTGAATTCATCAGACAGCAGCTAACCAAAAGGTCAGCAGTTTTTATCTACCGGGTGCTCCTTGGAAACTCTGTGGGGCTAGTTTTATTCTGTCCTGTCAGGTTGCTATGAGTCAGAATCAGTTTAACAGCAGTGGGTCAGTGGGCTTATGTGAAATACCAGGAGTAGGCAAATGTGTATCAGTGCTTACCAGGAGCTGGGGGAGAGAGAAGGGTGGGGAGTTATTTCTGCAGGGATCTGGGGTTTCTCTTTCAGATGAGGAAAAGCTTTTGGAAATGAAGAGAGGCAACGGTGGTACAACATGGTGAATGTTATTCATGTCACTGAAATGTGTGCTTAAAAATAGTACAAATGGCAACTTTTTTGTTATACCGGGTCCGACCCTTAAGTCCACAAACTCAATTGTTCTAAGTGCTACATATCTCGTTGCTGAATAGCGCTACGGTCACCTTCCAAGTACTCGCCTTGGGAAGCTATGTGCCAATGCCAGTGCCTAGCCTACCCTTCAAAGCAATTTGGGGACTCTTTCTGGAATGGCCATGGTACATGGTGAGACGGTGGCAAGTTTGTGAACTTAGCTGTATCGAGTTGTCTGGGAGGGAGTTTTTAGCCAGTAAAGAAAACACTGTATTGGAACACCCTCCCTACTCACCTGATCTGGCCCCTAGTGACTTTTTTCTTTACCCAAAGGTAAAGGAAATATTGACAGGAAGACATTTTGATGACATTCAGGACATCAAGGGTACTATGATGAGAGCTCTGATGGCCCTCCAGAAAGAGTACTTGGAAGTACTTGGAAGATGTGTGTAGTTATAGTCAGCAATGAGGCATGTAGCACTTTTTCTAGAATGAGTTCATGAACTGAAGTGTCAGACCTCATATATCACCACAATAAAAAGAATCAAGTCTTCGTATTTTGTGGATGTAATTTAGGGAATTAAGACCCAGAATGCAAATAAATCATCTTAGAGCCCTAAGGAGGGGCTGGTGGGGACAGAGATTGTTTGTGGTAACTGGGGAAGTTTTTGTTAAAGGAAGATATAAACCAGGCAATTACTGCCTGATGGCTTTTTGGTAAAAATGAAGCCATTGGTGTGAAAATAAAGACTCTGATGTAAAGGTCAGAGGAAGGCTGTACAGTGAGGGCAGCCGTGTTTGGCATTTGGGGTGTTTTCTGGGTAAATCACCATAGTAAATGAGAGTTGAGGTTGTTGGTGATTCTGTGGCAGAATTATCGCATTTTGCATGGGATGCCCAGGTTCTCCCTGCCAGTGTACCTCCTACACAGTGACCACCTGTCTGTTGGGGGAGGACTGCGTGTTACTATGATGACACCTAGGGTTCTAGTGGAACTTCTAGACTAAGAGTAGGAAGAAAGGCCTGGCAGTCGTTTCCTGAAAATCAGCTAATGAAAACCCCATGGATCACAACAGTCCGACGCACAACCAATTATGACAATGGTGAAGGACTGTGCCAAGTTCTGTTCCATTGTGCATGGGGCCACCGTGAGTCAGAAGCCAACTCAATGGCAGCTAACAACAGTGAGAGACTTAGTCATAGGTGATGCCAAAGTGAGATGAGCCTGTGTCAAAGCCAGATGTAATCTACACATGTATATGCCAGCCAGGTGAAGGGGGAGGATCACCTAACATTCCTTTTCTGGAATCTGGTAAATTGATGTGGGGCTCCACAGCCAGATAGCACAGGATAGATCTTCCTGGAGCATGACCGCTGCCCTCCTGTGAACAATAAGGGCCCAAATGATCAGAGTTGGGGGCCAAGTCTGCGTAGAAGACGTGACAGCTAGCCTCAGCTGAGACTGGTTCATGTCCATGGTGGAAGGGCTGATTTTTCTTTTCTTCACTCTAATGTTTTGTATCTCTAAACTTTCTGAGTTGCTATCATTTTCAGAATCAGAGACGACATCTTTTTCGTGTACTTCAGCTATTCAGACACCATTTGTTGATGTTTAAAGGCGGTGTCAAATTTTGTATTTACCTTTCCTTGAGTGTGCGCACCTAACTTTGTTCCTCGTTTTTTTTTCTGCCTCTGGTTAAAGGTAGCCTCACACAAAATTGTGCTGCATCGGGAGCTTCTGGACTACTTCGGCCTCTTTCTCATCCGGTTTTCCAGGGAGGGCCAGCTCTCTGGTAAGGAGAGAAGAAAATCATGAGAGCCAGGAGACGGGTAGGCAGGTGTGAGCAGGGGCTCTGCCTAGGAGATGCAGGAAACAGCTGAGGGTGCGGTTACCCAGCATCCCCAGGGGAGCTCCCCGGTATGTGGTGTGGTCCCTACTTCTGTCTTACATCCTGGGTCAAAGGACTGGAAAGTGGTGAGGATGCCCCTGTACTGGGCAAACTGCAGGGGAGCAGAGGGGAGGCATGGAATGGAGTGGAAGTGACGGCTACGGAGAGGTAGCCTGGTCAGAAGCAAGACGTCAGCTCTTTGCAGTAACTGCACTTTCTCGTGTGCCCCTGCGAGCCCAGTCCAGATGACTGCCTCACGCTTACTGTTCTGTCCTCACCCTCTGTGCACAGGCCACCTTACCACAGCCTTGGGAGTGGCTTGCTAGACACCAGGTATCAGGACATTCTATATGAGTATAATGGCTTTTTGTCATAAAAGATAATATAAATAAGTTCTTAGATTCTTCTTTTTTAGAAGTGTAATGAGATGAAGGAGCCTTGGTGGTGCCATGGTTAGGCACTCGGCCACTTACTGAAAGGTCGACTGTTCAAATCCATCCAAGTGCTATGTGAGAAAGGCACCTCGGGATCTGCTCCTGTAAAGACTGTGCCCTGAAAACCCTACTGGGAAGTTCTTCTCTCCCAGTGGGCTCACTCTGAGTAGAAAATTGGCTGGATGGCACCCAAAACAAGACCATCCTAATGAGATGGTAGAAGATGATGGCATGATTCAGACACCTCCTGCTTTGCTCTGCAGTGCCTTTCTAGATATTGTAATGTTTTTAGCTGGGAAATAGGTATCAGTCATCTTACAGTAGTTTACATATGACCCCAAGAAGCAGTAAGAGGTGGTTTTTAAGTCAGAAGTCAAGGGGCTTGGGGGTTAGTTCTATTGCTAGGAGCTGTGATGTGCTAGCCAAGGTGTTTGGCCTCCCTGGGCCTCAGTTTCTTCATCTGTCGAATATCCTCTACTCAAGCCACAAGTGTTGTTTGGGAATCAATCAAATGACGTTTATTTTTGGAGTGAACTTCAGCAAGTTAAATTATTTACAGATCCAAGAAAATTTTGTTATTATTACTTTATACTTTTACAACAGTAATGTTTTACTCCCCTATTTTCAAGCTTCTGTGTTAAACTCTTCCTGTCACAGAATACAGTTACATACCCACGAGCAACTTCTCTCTATGTGAAATATTAGTGCTATTTCACTCAGTAAGGCTCCCCTTTCCCCTTTTCTAGTTGTGAAAAAAATGGCAGACTTCGAACTCGCTTATGTTAGCCTTCAAAGTTCTGAAGTGGAAAACTGTAAGGTTGGACTCCGAAGGTGGTGAGTGAGCGTTTATTGTGACCGTGAGCATTTGAGAGACTTCTCGCCCTTGCTGGGAGTCCCCGGGTGGTGTAAATGGTTAACTCACCCAACTGCTGAGTGAAAGGCGGAAGTCACCCTAAGTCGGAATCACCCCTAAAGTAACTGGTTTACCTTCTCGGTCCCTTAATGAAGTACACACTGAGGCTTTTTATTTTTATTTTTTCCTTTTCTTCCCACTAGCAAGCCAAAGTATTCCAAGCACCCTTTCGGGGAGAGTAGGGGGGAAAAAACTAGCTGGCAGGTAGAGTGTGCAGGAGGGAGGAGAGAGTAAGAGTAAAGGGAATGAAAGCAGGGCTGGTCTCACGAAGGGCCTTAGAGGGGATCAGGATCCAACTCCTAGGAGGAAGAGATTCTGAAAGGCAGAGACCACTCTGGCTAGAGTGTGGAGAGGGAGCTTGAAGAGACCCTGACTGAGGCAGAAAGCCTGGTGGGTTGGTGGCGGGGGCAGTTCAGGGGAAAGATGAGGTTAGCCTGCAGTTGGCGTACAGGGCAGATGAACATGCTGGCTGTCATGAGAGGTGGGGGAAGAGAATCTGAGATGTGGTGATCAGGGATGGGACTTCAATGTAGAAATGAATACAGATGATTTCCCCTGAAGCCTTATTATTATTACTGTTACTTTACACGTGTTCTCTCAGAGTCAGCCAGATCAGGCCTCATGTTGTTGTTGTTAAATGCCATGGCGTTGGTTCTGACACGCAGTGATCTGATGTGCAGTAGAACTCAGCACCGCCCGGTACTTCTCCATCTTCACCATCGTTGTCATGTTGAGCCCATTGCTGCGGTCACTGTGTTAGTTTGTCACATCGAGGGTCTTCCTCTTTTCTGCTGACCCTCTACCAAGCATGATGTTCTTCTCCAGAGACTGGTCTCCCCTGATAACATGTCCAAAGTAATGTGAGGCCAAGTCTTGCCAGCCCTGTCTCTAGCAAGCATTCTGTCTCTCCTTCTTCCAAGGCAGATTTGTGTGCTCTGCTGGCAGCCTATGGTATCTTCAGTATTCGTTACCAACATCATAATTCCACGACGTCAGCTCTTTCTTGGTCTTCCTTATTCATTCATTGTCCAGCTTTCAGATACATGTGAGATGATTGAAAACACCATGGTCTTGGTCACACAAACTTAGTCTTTAATACTTGTGAAAGGTCTTTTGCAGCAGATTCGCCCAATGTAGTACTTTGTTAGATTTTTTGGACTGCAGCTTCCAGGGCTGTTGATTGTGAATCCAAGTAAGAGGAAATCGTCGACAGCTTCAGTCTTTTCTCCACTTATCGTGTTGTGAGTTTGGTTTTGGTTTGGTATCATGTTGTTGCTTATTGGTCTAGTTTTTAAGGATTTTTTTGTTTTCTTTATCTTGAAGTGTAATCTGTACTAAAGGCTGTAATCTTAGATCTTGATCAGTAAGTGCTTCAAGTTCTCTTCAGTTTCAG